>JAIUSX010000140.1:0-2955173 GCA_026573805.1 Hesperophylax magnus | reverse complement strand
ATCTAACACTTTATTATACTCACATAACCATATGACAGGTAGAATCACGTAGTTAGTTGGGGAGCAGGCGACTTAGAAGATAAGTTTTATGAAATGATTTTAAAACACAGCGGTAATGGATTCAACTCACTCTATCTCAAAAGAACCGAGGGATACCACACATACATAGATAACTAGGATTCTAAACCGAGAAACAAAAACCCAACACAACGTTCGGTGAAGCCTTTTTATACTGAACCGTCACGTGAAATGAGTACGTTCAAGGTCGTACGTCACGTAGACAAACTAGGATGTACACACTTGAAGGGGTGTGTAATAAAGAGAGAGGCAAGGGCTTGAATGACGGCAGGGAGAACCTTCCTACCCCGGATATATACATAACCAAAGCCTTATGGAAAAGTTACCTATGGGACTTAAAGAAAATTTATCGTAGAAAGAAGAGAAGGAAAAAGTTTGAAGTAGAAAGGGCGTATCATTACAAACTTAAAAAGCGATTTTCTCAGGCTCTATGGTACTAATCGGGCTGAAATTTCAGTTTCCTTTTCCGAAACGAAATTAATAAGAAAATCTGCATAAAGTTGAATTTTTGCAAATATCATAATTTTTATGGACACTCATTTCAGACTTCGGTTCGAACTTAAAAAGCGTGTTTCTTAGGCTCCATGGTAATAAACGGGCTGAAATTTTGGAATTGTGATGATAATCATGGTCCGAAACGAAATCAATAAGAAAATCTGCATGAATTTGAATTTTTGCAAATATCATCATTCCTATGGACACCAATTTCAGACTTGGGTTCGAACTAAAAAAGCGATTTTCTCAGGCTTTATGGTACCAAACGGGCTGAACTTTTGGAATGTGTATGATAATCATGGTCCAAAACGAAATTAATTATAAAATCTCCATGTTTTTGAATCTTTTTATAAATAATCATTCCTATGGACACTCATTTCAGACTTTGGTTCGATTTTAAAAAGCGATTTTCTCAGGTTCTGTGGTAACAAACGGGCTAATATCACTGGCATGAAGGAGTAAAATGTTTTTTTTTTCTATTTTAATGTGTTCAAAACATACTTTTCGAGTACAACGCGTTAGTTGATTTATTTTTACCAACTTTTTTTAATGTACGTTGGGAGGTGAGAGACCAGGCGTACTAGCAGGTCAATATCCCGACCAACGATTATGCAACAACTGCATCGTGTTGAGATGACAACGAGTTTGCTTTGGTTACTATAAGAACGTCATCATCCTCTTCAGCTTGTTCTTTCGTTATGTGGCATCATGCAAATGAGGTTCTGGGTAGGGAAATAAAACGAGACTTGGTCTTCTCATTTCCCAGAATTTTTTTCTGCGGCACTTGTGGGTGAATGCTTTCAAAAAACAAAACTTCAGCAGAAGTTGTAACCCTGGCACGCCGTGCTCTTTCCACCCTTTTAGTGCTTATCTTTTCTTTAAAATCTGGGTATCCATCTAAAACCATTATTGCATTGGATCCATAACGATTTTGTACACACCTGACATATTGCTGGAAAATCAATGAAAAACGTTGAGCACGACCCCATACAACTTTTTGCAGTAAATATCCTCCTTCACTTATAGGTATTTTACTGCGTCCCAGTACTGTTTTATTTGGTTGAGGGTCGACTGATGAGTAAAATATATACTTTGTTCCTTTGCGCATGCCTTCCTATGAGAAAATGACAATGGAACAGGAGAGATTTCATATTGGAAATATTCTTTAAGTTCCTCTTTGGCAATAAAAATAAGATGGAATAGCATTGATAAATCTATTGCAATAGCCACACCCTAATTTTTGACAATGCTGGTTACCGCCGCAAGGGAAACTATCGTATCATTACGTTTTAAGTGTAGGTTTCTAAAGTTCTGGTTGATATTTTTCCTACCAAATTTCCCAATCTTTTCAGCTATGTGACAAGTGACTTTGCTATCCCCAATCGTGCCACTGCTAATAGAAATAATCACGTTTGTTTTAGGAAATGGTTCGTGGCAAGCAACCCTATCAATGAGAGTTTGAACGTCTTGATCACCCCTCTTAATTCTTGTAACCCTGATCTCTACATGTTGCTCTTACATTCCTGACTCAATCCCACAGAATGACTCCATACTCTCACAAATTTTATGCAGATAAACAAACGAGGGGGGGGGGATATCTCCCACCATACCGATGTGCCCTTTAGTAAATTCGTAGATGTATGTACTTAAAAATGCAAACAAAAATCTAATAACGTGATAATAAACCGTTCTTAGATTTTTTGTGCATACCTTACCTAGATTTGTTAATACTTTATATCGGTAAAAAAACTATATAAACATAAAATATGCACATCTTTTTGGAAATTTTATGCTCTACCAATTATATATACTATACCAATTGGTATCAATAAAATTTTCATGAAATTCCACTGGAAACGAGGTATTTTTGAATAACTTGTTTTTCAAAAATATACGCAGCTTTACGACATTCTACCTAGGTTCCTATTAAAGATAGAAAAAAATTCTTTTTAAAAAGTTGTAGGTAATTTTATGTTCTATTATACTTGCAAAAATTTTTTAGCCAAAATTTGCATTGGGAATGAGATATTTAAGAAAAACTAGATTTTTTCGCCAATTTGTGCAGTTTTTTCAAAATGGCGGCTCGGGCGCAGTTCCGCTCAGGTCGGAAACTCAGATTTTACATCAGGGGATCAGTTTATAAAACATATAAATAAATTGGGATTACCGGAATAATTACGATCGCGACCCCCTTTTTGGCGCTAATTGCACTGGCCTGCTCTTCTATGCCGAACAAACTGAAATTTCGCACAAGTACTATGTACAATGATCTGAAGTGAAACCAATAATAACATCTGGAAATAGTAGAATTTTCGGATAAAAAATTGTCTTACTGGCACAAATGCAAGAGTTGGGTTCGAACTTTAGATGCCATTTTCACTGGCTCTATGAGGCTGAACCGACTGGAATTTAGCACACGTACTGCGAATTGCGGTTTGAAGTTCAAACAATAATAACAACTGAAAAAGCAGAATTTTTCGATAAAAAAAATGTTTTACGGGCACAAATGCAAGACTTGGGTTCGAACTTTAGATGCTATTTTCATTGGCTCTATTAGGCCGAATGGGCTGACATTTTGCACCAGTACCCTGAACAATGGTCTGAAGTAAAATCAATAATAATATCTGGAAAAAGTAGAATTTTTGGAAAAAAAATCTGTTTTACGGGCACAATAACAAGACTTGGGTTCGAACTTTAGATGTCATTTTCACGGGCTCTATCAGGCCGAACGGGCTGAAATGTCGCACACGTACTACAAACCGTGGTCTGAATTGGAATCTGTATTATTACACTAGCGTCTAGACGATCTAGGCCTTCTGATTGGTAGAATTCAAATCGTTTGTTTCGGGTAAATCCCGAATTGGGGGTCTGCAGGCAAAATTCGACCACTCTTCCCCTCTGGCGGTATAAGAACGAACCAAATGACTGGCGCGAATATTTAAATATGCAACTAACAATACGCATAGTTACGAAAAACTTACTTTACCATTAACAAGCGTTTAATCAGAAGATTTCTTCTGGAAGCTTATCACTTTATGATGGCATTATTTATTTTATTAAAACATAACACATTACAACGGGTATGTGGTTCTTGAAGAAGCCCGACCTAGTGGGGACCTACCATCTAACAATATCTCACACGTGAATCACGGGGGTGTCGCGATAATAGCCCGATCAGGATTACGGCTAAACAAAGTAGCTCTCGGTACATTTAACACGTTTGAGTATATTGGATGCAGAGTTTCTTCTTCAGGAACGTCGTTCATGTTGTGCACCCTTTATAGGCCCGGATCAAAACCAATCTCTGTCGAATTTTATAATGAGTTTTCACAGTTTTTGGAACTTTCAGTCGGACTCTCCAACGCACTCATTATTACAGGCGACATTAATATTCGTCTCGAGCGCGTGACATCACCAAACACTGTTAAATTCTTAGATCTATTAGCCAGCTTTAGATGCCACCAATGGGTCGACGTCCCAACTCATGATGCTGGTGGTACATTAGATGTACTAATTTCAAAGAACAGTGATACACCGCTTTCAGCAGATATTCGTGATATAGGACTGTCAGACCATCGGCTCGTTTGCACTGATATTGATTTTAACCCGCCTAAAGTACCATATAGAACAATTGTATCAAGGGAATGGCGTAAATTTTGCTTTAGCGATTTTCTGGAAGAGTTACAGACCTCTCTCTTATGTACACCCAATGTTTGGGAAACAAAGACCCCTACCGACCTTGTCAAGACATATAATAAAACACTTTCATGTCTGTTAAATAAATATGCCCCGACATCATCAAAAACACGGAAAGTTCGAAAGTCTGACGGCTGGTTTGACGATGAATGTCGAAACCAGAAGAGACTTATGCGGAAATTAGAGAGGACCTATAGGAAAAACTCTTCTGTAACTACAAGAGACGAGTGGATCCTTGCTCAAAAACAGTATACGTGTAAAATTAATTCCAAAAGATCAGACTATTGGAAAGAAAAGATTAACTCTGAGCGAAACAACCCGCGACGTCTTTGGAACTCAATAAAGACTGTAATTTCCGAAGTCACTGTTCCAAAGAAAATAGATATTACCGCGGAAGCCTTCTCAATTTTTTTTCGGGAAAAAATTGAATCTATTCGTGCTTCCGCATCTCACGCCCCTCCGCCAATATTCACTTTAAATTCTAAAGGAATTTTGTCGTCCTTCAGACCCACAACGCTGGAAGAAGTAATAAAAATTATTTCAAGCTCGCCTAATAAACAGTGCAGTCTTGATCCCATACCGACATGGTTATTAAAACAATGTTCTACTGTTTTAGCGCCATTCTTAGTTCACGTTTTTAATAAATCACTTAGCACGGGTGACTTTCCTGAAACACTCAAGTCAGCTGTAGTTACACCAATCCTGAAAAATTCAAAACTAGACGCCGATAACTTAGGTAATTATCGACCCGTTTCAAATCTACCATTTATTTAAAAAATTCTGGAGAAAATTGCTGCCGCACAAATAACCAGTCACTTGAATTCAAATAAATTATTCGCAAAACGTCAATCTGCGTACAGAAAGTTCCACTTAACTGAAACCGGACTACTTCGTATGCTATCAGACATATCTCTTGCCGTAGAGTCAGGTAAGTTATCACTTATCTCACTCCTAGACATGAGTGCAGCGTTTGACACGATTTATCATGAATTCCTCATAAGGAGATTAGAGGAAACATTTGGTTTGAATTCCGACATAAAAAATTGGCTGGTATCCTATTTATCCAATCGCTTACAAGCAGTGAGGGTTGGAAATAAACTTTCCAACTTCGCAACACTTTCGTCAGGGGTACCCTAGGGATCCGTTTTGGGTCCACTTCTCTTTATCCTTTTTACAAATGATGTCGCCAAAATAATCGAGTCATTTGATCTCTTGTCTCACTGCTACGCTGACAATCAGCAAGTTTATTTTTACTGCGCTCCAAATTAAATCAATAGTCTCAAGATCCGTATAACTGAATGTCTAGAAGCAATAACTCGTTGGATGTCTTCAAACAAGCTGAAGCTCAATCCATCTAAGACTGAGTTTCTCTGGGCAGCCACAAACAAACGTCAACATTTCATAGACAGTTCACCTATTACTATTTCCGGCAGCGATATCATCCCAAAAACAACAGTCAAACTTCTCGGTGTCAATTTAGATTCAGATTTTTCGTTTAAAAGTCAAATAAATAGGACTGTAAGCACCGGTTTCTTTCACCTAAGACAACTCAAGTCTGTCCGAAGAAACCTTCCTACAGAAGCAACAAAACTACTTGTCAACTCTTACGTAGTCTCACGTCTCGATTACTGCAACGGCATTTATGCCAGCCTTCCAAAATATCAAATTGACAAACTTCAATCAGTGTTTAATGCAGCAGCACGGCTCATAACCGGGGTTTCAAAATATTCGCACATTCCAGAACACCTTTGTAACCTTCACTGGCTCAAGTACCCTGAAAGAATCCAGTACAAACTGTGCTGGATGGTGTTCAAATCCATCAATGAAATGGCCCCACCCTACATCTCTGAACTATGCGTCCCGGAAAACACTGGTCTGAGGCAGTCAACGCTTAGATCAGCAAAATCATCAGCTGTAGGCAGACTGATAGAACCTAAGCGCAAGCCAAATACTAAGTTTGGTGATCGCGCTTTCGGAGTATCTGGGCCAAAGGCTTGGAATAAACTCCCTCCGGAACTAAGATCCATAACAAGTCCAACAGAATTCAGGTCTAAATTAAAAACTTACCTTTTTAAGCTGTCGTATCCTTAAATTAAATATACCATTCCTAAGAGAAAGTCCAGTTATATTCAATTTTTCAATAAAGTCCTAAATCCTGTATCTAAATTTCGCCAATAAACAATTAGATAATGTTAATTAAGTGTTAATCTCAAGTGACCTACCAGGTAAGTATTGTACTGTATATTTTCTCCATAAATAGTTAAGTAATAACATAGATCACTGTAGAAATGTATTATAAGTTTGTACAGCGCCCTTGAGGTGATTTTGCACAAAAACGGCGCTATACAAGTCATCCAACTATTATTATTATTATTATTATTATTATAAATCACTTTGTTAACATAACTTAATTACACACAATCTCTACATGTTTCATGAACGAATTTCACCTCATCAAGAGTAAGTATACATTGAAGTCAAAAATTAAATATATATTATAATTGGAAAGAAGAAGTGGAAGGAGGGAGGAAGGGTAAGAGTGCGCGGAGTTTATCAGAATTAGGAATTACAATATCGTTAGATGGGAAAGACCAGTTGAGTGGGAAATTATTTAAAAGAGGGTTTATAATTTTTTTGCTTATTAATTATATCTGATTTTATGTTGACATGTTTTCTTATTTCTAAAATTTCACAAATATTTATTTGCGATGCTTTTTATCCTGTGTGAAGCATTTTAAGACTTGAATTTTTATCAAAAGTGTGATCATTATTCAAAAGATGATCAAACTCAGATTCACTATTTCCATTTAGAGCTCCGAGATGTTTTTTAGTTCTGACTTCAAAGTTTTTATTGGTTCTACCTTTGTAAAAGAAATTAAAATCATTCCAATTGAGTTTGTAAACTCCCGATTTTTTTGTTTGATTATCGCTGTCTTTAATATTAAGAATATATTTGTTCATTTTGTTATTACCGTAAAACGCCGGTTGAATAGTACCAGGAATGTTTTTATTTATAATTTTGGAAGTACTGTTATCCACAAATAGAAATCTAAGCCATTGTTTATTTCTATCTTTAGAAATAGTGTAAATATACCATTTGAAGAGATTGCGTTTAATTTTTTTATTTAGTATTTCAACTATCAATTTATTAGAATAACCGTTATTAAGGCGATGCACTACGTCGTATAATATTTTGAATTGAGCCTCTATCATTAAAAATTCTTACGTAGATGGTGATACGGTTTAAATTCCCGCTTAGCACCATCGTTAAGATTTATGCAAGAAAAAAACATGGCCAAAAAGTGCCTTTTATTTAATTTTGTGGATGTTCAGGCATAAATATTTAATTTTTTTCCGATCATTTTATAAATAACTTAATTTTCCACATTACACAATAAAATCATAACCGAAAATGGGTTAGTAAGTAGGAGATTTTGATCTTTGAAGCAGTTTTTATAGACCTTTACATAATTTTTTTCTGGGCTTATAAAAATATTTATCTAAAAAATACTCAATTATTTTAAAGGCCAAGATATATTCTACTCGCAGTATTTAATAAAAGCATCTGAAACATTTCTAGGCGACCAAATTTTCAAACCAAAAACTTGCAAAAAATGCTATTTGTTTTTTCTGGTCTTAAAATACTTGACACAGGATATAAAGCATCTGTTTAAATTAGGCTTAAGAACAAAAGGGTAGATTCCTCTTTAAATAAAACACTTTGTGGAAGTTGAAATTACACTGAATTTATTGTTGCTTTTTTCCAAAGTTTAATACTGCTTCCGAAACTCTGTGGAGATCACTCCACCAACGGAGAGCAAAATATAATTGTCACTTCGGGTTCCTTTCGTTAGAAACTATCGAAGAGAAGTGAGTTCCCTCAAAATTGTAACTTTAATTACATAATTTCGCTGCCTTTAAAGAAAGTGCAACTAGCGACATCTGTATTCTAAATCAGTTACTCTATATAAATTATAATTGGGTTGAAACTTGGAGCAAATTCGAACATACTCTGGGCCAAAATATAGCAGATATTTTTCAAAACAAAAAAATATCGAATTCTATTTTCCAATTAAACAACCAAAGAATTATACAAAACCAATTATGAAATAATAATTTAGAAAATTACTGCTGTTAAAACAAATTCATTCTAGAATACAAAAATTTTGTAGTAGTAACTAAATCTCAACATAAATCTGATATAAAAAAAAGAGAAAAGAAAAAACCACATTACAATAATCATATATAAAAACATATAGTATGGACAACACAACAAAGGTAAATAGATTCCAGGTCATCCTTCTTCTTCATATTGCTCTTTACTGCATTTTGAAAGGTTTTTAGTTTTCAATTAATTAAGTTCACTTCAAAATGATTGTTTTATAGACATTATTAAGTGTTTTTTATACATTTTCATGAATTTTTAACTATCTTCCTTTTTTTATTTCATGTTCTAATCACATATTTTTTATTGCTTTTCACCATTTTAAATTCATAATGCTTTTTTTTTTAAATTTTAAACCAAACAATGTTTTTTTTCTTTTTAAAACTTCAAAAGACTCTTTCAAGCCTTGTGTTTAATTTTTCTGTCGCGTTTGGCGCTTAGACTGCGCCTGCTCCGTTGGGTGGGTATGTTGTCATCCTCAGTTCATCGTTGTCGTCTATTGGTAATAGACATAGCTTCGAAATTGCCCTCTGCGTAGTTCCATGAGCTGTTTTCAGAGTAGCCACACGGATCCTTCCGTCGGCTCCAGGATGTACTGCTGTTACACGCCCGAGTTTCCATACACAGGGTGGTAGGTTGTCCTCTTTCAGGACCACCATGTCGCCAGGCTTCAGCTGCTTGTGAAGTCCGCTGGTCCACTTCGTTCTGCCTTGGAGTTGAGCCAGGTACTCCTTGCTCCACCTCGACCAAAAGGATTGTATTAGCAAGGACAGTTTTTGATAATTATTCAATCTGTTGAATGATATATTTTTCAGATTTTGCTCTGGAATAGCTGCCAAGTTTTCACCAACGAGAAAATGACCAGGACTGAGGGGATTAAGGTCATTTGGATCAGTGGATAGAGGAGTGAGAGGTCTAGAATTTAGAACTGATTCAATCTGGCATAAAACGGTAATAAATTACTCATATGTTAGTGAGGAGCTAATCGCTATTCGTTTCAAATGATATTTGACAGATTTTATTCCGGCTTCCCAAAGTCCTCCAAAATGAGGCGCTCTTGGGGGAATGAACTGCCATTGTATTGCAAGTTTCGATAATGAATTTTAGATTTCATCGCTGGAGCTAGATAAAAAAATTATAAATTTCTTTCAAATCATTGTTCGCGCCCTTGAAGTTAGTAGCGTTGTCGGAGAATAATTTACTTGACCTTCCACAACGTGCTATAAAGCGTTTTAGAGCGATTAAAAAACTTTCTGTGTTCAAAGACAGTACAAGTTCTAAGTGTATGGCCTTTGATACCATGCATACAAATAAACATATATAAGCTTTAACGTTACTAGTTTTCCTGTGAATACCCGACTTTATCATAAATGGTCCACAATAGTCTATACCAGTCATCTTAAAAGGTTTACATTCGGTAACCCTTTCCGCTGGAAGGTCTGCCATTATTTGCTGCATCGTCCTGGGATTTGATCTATAACATATAACACATTTTTTGATTATCTTTTTTACTATATTTTTTCCATTTATTGGCCAGAATTTCAATCTGATTATTGCCAATAAAGTCTGAGTGCCTGCGTGCAAATGCAAATAATGATAGTTTTTTATAATTAGCTCAGTAAAACAGTGATGTGATGGTAACAAGATGGGGTGTTGTTGATTTATTGATAACAACGTTTATTGTTAACAACAATTTATTGGTTACAACGCGAACTGTTAATTATAAATTATAAATTCCTGAGTTTCAACTGAAATCTGTAGTCGCTTGTGTTTCTCCATCAAGGCACAATCATTTTAAAGATTACAACTATGTGCAACGAGCTGTTTACGGACGGAACTTTGTTAGCTGAGCCAGACGCATCTGTTATCATTACAATAATGGGGCGTCTCCGTGTGACGGCCCTTATAATCAAATGACCATGCCGCCGCTGATTTCCTGCGACAGAACTGCCCACTGCCGCTGATCACCTAGAGGCTGGCCAATCTCTGCTGCATTGATGCTGACAACCTAGAGGCTGGCCAATTCTTCCTGGCTACCGACTGAACCAGCCACAGATGCTGACAACCTAAAGGCTGACAAATACCTGCTGGCTACTGACTGAACTGCCCACTGCCGCTGATCACCTAGAGGCTAGCCAATCCCTGCTGTATTGATGCTGACAACCCAGAGGCCGGCCAATTCTTCCTGGCTACCGACTGAATTAGCCATTGATGCTGACAACCTAGAGGCTGGCCAATTCTTCCTGGCTACCGACTGAATTAGCCATTGATGCTGAAAACCTAGAAGCCGGCCAATTATTCCTGGCTGCCAACTGAATTAGTCATTGATGCTGAAAACCTAGAGGCCGTCCAATTTTTCCTGGCTACCGACTGAATTAGCCATTGATGCTGACAACCTAGAGGCTGGCCGATTCCTGCTGGCTACCGACTGATTCAGCCAATGATGTGGATCATCTAAAGGCTGGCCAATTTCTGCTGGCTACCAATTGAATTGGTCACTGTTTCAGCAGTCGCCTACGCCATTCACTGTATCGTATGGCGCGATAATGCACAATGTGCTCCAATCTGAAATTATCGCCGAAAGAATTCCGATTGTCTCAATTTTCTATCTGTGTATTAAAACCCAGTTGTATTGAAATACATATAACTATTTCTTGTGAATTGGGTTGGCTATATGAAATAGGAAGTACGTATAAGCTACACCCATTTAAACGTTCTGAATAAAAGTACAATACTTGTAATTAAAATGTGAATTTTGATTTGAATCGTCTTTTTTTTATGATGGTTTGGATAGAACACCTCACGGTGTTTTACTTAAATCATTACCCAGGTTGAGAACTGATGTGTGCCGGTGCTTATTATTTACAGTCTTTTCTTGTGCAGGCAAACACGTACAATCATATAATTATATGAAGCAATCGGTGAAGAACTTCTGAAGATTTAAGATTTTGATCAAACGAATATTTACATTTTAATTTATATAAATAGATATGAATTCTATGGTAATATTTATTTTTGTTTTCCCTTAATTTGTCAGTTTTCCTTATGTTTTAGTATTTGTTCTATAAAATATATTTTTGTTACTCCTTAAATATTATGTAAGACTACCATAATACGGGAATGAGCATAGTATGGCAGTTTAGAGAATCACCAAATTTGTAATTTGAAGAAAATTATAATAAAAAAAGGAGTGAAAGGAGATGGGATAGAGATGGAGGATTTGTGAGTTGTATCGGGCTTATTAAATCATCAAGTCACTAAACGTACCCAAATCAAACCAATTTAAAGCAACCTTTCTATGCCGAATGAGGGCAATCGAAAGCATTTGGAAGCTATTTTGAAGAAAGTTGCCATTTTTAGAATTTGTGTGCAGGAAGGTTTTATTTTACATAAAAAAAATTTTTTCAAGTATGAAATCGTCGTTTCTATTCGAACCTTTCATTATTGCGGTATATATTATCTTGGAAATTTAGTTTGAGTATTTTCAATGGAATCGGAGAATACCATTGTTTAATAATACAATACATCTATTTTAATATGAATTTTAAAACATAAAACAATATTTTTTAGGGTCGACTGACGTTTGAACCTTCCTACCTAAGAGCTGGAGTCCACAACTCTACCAACTTTGCCAAATGCCAATCGGATAGGATCCATATTTATTTCGTATATATAAACTGCTGAAATGTCACCCGATTTTAGATAAATGCATGCATTTCCGAGTGCCACAAAAAGTTGATCGAATGCATTGTCATCGACACGAAGCTATTTGCCGAGTTTCGGATGTCGGGAAGATGTCTTATTTCGGGTTCCAAGATTTGCATGAATTAATTACCGAAAATTAAAATTAATTAAATACCGACATTCAAATAGGTGTTATTAAAAAGGGATTGCATAAATTAAATGGTTTTCAATTTTTGGTATTTGGATTGTGTATGTGTAGACCAATTCAGTATGTGAAAGACACTTGATTGTGTGTCCAGGCTAATTCAGTATGTGAAAGACATTTGATTGTGTATCTAGGCCAATACAGTATGTGAAAGACATTTAAAAATCCACGTAAAAGTCCTTACATTTGAAATTTGGAATATTTACCGTTCTTTTGTGAACAGAAATGACTTATCACAGAACACTGCACCCGAATCTTTTCATAGAGGAGACACCATTGTGTATTAGTGCTATACACAGAACGGTAAATAAATAAAATAGTAATAAAAAAAATTCTGAAATAACTCAACCATTTTGCATTTAGTCTGTCTAATTATTGTGACCCGACTCAAGTACCTGATTTACTTGATCGTGCCATGTCTTCCTCGCTCTTCCCCGACTTCTTATGCCATTCACATTTGGATAGTATATTCTCTTTACACTCTTATATTCGTTCATTTGATCTACATGGCTAAGCCATCTAAGCGTCATTTTTTTAATTTTACTCCTTACATCAGCCTTGCATTCTTTGAGGATCTCGACTTTTCTCACACGATCATACATGGTTTTAACCCACGTAAGCCTAAGGGATCTCATTTCCGTGGCATTCAGCCAACAAATTTTATCTATCTATTAAGATTTTAGTGTGCCCACTACTTGTAAGATCATCAAGACACTTTACAACATCCATTATTTACATTTCTATGATCTGTGGCGTGAACACGAGACACACACAAGCACACTAGGCGCCACAAGTATGGTTGTACGTCCACCGTACAATGGGCACACGTGGCTGTGTTGGTAGTGACGTCACCGAGTTCGGTTGTGACGTCATTTGCCCCCTCCTTCCCGATGGCCTGGCCACAAATGTAAAGTCACGTGACCTGTTGGCGCAGTTTTTCACAGATGCCAGTGGAAGTAATGCCGATGCAGTTCTAGTAAATTAATGAAATACACGTGTGGTGTTTTGAGAACTTGATTCATAGAGTTATAGGTACAATTAAGGTCTTCCTAAAAAATCGAGAAAAAAGAAACTGGAACAAAGTGATACATAAGATATATATGTACATTGCTTATCCAGTTACAAGGGGTTGTTTATCTGTTGTACAAACTTGAAATAATAAAAAATTCTCAAGGAATTTCGGAATTCGATGAGAATTTTTTAGAATATTCTATGTGTTCTATATGTTCTTTATAAGTGTTTAAGTGTTTTTATATATTTCTTCATTTTGAAGATGTCGTTAAAACCAATACCATTTTAGAATATAGATAAAATTAGCCATTAGATTTATTGTATTTTAAATATTGTTTATATTTAAAAAATGCAATATTTTAATTTAAAACATGAAAAAAGTTGAATAACAAGCGTACAACAAGCATTTTTGATCAAAACGTCGCAAAATTTCAGGGAAATCAAAATTCAAAAATATTATACAAAAAAATTATATTAAAAAAATTGATCTTGTTTTTAATTTTCTGGAAACAACGTTTTTTTATCCGGCTAATTATTAAATACGCTTTGTAATTTATATATAAACACCTCTTCAGGGGCTTTTGCATATGAAGAGTAAATATTATACAGTATTTTATATACACTAGCGGTGCTGTGGCTCAATCTTTCTGTGCAGATATATTATATATATATTATTTATATATATAGAAAATAGGAGCCAAAGAGTGAATATTAACGATACTCTAAGCGATCCGGCTGATATAAACTTTGGTGTACCTCAAGGAAGCACTCTAGGACCACTTTTATTCAATATCTATATAAATGAATTATGTAACAGTTCATTTGCCGATCATATTATCACCTTTGCCGATGACACAGTATTATTATTTGAAGGCAAAAATTGGAATAAAGTTCATAGTAATGCAGAAATTGGTATTAACAAGGTAAAACAATGGCTAGATAATAATCTTCTCACTCTCAATACTGACAAAACTAAATTCATTTGCTTCAGTGCAACTCAAGCGGGACAACCAAGAGAAACTCAAAGAATTATTATACACCATTGCAATGACCCAAACACTTGCAATTGCAATACCTTAGAGTATGTGGATAGCATAAAATATCTAGGAATTATTGTAGACAAGAATCTGAGATGGAATGAACATATCTATTCAATCTCCACAAAGGTCAGAAAACTCACGCATCTTTTCATGGCGATTAGAAATATTCTATGCGCAAAAGATCTAAAACTAATGTACTATGCCATGTGCAACTCTTTACTTGAATATGCATCTTTAGGATGGGGAGGATGTACCAAATCAATTCTGGACCCCTTAGCCAAAGCACAGAAATCACTACTAAGGGTCATACTTAAAAAACCATTTAGATACCCCAGTAATGATTTATTCAAAGAGATAGGAGTTCTGGATGTGAGGCAACTATTTATAAGAAAAGTTATATTATACACACAAAAATATCGTCACCTCTTCCCCTCCGTAGAACATTATCACAACACCCGACATGCAGGGAGGAATCCAATAGTTCCACTTGCTACTATGACATCCCTTGCTCAAAGACAATATTCTTACCTAGGTCCAAAAATGTTCAACCTTATACCCGGTTCTTGGAAATTGAAAAGTGGAAGCGTCCTGCGTAAATTAGTCAATGATTGGATTCTAAACTTAGGGAGAGTCGAAAGTGAACGTATGCTGTATAACTGTTAAACAAAATCACCAAACTTTCCTGATCACTAGACCAAAATTCCTACCACACTTCATTGAGTTCTGATATTGCTCCGCAATGTTTCGACATCCATTCTGATGTTTTTATACCTTCTGATGTTTTTCAACCTAAGATTTATGGTTATGCGCCCCTGAAGCCTGTCTGCTCATTAGGTACATCACTACTGTAAAGCGTATCACATTTGTACTTCGCACACTAACTCTGTGTGACACTTGGTACCTACTACGGTAATGATTTATAATAAATACATAACACAATATGGCGCACGAAGTAATGCACCAATTTCACCAAAGTAGCACTAAATCAGGTACTATGTATTTATATTCATAGTTTATGTTTCATAGTTTATATTTCTATCTATATATATAGTTATTGTTTTTACATTTTAGCAGTAGTTCAAGAAATGAGCGCGGTGTATATTCGTATTGTCGTATAATATAATTTGTTCTGAATTCATGTTTTAATTCAGTGAAAACAATCATGCACATAATTTATTACACATTCTAGTTACAACGCTTACCTCATACTCTGTAAATTTTAATATTTTATGTTACCAGGTTAATTCGGTAAATCCGATTATAATATATGGTACCAGATTAATTTTTTCTACTTCTCACAAAACAATGTATGTGTACTTATATTTATTATATACATTTTCTTTATTACACAACTTAGTTTCAGAGAAAAATGAAACTTTTTTTTTTTTTGGTTTTTGTTATGTAATTACGTACATTTCAGTAATAATATGAGCTAAACATGTCAATTTGTCTGTCCTAGAACGGGAAACTTTCCTAGCTGGACAGGCAAAGCATCCAATATGTAATATGTACTTTCTTTTGATAAAAAAAAAAATAAATAAATAAATAAATAAATAAATAAAGATAGAGAAGCAATAGCGCTGTTTGCTTTTAAGTCCAAATGATGATTTAAACAAACCTAACGTTGGCTAAAGAAGGAGGTAGTGCTACACGGCATAATACCCCAAAATTAAATCAATATAATATATATGTTTTTTAAATGGGTATTTCTTTTGTTTAAATTTTCGACAATTGCTTAAAATTATGTAAAAAAATTTTGTGGTACTTAGGCTAAAAATATATTATTGAAGGAACTATTTTTAAAAAATACGTCTGCAGAATTATCCTTTATTTTCTCATTCAGTAAGCACATTGTATGAGCATTACGTACAAGCCTCTATATTCTACACGAGCCCACCGCTTAGACACCATGAAATGACGAAAGCCTGTCGATTTTTCCGGCCGAACAAATTCGGGAGAGACGAGAATGGTTTCGGATGCCCTTTCAATGTGTCAAGTGAAATGAATCTCACTGTCGAGATGGGAATCAGCAGAGTGTTGTCACTGGGTTCTAGGCTCAAGGCACGAGCGTACCCGGGTGAATGAAATGCGGGCTGGAATAATTATTATACAGAGAAGGCTTCTGTTAGATACTAATTTCAATGATTTTTTGCATCGCCTATTGCTGCTAAAATTATTTAGTGATAAGTACTTCATTTTATGGTTAATATTTTTATGTGAAGGGCTAATAACTTTATTTTAATTATTATTTTTTTATGTGACACATTACAAGAGGCCCCTTTCTGTAGAGTGTAAAAACATATCGCCACTCGGTTGGGCAGCGAAAGAATTTACTAATGCGGGTCTTGAAGAGGCCCTGTTTATGCGAAGGAGGAAAAAATGCCCTCCTTTGAACAAAATCAAGTAGGGTTTTCAAGTATTTTGGGACCTCTGGCCGAAATCCCATTATTTTTGTTATTCAATAGTAAGGGCCAGTTGTTTTACAGAACTTGAATAATTGATCACATTTCAAAGTTAATATTCAAGTTCTGTTATTATTCCATTATGGGTCAGTTTTACAGAACTTGAATATTAACTTTGAAATTTTATGATTTGTTAAAGTTCTGTAAAATACATAGCCCTATGTTATGAATATAATAATTTTATGCGATTATTGCTGGTTTTTTTATATTTTATTTTAGGGACCATATAAAATTATAATACATTCCAGATACAATATATAATGGTGAAATAATATGTTTATTAATTAATAATTATCATATACATATAATTATATATACAATTAATTATTTGGCGGGCTTAATGGTAATGGACCGGCAATCAGAAGGCTTCCGAGAAAAAATACACGTCGGCGGTAAACATACCGCCTACGTGTATTTTTTCTCGGAAGATTTTGTAAAGGTATTTCAGGCTGATAATTATTGTTTATAATAATGTGTTATCCTTTGTGCTTGTCTTGTAAACATTAATTTATCATTGAAAAATAAACAATAAGCTATTTAGATGAAAGAGCCTCTGAGATGAAATATAACAATTTTTTCATCCGGTGATTGCCGCACAAGAGTCTCCACAACCCGAAACCAGTGAGACTATGGTGTTCATAATAGGGGTAAAAAGGGAGTGAGAAGGGAAAGAGATGGGGAAAAGGAAGGTTGGGAAGTACCCGACTATTCAGATCTAGCCCTGGCGAAACACCACTGTTCGGAAACAAAACGTAATTTGTAATGGCTTTAATCGCGTTTAGTGACAAGATCTTCATAGTCGTGTACTTCCCAGCTTTCCTCTCAAAATACTCTGAATTTTTCCTCTGTGCCTAATTTTAATATAAAATCAGCAATTATACAATTTGTCCAAAAAACGTCACAATCTCAATGAAAATTCTGTTTTCAAACATAATTCAGGTAGGTAGGAAACATAAAAATGAAAATCCTAAAATTAGCCACCTAGACAAAGTAAGGCTTGGTTGAATGATAGACAGATGATAATGATAATGACAGATGACATGCCGAACGGACGAGTTACAACGGAATGTCGCCACACTCAGTCAACAATGTGTGTCTTAAGTTGACATCATGTGTGCGCGTAGAATGGAAAATAATGGAATTTCTTTGGGTGGAAGCGGATTAAGTTGGTGGCAACCGAAAATGCCTCTTTCATTTAGCCATGAGGGTGGCGCCTGAGAGGACACCCCTATATCATTGGGTGAATCATTGTAAAGCCTTGATGCTGGGAGGGTGACGGGAGGTGTGATTTGCTTTAGATTGTTGAGTTGAGATCTCATGACTTAAGCGATGAGCAAAGCAAATGAATTTATACAATCTTACTGTTAATGTCTTTGCTGAAACTTTGACTTCGACTTCTTTAAAGTATCATTTAATACCGTTTAAGAAATATACAAATATTTGGCTTTCTAACTAACTACACAAACCTACATAACATTGAAGCGCTACAAACACTGCAATCGACCCAATACAAAAAATTCAAAAGGCAATAATTAAAATCATCTTGCAAGTACCATTCCACACAAATTCAAGCGAAATTTTCAAAACATTAGACATCATGTCAATAAGACAACTTTATGCCAAATCTGCACTACTAAATTTCCTCCAACAGAAACTACACATTCCAATACCACCTCAAACAACAATAAAACAAGGTCGACAACAAACAATACCCTGAACATACCGATAACATACACCACACACGGACAAAGACACTTACAACAGTATTACGCTACAAAACTTTTTAATTGTATGCCCACCACTCTGAAACTACTACTAATGGGAAATACATACACAAACATTCACAAAAAACTGATCACAGCCTGGATCAAAAAACAAGATATCCATTTTATACTAAACATTATAACACCAAACCAATCATAATCATGGATGAATGAGTATGTATGTATGTATACATGTGCTTACTTATATGTGTGTATGCATGTATATATGTGTATTTATGTATGTATGTATATACATGGGTGTATGTATATATGTGCACATAAATAAATACTTTTTTCCTTTTTCTTTAAATAAAAATGTACAATAACCATTAATAAAAAATAAAAAAAAAATTAAAATCCCAACTTACACTTTTATATAAGAAAATTTAACCATTACACATAAATACATGTACCATATAATCATAACCACGTAAACACCTCAGCACAGGTAAGTTTTTAGATTCTCACGGCCAAAAGCATTTTTGTTGTTTGTTTTTGGGGTGTTATGCCGTGTTGCGCTAACTCCTTCTTTAGCCGACGTTTCGGACAGCGTTGCAGTGTCCATCATCATGATGGACACTGCAACGCTGTCCGAAACGTCGGCTAAAGAAGGAGTTAGCGCAACACGGCATAACACCCCAAAAACAAACAACAAAAAAAACCTCAGCACAGGTTCTCCCAGTGAGGTGTTCACGAAACATATAACATTACCCACCACAGTGTCACCTACTCAAACCTACCTCATACCCAGCATAAAAAAAAAATAAAATAAAAAAAAACACCATATTAACAACAGTTCTAAATTTATGTATTATATACGAATGTAAATATTTGTAATGTATGTATAGTATGTAGACACTGTAATGTATGTATAGAAATAAATAAATAAATAAATTGAAGTTACAATAACGACAGTATCTTTTCTTAAAGTTATTTCACATTAAAGTACATTATAATTTTGTTTATTTAACTTAACATTGAACAGTTAATTTTTTATTTATTTTGTTTTTTATTTATTTATTTGAATCTCTGTTTTGAGTCTATCGGGAAAGAGTTTTTAAATGTGTATACCCTCGTAGCATATGCTTCTTTTACCTCTTACAGTATTTACTATTTCAGTATACAATTTATTATGTTGAACACGGAATATTGAAAAATATATTTTTAAAAACACACATTACTAATTTGATACAACTCCAATCATGCGGATATTTTGTCTATAAATTTCAAATATGTCTTTGACCTAAGAAGTCATTTCCTAATGATATTAGAATAATTAATTAAATAACATTGAATAATTCACGACAAAAAGTACAGAATTCATCAAATCAAATCTTCGCACTAATTTTTTCAGAGGATAAGTATGTACTTAAAATTTCCAGTCGAACATTGTAATTTGAAACAAGATGTTACGCACACCATCCTAAGTATTAAGTGTTAATATGATGTTCAACTACCAGGAGTCAAGAGTGGTGAGAGGGTAGCGGGGTGGAAGGCTCTACACTAGCAAGCTGACACAAGCGGGGCGGGGGGACGTAAGGAAGTGGGTGGTATCACACCCCTCTCGCACAATTCACCACCCACAACCAGTCAGCCGAGGGTTCTCAACGTCAGGGGCAGGAATCAGCAGTCACTACGAGGATCCTTGATTTATATCTCCATTGTTAATGTTGTTAACAATGAAGAAACACTATTCTAGTTTGAGGGATGGCATGTGTTTGAACACTGCACAGATTAACCATAGAAGTGTGTCTGTCCCGATTGAAAAGAAAGCCTAAACCACAAAATAAGGATACCATAAAGAATGGGTTGAAGATTTCAAAATTAATTTTTCTGACTCATTTTCAGACCATAATACAAAAATATTGTAATTTTTTTTTTCGCTCGCAACTGTCGATAACAAAAACTGTCTAAAACCGCAAATTCATAAGTGACTAGAATTTGGGTACGACGTAGATAACGCTGTTGGATGCTAAGATAGTTGTTACTGAACACTACTTGTCCGGCATGACTTCACAAATGCTGTTTGTCGTTTTAGCGGCAAATCATAAATGGCGCTAAGAATTTTTTCATTTGATCAAAAGAGAATTAAAATGCTTTTAATGTATTTCCCAATTTTTTTACCAATAATAAAAAAGGTGAACATACCTCTAGACTCCTAGGCCCCAAACATGTAAATGAAATTCATTTTCAAGAAATAATATGAACAAACGATATATCAGTTCTCTGTAGTTGAAGTAAAAAAAAATGACCGCAGCTATGCAGAAAGCGTCAAACCAACAATTTGTCAAAATAGAGTATTCATTTGAAATTATTATCTGCTGAAATTACCCAAGCTTCAAATGCAATAAATTTTTGGCCATCCAATTTTATGCTGACTTACATTTATTTACAGTTATTTACATTTTGTTTATTATACAATGTAGTCGCAACACTGTTTTTATTTCAAAGAATGCGTTCAGCCACATAGTTAGCTATAATATATACCTCGCCAATCATTTCATTGAAGACATCCAAATCCAACCCACATTATTATATTATAATGATTTAGTATTAATCTCTTTGAAGTTTCAATATTTTGTAGAAATCCAAACGTAAAAATGTTGTTTTAATTACATCTATTAAATTATACTTTTAATTTTTTTTAAATATTGTGATATTAATCCATTTACCGACATAAGATCGAACTAAAACTCGGCAGATACAACTTGAAAAATACGCATTAATCTGAATTGGATGACATTAAAGCAGTAAATGTACGAAATAAAAACGAAAAAAATGCCGGTCCTACCCAATCACCATTTTGCGAGGTTGATTGAGTTTTGATTCCAGTTCCTGGTTAGGAAGGTTCAATCCAGAGTCACATCTTTTTTTTTTAGATTTCGAAGACATTTAAAAATAGATATATTTATTATAGTTAAAAAACATTGTTTTTTACGGGTGAATTTTTCAATAAATATAAATTACCTATTATTTTTAATGATAAACTAATGTTTATAAGACAACATTTTTTATGCAGAGCATAAAGGAAAACAAATAATTATAAAGAAGAATTATTAAGAAGGTACGGGTTCAATTCCCGTTGGCGGTATTTATTTTTACTCGGCAGATATTTTCAATTTGTATCGATATTTCAGGCGACTAATTAATCCTTATAATTACTTGTTATCCTTTATAAATTACCTATTTACAAAAATTGTCTTATTGAAAACTCATTGAGATTCACTTCAGAGATGAAGTTATATGCATTTATATAGTCAAAATTTCAAAATAATTTTTCTAAGACTCATCTTTTTGGTTCTGCATGAATATATCCAATTGAGCTTACTTCGGGCACATGGACAAGCCTACCACACATTTCTATCGGTTTTATATCTGCAGTGCGTTGAAAAATTGAGGCTTTTTGATTAAATACGTGTATTTATTCAAACGCAGGCTTTCAACACTGTACATTATGTTTAACACAAGTAATAACTTGAGATTCAACAATATTTCATTTTCAAAAGATATTAATTTATGGAAATTTATAAAGATTGTTTTTTCAGGATTGTAGAATTTTTTCGACTTATGACGATAAGTGTATTTATTTTTATCTATGATTGAATAAAAATTTTCGCAATACTTTATTCGCATTTGGGGCTATTTATTTACTCTGCAGGTCGGTTATAGGACTGTTTTTATTACGTTAGATTAAGTAAGGTTTTAAGTTCGTTTAAAGGCATTATGTTTTTTATTAATGTCAATACCGCCGAAGACCAGCTATTGCCTGGAGCCAGTGGGACTATGGCACCCCAATTGAGATATCAATAAGTCTCAATGGAGTGGGGAGGGGAAGGATAGTCCGAAAAGGAAGTTTGGGAAGAGCTTGGCCATACCGATTTGGTCATAAACACGACTAAGCCATTTCAAGCAACGCTTTGATCCAGAATGGTCGTCTTTAAATAGGGCGATACTGATAATATGTATCAATCTGGAAAGAGACACTAATATGCAGAAAGTATATTATTTTATATATTGTTATTTATAAATCTCCATTTAACAAATCTTCCTGCATTCCTCCACCCAATCACATGTCCCTGTCTGAAAGTGTGGGGCACATACCTACATCAGTGTTCTTGCAACAATTGTAAAATCCAGTTAAGAAAGCACAACTCCCTTTAAAAAAATTTCTTGCCTTCCTCCACCCAATTTCATGTACCTGTCTGAAAGTGTGGGGGACATACCTACATCAATGTCCTTCCAACAATTGTAAATACCAGTTAAAGCCTGCGCGGTGAACACGGTTAGTGCTCCTTAAGTGGATATACTAACGAATCTTTTTCAATGATTACCGTCCGCGGTGTCCCTGGGGGCAATATCGATCCAAAATTAGAACTTTTAGAGAAGACAGGGATAAGTTCAGAATCCCTTCCAAGACCTAAGACACCAAACGTAGCAAAAAATAACAAATAACAAACAAATTGGCTTCAGATGCGTACCCTCTGAATTCATAGTCGATGATCGGTGTTTTCACTTCTACGGGATGAACGAGAATTCTTGCATTAAAACGTTTTAATATAACAATATTCATAATACAAATGTAAAACTTTCTTATTTGTAAAAACTTAATTCAGTATTAGGAAAAAATTCAGGAACTCTGGCTAGAACGTCCTTAAAAGAAGTGACCTGATATTTGAAATGTAAATTAATTATAGTGTGGAAGAACTTGCCGGTAAGTTTGTGAACTCAATATTAAGTGTCGCGTATTTTCTAGGTCAATGCAATATATTCCCACTAATCTCGGCGTTGACCTTCAACAGAATTTATCCCTTGCAGTGCTCCTGGCTAGTTTTTCAATTATAGTCTCCAAAAGTGATATTGTGCGATAGTTAAATGCAAGACAGCCAACTTTACGTTTGACCGCAAACGTGTGCGTACTTCAACAATTAATATTCGAAACGACTACAACTAAGAATATTGCGTTTAAAATAGCCCCTTTATATTTAATTAATATTTAAAATGAATACGTTTATATTCATTCATTCATTTTAACGGCCTCCGTCGTCGAGGTGTAAGGGTAGTAGCTGGAGGTCACGGGTTCAAATTCCGGCGTGCGAAAATAATTTTTATTTGAATAATTTGTGTTACTTCACATAGAGATGATATTATCGCCCTAGTGTAAAACCACCATTCAAAATTGAAATGTTGCTTGAAATGGCTTTGACCGTGTTTGGTGACTTTTTTATTATTTTTTTATTTTTTTATATTAACTCCACACAGGAGGCCCTGAAGAAAATAATTTCCCTCAGGGCCTATGTCATCTTTGGGGATGCTGTGTGGAGGGTCTTTTTGTGGAGAGGAAGGAGTGAACATAGGTTTCTAAGACTCCCATGTTGACGGCCGGCGTGGTCTAGTGGTATACGCTTTTGACTACAGATCCGAAGGTCGCGGGTTCGAACCCGGCGTGCGCAAATAAATTTTATTTGATTAATTTGTGTTATTTCACAATTAATTAATTAAAAATAATATATAGTATATTTGCGGCACGTTCCAGAGTGGAAGATACTCTCAGTATCGCCCTGGTGTAAGACCACCATTCAGAATTGAAACGTTGCTTGAAATGGCTTTAGCCGTGTTTGGTGACCAGATCTGAATAGCCAGGTACTTCCCCACCTTCCTCTTCCCCAACTCCCTCCCCTCCCCAATACCCTCAGCCTCACAACATACCCCAATTGGGGATGCCATAGTCTCACTGGCTCCAGACGGGAGCAGTTGGGACTCTTGTGCGGTAATACTGTAAAAAAAAAAAAAAAAGGAGGGAGGAAACACAGAGGCCGGCAGTTCGTTCCACAGCCGAGCTGTTGAACTTAAGAACGAATCGTAGAAGCGACCCGTTCTCATGTGACAAGTGTCAACCGTGTACAAATGTTGGGCACGCGTTTGGCGTGTATCCCGACTACGCACCGGTGCCGAAGGGATCAATGACGCTAGTTCCTCAGAGCATCTTCCATTGTAATACCGATAGAACAAGGACAGCATACCTACCTGACGCCTGTGCTCTAAAGATTGCAGTCCGTTTGTTAAGATTGGGGAATCTATCAAACGGACCGCCCGTTTTTGCACAGAGTCAAGGGTTTTTTTCAGGTATTTAGGGGCTCCGGACCAGAGATGGCTGCCAAATTCGACAGTAGGGCGCACTTGCGATTTGTACAGGGTCAGCAGTTGTGTACTATTAAAGTATCTGCGGGCCCTGTACAGTACGCCCAGCTTCTGAGAGGCCAGCTTTACTCTGGCTTCGATGGAGCCTTCATACCTGAGCTGGTCACTTATAGTTACACCAAGCATATCAATGGAAGGCCTGTTCGGAAGATTGCTTCCGTTGAAGGAGACTAGATTATCATTTAGATCCCTTTTAGACGTAATCAGACAGGATTGGGTCTTTGAAACATTAAATTCGACGAGATTACTTTTACCCCAGGAGGAAATACTCTCGAGATAACCGTCCATTCTCTGCTTCAAAGCCCTCCGAGCCGTTGGAGTTTGTGTTCCCTTTGGGGGCTTGTCAAACAAAAAGCTATCATGAACTGTACTGTCATCCGCGTAACAATGAATCGGTGCACATGTCAAAAGGTCATTGATGTGCAACAAAAACAAAGTCGGAGACAGAACCGATCCCTGTGGGACGCCAGCATTTATAGAGTGTGAGGATGAGGTGAAACCGTCAGCAACTGCCTGAATCGACCTATCCCTTAAAAAGTCAGAAATCCACGTACACAGGGATGCGGGAAGTCCGTAAGAAGGCAATTTGTTGACAAGTCCTCGGTGCCAGACCCGGTCAAAGGCCTTGGATATGTCTAGTGCGACCGTTTGGGTCTCACCGTGACGTTCCAGGCACCGCCCCCAAACATGCGACACATACGCGAGAAGATCACCGCACGAGCGGTTCCGCCGGAATCCGTATTGACGGTCGTTGATAATTTTGTTCTTCTCGAGGTATGTGAGCAGTTTGTCGTTGATCACACGTTCCATCACTTTGGACAGAACTGATGTGATCGCTATGGGGCGGTAGTTGGCCGGGTTGGAGCGGTCACCTTTCTTGGGAATAGGGTGAATGACCGCTTTTTTCCAACCAGAGGGCACAGTGCCACACTTCAGGGACATTTTGAAGAGCTTTGTCAAAACTGGAACTATTTCCGCAGCACACCTCTGCAATACCAGGGCAGGTATTCCATCAGGTCCACTAGCTTTGTTAACATCGAGCCCCCGTATAACGTGGAGTACATCCCGATGCCGGATCCTCAGCTTTTTCATATAGAAGCCGCAGTGAGGAACCGACGGCGGAACAGCACCTCCGTCATCGAGGGTCGAGTTTTCCGCAAACATTTTCCCTAATAAGTTAGCCTTTTCGGTGGCGGTGTTTGCTAGTGAGCCGTCAGGTCTGGTAAGAGGTGGCAAACTGGGTTTGCGAAAATTCCGACCTATTGAGCCCGCAAGGGACCAGAATGCTCTGCTGCCATGCGGGCAGGCAGCCAGCTTTTTGCTGATCTGCAGGTCGTGTTCGAATTTTGACCTATTAATGATTCTCTTGCATTCCTTTGCCGATTTGTTGTATGCTGATCTGGTTTCGGGCGTTCGAGATGTGTTGTAGGCTCGGTAAGCCGCGTTTTTTCGTCGAACTGCTTCGGAGCATTGTCGACTGAACCACGGCTTTGAGCCCACACCAGTTTCTTTAGTAGTCGATTGTATGAAGCCATCCATCGCCGATTTGATGACTTCACCAATCTCCTGGGCACATCTTGAAGGGTCCGAAGTCCGAAAACAAACAGCTGACCACGGAAAAGCGTTGAAATGGGCCCGCATACCGAACCAATCTGCTGACCTATAGTGCCACACTTTTCTCCTCAGCCTCTCATTGGTTGGTCTGAGACTAACGGGGATTGATGTCGTCACTAGGCAGTGGTCAGATGATCCCAGAGGCGCTGTGACGTCAATCTTATAACCGTGTGGCACAGTAGTTAAGAATAGGTCTAACAGATTGGAACGGTGAGTCTGGACATCAGGAACCCTTGTAGGCTCCTGAACCAGTTGCTCTATTCCGTAGCAAATGGCAAAGGATTCCGCCTGTCGGCCAGCCGAGTCCGTTGGGCCAGAGAACTTCAACCATGGTTCGTTATGAACATTGAAGTCCCCCAGAACAATAAACTCGGCCGAAGGGTAGCGGGGCAAGAGATCATCAATAGTATCTCTTAAATGTTTGAAGAGCTCGGAAGTGTCTGATTCGCTATGGTTCGGGGAGCGGTATAGACATGCGTAGAATCTTGCCGTACCCCCAAGATTGACGCGCACCCACATTACGTCGAGTCTGGAGTTTTCCAGACTCAATAGTCGTACACAGTTGACGTCAGCTCGACTATAGAGGCAGACTCCTCCTTTGAATCGGAACTTGCTTGCAAGGGTAAAGCCCGGACAGTCCAGATAGGAGGAGTCTGGCGGCTCGGCTATCTGAGTTTCGGATAGGAAAAGAAGGTTGGGACGTTGGGACAAAAGATGGTGATGAACTGAATTTAAATTAGTGTGCAGACCGCGAATGTTGGCAAAATTTACCAACAGTTTTGGCCCGCACCGGGGACGCCTGCTACTCGCCGCTGTAATGATGTTAAGTTTGTTTTTATGTATATTCATGATTTTAATTTTGTTTTTTTTTTTTTTTAAGGGTATGAAGTGAAAGGAAGGTCTGGAATGGAAAGGTATGAGGGGTGGGTAGGAATATGGGGTTCAGGCTGTCCAGGAGTGATGAGCGTTTGGTTCCAGCCCACTCACTGCGGTGCTAGACGATAGGATATATCTGAATAGTCGGCTACTCCCCCACATTCCTCTTCCCCATCTCCTTCCCCTTCTTGCGACCTTCAACCTCCGAACATACCCCATTTGGGGATGCCATAGTCCTACACTGAATCCAGACGGTTGGGAGCAGTTGGGACTCTTGTGCGGCTCCACATAAAAACAAGTTAAAATTTAAATAATACGCTTCTCTTTTAAGCAATGCTTGTCTAGAGAGGAGGAGTGTAGATAGGTATTGGTATTAGGTACAAAATTTACATTAAAATGATATTTGAAATATATAAATACACTCACATACCCCTATCACACCCCTTGAAGCCATATTTTAATCATTTTTTATAAAAAATTTAATTGCATTCTAGTTGCATTTGAGAGTTCGTTACTATCTTTCATTTTAATTTAATTATCATTACAATATTGACAGTGACATTACAGTGGAAGTATTATAATATCATCGAAGGACCAACATATGACCGTTGGAATCATGGTATCATGGTACATGATATGATAAATGAGTATTGCTAATATATTCAGAATCTCATCGAATTATTGGTAATCCGGTTAAACACGGGATTGCAGGCCGTTTTCTGATAAACTTTTTCTAAATACTTAATATATCGGAAGTCGTAATCATGGATCTGCCTTGATAATATGTAATGATGAAATGTGAAAATATTAGTATTATTATGAACATGTGTTATCGCCATAATACTGTCGTATTTTACTAAAAGTTTAATAGCAAACCTATTAATTCATTCGCAAAGGGCTTTGAACCCCGTTTTAAACGTCTTTCGAAAAATTTGAAGAGAATCTTAATAAGTTATCAATACGATGGTTTTTGGCGAGAGCCACCGAGGATTGTTCATAGATGGACGCCTGAAGGCTCTTGAAAAGGAAATTCACCGTGAATATCAACATTGAAAAATGATTCTAGCATACTTAAATATATTTTATTTGCTTGACAAAGAAATAATGCATCTAAATATTAAAATATTATTCTAGATTTTCGTTTTGTCTTGCAAATATGTTTATTTTATCCGATAATTCCGATTTTTAAAATTATACAATATTTTTGTTTACAAGAAAATGATCAAATGACTGGCGTACGACGGTCGATTGGCATTTTTTACTTGGCATTCCGAGGGTTAAATATTAAATTTAATGTTCTGTCACCAACATGCTAAATTTCAGAATGTGTTTTTTAAACCGGTATTGATAAACTTGGCAAAATTGCATTACCTCAGCACGTCCTCGGGGTCTGATACTTAATTACCCCTGCTATTTGATTAAACGAAGCACTGCGCCAAGTTAATTCATATTTAAACCTTCCTTCACCCGCTATCGGCTGGGAATTGTCCAATAATCCATATTTTGCCTTGATTACCCCCGGTTAACTGATAAAAAGAGGGCGATATTAATTTTCCTACCGATGTCAGGAGCTGCGAATATCATTGGTTTTGTATTTTCTTACAAATTATATGGAGGTTCTTTCTTTGTAAGTAAGGTGTTTAAAATACTAAGATTTTAGTGTCAATCTGAATAAATCTTTATTTGCAAACTCTCTCAATGTAATTTATCGTCCCAACCAGAGGCGGCTCTAAGGATCCAGTGGTGGTAGGACATTTGAAAAAAATGTATGACTAATCTTTATTTGATATTGTGAAAAATGCCCATACATTATTATCTATATTTGTAAAATTTTGTAAAATTTATATAACCTAATTTCTTATATGTATTAAATCCTAATTTGTAATTGTGTAAGAAATTAATAAAAAATTATTATTATTATATCAATTTGTTATAGTCACGGACTCTAAATACATATTATGTTAATACAGGGTTTTCCAATAAGAGGTGTCATTTTGATATTTTATCCGTAAAAGATCAATGGTTCCGTTGCTTGTGTGGCACGTATCGCCGTCTTGTTGAAGGTAAACGTTGTCCAGATCAATACCATCAAATTCCGGCCATAAAAAATCATTAATCATCTCTCGATAGCTATCCATTCACCGTAACTGTTGCTCCAGCCTCATTTTCGAAAAAGTAAGGACCAATGACTCTGCCGGACCATAAACCGTACCAAACAGTCACACGTTGAGGATAGAGAGGCTTTTCAACAATAACTTTTAGGTTTTCCGAGCCTCAGCTGCGATAATTTTGCTTGTTGACGAAGCCACCGAGATGGAAATGGGCCTCATCACTCAAGATGATTTTTCGATGGAATTCCGGATCATTTTCACGAATTTCAAGGACCCAATCAGCAAAGACACAACGTTGTTGATGATCAGCCGTCTTGAGTTATTGTGTTAACTGAACTTTATAAGCCTTATGACACAAATCTTTATGCAAAATACGGTGTAATGACGTTTGTGGAATGCCTGATTCCAAAGAACGACGAGGAATCTAAAAAACTGGGTTTACTTCAACACTTTTGTCTACAGCAGAAATATTCTCGGCAGTTCTTGAGCGACGTGCACGGGTTTTATTCTTCACATCAATAAATTGTTCCATGAATTCGAAATTTTCCTCCAATTTCTGTATTGCGGTCCGACAAGGTGCTTCACGACGACCCAAAAATGTTCGAGTTTTACGAACCGTCTCTGCCAAATTTTCACCATTTTTATAGTGAATTTTAATAATTTCAATGCGTTTTTAAAGCGTGTATCATTCCATTTTTATTAATGGCGTAGTTTTTATTTGTCAAAACTTTTACTTTAATTTTTTTTTACTTGTAAAAAATGACAGCTTCAAAAGTAACATCTACCGAAATAGCGGGCAATTTAAAATAACACCTCTTATTGGAAAGCCCTATATATTAAATTGGGAATAAATACACAATCCGTGTACTTACGGCAAATTATTTTTAAGATATTTAGTTTTAATCTAGTTGTGCAATACATTAAAGTAAATAAAATAAGAGTTAGATTCTATTTGACAAGGATCTTTTACGTGTTTTGTTTTGTTTCATTCTTCAGCTTCATTCTAAATTGACAACAACATAAATCATTATTCCAAACCTTTTTCGAACTATCAAATTGAAAAACAACCATTGTTCCACACACTACAAGCGTGTAAAATGAAAAACCGACATTTATGTATATACAGAATTTTCCAATAAGAGGTGTTATTTTGATATTTAATCTAAAAAATCAATGATTTCGTTGCTTGTGTGGCATGTAGCACCGTTTTGTAGAATGTAAACGTTGTTTAAATTAATACCATCCAATTTTGGCCATAAAAAATCATTAATCATCTCTCGATAGCGATCCATTCACCGTAACTATTGCTCCAGCCTCATTTTCAAAAAAGTAAGGTCAAATGACTCCGCCGGACCATAAACCGTACCAAACTATCCCATTTTAAGAAAAAAGAGGCTTTTTAACAATAATTCTTGAGTTTTCCGAGCCCCAGATGCGACAATTTTGCTTATTAACGAAGCCACCCAGGTGGAAATGGGCCTAATCACTCAAGATGATTTGCATTTGATTCACTCAAGTGAATTTTAATAATTTCAAGGCATTGTTGAAGCGTCTATCGTTCCATTTTTATTAATGGCGTAGTTTCTACTTGTCAAATGTTAAAAAATGACAGCTTCAAAAGTAAAATCTACCAAAATAGCGGGCTATTCAAAATAACACCTCTTATTGGAAAATCCTGTATATGTCACCATCTGTGTAAAACGTATAATATTCATCGTGGTGTCTCCCCCATGGTCATGACCTAAGCGTCCCTAAACTTTCTTCGGTACCTAATTTTTACTTCGACGAAAAATATAGTGTCATATCTTTTATTTTATGGCGCGCATAGGGACAGAAGATGCCAAAGTGGACATTCTTTAAATTGACCCAGCGAATTGCATTGACTTGTGAATGAAAGCTTTTACTACAGACAACAGATGTCACTGCTAGTCACTCGACGCCGCCGATGTTTCGCGTTACATTTATAAATTAAGAATAAGACTAGTTGTTTTGATGCACTTAATTGATTATTATTGTTGACTAATAATTTTGGGGGTCGAACACCAATTGACCTAAGGGAAGAACCGCCCCTGGTCCCAACTGAGAGATTATGGATTCCTTGATTGGGATATGTTTTCAGGCTATAGGTAGAGGGAACGGGAAGGAAATGAGAAAGAATAAGGTGGAGAAGCACCTGGATATTCAGATATGATCACGAAACAAAGCTTAAGCCATTTCAAGTAACGTTATAATTCTGAATGTTGTCCTTACACCTGGGCGATACTGAGAATATCTTTCACTCTGGTACTACAGGTGTAACTACTGAACCTAATACCAGAACTTTACAAGAAACATTGATAAGTAGGTACCTACAAGATAACAAAAGAAGTAGGTACCCAATAAATCATTATTTAGTAGGTACCTACGTATCAACGTTTCTTGTTGATTTAGTTGGTACCTATTTATCCACGTTTGTTATAATGTTCTGGTATTAGCTTCAGTAGTACCCACTTATCAACAATAAACGTTCTAAATAATTTGATAAATAATTTGATACTAATTTGACTGTCCTAAAACGGGAATCCTCCTAGTTGGGCAGTCAAAACATTTCTTAAATAATGTATTTAAATGTATAATCTTTTACTAAATAAAAAAAAAAAAAAAAAAAAATAATAATAATAAATTTAGTAGGTACCTACTTATTTTACTTAGGTACCTGCTAAATAATAAATAGTAAATAAAAAACATTATTTTCAAGATTCCTAGAAAATAAATTTCATCTAAAATTTATTTTCATTAATAAATACATCTAATTTATCTTTGGGTTCAAGGTCCCTTACAAAATTTAAAAAAATATATTAAAGTATTCAACCCAATTAAAAAAAATCACGTTACAAAAATTCTTCCCAGTTCATATATTTTCCAGACAAAGAGAATTTGTCAATTCCCAAACATTAACAGATAATTCCCCTCGGAAAATCACATTTTATGCCTGTCAGAAAAAATCATCTTCATTTTTATTTGGCAAAACACGCTTTGTTGGGGACAAAGGAAAATCTGGAAATAAACATCTGTCGCCTATTTAATGTCGTAAGTAGAAGGCAATCGGGTCGTTAGGGTCTTGTTTCCCTTGGCTGGCAGAGTCCGCTAATAATTGGCCTGTACTGATAAATGTAATTATTTATAATTATAACCTACCAACTCTGTTAACTAAGAAAAATATATTTTATGAAATAAACGAACAAAACACGATTTCGCAAATGCTTTAATAGTACAAAACTCCTGACTCTGTACAGTTTTAAGTTCGCCCAACTGTTGAAGTTGGCAATCGTCTTTATTCTGTAACCCTGTAATACTTGAAATTGAAACATAAAATCACTCACAGACAAGTCCTCCGTACACGGAGAAAATAGAGAACGGTTTTTTTTAAATTAAGATTTTGTTAAAAAAGTGACTGCATGACCATTTCGTAATTAAATATTAGTCATTCAGAACATAATTGATCACGTGTCCACGCTGGTGGTATTGACGTTGGTGGACGCTGTGGAGTCTCTCGCTGCAGCAGCTTGTCCAGTTTCTTCACCACCCAGGATTTTTGCTGCAGTATCCTTCCTCTATCTTCGCCGAAAGTCACAGCGGCGCTACCAAGGTCTGTTATCTATGTTACCGTTGGTGGACGCGGTGCACTCTTTTGCTGCAGCAACTGGTCCAGTTTCCTCACCACCTAGGATTCTTGCTGCAAAGTCTCCATCTTCTATCTTCGTATCACCTGTTCCTGTACTTCATCACGTGTTCATGTACTTCATTTTGTTTAACTTAATTTCACTTATTTTTGTAATATTTATATTTTCGTAATACCTCCATCAACTGTAGAGCGCCCCTGAGGTGATATCTCACAAAAGCGGCGCTTTAAATTATCCAATAAATAATAATGTTGTCAGAATAAATATACTGGACGAGATTCGATAATATTATTATTTTAAGAACACGTTTCCGACTTCTTCATAAAATAGTGTTTTTTTATGAAATTTGCCAAATTATTCGTTTAACCAAATTATTTCGCTTTTAACCAGAGTTCGTGTGGCCGGTTTGACAGCCTCCTTGGTCAAGGAGTAAGTATCTCAACTAGTGAGCCGGAGGTCAGGGTTCGTATCCCGGCATGCTCAAGTCAAATTCATTTAATTAATTTGGGATATTTCACAATTTTTTCATATAATATATATTATTTTTGCGGCACTTTATTTTTAGGTGTAAGACCACCATTCACAATTGACGTGTTGTTTGAAATGGCTTTGGTGACAAGAACTTTATAGCCAGTTACTCCCGCACCTTCCTCTGCCCTATCTCCTTCCCTTCCTCACTACCTTCATCCTCAAAACATACACCAATTGGGGATGCCATATTCTCACTGGCTTCAGACAGAAAAAACTTAGAACACATATCGATTATGATTTTTTCAGTGACCGGATGAATCATCAAAATGATAATTCATCACATCCTTAAAAAGTTATATAAAGTCATGGAAAGTGATGAAACAAAAATTTTATTAACTGGGTTAAGTAGGTTAGGTTAGGTTAGGTTTAAAAATTTTTTTTGATCTTTTCAAATGACTTTATATCACTTTTGAAAGGTGTGTTGTATCGTCACTGTGTTGATTTGTCATGGAACCGATTTTTTCATATAAATATCTATTGACCACCTGCAGAAATAATAATGCTTTCTAAACTGTATTAATATTGTTACTTACTTAACAAAATACCCCACATTAAATAAACTAACTAACCATCACGCCGTTTCCTCGCAGGGGTAGGCAGAGAGGACGGACCGCCAAACAACTCGGTCTTGGCACACACTCCTTGCCTCATTCACATTCATACTCTTCTATTATTCTGTCTCTTGACATTGCTCTACTCGATTATTACGACGCACATTAAATAAAACATTTAAAAAGTAATAAATACTAACAACCCCTTCTGGTTTGAACCGGTTGATCCGAAATTTAATTCTCAATTAATTAAGTAAAGCTCTTACAATCAAAAGTTTTGCGCTAACCGCAAGATATTTTTCAATGATGCAAAAGTTCCCTAATAATGGCCTTTGAATAAATTCAAATTGCTTTAAGGGCCAAAATTTATCTCCGACAAAGAATTTGTTCGGAATAAGGAAATATTCAATGTTTTTCATTGAACTTGTAGTTTCACTTCTTATTTAAGAGGAAGTTAAAAGCCAAAAATGTGAATATACTTGGTATACCTTATATCGTAGGTAATAGGGATTAAAATCGCTTGACAAACGTAGTCTAGAAACGTTCGATTTTAAGCAAAAAACTGGTTTTTACTTAACTTGTAAATAATTTTATAAGAAAGCAAAAGAGTTAATCAAGTGAAACTGTCACAAATAATCTTAGCTATAAAACTGTATTTTTTTAAAAGTTGTTTCCTTTACGCGTTCATACATTTCTATTGAAAAAATATTTTTTGTAGTAGTTTGCATTTATATTTTTTATTGAGTAATTTATTTTTTTATTTGTATTCTACTCAAGCGAAGCGATAGGAAAACCTTCAATTTAACTAAAGCATATTTTTTGGTTTTCACAATGTAATAATAATAATAACAATAACATGACATTTATATAGCGCAGTTTAGTGTCATTTCATTTCAACTGCGCTTAACTATAACAAATGTACACCAATTCGTTATAATGATTAATCGAAATAGTGATTTGGCATTAAACTTCGCCTTAAAAACAATATCAATTTGAGTTTGGGAGGCAGATGTGGTTAAGGTAGGGAACCATTCATTGGATAACGGACACCTCTGCGAAAGGTCACACCAAGTGGTTCGCTACGTTTGGCAGATTAGTACGGGTGCCAGTGTTCATGGGGTGAGGAATTTCCAGGTCTTGGCCTACTGTGTGCCAGGCTAGATTTGGAGAGACTGGTTGAGGGAGATTCTTTTACATCTTCAGCAGGACTCTCTCGACCCATCGTCTTGCATCACAGTGAGGGGATGAATTTAAACATTCGTCACTCCTGGACACACTGAACTCCAGATTCCTACCCACCCCTTATACCCTTTTCGGATTTTCTACACAGCATATCCAAAGATGACATAGTAAACGAGGAAAATTATTTTCTTCAGCGCCACCTGTGTTGAGCTTATATAAAAAAAATGAAAAATTGCGTAATTAAGTATATATACATAAATACATAAAAGTGTCCCGGTGTGACTTGTTTGTTAACAAATCAACAGTTTTGTTCCAAGATTTATACAAATTTTGTACACTTGACATTCAACACAGGAGGATGGTCGCAGTCTATATTTATGAGAATTCAAAAAAACACCCGACTTCTTTTACCGCACCTTAAAACAGAATTTCGCTTGATGAAATTTTGCACACTTTTCACAAATTTCAAATTTAACTTATAATTTGTAGACCTCCTTGATTAATTAGATTTTACAAAGTTCACGATTTAAATTACATTGCAAATTTCATCACGCCAGGGCTCACCGTTTGCGTGTTTTTACCGGATAAATTAAAAAATATTAATACAAATTAGTAAAACGAAAACATTTGAGATGAAGAAAAAAACGAAAGAAAAGTTGTGAATCCAATTCATCTTTTAGATATATTTTTTTTAATGATAAACTAATATTTATAAGACAAGGTTTTTTTGAAAAGCACAATGGATAACAAATTATTATAAGCAGTAATTAGTCGCCTGAAATAACCATACAAATTTTGAAAAGTCAAAATATTTCATATATAATATGTCTCGACGCCATCTAGAGGGAAATTTAGCACTAACAAAGCCTTTCCTACAAAATGAAAGTTGGTTGTTTACAGGTGAAAAAATATAATAAGCAGTAATTGTTGATTGAAGTACTAGCACATATTAAATTATTTGGCGTGTTGGGAATAAGCCGACGTAGCACAGTGGTTCAGAGCACCTAACCGGACATCAGAAGGCGAGGGGTTCATTTCCCGTCAGCGGCATTTCTTTTTATTCCGAAGATATTTTCAATTTGTATGAAATTTCAGGCGACTAATTATTGATAATGATAATTTGTCATCTTATATGTTTACTTTTGGGGTGTGATGCCTTATTGCGCTACCTCTTTCTTTAGAATCTTCCTTCTTCTGTTGAATACCTTGATGCAAATGAATCTTTTTCTAACTTTTCTGATTCACATCTTTCATTTGAGAATCGTTAATATTGTCTTCAATGATTAAACTAAAATTTAGGTTTTAAACCACTTTATTACATTTATATACGTCGACCGGTTTCGGTTGAACTCAACCTTAATCAGGACAGTACAAATATAAACTAAAATGTAATACAGAGGACAAACAGATAGAACTTACTAAAAGCCCTATTTTAAAGATGTTTCCTTTCTCCCTGGGTAATCCCCACCCCTCCTCGACCCCACTACCTACTCCGCTGCCCTGATGCTCTCTCCCTCACATTTATATACTTTCTCTTTCTTTATTGTTTACTTAATAATCTTCCTCTGTATTATATTTTAGTTTATATTTGTACTGTCCTGATGAAGGTTGAGTTCAACCGAAACCGGTCGACGTATATAAATGTAATAAATTGGTTTAAAACAAAGATATTCTTTCATTTGTATAATAATGTCAAGCCACAATGTGCTTGCTTCCTTCGATAATTTAAAATTTAGGTTATATTAACTCGGAACAAAATTTTCAAACCGTTTTAAAACAATTTTATTTAATAGCTCAATTTCAAGGGTTCCTGGTTTTCTTTCGAAGCAATATTGTCAATTTCCAAACAATAATACACTCGTCTAACTTAAGCCAGGGAACCATTGTGTCCAACAGTGTTGAAAGTGTCATCCATAATCATTTGAAAGTCAATTCGTTATGAACTCCAAATATTATTGAAGGGGTTTGGAAGCGGTATTTGAGGACAGAAGGTGGGTTTATATAGCAAGGGTGTTCAATATATTGAGATTTGATGATTTTATTATCGTAATACTGGAATTTCGTTAAGCCATCTCAAATACCAATTTAGTATGTGTGTGAATTTAATTGTCATTTTTAAAATTGAAACTGTTTTTGTGAACAATTCGTACAAGTGATAAAGTAGGTACTTACCTATCTACAATATAATATTTTAACAGAAAATTATTATAATTGTCTTTTTCAAGGATAGAATTATTTACATCCATCTTTATCTAGAAAATGTTCTTTTACATTAGCTCCACACATGAAGCTTTCAGGAAAATAATGTCATCCTTAGAGATAAAAAGGAAATTTTAATAGTTATATAAAACGTAGAGGACAAAAACAGGACGGGTTGTTTTTACAGAATTTGAAAAATTTATCAAATTTCGAAGTCCTATTTAAGTCCTGTTACTATCCAAGTATCGTGAAACCACCGGCCCATAGTGAAAAAATAACAAACTCGAATAGAAATTTCACATAACTTGAATTTTATGCATGAAATTCGATGACTTGTTCAAATTCAATGAATTTTTCAAATTCGATGAATTTTTCAAATTCGATGAATTGGTCAAATTCGATAAATTGTTCAAATTCGATGAATTGTTCAAAATCGACGAATTGTTCAAATTCTGTTGAACAACCCGTCCAATGAAATTAGGCATATGTAATCACTGAAAATGTAAATTTTTTCGACTCATGTCGAGCAAAGACCACAGATAATATATTACATTTCCAAGTCCTAGTTGAAGACATCCTTTACTTAGGGAGTAAAGCAAATCTTTCACTAGCGCTTTATTAAAGTTTCGTTATATCAAAGACTTTGCAAAGTTCGATCGTAAAAACTTTCACCCGCCACTATCCCTTTTCTTCTTCTCGGCTCCTGGTCTGGTGCCGATATAATAAACTGTGGATTTGCCGCGAAGAGTCTTCGCATTTTAGAGCTATGGACCTTAATGTTTACCGCTCTATTTTTCTGGGTCGTTTACCCTCGATTGTTAAAATTTCAAAATTGTTCAAGTTTTGAAAAGCTATCAATTTTTAGAACGAAATAAATCGTATAAGTAAAGGAAGATTTCTGTTAGAAATTATGGGGCCAGAACGATGGTAATTTATTAAAATACGTACCTTTAAAGATTGGTAAGCATATTCATCAAAGATTTATAACGTTCAATTTTAATTGAAATAACCTTTCTTTAACTTGAAGGTTATACCCATAAATGTAAGTTCTTTGAAGAATAAGATAATACTTATATATCTAAATGAAACACGAAACAGAACAAGACACCGAAAAAAATAACGGTCTCAACCGGACAATGTATTTATCCACTCGACCATCAAAACGTAATTATAAAGTAAAATAAAAATCGGATATATTTATCCGAGACACTATCTAGGTTACAAAACAAATCTTTACGAATTTGTAATCATTCAAAAGATAACTGCACAAAATATGGAGAAAATTATTTTGGAAGATAATATTGTTAATTCTGAATTTGAAATATGACGTAGGTTACAATGGTCGGGTGGATAGTGACGTTGTGCCGGCAAGGTAGAGATCCTGGGTTTGACTCCCAGTTGAGATCGTTATTTTTTGGCATTATATCATTTTTGAGCATTATAATCCAAAAAGGGGAAAAATATATATTTTAATTTTATTAAGTAGAGAATATTTTATTCCTGTGGTTTTGAACAAAAGCATTTTTAATGAAAAAAATTAAACCATAATTCAAAACTACATCTATTCATAATAATTATGTTTTTACCTTCTTACTAATGAGTGTGTTTTAGATTTTGTGCAGCTTAGAAACAACCATTTACTCTTCATCAATGGTTGGTTATAACTTGTGTATTAGTGAGGCCTAAAATATTGTCTTATATTGTTTTCTTATTGATGACGTAGCTCAGTGATCCAAAGCACCTGACCGGACATCAAAAGGTGCGGGTTCGATTCCCGTCGGCGGCATTTTTTTAAACTTTTTTTTGGAGATATTTTCAATTCGTATGGAAATTTCAGGCGACTAATTATTTGCATTATATTGTTAACATTTTCTGCAAACATATAACCATAATGCATTGGTCAACATGAAACAAACAGTTGCTTAGTGTTGTGATCCAAAGTATGAATGCGTTCATAGTTAAAAAGTTAAATCAATGAATATTGTGTAAGGCCAAACTACATCACATAGTAAATAAATCAATATTTATATATTAAATTGTATTTACTTCATTTCCGTTACAAAACCTGCAAACATTTTCACTAATTGAATATTGGTTCTGAACCACGATATTGAATTATTATTAATTTACAATGTAATAACATTAATTGGTTTGGATTAAGGATTAAATTATTCGGATTCAACAGGCCTTGAATCGTTCCGCCGCCGCATGCGAACCTTTTGATATTCCCACTAACTACTTTTGATTGTATCGGGGAGCTTGTAATGATGTGTTCAGCGTGGAAAACCGCTATTTTACCGGTAAAATATCGGTTTTACCGGTTAAACCGTAATTTGGGCGTTAAATCGCCCACTTCGTAAACGCGATATTGAAATTATGTTTTGACTATGTGATGTTGAAAGTAATCTTATTATTATGGATTGAGATAAGAACCTTTGACCTAAGGAAAATTTAAAAATATACAGAAACCAGCTTACGCGTGCCCGGCGTTGCACGGAGAATAATAAATGGTTTGAAGGTAAAGTTTTGAGGTTGCGCATTTTATTGTACCAATCAACTGAACTCTACGTTCATCCTTCATTTCGCCTCAAATAATTATTTGTTTCGTGTCTTTTCTACCATTTACTTCACGTAATATCACGAAATTCACATTTTATTTGTTAAAATACTGCATTACATCGACTAAAATACTACTTTACATCGACCAAAATACTACATTACATCGACCTAAATACTACACTACATCGTCTTAAATACTACATTACATCGAGTAAAATACTACATTATATCGACTAAAATACTACATTACATCGACTAAATTACTAAATTACATTGACTAAAATACTACATTACATCGACTAAAATACTACATTACATCGACTAAATTACTACATTACATCGACTACAATTCGACACCATGTCTCATTCCTGTGCCGACATAAGAGTTTAGTCTTCCTCTGGCATCCTCGACTTGTCCTACCATTCACTACTATATATATATATATATATTTTTTAATTGCCGGCAACCCGGGCGTTTATTGAAATAACATGATCAAAATTACAAACATGAAAGTAACTCGCCTCACTAGAAGATTTCTGTTCTGAGGCGGGTAAATATATTTGCTTACACATACACCATTGGCTCAATCATCACTCATTCCTCTTATTTATTGTTTGCTGATGACCTAAAACTCTACCGCATAATAAAAAATCTCGCTGACCGTGTCCTCCTACAAATCGATGTGAACTCTGTCGCAAACTGGGCAAAAATAAACTGCTTAAGCTTCAGTGCACCTAAATGCAATGTAGTCTCGTTCACAATGGCAAAACAGACGATCATATTTGAATATTCAATTAACGATAACATTTTTCATCGCTTTAGTCAAATAAAAGATCTAGGGGTTACTTTTGACAGCATAATGACATTCCACCAGCACACAAATGACTTATGCAACAGAACATATAAACTGCTGGGCTTTGTCATTCGCAATTCACGCTCATTTCAAAACCCTCTAAAAATTAGGCTACTTTACAACTCACTGGTGCTAAGTGTACTTGAGTCGAATTGCATTATCTGGGCCCCATTTGAAGCATCCTATATTTTAAACATTGAAAGAGTTCATAAAAAAATCGTACGTTTTTTATTTTTACGCCTCTATGGAACATTTCCATATTTATATCCATCGAGATTTATTCTATGACTAACTACCATTCTCTAGAAACTCTTAGATGTTTTGCGTTGCTAAAATATTTCTTTAAATTAATCAATGGCCTCGTCTCTAACGGTGAGATTCTGGCGCAAATCAATTTATTTGTCCCAGAGTCTCACTCTCGGGCACGTCACCATAACATATTATATTGCCGATTGGTCGTACAAATCTGTACCCGAATTTGCCCGTGGGAAGAGCGATACGCTATTTAAATATATTAGATAAAAATTTCGACATATTCTTCGGAAAATTCAATGAGTTTGTTAGGTTTTTGGCTCTACATTATCACTGTGAAAATGGTACTTTTACAATTAGTTAGATAAAATATCTGTAATGTTTTAAAAAAAATTTTGTACACAAATAAAATAAAAAAAAAAAAAAATTTTATACAATTATATATATCAATATATACATGGAGTATTCAATATATAGTTACATAACAACAGGAATTTCGTGGAAACTTTAAATTTACATAAATGGTAGCGTCTAAATCTCATAATAATAACATATCAAAAAATAGCTTAAACAACAGTATTAGGTACCACATTGTTTTAGAAAATTTATATTATATCGACTTTAATTCGACTTCGCATCCCATTCCCGTGCAGAGATAATGCGTAAAGTCTTCATCGGGCGTCCCCGACTCCTTTTACCATTAAAACCACTCTCCAAACACTTTTGACACCGTCCAGTAAAAACAAACTATTAAATTTTCATCCAAATCGGTCCAGTAGTTTTTGAGTCTATAGGGGACAAAGAAATTAACATATTTTTTAAATGTACAAATAAAAAGATTTTCTTCTATTATAATAATAAAGCATAACAGTTGAGACGAGAATAGATTTGTTTGTATCTCCCGTGAGAAAGGGAAGATTAATATTGATATTAATAATATCTTTCGTTAATTAATGTTGTTATGTCTATATTAGCTTTGTAGGAACGTGTTTCAAAATCTATTTCTACTTTATGATTTGTAATAAAATACATTTTCGAGATTTTCGCAGTGTTTGTAATATATATATTTATCTTTAATAAATGTTTCAAACTTATGTTTAATTTTATATTAATAATAAATGGGTTGGACTTATTGGGTGAATGAAAGGGTAGAGGGATGTGAAATGTATGACAGGAAGAAGTCAGTGACGTCTCCCATTTCACGTATTTAAGTGTCACAAACAAGCGAATATGTGTACGTAAAAATACTTCAGTGGGTTTATGTCAAGAGTCGGTACGGTTAGAAAGTACCGTAAAATGGGATGACTTTGATCAATTTTCAACTTTGAAGATAAATAAACTTTTAATTTAAGTAAGTTGGAAAATTTGACGACATGTTAAATGCACGTTTTAAAAAAAAAACATTGTGAAAAAATAGTTTTTTTGGGGGTGGAGCAATTTTGATATAATATTTTTAAAAATACGTTTTTTACAACGAAAATTACAAAAAATATAACCAACTATATACCAATTCCGAATATTCAAGTAGTTACGTAAAATTTCGCAAAGAAAACTTTTATAATTGTTGAGTTAGATTTATTATTTTTGAATCATTTCATCCACGTCACTCGCAAAAAGAAACAAGTAATTTCTGAGCGGTAGCATGCATTATGTAGATATATCCCCGATAGTCGCCTCCCAATTCAAACAAGTAATTTTTGAGCGGTAGCGTGAATTATGTAGATATATCCCCGACAATCGCCCCCCCGATTCAAAGAAGTAATTTCTGAGCGGTAGCGTGAATTATGTAGATATATCCCCGACAGTCGCCTCCCAGATTCAAAGAAGTCATTTCTGAGCGGTAGCGTGAATTATGTAGATATATCCCCGACAGTCGCCCCCCCGATTCAAAGAAGTCATTTCTGAGCGGTAGCGTGAATTATGTAGATATATCCCCGACAGTCGCCCCCCCGATTCAAAGAAGTCATTTCTGAGCGGTAGCGTGAATTATGTAGATATATCCCCGACAGTCGCCCCCCCGATTCAAAGAAGTCATTTCTGAGCGGTAGCATGAATTATGTGGATATATCCGCGACAGTCGCCCCCCGATGTAAACGAGTAATTTCTTAGCGGTAGCGTGAGTTATGTAGACATATCCCCGACAGTCCCCCCCCGATTCAAACAAGTAATTTCTGAGCGGTAGTCTGAATTATGTAGATATATCCAAAACAGTCGCCCCCCTATTAAAAGTCGCCCCGTATTACGAAACATGATAATTAATTGAATAACAAATTATGGAAAATCTAAATTAAGTTTTGTTAGTAAACTTTCCCACAAAGTGACCGAGATTTATCGCCTGACCAAATAATATCGTCCGAACAAATAGTTCCGGACTCGGGGTTACCGGAAACCATAAATATAAACCGCGCCGCGATAGTTTTGTCCGGACAAATGAGGTCCGTAGTCATAAAAAAATCATATTTCATCAAACAGTTTAGTATCGCTTTTACGGCCTCATGAAAAAATAAATAAACCACTTCAATCTAAAAGTTTGGTTGTGTGAAGCCGGTGGCTACGCGGTTTCGTAGCAATGTAGATGCTTAGTTTCGTAGCATCGCGTCCGTAGCTGGTGTTTGAAAAAGAAAATAATTTCACTTGGGTCAAACAAAACTCTCCAAATGCTGATAATAATAAATAGTTTTATTCACAGTTCTCAGTTAATTTCTGAAGAGCTTTGGGTTAAATTTAACCTCGTCGGTACTTAATGTTACATAAGTTAAATATCTTTATACATTTATTTATGCGGTGATTAGGATGGTGGAATAATAGTTAAAAGAACTTAATGTCCATTAAATGTCTTCATGAATTTACTAGGTATTATCCCCGGCGTTGCCCGGGATGTAGACAGTTATTTTCCGCTTATTATGAGCGTCAAGCGTGCAAAATTTCATCAAGAAGTATCAAAATTCTACTTTAAGGGGTGGGGCGAGCGGATGTGGATATTTTTTTGAAACCTCATGTTGGCAGTGGTCGTTCTCTTGTTTTGAAGGCAAGTGTGCAAAATTTCATCAATCTCTGAATAAAACTGTAGATTTGTATACAAATTAATTCCACGCCATTGCCCGCTATAGACATTCTATTTATATAATGAATTGGGATGATGGAATAATAGTCAATAGACTTCATTACTCTCTAATAACAATGTATTACTCTCTCATACTAGCTAGTTCGTTACACTAATACACTAACGTAATAAATATAAATCTCTCTTAATTCATCAATTTATATCAGAGTAGTGGATACTATGTTACCATGGTGAAGGACCATCATAAAAAATTCATAAGTTTCTTGATATGACTTTAGCCGTGTTTGGTGACCATATCTGAAGAGTCCGGTACTTCCTTCCCCCCAATCTCCTTCAGTCTCCAAACATACCCCAATTGGGGATGCCATAGTCCCACTAGCTCTGAAATGTTGGGAGCAGTTGGGACTCTCAGAATTTACATAATAATATATTTATTAAGGACTCCAAACATTTTATGTCAGTTTTTTAAGAAAGCTTCAAAGTCATCAATAAAATCATAAACCTAGATAAGCAGTGCTTAAATCATATTATTCAATATATGCAGGAAAATTCCTCGTTAATCATGGCTTAAGCAACAATAGGGATATTTAGATCTTGCTTGGTCTTAACTCAAAGTCAAATGCATTGACCACTAGGTACACCTTTGGTACTTTGGTATAACGTAATGTGGGTTCAAATGGTCTTCAATGTTAAGATATAAGCCATGATTTAATAATCCAGTCTAAAAATATAGAACATAGCGAACTACTTTGTAAAACAATGGTCTTCATTTTCTAAATTTACTTTATATTATGATTTGAAAATATGAAAATCATTTTGAACGAAACACAAATGTATTGTTATATTTGTTGCCTAACGGGATTGTTTTTACAGTAGTCAGAGTGACATATTATTAATCACTGTAGTTTTTGTAAATATATATGTTGTCGCTTAAAAGAAGTTGCTAGAGTGTGTAGTTTCAAGTTAGAATATTTAGTATATGTAGTTGTAAGGTGTCTTCATAGGTGTCAGTAGCAGAACCATATAACAGAGACAACTGTCGGGGTTTAATACCCGAATGGTTACGAAGACAACCGATGTTAGCCGATCTACAGGCGAGCATCTCAGTCAGCGTTTCCCCCACTTCAGAAGAACTTAACAGTATCTTATAGAACGGACGCGAATCCAGATAGATATACATTGTAAATACGTCACGATAATAAACAAACCCGTCATCTTAGATGAACAGAATTATTATAATCTCCCGATCATCTCAAGTGTATTGCTAATTAGAAGGATATTAACAGTACTCAACAATCATATTTTATTTACAAACGCTTTACGTGTTCAAACAAGGTGCCGGTCTTATTAAAATTTACCGTGTACTATGTTGTTAATGCCATTTAGGCTGCTAATTATATACTGTGAAGAACACTAATTTCAGAAACACGAGACCTTCTGATAAATTAAAAAACCACCTGACCTCCAGTATCAAATAAGTCACTCAACAGCCAGGTGTATGTGTTCAAGAATGACAGGATAGACTGGCAAGGACACGTTGTATTAACCTAGAAATAGCAATTATCAAACGGCCATGAAACCCGAGGATTTACGACCCGAGTGTCGACTCGCCCTCGGAATCCTTGCACTAGGAGTGGACTTTAGAACTAAGATCACTAGGGAAATGAAGTATTATAATACATAACTATGTAAAACATGACTTGCATTTAATTTAATCTATCTATATCTGCTATCTATGTATATTATATAAAAACTTCATGCACTCTTGACCTTCAATATAGGGAAAGGTCACTATTTTACAAGAGATTAAAAAAAACCCTTTTGCCTTCCAATTGCTTTTACCTTCAAAGCAATTGGAAGGTTAATGTTTACATGAGATTTCAAAAAACAATTTCCATCTCTCTTTTCCACCCCTCAAATCAAAACAAAAGCCGGGCAACGTTGGATGCTTCAGTTAATTTGACTTATAAATCAGGTAATATGATTAAAGCCACTGTACGAAGCAGTAAAAACTGTCAATTATTGTCAAACATTGAAAAAAACTAGTTTTTATGACTAATTTTTTTAGGTTAATGCTAGTCTCACACCAAAGCTATACTCTTATAATAGTACATATAGCGCTCGTATAAGAGTACTACTAGCTTAACCTAAAACCGTCAGTCACAAAAAAACAGTTTTATTTCCATCATGAATTATTGCGCTTCGGAATTAATAAAAATAATGAACAATAAATTTTCAAAATTAAAATATGACTACGAATTTTTTGATATATTTAAAGCTGGTTAATAAAAAATGATAGTGAATAGTATTTGTGTAAATATTTGGATACACATGTTTTAAACATTGCGCTAACCGGTTTCGGCATAATTATACAAAATACAAATGATTGCCCTGGTTTCCCTCGTAAAATCACAAAAAAATCAAGAATTCATTTTCAGCTTCAGTTTTTGTCGCTAGAGGCCTTAACATATTATTTACATAAAAGCGCATCAATTTGAGAGGCGGTGTGGGTACCGCCGTCCCGGAAACCATTACTACCTCTGCCATAGGTCGTTCCAAGTGATTTATTAGGGGTGCCCGGGTGTGTTAAGGATACACCTGCCCACCAGCTGCGTGGCATGCAAGTTCGGGAGAGGCTGGTTTGGGGAGACCCATTGACCTCTCCAACTGATCTCTCGACCTATCGCCTTGCGCCGCAGTGGGAGGGATATGTTCATTCGTCCGGACACACTGATCCCTAGATTCCTACTCACTCCACACACCTCTTTCCTTCCTAGAACTTTTAAAAATATCCTCCACACAGCATCTCCAAATATGACATAGGCCCTAAGCGAAATATTTTTTATCCGGGCCTCCTGTGTGGAGTTACGGTAAAAAAAATGATGTCGTAAAATTTACTTCCCTTCTTGAACAGCTCACTTCGTAATCCAAATTGGCTACCTCTGACATTGAAATAACAAGGTTAATCCACTCCCCAAGTATGACGAAGAAGTTGGGTACTAATCGCACATTAAAAAAATATACACCCTGTTTGAGCGCCGTACTCGCCCCCGCCCTAGCGATTAGGAACTGCTCGTGGGTCATGACTCATTTTGCTAGGAGTCGCGGTATCAGCACAATATTTTAATACGACTCAAAAGAGTTGCTCGCCTGAACGAAAGTAGATATAAAAGAGCCGTGAGCGAAGCGCGGTGCTGTGACTTTTGTGTACGTACCACAACATATATGAGCTACAAGGACATCGAAGTAATAACAACAATTGGATAATTTCATTGAAATTTTTCTGAAAAATCACTCGACGGACGCTTATTTTGTGTTCTGTACACCCCCTAAACCAAAAGTATTAATTTCGGTTCAATGAACTCTTATTTGTTGGAATTTAAGAGTCATTTTTAAAATTGGAACTGATGGTGTCAAAAATTCAGAGAAGCGATGATGTACATATTAGTAATAACAATTAAATTATTTAAATTGCGCCATTTTTCAGAAAATTATGTTATATTTTGCGACTTGTAATATGTATGTATTTATGTAAGAAACTTTTTCTCTTTTGAATTGGGTAGTTACGTTAAAAATAAAACATTTTTATTGTAATTAGTTTTTTTTAGTATAAAAGAAATATATATTTTTAAATAAAAATGTATATTACTTAAGTTTTTGATGGACAATTATTTCAAATGTGACATTTGTGAAATATTTCTAACTTGGAACTGGTTTGTCCGGAATTCAAATTATCCCGTGATTTATACCTATATACGAGTATCTGTTCTACAATATGCCATTATTAGTTGGGAGTAGCTTAAAAAACTAGCCTGACCCCCGTAGAAATTGATCAAAAACTCATAATGAAAATAATACTAAAAAAACCTCCAGACTTTCCCACTGAACGCATATTCGAAGAATTCAATGGTCCTACATTTAAAAAAATATTTATAAAAAATTCATTTATTCAAATTATAAAAGAAAAACATACATAAATACTCATTCATAGCTGAAAATCGAACCAGACTTAAATATATATTTGCATGACCTAAACTACACACTTCTTTTGCACATCATCATTATACCCACAAAGGAAAACATTTCCTTAATAAATTACAAATAACTCTATGAAAAATATTTTAGCGAAATCATTAACAAAAAACTGCTCCCCTTAATTTAACTTGAAAATCTCACAAATTATCCTACAATACTCAATTTATCCTCCATAATATATTTTTTCTTTTTCCACCGTTAGTTTTTGCTTTTCTGTGTCTTTTTCTCTTTTATATGTCATTTATATTTTTCAGTATTATCTTCTGTTTCAATATTAAAAAAATAATTTATATTAGTAGTCTCGTAAAACCGATGGTCATGCCATGGGCCGTTGTGCCATGTATCGGGAGTCGTTAATCCGTAGAATGAGTCGCTCACGGCACACAAAAAGAGTCCACCATTGTGCGGCACGTTCATGAACGATTCATCGCTACTGGCGATGTGAGCCGTGATGCGGGTATCAATTTAATGTGTCGGCTTCATATCCCGATAGTAAAATAGTAGCATCGTTACATTATTACTATTACTTTGGCAATTCCCTGCGAAAGAGATATCGGCAGCAGGTACTTGGTTTTATGTAATTTTCAAGGAAACGTTAATGGTTTATGTTATGTGTATTGAAAAGGGTGGGGTTAAAAGGTTTTATGGTTTTTTTATAACATTTTTGATTTTCATGGCATAGATGTTTTGGGGTCGATTTAACATCCTAGGGCGGGATTTGACCTACACAAATGTAGTCCCATATCATTTGACTCCAGTCCCCGTCCTTTTCCACTCTTCTTGCAAACATCAATAGATTCCTCAGTCCTCCTCTAGATGACTCACACTAGGGCACCTAATTGGTCACAGGGTAATATTACATAATATGAACGGGTTATATTACATTATATGGACGGTGAAAAGGGTTTCAAAATTGAGTAGAAAGAACTAAAAAAATGGGGTGAGTAGTATATTTTGCAAAACAATGTCAATCTTTCATATTTATTTAGTTTTGGCAAATTTTTCAGTGACATTTAATTAAGCACAGGGTAGTGAGATATAATTATTTTTTTATTTGATTTTGTTTTTGAGCTATATGATATTTACACGATGATGCGAGAGTAACTCATGTTACCCTTTCTGTTATGGAGTTATGACTCTGATCGCCTAGATTGAGTTTTGAGGCTCTTAACCGACCCCCCTTCCTGCTCGATGACGTAAGCGCACTAACAAACTACAGATAATGGTCTATTCTTAGAATAAACACGCCAATTGGTATCACAACCCTTGGGCCACGAGATATATTTAAATATTTGGTGACAGCAAAAGCGTTTCATTGCTTAATCTGGCGGTACCTCAGTATGGGAGCGTTTTTAAAAAACATATTCACTTTAAAAGTTTACACATATTTCAAGATAACATGAACCTGATTACCCCGTTCATTATGTACGGGGTTTTCCAATAAGAGGTGTTATTTTGATAATCAATCGTAAAATATCAATGGTTTCTTTGCTTGTGTGGCACGTAGCGCCATCTTGTTGAAAGCAAACGTTTTCCAGATTAATACTATCCAATTTCAGCCATAAAAAATCATTAATAATCTCCCGATAGCGCAATCCATTCACCGTAACTGTTGCTCCAGCCTCATTTTCGAAAAAGTAAGGTGCAATGACTCCGCCGGACCATAAACCGCACCAAACAGTCGCTCGTTGAGGATAGAGAGGCTTTTCAACAATAACTCTTGGGTTTTCCGAGCCCCAGATGCAACAATTTTGCTTGTTGACAAAGCCACCGAGGTGGAAATGGGCCTCATCACTCAAGATGATTTGCATTTGATTCACTCAAGTGAATTTTAATAATTTCAATGTGTTGTTTAAGCGTGTATCGTTCCATTTTTATTAATGGAACGATACACGCTTCTTATTAATTCTACTTATCAAATGTCAAAAAATGACAGCTTCAAAATAACACCTCTTATTGGAAAACCCTGTATTTTTTCGGTGATCTCTTCTATCGGAGGTTGTCCGGTTACCGACATTTTGACGTGTACAAGAGAAAAAGTTTCATTCTCGCAATCTTTTTAACCAACAACTGTGTTATAAAAGTAATTCAACATAAGATTCACTAGGCAGATATTTACAGAGACTCCGCAAAAAACGCCGCAAAAAAACTATTATCCACTTTTCTAATTAATAAAATTTTTAGATTAATTAATATTAAGTTTTCCAATGCAGTTATTTCACATTTCAGATTTTACAGTACTGCTCCATTAGAATAATTTGATTGTGGATAAAAGTATATTATGTAATCATAAATACAAATTTCGGTTGTCTGTGCGTCCTGCGTAACACTGATACAATTAGCACACATTTGCTTTGAATAGAGTAGTTTGATTTTATATTCCGATCATTTTTACATTATCTATACACTGGAGGCTCTGAGGAATATAATTTCTCGCACGGCGTATGCCATCTTTGGGGATGCCATGTGGAGGGTCTTTTTTGGAAAGGAAAGAGAAAAAGTTCTGGGAAGGAAAAAGGCATGAGTGGCGGGTAGGAATCTGGGGGCAGTGTGTTCAGGAATGACGGAAATATGAATCCATCCATCCCACTGCGGTGCAAGGCGATGTTCCGAGAGAGTCCTGCTGGAGGGGTCAAAAGATCTCCCTCAACAAGTGTCTTCCAATCCGGTCTGCCACGCAGTAGGAGAGCGGATGCATCCGTCGCCAAGTCCCGAACACTCCTCACCCCATGAACCTGGCACCGCTGCTAAGCCACCAAACGTTGCGAACTACTTGGGGTGACCTATGGAAGAAGTGTTCATTATCCAATAAACGGTTCCTTACCCGATTCCCAAATTATTTTGTCAAGAATTCAAAATATCCCATGATTCTTCACGGGTCCGCAATAGTTTAGTAATATTATAAGAGTTAAATAAAATCATTTGAATTCCCCCGATTTTAACTCAAGATCTATAAAGAGGATTCTATTTTATTAAATAATTCTATTTTAGCCGATTGTACACCCAACTTTACAAATATCTAATTTATTATTATTACGTACTTACATTATTAAATTTTAAATATTTATTGCATTTTATTTATATTAATATTGCTTCAACAATCGAGCTTAGCAGACGGTGCAGACTTCGTCTCCGGCAGCGCCTTTTAATACTGTATTCTTTGTATAGCTTAAACTATTTTGTATATTGGCTTTGTCCTTTTTTGGTAGCCTAATTTAATTACACATTTTTGTGTTATATACTTGTTGAATATGCTGTCTTACCCGTTCATCCGCGGAGGTTGTCATTATTAGAATGAAGACATTCGAATCATCGTACATGTATATTATTATTTCTCAGAACGTATTCATTCATTGCTATATTTCCTGCATGATTTATGGATACTTCAAAAGCATATTTATATTGCCTCTTCAGTAATATCTATGTTCTTACTTCAATCGACTGAAATTTTACAGTTTCATAATGTTTTGAAAAAAACTCCGCAAAGTTTTAATGCGTTCCCGAAGATAAACTCTTACCTCTTAAGAGATTATTATTTTAAAATAAAAATAATGTTTATTTTTTGGAATAACTTTATTGAGTAAAACCTCAAATTGTAATATTTAAATATTGAAGACAATATTAGTGATTTCTAAACGAAAATCTGAAACAGAAAAATCAGAAAAGGAAACGGTCACATCTTTGGTAGAGCACTGTCCCGGAAAGACAGGGGTCCTGGGTTCGTGTCCCAGATGTGACCGTTTCCTTTTCTGATTTTTCTGTTTCAGATTTTCGTTTAGAAATCACTAATATTGTCTTCAATATTTAAATAAAAATAATGTGTTTGGCAAAGGCGGCTCTAGGGAAACAGACGTGGTTGGTCATTTAAAAAAAATGTGTGACTAATCTTTATCTGATATTTTAAAAAATGCCCTTAAATTATTATCTGTCAATTTGTCATCAAGTCCACGACTCTAAATACATAAAATGTTAATATAGTAAATTGGAAATAACTATACAATCCTTGTACTTGCGGCCAATTATTTTTAAGAGGTTGCGTTTTTGTGTAATTGTGCACAACATTAAAGTAAATAAAATAAAAGTTTTAAACGCCCGTCCGCAGTTTCCAAAGATAATGGATGTGAAGAAATTGAAAAACAACCAATTTTCCACACGACAAACATGTAAAATGAAAAACCGACATATGTTTATGTCACCATCTTTTTAAAACAAATGATATTCATCGTTATGTCTTCCTCACGGCCATTGCCTAAGCGTCTTTAAGCTTTCTTCGGGAATTTATTTCTACTTCGACGAAAGACATGTTACCATCTTGTTTATTCTATGAAAGCTTCTATTAGAGACAACAGATGTCACTGCTTGTCACTCGCCGCTGGCGCCGCTCGTAGCTCTGCTGTTTCGCGGTGCATTTCAAATAAATTAAGAAAAATACCAGTTGTTTTGATGCACACAATTTATTATTGTTGTTGTCTTATAATTTTGGTGGGTCAAACACCAATTGACCTAAATGAAGAACGCCACTGGTGTTTGGCTTTTATTTTTATCACTATCGTTGTATTATGCATATTAAAAGATTGTGGATAAGACAATTCCTAAAAGAAAAGTTACTTTAAAACTGCTATAGTCAATAGTCATATTAAGTAACAACTTTTGACTAACTAGCGTTTTTCATTTGTTTCCTTCGCCTTAATCATCAATTTTGTTCTGCACAGTTTAATTGTTTTGTGTGTATTTAAAAAAAATGATGGAGTTAACTTCAAACTTTCGACAACGCAAGAAAGTTATGGTGATTTAAATTTGCAAGAAGTGACTGAAATTTTTCAGTAATTTCTAATCCACGAAACAAAAATTTGAAACTGAAAATCATAAAAAAATACGATCATTGTTAACAATCACCTTGATACATTTTTAAAAGTTTTGTCTGCTAGAGACATCAGAAATCCCAATTAATTGCAAAAGTAAAACTTATCAACACTATAAATATCAGCCGACATCGATTTTGACATTGTACACGATGATATTCATACACAAAATATTAAAAAAAAACCTATTACCAAACAACTTTTCAAAGAAAATTATTTACAACATGGACATTCACAAACATAATACAAGAACGTGCAATGAAATTAGGCTACCTAAAACCACAAAGCAAATATGCAAAACAGTACAAAAGAATACAATATTATTGCGCTGCCGGAGACTATAGAGTACGCACCAATTGCTAAATTCCAGCTGGATTATAGGAGGCAAATTAATAAAAAGAAAAGAAAAAAAATAGTAAGAATGTAAGAATGTTTGTATGTAATTTAATTTTTATATGTAAAAATGATTTTTCTTCGAGTGTTTTTATACATCAATGGGCACTGGAATGGTACACGAAGTTGAATAAAATTCAACATGATGTAGTTTTTTAATATATTATAATGTGTTATACAGTAGTGAACAGTAGAAAGAGTCGGGGACGCCTGAGAAATACTTAACGCATTATTTTTGCATTGGAATGAGATACGTAGTCGAATAGAAGTCGATATAAGGTAGTTTTTGTACATTAACAATGTAATGTACAGTAGTGAATAGTGGAAGTCGGGGACGCCTAAATTAAAAAATTAAAAATAAAAAATAAAACGCCTAAACCAAATTCATTTTAAGAAAACGAATTTTATAAAATATATTATGATAAAACTATACTAACAGACCGAACGATTAGTCATAATAGACCCGATATAGTTTTACATGACAAAATTAAAAAAATAACTTATATCATTGATGTCGCTATTCCAAATTCCTGTAACATTCAAAAATCTGTTAATGAAAAAATAAGAAAATTCACAGATTTAGGAAACGAAATAAAAAGAATTTGGAATTCTCAGACTATAAAAATATTACCATTCGTTATTTCGGCTACTGGCATTATACCTAGCTCTCTCATTAAAAATTTAGGCGTATTAGATCTATCAAAAAATTTATATATAAAGATGCAAAAGTCGGTCATTTTGAATACATGTAGGATAACGAAAGATTTTTGTTATTATTATTATTATTTTTTTATTTTTATTATTTATCCACCTTAAAAATATATTTGGTTTTTAAGTAAACTAGAATTCACAAAGTCAATCTATTCATAACACACATACACGCCGGCTAGATAATAATAATTAGACATTAATAAACTTCGATGTAAAAATTGCTAAAATAATATTAATCCACATAAATAAAAATAAATGTTCGTTTGTTCAAAATCTTAAATTACCGAAAGTTCTTCACCGATTGCTTTGAATTTTTGACACAATTTTGCATTCAAATAAGCATGTTTTATATTCTCGTATATGGATGTCACCTATGACAGGTAAAAACATGGTTTTTAAAATAGCGCCATCTGTTGGATGTAAAAACAACAACCGCTATTGTTTTTCTTTCTTCACAGAAAGACTGAGCCACAGCAACGCATCGCGGGGAACAGCTAGTAAATGAATTTAAAAATAATTTATTGTCAATTTTATGTGGAATAACAACGTTACGACTTGCCTAATTTAATTTAACATTTTTTTACACTAACTAAAATCACATCGTCAAAATTTTCAATATTCTCAAATTCTATGTAATTCCGCTTTACTTCACCACTTATAAGTGTTGCCTCCATATCCACTGAGGGCAATAACATTATTAGGAATGTATAATTTGTTGGGCGTTTTAAGTGCTGTCATTTACATACATAATTCCAACTTCTCGAGCACTAAGCACCGAGCAGTATGTTTCCAACTAAATACAACATTTCGCTTTGAGACAGATGAAATAATTTATTGTTAGACAGAAGGAAAACAAAGATGAAGCTACGTAAGTTGAAATTATATATATAAATGATACAAGGTGATGCAAATGTAATGTTTTCATCGGGTTCCAAGAGGGAACTTAGTATACCTCTAGGAACACATTGCACTGTATTTCATTTTATTGGAGGCCATTAGCTTGTGCACAGGAGAATATGGGCATATGCTCTGATAGCCAGACACCCCTTATGGCACTGAAAAGTAACCGATGAAATGCAGGACCAATCTTGAAGAACTTGCTACCATCAATAAAATAAATCTAATCTGGGTACAAGAATATAAAGGAACTGTGGGCAATGAGTGGGCTGATGGACTAGCAAGGAAAAGGGCGAAAGCACTGCTTGCGGGATCCAAACCGGCTGTAGGAGTAGCAACTTTCCACACCAAAGTACATATTGAAAGGTGGGTCAAATCCCGGCACAGGGAGGAATGGGAAAGGGCACCCGGAATGAGGCAATCCAAAGTATTCATAAACGGACCAGACCCAAGGCGAACCAGACAACTACTCAATATGGACAGAAACTCATTTCTGAGGGAACTGGTAGGACTACTAAAGGGACACTGCCATCCCAGGAGACACAATTTGGGGGTTGAAAACACCAATAGATGCAGAAAATGTGAAGAGGATGAAGAGACTTCAATTCACCTTTGGTGGTAGAACCAGAAGACATAGCCATATATCCAATGACAAACCTGATGAACTTTATAAAAGGAACCGGGTTACTGTTCAAGGAATGAGGTAGAATGGGAGATAGCACAATGGGTCTATGGCCTAAGTGCTCACGGAAACCTTACGTCAACCGTCTCCTATAGTAATTTTTTTTTAAATGTCTTCATCATACAGAATGTTATAAACAGAATAAGAAGAAGAGATAAGTTATACAAAAAAGTCCATTCTATATAAGCTTCTTACGATACAACAAAAGGTATGGAAACATTTGCAAAAAAGTTATTACAGATACAAAAGAAACCTACTATAAGAAAAAAAATGAAGATAGTAAACAAAATACCGGAAAATGTAGCCAATAATAAATTAACAATTATTTTATAAGCAATAATTATTAGCCTGAAACACTCATCCACATTGAAAAATCTACTGATAAAAGATACATGACGCCAACGGGACGCTTATAAAATAATTGTTACCCTGTGTGCTATGCATAAAAAATCTTGTCTTAAACATTAGTTTACAAAAAAATTAATAAATTACATAACCAGTTCTAAACAATTTGTCAATCTGTTGCGAAAGATAAAGTTATTTTTTCGTTGTTCATTTTTACTTTGAGTTAAAAAAAACTATAGGTATTTGTCGTTGAATACCATGAATAATCACCCTTTGAATTTGAATGAGCGTGAAACAAGTGCACATCAGTGATAAAACAACTAGTGAATGGTACAGAGCACTTAACTGCTGACTTAACTAATTATTAGAAGCTAAGCTCTTCAATATGTCTCATACCGAGGGACGAACACATTTAGGAAGATAAATTCTAATGAAATCCTTGTACTGTAGTACCGCTCAATATAAAATTTGATGTTAGTCTCCTAATCACGCCCATTAAAGTACATACATTTACATCATTAAAATGAATTCCGTAATTACTAATGGCATTTTCAATTACATATGTTCCAACTATGTCTTCTTCGTGAGAACTGTATTTAAATTTCTCTAATAAACAATAAAAAGTGTTAATCTCAAGTGACCTCCCGTCCCATGTAAGTATAGTCCTGTATATTATCTGCCCATACAGAATATAAAGAATTAATTATTTATGCACATACTAACGGTGCATCACATCAAATTGATCAAACGCATTGTATATGAGGTTTTGAATTAGAGATCGACGAACTGGTGGAAGCAATCTGTTTATAAATTGATAATAGTTTGTCTAGTCTGTAGTTAGTAATAAGTTAGAACATTATTTAAAATGTATTATATGAGGTGATTTTTCATAAAAAACGACGCTATATAAATCATACAAATATTATTATTACTAACTGCCTTTTTAATTTTTGAATCTTTAAAAAATTGAACAAAAAACAATTACTAACAATAATAATTAATTACAAATATCAACTTATCCTGTATGCTTGTGAGACCAAGCTTAAGTCATGAAATATGACATCTTACAGAATTACAACGTCATATCCAGAGACACTTCCTGCTAAGCGCATATTACCGTTTCCGGCTTAGAACCGGAAATGCTATGCACAAATTAAGCACCCCTGCATATTTCCGTTTCTCGTAAAACATAAGTTCACCAACGTAAACATTTAATGCGGAATGAAAATGCATCGAATTTGAAGAGCTTTTAAATTGAGAGCTTTGGTTGTGAAAATGTGGACTGTTATGATTTCGCGCTATGAAAATGATGAATTTTTGGTAAATTATTCTTATTTCAACTTTGGAATTATTATAACGATAATGTTTCAGTATGAATTAACAGTAAAAACCTGTATTACTTAGCTCCACATATTAATAAATTATAACTGATTTAAAACAACTTTAAGGATATTTATTAATATTTTAAGCCAGGAGATAGCAAAGTTATGATTATTTTATTATATTTTTGTCATTTTCAAAGACGTTTGTAGTGTTTGTACATACATTTGTTAATTCATGATTTCGTAAAGATTAATAAACACTTTATTTTCATATAAATGAATATTATTAAAAGATTTCTTGCTATAATATTTTTTACCACATAATAACTATACCTAAAAATGATTTCCTCATCTTGATTTTTGTTGATTTTTCATGTTCATGCTTGTTGATTTTCTCATCGTCATGTTTGTTGAATATTTTATCATCATGTTTGTTGATTTTCTCATCTTCAAGTTTGTTGATTTGCCCATGTTCGTGTTTGTTGATTTCCTCATTTTCACGTTTGTTGACTTCACCGACGTAATTTTTGTTGACAACGGGTTGTTGTGTTGGTATTACTTCATAGTTTTGATGATTTAAGAAAATCATCTTCATGTTTACTTAACCATATTTTTACTTTGTTTTAAGGTATGTTTTGACAAAGTTATTGTTGTAATGAAAAAAGTAACCGCTTTAATTTAATCTACCAAGATCCCCAACAAATCTTTTCCTACCATCTACTTCTACCGCGATTACTCCTGATCTGTCATTTAAGTTGAAATTTTTGTAGAAAAATTATGTTTTTTCATTTCGTAAAAATAATATTATTTCCACCTTAAAACTTCACCCGTTAGAGGGTTCGGAGCATTGGAGGTCGATTGGTGAAAGGTAATAAAGTGGAACCATTTTTTTCGCTCATGTCGCATCTAAATATAATACATTAATGGTATCAACCTATATTATTTCTTTCAAATATTTTTGATTCGAACTTATTAAAACATGTACTTATTGAAATCCTTTTCGAACCAAAAAAATATTTTTAACATAGCCTGTCACGACAAAGCGAGGAAATAGGTTTCATTTTTGTACGTTTGACTTGGCCTCCAAAGCTCTAACGCCGAACGACCGGAAACTTGAAACCCCAAATTTATCGCACCGATAACCGTGTTCTAATAGCGGAAATCGTTTCAATGAGATATTAATATTCAATAGCGCATCTAATTTTAAAGCTCTATGATGTAAACCCTACTTATAAAAATGTGCCTAATAAATAAAACAAAATTTACTATGCTGTTATTTAAAGGGTGTCTGAAATAATTAGAATCCAATGCAAGATCTTGTGATAGACCCACAAGATAATTAAATATAACTGGGTGCAAACAAAACAGGAAAATTGTGTTAACATAAATAACGTTAAAATAAATATTAATTATACAGTTTAAAATGGTAAATTCAAGTCGTTCAACTCGTTAGGTCGTCGCGAAATTTAAATAATAATAATATTCCGTCGCCGGAGAGGGATGAAAGAGCGCAATTATGCATATTGTGACCTTCCTCTTTCCCCTGACACCCCCCTTCACACTTCGACTATTCCCGTCTAATGGTACCTGCTATAACCGTTCACAGTAGTTGACACTACGCCCAGGACAGGAATTACAGGAATTGCTCGGACGAAGTGTGGATTAATTTAATGCGAAAGATGTCCCGCACTTGAAAGGTTGGGGGTAGGGTTGTCATAATTTTTTTTAATAAATTTGTTTTATTTCCGAAGGTATTTGTATATACATATGAGGTTAAATATAAAAGTATTTTGTGTTAAATATACTTAGATTTATTATGAGATAGAGTAGCGGTTGGGAAGTGAGTTAGCTAAGAGCTTCACACATGCACTCATAGAGGGCAGTGCAAAGAGCTTGCTTGGAAGTCCGCAAGATGGCAGCTAGTAGTCAGTAGTCGGTGTGGCCAGTTAGGCTGCTTCCAGACAAACTTGGTACTTGCAGATCTCATTTAGCCAGCTCCTAGTTAGGTCGACCATTGAAGTCACTCTTGTAATACGCGAAGTATTGTATAAATCCCTGATTTAATATAAAGAAATTATTCTCGAAAATCTCCTTCCACAACGAGTTGGAGAACTGTTTGTGGAAACACAACAGTAGCTAAATATAGGAGATGCTCCCAGTATATTCTATACTCGTGCATTAATTAATGATCGTTGGCATTACTACGGTTTGATATTTCTGAAGGATATTGCTAAAATGTCTATATTGTGAAATTTTGTATTATACTGAGCACATATAGAGGAAAATGTTTTTTTTTTACGTTGGTTCTGAATATAAGAAAATAATAATAAAAAAATCTGTTTGTAGGCTCAATATGGACGGCATGTGAAAATATTTCTAAATAAAAATACTTTTCTAGGTGAAATACTGTCACTTCGCATGCAACACATCATGCCAACAGTATTCGGCATATCCGTATCTTCATTATTGAAGTTATATATCAAATGGTGAAGGTTATATTATTGCTTTTACTATTCTATACTTATAATCTTCACAATATTTTTTTTATAAACTATATAAAATATGTATGTAAAATGGCAGACCGAACGCCCTCGATTTAACAGGCTACAATAACCAGTCAAACGCTCTATATTTTGTTAACAATACATATTCTAATTTTTGTACAACAGGTTTATACCTACAAATAATTATTGTATGCATTTACTATTAACTTGCTGTTATAATTTGTCAAATGGATATGGTTAAATGTATTATTACTGTTACTATTGTGAACTTACAATCTTCAGAATATTTTTCTTAAGAAATATGTATGTAAAAGCCCAATGGGCGTATAAATAAAATAAAAAAATATATATAAAAAGATGTATTTGTGGATAATATATAACTTGTAGTGATTTGGGTGAGTGAAAGAGGGGTGGAGAGGAAACAAAAGAGGAGGTGAAGATACACAGGGCTTTGGCGGGGTTGTGTGAAGCACGATGTAAAAAATGTATATTTTTAAACCTTCTGGAGTGACTTTTGGAAGTAAGCCTCTATCCAATGCGTCTCCAGCTTTGCCGAATCTTTCTGGCTCTGATTCTGCCAATGCCATCAGTTCTCTATTAGAACATCAGCCTATCCGATCAATAGATTAACCATTCAATTAACCATTTTATAGAGTACAAAATTTTAAATAACACAGCTGTCCAAAACGTTGGCTAAAGAAAGAGGTAGCTCAACGCGGCATAATACCCCAAAAATAAATCTCTATAAGTTCTAAGCTGCATAAAAGCTAACTGACGCAACCTTCTTTGTAATAATGCGGTATTATCGGATGGGGCAGTGCAAATAAAAATATACTAAATGAAAATATAGAAACACTAGATCTCATGGTCAAAAACTTATCCAACAAATAACTACTAATACAACTTTTGGGCAAAAAAGCTTCTTATATCATAGTATTAAACTCTACAGTAAAATACCACTCTCACTCAAAAACCTCAACATTATAACATTTAAATCTCAAATAAAACACTGGATACTTAATATAGGGAGATCTGAAATGTAAAATATTATACTGATATCAAACACAGACTAAAACCGAATCTACTAAACTGAACTATACAAAAAAACACTATCTTACTTATTTTAAAATTATTTAAAAAAAAAATACATACTACATGATATATGTTAATAATTAAATTCATATGTTACTTCGTTGTAATATTAATTTCTTATAAAACGGATACGCGTTCAAGTCCCGTTGGCGTCATGTATCTTTTATCAGGAGATTTTTCAATGTGGATGTTTCAGGCTAATAATTATTGCTTGTAAAAATAATTAATTTATAATATGTAAATGACATCCTCAGCACGGGAGATCCCAGTGAGGATATCATTATCTCTATATGTTACTAAGAAAATAAGAAAATAAGACATTAAATCATTATTATTAATTAAAAAAAAACCTAATATAAAAAGTGGACATTTTTGATTGGGAACATAACAGTTATAAAAATACACATAATAGTATTTCTTTGATGTCAACAGTAACTTTTCGGTTGTTACTTATATAAATCTGTTATCATAAAAATTTAATTTGTTTTTATGTCTTCTTTCCAACAACTGAAAAACAAAGAAATTATTTCTGAATCTTTATTTTGATGAGTAATTTTTTGATGTTGTTTTATGTAATTCTGTATCGAACTTAATCAATGATATATTTATTCTGTCTTATTTTTATACGATAGGTTGTTTTAACATGACACCTTCAATTACCACCACAATAAGCTCTCGAAAATGATTTACTTGCCATGAGCTCTTAAAAAAAAAATTCTCACTAATTTAACTTTTTTTATGTGTTGTCTTATTTAAGGCAAGTCAAAAAGATGAAGTACATAATCGGTTATATATTACGCATGCACTAACTGATAAAATTTAAGCTTTCACAAAAAATAAAAATAAAAACAAGTTATTTTTAATTAAATTTATTTTGACATTCCCATTGTTTTTAATCACCTTATTCGAAACCTCCATTAGCAAGCTAAAGTTTCGTTTAAATTCCAAAACATAGAGCGCAAATCTCACCAGAAAGCAGCTTAAGCTTGTATTGTTGATAAAATAATATTATTACAGGCGTTCTCACAGCCCTGCTCAGTTCAATTCTCACTGCTCAGCCAGTTCACAGCTCGCCCTGGGTGTTCGGCATAATGAGATTAACACCGAGGAACGCTAGCAGTGGTGTTTTATGGGCAACCCTGGAAGATTGGCGGCTTGTCATTGGAATACGAATATTTTAAATTTTTTTTATATTGTTAATTCCATATAGGTAAGGTTAGTTGCTTGAAATGACTTTAGCCGTGTTTTTTGACCAGATCTGAATAGTCAGGTACTCTCCACTTTCCTCTTCTACATCTCCTTCCAATATACCTCAATTGGGGATACCATAGTCTTACTGGTTCCAGACGCTTGAGAGTATTAAGGTATTCACATAAAAGAGTGGAGAGTGTCTTTGAGGAAAGGAAGGTGTGATCCTGTGTCTTGAAGATACCATCATTGTAGGAGGGAGAAAGCACAGATTCAGAAAATTATTACACAGGCGAGCTATAGTATATAATACTCTGACTGGATGTTATAGCTAATTGAGACTGTTGTGGAACCGGTTCTTTTTGGAACTGGTTCCTTAAAGATAAAAACATAGGGGAGAGAGTTTCTAGAGGATCTGTGAGAACTGAAAAAAATTCTCATCACGGGGAGATGAACTCTAAGAAAAAGGAGTCAGTTACTCAAAAATCAAAAAAATATTTTGTGACGTCTTTACAATTTTTCTGATTAAAAAAATTATATATACGTATGTCTAAAGGAACTGATTTAAATTTTTTCTGATCTATGGAGAACATTTGTGGTGTGACACCAAAAATTATAAACTGGAACTTAAAACCACTCTGATCACGTAGTGCTACATCTGTCACCAAATGACACGTTCTGATAAAACTAGAAATATCTCATCTTCTATTGTGGTCAGATACATAATATAAATAGATTTGGAAAGAGATCAACACGGCAAGCTTACTCCAAGCGTTTAAAAGTTTACCATAGAAATTCCTGCATTATTTTAAGTAATTTAATACAATACATATATTAAATCTGAAAATTTGAAACGAAAGAAAGCAAAGTGAAATTAATCTTTGTTCTACGACTCTGTAACTATTATTTATTTAAGATTCGTATAAAGTTTAAAAGATAAATCCATTTATATTGTTTGCGTTCGAAGTGTTATTTTTTATTGCATAATGTCCATTTAAAATATGTATTAAAATACAAAAGAGTATTTCATTTGCTCTCAAATGAAGTATTTTTATTTTTGGACACTTACAAAAACAGCGTTATGCATTTGAAATTGAATGTCAAGCGAGAATTATGAAAACATGATATTTTTTGTCTAGACCTGAGGGGTTAATTAGAAACATTTATAATTATTTATTTGCCGTCACTCAGGTTTCGTTTTACAAAAGTGATTGCAAAAAGTTAATTCCCTTTTTTCAAGAAAAAAATATAGTTAAAAATATTAAAACCAATGACGTTACTATAAATCTAGACTTGTTATTGTCTCACAAAATTAAAATAAATGTGGCAAGTAAGAGACACTCTCATGTTTCCAGTAAATTCTTAATTCAGACGTTGCTCTAGTATTACAAAGATAAACATTAACAAAATATATATGTACGAACGAAATAATCAAAATCGAAAACTTGTGTCAAACACTAACCTATGGTCGACCAGCGTTATAAGCCTGGGCGCCTTACTGATTTGAGGTGCCAAGTGATAAATCAGTGCCATGCAACAATGGAGCAACGACATTTTGCAAATGGCGGCGATTCTTATTGATACTCGTTGTTACTGTTTTGTATGTTGTTTTACCGCAAGTATATTAACGAGTGATTAGACTATTTTAAGCTTAGTTGGCGACGGCACTTTCCTCGTAATTTGGCAGTTGCGCACCCAGACCTTTAATTTAGTCGGCCTTACATATTCTCTATGACGCATGAAATCTTCGGAATCGAAATATTCCTTCTCTTTTACTAGTGTTTGCCGAATAATTAAAATATTTTCTCATCACGCACGAGGGCACTTTGACAGTTTTGAAGAGAATTTACTTAGAAGTAGCACACGAACTTACGCGACACGAGACAGCTTAGTACTAACACTGCTAAATATAAAGCACTATAATTGACGTACTTTTTGTTTGCCACTTTGAGACTTCTACAGCACGTCTATACATATTGTAACGTCATTGACTAAAACCTATTAGATGTTAAATAGCTTTAAAATCAACCTATTCACTGTAGAATTAATTAAAAAGCATTATATTTCAAAATAGAGAATACCTCGTTTAATATCGAGTGTTAAACAAACAGTTATAATAATAATCAAATAACAACACAACACCAAGATATCAGATAACCATCTCAATAAAACTAAACATCCCTTAATTAAAAATAAATAAACAAGTAATGGCAAATTGAAAAATTGCTCTCATTGCGAATCAGAGATATCGGGTTCAACCCCCTTCATACTATAATAAAAGTAAAAAGAAAGGTAAGGAAATCCGATAACAGTAAAGCTTAATGAATTATACTTGGCTAAAGTTTAATTTGTGCATTTCTGGTAGCATTTATTATCCTTGCGAATTCTTGGAATCATTGTAATGCTCGAGAACTAAAATGAACTTCCGAAAGAAGACTGCGATGTAATAGAGAGCTAAGTTAAAAATATAAGCTTTAACAATACAGCAACTATTACGGTCAAATTCAATAAACACGGTATCCGGAAATCGAAGGCCAATGGGAGAACTGGTGAATCTACTTTACATTTTGAGTCAATTTTCTGAAATAACTTATTAATTTCTTTAATACAATTTTTGGAGTAAATCGAATACTTTTTATGTCAAATTTGAAAGAAATTGGTTGTTCATCAGTTGTTTAAATTATTTTAAAACTCGTTGAAGCGTAGACCCGGTACTAAAAGCTTTTTAGTTCGTTTTTTTCTGTTCTTTGTGATACAGATTCACCAGTTTTGCGCTTGTGTCACGAGTTTGTGGACACCGTACACTTTTCTCTTTATTTCAATGTACTAATATATATTATAACACTTGTTAAGGATATATGATGCAAATGTGAATGGTAGCAGAAGTCGGGGACGCCCGAGGAAGACATGGCACGATCAAGTGAATCAGATACTCGAGTCGGGCCATGTCAAGAGTCAGAATAATAGTAGAGTATGTGTGAGACGATGTATGAATGTGAATGAGGCAAGAAGTGTGTGCCAAGACCGAGTTGTTTGGCGGTCCGTCCTCTCTGCCTACCCTTGTTGGGAAACGGCGTGATGGTTAGTTAGTTAGTTATTTTGTAGAAACTTATTTGTTTCTACAAAAAATTATTTTCCTAGTTCTTACATCACAAATGAAATCTTGTACGACTACCATAATGTAGTCACCATTCTAGCATTGTAGTTGAGAAAATCACGAAAAGTTGTAATTTGTAAAATATATTGATAAATAAAAAATCAACAGGTAAAAATACAATTTTTTTAATGTGGTAATAAAACTAGTTAAATTAAACGTAATTTTTTTTTTGGTTTTACTGAGGATTGAACCATCCTCCCCAGGGACTGACTAAAATGAGTGAACCGCGCTATAACTTAAGCCAAATCCTAATTAGAATGCACCGAGATATATTTCATGTATAAACTGCTGTAAATTTCTATAATGTGTATGCCTGAGTGCCACTATATGATAAAATGCATTGTCATTGACAAAGAATCTATTTGGCGAGTTTCAGATTGTTCGGATGTCAGGAAGTGGGTTAATTTCGACTTCCAAGACTCCACTTCATTCGTTCATTAATTTATTCATTAAATAATTAATTTATTCATTAAATAATTAATTTACTCATTAAATTATTAATTTATTTATTCATGCATTCATTCATTAATTTATTCATTCATTCATAAATTTATTCATTAATTCATTATTTTTTTCATTTATTTTTTTCATTAATTTATTCACATTAATTAATTTATAAATTGATTCATTTATTAATTTATTCATTCATTATTTTATTCATCGATTCATTAATATATTTATTAATTTATTGATGCATTAATAAATTTATTCATTAATTATTTAATTTATACATTATTTTTCATTAATTCATTAATTTATTTCATTAGTTTATTAAGTTATTCATTCATTGATTAATTTATTAATTCATTTATTCATTTATTAATTCATGCATAATTTTATTCATTCATAATTTTTTTTTTTCATTCATTCATTCATTAATTTATTCATTTAATGAAGAAAAAAAAAAGAATTCCAAATAGTTGTATTTAAAAAAAAACGTATGTAAGTTCTTAACGAATAAATATTTGCACGAATCGGGCCCCGAATTTGTTCCTCTTAATATCTAAACTAGATTTTCGAGAAAAGCAATTTAGTAATTTAAAATTTTTAAATAGCAGTGTTTGAGTTGTCTCTCTATTCTCTTACTGCAAGTGCCCTATTCTTTTGTGTGAATTTCAGTCACACCGGACGGGAGCCAGCGTTGCTACTCCGTTATAATGGGCCCTATCTCCGGAGAAGTTTCAGGAATTTTCTGGAATGTTCTAGGAAACACTCGCGAATAATCTAACGTTCTTCGTTTAAAGTGGAGTTGAACCGAGGAATTCCGCATAATTAATCATTATTTTTACATGTTATATTATAACCAAGATCGTAAGAAGAGTTTCACGCGAAAAGAAACTAATTTTTTTATTAGATTCTTCCTCAAGGATGCTATAATAGCGCCCTATCAAAGCATAATTAAAAAAAAAATCAAAATCGCACGTACGTACGAATGTCAAAATACGGGAAAAAAAACTTTTGAATCAAATTTTTAATAACTCAACAATAACTATAATAACTTTAAATTGTTGTACGTTGTAATTATATCAGATATCACTGTATGGGAGATTTTTCTGCTTTAGTTATCGGATTTCAGCTGATTTTCATGTGAAAATATCTGTTTTATGTGAGAAACTTGAGTTTATTGAACAAGAGTTACGCCGGACGCACGCACAACTGAAATTAGTATGTTTGATTATTAGAATACAAATTGTCTTAAAATTTGTAATCATTTTCAACAAGTAACGTGATTTCATACAGTATAATAATATATACATTACATATGAACTACAACCTTACTATAACGTTCCGTGTCATAAGAACACTGGAAGTAATTATTCAGTTCGGAAATCCCGAAATTTCAACATTCACGAGAAACGTTACCAATTGGGTTCTAGGAAGCATAACCAATTACGGAACAATTCCATCTTTAATGAAGAATCGATTCCACTACATACCTTATGCATTTCTCCGGCCCAAGGTCCATTCGTTTAATATGAACTAGGTAACGAAAATTGCCTTATTTCATGCGCAAACGATTAAAAACAGTTGCAGAACAATTGCACCAAAATAAGTTGCACTATTGTTATTGTGTTTGCTTTCCTTGTGAAAAACCACTGGGAGACCACATTTTGTATTATGTTTTGAAACAAAACATTCATTATCTGATCTACATTTTAAATAATAAAAATAGGTCCTGAATTGCTATCCGTCATTAGTTTAAATGTTCCAACGAAGCTTGCAAGGAACTCTACGCTACTTCATATAGAAGAAAACAACACTATTGCAGAAAATAACTCAACAATTACTATAACAAATAATTCTTCTTCTTCAATGGCGCTACAGCCCATTTCGAGCCTTGGCCTCCTTTAACATGAGCCTCCACCGCCCTCTGTCCTCGGCCGTCGTCTTCCAATCTGCAACATGGAGTAGTCCTCTGGCATCTTTCCTGACATCGTCCTCCCATCTCAGCCTAGGTCTGCCCGCCTTTCGTTTGCCTCCCGGCTGTCCTGTTAGAACCTTCTTTGGTACACGTGTGCTTGGCATTCGGTGCACATGTCCGGCCCATCTTAGTCTTTGGAGCCGTAAATGAGTAGAGAGTCTGGGAGCTTGGTAGATGTCATATAGCTCCTTATTGTGGCGGATTCTCCATGCCTCTCCCTCTCGCACCGCTCCTAAGATTCTTCGAAGTACCTTTCTTTCGAAGGTGTCCAGCCGTTCCGCAGACTTTGCTGTCAGTGTTCCCGCCTCACATCCATAGGCCAAGACCGTTCTAATAATTGTTTTGTACAGGGTTATTTTGGTTTTCCTATGGACGTTTCGGGATTTGAACACTGGCAGCAACGCGAAGTAAGTGTTGTTAGCGGCTGTGATGCGCTTTCTTACTTCTACTGGGTCTTCGTTGTCCTGCGTTATGATGGAGCCCAGGTAGGCAAACTCTTCGACCACTTCAAAATTATAGGAGTTTTTAAAATTCACTTTATCTTTTATTCTGCGGTGTGGGGTTCTGGTTTGCATCATGATTTTAGTTTTGTTCTCATTGATTTGCAAGCCCACCTCTCTTGCTGCAGTCTCCAAAGGGTCAAACACCTCTCTTACAGCCTGTAAGAATCTTCCGACAATGTAAAGGTCGTCTGCATATCCAACTATTTGATTGCTTTTGTAGCAAATGTTTGAGTCGATAGCAATCATTGTCTTCCTCACGACTTGCTCCAGAACAATATTGAAAAGAGTGAGAGCTAAGCCATCATCTTGTTTCAGCCCCTGGGAGACGTTAAAATCCTCCGTTGTTTCACCTCCTATCCTTACTCGACATCGTGAACCAACCATCGTTGCTTTTACAAGCTTGACTATTTTGGGCGGTTTACCAAAATTTAGGAGTATTTCATATATGTTCTCCCTATCTATACTGTCATATGCCTGTTTGAAGTCAACAAATAGTTGATATATGTCTACAGTGGGTTGCCATATTAATAGGGACAGTTCCAATATTTCCTGATTTTTATGTTTACGTTGTCTCTACTTCTAAATAAATTGGATATGATGGCAATTTCTTCGTTATTTTTGTTGCTGGTATCACCACTGATACTTTTAAGAAGTGGCAACACTCGCAAAGTGCCACATCCTTCGAAAATTTAAGGTTTTTTCCACGTGGCCAGCTTTTTTGTGAAAATTCGTGATTGAAGTTCTGGTAAATAAATATACATAATAATTATATTTATGAGTTTTAACAGCTTAGCTGTACAAAAATGCAAGTAATTATTAATTATCTATTAATTTTGTAATTTTTTTTTTTCATATCTTATTTCAGTGAATAGTTTTTCCATATTGAGTCCAATGTTCTGTTTTTTCAGTACTGCTAGGTCTTCAGACACGTCCCCAAGAAAATGTCCGGAAGTGAAGACACTATTTTTAAACACTCAACATTCCCAAAGGGAAATAGCAACCATTATAGGTATTTTAAAGTCTGTGGTTAACAGGATAAATTAGAAAATCAAACAAAACCTGCCCCTTGAATTGGATCACAGTGGGAAATGTGGCAGAAAACGAATCACTACACCTCGTACTGACCGCAAAATCAAAGACGTCTGTCTCCAAAACCGCAAAAAGAGTGTGGCTCGTCTGACCTTGATGATCAACGAAGATGATATCGAAGTCTCCCAAAGGAGAGTCCAGAGGAGACTGGCTGAGGAGAACCTCATTGGTCATCGGCCAGCTAAAAAACCTCGCCTCATAGTAGATATGAGAAAAAAACTACTGGAATGGGCCAACGCACATCAAAACATGACTATAGAGGACTTGAATATGGTAATTAACAATTTTGTAGTTATCAAACTTTAAAAAAATCCATTAGTTTGATTATGGCCTTTTTTTAGGTGTGCTTCTCTGACGAGTCCATATTCCAAATTTTGTTGGATAAATCATCGTTCGTCCGACGACTCCCAGGAGAGAAATTTCATCCGGACTGCCTTTTAGAGACGATCAAACACCCTACCTGTATCATGATGTGGTCAGTCATCTTTTCCAAAGGGATGGGGCGCCTCCACATCGTGCAAGGGACTATGAGGCAAGATCAGTACAGACAAATACTGGAAAATCGATTACTGCCTCAAGACGGAGAATGGTTCCCTGGTGGCCAGGAATACGTTTATATGCACAACTCCGCAACTTGTCATAAAGCCAGGACTGTCACTGCACTCTTGGCTGAAAAAAATGTGCCGGTTTTACCTTTGCCGGGGAATTCCCCTAACATGAACCCTATTGAAAACCTGTAGGAGCTCACCAAGAGGGAGATTGCCAAGGAGGTGATCACAACGAAGCAGCAGCTCATCGAAACCCTCATCCGGGTGTGGCATCATTCTCCTAAACTAAAGATTACTGCAAAATTGTGCATTGAGAGTATACCACGGCGTGTACAAGCTGTTATTGCGGCTAAAGGCGAAATTACGAAATATTAACTTTTTGTTCGATAATGTTTAAAAATAATAAAAAAAATAAAATAATCGCAGATTAAGGACAAATACGGTGTACATAATTTTCAAAATTCAATATCCTTGTTAATAAATAATAATAACCGCACCTAAAATTATAAACATCTTTGTTTTATGAACACAAAGTGTGAAAAACACATTTTCCATAGGTGTCCCTATTAATATGGCAACCCACTGTATATCGAATTCCCAGCATTTTGTCAGGATTTGTCGAGTAGTAAAGAGTTGATCAGTGGTGGATCTCCCCCTCCTAAAACCTGCCTGATACTCTCCTAGCAAGTTCTCTGAATGACGTTCTAGTCTTTCTTTCAAAATTATTGTGAAGATTTTATACGCCGTACAAAGTAGCGATATTCATCTGTGATTTTCACATTTCAATTTGTCTCCCTTTTTATGTATGGGGCATATTATACTAGTTTGCCACTCTTCTGGTACTCTTTCGGCGGTCCATATTTTTACAATAAGATTGTGTAGCAGGTTTTTCAGATGTTCGTTTCCATATTTATAGAGCTCTGCCGGGATATTGTCTCCTCCCGGTGTTTTATTGTTTTTTAATTTATTTAGGGCAGCCCTTACTTCTGCCACCGATGGCGCTCTAGTCGTTTCATCATTATTTAGCTCATCCGGAATGTGAGTTGGTTCGACTGTCAGGTTGTTATTGGGATTCAAGAGCTGTTGGAAGTATTCTTTCCACCTAGTCTTAATCTTTTCCTTATCTCCTATTATGTCTCCATTACTATCTCTGCACAGGGATGTGTTGGGTTTGAAGCCCTTTTTAAATACATTGACGCCTTTATATGCCTCACGTGGTTGGCGGCATTTATTTTTACTCGGGAGATATTTTCAATTTGTATTAGTATTTCGGATGACTAATTATTGCTTATAATTATTTGTTATCCTTTGTGCTATGCATAAAACCTTGTCTTATAAACGTTAGTTTATCAACAATTACTCTAGCGATCACAACTTATATCCACTACGAAAAATTTCTACATTGAATTAAATTTTAAACATTTCTTTGCTAACAGACGGCCTTCGTGGTCGAGGTCTAACCAACTAAAGGTCTTAGGCTTAAATCCCAGATAGTGCAAGTAAATTATTTTCATTTCACAATTTACTAAAACATTTGCAGCACGTTCACGTGCCGGTTTAACAGCCTCCATGGTCGAGAGGTAAGGCTCCCAACTAGCAAGCCGGGTGTCGCGGATTCATATCTCAGTAATTCAAATTTATTCGATTAATTTGTGAATTTTCATAAATTTTTCACATTTAATAATATGACCCTGGCTCAGGATGACCCTGGCATAAGACCACCATTCAGAATTGAAACGTTGCTGGAATTGGCTTTAGCCATTTTTGGTGACCAGATCTGAATGTCCAGGTACTTCCTCACCTTACTCTTTCCCATCTAAAGACGGTTGGGATCAGTTGGGACTGTACAATTTCACACAAAAAAATACGAAACTAATTTATAGTTTTGTTAGTGGGAAATAAATTATTTTAAAACTATTTGCATTTAATTTTTCAGTCAACTATGATTAATGGTCAATTATAATTCAAGTGTATGTAAATATTTATTAATAGGTAATTTAATATGATGAATAGGTAGGTCTTGTGATTTGTACTTTATACGTCTAAATAAACAAATTAATTCGTCTAAAGTGGTGCATACAATCATTGATTTAGTAAAAAGTATGTGAAATTTTTTCGGAAAGTTAAAATTACACGTTTATCACAACGAGGAAACCATTGGTTTCGAAACACATTCGATTAATTTGATTAAATTGTAGTGTATACAAAGTTACTTATTTTCATTTAAAAATGTAAATTTGGAAAGTGTTAACATTATGTTCATTCAATGAATTTGTTTTTTCTATTTTCATCATCTTTTTTAAAATTTCTCCGGAATTTTCATTTCTGAAGTTGAATAACTAGTGTAAAACGTGCTGTATACAAGCGATGCTTTTGTGTGAGTACATATTGTGTTCGACTCAACATTAACTTTATCTATTAGACGGCCCTAAAATATTGCGATCAAATATTTATTAAAATATTATGCAACATAATTTGATTCGACAGGAGATTGAAGCTTAAAATCTCTATCTCTATATGGGTAGAACGGGAAAGTATAGCAAGGTGTAACTGTAACTGTGTTGTATAATTGCACGTAACAGTAAAACTGTATCTTATTCTAGCGCAGACTTTCAAGAATGTTGTTAAACTTTCATGATTGTGCCAATAGCATTACAGTAACCGTTAAAACCATAATCTCAGCCATTTCACACTACGAGCAACGTTTATTTTAATCCTGCTAAGTCTGTTATTTGGGATAACACCGGAGAAGTAGTCCACATTTGGGAATGCTTCTGATAATTTAAATAAGACGTTCTTTGTATTTCAAACAAATTAGGGTAAACTGTTAAACAAACGCAACTACAATGGAAATATAATGTCATGATATTACGTGCATAGCATTTTTAAGACGACACAATTCCCTAAAATAAAGTGGGAATCTTAACGACGTAAGTAAAGAAGGCGTGTAAGAAAATAATTGGCGCACGGTCCGGCGTATCTGACCTGATTAAGGTCGAGTTTGCCCTAGCAGGCCTGAGAAATCTCAGATGTTTCTAAACAAATACCTCGAGAAGTTACTATCCAAATGACATGTTTAAGAAAAATAAAAAATTCCGGTAAGCCCCTTTTAAAACAACTGAAACTTCTGACGGTCACAAATTGGCTTCTTTCCATGCGTTGCATGTAAATGTTAATTTGGGGACAGTTACTTTGAGCCTGTCCCCAAACTCTCCAAATGTCCCCGAAGTATAGGCGGGCTCGAAAAACTGTCCTAATTCCATGCTTCCCACATATATGAGTATATATTGATACGAGCTGACGTGTAACCGGCGTTGCTAGAGGTTATCCTTAGGAGATAGACATATACTATTTCAGACTTTTCTGCAGGCCTTTTTAAGTTATACAATTTCATAGTACATTTTTTTATACATCTCCTAAGGTTTAGCCAGCGTTAGAAATGTAAGCGCCATAAAAAAAAATTACGACTTTATTACAAAACATCGACTTTTATCTACTTTATATAAATATAATGTGCATGTATTTTATATATAAGCCTTTCGGAATAAATTTTCTAAATGAAGATGAAAACCATATCAACATCCAAAGAATTTAGAAGAACTTAGCGCACAAACAGACAGACGCTGATAGCGACTGTGTTATACTATTTTGTTAAAAAATAGAGTATTGTACGGTCCACCTCCAGAAAATTTCCTACTAAATCGCAGATTTAAAGAAAACTTATTAATACTACAAGCAAACAAAACAATTTTTTTAAATAATTTTCTAGATGGTTGTTAAAGTTAATAACCTTTCACGTAACATTAAGAAAATGTGTTTCTATTTGTGTATTTACACATAGTAATATTATGATCTGCACTCTACTTATCATGAATTGAGTTAGCTGTAAGAAATAGGAAGTGCCTACAAGCTTCGTACTATCTTTATACTTGTATAATATATGTTTTTTGGATATGAATATGATATACAACTGCTTGAAAAGGAGTATAATTTATAACTCCAGTGTATATTACATAGAGGCAGTTTTGATGGCAGATTAATTCAAAGCGAAATAATAACTAGAGAACTCCGGATAACGAGAAACAAACCATTGCTAGAAAGTTCTTCTCCAACTTCCACTAGTAAATGGGTTCACCGGTTTATCGAACCCCGGGATGTTGCATTACAGATAATAATAATCCCCAACTTATCTGAAATGGATATCGATTCTAACCAACTCTGTTGCTTGTTGGAGCTTTTAAGTTTTTAACAAAATATGGGATAAACCGATTTTGTGAAATACGCAACTTTGATAAAACGAAACTGCCAGTTTTTGCAGGGCAGTGTTGTCTTTGATTCTTCATGGAAGCTTGAAGTTGGGAAATACCCCTTTTATATTTTAAACAATCATTTACGTTGTTACGTTGGTTTACCGAAAATCTACAAAACTCATATATATCTTCTCAACCCCTCAGGCCTCTGGCATATTCCTTCAGAAAGTCGGAGTATTTCCGATTTGCAATAAAATTCAAATAAATGGAACGAATCTGAAAACTAAAAACTTTTTTTCAAAGATGATGAAATGCACGAATTTTTATTACTAGAAATAAATATATAATTCTCAAACTTAGAATTCAGACATAAGTTTTTTTTTTAAAATCACTCACCTTACGCTTTTTCGCCCAAAAACTTAACATGAATTACTGGTAACAAAAACGTATGTTTTATTAGACTAATTTACTATGAACACTATCATCATTATTTTTTTTTCAAATCATATAAATAATGAATGAAATAAATCAAGAAGTTTTATTATTTTATTTCCAATTGTGGTCGGAACTTATGGTTTCATGGAGGTGTAGTGAACTTTTAGATTTGAACATAAAACGTGGTGTTTTCTCTTTCTAACATCGCTTAGATCATATTTCTCATTACGAAATTAAGACAGACCCAACGATTTCTATGATACCATATGAACTGTTCCCAAAAGCGAACAATTTTTCCCGAGGGGTTAAAAGACTTTACCATTACGGTTACCATAAGAAAAATAAATTAATTTGTAGGTATAATATTTCTTCCGCGCTGGAACACACTACAGATGATTCCGTCACTTTCATGTGCACAGTGACAGCGTCGCGGGTGATCCGCACTATCTCACTCACTCGCACTATTACGTTACGGTAAGATAACGTTAGTCTAACCCTAGCCGTTGGCCATGCCACGATGCCACGTTCGTAAACGAATTAACTAATGGTATTTTTTTTATAATTATCTACATATATGCATCATGATAAGTATTCCACAAAAACACGTTAAATGTGTGTCATAATAACAAATTGCAAAAAATAAATAAAAAATTGCATTTACATGTTAAAACGCATGGGGGTAACTGAGTCACCCCTAATGACAACATAAGTTTTGTTATGAAGGTTAAAGAAAAATATAATTATATAGTTATATACGAGTTCGTAAAATTGCAATATGTTAGTGTAAACAGGATCATTTTGTATCTCTTATCTACCTCTAAATTAAAAATAATAATTTATCGATTTTTGAACTTACATGCTTGCACCCGCTTGAAATAAATTCCTTCGCTGAAAGAATTCCCACAATCAACACAAATATTATTCGATTAGATTGCTACCAATTTAAATGCAATATCCAGGTCATTTATAGCCCCAAAGTCCAATCGAATTAAACCACAAAGCACGTGATACATATTAATGCATAGAAGTTAAAATTCCCTGGAGTTAAATTCCCAAGTGATGACCGGTATAATAATGAGATCCACTATAAAAAATATGTAGGGAGTATATGAGAGGTTTGCTGTTAAGGAAATTAAAACTTATGATCGTTTTTGCCGATGAAAACCGAAGGAATGCTAAGGACGGGTTTCTTTTAAAAATTTCAACAATACATCAAATTTCACAGTTAATTTTCAAGGACTGTGAAAGTTCTATTATAATGTCAGTACTGTGAAGCAACTGGCCCATGTTGATATAATAACAGAACTTCAATAAGAATTTCACAGAACTTGGAAATTAACTTTGAAATTTGTTCAAATTCTTTGAAACAACCTGCGCCGTGAGGAAAAATTAAGCTAAATTACAATGTATTTATATATCAATTTTCGTCGAAACAACTATTATTTTATTTTTTATGGTTGTACCTATCAATATAATAAATCATTGAAGAAAGAAGATATATAAATATACTAATAAATCTAAATGAATCGTGAAACAGAAGAAGACACAGAAAATGAAAAGATAATTAACGACCGGTCGGTGGTTGAGTTGACATTGTGTTTGGGTCCCACTCAGGCGTAGTGTGTTCAATTCCTCGGCTGGCTAAGTCCTCCATCACAACACAAGGAACATTTTACGCTTACTGTGGTGGTAGTAGAAGATTTTAAAATATTGTCAGGTTATTCGTAACCCGGGAATGTCTGTCTTTCTTAAAAAAAAAAAATTATAATAATCAAAAGATAAAATTTGTTGCTAGATAATATTATTAATACTGAATTTGAAATATGAGATTGGTAAAAATACTTATAATAATTAGGTTACAATTATCGAGTGGTTAAAGACGTTGTCCCGGTAAGACAAAGATTCTGGGTTCGATTCCCAGTTGAAATCGTTATCTTTTTTATTTTTCTGTGTCTTGTTCTGTTTTATGCTTCGTTTGGATTTTTTAGTATTATCGTATTCTTCAATGATATATACACTAATTTGGAAGGAGGCTGTGGGTACCGCCACCCTGGGAACCATTTATCAGATAACCAACACCTCTGCCATTGGTCACCTCAAGTGGCCGGATTGAAAAATACTGTTTGAGATACCTTTTAACATCTCTAGCCGAACTCTCTCGACCTATCATCTTAAACCGCAATGAGAGGGATGGATTAATACGTCCGTCACTCCTGGATACACTGAACCCCATATTTCTATCTATTACTCATACCTTTATCCTACCCAGATCTTCCTCTCAACAACAAAAAAGAATAAAAAAATTACTTAAAAATGTACGACTCTAAACATAACACCCTTACAAAAAGAAGCGTCTGTAGGCGGCTTTGTTTTTTATATAAATCTACAGTTTTATTACAAGATTGATGAAAATTTGCATGTTTCATTTTTAAGACAATAGAAAGGACACTGTTTACACAAGATTTAAAAGATCATCCCCATCCCCTTTTCTCACCCCTTTAATCAGAATAGAGCTCGGGCAAAGCCGGGTGCTTCTACTAGTATAAATATATAAGATATATATCACAACTTTTGAGTATTCTCAGTTAAGGATAACGGTTGCGCGGCCCCTAAATTTGATGCCGCTTACTTAGTTACTTATTTACTTGACAATATACTCGTAAATCTTATTTCTTACTAGATAAATGAATATAAACAGAAAGCATTTACCAGTTCGCCGATAGCTAATATGTATAAAACTATGAGTGCATTTGACCAATTAGTGTGATGCTGCATTAGAATGTAGAATTGTACATATCTGATTATTTATTTATATTCTGTAGATGCAAATAATTCACAGTACCATACTTACCTTCAGGGTTCGAATACAAAAATAATTATTCATTTTCGTTGGGTATTTTGGCCTCAAATGCAGATTGAAGTTTAGTACGAAACGGACAGCGCAGCCGTTCCTGTAAGTGGTTGAAAAAATATTGTGTTCTCCTATTCAATGGATTTTGCTGCCTGAGAAATAGTCTTCAGCGGCAAGAAAAAATAAATAAAGATTGCATAATATCGAATACTGTATAATTATAATAGAATTTAGGTTCTTCGGATTACCTCCGAAATAATGATAGGGTAGGAATATCACGTATGAGTTAGCTATTACTTAAGCTATTCTGTATTATACAGGGTGTGTGGTTCAGTATTAATTTCGTTTTGGATCGATTTGCTGGAAACGATAGAGCGGTACTAATTTGCATACAGGAGGTTCAAGTATAATCAAGATATAATGAAATTTGCCGCCCCTTATCAAGTAGGGGGACCATTCCATAATTTTAGGAGTATAATATTTAAAAATTTTAATTATAATTTAACCCGGAATATTTGTTTAGTGCTATCCCCTGTTACATAAAGGATTTGTTAAAGGTGTGTTGCTCCTTCTAATTGATTTAATATCAATGGTTTCGGTGGGTAGCACCTCCAATCTTTACTCAATTTACCATTGCTCTGAAGAACATATCAGCAGTTCAAAAATCAATGACTTGATCGACAGCCTAGATAATTGGGCCACCTCTGGACTGCCGGATCTGCAACTCGTTAAATAACGCCACCATTACCTATATTTCGGGAATGCAATCCCGCAAGAAAATGTCAATCCAGGTATTTGCGGGACTGAACAATCTTAGTCCCGCTGGATCCAGGTATTTGCGGGATCCAGCAGAGTGGACTTAGATATCTAATCAATCGTATAATAAAGACCTAATACCTCGATCTACCAACCTTGTTTTTAGAGTTTTAAATTTATATCTACGATAAAACAAGTTCTTTGGGACATTTGAAATGATTTATTAATAGGTATACCTTTAGTTAGACATAGGTAAAGTTTAAGTCATAAATTGGCAAAGAATAAGATAAGACATACATTTACATATCTAGTGAGGTGGCTAAAAGAAATCTATGTACACAAATGAAAATAAAATAAACGCCCGGATTGCCGGCACTGAAACTGAAACTGAACTGAAACTGAACTGAAACTTAAATTTAAATAATAACGTTCACACGATAAACAATATTCTTGTAGAATGAGCATCATAAGTATAATTAAACATTATTGTGGAAACGGTTTCGTAAAAAAGTTAAAGTATTAAATGTGTCATCTGATAAACGGCTTCTGATATTGGACACAAGGTAGCCAGCGGCTGAAAAAGCTCGTTCAGCTACCACGCTGGTTGGCACAATAGTCATTAGCGTATTGTAAGTGAATTGAAGGTATGTGCCTTTTAATCCACCGGACTCGAAGTAATTCAGAGTGAGTGGGGGTAAATCTGTAGTTGCTCTCTTTCAGCTTTAAAATATCTTGAATAACCATCATTTTTCGTGTCTTGCCGTAATTCATGATTTCAATTTGATTGAATTAGACGATGTTGGTAAGTTAAAACCCCCGGCTTTATCTCGCAAATCCGACGAGGGACAGAAAACTCGGAATGGTAAACCATCTTTAGACACCATTCGTGATACCCTCTTTTCGACGGTATTGTTTTCGCTTGAAAAATGGTCAGTGATTTTATTTGTTGATGGTTGAGGTTCACAATGAGCCGATGTGGAAGAACTGGACGTCGATGCAGTTGTAGAAGCTTCTCTGTAATCCCGCCAGTCCAGCGGGATCCCCCAAAATTTTCGCAAAATGTCTGCGGGATCCCGGTATTTCGGGATCCCGGTATACCGGGATTGCATTCCCTACCTATATTAGAGACTGGATTCTAGGAGAGAATTTGGTAATCAGAAAACATCTTCTTTTTTTGTCAATGAGCCACGATTGTCAAAGCCACCATCACTCTGGAAAATACACTATTTTTAGGAAATTCAGCCGAATTTCATTGATGCCCACCAAGCGGTTCGCAAACAACGCTTTAGCTGGTATCACACCATATTATTACTCTAAGTAAGACTTTTTGTCAGACAGTTTAATTTTAGGATATTTTTGATGTTTTCAATATACATTTTTTATAAAAATCGTAACATTCTTTCTGATTTTATTTGTAATAAATCTAATCCCGTGTATACACTCCCACATTCCATAAAATAAATACATTTACACGTTATCCGGAAACTCGTAGTAACTACAATCGATGTTTTGTTACTTTGTTGATTTAATCTTTGGTTTTGAAATAAATCGTCTCCCATGTTGAAATTTTTTAAAAATATATGATTCGCTCGGAGGTTAAATCAGCTGTTTAATGTCTTTTAAGTGCGTCGAAGAGTAGTCCCGACTACGAAAGTGTTTATTTTCCGCAAAAAAAACGATTTTTTTTAATGAAAACATAAAAAAGAAAACTATATGTTTCATTTAGCCAAATAGCTCAGCGCTCTGTCTGACTAATACTCGACTGATGTTATAGATTTCCATCCCATTTGAATTTCGTAAGCAGCGTTTTGTATTGGAAATTTAAGCCCCGATTAAGCGAATATCTGGTAACGAAGCACTGTGGCACATAGCATTTTTTGTATATTTTGTGGTTACAACCAAAATTAATATTTTTAATATAATATCATGTTAACACGCGCGTAGCTTCAAAAAAGTTTGCATGAATAAAAAGTTTTAATGGGGAAATCTGACTTTGACAATGTGAGAAAGTTTGAAGGATAAACTGATGGATTCAGACACGCAGGTGCCAAAATATCATCCCTTTTCCAAAGTTAAGAATCAAATTTATTAAATTTGAAAATATGCGGGTGGGAAACCATTCTTCCTTTTCAAACTCAATATGAATGCAAAAAGTTTGTGTATTGAACAGTTTGGCAAATGATTATGATTTCGACATCGTATGTTAATTATATATATTACGTTGACCAAAAAAATTATTTAAAGATTGTCTGGTAAAAAAATATTTTTTATGTGAATACTGCACAAGAGCAACTGTTGAGCCAGTGAGACTATGGCATCCATAATTGGGGTATGTTGTGAGGCTGAAGTTAGTGAGTTGGGAAATGGAGATGGGGAAGCGGAAGGTGGGGCAGTACCTGGCTATTCAGATCTGGTCACCAAATACGGCTAAATCCACTTCAAACAACTTCTGAATGGTGGTATTCCACCAGGGCGATACTGATAGTATCTTTCACTCTGGAACGTGTCGCAAATATACTATATATTATTTAAAATGAATAAATTGTGAAATATCACAATTTCACGAAATACAATTTACTTACGCACGCCGGGATTTGAACTCGCGGCATTTGGATTGCACGTCGAGAGCCTTACCTCTGGACCACGGAGGTCGTTACTCATTCTTAAATCAATATATTCTTGACTGTGTTTAGAGATCTTGCCATTGTGCATCGGAGTTTCTTTTCAATGTAACACAAATCAATTTTAATTCTAGTATTCGCGAAGCTGGAAGTGTGTGTTTATTTTAAAAAAATTGTCTCAGAATAATTTCTTTTTAAAGATAAATATTGTCAATTTTCTTTGAAATGTTATTTTATGTTTTAGTTGAAAATATAAATTTATCTTTCGAATGAATATCGTTAGTAAACTTGAAAAAAAAACAGCAATATAAATGGACATTCCAACTGTAGAATTATCAAAAAATAAAATAATATTGGTAACATCCTACTTTATCGCTTGTTTGAATTGTTCCCAAAATCAGATACAGTTATTGAAATTAATAATTCATTGAACGTGAATAATGTGAATAATGAAAAACGAACACCCATGACTAAAGTTATAATTTAAATTATTATTAAGAATAAATTGATAAAAAACAACAAGTGGTCACCCTAGTTGCATTTTACTGGAAGTTTCCATTCCAATTTTCTTCCCAAGATTGGGAATATACAATACATGCAAGGAATCCAGTTTCGTAATCAGCGTACTTTTAAAATTAAAAACTTCCTGTCGTTATTGCATTCTAGCTAACGCAAATTTCCATTGTTCATTGCGAATGAATGTTAAAAAAACCGCTATACAATTTTGAGGCGTAATTGCATACAAGTGGCAAGATAAAAAAAACTGGTTACAACATTGCACTAACTTATTATTTGTTATTTATTTATTAGCCCAACTGGGCTTTTACATATTTTTTAAAGACAAAAAACATCTTAATAAGCACAACAACATAACAAATAAAATACTTTACAATGCAAGTTGGAAAAGTAGTAAATAAGGAATAGAAACATTAGTTTTATGGTATTATTCTAAACTAACAAATAAAAAAACCCTCTACCGCGGTTCGAAAACTATAATACTTTGAAGAACAATTAAAATAAACAAATACCAGGCTTCGATTGTTAATGGTGGCCTTACCCGAGCGATACTGGGAGTATCTACCTCTGTTAACTAAGTAATATAAAATCATGGCACTCCACTATTACGTAGGAAAAAAAAAGTCACAGGAAGGGCACATAGGGTCAGAATAAGAATAAGTGAAAAAAATAATTCCACACAAAAAAATAATCAACTTCATGTCAAACTATGAAAGAACTACATTATGGAAAAGGTACATTTTTTCACTCCTGTAATTCGATTTCCGTTTGTCAAAAGCCCTCGACATTTTTGTAAATGGAATAATTGATGTCTTGCTGGCTGTTGGGTATTCTTACATTGTATCATTTTTGCAAAATACGGGTCCCAAAACGAACTACTAAATTCTATACGAGAAACAGACTCGCAAAATGCTCAATTTCTAAGATATAAGGTAGAGGTACAAATCATAAATTTTTCACTGATTCATAAATCGGATTTCCAATACAATCCTTTTCAGTTTCAAAAATATTCAAAATACCAACGTTTATACCTTGTGATGTTACTGAATACTTTTTGCATTGTATTTCATTTTATGTAAATCCCGCGACCCTGTTCCAGCTGCCCGAAGCCAGTGAGACTGTGGGCTCCCTATTGAGATATCTTGTGAGGTTGATGGTAGTGGAAAGGGGATGGAGATGGAGAGGAGGAAGGTTGGAAAGTACTTGACTATCTGGTCAGTTAAAGCTAAAGCCTTTCAAGCAAACTTTTCGATTCTAAATGCTGGTCTTTCATCAGTGAGACTATCTTCTAGTATTATATATATTTTTTAATATATTGAATTAATTCATTAAAATGTTATAGGTCACCACGAGTGGCTCGCAATGTTTGGTGATTTAGCAGGGTTTCCCGGGTTTATGCGGTGAGTTTTGATGGGTTCTGGTGGGTAGCGGGCCGGATCGGTAGAGGGAGGCCTCTCCAGCTGGACTCTCTCGACCTATCGTATTGCACTGCAGTGGGAAGTATGATTCATCCGGGACACACTGATCATCTGATTCCTACCCACCCCTCTTACCCTTTTTTTTAACAGAACTCCTTCTCCATCCTTTCCTTCAACCACCTTCCACACACCAAACCCAAATAAAATATTTTCCTCAGGGCCTCCCATGTTGAGTTAATGTAAGAAAAAAATAGACGTAAATAAAATTAATACAAATTTTCGATAGCGCCGGCTTATCACACTTAACATCAGTGGCGGTTCGTGACTTTTCGGTGTTCTAGAGTGCTAATATTATAAAAAATGGCATTATTGATGTTGTTGTAGCTGAAAACGAAGTTTTGTTTTGTTTCGAAAATTCAAATTTTTGTATGAAGATTTTTAGAAAATTCCAGTTTGGCCGTGCTTGGCACGGATGTTTAAAAAATCTTTATACAAAAAATAAATTTTCGATCAAAAAAATCGTTTTCAGCTTCGACAACATTAAAAATGCCATATTTTTTGTAATATTAGCACACTAGAACACCCAAAAGTTACGAGCCGCCGCTGCTTACAATGATGATTTTACACAACTTTCTCCAGTTTAAAATATTGATTTCCATAAATTATGTGTGCATACAATTTTTTTCCCAACTTAATGGAAATCAACAAAAAACTAAACATGATTTAAACGGTTAACATTTTGAAAATGCTTTAAAATACTAGTTTTATCTTTAGCCCTCTATGCATAATGCCAGTTAACTATTTGAATGTACTTATTTATGTAAATAATTATCAATTCGCTGAAAATTCAAGTCAGAACCTCCTGTTTCAGGGGTAGGCCTTTAACTTCTCAGGAAAAAAAAAAACTGAAAGCGCATTGATGTATTATATTGAAGATGAGATATGAAGCGAAACAATAGGTTCCGCTTATTGACCTCCAACTGAACTCCAACTCTCCCAACGATCTAACCAGAACTACCGATTCACGTCTACGCTCAACGCTTATCGCGTTCTTATAGTAGAAGTTGCGAGGATCTATCAGTAGGTAGTAGCGCCTCTAATTATAGCTCTCTGTGAAAACCTTCTATTTTTAAACGGACTTCAATAGGTTATGGAAATAAATGAAAATATGAATATGATAATAATTCTAATACAAATTACTAGTGAAATTTCATTTATACCAAAAAAAATTGCTTCAGTATTATTGCCGTTTAAAAAAAGAAATTTACCTATCGAATCTTAATAAACATAGATATCCAATGATGTTATAAAATATAAGATACATTATATTCATAAAGGATAGGCACTCAAAGAATATTTCTATGAACCCGTTGGTATGTCCACTGAACTAGTTTGGCGAAACCACGCGCATAAATAAACCACTAACTATATCGATATTTTCGGGCTTTTTATATGAAACAAGTTGGTCCAAAAAACCATAGATATGCAAATAAATAGACAGAAAATTTTTCATTCGGAGCCTACTTATTATATTATACACCAATTAAAAACTCTGAAAGTTTATTCCATAGACTTTATCAGAGTTTTTCATTGGTGGATATAGTTAGGCAACAATATGACGTCACAATATTTCGGTTTCAATTTTCGATCGGAGTTATATCCCCCTGACCACGCGTGTTATCTTTTTTGGTATCTTCACTCTATTTAAGCATCTGTCAAAATTTCAAAAAAAACAAATACGCATTTCGAATAAAGAATAAATTCATGAAATAATATTGAAACATTCTTTATCGCTTGTCTGAAACGATATGTAGGTAGTTCCATTCTTGAAAACTGACATTTAATTGAACTCAAATAATTTGATTCATTAAGAATTGAACCCAGGACCTTAGCCTTGTCGGGGCGCTGCTCTACTACTGAGCTAATCCAACCCTATTTCCTTCCGTCATATTTAACTGTATATTCGAACAAGAACTACCAATATTTTCTTCATTTTCTGAACGAAAATTTTTATTGGCTATTTATGTATGATCGTAAGATTCTTACCGAACTTAATGCAACCTAGATAGTGTCTTGGAAAAATATATAATATTTTATTTTAATGTGCGACATCTATTGACTTTTTTGCAAGTTTACAATGCATATTTTTATTTTTGGAATAACTTGATGAGTAAAACCTCAAATTGTAATATTAGTTATAACTAGCAGTTAAAAACCAGCTCCGCGGGTTTTTTGCTGCTAAGCTCTGCGGGTGGCACTTGGTTTTTTTCGCCCAATTTAAGTGATACTAACAACAGTTACATTTAATATGTAAATATTATGTCATTCACAGAGAGAGGGTGAGTATATATTGTAAATAGATTTTTAAAATATAGCGCCCCTGAGGTGATATCTCACAAAAGCGGCGCTATACAAATTGTCCAATAAATAAATAAATATAATGTTTGCATTTTATTGCGTACATATGAATTGATATACAAAGGAAATAGATAAAATAATATAATCTTATTAAACACTATTTCAAATTTTTTATTTTGACTAAACAAAAATGATGGTACAGAGCAGGAACCCTTCACACAGAAGAAGAAGTAGTGCACTATTGAAAGACAACTACTCATACGAAGTGGTCGATCAATTCACCTACCTGGGCTCCAGCCTGACAGAGAACAATGAGGATCCAGCAGAAATCAGAAGGAGAATGGAGAGAAAGGAGAAGGAGACAGCAGCCAACAAAACATACTTCTCTTTGCTGCCAGTGTTTAAGTCACGTAGTGTCCACAGAAAAACCAAAATAACCATATATAAGACCATTGTAAGAACTGTATTGGCATATGGATGTGAGGCGCTGACACTGACGGTAAAGATGGCTGAAATGCTGGATACTTTTGAAAGAAAGGTGCTGAGAAGAATATGTGGACCCGTGAAAGAGGGCGAACAGTGGCGTATCCGGCACAATATAGAATTGTACGATATATATAAGGCCCCTAGCATCTCTGCACACATGAGACTCCTCAGGCTGAGATGGGCTGGGCATGTACAGAAAATGCCGGATACACGCATCCCAAAAAGAATTCTGACTGGTCACCCAGGTGGAAAGAGAAAAGTGGGAAGACCCAGACTGAGGTGGGAAAATGAGGTAAGAGGGGATGCAGCACAGCTTCTCCAGGTGACAAACTGGAAGTCAGCCGCTGAGGACAGGAGGAGTTGGAGGCGACTGTTGCAGGAGGCCAAAGCTCGATATGGGCTGTAGCGCCATCGAAGAAGAAGAAGAAACACCATTTCATTAAAACACAAATAACTTTGTTTACATCACTTTATTATATACAACCACTACATGTTTCATAAACGAAGTTCACCTCATCAGGAGTAAGTATACTCCGAAGTCAAAAATTAAATATAGATTACAATTGGAAAGAAGAAGTGGAAGGAGGGGGGGAGGGGTTAGAGTGGGCGGAGTTTATCAGAATTAGGAATTACAATATCTTTAGACGGGAAAGACCAGTTGAGTGGGAAAATATTTAAAAGTGGGTTTATATTTTTTTTGCTTATTAATTATATCTGATTTTATATTGACATGTTTTCTTATTTCTAAAATTTCAAAATTATCTATTTGCGATGCTTTGTATCGTGTGTGAAGTATTTTAAGACCTGATTTTTTATCAAAAGTGTGATCATTATTCAAAAAATGATCAAACTCAGATTCACTATTTCCATTTAGAGCTCCGAGATGCTATTTAAATATTCGCGCCAGTCATTTGGTTCGTTCTTATACCGCCAGAGGGGCAGAGTGGTCGAATTTTGCCTGCAGACCCCCTATTCGGGATTTACCCGAAACATACGATTTGAATTCGACCAATCAGAGGGCATAGATCGTCCAGACGCTAGCGTAATAATACCATCAGATTTATTAACGGCCTGTCGGATTTTTACATAGCCTTATGACATTTATTATATTAGTAAATATATTTTTTTAATGTTAATTAATACCTTCTAATTGAGAATTTCATAATTGTTATTGGAGGGAAATTGTTGCGCTCAACCATCAGGACTCTCTTTGAAAATTTAATCGTTTTTGATTTGTAATGTGAAATTTCACGTGTTTACAAAATAAAATCTGCACGCAAGGATAATACCTTACACAAATGTTTTATGATTTAATCTTAATAAAAATATAACCTTAATTTAAAAACGTTCAAAGCTGTTTACTTCGCCGTAGGCACAAATAAAATGGCGTCCTTGAAAAGTAAACACGGTAGAGATATTTTATTTTAATTTAGATTTTTTCCCGCGTGGCATAAAAATCCATCAGTGGGGAGGAGAGGGGTAATCCGTGGAACAAAACGGTATTACCTGTACCTAACTGTACGAGCTCAGTCCCCTTTGACGAGTTTGATATCCGCCGCGCAAATTAAAATAACGCCTTTTAATTACGGTTTAAATACACTCGCGTTGTTTTTGATGTATAATATGTGAAGGTGAAATAGTAACGGAGAAAAATGATTCGAAAAACCTTACTGTGTTATCTGAGATTATTATTATTTTAATGGCTGTACGGTTAAAGATTGTTGTAAGCGGAAGTGGCGCCCTCTGTTATTTAAAAAAAAAAACTGTTTAAAGTTTTCCAACCGCAGCAGCTAATTTTTATCTACCAGTATTATATGACATAGTAATGTGCTTACAATTAATTAAATCCGTTGGAGAAGCAGTAGACTTAAAATTAGTTATCTTAAAATTTGAAAATTAAAATTAAAAAAAGTTGACAGGATAGACATCTTTGACAATGAAAGTGACAGTAAAATTCAGTCATCTGTGCATTAAACAGCTGGATTCATCTGAATTATGTTGTTTGACAAAAGAGGGCACCACTATTCCTGTTTGGTCGATTTACGACTAAAAGATTAAAATATTTTTGTCACAAGAAATTGACAGTTTTTGAATTACAATGTGTTAATTCAAATTTCATTCTAAATTCTACTCTCTTGAGAGCTTGTCGTGACAAATCATTATTTCATGGTGCGAATGCAAGTTTTATTGTGCTGATTGCCGTCCGCTGCCGAATTTGGAGATTAAGGAATTGCTGCCATTCTCAATGCGAGTAATATATTCGGTGAGTTCTCTGTTTTATGTATTTTTGGCTGGATGATAATTTTGTTACACTGCTTGCAGAGTGAATTTTGTAATCAATCTTTTTTTTCATGGGGAATTATTTATTCCCTGATGGTGTGGCTTACAATCTAATCAAAAGTAAAAAGACCCAAGATGTAAAATGAATTATGTACCATGTAAACATACTATTAAAAATAAAAAATAATTACAAAAAAAAAAAATCTTACAATCCTTACCATCACCATCCGTGTAAAAAAAATGCATTTTATAAATAAATATAATAACGGTGGCGTAAATTTTCAATAAAAAGTATGGTTTTTAATTTCAAACCTATGAAAAATCACGGGATATTACAAATTTTTTTTTTCAAAAGCCACATAAAACAAAACAATTTTTCTTTAAGGCATTATAATTTGTCGCATGAAAGAATAATTATTCTTCACAGAACTGATTCTAATTTTGAAAACGACACTTAAATTCAAAGCTAATCTGTGTTCAAGAGTTCATTGAAACAGAGTGACAGACAAACAACCAAAATGAGTATTTTTGATTAGCCGTGAAATATGACGGTAGGTATATTATAATTGCAATTTAAAATAAATACACTTTAAAGCAAGTCCGAGTTCTAGAGTTCATTGAAATAGAATTACAGAATGACACACGACCTAAATTAGTTTGTATCTAATTTGATTCATTACCTAGAGACTGATAGATTTACAGTTTATCAAAATACGGAATCAGTTGTTTCAATAGTTGGGACGCATTTAAGCAATTTATTGAAATTAAAGCTTGTTAAATGGTTAATTTTGAAACGAACTCCAGGTATAGAGTTTTGAGAAATCGGTAAAAATAGTAAGAAATACCTGAATTTATTGACTAGCATTTCTTCCAACATCTCTGTGCTGCATCCTATGCGATTAAAATATCAAAAAATTGGCCGACGATTTTATTTTGTGGAGAGATTAAATGTGTTTAAATATTACGCAACCAATTTTGGGGTTTTCAGAAATAAAGGGAAATTAGTTTTTTCGTGGTACTTTTTTCACTCCTGTATGGGATAATCATTTCACTATTATTACGTGTTTTAAAATTTCAGTTTTGTTTTATGTCGAATGGCAAGTTAGTTTATCTTATTTAACTTAGTTCAGTCATCAAACATAATATTTAATCGTGCAAGAGTTCCAAACGTCTGGAGACAGATCCCCAATTGGGGTAGGTTGTGAGGCTGAAGGTAGAAGGGAGGAGAAGGAGATGGGGAAGAGAAAAATGGAAAGTACCTGGCTATTAAGATCTGGTCACCAAACACGGAAAAAGTCATTTGTCTTACACCAGGGTGATACCGAGAGTATCTCCAATTCTCGAACGCGCAGCAAATAAACAATATTTTAAAAGAGTAATTTTTTAATACCACAAATAAAAAATTAAAATTTTGTTGCGCTCGCCAGGATTACAACGCGTTACCTTCGGCTTGCTGGTTGAGAGCTTCACTTCTGGATTACGAAGGCCGTCAAACCAGCAACGGCAAGAATTCAGACTAGCATTAAAGAACCTACCTATAATATTATTTATTTTACACAAATTTTTAAAAATTATTATTACTGTTTTCATTAAGCTGATCTCTCTCAAACCAGCGTCTAGGGTCGCAGCGGGATGGAATCACACGTCGGTTACTCTTGGACACACCGGCTCCTAAACTCTTACCAACCCCTTGAACTTTATGAAGCTCTTCTTCTCTGAACTTTCTCTACTTCCTTTCCTTAAAAAAACTCTCCGCATGGTATCCCCAAAGACGACATAGGTCTCGACGGAAATAATCTTCCTCAGGGCCTCATGTGTGGGGTTAATGTAAAAAATATGAGGATTGAAGCGGGAGGTGCGAGGCGTGATGTGTTAAGTAATAAGTATGAAGTGTGAGATGAGAGGCGTGAAGTGTGAGGTGTGCGATGTGATATGTGAGGTGTGAGATGCGAGGTGTGAGGTGTGAGTTGTGAGGTATGAGGTGTGAGGCGTGAATTATCAGACGGGAGGCATCAAGCGTGAGGTGTAGTGTAAGGTGAGGTGTGAGGTATAGAGCTCAGCCGAAGTACATTTTCCCAATTTTTTGAGTATTTTTATATTCTGGGATATGGCTCTGAAACAAAAATGTCACATACACAAAATGTAGCTAAAAAATAACCTCACCGACTCAAACATTTATAATTTTACGAAACCTTTTGTTTTCCAATAAGAGGTGTTATTTTGAATAGTTATAATTTTGATGTTAATTTTAAAGCTGTTATTTTTTGACATTTGACAAGTAGAAACTACGCCATTAATAAAAATGGAACGATACATGCTTCAACAACGCATTGAAATTTTTAAAATTCACTTGAGTGAATCAAACTCAAATCATCTTGAGTGATGAGGCCCATTTCCAACCTCGGTGGCTTTGTCAACAAGCAAAATTGTCGCATCTGGGGCTCGAAAAACCCAAGAGTTATTGTTGAAAAGCCTCTTTATCCTCAACGTGTGACTGTTTGGTGCGGTTTATGGTCCGGCGGAGTCATTGGACCTTACTTTTTCGAAAATGAGGCTGGAGCAACAGTTGCGGTGAATGGATTGCGCTATCGAGAGATGATTAATGATTTTTTATGGCCGGAATTAGATGGTATTGATCTGGAAAACGTTTACTTTCAACAAGACGGCGCTACGTGCCACACAAGCAACGAAACCATTGATAGAATGAAACTGCAAAATATCAAAATAAACCTCTTATTATAAAACCCTGTACAAAGAAAAAGAGTTGGGCCAAAGTGGTGGCGGGACATTTAACGTTTTTGTTTGGGAAATTTGTAGTGCATCTAAGATATATATGAGGTACTTAACAATACGAAGAGAATACGATATTTATGAAAGTAGTAATATTTTCTAGAGGTGTGCAACCATTCACGTGGGAACCACTGGTCTAACAATTGGCACGTGCCAACTTAATAACGATATCATCTCGCCATCGTGAAACGAATATTCCCAAGGCCGGTCCAACCCTTCGTCAAACGTGACGATATAATTTGTTAGATACTAAATAGATATCTTTACTTAGAATTTCACTTTATCTATAATTAATAAAGTAATTGGACTTGTCAAGAATAGAGATATTACTTATTGAAGAATATGGAGTAGATACATTCACGGAGGTCGCAGAAGGTCGTAATAGGTACCTACTTTTAGTTTTTGAAGTAAAAATCGACAAACGTTATCGTAAATTTCACTAGAAGTGTAGTTTCGAGATTGCCCGCTTTAGAAGTTTGTAGATTAGGGATTTATCAGAAATGTGAGTTTGTCAAAATTTTTGGTAGAATTTCAAAAAGACTAAAGGTAAAGAGACGTTGGGACCATGATAAGCAACGCATTAAGATATCTGGATATTTTATGATGCACAAATTTTCTATGAAAATTAAAGGATCAGAGACACTTACCTCATACAGCAGAACGCTACGCTCCCCATAAAACATTTGACGTTTACTGGCATTTGTTGCTTGTTTTGTTGTATAAATGAGAAATAAACAACCAATAGACTGTAGAAGTCATTTAAATTATAACGTAAAGTACATTGAATATAGCGATAGTACGATTCATGCATTGCGTGTATAGGACAAGTGTGCACATCGGCTTAAAAACGTAGTAATGCACACATTGTGTACGTGAGAACAGTGTGTCCATCCTTACCTTCAGAAGAACCTTAAATTAGAAATTTCTAACAAAACTGGACATAATCATACTACCGTAATTAGGTGTAATTTTTAAAAAAACTGATTTTCCAAATGAACGATTTTTTTTTAATATTAACTCCACACAGGAGGCCCTGAAGAAAATAATTTCCCTCAGGGCCTATGTCATCTTTGGGGATGCTGTGTGGAGGGTCTTTTTGTGGAGAGGAAGGAGTGAACATAGGTCTTGAAGAGTCCCATGTTGTAGGAGGGAGGAAACACAGAGGCCGGCAGCTCGTTCCACAGCCGAGCTGTTGAACTTAAGAACGAATCGTAGAAGCGACCCGTTCTCATGTGACAAATGTCAACCGTGTACAAATGTTGGGCGCGCGTATGGCGTATATCCCGACTACGCACCGGTATTATAGTACCAAAAATATTGTCGTATTTCTTGGTAATACATAGCTGTGTCACTCTCCTCTTGAATATTGTGAAGAAATATCCTAAGAAAAAAATTACATTCATTTTTGAGCGGTAACGTTTGGAATTTGAGATCTCAACATCAATAGGTAAGTTAGATTTAAAAAAATATCACTTGATTAACAGTATTAATATTTTCAATTATAATTAAGTTTCATTGCACTTTGTCTTCAAATATGACCTGTCTTTAAGTTCATATGATGACAGAACTTATGAAATTCCTAACCGCCACTCCAGATCATTATTTGCTTTTCTTCACTTTGCAACTGCGCTCGGATATGGTGACTTTACAAATATTATGCAAAATATGACCAGAAAAGTAAACTTCTTTCACGTTTAAAATGTGGCGTATATTAAGTATTTTCAGATTAACCCCTCCAGTGTTTTAGAGTGGGCGCCCATATTTCATAAAAATATTTTTTTCTTTTTTTTGTGCGAAAATACGAAATTTGTTTGACGTTATAAAGAAAAATAATAATTCTTTTCAGTTTGCCTCAAATATTTTTACTGGATGCCATAAATAAATTCCTAAAAATAGTCAAAATTAATAATTCACATTTCACGTCGCTATTATAAAATTTACTTTAATAACTAATTCTTATTTTTTTATACCTAATATGAACGAGAGTAAAGTGAAATTACATTTTTCTTACAAATTTCCCAAAAAAGCGAATGTATTTTTGAAATATCGAGTTCTCTCAGTTTTTCTATGATTGGAGTAAAAAAATAACTAAAAATTTGGTTAGCGCTTTTGACAACATATTCTATGTTTGATATCAAAATTTTATTATTTAAAAATAGTAAATGCGTGGTAAACAGTAAACAAGGATTTAAAAATAATTAAAGGGATCCGCACGAATGACATGTCCCTATGAAATGTCTGGTGAGTGATTACAAACCTCTTTAATCATTGAAGCCAATAATAATGATTCTCAAACGAAAAGTATTAAACAGAAAATCAGAAATAGATTCGATTGCATTGAGGAAATCTTGACATCGTTCTTAGATGGGACCGAATCTTTTTTCTGTCTTTTCTGTTTCACACCTCTGTTTTTTTGAGAGAATTTTATATCAAATATCACAATTTTTTTTAGATTAGAGGTTTTACTCATTAAGTTAATCCAAAAATTAAAATATTCATCGCATGCTTGTAGGAAAAATAAAAGATGTCACAGATTGCTATAAAAATGGTTCTATTAGGTGATTTCAATTAGTTCTGGTGAAATCGTGTAATCATATAAAGATAGCAGCCAATAAAATTATGCTTTAAGAAAATGATGATAATGTTGGTATTTTTTTAATGATAAACTAATATTTCACCAACAAATGAAGATATCATGTCTCGACGCCATCTAGTGAGAAATTTAGCACTAACAAAGCCTTTCCTACAAAAATAAAGTTGGTTGTTTACAGGTGGAAAAAATATAATAAGCAGTAATTGTTGATTGAGGTACCAGTACATATTGAATCATTTGGCGGGTCGGAAATAAGCCGACATAGCTCAGTGGTTACATAGCACCTGACCGGACATCAGAAGGTACGGGTTCAATTCCCATAGGCGGCATTTATTTTTACTCTGGAGATATTTTCAATTAGTATTAATATTTCAGGCGACTATAATTGTTGCTTATAATTATTTGTTAAATGATATAAAGTATGATACAGTTAAATATGACCGAAGGAGATAGTGTCGAATTAGCTCAGTGTTAGAGCAAAGCCCCGGCTAGGCACAGGTCATGGGTTCATTGCCAAGATACGACCGAATCTTTTTCTGATTTTTTTTTCACAATTTTCGTTTGGAAATCGTTTATATTTTTAGTCCGCGCCGTTTTTTTCTGTGTCTTTGTGAATGTAAGATGTACAGCATACCATCCCCACTTGGGAATGTCAAGGAAAAAATTTGGCCTGCGGCAATTTTACGTGTCTTTGTGAGAGATTTTTATTTTTTTTTTTTGCATTAGATACATTTAAAGCAGACATAACAGTAATAATATAGCATAATTCCTTGTGGAAGCTCTGTTTCGATACAATCCTTATTTACTTACTGCGCATGTACTTATTTACTTCTAAAATAACTTTTGGTTATTTATTATTATGTTACTTATTATTATTATTATCTACTTAATTATCGTATTAATATTTACTTTAATTATTGTCTAGCTAAATTATTTACTTACTTACTTTTTATTATAATATTATCTACTTACCTATCGGTTATTATTTACCTTTTTTTATTTAGTTATTTTTATTTTTTCTTATAATCTATTATTCATACTTTCCATGTTGTAATTGTTAGTATGGTTACCCTATGCTTGTGTCTGATAAGCCAGCACAGGTACCTTGTACTTTAGTTAACAGAAGAATATTATTGTTGCCAACTTACTTAATAATGCTTCTTTTGTTGACTTTTTTGTTTTTATTTTTTTCATACATTTGTTACTAAAATTTTGTTTATTTTTGTCTACCGGTCTCGAAACGTCCGTGTCATAAACTTTTCTTTTTTGGTTTAAATTTAATTAAATGTTGTTATTATTTTTAATTTACATATATGTATTTTTTTAAATGATATTATTGTAAAGCTGCATATCTTGATACAGGAATGCCCTAGTGAGATGTGCAGAGTATGCTTTTTATGTAAAAACTGTATTTTGAATGAAATAAATAAATAAATAAATAAATAATGAGTGCATATATTTAAAATGAGTAGGTACAAGTGTTATTACGTTTTGTTAGGACGAATTTAGTTCCTAGCTAGGCAGATTGCCTGTTCTAAGGAACCAAATGTTTGTGAAATGCCAGATGTAATTTAATTTTTACTCTTTTTTTAAAAATTAAGTATACTTATATGAAGTTTTTACTAAATGTGGCATTAATAGGTACACATGTATAGTTTTAAGTGACATTATATAATAGTTTTTAAGTCTTATATTAAGTTTTTACTAAAAGTGACATTAATAGTTAAACATGTATAGTTTTAAGTGACATTATATAATAGTTTTTCTGTCTTATATTAAGTTTTTAATAAATATGACATAGGTAAACATGTATTGTTTTAAGTGACATTATATAATAGTTTTTCAGACTCCCCCCTACCTAAGCCAATCAACCATTTGGTTATTATTGAACCTATGTAGGACATTTTGCATTTTTTTTATATTTAAATCTGGGGGGATTTTATTATATAAAATCGGTCCCAGATATGTATGAGTCTTTTGATATTTTACCGTATTGCTCCATGGGACCACGAGATCTTTTCTGGTGTGACTTATTGTACTATATTTATGATCAATTTTATTAAAATATTCTAGATTTTTGTGCACATGGATAATAATCTTTTTTATGAAGTTTTGACGAATATCAAGAACATTAAATTTTTTGTAGAGTTCATCGCTTGAGAAACTATAGGGTTTACGCATAATGACTCTAATTATGGATTTCTGGGCCTTCACAAGCGGATCTAAAATTGTTCTTCCTGACGCTGCCCAGCCAATGCAACCATACGTTAAGATGAGGTTGCATAGTCCGAAATAAATTTTACTTAGGTCTTGTTGTTTAATTATGTTGCGTAATGCTAAGAATATGTGAATTAATTTTCTTACCCTAATTGAAAGATTGTCAATGTGATGTTTCCAATTAAGATAATTGTCTACAATAACACCTAGATATTTGATGTTGTTCACACATTCCAAAGCTTCACAGTTGCAGTTAAAGTTCATATTATATGAGATACAATTAGTCTTATGAGTTTTTATTATGTATGATGTACTAGGTAGTCCCTTTATAGTTGAGCTGAATCTTATGTATTTAGTTTTTGCTATATTTAGTGTTAGTAGATTTTTGTCAAGCCACTGTTTTATCGCATTGATTCCACTTTCAGCATGTTTATGAGTTTCAGTCCAATCTTCTCCTTCAAATATAGCTACCGTATCGTCTGCAAACGTAATAATTTTTCCGCCTACTGGTAGCTCGCATAACTTATTGATGTAAATTATAAATAGAAGAGGTCCCAGTGTGCTTCTCTGTGGTACACCAAAGTTGGTCTCTAGTGAGGTACTCACTGTTTTGCCTATTTTGAGTTTTTGGCTTCTACCCGTTAAGTAACTCTTTAACCATTCGTACGGCATACCTAACACACCAATATTTTGTAATCTTTTGAGAAGTAATTTATGAGAAATTGTATCGGAAGCCTTGGCTACGTCTAAAAACAGTGCAATGTTTTTCTTTCCGCGATCTATATTTCCAGAAATATGTTATGTATGTTGCGCTATAGCGTCGTCCGTTCCTCTCCCCGGCCGAAAGCCAAACTGATTTTTGCTTAAAAGTTTTCGACTCTCTACATAATCTATTTTTAAAGATTTTTTCCATAATTTTTGAGATTGCACTCAATAGGGATATTGGCCTATAATTGCCCACTTGGTTTTTGGGTCCAATTTTGTAGATTGGTACTACTATAGATTTTTTAAGATGGTCGAGGAAAACCCCAGAAGAAAAACTTTTATTGAAAATGTTTGATAAAGGCGATGCGATATTGTGTTTGATGATTTTTAGTATATGAGTGTTAAGACTATCAGGACCTTTTGAATGCGTAGTGTTAAGATTGTCAATAATTTGTATAACCTCTTCATTTGACGTAGGTGGGAATTTGAACAAAAAAGGATTTTGTTTTTTTTCTATTGCAGATGCCAGTGAATCTTCAGTTTCCTTGGTGACACGGATGTTTTCCGCAAGCTTAGACCCAACCATCGTAAAATATTGGTTAGTGTGACAAGCGATTATGTCCAAATCAGTGGTGGCAGTGTTTCCAATCAAAAGTTCGTTAATATTAGCTTCAATTCTATGTTTAGTATAGGCAATTTGTTTAACGATGCTCCACATATTTTTACTAGATGGATCTCGGTCAAGTTGAGACCTATAGTACCTTTCTTTCGCATTACGCATAAAAATTTTTACAAATGTTACAATATCCACGGTAATTCTCTTGTTTAAGGGTGTTTTGTGGGTCTTTTTTTGCCACTTTATGTAAATGATTTATTTTGGGTATAGCTTTTACAATACCACTACTAATCCAAGGAGTAAGTTGTATTTTTTTATGTGCAATGCATTTATCTTTTGAATTTTTGGATATATACTTGTTGATTTTGTTAATAAATAAGTTGAGTGCATTGTTAACTTCAGTCTCTCTACATACATCTTGCCATGTTTCACCATTTAGATCCTTAATTAATCCCTCATAGCAGATGGATGATGTAGTGTGGTTAGTTTTTACTTGTTTTTTAAGAGATGTGTCTGGAATGCTTTTTGCGGTTGTATAGTGATCAGTTATTGTATTGTGAATAACAAATGAGTTAGAGGCCGTAATATTTTTGGTATTTATGTGATCTAAACATGACATGCTATTATCTTGAACCCTGGTAGGACCTTTAATATTTATTTTGAAGTTGTTTTCTGCCATGGCGCAGAGGTAATCGTGACATTGTCTGTGTATATTTCCAAATGTGTTAATATTTATATCCCCCATTACTATTGGTTGTTTGAAGTAACTACACTTTTTGAGTTCAGATTGGAGATTATCCAGAAATTCATGAATGTCATAGAATAATGGTGATCTATAAATGGCTAAAATACATAAATATCCATTAATGATTAATTTCAGACAATTTGATTGACTGATACGAATTTCTTTAACTTGAGAGTGGATGTCTTCGCAAATGTAAGCTACTACTCCACTGTTTTGATTTAATTGTTGTGTTGTATAATATTCATGATAACCTGCAATTTGTTTTGTGAGATATGAGTCATTCAATCTGCATTCTGTTAGTATTATTATATGAAATCTCACAGTCGACTTAATACTGTCTAAAAATAATATAAAGTCATTAAGATTTTCAAGATTTCAAGAATTTCCACTTCATTTGCTCTCATCACTTCGGTGCTTCGGTTGAGGATATCAATGTTCCACAGACCTCCGAAATTATTGAAGAATCAGGACTATTGTGTTATTTATATATAGTCTTTTATATGTATGTAAAACATTTCCAAACACAAAATGATATTTTGGGCCGCAACCCCGAGCAACGCCGGGTACACATCAGCTTCTATGTAAAACATGTCTAGTTTACTCGAACTACTTCTTTGTTACTTCCCTGTAAGCTCTATAAAAAAATCCTCCTAGCTTGGGTGCTTGTGGGGCCCTTTGATGGTATGAAAGGTTAATTTAATTCAATATTTTTCTAAAAAATTTCATATGAATATCACAAAACTGTCACAGTTTTTTGAAGTAACGCAGTAAAACAACTATATTACGTTTAAACACTAAACACGAAGTAAAGAAGTATAAACACATTTAGTAGTAGCAATTTTAGAATATTTTTTTCACCGAATCAGCGGTGTCCATTCTTTATTCTGTCCTTAACGAAAACTAATCCTTTTTCGGCCAATTTCGTAACCAGATACGAAGGATAATTACTGTTTTTGTAAGTATCGACTTAAGGGGTGTTTTGATGATAATTATACTTGCCAGTTAACATAGACACTTTAATGGGTAGGTACATTATATTATAGAAGTGGTAATAGTTGATTATTGGTAGCAAAAATAGCAACACATAGCAATATGTGAAAGTATCTAAAAAAATCAAATCGTAAAAGACGATCTATATCTTTTAGAACTTATAATTGAACCTTCCAACTCAGGAATCGGAGTCGACAACTGTATCAACCTCGCCAACTGCCAATCGGATATGACTGATATATTTATATCCGCGTGTGTATGCGTGATTGCCAACATTATAAAGTGCATTGTCATTGCCAACGAGTCTATCTGCCGAGTTTCAGCTCGATCGGATGTCAGAAAGTGGGTTAATTTCCACTTCCAATATTGTCATCCAAAACAAAAGTGAAGTCAAATAGACGTATTTAAAAAAGTTAAAGCAAAATGGAATACGGATTACTAGGATTAATAAAATAAACTAACAATGGCCAAGTAAAGTGCAATGGCCAAGTTATCACAGTTTACTCTAGAAATAGGGATTCGTTCCACAAAAAAAAATACCCATTGGAAGAAAATGCAGATTTTATCAACGATATAATATGTAATATACAATAGGAACATTATTTATAGTGGTATCTATTAAAGAATCCCGCATTCCTCCGCTGGCCGCATTATGACATTCCAAGAGGTTTCCAAGAAGGAAATTTTCTTCCCGTTCCACCACGTTGGAATTCTTCTGTGGAAACCGCCGCCCCCAGTGTTATGGCAATAAATATACTGTTTGTGGCAATGATATAAAATTACCTAGGTCAAACTACGAAATATAATATTTATTTGAAGAAACAATACAAAACTTTCTTTCTTTTCTCATGTATACTGTAATAGCTACTACTTACTACTACTACTTCCCAACTCTTGAAAAACATTTTATTGTAATTAGTTTTTAGAACCATATGTTTTCTTCTGTAAATCTATCATACGTATGTATTTCAAATACAAGAAATAAAAATACCGTCACTTCAACAGCAAAACCATCGAACTATAACAAAGAATATCTTATGTATGTTCTACTGTAAAAAAATTGTTTACATTTATACCATTTTTAGTATAATACTAGCGTCCACATCACAGACCCGTGAAAAATCACGAGATATTATAATTTAAAAAAAAAAACGTTTGTTTTAATTTTCTGTTCAAAAGTTATACATACTTTATCGATTGTCTTAATTTTTTAAATAAACAGTTCCAATTTTTTATATGACGCTTACATGCAATGCAAAAAAAAAGTGGGTGTGTCAAGCCTACGCAAGACAGAAGTGAAACTTCTAGTATTCCTCTCTCTCTATTTTCATTTCATCATCTCTATTTTCTCTCTTAGGTTAGTTTGAAAATTAGAGGTTAAATAATTCAACGACAAAGCATGGATTTGCTTTTTCTAATATTTTCTTATAGATGAATGACGTTCGATTAATGTATAGTTCCAAAAATTTTCAATTTATTCACAAGTATACAATATTACATAAATAACAATATTACAATTAAAAATTACAAAGAAATTACAATGACAATTTACCAATCATGTGCCATTTTCATTGTCAATTTCATGAATATCATTTCCTAATGTCGTGATAATTGGGTTATGGTAACTAAAGTGCGAGATATATACATGAGCACTTAAATCCTTAATGAATCGTGCAAAAACTGCATCGATTGTTGTCCCGTGTCGGGAGAGAACGTTCGTGAGCGGCTCCCCCACCTCAACAAGCGCATATGGTGAGAGAGGGACAGTGAACGGTGAGCGGTGGTGGGGGTACCCGCATTTTCGTGTCGATCCTGACTCGGTTTTACTCCGTCCCCGAACATTACGCGCCTAAAGAAGTTTCACTTCAAAACTTTATTCCACTTAACTCTTATAGGTTATATTTACCTTATGTTAATGTCATCACTGTGTGAATCAGACTCTCCTCTTCTTTGGTGATTCTCAGGGGATATTTCCTCTTGTGCCACTGATGTGTTCATCACCTCTATCTCGTCACTACTCATTTTTAACACTGAAATTCTGTACCAAACCGTATGAACCACAATTAATTAGAACGTTCGTGAGCGGCTCCCCCACCTCAACAAGGTTTCACTTCAAAAATGCCACAGCCGAGAATCGAACCTCGCTTAACTGATTGAAAGCCAACCACGCTGAGCACCAACTGTAAGCAAAGCCGCATAAATTGATTATATTATGTAGGTTCTGAAAATATGAGAGCTTGTTATGTTTTATAATGTTACCTACATCACACCCAAAATATAATATATTTTTAAAAATAATGTACAATGTACAGAAATAGAATCCCACACAAGATCGCGTAGTGCGCTCTAGCGAACGGATATTTTATCAGAGGGAGATAGTTTTAATTTTTTTTTTCTGTAAATTATTACATATTATCAAAATAAATAAATTAATTAAATAAATGTAATACAATTATCATAATATACGGATTAGATAATAATTTTAATCCAACACAATAACGCAAAGCGCGCTCTAGCGGAGTAATGTTTTATCACAGTGAGATAAGTGTTTTTATTATTTTGCAATATTATTTTCTTTTAAAAAATGTTCTGACCTACTAAAAAATAAGATATTGAATGAAAAAGGCGTTAAAAACAAAAAAATAATGTGCGATGGCCGAGAATCGAACTCGGATCAACTGCTTGGAAGGCAACTATGCTGACCATTACACCACCAACGCCAGTTGTCGGGATGAGCTAAGAAGCATTTATATGTTACTTCAAAACTTTGACTAGATCAAATGAACTTTAATCGGTGGTCCCGCATTTTCGTTTCGGTCATGAGTCGGTTTTACTCCGTCCCCGAAAATTCATTACGCGCCTAAAGAAGTTTCACTTCAAAAATTCTAGAGATTATTGAAACAGAGTTATGGACAGACAAATAACCGAAATTAGTGTTTTTGATAATACACATGTGGTTGCAAAATAGGAAACGACATAAGTATCAGACTTATTTTTAGATTTATTTGGTTGTTGATGCATTCCGTAACTCTATTTTTGGTTAAATTTATACATTTAAGGTAGGTAATGAATTGTAGATACAATCAGTTCTAATTTTGGAAATGACACTTAAATTAAAAGCAAATTCAAGTACATTGAAACAGAGTTACGCAAGATGCACAAACAACGGAACAAATGGACACGATGGTATACATAACCACGGTTTAAGAAAGAGAAATTTTTTTTCATCAAAGTATATAATGGTTGTAAAAATATTAGGTACATATAAGTATAATAATTTGTGCATAAATGTTTTATTGTTGGACTAAATTCATACTTGTAAGTATATATATTTATATGCACATATATATAAATATCGTTTTACACGTTTAATTGATGAAATTAATTATAAGGTTGTAACGCTGGACTTGAATTGTTAAATTAAATTATATTGTTTGATAAATTTCGACGATTTTAATAATTTGACGCCATTTGTTTATTTGTACAGCACCGGCCAATCTAGTACAATATTAACCAATGGATGCTACTCTTTTTCTCGGGTCTAGATGTTATTTTTACTGTCCGGTGTACATATGTACGTAAACATACACTTTACACGGTGTTTAAAAGTGTATGTTACAATTATGAATGAATTATATTCGATTAATAAAATTTTTTTCCGGAAAATGTGTGAAAGATACAAGTCATGTGTAACATGTTTTAAAAAAGTTAATAATTTAGAGAAGGCTATTGATGAAGTTAGTCACATAAACGAAAACACCTAGGCAAAGCATACAAAAGTTGTTCGAACGTAAAGTTCGGAATGGAATAACCTTCAGTGTACCACAGGGCTCCGTTGTTGGGCCATTATTGTTCTGATACTGTAGTAATGATATTGTAAACAGGGGAATAAAATGTTCAGTTTAATTGTACGCAGATGGTAAAGTTATTACAACTAACAAAAAGGGAGGAACTAGATATAAAAATGTAATGGAATGTAAAATGACCACAAATGAACAAGCTGAATATTAATATTTATCAAAAGAATAATTGTTATAGAATTTTACCCAAAGGTCCCACGAATCATCCGAGAAAGGCTAATGTAGCATTTACTATCAGCGCGTTGCATGAAAATTGAGATATTTCACAGCAATTTTCCAAATTGTAAACATTTTTGATAGATAGGTTGGGAGGTGTAACGGACGTAGTTGACCACATTATTCAATTTTATAAAATTTGTTTTACTTTTATAAAATGTGCCTACCCCACGCCACTGGCGAAATCACCACTCCCCGCCACTGGTCATTTTGTCCAATTTTCGGCCCAGGCGGCTTGAAAACTTTGACCCCGAATGGCATCGATACCGTACCGCCCGCTTACCTGCCGCGTGGATCGATGTCCAACATTTTTTCTATGTAAAAATTACTAGGAAAAATCAATTTTTAAATATTGCAAATGTTTATATTTTACTTGTTCATCCCCTCGGCGGTAGTCAAATAAACACTATTTTCAATATACTACCGCTGAGGAGATTTTAAAAAAGCTGTTTTTCACACATATGTATAACCATTTTTTGAACAATATTTTTTACCTTTTTTGCGTGTACAAAAATCCAGGAACCTCGTAGCATAGTGAATCTTATCTCTTTCTGAGCGCTATGTTACGGGGGACCTGGGAAAAATACCAACTTAACAATATTTTACAAATTTGATCGCTTTAAGATCATTTTTACACATTTATTTACAAACATTTCTTATTTTTTATCGTATCTTGACAAACAAAAAATCTAGTTGTCAAGATACACATTCTTATAACTACTATGCATTTAAACTATGTAATTGTTATTCATGTAAGCGTTCAAAATCTTTTCTAACTCGCAAATTTAAGCGACTACTTTCGCCAGTGCTGCCGGCAAAATGAATATGCGACATTTTGCCAGGGCCTATAAACTCATTGTTGGCGCGGGTACAATCCCCCACCACTTTTGGGCTCCCAGCCCAATGTCGGGCGCGAGTCAGGCTAATTAAATATAAGCAGCCACATAATTGAAAATAAATTAGTTCATCTTTACCACCGAAACCAAGCGTTTTATTATCTACAAGTGACTCCTGCCCAACATCTGCCTCACCTCGCCAAGTCTTCTGCTCCAAGATCTTCTGGTGTTACCTCCTCAAGACAAGCCGGCCCTCCTCTGGAAAACCGCCAACACCAGAAGCGAGCAGAGACGACAGCACACCCAGTGCCCAACATTCACCAAGCCTGGGTGCGGGAGGCAGATTCATCATCAATATCTACTACTATCATCATCATCGGCCGTAAAGGAGCATTCTCATCGGTTGAAGACACGGTTTGGACCCGGCGCCTAAATCTACAGTCTTGTGCGGACTCCCGTCCAGTACAGGAGGCACATGGACTATTGCTATCTCTAGATACCGATTGAACTTGTATCACTTGCATTGAGGGCTTTTTATAAAATAAAACAAAATAAAATATATTTTCTATCCACTGGAGCAGGAATACCCTGTGTTTTCGATAGAATTTTACAGTGCAGACGTTTACTTTGCAGACTTTTATTATAACCCAAAGCTATTGATATCGACATGAACATATTGTTGCTCAAACTCATTATACCGAATTTCCTGTAGCGGAATTTATTGCACATATTAAATTGATGGTATAAATAATTTGAAAAATGATTTAGGGACGTAAAATATAAAACATGTCGAAAAATAAATTTGCCTCCGAAAATGATTTATCTATTAAAAGGATTTTCAAGGCAGGTTTTTAATTGTAAGTAAGGTTGGACATTTTTCAATTTTTATTATTTTTTTATCTTTTTCTTCTGGTGTTTTCTCCTCTCTTCATTAGCGCAATCTTAAGTGTGTAGGCAACAGTCTGCACTCGCACTAGTCAGGTTTATTATAAAGCCATTAAGTGGAACGTCTTCCTCTACCACTTAGGTATATTATGTTGTTGGATTTTTTCAAAATTGATAATTTAATAGTTCTCCTGGAACTACCAGAACAAAATACCTCACGTCCAAAAAAGTGTGTTTCTACTTTTTTCTTATTTAATAAATCAAAACCAAAATTTCCTCAGTAGTCGTGATTTTTAAATAGGTACTTAATTATGTCACATGTTTTTTTTTTATAATTGCAAAGTAGGAACTATACCATTAATATACTATATGTATCTAAAGAAACGTCGCTATCTTAATGTAGAATCATTTTACAAACTTTTGACAGGACGGTAGGTACCATAATATTGAAAAGTTAATAAAAATAAAAACAACAATTTCACGTTAGATAAAATGATAATTTTTGAACTAAACTCAAAGTTAGCCATATAGACAAAGTAAGTCTTGCTTGAATAATAAAGTTGATGCAGCAGATTTTCAAAAAATGGAAACAGAACACACAAATATCTTTATAAACAGATGACATGCAAAACGGTCGAGTTAAAATAGGACCATGCTACGCTCATCCAATAAGTAAGGCCAGTAAGTCAGTTTCTTCCAAACCCTCTAAAATTGTTTTTATCCGTAATTCTATTGACTGTTACCTCACTTGACAGCAGGAGTGTTATTGATTCCCAAATGTCTGCAGCCCTTAGAACGATGGCATCACCAGTAGGGGTTGTTATGACACGACTAAAGTCTTTTAAATCAACCAACGTTTCGATTCTGAACGATGGTCTTTCATCAAGGAGATACTGATACTCTCTCCCATTCCTTTCACCGAATAGCGATTCTCAATCTGGGTGCCATAATCCGTACGACTCAGAGCCGTAGGATTATTCATGAAAAGAAAACAACATAATAGCTTCAAATTTAACAATACAACACATTGGTTTATTTCTAGGAACCAGATGATGTAATTTTATATGTAAAAAATATGTATGTAACACCATGTTTTTGGCAGAAAAATAATATCCGACTCAAAAATTTGAACAAATTATTCACCCTTCCTGGAAAAAAACCTTTTAAAATGCTTGTCTGTTAGAGATTTGAACGCGAGATCAGCAGATCACATGGCCCTGTGCGTTTTAATTCCCAGATAACAATAATTTAGTGCTTTTCTGAACTGAAAGCTTTGCTTTAAAACATTATTTTCCGAGGATCTGTGATGCTGAATTGCCACTAAAAAGCTGAAAGTTTTTTAGTTAATAACTACTTAAAATTTATCAAAAAACACTTACCGATTAAATTGATTTCACAAGTTAATGGAATTGACGGATTCACGGTGCTCCATAATTAATAGTAACCAAATAATTATTTCCAATCTACGAATCAATTAATGATATGGGTATGCTAGAAATAGGTAATTAATAAATTATTCAAGAACAAGACAGAAAAATAAATAAGACAACGATCTCAACTGGGAATCGAACCCAGGATCTTTGTCTTACCGTAACAACAACTTTAACCACTCGACTACTGGAACCTAATTATTGATCTCTTATTTCAAATATATAATTAACAATATTATCTGATAAGTAATTTTTCAATGATTACAAATTTCTAAAGAATTACTTTGTTACCTAGATAGTGTCTCCGATAAACAGGTCCGATTTTTATTTATATGGGACACCTATTGACTTTTAATAAAAGTTTCCTTTACAAAATGTCATTTTAATAACGTACATTAATGTAATATTTAATGGAAGAAGAAGATAATACAAATAAACCTAAACGAAACATTAGACAGAACAAGACACAGACAAATAAAAAGATAATTGTCTCTACTGGTTATTGAATCCAGGATCTCTGTCTTACGAAGACAACGTCTTTAACGTCGATAAATTTGAGAGTTGGATACGGGTACCGCCGCCCAGGGAAACATTGATTGGATAAACAACACCATGGGTCTGCTCAAGTGGTTTGGTACGTTTGGTGACTTAGCAGGGGTGCCCGAGTCTGTCGACTTACTGTGTGGCGGGCCGGATTCGAAGAGACTGTTTGAGGCAGATTTTTTAACCTCTCTAGTGGGACTGTCTCGACAGATCGCCTAGCACTGCAGTGGGAGGGATGAATTAAAACGTCCGTCACTCCTGGACGTACTGACCCCAAGATTCCTACCCTCTCCTCATTTAATTTTCCCTACATGAACTTTTCTTTTTCTCCACACAGCTTCCCCAAAGATGATATAGGCTTTGAGAGAAATTATGTTCCTCAGAGCCTTCTGTATGGAGCTAATGTAAAAAAAGAATACCCTTAGTGTCCAAGATTGCAATTCAGACTAACTTCATAAGAGTGAAATATTTTGACGAATATAAAACTTGGAGAGGGAGTGCCGCTGACCATGGGCCAAACCATTAGTGACCAATTACCCGACGCGTTGAGGCACATGCACACATTACTTCCCTGTAAAATCGCCGCAACCACTGAACATATATGGACGATAGAAGTGTATTGTGGGTGTGTTCGTGAGCCCGAATTAATCTGAATTAAACCTCACTTCTGGTGAAATTGATAATTTTTTCAGTTCAAGTTCCCGGCGTTGCTAGGAATTTACAGAAATCAGACGAAGAAAGTAATTTTTCCTCTTTATTTGAATCTCAAGTGTGCAAAATTTCATTAAGATGTATCAAAATGTTGCGTTAAGGGGTGAGAAAAGTGGCGGGGTGATTTTTGAATTTTCATGTAAACACTGACTTTTCTCCTGTTTTGAAGGTCAATCGTGCAAAATTTCATCAATCTCTGAATAAAACTCTGGATTTGTTAAAAAAAAACCCACGCCGACACCTCTTTTTATATTCTATTTATAGCTTTTACCAGCGGCTTCACTCGCATGGTAAAAGGGAGAAATTATTTTACAAATCATTTTCCCACGGGAATGAAATGTTTTGGAAAACGGGATGCAAGTAACCAATGTCACTTCCAAGTTCTCTTACCATCTCCATGCAAAAAATCACGTCGACCGGTCCTTTGTTTGGGCGTGTAAGATGGTCAAACAAAGAAACTCTCATTTTTATATAGATGTAGATGGAACGTCTTATAACATTATGAACGTGTCTGTACCGTGTACAGACATTGGAACTACATCGCCGCCCGATTGGTAACATTGTATGGCGGGTTAGGGAATGGGGCTATGAAAGGGCTGAAATTTCGTATTAAATGGAAAAGAAAATACAGTCATTTTGCACTACTGCATTTGATATACTAAGCGGAGTGTTAATAACGGGTGCGTTCTTGAAAATATGTCTAATTTTCTTAGTATACCAAAGGCATTGGAGTTGAGCAGGCTTCATTGACATACAAGCAAAAGAGAATCAGCATACCGCCGTTGAATTTATGCATTGGAAATGGTAACTGGTCTGTCGAGAACTTGCCGAAATTACTAGCACTAGCACTAGCGCCATCTATGCCACGTAGCTGGAACTATCACATTATATAGATCACATTTCTAGGGATAACCTGTTCACTGGTGGCGAACCTCCACCGTAATGTTATGTGACGCACGTATTGTTCTCGCTATACGGTGAAGCCAAAAGCCGACGAGATTTTGGCCAATTCTCAAATTGAATAAAATAATGGCTGATTTTTGGGAAGAGTTCAATAAAATTCGCACAAACAAAGGCCAGTTGTTTTATTCTCGAATAATGTATTAACCATAGATGTACTGTACAGAAGTATTTTGGAATCAACGATCAAAAATTTTCATTCTGTTTTTGTAGTCTGCAATTATCAGATTCAATTTTGTTCCTCGTGGTAATTTTATGTAAATTTACTTCGGGTTTTCACCCCTATTAACTAATCTATTAACATTTTTTTTAAAGAGGCAATCATTCCCGGGTTAAAAATAATATGAAAATATTTGAAAATCTCCTACTACCACCACCACAGTAAGCGGAAAATAATGCTTGTGTTGTGATGGAGGACTTAGTCAGCCGAGGAATTCAACATACTAAGCCTGGGTGGGACCCAAACGCGATGTCAACTCAGCCACCGACCGTTCGTATGTAATGTTGTTCTTTGTGTGAGAGAAAGGGATTGTTTTCAGATGTAAATGATTAATCTGAAGTATGCACGTAGTTCCAATTACAAAACTGATTTATTCGATATGAATATACAAAAGCGAAATGTCTACAGCACTATGAGCGACTGATCTGTTTTGCAGTTTTAAGCCCCAGTATATGCTGTTTGGAATTGCGATTTGGGCAACACCCACCTCTTTTAGTTTTCATAACTGCGCATAGGGTTTTGATTGTCGCTAAGATAGCAATTTTAGATATTTCACTTCTTGCGTTTGCTACATCTGTTGATATTGTTGAGAACTAAAATTAATTTTACCAAAAGTTGGTCATATGATATACTTATACTCTCCATGTGACATGTAGTTAACAAAATTCGCCGTGCATTTAACGGCAACAAGTAGTAAGGGTCGACATGAGTCCGCCGATCGTTAGGTATTTGGTATTTGATAAATAAACTTTTATTTCGGTGGACAAATACTAGCGACGTTACTTGACCTGGACACAGTGGACACGCGCGGGACTTAAAGCGCCTACAATTCTCAAACTAAGGATATTACAGATTTAATTAATTAAATCTTTTTTATATTAAATTAAAATGTAACTTAGGTATATACTTTTATAAAATGAATACATATTTAAAAATTTCTCTGTTCATAAATATATTAAACCTACCTTTCTATACATAACATACACTTTTATATAGTATGCTTATAATAAATATATACCACAAAGATAATTTTTATTGTTTTAAGCTTTTTTATATCAACAGAGTTTGAACTCTAGATTCCTCCTAAAGACTTGTAAAACAGAAGACTTTTTAAAATTATTTATTTATTCATTTAAACAATACAATATAAAGAGTTATCTAATATGCTTGCAATATAACATTATAATAAAAATAACGCACTCGTGGCTGATCAAAGTATTAAATATATATAAAATCAACCCCATTATTATTAGCTTTTTGGAAAATATTATGTCCTTTTGGAATACCAATTTACTTTTCAATTTAAAAGGTAAGAAAATAGTAATACCGGGCATTTCAATTAAAAGAGGGATTTTTCAAGTAGACTCATTGAGTCCTTTTTGGTTTTGCCAAGCATTGAATCCTCTATCTAAAATGTTCATTAAAAGCAAGTTTGGAATAAAAATTAATGGTAATACAAGGGAGAGTATTACAATTTCGCATTTGTTATAGATGATATAAAATTATTTTCGAATATTGAACAAAATTTAGAAAAAATGATCGAGGTAGTTAAAAACTTTTCAGATGATATCAAAATGACTCTTGGTTTAGATAAATGTAGAACGATCCATATAGAGAAAGGCAAAATTGTAGATGGGGACGAGAGTATATTTAGAAATTTCCAAATTACTAGTATGAAAAGGGACGAGGTTTATAAGTATTTAGTATTCCCACTATCAAATAGATTAGACCATACTAATATTTAAAATGATTTTAGGATTAAACTTCAAACTAGGATCAGGAAAATTTTAAAATGCAATCTATCTGCTAAAAATTTAGTAAAAGCAATAAATACTTGGGCAATACCTCTATTAACGTACTCATATGGCATAATTAAATGGTCTAATACAGATTTAGATAACTTATAACGATTAATTAGAACTACGCTAACAAAGTTTCATTGCCATCATCCAAATTCAGCTATAGAACAAATTAATTTACCTAGAAATTTAGGAGGTAGAGGTATAGTCAAAATAACTTCTTTGAAACATAATCAGGTAGAAATGCTAAGAATTTTTTTCCATAGGAAAGCTCATAGCTCAGAAATGCACAAAATAATTTGAAAGGCAGATAGAAACATTACACCTTTAAATTTATACGTCGAGAATGCCAACATTTTTATAAATCCCAACCAGGAATTATTATTATATTATAATTATTAGATTCCTGGTCAAATAAAATTTTACACCCAAAACACTTCAATTATCTCAACCAAACGTATGTTGACAAATTTTTGGCAAAGAAATGGTTGAGTATTGGAGAGTTGAGCGCAGAAATAAAAGGATTATGCTTGCTATTCAGGATAGAGTCATTAATACTAAAAATTATAGGAAGCATATAATCAAAGATACAAATCAAATTGATGATTTATGTAGAAAATGTTTGGCTTTTCCGGATTATCTTTCAAATATAAGTGTTTTTTTTTAAATATAAGTGAGGGGTTCAAACGGTTTAATTATCACCTTTGTACTTTAACTCCTTTACAAGTTGTAGGGAAAACATTACGCAGTGGAGTAGAGTCACATCTGAAAAAAGGTTGGAATTTATTGAAAATAGATCGCCTAGGTACAGTCTGTCAAAAATTGTACAGTAAAAAAGTATACTGGGTAGAATTTGTACACGGTCGATATTTGCTCCAAGAGAACGGGTCGATTCTACGACTCGTTCTCGAGTTCAACGGCTCGACTGAGGAATTATTTGCTGGTCTCTGTATTTTCTCCCTTCAACAACACGGAACTCTTCGAGACACTTTTTAACTTCTCCCTTTCCTCAAAAGACCCCCCACACAGCATCGTCACAGATGACACAGGCTTTTAGGGAAATTATTTTTTTCAGGGACTCCTGTGTATCATTATTCAATGGTCAATAAAAAACGAACTTACTCGGAATTTCCAGTTACCAATGCATTATATATACTCGTATCTTCAAATGAACGCATTCTGAAATAAATTAAAAGTACAAATAAGTATGTAGTTATAAAACAATAGAAAAAATATTTTGTAATAGAATAAGTTTAATGCATTTTTTATACGGAGTTGTCCCTTAACGATAATTTCTGATACTGAAGTTTGCTTGATATTTTTTTTTGCGTTGACTGTATTTTTTTAAATTAAATGAAATTATAATTTTACAAAGAAATATGTAAATTTTATAAATTTATACGTAAGAGTTAAATTTATTATTAATATTAAAAAAAAACTGCTTGACTCGTTAAATAAATAATCGTCCCACAGTTTAATATTCCTCAACTCCCCGGTGCAAAAACCACGAGAGAAAAAACCTACGTGAAAGCTCGCCCAGTAACGGGTCGCAAAATTCTAGACGTTGCATAATTTTATGATTTGACATTCTGAGGGCGAAAAGTATCGTCGGGATATATTTTGGGGTATTACGCCGTGTTGCGCTTGAGCTAACATTTCGGACAGTTTAGCATTGTTCATCGTCAGGGCAGATGTGTAGATTGTGGTGAATTTTGTGTTTTTGTATACAGAAAGTTACCCCAAAAAGAAATCACGATAATTATTTTCGTTTGTATAATATTCCTCAACAAACTAACTAACTTACTAACCATCACGCCGTTTACCCGCAGGGGTAGGCAGAGAGGACGGACCGCCAAATAACTCGGTCTTGGCACACACTTCTTGCCTCATTTACATTCATACATCGTCTCATACATGCTCTTCTATTATTCTGATACACTTGGTCGTGCCATGTCTTCCTCGGGCGTCCCCGACTGTCTATTCTCCTTACACTCCTTCCTTCGCTCATTTCCTCTACATGCCCAAACCATCATTCTTCAACAATAAAAATCGCAATATTCCTCAACAATAAAAACTAAATAAAAAAATTTACCCGGCAATGCCAGTTTCCAATGCATTTGAATTAGAAATATCTCCCAATGTATGTATTCTGAAATAATAAAATAGGTGTAATTTTTACTACATAATATACTAGTAAAAATTTCAAATACTTATTTTCAAAATAATAATAAATATATTATGTAGCATAAACTGAAATTGGTTTCTTCTTACCGTTTAGATTGCAACATGTGTTGAGACTTTTGGAGATATAATTTATTTTAGAAATTCGACAATTTTTTTGTTTATTTCCCATTTTTTAAAAAATATTATTTAACTGATATATAGCTATATACACGTAAAATAAGTTAATCAAATATTTGAAATTAAATATTATTTACAATAAATTACGTAATTTTCGATGCCAAAAATACTAGTACAGGTCCACCAAGCTTGCCGTCTGGACGGCGAATGGCGATTGTTTGAAATAGGCTTATGTAAATCCGAATGTTAGAGAGAGCGCGCTAATATTTAAAGTGATTGAAATGAACAGACGTAAGCGACTGCTGTGAAAATATTTTATAAAACACGACTCATTTGAAATAAAGCAAAAATCTCTCTCCAATGTCTTTAGTTGCATTTAAACATACACTCTGAATTTTTTCGTGCTTATAACATATCAAATAACAGAACAAAACGTATTTTTAATAAATTTCGGAGCTTACTTTGCGATTTTTTTCTATCGAGGGAATTTCAAATAATTAACGTTTCGGCAAAACAAATGTATGGATATTATCTTCAAAAACAACATTTTTTTTTTGGAACTCCAAGACTTAAAGAGTTAGCGAGAAACTTGATATAAAATCGGTAGAAATTGAAAATGCCGGGTCTTAAAGCTTGTGTGCGCCGCCGGTCGACTGGGCACCGCCCACCTAGCGTTCGGAGGCACTCGGTAGTATTCGACTATCTCCGTAAACGACTAATGCCATCTTTTGGAATGCGCCAATACTACACAATTTCACTACGTGATCACAATTAAGCGCACAACTCATTAAGAGGAAGCTACAAGCCAAAAATGTGTATATTCTTGGTATGCCTTACATCGCTACAAATACAGATAATAGGCATTAAAATCCTTTGGTAAACGAAGTCTTAAAACGCTTGACTTAAACTCAAAAGTTATTTATTTTGTGAATTATTGTATAAGAAAGCAAAAAAATAATCAAGGAAAACTATCACAGTTAATCTTAGCCGTAATATATATTTTTTTAAGTTCTTTTTTCAGTAGTTCACATTAATATTTTGTATAGAGTAATTAATAATTTTATTTTAATTGTACTCAAAAGAAACGATAGAAAAGGCTTCAATTTATTTAAAGCATTTTTTTGGTATGCAAGTGATTTAGCATTAAGATTCACCTTGAAATCTTATTAAATTTGTAACTTTTAACAAATACTATATTCCTTACCAATCACACTATTTTTCAGTTTTTGCTATCTAAAAATTATTAACCTCCCTCAAATTTATATTCAAATATCATATTTTGTAATTTCAACATTATTCAAACTATTATTGGATTAATTTCCTATACCTATGAATTCTGTTTTTTTTTTTACATAAGCCCCACACAGGAGGCCCCGAGAAAAATAATTTACCTAAGGGCCTCTGTCATCTTTAGGGATGCTGTGTGGTTGGTCAATTTCTAAGATTTCTCCCTGTCTATCCTACCGACTTTCTTTTGGGTATGCTCAGAATGAACCATCTACGAGTCAGAAGGGACGTACACATTGCTACTCATTTCTTTAGAGTGATTCGTCGATGGTTTTAAAACACAGTTATCATGGAGAAAATAGTATGAGAGGTGGGTGGTAATCTTGAGACCAGTGTGTCAAGGAGTGACTGATGTACGAATCCAACCCTCCAACTGCGTTGAAAGGCGATGTGTCAAAGGAGTCCTGCTGGAGAGGTCGAAAGATCTCCCTTAGCCAGTCTTTCTCGATCCGGCCCGCCACGCAGTAGGTAGGCAGAGGTATCCGCCGCCAAGATCTAGACAAACCTTACCTCATAAACCCAGGCACCCCTGCTAAGTTATCAAAGTAGCGTACCACATGGGGTGACCTTTGGCAGAGGTTAGAGAGTTAGTTATCCAATAAATCATGGTTACTGGAGTGGCGTTACAGATACTAAATTAATGATCACCTTTAAAATTGACAATGTATGGTTTTGTAAGGCAATGATCTTGACAATTTAAAAAATAATTCTATTTATAATTCAAAAAACCCACCGTTTTTAAAACTATATATTTAAAAAATTATATTTATTCAAATTCATGGAACATACACAAAATATCATTACAAAACCAAGGGTAAATATAATATATTATTAAGTGTTGAAATAGGGGTAGAGGCGTGATTATAGATTAGTGAAGAGTGGGGGGAGGAGATATAATAGACACTGAAAGGAAACATGTCTAAGTTCGGAATGTAAGATAATATAAATATACTAGCAGTTAAAAACCCGCTCCGCGGGTTTTTGCTGCTAGGCCCTGCGGGCGGCACTTGGTTGGGCTTCGCCCAGTTTACTAACAACAGTTACATTTAATAAGTAGATATTAGATCAATTGGTAGATATAAAATAGTAAGACATTATGTAGTAGCCCGAGCGCGGACAATGAGAGGAACACCCTTCACCCCAACATAAATCTCGTCAATGAGAAAAATGTTTCCTCTCCCATACCACCAAAATGATTTCATTTTTAAATCGAAGTTAAATTGAAAAATATATATATATGTAATTCGGAAATAAAAAATATCAACATATTACAATATTACATATAACTTTGCTGAAATAATAAACTCTTACCAAAAGATTGTCAATGTAAATAATTTTTTTTTAAATATATTAAGGATTATTTTATTGGGATAATTCCTAAAAATCTACACATTTGGGTGAAATAGTATTACGCTCTTACCAAAAGATTGTCAAAGTAAATACTCATACAACAAAACTCTCTTAAAAAATTTTCAAAGAAAAAATTCTTAGGCAGAAAAACCTTACATGTGGGATAAATTGACCTGAAAAACCAAACTATTGTAAGCAAGTACCTACAATTTATTATACCTTTATTTTTTACAATTTACAACATAATATTATATACTTTCATTAGGAAAAAATCTCTTTATAAACAATATTGTCCGTATACCAATCAGTCAGAATTTGCCCTTGTCTGGAACCGTCAATAATCTGTATAAATAACGATGACTGCGTTCGTACTCTGGAACAGGCAACGTACAAGTGTCCATGAGAAAATACTGGTTCAGGAAGTAACAGTCCAACCCGTTCAAAAGTTTGTCCTTGAGATTTATTGATGGTCATTGCATAAGCTAATTTGACTGGAAACTGTTTCCTGCACATATTGAATTGTATTGTAACATCAGACAAAGTGTTTAAGTAAATTCTAGGAATGAAATGTACTGTACCTTTTCTGTTCCCCGTAATGATTTCGGCTTGAATTAAGTTACAGCTGAAATTTTTAATAACCATTCTTGTTCCATTGCAAAGGCCATCACCAACAGATAAATTTCTAAGTAACATAATGATGGCACCAATTTTAAGATTTAATATGTGTGGTGGGAAGCCATTTGGGTTTATAGAATTTAAATATTCAACAGGAAAGTTAGCCTGCTCGTTATAATCTAAATTTCCTTCTTCATTAATGATGGTATCAACAGAATGAAAAGTCTTCATTTGTCCTTCTAATCGTTGAAGTACATCCTCATTGATTGCACAAACATGACTATTTTTGGGGCACAAAATGGTACGTTGATTCATCACTAAGGGCCCGTTCCCACTTCCGTTTTCAAATCGGAGGCGGGTCCCGTTTTAAAAACGGATGCCCTAGTGGCTGTAGTGGATGTATGGAGCTGTTCACACTTGTCCGGCACGATTTGAAAACGGATCCGACATTTTTTGTCGGATGGCTCGCCTACGCAGCGCGTCCGTTTTCAAATCGTGTCGGAACACGCTCGCTCATAGTGTTGTATGGAGCTGTTCACACTTGTCGTCCAGTCGTTCCGGCAGAGTCCCCGCCAAACCCCGACCCCTCCCCGCCCGCTCCCTGTCGTAAGGAAGCAGGCACGCTGCGTGCTTGTATTTGGTTATTTTGTTAAGTAAATAAATCAAAACTACAATAATGGATAAGGAAATAAATCCCGTAAATTTAATACCACTGGTCAAAGAAAGAGTATGGTAATATTTTATCTTTAACTAAATAAAAACAAAACACTTGGTGTACACAACTTTTGTACATCAAAATTTTTATTTTTATTTTTTTAAGTTTACTTTTTTTAAATTTTAAAGCTTTAATGAGATGCACGGAAGAGCGTATTAGTTAAATAAACACATAATAAAAAATATTTGAGTGTTTATTGTTTTCTTACTTTAAAATATCGATAGCCTTTCTTCAGGACAAATGCACTTTCTCAATTTTGTATTTTGATATTTTAAGCTCTCTGAAACTCATTCCAGTAGATGGTTAAAGGAAGTGATAGACATTCTCTTAAGCCATTAAGCGCCCTTGAGGTGATTTTTCATGGTGAAAACGGCGCTATATAAATAATCCAATCATTATTATTCTAAAATAATTAAAGAACTTTAGTTCATCACTTCTCAACTCACCAATTAACACATGGAAAATTCCTACAGAAAATCATTCGGCTATGATTGGGTGTACCCAAAATTTTCTTTTCACTTTTTTCCTTCTTTTTAATAAGTACAACATGACAACAAGAGCTTCATCGTCGTCCATTGCGCACCATTACTGAAGAATGAGCAAATAACATGTTTTTGTTGAATCGACAATTTTTTTTTTTCGTAGAGTATGGTCCGTTTTCAAAACGGATCCGTTTTCAAAACGGAAGTGTGAACAGGGCCATTGGCCATCCGTTTTTAAAACGGGACCCGCCTCCGATTTGAAAACGGAAGTGGGAACGGGCCCTTAGGCATCAGCAGTGGTATGTGTCTTACCATATATACATTGAATAATATCTTGGCAAATATTTACATTGGGAATAAGCACAGATGACTCTAATGTTCCTTCTACGGGAGGAAGTTTTCCATCTCCCAAGTCCAAAAGCCATTTAGAAAATATGTTTTCACTTTCTAAAGCTCTGACATTTGTTTTTAATTGAAAAGTTTTGAAATGGTACCAAAGTATGCTGCTTTTTATGCAAGTGGCAATTAATTGTCCTCGTGAAGCACGTCGACACACTGGAAGGTTCTGCCGAAAGTCTCCGCCCAAAACAATAACTTTGTTACCAAAGACAGAATCACTTCCCATGATATCACGTATAGTACGCTCAATTACTTCTAAAGCTACACCTGGGGCCATCGGTGCTTCCATCCCATATTATAATATCTGCTTCTGTTATAAGTTACCCCACCTGGAAGCAATATAGCTGCAATGCCTGTCCAAGCGACTTATAAAACTTTTTTACCTTTTCCTCTTAGAGTGTGAATTAAAGTTTCGTAAAGGTATGTTTTCCCTGTTCCTCCTGGGCCATCAATGAAAAAACATTTATTGTCATCATTTTCATCTGAAAAAAACTTATTCAAAATAGAATTATATGCTTGAAGTTGTTCGTCATTGAGTTTGGCAGCCATCAATTCACCTAAAGTGTTTTCAGAAATTACATTAAAATCAGTCACTTGTCCAAAACTGCAACTTTCATCAGGTTCAGGTAAGCCCTGCATTCTGCAAGATGAATTCTCCTTCATAAGCATATCCTGTATGTTTAAAAGACAAAGATTAAAGACAATAGCTGTTTCTTCAGCAACACCATGATGAAAAAAATCTTCAGACATACATTTGTTGAAATCATTTCACAGCTGCAACGGGTCCGAAGGGATACATTGTATTAAAATTAAAACAAATAGATGTCGAAGAGTTTTAGGCATCAAATACAATGAAGCCTCCGTCATGCACTGCGTCCATTCTCCTATATCATCAATGAGCTTCAGTTCACGCGCCGCATCACGAAAAGTAGCTAGTAAATTACCATCAACAGTTCGCAAAGATTCAAAGGATGTAGCTCCAGCCAACTTTATAAGAATCAGCCGTAAATGATACAGTTCTATATTTCTAGAAGAAATTGAAGGTATTCGTCCAATGATTTTGCCACCTCCCCGCTGTCGCCTCGTCCACTTTTTACCAGCTGAAAAGACATAATTATTTGGTACATCTTGATACAGAATAGAGCGTCCCTCAATATCTTGAAGATTTAATTGGAACCACGCTGTTAAAGAGGTGTTCCTTGTAGATGCTTCCCTGAGAGCCTGTTCCTCCCGCCCGTCTACAAAATACACAGATTGGCTGTCGGTTAAATGTAAAGCCAGAAGTAAAATTGAGTGAGATTGATCATGTATAGGATTTTCCATAATTTTCCAGACAGCTTCAGGTGCACTTACATATCGACAATTGATATATTGCTTAATTTCATCATATTGAATAACCGCACTCTCCAAATTTCCAGCTTCTTGTCTTATTTCGATTCTAGCACAATCAAAATCTTTAGATATATATTTATGAATATATTTAATACTGGCCACAGAGGAACAAATTTCAACAATATGAGCATCATATTTTTTGCTAAAGTATGCATTATATGGAACAACAAATCGATTGTCGATACGTATATCCCGAACAACGTGATTTTCAGAAAAATTATCACGTCTCCTGTACTCTGGGTAGCCTGCGGAATTATTATCAGTAGAATCTTTAAATGATTTGGGGAATTTTTTAGAGCACTTACCGTCTACCATGCAGACTGACCTTGGATTAAGTACGCCACATGGTCCATGAATGTTATTTTTTAAAATAATACGGTACATAGCCGAATTCTTCGGATGGGTTAGTTCTGCAGATACGGCATTATCAATATCAGAAGCTGTATACAACTTATCTTGGCTGCAAAGTGTAAACACGCCATGTAGATGAGGGAGTCCTCTTTTTTGCTGTTCAATTGTATAAACCCAACAAATTACCTTTCCAAAAACATGTTTCTCAGTCATATCATGAATAAATTCCTTGACTTTTAGATGGAAAACCTTGGCTACTATATCAGGCCTGTCCGCGGCCGATTGATAATGTTCCAATTCGGTTTGTATTTCTGGCCATTTGGGATTGCATGTAAACGTTATGAATAGATCAGGACGACCAAATTTACGTACCATTGCCATTGAATCTTGATAAAGTTTATTCTTATGGCGTGGTCCACCAGTAAATGAAGATGGAAGAATGACTATATTACCTGCACGTACTCCTCTATCAGTGGCTAAATTTCTTACATGGTCTTGCAAACCTTGGTAGCATTCCACTCAGAGTTGTCGTTGGTTTTTCCTAATGTAATCTAAGCGACCAGATTTATGAATAATGTAAGCATGATTTAAATACTGTTGAAAAAGTTTACCCGCATAATGGATTGGATTAAATATGTTTCTTCGCACTGCTAATTTACTTGCATAAAACTTCATGGCAGTTACAGTATGACGTTGAGCAGTACAGAAATAAGCATGATGCTGAAAGCCTGGGGTCCAACCACATTCACCTGATGGAAATAGTAGTGAGAAAACCATAGGATCTAAATGCTTTGATAAAGTTGCCACCCTTTGAAGTCCTTCAACATTTTTAGGATAAACAGCGATATCTATACCCGATGGTAAATTCCCGTCTCTGTCTGCTACATATACCATGGCGATATCGTGAGAACTGGTTGGAGCATTGTACCTCCGTTGGTCATCAGCTGATGAACGTGTAAATAATAGACGTATATCTCTCACCTGCCCACCGTCAGGGCACCACCGAGAAATCGGCTAAGGGGAGCGGTCCCCTGACTTCGTAACCGATCAACCCAATCACCAACTGACTCGCCTCGGGACTGCCGAGAAGAATGTGGATTATTCCTCTCCGGACCAGCACCAGATGTTTTTCGTTTATACTTTTGTTTTCTCTAAATTACTATGCACATACTATGTAGACAAACAGTCTACACCAGTTGTTTTAATTTTTGTATTTATTTTTCTCCCCTTCTACTAACATAGAAATAGAGGCAAGTACTCCACTAACAAACTAACATTGTACACAGTAAGCACTCGCAGACTGCTTTCCTAAAAACGTATGCGGGGACATTCGAGGTTTAGCTTCGTTCTTATTAAATGTAGAGTCGTTCTTAACAAAAAAATTAGCGTCCTTGCAAGAGCCCTGAAGGGGTAACCATAAGTTACCTATACCGGGGCGGGTAAGTGGTGGGATCCTCGAATGCCCACCGTCAGCCGCAATGCGTAATTCTTCTTCCTCGACAGCTTCTTTTAGTTTCTTATACTGATGAGCATAAGGGCTTATTTGGCGTATTTCGCTATCAATTATTTGCATTATATTTTGATAGCAATCGGCGTTAGATGGATGACTCATACGCACTCTAACAGCCTCATCAGGATCATATACATAAAGCTGAGCATAGGAAGGTATTTCACCTTCAACATGTATACTTCTGGAAGTAAGATGATAAAATTCACCAGAAATTTTTAAACAATATGAACCATTTAAGTTTTTAGATTCTCACGGCCAAAAGCATTTTTGTTGTTTGTTTTTGGGGTGTTATGCCGTGTTGCGATAACTCCTTTAGCCGACGTTTCGGACAGCGTTGCAGTGTCCATCATCAGGGCAGATCCGGTAGACACATCTTCGGATCTACCGGATCTGCCCTGATGATGGACACTGCAACGCTGTCCGAAACGTCGGCTAAAGGAGTTAGCGCAACACGGAATAACACCCCAATAACAAACAACAAAAATATGGACCATTACCTGGGATATTAGCTATTTGCGCTCCAAATGAGGCAAATCCATTAGCACTGTTATATTGACGAATAAAATTCCTAAAGTTTTTGGATTGACTACAATCTCCTGTCAATAATGCGTTAAGTGCTGGAGGATAAGCTAAAATTTGTGGTATTATTTTTCCATTATGACAGCAAGAATGTAACAGTTTACCTTTTTCAACTTCAAAATGAAGCGCCTTGCAATGCTCGATTGTACATTCTTTTGACATGACGCCGAAATAATTCTGTTCTGGAAGCACATAATTAGGATTATTGAAAAGCACATTGATCCTTGGTAAACTTCCCTCTCTCATTCGAACATTCCGAAATTCGACCAATTCTGGTAAAATATTGTCCACATTCCTTTTAGCCATAGTTATTAAATTGAAATAATAATCTGAAAACAAAATATTTATTTTTAGCGATTCACATGTAGTTTTTAAAAGAAATATCTACGATTGTCACGTCAATAATAATTCTCTAATCTAATGTAATTATCACATATTAAACATGACAGCTGATGACAGCGCATGGGGTCGGTGTTGTAATATCAAAAAATATTTAATTACGTATTTAAGTATCGAGTGGAACTGGTTATTTTTGCAGCCGGCTTTATAATGGCGGATTTATAATTATATATTATATTTATTATTTATAATTATAATATATCTCACATTAAATAATCACACTGACATTGTACATTGCTTGACACTAACTGGCTATAAAAGTTTTTTACATTGATTGGAAATCCATATACGCTGGCAACACTGAACAATCTGTCTTATGCGTGAATAATGATAAACGTCAAATTTTAATACGTAATTATGGATAATTTTTACTGTAATGTAATGAATCCAATGGATTGTCAACTTTCTAAAACATATTTTCTTCGATATTATCCAAAAATTATATGAACATCGTGTCTTAATTTTCAAATCGTGTCTTAATTTTCAAGTTAGCGGAATTTAACCGAAACAGACAATTTAAATTTGACCAATCAGAGGGCCTACATCGTCCAGACGCTGGAGTATTAATAAAATAATCAGATAGTTGTTGAAACAAAGTAATATTGTTTCATTTATTTATAATGGTTAACCACAAAGTTTTAGCTACATTCAAAATTAAAAAAATATTTATTTAAAAAAACGCACATAATACGTACATCTTCGGACAATCGTACAGTCGGGTCGGGCTACTCCTCCCCGAAAGCTCTTGGTGGTGTTGTGTATAGCCACTCGTCCCGGCAAGTGAAACTCAAATACCTGCGGGCCACAGCGACCAACTATGCACATAGCTTGTTACTTCTACCTGTACTTGTTACCTATGCACATAGTTACACAGACACAGCACAGAGAGGATGTTAAAAAATAGTTGACATGTGAACCAGGGATGCAACGTTTATATAAAACACCGAAAACTCGATGTCTAAATATTGTTATTGAGAACAGTTCCAAATTAATTTAGAGTTACAAGTAAGAAAAAAGACATCTTTAAAAATAAATGAATGAGTGGTACTGATTTGGTTTCCGAAGTCGACCATATTCTAAAGGAAATTTCAAAATTAAAATGGAGTACATCCAATTAAAAAAAATACAATAAAAATAAACGTAATATGGCATATATATTTTAACCGTTTTTTTTTACCTTAACTCCGCACAGAAATTCCTGAGGAAAATAATTTCCCTAAGGGACTGAGTCATATATGGGGATGCTGTGTGGAGGGTCTTTTAGAGGAGAGGAAAGAGTGAAGAGTAACGAGTCTTGAAGATACTTATTTTGTAGGAGGGAGGATACATAAATGTCGGTGACATTAAATAAAATAGTCTGCCAATATCCTGCAATTCAACAATAGTAATTAATAATAAAAAAAACTTATAAGATTTTCGTTAGTAATAATTTATACTAGGCAGAAATTGTGCAGACAATGCACATTCAGAGGCATTTGACGTTATGTAAATATATTACCAAGACTATGAAAACGTTGTATTGGGGAATGCAAACTATACTTGGAATGAGAAATATATAAATAAAATTTTGATGTGTGCCTAGTTGTTCTTATAGCTAGACAGATAGATTTATTAAATGCAGGGGTTCGCAACAATCGAATTTATAGTTTAAAATTGTGTTACAAAGGTTCGGTAATTTTTTTCTGACTGTTCTCTAAAGCGATAATATTTAAAATATTGATTAATGACAGGTGATTTATGTGCTTTAGAGGGATGTTGAGTTTAAAATTTACGAAGCGTAGAAATTTTTGTTGGATTCTTTTGAATTTGAATGTTGTAAAAGGGCCACCAAACTATGTGAGTTATGAGTTATGTTTTATTAGGATTCTATCTAGGGATTTGTGTGACAGTTTTATGATTTGTATCGTTTCTAAGTTTTTAATTGTTCTTAAATAATAACCAATTATATACAAGTAAAACGCCAATATAAAGCAGAAGACTCATTTGAGGGATATTTGAGGGATTTTAAGTTGGGAATCTTTTCTAAATGAAATTTTTATAGTTTAACTCAGCATAAGCTCATAAAAGCATTTTCGTTGTGGGCTTTGAAATAAATATTTATCTGAACGAATAGTACACAATGACTTGAGACGTTGTTTGTTCTGCATTTTTCTGTTGTTCTATTTAACTGGTTCGCTGCAAGAACATGGAAAAGACGAAGTCACAATTGGTTGATGTGTACTGTAGTGTATACTGCACGGATATCTGCACGGTATCTGAAAATGTTTGATGACGTGTTAAATCGAATTGCTGTAAAAAGCTTGGTTTCCGAAAAGTATAATGGTACATTTACGAACCAAAACGCGAGCCGAGCCACGAATTACACGGCGTTGCGCGCCATTTGCGGTAGGTTCCTTCCTTTCCCATAATTTGAGGTTCAGCTCGGCAGTTCGGCATATACGTAACATATTATTGTTGTTTTTTTTCAACGTGAAATGACGATAATATATTATGAACTTGAAGGTAATTAAAAAAATACAGTGTGTGGCAAGCCTACGCACGACGGAAGTGAAACTTTTAGTATTCTTCTCTCTCTCTTTTCATTTCATATTATTATTATTCAGAATGCTGTACATTATAGTTTTAAAAAGCATAAATTTATTTATAGGCGTGTTGTTAACAAATGAACGTTTAACTAGATTCCTAATATTGACATATTTATAAGTAGCATGTGATAAAAAAAAATCAAAAGTTATAAAAATATGGGATTCGAACCCGGGTCCTGCATAACGAGTGACGAACGCTCTGCCTCTAGACCACGAGGAGAGGTATCTCGCGCGACGAGAACCGCGTATAACGTGTACTCCTCAATTGACTTTTAACGTGTAAATTTTCGTTTTCAAACACGGCAAATGAATAATATCACATAACGTCTCGTTAACGATTTATATAGGGTCGAATAGAAGATATATCGGCAGTGTGAAGTCATATCTGTCGTTTTTAAAAATATTTCCGTATATTTGTCCGTAAATTAATTAATAATGGGTGTCTTTTTTTCTAAAAAAACTTGTCACGCACGTCTGCGAGAATAATTAGTCGCGTTATCGGCCTTGATTAGTAATTTTAATGATTCAAAATAAAAATAATTAATCAAAATACCGAGCGACTCTACTGGCTCGATTTGTAAGCTATATTTCGACAAAAACATCATATAGGTACCGACCGTTAATTCTAGCCAATTACTCGAGTGAAAACCTGCCGGTCTAGAGTCTCACTAAATGGGTTTAGACATTTCGGGAGACTATCGGTTAAAATTAACAAATTTATGTAATTTTTTAAAAAAATGTAGATATTTTCTTATATGTATGCCTGACAAAGTCGCAGCACGAGAGCATTTTATCACTTTTCCTCGTATTAAAAAAAATTCAAAAAGAAAAAAAAAATAGTTAAAGCGGGGATCGAACCTCGGTTCTTTACGACGACAATCGGGCGCTCTGCCTCTAGACCGCGAAGCTGAGTTTGAAGAGTGACCTAAACTAGGTATATAATATTAGCTATGCTCCTATAGCGAAATGATCCCCATTTTTCGTGACGGTCATGAGTCGGTTTTACTCCGGTCCTCGAAAATGCATAACGCGCGTAAAGAAGTTTCACTTCAAAAAAGAGATATGAACATTTAACCCATTCTGTTACCTATTATTGCATCCATTCATTCTCCGAAATTAAATCAAAATTTAAAGAGATGTATTAAAAAAGCACAGACCCCTGGAAATCTGTCTTAGTCAAGATTAAACATAAGAAATTTGAAAAAAAGAAATACACATGTAAATACAGAATCACAATAATTTATAGTATAAATAAAACAGTATTTTTTTTTATTTTCTAAATATCCGATGTTTTAAGTTTTATTGTTATTTCGTACACCCCTGTTTTACCCCCGTAGTGGATAGTAAGGATCACATGTGCTTATTTCTACAACCTCACAGAACACGACACAACTTTTATCTCTTTCTCCTTCCCACCCCACCCCCTCCCACTTGTGACATTGTTTCACAAGGAACAAATTCAGAACACTGCAGTGGATGAGATTATCTCCTCATACATATTATTCATACTGAGAAATGACAAACTTACATGTTTTAAAATTAGATATTTAGTATGTAAAAAAATGGGATTTTGTAATCTTTATACATTTAACAAAACAAAAAATAAAAAGTTAATCATAAATCAAATGTTTAATATATCGGAATTTTGATAGATACAAATGATAAATGGATAGACCAGATTGACCTCACAGTGGAAAGTATATGAAAATTTATCTATGTCTTCTATAACTTACGTAACATATTAAGGCGATGCACTACGTCGTGTAATATTTTAAATTGAGCCGCTGTCAATAACAACCCTTACGTAGATGGCGATAAGGTTTAAATTCCCGCTTAACACCATCCGCCTGTTTTGATTTATGCAAGAAAAAAACATGGCCAAAAGTGCCTTTTATTTTTGTGGATGTTCAGTTATAAATATTCAATTTTTTCCGACCATTTTATAAATAACTTAATTTGCCACATTATACAATAAAATCATAACCGAAAATGGGTTCGTAAGTAGGAAATTTTGAACTATAAAGCAGTTTTCATAGGCCTATATATTATTTTTTTCTGGGCTTATAAAAAGACTTATATAAAAAATACTCGATTATTTCAAAGGTCAAGATGTATTCTACTCGCAGTATTTAATTAAAGCATCTGAAACATTTCTAGGCGACCAAATTTTCAAACCAATAACACATGATTTTGCATTACTACGTATGGCATCGCCTTAAACAATAAAATTATCAAAATTAGGCATTAATGCAGTTTCTATTGCAGTATGGCTTTATTGGGTGGGGAGGGGCCTTCAAAGCTACTTTATAGCCCATAATAACAATTCAAAGAATAATTATTAAAACTATCCTTAGGAAACCATACGACTTCCCAACTTTAGAGATATTTCGGGAATTTTATGTACCAACTACCACAGAATTTTATAAAAGAAACGCCTTATATAAAATTTAAAAATAATGTTTCATCAATAAGTGAATTTTCTATTGCTTATGAAGATAGCATAGCATAGGTCGGTGGCCGAGTTGACATCGCGTTTGGGTCCCACCCAGGCGTAGTGTGTTCAATTCCTCGGCTGGCTAAGTCCTCCATCACAACACAAGCAACATTTTCAGCTTACTGTGGTTGTAGCAGGAGATGTTCAAATATTGTCTGGTTATTCGTAACCCGGGAATGTTTGACTTAAAAAATATATATATATATATATTTATTTTTTTGGCTTGATAGCCATCCCAATGCTAAGAACGACCACGGCTCAGCACCACTACTGAACTTGTATTTAGGTGTGATATGGTAAAATATATTATTTTCCAATGACAAAAATGAAGTAACCTATACTTTGAAATATGAACAATTCAAAAAGCAAAATAACTCCATGAAATTGGATAGAGATATAATGTACTTTTAATATGCTTTTACTTAATCTATACTATCTTGCATTTAAAAATAAAAATAGTAAAATTAGCTCTTTATTTATGTTTGTATGTAATTTCAATATTGAATTACGTTAATTTGTACGCTGAATTACGTTTGCAGTTATTTCATAAGTCCTTGAATATTGTCAATACATCATCTTTTAAGCATTTTTTAATATGGTTACTCTTTCCATAAACACCTTGGAGCTCACCTTATGAAGTAGTAGAATAATTAGGAAAAAAATAAAATATTTTTGATACTGTTATAATTTAAAATTTTGTATTATTTTTAATAAATAAAATGTATGTTTAATTTACTTAACTGAGGCACCAATTACAGATTACCTCATTATTCTAATACATTATCGGATTTAGTAATTAGCGAGGTATAAATATTATACAATAAACTAAAATTGTCTAAACTGATATCTTACAACCATACAAAGTTATACAGCGGAAGAGGGTAGTTTATTCGTTGTATAAACTTCACATACATAAGGCTGTTACATACATAATATGCAACTGTGAAGGGTGCTTAAATTCCTAGTCATTGATTTGTCTTTGATGGTTTAATGCACTTGTACCCTGATATTTTTCTGTAATATGTTAGAAGAAAAAAAACATTCTTTATCAAGTCGCCAGACAAAACAAAAGCTCTCTCCTGGTGTAATGTTGAGGAATCAAGATAGAACTTACATGTATTTAAAAAAAAAAGTGGAACCATGCTAATCCGAAGGAATCGGTATATCTTTTAGCCCGGCAAGGCAACTTTTTACCCAGAATGATTGGATAATTACCAACCATACAAGTAAAGGTCGAAAATCCTTTTTCAAAATTTTCGTGAAATCGAAATGTTTATTTCCATGCTGTTATAGACATGCAGCTTTCATATAAAGAGGTTCTGACTTGAACAAGAACCACTCACTGCCTTTAATCTTGGAGTAATGATTGTTTCACTACCACATTTGTCAGGCAAGAAGGAGTCACAAATGTTTACCCCGTAGGTTGTTGTTGTAACTTTTCACAATATATATGTTTATTTGCTGATAGCAAAATTCGTGTTTTAATATGATCCTAAGTTGCAGTACCACTTATAAAAGTTATTCTTAGGTACACAAGCTGTGGTAAGACTGCTCAAAGATTTATTAGTTTCCTTTTCTCTATAAAAAGGATTGCGTTCATTACCCATTATTTAAAAAAAAAACATTATAGTTACACTAACATTTAGGCACCCAACGTGCTTAGCGTAATAATAATTTTCCTTCAGTGCCTATGTCTTATTTGAAGATGATATGTGGAGGGTTTTTTTAAGAAAAGGAAGGAGGGGAAGATCTGGGAAGGAAAAAGGTATGAGGGGTCTCAGGAATCTGAGAGTCAGTATGTCCAGGATTAACCGACTTTAGAATTTATCCCTTCCACTGCGGTGCAAGGCGATTAGTCGAGAGAGTCCTGCTCGAGAGGTAAAAAGATTTTTTTTTTAAATGTTTTTATTCCAGATAAAGAAAATTACATTTTCGCTACAGATATAACTAAAATAAAAACATTTTCCAATTACATTACACGAAAATACATAACAATATTATTCATACTTACACTTTTTTAATTTTTAATGTTGTCTGGAAGGCAATTATATAGGTTGCCCCCTTCCTAAATAATGGATTGCTTACCATAGTGAGTATGTATGGTGTTTAAATGTATTGTATCGTGTTGCCGTGTAATATGTGTGTGTACTTAGGATGTTTTAATGAATTCCGGGTTTGTATGTATGAGTTTATTATTTATTTTGTATATAAGGTTACATGTATTATATTCATTTTTGTATATAAGGTTACATGTAACAGTTTTGTTTCCAAATATATTTTTTTATGGATTATCTAGGTTTTAAGTCAAACAGCTATTTGATTACATTGTTTGATTTTTTTTGTAGTTCAGTTATGTATGTTTCATATGCGTTTTCCCAGATTTCCATCAAGTAATTTAAATGTGAATGTACGATGCTATAATATAGACCTTTTTAAAATTTATTTGGTAACAGATATAATAACCGGCTAAATCCGCTAATTAAGGGGGTGATTTTGTCTCTAACATCTTGAATATGCTGTTTAAATGTTAAGTGCTTTTCAATGCACAAACCAAGATATTTCTCATGTATTCGATTTTTAAGGGTACATGAAGAGGAATAATTTTATGAGTTGAGCTTAAAATCATGTATCCTGCTTTTTTTACATTCATTATTAGGATATTTAATTGTAGCCAACTGTTATTTTTTCTAAGTCTCTTCGTGCTTTTTTTAGTAAGTTTTCTGCATTTTTAACCCAGTAGAAAATTGCAGGTACAAAAAAGTTCACCGCTTAAATCTAATTGTCAGATATCATTTATATAAATTTGGAACAGTAGTGGTCCTAATATGGATCCCTGCGGACCTCCATAGTTTATAGGAAGGTGGTTGCTATTTTAAATATTGATGCTGATGGATTGCTTTCTATTGATAGGTAGCGCCCTTGAGGTGTTTTTGCACAAAAACGGCGCTATACAAGTCATCCAAGTATTATTATTATATTTTAAATTGATTAGGAGCAGGTCCAACTACAACAATTTTCTCAAGATTGTTGAGAAGTAGGTCATGGCTTACTGTATCGAAGACTTTTTGAAGGTCAATTAGGATAGATGAATTATAAATTTCCCCATCAATGCTGCTTTTAAGTTTACTGAAAATAAGTTTTTTTTATCTTCCTTAAATATTCTTTCCAAATCTGGCCCTGATTAGCTTTGGCCGACAGTATTTGAGCAAAAGCATCCGCCGCCAAAACATAGACAATCCTTACCTCATGAACCCGGGAAACCCTGCTAAGTAACCAAACGTAGCGAATCACTTGAGGTGACCTACAGCAGAGGTGTTGATTATCCAGTATCTCACAAATTTAAAGTAAGTTATAATATAGATCAGAACATATTGAAAATCGAACTTCTAGAGAGCACTCTGTGCTCAGAAGGTAGAAATTCTAGTACAATTAATTACAGTTATTACAATAGTATCGGAAAGTCTGAGACTCAAAGCCAAACACTTCCTGGCGATGTTCCCAGGGCGGCAATTTGTATTAATCATCATAAAAGTGAAACGCTCCTGGAAAATTCCGCCTGCGCCGCACTCGGGCCGTAAAAGCCAACGTAAAAATTAACGCCCCGAGGTAAATGTGTGATGGATAGCGGTTTTAGATGGATGCTTGCGTCAGAAGTATAGGGGCTCAACTACTTTGTTTGTGTTATTTAAACGTGGTTCAGAACGATGCAGACAGAATAAACTTTTATTTCGAAATTGTAATAATTTGTAAATCAATTTAAAAGACAGGTTATTTCAGAGATTTTGAACGATGCTTCAAATTTTAAAGTTAATTTGAACGATTCTTCAAATTTCAAAGTTAATATTCAAGTTCTGTGAAATTCGTTTTCATGATCTGTTATTTTTTCAGTTTTTTCAAGTAACTGGCCCACAAAATGTTCAAAATTCTATAAAATAATCCATCATAATTCAGACATCTACGGTGACACTTGAATAATTAGGAATGCTGAAATATTCAAAGCGATAGAAACTAATTGGAATTTATCGCTAGACTCAAAATTCATCTTCTTCAAAAAACCGTATTCATATATAGGTGTAATGTACTGGCGTACTGTGTAATTACCTTCTTAATATGAAATATACTTAAAATCGAGAGTATTCGTCAAAGATAACGAGCACTTGATTATCGTAAAATTAGAAAATAATAATCAATATCTTGCAAGACATACGTCTGTTCTATCATAGACTAAGAGTTATTCTAACGGAGGTAGCAACTGGGACTGAACTAACTATCTAGGGATCAGCTAGTATCGGCCATATTAGTAATTATTCGGGTACAGCCGACATGCAGTCTCTGTCATGTGGTGTAAGTACCGACATTTATGGAAATACCTTAAAACTACAAAAACTGGATAATAATAACTTTGATCTACACACTCTACTGACATCTGGAGTGCGGTATCAAAACTACAACCAAATAAAAACACTACATAAAGTAAATAATAAAGTTTGAAATTATAATGCTTTATTGCTATTATAAGTTTTTAATTTTATTTTTCATCCTTATCAATGCTAAACTAGATACTACACATTCATCAAATTCCACATCACTATAACCTATGAGTGGAGTCTCTGGTGAAATATGCCGACTGAGCTAAGAATCCTCTTGTAATGTATTCAATAAGAGAAAATTAGAAATATACTATTTTGGACGCGAGGTCTACTTTTCACAGAACTACTAGTGTTCAAAAAAATCCAAAATAAGGATATGAAAGTAAGAGTACTGACTTGACCCAATATACTTCCGAACCTTGCAAATGAAGGTAGGAAATGCCCACCGAAATCTCGGCCGACCATAATATTTCACAATACAAAAGGATCGCGCAATAATAAAAGCTCCCTGGCACAGAGCACGTAAGTACCTAGATAGTGTGTAGGGTTAAACACTGCGTAAGACATAAAATATTGAAGAAGTCAGTTGGAGGGGGGGGGGGGGGGGAGGTTAACCTAACCAGCTGTAGGCATTGCTCCCGTCCGCTAAAAACAAAAGATACACGCAACAATATTATCAGAAGGCGGACACGAGAAAGAAGTATGCGTCTTCAGCGGACGGGTGCTCAGATCAGAATAGTGTTCCGAAATCCTCCGCAATAATTTGTGGGGGTGACGGGTTGATTCGGTGTTACCAGGTGGTAGACCTTGCCAGAAACTAAACATTAAATACGTGAACAGTTCCTACACAGCTTACTATCACGCAGTTTCCGCAGGGGTGGGCATATACCGACATACAGCGTGCGAAAGTAAATTTTATGTGATTAATATGTGTTATTAATACAAGGCGTATTTGCGTAACGTTCTAGATTGGAAGATGCTCTTAGTATCGCCCTGGTATAAGACCACCATTCAGAATTAAAACGTTGCTTGAAATGGCTTTGCTGATGCTATAGTATCACTGGCTCCAGACGGTTAGGAGCACTGAACGGAAAGTTAGAACGGAACTCTTGTGCGGTATCCACATAAAACAATAAAACTCTGGCATAAATCGTCTTATACATGCTTTTTATTTTATGAAAATCTATCTATATTATGAATAAACAATCTATCTATCTGGTGGGTGTTTTTTTTTTAAATGTTCAGTTTTATTCCGATATTGATGAAATTTTCAAAACTGAAGGAAGGTCACAGATTTTTAAAAAACACACTCATCCATTTTTCACCTCTTAAAGCAGAATTTTGATATTCCTTATGAGATTTTGCAAGCTTGACTTTCAAAATAAAGGAAAATTACTGCGCATACTGATTTAAAAAAATCTGTGCAATGCCTTGGCAACACTGGGTCTCCAGCTAGTGCGTCTTTAGTTTAACTAAACGTGAAATAAAAAAAAACATCCCGTAAATAAAAAAAATATTTTCAACACCTCTGCAATAGATCACCCCAAGTGATTCACTACCTTTGGTGGCTTAGCGGAGGTGCCCTTGTTCATGGCGTTAGGTTTGTTCGGGTCTTGGCATCGGATGCTTCTGCCAGCCAACTGCGTGGGTCAGATCGGGAGACACTGGTTGAGTGATATCTCTTGATCCCTACAACAGGTCTTTCTCCGAATATCATCTTTTTTCGCAGTGGGAGTTTATTAACTCATATGTCTGTTACTCCCTGACACACTGAACCCTAGATTTCTACTTACCACTTAATTTTTTCATTTCCAGATCTTTTCCTCCTTCCTCTTCTTGCTTCCTAAAAAAGCCACTTCACGTTGCATCATATATCAGCACAGCAGCTGACAGAGTAAAATTATTTTCCTCATGACCATAACTGACATATTTATGTAGAAAACAACTTAAAAACCTTACAATTTCCGAGGAAATTTTGGATTTGAATTATGAAATAAGAGAAAATTATAAATACACTTTTTTGGATGCGAGATTTACTATTGTTCACAAAACTACTAGTAATGTAACTATTAGACCACACAATGATAATCCATTTAATTTTTTTTCCCATTTGATCTCTGGTGAGTTGACGTATTGTTGTTCTTGTATTGTTTTAAATTTATTTTACTTATATAATGCACTTGTATAATGTTGATTGACTAGCTGATCATTAGTGAAAAAGTGAGTGGAAGGGTTTAGTTTTTCCTATAGGGAAGATTTAACCCGGACAACAAAATCGGAAACAATTAAAAAATATATCGTCATATTCACACTACGTACGGTTGTTTATTTTAAATGTGGGATGATGGTATTGAGAGCAATCAACTACTAAAACTTTTATTTCTTGACGAGTCGAAATAAGTTGAGTCTCCATGTTTCTTCATGGTATCTTCGTTTCCATAACGTGTTACCTGCCGCTCTGCTGAATCTGAACTGATCAGCCAGCAGTGAACCAAACGCAGTTGTCATCTTAGTTGTCAGTCTAGATCTTCGAATCGATATTAGTAATGGAAGTCGGGGCTTGTTGTTTTAAAACCGTTGCAAGGTTTATGTTAACTTGTTCCCACATTTAACACTTTATCCCGCAAAGTTGAGCTGTAAAGTAATGTTGCATTAGTCGCCTAGGGGATTATATTCAACCCATTAGAGTCCATAATATGATAGAACTGATCTTTGAACTATGTGTATTACTAGGTTACCGATGCACTTTACACTATTTAAACCCTCCGATGAGCGACATCTGGGAGGCAGTAAGTGGTAAAACAAGGTCTGTGCAGACAAGATGTTTAATTTGATATTTAATATTTATTTATTAACGCCATTAAGGCTTTTACATGTACAAAATGCTAACGGTAAGCTGTTCAGGATTTCAATAATGACATAATCGGCCGAGTATGAACAATAAAAGTAACACATAAGTAGGTACAATACAAGTTATTGTTAAGTGTTGTTGTACATTCAAGCAGTAGTTGTTCAATACATAATACATAATAAGAAGAGTACAAGTTAAGGACTGGAAAGTAGTAGCGGAACAATATGTAGTTCTTTGTTGATATTACTAAAATAAATATCTAATGTTTAGTGTTAAGCATGTTAGTATTTAGCAAACCTTTGTAATGCAAAATTGGATTGATACAGAACAAAGGTTGACATTATTATAAAAATAATAAAATAAACATGACCCGTTTGTTGTATGGCAAATTTGTAATCAAAAAACATTTATAACGCCCGGTTGGGTGTTAAATGTAACATCGAAAAATATATAAAGTGTGCATGTAAAGAAATTTTGTGGATCTGTTACTAATATATTGGTTTTTAGTTTGGTGGTGGCGGTAAACATCGATTGAACTATACATATTCTGTCTGTCTGTGTAGCCACTGAATTGGCTGTATTCAATTAATATTGGCTGTATTAAATAAGTATTTAATTTAACAACGACAGTGATATGCGGGTTTGCGTATAGCTTTGGATTTGTGGCCCGTTCTTATTTGTATGGAAGTAGCAACAGTCGGGTCAGCGCGACTGTGTCGAACGACTCTTATCAGTGTTCCGCTCGGAATTACCAAACTATTTTCTAAATTAACCTCACCCAGGAAGCACTCAGGAAAATAATTTCTCGTGACCTGTGTCATCTTTGGGGATGCTTTATGGAGGGTCTTTTAAAGGAAGGGAAGGAGAAGAGGTTCTGGAAAAGAAAAGGCTATAAGGGGTGGGAAGGAATCAAAGTCAGGATGTCCAGGAGTGGCGGACAAATGATCTTTCCCTAGCGCTGTGGCGCTAGGCGGTGGGTCAAGAGAGACAAGTTGGAGAGGTCAAAAGGTCTTTCCAAACCAGCTTCTCCTGATTTGGCACGCCTCGCATCTGGTGGGCTGGCGCATCCTGAACACACCTCGCCCGATGCACCCGGTTACCCCTTCTAAATCAATCGGCAGTTTCGCCGTTCTCAATCAAAGTGCAAACATCAGTTCACTTGTCAAGCAAGTCTATTTTGCATATTTCAGAGAAAATTTCGGTCAAGTTAAGTCTTGGGCACCTTCAAGATGAGAACGCAGTGTTTCTAAAGTTTACGAATGTGGACGAAACATTGAAAACAGTTTATATTCAGTTTGGATGGCTGGTTTGGGTACATTCATTGGATAACCGACACCTCTGTCATAGGTCACCCCAAGTGGTTCGCTACGTTTGGTGACTTACCAGGAGTGCCTGGGTTCATGGGTGTGAGGTTTGTCTAGGTCTTGGCGGCGGATATATCTGCCCGCCGACTGCTTGACGAGCCGGTTCGGGAATCGAGAAAGACTGTTTGAATTAGACAATTGACCTCTAAAGTGGAACTCAGTGGACCGCAGTGCGAGGAATGCATTAATACGTCCGTCACTCTTGGATACACTAATCCCCAGAATCCTACCCACCCCTCATACCCTTTTCCTTTCCAGAGAATTCAGTATTTTTTTCTTTAAAATACCCTCCACACAGCATCCCCAAAATGACATAGAAATGTGGAAATCTGTGTGGAAATAATGTTAAGAATAATAAAAAAAATACTCGCTCCGCATCGAAGGAGTACAGTCGCGTAATTTTGTGACAAGTAAATCAAGTAATATAGTTTACATTAATAACTCGCCCACCTGGGCGCTCCATTCCATCCAATATGGAAACTCAAGAAATTATTAAAAACATTAAAGATTTAATAAACAAGATCACTTCAGTGAAGGACTCAAAAATAAAATTAACACTGGAACAGAACATTATATCACTGGAAGAAAAAATTCAACATGAACTAATAAACCTACAAAAAAAGATTATAGAATTACAAGAAACTAATATTAAAAACAATCATCACTACGCACAGAAACTAGAAGAAATTCATAATAATAACAAAAGGACATATGCAAATGTATTAGGTGACAATAAAAACTTTGTGAATACAGGTGCACACATCCCAGAACAGAAGCACGCCATCATAATTACATCTAAAAACACCTTGAAGGCCGAAGATATAAAAATAAAAATTCAAAAAAACATTAATTTAACTAAAATAAAAGTTGGAGTAAATGGAGTAAAAAAAATCGGAGAACAAAAATTACTGATCTCATGTCAAAAAAAAAGAAGATGCAGAAAAGTTAACCGAAGAAATTAATAAGGTAATTGGAAAAGAAATATTGGCCGAAGAAATAAAAAAAAGAAACCGTGTTTAATGTTGAAAAGGCTGCAATGCCAATTGACTGAAGAGGAAATTATAGATGGGATTGTACAACAAAATAAAGGATTAACCCTGGAAGACAAAAACAACATCAAGCTTATCAAAGAATTAAAAAACAAATACAATGAAGGAAAAGAAAACGACACCACTAACTACATTATTGAAACAACCGGTAAATTAAGAAAAACGCTACTAGAAAAAAACAAAATAAACATCAAATTCCAAAGAGTATACATAGAAGACTGTAACCCGCTTACTCAATGCTACCACTGCCGTTCGGCCACACAGCGCAAAGATGTCTCGCCAGGACGGAGCCCCCCATTTGCCCTCATTGCACAAAGGAGCACATTCTGTCTAAATGTGAAAATAAAGAACAACCTCCAACATGCAACAATTGCTGTGCTCAAAACAAAAGATTTAATATGAATTATTCTACAGAACACAGAGTTGATAGCATGAAATGTCTCTATCGGCAAAAAATGCTTCAACTAGCTAGAGAGCGCATCGACTATGAATAATACGGTAAATTTCATTTCTTTAAACTCTAATCTAAAACTTAAAAAATGAATGATTTTTTATTTAACGCATTAGATAAAAAAATGTATATTGAAGAAAATTTATGTCTATCTATGAAAGATTTTAACTTAATTTGCACTGAAAAAGGATTTACCCTATTTCATGTAAATATTAGAAGTTTAGAACGAAATATGGATGAATTAGTTATAACATTAAAAGAATTAAATTTTTTCCCGGGCCTGATTGTCTTAACAGAGACACACTCTGCAGGCGAAATCAATTACACTATTCCAGGCTACACATACCATGCGACAATAAACAAAATAAACAAAAACTCAGGTATCGGATTATTTATTTCTAACCAGTATAATGTTCTCAATATTAAAGAAATAATTAATGTTAGTAATGTTAACATATTAAATATAGAATTTAAAGACGTAAATAAATATTATAACATTATTGCTATTTATCGTACGCATACATCGATAGTACCACAATTTAGAGATGAATTAAAAAATATTCTCTTAAATTTTAGAAATAAAAATACTATTATTGTTGGAGATATGAATTTAAATATTGCAAATGACTATTCTAGTAAAGATAAAGACACATATCTAAATATGTTAGCAGAACTCAATTATTTATCGTGCATAAATTCTTATACTAGAAATGTTAAAGGTCAACGCCCCTCATGCTTAGATCACATTTTTACAAATATTCCTGATATCCAAAATATAAAATCAGCTGTCATTCATACAACTATCACTGATCATTATTCATGTATTTTTATCTATAAATTAAGCAATCCAACTTTGCCATTATTTAAACAAAATAATTACTCAAAAAAAGTACTTAATATGGATACATTAAAACACCAATTAGAATCAGAAAATTGGAATAAATTATTACAATGTAATGATGTCAATATATGTTGTAAAATGTTTGAAGAAAAAATATCTTAATGCATAAATGACTCGACAAATAATAATATAATAACCAAATCCAAAGTGTCGAACTTGAAACCTATAAAACCATGGATTACTCATGGTTTAGTAGTATCTGTACGACATAAGCAAGCTCTTTACAAATTAACTACTCAACAACCAAATAATAAAAATTTACTAAATCATTTTAAAGCATATAAAAACAAACTTTCATATATTATAAAAAATACAAAACAAAAGTATTATAAACAAAAGTTGAATCAGGCTGAAAATGATAGTAAAAGAGTGTGGACAGTTATAAATGAAATAATTGACAAGAAAAAAAACAAGAATAACGACATCGCTACTATATCTCATGACAACATGAAAACATGTTGTAAAGAAAATCCCTCAAAAGCTGCAAACATATTTAACACCTTCTTTGCGAACGTAGGGGAAAATCTTGCCAATCTCATTCATACTGACCCAAATATAACATTTCCAGACTGTAGTATTGATACTGACAATAATATAGCAACATTCCAAGTCACCACAGAGAACGAAATAATATCAATTATAAACGGTATGCAAGGAGGTTCTGCCCCGGGTTTTGATGGAATAACAGTTAATATTTTAAAAAATATTAAAAATCAAATTTCTAAACCGTTAAAACACATAATAAATGTATGTTTCCAAAGCGGAGTGTTTCCATCAATCTACAAACAAACTACCATTACTCCAATATTTAAATCTGGTAACCCAGAAGAAGTTAGCAATTACCGACCCATATCAGTAATCTCGAACATAGCAAAAATTTTTGAAAAGATAGTTAAAAAAAGGATAAACCAATTTGTAAAATGTAATAAATTAATTAATGAAAATCAGTTCGGTTTTATGGAAGGTAGAAGCACTCAGGATGCAATTGCAAAATTAACTAGTCTTGTTCATAATTCATTAGATAAATCATTAAAATGCATTGGAATTTTCATAGATCTTAAAAAAGCTTTTGATAGCATATCACACGACAAACTTATAAGTAAATTAAGAAACATTGGATTAAGTGGTACAGCTATACCTTTTCAAACGCCCTCAAGTCGTAAAAATCAACGATGTACTTAGTCAACAAAAAACAAGTCACTTCGGCATACCTCAAGGTACAGTCCTGGGACCGTTACTGTTTATCATTTATGTAAATGACATATTCAATCAAAGATTAAATGGAAAAATAATATCTTATGCTGATGACACTGTCATAATAATTGAAGGTACTGATTGGAATAATGTTAATAACTTAGCAAATACTGATATTAATATACTGAAAAATTGGTTCGATAAAAACCTCCTCTCATTAAATACTGAAAAAAACAAAATGTATCCTATTCTCTATCAACAAATTTAAATTAATACCAGAATTAAAAATTATAATACATCAACTTAAATGTAACATAACTAATTGCAATCAAGAATGTTCTATACTTAGTCTAACTTCGGAAATTAAATATCTTGGTATATATATAGATCAACATTTTAAATGGAAAAAACAAATTTGTGAACTTGTCAAAAGAATTAGAAAATGAATTTATATATTTATAAGACTTAGAAATATTCTTAGACTAGAAAACCTAAAAAGTGTGTACTATGCAATTGTACAATCAATATTACAATATGGTATTATTGGCTGGGGAGGAACTTATAACAATATATTAAATCCACTTAAAATAGTTCAAAGATTGATAATTAAAGTAATATTGAAAAAACCATCCAAATTTTCTACTGAGGTTCTCTTTTCAATATTCAATGTACCCACAATAGACAATATATATAAAAAATATTCAATTCTACAAATTTATAAAGAAATACAGTTAAATAACTTACAATTCAATTCATCAGCAAGATATCAAAAAACTATCAAAATCCCAAAACTTAATACAAAGCACACACAAAATACCTATCTCTATCTAGGTATAACATATTTCAACATCCTTCCATTATATCTAAAAAATATTGAAGATATTCAGGAATTTAAAATAAAATTAAAAAATTACCTAAAACTACTATAAAAATCCATATCTTACTCTTATTATTATTTCCTTCAAATCTTGAAACTGTATTATTGATAAATCTTGCCTATTTCTTACTTATCCCTTTGGTTTTGCAAATATATTATTTACTTACTTACATGATTACATATAATTGAGCTAGGATTCACTCACCAAACACAAGAGCCTCGTCTCTTTATGGTGAGGAAAAGCTATTATTATTTACCTTTATAACACTGTATAATATGTATAAATTGTATATTTATTGTAAAAAATATACAAATATTAAATAAAATTAAAAAAAAAAAAAAAAAAAAATGTTTAGTGATGAACAAATTTAGTCTTAAACAAGAAAAAAATATTATTACCTCATAGAACTCATTTATGCAACATTCCACCTTTCATATATAACAACTTCCATTACTCCTTCTTTTGGTTCCATTGTTTTACTTCCGTACATCGGAATGATGTCAAATTATACCTCACAGTGGACTGCTTTCGATAACTTTTTACTAGCGAGTATTACAGTGCCATTATGTCAAACATGTGTTTTAATTAAAACAAAAACAGTCTCACGATCATCAAATTAACATAAGAATTCTTACTGGGAACATTGATATATAATATACGAGGCTGGTTTACAACCTTAAAAATAAAACACGTAGAAAAATCGTAATGAAATAAAATTAGTTACGTGTCTATTTTTGTTGTTGTATTTATTACATCCGTAAACTGCACAGACAAAACCTACTTTTTTGGAATTTTTTTGGCAGTATTGACCAAAATACAAATCAGAAATCGCAAAACACAGCCACCAAGTACTAAACAAATTCAATTTGATTATTTATTTTATTTATTACAGGTTATCATATAATACATTTGTAGTGGTACGCCACTACTCAAGTGGGACAGTGTCAAGTACTATTTTGTACACAGTGCCAAGCGCTAAGGTACCTAGGCCTTCATGGAACATACTGGAAATTTCAGCCGTTACTCAGCGTTACGGGTGGCAATGTTTGTAGCCATAGCAACTAGAATGTTCGGAAACGTTCTTAGATACAACTTGAATCATATGGACACGTTATATAAGCGACAGCGGGAAGATACACAGTCAGTCTACTACGCGCTACGTTTTAACGCGCTAATCAAAATAACTTACTCCCTTTGCGCCGAGATTAATTAAATAATCTTTGCTGTAATAAATCTATAGTGAAATAAAACATGGTTTACTTTCAACACCGAACACATCTTCAATCTTTGCAACACATTTGAAATTTTTTTTGCTTAGGAGATTTCAATAAACTGACATATATAACATAACTAAAGTTAAAAATAGAGAAGAAAAGAAAATACACAAAAGATAAAGAAGAAAGAAAAAAAAATTAAATCGATTAAATAGATTAAATGAAAGGAATGTCTATGTCAATATGTTAAACTAGTGCCTCTATCGGCTAGCGTTGTCGATACTGCCAATATTTCTGTAGACGTAGGTATTATCAATATTATATAATCGAACTTCGAAGTTCGAGTTCGAAATTTTAATCGGTGAACAATTTTTATTCACATTACGTTTCAATGATTAATTTTTTTGATATACAATTTTCACCTTTTGCGGCCTCCGGCGACCTCGTAGATCCGGTTCAAGTTAACCGTATCGAAGAAACTATATATTATGATATTGAAATCAATTCAATCCCGTATTTCATTACAGTGCTGAGATAATGCGTAAGAATGAAACATACATACACACACAGAGCCTTTGAGGTGATTTATCACTAAAACGGTGCTATGCAAATCAGCCAAATATTATTATTATACCCAAATTCATATATATATAATTATGTCCATAGGAAAACTTACATCATTTCTAAGGTTGTGTTTATCAATTTTTTCTTTTTTATACAGGGAATTAAAAATACAATCTATTTTGTGTTTTGAAATGATAATATTTTTGCACTGAATTATTTTTCACAAAGTGCCCATGCAAATTTAACCATCGTAGAAAGCGTTCGTTCAAATAAAAAAAAACACTAACTTTGTGACGATTTTTTCCTCATTTTTTGTGACGCAACCTCACGGCAAATGGTGAACGCTTGTACAGAAAATAAAAAGTTGAAAAAATTATCGAGAATGTGTTATAGTTGTTTTTTTTCCACTGTTTTTGTTAGATTGCGTTGTATATTGTATTTTATACGGCACTGTACTGTTTTACAAAATTATATATGTAGGTGACCAGGAATTTACAAACAATCAGGGGAACCAATGAGATGAGGATATTATAAAAAAATATGGAGACGGCATAAGTAGGTATAACATCAATATAACAACTTACACTATTCCGCCTCGGAAGAAAAACTGTGAATATAAATAACTTATTATATATATTACTACACTTATGATACTAATTACCTAATGATACTAATTAACCATCACGCATTTTTTTCGGCAGGGGTAGGCAGTGAGAACGGACCGCCAAAAAAACTAGGTCTTGGCACACACTCTTTGCCTCGTTCACATTCATTCATACTCTTCTATTATTCTGACTCTTGACATGGCCTGACTCAAGTATCTGATTCACTTGGTCGTGTCATGTATTCCTCGGGCGTTCCCAACTTCTGCCACCATTCACATTTGCATCATATATTCTCATTACACTCCTTTCTTTGCTCATTCGCTCTACATGCCCGATCCATCTAAACGTCCCTTTATTAATTTTGCTCATTACGCTTACATCGGCCTTGCAATCTTTGCGGATCTCCACATTTCTCACACGATCATACATGGTTTTACTACACATACGCCTCAGGGATCTCATTTCTACAGTATTCAGTCTACTTTAAACCTTTCTCTGCCAGTTCCATGCCTCACTTCCATACATCAGGGTAGGTACCAGCACTCCATTGTGGACTGCTAGCTTCGCTTCTTTGGACAATTTTTTGTTAGCGCCAACAGCGTTCAGTCCTCCAGGATGCGAGGAATGGTGGAATTGGCTGCAGCGTTTGTTTTATTACTAGTGGTGTAAAAAAGGTTGGTGGGGCGAGTTCTTTTAGATGGGATGTTAAAATGTATTTGGCATAGAAGTTCTGGGCAGTCTATTTCGTTGCGTATTATTTTCTGGAGAAATGTCATGTCAGCTACCGTTCGCCTGGATTTCAGAGATTGGAGAGTGCAGATATAATTATTGTTGTATTTACAATAATAATTAATAATTATTATTATCTTATGTAACTGTTTGATTCCTTAAAATATTAAAATTAAAATACAAATGTGATAGTTAATTCTACATAATTTTTTATTATAGTTATTTTTTCAAAGTTGATGATGTTGGTAGCTTGTGAATTGTGTACACGAACTTACTGATATGAAATATTGTTAATTTGTTAAAAATCTGGTGATATTATTAGTTTCCCTGTTAAAAACGGGACTGATTCGACAAATTTCATAACATACTATCAGTAGGGCACGAATATGTTATTAGGAAGTAAAAACACGTGTTGTTCAGAACAATAATATTTTAAAATCTCATACGTTGTATTTATTCGGTCAAGGCCACCTGTGTTGAACACGTGTTCATATATATTCTGAATGACTCATATTATATTAGTAAATTTTAATGCAGTTATATTTTTAACAATGTGTTGATAAAGAGTCGTACTCATTTTTTTGTGTAGTTTCGAGCCACCAACATTCGCAATTTCTCCCTTATTCAAAATCTTGGCCTCTTTGAAACCTACACGATCAATCCCCTTCCTTAACCAGCCTCTCACTATAGTCCTACCAGTAGCAAAGTTGTACCTCTAATTGAACAAAATATAGTTTTAACATAACTCAGCAGTTTTCTTTCAAATGTCACATGAACGCAGTAAAGTTTTTTTGATGCGAAGAATTGAAAACATTTCAGCACTGTGCTCTGGCGGTATGATAATACACTTATTTTTGTATTTCCTGTGCAGGGTCAAAAATTTTTGACTGTGCGATTGCATTGCTGCATCCTTCGCAAAACAAATTTCTATGATATAATAGTAACTCCTATGAAAATGGTTGAATAATTAACTAGGCGCATTATCGCCGGCGGTCTCAAACTTTGCACTCAGAAATACATTCACCTAGTTGCACCGCAACGGTAAAAAGACCATGCAAAATTACTCCCCTGACGTACTTCCTCTTCCATCTAGGAGTTGGCGTGTTCTGTGTTCTGTACCGTATCGTGTTCCGTGGAACATAAAACATGATGTAGGTAGGTACCTACTTTCTGTAGTGTAATATTATGTTCTATTATTTGAATTTTCCGTGGTTCATTAAAATTACATGAACAAGAAGTTTTACGAATGCAAGTGAGAAATTGTCGGTATTCAGTGTGTTTTTAAAAAAATAAAATTAACATGCATTTGTAAATTTCCATTGTCATTTTAAATTTTAAGCCCTTGTTTAGTATTGAAACATTTTTATGATTGTTCCACTTTCCAGTTCATACTCACATTGCCTTTTCCTTTGTGTTTTGTTCCTTACAACACAAATTTTTTTTAAAATTGTTTTAATAATAAACTGATGTTTATAACACAAGGTTTTTATGCATGGCACAAAGGATAATAAATTATTATAAGCAACAATTATTCGTGTGTAATATATTGATATTGACACAAATTGAAAATATCCCAACCAATAAATAACCAACTTGTTGGTTGGTTGTTTACAGTAATTGTTGATTGAATAACTAGTAGGTAAATATTGAATTATTTGGCGGCTTGGAAATAAGCCGACGTGGCACAGTGGTCCAGAGCGTCTGACCGGACATCAGAAGGCGCGAGTTCAATTCCCGCCGTCGGCATTTATTTTTACTCGGGAGATATTTTCAATTTGTATTGATATTACAGACGACTAATTATTGCTAATAATAAGCAAGTATTTTTGTTTATTGATTGAATTTTCGTAATTGTTAAAAGTGCTTGCTATTTTCGCTCCTCGTATCGATAATTCCGTGAAAATTCTGAAAATTAGTAAAAATTTTCATCTCCATGTTAAAAACATTAAATAGTGTCGTGTGGTGATTCTAAAATAGTTCGCATTGTGAAGTCTCTAACACTAACGGTGCCAATAAAATGTACTGGGTTTTCCAATAAGAGGTGTTATTTATATAGCCTGCTATTTCGGTAGATGTTACTTTTGAAGCTGTTATTTTTTAACATTTGACAATTTAAAACTACGCCATTAATAAAAACGGTACGATACACGCTTCAACAACGCATTGAAATTATTAAAATTCACTTGAGTGAATCAAATGCAAATCATCTTGAGTGATGAGGCCCATTTCCACCTCGGTGGCTTCGTCAACAAGCAAAATTATCGCATTTGGGGCTCGGAAAACCCAAGAGTTAGTGTTGAAAAGCCTCTTTACTGTTTGGTGCGGTTTATCGTCCAGCGAAGTCATTGGACCTTACTTTTTTGAAAATGAGGCTGGAGCAACAGTTACGGTGAATGGATTGCGCTATCGAGAGATGATTAATGATATTATATGGCCGGAATTGGATTGTATTGATTTGGACAACGTTTACTTTCAACAAGACGGCGCTACGTGCAACACAAGCAATGAAACCATTGATCTATTACGATTGAATATCAAAATAACACCTCTTATGTGAAAACCCTGTACATCTATGGACTATATTGCCCACGAAATTTCCCAGAAACCACCAGAACTACAAAAGATCCAACCACCATCAACAGGTAAAGGCCTTCCTTTCCTCACTCCAAGTATTCGTTGTGATAAATAAACAAGATTTCTTGATCTTTTCTTTCTTGTCAAAATATAGTCCATTCCAAGTACCAATCGTCGGCACTAAACGGTTACTACACCACGGTTATGTAGATTGTGTTAAAATGTTTGGTTAGGTTAGGTTGGTGTCACATCACTACGTTAATTATTATTGTCAAGTGTCTATAGTAAATCTCTGTGTGTATTGTCAGCAAGCAAACTCGCATCTCTAAAAAAATGTCTCCTGTATAACAAGTCTAAATAAAGTAATTAAACAGTGCCAAGCGTTTAATTTAAAAACCAAAGATCACATGAAACAGTTGGATTAAGCAGATATATACCTGGTTTATAATCAGTGTATATAATCAATAATAAGAAGTATGTAACACTGCTTATATCCAGAATAGTACAAAAATGGTCTGCTATATTGTTAAGTGTGGGGAAAATGAATTAAAACAATTTTTTTTCATATATTCTTATTGTTATTTTAATTACTAAAAACATCAACCGGTAAAAAAAAAGTTTTTTTACTTTCTTAGATACATCTATTTTTATTATTTTTAATGATGAACTAATAATATTTAAGATACAAGGTTTATTATGCATTGTACAAAGGATAACATTTTATTATAAAGCAATCATTTAAATAATCGATGTATTTTCTCTCGGAAGATTTTTCAATTTATATAGGTGTTTCTTACTTATTTTTAATTTATTATTACCTATTTTGGCTTTCACCATTGAAAGTGACCTTGGCAATATAAAATTAACATTTTTTTCTTATAAACAAATACAACAAACACAGAATATAAATAGAGTAATGGATTGTACAACACAACATAACATAAACATAATATAACATACTTAACATTAGCGGTACAGAGGTGGTAACAGCAGAAAATTACAAAAATATAATAATAATAGCAACCTGTGTACAATAATAGTGGGCGTTTTTCGTTATTGAAAAACACAGATTTTTACAAAAATTATATTATTTTGATTTAGTGTTTAATTTTTTGGTTTTACAGAGGATTACATCTTTCTACACAGGAACTGGAAGTCGCTAACAACTGAGCCAAATCCCAATTGCGTGGGATCAATATTTATTTAGAATTTTACCTGCTGTAATGTCATCCAATTTCAGAAAAATGCTTATATGTCCACGTGTGTACGCGTCGTTGCTACCAAAAGATGACAAAATTAATTATTATCAAGTGGGTTAATTTCTACTTCCAAGATTCCACTTCATTCATTCAAGAAAGCTAAAGTGAAATGGGTGTATTTAAAAAGAAGCGAGATATTCCTGAGTGGTAGCAAAAAATTATGCAGATCTCCACGTCGATCAAAGTGCCTCCCGATTTAAAGGTCGCCCGTGTTTAAATCGACCTCGTACTTATATTATTTAATTTATTTTTTAAATTGAATTAAATAAGATTTTAAAATACATTTTACCTCAGTCCTCTACCAGTTCCATACCACGTTTTTAACTATCAGGATTGGTATCATAACTCCGTTACAGACTGCCACCATCGATTTATTTAGCAATAGTGAAAGTCGTTACGTGAAAAAACGTTAAGGGCCCGCTTTCCGCGTAAAGAATTTAGATTTGGGCAACACCCACAAAATAAACAATATTTAGTGTTAAAAGAATCCGACAGAGGTGTCTGAATTCGTATTAGGAATAATTTTGGGGATTATTTAATAATTTAAATAACGAAATTAAATTACCGACATCTATTGCAATTTTAGAAAAACAGACCCATTTTTAGTTAGCACCGAGCAAATGAACGAAGTCGAAATGAAGATGGTTCTCAAAATATGGGTTTTATTACGGATTTAATTAATTAATTTTTTTTTTAAATTTTACAAAAAACATTTACGAAAGTTATTTGTATAGGTATACAAATTACTTTACTTTACTAAAATACTATTATCACTGTTATAAAAGTAATTTATAACTTTTATAAAATCAATAAATATATTTTTACATCAATAAGGTTTTTCTTATATGGTTATCTTTATAGGGTGTCCGGGGGTAAAGTGCTCAAACCTCAGGAGGTTATTCTAAATGCTAGAAGAAGTAAAAAAGAAATGGAAATTATTCGAATTTCCAAATTTTTTCCACAAAAATTTATTTTCCGTAGAAGAAATTGTTTTTTTTTCTAAACAAAAAATTAAACTTTTTTATTCGAAAACTATCTTAAAACGTTGGAATTCCAAAAAAAGTTCTTTTTCTTTTTTACTTGTACTATCAATTAGAATCACCTCCCGAAGTTTGTGCACTTTACCCCCGACATCTTGTATAATATGCGCAATATAATATTTATACACGTGTAATATCTACTTTTGTACATTTATATAAATTATATACACGTTTACATTTTTATGCTCATCAAATTTATTATATTATAAAGATAGATAGAAAGATCCTTAGTGCTTCCTGAGGACTTACAAATCAGAAGACTTTTTTGTAATTATTTATTTATTCATTTAATCAATTCAATAATTATAAAGAGTAATAAAACATGTAAGCAACATAAAATTACATTCTAAATGTGAAAGGGGCTCTATTTATTTACATTTTTATGAAATTACTACTTTTAATAGTTTAAGCTTTCAGTGAACTTTCAATTTTATTCTTAACTTCTCTAAATATTATTTGTTTAAATTGTCAAATATAATTTAATCACAAACACAAGATTCACTCAAAATGAAAGATTGGTGGTTCTGAAATGTTCCCATAAATAGGGTGAAAGAACCCTAAACCATAAACTTATTACCCTAAACATGCTTCGAGTGAAATGCGGATCTGGAAACCTTATCGTCAATCTGAGCAAAACATACCATGAACGTCAATATAGCAACAGCCTTTGTTCTGCTGCAGTTTCATTAAATGCCGAGAGATCCGTTTACAGTCTCCAAAAAGCAATACTGGGGCACAACCCTAGAAGCAAAGCTAAATGATTGGAATACAGAAAGATAAAAACACACCATTGTCAAAAATATCTTGGCCGTAAATGATTAAATAAAATTAGATTTATTCAGGAAGGCAAGCAATACGGTGATCGATGTTAAAAATCTAACATAGCCCTAGAATAACTCCAGTATCTTTAAGAAACCTTTCTCTTAAAGCTCAGAAAAAAACTTTCCATGACAGTTAGATATACCACTCTACAACAAGACCGCGTACGGTAAAACTGTAAAAAAATAAAGTAATAAATAACAAAATAAATATTTCACAACACAATAATTTCATCGAAAATCTTAAATCCGTTTCACCTTTCTACATTTTCTATATTCTCCTTAAGAGTATAATCCTTAGATAATGCCTTTTCAGATTATTCGTGGAAGCTAGAAAAAAATAAAATCATTGATTATAACTGCACTTCAAGTGACCTTTTAAATAACAGTAAAGGGCTCAAATGATTTGATTATTTAAAATTATTTTATTATTTAAAATTAAACAATAACTTTAATAACTTCTTTTATTATTACCTCCGTGCCTTTGCATCTTTACAAGACTTGGGCAAAACATTCTGTAGCGGAGTATAGATTTCACATCTGAAACATAATTAAAGAGTTTATTGAAAATAGAACACCAAGGTACGGTTAGTCAAAAAACGTACAATAAAGTTAATTCTGGGTAGAAATTGTACAGTTGACATTCAGGACAGGTTCACTCCCTCCTCCTCAAAAAAGACCCTCTATACAGCATTCTCAAAGATGACACAGGCTCTGAGAGAAATTATTTTCTTCAGGGCCTCCTTCCGACATAAAAAAATAACATCACTGAACTAAATTATATTCTTGTATTATTGTAGAAAGCAATCACTTTGTGGTTTGACATATTTAATAAAATAAAATACTTTTTTGTTTTAAAACCACGATATTTATTAATTTAAGAACCGACCGGTTTCGCTTTACTTAAGCATCATCAGGGTACAAATTAATACTAAACAAGAAGTACATAATGTGTGCATATATATAACAAAATATAGAGGGAGACAACATGATACAAATATAAGCAACACAAAGACGGTCATAAAATCCATTAACATAAGTGCACAAGTAATGGAAAACCGCTAAATAATTATGTAGACTAATGGGTTATACGAATAAATCGGGAGAAACAAAACATCAATAAAACCTCAATAATAACGGTTTTTCCGAATTCGCAAATCATTTGATCGATAAAGATCATACATTCTGTCATAGCACCGGTGTTAACATCTTACATAAAAACGGGCATGGTAACAGACTAAACAATTTAGAGGCACTAGAAATTAAAAAAGCTGTAAAAACCAAAAGTCAGATACTTAATAATCAATTAGACATATCAAGTAGTTCAATATTAAGTCTGTTTCCAATAAACCCATAAAAAATTCCCAGTTCTCCTTACCTCCTTACCACCTTGCCAGTTGATGTTTTGTTTCTCCCGATTTATTCGTATAACCCATTACGAATTACATAATTAATTACATTCTTTATCGATCAAATGATTTGCGAATTCGGAAAAACCGTTATTATTGAGGTTTTATTGATGTTTTTTTTCTCCCGATTTATTCGTATAACCCATTAGTTTACATAATTATCTAGCGGTTTTCCATTACTTGTGCACTTATGTTAATGTATTTTATGACCGTCTTTGTGTTGCTTATATTTGTATCATGTTGTCTCCCTCTATATTTTGTTATATATATGCACACATTATGTACTTCTTGTTTAGTATTAATTTGTACCCTGATGATGCTTAAGTAAAGCGAAACCGGTCGGTTCTTAAATTAATAAATATCGTGGTTTTAAAACAAAAAAGAATTTTATTTTATTAAATTATATTCCCCACAGTTTCAGAACTTTCAATAGCTTCTTTCGCTCGCACGTTCATTATTATTCTGGATTCCACGTTCGAGTAATGTTATTTGAAACAGATGGCCCATATATTATTATTACATATTATATTATATTTCGGACATCGTTGCATTGTGAATCATTAGAGCAGATCTTAGAGTAATATTGTAAAGTGACGTGTGTATTTGTGTACGTAGAAAGTTAATTCACAAATAAATCACGATCATATAGTATCCTCAACAAGCAAACTAAATTAATAAGAACTTGCCCCGTAATTTCTAATGTTTTGGAATTAGTTTTATTTCCCAAAGTACGTATTCTGAAAAAAATAAAATAATAATTTTTATAACTTTTTACTACACAATACATAAATAAAATTAATAATTAATTTTTATAATAAATTATCGTTTATCGTATTCTGAAAAAAATAAAATAATATTTTTTATAAGTTTTTACTACACAATACATAAATAAAAATAATAATTAATTTTTATAATAAATTATCGTTTATCGTATTCTGAAAAAAATAAAATAATAATTTTTATAACTTTTTACTACACAATACATAAATAAAAATATGAATTACAAATGTTTATAATAAATTATCGTTTATAATAAATATAAGCTTGTAAATCAAATATTGTACTTTTTTCTTCTCACCTATCATGCGTCGAACCCTTTGGAGATATATTGTTTTCTTTGGAATACGAGATGTCTTTCGCTTATTTCCCATCTTTGAAAAAACAATATTTATGAACTGATATACGCTTAAAATTATCTTTATAGGTTCAAATATTTGCACGTAATCGCACGTCTGTATATCATAAAACGTTGAACGACACGTCTGCCCCCAAAGCCCTCGAGTTGGCGAATGAGCTTTGCAATGAAAGATAGGTTAATCTTCATGTCGGAGCGAGCGCGCTATAATAAATGTGATTTAAAAGCAATAAGCGTAAGAGACAGTTGTGAAAATATTTAATTAAACATGACTTATTAACAATACAGCAAAAATTTCTTTAGAAATATCTTAAGTAGCATTTAAAGAAGCAATTTGAATTTTTTCATACCTGTAACTTGTAATATAACAGAAACAAATGTGTAAATAATAATTTTTGGAGCATACTTTGCAATTTTTTTCTATCGAGGGAATTTTATGTAATTAACGTTTCGGCCTTACACATATTCAGATAATATCTTGAAAAATAGCATATATTTTTTTAAGAACTTAGAAACTTAAAGTGTTACGAGAAACTTGTTATAAATCGGTAGAAATTTGGAATGCGGCCCCTTAACATCAATACCGTTTACCTGAACAAAATACCCTTTAAATCTAAAAAGACATTTTTCAATAATGTTCCCTGATTACCAACACGTATTAGAATGGTACCGGATCGTATCTTGGCTGAAAACGTGTGGTTTTTGAATAAACTCTCAACTGCGCAGAGAAGAAGGTGTTTAGATGAATATTAAAACATTCCCCTCCAACTAAAGATGATAAAGATGAAGAAAATAAACGAAAATGGCGGAAAAAATAAGAACTGTCTGAAAAATGGCCTCGGGGTAAAATTCAAAAGATCATGTTCGTTTCTTGATTATACAGAGAGAAGCAAAAGTAATCACCCTATTGGAAAACGCTATAACTTTTGCAAATAGCCCCGAATGTAAATTCGGTTTTGACATTTGTGAAGTAAACAAACGCAGAATACAAATCAATAAGACATGAATCGATTATGGAATAAATAAATAAATTTCACAAGCAGTACCACAGTTTATCATGAAAAAAAATTACAGCGAAAGAACATCGGGTGATTACTTTTGCACCATGCTGTAGATATCACCGCTGAACAGTATATATCGTTAGAATTATTGTAATCTATTGAGATTTGACTTTTTTTTCAAATGTTCTTTGAATGCAAATCCATTTCTTGTGCTCATTTCTTTAACCAAAATAATTTTCAAATCCATTTGTGTTGTATTTGCGCAGATACTTGTATAACGAAGTTCTAACATCAAGTTTCAATTTATTTTACAAGTTTCTAACATCGCTTTGATCCTTTTGCATTCGCAATTTTGTTTGTATCTCACAGTTGAGATCATTTGAGGTGATTTTGCACAAAATGGCGCTATACAAGTCATCCAATTATTATTATAAATATTGTTACGAGGCGCATTGGACATGGTTCATCACATTTGTTGGACAGGTTTCATGCCGTGTCAATGTTTGCAAAGATAAATTTTCATAATCTATTAAACAGTTTTAATCTTGAATAAAGCATTTTATTTAATCCTATTTCAATGGAAAATATGTCGTAGCATGGAATGGCATTTAGGAGATCTGATGCAGTGCATTATTATGCACTAGCTGGTTGCATAAGGTTCTATCTGCACCTTTATTTATGTTCTTACATGGTAATTATACGTACTTTTTAAATATTTTCCTAAAATATATGTTCAACTAAAATACTTTAAGTAAGGTTCAACAACATCGAAATCAGAAATTGGTAAATAGATTATGAGAAATCGTCCTTGCAAACTTTGACACCTTATAAGGACCAAGAACCAAGGTAAAGTGAAGGAAGCAATAAGACTGTCCAGCCAAAGTGACGTAATGTTCCAACATACGTAAGACCTCAGACAGGTCAGAGTAATTGATTATATTCTGTTTGAGATTTTTTTTAATTGTTAATTTTACTTGAATAAGGGTCAACAATAAAATGTCTGCCGTTTGTCTCTTCACGAGATATTAAATCGTGATATTATGTATTTATGTAGATATCTAATCAACGTTACAGAGTTAAAAACCCTATTTGCACAAGATAAGATAAGAGTTAACGTGACATTCAATGGCGTGTATCGTTTTATTTTATTTAATGCAAAAACAAGAGTTTCAATTGCCCGAACAGGTGGGACTATTACACCCTCCATGGATAAATTCATTTATATTTGGTGAGGCTGAAAGGACCGGAGAGGGAAAGGAGGCCGGGGAGAAAATAATTTGTCAGCTTTGGGGATGCTTTGTGGAAGGTATATTTAATGAGAGGAGGGGGTGAACATGGGTCTTGAATAGACTACAGACAAGAACGACAGAGGCCCGTAAATCGTTTCACAACCGAGCTGTAGAAGCGACCCGTTCTTAAGGCGAAGCTTAATGCGAAATCACTATTTTGATTAATCTTTATAACAAACTAGTGTACATTATGAATTCCAAAAAATATGCTATAGATAAATTGAAGGTTTTCCTATCGTTTCGCTTGAGTAGAATACAAATTACTTAAGAAAAAATATAAATGTAAACTACTAAGAAATATATTTTTTTAATATAAATGTATGAACGCATAACGGAAACAACTTAAAAAAATACAGTATTATAGCTAAGATTATCTGTGACAGTTTCGCTTGATTAACTTTTTTGCTTTCTTATAAATTTATTTACAAAACAATTAAAAACCAGTTTTGTGCTTGAAATCGAACGTTTGTAGACTCCGTTTGTCAAGCGATTTTAATGCCTATTATCTATAATATAAGGTATACCAAGAACACACACATTTTTGGCTTGTAGCTTCCTCTTAAGTGACATATGTCAATTGCTCAATTGGCCTGTTTTCCGACTATGCACCGTTGCCGAATGGATCAATGACGCTAGTTTCTCTGATCATTTTCCATTATAGTACCTACCTGATGAATTGATTGCAATCCATTTATTAAGATAAGGGAATTTATCAAACGCATTGCATGTTTCTGCACGAGTCAAGGATTTTTCAAGTATTTTGGGGCTGCAGACCAAATTTAACAATGAGGCGCAATTAAAATTTGTACAGGGTCAGCAGTTGTATACTATTAAAATTATAAGATCGAAGAGCAAGGCCGGGAAGTATCTGGCTATTCTGTTCTGATCATTAATCTTGGATAGAGTCAGATCTTGCAACGTTTCGTTTCTGAATAGGAATCTTTCGCCCAGGTGATACTCAAAGTATTATAATTCTATTTTATTTCGAAATAACGCAAAAAAGCTGGTCGTAACGCATTCCGTTTTGTTACTTTATCACCACCCTGAATAACGTCACGTACATTACCGGGCATGAGAACTAGCCATAAATGATTAAATAAATTAATACCCAGTGACTGGGCTATTTACGTTTGTTTAGCTGACAGTTATTATCTTTATAGTATAAAACCAAGTAGCTATCCGCGTCTGTCTGTTTGTGCGCTTAGTTCTTCTAAACGGATTTTTATAGTGTTTTCAGTTTAATTATTTATTACAAATATACAGGATTTTCCAATAAGAGGTGTTATTTTGAATAGCCCGCTATATCGGTAGATGTTCCTTTTGAAGCTGTCATTTTTTGACATTTGACAAGTAGAAACTACGCCATTAATAAAAATGGAACGATACACGCTTCAACAACGCATTGAAATTATTAAAATTCACTTGAGTGAATCAAATGCAAATCATCTTGAGTGATGAGGCCCATTTCCATCTCGGTGGCTTCGTCAACAAGCAAAATTGTCGCATCTGGGGCTCGGAAAACCCAATAGTTATTGTAGAAAAGCCTCTCTATCCTCAACGTGTGACTGTTTGGTGCGGTTTATGGTCCGGCGGAGTCATTGAATCTTACTTTTTTGAAAATGAGGCTGGAGCAACAGTTACGGTGAATGGATTGCGCTATCGAGAGATGATTAATGATTTTTTATGGCCAAAATTGGGCAAAATTGGACGTGCCACACAAGCAACGAAACCATTGATCTTTTACGATTGGATATCAAAATAACACCTCTTATTGGAAAACCCTGTATAATACATTTTTTTTTTAAATAATTTTAATTAATTTTATAAAATACCTATAAAATATAGTATAATTATTTAAATTTACATAGTAAAAACACATTTCAAATAAAAATTAACATGTTTACCTTTACAAGAGTCTACAACTCGTGTGTAAAGAGAAAAAATAAAAACTTAATATACGTATGTAAATAGAAGAAAAAAAAATTCATAAAAACATGTAAAGTGAAGAGATTTTAGTTTTTTTATGCAATAATATAGTGAGATGTCATCGTCATTCTAATTCGCTAAATTATTTAAGGCAGTGAAGTTTATTTTTTAAAATTTTATTTTAGTTCGGTTCTAATCTCATCTCTGTCGTTAGTTGATTAAACCACACCACTCCAGTGTACGTGTAATAGTGTTGTGCAAAACTGGTGTGCATTAATGGAGTGCATAAGCGACCCATTGTATTTTGCCTATTGCTCTCAACACGAACCATGGCATTGTGTGACTTCTTATACAGATCTTTGTGGATTTGAAGCATAATATTACATATATATTATATTTACAGAAAGTAGATAAAAGTCGACGTTACATTGCTAAACCTAATGAGATACATGAAAATAATGTACTTCGGAATTGAATTTTTTAAATTTTATCAGGTTTTACTCACAGCCGGGCTTTTACATGGATTTTAAGAACAGAATATTCCTAGTGAGCCATCGAAAATTATACAGAAAGTTTTTTAAGCAAACAAAATAACGTTAAACTGATCAACTAAATATGAACCCATATTAGTAAAACGTGTAACCGTAACATAAAATAATATAGAAACTAGACGAATACTACATACAAGATAAATCACTACAGCTACATTACCAACGATACAACAATTTGTAGCATTCGACAAAGTGCTGGTATAGATTACGCTAAAATCTATAAATTGAGTCAGTAAACATATCAATAGTACCCCTTAACTTGTTGCCCAGATCTTGAGTGTGTCTAATAGTTGGTTGAATGTTACTTTTTGTTCTGTGTTCCTAGTCGGCACATGGAATTTGAAAGTGGCAATATTGCAGGCCTATAGAAAAGTCCGCGATGGTATATGTCTATCTGCTAAGGGTTGCCACCAGCAACGCCGGGTACACGACAGCTAGTTTATTATATAAATGATACTGTAGGAATCCACGTTGGATTAAGCAGGCATATATGCTTTTGTACTTGCCTACAGTAGCCAGAGTGGCGTAATTAATTGAGACTTGACCCTTTTTATTGTGTTGGTACTTTCACAATTCTTTCCTTGCTTTGTTAGGTGAATTATTTATTACATGAATTAGCCGACAAAGGAGTTATTTTATACAATTACTGAAAGAAATATACATTTACTATGTTTTTAGAAGACAACGGCTGCTAATAGTTAGGTATATGTTATGAACTTATTCTACTTGAAGGCTGGAAGATTAACATTAATATGCAAAAATCACAATACTTACTTGTTATTCATTATAATTAAAATTATTTTAGAAAATCAATGTTTTTTTTACTGTCATACCTCTATTTATATTAATAGAAGTACATATTTAAAAAATATGATTATATGTTTTGTACGATCGAGGATTGAAACATCCTCTCAGGGACTATAGTAAACGATGCTTACACCTAAGCCAAATGCTACTTGGACATTTATTTCGTATATGACTGCTGTTTATTTTTATTTACTATATGTAATGACGGCCAATTTCAGAGAAATGCGAGTGTTTTCTTTTAACAAAGAGTTTATGTGTAGAGTTTCAGCTCGGACGGATGTCGGAAAATGGGTAAGTTTCCAGTTCCAATATTCTACTTCATTCAATCAAAAAAACAAAAAAAGAAATGCAAATGAATGTATTTACAAGTATACCTTTTTTAATACCTACTCAGAAAAAAAATGTGAACGAGTATTTTGAATATTTTCCCTTCTGATGACTGTGTAACTTCCCAATTAATTCCCCCCACTCCTACCCCTTCCACTCTGTCTGTTTCTATCTGCCGATTTTGGTTCTCCCCCCGCTCTCTTACCCCTTTCCCAATATTAATCTATATTTAACTTATGTGTACGACTCATCGTAGATTTTGAATCCTGTTGGGAAGTAAGAGCTTTATAGATGCACGCACAGATGGCAGTGCATAGAGCTTGCGTGAAAGTCCTCAAGATGGAGCCAGTGGCCAGTTGTCGCCAGGGCCAGTGCGAAGGCTCTCAGAGAAACTCACTGTTCCAGATTCCAATTAGCAAGCTTCTAGTTAGGTCGACTATCGAGTCACCATTATAATACGTGGAGTATTAATAAATCCCTGATTAATCTAGAAGAACCATTTATAAGTCCTTTCAAGACTAGTTGGAGACCTTTTTTTGTTATTTGTTTTTGGGGTGTTATGCCGTGTTGCGCTAACTCCTTATTTAGCCAACGTTTCGGACAGCATTGCAGTGTGTTATTTAATAAATAACATTTATAATAAATAACACATTAATTTAATAAATAACACATCTGCCTTGATGATGGTCACTGCAATGCTGTCCGAAACGTTGGCTAAAGAATGAGTTAGCGCAACACGGCATAACACCCCAAAAACAAATAACAAAAATACTTTTGGCCGTGAAAATCTTAAATCATAGTTGGAGACCTGTTTGTACGAATACAACAAATCCAATAAAGACGTTTGAACGATGTAATCCGACTTTAATTTAGCAATATTGTCATAACAAAGTAAAAACCTGCATTTAGCAGAAGTATACTATTAAAAATTATAACTATATGACATTCTTTAGTTTATCTAGAAACATTTATCCATATTTAGAAACTGCGATCTGTTACAAATCCCGCGGGATTGTGTGATAGAATTTAGAAATCCCCAGAGATCCTGTAGAATTTGCGGGATTTTCTCTAAGGCGTGTTATTTCTGGGCCTAAAAATTGATAAAAATTTTAAATGGACTTAGCATATCAACTATTTAAATAATCAAATTTAAAAAAAACTACGTTTATTTTTCAAAACCATCAGGAATGTCTTAAACAAAAAAAACCTAATAAAAATCTACATGTCTCTTTGCCAATCGCTTTTAAAATACGGAATAATCGGAATGGGCAGTTTAAATGCAATATCCTAAAATCACTCATTACAACCCAAAAAACCATTGTGATAATTATTCACAATTAATTAGCACTGACGAAATCTTTAACCAACTTAAAATCATGTCACTTAAATAACTCTCTTCTAAAACAATACTCCTATATTCATAAATATAAAACATAAGAAATAAAAACTAACAAATATATTAGAAACACTAGATCTCAGGGTCAAAAACATATCCAACAAGCAACTACAAATAAAACATTTGGGGAAAAAAGCTTCCTATATTATGATACTAAACTCTACAGAAAAATACCCCCACTTTTATTCAAAACTCGCAAAAAATTTTAACACATCAACAGAAAATTGTGCACATGCACTCAGCAATGATCGCGTAAAAATCAAATTATTTTGTAAATTTTACTGCTGTAATATTAAATTAATTTTCGCGTCCAAGATTTGCATTCATTCATCATCGAGAACAAAAGTGAAATTTAAGTTGCCAGATCGGAACAGGCTGCTTTGGGGTGACCCATTGACCTCTCCAACTGGTCTCACGACCCATCACCTTCCTCCGTAGTGGGAGGGATATATTCACATCTCCGTCACTCTTGGACACACTAATTACTAGATTCTAGCCCAACACTCATACCTTTTCCCTTTCCAGAAATTCCTCTCCATCTTTTCCTTAAAAAAGACCCTCAACATATCATCCCAAAAGATGACATAGGCCCTGAGGGAAATTATTTTCCTCAGGGCCTACTGTGTGGGGTAATAGTAAAAAATCTCTAGATCTAGATGTTTTATTAGAAATAATAAATGTATCAGTCAACAATTTCCTCTCAGAATGGATTTTGCTTACATTTCCAAAATTCCAAATAACATGTGGAAAACTTACAAAATTTTAAGTTTTGTCCCAGACGCAATCACTTTTAATCGAGAAACTTCGTGGTATGTGCCAACTTGTGCTGTATTTAACGAAATAACTCTGAATTACACCGCTAGAACATTTCGCATCAATTCTTGACGTTTCTCTCTCATAAATGATGATTACTCAAATTCCTTTAGAAGTAAAGCTCAACTACAGTGTGGTGATATTCAGAAAGCTTTTATATTTAGGAATGAAGTCATAAATTTAATGATTGAAGATTTTCATGAAATAGAAACATTTCGTTAATCGAAACAAACGCTTTGTTTTCAACCGGTCAATTTGAAGGCCTCCGTGGTGGTCTGGAGGTGGCGGGTTCAAATCTCAACGTGAACAAGTAAATTTTATTTGAATAATTTGGGTACGGCAAAGTTGGGCGCAGTTAGGACCCTTTTTCGTCGGCTTCAGTAGACCCTTTTTCGGATCCACTGTCCATATTTAAAATGAGCATCATGTCAATGATATAAACTCTTCAATATGCATAAATATCGCTTCACTTCTATCGTTCACCACTTCTCACACCTACAAACACACTCACACAATCACACACACTTATATAATACACACGTTACCCGGTAATTAATCTTTTTTCGTCATGGGTAGTGGGTACCCACTATGAAACGATATTTAATGTGTGTACCATGTTTCATCACTGACAAACGTCTTATTTTTTTCTGATAAAATTTTAATAAAAATTATAACAGCTCAACATTAGGATTATAACATGAACTTAACATAATCTAAAAACAGTTGAATTATACTTTATTGTAAAGAAAATATACACTGTCACCAACAATAAAGTTATTCATGTTAAAAAACCACTCAGTTTAAATGATTTCACCAACAACTCAAATTAGATTCATTGGCAGTTTGATCAACATCACCCAGTACTTTAATTCGGCTTTGTTCTCTGGGTCCACATTTACATATCCAGCTACAAAGTGGATACAGTAGTTCGAAATCCACAATCATAGAGATGGAGACGTCTATGGGTATCGTATATGTATATATTATCTTCTGGGACTGGGTTGCGGTTGTCATGAGCCATCGACAAAAGATCATCATCTATTCTCTATCTTGTCTATGCTACATGTATGTTTATTGCTTTAAACAGATGTAGGAGATACGTAAAGGATATGTGTACATGATATTATAGTATATATGGGACATAGTCGTTGATCAGTATTTCGAAACATAACCCTTAAGGGCTTATGGTCCCAAAAGTCTGTATCTGCAGTAGGTTTACCTTTCTGAATTTATACAATTTGGGCCTTTTGAAAATTAAATAAATCACAGAATGTCCCATCACACATCTTGTGATATTTCTGCAATGTGACAGGTTATTTGTTTGATTATTAATTATCATAACCCAGGATATTAAATACTGTTCCCAAGAGTTGACATTGGGCATTAAGATATTTGCAATGGTTCAACGAAATTATTCCCCAGATATTTGAGCCATGTAACAAGACGAAACCGCACGAGCTCGAATACTTTCTCGCCCTCACCTAAGACTTCCTCCTTAATTACAAACGGTGGTCATAGTAGATTTCCGATTGAATATACAGCTCGCAGTTTACCAATCAGTGGCTCGCCCTCCCGCCAACTACCGAAGGATGCACCGCCGGCGGCCTATACAGAAGTGATTGCACGGCCTTGAACCAAGCGAAGATCCCGAACCAGTCATAGGCTGAAGACCTAATACTAGTAGCGAGATGTGTCGTCCTGTGCAGCGATGTTTTAGAGAAGTCCTAGGCTCAATAAGGTGGAAAAAGGTTGAATAGTGCCTTGAGGAATTCTTTATCTGTCGTATAAAGTCGGAGACAGCGCGCCGTGTCGCTTTTTCCCAGAAGTTTGTTTATTCGTTATAACCGTTTACTTTTGTAATATATTAAAGCCTTTTTCTGATGAAGGCACCATAGAATAATGATTGTTTTTTCATACTATTTATATTTCCCAGATCTGTTGATTCTTTTCACCATAATAGCAGTATATGAAGTGACATCGTTCAGTAAATATTCTCACTAACTTCCTTAGTGTATTTCCGTCCATATTGTGATACAGCCAGGGTTGCTTGGAGTTTGAACTATAAGATTGCGAAGGCTGCAGGGGAAAAAGAAGAAATATCGATTCAATACACATTTGCATAAATCAGAATAATTTTTTTAAATTTTTGTATCTTGTCACTGATTTTTAATACATTTTTAAAAATAAGTCACACTTCATAATTTGGAAAATTCATAATTATATAGATTTCTCTCAGTTCTCTAATCTTCAGCTTAAAACAAAGTTTAATTTACTCTCGAGATACTTTCCGTAACTATTAGCAAACTACTGATAATCTTGGACCTATAAATACAGGGTACAAGAATTTTCACAATATTTCTTCGATTTATTCATTTGCTGAAATAATTTACTAATTTTTTTTACTCAATATAGGTTATCAATTTAATTTAATAATGTTCCTTAACACCCTTATTGTTGTATCAATATTGTTATCGACGGAAAGTTTCCTACTAATGTTTACTACCGTTTCCATCAATCTTCTCATATCATAAAAAAAAAAACTTTTGAAAGATTATCATGTAAAAAATCACTTCCCGGGTCTGCTTTAGTTAATCATAGTGGTAAAATTTGGGAGAGGATTTATTGGATAACCAACATTACTGTCATAGTTCACCTCAAGTGGTTCATTACGTTTGGTGATAAAGCAGGTGTAGTGTTTATATGAATTTGTGTAAGTGCAAGCGTGATAGCATGCTTGCGAGATGCTATAAAAGGCGATGCATGCTAGGATAGGCCCTATTTTGTTACAACAGCTCTCCAATAAATACCAGTACATAGATCACCTAAGAATATTATTGCATACAATTTTCCTATTTTATTAATAAGAATATTCTTAAGTGTCTTCTATAAGAGATCTAGGAATTACTCTTGATTCCAAATTCATATTTGATTTACACATTAATGACATTAAGTCCAGATCACATAAAATGGTGGAATTTATTCACAGAATAACTAAACCTTTCAAAGATCCTCAATCAATTCTAACCCTTTACTATGCTTTAATTAGAAGTAAACTTGAATATGGAAGCACTATTTGGAATCCACATTATTGCAAGTATGAAAAAATTATAGATTGGTTCAAAAAAAATGCTTAGACTATTAGCTTTCAAATGTGGACTACATGACCATCTTAGATCATACGACGCACGGCGTGAATACTTTAAGATTAATACACAATAAGAAGGCAATTGACTGACCTAATTATGTTTGCATAAAATTATCCACGGCCATCTTGACACCTCATTATGTCTTAGCAATATTGAAATAAATTTTCCCAATTCTTATTGTTTGAGACACCATAGCATTTTTAACCTCAATATTTTCAAAAATAATATCGCCCTCTGACCCAAATGTGTCGACTTTATAATAATATTGAGTGTGCTGAAGTAGATATTTTTGTTGATAATTTGTATGGATTCAGAATTTTTTTTGCTGTTGTTAAATAATTTGTTAAACTGATTATATTATGTATTACTTGCGTCTCTTACTTTTCTGTAATATTTGTATTTCATATATATTTTTCATTTTGAATTTTATTTTATTTGTTTTATATTTTAATCTTTATTTAGGTAGGTATATGAAAATTAATGTGTATTTGTATGTTAACTGAGTTTTTATAACTGGATTGTTCTCAAGTAAGTGAATTCGTCTGTAAAAACCCAGTATAAATAAATAAATACTACCCGCTTCAATAAAGGCACGATTATACTCCATACACTACAGCAGGGGTTTCCGGGTAAATCCAGTGAGGTGTGTTCAGGATGCGCCTGCCCACCGGCTGCGTGGTGTGCCAAATCGGGAAAGGCTAGTTTGGGGAGACCCTTTGCCCTCTCCAACTGGTTTCTCGACCCGTCGCCTTGCGCTGCAGTGGGAGGTATATTCTCATCACTGTCCGTCACTCCTGGACACTCTAGATTCTAACCTAACCTAACCTGACCCAACTTTAACACGTAATATATTATTTTAACGTATAAAAACGAATAACTTAGCAATTTCCATTTTTTTCCAAATATTGAACACTCAATATTCGCAATACGTATAAACCCAAAATATATCTATTGTTAAATCTAGAATTTATGGTGTTTTATAATGCGAATTGGTGTTCGAGAAAAATGTTCATATTTTACATGCCAAATTTCGGGTCGACCATAAAATTATCGGTAAAATTTCAAAAGAAGGTAAGGCACGTTTTTATGATATGAATGCTCGTTAAACGAGGGCGTAAGATAAAAATTACCTTTTATTTATGTTTGCTACGTTTTGGCATTCCTGCCTACACTTTGAGCGGCTGTAAAACTTTTTCACGGGAGTGTTCTATAATAATTTAGTAGGCTTTTGAGTAATTTCTTTGAGATGGACACGCGAAAATGGCGGTTACGCTTTAGAATCGCCGGTTAACTATATTATCTCGAAATATAAACTTTTTACAAGCAGATAAAGTTATTTTTGTGAATGAGCATTGTTATATTTTGGTAGAAGGTAGTCACATTGTGGTTGTATTATTTTTGTGAATGAGCATTGTTATATTTTGGTAGAAGGTAGTCACATTGTGGTTGTATTATTTTTGTGAATGAGCATTGTTATATTTTGGTAGAAGGTAGTCACTTTGTGGTTATATTTTATTTTTGTGAATGAGCATTGTTATATTTTGGTAGAAGGTAGTCACTTTGTGGTTATATTTTATTTTATTTGGTTTTACGCCCAGCTGGGATTTTACATGGAATATAAGAACACAGTATACTTACGAGCTATCGAATATTATACACAAACTTTTTAACGCATGAAATAGCGTCAAACTGATAAACTAAAAAAATATTAGTAAAACGTGTAACATAAAATATATACTAGAAAAAAACTACATTTAAGACAAATCACTAAAACTAAATTATTTTTAAGCTGTCATACCTTTAAATTAAATATACCATTCCTTAGAGAAATTCCAGTTATATCCAATTTTCTAATTATGTCCTAAATCCTGTGTCTAAATTTGGCTAATAAACAATTAGATCATTTTAATTAAGTGTTAATCTCAAGTGACCTACCAGGTAAGTATTGTACTGTATATTATCTACATAAATAGTTAGTAATAACATAGATCACTGTAGAAATGTATTATAAATTTGTACAGCGCCCCCTTTTTTTATATTAACTCCACACAGAAGGCCCTGAAGAAAATGATTTCCCTCAGGGCCTATGTCATCTTTGGGATGCTGTGTGGAGGGTCTTTTTGAGGAGAGGAAGGAGTGAACATGGGTCTTGAAGAGTCCCATGTTGTAGGAGGGAGGAAACACAGAGGCCGGTAGCTCGTTCCACAGCCGAGCTGTTGAACTTAAGAACGAATCGTAGAAGCGACCCGTTCTCATGTGACAAATGTTAACCGTGTACAAATGTTGGGCGCGCGTTTGGCGTATATCCCGACTACGCACCGGTGCCGAAGGGATCAATGACGCTGGTTCCTCAGAGCATCTTCCATTGTAATACCGTAAAGGTGAGTACCTTGAGGTGATTTTGCACAAAAACGGCGCTATACAAGTCATCCAATTATTATTTATATTATTATTATTATCAACGTGACCATAATATGTCGATGGTCTAGCGTACATATGTCAAGTGCATTTTGAAACTACAATTTATTAGAATACTGCAAGTTGATTATAAGATGTACAGCAACAAAATAAATGTGAATATACGTTTTTTATCCATTTTAGTTGAAATAAGTAATGTTAATTTCCTACGAAACATGTATTTACAAAGTAAGTAATCTTGATAAATGAATTACAAAACACTTAATTGTTTTAAAATAAAACTGCACATAACACATGTGGGCGCTAGGCCGGAATATAAAAAAATACACCCCCTAGCTATAATAATAGGTACTGTGTTAAACCGAGATAACTGTATCACTACTCAATTGGATAACATTTTGCGGCGGGTTAAGGAAGGGGTTGTAGGAAGAAATTTGTCAATACGACTCTTCAAGACAAACGCTGGTAGCTTGTTCCATAAAAAATGTATGCCATTGTGACGTACAAATAATGTAATGAGTAATATAACGTACTACTTTCAATCAGAACCTCAAGATGCGACTCCTAATTATATTTGGCTGATTTATATAGCGCCGTTTTTGTGAATAATCACCATAAAGGGCTACTACCTTCGTATCATACTTTTTGTAAAAAATGTTAGAATTAATAAAAAATCTATAAGTTTTTTTTAATTCGTCAATAAAAAAATTGAAACACCCTTTAAAATTCAAATGGTAGTGTTTTCACCTGTGTTAAAATTTAATTTTTACCATTGCCTTTCACTTCTGGAAAAGCTCAACCCATATTGGGTTTAATGCAGAACTATTTTAAGGAATGTTTAAGAGTAACTCTCCCTATGAAAAGGGGTGTTCTCGCACTAGTAACTCTGACTAGGCACTACTAATGGCAAAGTTTTTAACAGGATTGACTTACTATAACGCGGATACAAAGCCGGTAATTCGGACACCCTGTAGACTCTAATTATTATTTAGATTCAATTAGGTTGGTACTTGCACTCGACAGAATGAAATTTCGACGAAGGTGCATTATTCTAAGCTAATCAAAAACTTTTCACTTACATCGAAAACAAGAATTTAAAACTCCTGCATTAGCTCTGCCTGCAGTTGAACGAATTGAGGATACTATAGCTACACTCGCGATAAACATTATGGACTAAAAATAATTCAGTAATACTGTTAACGATTTTGATAAACATAAATGCAGACATAAGGCTAATTACCTTATAAGAGCTAACCCATATATGACACTAAATTAGTTTATTAAGTTATCCATAGATGGCATTTAACTGTTGAGTATTGTTGAGACCGAGTGTATGATAAATAATGTGAGAAACTCCAGGACGAAATACATATTAATCCAACTGCCAGCTAATCAAGATATCAAAGCCCATTGTCAATGACACTCAAGTTCATTGTCAATCTATCACATTCAAATTCATTGTCAATCTATCACATTCAAGTTCATTGTCAATATATCACATTCTAGTTCATTGTCAATCTACCACATTCAAGTTCAAAGTGTTGTGTTGATCCGGACTTTTATTTAACAAGAAAATTTGTGAGAAAACCTGGAGATCAAAAAGAAAACCAAACGTAAAATATCTCCGAGCTATAATAGGTAATGTTAATTAGAAGCCTCAAGAAAACAACAGATAGAATGAGAACATGGACTTTCATAGTTTTAAGACTATGTACTGTATCACAGAACTTTTTGAAAATACATTAACTTTGCATTAGCTTATCCGTGATCCAATACGGGATCTGGGAGGAGGTTCTTATAAATCATCATTATTACCACAAGAAACAATGCGCAGAATACTAATAAAAAATATGATTTACACACAAACAATATGTTTAAACTCTTTACAGTCCCACTTATACAACAAAAAATTATTATTCCAAATAAATAAAGATCTCAGCAACAATCCATTCTCATAAATAAATTAGGTATTACATATAGAAGGCCTAACGGTATCACTGTTACATCATTTACTGTTTGTCATCAGTTGCCGCAGCCCAAAATTGTTTTATTTAATTCAATTTGTAACGGGATTATTAAATAAATGCATAATTTCAACGGTGAACACAATTAGTCTTAATTTTGTACAGTAATTAATTTACAAGTATGACACCTATTTACAGTAGTCCAACAATAGTAAGACAGTTAATTTTAACGACCCCTTTATTGGTACACTGAAAAAACAGGTTACAATTGTATCATTCCTCCCAATGGAAAGTAATATGTTCTCTTAATTCCTTGTTTTACAAAAGGGTTTCAATGAGTATTTTGGTTAGCTGATCTCCGAAGCCAAAGATTTACAAAGTATAGCTTGAGTCAGTCTTGCCAGATATAATTGAAGTTAGGTGACTTAACTTTTTAGAGCAAATGTTGACCTTTTATAGGTCTTCACACCTGTGACATCCCTTCTAGGTATCATATCTGTTAGCTAGAGCGGCGAGATGAAAAACTAACCGATAGCATCCCTCCCCTATTTATTAAGAAACGCAGCGATACAAGAATGAGAAATTATTCGACCAAAGAACTAATCAATACGCGCTCGGAATTAGCATGACGGTTTGTTATAAATTAAATTTTTGTTCAATTTAATATAAAGGTAAGCATTATTCAATGATATTCTCACGGACACGAAAATAGAGATAAATTATGAAATATTCAAGAAAACTTAAATCATTTTAAAACACCAATCCAAACCAAGTCATTGCGTATTAGCAAAATTTTCATTTCCATATTAATAATGATGGTGGTCATCATGGACTCTAATCATTATAACGAGCTTGATGAACTTGTCACTTGCCCCGGGAACCATTCATTCATTAAGTAATCCATGCTCAACCAAACATTATAATATTAAGTCTTGACAACTTTGAGATTCACTGTGTTCTTCTTGTTCATTTCGTTTTTAGAAGAATATAAACAAATTATATAATGGTTTCTATAATGTTCCCATACTGAAAAATGTAACACGTGTCACGTTTCTTAAACACTACACATCTTTTCTATATAAGTACCTACCTATAAGGAGATACATCGTTAAAGATTATTTATTTCTGTCACGAAGTGAACAATACCATGTTATACCATTTTTTGATACATTGATTGAAAAAGCTGTATTTTCACCCCAAAAATGTAGCGAAATATTTTCCCACAATACAACACAATAACTTCAAAAGAAAAATCTTCCGCGCCGATATTTGCTTTTTTCGCCCTTTTTCAACAATCTGTGAAATCAAATTAAAATTAAAAGGACGAAAACAGCATCTTAAGAGGAAGGCATTATTCGATTATTGGAAACCGTGGAACTTCCCAACTTGTGGAATGGTGGAACGACAACGCGAGGCCAAACCTGGAACTTCCACGGAATAAAGGAAATCGACGGTGTTATATTGGAAATTAGATTAATGAGAAAATACAATGTTTGAGGAGGAACTCGATTATCGCGCTGATTTGGTCTGCTTACGTACACACAAAGTTGCAGCTTTGTAGTAATTGATCAGAGCGTAATGTTCAATGCATTTTCAGGAAAATTGTATGTTTAATATTTATTTAAGTTTGTTTAACGGTTTTACCCTTCAAGAGAGCTTCTAGTGACATAATTTAAGATATTATATCGATGCCGGAAAGTCAAAAGTGTGTAAGCGACAATTTAGTCAAAAATGAGTAAAATATACAGCTTTGATCAGACAATAATACTGCTGATTTAACTCATTTTTGACAAAATTATCGCCTACGCCTAAAAAGTAAAAGCAAAAGCTTTTCTGGCGTCGATATGCAGTTAAATAAATTAAATAACTTTGTATTCATCATTATTTAATCAAAAAGGATCGATATTTTTCAAAATCAACGGTTACTTCGTGAGTATAAACGTATAATGAAAAAAATAGATAAACAAGTATAGATTCTAAGTACTTATAGACAAACATATTTCAAAGAGCGGTGATTAATTAGTTATATAAAACAAATAAAGGTATCATAAACTAGATCATTATCTTATGTTATGTAAAATATAGCAAAAACTTTTATAAACAAACACATTCATATACATAACATAACATAATCAAGAAGTAACTAAGGTGTTTAAATTTAAAAAAAATATTTTCAATAGTATCAATGTGAAAATCAATTGAATAGATTGCTATTTTATAATTATAACAGTGATAATATATATAACATTTATAAAAATTAAAATAAAATTTTTCAGTGAAGGATGTAGAAAAAGAAATCATTAATTTTAATTGGTTTTTTGATTGACAAGTCAAATGCCGAATATATATATTAAAATAAAATATATATATATATATATTTTATTTTAACGCTTTGATGTAGTGTAATTTATTTGTATTAAATATCTATACGAAATTTTGTGTTTAATATTTTGTTGCGTAGTAATTATTCATAGCTTTGTAACAAAAAAGTGTTAATTGAATTCGTTCACGGAAAACAAGTCAGAACGAAATATTTATTACTTGTGGTCAGTGGTACATCAGATGCTAAAAGTTACTGCTGAAATACAGACGGAATAACAATATAAGAGTTTTCTATCTCCAAATTGAAATTACTGGATATATTCTTCTCAAATATTAAGAACAAAGAAATGAGTTTTGGAATTAGTTCTCTTGTCATGCACTTTGCCCTATTTTCTGGAATGTTGGTGAGTTCTTGAATATAAATTGTGCATTTCATGATTCAGCTCCGTTGTATTAAAGAATTAGTTTTCCAGCGAACAATTACTGTATTAAAGGAAATGTATGTATTTGTTGGTAACTCAAATAAATGTGTGAAGGTGTTTCTCTAATATGAAGTCTTTTTCTTTCTTTCATTGTTTTATTATTAAAATGTTACAGTGTTTTGATAATCCAATCAAACATATTGTCACTATTGTGAGTAGTTATTAAGTTTGTATTTATTTATTTATTCACGCCCTTACGGTTTTTACATGTATACAATGTTTAAGGTAAGCTGATCAGGAGTACAATAATGAGTGTATATTGAGCATATAGATTACAGACAATATTAGCAGGTACAATACTAAATAATTACAAGCAATAATTAGTCCACTGAAATATCAATACACATTGAAAATATCTCCCGAGTAAAAATAAATGCCGCCAACGGGAATTAAACCCATACCTTCTGATGTCCGGTCAGGTGCTCTGAATCACTGAGCTATATCGGCTTATTTTCAATCCGCCAAATAATTCAATATGTACTAGTACCTCTATCAACAATTACTCCTTATAATATTTTTTTCACCTGTAAACAACCAACTTTTTTTCTTTTTCTTTTTTATTTTTCTAGGAAAGGCTTTGTTAGTTTTGCTTATAGTTATTTCATATCCTTTTGGCATTGCATAAAACGTTGTCTTATAAACATTAGTTTATCAATAAAAATAAGGTACAATACTAGATTTTGTTGAGAGTTGTACATTCAAGTAATATTTGTTCAATTAAAAATAATGTGTTCAAGATAGGTACTTATTATTTAGTGTAATAAGTCATCGCATGCCGTCCTTTGTTAGAAAAAAGAAGCAGAGATTATTTACAGATGAGATGTTGCTGACGATTTGAAGATAACACATCCGAGATCCGCCATAATCGGCACATCTTGAACAAATTTTGTGATCATAGAAGGTTCAAAAAGAAGAAGAAAAGAAAACGCGTAATTAATAATAATGATTGGAAATTATTATTAAATGAGATAAAAATAATTTGGAATTCTCAAACTATAAAAATATTACCGTTTGTTATTTCGGCTACTGGCATTATACCTAGCTCTCTCATTAAAAATTTAGGCGTATTAGATCTATCAAAAAATTTATATATAAAGATGCAAAAGTCGGTCATTTTGAATACATGTAGAATAACGAAAGATTTTTTATATATTTATGTTGAGGGATCAGTAGGATTTATAGGCCCTGTTAGAAGTTCTACCGAGCCGAACCCTCTGATATGAAAATATCTGGAGTCCGTGAATTATTTTCCCATTTGATCTCTGGTGAGTTGACGTGTTGTTCTTGTATTGTTTTTTATTTATTTTGCTTATATAATGCACTTGCATAGTGTTTATTGACTAGATGATCAATTGTGAAAAAGTGTGTGGAAGGGTTTAGTTTTTCCCATGGGGAAGTTAACCCGAACATAAAATCGGAAGTAATTAATTTATACTGCGCTGTTTTCGTGAGAAAATCATCTCAAGGGCGCTTAAAAACTTAATTTATGCATTTAATCAATTCCTATCACTTAGAATTGTAACTTATTACTTGTGGATTATAACTAAGTTTAATATCTAGTGACTTATGCTCTTGATACTCGTTGTAACTGCTTATTTGTGTGTTATTTTATTGCAAGCATATTAAATAAACGGAGTGATTAGAGTATTTTTTTAAAGCATTGAAGTTTGCTTAGCGACAGCACTGACTTAGTAATTTGACGGTACTCTAGTTGGCCTCGAAGTACACCAGCAACGTGGCATTGTAATTCATCTAATACAGGGATCAAAAGTTTATTGTTGCTTGCACTCTCGACGTTGAAATTTATGTCGAAGAAATAACACTTTTATTCTGTTGTAAAAATGTAACACGTACAAATTTTAGTGTTTAGTGCGTAGTAAGACGGATTCTCTCAGTGGGATTATGAATTATGATTGTAGGGAGTGATAGAGAGGGTTGTAAAATGTTTGTTCCGGAGAATGGTAGATATTCTCAGTAAAACCTGTGATAAAATGAGAATAAGTTCTTGAAATCTTCAGCTATTCTTAGTATCCATCCATCTAGAGAATTTCACTTATACTGCTAGAATAACACACGGAGTAATTTATACCTACTTACATTACACCTAACCTAATTAATTTAACACATTGCATGGAGTTCGTGCGATTTCCAGCAAACTCAACCAAGTCTAGCGAATTTCGTATAATTTTTTTGTGTCTGAGACCACGAGTAATGTTGTAGTAAATATCAGGTGGGTTTGGGTACCGTTGCCTCGAAAACCATTTATTGGGTATACAATACCTCTGCCATAGGTCACCTCAAGTGGTTCGCTACGTTTGGTAATTTAGCAGGGGTGCCCGGGTTCATTGGGTGAGGTGTGTTCAGGATGCGCCTGCCCACCATCTGCGGGGCGTGGCAGATCGGGAGAGGCTGGTTTAGGGATACCCTTTGACCTCTCCAACTGGTCTCTCGATCCATCGCCTGATGGAAATATTTATACTCATCTTGGACACACTGATCCTTAGATTCCTTTTCTTTCCCAGAAATTCATCTCCTTAAAAGACCCCCCCACACAGCATCCCCAAAGATGTCATAGGATCGGAGTAAAAATTGTGTTCCTCTATTCCACCTGTGTGGGGTTAATATAAAAAATAAAAAAATAAATAATACAATAGACACTGTATCATTAATTTTGCTTCAACACAAGTTCGCCCAGAGTTCAACTTGATATCCCTAATATTAAATAATTACAAGCAAAAATTAGTCGCCTGAAATATCAATACAAATTGAAAATATCTTCCGAGTATTAATATTTCAGGCGACTAATTAATGCTTATAATAATTTGTTATCCTTTGTGCTATACATAAAACCTTGTCTTACAAACATTATTTTATCATTATAAAACATGTCTAATATTATTTATTATCTCTTTAATACTGTAGCATTATATATTTTTTCTATTACTGTCCGTATATATCTAATGTTTCCTTTAATAGTATGTAAGTTTGTTTTCCTATTATGTTTTTGATGATAAATTAAATTTACAAAAAACCCACTGGAATTACACGCGACTTGTACCACTCTAAAGCGTGGCTAATTAATGCTGTACTGAGGAAACTAACTGATATGAAATACTGTTAATTTGTTAAAAATCTGCTCAAATTATTCGTTTTCCTTCTAAAAACGAGAATGCAGGCCAATAACAAATGAATCGAAAGAGTTCCTAACAAAGTATCAGTCAAAAGCGAATGTTTTATGAGGACGGCGGAACACGTGTTCATACAAATATTGATATTGTCGCTTTCCGTCATGAAAAGAACATCTGTTCTCGTTATATTCTGAATTATGAATATTTTATCACTAAGTTGGCGTGCTTGGCCACTTCACAAACTTTTTGTGTCAAATTAAAAATTTTAGTATTTCTAAAATTATATATTTTTTCTGATCATAAAATATGAAAACTTTTTTATTTCATTTTAATAAACAGCTATTAGTTTTCGGATTCGTTAAGAAATATTCCGTTTATTGGGATTTTATTGCAACACAAATTCTCCGACTTTCTGACAACGGTCATCATGCCAGAGGCCTGAGGAGTTAAAAAACAAGAACAAATGTAATGTTTTACCAATTTTTAAAGGTATAATTTATTGAAGTTTATCAACCTTATTATATTATTTAGTAAGTGAAAATGAAAATATTCTGTAAGCTTATTGGATTAACTTTACCAACCACCAACCAACCACCTTATTACGCATCACAGGTTAAATATCTGAGACATATCCTAACAGAAGACATGAAGGATATAAATGATATGGAACGACAAAAGAGAGCAATCAGTTCTGCACTGCCCTATACACTTCAGAATTGTGGACACAATATCCAGTAACGCAATGGGACAAGCTGAGGGTGTGCTACAAGGACGCATGCACGTTCTGCAGTGCCTCCACGATGTTCACAGAAGGGAGGGTGCACTCAATCCCCACCTTACATCACCACCGACTAGCCAGCTTCTGGGGCAGGACACAAAAATCAACAAACGTCATCGTCATGGCTGCTTCCGAGTGTCTCAGCTCTCCATTTAATGAGTAATGGATACAGACGATGCGGCGACCTCCCTGACGGACGATCATTTAATAGCGTTTCATTTATCTTATTCAATTAATGCTTTTCTATGTTATCATTAGATAGCTACCTATTATATATATATTTTTTCATTGTCCTTATTTCTCTCTTGTACATACATCATTTAATATAGCAGACTGGGTTGCACTACCCTACTACTCTTGCTGGATTGAAAACTTTAATAAATAAATAAAATTCCTCCATTTTCATCAATTTCATATTTCCAATTTTGAATTCCTAACATTATCTTCAATTTTTTCCCACTTTTTTGTTGCCATTTTCTTTGGTGTAATCGATTTTATTTATATGGTTCACCGTTTGACTCTTTTGATTATTGATTTTGACATTGGTTCTCTTGGTAGAGTACCAGTCCCTTTAAGGCGACGTGTAAGAGGACGTGGTTTCGAGTCCCAGTTGCTACCGTTACAATTATTATTTTATGTCAGTTTCACATTTTTATTGAGAGTTGTTGATATAATCTTCATCAATATTTAAGTAATATTTTTTTATACTTTTCAATTGCAATGATAACAAAATAGTGTTGAAGTCTCGAAAAAAGCTGGGAGATATTGATGCTTGTTATTTCTATTATTCAACTGTTTTACGCAACAAGTTTTAAACTAATTCTTATAAATTAATTAAAACTAATAATTGGATATCCGTTATTAACTGTACCTAACACAAGGTAACTGGAGCATAAAATCAACACTTTGTTGTCTGTAAACAAAACATAGTTTTATCAGTTTTTCTAGGCTTTGAATCTCGTTTTAATCGCACGATATCTTAATTAACACAAAACTAAGTTAAGAGAAACATTGACTTAAGACGAGACCATACCCTAAAATAAAGCCAGAATCTTAGTGATGTAACATCTTGAGTGAAACAGCCGTACACAAAAATATACGACGCGCGGCCCTGGTGACAGGCCTGCAGTTGAATTTGCCCTACCAAATTTTTAAAATAAAATTGGAATCTTAACGCATAAGGTACGCCTCGGGAAGTTACTAATTAATCGTCCAGAAAAAATAAAATCTGGTGCTTACCGCTAATTTTATGGTTGAAAAACATTTTATAAATTTTTCAAATCGCTTTACATAAAATATTTTAAGGGTAAGGTCCTGCTTTTATTAATATTAAATATATTAAACTTAGACCCGTAGGGATCCCTCTAGAAACATTTGGGATTTTAGTAATACGTTCATCAAAAATAATTAAAATGTAAGCCTCGAGCAAACTATGTCGCCTTAATCGATGAAGCGTTCAACTAATAGAAGTGAGTTGTGGGCGTGTCTGTGTGCCCTAAGTAAGGCACATTTTCTTTTACTTCGGGTCATATTAATCAAACCTTTCAAATATCGATACCGTATCTTTATCAGTCCAACCATATTATTGGATTATTTAGGACCTAGGAGTCTAAAGCACTTATGCATATCAATGGAAGGCCTGTTGGAAAGATTTCTTGTATTGAGGGTGACTAAATATTTATTTCGATTCCTTAAAATTATTTTGAGACCCTCTCGAGGTATGACATGACCGCGAATTGTTTAGATTGAGGCGCGCCTCCGACTACATTTTCCATGGAGTACCGAGACCATTAACGATTTTTCCCGCATTCAATTAATATTTTATTTCGACCACCTTATCAAGCACATGCCCGTGTTGTGTCAATTAATTTGATATATGATTAGATCGCTAATTATTTTGCTGTCATCAATTGATTTGTTATTCCACTAACGTGGATTTTAGGTGTATATGATAAAATAATATTTTAAAAAATTGTTTGTTTCTCCCCACTTTTTAACTCACTCCATCATCTTAAGCTGTACCAAAATAGAACACGTCCGTTTTTCACGAAACTTGGAAACGTGGAAACTGACTCTTAAATAATTTTTTTTATTTTATTTTTATTAATTTCTGTTATATAACAATTTAATCAATACAATTAATATTCCTGAGTGGAAAATACTCTCAGTACCGCCCTGGTGTAAGACCACCATTCAGAATTTAAAGTTGCTAGAAATGGCTCTGGCTGTATTGGTGACAAGACCTGCATAGCCAGTTACTTCCCCATTTCCTCAGACCCATCTCCTTCCCTTCCACACCAACTTGAGCCTCATAACATGCCCCAATCGGGGATGCCATAGTCTCATTTGCTCTAAGCGGTTGGAAGCAATTGGGACTCTTATGCGGTATTCAAATAAAAAGAGTTAAAATAGTTATAAAAAACAAAGACAAACAATATTCTAGTTTACAAATAACTTGACAATATTTTGTATCCTCCTATTTCCATAATTATAAAATATTGCTTGTGCAGTGATGGAGAACTTTTCCAGCAGTATAATTGAACCCACGAGCCCGCGACTGAATTTTCATATCGGGAACGATTACTCTTTTGGGGATTTATTGTGCAGTGTGCCAGATCCATAATTTGACAATATTCCCTATTTCGTGGGAAATTTCCCACGTCCCAATGGGGAACTGCGGGACAATGGAAAAGCATAATGGATAATTCTCATTCTCAGCACGTTCGTCCAACTTCCTCGTTGGCTGTGAAAAAGAAGTACTGAAAATTCAACCCCATTTTCTACGTAATAACAATTGTTAAGGGTAGTTCTGATTATGATGAAAGAGTGGGAATTTCATTTTTCGCGAAATATAATCAGGAAGTAATTATTAGGAAACGGTTTTTTTCTATTTTACCCTTTTACCAAAAGAATTTTTGTTGTAAGTGAAACTTTAACACTGTCCTTTTCATAATCTGAGATACTTTAACAAAATTCTTTGTCCTTTATTTAAACTTTAAACATTTATAATTGAGAACGAGTATGTGGGAGATGTTTGTTAATGTTAGTTCGTTTATACCCTTAAAATTTCTCTTTCGTTATAAACCAAACTGCTAGATCATCTCGCTTATGAACAGGAGGGGCGAACCGATTACTAGAGATACCTCTTAAATAACTATATAATCACTAGTGCCATCTGTGGTACGTAGCTCGAAATATCACACAAATGTAGAAGGTTTTCGTTGACTAACAAAACAAAATATTATAAAATTATTGATAGCGAAAAATAATTACTATCGCGCCTCCATGGTCGACGGTTGAGGCTCTCCACTAGCAATCCGGAGGTCGTGGGTTCAAATTTGATGTAATTAATTTGTATCATTTAAATTAAGAGAAACGTCTGCGCGGCCTTAAATTTGAATTTGAGGCCAACATACTTGACCAAACTGAATAATGTTTTTTTGAATTACAAAGTCTAGCAAATATCTAGTACGAATATGTGCGGATTTATTTATTTGTGCTTTGAATTATAAAAGATAGGCCATTAAAGAATTTATTTTTTCACTATTTTAAACTACTTTGAATTTTTTTTGTGAGTTAATTAATGATAATTACAAAAAAAAGTCTTTTCTCAATGTCTATGTAAATATGTATTAAAAAATAAAACATTTTAAAAAAGGCGTTTTGTTAATCGAAATCTTAAATTATTATAAGAAAATTTTGTGTCCCTGGTCAATAGGTCGTTTAAAAATTAAATTTAAGCCCATTAAAATATATTTTTAAAAATAGATATATTTCATTATATTTGCATGGTAGGTAAGATAAGATTATTTTTATAATAATTACCGTAAAGTCACAAACAATTGCCAAACGTACCTCCAAAATAGTAAAAATCGATTTTTTTACTGGCCCATCTTTAATAATTTGAAACACAAATTAATAAAGCTGCACATATTCTTACTAGATATTTTCTTTAAATCTTGATTAAAAAAAAATAGTTATTATATTTAGTTGGGTATTTTGGCCTGAAATCCAAATTAAGGATGTGTACAAAAAGATATAAAGGTATATAAAGTAGGTATGTATGCGGTACGTTCTAGAGTGGAAGATACTTTCAGTATCGCCCTTGTGTTAAACCATGTTTGATGACCAGATATGAATAGCAACGTACTTCCCCACCTTTTTCGCCCTAATCTCCTTCCCATCCTCACTACCTTCAGCTCCATAATAAACCCCGATTGGAAATGTCATAATCTCACTGGCTCAGCAGTTGAGACTCTTGTACGGTATTCGCACGATAAAATTTTTAAAATTAGGGGAGATTATTATAAGACGTACTAAATGCACGTGACCAGACTGACTAGTGAACGTGGAATTTCGCTAATCTGATACGGAAATGCTTAAGATTTTTGATGATGCATTTGCGGTAACGCTTTGTTTATGCAATAGAAGAAAAATAAGAAAAAGCTTCACCCAACGATCATAACAAATTTAATATATTTGTCCTATTAACGTCACCTTGAAATTGTAATCAATCCTGTAGCAGTTAACTTATTTGTTGAACACTGAACACAGCACATGCACGCAATATCCATTATCTATGCCGTACAGACAAGTGATTGAAAATACACTAGACATGTAGATAAATATAAAAAAGTAGGTAAGTAAGTCCTTAGTCATAAGTCACTAGATATAAGTTTTAGATGTAATTCACTAGTTTTAAGTCAGAAGTTATAAGCCTTAGTCATCAGTTACTAGATATGAATCTTAGATGTCAGTCACCAGTTATAACGAATGCTAGTCGTAAGCCAGCTATATGTATTATTCAATACTTATATTTGTACAGCGCCTTTGAGATGATTTTTACGGCGCTATAAAAATCAGCCAAATATTAGTATAACTTTAAAGTGAGTCTATGTAATCTTCTTGCTCAATTGCATAAAGTACGGGAAACTACATCATTACCAGGTTGGGTGAGGTTACGAGAGTAGTAAAGGAAAGGCTGACATTGTGCTGAAGTGGGTCTTTCAGGTAAAGTATTTCAGCAGTTGTTTTTTTTTTATATTAACTCCACACAAGTAGAAAATAATTTCCCTCGGGGCCTATGTCATCTTTGGGGATGCTGTGTGGAGTGTCTTTTTGTGGAGAGGAAGGAGTGAACATGGGTCTTGAAGAGTCCCATGTTGTAGGAGGGAGGAAACACAGAGGCTGGCAGTTCGTTCCACAGCCAAGCTGTTGAACTTAAGAACGAATCGTAGAAGCAGAGAAGCATTTTTTTTCAGGTATTTAGGGGCTCCGGACCAGAGATGGCTGCCAAATTCGACAGTAGGGCGCACTTGCGATTTGTACAGGGTTTTGAACTAGTCGAAGAATGACTGTTCTCGTGCTGCCGGTATCGTTGATTAAGTTGTTTATCTGTATGAAGCAGTGGATTTCCGTAAAAATGGTTTATTTTTTACGATTAGAAAACTATCATAAAATTAAAATTAATAACTTTTAAGCAGATTTTAATACTAATTTATTTATTTTACAAGCAATAATTATTCGCCTTAAACAGTCATCCACATTGAAAAATCTCCTGATAAAAGATACACGACACCAACGGGACTCGAACCCGTGTCCCTTCGATTTCCGGTCGACAGCTCTGACCACTGAGCTATGGCGGCTTATCTCTTATCCGTGAAATAATTCAATATATACTAGTGATTCATTCAACAATTACTGCTTATTACATTTTTTCACCTGAAAACAACCAACTTTATTTTATATGAGAAAGGCATTGTAAGTGCTAACTCTCTCACTAGATGGCGTCGAGACAAATTGTCTACATTTTTAGGTGAAATACTTGAACTTGTCAAATATTATTTTTTTTTTTTTTGGTAAACTAATGTTTAAGACAAGATTTTTTATGCATAGCACAAAGGGTAACAATTATTTTACAAGCAATAATTATTCGCCTGAAACACTCATCCACATTGAAAAATCTCCTGATAAAAGATACATGACGTCAACGGGACTCGAACCCGTGTCCCTTCGCGGATATGAGATAAGCCGCCATAGCTCAGTGGACAGAGCTGTCGACCGGAAATCGAAAGGACATGGGTTCGAGTCCCGCTGGCGTCATGTATCTTTTATCAGGAGATTTTTCAATGTGGATGACTGTTTCAGGCGAATAATAATTGCTTGTAAAATAATTGTTACACTTTGTGCTATGCATAAAAAATCTTGTCTTAATCATTAGTTTACCAATAAAAAAAATAAATTATTTATTTATTTTGTAAGAAACAAACAGCTTTTACATAATATACAATTGTACGGGACGTGTTTGCCTGCACAAGAAAAGACTGTAAATAATAAGCACCGGCACACATCAGTCCTCAACCTGGGTAATGATTTAAGTAAAACACCGTGAGGTGTTCTATCCAAACCATCATAAAAGAAAGACGATTCGAATCAAAATTCACATTTTAATTACAAGTATTGTTTTGGTATACAGAACGTACAAAAGGGTGTAGCTTATAGGTACCTCCTATTTTTTACAGCTAGCCCAATTCACAAGAAATAGTTATATGTATTTCAATACAACTGGGATTTAAAACACAGATAGAAAACTGATACAAACGGAATCCTTTCAGGGATAATTTCAAATTGGAGCACATTGTGCATCATCGCGCCATACGATACAGTAAATGGCGTGGCCAGTTCAATTGGTAGCCAGCAAGAATCGGCCAGCTTCTAGGTGATCAGCATCAATGGCTAATTTAGTCGGTAGCCAGGAAGAATTGGCCAGCCTCTAGGTGTTCGGCATCAATGGCTAATTCAGTTGGTAGCCAGGAAGAATTGGCCGGCTTCTAGGGTTTCAGCATCAATGGCTAATTCAGTTGGTAGCCAGGAAGAATTGGCCGGCTTCTAGGTTTTCAGCATCAATGGCTAATTTAGTTGGTAGCCAGGAAGAATTGGCCCTCTTCTAGGTTTTCAGCATCAATGGCTAATTTAGTTGGTAGCCAGGAAGAATTGGCCGGCTTCTAGGTTTTCAGCATCAATGGCTAATTCAGTTGGTAGCATGGAAGAATTGGCCGGCTTCTAGGGTTTCAGCATCAATAACTAATTCAGTTGGTAGCCAGGAAGAATTGGCCGGCTTCTAGGGTTTCAGCATCAATGGCTAATTCAGTTGGTAGCCAGGAAGAATTGGCCGGCTTCTAGGGATGCAGCATCAATGGCTAATTTAGTTGGTAGCCAGGAAGAATTGGCCGGCTTCTAGGTTTTCAGCATCAATGGCTAATTTAGTTGGTAGCCAGGAAGAATTGGCTGGCTTCTAGGTTGTCAGCATCAATGCAGCAGGGATTGGCCAGCGTCTAGGTAATCACCGGCAGTGGGCAGTTCAGTCGGCAGCCAGCATGTATTCGTCAGCCTTTAGGTTGTCAGCATCTGTGGCTGGTTCAGTCGGTAGCAAGGAGGAATTCATCAGAATCTAGGTTGTCGGCATCAATGTAGCAGAAATTGGCCAGCGTCTAGGTAATCACCAGCAGTGGGTAGTTCAGTCGGTAGCCAGCAGGTATTCGTCAGCCTTTAGGTTGTCAGCATCTGTGGCTGGTTCAGTCGGTAGCAAGGAGGAATTCATCAGAATCTAGGTTGTCGGCATCAATGTAGCAGGGATTGGCCAGACTCTAGGTGATCACCGGCAGTGGGCAGTTCAGTCGGTAGCCAGCAGGTATTTGTCAAAATCTAGGTTGTCAGCATCAATGCAGCAGGGATTGGCCAGCCTCTAGGTGATCACCGGCAGTGGGCAGTTCAGTCGTTTGATTATAAGAGCCGGCACACGGAGACGCCCCATTCTTGTAATGATGAGTGATGCGTCTGACTCAGCTGATAAAGTGCCGGCCGTAAACAGCTCGTTAGAAATAGTTGTAATCTTTAAAATGATTGTGCCGTGATGGAGGAACAGAAGCGACTACAGATTTCAGTTAACACTCAGGAATTTATAATTATAATTAACAGATCGCGTTTTAACTGTTCAAGGTGTTCCGTTCACTCGTGTTAATTATTGAATTTTGACTGACCAATATTGTAGTGTTTTTAGCTATTTATAATATCTCTAGCAAACCCTCTTGTGACGTCAATTTCGTTACCACAACTTGTTTTCGTTTCAGACGCAGGTGTTTTTAGGTGAGAATAATAATTTCGCACAGCGACTGGTTTGTCAATATTTTGATTTTTCTCCGGCCCGATTCGCTTAGTAACCGATAATTGTGGTGCATTTTTCAACTCGTAAACATTATTTCTTGGAAAAAGGGGTCATCAAAGTTGCCAGGTGTTCGACCTTAGTTGCAATAGAGACAAATGCAATAAATCTTGTTTTCACGTTCGATACACTCCTTCCCGTGCAGTTGTGGCTGCACCCAGCTATTTCGTCGAACATGTAAACCTCTGCAGTAGTTTTTTCGTATAAACCAGCAGTGCGTAAGGTCGAACTGGCCTGTGTTACCGTTGTGGTAATGGGGGTGGGTCGAATGACGGCGATGTATTTTATTTTTTGTAGTTGGATGATTCCATTTTGTTGGGCTGCCATGCTGGGAGGGTACTCGCGCAGCCAGAGCATGTCTGTGAGCTGTTGACTGATTTGCTATTAGCGACGAAGTAACACCTCTGTTTTGTCTTTGTGATAAAAAGATTCTAGAGCTAAGTGATTGGACGTCTTGCACCTCTTGTCACTTGTCACTTGTCTTGGGCCGTTATCACGTGGGTCCATTGATATATGCGTGAGTGGTCTGTTGTTTACAACAGATTCAGCTTCTGCCAGCGCCGTGAGTCAGGTTTCTTTCCTTGGAGCTCTTTGCTCGAGTAGTTTGTTAAGAGCTAATTTTTCTGAACCAACATATCTCATGCTCCTCCCTTGTAAGGTGATATATCGTTACGGGCTGCTTTGTTTGCGTTTCATAGGTTCAGCCAATCTTTGGGCGTGTTTGTGAACATGTGGGTCCCTCAGTCTGAGCGATGGTTGCGAATTCCAATGATTTTATCGATAGGTGTGGGGTTCATCAGCAGCGGATGGACGTTCTACGACGCCTTTCTGGTAGGACCCGCTGTAGCTGATACGTATGAGGCTTTTCACTCCTTGCATCAGGGGATGTAAGACTATTATGTACGCTGGGTATGCATTTGATGTGTACCCGCACTGCTATGAAGTTGAGAATACGGCTAACATCCGAGGCAGGCCGCGCTCCTGATGTTATGTGGGCTTGGGTTGCTGCGTATCCGGGACCGGCTTTCGAGGCCGAGACGGTCGCTGCAAACTCTCGGATTGACTGGCTAGTTATTGTCAAAGAGGGCCGATCTACAGTTAGTGTCCGCTCACGGGTTGTCGCATATCTGGGGGGGTCGGCTTTTGAGGTCGGGCCGGTCACTTCAAGCTCTTGGGCAGACTGGGTGACCGTCGTCAATCATGGTTTGTCATATCCGGGACCGGCATTCGAGGCCGGGACGGTCGCTGCAAACTTGTCGGTGACTGCCTAGCCGCTATTAATGGTAGGCTGAGCTCCAGATGGTTTCCGCTCACGAGTTGTCGCATATCCGGGGGCCGGCTTTCGAGGTCGGGCCGGTCGCTTCAGGCTCGTGGGCAGGCTAGCTGGCCGTCGTCAATCATTTTGCCACATATCCGGGACCAAAATTCGAGGCCGGGACGGTCGTTGCAAACTCATCGGTGACTGGCTGGCTATTTTCAAAGGGGGGCTGAGCTACAAAAGTTTCCGCTCACGAGTTGTCGCATATCCGGGGGCCGGCTTTCGAGGTCGGGCCGGTCGCTTCAGGCTCGTCGGCAGACTGGCCGGCCGTTGTCAATCATGGTTTGCCGCATATCCGGGACCATCATTCGAGGCCAGAACGGTCGTTGCAAACTCATTGGTGACTGGCTGGCCGCTGTCAAAGGGCGTCTGAGCTCTAGGTGATTTCCGTTCACGATTTGTCGCATATCCGGGGGCCGGCTTTCGAGGTCGGGCCGGTCGCTTCAAGCTCGTGGGCAAACTGGGTGGCCGTTGTCAATCATGGTTTTCCGCATATCCGGGACCGGCATTCGAGGCCGGGACGGTCGCTGAAAACTCATCGGTGACTGGCTGGCCACTTTCAAAGGGTTGAGCTCTTGATGGTGTCCGCTCACGAGTTGTCGCATATCCGGGAGCCGGTTTTCGAGGTCAGCCCGGTCGCTTCAAGCTTGTGGGCAGACTGGCTGGCCGTTCATTATTTTGGTTGACAGGCAGCAGCTCATCGCACGGGGTGGCAAGGTCTCCTGTCGCTTGTACTCGCATATCAGGGTCTGGGTCCAGCTGTGTGGGCGCTGGCTTTGTTGTTTACTGGCGTGGTGACTGCGTTTATCACCACTGCCGGCGAAGTTACTAGTTGCGCAGGCCTCAGGGTCACTAGCGCGCTCAGGGTATATGTTATATAGCCCAGCTGAGTATGCATCCGGGTTTGGATGGAAAGGTGTCTACTGTATTTTTGGTCAGGCAGCGGCTCATTACATGAAATGGCAGGATACCCCGTCGCTTGTAATCGCGTATCAGGTTTGTGATGTTTTGAATATCCACATAAATAAACGATAAATAATAAACGAACGTGCTCCAAAAAATTTTTTTTATGGCAGCTAACAGATAAGATTTATTGACAGGCGGGCTTGAAGTGCATATGTCCCACGGGAAGGAAGAAAGAGATCGCATGGCAGTCGGGTTTTGAACTTGTGTACGTTGACAGCTCCGTGAAATCGATGAAATCGATACAAGTGTTGTGTATTACAGTTAATTAGAGAATTCAGATGGTGTTAGAAAGCTTTCCTGAATATTGAATTAACGTGAAAAAGTGATTGGACTCAGTGAGAATAATAATAATAATAATAATAATTGGATAATTTGTAGAGCGCCGTTTTGTGAAAAATCACCCCAGGGGCGCTAAGGGTTGTGCGATCGCGATTATAATATAAAATGTGTTAAATTAAACGTGCATACGGTTCCAACTAAATTACTCGTCTTAAAAACATGGAAATAATAACGATAATGATTGCGTTTAAAACAGAGTGAACGTATTTAAAGGCAGGAAGTGTTTGATTCAGGTGGTGTTCTAACACGTTGACCACATTGAGACCGTAAACCAGGGAATCCAAACAAATCATAAAAACTCGGGTTCGAATCCTGACAGAGATTAGGTTAAATTAGGGAGGTACAATTTTATTTACAGAGTTATTTAATTACCCTTTTAAAGGTGTAGGGAGGGGAACAAAATTGAACAGATTGCAAGGGTTTCGCTAAAATGATGAAAGAAGCCGATAGGGAGGAGATCGAAAATTAAACTGATTTAGCTATATAGTGTAACCAGGTAAGTTTCACACAAGGATTTGGAGGTGACTAACAGGGTGAGTTTTTATATTATTTATTAAATTCCAGAGGACCCTTTTTTAAAGGACGGGTACAACCAAAGTACAGGAACCGAGTTTACAACGCCTGCAACCCAAATAATGTTCTCATTAAAATGAATGTGCTAGGCGAGTTGTAAATCAGCTGTGAGTGGGAGACGGGCCAATGACCTTTTCATATATAGGACAAGACGCAGGTACAGTCAGTCAAAGGGGAAGTTTTGGTAGCGTATGACCGCCCGAATAGAAAGCGTTCGGATGCAACCAGACAAAACAAAATGAATACTTTTCTTCTGTTATTTGACTTTCTAATTTAATACTTTTCATTTATTGTTTGACTTTCTAAGCTGCGAATTGGGATGCACAAAACAAATCTAGAGTCAAAAGAGGGAGATGATAATCTCCGAAATAAAACTACCAACCGAACAACTTTTCTCAACAGGTACCTTTCGAGAGGTAGGCAGCCTCTTTAAATTAAATGCAAAAATCAAACCAATTATCCGTTTATACCTACCTGAGAGGATAGGTATTCAATAGAAGTTACCCATACCTAATACACGAGGATGCTAGTAACCTCATAAAATAATTACTAGAACCAAATATTAAAGTACAGACAGTCCTCATCCTAAATTTGGCATTTCGAGTAGACCTTACATATATCTCACATGATAATTGGCTGAATGGGTAGGCACACAACCTATCGTTAAAAAGCAGGCTAAATGTCGACAAGATCGTCGTGTGTTATCTATGTTATTGACCTAGAAAGGGATGTAAATCCCCGACGACGAGGGAGTTACAACGTTTTCTAGAGGTGGCACGTAACTTAGGACCTTACGTGTCACATTTTCGCGACTAGATTCGTGACAAGGGATGTCATGGTTTTCCCCTTCTACACTCAGTAAAGTAGTTTTTCCTGGAGGTGTATGAGATTGGGGCAATTCTGAAATTGGTGATGAGACCTGGTTTTCTTTATTCTGGCGTGACGGTTGCCGATTTGGAACAAGGGGAGACCCGGCCGGTTGCGATATCCAGACACGCAGATATCGATCGCCTTGCTCAAATTATCATCCATCGGTTTTGTTTGGTAAAGAGGAGGAGCCAATCTTAACTTGAAAAAAATTCATTTCCTTTCCTCTCCTTCCCCTCCCAAAATATATACATGGATGGCGCCGACAACTAACACCATAAATTTATCGTATGTATATCACATATATAAAATCTAACACTTTATTATGTTCACATTACCCTATGACAGGTAGAATCACGTAGCTAGTTTGAAGAGCGGGCGACTTCAGAAAAATAAGGTTTATGAAATGGCTTTAAAACACAGCGATAATGGATTCAACTCACTCTATCTCAAAAGAACCAAGGGATACCACACATACATAGATAACTAGGTTTCTAAACCGAGAAACAAAAAACCAACACAACGTTCGGTGAAGCCTTTTTATACTGAACCGTCACGTGAAATGAGTACGTTCAAGGTCGTACGTCACGTGGACAAACAAGGATGTACACAATTGAAGGGGTGTGTAATAAAGAGAAGAGCAAAGGCTCGTAGAGACGGCAGGGGAGGAATTTTCCATCCCTGCGAACACATATGCAAAGCCTTATGGAAAAGCTACCTATGGGACTTTAAAGAAAAATTATCGTAGAAAGACGAAGGAAAAGTTTGAAGTAGAAAGGGCAGATCATTACAGGGTCCGGGGCAAGTGGTGTGGGCGCTTTCTTGGTTGCTTACTGGCGTGGTGACTGCGTTTTACACCACATCCGGTGAAGTAACTAGTTGCGCAGGCCTCAGGGCCATTAGCGCGCTCACGGTATATGTTATGCACCGGCTCAGTAGGCATCTGCGTCTGTCGGAAAGCTATCCACTGTATAGGTTGACAGGCAGCGGCTCATCGTATGGGGTGGCAAGGTACCCCGTTGCTTGTAATCACATATCAGGGTCCGGGGCAAGTAGTGTGGGCGCTTGTTTGGTTGCTCACTGGCGTGGTGACTGCGTTTAACACCATGGCCGGGATAATCACCGGTGATTTTACTGATTGCGCAGGCCTCAGGACCAATAGCGCGCTCGGGGTGTGTATTATACACCAGCTGAGTGGGCATATGCGTTTGTCGGAAGGCTCTCTACTGTATAGGTTGACAGGCAGCGGCTCATCGCATGGGTGGCAAGGTACCCCGTCGCTTGTAATCACATATCAGGGTTCTGTGCAAGCGGTGTGGGTATTGCTTAGTTGCGCACTTGAGCGGGGACTGCGTAGGACACAGCCGGAATATCACTGGTTTTCATCGGCGATGTCACTGGTGATGTCATTGGTTGCGCAGGCCTTTAGCGCACTATACCTAGGATGAGTTGGTATACTGACTGGTTGCTGGGCCGTCTACTGTAGAGTTTGACTTTGACAGGCAGTGGCTTATCTCTCGGCTCTGCGGGGCTGGTGCAAGCAGTGTGGGCGTTGCTTAGTTGCTCACCCGAGCCATGACTGCGTAGGACACTGCAGCTGGGATGTCACTGGTTGTGACCGGTGATGTCACCGGTGTTGTCACTGGTTGCGCAGGCATTGGGCGCATTATACCTCGGCTGAGTTGCAGCAAGCTCAGAGAAACCAAAGGCAAGTGAGGCCCGGGGCAGAAGTTAAGGGACATCGGGGTCTCAGTGAACAGCAAGCTCAGGGTAGTCCGAGACAAGTAGGCCCGGGTGGAGGCCAGCGACATCGGGGCTCCTCCCGTGGGCTTGGGGCAGAGGCACTGTGACATCGGGGCCACGGTGAGTAGCAAGCTTAGAGGAGCCCGAAGCAAGTGGGCCCGAGGCAGAGGCGCCGCGACATCGGGGCCACGGTAGAAGCTCGAGGCAAATGGGCCCTGGGCGTAGGCTGGCCGCCCAATGGAGCCTGGCTGAGGAGACTCAGAGCTCGGGGAGATGGTGCCCATGGACTGCCCTGACATCAGCTATTATTGGAGCTGGCAGGTGCTCTGCGGGGTGCCAGCGTGTGACAGGGCGGGACCAGCGTCCTGGATGACTCGGAATCTCTCGGCCGCTGCACAGCGATGGCATCTCCAACGGGGCAGGACTGAAGGCGTGATGTGTGGATCCGGCTCGAAGGACCATTTGTACGGGACGTGTTTGCCTGCACAAGAAAAGACTGTAAATAATAAGCACCGGCACACATCAGTCCTCAACCTGGGTAATGATTTAAGTAAAACACCGTGAGGTGTTCTATCCAAACCATCATAAAAGAAAGACGATTCGAATCAAAATTCACATTTTAATTACAAGTATTGTTTTGGTATACAGAACGTACAAAGGGGTGTAGCTTATAGGTACCTCCTATTTTTTACAGCTAGCCCAATTCACAAGAAATAGTTATATGTATTTCAATACAACTGGGATTTAAAACACAGATAGAAAACTGATACAACCGGAATCCTTTCAGGGATAATTTCAAATTGGAGCACATTGTGCATCATCGCGCCATACGATACAGTAAATGGCGTGGCCAGTTCAATTGGTAGCCAGCAGGAATCGGCCAGCTTCTAGGTGATCAGCATCAATGGCTAATTTAGTCGGTAGCCAGGAAGAATTGGCCAGCCTCTAGGTGTTCGGCATCAATGGCTAATTCAGTTGGTAGCCAGGAAGAATTGGCCGGCTTCTAGGGTTTCAGCATCAATGGCTAATTCAGTTGGTAGCCAGGAAGAATTGGCTGGCTTCTAGGTTTTCAGCATCAATGGCTAATTCAGTTGGTAGCCAGGAAGAATTGGCCCTCTTCTAGGTTTTCAGCATCAATGGCTAATTTAGTTGGTAGCCAGGAAGAATTGGCCGGCTTCTAGGTTTTCAGCATCAATGGCTAATTCAGTTGGTAGCATGGAAGAATTGGCCGGCTTCTAGGGTTTCAGCATCAATAACTAATTCAGTTGGTAGCCAGGAAGAATTGGCCGGCTTCTAGGGTTTCAGCATCAATGGCTAATTCAGTCGGTAGCCAGGAAGAATTGGCCAGCCTCTAGGTGTTCAGCATCAATGGCTAATTCAGTTGGTAGCCAGGAAGAATTGACCGGCTTCTAGGGTTTCAGCATCAATGGCTAATTCAGTTGGTAGCCAGGAAGAATTGGCCGGCTTCTAGGGTTTCAGCATAAATGGCTAATTCAGTTGGTAGCCAGGAAGAATTGGCCGGCTTCTAGGGTTTCAGCATCAATGGCTAATTTTGTTGGTAGCCAGGAAGAATATGCCGGCTTCTAGGTTTTCAGCATCAATGGCTAATTTAGTTGGTAGCCAGGAAGAATTGGCTGGCTTCTAGGTTGTCAGCATCAATGCAGCAGGGATTGGCCAGCGTCTAGGTAATCACCGGCAGTGGGCAGTTCAGTCGGCAGCCAGCAGGTATTCGTCAGCCTTTAGGTTGTCAGCATCTGTGGCTGGTTCAGTCGTTAGCAAGGAGGAATTCATCAGAATCTAGGTTGTCGGCATCAATGTAGCAGGGATTGGCCAGCGTCTAGGTAATCACCGGCAGTGGGCAGTTCAGTCGGTAGCCAGCAGGTATTCGTCAGCCTTTAGGTTGTCAGCATCTGTGGCTGGTTCAGTCGGTAGCAAGGAGGAATTCATCAGAATCTAGGTTGTCGGCATCAATGTAGCAGGGATTGGCCAGACTCTAGGTGATCACCGGCAGTGGGCAGTTCAGTCGGTAGCCAGCAGGTATTTGTCAAAATCTAGGTTGTCAGCATCAATGCAGCAGGGATTGGCCAGCCTCTAGGTGATCACTGGCAGTGGGCAGTTCAGTCGGTAGCCAGCAGGTATTTGTCAAAATCTAGGTTGTCAGCATCAATGCAGCAGGGATTGGCCAGCCTCTAGGTGATCACCGGCAGTAGGCAGTTCAGTCGTTTGATTATAAGAGCCGGCACACGGAGACGCCCCATTCTTGTAATGATGAGTGATGCGTCTGACTCAGCTGATAAAGTGCCGGCCGTAAACAGCTCGTTAGAAATAGTTGTAATCTTTAAAATGATTGTGCCGTGATGGAGGAACAGAAGCGACTACAGATTTCAGTTAACACTCAGGAATTTATAATTATAATTAACAGATCGCGTTTTAACTGTTCAAGGTGTTCCGTCCACTCGTGTTAATTATTGAATTTTGACTGCCCAATATTGTAGTGTTTTTAGCTATTTATAATATCTCTAGCAAACCCTCTTGTGACGTCAATATCGTTACCACAACTTGTTTTCGTTTCAGACGCAGGTGTTTTTAGGTGAGAATAATAATTTCGCACAGCGACTGGTTTGTCAATATTTTGATTTTTCTCCGGCCCGATTCGCTTAGTAACCGATAATTGTGGTGCATTTTTCAACTCGTAAACATTATTTCTTGGAAAAAGGGGTCATCAAACTTGCCAGGTGTTCGACCTTAGTTGCAATAGAGACAAATGCAATAAATCTTGTTTTCACGTTCGATACATACAATGATAGATATAAATATACAAGTTAACTGAAGTCAAGCCACAGAAGTTTCTTATGCTAAAGTTAATTGGAAATGAAGTTTTAATATCTTAAAATTAATTTGGTGTTAAAGGAAGGGGAGAGGAACAGGAAAATAGGAAGAGGATAGGAGATGCTTCCGATACATTCCATACTCTCATATTAATAATCGATCGTACGCATTACTTCATATCGACATTCCTTTAGGTTATTACCAAAAATGTCAATGCTGTAAAATTTAGTATTATATTGTGCATATATACGAGGAATTGGGGAATTTTTTCGAATGTTTGTTCTACACGAGGGTAGATTAAATAAATCAGATTGTCGGGTTGATCTAGACGGAATATGAAGATTTATTAAATTGGTATCATGGTAACAAATTTAAATGGTAGGTATATTATATTAAATCCATATAGAGAAGATGTATTGGAGCAGTCCGCTCCAGGCGCCGGTTTTTCAAGGCGCCAAGGAGCTGATAATACCTAACAGTCATAACACATCGCCCTCGAGATTATTTTTAGCGCCACACAAATATACAAATCATTTGAATATTATTGAGTAATTATCACCTAAGTAAGCATCTGGTACTGGTTTTGACGTAAACGTTTTATCGTGAAGACCCTGGGTATTGTGTATCCATGTAAGAATCATCCAGCATACTAATTTCGATGTCTGTGATGTGCGTTATTTCCATGTGAAATTATTTAATAATATTATTCGATTTACTAAAATTTGCTTAAATTTCATTGTCATTTGCAAAATTAGAACTGCTTGTGTACAAAATAACTCTTGTTTTTTCTCCTTCATATAATCCGGGCATCTTCAACCCTCATTAATAAAACCCTTCCTACAGCCCCTGCCTTAATCCGCCTTACAACGCTGCTCAACCGGGTGGCGACATAGCTCCCCTGTATTAACAATGTACACACAGGGGCGCTCTTGTGATGTGTCACATAATAAAAACAAATTTAAAACATGGGTACCTACCTAAAATACTATATTTGAACGCAGAATTATTTTAATTGACATTTTCATAAACATAAGAAAACCAGGTATGATTTAAGATTATATTAAGGATTAGATTAGATTAGTCCAAAAAGTTGGCTAAAGAGGGAGGTAGCGCGACACGGCATAATACCCCAAAAACAAATCACTACAAGAAAACCATTTTTTTTTAAATTCCACCAAAAATTATTTCTTCGTTCTAGCCCAGGAACTTGCCATTTTAACGTGGTTTTAGTTTTTATATGTGAATACCGCGCAAGAGTCCCAATTGCTCCCAACCGTATGGATTCATTGAGACAGTTGCATCCCTATTGGGGTATGTTGCGAGGCTGAAGGTGGTGCGGAGAGGATGTTGGGGAAGTACCTGGCTATTAAGACCTGGTAACCAAACGCGACTAAAGCCATTTCAAGCAACGTTTTAATTCTGAGTGGTGGTCTTACAGCAGGGCGATACTGAGAGTATCTTCCACTCTGAAATGTGCGCAAGTATACTCAAATGGTGGTCACTTCCGTTATTTTAACAATAGCGAAGTTATTTTTTGTCTTGCAGAACCTCTCCCAAATTTAATATCAATGTTTTAAAACTATTAAAATAGAAAGCCAAGAATGTGTCAGAAACAGGGAGTCCTGGAATACTTGTTAAATTCTTTGTTCGCGAAACACCCTTTGTTAGCCGCGAGAGTGAGACACGATTGTCTGCTGTGCGTCCGTACCATTGTTTTTGTTTGTTTGTTAAGTTTGAGGGTTGTAGTTTGCGCTGTGTTTGTCGCAGAAAAAATATAAACAGATGTGAGAGGAAGGAGTCACAAACCTTTTTAAGAAAATATTTAATAATTAATTAATCACCCAATTTCATTAAATAAAACGGCTACGTTGCCTTTTCCAAATAGTCAATTAAAATAACTTGAGGCCAAAATACCCAACCAAAATTAAAAACATGTACTGATACAACAAATATTTGTCGCGTAACCGTTCCTCTTAATCAATTTATTTTTTCGACAATCTGAAACATATTTTCGAATATCTGATTATTAAAATAACGAAAACTCTCGAATGGTGAGCTCGCACATCAAAAAATTTGAACTGCTTCAAATTTCATTGATTTCTTGGTGAACTCAGCTAGTTTTAAGAGGAAGTTACAAGCCAAAAATGTGTATACATATTCTTGTTTTACCTTATATTGTAGGTAATAGGCATTAAAATCGCTTTACAAACGGAGTCTAGAAACGTTCGATTTCAAGCACAAAACTGATTTTTATTTTTTTTTGTAAATAATTTTATAAGAATGTAAAAAAGTTACTCAAATGAAACTATCACAGATAATCTTAGCTATATGACTGTATTTTTTAAAAGTTGTTTCCTTTATGCGTTCATACATTTCTATTGAAAAATTATATTTTTTAATAGTTTACATTTATATTTTTTATTGATTTATTTATTTTATTATTTGTATTCTACTCAAGCGAAATGATAGGAAAACCTTCAATTTATCTAAAGTATATTTTTGGTATTCATAATGTACACCAATTCGTTATAAACATAAATCAAAATAGTGATTTGGCAATTTACGTCGTTTTCGTCATGAACTATGAAGTTTTGAAAGTTCATTTTAACTGTTGACAATAAATACAAGACGTTTCATTGTTTATTCCATTTCTTTTTAATGTTGAAAATTATGTTTTTTGAAAGAGTGATATGATTTGATAGTATCTACTTGAAGATATATAAGTATGTTTAAAAAATTGTATTTAAAAAAAGAAAAATGATTTGATAAAATTGTTAATAAATGATTGTTTGACAAAACATAAAATAAAATGTTTTGCTTCATTCTTCCGCAACAGCAGAGACTTAAAAAAACACATCAGCATTGATAATCTTATATTCTTTTTTAGTTCCAATTCAAGTCAAATATAATCCTTCTATCTGGTCAACTCATTTAAAAATCAATCAGATTCAGAATTTATAAGATGTATTAAGTATAAACTCAGTCTAACTAAAGGGTAAAACTACTTGATTAATATTAAAATTTTCAGATAGAACACTTGTTTCTGACTTGACTTATATTTTTTTAAATTGTTAATGGAATTATAGACAGCCCTGATTTACTGAATCTAATCACCTTCAACATACCAACTAGAACTACTTGATCGAAAACTCTTTTAAAAACTACAGCAACAATATGAGGACTTTGTCATTTAGATATTCGCTTGTACCTAGATTGTATGCAGTTGGAAATACGAGTACTTTCGTAGAAAATTTAGATTTGTTCAATTGCACTGAATTTAGTCAAAGAAGGCTATAATAACAAATCTCAATACTGATAATAATTAATGGTAGCGAAATACGAGTACTATTCTTCTACATTGGTTCTACAACATTTTAATTGCAAAGTTTACTTCATGACTTCATACTGTTCCACTAATTATAACGTGTTTGTAAAACCATGTATGGGCATATAATATAAATAAATATATTAATTTAAGTAATAATTGTGATTTTTGTTGAAGCAGTAAGGTTTTCCAATTGAATTCAAACAATGATGCAATATACATAATTTACGAAAATAATTGGATACATCTACTATTATAATTGCTCTCCCGGCTGCAATTATAATTTATTAGCAAGTTATTTCCTACGATCTACAATCGAACCTAGATTTTTCGAAGTATAATATTTTTGCTCAATAGGGGGAAAATCGCCCTGAGAATGTTAAAAAAAGCCAAATACCACCCAGGGACTTTGCCTAGCACTGCATGTGAATATAACCCATAGAAAGGTTGCTAATCCCCTACCAAGTTCCCACAAATTTCCCTAATTGTCAGCCTCTTTGAAAAAGCTGCAACTTGTTTGTGCAGCGCGTCATTACCAATGCAAAGTAATACTGAAGCAGAGTGAATGCATCGCGCTATGCAAAGCTATGCGGGCAATAACTTTATTTATTTATTTATTTATTTATTATTATTACATTTATTACATACAAGATATACAAATATAAAAGGAAGCTTTGACTGTCCAACTAGGAAGTTTCCCGTTTTAGGACAGTCAAATTGGCAGGTTGCGTGTACATAATTCCAGGTAGGTACATGTAAAATATAAAATAAAATTAAAATATAACATATAAATGTAAGAAAGAAAAATAGAAAGAAAATATTTTTTTAGGAAAATACAATTTAGCAGTAATAAACAATAAAATCCAGATAGGTACATGTAAAATATAAAATAAAAATATAATATATCAATGTAAGAAAGAAAAATAAAAAAATATTTTTTAGGTAAATACAAAATACAAAATCGAAGAAATCAACTCAGACTACGTTTTTTAATAATTTTTCGGAATCTGTCCTACCTAAGTCTAATAACCATTTAGTAATTTTAGTACCGAAGGCTGATAATTCACACAGTTTAAATTGAGAGGGGATTTTGTTGTATATTTTTGGTCCCAGGTATGAGAAAACTTTTTGATAAGCCGCAGTATTGCTAGTTGGAATAGAAAGGTCGTTTCTGCTCTTACTTCTGGTTTGATGATTATGATCGACTGTTATCGTTTTGTTTTTATTTTTGTGGACGCAGATTGTTATTTTTTTTATGTAACACTGTCGAACATCAAGCACATTAAACTCCTTGAAGAGAGCGTCGCTCGAGTAACTGAAGGGTTTCTTCATAATGACGCGTAGAATGGATTTCTGTGCCTTCAGTAGCGGGTATAATATTGTTAATCCTGTTCCACCCCATCCAATGCAACCGTAGGTTATGACGGAGTTACAGAGCCCGTAGTATATTTTTTTAATGTCTTGAGTTTTTATAATTTCCCGCAATGCTAAAAATATATAAATAAGCTTGCGCACTTTATTAGCTGTGTTTTCAATTTGTTGTTTCCATTTAAGATGGTTATCCACTATTATACCTAAATATTTAATAGATTTAACACATTCAAGGGTTTCGCATTTACAAGTATGGTTATTATTTCCAAGGCTACACTTAATATTATGTATTGTGAGGTGATGAGGTGTTTTGGGTTGACCTGCAAGGGTAGCGCTAAATGTGAGATATTTTGTTTTTTGTATGTTTAGTATAAGCAAATTACAGTCCAGCCACTGTTTTACTCTGTTTATACCTGTGTTCGCAAGGTGGTGTGTTTGTTTCCAATCATCTCCTTCAAACAAAATAACTGTATCGTCAGCGAACGTGATAATTTTGCCACCAATGTTTTGGTTACAAAGTTCGTTTATGTATATAATAAAGAGAAGGGGCCCAAGTGTACTTCCTTGTGGTACCCCAAAAGTGTATTTTAGTGAAGTGCTAATAGCCTCGTTAATTCTGGTTTGTTGAAATCTATTAGATATATAACTTTCTATCCATTGAAAAGCTTTTCCCTTTATTCCTATATTTCTAAGTCTCTGTAAAAGAATTTTATGAGATATAGTGTCAAATGCCTTGGCCAGGTCCAGGAAAAGGGCAATAGTTTTCTTGCCATGGTTCATATTCCCTGCAATAGTTTCAGTGAGACATGCGATGGCATCATCCGTTCCCTTACCCGACCGAAAGCCGTATTGGTTAGGACTTAGAATGTTATGTTTCTCCACATAATCGTTTAACCTAGTTTTGAAAAGCTTTTCAATGACTTTGGATATCGCGCTTAATAGTGATATTGGCCTATAGTTTTCTACAAGAGATTTAGGTCCACTTTTGTGAATTGGGACAATTATTGATTTTTTGAAGTGATCAGGAAATATTCCTGATGCAAAACTTAAGTTGTAAATATATGATAGCGGAGCAGAAATCTGATTTTTAATTTTTTTTAGTATTTGTGTATTTAGACTATCTGGACCCTTTGCATGTATAGTATTAAGGCTGTTGATTATTTTTAAGACCTCTTCTACAGTAGTTGGTTTAATATTAAATCAAAAAGATTGTTCCTTTGTTACAATTGTCGATGCTAAAGAGACTTCCGTTTTCTGGGTTTCTAATAAATTTTTTTTTGCTAGATTTGATCCAACAGATGCAAAATATTGATTAGTATGACATGCAATTGATTGATTGTCAGTTATAATCAAATTTCCGGTATTTAATTCAGTTACAGATGCATTGGTATTTCTTTTACTTTTAGTTATGTCTCTGACAACATTCCACATGTTTTTGCTGGAATTATCCTTATCAAGTAAGAATTTATAATAACGCTCTTTACATTTGCGAATAACGGTTTTGCAAATATTACGGTATCGGTAATAGTTTTGCTGTTTAGTATCGTTCAATGGGTCTCGTTTAGCTATTTTATGAAGGTGATTTCTTTTGTGTATAGATTTAACAATGCCGTTGGTAATCCATTGTAATGTATTAAATTCAACGGCCAACGGAAGACAGGAAACCCCTCACCCCCGCTCTCTCCCGGACCCCGCAACACGTGCCCACCAAATATTCAACAGCATAACAACACGATTCGGACAGGAAACCCCTCACACACCGCTCTCTTCCGGACCGTCGCTAGGGAGCCATACGCACGTAGGCCATCGAGACTATAAAAACAAAGAAATGCACCCGTTAACGACAGTTAGGTACGAAAGCCCAAAGAAGTAGGTCACGCGGAGCCGCTGCGATATCCCGACTAGCGCGCGAATTCTAGATCATACGATATACTTACAACACAAGCTCCCGGGCAAATAACGATAGACCTGTACGGCTTGCCAACAACGTGTGCAGTGATGAACATTTTACAAATACCTATCTAATCGGACCTCTCGGACACAGTGCTTGAACGGTACACTAGTAACAAGCTTGTGCAGTGATGAACATTTTACAAATACCTATCTAATCGGACCTCCAGGACACAATGCGAGACACCCCAGCCAGCGGCTCCCACACCGGGCTAAGGTAGCCCTAGGCGTCACCACGGCGTCGTCCACCACACCGCGGGTTCAACACCAAACCACTACAATCACCAAGTAACGTACTACGGAATCCCCCTTTAAGTCGTTGACACCCTCGAACGATAATAGAGCCAATATAGGTAGGGACTATATTTGTATAACCTGTCCATAAAAATCAACAATATATATATGTATACTTCAATGTCTAAAAATAACTTGTTTCTTTTAAAAACCTGTCAATACAATGATGCTTGGGTTGAGGACTGCACGCCTGAGAAATCGAGCATAGCCGCGGGACGATTAAGTAACACAAACCAAAGGTAAGCCAGTAAGGTTTTCAGAGGTGAGAACAAACGATAATAAAACGTTACACTGGCGCTCAACGAAATCATCCGTATCATTGTATTGGAGAGGATTTTACGAGGTTTATAATTTCATTAATAATCATACAAATTTAATATGGATTCCCAAACCCCAATTTTAAATTTTGAAAACAGTTCAGCAGCTATAATTAAAAAGCTGGAAATGATCGTTATTTACGACTTGGTCGCGGATGCCTTAACGAAGTTCAATCGAATAAGAGTATATGTTTTTTTCCGCAAGATATAATTAAATCAGAATCCTCTTAAAAATAAATAAAATGCCATAAACGCCTCGCTCACTTCAATTTTAATTTCCCCGCCTTTTACCACGATAATGATTTAAATAAAATATAAGTGTCATAAGCATGGTACGAAACTTAGCTTTTTCATAATATCAAATCGTATGTATGATCTCTGGCAAGTTTGTTTGTCACATCAAATAGAGGAGTGCACGCCTCGAGATGGGACAAATTGACGTTGGCTATCATGCATTACGTTCACACAACCACTGCAATAAGGACCCAATTGTCAAGCGGTTTGTGAATCTTAAGTATAATATTTTTTTTTTCTTTCTCCCTCTTACCCATAAATCTCACTTCAATAATTTACGAATCTACTATAACAAGCTTAAAGTTTTATAATGGTTTACATGTCTTCCATAACCAGTTAGAAATAAAAGAAAAGAAACGTAAATTAATAGTAACATAAATAACGTTAAAAGACATGTTGGCGCTCAATTTTTTTTAATTATTATTCTACCCCACCACTTACCCTCGTAATTCTCATTATTTTTAAACATAAAAACATAATCACAAAAATGATAATACCCGGACGTGACACGAATGAGAATCTTGCATACACGGATAGACTGTTTACTTTGTATAATTAATAGGTATTGAAGATTAGTCCAGAAGGACATTTTCTTGTCAATGTTATGCCTAATTGTAATCATAAGATTATTCAAAATATATGTACAGGGGTAACCCCCATCTCAGTCAGAGGAAGTCCCCTCTGAATTTGTTATAATTGTGTATTCCTGTTATGCACAATTAATTTAAAGTCACACGCCTGTCAGGTGTTATTCTTACCTTGATGAAGTTTTATTGTCGGCTCAGTGTAAGCCATTGTGCCTTACTCAGTTGACCACCAAGTCAAAACAGTAGATTTCGCTGTTTTGTTTTACATGAATAAATTGTTTTATTACGTTTAATAACGTGATACTTTTGTAATAATTTCAGTTTATTAAAACTGACAATTAAGTTGTTTAATTACGTTTAATAACGTGATACTTTTTTTGTAATAATTTCAGTTTTTTAAAACTGACAATTAAGATGTTTTATTACGTTTAATAACGTGGTACTTTTTTTGTAATAATTTCAGTTTATTAAAACTGACAATTAAGTTGTTTTATTACGTTTAATAACGTGAAACCTTTTTGTAACAATTTCAGTCAAATAAATTGTTTTAATTACGTTTAATAAAGTGATACCTTTTTGTAATAATTTCAGTTTATTAAAACTGACAATTAAATTGGTTATATGTTTGACCTTTATTGCATTAATAACGTGATATCATTATATACGACACTTTCAGTTCCTTAAAATCTATTGTATTTCAATTGTATTGTTATTATTATTATTATTTAAATTTTTTTTGTTTGTTTTTCTTTTTGGTTCTTGTTGAATGGACAAATCATCCAAATAACCAGTTTCACTAGACTCAATGTTTATAAGCGACCCCCTAGGTCACCTGTTATCCTTATTAGCAAAAAGTTTATTTTATGATTCCAATGTATAAAAAACTCAGCAATGGCGAATAGTTTTTTTTGTAACAATTTATAAACCTAATTTTATAAAATTTAAAACAAATTTTTGATTTTCTTTTATCATTTTCAGTATAAAAAAAATTGTTTTGTTTTGTATAATTACACTCTACTATCAATGATTTCTAGACCTTAGTCTGGTCAAATTCAAGTAGTAACACTTGCTCAGTTATTATTAGCTTTATTCTTATTTCATGTTGTTCAAACTCTATAAACAAACAAATAATAGTGATAATCTTAGGCTCATACATTCGTCCATGTCATAGTTGTATAAGATAAATTATTAATAGTTGTTCATTTTCATAACAAAACTCAATTACGATTTGTAAAGAGTTCCCTCTTTTGCATAATTTCTAATTTATAAAATTTCAAATATAGCCACATCACAACCTAATTAGTTAATCTTTTTGCTCTGTAATACTTTCTCACCGCTTTCAGCGCAAACCATCTCACACATTTTATGGGTGGTTGCATTATAACTTTCTCACTAGTCTTTATTATTTACAAATTTTTATTTCCCTTAGTAATCACATTTACATTCTAAACATAAAAAGGGACACTCACACCTTCACATTTATATTCTGTATTCTGTACTTACCCGTAAGTTAATTATAAGTAACATTTAAGTTTTCTTCTTGTTTATGTAGTCTGTAACTAGTTCTTTTCAATCAACTTTTGCTTTAGCTGGCTCTTAGGCAGTTAACTTCTAGTTTTGGTTTAGGTATTGGCTCTTATGTAGGTGAATATTTTTTTTTTCTTTTTTTTATTTTTCCGAAAAAGGGGGATAGTGTAATGTATTAAATTCAACGGCCAACGGAAGACAGGAAACCCCTCACCCCCGCTCTCTCCCGGACCCCGCAACACGTGCCCACCAAATATTCAACAGCATAACAACACGATTCGGACAGAAAACCCCTCACACACCGCTCTCTTCCGGACCGTCGCTAGGGAGCCATACGCACGTAGGCCATCGAGACTATAAAAACAAAGAAATGCACCCGTTAACGACAGTTAGGTACGAAAGCCCAAAGAAGTAGGTCACGCGGAGCCGCTGCGATATCCCGACTAGCGCGCGAATTCTAGATCATACGATATACTTACAACACAAGCTCCCGCGCAAATAACGATAGACCGGTACGGCTTGCCAACAACGTGTGCAGTGATGAACATTTTACAAATACCTATCTAATCGGACCTCTCGGACACAGTGCTTGAACGGTACACTAGTAACAAGCTTGTGCAGTGATGAACATTTTACAAATACCTATCTAATCGGACCTCCAGGACACAATGCGAGACACCCCAGCCAGCGGCTCCCACACCGGGCTAAGGTAGCCCTAGGCGTCACCACGGCGTCGTCCACCACACCGCGGGTTCAACACCAAACCACTACAATCACCAAGTAACGTACTACGGAATCCCCCTTTAAGTCGTTGACACCCTCGAACGATAATAGAGCCAATATAGGTAGGGACTATATTTGTATAACCTGTCCATAAAAATCAACAATATATATATGTATACTTCAATGTCTAAAAATAACTTGTTTCTTTTAAAAACCTGTCAATACAATGATGCTTGGGTTGAGGACTGCACGCCTGAGAAATCGAGCATAGCCGCGGGACGATTAAGTAACACAAACCAAAGGTAAGCCAGTAAGGTTTTCAGAGGTGAGAACAAACGATAATAAAACGTTACACCATGGTGTGTGATGTATTTTACTATATGGAATGCGTTTAGTTATTGTGTGTTTTGTTATGAATGTATTGATTTCATTAATAAAATAGTTTAGAGCATTGTTAACTTCAGTCTTTTTATAAACATATTCCCAATTTTTATTATTAAGATCATTTAATAAAGCCTCATAATCGATAATCTGTTTGTGATTAATTTTATGTTTTTTGTGTGTTGAGTTTGGGATACTGATTGCAGTGGTGTAATGATCAGTGATTGTATTATGTATTACAAATGCATTTGAATTTGTTATATTTCTGGTATATATATGATCCAAACATGAGCTTGAGCTACCTTGTACCCTAGTTGGAGAATTAATATTGGAAATAAAGTTACTTTCAGCCATAGCACATAAGTAGTCGTCGGACTGCCTATGCAATACTTCTCCTATAGTATTTATATTCATGTTCCCGATCAGTATATATTGTGCATAATCCTTAGTTTTTTTTAACTCACCAATAAGATTTTCCAGGAAATCTTGGATGTCATTGAACGATGGTGATCGGTAGATAGCTAGGATACCTAAATTCTCATTAATGTTGATTTTTAAACAATTACATTGATTTATGTTTATTTCTTGTACTAAGGAATTTTATGTGTTTTTTTTTTTTTTTTTTTTTTTTTTTTTTTTTTTTTTTTTTTTTTTTAAGTACATAAAACAGGCATGGTGCCCAAGAATTTACATACATGGATGTTTAAATACATAATAACAACTTTAAATTTACATACATGGATGATTAAATACATAATAACAACAAAAATAGTAACAAAATGAATAAGCTAAATATGCAGAAGTAAATAACAAATAAGAATGGGTAAAAGGTAAATACAAATATGTTCATAAACGATTTGTTATTGTCACACCTGTACTGGTGAGACAATGATTAGGTAGGTACAATGTTGCTTCTAATTAAATAAAGGGTTTCATCACAATATCAGCTTAATATGATTAAAGGTAATACATTTTTTTTGAAGTGTTTAAATTGGTCATTAAAAATGTCTATTACATTATTAGAGCCATGTATAATGTTATAATTTCTTAATGTTCGCGGTACAGGGGAAAAATATCCTGTATTTGTGTGGTAGGCTTTAATATAGAAAATGTCGTTCATCCTCCTTGTTGATTTTCTTGATGGAATATTGATGTTAATTTGGGATAAAATGTTTGGTGTATCAATTGATGCATGTATAATTTTGTGTAGGAGCAGTACGTCAGAAAGTTTACGTCTGACCGTCAGTGAGTGTAGTTTGTAGTGCAAAATTCGGTCATTATAAGTTCCAAATTGATCAGATAAACCTTCACGATAAGCAATTACACGGGTTAGTTTCCTTTGTATGGATTCAATCCTATAATTATGAATCTCATAATTGGGAGACCAAATTGTTGATGCATATTCGAGAATACTTCGCACAATTGATTTATATAATGTCAAAGTTAATTCTGTACTTTTAAAACAATTTGTAATCCTTAGCGTTAATCCTAATACTTGTGATGCACTTTTTGAAATTGTATCTACATGTTTATTGAAGCTAAGTGACGAGTCAAATGTCACGCCTAAGTCTTTGATTGAAGTTGTGTTTAGTAAAGGGATATTGTTAATGTGATATGTGTTTGAGAATTTATTGATGTTCTTTGTGAATGAAATTACGGCACATTTGTTTTCATTAAAATATAAATCATTTAGTGTACACCATTCATGAAGTGATGATAAGTCTTTTTGCAAATCGGTGCAATCTTCTAATGAAGTAATTTTTTTGTACAACTTAAGGTCATCGGCAAACAGGAGATATTTTGATGTTTTTATTCTTAAAATTATGTCGTTTATAAAGATTAAAAATAGCAAAGGTCCAAGATGCGAGCCCTGTGGAATTCCCGACGTTGCAGTAAAAAGATCCGCGGAGTACCCTCCTACAACCACTTGCAGTTTTCTTTCTGTAATGTAACTTTCGAACCATTTCAAAGTATTTCCATTTATGCCAAACTTTTCCAGCTTCTTGATGAGTAATGATTGATTTAACTGGTCAAATGCTTTGCAAAAATCCGTGTAGATGGCATCTACTTGTAAACGTTTTTCGATGCTATCGCGGATGTACTGGGAGTATTCGAGAAGGTTAGTTGTTGTGGAACGCCGAGGGATATATATACTACAACTCCGCTATTTTGGTTAATATGCGATGTTGTATGGTATTCATTATAGCCTGAAATTTGTTTGGCTATGTATGAATCATTTAACCTGCATTCAGTGAGAATTAGTACATGGAACTTTACCACAGCTTTTATTTCTTCCAAAAATATAAGAAAATCATCCAAGTTTCCCATCGTTCTAATATTTTGATGAACAATATTAATCCTATTAGATTCCCAATTAAATTGCATAATTTTGTTAATGTTTTCAAAAATTATTTCAGTATTTGGCACTAAGATACTATCGATTTCATGTTGAAGATCGTTTATTACCATTAGAATTCAAAAATTAATTGTTGTTTTCTGGGTAAAGTTTTAAAACAGTATTTTATTATCATATAAATACTTGTAGTACGAAATATGTAGCGACAAAACTGTAAACAAAATGAAGTAGTTAGGAAAAATAAAATATATCTGAGTAAGAAACAATAACTGAAATAAAATCCAGGAAATAAATAACGTATGTAGTTAGTGTGTGGCATTTTCTCTTTCAAAAGACAGTAAAAAGTAGTATAAGTATGAAAAATAAGTAATATCTGGGTTTTATAAAATATGTTGATTAGAGTTCTCTTTTGCCGAATTAATAGTAATATTACTAATAAATCAAATAATAATCTTATAATAAGTGTAGTTACCATTCTAGAGAGAATAAAGATTAAAATTAAAGTTAAAATTAAAATTGGGATTAAAATTATTCCAGTACAAATTGGAGTTATGCAAAAACCTAGGTGTTCATATAATATAGTGCTGTTATGTAATAGAGTATGAAATGGCGATATAAAGCGGTAGTCAGTAGTTTTATCACGATAATTAGAATAAAGAGCAGGTAGTCAGAGCTTCGGTATAGCTTGTTCTGAGTCTATTAATATAGGTCGAGAAGAGTCATCTTTTTTCATGTAGATTAGACCTGCTTTCGTCCAGACGTACCTATATTTACATTCAGTCGCACGTTGGCGAGCTAGATACCAAAGCCGTTTGCCTTTAGACGTGAGGAGTTCTGAGACGTATATGGGTGTAATGGGTCTAGACAATCCGATTTTTCCCGTGTTTAGTTTGTCCCCAATCTTTTCGCAAGACCTGTTATATTTTTTTATAGCATTAAGGAGGTCCTCTTTTAACGGTATTGAATTAAAATTAATTACCACTGACCTAGGTTTAACTGTTGGAGGAATATTTTTGTTTCTTTGTGATACTCTATATATATTATAAATATCATTTGTGTTTAGTTGGCAGTCTACTATTTTACTGGTGTTGAATATAATGTCTTTTAAGGTTTGTGATGTTTCCTCTTTGAATTCTGGAAGCCCTCGAAGTTCCAAACAAGTATTGTTAAATCGTCTGTTCCTGTTTTCTTGGTCAATCTCGATCGCTATTATTCTTTTTTCTACGTCTTCATTTCGTTCTGTCAAGAGACAAATTTTTATTTCATTTTCTTTATTTTTTTCGCTTTTTTTTTCTAAGTCCTCAAGTCTTGAATTTAAGGCTGAGTTTACTTGTTCATGTAATTTTTCCAAATTATTTATTCGATATTTTAAATCTTCTTGCTGTTGAGATATGTTTTGAATGGTTTTTAATATTTCATTATTTTGGAGCAGGATTGCATCGTATTTTTTTCCAACAGATTCATTAACTGATTCTTTGAAATTTGCGAATTCAGTTAAAAATAGATCGATTGTCAGATTACTAGTGCCATCTGTGGTTGTTGGTGGTAAGTTCACACTGGCGTATGATGAGGCGGCAATTGTAGATTTTGGTGTTGATGATGGTTGTTTATTAGGTTTCTCGATAGATGTCAGTTCTAGATTTTTTTCAGACGTATTTTTTTTGAGTTTTTTTGTGTTTTTGTGCAAAGTTTGCAGCGCCACTGTAAAATCTTAGTTCCTCGCCGTGAGGTCTCAGCGATATCGGCACAAATGAAGTGGTAGTTATCGTCGCAGATACAACATGAGATGAAGTCTGACGGGGTGTCAATGTTTTTTTTACAGATGGAACATAGTGTATTCATTTTAAAGGTAGTTTTTCAAAGTTTCACACAAAAAGAAAAAAAACGACACAATGCTTGTTTCTTGTATGAGAGATGGCAGAGCCTTTGTGACGCTAAAAACGCCTTTGGGATAGGTTTTTTTTGTTTATATAATGATCGAGTCACTTTTGCACTGAGTTGTATTTTGTGGTACAAACACCAGAATAATGACGAGTATTCTGCCTAAGCGAGATAATTTATGGGATAAAAAATTCACTGTCCCAACGCGCACTCTCCTGATTAGACGAGTTAACCACTTTTTTAGTTTGATTTTCTAGTATTATGATTGAGCTAGGTAAATTGAAGCAGCTGTCAAAATACGTCAACACTGGTAGACAATATGGCGAATGAATGTTCAATGAACTGCATTGCAACTTGCAACTACTTGGCTTTCCTAAAAGTTGTAGTTTTCTAGATGTTATTAAAATGCGTTGGTACAGTACCGTAACTTAATTTACAAAGACCTCTTTAAGCAATAAAGTTTCAAGTAATTCTTTGTAAATTTTTGACAGGAAATTAAATGACAGGGACAGAGAAATCTTTCATTGTTTGTAACATGTATCTTGTCTTTGGAAACTGTTGTAGTTTTTTTAGTTGATAACAAATACTTTGATATAAAAATAAGAGTCTCTGTTGGGGTGTAGTTTTGTCTTTTATACAAATCTACAGTTTTATTCAGAGATTTATGAAAATTTTATTTTATTTTCCTTTAGAACATAATTTCACAAATTTGTTTTCACAAAACGCACCCGTGGTTTCGAATCAGTAACCTCCAGATCAAGAGCCCAGGTAACCACTTCATGAATCATGTACATCGTTGTGATAGTTCAAGCTACAATACATAATTGGTTCTAGTGTATATGTTACCGGAAATGTATGATATCTACGAATTGTATACAATTCCTAAGAAATGTATTCAATTCTGAAGTTATTTAGGAAATGTAAAAAATATATTTTTTTAAATTATTTAATACATACATATCCTGAGAAATATATACAATTTCAATATCGTATTAGGAAATGTCTAAAAGTAATGCTTTCTGTAATAAAACACGTTTTTATTTATTATATTATTATAAAGTTAAACATTCATTTGGTAAGTAATCAGTCTGTTATTTTAGTAATTATAAATGTCACAATATTGAAGTAAAAGTCTTTTGGGTAGGGTTGGGTTAGGTTAGGTTAGGTTAGGATGGACGTGCGTACGCACTGACTGTTTGCGCGGCTCTAGCACGATCGCCTGATCAGACGATGCAATACCCTCCCCATGCCCCGCTATCCTCGCGTACCAATTGACATCTTAAATGTTTTACATTTCCGATTGCTATTTAGGAAATGTATAAATTTCCTAGGAAATGTGTCCAATATAATTTATTTTACACATTTCCGGGCGATTTTAGGAACTACATAAATTTCCCAGGAATTGAATACAATGACGGATTACATACATTTCCGTTAACACATATATATATATATATATATGTTAACGGAAATGTATGTAAAATGTGGAATATATATATATATATATATATATATATATATATATATATATATATATATATTCGACAGATGTCGGTAGGTTTGTCCTTCCAAGTTCAGAACCGAGGTGAGCTAGCTAAATTTTTAGCATCAGAGAGTTTTTGAGAGCATAATAGAGAGAACTTTGGCCTCCAGGTCGTCCCACACACTCGTTTATGATTATAAGAGTTTTGGTATAAGTAACTGTTTTGTTGTTAAGAAGATATTTATTTCAAGAATCATTCTTAAAAGTTATTAGAAACGTTTTCTGCAATAAACTAATGCACAAATTACTGATGATGTTTGTGTTTTAATTCCAGTTATTCCAAATCATTTTGATATTAAAGAACTCCTGTCCCTTTTTATCAATAATAACCTTCTTATTAAATACCAGTATTTAAAAAAATAATTGTAGTTAGTTTTAATATTTTTGGAGTGTCCCAAAATTGCAGCAAATTTATGGACGTGACCTATGACGTCACCAGTTACCAGAACAGTTACTTTTTTCAACCGGTGCTGTACATTGTACGGAAGTCGAGACGTTTTTTATTCTTAAGATTAATCGCTCTTACCATTGAAAAACACTAGGTGAAATATAAGCATCTCATCATTTATGCTATTTTATTGAGTCAAAGCTCAAAAATAAACACATGAACGAATCTGATAAACATTTAACAAAATAACTACGAAAGAAAAAACACTATACATGGTGTCCGGAAACTCGTAGTACAAGCCGGAAACTGGAGAATGTATACCACACGGGGAACCCAAATAAACATATTTTTTTTTGATTTGAGCATTTTTATAAAAAAAAAAAAAAAAACAAAAAAATATATTTCTCGGCTATTTCAGGGTTCAAATTTTTTCGTCATTATTTGTTTTACTTTTAAAATTTTAAATAGTTTTAATTAGTTGGGTACTTTGATCTTCAGTAATAATTTATAAGAATTTGATCAAAAAAAAATCAACTTCTGACTCGATTTACTCGAAAACGAAAGCTCAAATCAAAAAAAATTATACCACAAAATCGACTCCAAATGTGATGTAGATTCACCAGTTTCCCGCTTGTACTACGAGTTTCCGGACACCATGTATAACATAGATATATTACTCACGTAGACTAGTTGTTATGTCAGAAATGTAAAGTTTTATTGTGTTTTATTCGTTTTTAAATGAGGATTAATAAATTCTACGCATAATAATATATAATAAATCTTATATATTCAGGTTCAGCGATTATTGCGATTATTATATATATAATATTTTTAAAGCCATAATATTTTCGACTGCAGTTCCTTATTAAATAAATGATTTTCATTAAAATCGAAGTAAGTTTTAGTTCTTTGTCGCAAAAAATGCAACGATTTCACGAAAACTGAATTCACTCTGTAAAATTTAAATTCCAAAAAATATAGTACCAATTCTGCCTAGTAGAATCTGCAAATAGAAACTTGCAAAATATAAAGTTCGCAAGTTTCCCGGCGCTTTTCCTGAAAGTCTACCCTGTGGGAAATCATCGATACTTCGGCATCATGTGAGTCTGCGATAAACCGCCCATACATGTGAGGGTCTCATTTCCCTTTCAAATTTTCCTAATTTCAGCCTCCGATATACCTAACTCTCCGTTCCAATCTCGCCCGGAAAAATTGATTGGCTTTTTAAACCAAGCGAAAGTGATATGGAAAGGAGTGTTATTTTAATCAAAATAAGTAGAAAAAGTATTTTTATGATGAAGTTTATAAATACCATTTACCTGACAAGGTTCAATGTAAAAAATCACTTTTAGCCAACCAAACAAAGGGAAGAAGAATTCAACTTTGAAAATAACGTAATTTGAACAACAATGATCTTAAGTACCTCTTTGCCAAGGGAATAATAATTATTCATTTTGGATTCGTAAAAGAATGTCTTGCATTTCCCAATAATGCTGACTTTTAAAAATAATAATAATTTTTATTCCAGGATGTGGGGAGGTTAGTGCAATCCCACACTTCCCATATGTATTTACATATATTTTGTACAATAATTATGTGAAAAATGAAAAAAATATATGAAGAAGAATAAATTAACAACAGAGTAATTAACAACTACACAGGGCGTGGTCTTGAGTGAGCTTGGGCCCAGCGCTCACTCAGTAGTGGCGTTTGGTGCTGGTAGGTTGCGGTCACCAACGTGTTGGCGGAGGCCATTAGCCGCGTCCTGGTTCCAGTGACCCGGTGTCTCATCAGGCCGGCAAATCCATTTAGTCCTAGTTCCGTGAACATTGTCGATCTGCTGCTGTATCTTCGGTATCCAAATATGATTCTACAGGCGTCATTATATTGAATTCGGAGTCGTTCCATCGAGCAAGTTCGATAGTGACTCCATGTTCCATGTGTTTTGCCAGAAAATGATAAGGGAGACCTATAAAACAATGATTATTAAGAAACTATTATTTTTGTAAAATTGTTTTTTTACAAAAAAGACAAACATTCCCTGGTGACGAATAACCTTTACAATTACAATATTTAAAAATCTCCTACTAACACCACAGTAAGCGGAAAATTTTGCTTGTTTCGTGATGGATGACTTAGTCAGCGAGGAATTGAACACACTACGCTTGTGTGATCGAAACAATTTAAGGCCTCGCAGTAAGTTTGAAAAGGAGATTAGTAAATTAAGCGAAAAAGATAAAAAATTTAATAAAACACGACTCCTTTGAAATAAAAAAAAATCTCTCGAAAAATGCTTTAGTTGCATTTAAAGATACACTGCGAATTTTTTCATGACTATAACATATTAAATAACAGAACAGAACGTGTTTTTAATAATTTTCGGATCTTACTTTGCGATTTTTTTTTCTACAAAGGGAATTTCAAATAACCAATGTTTCGGCAATACAAATGTAAAAATATTATCTTCAATAATAACTTATAATTTTTTAGAACATAAAAACCCAAATTGTAACTTGTTATAAACCGGAAAAAGTTGGGAATGCGGTGGTTTAAAAACTAATTTAGAGTGAATCTCTAGCAGAATTTTTACCAGTTATTTTATTGGAATTTATAAAAAAGTGATTTATCTTTTTTACTTGTTATAAATTGTAGCGTCACCTACACAAGTTAGTGCACTTTACCACCGGACAACCTGTATATTGAACACAATCTTTAAAACCAGCCATTTTGATACGAATTTTTTTTATTACTGTGTTTTTCATTAAAAATATTGCACCAAATAAATAATAAAATTATCCAGGTGTTACTACCCGGCTTTGCAAGATATTTCCACAATCTTGTCGTTTTTTTTTCTTATTGAATCTGATAGTATTATTATGCGATTGTCTGGACAATGTAGGCCCTCTGATAGGTCAAATTCAAATTGTCTGTTTCGGGTAAATTCTGCTAACTTGAAAATTAATACCCGATTTCATACTAAAATAGGATCACCAGATTTCTTCAAAAGCATCGTTTCTGCTCATATAATTTTTGTATAATATCGAAGAAAATATGTTTTAGAAAGTTCATAATCCATTGGATTAATTACATTACAATGAAAATTATCCACAGTTACGTGATTATGTTTGACGTTTATAAAAAATCACGCGTTTATTCATTATGGCCGATACGCACGGCTATAGATGGCCGACAGAGCGCACCTCTGGCGGTATAAAAACGAACCAAATGACCTGGCGCGAATATTTAAATATGCAGTTCACAATACTTGACTACTTGACCGAAGCGTTTAATAAGAAGATTTCTTCTGGAAGCTTATCACTTTGTAATGGCATTTTTAATTATTATTTATATATTTTTTTTGCTTATTAATTATATCTAATTTTATATTGACATGTTTTCTAATTTCTAAAATTTCAAAATTATTTATTTGCGATGCTTTATATCCTGAGTGAAGTATTTTAAGACCTTATTTTTTATCGAAAGTGTGATCATTATTCAAAAGATGATTTGCAAACTCAGATTCACTATTTCCATTTAGAGCCCTGAGATTCTTTAGTTCTGACTTCAAAGTTTCTATTGGTTCTACCTTTGTAAAAGAAATTACAATCATATCAACTGAGTTTTTAAACTCCTGATTTTTTTGTTTGATTTTTGATATCTTAAATATTAAGAATATATTTCTTCATTGTTATTAGTGTAAAACGCCAGTTGAATAGTACCAGGAATGTTTTTATATATAATTTTAGAAGTATCGTTATCCGCAAACAGAATTCTACGCCATTGTTTATTTCTATCTTTAGAAATACCGTTTGAAGAGAATATGTTTAATTTTTTAATTTAGTATTTCAACTATCAATTTATTAGAATAACCGTTATTAAATGCTATTTGTCTTATGAATATATTGTTTTATGGTTATATGCTATTTGTTTTTTTCATGTCTTAAAATATTTCACACACAATATAAAGCATTAAATAATTAATTATAAATAATTCTGAAATTTTAGATATTAGGAAACATGTTAATATAAAAGAAGATATAATTAACAAGAATTATTTTTATAAACTCTCTTTTAAATATTTTCCCACTTAACTGGTCTTTCCCGTCTAACGATATTATAATTCCTAATTCTTATAAACCCAGCCTACTCTTACCCTTCCCCCCTCCTTCCACTTCTTCTTTCCAATTGCAATCTATATTTAATTTTTGACTTCGGCATATACTTACTCCTGATGAGGTGAACTTCGCTCATGAAACAAGTATTGGTTGGATATAATAAATTGATGTTAACAAAGTTATTTGTTTTTTAAGAAAATAAAGTTTAATCGGAAAACATTATTTTATCTATTTTCATTGTACATCAATGAATATGTACACAATAAAATGTAAACATTATATTTATTTATTTATTGGACAATTTGCATAGCGCCGCTTTTGTGAGATATCACCTCGGGGGCGCTATATTCTAATAATCTACCTTTATATGTAGATTATTACTCTCCTGATGAAGGTGTATATATAATCTAACTTTAAACTTTATTAGATACAGTAACAGTTGTAGATAAAAAAATTACCACCAGTTGGAGTAAAATTAACACCTTTTAATTAAACCGACTGCTAATCTCATCGCACAATTACCCTCCTTTTATTAATAAACACGGGTACAATTAATCAATATGTAATAATCTATTATTTCAGTCAACTTTGTTATAACTATCTTAAATTGTTATGACAAACTATACGATATTGATTCAACTTATAGACATTGATGGTTGGAACACATATTTAAGCACTGCAAGTCTCCTATGAGCTAATTGTATTAGGTACGATAACAGTTAATATCAGTTGTAGACATGTAGTCAATAATAGTATTTCATTTGAAATAATCCATCACAAATACGTAAAATTTCATTTATTCAAACAACTGTCATTCTTATTATGCGTAAATTTAGCATGTTATTATTTATTAAGTCCCTCCTGTTCCGTGTTTTAACAATATATACTCACCCTCTCTCTGTGAATGAAGTAATATCTATCTATTTAATATAACTGTTGTTAGTATCACTTAAAATGGGTGGAAGCCCAACTAAGTTTTTAACTGCTAGTTATTAAAGAATATCATTCGCTGTTTAAAATCCCGGCCTTTCTTAGTTAAATTTTATTTTATTGATTTGTGTTACTTCAAAATTCACTAATTTAAAGGATACTCTTAGTATCGCCTTGGCGTAAGACCACAACTCGAAATTGAAACGTTGTTTGAAATGGCTTTGGCCGTATTTGATGACCAGATCTGAATAGAAACCTTCGGTTTTAATAAAAAAGCAATACTCGTTTTTAGAGTGGTGGATTTTTTTTAATTGGAAAAAAATACATTACTCCAAACATCCTCAAGAAACGCTGGAATTCTTCGGGTACGAGCTGTCAGCTATGTATGTTATCTTAAAAATAAAATAGTTTAAAGTTTTCATAGATTTCATTGTTTTTTTCGTCCTAAGCAAACGCAAATTGTCAAAAGTTTTAAGATCCTCCATAAGTTTCAACGTTGTTTTGGATTAAGTAAAATTTTTGTAAGTTATAGTTAGAAACATTACAATTTTATAAAGCAATTTAAGTTTATGAAGTTTGCTCCTTTAGGCATTAGATTTTTTAAAACAACATAATCATTGGTACAAATATTACTAGATGGCCTCTGCTGTTTAGTGTTTGAGCGTTGTTTGAAATGGATTTCTCAGTGTTCGGAGATTGGATCTGAATAGGTTAGTACTTCCCTACCTTCATCTTTTCATCTTTTTCCCTTCTCTAATGCCTGCAGCATAACGTACAGCAAGACGTACGTCCCTTTATACAGCTATGAGTTATTCTAACGGGGAACGCAACTCAAAGTGAGCTCCCTACCTCGGAATCGGCTATCATCGGCTGCACTAGGAATCGTTCGGGTACAACCGACATGTTATCTCTGTCACACTAGAGTGGAAGATAATAAGAAATGAAACGTTGCTTTAAATGGATTTGCCCATGTTTGGTGACCAGATCTGAAAAGCTAGACACTTACCCATCTACTTCTTCCGCAATACCTTCAGCCTCACAACATACCCCTATTGCGGTTGCCATTGTCTCAGTGGCTGCAGACGGTTGAGGAGTAGTTGGTACTTTTGTGCGGTTTCACAAGACATCTATGAAAAACTCTTGAAAATACCTTTTTATATAAAACTAGATAATAATAACTTATAACATAACCCTATGGGGATGAATTTTTGTCTCATTTTATCCAGACGGTTGGGAGAATTTGGGACTCTACAGCGGTTTCACATTTAAAAAAAAATAAGGTTTGACAGCTCGTACCCCAAGGATTTTTTTTCTAATCGTTACTAACCACACTTCTAGGGAAAATTTATTCAGTGCCATCGACAAATAATGTTTTTAATCTCCAACTGACGCCTTTTTGATTGATTATGTATGTGAATAAATACTAGCCTTAGGCCTAGGAGAAATAAATTGCTTATCGTAATTATTTTCTGGATTTTGCTATCGACAGCTCAAATCCAAATGTATTAGATACCTAACATCTCACTTCTAATTTTTGTATTGCTCTGTAATTAATGAAATATTTGAAAACAATAATAACAGTTTCAAAAAATAATAAGTAATGATGTTCTGAATTTAAAAACTAATCATTAAAATAATAAGAAATTTTAATAAACAGCAGAGAATAATAATAATAATATTTGGATGATATGTATAGCGCCGTTTTTGGGCAAAATCACCTCAAAGGCGCTGTACAAATACATATGTAATACATTTATATAATGATCTATGTTATTACTAACTATAGACTAGTCAAACTATTATCAATTTATCTAACAGATTGCATCCACCGGTTCGTCGATCACTAAGCTATGTGTACAATGTATTTGAATGATGCTAATATGATGAATGTACGTATGTTATTATTTTTAATTATTTATATTTTATACAGGCAGATAATAAACAGTACCATACTAACCTGGTAGGTCACTTGAGATTAACACTGTTTATTGTGAATTAGAGAAATTTAAATACGGTTCGCACGCACAGGACGTAATTGGAAAATTGGACACAATTGGACTTTCTGGTATTTGCACACTGCTTTTCTATTTATTAAATTGATTAAGGGAAAACTACATTTTATAATAAGATAGTCAAAGCGCTTTTCATGGCAACCAGACGCGTCCTCGCGTTCTCCAACCGCTTTGTGTTTTTTTTTATTTGTATTTTCAAGGGAAATGAGGCAACATCCCTTTAAAATTATTTTTAAAATCAGCAAATCAACATTTTAAATTAACTTAAGAATTAGTAATCAGAACTTTGTAGTAATATGATTAGAGTGCAGTGTGTTAAAATTGAATAATTCTGCTAAAAAATATTCGAAATTCGCTGAAGTTGAACTTGCGACGAGGATCGGTAACTGTAGGTACGCCAGATGTTTTCAACGGAATTATTGGAAACTCTGAAGGCCCTTACAAGTGTTTCGTTAAGCCTAGGGTAATTTATTATAACGACCGTCGCCTTTTATTGCGGGCACAATGCACCACTAATACAATCACCAAGAATAAGATTTCATGGAGATGAATGATGGAATTGCCAAACGTCACGGCGGTGCTGCCAAGGACTTTTATCTATGTGAGGATTCTGTATCAGCGCTTAATTAGCAACAGACACATACCTGGACGGATGACGAACTTCGTGCTGGCACTGTTGGTGGACGCTGTAAACTCTTTTGCTGCAGTAGCTGGTCCAGTTTCCTCACCACCTGGGATTCTTGCTGCAGAATCTCCATCTTCTATCTTCGTGTCACCTGTTCCTGTACTTCATCACCTGTTCCTGTACTTTATTTTATTTAACATAATTTCACTTTATTTTTGTAATATTTATATTTTTTGAAATACCTGCATCTACTGTAAAGCGCCCCTGATGTGATGTCTAACAAAAACGGCGCTATACAAATTATCCAATAAATAAATAGATAAATAAATAAGTTTGGTTTATTCATTTGCAGTTTGCTTGACCGAGAGTCCAATTATAGATCTTCTCAATCTGTGATGTTTTGAATATCCACTTAAATAAACGATAAATAATAAACGAACGTGCTCCAAAAATTTTTTTGTCTAAACTTGCAACATGGGATAGATTATAGGCCTTAAGTGAACACATTCCACAGGAAGGGATAAAATACGGACAGTGGGTTCTTGAACGTGGGTACGTTGGCATCTCCGAGAAATGAATACAAGTCAGAAGTGATATGTGAAATTACAGTTAATTATTGGATTCAAATGGTATTAGAGAATATTGTGGAATATTGAATTAAAGTGGATGATTATTGAACCGGTGTTTGTGTGAAGTGAAAGTGGTTCGACTCAGTGAGAATACAATTAATAATAATGACAATAATAATAATTGGATAATTTGTAGAGCGCCGTTTTGTGAAAAGTCACCCCAGGGGCGCTAAGGGTTGGGCGATCGCGATTATAATATAAAATGTGGTAAATTAAACGTGATTTCGTAAATATGTAGTTCAAACTAAGTGACTTGTCTTAAAAACATGGAAATGATAAAAATAATGATTGCGTTTTTAAACCAGAGTGAACATATTAAGGCAGGAAGTGTTTAATCGGGCTAGGTTATTGATTTGACGAGATGGCATTCTATCCACGGAGACCGAAAACCAGAGAATCAAATAGATTATTAACTGTGGGTTCGAATCCTGACAGATTAGGGAGGTACAATTTTATTTACAGGAATATTTAATTACCCTTTTATAAGCGTAGGGAGGAGGTCGAAAATTAAAGTGATTTAGCTATATAGTGTAACCAGGTAAGCTTCACGCTGAGAATAAGAGGTGACTAACTGGGTGAGTTTTTTATATTATTTATTAAATTTCAGAGGACCCCTTTAAAAGACGGATACAACCGAGGTACAGGAACTAAGTTTACGACACCTGCCGCCCAAATAATGTTATCATTAAAAGGGATGTGCTAGGCGAAATGTCAATCAGCCGTGAGCGAGAGACGAGCCAACGACCTTTTCATATGTAGGCCGATAACTTTGTCTTAGGGGAACGCATTGGACCGAGGGTCATATCGAAAATTTACCTACCTGCCGATCTGTTATTCTTTTAAAACATTACGAATCAAATCATGACGGTGTCCCTGTGGTAGGTATTGAATCGCCGACGAAACATAAAATACCTATTACAAATTAGGCCAACCAATATAAATTTGCAGTATAAAAATACCTATCTACAGGGTACCTACCACAACACTGGCGTACAATTGAAACAGCGGACACTATGAGGCCGAGAGGCGCGGTGTACAGTCAGTCAAAGGGGAAGTTTTGCTAGCGTATGCCCTCCCGAATTGAAAGCGATCGGATGCAACCAGACGGAACAAAATGAAAACTTTTCTTCTGTTATTTGACTTTCTAATTTAATACTTTTCATCTATTGTTTGACTTTCTAAGTTACGAATTGGGATGCACAAAAACAAATCTAGATTCAAAAGAGGGAGATGGTAATCTCCGAAATAAAACTACCAACCGAACAACTTTTCTCAACAGGTACCTTTCGAGAGGTAGGCAGCCTCTTTAAATTAAATGCAAAAATCAAACCAATTATCCGTTTATACCTTACCTGCGAGGATAGGTATTCAGTAGAAGTTACCCATACCTAATACACGAGGATGCTAGTAACCTCATAAAATAAATACTGGAACCAAATATTAAAATACAGACAGTCCTCATCCCAAATTTGGCATATCGAGTAGACCTTACATATATCTCACATGATAATTGGCTGAATGGGTAGGCACACAACCTATCGTTAATAAGCAGGCAAAATGTCGACAAGATCGTCGTGTGTTATCTATGTATTGACCTAGAAAGGGATGTAAATCCCCGACGGCGTGGGAGTTACAACGTTTTCTAGAGGTGGCACGTAACTTAGGACCTTGCGTGTCACATTTTCGCGACTAGATTCGTGACAAGGGATGTCATGGTTTTCCCCTTCTACACTCAGTAAAGTAGATTATCCTGGAGGTGTTTGAGATTGGGGCAATTCTGAAATTGGTGAAGAGACCTGGTTTTCTTTATTCTGGCGTGAAGGTTGCCGATTTGGAACAAGGGGAGACCCGGCCGGTTGTGATATCCAGACACGCAGATATTGATTGCCTTGTTCGAATTATCATCCATCAGTTTTGTTTGGTAAGCGGAGGAGCCAGTCTTAACTTGAAAAAAATTCATTTCCTTTCCTCTCCTTCCCCTCCCAAAATATATACATGGATGGCGCCGACAACTAACACCATAAATTTATCGTATGTATATCACATATATAAAATCTAACACTTTATTATACTCACATTACTCTATGACAGGTAGAATCACGTAGCTAGTTGAGGGAGCAGGCGACTTAGAAGATAAGGTTTATGAAATGGTTTTAAAACACAGCGGTAATCGATTCAACTCACTCTATCTCAAAAGAACCAAGGGATACCACACATACATAGATAACTAGGTTTCTAAACCGAGAAACAAAAAACCAACACAACGTTCGGTGAAGCCTTTTTATACTGAACCGTCACGTGAAATGAGTACGTTCAAGGTCGTACGTCACGTAGACAAACTAGAATCAAAGGAGAGGAGCAAAGGCTCGTAGAGACGGCAGGGGAGGAATTTTCCATCCCTGCGAACACATATGCAAAGCCTTTTGGAAAAGTTACCTATGGGACTTTAAAGAAAAATTATCGTAGAAAGAAGAGAAGGAAAAGTTTGAAGTAGAAAGGGTGAAACAGTACAAGTAGCTGGTCCAGTTTCCTCACCACCTGGGATTCTTGCTGCAGAATCTCCATCTTCTATCTTCGTGTCACCTGTTCCTGTACTTCATCACCTGTTCCTGTACTTTATTTTATTTAACATAATTTCACTTTATTTTTGTAATATTTATATTTTTTGTAATACCTGCATCTACTGTAAAGCGCCCCTGATGTGATGTCTAACAAAAACGGCGCTATACAAATTATCCAATAAATAAATAGATAAATAAATAAGTTTGGTTTATTCATTTGCAGTTTGCTTGACCGAGAGTCCAATTATAGATCTTCTCAATGTAAAAATACATTGTATGTAACAAAGCAGTATATTTAACAAATAACAGGTATTACAATAAATATAATAAAATACAAAAAAACTCGACTTTTTATTTTTATCAATTTTGAATAGCGCACAAGAGTCCCAACGGCTCCCAACAGTCTGGAGCCAGTGAGACTATGGCATTCCCAATTGGAGTAAGTTGTGAGGATAAAAGTTGAATGAAGGGGAAGGAGATAGGCAAGAAGAAGGTGGGGGGAGTACCTGGCTATTCAGATCTGGTTACTAAACACATCTATAGCTATTTCAAGCAACGTCTCAATTTTAAGTAGTGGTCTTACACAAGGGGGATACTGAGAGTATCTTCCACTCTGGAACGTGTCGCAAGTATACTGTTTATTATTTTTAATGAATTAATTGTGAAATAACACAAATCAACCAAATAAAATTTACTTGCGCACGCCGCGATTCGAACCTAGTCGAGAGCTTTACCCCTCAACCACAGAGACCGTTAATACGAGCATGCGGCTGGTGTGGTAGTCAAAAAGCATAAATTATTACAAATTGAAAATATCTCCCGATTAAAAATAAATTCCAGTTGTTTACAGGTGGAAAAAATATAATAAGCAGTAATTGTTGATTGAAGCACTTGTACATATTGAATTATTTGGCGGGTTGGAAATAAGCCGCGGTGGCTCAGTGGTCCAGAGCGTCTGACCCTACGTCAGGAGGTGCGGGTTCAATTCCCGTCGGCGGCATTTATTTTACTCTGGAGATATTTTCAATTTGTATTGATATTACAGGCGACTAATCATTGCGTATAATAATTTATTATCCTTTGTGCTATGCATAAAAAAACTTTGTTTTATAAAAATTAGTTTATCAAAAAAAAAAATAAGTCAAAGGCATGTAAAAAAACTATTTACTATATGAATAAAGAAATTAAAATAATAATACAAAAACGTCAAAAACGAATTTGAAGTTGTCTTCTATCGATAAACAATCTTCTACTAAATAACGATTGGTTAAAAGAAAATGACTGATGTGAGATCGATCATATAATATAAGCTCTATAAATGTTGTCTCTTTATCTTATTCCGCATTGGTGATTTGTTGAAAAAACTGAATGTCGTGTTCAGACGGATATGTAATTTTCCACGAAGATTTGTACCGCCGCACGTGTAAACTCGCTCAAAGAAGTTCCTAAAAAAACCGAATCTTTGTAAATCACGATACAGAAAGAAGCAAATCGTTGCCGTTAAATGGTAAGCTTTGGCATCACGAAATTTACACAGATTATCTCTTCAGAATGTCTAGAATCTAGACTCTAGATTAACACCAACAATAACTCACAGCGTCATAGAAAAATTAAATATTTTTATTTTTTTTAATGATAAACAAATGTATATAGGACAAAGTTTTATGCATATGCATATACGGGCATGTGCCTAGTATGGTGGCTGTAGAAAACAAAAAAAAACTGTACGAATAAAGAAGCACAAAAAAAAGGATAACAAATTATTGCTTATGATAATTTATTATCCTCTGTGCTATGCATAAAATCTTGTCTTATAAACATCAACATTAGTTAATCATTAAAAAAATTATTAAAGTCAAAATATTTCACCAAAAAATTTAGATATAATATGTCTTGACGCCATCTAGTGGGAAATTTAGCACTCACAAAGCCTTTCCTAAAAAAATAAACTTGGTTGTTACAGGTGAAAAAAATTAATAATAACCAGTAATTGTTGATTGAAGTACTAATAAATATTGAATTATTTGACGTGTTGGAAATAAGCCGACGTGGCTCAGTGGTCCTGAGCATCTGACCGGACATCAGAAGGTGCGGGTTTAATTCCTGTCGGCGGCATTTATTTTTACTCTGGAGATATTTTCAATTTGTATTGATTTTTTAAGCGACTAATTATTGCTAATAATAATTTATTAAATATAAATATGTTATTGAAACCAAATGTTGAAACCGTTACGACTCCTATTTAATATTTCGAAATCTTTTTTCTAATTAACTTTTAACAAATTTGAAGCTAATATGAATAAACTGTGTTTGTTATACCTACATTTCAGTAAAAAAATAACATCAATAATCAATGATTGATGCGGAATGATTTAATGGTTGTTGCTTTCCCTAAGAATACCCTTCACACAGCATCTTCTTGATGCAATGTCTTACATGCAATGTTAATATAATCATTAAACACTATCAAAATAAGAAAGCGTTGTTAGCAAAGTTACAGCGTTGAATTTAAAGTGACAGTGTCTCTGATGAAAATTCATGTCAGAATATCGATATAAATAAGCACTCCCTTCAAACACCATCGTGTGGCAGTGTATTCAATATGAACCAATCATCCCTCTAACGTCTAGAGTACAGAAACCACGTCAACTCTTTACCCGCGTCTATTAATAAACCTTTCCCAAAGGAAATAGTTTAATTAAATATTGAACTAGAGCCGGCTTTATACTGCGTCTAAGGCAGCCGAGCTAACTTGCCATTGAATTATTCAGAGATAAATTTCGACAGGGCCTGTGTAAGGGTTGTATACTATATACGCAGGGATGGTTAACAGGTCGATCGCGGTCTACCGGTCGACCGCGAAGCTGTTTTAGGTAGCCCGCGAGAGTAAAATAAAGTGAATAGAAAAATATGACAAAATAACATTATTTTGAGATGTATTCGCGCGAAGGACTGAATAAAGTACCTACTGACACGCTTCGGTCGCATCGCAACAACGCAATGGCAGTATCGTTGCGTGCGTGTGCGTGAGTCAGTCAACTAAATGCGGCTCGCCTCGCTCCGCGCATAGGTAAGTTATATCGCTTGTCTCTTTTCTTTTCATTTTGCATTGTTTTCTCGTGGCTTTGTTTCGTGGGTAGCTAGCCTAGTCAGTACCTACTAGTGACGACTTGAGTGCGCACGGATCACATTGAACTTGTTATGTGGCGATAATAAAAATAACGTACTGACTTGGACTGAAATTGTGACTTTGTTTTTTATTGACTATTCACTATTATAAATATCAGAATGAGTGGGCCATCTAGTTTGAGTGCTAAAAAAAGTAAGACTTACCATTATCACAGTGAGTGGGAAGAAGATTTTTTTTTCGTTATGTATCAAGTGTAGCGTTACCGAAAAGAGCAAATTTTGAAAGATTGATTTTCCACTGATTTTCCGTTTGGCAGTGGAAACCGAAAGATTAAAGTACGCGAATTAAAAAGTAAAAAGCAAGTTAAGTACACAAAAATCTTTTTTTACGAAACCAGACTCGAAATCAAAAGCTGCAACACTGGCGTCATTCACTGTTACATAAATATTAATAATATGTAAGAAACCTTTCAAAGATGGAGAAATGATTAAGGAAGCCATGCAGAGAGCTGGAGAACGTCTTTTTAATGACTTTAAAAATTAGAAAGAAATTATCTCAGCAATAAATGACATTTCTTTGTCACGAAACACAGTAATGTGACGCAGTGAAGCCTTAAGTGAAAATTTGAAACAATTACTTAATGAAGACTTGCAGAAATGTAGTTTCTTGTCACAACAGTTTGATGAATCCACCCATGTAACCGACATTGTTGAGTTATGCGTTTTCGTGCGTCTAGTTTTTGAAGACATGACGGTAAAAGAAGAGTTACTAACGATCATTCAATTGAAAGGGCAAACCAGAGGTGAAGATATCTACAGATCTTTTGAATGATCTTTTGTTGAAAAAACTGAATTTCCGATTCACAAACTGGTTGCTATCACGACAGATGGAGCATTGCTATGGTGGGACAAAGAGTTGGTTTTATTTCGTTGTTCAAAAGGAATGACAACATTCCAAGTTTCACCAAATATCACTGCATCATACACAAGCAAGTTTTGTGCTCTAAAATTCTCGAATCGGATAATATTATGAAAGTTGCCTCTAAAATAGTTAATTCAATTCGAGCCAGAAGTTTGCAAAGGCGACTATGTATTTCGAGTTCGTCTTGAAGAGACTGAATCCGAACACTCAGATCTTTTGCTACATACAGATGTCAGGTAGTTTAGCCGTGGTGTCTTTTTGAAGAGATTTCGAACAATTACTGCCAGAAATCAAAACATTCGAAAGGAGAAAATATATCAGATCTTGAAGATGAAAAATGGCTTATGAAGTTGGCCTTCCTCTGTGATATAACAGAAAAAATCAACTAGTTAAATCTGAATCTTCAAGGGAAAGACAGAACCGTCATTGACATGATAATTTGGATTAAAACTTTTAAAAATCTAATTCAAGTGCATGCATCTCAATTAAAACGAAGCGAACTAAAAATTATAAAAACATAGAAGAAGAATGTATGCACAATTCAAATCGAGATTTTAAAACTTTCGCTGAACAGTTGGAAAATTTGCACCTGGAGTTTGAAAGAAGGTTTGCGGATTTTGCCGCTCTCGAAGAAGTACTAAGTTTAATGGTATTCCCATTTAATGAAAATATTGATATTTTATTTTATTTTAATTTTTGTTTATTGCAGAAACAAACAGTACATAATTACATAGATGACAATAGTTACAAAGTTTTAAAAGTTAGTACAATAATTGGTACCAATGACATGTCGCTGACATATATACATAAGAGGTATATTATACATTTTACGGTTAAGTTACATTTTTAAGTTAAGTTAATTAGTGTGCTGGGGAAGGAGAGAGGTGTGTGTGAGTGTTTGTGTGTGTGTACGTGTGCATGTGTGTCTGTGTGTGGTTGTATGTGTTATGTTGACGAATTTAGTGTGCTAAAAAAAGAAATTGAGAGTTTAACCGTTAAAATCGGTAACTTAACCGATACTGAAACTGTTGTGGTCGAAGAAGAAATAATTAAAATGAGAAACGACATATTTTTGAAAGCTAAGGCATCTGGTAGTACAGATTTTCGGAAACTGATTTGCAAAAGAGAAGTTTCCATGCCTAATAAAGGTAGCTTTATATTTGACGTCGTTTTACGGTTCTACCTATCTTTGCGAATCAACATTTTCAACGATGAATGCAATAAAAAACATACATCGTTCCCGCATAACAAATGCCCTCTTAACTTCGTGTTTGCGAATCGCAGTTACTTCGTACACTCCCCAATATGATAAGCTTATGGAAAATATGCAGTGTCAAACATCAACCCTAAAACGTAAAGCTGAATGAAAAAAAAAACATTGCATTAATAAATTCTTACAAATTTATCACAAAATAGTTTTATTTTGTCACTTTTAAACTCTACCTTGCAGTCGACCGCAAGAAATAATTTTTAACGCAAGTAGACCGAACAGGTCAAAAGTTTGGCCACCCCTGCTATATAGTATGTATAACGAGGTTGTTACATAGAGAGGGAATCCAATTAATTTAAATAATTGACTTTTGTCTCCCGAAGTCATTGTGTTACCAGGGAGAGATGTACCGGTGTATGGTGGGATTTACAATAACTTGTATCGTTTTTGTTAAATTGTTGACGCGTCGGCGACACTTCGACATTTGAGTATAATATAGTTCTTGAGAAAGACAAATATGCTTTACTTTTTCAACTGAAACATCTACGTTATTTTTATTATTATATGCATCGCGGGATAAACTAATAATTTAACGGAAACAACAATCAGGTAGATGAGAAAAACAGCTTAAGGAATTTATTTATATCATTAACGCCTTTCCGCTATAACATAATGTAACTTATAGTATAAGACATAAACTAAAATATGAAATTAGAATTGCATAATTAATAAAGAGCTCTTATGACCGTGCTAAACAGCAAAAGATATTAAATAGAAGTTACGAACGTAATGTGTCATAACAAAGCAAAATGATATTCTATTTAAGTAATACAAGGTGGGGCAAAAGTAAAAGTAGCATTGTTACTGCTTATTTGTCAAATTTCCGTTCTGTTACTTTGACAAAATAATAATAATAGATAATAAAAGTTAAACACATATGTAAATAACAAAGCAAATGATTCAATAGTGTAATTAATACAATATTCCAATGATTAAAAATAGTATATTTAGGTAATATAATATGTAACATAATTATATAAAGATTACTTAATTGATTACACTTAATTGACAGCCTTGCCATCGTTACCACTATTAAATTCCATGTGCCGACTAGGAACACAAGACAAAATGTAACATTCTTCTTCAATAAATACACAACAAACTAAGAGATATACTAAATAACCAATAAGATGCATGATCTGGTAAACAAGTTTGGGGTACTATTAATATATTTATTGACTCCATTTATAGAATTGAGCGTAATCTATACCAGCATTTGTTGAATCCTACAAATTATAGTAGCGTTAATAATATAGTTTAAGTGATTTGTCTTACTTATAATATTGTTCTAGTTTCCATATTATTTTATGCTACAGTTAGATGTTTTAGTAATATTGTTTCATACTCAGTTTATCAGTTTACAGTTATTTCATGCTTTATTTTTTTGTATAATTTTCAATGGTTCACTAGGTATATTCTGTTCTTAAAATCCCAATATATATGAGAGTAAAACAAAAATATGATAATAACTAATTAAATAATAGTAACTATCAAAACTTTTTGGATAAACTTAGCCCTCTACTAGAAGCGTACAAAAGATCAACAATTTTTGAAGATTTTAAAATTTATTTATTTATTTATTGATTTATTGTGAAAAACAGTATAAGCCATTTACATTTCACAAATAACAGTTTATAAATTACATTATTATTTTTTTGGTAAACTAACGTTTAAGACAAGATTTTTTATGCATAGCACAAAGGGTAACAATTATTTTACAAGCAATAATTATTCGCCTGAAACACTCATCCACATTGAAAAATCTCCTGATAAAAGATACATGACGCCAACGGGACTCGAACCCGTGTCCCTTCGATTTCCGGTCGACAGCTCTGACCACTGAGCTATGGCGGCTTATCTCTTACCCGCGAAATGATTCAATATATACTAGTGTTTCATTCAACAATTACTGCTTGTTACATGTAACAAAATGTAACAAGCAGTAATTGTTGAATGAAACACTAGTATATATTGAATCATTTCGCGGGTAAGAGATAAGCCGCCATAGCTCAGTGGTCAGAGCTGTCGACCGGAAATCGAAGGGACACGGGTTCGAGTCCCGTTGGCGTCATGTATCTTTTATCAGGAGATTTTTCAATGTGGATGAGTGTTTCAGGCGAATAATTATTGCTTGTAAAATAATTGTTATAAATTACAGTTTATAAGAAGTAAGTACATACATTTATTTGCATGGGTAAGTACATCAATACTATCTGATTAACCAGATTTGTTAAATAGTATGCTTATTGCCGTCTTAAATTCTCTTTGGTTCAAATTGAAAATGTCAATCACGGAAGAAATGTGATTTAACAAAGTAGTTATTCTCCCCAAAGGCATGATCATTGGTAGGTTGGTCCTGCCCCTTGGAAAAATAAATAATCTGTGCTGTCTAGCTATCTACTTATGACTCAACAAACACGTAAGTACACATAAACAATTGAAATAAATCATTACAGTTTTTCGATTAAAATAAAAAACAAACACGCTACACGAATCACAGAAAATTCTAACGCAAGATCATGCACTCTCCGATATCACATTATTGTACTCACTAACGATAATGCAATATCCAATCAGAACATACTATTCCTTGATGTCCCCTACACAATTGAGAATTAATCCATAATGTTTTCGTACGAATACAAATATCTTGCTTCCTCTACAATCCCATTTTTATCAATGTTCATGACGATTCGATATCAAATTTTAACATCTTTGTAAACAACCTCATAAATAAATTAAAAAAAAACTCTAATTGTTCACATAAAAAAAAAACTAAAAATCAATGTCATCCGGATTAGATGACCGAAGACCTGAAGGCGAAGCTAAAAGCCAAATCACTATTTTGATTAATCTTTACAACTAATTGGTGTACATTATGAATACCAAAAAATATGCTTTCGATTAATTAAAGGTTTTCATATTGTTTCGCTTGAGTAAAATATAAATAAATAAAAAAATTACTCAGTAAAAAATATAAATGCAAACTACTAAAAAAAAATTTTTTTCAATCGAAATGTATGAACGCATAAATGAAACAACTTTAAAAAATACAATATTATAGCTAAGATTATCTGTGACAGTTTCACTTGATTAACTTTTTTGCTTTCTTATAAAATTATTTATAAAATAAATTTTAAAAAAAGTTTTTTGCTTGAAATCGAACGTTTCTAGACTCCGTTTGTCAAGCGATTTTAATGCCTATTACCTACGATATAAGGTATATCAAGAATATACACATTTTTGGCTTGTAGCTTCCTCTGAATGTATAATTTCGTCTACATGTAATTTCGCCTATGTGTAATTCTGGCAGTGATTGATTGGTACGTGATTTTCATGTCAGTGTAAATTCGTCATTTGTAACCGTATACTTATGGTGAACAACTACGTTATTTGGAAATTAAAACAGTTATATTTGGAATTTAAAACATGGTTGGTATTTTCAAGCTTTACGAAGATTCTCCATTGCAAAGTAAAAGTGCGGCGTTAGACAAGGAGGCTCAATGTCCCCAGTGCTTTTCAACGTATATATGGATGAACTTAGTAAAACACTGAATACAACAAGAATCGGATGCCATATTGCCGGGGTATGCATGAACAATATTAGCTATGCAGACGACATGGTCATACTAGCTCCATCGATAAGAGCGATGAGAAAACTTCTGGCAATATGCGAAGCTTACGTTGATAGTCACGGGCTGATGTACAATGCTAAAAAGTCATCCCTGCTGATATTTAAAGCAAATACTGGTCCCACTGTCATTCCACCCATACGTCTCGACGGGGCCAACCTGACAATTTGCCGAATGACCTAAATGATAAAAAAGACATAGAACGTCAAAGAAGAGTACTGAGTGTGCGAGCTAACATGCTTGCCAGGAGATTCAACAAATGCAGTCCTCCGGTGAAGAAGCAACTTTTCCAAACATATTGTATGAGCTTCTACACTAGCGAGCTATGGACGACATACACACAAGGCGTCATGAACACACTCCGAGTACAGTACAATCACGCATACAGAGCCCTATTTGGCCTCCCCTGGCGATGCAGCGCCTCACAGATGTTCACCGAAGGAAGGGTGCATGGGTTCGCTGCTTTGATGCGCCACAGAATAGCCGGGACGAGGCAGCGCTACCAGAGATCGGACAACACTCTTGTCCAGGCCGTTGCCCAGTGGCAGGGAGCGCCTCTACACCGGAGATGGAGAATTTCACTCAAGCCACCATAAAGACCTAATGTGCACATCAATGTATTGATTTTTTATTTATTATTTTTATTTTTATTTTTATTTATTTCTTTATTCATTTTATTTTTATGTATTAACTTAAATGTAAACTTTTATGGCAGGCAGAGCATTGCACACACCGCTCTGTCCAGCTGAAATAAACATTAAAAAAAAAGTTAATTATTAAAAAAAAAAAAAGCTAACATCTTACATAAAAACGGGCATGGTAACAGACTTAACAACCTAGAGGCACTAGAAATTAAAAAAGCTGTAAAAACCAAAAGTCAGATACGTAATAATCAATTAGACATATCAAGTAGTCCAATATTAAGTCTGTTTCCAATAAACCCATAAAAAATTCCCAGTTCTCCTTACCTCCTTACCACCATGCCAGTTGATGCTTTGTTTCTCCCGATTTATTGGTATAACCCATTAGTCTACATAATTATCTGGCGGTTTTTTCCATTACTTGTGCACTTATGTTAATGTATTTTATGACCGTCTTTGTGTTGTTATTTGTATCATGTTGTCTCCCTCTATAATATATTTGTATCATGTTGTCTCCCTCTATATTTTGTTATATATATGCACACATTATGTACTTCTTGTTTAGTATTAATTTCTACCCTGATGATGCTTAAGTAAAGCGAAACCGGTCGGTTCTTAAATTAATAAATATCGTGGTTTTAAAACAAAAAAGTATTTTATTTTATTAAAAAAAAAAGTATTTATATTAAAAGTTCTTTGTGTACTTACAAGAAGAAGAAAAAAACAGTTTAAGCTATAAAGGCTCTGGTCAGAAAATGCCATCTCATCTCGTCTCCTTTCTTGGAAGTGTAGAAAAGTGTAGTAACATTGGACACGCGACACGAAGTTTATTATTAAAGCGCAAAGTCACCCTTTGTAGCAGTTTATGAAAATGACAAGTCATGGAAGCTTCCTGCTCCAAGAAAACAGAGCCATGGACGGGATAATTTATTTCACATTTTTCTTAAAAACTCTAAAGAAGATGTTTCTAAAAAACACGTTCAATATTTTTGTACTGAGAATTTAAAAATGTATGGTATAAGTTTTTTCTCACTCTGAGCTTTCTTGTTCTTTTCATATTTTCGGTGGTAATTTTGGGTAGAGACTGAATTTTGGATTCAAAGATCTGAATTATTTATGTAGTTGTATTTTTAAGATTACAAAATGTTCTCAAAGTTTCAAGTTCAAGCAAGATTGTATTATTTCTGTGCTTCTCCTCATACTAGAACCTACCGGAGGATGGTAAGAAAGAAATGTCTTGTGTTAATTTTCCATCAAGTGGGAGGTTAATGCAAACGTTAAGTTATAAATCAGAAAAAAAATACCTTAGAATAATTATATTTATTTGTCATAAATCACTTTACATAATTTCAGACGTGATATACGTAACATTGACAAATATATGATTGTTATTTTTAGTACGTACAATGAATTTATGCCACCGTTCTAACACGGTTACTAGCTAACTAACTAACCATTATGCCTTTTCTCCGCAAGAGTAGACAGAGATAACAGACCGCCAAACAACTCAGTCTTGACACACACTCCTTGCCTCATTCACATCCATAAATCGTCTCATAAACTATTCTATTTTTTTGACATCTGATTCACTTGATCGTGCCATGTTTTTCTCGGGCGTCCCCAAATTCTGCTACCATTCACATTTGCGTCGTATATTCTTCTTACACTCCTTTCGTCGCTCATTGTTCGCTTACTCATTTCGCTTACATAAGCCTTGCATTCTTTGTGGATCTCCACATTTCTCACACGATCATACATATGCCTCAGGGATCTAATTTTTACAGCATTCAGTCTACTTTCATCCTTCATCTGCCAGTTCCATTCCTCACTGAAATATTTCAGGTTAGGTACCAGCACTCCATTGTAGACTGCTAGATTCGCTTCTTTTGGACAATGTCTTTACAATCTTCTTTTTAAACTAGGTGATATTTCTCGCATAAATCAAAACCAGGGCTGGTGTTAAACAGGAATTTAAACTCCATCTACGTGGTGCATCTGCACATTTTATGAAGTATGCGATAATGGTTGTCAATTAAAATATTTTACCACTTTCACATCCAATGTCTCACGTACACGCATTGTATTATATGTGTCTCTATATTATTTATTTAACGTCTTACAATATTAATAGAGAACGAATATTTTTGAAACACAAAATGTTATATCAAACATAAAATTACAACAGAAACATAAAATTACACAAAAAAAAAGTTAGATAAGTCGAATACAAAAAATGTCTACGTTTTATAAATTTAAAATTAAATATCCCACTAGAAGACTTACAATATCATTTCTTATTGAATACTCTAAAAATACAGAAATTGGAAAACAGGCGTAAAATAAACTACTTTTTTATTCAAAATTGTAAGCTCTAACTGGTTGGTTTCACACTATGGGAAACCAATACTTATGTGATGTCGATATATTTAATATCACGTAAAAGATTTATTTCAACACTATTCCTAAATGGAAGTTGTATTTTTGTAAACCAGTCAAATTGCTGTATTTTTTATTTATGTTTTTGTTCTTTTTATTTTTGTTTCTTGCATATATTATTTCTTTATGTAATTTCATTTTTATTATTTCTTTTTCATGTTTCAAAATTGTCTGTCATCAAAACTGTACCACCTGCAAGTAAAAGCAAGTAAAAAATTATAAGAGAAAGCTAGCTAGTCTGGCTAGAAAATAGTGGCTTCTTTATCAATAAATTTTGGTTCTGTGTGGTAAATTTTAAAAAGTGATATATTTTTTTCCCGGTAGGTGGACTTTTCTCTAAACAATGAAAATCGGATCATATTGTAATATAGAGAAAACATGTAGTATGGCAACCAGAATATATTTTTAACGCGGATTGCTCACGCGGCTATTCTTTATTCAAATTGAGTGGTATCATCTGATTTCTGCTCCACTGAATTAATTGACATTCAAAGTGTTAAATGATTTAAAAATAATTTACCTCTGGAACCATTAAAAAAAAGAAACGCGCGATAACTGAGCTGGGTAAAACGCACTCTACAACATGTATGAATTGTGGGTTCAGTTTTATTTCCCTTGGGGTTTTTTTGAAATTTTTTCCGAATCAAAAATAACATAATAAATGTGACGTTCCCAGGTGGTTATATATGATTTAAGATTTTCGCGGCCAAAAGTATTTTTGTTATTTGTTTTTGGGGTGTTATGCCGTGTTGCGCTAACTCTTTCTTTAGCCAACGTTTCGGACATCATTGCAGTGTCCATAATCAGGGCAGATGTGTTATTGAATAACAACACGGCATAACACCCCAAAAACAAATCAAAAAATTCCCAGGTGGTTGTTTATATTATTTAAGGGTGAAATTATAAAGGAGGATATGCTTACTGTTAAATTATTTTTTGTGTCCTGTGGTAAATGTATGAATGTGTGTAAGTGAAAGCGAAATAGCATGCTTGCGAGATGATATAAAATGCGATGCATGCTAGGATAGTCGCTTTTTTGTTAATACAGCTCCCCAACAAATACCAGTATAAGATAACGCATTACTTTACTGAGTTACTACCTTCACACGCCACAATAAAGGCACGACTACTCCATAAACTATAAAAAACTTTGAATTTTGAGGTAATTTTGATTTATTTTTGAGTACGACTATCAAACATAATACTTATAATAGAAATAAAACAATGTAAATTACAATTTAATATATAAAATATTTAAGGATACCTCAAATCCAGGCGGCTCCTTAAATGCTTTTTCTTTCCTGCAAATTTGCGATTGTAATCATATTTTCGTAGTGGCTTTTTTTTGAAATATTATTCAGTGAAATAAAAACTCTCGATTCGACTATTTGAATTGTACGAACGCATTGAGCTGGTACCGTCGCTGCCGCTCTAAAATTAATCATGGCCAATCACTACATCAATTGATAATATTAAAGAAAAAATTTCGGCTGCAACGCTTTTTCCGAGTGTTTATTCATTTCATATTTCACTCCCTAAACAATACAAAAATATTTCCATTTAAAAAAAAAACTTGATACCGTGGTTCCCGCTCTTAATAAAATAAGACATTACCCATAGCTACAGCGAAATGAAGTAAATATGAAAACCCTCGGAATGTGGCGCTTTAGAAAAGTGGTTTGGATTTCAAGGATTCATTATGGAAGAGCGGGGCATACACAACAGGCTATCAACTGTACGCCTAATACGTTGCTCGCAAAACTGAGAATTGCAACCCGGAGAGATTCATAGTCGTTACTAATGTGTTTGTTAGAAGAAGCATAGGAAGGTCACCAATGCACTGGAGTGACCAAGTATCACTGATATCCAGTACGTCGGTCTCTGCAGTAGAGGTGAGTCCTGTGAGTCCTGTGAGTACTTTTCGTTATCGGGTACAGTGAGAACAGGTACAAAAAAATACCTGTTAAAAATACCGATTATAAAATATTCGCAAGTATTTTATACCGGGACTGAGTTACTTTCTGTCCCCAGTCCCCAGATAAAATACTTCTGAGTACGATAAATACGCCTCTCCTGTCTGCAGCTCTTATGTTCCGAAGCGCAGAAATACGATTAGTGAAGTAACCTTCAGCAATGAGAATGCGACTCAAAAATAATCTTAACGTAGGCCGTTTTTTTCTTCGAACTCATTCTGAAAAGTGAACATATAAATCATAATGTTATTGGATAATTACCATGAAAAGGCCAGTTTTGTGTCCAACGCTTTCTTTGTTGGAAAATTTGAAAAGATACTGATTTATTACGTTGGAGTGACGTGTCAATTTTCCCATTAATTCTGAATAAAATTGATATATTATAATTTTTTGGTTTTGACAGCGTATTAGAACACTCCTTTCAAAATATTAACTATAAATCTTTGACCTCAAATTTGGACTATCACTACTTATGTCGCGGGAAGCTTTACGTCAACTGTTTACTTTTTAATAAAAAAAGGTTTGAAATGTTTAAATACTGTTATTTATTTATTTATGAAAAAAAAAATCCCTTCACCAGACTATTACTATGTTATTTTACAAGAATAATTTTAATTTTTGCAGCCTGGATAATTTTTGGCGAAGTTATGATGCCGACAAGGAGGGGCGGCGTGGTTTTCACCAGTAGTCCATTTATACTTTTTGAGAATTTTTTTCAATAATTTTACTGTTTTTCATCATATAACCTTTACAATAATTTTTAAAATTTACTTGGTTGGCTCAGAGGTATGTTAGCCTTCAAGAAATTTAGACCCCCTGTCATAAAAATATATATCTTATCCGTAAAGTAATGCACTAATGGGTTTCCCACTAAAAAAATCGTCAAGCGTCATGAAATTCAATTCCAATGTCTAGAATTCATCGGTCTTCGTAATTCTTTTCAGCTGGCAACTTAATTTGCATCGTTGATTTATTTATTTTGTTAAAAACATTGATTTATTTTATTAAAATAACATCTGAACAGCATGAAACACGTAGAATTTTTGATATATTTTGAGAATGCCAGAAGAATTTTATTTCAGACGAATTTTTGATTAAACGTATCTCTAAGAGTGATCTGAGTTTACAAGCAGATTAATAATGCAATCACCTTAACCCTCGAGAGTTCCACCGTACCAGGCACGCGCACATGAGGTCAAGAAGGTCAAGACTCTATAATAAACTAATATTTACTACAGTAAAAGATGGTGACTTCTCAATTTCAATAAAGAAACCAAATAATTTTAAAAAAAAACTGTCTTTAGAAATTTGATATCATAGGTACATCTTTAAACCATCGAATACATATTTTTAATTGTTTGTTTATTTGGGAAGTACAAAATAAAATATTGCGATGTAATATCTTTGATATAAATTTCGTGCTTATTTCAATGATTTACCAATCCCAAATAAAAATTGTAAAAAAATCTGAAAATGTCTTTCAAGTTTTTTTCGATTTTTTTTTGTTTATTTAAGGATTGAACCTTCTTACCTAGGAAATCTACAAATCGATCCAAATCCCGATTGAATAAGACCGACATTTATTGTGCATATCAACTGCTGTGATGTCATCGAATATCAGAAAAATGCCAACATGTCCACTTGTGTGCGTGATTAAAAGTTGAAGGAATGGATTTTCATTGACATCGAGTCATTGCCGAGTTTTTTTATTCCAAGACTTGCATTCATTTACGAAAACAAAAGTGAAATTTAAAACGATCTATTTAAAAATGCGAGTAGAATTGTTAAGTATTAAGTTATATAATGCATCACTAGAGACTGATATAATTTAAAATTTTAATTACAAAAAACTATTATAATCGTTGAAGAATTCAGAAAATGTGTTTACATTTTTTAAAGTTTTTTTAAACAGCTTCACAGTTAATTCAATCGACAATACGTTTGAATGTAATCGTAAACCAACTAAATTTGAAACGTATTTTCGAAGCGTCATTGTACCCCATTTAAAAAATTATTAAATTATTTAAAAAATCTAATAATTTCTTAGTGGTAGCGAAAATTATGCAGACATCCAAGATTATCAATGTCGCCACCCGATTCAAAAATCACCCATATTCATCATTTTACGGTAAATAATATTGAAGCGAGGGTGTTTTATTGTGTTGCCGTAGATTCTCTCAGTATCGCTCTGGTGAGAGACCACCATTGCAGTGTTTGGTGACCAGATCTGAATAGTTACGTACTTAACGACCTTCCTCACTCTCTTTTGTCTGGGATTCTTGTTGGATGGTATGGGAAGTTGGGACTCTTGTACGGTATTCACATAAAAAAACTGCTTTTCTCTTTTGATTTTGGTAGTTATCTTATAACGTAATGAAATTCTATTATCTAATATTTTCATGGAATATTGAGTCATAGTTATCTAACAGTGCTCTTTTTCATGTGAAACTTCACAAGAGTCCCAACTGCTCACAACCGCTTGGAGCCAGTGAGACTACGGAATCTCCAATTTGTGGATGTTTTGGGGCTGAAGGTAGTGTTAAGGGGGAAGAGGAAGGTGAGAATGTACCCGGCTATTCAGATATAGACACAAACACGGCTAGAGTCATTTCAAGCCACTTTTTCATTCTGAAGTTTGTTATTACACCAGGGAGGTACCTAGAGTGTAAAATATTGAAAATTGCAGCAAAAATACTATATAACATTTTTAATGAATAAAAAAACACAAATTAATAAAATAAAAATTACTTACGCACACAAGAATTCCAACCCATGACCTCTGATGAAATAAGTCGAGAAAATTACTTGCACACAAAGGAATTCCAACCCATGACGTCTAATGAAATAAGTCGACAAAATTACTTACGCACACAGGAATTTCAATCCATGACGTCTAATGAAATAAGTCTAGAAAATTACTTACGCACACAGGAATTCCAACCCATGACGTCTGATGAAATAAGTCGAGAAAATTACTTACCCACACAGGAATTCCAACCCATGACGTCTAATGAAATAAGTCGAGAAAATTACTTACACACAAAGGAATTCCAACCCATGACGTCTAATGAAATAAGTCGAGAAAATTACTTAAGCACACAGGAATTCCAACGCATGACCTCTAGTGAAATCAGTCGAGAGGATTATCCCTCGACCTCGTAGGTCGGCTCTGAAACTTTCTTGATTTAGTTCAATGTTAATTAAAAAGTTTGTGTTGATTGATGATCCCACTGAAATGATTTATGCAAGAAGAAAAAAAAAATATCCTGAAACTTATTTTATTACATTTAAATATTAATGTTTACCTTATAAGAAAAATACATTATCTAAAAAAGGAATTCTTAAAAAATTTAATTCATTGCATTCTTGTTTTATAATTATGTTTGAGATTAAATATTAAACAAAAATAAACAATTTTAAAAATACTTACAGCAAAAATGAAGTTATTTCAATCATTTCACCAAATTATTATTAACTCTGGCACAATAATTCGCTTTATTTCACCGAAATGCGTAGAACATTCTTGATTCATGAATTTCGTGGTAGACTAAAAATAATATCACCCCGTCAAGTCTTATTAATTCCTTACCATTTATTTTTGTCTTTCCCCGCTATCCCAATATAAGAAAAAGTTTTATTAATAATATGATTTCTCTGTTCCCAAAGGTTAGCTAAACTTATATATATTTTACTTGTAACAAAGTGTTCCACAGGGCTTACGTTCTGGACCACTTTATATAATATCAAGTTTATTAATAAACGTAGTGACAAGAAATCATCGATGAATGAAATACTAACGCAAGTAAGTTAGTGAGTTACTTGTACGCAAGTAAATTAGTTTCACCAATAGTTAAGAGCAACGGTGTCAGTTTTTTTTCATACCAAAATTAAATTTGAATTTTTAGGCCAAAATTCTTCAACAAATTATTTTTTTTTTTGATCAACAGTTGTAGCTTTATTTATTTGTGTATCAAATTATGAAATAAAAGCCGTAAAGAAATCGATTTTTCACAATTTTAGAGGCAAGTTTTGCAATTATTTGTGAGTTAGGACGGGTTGTTTCACAAAATTTTCAAGTTTTGTTAAGTTTCTATTATTTTTTTATTATATCATTATTGGCCAGTTGTTTCACAAAAGTGGAATAATAACTTTCACAATTCTGTGAAAATATTTTTCACAGAACTTGAAAATTAACTTTGAACTTTAAAGAATTGTTCAAAAGAACCTAGCCTATAATGATATAGTAAAAGAACTTGAATGGGACTTTCACAGAAACTGATAACCTTTAAATTTGATGAATTGTTCAAATTCTATCGAAACAACGCATCCTAAGAGTATCTTTCACTCTGGAACGTGACGCAAGTATATGTAAAGGGTGTTCATAAAAGACTGTCCCAGTTTTAATGGTATATTATAACAGTTTAATTTAGACTATTTACAACGCACCATTCATCAAATTGAAGGTTAACTAAAATAGTTTTTATTTAATTTACAAATGTTCTATATGCGCACCTTTTGTTATACTGCACACATCCAACCCAAAGCTCGGAGAAATGGAGGCAATAGCCTCTTCAATTATGTGTCTCAACTCTGGCAATTCATAAGGTAGCGGCGGAACGCAGATACAATCTATTATACAGCCCAAAGGAAAACAAAGACCAGAGAAAATCTGTCATCTCGACCATTACGACCAAACCAACGGTCAGGGACTTCGATGTTCAATCACTCTCGTACGAAGTGATTCCAATGGGGGTGGGCTCCATCCTGGTGCCAAATAAAGTTTACAGGTTCAACAACCTCTATTAGAGCCATTCTTTCAATACATCCAGATAAACCACCCCCGTTACGGTAGCTTCAGCGATGGTCCGTACACTTGACGTCAGGACATAGCTCAGAAAACGTTTAATTTTGGGATTTCTTTCGTGTTCTATAAGTTCATAAGGATGTTCTGACCCCAGATAGGAACATTATGGATATTTATCTTTCTACTTAAAAATGCGCTAACAAAAAATTGTCCAAAGAAGCGAAGTTGGCAGTCCACAATGGAGTGCTTGTACCTACCCTGATGTATGGCATGCATGATGCAAGGCATGGAACTGGCAGAGAATGGATGAAAGTAGACTGAATGCTGTTGAAATGAGATCCCTGAGGTGTATGTGTTGTAAAACCACGTATGATCGTGTGAGAAATGTGGAGATCCACAAAGAGTGCAAGGCTGATGTAAGAGTATTGAGTAAGATTAAGAGAGGGACGCTTAGATAGTTTGGGCATATAGAGCGAATGAGCGAAGAAAGAAGACTAAGGAGAATATATGATGCGAATGTCAATGGTAGTAGAAGTCGGGGACACCCGATGAAGACATGGGACGATCAAGTGAATCAGATCCTCGAGTCGGGCCATGTCAAGAGTCAGAATAATAGAATAGTATGTATTAGACGATGTATGAATAATGTGAATGAGACAAGAAGTGTGTGCCAAGACCGAGTTGTTTGGCGGTCAGTCCTCTCTGCCTACCCCTGCGGGGAAACGGTGAAATGGTTAGTTAGTTAGTGAGTTATCTTCCAAATTAGATGAAAAGGTGACTCATCACTAACACCACACGATTAAGAAAGCCATATTTCCGCTCCAACACTTGACTTGTAAAGTTAAAACGAACACCATAAAATCTGGGAAATTCTTTTATGGAGACCTTGTACATTATTTTTAATGAATAAATAGTGTAATACATAAGACAAATTCATCATATTTGAATTTTAATCGAGAGGCTTACCCCTAGAGCACGGAAGCCGATCGGTTTTACAAAGATAAATGGAACATGTTTCTCTATTAAAATCATAGACAATACGTGTAATATTGCTGATATCTGGGCTTAGTACCTACACGCGAATTATATTTCAAGCCGCTCTTAGCCCGGCAATCCTACTAAGCCGGGCTTAAAATCAACCGATATACCAGGCCAGTACTTGGTACATAACGCTACGGAGACAGTACATAATTTATTAATTTATTTATTGATTAACGTCCTTTTTTGGGGCTTTTACATAAAAATATTAAGAAATACACATTGTTTATTGTAGATAACTGAATTGCTTCATTAGAAACATTTTATATTTGTTTAAAGATAAATAGAAGATTTCCACTGACTTGGTATAATTGTTTCCCTCCATTAGTATTCTGGGCAAAGAGGAATACATATGGTAGTTAGTCCCAGAATTTCCGCACTGAAATTAATCCTGACTTCTAGTATTACGTTGTGCAATCCGGAAGCTTATCAATTCTAGCAATACCGGACTATCAACTAAATCATTTAGAATTTTATAAAGAAATACCACGTCAGTGAAATTTCTTTTGTCTGACAATTTGAGCATATTCATATAATTTAAGTGTTGTAGTTTAACATAATTGCATGAATACCCATTTTAATATTTATGATAAGGAAGAATTTGTTTTGTATTCTTTCAACAGCTTGTACATGTATATTCTTTTTGTATTCTTTCAACAGCTTGTACATGTGGGTTCCAGACAGGAAAATTGTACTCAAGTTGACTTCTTACATAGGCAAAATAAAACAATTTTATACACTTTACATTGTTAAAATTAATAATAACGTGTGATTTGATATTTGCCTCTTTATTATGTCTGTACTTACCGCATTTCTGTAACAAGCGCTCAGCTCTCGCTAAGGGTCAGGTCAAAAGATTTTTATACGACTACATAAAGTCTAACGGCTATCGTTACATAACGATAGTGGATATAACGCGTAAAGGTCGCCGTTATATCTGGAAACTATCAATCGGAGCGAAGGTTTCGAAAGAAGTCTTCGATGGTGTGTTCGTTATGCGTTATAAACGTGCTGTGAAAGGTTTCTAAGGTGATATCGCGCTGTTTATATGCGGACGGGCGGAAGAGTGATATAGTTCGCGACCTTTTGATTTGAATATTTTTGTAGCATTCTGAGAAACTGGTAAAAGTGCAAAAAATCACGTTCTGACGAAAAAAGGGTTATTTTATCTGAAAGGTTTAAAAATAAATGTATAATGCTGACAAAGCTGATATCTGGTACCATATATTAATGCAACGCTATAATATAGATTTATAATATTTGCAAGTTTTTTGTTACATTGTTTTTTTGTTCTTGTTGTTGTTTATTGTTATATCTGCGTTACTATGCAGATTTCGGTATTGGGAACTCTATGTAAAAAGTAAAAAGTTCTACTTATAATTGTGCTTATTTACGTTACAATAAATAGGTCTGGATTTAGCTACACTGTTCATTACCCGAGGGTTAGTAATTCTCTAGTTCGAGAAGCTTGTTCCCTGTCAATATCATCTCACAAGTACTTGTTACACTCTAGCGACATCTGACGAACTCTGGAGTAAGTTTTATGACTAGCGCCATCTATCGCTTAAATACTCAACCCTATTACCATACATCACATTTATATTTGTGACAATTTGCAGAATGGTGGGTACTTTCAGTATCACCACGGTGAAAGACCATAATTCAGAATCTAAAATTTCCTTTAACTTGCTCAAGTAATGTTTCCTCTTCTCCATAACTTATCCCTCCACTGTGGATGCAAGTCTCACAGACGGTTGGAAGAAGTTGGGACTCTTGAGCGGCATTCATAATAAAATAAAATAAAAAACAAAAAATTGTTGGCCTGTCTGGGGCTAAGGAGTCGAAAAGTCAATTGTAGATTAGCGACCAAAGGGTTATTTCAAATCGGTGAAAATAACACTTCCTGAGATTATCTGAACAGAGTTTTCAGAGCACAGTGGTTACATGGGAGTGAAGAATATGTGACTACTTAAATAATTTTGCAAAGTCTACTACTGGTCACATTATCTGATCAGAGTATTCGTGCACGGTGGTTACATGTGAGTGAAGAGTAGGTGACTGCTTGTCTACTACTGGTCTCGTTATCTGATCAGAGTGTTCAGTGCGTAGTGGTTACATGGGAGTGAAGAATAGGTGACTACTTAAATAATTTTGCAAAGTCTACTACTGGTCACATTATCTGATCAGAGTATTCGTGCACAGTGGTTACATGTTAGTGAAAAGTAGGTGACTGCTTGTCTACTACTGGTCTCGTTATCTGATCAGAGTGTTCAGTGCGTAGTGGTTAGATGGGAGTGAAGAGTAGGTAAGAGTAGTAGTCACGCTCATATCTCCGACTACCAGTGTTTGGGAGTCAATGTACAAAATAATGTATTTTCATGTTACAAAAGCTTATGACTTCAATCAGAAACGCCAAAAATCAAAATTAATTGATGGTTCTTAGCGTGTGCAGATAGAAATAGACACCCATCGAAAACACTAGCATTGCTGGAAGCCGGGAATTCTCAAACGTATTTGAACTCCCAACGGATTATCGATACAACTATCTCGAAAATACTGGAGAATATATTATTTCTTATAATTTATTATTCATACTATCCATGTTGTAATTGTTAGTATGATTTACCTATGCTTGTGTCTGATAAGCCAACACAGACACCTTGTATTTTAGTTAACAAAAGAATATTATTGTTGCCAACTTACTTACCAATGCTTCTTTTGTTGACATTTTTGTTTTTATTTTTCGTACATTTGTTACTAAAATTTTGTTTATTTTTGTATACCGGTCTCGAAACGACCGTGTCATAAACTTTTCTTTTTTGAGTTTAAATTTAATGTTATTATTATATTAAGTTTACATATATGTATTTTTTTAAATGATATAATTGTAAAGCTGCGCATCTTAATACAGGAATGCCCTAGTGAGATGTGCAGAGTATGTTTTTTAAGTTAAGGTTTTTTTTCTTAATAAATATGACTTAATTCGTTTTCTTCTATTTTAAAACACCTAAACTTGAACTTGATAATTTTTAAAGAGTAAAATAAAAATTTTCAATTTGAACGACTACGATATAATATAATAATTCACAAGATAACGTTGCGACAAAAACTCAAGTGGAAAATTTTAACCGTGTACGCATATTGGGCACGTCTGGTGTGTTCCCGGCTGTGCACCGAAGCAAAAGGAACTAAATACCAAACTAGATCGTCGAAGCATAGTTATTTAATATAACGGTAGAACAATGACAGAATTTCTACCTGACGCGATATCTGTAGCAGCCAAAATAATGCAATCATTCCGAAAAGAAAAGAAAATCTGTCAAACGCACCGTTTGTTTCTCAAAGTCAACTGTTTAGTCAGTTATTTTTGGGCTTTAGAACAGAGGTAACTGCAATATACTATAAAAATTTTGTGAACCTGTAATGCTAATAATAATTATTTTGATTTTATTGTATTTATCAAAAAAAACTTGTGTTTAAAAGACAAGGTGTTTATGCTCAGCACAAAGGATAAACAAATATTATAAGCAATCATTTTTAGCCTGAAACACAAATATACTTTATAAAAATCTTCCAAGAAAGAATAAATGCCGCCTACGGGAATTAAACCTGTACCATTTGTTCCTAAGTTTGGAAAATTCGACATTATTTATGCCATTTAGTCCAAAACGATTTTTTTAAATTCTATTCTTTGTATGAAGATTTTCAGAAAATTTCAGTTTGTGCGCGCCCCACAGATTTCCTGAAAATCTTCATTAAAAAAAAACGAATTTAAAAGAAAAAGACGTTTTCGGATACAAAAACATAAATAACGCCATTTTTTGTAATATTTGCACTCTAGATCACCCAAAAGTTATTTATTTATTTATTTATTGACGCCCTATTGGGCTTTTAAGTACATAAAAAATTACAAATTTTAAATTACAACAGTATAAAACAAACAATAGAAAATCGAAATAAAATATAATGATTTCTCATACATTATTTACATTTAAAAAGTGGTGGACTAATTTGGCTTTAAATGTATTGAAATTTAAATTAAATATGTCAGCGACATCACTAAGTTCATTGCCCAACCTATGTATTCTTTCTAACACAGAATTCGTAGCGAAGTTATTGTTGTAGAATAAAATATTCCGTCTAGTATATTTTGGAGGTATATGTAAAGATAGCAAGTTTATAGTGTCAGGGCAGTCTAACCTTGAATGAACAATTTTATATAATAAAAGGAGATCAAATATTTTTCGCCTTTCAGATAATTTCGATAAGTTAAGTTTACTGCGTAAATTGACATAATTGATTTCAATAATAGGAATACCAATTTTGAAATTAATAAAACGTAAAAATTTATTTTGAATTTTTCAATTTGTAAACAATGAGAGTTGAAATGAGGACACCAAATGGTTGCATTGTATTCAACCTGACTTCTAACCAGAGACGTGTATAATAATTTTATAGTTTTTATGTTATTAAAGTCTTTAGCAATTCTGAGAATAAATCCAAGCATTTGTAATCCCTTACTGGTAATGCTATTAATGTGATTCAAGAAGCGTAATTTGGAGTCAAAGATAACTCCAAGGTCATTGAATTCAAAAACTCTTTTTAGATTGGCATTGTTAATTGAGTAGTCGAATAATAAAGGGGTTTTAGATCTATGGAAACTGATCGTTTGGCATTTGTTGATATTAAGATGTAATTTGTTTACGATGCACCATTCATAAAGTTTATGTTAATTTGTAGAGTTAAACAATCAGAAGAATTACCGATCGATTTAAACATCTTTAGATCGTCGGCGAATAGAAGAAAGTGAATATTATAGAAAATTAGTGAAATATCATTAATAAATAGTAGGAACAGAATTGGTCCTAGGTGGGAACCTTGGGGGACCCCACTTGAGGCAAAAAAAGTGTAAGAAGTTGTGGATGTAATTTTTACAGATAATTTTCTGTATGATAAGTAACTTCTAAGCCATTCAAGAAAGTTGCCGCCTATTCCCAAGTGTTCTAATTTTTCCATTAAAATGCGATGAGGAACAGTATCAAAGGCTTTGCTAAAGTCAGTATAAATTGTATCAACATGAAAACCCTTGGACAGTGCATTAGAAATAAAATTTTCTTAAAGCAATAAGTTAGATGACGTAGATCTGTCTGGCATAAAACCATGTTGAAATGTTGATATAATTGGTTTAATTTGATGCATGATTTTACTTAATATAATCTTTTCTAAAAGTTTAGGTAGTGATGACATAATACATATGGGTCTATAATTTTCAATTTGGCATTTATCTCCTTTTTTAAAAATAGGTGTTATAAAGCTACTTTTCCAAATTTCAGGAAAACAACCTGTAGATAAGGATAAATTGAAAATTATAGTAATAGGAAGAGCTAGAACATGAACACAGTTTTTAAGTAATATTGAGGGAATCATATCTGGCCCCGAATTCGACCTGGTATCCAGCTGTTTGATAAAAGTCACAACATCATTTACTACCACATGGATGTTATGCAAGTTGAGTGAGCTTTCGATAAATTGGGGTTTATCAGATAATATGTTGTCATTGTCTTCAACATATACACTCTTGAAGAAATCTGTAAATAAGTTTACAATATCGTTTTTGTCATGACCCACTTTTTTCCCGTAAAACATTGTACCGGGAAAGTTAGAGTTATTTTTCCGAAAGGAGTTAGCGTAATTCCAAAATTTATTAATGTTTGTTAAAATAGAATTTTCAACATTGTTGGTGTATTTCTTGAAACATACTTTCGATTTCCTAGTACAATCTTTACGCAGAATGGAGAATGCGATATAATTATCTAGCGTTCTATTTATTTTATAACGTTTGTGGGCAATTTTTTTATCGTACGTTAGATTAATTAGTTCAGAATCGAACCATTTAGGGAATTTAGAAGTGTAATATTTTTGTAGGAGTACAAATCTATCGATTGCTTGATAAATTACATTGTAAAAGTATTCTAAGGCCTCATTTAAACTTGAGCTTTTACAAGTGAGATCATAAGCCCAATTATAAGTAGATAAAAATTCTATTATCTTTGGGTAATCTGCTTTTTCAAAATTACGCTTGACAATCGTGGGGTCAATTACCTTAACATAAGTATTGATGTAATTGATTATTAGAGGGGGGTGGTATTTATCGAATGGAAGAATCATTTCATCAGAGGCATACACATTAACACTAGAAGAATTTGTAAAGACAAGATCGAGAAGACGAGAATTGATGTTGTACACATGGTTTTTCTGAAGCAGATTTAAAAAGTTCGACATTTCTATAATTTCATGGGAGCCATGATTGATGTTGTCCGGACTCGAGGACGCGATGTTCTCAATGTCCCATACAATATTTGGAAGGTTGTAGTCACCCATCAGAATAAATGTAGCATCAGGAAATTTTCTTCGCATAGTTTCAACTTCAAGGTGGTGCTCCTTATATGTTTGCAGGCTGGAGGATGGTGGTATATATGTGCAACCGATTATAAGTTTTTCATTTTTTAAGGAAACCATTACAAACACTTGTTCAAGATGTTTGTGAAGGCATTTCAGTTTCTTCGAATTCAGTTTGGTAGATACTGACAATAGTACGCCGCCACCTCTTGTTTTATTGCTGGAACTTTGACATCTGTCGTTTCTGTAAATGAAATGATCTAAAAACCCCAGTTCTTGATCGTTTATGCCAGCATTTAGCCATGTTTCAGTAAGGGCATAAATTTCGTAATTCATCGTTGGTAATGTACATTTTAGTTCTTGAAGTTTCGTTCTCAGTCCTCTTACATTTTGATAATATATTATTAGTTTGTGGGTCAGTTTTTTGGATTTAATTTTACAATTGTTGGGTGATTATTAATGTACTTGATTGTAATGTCTTGCTCACCCGATGATTGCCTATTTTTTAGTTCGATTCGTAAATTATTTAGATAGTTCCTTTGAGCAACTGATTGATCAGGGTACATGCGGATGTTATTCTTCAGCAAGTGTTTTTTGCCGAGTAGGATTTTTGGCCATTTAGACTCAGCGAACTCGACTTTTACACCCCTCGGTTTATTAGTATCCCTTTTCCCGATTCTGTAAACTTTCAGGTCAAGAGAATTGGTAGAGTTGTCCAGGTCGAAAATGATTTTTTTATGCTGGTAGTGTCGTCTTTCATAATATCAGTCTGGGTTATTGCTTTGCTCTCGGGGAAGTTACATATTATAATATTTTTTTCCCTTAAGTTTTGGTCATTCATCTCAGCAATAATATCGCAGATGTTATTTGTTTGGAAATTAGTAGTGGTAACAGCAGGAGGAATATTTTTGTACACTGATAATTCGCCTTCTAGGGTAGCCATTCTTGCAGCCATTTGGCCTATGGACCCTAGGATATTATTAGTTTTGGGCATTATTTTGGCAATATGCTCCTTGGTAAATTTGTTATTGGGATCCATCACAATATTTGTTAGTGCATTGATGGCATCTTGTGCAAGGGATATGTATGTCTGCGCATCCATGATGAGTTCGGATTTAGGTTAATAAAAATTAAAAATGAATAGTAGGTTGAACTCCCCTGATTACTGATTGGAATCAGGTTCACTTACAGGTAGTATCAGTACCTACTACGGTCACAAGGCGTGCGGAAATGCAGGTTACCTGCTTTTGGTGCAACAATAATATTAAATATTGAATTTAAGTAAAGTTATTATTATTTGTTATTAAAACTTCGGGCTTTTATTTTGTTGTTGAGGACACAAAGAAATGAACAGATTCACAACTTTTACACTGGAACACAATGGCACAGGAATAGTGTGTTAAGTTTTATTTTAAATATTTTGTGGACAGAAATAATTCGTGACTGGTTTAGTTTACTGTTGTTGAGAGTGAGGAGTTATGATCTGCATTTGACCTCTTTAACCGGTCTCTCGACTCATCGCTCATCAAGTTATTAATTTAAGGAAAATTACCTTTTTTCCTCTGGTCTAAAGGATATTTCTCTACAAATTGAACATTTTTTTCCAAATCAATGCCATTTATACTTCACCAAATCTGAAAGCAAGTTTATTTAGTCAATAAGACACTTGTTAATAATTGCTATTTTGCTTCTCCGTGTTTATTGATCAATTCATCTCAACTCCTCGAGAGCCTTAATTGCCAAAGTGTCTTTAATTGAGAGAAACAAATAATAAATAAATAGGGAGAAAGACGACCTCTAACGACGGAACGAAAAGTCGTTATAACCGTAACGACGCCGTTGGAAAATCCTAACGGCCATTAAGGCTCTTTCAATCAACGGAACAAAACATTTTATTTCAATCTTGTGGCTGTTTCCAGTTGTTTAAAATGGCACTTTTTATATAATACACAAGTTTTAACGGTGAATAGAGAAAATGAGTCGACTCACAGTAAATGAACACAAAAAGAGCATTTTTAAGAATGTAATTGATGTTATCGCAGGTGGGATGGTTAGTTAGCAGTCATATGAATCGAGTTCGATACACAATGCTTGGAGCGATTTAACTCCTAATCAAGGATTAAGAATCTTACAGTTCGAACATCACTTTTCAAATAAACATCAGTTAGTTCTTTTATACTTTCTTTGATATATATTTTTTATATTTTGCCACAAAAAAAAAATGATTTAATGCTCTTGGTTTGCTGAAAATAATATCATATATGTAAAAAGTTGGATGATTCTCTACGCCAAAGAGAATAGTCAAAAAACTCAGCAGAAGATTTAACAGATTTATTGTTGAATCAAATCATTTACACGAAAATAAAAACGTCGATAATCATTAAGTACAGAGTGTTCGATCGTGCAGAGTAACGTTATACGGAGTTGGACTTGTTGAAGCGAGTGGAATGATGCAAGTACATAGGTCCTCCTCCGCTTATATAGGTGATGATTCCCTTGTTCTCGTCTTCCACGGGCTGGAGCAAAGCGTCTGGAGTTCGAACCCTCAGGATTGCTGACTCGGTTCATTGTATGAATGTTTTGCATCACCTGCATTCCTTCACGTTCATCTTATCAGCAGTTTTCGTATCGCGGTATCAGTGGTCGATATTTCAATTCGTGTTTCGTAATACATTGTAGTCTGATTGTTAATTCAGCTTTTCTTCGCCTTCCTACACGTGCGATATGATTTCCGACGCTAAAAAATGAACATTAAAAAAAAAATTTAAAAAGTTTTTAAAAATAATTAACAGATATAAAAATTATTTACTTTATATTAATAATAATACACCAATGTTTAAAAGGCAAGGTTATTTATGCAAAGTACAAAGGATAACATATTATTTTTAAGCAATAATATTATTAGCTTGAAACCCCTATATAAATTGGAAAAATCTTCCAAAAAAATACATGCCGCCGATGGGAATTGAACCTGCAGCATTCTGATTGCCGGTCAGGTGCTATACAAATATGTGAAAAATTACATGTTATCTTTTGTGATAGACAAAAAAAAGTAGTCTTAAAAATTAGTTTATTATTAAAAATAATAATATTTGAAAATTCAAATTATATTCACCAATAAATGAAGATATAATATGTCTCGACGCCATCTAGTGGGAGATTTAGCCTTTCCTAAAAAAATAAAAAATAATTATTTTACAAGCAATAATTATTCGCCTGAAACACTCATCCACATTGAAAAATCTCCTGATAAAAGATACATGACGCCAACGGGACTCGAACCCGTGTCCCTTCGATTTCCGGTCGACAGCTCTGACCACTGAGCTATGGCGGCTTATCTCTTACCCGCGAAATGATTCAATATATACTAGTGTTTCATTCAACAATTACTGCTTGTTACATTTTTTCACCTGAAAACAACCAACTTTATTTTATATGAGTTGTGAAAATAAAGTTGGTTGTTTTCAGGTGAAAAAATGTAACAAGCAGTAATTGTTGAATGAAACACTAGTATATATTGAATCATTTCGCGGGTAAGGGATAAGCCCGCCATAGCTCAGTGGTCAGAGCTGTCGACCGGAAATCGAAGGGACACGGGTTCGAGTCCCGTTGGCGTCATGTATCTTTTATCAGGAGATTTTTCAATGTGGTTGAGTGTTTCAGGCGAATAATTATTGCTTGTAAAATAATTGTTACCCTTTGTGCTATGCATAAAAAATCTTGTCTTAAACATTAGTTTACCAAAAAAATAATAAAAAATAATTGTTTTCTAGTGAAAAAATCTAATAATTAAACATATCACACCTTGGCGTAAATTTATTTATTTTATTTAAACACTCTTTTTGCGAGTCATGCTCCAAAATATAAATATGAATTATTCGTTTGCGAATCGTTGCGAAAAGATTTTTTTTTTATTTTTTTTTTTTTATAGTGAATACCTCACAAGAGTCCCAACTGCTCCCGTCTGGAGCCAGTGAGACTATGGCATCCCCAATTGGGGGATGTTGTGAGGCTGAAGGTAAGTGGGGAAGGGAAAGAGGAAGGTGGGGAAGTACCTGGCTATTCAGATCTAGTCACTAAACACGGCTAAAGCCATTTGGAGCAACGTTTCAATTCTGAATGGTGGTCTTACACCAGGGCGATACTGGTAGTATCTTCCACTCTGGAACGTGCCGCAAATATACTATATATTATTTTAATTAATTAATTGTGAAATAACACAAATTAATCAAATAAAATTTATTTGCGCACGCCGGGTTCGAACCCGCGACCTTCGGAATGGCAGTCCAATGCGTTACCACTGGACTATGCCGGCCGTCAATTATTTGGAAGTTGATTGCCGTTTCGTCATGCAATCAACTTCCAAATAAACATATTCATTAACTATAGTTCAATACTATCTCATATGCACTGTGCAGTGCTGCAAAATGTTTTGATGAATACATGTAAAGTTGTGAGATATGATTTCAGGTTTATTCGGAACTGAAGCATGTGGAGATTGTATGTGCATCAATTTGTTTTTATTAGGTATTTATGATTAAGCCTGCGATTGACCCTTTTTATCAAGGACGTAAAGTCGTGCTGCATATATTTAATAGCATTAGATAATTGATCATCAGATATAACAAGAGTAGTGTCGTCTGCATATACAATTTTATTAACCTATAAAAAAAGTTTTTTCATTTTTGATACAAAGCGTGTATCACAACTGTATTATATTTATTTGTAATTCGTGTATCTTTTTGTACTTAATAAAAAAATGTATTTATGTGTAATGTAATTGAAAAATGTATTAATTTAATTGTTATTTCTAGTTGAATAAGTATAAATATTTATTTTTGTGCATATTTGCATAAATGAAATAAATTAAAAAAATATTATTATTAAGCAATAATTGTTGGCCTAAAACGTCTACTTAAATTGATGAAATCTTCAGAGAAAAAAATAAATGCCGTCAACGGGAATTGAACTGAATCCGCAGCTTTCTGATTGCCGGTCAGGTGCAAATAAGTTAAAATATAACTTTCTTTTAACTAGAATAAAATTTTTAAAAAAAATTAAAATAAGATACAAGGTGCAATCAGAAGGCTGCGGGTTCAATTCCCATCAGCCATTATTTTTTTTTCGGAAAATTTTTTCAATTTATATAGGTTTTTCAGGATATAATGGGTATGATTTTATAAAAAGTAATGATTGCTTAAAAATAATATGTTATCGCTTGTGCTATGCATAAAAAACCCCGTCTCTTAAACATTAGAATATCATCAAAAATAAAAATAAATATATATTTATTTTTAACAGAGTGTAAAAGTTTTCGTCTTTATAAATCCAAATTTTTTTAGTTTTCAGTGGGATACAAACACATTTCTGTAAAAGACACAGCTAAACCGTATATCTTCCATTTGCAGTACTTGCAAGAGAAGCAAATTAATTTATTCAAATGTTTAATTTTATATCAGTCCTAGAAAATTCATACGGAGACAATATAATATTTCTTTAATAAAACGTCACGCGTTACTATTTGTAAATAAGTACAGTTTGTTGTATTTGCAATAATTTATGAAGCGTGTTTTCTCGCCGCGATAAATAATTCGTTCCTCTCATAATTCCGAGACGAAGCGCCCGGGTAACAGATAGCTAGCAGTTAACGTGGAATTTATTATACCTCCTAGAAACAAACAAACAGACGCAGGGATAGTGTTATAGAGCTGTGAACATCCAGAAATACGATCAATTTTGGAATGATTACTTGATACTATAAACCTTGATTTTAAAAAAATTGGTATTTATACTTCCACTTATAAAATAATGATCATCACTGATACATAGCACTCTCTTTAGGGTGAATTGCCTAATACAAAAAAAAAAATAATAATAATAATCAGGCAGAAAGATAACTATCTATTTATATAAATGAGGTTGTCTGTGCTTGTGTGTGTACCTGGCGGGCGGTTTCGATTTGATGTTTATACAAATCTACAGTTTTATTCTGAGATTGATCAAATTTTGTACACTTTCAAATCAAGATGAAGGTAGCCAGTAGCCCGAATTTTTAGATGAACGGAATCTTTAATACTTTCAAAGTAAACGAATATGGTTTGGTGGTAAAAATAGAACACCTTTTACAATTAGAATTAAATTCTATATTTTAGCATTATTCAGAGATTTTAAAGCTTGAAATGTTAGAAAACATGATGTAGTCACCGAACTTTCTCAGAGACGTCTTTTAGAGCCTGAAATGTGAGAGAACATGATGTGGTCGCCGAACTTTCTAAGACACGTCTTTTAGAGCCTGAAATGTGAGAGAGCATCATGTGGTCACCGAATTTTCTCAGACACGACCTTTTTAAATTTATTTTTTAGAGTCGCAAACAGGGCATTAATGAAATACGCTGAAAGTACAAACATAATTAAAAATATAAATTTCTCTGCACTCAAATACACCTGCAAAATTCATTCATACAAAAAAATACAAGTATAAAATCCTACTCTGAATGACGAGTCTTATCAAGTTGATAGGTCACTCTGTGGTACAAGGTGAAAATACACGGAAATATTAAATATTAAACACAAATAATAATGTAAAAATAACAAATTCAAAAACACGTGTTTATCCCACCGACTAAATAAAAAATAGACGGGGCGGGGCGTATTGGTATTAAAGTTGACCCCTAAACCAATTTCAATTTGGTTCACTATTTATTTACTGTTTTGAACTATTTAGATCTCACTCTGGCATTGCGTTTTACACTTTGTTGGTCTACAATGGAGGTAATTTCTAATTAGTCTCCCAGTCTTGAAAAGCGAGTTCATTTTTTTCAATCACATAAATAACCCAGTTCCACATATTTTAGGGTGTACCTATCTTGGACTATACTTTTGAGAATGTAATCAGCTATTTTAACAAAATAAAATATATCTCACAGATTGTTTGAAGTTTGTTGAATATTAACATTTATAAATAAAAATAATTAATTAATATTTCTTTCACGCCGTCATGTATTTAAATTACTACAACACTATTGTCACATAGTGAATTCTCTTCACTGGTTTCGCATACGACTTTAGAAGCTTGTACAATAAGTTGGATTGTAAGTTCATCTCCATATCTTGTGACGCAATGCTGTTTAGGGTTACCATTGGCCTATAGATGAACAAACTACATCATGGGATTTGAGGATTAACTTTGTGCTCTGATTTATATTGTAAGAAACATGCATTTATATAATCTAGGCTTTCGAAGTGAGGCAGCGGAATTCGTTGGAGAGTTGTATTTTGAAGTTACTCCTAGGTGAGGTTATTTTCAGATTAAAATTATGTTTCAAAGGGCGAATTGTGTTATTTATATGTCAATGGTTAACCCTCATCAGAATTTAGACTAATTGCCACTATAGTCCTAGAGGTATTGCTTTTATCGTGTGGGAGATATATACATTTTTTATAATTGAAAATAAATACTCGGCGTGGACTATTTCTTACTTTAAAAATTGTGTCAATAAATGTAAAACCGTGATTTTTATTGCGTTTTGGCGAGTAATAAATTGTAGAAATCTCTTAAAAAACTACATTTAATGAAAACGGTTGCCTTTTGAGAAACTTAATGCAACGAATCCCTTTTGATTCTTAAGCCCATTGCCAAACACGGAGGCACATAAATATTTCGGCAATTATTTACTTAATGTTTTAATGAATAGGATAAAATTCAGAATGAAGCGTTCCTGGCTGTCAAAGGGAATGAATTTATGGCGTTCGAAGGATTTCAGGTCGAATTATTAACGCTGAAATATGACTATTAGTGCCTTCCCTGCAGTAAACCAGCCTACGAACCTAGACAAGGAGGGAAATCATTAACCTAACTGCTTTAGTTTTGATGTTTTTATTTATTGTTTTTTGATTTTACCTATAAAGCCTTTCAGTCTTCGATTTAAGAGGCCAAGGAAAGCTTGATAACATTGATTTATGTTCAGTTTATTAATTTCATTATTTTATTGTTATAATATATTGCATTAGTCGTTTGACGGCCTCCGTGGTTTAATGTTTATGATTATGGTTGTTTCTGAATGATATATCAAATAGAACGCCAGTTACTCACAGGTAACATAAGTTAACACTAGATATAAAATCGATATTTAAACTAGAAGGTGGTGAGCGAACACAGAACGCCTCGCGCCGTGTGGTAACTCAGCAGAAAGGAACTGAATCCTGGATGTGCTCGAGACTGTGTCAGAGATAACTCGTCCGCCTTGGTTCAAGAGTTGCCAATAGAAGGTATTCCAGTACGAGATCCCTGCTGTGTTTGCTTCTGATTAAAACACACAAAATTATTTTGTTGTTTTTCACATTTTTTTTTATTTATTTGTTTAATATTTGTATTTTTTACAATAAATATACAATGTTAACAAGTCATACTGTTTTAATTTATACAACACTTCCATTAAAAGCATTTTCTTGTGGATGGAAGAGGAGTGTACATTTGCGAAAAAATAATATTACTAGGTTACAAAGTTTAAAAAAAATACAAAATTAAAATCCACACAAATTATTGTATTTGGAAGAAAGAAAAAAAAATTATGTAGGATAAATAGGGTACAGTAGGATAATTTGTGTGATTTTCAAGTGAAACTAGGGGAATCAGTTTTTTTGTTAACGATTTCCCTAAAATATTTTTTTATATGAAATATTTTCTTTGGTGTGTATAATGGTGCTGGGCAAAAGAAATGTGTAGTTTAGGGCACGCAAATATATATTTAAGTCTGGTTCGATTTTCAGCTATGAATAAGTATTTATCTTTTTCTTTTGTAATTTGAATAATTTAATTTTTCATAAAAGGACGGGTTGTTTCGGAGATTTTGAACAATTCATCAAATTTCAACGTTCATTTTCAAGTTCTGTGAAAGATTTTTTCAAGTTCTGTTTTATTTCAGTTTTGTCATTCAACTAGCCTACAATGATATAATAACAGAACTTGAATAGGACTTTCACAGAACCCGAAAATGAACGTTGAAATTTGATGAATTGTTCAAATTCTCCGAAACAACTTTGGAACTTTGAATTCTTCGAATACGCGTTCAGTGGGAAGTCTGGAGGTTTTTTTAGTATTATTTTTATTATGACCTTTTGAACAATTTCTATGGGGGTCAGGCTAGTTTTGTAATCTGCTCCTGATACTCCTGATAACTTATAATGGCATATTGCAGAACAGACTGTACTAATGCATAATATATTGAGTATAGATTTTTCATTGTTAAGAAATTTGTGATTCGTAAGAATATACAAATTAATTTTGTTTATTGAATGGCAGATGTGATCTTTCCATTTTAGGTTTTTATCAATGATTATTCCTAGATATGTAATTTTATCAGCTGTTTTCATTGATTAAACATAATATATCATTTATTTGCGGCACGTTCCAGAGTTGTAGATACTTTTAGTATCGCATTCTTTATGTGAATACCGCAAAATAATTGCTGCACAACTACTCCCAACCATCTGCTTGTGAGATCATGGTACCCCCAATTGGGGTAGGTTTTGAGGTTGGAGGTAGTTGTTGGGACTCTTTAACCAATGTTTTTAAATAAAGTAATAACATAAAGTGTTGATATTAAGAATGGAATGCAATTTTCGGCTGAGCATGACATAATATAGTTATACAACTTTTAAAATACCCGCTTATCTGATTTAAGCAATACACTTTAAAATAGTTCTTATGGAATCTGTGTAACGCATTCTCTATACCAACACTCTCTAAACCTTTAAGAAGAAACTACAAGCCAAAAATGTGTATATTCTTGGTATACCTTATATTGTAGGAAATAGGTATTAAAATCGTTTGACAAACGGAGTCTAGAATCGTTCGATTTCAAGCACAAAACTGGTTTTTATTTATTTTGTAAATAATTTTATAAGAAAGCAAAAAAGTGAATCAAATGAAACTGTCACAGATAATCTTAGCTATAAAACTGTGTTTTTTAAAAGTTGTTTCCTTTACGCGTTCATACATTTCTTTTGAGAAAATATTTTTTTTAGTAGTTTACATTTATATTTTTTATAAAGTAATTTATTTTTTTATGTGTATTATACTCAAGCGAAACGATAGGAAAACCTTCAATTTATCTAAAGCATATTTTTTGGTATTCATAATTCGTTATAAAGATTAATCAAAATGGTGATTTGGCATTAAGCTTAGCCTTAACATACTTTGTATATTTTAGTAATTTCAAAAAAGTATTTGTTTATTATTTACTTTAATGAAATTCTTTGTTTTGCCAAAAATGTCCCGAAGGTTTCTACAGATATTTCAAATCCAGACTCATCTCAGAAAGAAAAAAAAAAACAAATTTGATAAAAAATTCATCAGACCAGGGTTTAGCATTGGCTTAGAATTCTGGATGCTCACGAAGAAAAGCTAAATGGCAAAATATTTTCTTGAAAGGAAGATTCTATGCTGCTGGCAGCTTAGAGTAGACTCCATTAAAATACTTGTAGAACAAACTCAGTATGCCCACTTTTCATCTGTTCATTAGATATGGCAATCGGTCAGTTAACAATGGATTGTCAAACAGACGGACCACCCTCCTTTGCTCAGAATCTAGTAGATTTATCAAGTATTTTGGAGGTTTAGCCCAGTGATGATTTTTAGCAGCTGATATTTTCATGGATGCCAGAAATACTCGGGCTAGAATTACAGATGCTCAGTTTCAATGAAGCCAGAATTACCGACTTCTATAGAGCCCCGATATTTGAGCCGGTCTAATTTACTTCTTCGAGCAATTCTATGTAGTCAAGTAATGAACATTTATAATGGAGTAGCCATTTGCAAGAAGATGATGTTTGGCGGACAAAATACGACTACGATCTCTTCTAATTGTCAAAAGCTGTAATAGTACAATTCATAAAATTGGGATGGCATCGCTGAGCAGGATGCAGCAAAAATTAAATATAGATAATCAACGAAAACGCCTCTCAATAAAATGATTGCATAACGAAAGTGCTTAAACTAATGCAGCTGAAAAATGTTGTGGAGAACACCACTTCTTGGTAGTAACTTGTAAAAGATAGCAGGAGACCAGCAGGAATGATTGCAGTTCACAGAGGCAGCCAGGACTCACCAATAATTATACCATCGATGATGATTATCAAATATTTTAATGTTTGAGACATTGCAGATAAAATTGTCATTTCCATCACAATTCAAAGGTCAATTAGGTTTTTGTAACATTTTTTTATGAACTCTTAAATCTAAAACGAGTAATACAAACAAAAGTTAAAATTAAAATAACTTCTGATCACAGTTATTTAATATCTTACCAATCTGTTATCTGTATTGGTTGCTACCCAAATTCTCATAGCTCCGGGCCATTCTGAAGAATTCCAAAGATAGAAATTAATAATAGATCGAACTGGCACTGATGTAAAGTAAATAATAATTTTTGATTACTTCTCGATTACGTTTTGTATTTGACCAATGGATTGTAAAATATTTGAGGACCGCGGTGCGTAGTGTGTGTAGGCTGCCCAAAAATTGTTATAAAGTAAACAAATACCACAGAGTGAATAAGATATCAATGGAAAGTAAATAAACCTATCGTGAAAAGGATCAAATACCACGAACGCAATCATTCTTTACGGATTTAGAAAATATTCTTTGAAAAATAACCCTTTTTTACTTATCTTATTTTGGCTTAGTTTTTAAATAAGTATATTTGATTATTGAAACAGAAAAATCAGAAAAGGATACGGTCACATCTAGGACTCGAACTCAGGACCCTTGCCTTGCCGGGGCACCGCTCTACCACTGAGCTAATGGGACCCTACCGCCTTCGGTCATATTTAACTGTATCATACTTCGAATAAGAACTACCAATATTGTCTTCATTTTTTCACCGCACATTTGCTATTGGCTACTATCTTTATGTATGATCGCAAGATTCAACCCGAACTAAATGCAATCTAGACAGCGTATTTTTAGATAAACCTATCTTATTTTTCATTTATTTTAATGTGCGACATCTATTGACTGTACTGCAATTAATTATTCTTGTCTTCAATTATTAAATATTACAATTTGAGGATTTACTCAATAAAGTTATTCCAAAAAATAAATAAGTAGTTTTGAATTTAATATTGTTTTCGTGAATTTACTAATTCAAATCTTAGAAGTGGAAATTAACCCACTTTCCGATATCCGATCTATCTGAAAGTTGGCAGATATACTCGCTGTCGATGACGATGCATTACTGAATTCCGTTAAGTCCAAACTTAAACTTTAGGGCGCACAGTTTATACCCGTGCCGTGCCAGCATCGGACCATCCCGTCAACCATTTTAGCTACATTCTGTATATTCTTTGTGGCAATCAGTGCAATACACGTAGACATATATGCATTTATCTGAAATCGGATGACGTTACAACTGTTAATATATGAAATAAATATCTCTCCTACCCAATTAAAATTTGGTTCAGTTCTTAGCACGGAAGATACCAATATTTGTCAATCCTCAATCAAACAAAAAAACATTAATATAACGTACTATCGAGAAAAAAACTTTTTACAGGTTGGTTTTTTAAAAACTCATCTTTTAAGATATTTATTACGTTTTAACTTAATTGCAACAAGAAACACTTATTTTTAATTAGCATCGGGGGAAGGAAAAATACTGACCTTAGATTGTAGTCGAAAATTTGTTTATTTTATTTATATACTTTTTGTCACAATTTCACAACTCCCATCATTAAATTTATTTTTTATGCTTGACATTCTATTTATTTTAAAATAATTTATAACAGACATTTCAAATTTCAGGTAATTTTGTTAGGTGTTATTAAAATCGAACATAAATCTAACCTTAACATTATTTACAAAGATTATAATATTTTCGATATTTTTGGATGTTTTTTTTAATAAATATTATAACCTACGGTGTTCGGAAACTGATAGTGCAGAAAATTTTTTTTTTCAATCTAAGAATTGCTATTTTTTTGGCAACTTTAGGGTTAAAAACTATGGCAGTCTGATCTATGCTTCGAAGTAAATTTTAAATACACTAAAGAGCTGTTATTTTATTAAAAATCTGGTTATTATTCGTTTTACTATTAAAAACGGGACTGGAGGCCTATAACGAATGGATTGAAAAAAATCTAAAATAAATTATCAGTAAAGCACGAAAATGGTATGAAGAATCACATGTTCTTAAAAATTAAAATACTTTCGCATCTCGTCCATTATAAATATTCGGAAAAGGCCACCTGCGTGAACACGTGTTCCAATGTATTCTGAATGACTAATATTATATTAGTAAATGGTCATGCAGTAAAATTTCTAACAGTATTTTGATAAAAAAAGCCGTACTCATTTTTTTCCTTGCATACTCGATTTACTCAAAAACGAAAGCTCAAACAAAAAAAAAGTATAGTGCAAAATCAACTTCAAATATGATGTAGATTCACCAGTTTTCAGCTTGTACTACGACTTTTCAGATACCGTGTATAAATTAAATTATTTTCCGCCACATAGATTTTTATTCCTGAAGGTATGGAAAGATGATAATATAGCTATACTAGCGTTGTTGCATATTGTCAGTGTAACTATTCGTAGTTTATATAGTATTTGGTCTGAAACAAAAATAGGTTAGTAGAAATTGAGGTCAGCGATCGTCCACCACGTTACCTAAACTATGTTAAGGACAAAAGGGATCCTTCCAAAAGTTCCTCTGTTCGTTATTCTATGTTGTTGCTAGTAACTTATTTTCAATTTGTTAGCAAAGTGAAAATGAGTTCATTCTACTTTGGGTGTTGCCATGGTTAAAGAAATACAAGCTAGACATCAATCTACGTATGAGAATAATTCCATTTTTGGTGCCTTTCTGTTACATGGAAACATTATTAAAATTTAAACAAAAAAATTATAAATGTTTTTTTTTAACTTAACCTAAATAGTTTCATTGTTGAATGTGGCAGAATCAATAGAAATCGTTATTATAAATTAAATTTTGGAAAATTTACTATTTCATTTATTATGTATTCATAACTATAACATAAATGTACATTTTTTAAAACTTCCTAAAAAGAAGAACCTGGATATTGGGATCTGGTCACTAAACACCGTAGAATCCATTTGAAGCAAACAATTGATTCGGAATAGTGCAAAGTCTAAATGATTATTGCTTCTTTATTAAAAATCTCTTAAAATTATTGGTAATCCGGTTAAAAACGGGAGTGCAGGCAGTTTTCTGATAAACCATTAGTAAATTCCTAACAAATCGGAACACGTGTACATTCTCCTGCACTTGGCTTAATAATATACAAATTCGATAGATTTCGTACCTTTTTCCGAAAAATTTCCTTTCTCTCTTTAAAATTACAAGTCCCCAGATCTGGGAACTTCTCCCCAGATATAGCGTAACTGCGTGGAAATGCTTGACAACAACCAATCAACACTATTATCATGACATATTGTATCTTGTATTGAAGAAGCATCCGCGGAAGAATTGTATAAGCGTATAATTGTATAATCATTGGCTAAAAATTGGAGATGTTAAATTGAAAACACAATATCAGACATACACACACACATTCCAGTTTAACATGTTACTGAACAAACTATTCGCCGTCCGCGCTAATGCTAATATTGGGAAAGAATCGTATGAAAACGAACTGCTACGAACACAGGCACAATCGCAATGTAAGTTACGCACGCTTAGTAATTAAATGTCGCATGTAACCCTTGGGAGGTTATGTTAAAATTAATCGAATTTTGTATTGTGATTAGCCAAGTCGGAAATTTTGCTTTTTGTTCCGCACTCGGGAGCACTTATTAACTGGCCTCTACTGATTGTAGATGGATGCCATTATTTCTCTAATACATCCTGTAAATATTTCCCACCAACAAAACTAACGTGGGACTAAATGCAAATAAATTATCTACGTTTCGTTTCTCGTCCTAAATTTTAATAGCAACTCAACAGATAACAACTAAGCAGATAAGTTTTATGTGTTCTCTGTATCACCCTATACAAGACCTTTTTGGGGATCAGTAAACAATGTGGAATTCTCATCCAGATCTTGTCGTCTCGAGCTTTTGGCATCAGAAAACCCTTTATTTTATCGAACTCATGTAAATGCCCCACAACTACCCCTTCCAAACAAAACTAATCGAAATGTTGTCAAGACTAAGCCTCCTCTATGTTGCCTCGAGATATTTCAACAGCCTTCCGGGGAAAACGTTTAACGTATGCTTAGAGGATATTTATCCCATGTCTCTGTCTTTTTTACGTTATATCCCCTTGTAAATTGCGGGATATTTGTAGTGATATCCCACGGAATTGGAATTTGTTTATTTATTTAAGCGCGTCAGATGCCACATCACTGTGGGTTAGGTTAGGTATAATATATTAGAAGAAGGAAACTGGAAAACTATTCTTGTCAGGAAACAATTTGAACTCAACGAATAGCCTGCTAAACCATAGCCGAACTTGAATGTTTTGAAGAGCAATATGGATTGTACGAACTTTTTAATATCACTGCAAGCTCGTTGGGAAATGTCTACCGTATCCCCAATCATGATATGTCGTGAGGTGGAATGGAGTGGGGAGGGGACGAAGATAGGTGAGATGAAGGTTGGATAGTACCTAGCAATTAGTACCTACCAGAGGTCTTTCGTTCAGAATTATGGTTCTTCACTACGGCAATAATAAGTGTATCCACCATTTTGGAACGAGGTTCAAAATGTACCATATAATTGACTGATCGTGGCGAAGTCCTGTTTTAACTAGATGGCATTTTATCGGTCTGGAAATTTGTATGTTACTTTTCGGTTCCGGTTTCAGATGGTTGCCGTGTTGGATACCACCTTTATATCCCCCAGAATTACGTGGTCATATACACATTTTTCTGAAATTGGATTACATTCCAGCATACCGGCCTAAAGAAAGTTTGAAAAAAATAATTCATTCATTAAAGTCATTTTTTGAACAAATTATGATTTTTTCTCACTAATGTTTAAAATAGTTTAGTTTTATAATTATTAAGGTAGGTATTTAAGTACCTACTTACAAATCTTATGATTTCAGAGGATATTTTGGTTTTGATTTATTAAGTAAGGGAAAATTCGAAACATACTTTTTGGATGCGAGGTCTACTAGTTATTAATCTCATTAAATTTTTCGTAAAATAATACATAATTATATCGAAAACGGCGCTATAAAAACAGTAAATATGTCGTTTTATTGTGGTAAATAATTTACAATTCATTTGAACCACGGGTTTTCAAACCCAAGACCTCTGGATCCGGAACTCCAGAGCCACAAAGGTCCTCTGATAGAAATCGTATCAAATTTTACTTTGATGAAAACGTTTTGTCTATTGCAAGCAAACTTACACTTACTATATATAACAAACAACATAAAACATGTGTACACAACATATTACAAAAATAACGTACGAGTATAGATTCCATCTGCTTACCAACAAAAGTGAATGAAGTACATTATAAACGCTCGTTTATTTTTAGCACACAATCCTCCCGTCTTCGCTGTGGGTCCCTCGTAGCCCAAGAGCTAATCTGCCCTGAAAATTGAACTTTCTAATGCTCTCAGTAAAGTCAGAAAGTACATTCGCACCGCCGAAGCGGGAATTACCTTTTATAGAAGCTACTCTCCTGGTAGACTAGCGACAAAAAAAGCTATTTTGCTCTGTTATTAAATAAAGAAATATGCTTTTTATGACCGTTTCATTGAATAGTGGCATTTTGAATATGGCTTAATTTGAAATGAAAACATTTTGTCAACGATACGAGAGAAAATGTGTGGAGAAAAACAAAAAATGGGAAATTATGCGGAAATTTTTGCGATCAGCGATATTTTTTTAATCTGTTTGTGTTTGACTTTTGTTTTCGGTAATTAATGAATACAAATCTTGAAAGTGGAAATTATTTCACTTCTCCACATTCGATAGAGCTGAAACTCACCAGAAATACTCGATGTCGATGACTATGCAATCACACAAACATACACACATTTATCTGAAATTGGATTATTTTCAAGCATGCATAAACGAAAAATTATCGATCTTATATATCTTATCTTATTTATCTTATCTTACCTTATCTTATTTATCTTATCTTATCTTATCTTATTTTATCTTATGTATCTTATCTTATTTATCTTATCTAATTTATCTTATCTTATTTATCTTATCTTATTTATCTTATCTTATTTATCTTATATTATTTATCTTGTCATTTGGCGAGGTTGACACAGCTGTTGACTCCAGTTCTTGGGTAGGAAGGATCTGTATTGAGTCAAACCATTGTTTTTAAGTTTTGAAATACGTGTAAAAATATATGGATAATAGTTTAAATCTATCACACATTAAGTACTTTATAACATTGTGAAAATAAAAAAAGGTTTTCAAGAATTAATTTAATTAGTTATTAACGATTCTGGGAGCTAGAATTATTTTCGAAAAATGTTTTATTTTGAAGAGTACGTTAATCATTTAGTTTGTTTACAGTAATTATTGGAAATATTTTTACTAAATGAAACACTGTTTTTAAATACTAGTTTATTTAAATTTATTAAACTAATCATAGTAACAATTTAAAACAGCCAGATAACAATTTAAATTGGTAACTTTTTGAATTGAAACCAGTTTGTGAGTAAATTTAATCTAATTTGTGGTTTAGTGTTTGTTTCATCTATCTGTATATTTACATAAATAAGAGTGTCTGTGACGGGCGGGAACTGCACAGACACCGGGCGGGCAACGGGTGGACACCGGGCGAACAACGGGTGAACATCGGACGGACACCGGGTGAACACCGGGCAGACACCGGGGGGACACCGGGCGGACACCGTATGGGCTGCGTGGATTTGATTTTGATGAATTCCTGCAGTTTTATTTCGAAACTGATAAAAGTTTTGAACACTTGATCTTCAAAACAAGCGCAGCATCCCCAAACTGAAAATCTTGATACAAAAAAATTAATTAAGAAAAAAGTATTTTCAGTAACAACATCATTAACGACTCACTGAAAAGTCACGGGCCGCTACTGGTGAGAGAATAGTTGGCTGAAATTATTATTTTTTTTTTCAAAATTCCTTTTTTTTATGAAGATTTTCAGGATCCAAACTGAAAATCTCCATACAAAAATATTGAAAAAAAATGTATATTTTCAGCATTAACGACATAATTAATGACGTAATTTTTCGGTCTTGCCACTGAAAATACAATACCTGCATTACATTTAAAAAAAAATCTGAATATAGCCCGGGCAACGCTGGCAACTTCAGATAGTTTAAAATATTATGTCAAATTAAAAGTAATTGCCTTCTACCAAAAAAAAAGCAAGAAAAACGGAATTATTATTTTTATGGATGGATTGTTTTAACTTTTACACACTGCTTTGCTACCCGGTACATTTCTGATGTTGTTATAGCTGAAAAAGATTTTTTATTTTTTTTCGAAAATCGATTTTTTCTATGAAGATTTTCAGGAAATTTCAGTGTAGCCGTGCGCCGCACGGAATTCCTGAAAATCTTCATACAAAAAATCATTTTTTCGAATAAAAAAAAAAATCGTTTTCAGCTACAACAACATCAATTAAGCCATTTTTTGTAATATTAGCACTCTAGTAACCCAAAAGTCACGAGCCACCACTGCCGGTACTACGTTATTTTCAAATAACTTTTTAAAGAAAATTATAAATATTTTTGAATAAGCCATTATATATTAAGACGTCTTGTCATTAGCTCTAGAGCTCCAAGACTCTTGACAACACAATTTACCGAAACATTTAAGAAAATTGATGTTGAAAAGTCAGAGTGAAATGTTATTTGTAAGACACAAAAATATTCCCCGTTTCATTTATTGCTTAGGGAACGATTTAAAATAAATATATTTTCTGCAATAAAAGTAGATTGGCGTTGTGCTTCGTAGTTTAACCAAAATATTATTTCTCGAATGAATAAAAAAACCCGTCTTGTGCTTTTTAATTTTTAAAACATGAAATGCTGTAAAAATGATATCCCTGGGGCGTATCTGTGGTAAAACCATGTATGATCTGATGAGAAATGTGGAGATCCATAAAATACGCAAGGCCGATGCAAGCGTTATGAGTATGATTCAAAAATGGACGCTTAGATATATTGCAAATGTAGAATGAATGAAAGAAGAAAATATGTCGCAAATTTGACTGGTAGAAAAAGTCGGGGTAGACACGGCGCAAACATGTAAATCATATACATACTTGAGTCGGGTAATGTCAAGGGTCAGAATAATAGAAGAGTATGTATGAGACGATGTAAAAATATGAATTAGGCAAGGAGTGTGTGCCAAGACAGTGTTGTTTGGCGGTCCGTCCTCTCTGCCTACCCCTATGGAGAAATGGCTTGTAAGTTTAATTTTTTTTTAATTTATTTACTATTGTTAATTATTTATTTTTATATTTGTGATATGCTGCGCCCGTCTCAATAGAAACCCCTGTGTTGAGAGCAGGGGCAAATTTTTGAAATAAGCATATAACAAACAAAATAAAAATACAATATTACATTTACAATAAAAGACAATCGGCATCTTACCTGTATCGAACATCATTCATACAACTAGATTAAGGACGGGTTGTTTCGGAGAATTTGAACAATTCATCAAATTTCAACGTTCATTTTCAAGTTCTCTGAAAGATTTTTTCAAGTGTTGTTTTTATTTCAGTTTTGTCAAGCAACTAGCCTACAATGATATAATAACAGAACTTGAATAGGATTTTCACAGAACCCGAACGTTGAAATTTGATGAATTGTTCAAATTCTCCGAAACAACCCGTCCTAAGTTGTTGCCACTCACTGTGTCACTAACCTGAAGGAACACCTGCAAGTGCAATGACCCTATTTTCAAAAACGAAATCATAATACAAAGGCTAAAGGCTATAACTAGGTTAAATATTATTGGTGCGCAATATAAAAATATGTTGTTTTGCAAGCTGACAATGACATCACGCGAACACCTGCAGTTTGAAATGGTAAACATGTTTTATTTTGGCAAGCTGACGCTTGTAGGATATATTATAAATAGCCATTAAAAACACAATATCGGGGATTCAAGAATCACGAGTAGTACACGGAACACCTCCGGTTATAACGCGATGTGTTATAATTTGACATTACAAATTACTGAGTTTCAACTAAAAGCTGTATTCGCTTCTGTAACTCCATCACGGCACAATCATTTTAAAATATTACAAACTATGTGCAACTAGCTGTTTACTGCGGGCACTCTATTAGCTGAACCAGACGCATCTGTCATCATTACCATAATGGCACGTCTCCGTGTGCCGGCCCTTATATATAGCCCTGCTGGCTACCGACTGAACTGGCGCTGTACTGGCCAATTCTTCCTCGCTACCGACTGAATAAGAAATTGATGCTGACAACCTAGAGGTTGTCCAATTCCTCCTGGCTACCGACTGAACCAGCACTGATGCTGACAACCTAGAGGCTGGCCAATTTTTCCTGGCTACCGATTGAATTAGCCCTTGATGCTGACAACCTAGAGGCTGGCCAATTCTTCCTGGCTACCAACTGAATTAGCCATTAATGCTGACAACCTAGAGGCTGGCCAATTCTTCCTGGCTACCGACGGAATTAGCCCTTGATACTGACAACCTAGAGGCTGGCCAATTCTTCCTGGCTACCAACTGAATTAGCCATTAATGCTGACAACCTAGAGGCTGGCCAATTTTTTCTGGCTACCGACTGAACTAGCACTGATGCTGACAACCTAGAGGCTGGCCAATTCTTCCTGGCTACCGACTGAATTAGTCCTTGATACTGACAACCTAGAGACTGGCCAATTCTGGCCAAATATCATTGAAATGCAAACTAAATAGATTTTAATAAAATCGTCGATGTTTGATCTATCTTAGCTGATGATCCAAGACTTCGTTTCTGATTTATATTGCATATAATTAGTGTCTCTAATGGCCAGTGAAAGTGCATTGTATAGTTTTGTTTCAAAGTAATATAATTGGCCAAGGAATAAGTAAGAGTATTTGCCATTTGATTGTAGTATCAGGAGCAGTTTGAACATTGTCAAATTCATTTCTGTGATTGAAGTTATTGGCATAAAGTTGCATAATGTCCAACAAAAAAAAATTATTGTGCTTGTGATCTGTAGCTTTATAATAATCTATATACTTAAACCGACACAGTAAATAAAACTCGATGATATTTCTCAATACAAAAATCGCAAGAAGAAATACTAAAAAAATTTAAAAGAAGATAACATCTTTTTACTTTGTAATTTAAAATTATTAGGAAGAATTTTGCAATCTTGAAGGAGAATACTTGATACTTTCATGTATGTTTTAGCTACTGTATATTAAAGGAGGAACGAGGAACGTACTTCTGTAAAACTTCGTCACTTTCCCATGCTTGTTTTTTTTTCATGAAATTGGAACTAAAAGTTGGTCGCAGCGAACTTACATGATAAAGTAGCACCCTGAAGGAGTCTTTCAGAGTTTTAGAGGCGCACTGAAGAGATAAAATAATAGGGGTGCGTTGTCTGGCGTACCCGGAGTAAGATCAATTTTTCATACTTTTGGTGAAATTGATCATTTTTTCTAAAAAAATTGAAATTAAATTTTTTAAACAGGTAGGCAATAGAGTCCATTGAACTTAATTAGGCCTAGAAGTCGATGAATCTGTGGGCAAAGGTAGGTAGAGAAAATAAAATAATGTATGAATAACACTGTATCTTTATTAAGACCCAGTCGGGATTCAATTTACGTATGTCACATCACGTTGGATCTGTGCTCAGTGATGTAGCGGTCAGCTAGTGGTGAAGATCACGGATCATCCTATGTTTCTCCAGTGAGATGACTGATAACGAAAAAAACACACTTATTTTATTAGAAAAATGTATTATGAACGTTAATGTCACCTTTTTTTAGTCGCTTCATATAAAAAATAATTCATAAAAAATTCACGAAGTCTAAAAAGTGGTTTCTAAATTGCGGTTGAAATCTTTGGTTTATTTTTGATTCTACTGTGGTTACCATCTAGATTTTACTACAAAGCGTGGTGTTTTCTCTGTCATAACACCGTTAAGATCATATTTATACAACGATTTTTGTGAGAGTTATGTGTTTGAGTTGTTCCCAACTGCGAACAGATTAGCCTGAATGGTTAAAAATAGGCGTCTTAGAGTCGTCGAACTAAGTGTGTTAGTTCAGTTTATTTTCAAGTGGATACAGATCACACTTCTAGGGATTTCAGATTCATTGCATGAAAGGGTCTTTTAGAGTTTTAGAAGCCCAACAGTATGGAAATAATATTGTGTATCTAACCTTCCTCTTGTTCTCTCCCTGGGACAGACGGTTTAGTCTAAGTATTCCTCGCAGTTGAAGGAGTTTCGAACTTTCAAGGGGACGACGGTGACGGTCTGATAAAATGTTTATGTATGAGAGAAAATGACACGCAGTTGCTTTTAATGTAAATTTAAAAATAAACTTTGTAGGTAGGTGTAACAAATATATAAAAAAATACCGAAATTAAGACGGGTTTCACTTTAAAATAGTGTTGCGTGTCAATATATTGTTTAATTTAAATTCATGAGTTTTCATAGGTGACCTCACTGAACGGCGTTCAATTACACGGATAAAAATGAGTATTGCTGTTTTTTTTTACATTTTCTCCACACAGAAGGCTCTGAGGAAAATAATTTCTCCCAGGGCCTTTGTCATCTATGGGGGTGCTGCTGTGTGGAGGGTTTTCTCAAGGAAGGAAAGGAGAAAAAATCTAGGAAAGACAAATATGTGAGTAGAAATCTGGGGGTCAGTGTGTACAGGAGTGACAGACATATCTATGTATCCCTCCCACTATGGTACAAGGCGATGGGAGTTTCGACCAATCTCTCCAAATTCGGCCTGCCACACAGTAGGTGAGGTGTAAAGTCCTCATCCCATGAACCCGGGTACCCCTGCTAAGTTACCAAAAGTAGCGAACCACTTGTGGTGACCTATGGCAGAGGTGCTGGTTATCCAATGAATGGTTCCCGGGGCGGCGGTACCCATGTCTTTTTCACAAATACAAAATCCTATTAAAAAGATGATAGCGAACCATTTCCTAATTAAATTTTATTTCTTTTAATAAATAAATAGTGGTACAAAGTTACATATTTTATTTGCATTAAATAAAAAAAATTATACAGTTCATTAAACTTTTAACAAATCTGAACATTTCTTCTTGGAGATTCTACAAACACAAGTAACAACTTTGAAAAACTTGGTTCCGCAAATTTACACGATTCACTTGTGTTAATTTAAAGTTAATTACAAAAGTTGACCAGAATGCAGTTAAAATATCATAACCAGTCACATTCAAACTAAATTCTTACGACATTCGGGACCTTAGTACGCTAAGTCCCTTCTTAGGACACTTAACTTGTGAATTGTTTATTTGCTCGTGGGGAACGCTCACGTGCTTTGTGTGAAGTGTTTGGATGAAGTTAATCTACTGACGCAGATATTTTAAAATAAATTTCATAAATAAGTACATAAATTATAAAAATGATATTTTATTAGGAAATGGATGATCTATAACTCTACATCATCGTTTCTCAAACTATGGATCACGACCACGATTATGGGGGGGGGACCGATGGGGGATGATGATTTTTTTATATTCTGTCATTGACACTCATATTTAAAATAATTAAAAAAAAACCTTCCCCGCACAGAGTTTTGGCAGCCGGGCGGAAAGAGCCGACGTGTCACGAGGCTGGCCATCTTGCCACGCTTGATTCGGTTTTACCCCCCTTTAGGCGCGCCAAAATATTTTCACGCCAGAATCATTTTATTTAATAATTCATTTTATGTCATAATCAAGTAATAATAAATCGATATATCCACTTCCTAATAAACTAATCAATAAAGATGTGTTAAATAATTAATTAATGCGATCGTTTAGTTTGTTTTCACTTAATAGTTTTTCTATACGTTGAATAACATTTGAAAAATATTAGTAAATTATTTTCAATTGATGTTAACCGATTTTCGTATTTCGTTTTTGAAGCCAACATAGTAAGAAGTGGTACATTGGATCGATGTTTTCAAAGCATCCGTTTCTAAGCTTCTGTGTTCACATCGAAGTGCAAACCATAATTAACCTAAACCTTGAGACCAAAATTACAGTGGTAGAGATTTGTTTCGTTTTTGTTGTTTTTGAAAATAGTTAAATGGTTGCTCTACATCTACAGGAAAAGGCTTCCTCTCCTCTCTCCTCTTATTCCCATTAATAATAACACGATGGCTTTTTCTTTTATTTTTGTTTAAATACATTCTATTTCAAATACCAATCGGGTAATCTAGAGTGATGTCGTAGGAATTTTTATACCATATTTTTGTCTTTTAGGGACTTATAAATATATAAAAAGGTTGAGAAATGGTGCTCTACGCCAATGTTATATATCGATTTAAATGTATTACATGTTTGATGTGCCTGAAATAATGTGACTTTTTCCCGACTTTGGGTGAAATTTAACAAACTTTCTCATGAAGAAATGACATCAATTTTTATTTTATTTTTCCAAACGCTCCGATGAGAAATTTGAAAAGTAGGTATAACATTAGAGTTTCAATTTTTCAGAGGAACTATGAAGCTATGATGGGTGATAGGAATGACAAGATATATGGATATTTTCCAATATCGTTTTTGAAATTTATTGGTTTGTAAAATATTTTTGCAATATAAATATTCAAATCTGGACGCTAAACATAATTAAAGTCATTATCAAAACAGTTTTCTGTATGACGTTTCTGTTTTGAAAAATATTTCTCCCAGCAGGATGATACTAGTGTTATATGCATATCTGCAGCAACATTAGAAATATTCTAAACTTTTCGCACATCGTTTTGAATAGTTTATTTTAAACCATATGTATGCTACATCAAACAAGAATCTCTGTTCCATGGTGAACGTATTTGAAACGTAAACGATAAAATACACTATAATATAACAACTTTGAACTTTTTAAAATTTTACACAACTGATAAACAACCGATTACCATACATATTGGTGAAAATCAATCCACGCGTACGGACAGTCGACCAAAAACGTAGCGCTGATGAACTGGGTATCGATTCTTCAATCCAGACCGCTCGCAATCGCTGTCGAAAGTACATACATTGGTCGACATTTTTATTCTGGAGTCTCGTGGAAGGTACATAATTCCATACGCCAAACGTCAAAAGTCAGTCGTTCGACCCAATCGTTGTTCGAGTGGAATGAATTTGTCGAGAATCGAGGCCCTGAACCGATGGTCCTTGTACGCATAATGAATCGCGTGGCACTACAGCTGTGCGATGACGCTGGAATTGCGTCACCGTAATTTGGGGCAGAGAAAGGCGTTATCCTTTCTCTGTTCCAGGAGACTTCGAAATGGAGATTGCGTTACCCCAACCAACACACAAAGTAATCGCCAGATTTCTGCACTTACTAGGTTTGGTGATTCTTTAAATATCTTAATATAATAAGTTGAATTGTTACTTGCCGTACTTTTTCCTCGGTGCGTGCCTGTTCCATGTACAAAATCAAGCGCTGAGTTCGAGATCCTGTTCTATGGTTGGTGGGAGCAGAACAAAGTTGTTAATGCCAGAAAAATGACAAACGTCATAATGAAACAACAGCTCTTGATTGATTCGCCTACATTTAACCGTACGCAACCAACGTACTCGTCCAACGTATGCGACCAAAGTACGTGTGCTCTATTTCCGGTCTGAATGTTTGCCGTCGTGTAAATTTTAAAATACAATGTAAATTTTAAAATAGTATTTATTATTATTTATATATATTTATTAGCACAATTTTAGACCACCGCCAAGTTATAACGAAGTTATATTCCAGTGACCCAGTTACATACTTGATTTCACCCATAATTCTCCCCATACATTATTAAGATTAAAATTTGCGAGAGTTCTTAAGAGGAGATCTCATTAAAAACCTCCCCATAAAACCGGAGACTGAAACTTCTTCCTCATAAATTAAATACTAAATTATTACAATTCTGTTTCCATACTAGAATCCCATCTCCTGAGGAAGATGAAAAGTTTCGAGGAATTTTTCCATGACTAATAAAAGTTTGTAAAATCCCCTAACTAGTTATAAGTTTGAAAGTGGATTTGAACCCGGGATAGCGCGGATACGTCTCCCTAATGTTGCAAGTGTTATGCCTCTACCCCAAGGTGTTAGATAGCTACCCGAGAGGGAAAAGTTCCTTCTCAAACTTGCGGCACGTAGAGTTTTGACATTTTCCAAGGTCCAAACGTATGAAAATAATTTGATTTTGGTGTTGGATTTCAAGGTATTTCTACTACCGGTATGTGTGAGTTAAGGAAAAATTTTCCGAGAAACAAATTGATGGGAAAGCGTATGTTAGAACTCGAAAGTTCTTTGATGTAAAAATTTGATTGAAGTTCCGTTAGCATTTTTATATATACCTACCTACTAATTGCTATTACTGTTAATAATTTTTCTTCGTGAATTCTGTTATATTTCTGTTAGATTTTTCATTTCAATTATTTTTCTGGTTGTTATTCCAATAAATATATAGAAGGGAAATAATAATAAACATTTAATTTAAAATTATAGAATAACTTTGTAAACATCACTTATATATATAAGTGATGTTTACATCACATATATATATAATATATATATATATATATATATATATATATACATGTTTACACATTATGCGTCTGTGAAAAATCGCTAAAAAACTTCGCATTTCGAGAGACTAAATGATAACCCTTTACCCATCAAGCCTCAATTCGAATTGGCTTTTATTCATTCAATAATAAGGAACTACAGTGAAAAACATTATTGCTTAAAAATACATATTTACTCGGGAAATTAAAGTCAACAATTTAAAAAAATATATTGTATTAAAAAAATCAAATATTCAAAAATTGAATGTTTATTTCCAATAATAAAATATTTAGTTTTCGGAAATTCAGAAATATTCCATTTATTTGGATTTTATTGCAAAGCGAAATACTCTGACACAATATGTCAGAGGACTGATGGGTTGTCTGAACTCCTTTTCAATATATATTTTTTTTCATTTACACAATGTTTAATTAGTGACAGGATAACTCATCAAAATGACAATTCAACCCACCTTTGTAAAGTGATATAAAGTCATGAAAAGTGATGAAATAAAAACTATGTTAAGATTATAATTTTTTTTTCATCGCTTTTATTTACTTTCATAACTTCTTAGGTTTGTTGAATTATCATGGAGCCCTTTTAACTAAATGTTTATTTCTTCATATGAAGCGGTTACTTTGTGATGTGACATTATAATTTAAAATTAAACAATAACTTTGTAAACATCACTTATAGGTAAATACTTAATGCCGACCGGGTTTCGCTACAACCGTAGCTTCATCAGGGCAGTATAACACTAAACATCCAAAAATTAAATTAACATGTGTTGATATCACGGACAGTCTGAGCTACAGTGGAAGAGGTAGGGATAGGTGGGAGATTGAGAGACGAGTGCTCTTTGTCAATAGGGAACAATCTGAGTATAGGACAATCTGTTCCCTATTGTCAAAGAGCACTCGCCTCTCAATCTCCCACCTATCCCTACCTCTTCCACTGTAGCTCAGACTGTCCGTGATATCAACATATATTAATTTAATTTTTAGATGTTTAGTGTTATACTGCCCTGATGAAGCTACGGTTGTAGCGAAACCCGGTCGGCATTAAGTATTTACCTATAAGTGATGTTTACAAAGTTATTGTTTAATTTTAAACTATTTTAATTAATCTTTACAACGAATTGATGTACATTATGAATACCAAAAAATATGATTTAGACATAGACATATGAATATTAGTAGACCTGCCCTAAGTGATTAAAAGCGTATTATTCCCCATTCCCCATACCGGTTCCATTGGAGCCGGCTGTGCTCGCGTATGGCCTCAAGTGAATTTAGAAAACGTGACGTCATCATTCTTGTGCGAACTATGGTCGAGGCATCATCGGTTCATTTTACGAAATAACACGGCAAAATGGTGACTTGTGCTATGAAAACTTGTAAAAATAGATGTGAAAAAGAGAATAAACCCAATTGTCGTATTACATTCCATATATAAGCATTATTTTACTTTATTTTAAGCATATTCACATCGTATAATATGGATCAGTTGTAGAAACATATACTATCACATCGAGAAACGTCTGGACGCGAAAGACAAAGCTGGTTGGTTGCTGGGAAGTAAATTATGAACATTTATAAAAGTGTCTTAACTAAATACGTAAATAAAATATTCGACTCTGAAAGTAGAAGAAATTTATTTTGCCGAATTTGGACTTCGCAAATTTGTTCATAACGTGGCGAGTAATTTGCGCTCCCATGTAAAAATGTCTATTCATTCAAAGGCAGATTTTACTTTTAAGAACTAAATGGTGATATTATAATGCGAGATGCCTATTTACTGTCAGATTGATTTATTGACGAATCACAGTCAGCTTTCCTCCCTGCGTCCCGCAACTCTTGTTTTAACCCCTCATCCTTAATTTCTCGTCTATTAATATTCATATGTCTGTGGATTTAGATAAATTGAAGGTTTTCATATCGCTTCCTTTGACAAATAAAAAATTAATTACTCAATAATAAATATAAATGCAAACTACTAAAAAAAATATTTTTTCAATAGAAAAGTATGAACGCGTAAAGGAAACAACCTTAAAAAATACTATATTATAGCTGAGATTATCTGTGACAGTTTCACCTGATTAACTTTTTTGCTTTCTTATAAAAATAATTTACAAAATAAATTAAAACCAGTTTTTTGCTTGAAATCGAACGTTTCTAGACTCCGTTTGTTAAGCGATTTTAATGTCTACGATATAAGTTAAACCAAGAATATACACATTTTTGGCTTGTTGTTTCCAAACATTATGCCGAGTCAATAGCGTTAAAGATATCTGTGTCGTCTTTGATCCCAAACTGACGTTCTCGGACCATATATTACGACTCACTCTAGCAAGCTACAAACTAGGGTTTATCATTATACCATGTAAACAGTTTATGACACATATGGGTCAATGGTAGCCATGTTCGATGGCGTTATAATAGGAGTGTGTGTGTGGTGTGGTGGTGTTTGAACTCCGCATCAAATTAAATACATAAATATTCTGAAACAAAATACAGAAAAAAATCCTAAGGTACGTTTATATGCGGACGCATGGAACTTTCAAATTCACGCAACATATAAATATACTTCATAGGGCTATTAGCCTGCTAAGTTCAGTTGGCAAGCTGTATGGTAGAATTTTGATTGAAAGAGTAAGAAAGGAAACAAAAGATAAAATATGGGATGTGCAAGGTGCTTTTATGAGTGGAAGGGGGTGCATGGACCAGATCTTCTCATTGCGTATGCTCACTGAAAAGTTTCTGGCAAAAAACCAGAAACTTTTCTGTGCCTTTGTAGATCTACAAAAAGCATACGACCGAGTCGACAGGAAAAAGCCATGGAAGGTGTTGTCCAAGTATGGAGTGAATACAAATCTGACTCGGGCAATTGCGTCTCTGTATGAGGGAAGCGTTGCATGTGTTAGGGTGAACGGTGATTTTACGGGGTGGTTTGATATCACAAAAGGTGTTAAACAAGGCTGCGTAATGTCACCGTGGTTATTCAATCTATACATGGATAATTGTATGCAAGAATTGAAAGAGGTGGGATTGGGCGCGAATTTGAATAATTTGAAAGTATGTTGCCTGTTGTATGCTGATGATGCGGTGCTGATTGCTAATAGTATAGAAGATCTACAGTCTCTCGTGTCTAGGATGAACGAAGTATGCATGAAGAATGAGTTAATGATGAATGTAAGTAAGTCTAAAGTAATGGTGTTTGAAAGAGAGAGTACGAAAACAGTGTGCAATATAATTGTAAATGAGGAATACTTGGAGCAGGTGGATGAGTTTGTGTATTTAGGAAGTATGTTTACGAGAGATGGGAAGGCTGACAGAGATATTGAAAGAAGGGTAAATGCAGGTAATTCCGTTAATGGAGGACTGAACGCCGTTGGCGCTAACAAAAAATTGTCCAAAGAAGCGAAGTTAGCAGTCCACAACGGAGTGCTGGTACCTACCTTGATGTATGGAAGTGAGGCATGGAACTGGCAAAGAAAGGATGAAAGTAGATTGAATGCTGTTGAAATGAGATCCCTGAGGCGTATGTGTGGTAAAACCATGTTTGATCGTGTGAGGAATGTGGAGATCCGCAAAGAGTGCAAGGCTGATGTAAGCGTAATGAGTAAGATTAAGAAAGGGACGCTTAGATGGTTTGGGCATGTAGAGCGAATGAGCGAAGATAGGAGTGTAAGGAGGATATATGATGCAATTGCGAATGGTAGCAGAAGTCGGGGACGCCCGAGGAAGACATGGCACGATCAAGTGAATCAGATACTCGAGTCGGGCCATGTCAAGAGTCAGAATAATAGAAGAGTATGTATGAGACGATGTATGAATGTGAATGAGGCAAGGAGTGTGTGCCAAGACCGAGTTGTTTGGCGGTCCGTCCTCTCTGCCTACCCCTGCGGGGAAACGGCGTGATGGTTAGTTAGTTAGTTACAGGCAACACAAATAGATTCAATCTAGAAACAAGACGTTAAGCAAATAATAATAATATAAATAATAAATAATCCTTGCAATACTTAGTTTTAATGTAATTCATAACTACATTGATAGCCCATTCCTCTTGAAAAGCTATGGCTTAAACGTGCCCGAAAACTTCAGGCGTTGTCGTCGCCATGACTTGTTCAGTATACCACACGGCAGAACAGATGCGCTAGCACAATATAGCATGACACGAGGAATGGTGCTGATTAATGGAATCATTCTTATCTTTCCGGATGTTAAGAGTGTTAGAATGAGAAGATTTTACTGTAAATGGATTAATAATATTTATTGTTATTAAGTTTAGTTTGTAGAACTCCATTTTAATTTTTTATTTTTTATATATTCAATAATATTGTTATTGGGTTCAAAAAACAGTTTATTTTTTACAAACTGGCCCGTCCTTTAATACTAGGTTCAAAGAACATATAAGATCTTTTAAAAATAATAATAAAACACAATCACAATTTGCCAAACATCTCCTAGATGAAAATCACTCACTTAATGATAATAATAAACCAACTCCGTTACACGTACAAAATAAAGGCCGTAAACTGAACCTTTTAGAACAGTTAGAAATTAACAAAAACTCTAATAATCCGAAAGCTATTCTAATTAATGAACAAACAAATATAATTCGTTCACCCCTACTAGATATTTTCAAACCTAGTGCAAATATGAGTGCACTATGAAGTACTTAATTATGCTATTAAAATAACCCCATGAGTCATCGTTTGGGAATAACTAACATAAAGACATTCAGTCAAATTTAAACATTACAGTAATTGGGGAAACTTTACTGGGGTAATAACCATTAGTAATTTCCAACATTTTACTCAGAAATCAATTAAGAAATCAGTAATTTAAATTAAAATACCTATCTACAAATAATATAAATGTATCGTCTGTAAGTGGGCTACCCACAGTTTGATAATGCCTTCAGAGGGCGAAACAGCTGTCACGCGTAATAATAATTACACAGCAGAACTTGTTTAAAAAATAAACTGTTTTTATAAACCCAATAACAATATTATTGAATATATATAAAAAAAGGATTAATAATAAATTTAAAAAAGAGAAAAAAATAAAATGTTACTGTCGAATAAATTTATTTTTTTTGAGTTCCCTATCCACAGTTTTGGCCTTAATCTTAAAAACCGATAATTCGTATGTCTTTCTAACGAATGAGTTTTCGTTGTAAGAGTAGTCTATCGTTGTAAGAATAGGACGGTCTAAGCATAGACGAAACATGGAACCACATAAAAGTGAGTCTTTGTGAATCTGCTAGGGAGGTTTGTGGAATAAGTACGCAAGGTAGGAAGAAAGGTGATGCATGGTGGGATGATGATATTAAAGCACTGGTCTCAGAGAAGAAGAAAGCATGGTTATGTCTGATTGCGGCTGGCAGTGCTTCCAGCGAAGAGAAGGATCGAGCGAAAGAAGTATATAAGGAATGTAAGAAAAAAGTAAGAGTTGGAGTGAAAGAACGAAAGAAACGCCTGGAAGAGGAAGAAGGAATGAAAATGACAAACCATTTCCAAGAAAACATTAAGTTGTTTTGGAAGGAAGTCAAAAGGTCCCGGTGTGGCCCTGAAACCGGAAGCATGAAAGTAATAAAATCGAAAGATGGAAAAATGTTGACGAATGAGGAAAAAATAAAAGAGAGATGGATGAAGTATTTCGAGGAAGTCTTTGAAAGCGAAGTGAGTGACAGTGATTCTAGCGGCGAATCAGATATGAATGATGATGGACTGAATGTTACCGAAATTAGCATGGATGAGATAGAAAGATCAATTAAGTGTATGAAGAATGGTAAGGCTGTCGGTTTCGACAACATTGCTGCTGAATATTTTAAAGGAGGTAGCCGTATAATTCTCACATGGTTGTGCAATCTTTTTAACCAATGTTTAAAGGAAGGTTACACGCCTTTAGATTGGAGAAGGGCAGTGATCATGCCATTATACAAAGGTAAAGGGTCACGTATGGAATGTGGGAATCATAGGGCTATTAGCCTGCTAAGTTCAGTTGGCAAACTGTATGGTAGAATTTTGATTGAAAGGGTAAGAAAGGAAACAAAGGATAAAATATGGGATGTGCAAGGAGCTTTTATGAGTGGAAGGGGGTGCATGGACCAGATCTTCTCATTGCGTATGCTCACCGAGAAGTTTCTGGCAAAAAACCAGAAAATTTTCTGTGCCTTTGTAGATCTACAAAAAGCATACGACCGAGTCGACAGGAAAAAGCTATGGAAGGTGTTGTCCAAGTATGGAGTGAATGCGAATCTGACTCAGGCAATTGCGTCTCTATATGAGGGAAGCGTTGCATGTGTTAGGGTGAACGGTGGTTTTACGGGGTGGTTTGATATCACAAAAGGTGTTAAACAAGGCTGCGTAATGTCACCATGGTTATTCAATCTATACATGGATAATTGTATGCAAGAATTGAAAGAGGTGGGATTGGGCGCGAATTTGAGTAATCTGAAAGTATGTTGCCTGTTGTATGCTGATGATGCGGTGCTGATTGCTAATAGTATGGATGATCTGCAGTCTCTCGTGTCTAGGATGAACGATGTATGCGTGAAGAATGAGTTAATGATGAATGTAAGTAAGTCTAAAGTAATGGTGTTTGAAAGAGAAAGTACGAGAACAGTGTGCAATATAGCTGTGAATGAGGAATACTTGGAGCAGGTGGATGAATTTGTGTATTTAGGAAGCATGTTTACGAGAGATGGGAAGGCTGACAGAGATATTGAAAGAAGAGTAAATGCAGGTAACTCCATTAATGGAGGACTCAACGCAGTTGGCGCTAACAAAAAATTGTCCAAAGATGCGAAGTTAGCAGTCCACAATGGAGTGCTGGTACCTACCCTGATGTATGGAAGTGAGGCATGGAACTGGCAAAGAAAGGATGAAAGTAGATTGAATGCTGTTGAAATGAGATCCCTGAGGCGTATGTGTGGTAAAACCATGTATGATCGTGTGAGGAATGTGGATATCCGCAAAGAGTGCAAGGCTGATGTAAGCGTAATGAGTAAGATCAAGAAAGGGACGCTTGGATGGTTTGGGCATGTAGAGCGAATGAGCGAAGATAGGAGTGTAAGGAGGATATATGATGCAATTGCGAATGGTAGCAGAAGTCGGGGACGCCCGAGGAAGACATGGCACGATCAAGTGAATCAGATACTCGAGTCGGGCCATGTCAAGAGTCAGAATAATAGAAGAGTATGCATGAGACGATGTATGAATGTGAATGAGGCAAGGAGTTGTTTGGCGGTCCGTCCTCTCTGCCTACCCCTGCGGGGAAACGGCGTGATGGTTAGTTAGTTAGTTAGTTAGTTAGAGTAGTCTGTCTCCCTAATTTTACGGTTTCAGCCACTTGAGAGAATGCCCACAATGAGAACACATCATATGACGTCACGTCCTCGGCATTTCGATGTCTAGTACGGAGTTGTTAAGGCGAAGCTTAATACTAAATCACTATATTGATTCATCTTTATAACGAATTGGTGCACATTATAAATACCAAAAAAGACTTTTTCAGACAAACTGAAGGTATTCCTATCGTTTCGTACTTATTTACACAAATAATAAAAAAATTACTCAATAAAAAATATAAATGTAAACTACTAAAAAAAATATTTTTACAATAGAAATGTATGAACGCGTAAAGGAAACAACTTTTAAAAAATACAGTATTATAGCTAAGATTATCTGTGACAGTTTTACTTGATTAACTTTTTTGCTTTTTATAAAATTATTTACAAAATAAATAAAAACCAGTTTTTAGCTTGTAATCAAACGTTTCTAGACCCGTTTGTTAAGCGATTTTAATGCCTATTACCTATAATAAAAGTTATACCAAGAATATACACATTTTTGGCTTGTAGCTTCCTCTTAAGGCTTAAATGATATGGCCGGAATCCTTCATAAGTGGAGCGCAGTCAAGTTATTACTGTGCTATTATACATTTTTCTATTACTTTTCTTATGAATGTTAACATGAAAGTGCAGCAAGCAGGGACTAAAGCAGGGACCGCCTCTGTTCAACAATAATAACGAGTATGACAAACAATTCTGTTATTTGCAAATTATTGTTGCTCGATGGCACTGTCTTGATCACTTGACATATCAAAATCCATCTTTTGTCAAGACCTGTACTGTAGTTGGCCTCGAAAGCAAGCTAAATTCTGAAAGGTAAAAAGATTAATGATCCATACACGTGAGGGAATCTTCCAAACCTTTTGCCTGCCCTAGCAGAGAAAGAGCGAGGTGGATAGCGAGTTAATCATGACGAGAAAATCCCAAATAAATACTCATATTATTTTAATGAAACTAATAAAACAAACACGTCAAATTCTAATCCCCTTCCGTCAAAGTTATCCCTAAAAGGTTATTAATTTCTTCATGTTACTGAAAGGAAATATAAACAGCGTTCCATGGATATGTCTAAAATTCAAAGTCAATAACATTATTAAGTAAAAATAAACGTAAACGTTCTTAAAAAGTATATTGGTAGATCCCACACACCTTTTTTGGTTCCTTGATAACTCAACACAGTGATAACTCAACACAGTGACAATTCAACACACTTTTAAAAGGTGATATAAAGTCATTAGAAACGACGAAATTTTTTTTTAACCTTACCTAACATAACCTACTTAACCCAGTTAGTAAAGTTTTTGTTTCATAACTTTCCATGACTTTATATAACTTTTTAAAGATGTGATAAATTATCATTGTGATGATTTATCCGGTCACCCTTTTTTTAGTTTAGCAAGAATCTTTTACGCATGTCACAAAATAGGAAAACTGCCCCCGTGAGCTATTTATGCTTTTACTTTAGCCGATTTCATGTTAAATTGGTTTGGTGTGTTTTAAACATGAAATTTATATTTGTGTATGTATTTGTTTTCTAATCTACGTAGGCGAGAAATTGGCGAGTTTGCCGCATAATTTGTTTATGAACGGTGACAATTAAAAAGGTTGCACACTTGTGTCTAGTTGGTACTCTTATATTAATTAAACTCAAGAATTTGCAACAGTCGAGCTACAAAATTACAACATTAAAAGAAGGAGGAGAAGGAGTTGATCATACTTCGTCAATCCTTACGTGTATAGTGGATCCAAAAATACAAAATTTGTGCATCTGTAGTTTATGGGTGTTGACAGAGCTGACAGCTCTTCGCTTTTGTATTAACAAAATGTAATTTCGGAAAAAGTTACTTTAACTATTTTTACTCATTTGGGTTATATCGTTGAGAGTTATCTCCTGAATATTCATTATTTTTGTTTTTAATTCGTAGGACTTCATTTAATATTTTTTCAATTAGTGTAAATTTAAATTTAATAAATAAAATTTATTTAAAAAAATATATTTATTCCTCACTTCTCAGCATGTTCACAAGACCTTAACAATAAAAAACATTAGGTAATAACAGTCACGTCATTATAAAATAATTAAAAAACATTACCAGATTTCAAAGTACCCCACAATAGTAACACACAATAGATAATCTATTTTCACAATTACCTCCTCAGTTGAGCAGTAATAAATAATTTTAGACATTATAAAAATTTAATTGGGTGGCGGTAAATAGAATCATATATATAAGTCGTCTCATCGTGGTCTAGCCACACTGAACAGCTGTCATAATAATGACAAACTAAAATACTTGCACCTAGTGTTCGTGAGTTACTGCGCTGTACTCACGGACACCTTGAAAATGTACTTCAGTGTCATCCCTGCTCTTTCTGATGTTCCTCTGTAATTTTGTGTACAAATAATAAATAATGTTTAACGTTGACGGGGGGTTAAGAACTTGATTGACGTATTGAGGATGAGTGCCCTAATATCTTATTGATTTCAGCTTTGTGTCAAAATTCTGTCAAATATGTCGAGTCATTCAACGTTATGGCTATTTTCATCTTACTAAAACCCATTAGCGTGGTTATTAAATTTCCTATTATGTTAATTGTAAAGTTTTAAAGTTTTCCCCTCTTACTACAAATCAATCGATCACGAAGTTTTACCTTTGCATTTAAATGATGATTTTTGTGTGAATCACAGTTTTTTGTATTTCTATTTAACAATTTCTAGACATTTTTTGTTTTATTGAATTTTAGTTTCCAATGTTCATTTGTTATTTAAATTTTGTTTACTTTGCTACCGGTTTCGAAACAACCGTGTTTGTCTATTTATCTTAAAACTAACTTAACAATTATACAAATTATAAAATTGGAAATCAACAAAAAAAAAAGTTCAAAAATTAATTTAGTCAACAAAATAATAGAATCCTGTAAATCACCTTTATTGAAAATATTTTCCTGTTTTGTTGACTCCTCCTACCTTTCTCGCCCACTTCCCCACCCCCCAAATAACCCCACCCTCTACTCCCACCTAATAAAATGAAATATTTCTGTACTTGTATAATTTTTAAGTTAGTTTTAAGATTGCTTGTTAATGACACGGATGTGTCGAAACCGGTAGTAAGCTAAACTAAATTTAAGTAAAAAATGTACATTAGAAAATAAAAATCGATAAAACAAAAAAATGATACAAAGTTGTTAATAAATAAATGAATTCAGAAACGAAACGCTGTTTTTAAATGGCGTATCGATTCTTACTCACGTGAATAAAGTAACATATGAAGATCATAAAAATAAATGAAGGTTTAAAAACGCTTGGTTTCATTCTCCGTAATGACCGAGAGATAATAAACATCTTGAGTTAGAAGTCAAGTGGAATATAATTCTTCTATCTGGTCCCCTTACTTTAAAATCCACTCCGATTCCATTGAAAAAAAACCATCAATCATTTCTAAGATACGAGTACATTAACTATAAACACGGTTGACTTTTATTTTTTAAATTATATAATGGAATTATAGACAGTCTGGATTTATTGAATCTAATCACCTCCAATGTACCAACTAGAACTATTCGGAAAATTCTTCTTAATTACAACAATAATATCAGGACTGAGTCATTTAGATACTCGCTTGTTCTTAGATTGCATGCAGTTGTCAGTGCCTCCGCAAAAAATTAGGCAATTTATCCAACGCACGGAATAGTAAAAGAAGGCTATAAAAACATATCTCAGTAACAATTACAATGAAGGTGAGCATAATACTTTAAAATATTTTTTTTACATTTTAAAATAAAATTCTGCATTTGATTTAATTAAAATAGGAAAGGCTTTTTTTTTTTTTTTTTTTTATTTTTTTATTATCAATATAAAGTTTCTTTTACAGGTTTTTTTTTCGATGTCTGTCTCACTAGGATAAACCTGTGTCGAGACAGACGTATTTGATACATTAAAAATGTTTACATATTTTTTGATACATTAAATATTTCACTACATTAAATGACATTGTGAAAAAGATAGAAAATAATAAATAATAATAATAAATGATACATTTGTTAATCAGCATCTAGTTGGAGTACATACTTATGTAGGGATTTTTATAAAAAAATTTATCATGGATCTGTCTTGGCTGATGATCCAAGATTTGATGTCTGTTTTATATTTCAGAAAAAATTCGTTCAGTCTAATGGCTAGTGGGAGAGCATTATATAGCCTTGTTGCAAAATATCTAAAATTTCTCTGGCCAAAAGTTGTTTTAGCGAAAGGGATTTGTAAGAAATTATGTCCTTTTGTTCTATTATCACGAGCAGTTTGGATATTGTCAAAAGTAGTTTTGTGTTTGAAGAGGTATGTTAGTATGTTTTTGGCATAAAGTTGCCTAATGTCCATAACACAGATTTTCCTAAAGATTTCATCCGAACTGCTTGTGATTGGTAGTTTGAGAATAATCTTTATTATAAGTTTCTGAGCTTTAGATATTGGATCAATGGCGGCAGCGTTTGCTCCTCCCCATGCTATGATACCATACTCTATTAAAGATTGACAAAGTGCATAGTAGATTGTTTTGAGCTGGCTTAGGTTGAGAAAGTTGCGAGTTTGTCTAAAAAAATAAATGAATTTTCTAAGTTTGTTTGCTGTAGAGGTTATATGTTCTTTCCACTTTAAATTGCTATCAAAAATAATACCTAAGTATTTAATTTTAGTTACCTGTTCTAAATAAGGGCAATCACATATTATCGGATTTGTCAGGTTGCAAGCACAAATTTTAATTTGATTTTCTGGGTTTCTTAAGGATGGATTAATACTAAATTCAATGTATTTAGTTTTGGTCACATTCATTGTTAGTGTATTATTGTTTAACCATCTTTTAACCACAGTTATGCCCCTGTTAGCTTTTATGTATACATCATTCCAATTGCTTGATTTGAAGAGGAGAATCGTATCATCAGCGAAACTTACAATTTTGGCATCTATTTGAAGATTACATAATTCATTTATGTATATTAAGAACAGGGTAGGACCTAAAACACTTCCTTGAGGCACGCCGTAGCTAATTGGTAATTGATTGCTATTGCAGTTGTTGATTTTCACACTTTGCTTTCGGTTTGACAGGTAATCGCTAATAATAGTAAGTTCATCACCATTTATACCAATATTAGATAGTTTTTGTAAAAGTTTAGAGTGAGAGATAGTATCGAATGCTTTGCACAGGTCTAAGAATATTGATATGCATTTTGATCCCTTGTCTAAGTTTTCATTTAGAAAATCGGTAACTGTTGCCAGGGCTTCGGAGGTGCCTTTATTTTTCCTGAATCCAAACTGGTTGTGTGATAGTATGTTATTTTGTTCAAGGTATTCAATTAGTTGATTATTAATAGTTTTTTCAAAGACTTTAGATAGTGAATTTAGTAATGTAATTGGACGATAGTTCGTTATGTCCGCTCTAGAGCCTCCTTTATGTATTGGGATTATGATTCCGTGTTTTAGGTTGTCGGGGAATCGGCCTTTTAGGATGCTTAGGTTAATAAGATTTGTTAAGGGAGTGGTTATTTCTGATACAAGTTTTTTTAAGGCAATATTTGATATATCGTCCAAGCCAGTTGAAGACGAGTTTTTTAATGAGTTTATGATCAATCTAGTATCTTCATTTGAAATTTGTTTTAGACTAAAATGCAAGTTGTTGGGCAAATTTGTATTACAGCTTAGTGAACTGGAGTTGGTATGGTTTACATCGATATTTTTTGCGAGTTGTTCACCTATTTTTGAGAAGTATTTATTTGCATGATTAACAATAATATCGGGATTACTAGAAAAACTAAATATTTTATCATTTATTTTTAGTTGTTTTAAGTCATTCGTAGGATTAGGTTGAGAGTGGGTGGCTTCTTTAAGTGTTTTCCAAAGTTTTTTAGGATCATTATTACAGTTTTCTATTTTCTGTTTGTAATATATCTCTTTAGCCTTTCTTATTATTTGGGTACAAATGTTTCTATATCTTTTATAAAAGTTTCGAAGTTGTATATCATAAGGATTGTTAATAACGTTTTTGTGGAGTTTGTTACGTTTACGGATAGATTTAATAATAGTGTGGTTAATCCATGGCTTAATTGGTAAAATATTATTTGGTATATGTTTTATAATTATGTTTGTATGTTCGTTAATGGTAGTCTGTAAGTAATTGATAAAGTACGTCCAGGCGTCTTCTGGATTTATAATGTTAAGTAATTCTGACCATGATTTACTCATCAGAGATTGACGAACACAATCATAATTGATTTGAATGATTTTTTTCTTATTTGTTGTGTTTTTATGTTTGTCTTTTCTGTTGCATGTTTGTATGGAAAGAATAGTGGTGTAGTGGTCGGTAAGTGTAGATTCATATACAATAGATATTACTGGGCAGTTGGATTTGACCATGATGTGGTCGATGCATGAAATGGAGTCTAATGTAGCACGTGTGGGAGTGTTTATGGTGCTTTGGAATCCATGGTAAGTGAGCGTATTTAAGTATTCTTGGCACTGAGAATGTTCGTTTGTGGGCAGAATATTTATGTTGAGGTCACCAGCAATAATACAATTTTTAATATTACATAATTCAGTTAAACAGTTATTAATTGATTTTAGGAATGGTGAAATATTATAAGAGGATGGAGAACGGTATATTGCTAAGATACATGTGTCATTTTTGAGAGTTATTTGCAAACAGTTTGCACCGCTGACTTGGATTTCCTTGACAGATAAACCAATCAGGTCAGTTCTGGTATAGACAACAACTCCATCATTTTGTTTAGTATGTGTTGAAGTGCTGTAGTGATCATACCCTTTCAAAATTTTAGGAGCATAATTTTTTGGTATCCAGCATTCAGTAAGAATAATTATATGAAAAGAGGTTCCAATATTATCAAGTTGTAGCAAGAATTCGTCAAAATTCTTGGAAATTGATCTAATATTTTGCTGTAAGATTTGAAGAGAGGATGAGTGTGTTTGTAGTACATTTTTACAGAATTTAGGATTTGACGTCCTATAATTGGTAATACATTCCATTTTTAATAATATCCATTACAGTAAGGGTTTTCTCTAGAATTAAAAATCTACAAAACCATTTTTTTAATGTCACTTTCATGTTTGACTTGAATGATTTTTTCCCCCGGACCCTTACGAACGAGTAATTTATTGGCTTTAAACCACACAAATTCGAATTTTGTTTCTTTAGCCTTTTGTTTTGCTTTCCACAGCAATTCCTTATAGTAAGGCGTAAGCACTTCACTAATATAAATAGGTGATTTTGGGTTAAGTATTTTGGCTGTATTTTTGAAAGATAAGACCATATCTCTCGTTTTCTGGTTGTAGAAATTTACTTGCAGTTTATCGGGGGCGTTAGTTCTGCGGTCCTGGGTCCTGGTCACAAGGCGTAGATCCTGCTGCAACAATGGCATACCAAGGGAATTGGCTACCCGAAGAACGGCTTCAGCTGGTTGTTCTCCCGGCCGCAATTCAACACCCGCCATTTCCACACAGTCGCAGAGATTATTTTGTTCCATAGTGGCTAGTCTGGTTTCCAGGCTTGAAATTCTTACGTCATTCTTTATATTTATTTCACGTAAGGATTGTGTATCTTTTTGTAGGTCTTGTAGTACTTTAAAATTTGATAACAGATCTTCATATTGATTACTTATAAATTCGTTGCTTCTCTTCAGTTCCTTAATTTCGTCTTCGAACATTTTTTTAAGTTCAGTGACCTTTTGGTCAAAATGTTTGGTCAGACGAATAAAGAGCATATCATCATCATCGGTATTTGCAGCCGAGGATGTAGACGGTGATCCTGGTCTGATTAGGCATTTTGGGCATTTCCAAGAAGTTTTATTTTTTTCTGCCATTTTTTTGTATTTGGAATCAGAGATATTGAGGCAATTATTGTGAAATGTTATTTTGCACTTGGTACACGTGAACATATACTCATCTTTATTTATTGGGTTGAGGCAACCTTCACAGTTAAACATTGTGATTAATAATCCTCAACGCCTAAAAAATAGTTTTCCGCAAAATTTTAGCACGAAGCGATCTCACTTTTGACCAATAGCGAGATAGGTATATTGTTTTGAATTTTGTTTAATGTCAAAGTAATTATGGACACTGATAAGATGATCCTAAATTTCACTTAGATACAATCTTAAAACTTAAATAGGTGTTAACTTTTCACTTATCAATATGGGTAGCCACAGAGTAATTTTTAGACCGTTAGGTTTCACTGTTTTACACACGATTGCAGTTTTAGTTTCACTATTTTATCACTTGACTATTTCGATTTTTTTATACTTAATTTGTTTATCACATTTATATAAGCAGCGCGAAACGCAGTGATGACACTGTGAGTAGAGTTTGACACTTTTTTGGTTTTATTACAGTGATTTTGGTGATGTTTTTTAGATTTTTATGTAGAGCGTTTGACAGTCGACTTGTAGGTAGGTAGGCTAGTTGTTGTTTGGTAGTTTGCTAGTTGTTGTAGGTAGGTAGGCTAGTTGGCTCCATTGAATTATTATGTAAATGTTTGTAATAAATATTATCTTGAAAAAAAAACATTTCTTGTTGTTGTTGAAGAAATTTTATTTGCTCTGAGGTTCTCGTATTTCATTTTAATCATTGATTTACCTTATTACATAGTGATATGAACCTGTATATCATAAAAAATAAATAAATAAAAGATCTTAGTGTGTTGCTTCTGTTAGTTGTATTTTGTCTATGTTATTTTTTTTATTTTCAGATTTATTTTTAAAGAAATCTCTTCCTGTTGAATCGATCCAGTTATTATAATTTGTTTTTGAAAGCTAGATTGTTTAATTTGTGCTTTTATTACGACCGGAATACAAAAAAAGGTTTAGTCGCATCTTAGAATTGAACCCAAGTTCAGCACTACCCGTCAACTAAAAGGTCCTGTATTCAATTCCTAGATGCGACGAAATCTTTTTCCATTTCAAATATTTCGTTTGAGAGTCGTTAATAATGTCTTCAAAGATTTTAAATAAATGTTATAAGTTGTTTTAAGCCCCACACAGAAAGCACTGAGGAAAATAATTTCACTCAGGGCCTCTGTCATCTTTTGGGATGCTTGTGGAGGATCCTTTTTAAGGAAATGAACAAGAGAAAGTTCTGTGAAGGTATAAGGTACTAGGGTTGGGTAGGAATCTAGGGATTAGTGTGTCCAGAAGTGATGGTTATATGAATATATCCCTGCCACTGCGGCGCAAGGCAATGGGTCGAGATACCAGTTGAAGAGGTCAAAGGGTTTCCCAAACTAGCCTCTGTTGATCTAGCACGCCACGCAGCTGGTGGGTTTGCACATCTTGAAAACACCTCAACCGATGAACTCGGGCACCCCTGCTAAATCACCAAACGTCGCGAACCCCTTGGAGTGACCTGTCGCAGAGGTGTAAGTTATTCAATAGATGGTTCCCGGCAAAGATATTAGAAGAACGAGATATGCTATGTTGGCCGCCGGACCGTAGGCGGAGTACTACCTAATTAGGGTACTTTGAACGGTATCGGGACGTGTACGCACAGAAATCTGTTCTATGTATTAGTGCGGATACCTTAGCGTAAGCGAAGGTGTGCAGTAGTATTGGTGAACAAAACCGGCGACACTCGGCAAAGCAATTCCACTCAGTATGAACTGCTCATAGCACATCTCGTTCTTCTTAATATCTTTGGTTCCCGTTCGGCGATACCCAAACTCGCCTCTCAAATCGAATTTTTGTTGCATTGTGATATTTTTTCAAGGAATTTCACACGACTGCGTCGAAGAGAGAACCCACGAGAGTTATACTTAACTCTAAGATAAACAGGTTAGTTAAAAAATTTAAATCGTGAATATATTACCAAACATTATAAGTATTTTTATAATTTTTTATTTTATAAAATATATCTATTTGTAATTTTCGACCTATTTGCGCAATCTTTGGGGCAAGCCAATAGTCAATATCAAAGATTTACTTTTATTATTTTGATTTGAATCTTCCTCCCCAAGGACTGGTGTCAATCGCGCTTACAACTGCAAAAAAATCGCGATTGGGTAGGACCGACATTCATTTCGCGTATTAACTGCCATAAGGTCATCCGCGTCATCATAAGTCTGCGTATTTATGCGTGATTGCCACAAAGTTCATATAAGGTATCATCATCGACAGCGAGACTATTTGCCGAATTTCAGCTCGATCGGTTTATTTTCCACCCCAATATTCCACTTTATTCATTCTTTTACGAAAACTGAGAAGGACTGAGTCATTAAAATACTCCCTTATACCTAGATTGCATGCAGTTGGCAATGTTTTCTCAGAAGTAGTAGATGTATTCAACTGCAAGTAATATAGTTAAAAGAAGGCTATAATAACACACCTCAATCATAATAATCAATGATAGGCATGATCAAATTCTTCTGCGTGGGTCTTATATCATATTTTACTACATCTAAACTATTTACTCCAGATATCTTATAGTGTTAGCTATCATATGTATTATTTTACTAAAAATTATTATTTCTTATCTATTGAATTGAATACATCATTGAATTGCTGACAGCCATGAATTATTAAAGCCAAATTACGATATCTGCCCAGCTATTTCTAGTAGAATTATTTTTTAAGGTAACAATAAACTTACCACTAATTACTCTTTTATAATATTTTGCTTGATTATACGTGTCATCAAGTCACTTTATTTTATACTTATTGATATTCTGTTCAAATAAAATATTCTTTTTTATTATAACATTCTATACCTTAATGGAACTTATTTTATATTAATTACTATCTATTATCATAAATACATCATACCTCGATGTATGTGAGGTCTTATAAAGGGTTTTCCAATAAGAGGTGTTATTTTGAATATTAATTAAGGAATTAATGATTTTTTATGGCCGGAATTGGATGGTATTGATCTGGACAACGTTTACTTTCAACATGACGGTGCTACGTGCCACACAAGCAACGAAACCAAAGATCTTTTATGGGAAAAGTTTCCGTACCGTGTTATCTCTCGAAGAGGTGATCACAATTGGCCACCGAGATCTTGTGATTTAACACCTTGAGACTTCTTTCTTTGGGGCCACGTAAAAGAAAAAGTCTGCGTCAACAGCCCAGCGTCGATTCAAGACCTCAAAGATGGAATTCGTGAGGCTATCGAGGACATAAGGCAGCCACTTTGCGATTTGGTTATGGAAAATTTCATGAAAAGGATATGGTCCTGCAGGCGTAGTCGTGGTGGTCATTTGACTGATGTAATGTTAGGCATATCTTCCCCTTTATAATGAAATAAACATTCGATCATTTATATTAAAAAATTGCATTTTTCTTTGAACATCAAAATAACACCTCTTATTGGAAAACCCTATACAAACCAAGTATTCATTCAAATTTTTTAAACTAGTAGATATTTCTTTTGATTATGTATTTCTCACTGTACTTCTGTTAACAACTTTATCACTTATAATATTTTTGTGTACACATTATTATTTCTGTAATTTATTACTAATATTCTCCTGTGTACCACTGTATGCTTATAACCCGATGTATCATAATATTCTATTGTAAAAGCAATTGTATGGCGTTTTAAATAGATAAAACAAAAGCGAAATCAAAATAGATGTGTTTACAAAAAGGATATCTAGAAGAGTGGTGAATAATTCTTGGATAATAAAACAAAAAAAAGTATTTTAAGATCAATGATTGTTTATTAATTTTCAATAATTCAAGTTATTATACTTTGTACATAATCTAAAAAATCATTATAATATTTTATGAGTAACACGTAATTAAAATAAATATAACTAATATATAATTTAAAATTTGGTTAAAATTTTATTTTACTGATATTTTATTAAGTATATTATTTTATTTCATTAAACACGTTAATAGATATTTTTTCATAATAAAATCGCTTTTTACAAGCATGCGAATATAATAATGGAAAACCATTACAATTTAAAAATATATTATTAACATTAGAAATAATAATATTATCTTTGAGATTCTATTTTAATTAGAATAGTTGAACAATATACACGCAATAATTTACAACATTCAAATAAAACATTTCACTCGTAAAGAATTGTTAATAATTTTTATGTAAATACTAATTAAAATTTTAAAATTTTCTACTTGCGCTATATTACAATCTATACATTTATATGTAACACAATATTATGAACAACTCTACATGGTGTTTATCTAAAATTTATATTATTTATATAAACGTTTAAAATATGTAACTTTATTATATAGTAAAAAGGACGATCAGAGTAAACATCTAAAACTTTAAAGACAAACTACCTACTCAGTCAGATTATATTTTTGAATGAATATGTACAGTAATTTAAATAATTCAATTGTATAATAATTAGTAATAATAATATTTGTGATATTTTCAGAACAATTGATAAGACAATCAACAAAATAAACATTTAAATTCAAAATAACTAATATTTTAAAGTTATCTCAGTGATAAATAAAATGATCCTAGCAATCCTTCTTTTACAGCAATATTAGGTATTTGTGCTCATCAAAACATAATATCATGTCATTTTTAAAAAAGTCGAGCGTTTTTGGCCACATTCTAGCCAGTCAGCAAACACCCGCGAGCGTCCGCCAGCCAAAATGTGGCCAATTTGAAGAGATATTTTTAAAAAATCAAGCACTAAAACTAAAATTGATTATATAGAGGAACGCTCCAGTGGTTTTAAAATGAATCAAGTGATAAACGAGGACTAGGAGGTAGATTAAAATTTGTGTTTTGTTTTACAAAATTTAAATGTAATCAAAATATTTATTATGAACATTACGGGCTCTTGTAATATCCATAAATCCTTATTAAAATGATTTCAAAATAGAAAATAAATACCACTGTCATCGATTTGCTAAAACAACAAGTTTATTAATAATAAAAAAAATCAAACAATTTTTAACACTAATAAAAAAAGAATGATAAAAAATTATACGCGAACACAATTTTTGCTTTCAGGATTTTGTAAGTAGCATTTAAAAATATTTATTATGGATATTACGGGCTCAGGCAATATCCATCAATATTTTTTTAGAATGGGAAACAATTAAAAATACACGAATGCCAATTTTTTTTTTGAAAAACATTAAATAATACACAAAAAAATCATTTAAATACAATATTAATGAAATTTTATGATATTTTTTTACCCTCAGATATGTGGTTAATGTAATGTGACAATTTAAGAATGTTTAAATTTATTTTCAAGTCTGAGAAAATAGTCTGGGTTGAACTATGTTCATAGAATGCACTACATAGTTGATACAAGAATTTTATGTGACTGGATAATAATTTGAAGTCCTTTTTTAAAATTTGGTTTAAATAATTAGAGAATTTTTCCGATTTAGGGATTAAATTAGTTTATACAAAGATATTACATAAATTGAGATATTTCCCAAACATTTTTATGGTCCTACTAATATTTTGGTTCACGGTAACTTTGGGACGGTTGCAAAAAATGTGTTCAATTAAAAAAAATTCCATGAAATAGAATCCAAATTTAAGTAGCACCTCTCATATTCGTTGCAGGGTTAATTTTAAAACTATTGAAAACAATAATTGGCTTGTTAAAGGGATTTTGAAAATTCAACGAATATGAAAACGAAATTATTTTACGGATTTTAATTTTGATAGATTTTTTCCCTATTGGCGAGTAATAATGATTTTTAAGAGATAATATTGGTTAATTTTGAATATACGTATATCATAGTATAATATAATTTATGTATTATAGCTATATTCATACAGTACACATTAAACGACTCAATTGCTTCCCGTTTATTACCATACGTATGTACAATGACTTCATTCTTATAAAAAACAATCTAATAGGAAACTAAGTGTGTTATTTCGCGAAAATTAACTATGCTTACAAATTTTCATTCAAATTTCTAAAAACCTAATTTGGAAGACACCATTAATTTTAATTCGCTTATTCTATTTCCTTAAAAAGGAAAAAAAATGATGAAAAACGTGGCATTGAAAAAAAAATACTGAATTGATTTATCAATATTTAAAGGTAGTTTTCTATTATAAGGAACGTTTGACTTCCTGGTTGAGTTTTAGATAAAGTAAAAATTATTATCATTATTTTTTAAATTATTATTTTCTATAAACAATAATAAATTATTGGTGCCTTCCCACATAATTTTTTTGGTTTGGTTTTGGTTTAGGCGTTATTATCTCTTAATTTTATTATGTTAAGAAATAAAATTTTGAATTGGATTTTCTAAGCATTACTGATAAAACATCGTAAATGTTTCCTATTGAAAAAAATACATACAAAGTGGATATACGTAACTTACTTTTCTAAAACTATTTGCAATAATAATAAAATTTCTTGCAAGTTTTTACAAATTGTATTTTTATAATTAGTTGGTGCTTATGTAGGCACGGTATTACAAAATAATTATTTATATAACGATATTTTTTAGAATTAAAAAGGAAGTTGTGACCATTATCATCACAAGTATTAAATATAGTTTTATTTTAGTTTTTCAGCAGAAGTGGTGAAAATTTTTCAAATCATTTACACAGAGTAATTCATTATATGTTTTCATCAATTCTCCTTTTGTTCAATATCCTTACATCAAAGTAGTCACATATTTTCAAGGGGTAGGAATATGTAACAACATACGTCGTGACATATGTAACGAAGCAACAATTGTAATAACAAATATGTTACAACCTAGTGTGTAACTGCATATATATTACAGCATAGTATGAAACAGCATTACAAAATAGTATGTAACATCATATATGTTACAACATAATATGTAACAACATATATGTTACAAAATAGTATGTAACAGCATATATGTTATTACATACTATAAAACAACATATTTATAACACCATATGTCACAACGTATGTTACAGCCATAAAAGATTGACATTTTTTTCTCAAATTTATCTTGTAGAAACTATTATAACAGATTTATTTCAATTCAACACTTCAAGAAGAAAAATTGATGTAAATATCATTGTTTTATTTTATTAAGAAAAACTCTTATTTTGTTACAGGTTTATAGAAATTTTCTACCAATATTAAATATAGATTGTCAGAAAATTATTTAATTGAATATTTTTTCAATATTTCACTGATTTATAAAATTTATTAGAATATTTATAGCAATAGTAAAACTTCTGATTGGTAAAACACAATAATTAAATTATTTGAAATGCGTACAAAACATCGTAAATTAAAATTATCATTGATTTAAAACTATCTTTGGCACTTATTATAAGTTTTGATCTCTTAAGGTAGGTAAATATTAAAATAAAATCTAATAAATTTAAAAACAAACTGTATTAAAAATGGATTGTTTATAGCAATAATTATAAAGTCGAAGATCAGCACTGGGTAAAACTAATTAAAATGGTTTCACATACACACTGGGTTTTTGACGAAGACTAATTGGATCGAAGAGTTTTTAAAACATTTCACAATTTTAAATAGTAGGGTATAGCAGTACATATTATTCAAAGAGTCTGAATGTGTTATTCTTTCGAAGAATTTATTTATTTTGAAATGTTTATATCATTTTTCATTACACTAAATAAAACAGTAACTTTGTTTTAAACTCCATTTTTAAATCACTTGTTGTCAACCACTTTTCTTATATACGTATGCTCATACTGTGAAATATCAGGGATAGATTGTCATGGTACTTAATTATTTATAAATTATGAACAAGTATATATTTTTAATTTTCTCGAAAATTTGTAGTGTGAACAAAGTTTTACTTTTTAAGCCCGTCGCTCTCCAAGGGTCGATAAAATTAAGTTCGTTATAGTAAGGTAACGGTCTGCATTGCAGTTCGCTGTGGAAATTTTCTACGTAGCGTCTTGCAGCATTTGGCATATGTCGATAATTTACTGACCCGTGGGACGACGGGCTAAGGTTACGATTGTCAATTGTCCTAGCTGGGGTTCCACAAAACAATGTATTAGTCCTGATATTTTTCCTTGCAATTTCATTTATTTTCGCGGAATGAGCCTAAAACACATTTTACAGTCAAATTAGTCGAGAATTGATTTTCTGTTCATTCAATTATTTTGAATGGAGTTAAACGAAATGACTATAATCCTATTGGTTTATTCAATCTTAACCAAAAATTTAAAATAATATCAAAAAAGTCAATCGATATTCTTGGCAATCCAACTAGTAACAGGTGTTTAAAAAATGGTTTAAATCAAGTTCTTGTTTTATTTCACATGTAATGAAAATGAATTGATCACCTTTAAAACGTTTTTAAATATTTATAAGAAGTGTTTGTATAACATTTATTTGAAGAGTCTGTATCGTGTATTTGAAGAATCTGTATACATAATTCTTTGAAGAGTCTATTACGAAGGAATTGTGAAGATTCACTAGCGGAAATTGTACAGGCCCGGTGCTGCCCTCTCTTGCGCCATGCGAATCCGATTCGCGACACATCGATAGCAGCACACGTAGGCCAAACATCACTTGAACAGGATCCTGCGAAACGCCCTCCTAAAGTCCTTGTTGAAGATGGTATAAATCACTGGATTCAATACAGAGTTCATGTAACCCAACCAGAAAGCTATCGCGAAAGCACTGGGAGGGATATTACAAATCGGACAAGCAGGAGTCAATATATACAAGAAGAAGAAAGGCAACCAACAAGCAATAAAACTGCCCATTATGAGACCTAGTATAAGTGTTGCTCTCTTTTCTTTCTTTCTTGCTATGCGTCTCTTTTCTCTTTCAGGGTCTCTAGGTTTTTGTATCCTTGGTAACGCGGGTTCTAGCTCTGCTGGTGAAGGGTTGCTTGTTTCTTGCCTTCTTGTTTTTGTTTGTTGCTTCCGTCCGAATATGGGTTGGCACAGTCGGAGTTTGAGGGGTTTTACAACTGCGCAGCGACTTACGACGCCTGAGTCAGAGCTGGACGGGTCGAACTCTGAGACCATGTCGGTGTCGATGCCTACTGAGGGGGCGCGCGCTCGGGCCGTGGCTTGGAGCTCCCCGTTGACTGAGAGGGTGGAGCCTCGGATTCCTGTGCCCCCCAGCTGATTTCGGACGGCTGGGGCGGCTCCGCCAATTGATACCTGGAACAAAAATTAAGTATTAGAACTGAGCCTGGCTGAATAAAGAAACACTAACCCCCTTAATAATTAACTTGTTTTTAAATATTCCACAACTGACAAACAACCATTAATCCTGCATTAATGTTTGTTTATCAGTTGTGTAAAATTCAAAATATGTTTACTATTTGTATTTAACACTTATTTTTCAATAAATTATTGCATATTTTTTCATCGTATTTGCTTTGATTGCGTTAATAAAAGGTCACTGCTCGTCTGTACATTGACGACCCGGAATGCAGCTTGTTTTAAGCTAATAAAAGAATATTTTGAGAAAGAAAATAGAATACGCCTATTTCATATTTTACTACCTGAAGTACTTGTTAGGATTTTATTTTGCCTTAAAATATGGGAAAAGGAGATGGGATGGTTTGTCCAAATCTCATGTTCACAACAACCTTTCTCTAGTTTTGAAGGTCAATGTTCAAGATTTCAGAATAAAGCTGAGGATTTGCATAAAAATTAAACCCACAGATCCTTATAATGCATCTGTTTTTTAAATGTCTTTACGCTCTTGACGCTCTTCTTAGTATTTTGCACCACCCTGTACACATGAGAGCTCTGGGAAAACTTAAAAAAAAACAATGGAAAGGCTTCGGTGTAATACAATAACGCATATCGATTGATGTTCGGACTTCCCAGGCACTGCAGTGCCTCCTCGATGTTTACAGAAGGGCGAGTTCCAGGATTTACAGCTCTATTAGGAACGAGGATTGTAGGACTGAGGGGAAGGATAAACCATTCCAGAAATATTCTCATCATAGAATCCCGTCTGACTTCAGGATCGAGCATTGAAGACCACTGGAGAAAGATACTTGCTCCAACAATCTTAGATCCGATGGATTACTCTGATTCTTTGTTTAAATATCATTTTAATTTTAATTTTAATTTTTTTTTTTCTATTTTCTTATTTTTTTAGTTTCATATTTACCACTTACTTTCAGTTATATACTTATACTCTCTATGGGATGTGTGGGAATGCACTCACCTCCCCACATCCGGGAATAAAGATATTATTTTTTTTTTCCATACAGTCCTTAAAGAGTGATGATTGATGATACCTTCATTAATGATTAATACCTCAAAATATATTCGCAAATTCTTCTAAAATTACGTTTCTCAGATCTTTCAATATCATTTCATTTTTTTTTTGAGAATCAATGACAAAACATCACACTTAAATATTTATTTTCATTCAGTATATGTATTTGCCGGAGAGTTCTACCTCACCTCAAGGATTGTCTGGGGATAAACCCCATCGATGTATTAAGGTATATCCATGTCTGCAAACACTCAATCAGATTACAATGCGTCACAAACATCGGTGCTATGTAACAGACACTCCAGTATAGAATATCAGGTCCCGGCATTGCCCGGCTCGAATAACGTTCACTTGACCTTCCCATATCTTCGAAGGATGTCCTTTACTTCTATTTGTCTTGCCATATATACATACGTACACTTTATTTTTGTATTGTGCCCTCGGGAGTTCGTTGGCATGCTCAGCGAACCAAGCTATATTGTATGTTGTTTTACAAACTTATCCTATTTATTGGTTGTTGTATTACGCAATTACTTTGTATAAAACATTTATTTAGTATTGTATTACGTTATATTACGCTACAAGTAATTGGAGATTGTAGTGTGACACAAAGCTAAGAGAAAGATAAATTACCGATAAACCCGTTTCAAGATTGTACCATTTCTATTTGGAATCTTGTTTTAACTAGATGGTTTTCAAAATACACGTACAATTGTATATCTCACTAGCGTAGACCCGTGAAAGATCACAGGATGTTATAATAATATTTGTAGGATTGATATTTGCATGTTAGTTAAAAAGCGCAGACCCCAGATAAGCCTAAGAAATTTAAACAAAACAAATAAACATTTTAAATGTGGAATTAAAACAATTGTCTGGTAAAAAATATCATATTCCAAGTAGGTAGGTACTTCATCGCTTATCGGAATTCTTCACACGATGAGTTTCAATTTTGGTGACGACACTTTAATTCAAAGCAAATCCAAGTTTATTGCCAGAGTTACACGGACAGACAGACCCACAACCGAAATTAGTTTTTTCGATGATGATAGTAAATGGATGTACTATTTAATAGGCCAAATTTAAGTAACAAAATTTATTTTTATCATAAGATTGTTTCCTGCCAAGTGCCCATTTAGAAATGCCGAATTAGAGTTGATCCAAAAGGTAAATACATGGATAGGATTGCGGTTATTGGTTTATCTTTATATTTTATATTTTTCACGTAAAGAATTACGCACTTTGTCCAAAAGAAATGATACCATCTCAATGACAAAAAAAATATTCTTGTATGCAGATAACAAAATTGAACAATGAGTTAAATAAACCCAACAACTTTACATTTGAAAAATAATCTTTACTGAACCATTCAAACGGCCATTATCTTGAAACGGAAACAGAATAAATACTTACAAACTTACTTCGCTACGCTCAGTCAATTAAGGGGGAAGTATCATAAATAGCGCTAAACATCACTTTGTATTTACCTAGTAAAAGGAATAGCACTAATAATTTATCTAAAAATTCTATAGGGGTAGTTAGAAAAATGTCTTATGTTACCAGTGAATTAACTTTTTTTATCGTTAACTTTTTTATTCTATATGAAATACACATTGCAACTTTACGTAAAACTTCAAAAATGCCTTCGCTGGAAGCAGAATAGCTCCTATCAGAGAGATTTTTTTAAAAAAATCCATCGGTCATCTCAAAGCAAATATGATACAGGTCATTTTAAATAAATAAAAAACACTTTAACATATATGGATTTTTGTTGTGATTCAATTAAACTTCCCGAATATTTCAATTATTTTCCGTCATACAAAATCCTATGGATGAAATCATTGTCCATAGCTTGACCGAACACCGCTAGTCACTGTCAGTCTCGAGGTGAATTCGGAAGTGAGAGCACGCTTATTTTGTTTATTCTCCAGTCCTCGGCCAACTTTCAAATTTCTCATAGGAATCCAGAGGAGATTGGTTCTATAGCCAAGGGGTAAGTGGAAATTAAATATTATTTATTTTGTAATATATAATTTGAAACTTGTTTTACGGTCTCAACTTTTTTTTACCTTTTCCAGGTACCAATACGTAAATAATAAAGGGGCACATAAATGGGAAATAATAAAGGGACTCGCGCGTACAGCGCCGAAAGAGACCGCTCCACTGGAGGAAAAGAAGAATAAGGTGTGTCAAAATACATCATTCCGATGGACACGTTTTCTACAAATTTTTACCGACTTCTATCGAAGTCGGTAAAACGGAGTAGGTGGTGGCTTGAACTCGGATCTAATTTCAAAATGCATTATTTCGGCATCAATCATAAATTTCTCCAGTTCTCTACCGATTTAGTTCAAAATCGGGATTAGGGAGTTTGGATGTGCACTGTACTCGGATCTAATGTCAAAATGCATAATTTCAGCATCCATCTTGGATTTCTTCAGTTCTCTACCGATTTAGTTCAAAATCGGGATTAGGGAGTTTAGATGTGCATTGAACTCGGATCTATGTAATGTCAAAATGCATAATTTCAGCATCCATCTTGGATTTCTTCAGTTCTCTGCCGATTTAGATCAAAATCAGGATTTGGGAGTTTGGATGTGCATTGAACTCGGGTCTAACGTCAAAAAACATAATGTTGGCATCCATTTTGAATTTTTCGAGTTTTCTACTGATTTGGTTCAAAATCGGGATTAAGGAGTTTGGATGTGCATTGAACTCGGATCTAACGTCATAACTTCAGCATCCAGCTTGAATTTCTTGAGTTTTCTGCCGATTTGGTGCAAAATCTGGATTACGGAGCTGCGAGCTTATGGACTTTGCGAGACTAGTGTGAAGGTGCTTTCAACGATTCGGTATATGCTGACTACGAGTGCCCAGTAAAATTTAACACTTTCCCGACATAATCACTAATTCCTGATGATCTCAAACTGTGCCCGTGGTATTGTTCTCAGGTGCAAAGCTTTCACTTAGAACAAATTTCACTTCGTTTCATTTTTACACTCAAAATAAATATGACATATTTATCAAAATATCCCACTGCGCGGCCATTTTACATCGTACTTTTTGCCGGGAACTTGATGGGAGTCGCTATATGCACAGCGACTAATCGACAGGGGGCGTGGCCAACATATCCGAGCATACCCGAAGTGAAGTATAGGTATAAAAGGGACACTTTCTTTTGAATCACAAACCATGTTACACAAACCTAGCGTAGCCGCTAAACTAATTGAATACTGGGATGTTTTTCTTGCCTGGACGCGAGCAGACGGTATTAAGGGGACACTTTCTTTTGAATCACAAACCATGTTATACAAACCTAGCGTAGCCGCTAAACTAATTGAAAACTGAGATGTTTTTCTTGCCTTGACGCGAGCAGGCGGTATTAAGGGGACACTTTCTTTTGAATCACAAACCATGATACACAAACCTAGCGTAGCCGCTAAACTAATTGAAAACTGGGATATTTTTCTTGCCTTGACGCGAGCAGGCGGTATTAAGGGGACACTTTCTTTTGAATCACAAACCATGTTACACAAACCTAGCGTAGCCGCTAAACTACTTGAAAACTGGGATGTTTTTCTTGCCTTGACGCGAGCAGGCGCTATAAAGGGGGCACTTTCTTTTGTATCACAAACCATGTTACACAAACCTAGCGTAGTTCTAAAAAGGTTTGTTTACATTATATTATTACAACGCCATTTCTGACGTTTCGTTTCACCGCCCACCGCGTTTCACTGATTTTGCAACTCGGAACACCTCGGGTATGCTCGGATATGTTGGCCACGCCCCCTGTCGACTAGTCGCTGTGCATATAGCGAAATCAACATGGCCGCTTATAATTTGTTAATAAATGTCGATCTCAAACTATTTTCTGTTTTTTCCATGTTTTTCCTTTATTATTTCAACTAAAATGAAGCATATTACGTTTTCCCCAAGGTAAGTTCATAATTACTTCTCATACCGTCGAGATTTGGCTTAATTTGACAATTTTAGCGCAAAAACAGTGAGGGCACTGATAGACAGCAAGTTCCAACGATTCTACCGATTCCTTTCAAACTGTCGCTAAGATTGGGAACAATGTCTATCAGTTTTTGTTGTTTCTTTGGGGGTGTTATGCCGTGTTGCGCTAACTCCTTCTTTAGCCGACGTTTCGGACAGCGTTGCAGTGTCTATCATCAGGGCAGATCCGGTAGATCCGAAGATGTGATCTACCGGATCTTCCCTGATGATGGACACTGCAACGCTGTCCGAAACGTCGGCTAAAGAAGGATTTAGCGCAACACGGCATAACACCCCAAAAACAAACAACAAAAATGCTTTTGGCCGTGAAAATCTAAAAACTTACCTAATGTCTATCAGATCCATTGATAAATGCACTGAATTTCGTTGATGGCTAATTCCTGGTAGTAGTATTATAAATAAATTATTAAAAAAAAATATAAAAATATATATATGAGAGAGAGAGAAAATAAATATAAAATAATATATTACCGGTAACATGCATAGTGTAACGGACGTAGTTGACCATATTATTTAATTTCATAAAAATTGTTTACTTTTATAAAATGTCCCTACTCCACGCCACTGGCAAAATCACCACTCCCCGCCACTGGTCATTTTGTCCATTTTTCGGCCCAAGCGGCTTGAAAACTTTGACTCCGAATGGCTTCGATACCACATCGCCGGCTTACCTGCCGCGTGGATCAATGTCCAGCATTTTTTCTATGTAAATTTTACATAGAAAAATCAATTTTTAAACATTGCAAATATGTATATTTTACTTGTTCATCCCCTCGGCGGTAGTCAAATAAACACTATTTTCGATATACTACCGCTGAGGAGATATTAAAAAAGCTGTTTTTCACCCATATGTAAACCCATTTTTGAACAATATTTTTTACCCTTTTTGCGTGTACAAAAATCCAGGAACCTCGTAGCATAGTGAATCTTATCTCTTTCTGAGCGCTATGTTACGGGGGACCTCGGAAAAATACTAACTTAACATGTTTTACAAATTTGATCGCTTGAGATCATTTTTACACATTTATTTTACAAACATTTCTTATTTTTTGTCGTATCTTGACAAACAAAAAATCTAGTTGTCAAGATACACATTCCTATAACTACTATGCATTTAAACTATGTAATTATCATTCATGTAAGCGCTCAAAATCTTTTCTAACTCTCAAATTTAAGCGACTACTATCACCAGTACTACCGACAAAATGAATATGCTGGTATCCTATTGTGCAAATACGAGTGTCGGGGAATATTTTCTCCATGTCTCGTGAACTGAGGGTGTAAAGTACCTGGGGGATGGTTTTTTTCTACCCGATGAGTGGGCTGCCTATAGCAACTTATAGGACTAAAATACTATATTTTTTGTATTTTTATATTTTTTTTTTGTCTGTAGGTATTTTTTTTTTTTATTTAATTATATAAAATTTTTTTTTTTTTTGTAAAAGATTTTTTTTGTTATGATTTTTGTATATTATTTTAAGTTTGGGTGTTTGTAAATGTATACTATATTTTTTTGTATATTTGGTTGCAATTTTAATTTTTTATTTAAGTCCACTCATCAAGGGGGGAAGGTTATAGAGACTGGGAATGGATAGGTGGGTTCGTCGTCGGGACTTGAGCGCCCGAGACATGCTATGCTGGGATTTGGGTGCATAGGAAGTTTCGCATAGAATGTTTTGGCTAATTCTACCACATGAGTTTTAAATGGGGGGATTTTCGTGCCTGAATTAATTATACTATTACGGACGAACCAAGGGCTTTTGGTGAATCTTCTAAGTGTGACATTCTGGAATGTGGCGAGACTTTTTGTGTTTGCTGTGCCCCAAATGGGTGAGGCGTATGACATGATGGGGCGTATTTGTGTTTTGTAGATGAGTAGTTTGTTTTGTATGGAAGTTTTTGAGTTTGAGTGTAGCAACGGGTAAAGGGCGTTGGATGTGTTTTTTGCTTTTTGTAGTGTAATATTTATGTTTTTTTTCCATGTGAGTCGTCTGTCAAGTGTAACTCCAAGATATTTGGCCGATTTTTTCCACGGTATAGATTGGCCGTACATTGTTATTTCCTCTCGCGGGGCGCGGCTGCCTTTTCTACGAGAGAAAAAGACGGCCACGCTCTTTGAGGGATTCACGTCTATACGCCATTTATCGTACCAATCTTGGAGTAAGTCAATGTTTTTTTGTAGTCGGTACGTAATCATCCTGGGTGAACAGTATCTAACCATAACTGTGGTGTCATCTGCGTACAGAGCTTTGTGAGAATTTGAGTTTTCAGAGAGGGGGATGTCGTGAGTGTAGACATTGAAAAGGATTGGAGAAAGCAGAGACCCTTGCGGGACCCCAGCTGTCATGAAACGTTTTTTTGAGAGAGCGCCACCGTATTTTACTTGAAAAGTACGTTGGCGTAGAAATGATTTGAAGGCACCGAGTAGTTGGGGATCGATGCCTGTTTCGTGGAGTTTGAGAAGCAGGCCGTTTATCCATACTTTATCGAAAGCTTTGGCTATGTCCAGGAAAATGGCGCCAGTTGATCGCTTGGTATTGAAGCCACCGATGATGATTTCGGAGACTCTGAGAAGTTGGTGGAGGGTGGAGTGATTTGATCTAAAACCGTGTTGCTCTTCAGGTAATGTTGAAACCTCGTCAATGTGCTTGAGGAGCCGTGTCAAAAGGATCTGTTCGTAGATTTTACCGATGTTTGATAGAAGGCTGATTGGACGGTGATTTTCGCAGAAGAGGGGGTCTTTTCCCGGTTTTGGGATGAGAAAGACGTGCGCGTGTTTCCAGTTTTTCGGGAAATAGCGCAGTCTGAGGGCTGTGTTGATGAGATTTACTATCGCTAGTATTCCTTTTTGGGGGAGAGCTTTAAGAGCGAAGTTTGTTACGCCGTCGGGGCCGGGGGCTTTTTTATTTTTCCGGCTTTTTATAGTACGGATAACCTCGGCTGGGGTAGTGAAATGTATGTTTGTATTGGGGAGATTATTTAAAACATTATTGATTTTGCGGTTGACATTTGCAATGTGATCTAGATCGGCGTGTTTGAAGCTGGGACTGAATTGATTTTCAAGACTGTCAGCGAACGCCTCCGCTTTGTCCTGATCGTCGAAGACGAGGCCGTTTTCGGCGTGAATGGGGTGGTTAGGGGTGGGGGTGGCTTTTAGAGTTTTGGATAATTTCCACAGAGAGCCGTCCTGTGGATTTATCTCTTGAATTTTCAAATTCCAGGTGAAATTAACGTGCTCTTGAAGTTTTTTTCTGATGAGGGCTTGGATACGGTTTATAGAAGTTTTCAAGGTGGGATTTTGATATTTTTGCCAGTGGCGGCGTAAGATATTTTTTGTTTTAATTAGGTCTTTTACTGAATTTGGGAGGTTTTCCTTGAAATTTATTTGGGGGGGTGGGGGGAGAGGTTTTGAGGCCTCGTCAATTGCGGACATTATTGTCTTCGCGAATTCGTCAACCGCTGTATCTAAATCTGAGGGATTTTTAATGTGGGGATTTATGGATATTTTTTCCCCGACTCTGTGCGAAAAATATGTCCAATCAGTTTTTTTGTTAATTTTTGCAGGGGGGGGGTAGGAGAAATCGTTGAGAGTTAGCAACACGGGGTTATGGTCGGAGGAAAGGTCACAGATGGTTTCGATACTGTATGCCCAGGATGATTTGTGAAAAAGTGCAATGTCGAGTACGTCAGGTCTGTGTCCGATGCTAGAGAAAAATGTTGGCTCTATGGGTCCTGCAATGTTTATGTCGGGGTGAGAGTTTGCAAAGTCATGTAGGATACGTCCGTTTTTGTTGGTGAGCCTACTATTCCAAGCGGGGTGTTTTGAGTTAAAATCCCCCGCTAGAATAGTAGGCGTTTGTCCATCGAGAAGTAATTCAAGATCCGACTTTTGTAAAGTCTGAACAGGTGGGTTGTAAATTGAATTAATTCTCAATGGACCTGAATGTTTTGTAAATACAGTGATAGAGGTACTTTCAATGGTAGTCAGGGGGGGCGTGATGTTGTGTTTGTGGGCGATTTTAGTTTTCACGAAGACGGCTGTGCCACCGCCTCGCGAGTGTAATCGGTCGTTTCGGTACAGTGTGTAGTTAGCGATTTTTGGTGTGTGTGATGGATTTAGGTGTGTTTCATTTATGAGTATTATGTCTAAATTATGTGTGTTGGTGAAAATTCGTAATTCTTGCATGTTTTTGTCAAGACCATTGGCATTCCAGAATGCCAAACGTAGCGCGGAGGGCTTGGTAGAATTAGCCATTTAATTAGTAAAGAGGGCAATGATTTGAGGGGCTGCTACAAAGAGAATCGAGAGGTAGTCTGCCGGCGAGGTGGCAGATTGAAATTTTGGGAGTAGATCAGCGATGAGTTCGCCGATCTTTGTAAAGAAGTTACTTTTGAATATGTCTGAGAGACTAAAGGGGGTAGCTGAGGGCTGGGGGGTGGGGGGGGAGGTTGAGGGTGAGGGGGGGAGGTTGGAGGGGGGAAGGGGAGAGGGGGTGGGGGGGGGATGGGGGATTTGGTGGGGGGGGTTTAATGCCTGAGCATAGGAGGTGGATGGTTGGACTGGGCGGGAGGTGAAAGTGATTTGGGGAGGTACCTCAGTTCGACGGGGCATGGCTGTGGAGGGTGCAGGGCGATTGGGGCATTCTTTATAGTTGGCCGGGTGTGGGCCGGCGCAGTTCGCACAGGTGGCCGGGCCGTCAGTTCTCTGCTTCAGGCAGGTGGCGGTGAAGTGGGCCCCCGCGCATTTGACGCAGCGGGGGGGGAGATGGCAGCCTTTGGCGGAGTGGCCGAATGATTGACATCGGTGGCATTGGGTAGGGGCTGATTTATGGTCGAGGAATTCTGCTCTGATGCGTAGGTGGAATATGTGAGTAATGTTAAAGATTTTTTTTCCCTCTTCGCCGTGGGTAAGCTGCACGAGGACCATCGGGACGTTTGTGCGGTCGGGTCCCGACCTCATCCTGGAGACGGAGATGGCCGGGAGACCGAGGTCCTGCAGTTCAAGGAGAATCTCCTCCTCCGAGATTTGTGTCGGGATACCCCTCAGAACTGCCTTGGTGGTTTTGTCCTCGTGCAGCTCGAAGGTGTGGAAGTCTGTTTTAATCTCTTCCAGCATTTTAGTGGCTAGTCGGAAGCTGGAGGAGTCGGCGGTGTGGACCACCACACCCGTCGGGATGGCTTTGGCGTGAGAGATGCGCACACCGGCGTTCTCCAGCTTCCTTCTGATGGTATTCCAGTTTGTGACGGATTTAATGATGATGGGCGGGATTTTGATGGGACGTCGGGCGGGAGTCGGGGTGGTGGTGGTGTTTGTTAAATCTGTGGTGTCTGCTCCGTCAGTAGTAATCGTGTCCGAGTTTGTGTCGTTAAAGGAGGGCGGGGCCAGGGTGTGGAAGCGGTTGGTCGTAGCGAGGGTCTTGGGAGGCGTGGGCGGTTTTTGTTTTATTGGGTTATTCGGGGTGGTCCATAGAGGCGGGAAGTCCTTTGTTGGTGATGGAGGTAGTGCTGTGCAGCTTGCCAGGCTGTGGTCGGCGGAGGTGGAGGCGGTGGAGGTGGAGGCGGAGGTGGTGGGCGGTTGTGTGGCGATGGGCGGGGTTCTACGTGTGGTGCCTGAGAGGTAGGTGGTGGCCGAGGGGTTTACCCCATCTGGGTAAAAGGTAACCTTTCTTTGGGGGGTTTTTGTGACTGTTCTCTGCATATTTTTGATGAAAGTCTGGAGAGCCTCAATTGGAGGATCCAGCTTCTCCAGTTCGAGGAGGTATGTTTCCATGTCTAGGGCGGGCACGGGTAGGTAGTAGGGCAGAGTAGGGTGGATATCAAGGTCAAGGAGCGCAGGTGGTCAGTGGTGTGTGTCGCCAGGATGGGTGGACTGTAACAGTATTAGGTTGACTGTATTGGCTCGCAGAGCGAGTCGGTGGGCTCGGAGAGCGCAAAAGGGGACAATTTACAGTGGGAAGATGAATCTTCCAAGCAAATGTTCAATTTTTTTTTTTTTTTTTTTTTTTTTTTTTTTTTTTTTTTTTTTTTTTTTTTTTTTTTTTTTTTTATGCAACATCTTGTCGGAGGCTATAAACACATATCTGGCGCGGGTACAATCCCCCACCACCTTTTGACTCAAAGCCCAATGTCGGGTGCGAGTCATGCTTATTGAATATAAGCAGCCAAATAATAAAATAAAATTAGTTCATCTTTACCACCAAAACCAAGCGTTTTATTTATCAACAAGTGACTCCTGCTCAACATCTGCCTCACCTCGCCAAGTCTGCTGCTCCAAGATCTTCTGGTGTTACCTCTTCGAGACCAGCCGGCCCTCCTTTGGAAAACCGCCAACACCAGAAGCGAGCAGAGACGAAAGCACACCCAGTGCCCACCATTCACCAAGCCTGGGTGCGGGAGGCAGATTTCATCACCAATATCAACTACAATCATCATCATCGGCCGTAAAGGAGCATCTCATCGGTTGAAGACACGGTTTGGACCCGGCGCCTAAATCTACAGTCTTGTGCGGACTCCCGTCCAGTACACATAGTAAGAATTATAGTGTATTTTATACAATGTACAAAAAACTTTTTTAATAACCTTAACCACAAAGAAAGCCAAAGTTTTGGCACTTTTCGAGGATATTATGCTAAAAACATGAAAAAAGTATTTTTAACCAAGACATTTAGATAATTTTATATCATTTTTTATCAACTTCTTTATATCTATCTTAGACTGTGTTTTTTTCTTAGTTTATGTACTTCATTCTACTTTTTTTGTATATCTAAGTTAATATTGTAAAATATATTCTTTCCCGAGTACGAAAAAAACATTGAAATAAATTTTCAAATTACATTCATGATTTACAAATAAACTTTTTTCCATTTCTATCGCACTAAATATATAATCAAAAAATATTTGTCGTAACTTAATTTAACGTTTTCCCTTTTTTCACACCCATTGCTTTCTGGTAATATTATATTAAAAAAATAGTTATTGTCATTACACAAACCATACAATCAAATTTATGAACCAAAAATCTTTTCCAAGTCAAAACACGATTAGATTCTATGTGACTTTGAGTAAAAAACTGAGACGTCAAAAAAGGTCCAGGGCGTAAAAGATGTGACTGTATATCCATTATTTTGCTAGTATGATTTTTATTCTGTCAAGTTATATCCATTATTTAGTAAATAAATATAAATTTTATAAGGCACGTGTATTTTTATTTCGTATTTTATCAAAACCGTGTCAATCATCCCCCTATCTACTCAAAAGACGTAGGTGTTGGTTTTGAAACCGCAGCTGTTCTAGCGGCCGACCGATTCATTTACAAGTAGCAATAATACCTAACTGTACTGAAGTCGAGATTTGATACCGTCCCCTTAAGGTTAAAACATAAAGGATTTTTAACAAGGTATGTGGATTGTGGATCCTTCTTCCTATTTTATATGTATATGGTTTTGGTGTGTGGCGCCTTTAGTATTGGTCAGATGGCCAATCCTTGAATTTTTTAGGACACATAGGGCAGTTGCCAAACATGCGATCGAATCACAAAACCTGAGGAGTTCAAATCGAAGCAAGAAGGATTCCCTCAGATTCATTGTTCAACAGCTCGGAGATGAGTGGTTTATTTATGGCTCAGAGAAGTGGGCATCTTTTTGGCTGGTGACCGACGGACCCGCTCGATTTTGTCATCATTAATAAAAAACTTGGACGATGAGTAATCGAAAAACATCTTCCTATCCTGCACTCTCACGGGCTCTTTTCTTAGGGACAAGATTGACAAGGTCAATTTAAGCCGATATGAGTTGATGCGGGCAAGCTACCTTCAGCCACGCCTCAATCGGTATCACATAATTCTATATTTAAGCCAGCCCCTTTTTTCCAGAGAGTTAAATTTGGGATTCAATTTTACTGAATATAAATCTTAAATACGTAAATCTTCCCTTCTGTTTTACAAAAACCTAACCTCTTAAAGAACATTAGTTTATATTTTACAAATCAATTGTATTAATTGTTACCACCTAATCCACCGGCGACAAGGTGCTTAATAGAAGTGTACATCATAATTACAAGGTATATTAAATTATTAAGCTAACGCAAAAAAAACATCAACAAGATGCGAGAGATGATTTTTTGAAAATAACATAAATATTTTAATAACATCGATTTGTCCTGCATTTTAAAATTAAAAATAATGTACGTTAAACTCTAATAAAACAACTAGATTTTATTTTAACAGTGCAGTGTTTTTTGTCCAACCACAATTTAGTTATTTTTATCAGTTCATTGTGAAGTGAGTGTCTTTGTGAACCTTCTCCCGGAAGACCGTGATCAGGAACTACTCATTGTTGTCTTCTACCCAGAAATACACATGAATCATAATTTGGCTTTCGTGCGAGCACCTTCTTCTGCTGGCACCCACTTATTATCAGAGCAATCAAAATCATTGTAACAGCACAAATATGTAGGTTCCATATGAAGTGAAGAGTTATGTTTATTTATTTTTCGGAATAACTTTATTGAGTAAAACCTCAAATTGTAATATTTAAATATTGAAGACAATATTAGTGATTTCTAAACGAAAATCTGAAACAGAAAAATCAAAAAAGGAAACGGTCACATCTGGGACTCGAACCCAGGACCCTTGTCTTAAAATGTCCAATGGGTCCCATTAGCTCAGTTGGTAGAGCACTGTCCCGGAAAGACAAGGGTCCTGGGTTCGAGTCCCAGATGTGACCGTTTCCTTTTCTGATTTTTCTGTTTCAGATTTTCGTTTAGAAATCACTAATATTGTCTTCAATATTTGAAGAGTTATGGTTGCAGGATTAACTTATCATCGTGACAATGTAACTAAGATTCCATAAATATAATACCTAGTTAAATTATACAAATTTAGACAATTCCACGACGAGAAAAAATATGAAAGAAAAAATAAATTACCTTGGGATTACTTCATTACTCCAACCTTTTTGGAGATATTTATTTAAAACACTTAGGACGAGTTGTTTCGGAGAATTTGAACAATTCATCAAATTTCAACATCCACTTTCAAGCTCTGTGAAAGACTTTTTCAAGTTCTGTTTTTAGTTCAGTTCTGTCAAGCAACTAGCCTATAATGATATAATAACAGAACTTGAATAGGACTTTCACAGAACTTTTAAACTGAAAGTTGGTGAATTCTTCAAATTCTCCGAAACAACTCGTCCTTAATTTCTGTGATTTCTATTTTGTCTCCCTTTTCATACGTTACGTGGTTCCACGAGTATTTTGGTGGTTTAATAACAAAGAAAGCAGAAATTCGATCAAAAACAAAGGTGTGAAAACTTACAGAAAGTTATTTATTTCTCGTGTAGGTGTAGGTAGTTACGCACGAACAAACTGTGATATTATTTACACCCGAAAGCCATTTATTTAAGGCACACAAAAATAACAATACTCTTCTGTATACAGTAAGTAAAGCACTTATGTTATTGAGAGTGTTATGACCATAAGGAAAAACAATTTCTTTTGAACCTAGTGATTTTCCCACATAAAATATAACGATGAAAGAGATTTTGGTATGGGAATCCAAAGATTTTAGAACGAGGGTGGATGGAGTCAATCCAATTATCTACATTTTTACCGATGCAAAATTATTAAGTCGTCGTACGATACGATACGAATGGATCATCCGGGAGTACTCCCGTGCCGGTGCGACCGGTACATTAGAAGGCAATGTTTTGTTAAGACTTGGAATACGTACTCTGAGGATGGGAAGGAGGTTTAATCGACCGGTTTACATGGCAACTAAATAAGCCATCATTGGAACAAAGGATGGGCAGTAATAAATGAATTTATTGAGCGTTGTTATTGCTGTTTTTCTTTCTTATTTATGTGTTTCATTTTTTGCCACGTTTTGCATCTTCCTGTCTATTCCTGGTTCTTTTCGTCTCTTCTTGGCTATATTGACTCTTCTTGGGTTTTTGGTCTCTTCTTGGTTATGTTTGTACCTTTTGGCTCTTTTTGGGTTTTCTGGTCTTTTCTTCTCTGTTTTTTCTTGTTCTTGGCATTTCTTACTTTTTAATGTTTCTTATGGAATGTTTTTGGCTTTTCTAGTCTCTTCCTGCATATTCTTCAAAACAATTTATTGGTCTTTCAAATTATATCGGTTGACTTATTCTTTATCCCAGTTTTCATGACTATCTTTTTCATCAAGTGCCTTCTTCATCGGAAGTTGGCCATTATTCAAACATTATTTTCTTAGAAGACTGCAGTCTGAAACTTCTATCTTCTTCTGCAACGAATTTGGTAAGGTTATATTTTATTGGTGTTATCAAGATATGTGAGTTAATCTGAAGAAGAGTACTAAGATAATAAGAGAGGATGTTTTTTTTTAAATTTTCATTAACACTGTAGCATGACGACATGGAATTAGTTATTAAACCCACAAAGCCTGGGTAGGAACCCGACGCATTGGTCAACTTAGCAAGTGTCGAAGTTAAATATAAGAAAATAAACACATTGAAAGATTTCCGGCCATGAAAAGGCACTTCAATGTGGAACTACAACACGGATCCATATTCCGAATGGTAGCTTGTCGAAGTCAGAGATTCAATAGTTGCAATTTCCGACGAGGAATATCTCCCGGTTGTTCCAGTATTGGGAAAAGTCACACATTTCCCTCTGCGAAGGCTCAATGGCTTTTATTGTTTTATGGGATCGCCATATTTTACGCCATAACCATCTGAACCCAATTGATTGCCCCGGCCAAATATTTTGCCTCTTTGATGTGTGTTTCAGAATGCTCGATATTGAATAAAGATTTAAAGACAAACAGTATGCCACTCTATAGATTTACTTTACTAGGTACGTCAAAGGGCAAATCGTGCTCTCAAAACCACTTTAGATTTATTCATTGGGAAATTTGGAATGAAAAATGCAATAAATTAATGTAAGCAGTAATTAGTCGGCTGAAATATCCATACAAATTGAAAATATCTCCCGAGTAAAAATAAATGCCGCCGACGGGAATTGAACCCGCACCTTCTGATGTCCGGTCAGGTGCTCTGGACCACTGAGCTACTTCAGCTTATTCCTATATATTATATAATTATTTTTACTCGGTAGAAATTTTTAATTTGTATCAGCTCATAGATTGAAATCTCGTTTTAGTCAAAAGTTAATACGAGTGATCTTTGAATTGTGTAATTATGTATGTAATCGAAGGACCATTGCATAAAGTGGATAAATATGTTGCAAATGAAGAAAGGACCCACCAATGAATGCATTTTGGCGGAAATTCTCTGCAATTAAATGACGCGTGGAACTTGAGACTTATTTGTGAAAAGGCCATGGGTAAATTTGTGTGATTTAGTGATAAAATGTGAACTCAAAGAGATCTACACATGCACAGAGCTCGTACGAGCGGTTAGAGGCAAAGTGAGAGGGAAGGCGGGTGACAAGTTATTTTGGAAATTACTGAAAATAATAAAATACCATCATAGAGTACATTGGTCTTGTCTGTATGTGTGTTGTGTAAATTTAATGTGTATTTAGTGAATGGCGTAACCAATGAATATACACGCTAGTCCACGAAATCATAAATTTTCACTATTTATTTATTATTATTATTTTTTTTTTTTTATGAATTTAATTTAGATTAAATTTGATAATATTATTATTAAGTTCTGCAAGTGTTTTAGTTTTTTCAAACACTTGCAGAACTTAATAATAATATTATCAAATTTAATCTAAATTAAATTTATTAAAAAAAATTAAATGGAGTTCTACGAATTAAACTTTTGTTGTAATTTTAAATTTTTCATACTTTTGTTGTGAACTAGAGAGAAACTCTTATCGGCATTGTAAAAGACTACCACAAATTATCTAAATCACACATTACATGGATTTTACTTTGTTTGGAGACCAGATCTGAAAAACCAAGAATCTTCTAACCTTCCTATTTTCCTTCTCTTTCTCCTCCTTGGAATATCTCTCTAACTTGTTATACCTTTATATAACTTACTCAAGGCAGTTAAAATTCAAATCAAACAATTTTTAACGTAATTTTACGGAGGGGTCAAATGTCCATATGGATTTGGATAAGGGCACATGTATTATTATCATATACATCTGAGAAGGTCATTAAACATGTGTCAGTGCACACGTACTATAGCTACATGCATGAGGATCTGTACCGAATTGGTAGAATTCGGCTAGATGGAGGAATTTACAAGATCGCTGAAGAAGCAATAGAGTTCAACAGAGCGCGATGAAGATTGGACTAGATTCTACGTCATAAATTCGTGTGTAGTTATAGTGGGATGAGAGGTTTTTACTGTATAAGCTGTACTATTTTACTGTATATTTTTACATATAACCTACAAAAAATTACTCACAACACAAATAAATTGACCAAATTGAAATCGGTTTAATTTGCCTCTGTGTTTCTTCCCTCCTACAATATGGGTCTCTTCAAGACTCATACTCACTCCTCCTTCTTCTCAAAAAGACCGTCCACACATCATCCCTAGAGGAAAATATTTTCCTCATGGCCTCATGTGTAGAGTTAATGAATCAAAAATAAACGGACTGGACAGGGACCGCAGATACCTAAATGGTACACAATTGCTAACCCTATATAAATCGGCAGCCACCTCTGGTCTGGAGCCTCAAAACACCTGAAAAGACCCTTAACTCTGCGCAGAAACGTTTGATAGATTCCCCATATCTTAACAAACTTATTGCAATCTATAGAGGACAGGCATCAGGTAGGTATGCTGTCCTTGTTCTACTGGTATTATAATGGAAGATACTCCTAGGAACTAGCGTCATTGATCCATTTGTTTCCGATGCATAGTCGGGAAACAGACCAAACGCGCGCCCAACATATTTTGTACACGGTTGACATTTGTCAACGCTTCTCCGACTCGTTCTTGAGCTCAGCTGTGAAATGATCTCCGGTCTCTGTGTTTCCTCCCTTCTGAAACATGGATATCTTCAAGACCAACGTTCACTCTTTCATCTCCTCAAATAGATCTACAACACAACATCCCCAACGATGACAAAGTCAATGAGGAAAATTATTTTATTCTGTGAAAAAAATTGATAATTTCACAAAAAGTCGGAAGTAATTGACCTTACTCCGGCCAAATAAATATGCAAACAAATCACTTCTATTAGTTAACTTCTTCAGTGTCAGAAGTTAACTTGTATTCAGCCATATTTTAATTACAGAAACACCCAAAACTTTGTCCTGGATAATCTGATGGTTATCTTTATGTTGTACCCGGCGATACGGAGTGGGCACTAATAATTAGGATTTTGGTGGGAACACTACCTTTTAACACCACCAGATTTAATTATTATCAGACTTTCGATGTTTAAATGGACTCTCTAAATGAGATAAAAGGCTTTTGAGGTACCTGTTTTAAATATGTATATTTCATGATAATGGCGATTTTAATTTTATCTTTTTTTTTTTTTTTTTTTTTTTTTTATAGTGAATACCTCACAAGAGTCCCAACTGCTCCCGTCTGGAGCCAGTGAGACTATGGCATCCCCAATTGGGGGATGTTGTGAGGCTGAAGGTAAGTGGGGAAGGGAAAGAGGAAGGTGGGGAAGTACCTGGCTATTCAGATCTAGTCACTAAACACGGCTAAAGCCATTTGGAGCAACGTTTCAATTCTGAATGGTGGTCTTACACCAGGGCGATACTGGTAGTATCTTCCACTCTGGAACGTGCCGCAAATATACTATATATTATTTTAATTAATTAATTGTGAAATAACACAAATTAATCAAATAAAATTTATTTGCGCACGCCGGGTTCGAACCCGCGACCTTCGGAATGGCAGTCCAATGCGTTACCACTGGACTATGCCGGCCGTCAAATTACTATTAAGAGAGAATTGCTTGTTTTGAAGCAGCAAAAACTCTTTGATGACTTTACCACCACGATACGCCGATCGAAACTTGCACACAAATAATTAAATTAAGCAATCGACACAGGAAAAAAGTGTATAATAGTATATTTGAGCTTTTCCATAAAAGGAGTAGCCATTTTGATGGCATTACCCAGTTCTCTACAATGATGTTGTTATTATAATTTAACTTCAGTTACTTGAGCTGCGTTAGTAATAAAAAAATTCCCTTCGCCAAGCAATTACTTGCACATTTATAAAAAAGGCAAAACGAATACACCATCGGGCCCGAATCTAGTCATACATTCCTTTGACCCTTTGCTGCAAATGAATGCAGCTACTTCAAAGAAACGAAATATACTTCGGTCATTTTCGGTGCTCATCTTACCCTTTGGCTGCTCAATTATTATTTGTTAGATAGTAGGGAGCGGTTCGAGGTTAATGATTATTATTATTTTAAAATTATAGACTCACGAAATTATGATTCAAGCTATTTTCAGCTCATAATGACATTAACTTTAACATGGGTTATGGAGCTTTGAATATAAATTATGAACTTAATAACTTTAAGATAAGACAAAATATCAATGGCTTTTCTATATTTTTCAAAAAGATGGTTTAAATCAGAAGTTCACAAACTTTTTTATTTTTCCTATCAATTTCTCAGTACTGGGGTTCAACAGTACTGGGTACTGGGGTCTCAGTACTGGGGTCTCAGTACTGGGGTCTCAGTACTGGGGTTCGACGGCCGGCGTGGTCTAGTGGTATACGCTTTTGACTACAGATCCGAAGGTCGCGGGTTCGAACCCGGCGTGCGCAAATAAATTTTATTTGATTAATTTGTGTTATTTCACAATTAATTAATTTAAAATAATATATAGTATATTTGCGGCACGTTCCAGAGTGGAAGATACTCTCAGTATCGCCCTGGTGTAAGACCACCATTCAGAATTGAAAAGTTGCTTGAAATGGCTTAAGCCGTGTTTGGTGACCAGATCTGAATAGCCAGGTACTTCCCCACCTTCCTCTTCCCCATCTCCCTCCCCTCCCCAATACCCTCAGCCTCACAACATACCCCAATTGGGGATGCCATAGTCTCACTGGCTCCAGACGGGAGCAGTTGGGACTCTTGTGCGGTAATACTGTAAAAAAAAAAAAAAACAAAAATTTTTCGAATCTACTATTTTCCCAAACAATATTATAGTTTGAATGTTTCGAGAATTTCACTAGAATATTTGTACTTCGAAAACTATTCCATATGAAACCACAAAAAGTGACATTTCCAAAAAATTGTGGTTTAAAAGGCTCTCATGCACCCCTATTTTTTTTTCATTGACTTGGACTTCCTGCAGGTCGACGATATTGACCACTTTGGGAATGACTGGTTTAAATAGGCACTTTCTATTTTTCACAAACTTATGCGCAAACTAAACAATTCAGTCGGGGGAGTCAGAATTGTGTCTTGTAGATTACAGAGTATAAATGAATTATATTTAAGTTACGAGTTATTTTTTTATTTTTTTATTTTTTTTTTTTTTTATTTTTTTTTTTATTTTTTTTTTTTTTTTTATTGCACAACAGATAGATTATCCAATTACTGTACAATTCTCAATTTAACAATCTTAACACCTATGAAGATAATTATTATACAAAAAAACTTTAGGCTATTTAAAGAAGAATTATATATATCTAGTGCTTCTGAGATTTCATTCAATAGCACCATTCCTCTTGTCATGCTATGTTGTGCTAGAATATCTGTTCTGCCGTATGGTATTTTGAATAAGTCGTGTCGACGACTACGGCTGAAGTTTTCGGGCACGTATAAACCATAGCATTCCAAGAGGAACGGGCTATCAATATAGTTATGGATTATGTTAAAACTAAGTATTGCAAGATTTGCATGACGTCTAGTTTCCAAGCTAAATCTATTTGTTGCCTCAAGTAAGTCTACATGGTGCATGAACCTTGGACAAGTTCCACGCATCCGCATATAGACATACCTGAGGAATTTTTTCTGGATTTGTTCCAGCATATTAATATACTTAGTTTGGTGTGGAGTCCACACACCACTAGCATACTCCAGCTTACTTCGTATGACGCCATCAAACATGGCTATCATTGCATCTGGGTCGTGAAATTGTTTACATGTTCTGGTGATAAACCCCAGGAGTTTGTAGCATGCTGTAGTAAGTCGTGATATGTGGTCCGAGAATGTTAGTTTGGGATCAAAGACGATACCGAGATCTTTATAGCTATTGACTCGGCATAATTTTTTCTCTTTAATGGTGTAATCAAAAACTTAGGGCTTCTGAGAGCGGGTATATGTCATTGTTACGCATTTTTTTTATATTAAATTCTAATTTGTTTTTATCTGACCATTCTGCTATAGCATCAAGGTCAGATTGCATTTTTAAGCAGTCTTCGTAAAATATTATTTCCATCAAAAGTTTGAGATCATCCGCAAATAAAAGACATCTGCTATATTTTACACAGACCTGGATGTCGTCTATAAGTATTAGGAACAACAGAAGACCAAGGTTTGACCCTTGGGGAATACCTGACAAGGCGGGGAATTGTTTAGATTCCTGTCCATTTATTGATACATATTGACTTCTGGATTTTATTTATTTTATTTTTATTTTATTTCATTTTATTTCATTTTATTAACGCCTAGAAGGCTTTTACATATACATATTATGGGTTTTGTTGTTCAGTAGCATTATAAAATATTTTAATTACATAGCATAATAAATTGAGTATGAGCTTACATAACAATGTGTAGGGTTATTGTTATGGTGTTATTATTTTGTAAACATAAGCAAGCAAAGTTTATTGTACAAAGTACGTCGGTTGAATATTTTACAGAACATAGGTTAAACTAATACATAAACTTGAGAAAAATATAACAGATATAGGTAGGTAGTTAAGTAGATACAATTCAAGTATATAGTTACGGTGTTATTGGAATTTGGACAATGAGTTCGATAAGTTTATATAAATATAGTGTAGTTACAAGAGTACAATAATGTAAGTAGGTAATACACACAAGACAAGTAAGTTTGTTATTATTATTATAAAGATAAACACTACAGTTTGTTGTAAACCATCTTTGTAATCATCAATCTTTATTTTGCCCGATTGGGAATTTTACAAAACAAACCTTAGTTAATGAGACAATAAAATATGCGTTTGAAAAAAAAATTATGAATCTGTTACAAACATTCTAGTATACTGTATTTTAGTTTGTATACTGATTGGTGATGATAAACATCAATTGAGCTATACTTATTACCGAGTATGTGAAGTCTTTGAATAGGTGAGTTTTGAAAATAATTGTTAGCAGATATGGGAACATTATAGAGCGGTCTGTCGAGTGTCGCGCGTAGGTACACGGAGCGATATAAGACTCGTCAAATCAATGGCGTCCAGTCTGCCATTCGAAATTTTGAAAAGAGATACTAAGTCGCACACTGTGCGTCTCAATGATAAATCGGTTAAATTTAGTAAGTTCATGAGGAAAGTGTAATTAAGATATTCGTTTGGAATTCCTAATTTATAATTAATAAATCGCAGAAATTTATGTTGCACTCTTTCAATTTTTAATTGGTGAATCTTATAAAATGGAGACCAGATTGTTGAGTTATACTCTAGATTACTTCTAACTAAACCAGTGAATAGCAGTTTGAAGGAATTTATTAATTTAAAATCTTTCGCTGTCCTTAATATAAAACCCAAACATTTCATGGCCTTGTTGGTTATTTCGTTTATATGAGGAACAAATGTTAGTTGCCTGTCAAAAATAATACCAAGATCCTTAATATTCTCAACTCTTTTTAGGAAAATGTTGTTGATGCTATATTGATGCGTAATGGGATTTTTGATTCGGGCAAAAGTTATCGTTTGACATTTATCAATATTGAGAAATAGTTCATTGTGGGTGCACCACTCTTGTAGCCTCACAAGATTAAATTGTAGTACGTAACAGTCATGAATATTTGTAATGGTTTTATAAATTTTGAGATCATCTGCAAATAAGAGAATCATGACTTCATCAAAAACCGTAGTTATATCATTGATAAACAATAAAAATAGTACTGGTCCTAAATGAGACCCCTGTGGGACGCCGGTAAAGACTTCGAACTGGTGTGAATAGTGTGAGTTGAGTTAAACACATATTTTTCTTTTATGCAGATAACTCTCAAACCATCTCAAAATATTCCCTGTTATTCCAAGGGCACTAAGTTTATGTATGAGAATTTTATGTGAGACTTTGTCGAATGCCTTACTAAAGTCAGTATACACTACGTCTGTTTGAAGACGCTTTTGCATTGTATTAAATAGGTATTCCTGATAGATCATCAAGTTTGTAAAAGTAGATCTTTTTGCCATGAAACCATGTTGACGATGTGAAATAACTTTGTTAATCTCAGGCGAGAGTTTAGAAAGCAGAGCAGATTCAAATAGTTTAGGGATTGACGATTGGATACATATAGGTCTATAGTTAGAGATATCTGATCTATTTCCTTTCTTAAAGATTGGAAATAGAAAACTGGTTTTCCATTTTTGTGGAAAGGTACCAATTTTTAGAGACAAGTTAAAAAGTTTAGTTAGAGGTAATGTTAAAGCTGATAAGCATTTTGATAAGAAAATTGGAGGAATGTTATCGGGACCAGCCGATTCATTAATATCAAGGGATTTTAATTTAGTTCTAATATCGCTTTCTTTGAATATACATTGGCTAAAATCGATCTTGTTGTCATTGTTAGCTGTAGTTGTATCGAATAATGGAGAGTTGTTTGCAGTATCATAGACTTTGCTGAAAAATTCAGCAAACAGATTGACGACTTCTTGGGGGGTATCGGCCATTTTATTATCTAAGTACATGTTTGACGGAATACTAGAGTCATTATTATTGAGCATGTTCGCAAATTTATAAATGTTCTGAGGATTAGCTGCTGCCAATTCTTCGCAGTTTTCGATACACCTTTTGTAACATAACTTGGACATATTTTTAGTTGTCTTTCTTAGTTCACAAAATTTTACATAATCTTTAGGATCACGTGACGATTTATAAACTTTATGAGCAATTTTTTTGTCTCTAATTATTTTGATAAGGTCGTTGCTAAACCATTTTGGGTAGTTGTGCACAGTGATTTTAGTGACGGGTACAAACAATTCAATTGCATTATTTAAAATTAAGTAAAATTTGTCTACCATTACATTTAGGTTTTCTTCAAAGTCAAGAAAGTTCCAGTCAGTAGACAATAGAAGATTTGTGATTTGCTTAAAATCAGCTTTGAAAAAGTTTAATTTTGTTGATAGAGATGGATTTTTTTCTATTTTTGAACTGTAGCATTCGATCGTTAAAGGAGGGTGATACTTGTCGATTGGGAGAATAACTTCAGCAGATGCGGATACTTTTACAGAAGAAGAATTGGAAAACACTAGATCGAGAAGACGAGCGTTAACATTGTAGACATAGTTTAACTGCCGGAGACTTAAAAAATTTGACATCTCGATTATATCATGGGAACCATGATTGATGTTGTCCGTGCATGAAGTTTTATTGTTTTCTGTGTCCCACGTTACATTAGGTAGATTGTAGTCTCCTGTTAATATCAAAGTGGCATCTGGAAATTTTCTTCGTATTGTTTCAGCTTCGAGGTAGTGGTCTTTGTATAATTGAGCATCAGAAGAAGGGGGTATATATAAGCAGCCAACAATAATTTTTTCCTTATTGGTAGACACCATGATGAATAGTTGCTCCAGATGAGTGTAGATGCATTTGAGTTTTCTTGAGTTGAATTTCTTATTTACGGATATTAACACACCACACCTCCTCTAGTTTTATTGCTATTGCTTCTATCTTGTCTGTACACTGTGTGTTCAAAGAAACCCAATTCCGTAGTATCAATGTTTTTGTTCAGCCATGTCTCAGTGAAAGCGTAAGAATCGTAATCCAGAGTAGGTAAGGTTGATTTCAGGTCCTGTAATTTTGTTCTTAGTCCACGTACGTTTTGATAAAATATTTTTTATTTTAGAATTTAGTTTTTTGGGTTCGATTTGACTATCGACGGATTATTATTTATGTATTTTATCGTGATATCCGTTTCACCAGAAGATTTTCTATTTTCCAATTCTTAATACTAAATCAAGCATATTGCCAAAATGATTTTTTATCACATTTTGTTGTTTAAGATCATTAGAATTCAAAAAATATAAATGCTCTAACATAACCTCATCGGATTTGTTAGTGAAATTGAAGTCGCCCATTATAATGACGTTTCTATCCTTTAATATTTTTGATTGATATTCTTGATCAATATAATCGTAGAATTTTATTCGATTCTCTGAATCATCCGTGCAATAGAAATATACAACACATATGTACGCTGTAAATTTATTTTTTGTCACCTTTAGCCAGATGTGTTCGCCTTCCGTTTCTAGGATTTGCATTCTCTGGGACGTTAGTGTATTATTAACCGCTATGCATACACCGCCTCCGCGTGCATCGTTATCTCTGTCCCGCCTGTAGACTGTATAGCGCTTGTCGAATAATTCCGAGTCGAAGACAGAGGAGGTCAACCATGTTTCCGTCAGGCAGATAATTTCGTAGTTTTGTAGTAGTAAATTCCTCGAAAATTCTTCCGTCTTGGTATTTAGTCCACGAACATTTTGGTAAAGTATATCTAAGCTTGCCATTTAATTAGATACGTTCCTTATTAGCTGCTTGTAAAAATTTATATTTACTTACAGCAATACCTGTTGGCCAAACTGATGGGTTAAGAAAGATTTCTCGGTTCTCTTCCGGGACGCCTATCTTAAATGAGCTGTAGTTTCCTCGAGCGTTTAATTTAACTACCTCAAATTCGGTAGAGACTATCGTTTTTAGGTATTCCTCTATAACTGGCACCTCTGTTCCCGCGGTAAATCGCCACGCGTGAATATAGAACTTACGAGCTACGGCTCGTAATGTTGAATCCGTTTTGGTACCCGTAACGATGGGAAGACGTTTACGCGGCTTACGTTTAATTGTCTGCCACTCAGCGTTGTGAGCGTCGTTAGTGCGATTTTCCTCACTCACTTTAGAAGTAGAAGTAGAAGTAGAACTAGAAGTTGAAGTAGAAGTAGAAGTGTGGGGCCCCTCGCTGATCAAGATTTTTTCAGGCTTATTTTTCAATTTGCCTGTGGTCACCGGTACCTTACCCTTTTCCTGGAACGGTCCTGACTTTGCAGAGCTGCCGGTGTTTGTGGGGCACGGTTCACTGGTTGTTGGTTATAGGTTCTCAGTTATAAATAATGTTTGATCGTGCGAAAGATTAATTCAGTCAGTTGTTTTTTTGTTCTTGATTTTTTACACAAGCGGTGCTACACGATAAAGTATATTTAAAAAAATATATATAGTGGATTGACTCATTGAGTAAAACCTAAGATTGTTATGTTCATTAACTGAAGGTAATATTAAGAACTTCTAAAATAAACGATTTGAATCAGAAAAATATTCGATCACATCGAGGAAATGAACCCAGCACCTTTGCTTTGACCACTGAGCTAACTCGACCCTACCCCCTTCGGTCATATTTAACGTTGGCATTACTTATATGTGACCGTTTCTTTTTTCTAATTTTTCTTTTTCAATTTTTTTATATTACCTTCAATCATTAATTTTATGAACATCACAAATGTCAAAAATAGTACAAGTATTTATTAGTTCATCTTTTGGCTGCCAGTATTTTTTTTTATAAAACTCAATAACAATTTTCATATTTAAAACAAAATAGAAAAAGAAGTATTGATTCCAACTTCAATTTCTTTTACTAAACCGAGTTCCAAATTGCTTCTGTATATTTATTCCATGTTCTGAAATCACTAATTTACAAAAACACCATTTGCTCTAATTCTTCAGTTTCCTGTGATCTGGGCAGGGGGAGGCTGGGGTGGGGTGTGTTGGCTATTTTTAGGGTAAATTGTCCTCCCTGGGGTGGACAGCCAGGTCCCCGTTCAGCGGAATGACTGATGGGTCCGGGTTACCCACAATTCACCCCGGCTTCAATCTACCCCTAGGTAGATACCCGCTATACACAGGGTTGGACTGACCTGAACGGATTTAAGAATTTTGAATTCTGCCTTCTCCAATTATTTTAATTTGATTTAATTATTGATTGCACCACCTTTAAAGGTAACTCGCCTTAATTCTTTTATTGACAGCTCTGTACTATTGCAACTAATTCATATTCGTAATAGAGTGAGGTGAATATCTGCATCAATAATGACTAAACCAATTCCTTTATAAATTCCCTTATACAACGCATGCACAGCTTAGGTTGGTAACTAAGAAATGTAGATATTTTTAATGGTGTCGAAAGCTCACAAAAAAGCATTTTTCAATATTCAATAAGAGAAAATTAGAAACACACTTTTTGGACTCAAGATCTACTAGTTTTGACAGAACTACTAGCATGTTTATGATATTTAAAATAGATTCCATTCTAGATCATTTAATAATATTACATATGAGTATTTTTAAATTTTTAATTGATTTCAAAACTTTAATTTACATAAAATAAATAACTTTGAATACACTACTATTTAATCAAAATACTCGACATGTTTCAAAACAAAATATTCAAAAATGTCAGGATGAACGTAAAATTAAGTATTTTTGTAATCATACATACATATCCGGACATAGAAACTATTGGTTTTTAAACATGTAGAATATTTTGATTAAATAGTTATTTATTTTATTCAATTCGAAATGACGCCACAATGTGTATTTGCATTTATTTATAAAGTAAAATGATTACAAAAAGTTCTAAAGGATATTAAAAAACGATTTGCTTCAAACAATACTATCCATCTCTGTAGAGAAATAAATCTATTCTGATGTATAAATTTGAGAGTAGCGCTATTCAAATACAGGGTTTTCCAATAAGAGGTGTTATTTTGATATTCAATCTTAAAAGATCAATGATTTCGGTGCTTGTGTGGCACGTGCGGCGTCTTGTTGAAAGTAAACGTTGTTCAGATCAAAACCATCCAATTCCGGCCATAAAAAATCATTAATCATCTCTCGATAGCGCAATCCATTCACCGTTACTGTTGCTCCAGCCTCATTTTTGAAAAAGTAAGGTCCAATGACTCCGCCGGACCATAAACCGCACCAAACAGTTACACGTTGAAGATAGAAAGGCTTTTCAACAATAACTCTTGGGTTTTTTGAGCCCCAGATGCGACAATTTTGCTTGTTGACGAAGCCACCGAGGTGGAAATGGGCCTCATCACTCATCACTCAAGATGATTTGCATTTGATTCACTCAAGTGAATTTTAATAATTGCAATGCGTTGTTGAAGCGCGTATCGTTCCATTTTTATTAATGGCGTAGTTTCTACTTGTCAAATGTCAAAAAATGACAGCTTCAAAAGTAACATCTACCGAAATAGCGGACTATTCAAAATAACACCTCTTATTGGAAAACCCTGTATTAATGGTTACCTATCAATACTAATGGAGTAACGTTACAGTTGTTTCAAATTTACTAAGCAAAAATTAATGAAAATACTTTGTGTAGTTGTATTTAAAAAATCCATAAACGTATATGTTTCTTCAGTCCACCCCTGCAGACAGAAGACACCCTCCCTCCCCCCACAGGCTACAGCGCAGGATGGATTATCTTTTGAACCAGCCATCCCTTAGAACGGGAAAGCTACTACAGAGAGCTTTTAACACGAAACAAAAACTTTCCTCCTAACAGATGCGAGGAATTCGTTGTAAATTTTTTGAGTGAAATTAAGATATATTTTAGTAGTTTTTTTACTGTATATGTTAAGTAAGATTTATCTTTACATTATCTAACCTCACCGAAAGATTTTTATGATGTAGTTGTAGCTTTGTTCTGGGCGCAGATATCTTTTGGTAATAACCCAACGTGATCAGATAAAATAAATCAACTTTTATAACATTTTCAAAAAAATATGAAGAAGATTCTAAAATTTTCTGAGGTCTATAGGACAACAATCTACAACATTTCAACCATCCACTTTTACAGAAAAACAGAAAATCCTTAATCCATTAAGGTGTCGCCTGTAAATAAATCGCTTTATCGCGTATGTTCCCTACAAAACGGCTTTCCCAGCGTATAACTTGTTATACTGTTCATCCAGTGAAGGGGTGAATTGATTGAACTGTGTTGTGAGCGTGTCCGTGTGCCCGAAATGAACTTATTTTCTCTTACTTATGATGAAACTTTTTCAACCATCGAAATTATTTTTTGAACAGTGGTAGTAGATATGTATCTGTATTCAGGGTAAAACTGTAGCTTAAAATTGCTTAAGCTGTATTTAGTAACTAGGTATGGATAGCCAGGTACTTTTCAAACTTTCTCATCCCCATCTTCTTCCCATCTCAAATCCGTTCAGTCTCACAACATACCTCAATTGGGGATGCCATGGTTCTACTGGCAGTTGGGACCCTTGTGATGTTTCACGTTAAAAATTATAGATATTCATCTTCATTGACTTGTCTGAGGTCAAGGTGTCGAGTTGGTGACTTCTGTTTTCATCTAAATCAATATTTTTTACATGTAATACTGCAAAATAGTCCGAAATGATTTCATCCGTCTAGGGCCAGTGAGACTACCGCAATCCAATTTGCGGATTTGGGACGGAAGGCATTGAGGAAGGAAAGGACATGAAAAAGAGGAATGTTTGGAAGTCAGCTATTTAAATCTCTTCACCAAACACAACTAAAATCATTCCAAATGGTGGTCTTTAACCAGGGCGATACTGAGTATCTACTACTCTAGAACGTGCGCAAAGTCACCATGTTTATTTTTAATGAATAAATAGCAACCTAAAGCAAATTATTAAAAAATAACATTTACATGCGCACACGGTGCGTGTTTGAACCCGCGACCTCTGGATTCGTAGTCAAGAGACTTACCCCTCGACCACGGAGGCCATCTACAGATATAGCGGTCGGTATAGATCACATTTCTAGGAATTTTTCTGGTCAGTGTGTACTGTATAAGTCCTATTTTATTTCCGAGGTCCCATCGCATCGCAGGCTGTATTATAAGGATTTGAGGCAGTGCGGCTGCCGGACCTCTGGGGCGCAGTTAATAACAAGGACGAAACTACAATTTCAGAGGTCCAGCCATGAAAAATGGATGAGGTCAGCTCTCAGACGGGAGGCCTAATGAAAATGGCGGTCTTAAGGACTACTGGACCTTTGAAAAATCGATATAAAAAACAACAGCCATTATTGCAGAGGGCTGAAAACGCTATTAATATAATGTCAGGAGAGTAGGGTTGTTTCGCTGCCTTCAATAGGGGGTTGCGTTTATTTGTATTAACTTTAAGACGGAAATCTGTTTTCTGAAACAGTAAATACATTTGTATGGTAGCTCTGGAATACAATTTGCATTGAGAGAAGATGATGTAAAAAAATCGTTATGATCGTCAACAACATTCATTTCCTGACAACACCGCTTTACATGTCACAATGGACTCCAATCACTTGCCCGCGAAGAAACTCGATTCATTCTGGCTGAGCGATCTATTAGGTTGACACGGTGTTACTAGTCCTCAATTCCTCATAAAATCCTTCTGAATAATTCTTGTGTCGAACATTTGTAATTGCGTAATAAACTAAAAGTGATTCAAAATAGTTATTTCTTTTCTTCTTACCTCACGACCAAGAATGTAGTGGCGATGCATTTGTAAGTATAAATCACTCCCACTACATCAGGGTAAATGAAGGTGACTCAATTAATGGAGGACTGAACGTGGTTGGCGTTAGCAAAAACAATTCAGAGAAGTGAAGCTAGCCGTCCAAAATAGAGTGCTAATATCTATCCTGATGTATGGCAGTGCGGCGTGGAACTGGCAGAGGAAGAATGCAAGTAGACTTAATGCTGTTGAAATGAGATCCCTGAGGCGTATGTGTTATAGAAGCATATATGATCATGTGTGAGAAATGCGATGATTTAAGGCTAATATGTATAAGCGTAATGAGTAAGATTAAGAAAGGGATGCTTAGGTGGTTTGGGCATGTAGAGCGAATGAACGACCAAAGCAGTGAAAGGACAATGTGATGGACAATGGTAAAAGAAGTCGATGACGCCCGAGGAAGACGTGGTACGATCAAGTGAACCAAATACTATACTTCAGTTAGGTCGTGTAAAGAGAATAACGAAGAGTATATGCAAGACGATGTATGAATGTGAATAAGGCGAGGAGTGTGAGTATTAGAGTTATTTGGCGGTCTGTCTTCTCTGCCTACCCCATCGGAGAAACGGCGTGATGGTTAGTTAGTTAAGAATACATAGACCCAAAGCTATTTAACTATTTACCTTGCGTAATAAAAAGAGAAAAATCCATTTCAAATTTTAAAAATATCCTTACATTTTTTTCCAAAACACACGGATTGATTATTTTTCGCTAGTTCCTTTATGTTCTAATTTTATATTGGAATTTTTTGTATTTATAATATCTACTATTTTAAAGCTATAATAGTTTCATTTTACTATTTATAAGTATAATATTTCTCTACTAACTGGGTAATTAAATTAGTTAATTTAGAGTTTTATGTAACAATTTATTAATTTGTATGTTTGGTTTATAATTTCAATAAGAAAAAAATTACGCAAAGAAGAGAGTCTAGTTGTAGCGATTTAGCTTTGATTTTATACAAACATACCGTTGTATTCGGTGATTTGTGTAATACACGCTTTATCTTCAAAACGGAAGGTAGATCAAAAATGTGAATATTGGACGGAATTGTCCAAACTGGTCCTAATTATCAAAGCTAAATCGCTACAAAATGTGAATATTGGACGGAATTATCCAAACTGCTCCTTATTATCTGGAGCCTAAGACATCCCCAGTTGGGTAACTTTGTGAGGATAAAGAGAGTGGGGATGTTAATGAGATGGAGAAGAAGAATAGAAAGGTGGGGAATTACCTACCCAGTTATTATGATTCGGTCACTTTTTCGGTTGAGAATGTTTACCACTCCGATCAAGATACTGAAAAATTATCTTTAGAAATTCGAGAATAAATGAATTCCAGAAAAACTGGTGTCTATTTTGTATACCGTTCTAAAGTCCCAACAACCGGGAGCCAGTAGAACTTTGACATCCCTAATAATTTGTAGAAATGTTTGGAATACGAATATAGAAATGGAAAGTAGTCAGGGAAACGTCAGAGATATAACGCCAAAGCCATAAACCATCGAAATTCGTTCCCATAGACAATGAGTTTAGCAAACTGCCGCAGAGATCATCAAACATCAATATTCAAACATTTTATGAAAAATTCATCAAAATAACATTTGAATAATCTCGCAATTCCAAAAAAATATTCATCAAAAACTAATCAAGAGAGATCGTTTAATATTCCATTAGGTAGATACCTAAAAGCGAGGCGATTGGACGAGAGATTGGACGGAATACTTTCGTAACAGATATTTCATTATCAACTCTCAGAGAGACTGCTTTATCTTAAACGAAAGCGCCAAATTATACCCTTCTTGTCAATTTGCTAAATGTCCTACGAAACAGGCCAGATTACGTACTTCCTGTTTCGGTGCTACAATTTCAAATTCCATTCTTGAACACGTCTAAATGCTCAAATGAATGTTGGACGTTTTCCATTTCTAGCATTGGCTGTCGCAAAATGGCGAATGATGCAAGATGCTTGTTTGCGAAATAAAATAAACAGGCCCGTATTCAGTAAATAGACGAATAAGGTGTGTGTGTGTTGGGGCATGAATGTATGTTAAAATGCATGTGATTTTTAAATTTTTAATAATTTTATAAACTTACTAACTCATTAATGGGGGTAAAGTTTAAGGGCTGTAAATTCTTTTTAAGATGGAAATAATATTATTGTATTGTAATAAGATTTGTTTCACTTGATCGTGCCACGTCTTCCTCGGGCGTCCTCGACCTCTTCAACATTTTACCACAAATAGTTATTTGTTTCATGTCATAATCGGGAATTCGCTTCATGTAATATCATGATTCGAATTGTTACTTTTAAAAAAAACATATTATGTTGGCTTTAATTCGACTCCGTATCAAATTCCAGTGCAGAGATAATGCGTCTTTCTATAGCATTCCCAACATTTGCTACCACTCAAACCACTCTCTTAATACTCCTGGAATTAATAAAGTCTTAATGGAATAAATGGTATAGGAACGCGTACGGGACAAACCAAACAAATTGTTCAATATTTTTAGTAGTTATAACATTTTTTTCTGGTGCTCTCTACCATTAGAGCTTGTATGTAATCATAGCGTTAAATTTAGACTGAAAAAACTCAGCGGAACTTCACGAGATACTAGGACATCCTTTGATACGTAACCGTCCCTGAGAAGTTGTTGTTGTCAACTTCCGATAGTAAGAATTTAAAAGTTTATATCATAAACCTCTTTCATTTGCAGAGGAAAAATAGAAAAAATAGATTAAAATGATTATAATGTAAATAAATGATCGTGTTGGAATTTCAACGAATTGAGTTGTATAATTATTAATGGCCTTACTAATAAAATGTTAAAATAGTTTTTTTATGTGTTCTGTATAAAGCTCTGATTATCAGATCTGTTAAAACACGTTTATTATAAAGGGATAATTAGGTATCTGCCACTGACGGTTCAAACCGATTGGTCTTCTTATTAATTATTTCAAATCATTCCCAAATTTACATGATTGCTTTCCTTTCATTTTCCAGATGATGTACAATAAATTAAATTAGGGATGTAAAAATCGAGAATCTAACTGAGCATGAAACAATTAAATGGTTTCATAGGTCTCCAATGCTGCATTGTGCTGGACATCCATAGCGAAAATCCTAAATTATAGGACACTGTAAGCCATAGAAGATTGGATGCCCAGTAGAAACAGATTAGAAATTAATTCAGCATTGCGGAAACTTTTTGTTCCAAAATAAAAGGTTGAGGTGTTTTTCACGAAAACGGCTCTTTGTAAATTATCAAAATATTACTTAAATGAGTCATAGTTTTGAAAAAAAAAAATAAAATTACGTCCGTTATTTCCAATCCTACTGATCAACCGTTGAGCCGAATTTTTGCTCAACACTGCTCGAACGCACAACCATGCTCTTTCCAACAGAAAGGTGACGACTGAGCAATCAACCAATTTAAGGAAGCCAAACTACTAGATTAATCTTGCCCAAGTAAATGACTAGTTACAAAAAGAGTCAACAGAGTGAAAATATTCGCGACGCCAAGACACGGTGGCATTAAAGTCAAGCTTACACTTTATTTTTAACATATTACATACGTTTGTTTCAAATATATAAAATATTGGTTTACGAAATTCCAGTACTTAAAAAAATTACATGTATTAATAATAAATACAATAATTATTTCGTCAATATTAATTTAACATTGAATGTTTTTACTTTGATGACATTTTATTGTTTATGAAAGTGGGCAGGGCCACTTAAGATGGTAAAGATGTTTGTAAACAGGCGAATCAAACGTTACTGAACAAATCACATGACTGATCGGAGCCAAATATTTATCGTTCGAATAGTTGGGAATATACAAAATAATTTTCTTTTATACTTTTTCCTTATTTACATGTAAAAAAATATTTAAAATTGTTATCTACCAGTTAATCTGTGAGAAATAGTTAGGATGCAGGCGAATTCTCAAGTTATTGTTTTACAAAATTATCTTTAAATTACTGTCTATATCCGTGTTTTCTCCTTAAATAAATAAATAAATAAAATAAAAAAATAAAAATTATGAATCGATTATTAACAAATAAAAAAAATACTATTTTACATCCCTATCTTAGATTTTGCAATTCACTGTCCGTTTCATCTCCTCCCCCCATTCTTCACTAATCCATAGTCACAACTCCACCCCCACTTTAATACCTAATGTTATATGCTCCGTAATAATTTTGTTATATTAATTTTGTATATATTTTGCCCCGAGAAGGAACTGTTGTTCCAAAACCGGTCAGCATTAACACAAAAACAAGTGGTTAGTAATAAAGTAAACAGACATCTTAGAAGTCCAGAGTGGAAGATACTCTTAGTATCGGCCTGGTGTGTCCCGATGAAGGAGCGGTAGTTTTGAAACCGGTTTGCATTTTTTTTTTTTTTTAAAGAAAGCAAGACAAAAATTTATATTACAGTAAATAATAAAATAAAAATACAGAAAAGTTCCAATAAACTACTTTTCAGTAGTTTGTCGATGGCAACTTTTCACATAAAAAATATTAAAAAACGATAAAACTTATTTTACTTAATGACAACAGTGATAACAATAAAAAATAACAATTTGTTTTAAAAATATAAAAACATATACACAACAGTGATAGTATCTACCAATAGTTTGTATTAGACTCTAATACAAACCATTTCTTTCAGAGAGCCAATTTTTCAACATAATATTTGTTTTTACATTTGTACATTTTTTTATTTCAGCAGGTAACATATTTAAGCAACTAGGTATCATGTAGTCCAGTGTTCTTTGTCCATATTTGTTTAAATGCTTAGGTACAATTAGTCTTTCATTTAACGTAAAACGAGTATTGTAAGCGTGGTCCATAGTGGAATCATATCCATATGTCCAACATACATAGTGGTTTAAAACAAAGTAATATTGTTTTATTTAATTGTAATGGATCACCACACCGTTATGGCTACATTAAATAAAATTAAGGTAGTACGGAAATAACTCACAGGGATATGAAAATAGTCTACTACGCATTATGTCATTCTCTGGCATTATAAAATGGGGATCTGGTTTATCTAAGTAGATACATAACCGTATTGTCATTCTATGACAATATAACATGGGAATCGGGTAAATCTAAGTACATAAATGACCTTAGTGTGACAAGAGAATGACACTACGGTTACGTATGTACTAAGTGTCATTCTAAGTACATACCTTAATGTCATTCTATGGCAATTTAAGATGGGGTTTTGGTATATCTAGGTACATACTCGTACATAACCCTAATACAATTCATAAAGGAATCATAAAAAAACACACTGAAATTACCCATAAGAACGCCTTTGATTCAAATTTTCAATAATTTTTACGAACAAATATTATGCCAAAAATAAATTGAAGTAAGTATTGAAGTAATTTAAAAAAAACAGAATCCTCTATAAGACCGTGTATCCATCACACTAAATCAAATCAAAATAACATAAAAAATATTCCAAGTTATAAAATCACATTCGAACGAAGAAATTACATTTATTATGCAACAAAACTCCACAAAATTTTTCCCCAGTTATAAAGCTAACAGAAAAGTTAAATGAGCACATATCAAGAATAAAAATCGGACTGAATACGTTCCATAATATATATATACGTAAAATCATCATAATATTATTTGTATGTACAATGTTTTGAACAGTCGCTAAAATAAAAATAAAATGTCTTACGAAATACTGTCTTATAAAATTTCGTTACGTGTTTATCTTGCAGGCCCTTGTAGCATGTTTTGAAAAGCCCATCCTTCAAAGTATATTAATTTACATAATAAAGTACGGATCCTTTATCCAAACACCTTCAGCCACTCCTGTTTTTAATTTTATTAAAAAAGCGAGAGGACACGGAAACAGTCAAATATCCAAAGGCCGCCATGCTTAGGCCAAATATTAAATTAAGACTGCAAAGGAAAAGCCTGCTGGAATTGAATGTCGTCGTGAAAGATGAACGAAACTTGATTGACTTATTAAGATTTGTGTCTTTATTTGTTTTGTTTAAAAATGATGGTTAAAAACGACCCTCAGAAGTTGTCTTCTTGAAAATGCGTTTATATCAAAGTTGAGGGCAGGAATTCTATTTCATGGAATAGATGGAAAGAATGGCAGACAATAATGCGAAAGGGGTAGAAGATTGGGAAAAACAGTTTTCTTTTCTGACAGCTGAACCAAGATTAGTCTTATACATTCTCTTCTAAATTATTATAATCAATAATTAGTCGCCTGAAATATCCATACTTATTGAAAATATCTTCGGAGTAAAAATAAATGCCGCCGACGGTAATTGAACCCGCACTTTCTGATGTCTAGGTGCTATGGACCACTGAGCTACGTAAGCTTATTCCCAATCCGCCAAATAATTCAATATGTACTAGTTCTTCAATCAACAATTCCTTTTTATTACATTTTTTACCTGTAAATAACCAACTGTATTTTTGTAGGAAAGGCTTTATAAGTGTTAATTTTCCCACTAGATGGCGTCGAGACATATTATATCTACACTTGTTGGTGAAATATTTTGACTTGACAAATATTATTATTTTTTATTTATAAACTAACGTTTATAAGAGAAGTTTTTTTATTAATTAGATAATTTGTTTTTCTGTGTGCTATGCATAAAAAAACTTTGTCTTATAAACATAAGTTTATCATAAAAAAATAACATTTTCTTCTGTTATACACGGCGCTCGTCATTTTTTTTTTTTTTTTTAAAAGAAAGACAAACATTCCCGGGTTACGAATAACCTGAAAATATTTGAAAATCTCCTACTACCACCACAGAAAGCTGAAAATGTTGCTTGTGTTGTGATGGAGGACTTAGCCAGCCGAGGAATTGAACACACTACGCTTCGATGGGACCCAAACGCGATGTCAACTCGGCCACCAACCGGTCATTATATTTGATTCACTTGGTTGTGCCATGTCTTCCTCGGGCATCTCTGACATCTTCTACCATCCACTTTCGCGTCACATTTTCTCCTTACACTCATTCTTCGTTTGTGTTCATGTCCAAACCATCTAAGCGATCACTTTTAATCTTATTCATTACACTTTCATCAACCTTGCATTATATCTGGATCTACACGGTTTTACACACACACCCCTCAGGAATCTCAATTTATAACATTAAGTGTACTTTCAGTTTTCTTCTCTCAGTTCCAAGTCTCACTTACATACGAGTACATCAAGTTTTATTATTTGAACATTTAAATTACGTCTATTCTAAAACTACTTAAATAATATTCCACTACCTGTGTACTAAAAGTTAGGCTTCACAACGTTGAGGCCAAAGATATTTTTGGTTGAGGCATAACTTACAAATTTAAAAGTAGTTTTTAGAACATTTTGAAAACTTTATAATAAATATTGTATTGCATTCCCGATAAATTTGTCTTTGGAACGGTTGGAATTATCACACCAATTTGGACTGGTAGCCCAAGTTTTACTTAAAAAAACACAAAATTAATTGAAAAAGAAACTTTAAAAAACATTTAGTCGAATACCAGATAGCCAAATATTATTTGTTCACACTATCATTAACGTTTTACTATCAAAACATTTCGCCATCTCGAGTTTCATATATTTGCCCTAGCTACACCGAGACGAAACATCCAATCGTTCCCAATTATTTATTTATGAGAACAAAAGTGGTTCGAACATTATTACCTATGCTTGTTCACATTTTAAACTGAAGGGATAAGCCGATAGAATTGTCTTGTAGGCGTGTATTTGTGCCCGAACTGAGCTCTGTTTTGCCTTACTTCTGGTTGAATTGATGATAAAATGCCGTATGTCGAATTAAAAAAATCTGTTCTGTTAAAAAGTGTCCACTTTAAAACGTCAACGTTATGTTATGTTTTTGTTATATTATGTTTATGTTATGTTTATGTTATGTTTATGTTATGTTTATGTTATGTTTATGTTATGTTTATGTTATGTTTATGTTATGTTTATGTTATGTTTATGTTATGTTTATGTTATGTTTATGTTATGTTTATGTTATGTTTATGTTATGTTTATGTTATGTTTATGTTATGTTTATGTTATGTTTATGTTATGTTTATGTTATGTTTATGTTATGTTTATGTTATGTTTATGTTATGTTTATGTTTTGTTTATGTTATGTTTATGTTATGTATGCCACTCACAGAACACGAAAATGAACGTTGAAGTTTAATGAATTGTTCAAATTCTGTAAAACAACCCATCCTAAGCGTATTACGCTTTTTGTAAAACCACACACAAATCAACAGTAAGTATACGAACACAAAGAACGCGTGTTTCGGCTTTCAGATTACCAGCACTCAGTGCCTGAGTCCGCCGGAGAAGATAGGCGCCGAGTTGTGGACACATAGAACGCCGATTGAATCCGCGCCATTTGCGCGGTAGCCTGATAGCAGCTGTCAGTTTTAACAAAATGTCAAGCTCGTCGGAAAAAGATTTTTTACTTTTGTAGAATTCTTTCTTGAAATTAAGAAATAAAACAATTGGTATTCATCCAATTAATAGTAGTAGAAAAAGTCATGGTGAATTTTATTTATTATTGAAAGATTTTTTAAATATACCTTATTTCACTCGTGACATTTGAGGTTATTATAAAATTTTCTTAGTTCGTACTTTTGCTCGTACCGTTTTCATTCATATCCTTACTGATTTCTTTCCAGCACTTGTCGATAACATTTCTGTTGCTATGTAAACTTCATTATCCCAGATTGGCGATTTGTTAAAAACAGCAGCAATTAGTAAGTCGCTCATTTTGACAGGACTTGTTTATTCATGTTTATTTATGTTTTGACACTAGCTTCCAAAACAAGCTTCACTAACCGGCCGCACCGGCGAGTAGGAATTAAGAATTCATTCTGGTAAAGCTTCTCGGCGCGCCAGCGCGCGGACACAAATCTGAACCTGCCTTCACTATGTGCGTTCTCAAACGTTTAGATACAAACATTCTTGTCGGCGCACCTGCGCCAGTCGGCCGCTTACTCGCCGGCTAATCTGAAAGCCGAAACACGCGTTCTTTGTGTTCGTACACTAACAACGAAAAGTATCAACAATCGCTGACATTTGCAGAATTATCGTTGCTCGATGGCACTGACTTGATCACGTGACACTTCAAAATTCGCCCGTACTGTAGTCGGCCCTGATTATCTCGAATGATGTGTGATGAAGAAAAGCCAGCCACAGAAGACATCCGTTAACATTGTGTTATATTCCTTTCTTCTCGTTTATCTTATGTCGTCTCTTTTACACAGGACATCAGTCGCACAGTCGTTTCAATCACTCTTCTATGAGTTATCGGTTCAGTGTTTTATACTCAATAAGTGAGGTTATGTACGTGCAAAAACCGCAGTGTCGCCAATGTATAAAGAATTCATCGACAAAACGGCTGGTCTCGTGTAACACATCAAAATATTTCCATTAAGGATTTAGCTCTCTGTGACACCAGCTTACAAATATTTAAACATGTTATTTGGACACATTGCTTGTATTTGGGAGGTTGTAGTGTGGAATACGTGCGCATGCCAACAACTGAACTTCATTGTCTCCTATTCAGGCATTAGAAAAAAGGTAACCTATTTTTTATATGTGGTTATAACTGGGGATACAGAAAGATTTTATCTGTAGTTATAACTGGGGAGGCAGAAAAAATTTATATAAGTTTATAACTGGGGAGACAGAAATATTTTATTTGTAGCTATACCAGGGGAGGCAAAAAGATTTTGTATATAGTTATAAATGGGGAGGCAGAAAGATTTTATATGCAGTTATAACTGGGGAATATTTTGTACGTAGTTATAACTGGGGAGGCAGAAAGATTTTCACAAGATTCCAATATTGACAAAAACTCACAAAAAATATTATTATACTCAAAGTGTAAAAAAATAGATTAATATTAGAAGAAGCATTTTTTCAAAATTATGTCAGTACCGCTACTGGGCAGAATGAAGAAGGAAGAATATAGCTTTCAAAATGTGGTCACTAAACATGGCTAAAGTAATTTAAATCAACCATTTGCTTTTGAATAATTGTTTTTCATAATGGCGACAGGAGAAAGAAAAATACATATACTTTACTTTACACATAATTGAGTGGTTAGGTACGATCATTGAATATGAATCAGGAGATCGCGGGTTTCGCAAATCCCAGTAACTTTTAATGATTAATTTGTGTTATATCACAATGTATTTATTATAAATAATGTACACTACATTTGAGGCACATTTCTGAGTGGTAGATACTTTCAGTATCGCCCTATTGAAAGACTATCATAATTGAAACGTTGCTTGAAACGGCTTTTGCAGTTTTTGTTAACTAGATCCGAATAGTCAGGTTCCTATTCCCCGGTGACCGGATAAATCATCACAATGATAATTCTTCACATCTTTAAAAAGTTATATAAAGTCATGGAAAGTGATGAAACAAAAACTTTATTAACTGGGTTAAGTAGGTTAGGTTAGGTTAGGTTAAAAAAAAAATTATCGTTTCTAATGACTTTATATCACTTTTTAAAAGTGTGTTGAATTGTCACTGTGTTGAGTTATCATGGAACCTCCCTCCCCATAACTTTAAGCCTCACAAATATACTCCAAATGGGAATGTTAGAGTCTCACTGGCTACAGATGGTTGGGAGCAGTTGGGACTCTTGTGCGGTACTCACAAAAGTGAAATAATCTTTAAGGCGATGCACTACGTCGTGTAATATTATAAATTGAGCCGCTATCAATAACAACCCATACGTAGATGGCGATAACAAAAATATGGCCAAAAAGTGCCTTTATTTAATTTTGTGGATGTTCAGGCATAATTTTTTTTTTTTTCGATCATTTTATAAATAACTTAATTTGTCACATTATACAATAAAATCATAACCGAAAATGGGTTCGTAAGTAGGAGATTTTGAACTTTAAAGCAGTTTTCATAGGCCTTATACATTATTTTTTTCTGGACTTATAAAAAGACTTATCTAAAAAATACTCGTTAATTTCAAAGGCCAAGATGTATTCTAGTCGCATGATTTAATTAAAGCATCTGAAACATTTCGAAGCGACCTAATTTTCAAACCAAAAACACATGATTTTGCATTACTAGGTATGGCATCGCCTTAAGACTTCTGTGACCAGAGCCAGAGAGCTTATCGCCCTACCACAGAGGTCGTCTGTCAATCAGAAAGTATATTTTATTTACAGAATTTTTGATCTTCCTTCTCTGCCCTCTACCTTCCTCAATTCTTTCTGAATATTTTCAAAAAAGGAAATGCCGTAGTTCTCCTGGCTCTGGAACTTCAGGCATTTTAGTGATATTACAATTTAAAAAAATCGGGTTTTCGGGGCAAAAAATATTGCTTTCAATATTGTGATGTTGCACGGCATTCACCATGCTTTGAATCACGCTGAATTTATTTTCAACATCAAAAAAAGGTACAAGATAACGTATTACGTCTACGTAAACGAAAAGGAATATTTAATACCCCTCTATAAGCTTCACATGTCTCATTATAACGTCATGTAATTACCAAGGTACTTACATCTTGCTCAATATAAATAATAATAATATTTGTATAGCGCCATTGTTTTGCAACATCACGTGAAGGGCGCTGTACAAATATATAATACATTTCTAAAATGATCTACGTTATTTTTTTTAAAGAAAAACTAATGTTTATAAGACAAGGTTTTATGCATAGCACAAAAGATAACAAATAATTATAAGCAATAATTAGTCGCCTGAAATATCAATACAAATATCTCCCGAGTAAAAATAAATTCCGCCAACGTTAATTGAACCCGCACCTTCTGAAACCACTGAGCTATGTTGGCTTATTTCCAACCCGCCAAATGGTCGACAACAAAAGTTAACACACAAATTATGTTATGAATATTGAAAATACAATTGTTTCGATTGTTTCCCGAAAATTTTCAGCGCCATTAGAGAATGTGAGATAGCAAACGTAGATACACGCGTAAGCGTATCTCGTTATCTCAGTCACACCCGTGATGTACAATATAGTATTCGATGCAAATACGAACACGCTCGTTTATTTCGTTACGCACATATTAATTAAATGTTTGTCACACTTGAACAAAAGAGTTGACTGGAAACGTTTAAGTGTTACTTACTTGCCACATTTTAACTTGAGTTTGTGATACAATAACGAGTCTAGATGAATTGTAACCATCGACCACAACGTCATTGATAAATTGCCCTAAAATCGAAATTGCAGCCATACTATGCAATCACAAAAGAAATTTAATATCTTCGTTAATTAATTTAGAGAACTGGCTTAATCATTACTAAGAAAGTATCCAAGTAAAACTAAAGTTTAGCAAAATAAAAAAATAATCAGTAATTTATTTCAAATATGGCTGATTAGGAAATTTGTTTTTCTACAGTCATCCTTCTTATTAAGACGGCTAAAATTCCGGGAAGTAATCAGTTCTTATAATATAAATTAATTAACGTTTCCCCCGCGTCTTTGCAACATGTTGCTTAGAAGATTGATTGAACGGAGGTGGATTTTTATTAAAAGTAATGGGTAGAGATTTTGGCGTGAAAGAGTTCAAAATCCACCGAACACATTAATAATTTATTAGATTGTTTTGCCACTAATTATTTGTGGCAATATAATTTAAACAGGTTTGTACGGTGAACTGAATTTAGGAATTACTTATTTTTTCAATTAAGTCTTTCGTGTCTAAGATTTTTAGTAACTTGGTATTCGCTTAGCAAAAAATACAGTTTTACCTCTACAAATATTCCATAAAAGCAAGTACGTTATCCCATGTTCCTCCACTTTTCAATACAAAAACTTTGTTGTCATTCATTTTAATTTTTTTCCGCCCATCGACGTTAAATTTTGACGGGTGTATTATACATAATATGGACAGAATAAATTTGGAATTTTTTTATAAAATTTCTTCAAACTGACTTTTGATATTTGTAAATTATTCCAAACCCTTCAATATCTTTGAATGCCTGTCAAAATTTCTTCTTGGAATCCAAATTTTTAACGAAAAAACTTCAAATGTTGTGCCTTAACATTCAAATAATGATCCAGACAGAGCTAAAAGTGAAAACAGGAGAAAAAAATTATTCTACTCATTCACTTTTGATGTATTAAATTGTTATACTAGTACACTTATACCTTATAAAGTAGTATGACAATTTTTGTCCGAACTGGTATTTAGTATTTACTGATAGTACTGATAGTAACCTTCTATAGTTTTAATCGAAAATTTCAATACCTAACTTAATATCACGATAAACCTCACGTATACATTTGTTACAATACGTGGTAAAAAGTTGTGAGGTTGTGGAAATTGTTTTTTTTTATTTATTAGAAGTGGTGGTTACGCAACATTTAACGATATCCCCTTCTCAATTTGTGAGTCTACCAAAACTTAATCACGCTATCAAAAGAACGTAGAATATATGAACTTAGCCGTTACATACAGTGGTTGAGAGAACAATTGACGAGGAGAAAGAAACAAAGAATAATTAACTGTAAAAACAGTTTCAAAAGATCATTTTCAAAAACTTTTTTTTAAAGAGGTGACAGCATTAACATCATTTATCAAATAATGAACTTGACATCCAACATTAAAAGATAGGACGAACAAAGCTTCACCGTCTTTTCGAACACGACAGCCCCTCAATTAAGAAATTAATAATACAATATAACACTACAAAGCATTAAGGGTAGGACCACACCCCGCTGATCGTAACTATAACACAGTCATAACCTAAAAATGTAATTACCCGCAGTCATTACTCCTGATATAACGTAAGGCTGTCAAAAATGACGCAAACGTTAACGCGCCTTAATAAGTAAAAATCACAAAGTTTTAATTAAAGTAAACCGATGTTTAATAAATAATACTCGCCAAAGTAAACGCTATTAATTACATGTTACCTATCAAATTCCACACCCATTAATCAACGAAATAGAGTCCATTAACATGTTTTTAGTTTCAATTTGTTAAATTAGATTTAGTCATTAGATATGATAGTACAGGGTTTTCCAATAAGAGGTGTTTTTTTTTTATTCAATCGTAAAAGATCAATGGTTTCTTTGCTTGTGTTGCACGTAGCGCTGTCTTGTTGAAAGTAAACGTTGTCCAGATCAATACCATCCAATTCCGGCCAAAAAAAATCATTAATCATCTCTCGATAGCGTAATCCATTCACCGTAACTGTTGCTCCAGCCTCATTTTCTAAAAAGTAAGGTCCAATGACTCCGCCCGACCATAAACCGCACCAAACAGTCACACATTGAGGAAAGAGAGGCTTTTCAACAATAACTCTTGGGTTTTCCGAGCCCCAGATGCGACAATTTTTCTTGTTGACGAAGCCACCGAGGTGGAAATGGGCCTCATCACTCAAGATGATTTGCATTTGATTCACTCAAGTGAATTTGAATAATTTCAATGCGTTTTTGAAGCATGTATCGTTCCATTTTTATTGATGGCGTAGTTTCTACTTGTCAAATGTTAAAAAATGACAGCTTTAAAAGTAACATCTACCGAAATAGCTGGCTATTCAAAATAACATCTCTTATTGGAAAACCCTGTATAATATTGCAAGATATTATAATGGTTTTTGAAAGAAAGATCTTTAATTTGAATGTAATTAATACCAGTGTCACAAATTCGTGACTTTGGGTGTAATATTCGATGATAACATAACAATATTCATTGACGATATAAATCCTATAAAGATGATTGGCTTCATTTGCAGAACTTTGGTTTTAAGTCCTTAGATTGTATGAGAACTTTCTATATTTCATAAGTTAGAAGTGGAATATGATTAACCTATTTGGCCATCTTGTATAAAGTTCACTTTAGCAATATAGAATGAATTCAGAACAAATTTCTTAATACATAAACTTTAAGCTCAAATTTCATCTGAATACATTAATTATGTCAGTTTGGTTAATCAATTGCATCTAATAACCTTGTCTGGCGGGAGTATTATGTTGGATCTGGTTGTATTACACAGAGTCATTAACAACTGAATTGACAGCCCTGTTATCGTCGCCACTTTTAAATTCCATGTTTCGACTAGGAACACAAGACAAAAGTAACATTCTTCTGCAATACATACACAACCGGCTATCAGACACACTCACTAACCAATAAGATGCAAGATCTGGGAAGTAAGTTTGGGTGTACTATTGGTATATTTACTGACTCCGTTTATAAAATTGAGCTATACCGGCACTTTGTCAAATCCCACAAATATAGTAGCATTGGTAATGTAGTTTTAGTAATTTGTCTAATATGAAGTCAATTTATGTTACTGTTACATATTTTATTAATATTGTTTGATATTTAGTTTATCAGTATAACGTTACTAGATGCTTTTAAAACTTTGTGTATACTTTTCAATAGCTCATTAGGTATATTCTGTTCATATAATTTTGATAAAAGCCTAGCTGGACGTAAAACCAAATAAAATACTACAAAATAAAAATACTATTACCAACAGTTTGATGATGAATTAAGGTTTTTTATAGGAGCGATGGCTGCCACTCTGGTAAGATGATAAAAAGTAGCAAATATAGATTTCATATGAAACTAAAATTTAATATTTATTTACTCGAATATTATTTAAATTTATGTGGAAATTGAGTGCGCATTAATCACAAACCTACGTACATTAGGCTACGTAAACCTGATGTTTTATTCTGAATATTCTGTAATTAATTGTTTTATCATATTCAGGTCTTGCGTAATATGTTAATTTATATCGTGGGCGATTAGATGCTATTAAGTTATGCTTTTCCACATCTACCTATTATTATAATTTCAGAATAGGAAGATTGAAACATATTGGGTAAATCTACAAGTACCAACGTTTTCGGGAAATGCTTACCGGATTAGAATAATGCTGTGGAAATACTTTATCTTTGGAAATATTGTTATAAAGGTGTTAACTCACATCTTAAGAGATGTTTTTAAATGTATAAATGAATTTTGAATAGAACGTATCCAAAACAAACCTATAAAATATATTATCCTCAAATTCAACAATAAATTTGAATATAAAGGGTTTTCCAATAAGAGGTGTTATGTGTATTTAATTCCGGCCATAAAATGATTTTTTATGGCCGGAATTGGATGGTATTGATCTGGACAACGTTTACTTTAAAAAAGACGGCGCTACGTGCCACACAAGCAACGAAACCATTGATCTTTTATGGGAAAAGTTTCCGGACCGTATTATCTCTCGAAGAGGTGATCATAATTGGCCACCGAGATCTTGTGATTTAACACCTTGCGACTTCTTCCTTTGGGACCACGTAAAAGAAAAAGTCTACGTCAATAGTCCAGCGTCGATTCAAGACCTCAAAGATGGAATTCGTGAGGCTATCGAGGACATAAGGCAGTCACTTTGCGATTTGGTTATGGAAAGTTTCATGAAAAGGATATGGTCCTGTAGGCGTGGTCGTGGTCGTCATTTGACTAATGTTATTTTTCACTATTAACGACATATCTTCCTTTTTATAATAAAATAAACATTTGATCATTTATACTAAAAAATGGCATTTTTCTTTGAATATCAAAATAACACCTCTTATTGGAAAACCATATACATTTGAAACTTTGCAGCAAAGGCGAGTAGTAGCTGACTCAATATTTATATATAGAATTTTAAACACTAACATCGACTGTACCGAACTTCTGTCACTTATTAATATTAAAATACCTTTGAGATGTAGATGACATACAGTGCTATTTCACACGCTTAATTACAAAACAAATGCAGCATCTCATGGCTCTTTACACTCTAAATAATATTTGTCTAAATTCAAACATTGACATTTTTTCGGATTCACTGTCCAAATTTAAACGTGGCATCGTTTCAATAATATAAACTGTTCAATGCGCATACATCCAGATACACACACATACATTACACACACACAAACACCTTTATGCTACACACGTCACATGGTAATTAAGGAATAAACATACAACCTAGCAGACATTACAAGGAAACATATTATAGGTACCCAAAATGAAGTATCTAATTCCTGTATATTGTTTCATCAATGCAAATCATGTACTGTTTGTTTCTATAAAACAAAATTCAAAGGGAATTCGTAGCCTGCGGTTTTACCGATGGCCATGGTTTAATTATTTTAAGAAAAATACTTCTAGCAAGTTATGCTTTAAAATTTAAAAGATAAATTATTGGTTTGCGCCCGTACATAAGCAATACCTTCACGTATTTGCAGAATAATTTCCAGAAGTTAATGCAGTTACCTTCGGACATTCTTTATCCAAAAATGAAAATTTTAACAAACATTCGGCATTTTGTTGATTGACACGACTATATAAATGATTTGAATCGATTTTAATTAACACTATTATAAATTAACCTAATATGGTTAAATTGTCTGATGGAAGGATTTTAACTGACTTAGTATTTCTATACGAAATTATAAATGATGCATTTGATTGTCCGGAATTGTTTGTATTGTTATGCTTTCGGATTAAACTACGAAATACTAGAAGCCGGATTTACTTCAGTCCAGAAATTCTGGTACTCACTACCATATGTATTTCTCGTTGCCCAGAATGCTTATGGAGAGAAATAATTATACCGAGTCAGTGGACTTCTGTAATTTATTTTAATATCACTTTAAGAAAAATCTTTTAGTTGTTGTTGGAAATAATAATAACACTTTTAATATTCTAGGTTTAGAAAATTGTCTTTTCTTGTTTTTGTTTTTAAATACTGTCTGTAAAAGGAGCTACTGCTGTCCTCTGTTGGTGTAATCTTTAAGCTATTGGTTTTGAACTTGACTAAATCAGTACTATTTTTAGGTGATGATAAAAGTAAGGCTCTGCTTAAAGGACAAAAAATAGATCATTTTTGTAACTACATGAAAAATATCAAGTCACTGTTTTTAAAAATAAGATGGGTTTAATAGAATCTTCCTTCTTCCACTACCAACTGGCCCCTTTTTAGTGAATATATTTAAAATCATGATGCGTTGTTATATTGTTATCAATCTTGCTGTTGAACAGAATCAATTCGGATATCGACATGTTTTGCATCAATGAAGCTTCCTTTAAAAGGCAAGCTCTATTATCACTGGTATAGTTGATATACACACTGTAAATATTAATCTTTTAATTCTTATTTTAAAAACGCTTTGAAATGAACAATTTTGTAATGTTTTTGAAATTAATAAACAAATTGAATTGAATTGAAATTGTAAAATAAAACTCAATGCAGTCAACGGTGTGTTTTATTGAAGAGACCTGAAAATTAAACACGGTCTTACTAAATCGTTGTTATGTATATTTTTCATGTTATGTATAAGTTCATAATATAATATTATTTTCTCATTTTTTTCTAAGCCATGTTCATATTGGCAGATTAACAAAAACCCCAACCTAACTCTCAGGGAGTTCTCGCACGGGATGCTGGAGGTTGTAGGAGGTTGGCTGGATGCTGTTTGTGAGCTGTGAGATGTGTGTTGTGAGAGTGGTTGCCTGCAAGGGTTGGAGGGGAGGCTGAGGGGGGTGGAGGAAGGCTTCAGCTAAAGCCACGGTGTTTGTTGCAATAAGGCAAACTAAGCCGTCAGCTCCTCGATTGATTTACGACGTTTCTTGAAGTTCTCAGGGAAAGCAATTTCACAACTAACTCACTCTCTGGTTTGATATATAGATGGGGTGGTTGGTGGGCAGGATATTTTTATTGTTTTAAGGTATTCAGAAATGTAGATTTGGTTGAACACTAAACTTTTGACTAGTAAAATCTAGATCGCAAACTTGCTTACCTTATACAAAATAGAAAAAAATATGTTTTTTTTAAACAATAAACTCTCAATCAGTCAAAAAAGTCTGGAAATCTTGCATTAATTTTTTTATTTATTAAAATGTAATTATTATTTACAAAAATTTTGTAATACACCACTTTTTATTGATTTAATAACTGACAGTCAAACAGGTTTCGTTTATCTCAAGCTTCATCAGGGCTATTATATTAACTAATTATATATACATAGTGACGCATATTTTGTACATAAGAAAATACAGTGAGAGAAAGAGAAAAATAGTAAATAAGACATCTTATTGACAGAAAGAGATACAAATAGAAAAGAGGGAGACAAAATATTATATGAGGAGTAGGTAAGGCTATGGGAAAACAGTTTCAGAGGAGATTAACGGAAGAATATAAATATGGAACTTTCAGTTTAATTCTTTTTTTATTATAATTATGTTGGAGTTATTATTGACGTCTCTCTTAATTTCTACGGCCTCTAAATTATTTTACCTAATTTCAATCGTTTTTATGCAATATTTTAGTTCAAGAGTGATTAGTTTCCATTAAATGATTCTGATGGGCTGTCAGTTATCAATTCAATAAAAAAGTAGTATACGACAAATATGTTTTTTTCATTTCATATATACTGTCACACCACAAAGTATTCCCATCCTTATAAAAAAATATTAAATGTTTTTTATGTACTTATTTAGAGTTATCGCTATAAGAACTTTTTTCCATTTTTTTCATCAATTCCATATTTTAACGATAGTACTACGAAGTATGAATACACTATTATGATCAAATACATTTATGTAAAAGAGGTCACTAAGGCCCTTTACAAATAGTCATATTTTGACCTTAGGTACTATAACACCTAAAAAATAGTATTTAAATTATAGATCTTTCTTGTAATAAACGTTGCTAAAACTTTTGAATTCGTTTGGGAAATTCATAATGTATGACCTTGTTCATAATTACCTAATGATTACACAAAATTAAAAAATTCTATTTGACTAAAAAAAATAAAAAAGAAAAAAATTACCACATTTAAAAAAAATTACTTAGTCATGTATGGGACCGCAGCACTGTGGGAGGTTAGAAATAGTTCTTTGTAGTTTCGAAGTTTTTGAAAACCAATATTTTTGAATAGACAAGTGTGGCAAACACAGTCATTTGAGAAAAACAGTTTGTGTACCAGCGAATTTAATAATATTAGCATCTCATTTCCAGAGTCGGATAACAGATGTCGTATGTTTTCCGGATTGACGGCGTATTGAGGCGTTCAGACTTGATTTATCCGAGACGCGAACCAATTTAAAAGGATCGAACAAATTGCAGCGCTATGACGACATGTGGATGGATTTAGTAGGGATTTGGATTCGTGTTTCAAATTAAAATAAAAGCTTTATCGTTTTGGAATTGAGAACAGAATTTGCTACCCTTTTGTGCTACTCGCAAGCATTTTTTTATTACAATAAAATAATTGGCAAATTCAAACAAAATTGAGGTCGCAAATGTGCATCAATGAAAGTAATTTAAATATTTAAATGACTTTTATCGTATTCTAAGACATTCCTGTTTGAATAATGTACATTTATGTTTCAATGTTTAATTAGCAAAGTTGCACTATGAGACATAAACTCTATTATAAACATAAACCTCACTTTAAAATCCTCTTCGATTCCGAAAAAATCTGGATAAATTTCTAAGATACGTGTGCATAAACTATAAACTCTTAGATAGAATACTTGTTTCCGAATTAACTTTTAAAAATTGCTTATGGAAGTAGACAGCCCTGATTTATTGAGCCCAATAACCTTCAACATACCAACTAGAACTACTCGATAGAAATTTTTTAAATTCAAGAACAATATCAGGACTGAGTCATTTATATATTCGCTAGTACCTAGGTTGAATGCAGTTTCGAAGAAATTGTAAATGTGTTCAAGTGCATGGAATGAAGTTACAAGAAGGCGATAATAACATACCTCAGTCATTATAATAATGAAGGTTAGCATAATACAATTCTTTTGTATTGGTTCTATATAATTTTCATGGCAAATTTTACTTTATAATTACTGTTCAAAATTTTTTTATGCATATAACATTTTATAAAAGCCCGTTTGGGCGTGCAATATTAATACAAAAATAAATTCTGCATTAAATCACGACGTGGATTTATAGGTAAATGAAACAATATTACTTTGTTAGAACCACTAATATATTTTATAAAACAACCGTTCCTTCCTCAGGGCAAACATATATTGAAGTGACAATCATAATACAGTGGGAGGGTACAATGTACTACTAAGTGTTGTGGAAGGAAACAGAACGGACTTTGAAAGGGAACAGATTTAAGATTGGGATTCATAATGGACTCATTATTATTGAGCGATTTTTTTATTTATTTCTAAAGCTTCTAAGTTATATATGCGTTTTCCTTCATTATTAATACGAAGAATATTTATCCCTCTATTTTTTTCCAAAGTATGGTTATTTTCAACGATAATGGATTTATAGGGTTTTACCTTCGTCCTGCTCTATTACTCATGTATTTTACCATTTCAGTCCATTTTTTCATTTATTCACGTATGTTATTGCAAATTATTCTTATGGCTTCCATATTTAATTGGTTTTTTGTGAAATAATTATCATAATATAGTTAATTTTATAAAAAATATATTTTCCCACACTAACGAACCCTGAGGCTCGATTCTCCTCAAGCGATATTCGTTTTGAGTTATTCGTTATGCGCCATCTATGAACGAAAAATTACCCGTCATTTTAATTTTTGTACTCGGTTTATTATCGACATCTAGTGCTGAAGAACGGGATTGGGGTGTAATAGAATGAACAATCAAGTAACTTACCCCTAGACCCTCCCGATATACAATAAAAGGAACTAATTAATTTATATTCCAACTGAAGAAGCATAATATGAACGCAGATATATAAATTATCAAGCAAATCTTTTTAACTTCTTTGAACCATATCATGTTATCATAAATCGCGTATTGTGTATCTCGTAAATAATACTTTCCTTTCACATGCTGACTATTCACGTAACTCAACTCAACAGAACTTTAATTTTGTGTAGCATTCAGCAGGCTGCATTCCAGGCTTCCTTTTAAACGGAAGCGGAAATGGCATAAGAGAAATTCCTACCCTTTCATCCTCCCCCAGGAGGAGACAATGGGGCTAATAAAACACTGCATCGAGCCTGAAATACTTTTATATCTCCCATATATTACTTTAAAACCATGTATTTCTTTTTACTCGGGGAATAGAGTACGAAATATTGAATTTACATCGTAGTAAACTAGTGTAGGCCGTTTCATCAAAACTTTCTTTATGTTTTTAATGAATTTAACCAAATACCCTGGAATATTAATAATAACACCTACAACTTCTGACATTTGCCATACATTCTGATAGCAACATGCTACACTAGCGCCTCCTACCGGCGTTAGTTGTGCGCTTTGGTTTTCTTTCATACATTTTTATGGATTTTATGTGAAATAGGTTATTTTTTTAGGCTAGTAAATTATACAGATTGAAAAAATAGGTTACCCACATAGACCTTACTGCTGTTTTTGCTCGTGCATAAAAATATTAAAGTGGCTATTGATTTTCTCTTTGATGGTTTAGAAGGTAATAAAATATTTCATAAATAATTAGGTAAAACAATTAATATGATTAATTCTATTTATGTAAGGTTTATTGAAGACCAATTAATAATATAAGGTATTTATAATTTATTGTAATTAATTACTCATTTTAAATTCAACTAAATTCCCACAGTTACATACTTTGCGATTTTTTTCTATCGAGTGAATTTTTTTTTTTTTAAAGAAAGACAAACATTCCCAGGTTACGAATAACCTGACAATATTTGAAAATCTCCTACTACCACCACAGTAAGCTGAAAATGTTGCTTGTGTTGTGATGGAGGACTTAGCCAGCCGAGGAATTGAACACACTACGCCCGAGTGAGACCCAAGCGCGATGTCAAATCGACCACCGACCGGTGGTATTTTAGATAATTTCCGTTTCACCTTTACAATGTATAGATATTATATTAAAAAATGACATATTTTTTAAGGAACTTAAAAAAATAAAGTGTTCTAAAGACAAATGCTTACATAATTTATAACCCCCTCTCTTCATTAATTGTTAGTCTTGCCTCCAACCCCACTTCAACACATTATTCACCCACCATTTTGTAATATTATTCTTTTTAAGTTAGTACATCTTTTGTCCTGAAGAAGGAACGGTTATTCCAAAACTGGTCAGAGTAAATAAAAAAAAATTCAGCACTTTTAAAAAAATGTTTACGTATTGTTTCATATAAATCAAATAAAGTGGTTAAAAATAAAATAACTTTCAAGAAAAAGTGTTTTCATTTTTAAACCTTAAGGTTCTGTTATTTTAAGAATGTCGATTCGACCATTAATCCTTGCGTATTCAAATATATCGTTCGAACCCTTTTAGAAGTAGGGAGAGACAAGCCGGGAGATTTAGGAAAACGCATTTCAAGGGTTCTCTGATAAGCAAACAAATCACAAAAGTGGGACAAAGAAAAAAGCCTGAATATGTCCCTACATTTGTAAGACATCGAGGATATTTGAAAGGTCCCGATTAGGATCCTAAATCCTCAGGCCTTGAACCAAGGCATTTTTTACATAAAGTTTGAATGTACATCTTTTTATTATATGCACAGAAATTTACGCACGACGATAAACATTTTTACGTCGAAATAAGCAGGCTGTAAATTTAACAACCTCGCCCTCGTTATCGCGCTATTTCTTAGTTCTTGGCTTGTTCCAAGGTTATGGCAAAATTCCATTTGCTAGTTTTTTTTTAATTTTGGCATACATACAACGCAAAATCTCACAACTGAACACTTAAATAAGTTAAATCTGAAGTGAAAAAGGAAGTTGCGGACGCCGCAAAATTGAAATGTTTTCAGAATTGAAATTCCTAACATTCCTCTTCCCCATCTCTGTCAAATTTTCTTTGCTAAATAAACAAAACTGAACAAATTTCGTAAACTGTTGGCGCAACTATATGCATCTCCCTCTAACATATATTCCTACATTCCCCCACACAATTTGTTACCCAATTACCTGTCCCTGTCTGACAGTGTGGTGTACCTACATCGGTGACATTTGCAATAATTTGCTATACATGACCAGTCTGTTAATAAAACTGGTACAATCTACATGTCCCTTCAGTGCATTTAATTTGAGTCTATTACGGAAGCTTGTGAATGATGACCAAGCGGTGTCCCTCAAGTCCATAATATCGATCGAAAAGACCAAGGGTATCTCACAATCTTTTCCTAATCTAAGTGCTAAACATAGCTATCACAATTGTGTCAAATATTGTGTACAGTCCACAATTAAAGCACAAACTGATTCGCATTCAATATTACAGTCAATGCTGCAGTAGATACTATTTGAAAAAGTTAAAAATAGTCGTACCGTAGTTGCGGCAATCATGTCAACACTCGAAATATCTTGTACAATATATAATATTTCTTATATTTTCAACGCCAAAATGGTAAATTTGTTATTTATGTTGAGTGAATGCAATGAGTTTAAAGACAAAAAAATCCTTTTATTCTTTAGGTTCATGAAAATAATCAGAATCCTCCGATTATTTACAGAATCATCGCGAAGGTGAAAGAATCATCAATTTACCAGATGATTTTAAATTATTCATCTTCAAATTGAAGATGAATAATTTATTTATTAAAAAAAAACTCTTTGTATAAATCCAGAAAGTGTGGACTTATGCCGATCAGAACGCATTAATCAACAGAGTGACTCAACTGCATTGATCATGGACATTGTCAATGTCACCTACAGACAGTTACACCTACAACTATCATTGTTTATTCTTGTTATTCTGACACAATTATTTAAAATACATTTATATATATAAACATTGATGTATTATACTAGATTACCCCTGTCTAGTTAAATTAATTTTAAAAATAACGCCACCTAGCGTACGTCACAAACATGGAGATGAACTTAACAACCCAACTCTGTTTAAACTCCTTGTACAAGCGTTCAAACTTGTAAGCGAAACCACGGAGAATTTGTTGTCAGAGGTGTTGTAATATGGACATAATTCAAATTTAAATATTTGGAACTGGGTTATTTTCGTGATCGAAAAAATGAACTTGCCCAGCATAGCTGAGAAGCAAAATAGCTTACTCTAGACCAACAAAAGGTAAAACGCAATGCACAGTGCCCATTTCGCATTGTGACACAATGCGTTGGCCTTTTCATAAATGTGCACGTGAACCAAACCAAAATTGTGTTGGGGTTATTTTTAAATGATTATGCCGTGTCTAGTCTAATTTAGTCTATGTATATAAAGCATAATATCTACTATTCATTCAGTATTTCAATTTTAAAATGAAAATGTCCATCGAATTTATAAATTATAATAACTTACGTACCGAAACCAGACTTCTCAAACTATCTGATAGAATAATTTTAACTGATATAAAATTTTTATTCAAATTCATTAAATCTCCAATTGACGGCCCTGAATTTTTGGCATTAATTTATATGAATTTACCTGCCAGATTAACTTACACTGTAAAGACACTTTTATATTTAAAAATAACCTCAATACTAAGTACTCTATTCACCAATTCCAAGAATTCATCACCTTGCTAACAAACTCTGTGAACTTAATGATATTTTTGGTAGTAATAATTTTGTGGGTTTCAAAAGGCAACTAATTTCAGACCTAAAAATAAAACTAAAAAGGAGTATGCGATATACTCGTAGAAAGGTGCAGAGAGAAGATTTAAAAAAAGATAATTAACTTTTATCATTAATTGTCTTTTTTCTTTTAAAGTTCTGTCTGTACCTTCCTACGAGTACATCGCATACTAATTTTTAGTTTTATTTTGTTTTTAACACATATATTAATGACTGTATGCATGTACGAACATACTTGATTTATATATTGTTATTTTTTGTTGTTGTTATAAAAATAAAACCCTTCTGCTGGCACCGTATTATGCAGAAAATCTTGTAAAATATGTATCATGTAATCACGATACATATCACGCCCATCAGGACGATTGAATTAATAAAAAAATATATGTTTATTCTCACCATATTTGGGCTTTTACATTACAATTGTGGTAGGTACATATTAAAATAAATAAAGACAAACACAACATTTTAAAGAGTGCACATAATAGTGATAAGAATCTGATAATTTAAAGCAATGTCGAGAATGGCGTATAATTTTGATAATAACACAATTTTGATAATTATATTTTGAAGTAAATTTAAATCGCAGCTGGTATAGTATAATGATGCCACTCATCTCATAATCTCAGCTTAATTACTTAGATTCCGAGCTTTTTAAAAGCATTAAAAATAAAGACCGTGTTAAGTGGAGAAAGCTCAGATTAAAACGGCTGTTTTGCCTCCGACTTTGACGACTTCTAATTATTGCGGTAGAAACTTCGAGAAAAGTCTGAAAATGGCCAATTTTACCGGATGACTTGCGCATTATCGCGAAATCCAAAACTTTCCCCACAGTAAGCCGTCTTCATTTAAAGAGAATCCCGAATAAGGCATCCATTAATAGTTCCTCGCAAATCCTTTGGTTGATATTGGCATGCGTAATAATTCATTTTAAAACGTGATTAATGACGCGGTAAGCTATTTACGGCGCACAGTGGGACGCGAAACTAATTCAATTGGTCAATAAACGCATTATCGGTCTATCGAACGGCCTCTGTGGTCAAAGAGTAAGGCTCTCGACTGGTAATCTGAACGTCGCGGGTTCAAAACTCGGCGTGGACAGGTAAATTTTATTTGGTGAGTTTATGTTATTTCACAATTTATTCATTTAAAATAACAGAGTGGAAGATACTACCAGTATCGCCCTGGTGTAAGACCACCATTCAGAATTGAAACGTTGCTCCAAATGGCTTTAGCCGTGTTTAGTGACTAGATCTGAATAGCCAGGTACTTCCCCACCTTCCTCTTTCCCTTCCCCACTTACCTTCAGCCTCACAACATCCCCCAATTGGGGATGCCATAGTCTCACTGGCTCCAGATGGGAGCAGTTGGGACTCTTGTGAGGTATTCACTATAAAAAAAATAAAAATAAATAAATTGTATACCTACTTACGGCACGTTATCGCCTCTCTCAGTAAGGCTCTGGTGTATAAGACCACCATTTTGAATTGAAACGTTGCTTAAAATGGCTTTTCCGTATTTAGTAACCAGATCTAAACAGCTATTATTTTTCACATTTTCATAATACAAGGGTTTAACCCACATAATCTATGAATACATTTTTTCCTTATTCTTTATGGTGTTAAGTTTTATAAAAGGCTCGGAAGAAATTATATACATCTGAAAACACACTTAAAGATGTCGTTATACCACATTTTCGTGTGGTAAGCAAATTGCTTATATAAATTAATATAATATTTTTTAATATTTTAGATATAAATAGATCCGGATTTTCGGGCTTCTAATTTCTCAAGTTTAACCACTGTGCGGTTACCGCCTTTCAAATCTATAACATGGAAATTGTTTCTCGTCTAATTGATTGCGATGGCAGCGAGATGTATTCACAAGCCATTATTCATCGGCAAACAAGAATTAACAACAACGCTGTTGTATAATGCGTGATCTAGAATTAGGGGCTAATTCAGGATTAACTTAGATTCTGCAAAATATACCATCACTCATAAATATGTAAAATCCACAAACTAGAAACATTTTCTTTTATTTGGTACAATATTTTTAACATTTCAAAGTTTTCCAGTAATGTTGGCCTCACTGGGTGGCTTGCCCGTGCTGAGGCCTTCATTTTATAATATGAAAATATAATTTACATAATACATTTAAAGAGAAAATAATACATTTAAAATATGATCTTGTGTATTTGTAAGTGATGTGTGTTTATATTGGTTTTGTGTGTTACGTGTAGGTTTTATTTTTATTTTATGCTATGACATTTTGGTAATATTGTCTTTATTGTTCTTTAATCCATTTTGTAATTTTGTATGTGAATTTATTTTTATTTTCCTCTATTTTAATTTCAAGTTTTACACTGTTCAAAGCTTTTATAGCATGGTATTAGTAGTGTCATTGTCCAAAGCTTGAATTTATTGTCGGAGTTTTTATGTTTTCTTTGTACGCTTGTCTAACTGGTCTGTTAGGGTTATTTTGTGTATGTTGTAATTTATATGAACAATTATAGGAAAATTATTATTTTTTTTACTTTTTTTCAAGGTTATATATCACTGAAGTATATATATATATATATATATATATTTTTTTTTTTTTTTACAGTAATACCGCACAAGAGTCCCAACTGCTCCCGTCTGGAGCCAGTGAGACTATGGCATCCCCAATTGGGGTATGTTGTGAGGCTGAGGGTATTGGGGAGGGGAGGGAGATGGGGAAGAGGAAGGTGGGGAAGTACATATATATATATTATAAGTAAATATATATATTATTATAAGTATACATATCACTGAGGTTATTTATACTATTAATGTAATATATATCACCGAAGAAGAAGATAATACTAATAAATCTAAACGAAACATGAAACAGAACAAGACACAGAAAATAAAAAGATAACGTTCACAACTATAAATCGCACCCAGGATCTCTGTCTTAAGCAGTCTACCATTGGGTCCTAATGATTATATGACTTTTTTTCGATCTTATATTTTAATTTCGGAATTAAAAATATTTTCTTGCAACTATTTTTTTACCTATTTTTGGCACCTACTCTTTTTCGAAGGAACAAAGATCTAAAGAAGTTGGTTTGTTACCTAGATAGTGTCTCGGATAACCATATCCGATTTTTGTTTATATGGAATACATATTGAGTTTTCCTAAAAGTCTAAATAAACATTTTTTTATTTCAACTAATTTCGTTAATATTTTTAATGTGGTTATAACCATCATTAGGGTACTAATGATCGAGTGGTTAAAGACGTTCTCCCGGTAAGACAGAGATTCCCAGTTCGTTCGATTCGTTTATGTTCTAATATATAATTATAATATGAAAATATTAGAATTTTCATGAACACGTGTTCCAAAGTCTCGGTAACAGACTTGTGTTTTACTGAAAGCTTAATAGGAAACCTGTCAATTTATTCGTTAAAAGCCTGCAATTCCGTTTTCAACCGGATTACCAATAATTTGAAGAGATTCTTAATAAATTTGCAATATTTTATGTCAGTAAGTTTTTTCCGTTCAGACACCTAACAACAATGGTGTTTGTTTTTATTTTTCACCATTAAAGTACACCCTTTTCTCAAAAGACTTAATTTTTTTATTTGAAGCGAAAATACCAAAGCATATAAAATATTTTTTCTTTCTAAATGTCGATGGCCTATCGTATACATATGTAAAGTACTATAAGAAAAATCAATCTATAAGATTTCTCCAAGTTATCAGCTTTAAGATGTAAGAAGCACTAGATATATATAATTCTTCTTTAAATAGCCTAAAGTTTTTTGTATAATAATTATGTTCGTAGGTGTTAAGATTGTCAAATTGAGAATTGTACAGTAATTGGATAATCTATCTGTTGTGCAATAAAAAAAAAATAAATAAAAAATAAAAAAAAAAAAAAAAAAAAGCAACGTAATGTGAATATCCGGTTTTTATCAATTCTAGATGAAATAAGTAATGTATACGAAACTTCTATTTACAAACTAAGTAATCTTGATAAAAGCTTTGTAAAATACGTAACTGTTTTTAAAAAAATATATATTTTTGATCAAAATCAAAATTCATTTAGCACAAATAATCCAAATCAACCCTCACTTAATCATGTACTAAAAATACATTCCTGTAGGGATATATCTAGCTGTCTATGCAACACACTGGAAGGAGTAGATTCAATTAGATACTTGGGCGTAATAATCGACAATAAACTTCGATGCGAAGATCATGTAATTAATGCCACGAACCGTATAAGGAAACTAGCATATATTTTCAGAGCATTGCGAAATATACTAAACAAAAACACACTAAAAACAGTATACTTTTCCCTGTGTCAATCAATTTTATCGTACGGTATAATTGTCTGGGGAGGATGCTCTAAAACTGTACTAGATCCACTAATAAAAGCCCAAAAATTGATAATACGGACTATCTACAAAGCACATTATATACGACCCACAAAGGACTTATTTAAAGACTTTAAAGTTCTTAATATAAAATCCTTATATGTAAAAATTGTTACCTCTTATTTTAAATTCAAATTTACAAAAAAATATATATCCGATTCAAATTATAACACAAGATACTCGAAAGAATACAACTATATTATTCCGGCAACAAAAGCTATAACACAAGATAACACAAGATACTCGAACCAATACAACTATATTATTCCGGCAACAAAAACTTCAATGGAACAGTCCCAGTTTAACTTTCTTGCCCCTAAAATATTTAACAATTTATCAATTGAAATAAAGTCAATAACCAAATATCCCACTTTCAAAAAGGCGCTTGATGACTTTTTGATTAATGATTGTGACAGTGTTAATCACTTGTTTCTCATTCTCAGATAGTGAATAAGCAACTATGTACAAGTAGGCATGTGTATATGTGTGTATGTATGTATGCATACATATATATATATATATATGTGTATGTATGTATGTATACATTTTAGGCATAATTATAGACCAACATATTAAATGGACTGAACATATTGCGCAAACTGTAAATAGAATACGTAAACTTTATTACGTATTCCTCAAACTAAGAAATATATTACATAAATCTTTGCTACTAAAGGTTTACTATGCATTAGCCCAATCAGTTCTGCAATACGGAATAATAGGATGGGGAGGAGCATATAAAACCAACTTAACCCCACTTGAAATAGTACATAGAAGACTCATCAAAATAATTCTAAAGAAACAATTAGACTATTCAACCCAAAAATTATTCGATGAATTCAAAGTATTACCAATAAATAAAATTTATCAAAAAAACGCATTACTACAAATCCATAAAGACAAACTAACAATAAAATCATTTAGCACCAGACCGAGAACCTTAGGACAAATAATAATCCCTAAACTTAATACTACAACAGCCCAACATCATTACACATACTCAGCAATAAAATACTTTAACGAACTCCCTATAGAAATACAATCCGAGAGGAATTATGAAATTTTTAAGCGAAAACTCAAAAAACATTTTACCATTAAATAATTTTTAAGAATGTCTTGCGATGTGCCATCCTAAATTTCCATTATGTACAAAACAAATGCCATCTTATAATTTTCATTATGTATAAAAATAATTTTTCATTATGAACAAAAAAAAAAATTGCAACTTATATTTTCATTATATATAAAAAAGTAGTCCTTCATGCATCCAAATAGTAACAACTGATAAGTATGTATAGTACTGTCAATTTGATAGTGCTCCCTCCCTAAACACGAGAATTTCTCAATTAGGGAGGTATTGTAAAAAAAAATAAAAAAAAAAAAAATAAAAAAAAAAAAAAAATATTGAAATAAATATATATTTGTATATATTTGTATATCTTTGTATGAATATGTATGCATCTATAAATATGAATAAGTGTGTGTGTGGATGTATGCGTGTACACGCGTATTTACGCGCTCATACATGCATGTACACTTACACAACCAGAAAAGAGAGTTATGTATTTGATCTTTTCCTGCATAATAGCATGTCTTAGACTTCTAAATTTTTTATTTTTTTTTGTATTTCTTGTATTTTTATTTCTTCTTTATTATTTTTATTTTTCTTTTTTTTTGTCTTCTGTTTTCTACTTTAACATTTTTATACTTTCTATTTCCATTATAATTCATTCTAATATAATCTTTCATACTTTAAACATGTATAAATATTTAATTCATATGCTAACACTAGACCTCACATACTAACTATATACCATTGGTCGCCACGAGACAGGCAGTCGCCTAGTGTGGTAATTTAATGTATCACATGTAAGAAAATGTATGATTGTATTATCATGTATTCTATAAATAAATAAATAAAAATTAAATTTTAAAGTATAAATTTAAATTTTAAATAATTCGGTTTGTCGTGATTTTGGGTAAAACTTTCAGTGAGTTGGTATAAATTATTACTAAAATAATCTTGCCCAACCTACTACATTAAATATTATCTAAACATTATATAATTTTGGAATCAAAAATCAAAAAAGCGTTTTATAGGTAAATTAAAATTTATAGGTTTACGAAAAGTTTTCAATTCTAACGTAAATCGGTCGTTTGTAATGTTAATTTAGACCAATCAAAAATACTTTTCAAATCCTTTTTATTTTAAATTTTCTAGATTAGTTAATTCTCATTAACTCTATGTCAAAGTTGCCTCTTAAATAAACTTAAACTCCGATAGTAAATACAAGCTTTGGACAAAGACACTATCAATACCATGCTATAAAAGCATTCAACAGTCTAAAACTTGAAAATAAAATTGAGGAAAACTAAACGAGGAAATTCAAACACAAAATTACAAAATGGATTAAAGAACAAAAAAGACAATATTATCAAAATTTCATAAAATAAAATAATAAAACCTACACGTAACACACAAAACCAATAAAAAAACACATCACTCACAAACACACAAGATTATGTATATTTCTCTTTAAATGTATTATGTATATTATTATAAAATGAAGGCCTCAGCACGGGTAAGCCTCCCAGTGAGGCCAACATTAGTGGATTACTATGAAATGTTAAAAAATATTGTACCAAAATAAATAAAAAAATGGCTTATATTTTAAAATTAAAAAAAAAACAAAGAAATAAAAAACCTCACTTCAGTTCTAGATGATGGCCACCACTTAAATAAAATTCAGTTTGGTTGGGTATTTTAGCTGTATTCAATTCAGCCGTTTCTCACTCTAATAGAAATGACGAAATGTGCTAAAAGTTAGTATTTCCGTCAATTTAAAAAATATTCAGATTATATTGCTTTTTTACTATTCAAAGTGCTACGACAAAAATATTGCTAGATCGACATCTTTACTTTTTCTCTTGTCTTAATATTTAAGTTCAGTTCTTAGATATAAGATGTGATGGTCAAATAGACTTTCTTTATCATGTAAGAAATTCGGATAAAGATAAATCAGTACGATTTTCGCAGGGAAATAAAAAAGCCAATCGTAAAATACCAGGATTACAACAGAAACGTGGAGACGTAAGCCGAAAATATCTGCGGTACCAAATCATTACTGGAATAATCTCTGCAGATCGTCAGAAGATACTACTCTCTCTCGTATTATGTGCTCCCGATACCCCGACTGAAAATAATACGGATTGAATTGGTTCACAATACGAAAATTTGGGTGATTTTATTATTATTATAAGACCAACACCAAGAAAAGGGATAAAGGGCGTACACAGAACGTAAAAAAGCAGTAAAGCGGTGTTAACACAAAAAGATAGCCGAAATGTAGACACTGATAAAATATAAACCATCTGTTTATGGACATAAGAGACATAGGTATATAAATTTTTTGTGTAGACTGTAATCTGTATTATCAAAAATAAGATAAGTGGATAGGAGATTGTTTTGAGGGAACTAAATTTGATGACGGTTAAAATCTCTCCAAGTCCGCATAAATCTCCTTTTCTATTATGGTCCGACATAAAATATAAACAGATTTAAGAAGAGAAAATACCAAGCTTTATCTTTGCATTTAAAAGTTTACTATTGCAGCTTCTATTGTCACTTCTATTGCCGTGCAATCGCCAAATACCTACTGATTTTATTAAACGTAAATAAAATAAAATAAAATGTTGCAAGAGACCTAAATATCATCTTCATATTTACTTCAAATAATATGTTTCTTGATTTTGCCGAATCTCGAAAACAAAAACAACCATAAAAATTTAAATTTTGTCAAAACTCTGAATTCCGCTTGATTTACTTTAAACACGGACATGAGCTTCGAAATGGCAAATTTCAGAGGATTTTACAACCCTCGTAGCTTCTCACAGATACCTACTCCCCTAAGTGTTTTTGGGCACCAAGGATTGGGGTCAAACATTACTTCGATGTCGTTAACTGTTTTAAAGGACAGATTCAAATACGAGAAGGAAAAGATTTTATAATTTATTTAAGGATCTATCTTTGGATGGTGCTACATGACGTCAGGTTTAAAAATCATCACTTGGATTTAAAAATTTAGTCCTATGTCAATATCGTATTAACATAAATATTCGCGATAAATATTCAAATTTAAAAATATATATCTGCATCACAGTGGCGTCCATTATTCAATAACCTAAGTTGGGGTATGAATTATTTTGCATTGAATATTTCACAGTCCATTTTATTATGTTAGGTACCTACCTACTAAGCTGAGGTCGGGTATTTCAGTTGCATTTTAAATTCAGCTTGAGAGATATTACTTGCATTTATCAAATTGCTGTTTGTAGGAACGCTGGCAGTCTAATCCGACTGAAGTAATTTCTGATTATTACCCACTAAAAAGTATGAGTTTGACATACTATAAAAATAATTTATCGATGCAGAACGAACGTGACATGAAAAAATGGACTGCAAGCTACTGAAATACCTATTTTCTTGCCTACCATGAAGATGTACTATATAAAAGGACTATATATATAGTCCTTTTATATATGTATTTATATACATATTACATAAAATCCACCCAGGAGGCCTCGAGGAAAATAATTTCTCTCAGGGCCTATGTCATATTTTTGCTTCATCAACGATCTTGAAGAGACCCATGTTGAAAAAGGGAGGAAATAGAGATGCTAGCAATTCTTTCTACAGTTAAGTCGTAGAAACGACTCGTTCTCATGTGACAAATATCAACTGTGTACAAATGTTGACATGTTTATCGACTGTGGACCGGTGCCGAAGTAATCAATTGGAGTATCTTCCATTGAAATACCGGTAGAACAAAGACAGATTCCCATCCGACATCCGTGCTATAAACATTGTAATCCGTTTGTTAAAAATCTATCTAACGGACTACACGTTTTGGCAGAGAGTAATAACGATAAAAAATATATCGATGAAAACCTCTTATTTTCAATAAAAGGTTATATTAGATATTTTTTTTATTTACTAATGATATGGCTCAGTTAAAGTATTTAATTCTCTTGATCATGCCTTTTTACAAAATCCCCGACCATTTCTTCCATCATCTTCCGGGTCATTTATTTTGCTGACACTCCATTCCTCCCCCCCATCCGTTATATGCGTTAAAACCACCCAATCGTTGCTTCCTTATTCTTTTTATTACGCTTATATCTCTTGCAATGAAATCGGATTCCCTCATCCGATCCCGATTAGGTCATTTACGTCGTATATGGCATCATTTTTATGTTCAATTTAAAAAAGTCAATGCTTTTGGTTCGAGAACACTGAAAAAATCTACGTTTTATTTATATTACAAGGTAAGAAGATATAAATTGGAAGAATGAATGAAATGTTAATTTCTTGATCTGGCTTCATCAGATTTTTATATTTTTTGCTCTTTGTTCATCAATAGCCACAATCAAATACATACAGATACACAAATCGTAGGTACTGTGACGGTAAAATTAATTTTCTGCAGGGTTTTCTAATATGAGGTGTTATTTTGATATTTTTCCCGTAAAAGATCAATGGTTTTAGTTGCTTGTGTGGCACGTAGCGCCGTCTTGTTGAAAGTAAACGTTGTCCAGATCAATACCATCCAATTCCGGAAAAACAAATCATTAATCATCTCTTGATAGCGCAATTCATTCATCGTAACTGTTGCTCCAGCCTCATTTTCGAAAAAGTATAGTCCAATGATTCCGCCGGACCATAAACCGCACCAAAAAGTCACACGTTGAGGATAGAGAGGTTTTTCAACAATAACTTTTGGGTTTTCTGAGCCCCAGATGCGACAATTTTGCTTGTAGACGAAGCCACCGAGGTGGAAATGGGCCTCATCACTCAAGATGATTTGCATTTGATTCACTCAAGTGAATTTTAATAATTTCAATGCGCTGTTAAAGCGTGTATCGTTCCATTTTTTATCAATGGCGTAGTTTCTACTTGTCAAATGTGAAAAAATGATATCTTCAAAAGTAACATCTACCGAAATAGCGGGCTATTTAAAATAACACCTTTTATTGGAAAACCCTTTATTATTGACACAATTTAAGAGGAGAGCCATACACGATCGTTAAGCGGGTTTCGAAAAGTAGGTATTATTAACGATAATTTTATTGGAAAACCCTTTATTATTGACACAATTTAAGAGGAGAGCCATACACGATCGTTAAGCGGGTTTCGAAAAGTAGGTATTATTAACGATAATACGATTTACGATCTCCAAAGTATTGCATTATAACAACGAGAGATTGGCCTACATTAGTTTTTTTTGGTGATTTTGAAGTGGGGATATTTTTAGTTACAGATTTAATAGTGCACATGCACTATTGCTATAAACATGAGGAATTGTTTCAAAATCATCGAACTAGTAATCGAATAATCAAAGAAGCCAATGTTCATCAATTTGCTGTATGGAGGAATTCCCTAATAGCACTGACGAAACGTTTGAGTTCACCAAAGGGCGATGGAATTTGGACAAAAATCCAAGACATAATATTATAGTTCAACGGTGGACAAAATTCGTCAGAGGCATTAATTACTTGATCGAGGGATTTGTATTATATAAGGCAAAATTTTAGCTCACGTAATTCAGTAGTTGAACAGTTGATGTTATTCTGTTGATAAACAAACCACATAATCGACGTGTTGTCATTTTTCCATGCCTCGGAAGGACTGAAATGGTAGTCAGACGGTCAACCGTTTACCATCACAAGAAGTTCCGATATATTATTTATCGTTTGAAATGAGTACACGATTACAAAGGCTTTAGATATTTAGCGTGACCTACCTTAAGAGTATCCTTGGGAGCCTCGATGGGAAGCGACTGCATCTCGTTGGCCTCGCTAGTGGAGATGTCAGACGCGAAGTCGCATGTCACTATCGGAATGGCCATGGGCTGGTGGGACTCTATGGTTGCAATCTGTCTCTCGGGGTCCCTAAAAGGACAAATACACCATTAGAAAGGCCTTCAAAAATAAGGTAAATTTATGAAATATAATATTTTTTATATATTCCAACGAATAACAATAGATTTTCTCATCCAAAGTATTCTGTTGTGTTGTGTTGATTTATTGGATAATCAGCCGTTTTGATTTTCCTACTCCTTTAGCCAAAAGGAAGTATCAGACGACAGTGCAGTGTCCACTATCAGTTTCTGTTTGTATTGAATTTACCGTGTTTCCATGGATACATGGTATATATTTGAATTTCGATGTTGTTTTCTAGAATGACAGGAGACCCTGCGGATAACAATTTGTGCCAGGGTATGGACATCTTTGGGGATGCTGTGTAGAGGATCGTTTTAAGGAAAGGAAGGAGTGAACATGTGTAGATGGGAGGAATCACAGAGGCCGATATATTGTTCCATAGCCGAGCGGTTGTACTCGAGGATGAGTCGGAGAAACGATCCCTTCTCGAGTGACAAATGTCGACCATGTACAAATATTCGGCAATGTTGGATAAAGAAGGAAGAATTGCAGCACGGCTTACATATTACACCAAAAATCATTTTTAAGAAGTTTCAGAAGTTCTTCATAAAAAAACTTACAGAAAAATTCCTTAGGCGGTACCTACAATAATTTAAAGTTACGGTTTATTTTCTTTAAGCTCGAATCGAATTTGTCAAGTCAAAAAAATAGTTGTGCGTCATAACAACAAATCTATTGACATATTCAAGTATTTAATATAATATTTCTAAAACACGAAACCTCTTAGTTCAGCAAAACATTTTATTAATTACTAAATTTTAATTTTAATTTAACTTGTTAACTTAATAATTTATTATTATAATAAACTTATAAATATATAACTGATCGACTTCATTATATTGGTGAGTGTGTTTAAACTATTTCTTAAATTGGAAAATGGATTATAATTGCCAACCTGCTTAATCCTCCATACTAAAGTCGATGAAAAAAATTCAACCCATTTTACCCCTTATGTACAAAGGAACTGAATGAAAAATAAGTTCAGAATGGCTTGCGCTAATTATTTGTTTAGAAATTACGATTTGATGTATGCAGCTTTTCTGACGGCTTTGAAATAAATTATCTACGATTTTTCTACGTATCATTTTTTCTCAAGGTTACGGACGTCATCACAATGAACTGATTAAGTCGCTTAATTATAATACGTTACATTAATTTAGGCAACATTTAGGCAATTGCAGATGGATTGAACGAACTATAAGTATATTTTATAAAATTGATTTAAAGTAGGTACTATATTAAAACATTTGAAGATCATGCAGAAAGATGAAATGGTAAGTTAAAAAAATTACATATAAGAAGAATAAACTAATAGCCATAAGATGAATAAGCCGAAAGTAAAATTATCAGCAGATATTTTAAAAATCGATTAGTAATTGTTTTTTTTTAAACTACGAATTTTTTACTCAACAACAGTAATAGAATAACTAACACTACCCACAAACTTTGTTTTAAAGAGTACAATTCTAAGAGTATATTATGATAAAAAAACATTGTTACACAAATAATTTGTAACTAGATGAGTGGAACCTTGTACATATTTTAAATCTATGGCATCGGTGTGTGGCACCTACAGAATTTCATTTAATTTAATTTTTATTATTTTTTTTAATGTGATTACTGCACAAGAGTCTCAACTGCTCGCAATTGTCCAAAGCCAGTGAAACTATGGCATCCCTAATTGTGGTAAGTTGTAAGGCTAAAAAATAATAGGAAGGGGAAGGAAATGGGAAAGAGTAAGGTGGGGGAGTACCTGGCTATTCAGATCTGGTCTCCAAACACGGCTAAAGCCATTTCAAGCAACGCTTCAAATCTGAATTATGGTATTAGACCAGGGCAATACTGAGAGTATCTTCAACTCTGGAACGTAGCGCAAGTATAATATATATTAATTTTGTTGAATAAATTGTGAAATAACACAAATTAATAAAATAAAATTTATTTGCGAACGCCGGGATTTGAACCCGTGACCTTCGGCTTGCTAGTAAAGAGCCTTACCCCTTGACTACGCAGACCGTAGCAATAAATTTACTCATTGACCATTGTGCATTGGACAGTTTGCCAACCCTGGATATTTTTGGGACACATCGGTTGCCAAAACTGCGAATCACAAAACCGGAGTGTTGAAATCGGAGCAACATACAATCGTATGTTCAACAGCCGAGGGCATCGATTCTCCAATCCAGGCCGCTTGCAATCGCCGTTGAAAGTACATACATTGGTCGACATTCTTATTCTTGAGACTCGTCAAAGGTACACAATTCTATACGCCAAACGTCAAAAGTCACAGTTCCACTCGAATAACGAGTGGGTCGAACCACTCGTTGTTCGAGTAGAATGACTTCATCAAGAATCGAGGCCCTGAGCAGCGAGCACCCTTCTGGCTGGAGACCGACGAATCCGATCGATAATTTCATTACCATATTGTTTTAAAAATCTGGAGCATTCATCATGGAGAATCCAAATATTGTATAAGTTCATAAGGGTATTCTAAAACTACCAAGAGTAATATTTGTTGAAATCTTGTTGAGATGATTTGCTGTGAACAAGTGTTCTTCAACCACGCTCCAAACATTATCACACCATTTTATATCAAAATATGCCCTTTCTTTTTGTCAGACAGCTTAAATTTGGAATGCAATATTTGACAGTATAAATCTTAAGTGAGTAACGCTTTTCTCATACTGTTTACAAAAACCCCATCCTTTACAGATCAGATGCTAATTTTTTGTATTGCAGTCCTTGTGGCTATATTGTAGCTAACCTTAGAAGACTTTGTAACCTAGAATACTCTTTAGTATTTTCTATTTTAATTTTACTAAACACTAGCTGTACCCCACCATGCGTTGCTGTGGTTCAATCTGTCTGTGCAGATAGAGAAATGGTCGGTGGCCGAGTTGACATCGCATTTGGGTCCTTATTTAGTAAGTCCTCCATCACAACACAGTGGGCGTTTTACTTTTTTGTTTGTCAGATGGCGCTTTCCCAAAACAACCACGTTTTTATCTGTCACACGTGACAAAAGGGCATGTTCTTACATGTCACAGGCGACATCTATATAATATAAGTATATAAATTCGCGTATACGAATGGAACATTGTGACAAAATTTCAAAGCAATAAGTGAAGAACGTTCGGAGATTGAAGCCTTTGAACAAACTAACATTTGCTTTTTTTATTTATGTCGATTCTCGCCACCCAATCCCACGTTAACAACATCAAAAATATTCTCTGAATACAAAATGAAAATTAGAATATAACCTGACACAAATCCTTTATGTGAATCTCAGTATTTAGAAATATGAGTATTTCAAGAGCGTAAAAAACATTATTTACCCAATGTAAGAGCCACATGGGCGTATATAAGAATAAATAAATAAATAATATCTTATGGTGTTATCGGAAGAACGTCGTGATACAATTTATTTATGTTTTTTTACTGCGTTTTAAGAGATGTTCTCAAGTGAGAACAATACAGTTATATATGTAAATAAGTCAGATAACTCATACAAATAACAATTCGTCACACCTTTAAGAAGAAACATTGTCTTGAAAAGTTATGAAACAAAATCTAGGTTACGTAGGTTAGGTTAGGTAAAATATTTTTACTACCTGATATCGCTTGTGTAATGGTGCCGAGGAATCAAACTCGTGATGTTTGGGTGGTAACCCATTGCAAAACATTGCCAATTCAGCCACTGATCGGTCGAATAAACGCCGAAATGCGATAAACCGAGATTTTAAATAAGTCTGATGTAATTAATATAAACAAGAAAGAAAATGTTGATGCTATTGTTTAAGTTAAGAAATTTGGGAAGTTATTGGCATCACCACTTTGTACGAAATCAAGATCTAATATTTAAAGAACATCAATTTGGGAGGTGGGTATGGGTACCGCCGCCCCGGGAACCATTTATTAGATAACAACAATATTTCTACCATAGGTCACCCCAAGTGGTTCGCTACGTTTGGTGACTTAGCAGGGGTACCCGGGATCATGTTGTGAGGCTTTGAGAGACATTTTTTGCCAGGATTCTCTCGGAAATTCGCCCTGCACCGCAGTGGATTCATACGTGCATCATTCCTGGATACACTAACCCCCAGATTCCTACTCACCCATCATACCCATTTCCTTCCCAGAACTTCCTATCAATCCTTTTCTAAAAAGACCCCACACAGCATCCCCAAATATGTCACAGGCTAATGTATAAAAAAATAATAATATGAAATATTATTTGATATGGCTCAAGAAATTGCTGAAAATAAAACACGTCAAAATTTCGCGATGCCATAGCTCAACATTTTTTTGTGGTTTTGATCACATACTACATTGATAATTTACCTACCTAAATTTGACAGCGATTCAAAAAATTTTACAAAACAATAGACGTCAAAATTTCAAGATGCCATAAAGTAACAATTTTTTGTGCTATTATTCACATACTGCATTGATAATATACCTACTTACATTTGACAGCGATTCAAGAAACTGCAGAAAACAAAATTCACGATGCCATGGCTCAAAAATTTTTTTGTGTTGTTGATCACATAGTAACATTGGTAGTAAACACCTACCTACTTACATTCGACAGCGAATAAACACATACCTACTTACATTCTACAGCGAATAAACACCTACCTACTTTTATTTGGCAGCGAATTAACACTTACCTATTCACATTCGATAGCGAATAAACACCTACTTACTTACATTCGATAACGAATAAACACCTACTTACTTACATTCGACAGAGAATAAACACCTACCTACTTACATTCTACAGCGAATAAACACCTACCTTCTTTTATTTGGCAGTGAATTAAAACCTACGTATTCACATTTGATAGCGAATAAATACCTACTTACTTATATTCGACAGCGAATAAACACCTACCTACTTACATTTGACAGCGAATAAACACCTACTTACTTACATTCAATAGCGAATAAACACCTACCTATTTACGTTCGACAGTGAATTAACACCTACCTACTTTCATTCGACAGCGAATAAACACCTACCTACTTACATTCGACAGCGAATAAACACCTACTTACTTACATTCAACAGCGAATAAACACCTACCTATTTACGTTCGACAGTGAATTAACACCTACCTACTTTCATTCGACAGCGAATAAACACCTACCTACTTATATTTGGCAGCGAATAAACACCTACCTACTTACATTCGACAGGGAATATGTAGCTATTTTTAAACTTTTTGATGAAAAGAAAATCCTTAAGGTGAAAACTTTGGTATTATTTTTCATATTTATTTCAGCATCTTTTATTAACAACCCAGAGAGTTCATATATTTACCTTTGAAATTCAGCTTTTGTTGACGAAAAGTTAAAAGTTTAATAAGTTTTCTTCGAGAAAATCTATCCCAAATCTCACTGTGTGTATTGGTATTAAAAGTTTTATTTGTTCTACAAGATTCAAAATAAATAATAGTGGATATATTCACATCACAAAATAATATTTTGTATTTTTTCATACTCCAGATGGAAAATAAATAGTTTTTCAGAACCTATTTTAAAGTTTTTTTTTTATACATCTATTAGAATTTTGCTTTTTTTTTGGTAATGAATGAATGCAAATCTTGGAAGCGGAAATTAACCCACTTACTGACATGCGAACGAGCTGAAACTAATTTCGTCGATGACAATGTATTCTATCAACTTGGAAATAACGCACGCACACGTGAACATATACGCGTTTCTCTGAAATCGGATGGCATTACAGAATTAAATATACGAAATAAATGTCGGCCTTTATGAAAGTTTCTTAATATAAGTATAAGGTATAACAAAGTTATCAACCAAAAATAGAATCCTATGAAATAAACTTATATAAAGGATTTGTTTGATATAGTAAAATGTTTGAAATACCTCGTTTAACACCGAACTGAAAATCCCTAGAAGGGTAAACAATTAAAATTTTAAAGTGACTTCAATTCACCAATTTACAATTAACTTAAAACCTTTCTATTCCTGAGGCTCAGATAAACAAATAAAATTGATTCGACTTAAGAAAGAATTTTGATTTTTGATAATGTTTATTATCAGCCACCACCTCTGACATTGGTCACCCCAAATGGTTTGCTACGCTCGGTGATTTAGCAGGGGTGCCCGGGTTCATCGGGTGAGGTGTTTTCAGGCTGCGTCTGCCCACCACCTGCGTAGCCTGCCAGCTCGGGAGAGGCTAGTTTTGAGGCCCTTGACGTCTCCAACTAATCTCTCGACCCACAGTTTTGCGCCACAGCGGGAGGGATATAGTTATATATCCGCACACACAGATCTCTAGATTCCAACTCAACTCTCATACCCTTTGCCTTCCCATACTTCCTATCCCAGGGCCTCATGAGTGGGGTTATTCTAAAAAAAGTATGCAACGTTTTGGCAAAAAATCAGTACATTGGGCAATTATAAATATGCTTAAAGATTAAACGAAACCTTAAAATTTCTGGAGAATGACTCATATGTGAATTACTGCGTTTTTAGTTAGTTACTTCGTCAAATAATGACAATATAAGTACAAAGAAAAATTGTTAATCGATGAATGTGCTGCCTTCAAACGGAAGCATTCAAAATTTGCCGAAAACACACAATTTACTCTATCCATCAACTTATTCTTTCAGCAACGGGTTAGCAAAACAAAGGCATTGTTTCACTTAGGGGTGGGATACATTCAACCAGGTAGTATACCTGTAGTACATTTATCATACCTCCTGACTACCCTTGGGTTCACCGCAGAGGCGTGCCGTCAAACAGTGATGTGGATAAAATCAACTATTCAAGAAAACACTTCTTTGTGTTGTTAATAAAAAAACACAAAAAAATACTTTTGTGTTGTAGGAGATACATTGTATTAACTCTAATTGCACGGAGAAAACATACTGATAAAATTTTTCCTAATTTACTATCTCTTCAAAGCTCTTAAAATTATTTGTAATCCTGTTAAATATGAGAAAAAAGGCACTAAACTAATAAATTGATAGGTTCATGAACACGTGTTCATAAAAAAATATTATATCTTCGCTTTTTCTTATTATATATTAACAGGGTAAACCCAGGTGCGTGAACACGTGTTCCAATATGTTCCGAAAGTACTAACATTCTATTAGGAAATGGCCGGCTGCCCGTTTTTAAAAGGATTTAAATTAAGCCCCTATGCCATGAGAAAGTGCATAAAACAATGAACAGAATCGCATGCGCTTACAACACTTTTGAGTCTATTTTTGAGTTCACACATCTAGCCCCTCGGAACGGGTCTGGTGTTCGAGGGTTAACTTAACAGGGTCAAAACTTTTTTCATAAAATTGTAATTTTGTTAACAGTTGAAGTTGAGAATTTTATTTTTTTATTTTCTTAAAAAATGTATACAAAATGAATAATATTCGTGAAATTAATAAATTGAAATGAATACCTCTTTTGTAAAGTTATTTGATTAGCTTATTGGTTATATTAACTAGTAACGATTGTGTTATTCTCATACCACACGTTTTTATTTCTGTCGGCCCTTGACTACCATTACTCAAAACGTGCGGCACGCCACTGACTCCTATGTAGTACACCCAGCTTACTATATATAATACTGCTTGTAGTAAAGTCAATATTTCACCCCTGAAAGTATCCTGCCTACGTTTCATTTAGTGCGCCAATTTATTACTCCCGAGCGAACAGCCGAGGAGCTGCAGATAATCTAATTGGATGTTTTTATTAAGGATTGGCGCAACTTTGCTCGGGAAGCTCGCAAATTAATAGCAAATACAACTTGCCATCATTATTATTATTGCGAATTACCTGGGAAGTATTGGACTATAGCCGAAACTAAAATCAAGTGTAGGGATGTCTGTAAAAATGTTTTTGACGAATAGGGGTGAACAACAAAAGCTAAAATTTTCAAAACGTGAATACCGCATAAAAGTTTCATCTGCTCGGAGTCAGTGGGGCATATTATAAGAATGAGGGGAGTTGTAGGGGAAAGAAAAGGGGAGGTAGAGGAAATGGATGTTCAGATTGGATCACCAAGCAAGGTTAAAACCTTTTCAAGCAACTTTTCAATTCTCATTGGTGGTATTTCACTAAAGTGATAATGCGATAGTATGTGTGTCTACCACTCTGATGTGAATATATGTTTTGCATAAATGATTTGTACAAATTAATTAAATATAGCGCAATGACAGTACTTTTACCAACCGTCATATTTGACATAGTCGCATCGCTACGATGATCAATATTGTATTTTATAACTTTTGAAATGTATACTTGTGTACATAAATAATATTTCCACTGAATGCATTAGTAAAAGTATAAAAGGCAACATTTTAACTAATTTTTCAAGTACCATACGATGCAGACTCTCTGAAAATTTGTAAGCTGCCCAACAATTTTCCAATTAGACAACTTTATACTGGAGCATCAATTCCTCGCCTCTTCAAACACAAACTACATATTCCCATACAATCTAAGTCCTGAATAATAATAACCAGATCTTCAACAAACCCGACCCTTAACATCTCACTAAAACACTCCACCCACGGACAAGGATCCTATAAATACTGTTCCATAAATTCTATAGCTGCTTGCCACCTACTGTTAATTCACTAATACACAAAATAAATAAACAGATCACAGATTGGAAAAAAAATAAAGCCACATAATTTTTCTTAAACCTGTCCACCCCAAACTAAAGATAACACTACTTAATTTGAATGTAAATTATGTTATTAGTTATTATTAGTTCTAATAAATAGATTATTATTGTGTTTCTATTTGGTAATGTTTTTAAATACTCTTTTTTGTTTTTGGTATGTATGTTGAACAATTGTCGAGTGTAAAGTGTGTGTTATGTGGGAGTGTATTTGTAGGTGCTAGAAGCGAAATACAGAACAGTACAAAAATAGAAAAAATAATCCAATTTCTATGTTTCACATACAAAATTAAACGGCAATAGAAATAATATTTCTATTGCCGTATAATTTCGCTACCTGAAAGCAACAGTGGGATATCTTAAAAAATACTTTTCTTAGATACTATTTGATCAACAGCAAAATCTCAGTGTTGCTGTGAGTAACCAGAAACTTTAACACTGAGATTTCAATTGTAATACAGGCATAATTTTTTTAAAGCAATAATAGTGTGATTCACCATGTAGAAAATCATTATTTTAGATGGAACAAAGCGTACTCAAAAGAAATATTTTTTCAGAGATATCTCACTGTTGCTCTGAGGTAGCGATATTTAGGTTAAGTAGAACAAACAAAAAAAAACCTAAAAAGGAAACAAACTATTATGTGGGATATACACATAAGCATAAAGCCAAGGTAGGAATTTTCAAAACCAATAATACATTGATATAAATAGATAATGCTCGATTACAAATACAGGGGGTAGAAAAGAAGAGAAAAAGAAACAAGAACACGAAAAGAATTTTGTTTTATTTTATAATTATTTTAAACTATTATTTAATTTTTATTTAAACAAAATGCTGGCTGTTTTTATACATATCTAGAAGAGAGTTATAGAGTGTGTACGCAATAAAGTAAAGAGATTTTATTCCATACTTTGTAGTGTGTGTTGGAGGATTTTATTTTTATTATAGGTATTGTGGTAGTGGATGTCCTGATTGAAGTGTCCTGATGAAGTGTCTTGATGAAGTGTGGGTTGATTTGTAGGGGAATTTGTAGGATGGTGCTCGTGATTTCATGTTTGGGAAGGACTATGATTGGAAGGATACCGGAAACTGTATGGATGTCTTTGATACGTGTGTCCCATTGAAGATCAAGAACATTTCTGAGAGCTCGGTTTTGGACCACCTGCAGGTCAGCTATCAGTTTCTTTGAGGCAAAGCCCCAGATACATCAGAGATAGGATAGGTGTGAATGTACCACGGCATAATACATCAAAGATAATAAGTAAGTGGGTAGTAATCCTTGAAGTCTATTTAGTACACCAGTTATGGGGGTAATTTTCTCCTTCACATGATTTATGTGGAAATTACTTAATCCATTTGTTTTAAATACCTTCTATGCTATCTATGAATCTTTGTCTTATTTTTATGTGTCTAATTTTCGTTTGAGAATCTCTAATATTGTTTTAAATGATTAAATATTATAATGTGAAGTTTTATTCAAAAAGTTATTACAAAAATAAATTTTAATATTTTTCCAAATGTAGTTTGTGCGTGTTAGCAGTGTGATTTATTAAAAACCACCCTTTAAAGTCCTTGTTTTAAAAATATGTTTTATGCCCTGATATGTTGATTTACTGGAAAACTGTGACTTATTTAACATAGAAAAAATAATTTATAGACATTGCGCATAAATATATTCAGTCGGTAAAATGGATTGCTTGACATAAAAATATGAAACAATTTACTTTATTGGCTTTTCATTTTATGAATGTAAAAATAAATTTCATTTGTTTGTCCCGCAAGCATTCCTGTACCAATCATCCGATTTAACTGTAAAATTCAAAGTTTGTTCTTATTAGTGCCAGGAGTGTTAAGAGAGTTGAATGCTTTGCACTTGAATGAGATACGGAGTAGAATTAAAGTCTATCTAATGTTGTTTTTTAACAGTAAAAATGTGGATTTCATGATATTACATGGAGTGAATGGTAGAATTCGTGTCTTCCTCGGGGATGCCCGAGGAAGACACGAATTCATGAATCAATGAATTGACATGAATCAAATTCATGAATCAATGAATTGACATGAATCCAATTAATGAATCAATCAATTGACATGAATCAAATTCATAAATCAATGAATTGACATGAATCAAATTCATGGTAAAATGAGACTAAAATGATGAACGAAGAAATAAGCGTAAGGAGAATGTATGACTTGGAAGCGAATGTTTGAAGAGGTCGAGCATGCCCGAGGAAGACAAAGCACCATCAAGTGAAACAAATGCTTATTACAGTAAAACAATATTATTTATACCTTAAAAATGCACCCAGTGGTCAGATTGTTTAAATTTGGGAGGCGGGTTTCGGTACCGCCGCCCCGGGAACCATTTATTGAATAACCAACAGCTCTGCCGTAGGTCACCCCAATTGGTTCACTACGTTTGGTGATTTTGTAGGGGTGCCCGGGTTCATCGGGTGAGGTGTGTTCAGGATGCGCCTGCCCACCAACTGAGAGGCGTGCCAGATCGGTAGAGGCTGGTTTGGGGAAACCCTTTGACCTCTCAAACTGGTCCCTCGACCCATTGTCTTGGCCGCACTGGGAGGGTTATATTCATATGTCCGTCACTCGTGAACATACTTATCCCTAGATTACTATCCAACTTTCATGCCTTTTACCTTCCTAGAACTTTCCCCCTTCTTTCCTTTAAAATAGACTCACCACACAGCATCCCAAGAGATATCATGGGGTTAACGTTAAAAAAGGTACTCTAGAATTTACATTACCTCAAACCATTTATAAGTCCCCGAGCAATTCCGGGAATTTCACATCAGCTTGCGACAAATAAATAACAGGTCTAGCAACATTACGTTTGTTATATTTAATCTGACTAACCAACCTGCATGATTAATTATAGTACTGGGTCCGTTTTGCTTTTGCCTCATTTTAATTATTATTCTTTCCCACAAAACACGAACACGCTTGGGTGAACGAGTTAATGCATTTAGTTTATTTAAATTCGTTTTATATTTTAATGAGTTCATTAAAAAAATGTTGAACTTGAGCATAATGTCATAAACGTGGTATATTATACAATAAAGGTTTTGTTATTCGAATTCATATTGAAAACAATACAAATCGTTTAGTTATTATAATGAATATTTAAAAAGATAATTATATTCCAAAAGTGGATTATTTGGAATGGATATCAATAATTTATTATTTTTTAGAGTTAAATTAACAATTGACAGTATGATTGTTGTATATTTGTGCCATTAACTTAAGGCGAAACTTAATGCCAAATCACTATTATGATTAATCTTTATAACGAATTGGTATACATTATTACATTATGAATACCAAAAAATGCTTTAGATAAATTGAAGGTTTTCCTGTCATTTCGCTTGAGTAGAATACAAATCAATAAAATAAATGACTCAATAAAAAATATAAATGTAAACTACTAATTTTTTTTCAATAAAAATGTATGAACGCGTAAAGAAAACAACTTTTAAATAATACAGAATTATAGCTAAGATTATGTGTGATAGTTTCACTTGATTATCTTTTTTGCTTTCTTACAAAATTATTTCAAAAATAAATAAAAACCGGTTTTTTGGTTGAAAGCGAACGTTTCTAGACTCCGTTTGTCAAGCGATTTTAATGCCTATTATCTGCAATATAAGGTATACGAAGAATATACACATTTTTGTATTGTAACTTCCTCTTAACTGCTAACTAATCTCAAATTTTATAAACTGATATTTAGCAGCTTTAAAAACTTATTCTCATTGTTTGTATAGCGGAAAAAAGGAGTTTATTCGATGTATGCACTTGAAATTTCTCATCGAATTTCGGGATATTTCCAAGGTATGTATATTAAATAACCTCGTGGAAGATGTCGTAAAAACGAATACCATTTTTTTTAAATACTATATAATTTTTTTTTTATTGGTGCCCTTTTTTACTCATTTAAAGTACGCTCTAGCGTGTTTAAATCGCACTTTATGGGACGCGCGTTTTTTAAAGTTACCATGGCAACATCAACAAATCAACAAAATGTGAAGTCTAAATGTCAACTTTTATCTATAAATCTGACAGGAATATTTTAATCGTCAAATAAAACATTACAAATGTTTCAATAATTTTATTCAAAGTTTACATTCTTTTTTACATCGTTTACATTCTAATTATTTAAATGTATGTGAAAAGAGCAGTTCGTATTATTTGAAATATTAATACCTCCGTTTTTTAAATCGGAGGAAATGCTGTTCAAATTAATAGTATTCTCGGAAGTCAATGAGGCTGCACTTCCATTAATGGCAGTTCCAATAATGTTTGAAACATTCTTCTTATTGCTAATGCTCTCTTCCACGTAACCAGTCGCCACAGCTGCCGATTTCCATCCTTCTTGTCGTTGGATTTGATCAATTGTCATGCCACTATTTGCCATAATGGTAGAGGATGTACGTCGAAACGCATGTCCTGTATATTTCTCAGGATCGTTTAATTTAAGATAGCGTGCGATTTGTAAGGGGCATGATCCAAATGTGTTAATACCAACCACTTGATTGGTGCACTTAACCTTATCATACCGTAAGAAAACCCTGTCTGTACTTACATTTTGGGGTCGCAATGATAAATATTGCTTCATCAAACGCACATAATTAATTGCACCACTGTCGGCATCAGTAAAACGTCGAGCCTTCACTGTTTTAGATGGTCGGATGGTAATAAGCAATACACTTCCTTCTTCTTTGATATCATATAAGCGTAAATCGCACAATTCACATCTTCTGCAAGAGCCAAAGATTCCGCAAATGGCTACCACCTTCAAAAGTAAGTACGTAATGTCCGGTGCTTCCGTGAAAACCTTCCGCAAATCATCTTCTTTGAATACATACGCCTTCTTAGCAACGTCATCCTTGCTAATTGCCTTCATGAATGCATGCACTTTCACAAATGATTTTAAATCAACCCCTTTATTTATCCTCAACAGACATTGCAATTTCGAATGTATGGCCCACATAGTCGATGCTTTGTACTGTTCCGACATTTTCTGAAGGTAAGCAAGCACAACTCGTTCATCTACATCTACTACGTTTTGCTCCTCCATCCATGTTATGAACCTCTCATATTCTTTTTTATAAACGTCTTTGGATTTTTCAGGTATTAACCGCGATTCTGCTTTGGTATTTAAATTATGAATGTTAGAACTCATTTTATAACACACAATAACTAGTAAAAACTGTGATGTCAACTATTTATCTTATGTGACAGATTACAAATTAATGTTTGTGTTTTTCATTTCCATGACAACAAGATATTGTGATGTCACATCACGAATTCATTAATAGTTCTTCTTTCCAAATTTTTAATAATAATATCAATATTTATGTTTTAAAAGTGTACCAATAAAAAAAAATAGCGTAAAGTATTCGGCTACGCCGTCGTGCTCGAAAAATCGCGCGTGTTTTAAAGACCTGTTTATCCACTTATACTTTAATATACTATAATGTTTGTATTTGAAATACATACTTTAATGTTTATTAATTGCAATATTTTAATTTTAAAATACGAACGTTGGAAAAAAAATCACGTATATTTTTACTCGATAACACGATATGTTCATAGTAATAATACATTCTATGAATTTGGAGTGTTTTTATCGTGTTTATAAAGTAAAAAGAAATTATAATAATAACCAGAGAATTCCCAACGATTGACACTTTGGATTCGATGTTAGCATAGTATAAACGTTGATTTCTTGGATTTTACCTGCAATTGTTTATGTCACATTCACGGATTTTTCGTTAAATTCACGCAGAAACAGTCGATTAAAAAATAAGATATCAGAAATAACCTAACTTTTTTAAGACGATGACCTAATGTGTCTACCAAACTTCAAAGTCGCCAGCTCTTTCGCAGCCAGGTAAAGATATTTTTTCTTAGTAAGAGTTAGAAACAGAAATTGTACAGTCTTCAATGTGTAACTTAAACACCGTTTAAGGCTGTATGTTTTAATAATAAAACACATACATTGTAGGTATGCCACGAATAAGTCGGGACATGAATACATATTTAATAAAGATTTGATATTTATTTTCGTAACAATTGAAGAAATTTACACCAGATATAATGTTATTACATGTTGAACACAATCTTATAAGGTAAGTATTTTGATTTGAATTTGTCTTGCAGTGTCTTTCATTAAAAATATGCTGGAAAACGTATTCCGCAGAGATACTCTCAATTCAATTCTGCTAAATAATTCAGGATAAGAATTAATATAAAATATACAGCTATGTCAAATGTTCAAAAATTTTTTTGTTGAAAAAATTATTGAGATAAATCTCGAATTGCAATATTTAATCACTAAGGATAATATAAGCAATAATTCTCAAACGAAAAATGTGAAACAGAAACATTATAAATTGTTTATATTATCTTCACTAATGAAATAATATAATATTTTCATAGAGGTAGACACTCTCAACTTAGCTCTGGTGATAGACAACTATTCAAAATTGAAATGTTGCGTTGCTTGAAATTAATTAGCCATTATTATCTAATTGATTTAAATTTTGTTTTATTTTTAATTTTTTTTAATTTTTTTTTTTTTTTTTTTGAAAATGAAACAGTTTTAGTATTCACAATGTGTAGTGAAAACATATAATATTAAACCAATAAGAAGTTTTCACGGATGTATAATGTTTAGTGAGCAGATCTGAGTAGTCAACATTCTTCTTTCCGACCTCATTTCTCTTCCCACCTTCAGCCTCACAACATACCCTAAATGAGAATTCAATAGCCCCGCTTACCTTCTAATAAACCATAAACATTTTATGTAATATTTCAAATAGTAATTTTAAAATTTGCCCATAGAAATGTCACCATCTAAATGACAATTCTTTTTTCAAACATTCTTCTGTCCGGTAGGTACCTACTTTAAAATATTTTTTTCCGATTTGAGAAGCTCTTAGTAGGAGCTACGATCGTTTTAGCTACCCTGAGTCAGTTAGAAAATATGATACACGCAAGAACGGTGACTTCAACACTCAAAATAATAATATCAAAGATAATAATTTCAATGGCAACTAAATAATAAATGTTAAAAATTTTAGCATTGCATTACTAGTAGATACACTATAAGAAAAAAATGATGATTTTAGGCTTGGTAAAATGGTGGTATTTTAAGAAATTTAGAATGTTCACAAAATCTTCATAAAAATTTAAAGGAAGCCAAAAGCAATTTTTCGAAATTTATGTTTCAATGTCGTGAAATACAAATTTTAACCCAGAGGTAACACATTATTGTACAAAAGGTTTAAAAAAACTTAAATACGAAATATAAAATGTCAAATTTTATAGTATAACCATATATAAACTATACAACAAAATATACTCGCAACATTGAAAGTAGTTCTAATTTGCTGATGAGTAAATTTTACAAGCTCGTTAGAGCTTTTTCCTGCTCCAGATTGTAAACTGACTATCAGCTTTTTAGTTTTAAATGTAAGACCTCAAATTACAATAAAAATCAAAGTAAGAAACAACAAGATCAATATCAAGTAAATATGGATAAGTAAAAAACAGTTGATGGAAACAAAACTACTTATTTGAAAAATAATTATAAATATTACTAAAAACACATGCAACTAACGCTATAAAAAAGAGTGGAGAACCTGTTTGTCCGATTTGTGCAATTATTTTGTGACATCTATTCGCAGTTTCTTTATTTTATGCTCAATTTGAGCAAACACATTATTTAAACTTTTATGTTAATTTATACGTTTTATTTTGGGTTTATTTATACACTTTTGAAAAATACTCATAAAATAGGTTTTAAAAGACATTTTAAAAGTTCACAGTAGTCAAGAGCCAGTCCTTTGGGAGGAAGGTTCAATCCTCAGTCAAAGAATTTATTTTAATTATAAATATCTTAAAAAGATAAATTATAATAAAAAAAAACTTTTTTTGAGTGGATAACGCTGTCATGTTAAAAATCAAACGATATGAATAAATTGATGACACAATTTATTATTTAGTTGTATTGCAGAAAATCAAAAACCAAAAAATATCGGTATGTTTTTTAAAGGTCTTCCAAGAACTAAACAGAATCCGATATTTTTAACTGTGCTAGGTAGAAGTTAGGTAACTACTTACTACAAATCGCAGAAATTGAACGTGTTTTATTCGGTGACCGGATAAATCTTCAAAATGATAATTCATCACATTTTTAAAAAGTTAAATATAGTCATGGAAAATGATGAAACAAAAACGTTATTAACTGAGTTAGGTAGGTTAGGTTACGTTTTTAATGACTTCACATCACTTTTTAAAAGTGTGTTGAATAGTCTGTGTTTTGAGTTATCATGGAACCGTTTTATTTGAACACATAATAAAAATGTAATTATGGGAGGCTCTGAGGAAAATAAGTACCCCTAAGGCCTATGACATCATTAGGGATTTTGTATGGTAGGTCTTTTTGAAAAACGGAAACAGTGATCCTGGGTTTTGAAAAGACCCATGTTGCAGGAGGGAGAAAACACAGTGGCCACAGTTGAGCTGTTTAACTCAAGAACGAATTGTAGAAACGCGTCGTGTGCGTGTATTAGATTATTAAATTAATATTTTTGGCAATAACTTTTCTTTTTAAAACTGTCGAAGGATATGCCCATCAGTGTAATATAAACATCGAGGAAGAAGATTTTACAAATCAAAAAGCATGTAACAGAAAAAAACACTGAAAAATAATTAACAGATCGACAAAAAATAATTTTATTAATTAGGTCCCAATGGCCGAGTGGTTAGAGGCATTATCCCGGTAAGACATATATCCTGGGTTCTATTCCCAGTTGACACCGTCATCTATTTATTTTCTATCTTATTCTGTGACGTGTTTCGTTTTGATTTTTTAGTATTACCGTCTTCTTCAAATCAGTCTTACCTTTGTGTTATGCATAAAAAATCTTGTCTTAAACATTAGTTTATTCAAATCTTTTCTTCTTTCAGTTCTTCAAATCAGTATTACCTTTGTGCTATGCATAAAAAATCTTGTCTTAAACATTAGTTTACCAAAAAAATAATAATTAATATTTGACAAGTTCTAGTATCTTCACCAAAAAATGTAGACAATTTGTCTCGACGCCATCTAGTGAGAGAGTTAGCACTTACAATGCTTTACTCATATAAAAATAAAGTTGGTTGTTTCAGGTGAAAAAATGTAACAAGCAGTAATTGTTGAATGAAACACTAGTATATATTGAATTATTTCGCGGATAGGAGATAAGCCGCCATAGCTCAGTGGTCAGAGCTGTCGACCGGAAATCGAAAGGACACGGGTTCAAGTCCCGTTCGCGTCATGTATCTTTTATCAGGAGATTTTTCAATGTGGATGAGTGTTTCAGGCTAATAATTATTGCTTATAAAATAATTGTTCTTCTTCAATGATTCATTATTTATTTATTCATTGACTTAGTATAAAGTTTCATACAATGTCAAAAAAATAAGTACCGCACATCCACCAAACAAGGCTCTAGCGTGAATCATGTTTAATTTTTTTCGATTCTAAAAATGATTACGGCAACAATTTTATTTTTTTCATGAATATATTATTGAGACATATTGAATAATATACTTTGATAAATGGAGCAAATTTTCTAAAAAATTATCATGCTCCTTATGCCATAATTTCCCAGTAGGTTTCGTTCGCATTTCAGATAAATCAAGTTTGACGCAGGAAAAGGTTTATGATTTTTAGACATTTATTTCTATTTGTATCTGTTGTTGCATATCCCCTAGAGCGGCAGAGCCTTTACGAGTCCTGTACAGGCGTACTGTACCCAATAGAGCCTTCCCACAGGCTTCCACAGCCTGTGAGAGCCTTTACGATCCAGTGTTGAAGCCTTTAAAGGCGATTAAAAGGAACGTTTCGATTCTAGTGGCCTGTTTGTGGCAGGAAAATAAAACTGAAGTGCATCTTAAAAAAATATAAAAGTTTAAAAATTTTATGAGGGTGTTCGTAAATCTGGGATGTTTTTATTTACATTCGCATATTTTAGGTATTTATAGTATTAATAAACAAATAGCGGTGTTTTAGGATTGAGATTTAATTCTGAAGATTTTAAAAGATCGGATGTATTTTGATTTTATCATATTAGAACTAAAAACGTACAGTGGAACAACTCCTGACAATTAAAAATAAAATTGATATTATTATATTTTTCTTAGAATGAAGTAAATACGAGTAGTTCTGATATAAAAGTTACTGTTTGTTACTCTCGATAAATGTATCCTTAGACGGTGTCAAAAACACACGTAACGAAAAATATATCTAATTGAATTTCACTTTTGTTTTCTTGAATGAATGTGAATGTTTGAAGGAAATTAACCCACTTCCCAACATCGGATTGAGCTGATACTCGGCTGATACACTCATTATCGTTTAAAATGCATTCTTTATTTTGGTGGCAATTGCGCATACACGTTCGGACATGTATATACGCATTTATCTGAAATTGGATGACATTATAACATTACAGCAGTTAATATACGAAATAAATGTCGGTCCTACCCAATTGGGATTTGAGTCAGTTGTTAAAGCGGTTAACTCTGTTATCTGGAGAGGGGAGGTTCAATACTCAATAAATCAAAAAAAAAAAAGTTTTAAAAGACATTTTATAAGAAGTTAAGAGACAGTCTTTTGGGAAAAAGGTTCCAATCCTCAGTCGAACAATTTTTTTTTTTTTAATACCTTTAACGGATGAATTTTAGTAAATAAACTTTGTTATTTGAGAGGATAAAGCTGTCATGTTAAAAATCAAACGATATGAATAAATTGATAACACAATTTATTATTCGTGTGTTATATTGCAGAAAATTCAAGCCAAAAATCTTCCAAAAACTAAACAGTATCCGAAATTTTCGTTATTGTGCTAGGTAGAAGTTAGATATCTACTTACTACAAACCGCAGAAATTGAACTTGTGTTTTTCGAACACATCATAAAAATTTAATTAAACATCATGTTACCCGAGGCTTTACACAGACAAAAACTGAATATTCTCCATTGAAAATGATAGTATTATTTGTGAACAAGTTTAACGCATTAATATATAGCCACAACCAAGTGGCGGTGACATGCAATTAACCAAAACCATCGCTAACCGAAAATATATTGTTACCATAGACATGAGAATCTGATGTTTACAGTGGGTTTTTATTAATATTTTAAATTCCACTGATATTCGAAGTGGCAACATTTTTAAAACCATCTAATACATTTTGAAAATGGAATGGAAAGAAAACTGAAGTGAAGATTGTTTCTTGTTTCAAAAAAGTCGACAAAGTTTTCACCCAACGCAAAATTGCCACACGCAACGTTAAACTTTAAGTATAGATAGTAAAGACTATATTAGTATAATATCTTCGTTAAGGCTCCTTAGTAAGCTTTCTAAAAGAAGAAGAAGATCGCTCCTTCTAACAGTTAGAGGGGGCGTTCTAAAATTTGCCCCCTTGAGGTGATTTTCTCACGATAACGGCGCTATACAAATAATCCAATCATTTAAAAAAACTAATTAAAAAATAGACGTAAGCAAAAATATTTAATAAAGCCTTACTTTTATACTTCTAAAATCTTAAGTAGCATTTAAAGAAACTCTGTGTATTTTTTCGTACCTAGGTATTACATGTTAAATAACAGACTGATTTGTGTTGTTTATAAGTTTCGGAGTTTAACAAATTTTTTCTGTCGAGGTAATTTCAGATGAATATTATTTCAACCCGGAAAATGTACAAAAATTATCTTCGAATACGTAATTATATTTTTAAGTATGTACTTACTTAAAGGTTAAACTGTACAAGGGAACAATATTTCGTTAATGATTTGAGTTTTTCACGGACAAAAGAACTATAGTTATTTATTTTTGTGGTATTATGCCGTGCGCTACCTAATTGTTTAGCCAAATTACAGTGCCCAGAACTGCAATTTGCAGTACAGTATACATCATCAGGGCAGATGCGTAAACACATACGTGTTACATACAGATCTGTAAACACACAAAAAGTCGGTCCTTCCCAAAGATATTAGAAGAACGAGATATGCTATGTTGGCCGCCGGACCGTAGCCGGAGTACTACCTAATTAGGGTACTTTGAACGGTATCGGGACGTGTACGCACAGAAATCTGTTCTATGTATTAGTGCGGATACCTTAGCGATGCCTTAGCGTAAGCGAAGGTGTGCAGTAGTATTGGTGAACAAAACCGGCGACACTCAGCAAAACAATTCCACTCAGTACGAACTGCGCATAGCACATCTCGTTCTTCTAATATCTTTGGTCCTTCCCAATCGGCATTTGGCGAGGATGGTAGAGTTGCCGATTCCAGTTCCTGGGTACGCAGGTTCAATCCTCAGTAGTTTTTAACATTTGTTTTATGTTATATAATTATAAAACTTTGTTTTTTATGGGTTAGGTAAGTTTAAAAAGCTTTTAATTATATGCCTGCATATGTGGATACACATGGTGTATCGGCACGTACCCGACAAATTTTATCCAGCGATTCCTGAGCATATATGGAGTAAAAAATGTTATATCCACTTTGCTGTTTGGCAACGTTTTTTTTTAATAAAAAAAAATATTATTCATATTTTCACCACATGTCACCACTGTTTTATCCTTTGTCAAAATTTGAAAACCCATCTGGCAATATTTTATTCAAGTTTCGTTGAATAATGTACGTATGTACCTACATTGGCGCGCTTTTACAATCACAACGAAATTACACGGCACCATTTGTCTCATTTTTAACTATTATTATTTAGTGTGAACGAAAGAGCGAAGACGCTTTTCGACATACTTGCTAATGACAGCTGTTGAACACGACAAGCAATACCAAAGACAGTGATGGAGTGTGAATTAAAAAAAGAAAATTGTTTCTAATTGAAAAAAAAATGTTAAGAAAATGCTAAGGAATAGCTGGTTAAAGTTTGTCGAGTACGTGCCGATACACCCTGTATATATATATATATATATATTTTTTAGAGTAACTTATTTTTTGTTCAGTGCTTGGTGCCATCTAGTATAGAATCTATTGAGTTTGCACGGGTCGAGGTTCTCCACTGTCTACACATGAAGACAATACCTTGCGGCTACATTAGCAATGGCGTTTCTATCAAGTGTGATTTGCAAGAGGGCGCACCTCTGGCCGCCGGGTGCTCCGGGCCCCTGGGGCATGGGCCGGGTGCCCGAGCCACTGCCCGGGCCCGTTGTGAAGCTGGTTTGCTGCTCGTTCTGGAATAAAAATATAAAATTTATGTAATATTCGATGAGAATTGGATAATATTGGAGTTTAGTCAATTGAAGAGTATCTACTCGACACATTAGGTAAAAAGACCTGTATCAATGTCACCGTTCACCGGTCAAATTTCGTAGCAAAATAAAATTTCTCACCTACGTTAGAATACGAATAATATATAAATAATATCAATATTTTTGTACAACAAATTCAACGTTTAATACTCATATTAAAGTTTTTTAATTTTTTTATTATATTATTTGTGATATATATATTTTTTTATGTGAAACCAAGAGTCCCAACTGCTCCCAATAGTATGGAGCCAGTGAGACTACGACATTCCCAATCGGGGTATGTTGTGATGTTGAAGGTAGTGGGGAAGGGAAGGAGATGGGGAGAGGAGGGTTGAAAAGTACCTGGCTATTCAGAACGTATTAATTCTGAATGGTGGTCTTGTACCAAGGCGATACTGAGAGTATATTTAACTCTGGAACGTACAGCAAATATAATACATAATACTTAAATGAGTAATTTATGAAGTAACACAAATTAATCAATTAAAATTTACTTGCTCACGCCGCTGTTTGAACCCGCGACCTCCAGCTTGCAAGTTTTTTTTTTAAATTTCAGCCAATTGTTAACCATTGTAATGTGAGTAATTATTTTTGGCAACCATTGTTTATTACTAACTCTGGCATGGAAAAATTAAACATCGTTCAAACCCAAATCGGCAGGAGAATTGATGAAGGAGTGGAAGCGAGTGGAAAAATGGAACGGGAAGAATGGTTTTGTGAGAAAATATTCAATGTTTACAAATCATTAGTTTGTGTATTGGACAGGACAGCCAATAAACACGTTGACAGAAAAGTGAATGCATGAAAATTTCAAATTTGTGAGGTTTCCAGTAGTCGATAGTAAAACCTTATAAAAGGAAATTAGGAAGGTAAATCACAACGCGATTTCGGTATCACCACTGATACGAAGTAAGAAATCCAGAGGAAATAATATGTTTCAAGCGATAACTTATTAAAATGGAAATTACTAATAGGGTCATTTGAGAAAACAGCAATAGTAAAAACTAATTATTCATGCTTATAAAATAGATCTTGAGACGAAGAATCAGTGTTTATAGCCACGATGAAATTCATTCCTAGAGGTTACAGAAAAGTGTGTATTCCAACATGGAGCTCAGAGCCTTTTAGCTGAATTCGAAAGGACGAACGACCTAGACACTGCTCCCGATCTTAACCAAACCGAGGAATTAAATAATGGAATTAAATGGAAATGAAAGAATAGAGTTTCAAATACTCGTGCAGAAAAAGGTGGCAAACACTTGAAACAACGAGCCAAGTGTCACCAAATGCTGTTGTTTACCAACAGCATTTGGTGACTCCAAAAAAGACAACGAGGTCTAATATAAGCCATCAAGTCAATAAATCTATAAAGGCGGCGAGGCGAAAATGGCCTGTAAACCCTAACACTGTGGTCACCGTTACTTATTCAAGTTCAAGTTATTTCAGACTGTTTGATGCTACGGACAAAAAACTGCGGAACGCAAAACTATTTACGGAAATTTTTAAAACCGGTGAAATTATTTCAGACTAAAATTATTGCCATCCTTAAACTCCACAAGCCACCAGAGAATCCGAAAAGCTACCGACCCATCTCGCCTTTAAGTACCATGTAACTCTTAGAGCTAGTTGTGCTTTGCAGGCTTGCTTCAATTCTGGAGAAAGTGGTTCCACAAGAATAAGCTGACATATAAGTGACAGATCACGATATTTTTAAGCTATCAATTTTTCTGTACTAGGGCCCCTGAAGCCTGGGATATCTTAGGAAGACATATACATGGTTTTGGTATCAACTCCTGTTCATTTCAAAGAATATTTTAGTGAATGACGTTCTACATACCTGAGGCCTCGGTCTTGGGTTTTTCCTGATCCCCCGTCTCGCCCTGGCCTTTGCGGCGAAGTATATCCGGATGTAGACAAACACCATGATACACGAGGGGATGTAGAAACTGCCCAACGCGGAGTATATCACGTAGCCAATGTCTTCAGATAGCTGCAACAAACAGAAAATGAACTAAGTTATTTGTGTGTGAAGGTAAAATTATGTATTTTATGATATCGATGGCCTAGAATTAATATTAGCGCCAATTTAATTTATTTCTATACTAAATGAACGTATATAATGTGTAATCAAAAACTTATTTTTATCAGAAAATCAAATTTTCGAAGGTTTGCAACATTTATATATATATATATATATATATTTTTTAATTATGATTTATGGATATACAAAATTTTATCTCTAAGACATCGATATTTTCGAAGTTTGATATCGACTGAAATTTTTGCTGTGATCACCATATCATAAAAAAACATTGTGGTCTTATACAAAATCGTGGATAATACCAAGAGAAAGTTGTAATTATTTTCTTAAATTTAAATAGAAGTCTGACTTTGCTAAAGAACACTCCGTTGTTGACCCAGTTACAGAGTTTATTAAAAACTAAGACACATTACGATATGCGCACCAACGCTTATTTTGGCGTAGCCTACACATATTATATGTCGGAGTGCCACACTACGCAATAATCTTCCTCTTCCTATGGCAGGAGAGGGGGTTAGATCAATTGAGAAACTACAACGGAAAATCATTTACAAGCTCTCTTATGCTTTCCTAAATCTAAAAAATATCCTTACCACCTCAATTCTTAAAACTGTATACTACGCTCTCTGCCAATCCCTACTAGCTTACGGCATTATAATCTGGGGTGGCTGTGCACAATCTACCATCAAATTTCTTCTAAAACCCCAAAAAATGGTAATACGTATCATTAACAAGCGACCGACAAGATACCTCTCCACTCCTCATAGAGTATAAGGTCTCAAACATACGACAACTCCACCTAAAATTTTCGCTAATACATTTCCTGTTCAAATATAAAAACAAAACTCTCTTACAACACAATTACACTACCAGAACAATAACCAACGGTCACTACAAAGTATAGGTAACGCAACGAAAGAAGGAAGCAATAAAAATGCTTAGAATTGATGTATTGGTCTATCTGTGTGAACGTCAAGCGCCGCCCACTAACGCGATAAGGCTCTCTGTCTTGCTTACGCTCACTTATTGTAACTAGTTAGAAGAGAGGCAAATTTTAACAATACCGTTACGGGGTATACTTACGGGGTGTCCTATTCATTCAGTTCGTAATTTGATTTAAACATACGTGCACCTACATATCGCAAGTGAAATAATTACCAATTTTTGAATTTGAAATAATAAATAGTTTTCATCATTTTTAATTCGAATTAGTAGATTTACAGAGTGTTTTTAAAGTGTGCAAGTGAATATTTATTACGACATCATGGAGTCCTGTTACAAAACGGGACGTGGCAAATCACTGAATGGACAAAGTCGTGAAATTTTATTCCGCGTGTTTAATTATTTTATGCATAATATAAAAAACGGTGGTCAATTTTTAAGCATGACTGACTTATATGATTTGACGTCTAAGGCAACTGGAGTATCGCAGACTAGTATTCGACGTATCGTAACTGGAGTGGCAAAGGAAGCAGAAACACAACCGTCATCATCGTCAACTCAACGACCAACCTTCAGCACACCAGGGAAGAAACGACGCAGACTATCAACCAAATCAGATGTAGATGATTTTGATAAAGAAGTTATTAGAAGATGTATGTATGATTTTCATTTAGTTCATAAGTCTTTGCCAACGATGAAAAAGATTCATAGAGTTCTGAAAGAAGACATCGACTACGCAGGGTGTATAACTACGTTAAGGAAAGTTGTTCACAATTTGGGTTTTCGATGGAGAAAAACAGAAACAAACCGAAAGTTGCTTATTGAAAAAAATGATATCCGACTTAAACGTACCACATATCTCACTAAATTAGAAGAATATAGGAATGACGGACGTCCAAATGTGTATTCTGATGAAACATACATTCATAGTACACATACAACACCGCGTGCGTGGACTGACAACTCCAATAAAGGAGCTAAAGTTCCTGTGTCTAAAGGCAAACGTCTAATAATACTTCATGCATGCAGTGAAAATGGTTTTGTACCCAACGCACTGTTAACATTTAAATCTGATCAGAGGACTGGCGACTACCATGGTGCTATGAATTCTGCCAATTACAGAAAATGGATCACGGAAAAGGTTTTGCCAAATCTGGAACCAAAATCTGTGCTTGTTATAGACAATGCGTCATACCACAATGAAGAATGCGAAAGGATCCCGACATCAAGTTCAAGAAAAGGAGTTATGCTGACCTGGTTGGAAAAGCATGGAATACCGTATCCAATTAAAAACACAATACCAATATTGTATGATATTATTAAGCTCCACAAGATACGAGTCAAGAAATACATTCTGGACCAATTGCTGGAAACGCATGGTCACTCAGTATTGCGTCTGCCACCATACCACCCGGAGCTGAACCCAATCGAACTCTGTTGGGGAATAATAAAAGGACGCGTAGCTGTCAGGAATGTTACTTTTACGATGGATTCCGTCCAGACTTTACTTGGAGAAGAAGTTGTCGCAATTAAAGCCCAGACAGTCAAAGACATTTTTAGAAAGGTCAAGGAACAAGAGGATAAATACGAAAAATTAGAACCCAAGATCGATACTTACACTGATGAATTCACAATACATCTTGGGGAATCAGATGAAGATACCTCCGTTGGATCATCTTTGGGATCTTCAATCAGTGGGGAAATAAGTGGTATAGGTGAACTTCTAGATGATTCTGACTAATGTGCTAAAGGTCCAGTGGGATAGTTTTTATCGTAAATTATTGATATTATCTCACTGTTCTTAAAAATTTTGTTGCTTATATTTTCATTTCATTTATATACTTTTTATCTCCATCATAACTTTATTTATACTATTTTTTTCTCATGTTAAAGTATTTTATCATGTTAATATGTACTGCCTTTATTATTTATGTAAAAGCCCACTGGGCGCAAAACAAAATAAATAAAGAAACAACTAACAAATTAATGTTCTCCAAAACGAGCTTGAAAAAAAAATCATTTGTCATATACTTGGTTTATAAATGTGTAAAATCTACTACTTAAGAAATTCTAAAAATTATAGTACTTTATTTAAAATTAAATATCTAGTCATATAAACATTGGGAACTCATATGTCATAAATATATTGGTTTATAAATGTGTACATTCTAATTATACAATTATAAATGTTCTCTAAAAAATGGTATGGAAAGAATCTCCTACTTATGATCTCACTGAAGAAACCACTCATACTCTGAATGCAATTATTGATGTTTTCCGAAATGACCCTGTAAAAAAAATCACATCTTGGCGATTCTTTCAAAGACATAAAGAAACCATCCCTTCGTTAAAATAGATAAATAAATATTCTAGGAAGCGATAAAATTTTGGAAATGTGGGTTAATTATACTTCTAGGAAATATATCAAATTAACATTAAACATGCTTTGTAAAATAAATATTTCTGGTCAGAATAATAATTATTCCCCGAAAAACAATTAGGTATAAATTCCAATTGCCGTAATTTCCGTGAATTAGGGTCATTATCGATGGAAGTTTGTTATGTACAGCATTCTTACATAAATGACTAAGAATTTTTAGCAATACCATTGTCTTTTTTAAGAATACCTACCCATTTGAATTCAATCCTGAAAATTAACACATTAGTTTAGAAAAAAAAATGATAAACTTCAATATTTCAATAACGATGTCGTAAAACAAAATAAGTTTTATGTGACCGACTTCAACAAGCTTTGGCTTAGAGTTCTCAATTGTGAAATAATCATCAATTGTTTTTTTTTTCAATCTTAAATCGAAACACGCTGTATGTAAGTTTTGCATCTGTGTGAGTACTGTGATGAAGCCAACTTAACTTGCGAGACCTATACCTTCACTACATACCACGTCAGCTCAAAGACAATTTTTCTTCCTAGCTCATAAAATCTTTAACCTTATTCCTGAAAACTTAAAAACAGTGAGTCAACCCCATTCCTTTAAAAAACAAATTACGAAATGGATCCTTACACACGGAATACATTACAACTACAATACCCATTCATTCTACACTCTATCAATTTAATCACCTTTCAGACAAACCATAATATATCCTTATTCCCTAACTTAGCGGTATAGTATGTACATATGACCGGTCGGTGGCCGAGTTGACATAGCGTTTGGATTCCACCCAGGCGTAGTGTGTTCAATTCCTCGGCTGGCTAAGTCCTCCATCACAACACAAGCAACATTTTCCGCTTACTGTGGTGGTAGTAGGAGATTTTCAAATATTGTCAGGTTATTCGTAACCCGGGAATGTTTGTTATAATTCTCTAACTTCTCTATCCTCTTCTTGCAACTCAAACTAGCTATACATCATTTTTCTTATTTTATTTTTTATATTATAGTAATATATAGTTTCTATGTCCGCAAACTGTAAAATTCACCCGCCATAACACAGGGTCATCGGCTTAGTTCTAAAAAATATTTTAGTAGTTTTAAAAGCCAATGTGTCATTGTTATCTTATAATATTTTACTCAAAGTCACTCGAAAATAGTGGCACAATGATCATGAAGACCCAAGTCAGCAATTTCACTTCAATGTCGACTTGTGCCATTATTATTGTGGAACATGTTAAACATAAAAAGACACAAGTCAGCGACTTCACTACCTAATAATTTTATTGCAAATGAAACGATTTCGAAAATGAAATCTCAAATTCCGAGAATGAAATACCATGTTCATGAAGTAACCCACCAGACAGAAGGCACACAACTGAAAGTAACAGTTCTAAGGCTGAGGTCATGCATTCTAATTTGGTGCAAAATATTTAAACCGAGATAGTTGTAAATGAAAGTTCTTCTCCTCATCCCAGAACGCTTGTAAAACATCCTGTTAATTGGAAGATAAATAGTAATAAAAAAGCGAAATTCTGTAGAGGTTTACGATACAAGATCAGAAAATGTAGTTTTGCCTAAAGCTTTACAGCCACCATGTAGTGAAAATTGCAGATTGTTGTTCAGGACTGTGATATACGAAGATACAAGAGCAAGTATTCACCGTAAATTATAGGCTTTGGGTGACTTACAGCAGCAAAGAGAATTACAATATAAACATATTAATTGAAATATGTCCGAAATACAGAAAAATGCAACAAGGCGGTAACCGAGTTTTGAATAATTCATTTTATTTCATTGTAGACGAAAATAAAATTAAAGTACGCAAAACTTTTTTTTTAAATACATTATGTCTGTCCGTTTTTTAAGAACTGTTGTGGCGAAAATTCAAGATGGGTTTTTGGAAACTGGCAAACGAGGTTAGCATGGAAATCACCAAAAAAATTGACCCCCACATGAAATCAGATATCCATGCCCACAGAGAAAGTTTTCTGCGAATTGAATCGCACTATCTAAGAGCACAGACGACAAGAAAATTCATAGATAGATGTCTGACCGTAGTAACCATGTATCGACTACACATTGAAAAATGTAATAGTGAAGAAAAACCTTTTGGAATTAAGACGGCGCGCGGCGTATGAAAGTATTTTTAATTACGAATATAACATAGGTTTCTTCCTCCCCAAAAAAGACCATTGTTCTATACCTGTGCAGCATACAAAACAGCAGAGACCGAGAGAAAACATATATTGAAAGAAAAGTACGACAATTATTTGACCTACAAGCCGTTTTACCAATCCCTTGTGGTGAAGTCAATAGTTTTATTATAAGAGGAAATTTTTTTCATTTAACTTCACTATCTATAAATATGGACTTTCAGCGTGGTTACTGCTACATGTGGCATGAAAGGTTGGCAAAACGTGGAAGTAAAGAAATTGGATCGTGTCTTCTCTAATTCCCACTGAAACCATTATATACAAAGAGAACATGTAATTTTTTTCGGACAATTGCTTCGGTCAGCACAAAAATAAGTACATAGTCAGTTTATTTATTGTATCACTGAATTGAATAATCCAAGCATTAGCCTTAAGTTTTTAACGGTAGGCCACACCCAAAATGAGGGTGATGCGATGCATTCAGTTGTTAAAAAACAGAAAAGAAGGACACTTAAATCACGATCAATTTTTGTACCAGCTCAATGAGTTCCTGTGGTTTGATTGGCAAAAAAAAAAATTGGCATTATTACGGGGTTGAAGAAATGGCGTCAGAGAAATTCTTCGTCCTTAAATACCTGTCAAACGTGGTGGGTAAAAATTTTAATAATAATGAAGATGGTGAAGCTGTTGGATGGCGAAATTAAAAAAAATTAAAAGTAAACAAGTATAGCCCTTTTATGGTATTTTATAAAAACAAATTTGAAGGAGATTATCTTAAAATAAACGTTAGGAAACTTCAACGAGGTAGAACAAGAAGCTTTATTTCTGTCCCTTGCTAACCTTCTTCCACCAGCTCTCCCTGCGGCTAAAATAAATTAGCTAATTTCACTTTGCGAGGCACAACTCATTTCAAGCCAATATTATAAACTTTATTAAAATTTTAAGGTTTCCACTATTACTGAAGCTAATACAGCTAAAGCTTATGATGTTGATTAGAATTGATTTATTTTTATTTTTTGTAACCATTGTGTACTTTGTAAGAGGTAGAAGAAATCATTTTTTAGTTGTCTTTTATATTTTATTTGTTGAAAGAACCTATTAAAACACAGTTTAAAATTTAAAAATTACTTTTATGTAAACAGGATTATGACTGATTCATAAAAATTCTTTGGGGAACAAGTCGAAAATTTAAAAGATTTCCGGAATAATAATGGCACAAAATCGAAATTTGTCTCAAATACTTTCTAAATGGGAGAACTTTTAAAAACTCAGATATGTAATGAAATTGCATAATGATTTTCCAAATTTCATAGAAGAATCTTTTTTGATTTGTTAATAAACTGATTTAATACACTAAACCGAAATATTAAAACTGCTCTCCTGAAAAAAGTTGTATTTTGAGTTGTACCATTGTTATTCCCCGGGTGCGATATATATCTTCAGCACCAGATCAGCATCGTATCAGCTCATGCCGTTCAGAATTATTTATGTGAAAGTCTGCAACGCATTAGGGCTTAGTATCAGCAGCGTAACGGCGTCGCCTCGCCTCAGAAAAGCTAGTGGAGAGACGGTGATGTGTGCGAAAACCTTGTAATAATTAAAACTTGTGTATTTGCGCTGGTGCATACACTTGCGACAGTGATGTCCTTACAAAAAACACTGAGAAACAGCAATTTTTCTTGATTACGCCTATATGTTATTAGCTAAAAAGCGACAAAAGTATATACATAATTTCATAGAATTAGAAAAACAGAAAAGTGTACAGAGTCTCTCCGATAAAATAAAACTCTGGATTTAATAAAAAACATGGACTTTTAATCTGTTAAATTTACATTGGGACCTGATATCTTAATTAGCAGGCAGTAGGAATAATCTGGACCCTGACCTTGAGGTTCCCCACTTATTTATCATCCCCTCAGTCTCTACAAGACTCAAAAGCTAACGTCATCTATTGGCAAACTATTAAACTACTCCGAGTGCCGTCTATGGATGAGCTCTTAGAGTAAAATCAAGAATATAAAATTTTGTGAGTGTTATTCGAAACGATTTTCAGTGTTTTCAGTCATTTTTTATCATTTACAAAATCTCAATTTTTCATTTTCGCTGTTATTTTTATTTCTTAAGTTGAATAACACGTGCAATGTGCTGTGTGTAAGAAATGCATCTGTGTGATAACTGTTTTTGGTACATACAAAAATTATTATTCTTTTTTGGTACAATTTAAAAAAAAATCAAATCACCGACCCAAAAGGACCAAATTCAGTTGAAATGCGATTAAATTAACCAAATAAGGACACAATGTTTTTCATTGCATGAAATACAATTAATTTACAAGTTAACGTAAAATATAATGGCATCACTTTGGCACTATGAAAAGATATTTACATGAATGTAATTTTTTATATAAAACATCATTTGATTTCCAAATTTTTTGAATATTCTTGTCGAATTAAAAATAAGATTTTAATTTGAACAATTCTTCAAATTTTAAAGTTTATTTTCAAGTTCTGTGAACGTTTTATTCAAATTCTGTTATTATTTCAGTTTTGTGAAGCAACTAGACATCAATGATATAAAAAGAGAACTTGAATACAACTTTCACAGAACTTGAGAATTTGATGAAATTTGATGAATTGTTCAAATTTTGTGAAACCACCCGTTCTAGGTAGTTTTTAAGTTGATTTTGAAATGTCAAAAATTTCCCGAAAATTTAGTAAGTTAATCCACGAAAAACATTATTATATTTAGTCAGTTTTTTATAAATTAACATCCCAGAATATTTTGGTCTCAGTTCGAATGATGTAAAAGCAACAAATTACTCCCACGACGTTAATAATCCGACCGGCTAGAATTTCTTTCACGTTTTCGAATGAAGCAGCTATTTTTAGAAACAAGTGGGTTTTCGAGTAACTCTATGGAGGAAGGCTTGATACGTTTTTAAAGAGTAACTTAATATTTAATCAATTTGAGGTTTTTAAGATCTTGCAAAATTCGCAATATGTACGGAGACAAATAAGCATTGCTATCTAATTAAGAATCTTTTCGCCATACTAATAAAAACGGGATTGCAGGCCCTTAACGAATGATTCCCCATAAACTTTTAGTAAAATAGGAAAGTATTATCATGATGTCGGAACACGAGTTAAGAAAACCATATTATTTTGGCATTTCTTCCTAATATATTATCAAGGCAAAAGTGCATGAACACGTGTTCCGATATATTAGGAGTTTACTAAAAGTTCATCAGGAAACGCCCTGAAATCCTAATTTTAACCTGATTACCAACAAATTGAAGAGATTCTTAATACATTCGCAATACACATTTTTTTCCGTGTAGTTATTTTCAAGATGTCCGGAGGCGAAGTGCAATAACTTCTTAAGGTGATTCTAGATGATAGTATAAGTAAAAAAGTTATTTATCTATATTTATTTTTAGGCCAAGGAAGTTTTTTAAAGTATACACTAATATCTTCTTTTAAAATATGTAAAAAATATTCTGGGTACCGATAACAATGTGTTTTCTCGGGCGCCGCTACTATACATACCTACTTACCAATGTGTGCTCATTTCCACTATTTTTCTTGTTGTTATTTACCTTTCTAGTCAGTCTTTCTTTTACGAGTATAAAACAGTATCTCTTGTACTTGAAATATACTTTCCAAGACGTGCTGTTGCAGGTAGTTAACAACAACAGCCCCTATTCGCCACCGCTGCACACGGCTCTCTGCATACCCGCTTGGGAGGTTGGGGGGTTTAGGGGTGGCAGGATGATTGGGATGCGACCTAAGGTAGTGTAGCAAGTCCAGTGCCTGCCAAAATATTCGCTGTGATAAATTCCAGATATTACTACGTAAAAAATAACTATCCGATCATAACATTGTTCATAAAACAAGATGAACCTACCCCGCCACGCTTTGTTGTGGCTCATTTCGTCTGTGCAGATAGATAAACAATAGCGCGTGTTGATTTTACGATGGTGCGGTTTAAAAAAAAAGCATGTTTGTCCAACAGATGTCACTATTTTTCAAAAATGTATGTTTTTACTTATCACAGGTGAAGTCTATATATATGTAAAAACACGCGTATTTGAATGCAACGTTGTGTCAAAATTTCAAAGCAATCGGTGAAGATCTTTCGGAGATTTAAGATTTCGAACAAACGAATATTATTTTTTTAATTAATATAGATAGATAGATAGAAGATAATAACTCCTTTATTTCTGACGTAAAAGTTTGAAACCAGGCGTGATTAAATAAACTAATTTACATTAACATGATGATGTCAATTAGAAGTATCAATGCATAATCGTTATTGCTATATTTATAAAAAGGTTATCGAATTCAATAAGCAAATGTGTACTTTATTATTGCGACAAATCCAATACGGAATCACACTTTTACACTCCTGTTCGCTGTATAGACTTTGGGTAATGATTATGAGAATGTTGATGACAAATTTAAAGCATCAATCACTAATAAAAACAGGTCTTAGTAGAATTTTTATCGTCCAAGCAGAACAAAAAATGTAATTAAACTAACTGCCTAGCTCTGCTTTGATTTATTTCAATTTATTCATTTTAATAATCCCAATCTACTGTTTTTGCACGCTGCGTTGTAGAATATTTTGTTTTTGTGCCAGGTGGGCGTGAAATTCAAAAAATATATATAAACATACTGATTTTTTTTTTATTTTTTTTTTTTTTATATATTTACTCCACACAGGAGGCCCTGAAGAAAATAATTTCCCTCAAGGCCTATGTCATCTTTGGGGATGCTGTGTGGAGGGTCTTTTTGTGGAGAGGAAGGAGTGAACATGGGTCTTGAAGAGTCCCATGTTGTAGGAGGGAGGAAACACAGAGGCCGGCAGTTCGTTCCACAGCCGAGCTGTTGAACTTAAGAACGAGTCGTAGAAGCGACCCGTTCTCATGTAACAAGTGTCAACTGTGTACAAATGTTGGGCACGCGTTTGGCGTGTATCCCGACTACGCACCGGTGCCGAAGGGATCAATGACGCTAGTTCCTCAGAGCATCTTCCATTGTAATACCGATAGAACAAGGACAGCATACCTACCTGACGCCTGTGCTCTAAAGATTGCAGTCCGTTTGTTAAGATTGGGGAATCTATCAAACGGACCGCCCGTTTCTGCACAGAGTCAAGGGTTTTTTTCAGGTATTTTGGGGCTCCAGACCAGAGATGGCTGCCAAATTCGACAGTAGGGCGCACTTGCGATTTGTACAGGGTGAGCAGTTGTGTACTATTAAAGTATCTGAGGGCCCTGTACAGTACGCCCAGCTTCTGAGAGGCCAACTTTACTCTGGCTTCGATGGAGCCCCCGTACCTGAGCTGGTCACTTATAGTTACACCAAGCATATCAATGGAAGGCCTGTTCGGAAGATTGCTTAGAATTGACTGGATGACTATCGGAGCCTATCTATCTCGTTGACGGTGGAATTTTCCAAGATCGCTGACAAAGCGATCGAGTTCAACGGAGGGCGATGGAGATTTGAAACACACTATTGGAGTTCAACGGAGAACAAAAATCGTCAGCAGTAGTAGCGGGGAAGGGAATTTTAACTGAAGAAGTCGCAATTTTTATTAAGGTAATTCAGTAGTTAAGTACAAAAGTAATTGATATCATTATGTCAATAAACACACTCTCCGTAATTGACGTGCTGTCATTTATCTACGTCTCAGAACGACTAAAGCGGTTGCCAGGCCGCTACTGACGTCAACATAACTTTTCAACAAGATACAGTTATTTACGTCCCGGAACGATGGAAGCGGTTGCCAAGCCGCTACTGACGTCAACATAACTCGTTAACAAGGTACAGTTATCTACATCTCGGAACGACTGAAGCGGTTGCCAGGCCGCTACTGACGTCAACATAACTCATCAACAAAGTACAGAGCCACGAACATATTCCGACTCCTTCTAGTGCCTAAATTTGCACAAAGTTTTAGAAATCTCCATTCAAAATAAATCTTGAAATTGTCACCTTGATTGGACAAGGTTCTAACTGACATTTTTTTGACAAATAATCTGTGAAAGCAAAACCATTTATTTTGCTTATTTATGTAGCCAAAATTATTTTCAGGACCATCTGAGTAGTATTTCCGTACATACTTATATGAGGAAGTTTTCCCGTGAAGCTTTTAAAGCTTCCATTTATTTTACAAGGTTCCAACATCACTTTAAACCACAGTTTTTAGTAGTTATTCACTTTGGTTGGATAGGGTTCTAACTTCGCCTTACCGTGTTCTGAGGCGTCAAAGTTTGAACAGGACGTGGCCCCAATCTTAGAATGGCATAATGCTGATAAACTATTGACCAATTTCAAGGATTAATATAGTGTAGAGCATTATTGTTGAACATATATTAATTGGAAATATTTAAATATTATGTCTAAGCTGATTGCTTATGGTCCTATCTGCATATTTAGACGTCCTATTTAAATATTTTCTTTTAAAATATGTATAACTATAATACTTTACACAAGGACCAACATAAAAAAGGACACCTCTTAAAAGCGAAGCTTAATGCTATTATTAACTATTTTGATTAATCTTTAAAGCGAAATGGTGTACATTATAAATAGCAAAAAACATATTTTAGTTAAATTGAAGGTTTTACTATCGTTTCGCTTGAGTAGAATACAAATAAGAAAATAAATTACTCAATAAGAAATATAAATGTAAACTACTAAAAACAAAAATCAGGTATCGTCGTATCAAATCGTATCAAATTAGGTCACGGTATCACTGGCTTCAAATAATCGAACGTTAATATTTTTAAAATAAAATAATTAATTGTTTATTAAGTTTGAAGACCACTGTTGTAGGCAGTAGTTGTTGCGAAGGCTTCGTGTTTAAGGGTTACTCTCCACCGGGGTGCAAGTGTTAGTGTTCTTGGGAGCTTCCATGCGAAGCATAATAAACGTAGATTGTTTCATAACAGCGTAGTTTTTGATATTATTCCAGGAGCACCCACAAAGACGAACACCGTACTCTTATTATGCTCATGTTGAAACACGGAAACAGCATAATATATACGTATATTTTTAAGGAATGCGGTTATAAAAGTGTTGGTTTCAATCATGGTTTAATATTTGACAAGGATGTATAGTAATAATAGTATTATTTTGATTATTTGAATAGCGCCGTTTTTTGTGAAAAATCACCTCGAGGGCTCTGCACCATTGATGTATTATACTAGATTAGCCCTGTCTAGTTAAATTCATTTAAAAAATAACGCCACGTAGCGTACGTCACAAATATGGAGATGAACTTTTGGGGATCAATGGTGAGGCACGAAATGAAAGAAGGTGTGAAGGTCACATGTGTTTATTGGTGAGTCAGTAGCCGTGACAAGGAGATGATGAAGGACAGATGTAGAATACTCCGGTTGCTGCTGTGATGTGTTGGCAGGTCAAGCGCGGGTCAGTGAGTCGACGCCGGGCGCTGGTGACCGGGACTCGATGTAGGTCAGGCACTGGCGAAGAACGTAGGTCTTCAGGCACTCCAGTGCTGACGAGACGGCCGAAGGTGCGACGGACCTTATAGGCGGTTGAACGGGAACGACGTGACCAGTGAGGATGCTGCGTGTCCTCGTGGTGGTCATGGTAGCGTGGAAGAAGCGCTGGTCAGAGACGCTGGAACCAGGGCGCTTGTAATCCGAGTAGCGCTGGCCGCGGACGTGGCCGAGGCGCTATGATGATGTCCCGATAGAGTCCATGATGATAGGGGCGAAGCCGGGTACGTGTCCCTCGCGCTAGTAAGAAGAACGCGGGTGATCACTCGTTGAACCTCGTAGACTGACGGCAAAATTATGACTGACTGACTCGCTGCGTCGGGCTTATTTATACTTCTCGGCCGACGGCGGCAGTAGGTAGGTGGATGGCAACTAAATCGGAGACACTCGCTCGATCTGGATCATTCGCGAACTTTCGACGGCTTGGCAATTATGCCTAGGCGGCAGACTCGTTCCTTCTGGCGAGTTCTCGTAATGTGTAAGACTGATAGCGTGATAGTATTGTCGCGAGTAGATAGAGTACGTAGATTACTTTGTTTACGATTTAACGAGCAAGTAGCAGTTTATTATTAATTATTTAATCTGGATAATTCGACGCCACAAACTTAACAACCAAAATCTGTTTAAACTCCTTGTACAAGCGGTCAAACTCGTAAGTGAAACCACGGAGAATTTGTTGTCAGAGGTGTTGTAATATGGACATAATTCAAATTTAAGTATTTGGAACTTGGTTATTTTTGTGATTGAAAAAATGAACTTGCCCAGCATAGCTGAGAAGCAAAATAGACCAACAAAAGGTAAAACGCAATGCACAGTGCCCATTTCGCATTGCGACATAATGCGTGGGCCTTTTAATAAATGTGTATGTGAACCAAACCAAAATTGTGTTGGGGTTATTTTAAAATGAATATGCCGTGTCTAGTCTAATTTAGTCTATGCTCTGCACATATATATTATATATTTCTACAATAATCTCTCCTATTACTAACCATAGACTAGTCAAACTATTATCAACTTATGGCTAACATATTGCATCCACCGGTTCGTAGTAATGAATTGGTTTGTAACCTAGATTGTGTCTCAAATTGGTTTGTAACCTAGATAGTGTCTCTAATAAACCAGATAGTGTCTCGAATAAACTAGATAGTGTCTCGAATAAACTAGATAGTGTCTCGAATAAACTAGACAGTGTCTCGAATAAACTAGATAGTGTCTCGAATAAACTAGATATTGTCTCAAATAAACTAGATAGTGTCTCGAATAAACTAGATGGTGTCTCGAATAAAGTCAATATATTCTCGAATAAACTAGATAGTGTCTCGAATAAGCATATCCGATTTTTATTTATATGAGATATCAATTCACTTTTCCAAAAGTTAAAACCAGTTAAAATATGCCTGGAAGATAATATTGATAGTTCTTACTTTGAAATATGAGATCGAAAAAAACTAAGTACCAATGGTCGAGTAGTTGAGACGCTGTCCCGTCAAGAGACAAGAGATCCTGGGTTCGATTCGTAGTTGTGTACGTTATCATTTTATTTTCCGAGTCTTTTTTGTTTCAGGTTTCGTTTATATTCGTTAATACTACCATATTCTTCTAAAACATTTATAGAAATAGTTATTATATTTTATTGAGCTATTATCTATCTTTGGCCTAGGAGAGAAGATCTTACATAATTTTGTCTACCTAGGTAATCAGGTTTTTTCAAATATTTATAAATTCTTCACACATTTCTAGGGATTTTCTGTTCAGCGCATTACATATTGTACATTGGATTGTTGTAAATTCGGATTCTCTAACTTTTTATAATTCGATCCCTTAGTTTTGCAACTTTTCTTCAGTAACCCCCCTCAACTGTACTTCTAGTAAGGGAGTTTTTATGATCCACCATTAAAACAAAAAACGACGTTGAAACAAATTCTGACGACTGACGTATTTCCAGTGAAAGTAACACCTATAAACTAATTATCTAACTAACTAAGTCATTTTGTAGCCTAATGTAAAATTACCAATGCCAGGAGAAAAATTAATTTAACATAATATTAAGTATTACCTTGGCGTTGTCGTCTTGTATGTCTTTGAAAATTTATATATTTACGAATTGGATTTTGAAGAACGAAGTTTCATACTTTTGAAGATTAGGTAGACTTAGAAAACAGACTGTTACTCTTAGCTCTAAGCCACTGAATTAATATTAACTCTTTTTTTTTTAAAGGAGTAAGCTGTTAGGGTGGTACGTTATACAACTCCAATTTGGAGTTGTGGGAAGCAGGTTTAGGTAAAGCCACCCGGGGACCATTAATTGGATAACCAACACCTCTGTCATAGTCACCCCGAGTGGTTTGTTACGTTTGGTGATTTCGAAGGGGTGCCTATTATATCTAAAAGGGATCGAAATGACAATCTAGTCTCGTTCAGTGGAAGCAATCTTCCCAACAAGCCATCAACTGATATGCTTGGTGTAACTCTAAATTAATTTGGGAGGCGTGTTTGTGCACCGCCGCCCTGGGAACCATAGTTTACCCCAAGTGGTTCGCTACGCTTGTTGACTTAACATGGGTGCCCGGATTCATGGGGGTGAGGTTTGTTCAGATGCAACTGCGTGGCAGGTCGGATCGGGAGAAGATGGTTGACCCTCCAACGTCTCCAACCAAACTCTCCAGAACCATTGCGCACCGTTGCTTTCTATTACAGTGGAAGAGATGGATTCATACGTAAGTCACTCTTGGATACACTGACCCTAAATTACTACCCACCCCTCATACATTTTTCCATCCCAGAATTTGCTCTTCTTAAAAAAAGCTTTCACACAAAATCCCCAAAGATGAAAGAGGCCCGGGGGGAAATTAATTTCCTCAGGGCCTGTGTGGAGTTAATGTATTAAAATCTGAAAAATGTTTCCTCTTTAATTAAAATTCATCGATTTAATTCCGACTTTATATTGATCATAATCAAGCATTCGACTTTATTGCCTTTGTAAAACACTCGCAATATCTGCTTCCATTCGTTTATGCATCACATAATGTATTTTTATTTCTAAAGATTCATTTCATTCTTCTTCCGCTTTAAATAAGAAGGTTCTAGCCAAAACCACTTGACGCCAGCTATCATGATTTTTATTAAAATATTGGCTGTAAGTCATGAGATTCTAATAGTACCTACAGACCTTTATTTGTTCTAAAAGTAGTTCTTAAAAGGACATATCTAACTAAGCGCTCTATCGATCGATTTATTGACTGATAACATCGAGAATATTTTTTTAAATTTAATAATATTTCAAGACTATTCTTTTGTGGGTTGGTGGTAGTGTTATATACAACCCCGATAGTAGAAGAATATTATACAATTTTAACTTCAGCCTGTCTAGATTGCTTAAACAACCAATCATCCATTTTGATGTTCAATAGACTAACGCAATCCGTCTGACGCAAGCGAAAGCGAAAGTTCTGACGTGTCTGTTACTCTTCGGGCAGAAGTTAGTTCCCGAGAAGTTTAGTTTCCAGCGCGGAATTAAAACGGAACATTTATCCATTTATTTTCACGCGGGCCAAGTCAGATTTGCCGCTCGGATCGCGTGTCGAAAGTTGGCAGTTAAGTTTGCGAATTTCTCCGAGGTATTTTCCATTGTCTAAATTTTCCTAATGATAGTCATTTGTCGGCCTGACGAATGATACACTTGATGATTTCTCGGCGGATAATGTGGATTTTACCTTTACGCTTTCAAGTTTGAAAACTTTTAATTTAAAATTATAACTTTTAAAAATATTAAGGTGGCGTTCAAGACGTCCAAGTAAGAGTATACAAGACATACAATTAGTTATAAATGAGAACATAATATTAAGGAATGTTATGAGCAAGATACAAAAGATATGGAGTGACAGAGGTATACCGAAAGCTAGCATGAGGAGACTGATTTTCCTCATATTTCGGTACGATATGGAAACGTGGGCACTTAGCGCCAGCGACAGAAAATGGACAGACGCCCTAGAAATAATTTAGTGCTCGAGAAGAATGTTCAAGATTGTATGGACTCCAGACGCACTAATCTATCCATTCCTGAAGAAATATACTTCAAAAGTACGCTATCAACTGTCTATCGCAACGTATCTAGAGACACTTTTGACAAATTGCTTGCCAAACTGAAAACTAGAACGAGGAGAAACTGGTAAAGTGGAATCAGGAGATGCAGAAGAATAACAACGATGCTTTAACGATTGCATATCACAGGCACCCGGAATGTCGATGTCTGCAGCAGGATATGCAGTTTAGGACCGCGAGGTGTGGAGAAGCCTGGTTCATAAGGGTTATTGGAGCGGGGGTCACTGCTCAAAAAGAAGAACATACATAAAGACACCGGCACACATGAACACCTTGATCCCTGAGTCGTTCAGGTAGTTTAGTTCGTTTAGTTTGTAAAGGCAGCTGGGGCTTTGTAGGTCCAGTAGAAAGATAGTCAATAAAACAACGTATTACTTTTCCCGAGTACTGTTGGATGAGAAATGACTGCTTGTAACAGTCACTTCTCTATTATTGCGGGTAACATTGTATATTTCTCACATGTGTTTGTTAGGGGTAATTATTTCATATCATTATCTCCTCACAGCAATGCACGAGATTCTGTCGAGCACATTCTTTTAAAATGCCCGATAAGGCAGAAAATTTAACAAAATTAATTGCATTTGTCCCACACTTCTTTAATGATAGGATTTTATCAAAGATGTATTATCGTAAGATTATGATAACTTACTATTTAAAGGAGCAATAAAAACAAGATAAATATTTTTTTTTAAATGGCACATCAGTAGTCACTCTCTAAGTATTTTTGTAAAATCAATACACATATGTCTATCACGTCCGATATAACTATCGTTTAATTAATTTAAGACTGGCATTGTGTAAGGCATGATTTGAGATTTTCACGGCCAAAAGTATTAAAGTGATTTGTTTTTGGGGTATTTTGCTGTGCTGCGCTACCTCCCTTTTTAGCCAACGTTTCGGATAGCATTGCAGTGTCCATCATCAAGGCAGATGTGTAATTTATTATTACACATCTTAAAATTAAATTAAATTAAGCATCTGCCCTCATTGTGGACACTGCAATGCTGTCCGAAACGTTGGCTAAAGAAGGAGGTTGCGCAACACGGCATCATACCCCAAAAACAAATCACTATAATGGCATTGTGTAAGTTTACAGATATATTAAAGATTTAAGGTAAATAAGCTTGGTAAAATGACTAGTTTCCAACTTGATACGGGTAGGTAGGTTAAGTTTCATCACGATATAGTTTTGTATTTATGAGGCAAGGAATGAAAAATTGGAGTTAGAGGAGCAAGGTTGTTTGATTTATTCGAAAGAACATGGCATCAGATAAATATAACGTTGATTGATCGAACGCAATATGAAAATTTGTTAAAGTAAATGATAAAAAGACAAAATGTACCAGTTTTTGCAAGGACATCCCCAAGGCTGCTTTTCTTGATAAAATGTCCAAGTTGTGGCAAATTTTGATCATCAGCAACATCAAAATATAAGTGATGAGTTTTTTCTTTGAATTTAAAACGAACTATATTAGAAAGTTTATCATTAGAGGACCGATCTTTTTATTTGAAAACTATCATTAGACGAAAGACTACGATAAGAAAGATCCTGACATTAATGTCATTAATTATGTAGTTAAAAATATTCGCGAAGGTAATATCAAATATAATGAGGACACACGATATGGTTACAAGGTGACTTATTGTCGATAATTACTGGAAACCTAATTACGTACATCTCTCAATAAACATATTTTGTTAGCAGCGCAAGAGATTCTTTCCAAGCTGAATACTAATTTTAATTTCATAGGACACCATAAATATTTTTTTTCCATTTGCAGATAAATTTTTTGCGTTCGCCTACATATTAAGGGAAAATGATATTAAAATATGAATTTTTTTTTTACGCGCCGTAAAAATCATCCATTAAAATGATTGAGAAGATAGACAGCTGTAAAACTCACTCTTTGCTCCACTCTCACTCACACAAATCATCATTTTCTTCCTCATACGGACCTTGAAGTATTTATCTAAGTATTTCTTATCTTGTCTGAAGTAGATATTTTCGTCGATAATCAATACAGATTAAAAAAAAGTTCTTCTGCTGCTAAATAATATGTATAGATAATTATACAGGGTTTTCCAAAAAGATGTTTTATTTTGAATAGCCCGCTATTTCGATAGATGTTACTTTGAAGCTGTCATTTTTTAACATTTAACAAGTAGAAACTACGTCATTAATAAAAATGGAACGATACACGTTTCAACAACGCATTGACATTATTAAAATTCACTTGAGTGAATCAAATGCAAATCATCTTGAGTGATGAGGCCCATTTCCATCTCGGTGGCTTCGTCAACAAGCAAAATTGTCGCATCTGGGGCTCGGAAAACCCAAAATTTATTGTCGAAAAGCCTCTTTATCCTCAACGTGTGACTGTTTGGTGCGGTTTATGGTCCGGCGGAGTATTTGGACCTTACTTTTTTGAAAATGAGGCTGGAGCAACAGTTACGGTTAATGGATTGCGCTATCGAGAGATGATTAATGATTTTTTATGGCCGGAATTGAATGGTATTGATCTGGACAACGTTTAGTTTCAACAAGACGGCGCTACGTGCCACACTAGCAACGAAACGAAATATCAAAATAACACTTCTTATTGGAAAACCCTGTATTATGTATCACTGTAACTCTCGTATCTCTTATTTAGTCATTATTAGTATTATTTGTCATTTTACTGAGCTTATGTATATTATTTTATATTATTATTTGTTTGTTTTTTTATTTGTACGTAATCACTATTTAATTGCATTTTTACCTGTATGTTACATTATGTAATTTGTATGCAATTGTAGATTTTTGTCTGTAAATTAACTTAGTTTTTGTAATTTGATAGTTCTCACGTAAGTGAGAACATCTGTAAAACCCAGTATAAATAAATCTTCATCATGCCATGTCTCTTTGGGACCTACCCGTCATCTTCTACCGTTCAAATTTGTGATAAAATCGATATAAAATACGTGAATACCTCACAAAAGTTCCAATTGTCTGGAACCAGCGAAACTATGGCAAATCCAATCGGGGTATCTTGTGATGCTGGAGGGGAAAGATATGGGGAAGAGGAATGTGTGGAAGTACTTCGTTATTCAGATCTAGTCACCAAATACGTCTAAAGCCAATTCAAACAACGCTTCAATTCCGAATGCTGGTCTTTGACCAGGGTGATACTTCCTTAGTAGCTTCCGCTCTATCTGCCGCAAATATAATACATATATTTTTTTATTTATTTGCTTTATTTAGATCCGCGATCTTCGGATTGCTAGACGAGAGTCTTACTCCTTGTTGGGAAGTAAGAGCTTCACAGATGCACTCATAGAGGGCAGTGCATAGAGCTTGCGTGGAAGTCCGCAAGATGGCAGCTAGTAGCCAGTAGTCGCCAGGAACAGTTAGCATGATCCCAGACAAACTTATTGTCTAAGATGTCAATTAGCCAGCTTCTAGTTAGGTCGACTATCGAGTCACCATTGTAATACGCGATGTATTAATAGATCGCCGATTTATCACAAAGAACCAATTACTTACAATCTCCTTCCACGAAGAGTTGGAGAACTGTTTTTGGGAACACAACACTCCTCGAAATTGTAAAAATGCGATACATCAAACTGCACGATTCAAATCATCTAAGCATTCTATTATTTTTCTTGTTGGGACGAAATAAATTGATTAATCATGGATTTTTATACGATTTATTTTGCTCGTTTTATTTAGGCTATCAAAATACTGCGTTATCAGTGGAAAAGTTGCGATTTGGGCCTAGATAGCGTGTGTGTGAGTTTGTGTGATACCCTGGTGATATGTGGGAGTTTGTAAGATTTAAGCGGTTCCATCATTGATTAATAGGCATCTTTTTCTTGGAATAAGATTCGCAAGAATGTTCAAGGGAAGTTCCTAGGCTTGCTGTGATCCAAATATGTGAAACCGTAGGATTACTATAAATATCAAAAACTCGAACACGATTGGCGGGTAGTGACAGGGTGAGTGATTTATAATCACTTTGTTAGGTGTTTGATTAAAAGATGCCGGTCTCAAAAACAGTTTAAATTAACAAACAAGCCATATTCAAAATTTAAATCTCTCGCGTGTGGCCGAAGATTTAATGGTCTAGTGGCCAAGAATAGACTTCCGGATCCAAAATAGACTTTAATACTTCGTTCCGGATACAGAAAACACTTGCATGCAATGATCTGTATCCAGAATAGACTTGTTTGTACTGTATGCAGCGATTTGGATCCAGAACCTTCCCAAAGTCACTCAACCTTTCCACAATACGAGAAAAAAAAATCAGTACCACGAATATATATTTTAAATGTAAAAACTCCAAAACTGATAAGTTAACTTTTACTAAAAAAAAATTCAAATCAAAATTGACAAACTCCGTTAAATAAAAATGTTAAAATAAACCCTAAAAGCAGCTTAGAAAGTCAATGTCAATTTCAGACAAACTTTAACCCTTTTATCACAGTCAGAAAGTTTTTATTGACCCAAGTTTAGAGGAGCTGTTTTAGTGTGCCAAACTTGCTATAATCTCGCCGTAGAATTATTGATCAGTCGTTCATAGAATTTGATGTGTTTTTGGCACTGAACAGATAATCCATAGAAATGTAATGAATACCGGTTTAAACTTATGCAATACTGTTATCGCTGATTCGTATTAGTCTTGTCGACTATTGGCCTTTGATAGGACAATGAAGATGTTTGGGTATTGTTACGGGTGCATAGTTCGTTTGATAGTTTCCCTTATCTTAGCAAATGGATTAGAGTCTTTGAAGAACATAAATCAGACGGAATCAGAATGCTATCCCTGTTCTACCGGTATTTCAATTAAAAAGATGATCCGAGGTACTTGCGTCAGGTATCAACTCCGGAAAACACACAAAAATTACGCATTTGTACACGATCGACTTTAACCACTTCAAAGTCCTCCACAACACAGGTGAACTCCTAGCGTGCAGGACAATATACTATACCTTTGTAATACAAATATATTTAAGAATAAATAAAAAATAAAATTTAAAAAAAAACGGTTGATTTAACTACTAGTTTCTGTGTTCACCGGCTCGGTTTATTTAACTACTCGTTCCCGTGTTCACCGACTCGGTTGATTTTACTACTCGTTCCTGTGTTCGCCGGCTCGGTTGTGGAACAATTTGTCGAACTTTGTGTTTCATCACTTCTACGACACAGATCTCATCGAGACTCAGAATTACTTCTACTTTTTCACAAAAAGTTCTCTCGACCTGATTCCCAAATGTGATATAATAATCAGGAAGCTTATTATTAATATATATATTTTTTTTAATTATTAAAGATTATAATAGCGATTCTAAAACGAAAATTTGAAACAAAAAATTATCAAAATTATTAAATTTTAAAATTATCCCCTCTATAGAATATTGGTTTTACTAATTAAATTTTTTCTAAAATATTCTAGGTACCAAAATTTTAAAAACTTAATAACAGCAAAAAAAATAGAGTAAGAGTATATAATGTAGAATAAAAAAAGATTATATGTAGGTACATATACTAAAAATATTGAAGGAGACTTAATGCTTAACTGTTGAACGACAAGTGGAAAATATTGACGTTTCCCGAGAGGCAGTTAATTATCAAAGTAAGTATTCAAAGAGGCAACAGCTAGCAACAGGGCAAAACTAAGTCTGCGAGATAAATACTGTTGGAAATAGTCACGAATAAAAACCTAACTTGTAAATTTATTATGAATTCTTAGACCATTATTATTGTTATATTTTTTATCACGGCCTCTGTGTAGATTTAATATAAATGTTTAACAAATAAAGTAAAGAATTGCCTAAAATAATTCAAAAGTGAACTTTGAGGGTGCAGACATGCTCACAGAACACTTCTGTCAGTTAACCCTTCAGCTGTTGTTACTGTGAAAATAAATCTTTTTTATCTCTATCTTCGGAGGGGCAGACAGTCATAAAACATATAACATACTATATTGTTGTCGTAAACATTGTCTGACGTTCCAAAATCTAAATAATTTGTTTCTTGCATCGTATTTTATGATATCATTTGAATGTTGTTAAACCAAGAACACACAAAAAAAACATGCAAAATTAATCTCCGAAAAGTTTGGTGATCATTTAGGTACATTATTTTTTTAATGTTACTACCATACAAGAGTATCAACTGCTCCCACTGCTCGAATCTAGTGGGATTAAGGCATCACAATAGGGATATGTTGTGAGATTAACGGGAGAGGAGAAAGGAAGGAGATGGGATGGAATAAGATTTGGAAATACCTGGATATTTAGATCTGGTTACCAATCACAGTTAAAGCCATTTTGAGTAACGATTTGTTTCAGAATGGTCTTTCACCAGGTACAGATAGAATTTACCACTTAAAGTGAATTTTACAGACATTGCTCTTCAACCAAAGCTGTACTACAAATAGTAAAGATAGTTAATCCTAGCAGTCGTTTCTGCGTGCATTTATGATGTATCTCTCTAAGGAATGCACCCATTCCGCTTGTTCTCCGTGCGAACTCAGTCAAAGAGAAGAAATAGATATTTCTATTAAGCAGAAAAATACGTTTTTCGTTAATTTTTTTGTGATTTATAGCATCACTAATTTTGATCTCTAAAAGTAAACACCACTTTAATAAATAATAATATCTATGAACCTGATATAATTATGAATTCTTTAAGCGTATAAAGTTATTTCATAAAATAATATAAGCATTCGAACCCTTCGTCGATAGCAATGTTAGTCAATTTGACACATGGTTGGTGTTCTAAGGTTATTAAGATTTAAAAATAAATTCTATTTATGATTTGATAGACAAGTTGAACGATATCATTTCATGTTTGCAAGTATTTTTTCCAAAGATAAGTTTGACTGATGTGTGGGAACCGATCCATGGATGGAAAACTTTTTCAAATTAATTTCACCCCCGGCAGCAGCAATACAGATAACGTCAAAAAAACTTAGGCTATCAAAACTAACGACAGGACGGGTATGATACAACTTTTATTTTATTTTGCGAATGCCTTGAGTGTTATTAAATCCAAGTTTTTGACATTTTTTTTATTTTTGGGGACCGTGAAAACTTTCACTTGCGTCTAGTGGTCTATAAAGGTGTTTATAAAAAATAGCACCAATTTAGCGTAGCATAAACATTTTTAAACAAGCGTCTAATTTTACGACAGATCATGACGAAGACAGAAGTTAAGCGGTCCTTTGTGCCCTAATGATAACAAAAAAAATACTTAGAATTTTTTCATTGATCATAAAATTATTTAAAATTGTTTGTTAGACAAGCTTTGCAATGAATACTTAATGGAAATTGAAATAAAGTATATTTAACTTTATCTTGAACGTTAAAAAAACTAACATACTGGTAGCCTGCAATACACTGTTGTGACAACAATAATATTTTAAAAAAATTTACGTGAAACCGCATAACTGCTGCTAATCTTCTGGAGCCAGTGAGATTATAGCATCCCCAATTGGGGTATTTTGTTTGGGTGAAGATAGCAGGAAAGGGAAAGAGTTCTAGAAAATAAAGGTGGGGAAGTACCTGGCTATTCAGATCTGGTCACCAAATACGGTTTCAATTCTGAATGGTGGTCTTACACCAGGGCGATCCAGAGGAGTATTTTTCACTCATCGTGTCGCAAATAAACTATGTATTATTTTTAATGTGTAAATTGTGAAATCACACCCCAATACCTCAAAATTACATTATACCGCAAAATACCCCAAAATCAAATTACTATAAATATCTCGAATCACTCGGTACATAATTGACTGAGCGTAGCGAAGTTCTATTTTAACTCAACTGTTTTGTATTTCGTCTGTCTGTAAATTTATTCGTACGTTCCTTTTCCATTTCAAGATGGTGGCTGTTTTAATGGTTCAATAAAGATGATTTTTTCATGTTTAGCTGGACATTCTTATTGGCATTTTTTCGAAATTGTGGTAGCTACCTACTTGAAGAAAGTTTGAAAAAATGTCATTATTGAACAAACTGCATACTATTTAAATTTTAATAAATTTCACTGAAAATGTATGGTTTAAAATTAAATTTAAATGTATTAAGTACATTCTTACCCCCTTACTAATAAACCTGTTTTAAATTTTACGTAATATATCTGATAAACCATTTACGATACAAAATGTTTGTTCATCAGTTGTGTAAAATTTAAAACGAGTTTATTAGTAAGGCGTTTAATACTTACATATTTTATGATTTTAGAGGAAATTTTGGTTTCGATTTATTAAATAAGAAAAAATAGAATTTATGACAGATCTGCTGTTCACAAATACTAGTAAAATCTATTCAATTTTTTTCTTGAATTACCTTCATTGTCTTTTCTGGGCAAAGGAAAATAGAAAGGTATTTTAAATGGAGGTCATTAATTAAGTGACACGTATTGATTGATTTTGTATTCTGTTTTGAAATTCGATATTAACACAATGCACAACCTCCAGACACTGGACCTTTGGTGGTTGGTACCGAGGGTTAAATGCCGAAATTACACAAACGTGAAATTATTTCCCATACGAAGATTACCCACACTACTAGAATTACACACGGATAGAATTAAAAAAAAGGAAGATATAACACATGGAGAGAATTACACCTAATGGAATTACTTAACTAGACTAACAAAACCTAACTTATCTTAAGAGGAACGGCTTAAACTTAATTTTGGATTGGATATCAACATACCCAACTAAACTAAATATGAATTTTATAATCACAAGGTCTAAAATATGAATGTGTAAGAATATGGACTATTTTAAGCAATTTTTTGCCTGTGTTACAACTGACTGTCTTTGTATTTTATTATTTTGTATTGTAGTATGTTAAAAGTTATTCTATTGTTTATTTTTTATATATGGCTCTGTTTTTGTGATTATTTAAGTTCTTATTTAAATTCTTCTGTATCTATTTTAAATATTTTAAATATTGTGATTTCTCGCTTTTTGTATGCTTTGAAAATATATTATGTTAAACTGACCTGCTGACAAACTGCTTGAGCAGTTTAGCGGGTATAAATAATAAATAATAAAATAAATAAAAAATAAAATAAATAAATTATAAGAATTTGATTTATTCACGATTTTAGATAATGCTTTGAGATTTTTTTGTTAGTTAACAAATGATATTTCTCTAGAATTAAATCATATATAATAATTCTTTATTCTATGCTGTTATTATAATGAAATTTAAAATTTAAAAATAAAATCGTAAAAAAGCGGTTTTTTGAGTACAAATTTTAATTTACATACAAATCTATGTTCCAATATAATTCGATGGTTAATAATTTATATTTAGGGTAACGAAAATGCTTATTTAAATAAGTTTTACATTATTATGTTTATATTTAATCGTATTTATACAGGATGTCCGGGGTAAAGTGCGCTAACTTTGGGAAATGATTCTACAGGATGATCGAAGTAAATAGTATAAAAAACATTTTTTCCCGTACAATTTTTTTTCCATAGAAGAATATATATATTTTTCCATACGAACAATTCAATTTTTTCTAAGACTACCTTATAAGAAAGTTTTCTCTTGGACGCCATGTACAGTAGGTAAATCGTAATCATTTTATAAATTTGACCGGTCGGTGGCCGAGTTGACATCGCGCTTGGGTCCCACTCAGGCGTAGTGTGTTCAATTCCTTGGCTGGCTAAGTCCTCCATCACAACACAAGCAACATTTTCAGCTTACTGTGGTGGTAGTAGGAGATTTTCAAATATTGTCAGGTTATTCGTATTTATTATATTTTTTAAAAATAAAAAAAATTATAATTATCAATAACTTATAAATAATTGCCAAAAATGTCGATAAAATCGTGAAAAAATCCAATTTTATAGTTAAAATCATTTATTATTTTATAATTTGTAAAATAAATAAATGATAAAGCTCACATCGGTTCTATATTTTATTTAAAAAAAAACAGATTGGTTGGGCATTAATTTGGTCTGAAATCCAAAATTAAGTATTGCATGAAAACGGTCATGCAGCCGTTCCTCTTAAGGCGATGCACTCGTGTAATATTTTAAATTGAGCCGCTATCGATAACAACCCTTACGTAGATGGCGATAAGGTTTAAATTCCCGCTTAACACCATCCGCCTGTTTTGATTTATACAAGAAAAAAACATGGCCAAAAAGTGCCATTTATTTTATTTTTTGGATGTTCAGGCATAAATATTTAATTTTTTTAGATGAATTAATTTGCCACATTATACAATGAAATCATAACCGAAAATAGTTTCGTAAGTAGGAGATTTTGAACGTTAAAGCAATTTTTATAGGCCTTATACATTATTTTTTTCTGGGCGTCTAAAAAAACTTATCTAAAAAATACTCGATTATTTCAAAAGCCAAGATGTATTCTACTCGCAGTATTTAATTAAAGCATCTGAAACATTTCTAGGCAACCAAATTTTCAAACCAAAAACACATGATTTTGCATTACTACGTATGGCATCGCCTTAAACGTTCTAAAATTTATTTTTTTAGGTGTAATTCTCTCCTTCTGTGATTTCGTCCATGCGTAGTTCTGTCCGTGTATAATTCTGGTAGCGTATAGTGTTATTTGTACACTAAATTCACGCCTGTGTAATTTTGTTCTGAAGCTCGGCGCCAAGAGCACCTCGTCAGCCCTGATCGGTTAATTAATTACATCAAGTGATCAACTCAGTCATATTATAATGGCGTTGATGTTTGATTAATTATATTATCAAATAGGCAATGAGGGATTGTAATAATTAAATCAACACGTTTCAATCATGACTGCAACATGGCCGCGGTGATAGCGGCAAACTGAATACTTTGATTATATAAATGAAGTGGGACCAGTTGAATTTGATGTTTCATATGTTATTTCAAATAAGAAATTGATTATTTTATTGAAGAAGAAGATAGTAGTAACAAATCAAAACGAAACGTTAAACAGAACAAGACACAGAAAATAAAATGATAACGGTATCAACTGGAAATAGAACCCAAGATTTTTGTCCTTCCGTGACAACGTCTTTATCTACTCAACCATTGGGACCTATTTATTATACATCATATTTGTCGATCTCATATATCAAATTCAGAATTAACAATATTATCTTGCAACTAATTTTTCCCACATTTATTTATATAGGGTTTTATTTATAAGAGTTGTTAATTTGGTATTCAATTTTAAAATATCAATGGTTTCGTTGCTTGTGTGGCACGTAGCGCCGTCTTGTTGAAAGTAAACGTTGTCCAGATCAATACCATTCAATTCCGGCCATAAAAAATTCATTGATCATCTCTCGATAGCGCAATCCATTCACCGTAACTATTGCTCCAGCCTCATTTTCGAAAAAGTAAGGTCCAATGACTCCGCCGGAAACCGCACCAAACAGTCACACGTTGAGGATAGAGAGATTATTCAACATTAACTTTTGGGTTTTTCGAGCCCCAGATGCGACAATTTTGCTTGTTGACGAAGCCACCGAGGTAGAAATGGGCCTCATCACTCAAGATGATTTGCATTTGATTCACTCAAGTGAATTTTAATAATGTCAATGCGTTGTTGAAGCGTGTATCGTTCCATATTTATCAATGGCGTAGTTTCTACTTGTCAAATGTCAAAAAATGACAGCTTCAAAAGTAACATCTACCGAAATAGCGGGCTATTCAAAATAACACCTCTTATTGGAAAACCCTGTATATACCTACTCATAATTTTTATGTATAAAAATAAACTTTATGTTTTCTTTAAGCTTGGAATGTAAAAAATAATTCTCTGCCTTCAAAAAGTGTTTTTGCTAATTCAAAGAAGCCATACAAAAGCGATTTCAATTCGATAAAATTTGGAAAAAAATAATGTACGATTTCAATGATTCTTAGTCGCGTACGCATGGGTTTCACCCACGTAAAACGCAGCATAAGTACGTAAGAAACTTTTCCGTCTCTGTAAGAGTTCATAAAAAACGTTTTTTTTTAAATCACCGATTGTAGAGGAAAAGGGAAAACAATAAAGTTTGTCAAATACATATTATAGTCCTCCCTAGTAGCAATTCCCGTGCTGAGGTGGAATCTAATCATATTATAGTCTTACCTAGTAGCGATTATCGCACTGAGGCGGACTTTAATCATATTATAGTCCCCCCTAGCAGCGATTCCCGTGCTGAGGTGGACTTTAATTATATTATAGTTATCCCTAGTAGCGATAACCCTTTAGAGATGCTGTGTAAGTATAGGAATGAGAGGAAGTGGCTGGCAAACTGGCCTGCCACGCAGCAAGTGGGCGGGCGTATTCGTCACCAAGACTTGTACACATCTCACCTAACGTAGCGAGCTACTTGTCAGAGGCGTTGGTTATTTAATCGGCGGTACTCATAGTATCAAATTCAATTTTTTGTTAGAATTCACTTCTATAGATTGGTTTGAATAAATACATCATTTTTATACCGCTTTCAGGTTATAACACAATTTTGTGTTTATTAGAATTCCCGGTTGCAGGCACGATTGTTAGAATACCCAGTTGCAGGCACGATTGTTAGAATACCCAGTTGCAGACACGATTGTTAGAATACCCAGTTGCAGACACGATTGTTTTCAAAACTTGTTCTCTGCCTTAATAAAAAATATTGAAAACACACCTAGTAACAACAACGTTTGACTACCAACTAATCTAGATTCTTTTTTTTTTTTTTTTAAAGTAATACCGCACAAGAGTCCCAACTGCTCCCGTCTGGAGCCAGTGAGACTATGGCAAAGATATTAGAAGAACGAGATATGCTATGTTGGCCGCCGGACCGTAGCCGGAGTACTACCTAATTAGGGTACTTTGAACGGTATCGGGACGTGTACGCACAGAAATCTGTTCTATGTATTAGTGCGGATACCTTAGCGATGCCTTAGCGTAAGCGAAGGTGTGCAGTAGTATTGGTGAACAAAACCGGCGACACTCGGCAAAACAATTCCACTCAGTACGAACTGCGCATAGCACATCTCGTTCTTCTAATATCTTTGGACTATGGCATCCCCAATTGGGGTATGTTGTGAGGCTGAGGGTATTGGGGAGGGGAGGGAGATGGGGAAGAGGAAGGTGGGGAAGTACCTGGCTATTCAGATCTGGTCACCAAACACGGCTAAAGCCATTTCAAGCAACGTTTCAATTCTGAATGCTGGTCTTACACCAGGGCGATACTGAGAGTATCTTCCACTCTGGAACGTGCCGCAAATATACTATATATTATTTAAATTAATTAATTGTGAAATAACACAAATTAATCAAATAAAATTTATTTGCGCACGCCGGGTTCGAACCCGCGACCTTCGGATCTGTAGTCAAAAGCGTATACCACTAGACCACGCCGGCCGTCTAAACGTACTTATCCGAAAGCATTAAAATGAACACACCAGTAAATGTGTGAGCATCACCTCTCTTTCTATTTCGTCCTAGAGTGTCCTTATGGATTTCGTGCAATTAATTTGTGCAGGTACTCGGCAGCTGTGAACAGTGTCTACAATATGAGATACGATTATAATGGACGCAGTAGAGTGTTGATTTCAGTAATTAAGATATTTGGTTAAGGAACACAGCGTAGATCACCTTTGGTACGTGTCGATGGAAGCATCCTCACAAACAAAGACCTCATACATTGAAATTTGAGCTGTATGAAGTGATTATCTTAGACAATTTGACTTACTCGTGTAATCCACTTAAACCCGAATAAATCAGGATTACAAGTAACTGGACTTTCTGTGCATTCCTTGAAGGTTCATCAAGAGTGACCACAGATAATAGAAATAAGGGGGATGGGGCATGAACCATTATTATTCTGAAAACGCACATTTCAATATTATTTCAACAATCAAAGAAATTTGAGTTATCGCTTTTCATGCAATTTTAAGTAACTTCTTGATTTTACAACTAGGTAAGTAAAAATAAATTATTTAGCTTTGTGTGCAGCGGTCCGTGTTTATTTTTACCACTCAAGAGAAGTGACAAAATTGAAGCACTACAAAGTAATGCAAAATTTGTGTGCAAGTTTTTGGTATGAAAATTTGATCGCTTATAAATATATAAGATACTTTAATTAAATACTGCGAGTAGAAAACATCTTAGCCTTTGAAATAATTGAGATTTTTTAGTCATTTTAAATGTCCAGAAAAAATAAAGTATCTGGCCTATGAAAATTTTTTTTAAGTTTTAAATCTCCTATTTAATTAAATAATGTGGCAAATAAAGTTTTAAAAAATTATCGTATAACATGTAAATATTTATTGCGGAACTTCGCAAAATCAAAGAAAACACCCTTATTGGCAATGTTTTATTTTGCATAAATCAAAACGGGCCAACAATTGTTATTCTTTTTGCCATTTACATAAGAAGTGTTATTGTTAGCAGGCCGAGTCCAAATACTACACCACGTGGTGATGTCCTCCGAGGAAGCTACAAGCAAACAATGTGTATATTCTTGTTATACCTTATATCGTAGGTAATAGGCAAAAAAAAATTGACAAACGGAGTCTAAAAACGTTCGATTTCAAGCACAAAACTGTTTTTTATTTATTTTGTAAATAATTTTAAAAGAAAGCAAAAAAGTTAATCAAGTGAAACTGTCACAGATAATCTTAGCTATAATACTGTATTTTTTATGTCGTTTTCTTTATGCGTTCACACATTTCTATTGAAAAAAATATTATTTAGTAGTTACATTTATATTTTTAATTGAGTTATTTATTATTTTATTTGTATTTTACTCAAGCGAAACGATAGAAAATCCTTCAATTTATCTAAAGCATATTTTTGGTTTTCATAATGTACACCAATTTGTTATAAAGATTAATCAAAATAGTGATTTAGCATTAAGCTTCGCCTTTAGAAGAGTCTATGATTGGGTTTGTTCGAGGAACGAACAAGGGTTGGGATAGCCGTATTTTGAAGGGCTATTCCACACAGATAATGCATGGATAAAACCTATGGCTTATGACAGGCGAATGCGATAACACAATTTGTAAGGTTAATTCACAGTCAGCTTACCGGGTGGCGAACGAAATCTGCATCTCGAGAATTATCTGTGATCGTTGTACGGTAGCACTCGTTATTTTGAATTGGATTGCAATAGTTGCGATAAAATACGTTTAAGGGATTATTCCGATAAATAACCGGCGAGAGTATACACATTGGTTTTGACAAGACGAACGTTTCGATGCGATTTTACGACTCACGGCACTCCGTGATTATAGTTGACGTGTGTGAATTCAAACTGTACAGTTCAAATTCTGACCATACTATTCGTCAGCGCACGACCTGTCAAAAGCAAATCGGCGTGACGGAACAGGGTTAAAACATGAAATTCTTTCCAATTAAAATATGATCGAAATCATAATTTTAATCACGTGTACTATTTTATTAAATAGACGTATGGATAAAATTAATAACTAATTCAATTAGAAAACTTTCAGCTATTTAGAATAGTTCAATCTTGTTAAGATCATTCCTAACTTAATTTTTAATTGAATAATAATAATATTTTGATGTTTTTGTAAAAATCACCTTAAGGGCGCTGAATAATATTAGAAATCTACTGAATTTATTGATCACATTTTAAACTCATTAAAAAACCTATTAAATAGGCCATAAACTAAAAACGGATAGTTTTGAGACCAGCAACATTAAGGTCTATATTTATTTATGTTTACAAGTTATTATCGCCTCATGGGTTGTAATCATTCTGAGGTAATGCACAGAGGTTTTGAATCGAACCAACTGGCCCGAAGTTCGCATATGTTGAGTAAATTTACGAAAATCGCGTCCTGGTCAGTTTTTCTATAAAATTATCAAAGCAGTTATTCTCCTGTAACGCAAATAAATAAAAGTATATTTTTCCTTACCAACCTGTCTTTTTGTAATGAAAACAAAAATTTTAAATCATTTTTTTTATCTAAATGAACATCGGTCAGAAAAAAGACCACTGGAAAATTGAAAATTTCAAAAAAAAGCAAAAAAAAAAAATTATGTTTTTTCTGTTCATCAAAATGAATATAGAATACATAAATAAAACAATTAAGGGCTTATCGTTACAAAAAAAGTTGTACTATAAAGGGTTAAATTGTAATATTTTTTCACAAATGTATTATTTTTGAACCAATGGTGATTGTAAGTACTTCTGATAATATGGTTACAGAATTTAAATAGGTTAGTAATAAAATGCATCAGTTTTGAACTCTCGGTAAGTAGGAAGTAATGGTTTTGAAACACTTTTATTGTTAAGTGGCAAAGGGGACGGCATTAGATTTCAAAATTCAAAAAGATATTTATTGCACAAAAAGAGTACAAAGGGTATAGCTTATAGGTTACATCCTATTTCTTCCAGCTAACCGAACAAATACACATTATATTACATAACCCAACAATTACATGTTAACAAATGCATGTAATTAAAAAATAAAAAACAGAGGTATTTAATTTAAGGTATTCATTTATTTGTCCAGATGTCCAACCACAAAAATGCAAATTTCGTGTATAAGCACATTTCCAGTATTTTTTCTATATGCTCTGGAAAACATGGTAATTTAAATAATAAAATAAAAACAATATCACGGTTTTTCAACCAAAAATTGCACACCACAAAAAAACACAATCCTTTTTAATTTTTTTTTTTAATATCTTTACGAGTAAAACCTCGAATTGTAACATTTAATTATTTAAAAGAATACTAGCGAAATTGTCTAGATTGCATTTAGTTCGAGTTGAATCTTATATCATAAATTAAGATAGCAGCCAAAAAAATGTGATGTGAGAAAAATTAAGATAATGTTGGTAGTTCTTGTTTTAAGTATGATAGAGTTAAATATGACCAAAGGAAATAGGGTCCCATTAGCGCAGTAGGTAGTGCAGCACTCCAGCAAGGCAGAGGACATGGGTTCAGATCCGGTTCAATACCGTTAAAATATATTTAGGATTTAATGTATATTTTTCAGATTATGATAGGTAATAAAAATTAAATTATTCATAATTATTGATTGTAAAAACTATCCAAAAACCCACATTCCGAAACGGTTACAAATGGCTACAACCACAACGCATTCATTTAAGCAGTGAAAATGCCTTATTAAAGACGACAAATGGTGTCTAGTAAAAGCAATATACAAATTCAACGTTTGAAAAACTGTAACTTCTTCAAAACCAATGACTTTCCCACCTTATTTTGAATTATTTTCTAAATTTGTTTATAACACTAAGGACGGGTTGTTTCGCAAAATTTGAACAATTCTTCAAATTTCAACGTCAATTTTCAAGTTCTCTCGAAAGTCCTATTCAAGTTATGTTATTATATCATTATGGACCAGTTGCTTCACTGAACTGAAATAATAACAGGACTTGAATAGGACCTTTACAGGACTTGAAAATTAAGGTTGAAATTTGATGAATTGTTCAAGTTCAAGCGTTCATTTTTCGGGTTCTGTTATTCTGTAATTACTATAGGCTAGTTGCTTGACAGAACTGAAAAAATAACACTAATTGCAAAAATCTTTCACAGAACTTAAAAATTGACTTTTAAATTTGAATAATTGTTCAAATTCTCTGAAAGAACCGTTCTAAAATGTTCATAATTACTTAAAAACTTATATTAATTTAATTGATTTTAAGTGATGTTTAAAACATTTTTTAATGGTGATATGTTTAAAAAATATTAAATACATTAATAGAAATAGAATGAAAAAGTTTTTTGTATAGAGTAATGATAGTATAAATAAATTTAAACCGCTGAATTAATAATACTTTTTAGGAAAAATTTTAATGAGTTTGTTTTTTTTTTAATCTAAGTTTGTTTTGTTCACCGGTTAAAATAATTTGGATAAAAACATGCAACTGTGAATAGAAATTTATTTAGGGAGTTTATTTTGCGCTTATTTATTTCGCAATAATGTTTTTAAGTCAGTAACTAAACTTAACTAAACTAACTAACTAAGTAACTAAACTTTAATTTCATTTAGTATACATTTTCTATGAAAAAAAAATAAAGATCAACTGCGAAGATGTGGACAAACGTTTTATAGACTTGTGGCGTCGAGAGAAATCTACATTAAATAATTAATAATAAACCGCTTGACCTACTTAGTATCTACTCCCGAATTATGTACTTGCATCGTTAAATCGTAAACAAAGTAATCTACGTACTTCAAGTACCTACCTGCATATTGATGACAATAACACTGCAGTCCGTCTCGAATACTACGAGAACTCGCCAGAAGGTTCGAGCCTACGGCCTAGGCATAATTGCCAAGCCGTCGAAAGTTCGCGAATGATCCAGATCGAGCGAGTGTCTTCGATTTAGTTGCCATCCACCTACCTACTGCCGCCGTCGGCCGAGAAGTATAAATAAGCCCGACGCAGCGAGCCAGTCAGTCAGTCATAATTTTGCCGTCAGTCTACGAGGCTCAACGAGCGATCACCCGCGTTCTTCTTACTAGCGCGAGGGACACGTACCTGGCTTCGCCCCTATCATCATGGACTCTATCGGGACATCATCATAGCGCCTCGGCCACGTCCGCGGCCAGCGCTACTCGGATTACAAGCGCCCTGGTTCCAGCGTCTCTGACCAGCGCTTCTTCCACGCAACCATGACCACCACGAGGACACGCAGCATCCTCACTGGTCTACATCGTTCCCGTTCAACCGCCTATAAGGTCCGTCGCACCTTCGGCCGTCTCGTCAGCACTGGAGTGCCTGAAGACCTACGTTCTTCGCCAGTGCCTGACCTCTATCGAGTCCCGGTCACAAGCGCCCGGCGTCGACTCACTGACCCGCGCTTGACCTGCCAACACATCACAGCAGCAACCGGAGTATTCTACATCTGTCCTTCATCATCTCCTTGTCACGGCTACTGACTCACCAATAAACACATGTGACCTTCACAACCTTCTTTCATTTCGTGCCTCACCTTCGATCCCCAAAGTGGTGACCCCGACGTGATCTGCAGCCCGACATGATTCTGCAGCCCCGTCTCAAAATGGGTGATCAGTTAAGGCATCACGGAGCATCACGCACCAGACCATCTCCGCACAAGCGCGGATAGTAGTGCCACCATGGTTATCTGAGTGAATCTTCAACCTGTGTTGTGAACATGTGTTTTGCAAAATTTTTTTTTTTATGAAGTGTCACAATTTAAAAGACGTTCGTTTCCGAGCTGTTTCTTCTATCGCAGCCCTCAGCAAAGCTGCTGGGAAGGGGGTGTCTGTGGCGTCGAATTATCCAGATTAAATAATTAATAATAAACCGCTTGACCTACTTAGTATCTACTCCCGAATTATGTACTTGCATCGTTAAATCGTAAACAAAGTAATCTACGTACTTCAAGTACCTACCTGCATATTGATGACAATAACACTGCAGTCCGTCTCGAATACTACGAGAACTCGCCAGGAGGTTCGAGCCTACGGCCTAGGCATAATTGCCAAGCCGTCGAAAGTTCGCGAATGATCCAGATCGAGCGAGTGTCTTCGATTTAGTTGCCATCCACCTACCTACTGCCGCCGTCGGCCGAGTAGTATAAATAAGCCCGACGCAGCGAGCCAGTCAGTCAGTCATAATTTTGCCGCCAGTCTGCAAGGTTCAACGAGTGATCACCCGCGCTCTTCTTACTAGCGCGAGGGACACGTACCCGGCTTCGCCCCTATCATCATGGACTCTATCGGGACATCATCATAGCGCCTCGGCCACGTCCGCGGCCAGCGCTACTCGGATTACAAGCGCCCTGGTTCCAGCGTCTCTGACCAGCGCTTCTTCCACGCTACCATGACCACCACGAGGACACGCAGCATCCTCACTGGTCTACATCGTTCCCGTTCAACCGCCTATAAGGTCCGTCGCACCTTCGGCCGTCTCGTCAGCACTGGAGTGCCTGAAGACCTACGTTCTTCGCCAGTGCCTGACCTACATCGAGTCCCGGTCACAAGCGCCCGGCGTCGACTCAATGACCCGCGCTTGACCAGCACATCATCAGCCAGCATCCGGAATATTCTACATCTGTCCAGCGTCAACTCTCGTTACGGCTACACTGACTCACCAATAAACACATGTGACCTTCACAACCTTCTTTCATTTCGTGCCTCACCATTGATCCCCAAAGACTTGAATAAATAAATTACATTGAAAATTCTTGCACTACAGGCGGTCAGAGCGGCCCTGAGCCAAACGGCGCCTAGCGTTAGTAAAAACCTCAAGAGTGCTTTGTTATGTGTTGTTGTTATCAGCGCCTTGGCTCTTTGGCGTTTTGGCAAGTCGGGGACTGGAGCAGACCGCCCCAATTTCCGTCTGCACATCTGCAGCCCTGACTGCCGCATTAAAACCAACTTCCAATCGAATAATTCACAAAGTATACTATCCACAGTACTTTTTCTTCCTGTATCTCCAGACCAACAAAGTAAAAACTTTCAACCTATTCCAGTGCATTAGACAAACTTGCATAAGCGTAGTAATTACTCGTGCTTCACTTGTTCTCACGAATGGCCAGTGTGGAGAGACAAAGGGGATGAGAAGGAATCAAAGACTCGCATTGAAGATCCCGCCTTTGAGTTTCGAGCGGATCCGAGCAGATTCGAGCAGAATCGAGCAGATCGAGCACAGTCGAGCTAACTTAGCTGTTCTAATCTGATGGGAGTCCGAGCGTGAAAACTAAGCGTGTAGAACTTAGGCACACGCTTTGCAGGGATGGTGAGGCGTTTGGAATAAATTGATTGTTTTAATAATATGTCTTAATTAAATAATTCTTAAGTGATATAAAATGCATAGGTATTTGATCCGCTAACATTCATAAAAGCTTTTTATTTAAATACACGAAGAATGCGTGGTAAATATTTTACCAACCGCCGCATGCTTCTTAGTAGGCAAATACGAGTAGTATGAACATTACACCTTGCTTCAATTTAATTGTTAAAAGATACCATGATTTACGTCGGGATAATTCCATTTTTTTGAAAATTCAAAATTAACTTTTTTCAAAAGTTTTGGATCAATCTAAATTCAAACCAAATTAAGAATCTAATAACCAATTAAGTACATGTAAATAGTTGTTTCTTGTAGTTACTGTTGAAAAAAATGTGTGGGAAAAGCCAGATCTTTCGGAGGAAAAATATTCATGACGGTAGGTGCTCAATTAGAGGAAGATTTTATAGATAGCAAATTTTCATTTACGTCAGAATAAAACTGTATATATGTGTACAAATCATTTACTCGCAACACACCCACAATCTACGTGATATATTAGAATTAGATATATTTTTAATTTTGGAGGTGGGTATGGGTGCCATCACCCTAGAAACCATTTATTGGATAACCAACACCTCTGTCATACGTCCTCCAAGTAGTTCGCTTTGTTTGGTGACCTAGCGAGAGTGCCCGGGTTCATGGGGTGAGGTTTGTCTTGGTCTTGGTGACGGATGTGTCTGCCCACCGATAGAGAGACTGGTTGAGGAACATTTTTTGACCTCTCCAACTGTGACCCATCTCCTTGAATTGCTGTGAAAGGGATGGATAAATACGTCCGTCATTCCTGGACACTTTGATCCTAGATTCCTAACAACCCATGAAACATTTTTTTCCTTCCCAGAATTGTATCTTCTTCCTCTCATTAAAAAGATCCTACCCAAAGATGGCCACGAGGGAAGTTTTTTTTTAGCATCGTGTGCATATTTGCTTGCATATTTTGCCATTTACAAGCAAAAGTATTTGTTTGTTAGAATAACGCGATGAGTTAAACCTAAAATTATAATAATTAATTCATAAATATGTAACAGAAAAATCAGAAAAAGATACGTCGCATCTGGGACTTGACAACACCCAAGACCTTCGCCTTGCGGAAGCGTTGTTAAAAGAAATTTCACTGTCTCCTCAATATTGTGCTAACGTTCGGACAGCCTACGAAGTTAGGGCAGGTATTTAGGCAGATGCATAATTTTTCTTGAAAGGTGAAGTTTTAATGACGTCTTGTAATACTTGTAAGTGAAGATTTAGAGCTGATATAACTGACTAATATATACCCCCGAGACGTTCCGTGGTACGAAGTCTATGAAATAACTAATCCGATGCCGGTCCATTGGCCTCACCGCACGCTACTATTGCCCGAGCACGCAGCCCGCCTGTTGCAAATTGCCTGTGAAGGCTCTTTGGTTGTTTGGTTAGTAGGTTGGTTTGCTGGCTGCTGGTGGGGAGTTTGCAAAACTTAACTGCCGCAATGAGGTTATACAATCAGAGACAGGAAGGGGCCTGATTGCAGGAAGTGTGAACCGAGCTTACCAAAGTGTGCACGTGATAATACTTAATAGTAATAGTATATATTTCAGCGGTAATATAACGCTTTCAAACATGAATAATATCAGGTAATCTAATATAATAAATTATTTTTATTAAATTTTAGTTTAAAATTGTATTGAAATGTTTACTTGTTTCATAGTGGCACCAATCGGTAAATTTTCCGCAAAAAAAACACATTTTGTACAGAAAAACATAAATAATTAAAGTAAGTCGTAAAGTGGAGTTGATATTGAAATAAAATTTTAAAAAACACAGATTAAAATCATGTAGATGGATAATGTAAGCCTATATAAAATAAAAAAAATATATACGTACATCATAAAATAATGTTCAAAGATAAGCAAGATATACGTAGAACAACTGATAAAAATGTATTTATTTCAGTACTTTAAATAGGCATGATGCCCAAAAATTTACACACGTGGATGTTTTAATACAAAGAAATACCAAAAATTGTTAAGAAATTTCCAAATTACAAGTATGAAAAGGGATGAGATTTGTAAATATTTAGGATACCCACAATCAAAGAGATTAGACCATACAAGTATTAAAAATGATATTAGAATAAAATTTCAAACTAGGATCAGAAATTTTTTAAAATGCAATCTATATTTTAAAAAATTAGTATTCGCAATAAATACTTGGGCAATACTTCTATTAACGTACTCATTTGGCATAATTAAATGGTCCAATACAGATATAGATAACTTAGAACGATTAATTAGAATTAGCAAAGTTTAATTGCCACCATCCAAATTTAGCTATAGAACGAATTAATTTACCTAGAAATTTAGGAGGAAGGGGGATAGTCAAAATAACTTCATTGAAACTGTAACATCACTATTGGTGTCGCACATCACTAGTGCTAGAGGTGATTGTAACACATTGTATTGTCGTCTGTGGTCACGCTAACAAGCTCTCTGTATAACCGTCACAAGAATAAAAGTCTATCTCATAAAATACAATCAGTGTTTTAATATAAAGTCATCCACATTAAATAGAACAAAACTTGGTGTCAGAAGTGCGATCTCGATAATAAATAATAATAATACTGGAAGTTGGATGTTAATAACATAAATTGAAAAATATTAAGTATAATTAAAAATGGCGAAGGACGCGCAAAAGTCACACATACAACATGATTTTCATGCCCTGTCAAATCTGCAAGTGTTGTCAAATAATATGAATAATGATTCAAAATGGAAAAATTGGTGGCAAGACTACGAAATATACCTGGTAGCGTCAGGTTTGGAAGAAGCTACAGAACAAAGAAAAATCGCAATTCTGCTTCATTCAATTGGCTCCAAAGGTATGGAAATTTTCAAATCATTTAACATGAACATGGAATCAAGCACGCTACGACAAGTCAAGAAAAAGTTTGATGAATATTTTGCACCTCACAAAAACTTAACAATGATAAGAAATTCATTTTTTACACGAAAACAAAATAATTCAGAAGACATCAATAATTTTCTATTGGACTTGGAAAATTTAAGTTTGGATTGTGAATTTGGAAATTTAAGAGAATCTCTGGTAAGAGACATATTTATTGCAAATATGTGTGCAAATTTAAATCATATCCGTCAACGCTTATTACAAGATTCTACATTGTCATTACAAAAAACGATTGAAATTGCAAAAACCATCTTATTGTCACAAAGCAATGCAGAGAAAATTAACCAACAAACACACACAGAAAATATTCTTCAAATCAGTCATAATAAAAATACTTCAAGACAGTCGAGAGCATCATGTCAGTCAAGTCTAAGAGGGTCAACTTCAAGAAGATCGAGTCAGTTTGGATCTTCAAGTCGTCATGGGTCACCATCATCATCATCACAGCCAAGGTCAAGTGGTCATATCAATCCATGTGGAAGATGTGGTCAGCATCATCGCTACAAGTGCCCAGCAGTCAATGTCAAATGCAGGTCATGTAATTCTTTTGGTCATTTTGCTAAATATTGTTTTAAAAATAATTGTCACAATAAAGTCAGAAATTTAAACTTAGAGTCATCAAAACCCAATGATGACAGTGCTAATTTCACTGAGGGTCATTTTATTGCAACAATCAGAAATATTAATAATAACAATTATTCAAGTCAAGCATGGCACATAGATATAATAATTAATAATAAAACATTAGACTGTATCTTGGATACAGGAGCTGATATAAATGTAATGTCATTGACAAACTTTAAAAAGTTAAATTTATGTAATACAATTTTACAAAAAGTTTTTACAAAAGTGTCAGGATTTGGAGGTAATAAAATACCTATTATTGGTCATTGTGATATTGTATGTCAAATCAATGGAAATGTCATAAGTAAAATAATATTTTTTGTCACAAATATAGAATGTCAATCAGTCTTAGGTCTTCCAACTATTCAGAAATTTGGAATTATAAAAAGAATATTTAATGTTCAATATGATCATAACACCTTATTTACTGAATATAATGACATATTTCAGGGTCTCGGATGTTTACCACCTGTCGTTCATCTCAAACTTCGTCAAGATGCCGTTCCGTGCGTTGATCCTCCGAGGAAAGTCCCATTTGCCTTACAAAACAGACTTCGTGAGGAATTAGATCGCATGGACAAGATGAAGGTCATTGAAAAGGTTACTAAACCTACTTCTTGGGTAAATTCTGTTGTCATAACTGTCAAGGAGTCAGGTAAATTAAGAATTTGTCTTGATCCTAGAAAATTAAATAACTGCATAATGAGAGAATATTTTCCATTAAAAAACATCGATGAAATTAGATCAAAACTTATAGGTGCTGCATATTTTTCACATCTAGATGCTTATTCTGGATTTTGGTCATTGAAGTTAGATGAAGAAAGTAGTGATTTATGTACTTTTCAAACTCCATTTGGAAGGTACAGGTATTTAAGACTACCGTTTGGAATAAACGCAGCAACGGAAATTTTTTATAGGATTATGGTAGATTTGTTTGGAGATCTGGAAGGTATATTAATTTTTGTCGACGATTTTTTAATTTATGGAGAAACTGAAGAAATTCATAATTTTAGGTTAAGAAAAGTCTTGGAAAGGGCTAGAGAAGTCAACTTAAAATTAAATAAGTCGAAATGTAAATTTTTAGTCAAGGAAGTATGTTTCCTAGGTTATATTTTTAGTAAGGAAGGAGTAAAAGTTGACAAAGAGAAAGTCAAAGCTATTTTAGAGTTGCCGTCTCCTAAAAATGTCAAAGATTTACAAAGATTTTTAGGAATGGTAAATTATTTGGGCCCATTCATTGAAAACTTATCAAATAAGTCACAAATTTTGAGAAATTTATTAAAAAATAATGTTATATGGTCATGGGATGAAAATTGTGAAAAATGTTTTAAAACTTTGAAAGAGGCTATTTCAAATGCAACAGTTTTAAGTCATTATGATCCAAAAATACCACTAACTTTATCAGTCGATGCATCAAAATCAGCTATAGGAGCAGTTATTATGCAAAATAACCGTCCAATTGCATTTAGTTCAAAAACAATGACACAGTCGCAGGAAAATTATGCTCAAATTGAAAAAGAATTATTTGCCATACAATTTGGTTGTAATAAGTTTCATCAGTATATTTATGGTAACAAAGTGACAGTACAAACTGATCACAAACCTTTAGTCTATTTATTTAAAAAACCTTTACATGATGTACCAGCTAGATTGCAACGTATGATGTTAGCTCTTCAATCTTATGATTTAAATGTTATACATGTCCCAGGTAAAGAAATGTATATATCAGATACTTTATCTAGAGCAGCTTTAAAAGATCATTATATACCCGATTATGAGTCTGATCTACATTGTCATGTAAATTCAATATATATGAACTTAGCTATTAGTGAAGAATATCGTAAAAAATTGAGTAATGCTACTGCTTTGGATGAAACTATGCAAATATTAAAAAAATATTATTATGAAGGTTGGCCGAATAGCAAAGATAAAGTTCATTACACTTTAAAATGTTATTATAATATTCAAGACGAAATTCATGTCATTAATGAGTTAATATTTAAGGGTAATAAATTGCTAGTACCTCAAACTATGAGAAAAGAAATGTTAAACAAAATACATGAAGGACATCAAGGAATAAACAAATGTTTAAGATTAGCTAGAGATACTTTATATTGGCCTAGTATCACTGTAGATATAAAAAATTTAATTGAGCAATGTCAAATATGTAATAAATTTAAAGTTTCTAATCAGAAGGAACCACTGATAAATTATGAAATTAATAAGTTTCCATGGCAACAAGTAGGTATTGATTTAATGTATTTTGATAATCAAACGTACCTCATTGTAACAGATTACTATTCAAAGTTTATTGAAACTGCTTTCCTAAATAATAATTCTACTGCAAAAAATGTCATAATTCACTTAAAATCTATTTTTGCACGTCATGGTATACCAATGTCTTTAGTCTCTGATGGAGGTCCGCCTTTTCAAGCTATTGAATTCAAATCATTTTTATACGATTGGGATATAGAACATGTAGTTACTAGTCCATATCATTCTCAATCTAATGGTCAGGCAGAAAGTTCTGTTAAAATTATAAAAAATATTCTAAAAAAGTCAAAAGAAACAAATACAGATCCTTATATAGCTCTATTACATTATAGAAACACACCTAAAGCCAATTTACCGTCACCTGCTCAATTATTAATGTCTAGAACTTTAAGAATGAATATTCCTTCAACTCAAATTAAATTAAAACCAAAGGTTGTAAGATTCTCAGATTACAAAAACTGCGTTGAAAAAAATAATTCAAAAAATTCTAAATATTATAATGTCAATGCAAAACCTATGTCTATATTTAAAACAGGAGATTATGTGTATTTTAAGAAAAACCCTAAAAGTAATTGGTTACCAGCTGTGGTCAAGGAAAAATTAAAATGTAACAGGTCTTATATTGTTGAAGATTATTATGGTAACACGTACAGACGAAATAGAATTCACTTAAAAATGAGATATAATACAAATGTTAATAATGACCATCTGTCCATGCGATCTGATCCGGCACTTGAAGAGGCAGAAGCTGGAGATGAGGGACAGGTGGGAGAATATAATAATTTGAACAACCCTTACATTACCAGATATGGTAGAGTGGTCAAACAACCCGATAGGTATAATGTCTAATGTCAGTGTATTTAAGATTTTATTGTATTGTATGTAAACATAATGTCTAATATCAATGTATTTGAATTTTTATTGTTTTTATAAATAAAGAAAGGGGATGTAACATCACTATTGGTGTCGCACATCACTAGTGCTAGAGGTGATTGTAACACATTGTATTGTCGTCTGTGGTCACGCTAACAAGCTCTCTGTATAACCGTCACAAGAATAAAAGTCTATCTCATAAAATACAATCAGTGTTTTAATATAAAGTCATCCACATTAAATAGAACAAAACAGAAACATAATGAGGTAGAAATGCTAAGAACTTTTTTCATAGGAAAGCTATTAGCTCAGAAATGCACAAAATAATTTGCAAGGCAGATAAAAACATCACACCTTTAAATTTATACGACGAGAATGACAATTTTTTTATAAATCCCAACAAGGAATTATTAGATTTCTGGTCAAATAAAATTATATACGCAAAACCCTTCAATTATCTCAACCAAACGTATGTTGACAAATTTTCGTCAAACAAATCGTTGAGTATTAGAGAGTTGAGCGCAGAAATAGAAGGATTTATGGTTGCCATTCAGGATAGAGTCATTAATACTAAACATTACAGGAAGCATATAAAAGTACAAATCAAATAAATGATTTATTTAGAAAATGTTTGGCTTTTAAGAAAACTATAGAACATATTACATCGGGATGTTCTGTATTAGCGCCGTCTGAGTTTTCATTTAGGCACAGTCAAATTTAAAAAATAATTCACCTGAGTTTGGTCAATCAAGTTATGTTTTAATTATAAACATAACTTGACTGACTGTCTATTAACAGACCGAACGATTAGTCATAACTAGGGGTACGTAAATTTCGCAAATAAAAAGTCGTGATTTCGCTTTTAAAAAAACTCAAAATAGAAAATTTCGCATTTATTTCGCAAAAAAAAAATACAGTGTTAAAAACTCAATTAAAGGCTAGCATTGTTGTAATTTCTACATTTTCATCTTTCATTATTTTCCTGCGATCAGTTACGACAATGTTGTAGATACTAAAGTACCTCTCGGCATCAACACTATTGACAGGGCAATTGAGACATTGAATAGCTGCTTTTGCAAATCCAGGGTAGCAAGATTTTGATGTAACTAAAACTTGCATTACATCCACAGCAGCTTCTTGGCCGACCAATTGAAGTAATTGTCTGTGAAAATGAGAGTACCCGTCAATTAGTTCTTCTTGTGGTACACTTTAAAAAAACGGAATTTTTGCGAAGCTTTCCATTATGGAATTTGAATTGACAGAAGAAGAGGGCACATTTGCTGCTTCCGACAATAATCTGCCAATGTGCTTGTAGCACTCATTTGTTGGATTCGGCCCCATGTGTACCAACAATTTATCCAAGCTCTTTTGAGCTGCTGTCTTCAACATCATGCTGTGATCGATAGAATTTTCGGTTGATAAAATAGCCGTCTCTGTCTGTTTTGAACAGAGTTGTAATAATTGTTAGCGCGTCTGATCAACATTTGAAAGCACGTAACGTATAAAAAGGTGCGAAAGTATTTAATTTTCAAATTTCGCTTTTATCGCAAATAAAATGCAGATTTCGCTTTTATCGCATCTACTTCGTAAAAACGAAATTTACGTATCCCTAGTCATAACATACCGGAAATCGATTTACATGACAAAATTAAAATATAACTTGTATCATTGATGTCGCTGTTCCAAATTCCTGTAATATTCAAAAATCTGTTTCTGAAAAAATAAGACAATACATACATGAAAATGAGATTAAAAAAATTTGGCTTTATCAGACTATAAAAATATTACCATTTGTTATTTCAAAATTTAGGCGTATTAGATCTGTCAAAAAAATTATATATAAAAATGCAAAAATCATTAATTTTAAATACATGAACGATTAGGAAAGATTTTTTAATTATTTACATTGAGTGATCGGTAGGATTTATAGGTCCAATTAGAATTTCTACCGAGCCGAACCCTCTGATATGGAAATATCTGGAGTCGGTGAATTATTTTCCCATTGGATCTCTGGTGAGTTGACGTGTTGTTCTTCTATTGTTTAATATTTATTTTGATTTTAAAATCTATTTACAAAAATAAATGACAAACAAGAATGGGTTAAGGTATAGAGCTACAATTAGAGGCGCTACTGGGTACTAATATCTTGTCGAAACGTGTTCCACTATTGCACGTAGACCGGAATCGGTAGTTTTAGTTAAAGAGTTGGGAGAGTTGGAGGTCAAAAAGCAGAACCTATTTTTTCCCTTCATGTCTTGTCTAAATATGATACATCAATGGTATTATAGTCACCTACATACATATATCTATGAATAAAGGTGACAATTAATAAAATTAAAAAATCACTTAAATTAATTACACACAGAAGGGGTAGAGGGTTCGTAATTAACAATTTGACAATATATTTCTCAGTATACATTTAGCAAATCGACCCGAGAACAAATGGAATATATCAGTGTCTGAAAAAATAATATTGTATTTTGTGCACGGCCTTCTGAAAAAATAGTTAGTTTTTGAGTGTGGGATGTGGAATAATTGGTTTGATTGTGTGTTTTGTACTGAACAGTAGAAATAAACGATTTCCTATTAATTTTGTAAGGTCATACCTATCAACGTAATATTTAATCTAATTGAAATATTTGTAAGATTACAAAGTTGAAATTGTGTCATATTCATGTACATTTAATAAAAATTACTACTTTTAAAATAATGAAACATAAAAATAAATATCTTATTGCGTTGTTTAAATAAAAATCTAAATATTGTACAAAACTGTCATTGAACAATATAAAGTATATTTACCTCGCGTATTGAAAATTCTTATTTATTTAAAACATACTTAGTTACATCAAGAAAATGCATCTCCCTCGCGAACTTGACTCGTAAAGTTCGTACATGGCCACACCCTCTGACTCGTATCCGAGCCTGTAATACCCTTGGCTAATGAGATGCAAACAATGAGGTCCTTGAGAATTGAGCCCTCCCTGAACGTTCAACACTACCACCGCCCACTTCTGCTGCTCTGTTACTTACGGAGCCCACTTGTGTCTTGTATCTATCTCTACGCTACGTAAATATAAACATGTTGTTGTGAGAGGAAAAATGAACGAATGAATCTTCTATATTACGTACCATCCTACCACCCCTTTGCTGTTTTCCTGTTAGACAAATATTTATTACTAGACTTGTAGAAAAGTCAATAGATGTCGCACATTAAAATAAAAATTGACATTGTTATCCAAGACACTATCTAGATTGCCTTTAATTCGGGAAGAATCAAGCAATATCAAGAATCAAGAATCAAGAATCATGCAAGCATACATAAGAATAGCAAAAAATGAAGATGAAGACGACAGAAAGTATGAAATGTATACAAGCTCTAGAATGAAAGAAAAGTAGAATATACAGTACATACAAAATATAATATGTAATCAAGTTTACTTCGGTTAAATTTACATTGATTAAAAATATATGATAGTATAGCCTTCTTGTATGCAATTAAATAGATCCGGCACATATGCGAATCTATTACTAACTTCATGTAATCCGAGTACAAGCTAGTGTTTGTAATGCTCAATCCTGGTATTGTAACATCAACAGGATTTTGGAAGGAGTGACTCTCTTGGGTATAATTAAATCCGGGCTGTCTATACTACCATTAACAATTTTGAACATAAACATTAAGACAAAAATAATTCTTCGATCTAATGATATTAATGTATTTTACTCTATCCAAAAGTTATATTTGAAATTGGTGTATGATGCGGGGTAAATATAAAGGGTAAATATGGACGAAATTACTCTTTAAGAGAATTACTTCTATTTCAATTATAGACTTTCAAAAAAAATTACCTATCATAACTTTTTTTTTGATTCCACAGGGGTGAATTTGACGTACCCCTGCCAGAATTACTTATGGAACAAATTACACCTAACCTAACCTAACCTATTTTTTTAAAATTTAATATTTATTTAGCAAACACTAAGCACTCTAAATTTTAAATCTATTGTACGATGTTTGAGTTTACCTATATATAACCTCTCTTTCAACCACGGAATAGATAAAATACACTAGAAATGTGTTGCGTGTAGATTTTAATATAATTCAATGTCGCCACTGATCTACTGATGAAGGTTTGGTTTTAGCTCAGGACGGTGATTTGTCTCCCTTACACTTGACTGAAATCGTATACCACCATCCCATTTGAATTTCATATTAAAGATTGTAGTGATATTTGGTTTTAGTTTTAATACCGCCTACCAGATATCGGTGGAGTGTGTAGATCTAAATTATTATTATCTGGTTTGTGTATTTTTAAGATATTTCCATAGGATTACTTGACCGAGACAACATGTAGGCTGTACCTGAATGATTACGAGTACAGCCAATGCTAGCCGATCTCTAGGTAGGCAGATCAGTTCGAGTTGCTTCTCTCGTTAGATATTCATATTATCTTACGATAATTAAGTAACTCTCATAAACATAATTCTCTTCAATGTCCCGGAGAGTACGTCAGATCTAACATCTATAAATATTTCCGATGATGTTAAAAAAGTTACTACGGCCCTGAAAAATATTGATATTACCATTAATACTCAAGACATTAAAATGTACAGGTTGGGAACGAAGAAAATTTCAAACAAATGTAGACCAATCAAGATAGAACTCAATGAGGAGCATTTAGCCCGGACAATCTTAATTAATAACAAAAAATTCAAAGATGGTGTTAAAGCCGGCAACGATCAGACGAGTCAGCAAAGAAAACAACTTATGATGCTTCGGGACGAACTGGAAACTAGAAAGAAAAATGGCGAACCAAATTTAACTATAAAATATATTAATAACCTCCCCAAAATTATCGATGTTTTGCCAAAAAACTCAAACTAAATAAATGTAACCTGTACTATCAGAATATCAGAAATGTTATGGAATTAAGCACGAAAGTGGTTGATGTGAAATTACAGAGGCCAGCTAATAAACATAAACCGGGATCATGCTGCATCTACTACCAAAATATCAGGGGTATCAAATCAAAACTCGGCAAATTCAAAGTTACAGCTCCTACCATCACACAAGACGTCATCGTACTGACGACACCGAAACCTGGTTGGAACCTTCCATTCATTCAGCGGAGCTCGGATTACCGAATCACAACATATACCGAATGGACCGGAGTCATAATACTAGTGCCAAATCAAGAGGAGGGGGCGTCTTAATAGCAGTGAATAAAAGCACTAACTCTAAATTTATTAAACATAAAAATTATGATGTTGAGCAAATATTTGTACTATTAAGCGGAAAATCATGTAAAACTATTATTGGCAGTGTATATATTCCTCCCAACTCGGACTTGTCGATATACAAAAATCACTGTGAGGACGTCGAGTGTGTAAAAACAAAATATCCAACACACAAAATAATTGTCTGTGGTGATTACAACCTTCCGAATTGTAAGTTTAATGATCCTAATTACTCGCCAATTTCTGATTGTGAAAGGGATATTCTGGATATGTGTTCTTATTTAAATCTTTCTCAATTTAATAACGTACCCAATGTTAACAATCGCATTCTCGATTTGATATTTTCAAATGAAGATAATGTAAATGTATACGAATCTCCTGAGTTCATTGTCCCTATAGATAAACACCATCCTACACTTATAATTTCTATACCTTACACTGGAAATGATAATCTTAAAATCTCAAGAATTTGTTATAATTTTAAAAACGCAGATTACAATAAAGTTAATGAGGTACTGTCTAACATTGACTGGACAAGTCTAAATGACGGTGATATTGATTACAATACTGAATATTTTTACTCGCAACTCAATCATGTAATTTCAAATAATATTCCTCTTACCCAACATAAAGAATCAACGTATCCAATATGGTTCACTAAAGAATTAATTCACTTGATAAATTTAAAAAAAGAATCTCATAAAATCTATAAAGAACATAGATCTGTACCTAATTATATTAAATTTAAAAGTGTCAGGAAAGCTTGCAAAAATTTGTCTAAAAATAGTTATAAAAATTATATAATGGAAGTGGAAAATACTATAAATCATGATGTAAAACATTTCTGGAAACACGTAAAGTCTATGAAAAAAAATGAAGTCGGGATCCCCGGAACTATGAATCATAAACAGAGGAGTTCTGGCAACATAAAAGAAATTGTTGACATGTTTGCCGATTTCTTTAAAGATGTGTTTGAACCTAACATTTCAGATGAACAAATTCCGGAATTTAATTCTGATATAAACTTGCAATTATCAAATATTAATATTAACATCACCGACATTACAAATTACCTTAAAACACTTGAACGAAAATTAAGTTCCGGGCCGGATCAAATTCCACCCATCTTGATTAAAAACTGTGCAGACAGCTTATCCATTCCGTTGTTCATATTATTTAATAAGTCTCTGTCAACGGGAAATTTCCCAAAACTTTGGAAAAAAAGTTACTTAACTCCAATATTTAAATGCGGGGATAAATCTGCAATTGAAAATTATCGTCCAATTTGTATCCAATCATCAATACCCAAGATTTTTGAAAAATTAATTCTTCTAGAGATAAACCCCAGCGTGAAATCCATCATTACAACTTGCCAACATGGTTTTGTTTCAAACAGATCAACCTTAACCAATCTATCCCTGTACGAAAATTATATAATAAATGCACTTGCTAATAGACAACAAGTCGATTCTATATATACTGATTTCAGCAAAGCGTTTGATAAGGTTTGCCATAAAATTCTTGTTAGCAAACTGGCGAAAATTGGCATAACCGGTAACGTACTATCCTGGTTTAAGAATTATCTGTCTAATCGAGAGCTTACTGTCTGCATTAAAGGTCAACTGTCCTACACTTTTACAGCTACAAGCGGTGTGCCCCAGGGATCACATCTAGGACCCATTCTTTTCAACATATTTATAAATGACGTTACAAATGTATTTAAACGTGTCTTTATTTTGATGTTCGCAGATGATATGAAAATTTACCGAATTATTGACAATATTAATGACTGCTTATTATTACAATCAAATCTCATTAGCTTTTCTGATTGGTGTATCCTAAATAAGTTAACCCTCAATGTAAAAAAGTGTCAAGTCATGAATTTTTATAGGAAGAAAAACCCATTGATTTTCACATACTGTATGAATGATCAAGTCTTAGTATCTGTACCCGAAATAAAAGACCTGGGGATAATATTTGACACCAAATTAACATTTATCCCCCACATTAACAATATAACCACTAAAGCGATGCAAATGTTGGGTTTCATATTAAGAACTGCAAAAGATTTCAAAAATTTAAAAACTTTAAAAATATTATATTCATCCATTGTCAGAAGCCATTTAGAATTCAACTCAACCATTTGGAATCCATTTTACAATATTCATGAAAAATCTATCGAGCGAATCCAACATAAATTTTTACGTAACATAAATTATAGATTAGGTATTCCTATTGAAAACATTAACTACACCTCACTGTTGAAAGTCATGGGCCTAGCCACATTAAAAGAAAGAAGAATATGTTCTGATCTCTTTTTTCTTTATAAAATTGTTAATAACATGTTTGACTCCCCTGAACTCCTTAGGTTGATCGACTTTCATGTGCCTAGTAGAACGGTTAGTCAGAAGGTACCTTACCATTGTAACATTGCAGGTACCATAGCAGAAATAAATTCAGTAATGAACCGATTACACAGTGCAGGGAATAAATATTGCGTGAACACTAACGGTACTGAATGTCTATCAGCCTATAAACACATTATTATTAAATCTGTATGTCAAATATGAACTTTGCAAACATTAAACGGAGTATGTGCAAACTATTTCCACTACTCTACAAATTACGTTTAAATAAATAAATATTATAATACTTAGTTTAATATAACTTAATATTATGGTACTTTGTTTAATATTATAATACTTGACTGAATATTGTAATACTTAATTTAATATTATAATACTTGGTTTAATATTGTGGTACTTGACTTAATATTGTGATACTTGGTTTAATATTATAATACTTAACTAAATGTTTTTCTATTAGACTTTTTGTCGTTTCTTATCCTAATCTTGCGTAATAGAGATTGTTAATTAGAGTTACATAGTTTAAAGGCTAATGTGAACAAAAATTTCATCCTTTTTTATTCAATTGTTTTGGAGGATATTGGCAGATCATATATTTTTATTTCATTTACTTAAATTTCATGTTACCTACGTTTCGTAAACTCTTGTTTCATGTTACCTATATTTTGTTAACCTATGCATTGTTCAATCTTATATTTTATGTAATCTGTATATTCTTATATATTATGTAAACTCTTTATTGTTATTGTATTTAAAAAACATAATAGCATTGTATGTAAAAGCCCTATGGGCGTTAAATAAAATAAATAAATAACTCGTAATCTTTGATGGACCGAAATATTTGTTGAAAACTCCCGATCTTATGTGAACTCAATACTAAGAAGACGATCAACCATATACCAATACGATACAGTGAAATAAAGTTCTGTATTTGAGATTAAACTTGATTGCCCGATTGATCAGAAATACGACAAAGTTATCATCTATTTTGTTTTTCTTGTATGTATTTTAACAAAATATTAAGATCAGTCCAATTCAAAGCCAAAAGAAAAACCTTTTTTCAAACGCTTTTTTGTCCCTACGTGACATCATCCATACGAAAGAGGTCAACACATTTGATGTATTTCCTCTCACTTCTCTGTGTAAGGGTGTTTCGACATAAACCATCAACTATAAAATATAAAAGACCTTGGCAATATTATCTCTTAAAAAACATTGATAAATTGACCAAAAAGTTGTATGTGCAAAGTTTTCAAGAGGTTTTTTAGCGCCACCGTCTCCATCACGTATGACCTATTTCAGGCGGCGGAGCCATCCTCTTTTATTTCCCATTATCCATCGTCCACTTATTTGTTCTCTTCTGTAGGCACACCCGGTACCCGATATCAGATCTTGAGGTTAAATAAACAACTGTTACACGTGCGGGTGGACGGAGGGTACACGGTATCGAGAACGGAGAAAGTACACAAATTGGGGTGGGTTATATAATAAATCCGATCTGTTCGGATTTTGAAGAAAAATAATGTGCATACTTTCGCATAAAACTTTTGAATTCTAGATCCTAAACCAATGAAATTTATTTAATCTAAGAATCTAAAAGATTTCTGAAATTTGTAATACTTTTATTAATTAAATGCGAAGCACCTACCTAGCAACGTGAAAAGTACATAACAGTGTATATTGAAGATTCAAAACAATACCAAAAAACATGTAAGAAGTGGTTCTATGATAACTTAACACAGTGATTATTCAACACGCATTCAAAAAGTGATATAAAGTCATTAAAAACGATTAAAATTTTTTTTTTTAACCTAACCTAACCTACTTAACCCAGTTAAAAAAGTTTTTGTTTTATCACTTTCCATGACTTTATATAACTTTTTAAAGATGTGATGAATTATCATTTTGATGATTTATCCGGTCACCGTAAGAAGTGACTTCCAATTGTATCCGAAGTAAAATAAAATTACTCCAAGTTGGTCCTGCTGGCACGCCTAAAACACTTTATAGCATTATCTTTATAGTACTTCCCTACCTACTTGTAACTAAATTAATAATTATTGGTGATTTTCACAAAAACAGCGTGATACAAATTATTCAATTATTATTATTATAACACGAAAAGTCTCAAATGAGAAGTGCATTTTAACAGAAACATTATTTACGAAAAACATCAAAAATCATTTTGTTGCATCCGAAACTGCTTGGGAATTAGAGCTTCTTCAGATGGACATGAAAGTGGACCGTAAATAATTTAAATGATACGAAATAAAATATCGTTTCATATTTGTAATAAGCATTTACTTTGTGGCTCGTCATAATTTACAATAGAAATTTATAAATTTGTTTGACCACTTGTCTAAAACAAATGACACGTAACAAGTAGAAAGTGGTCTAAAACAAATTTACATATTTTTATTGTAAATAATTTTTGCTGGAATTGGGTGATAGTATGTTTAGGAATGAAAAATATATGAAAGAAAGGAAAGCAGGATGACACTTACCACTGTATCTCAGCGAATGAGTGCACAACTCAACCACAATATAGTGAGTTCCACCGCGATACATTGAGATGATATCGATATCATGAAATGAGTACTTAAACGACTTATGCACTTTCAGGATAGTTAGTTTCCTTATATTTTACTATTCAACGAGGTTATCATGGACCTAATAAGTCCTGTGCGGAAGTTTTCGAGAGAAAATTGAAGCCGCGGGGGTGAGGGGGAAGGCGTATGAAAAATGTAACCCCCCCCCCCGTCTAATTAAATACCCAAATAAATCATGAGCCATTATAACTGCATTAAAAACACAACAAAATATAATAGTTCATTATGCACCACTTTGCGCACAAATTATTTCAAAACTTTGTCATACAAGATGGCTGCCAGGCAATTTCCCCTAACCCCAGATTTGGCTTTAGTTTTTTACGTTTATGGAGATTATCTACACGAAAAACACCAACAGCTTGCTTCCAAGGTGGTTCCAATCTGTTTCTGTTTTTAAAACAAATTCACTCGAATTTGCACAAGGTTAAGCGGGAGTCAGACGGTTCACTTTTCGTTCTTTTTCGTTATTCATTTTTCCGCTTTCACTCGGAGCGAAGCGTCTGAACACAAAATGATCGAAAAATTCCAAATGAATTGATTAGTGAACTGATCCGTCGATGTTCGATTTCGGCGTCTTCCATTAGCGCTTGGAATGAAAGAAAAACGAAACGTCTGAACACGGAATGCACGCTCGTTCATTTTGTTTCGCTTCTGTAGCTAGACCAACGTCACGTAGGACGCAACAAATGGTATTTAAGTGGAACGGTGAGAACACTCAATGCCTCAAGAATAATCAATGCCTCTGAAATCATAAACTTTGGGAATATGAAGATAGACCGCTGCGTGCTAATTCTATTAAATCTTTAATTAAAGATATTAACTTACAAGTGGTTCTCAGATTATCTAGTAAAATTTGCAGTTTTATTCGTGCTGGTATTTATTATTATTATTTTATTCTCATCAAAGCATCATTTATTGACAGAGCAGCAAGTAGTAGTAGTTCTTCAAAATTATCCATTCGAGGATGTTTAAAATATGATTCAGGATCTTGCTCCGTTCTCTCAGCAAAGTATTTGAATTTGGTGTCGCCACCTCGGGAACCGTTTATTGGATAAGTAACACCCCTGCCATAGATCACCCCAAGTGATGAGGGAGGTGTATTCAGGGTACGCCTGCTTATCTGCGTGGCATACCAGATCGGGAGAGGCTGGTTTGGGGAGACCTTTTAACCTCTCCAACTGCACTCTCGACTCATCGTCTTGCGCCGCAGCGAGAAGGTTAAATTTATACGTCACTCCTGGATAAACTGATCCTTAGATTCTTACCCACCCTTCATACCTTTTTCCTTCCCAGAACATTCTATCCTTAAAAATACCTTCTACGCAGCATCCCAAAAAAATGTTTTTCCTTAAAATTACCCACAATCGACGACGTTTTTTTTGGTCCTTTTTAGTCAATTCTTCGATCAAATGATCACAAACCAAACGAATTACTACGTGCACGACATCGTAGTGGAAAATGACGGATGCACGTTCATTTCTATTTCATTATGTATGTTTCCGTGTGAACGCGGAATGAAACAAAAATGAACGTTCACTCAAATGAAGTGATAGGAACTTAGCATATTTTCATTTCAAAACCAAACACCTTTCATTTCACCGTAACTAAATAATTCCAACCATCACAAAAACGTACAACCAATATTTAGAATATTTCCTATCAGCTTGATACATCAAACAACCTCCCGCTTTTGATGGCATTAGTTGCCACTCATAAAAGGCACTATCGTCATCAAATATGTAAATATCATCATCGCGAACTGTATCCAATATCGTCCAATTAACAAATGCGAATCCAGGTCGGTAGTTCGTTAAACCAAAATACCGCAATACGCATTATTTAGAATTTATTGAAAAGCAAAAACATGATGAAATTACGTGGAAAGTTTCTGAAATATTATGCGTGTTTATGGAATGATCAAAATAATGTTTTTTTCAGGGTTTTTTGTAAGGTCGGTGAAGAAATTACCCTTGAAAAGTGAAGCTTTGAAGTGGCATTTCAAATAAAAGCTGTGATATTATAACATATCTATGTAAAATGGCGGTGGACATTCTAGTCAGTTTTCTGTATGTAACATGGCTTATAATGATGGTAGAAAAAATCGGGGACGCCTGAGAAAACATGGCACAATCAAGAGTCATGCCAAGAGTCACAATAACAGAATTTTTATTTGTTAATTGAATTGAGACGATGTATTTTATTTGGTTTTTCGCCACCCGGGCTTTTACATGGATTTTAACAAGAGAATGTGCCTATTGAGCTATCGAATTTAAACCATAATATAACAGTAAACTGATAAACTGAATATGTAAAAATATTAGTAAAACATGTAAAAATGAAATAAAATAATATAGAAACTAGAACAATTCTACATATAAGTCAATTCACTAAAACTACATTACCAAAGCTACTATAATTTGTAGGATTCAACAAATTGCTGGTATAGATTACGCTTGTTTCTATGAATGGAGTAAATAAATTTATCAACAGTACCCCCAAACTTGTTGCCCAGATCATGCATCCTATTGCTTAGTGAGTGTGTTTGATAGTTGGTTGTGTGAAGAATGTTACATTATTAATTGCAGAAGAATGTTACATTTTGTCTTGTTTTCCTTTGATTTTAAAAGTGGCAAATATGGCAGGACTGTCATGTTGAATGAAGCAAGGAGTATGTGCCAAGACCGAGTTGTTTGGCGGTCCATCCTCTCTGCCTAAACCTGGGGGAAACGGAGCGTGATGGTTAGTTTACAGTTAGTCATCTATTAATATTGTCGTCTTTTAAAGATTTACTTTGAAAAAAACTTTGTGATAAGAGTGTAAGACAAAATATGATCTTATATCTGAAATTGTACTATTATTTATTTTTCAAAGACGCAATATAGATTTCATCAACACATAATCCTATCGCACGATGGCCAATGCTTTATTAATAAAATAGAATGCACAAATATCAATGATGAAATATTCACTTTGATATAAAGATGTCTCAGAATGTTTTTCGTTATTGACACTTTAAAATAAAGCACCAATATTAGTTCAAACTCGTTTTAATTACTCTAAAATTACAGAGCACTTTCTAAATTTTTATTTATGAAAAACTATCATTTGTCAATGAGCACTATCCACTTCAGCAGACTCATTTAGCCTGAAACTTAAATTTTCAATTACTCGTTGAAGCTTTGCTGTTTAAATTGCATTGATTTCGTCTATGAATCTTTGCTTTAAACATTCTAGATGGGTTGAGTAGTCCCATAGGAAAAAGTCGTCAGGTGTTAAATCTGGACTCTCCGGTGGCCAGTTGATGTCTCCTCGGCGACTAATTACTGTTTCAGGGAATAAATCGTGAAGAGCAGCTAACTAGTCATTTGTTATGTGGGAAGAGGCTCATCCTTGCTGGAAAAAATGTGTAGCGATTGTAGCCAATCGGAACCATACAAGTCCGGATCATTTGGCAATATCGATCGGAACGAAAAAATTCCAAGACACCCTTTACCATCGCAATAAAAGTAAAAATCACATTTATTTTAAATTAATTTACCTATGCAAAGTTTAAGGAATCCGAAGACTAATTGGAAAAAATTATTAATGTGAATTCATATAAAGAAATGTTGGTGAAAATTACTCAATTAATTGGGCAGGTTTTAGAAATTTCGTTCGCTTGAAATGGTTATAGATATATTATCATTGAAGTAGCAGATAATACTTTTAAATCTCCTATCTTACAGGCGTCTTAAGCCACTCGACCATTAGAACCTATTTATTAAATGCCATATTTGTCGATATCATGTTTCAAATTCAGAATTAACACTTTCATCTTACAACTAATTTTTTCCCATATTTTTGCTACTACCAAAGTTTCTAATTAAATAGGTTTTATTTTTATTTGTATGAGTTACCTATTGACTTTAAAAGTCTGAATGAATATAGTGATAGATATATGTTCACTAAAAATTTAACTCACTTCTTTCGACCCTACAATTTTGCAATCCAGAATTCCTCAAATTTGCGGGATTGTAACAATATTTTGGTCTCTCGGATTTGTGGGATTACGGGATTGAAAAAATACAAACTCTACCCTATAATTTTGCGATCGGGGTTGCAATCTTGCTTTTCTCATATTTTCGGGATTTTAGCAATATTTTGGTCACGCGGATTCGCGGGATGACGGGATTTAAAAAGTACAAACTCTACCCTCAAAACATCCTGAAACGTTGCGGAAACTTCAAACCTGGAGTCTATTTTAAAAAAAAAGATTTGTCTCTTTTTTTAGAACTGATGTAACAGAGGGAGATACTCTCAGTTAGCACACATTTTCGAGAGAGAGAGCACTGTCCGCTGCACATAATATGTCCGTTCACTAAATGTATGGTGACAAGACTCTCCATAGTCTATGTTTTTAACAATCTTTTTTTTTAGTCTTCTTAAAATGCTTATTACATTACATTTTCAAGGTATTTTTAAAAATATTACTAGTACCTAAGACGCCTGATTTTAAATGACTGCGGATAGTTCTGCCTTATTTTCATCAAAGTCTTTTTCAACATATTTTTATAATATTACCGGTAGCAAAAATGATTGATACGAAAAGTCTGATAAGTTAAAGGTAACATTACTTTTTTTATAAATTTAATTTAGATTAAATTTGATAATATTATTATTAAGTTCTGCAAGTGTTTTAGTTTTTTATTATTGTAACATCACTATTGGTGTCGCACATCACTAGTGCTAGAGGTGATTGTAACACATTGTATTGTCGTCTGTGGTCACGCTAACAAGCTCTCTGTATAACCGTCACAAGAATAAAAGTCTATCTCATAAAATACAATCAGTGTTTTAATATAAAGTCATCCACATTAAATAGAATAAAACATGGTGTCAGAAGTGCGATCTCGATAATAAATAATAATAATACTGGAAGTTGGATGTTAATAACATAAATTGAAAAATATTAAGTATAATTAAAAATGGCGAAGGACGCGCAAAAGTCACACATACAACATGATTTTCATGCCCTGTCAAATCTGCAAGTGTTGTCAAATAATATGAATAATGATTCAAAATGGAAAAATTGGTGGCAAGACTACGAAATATACCTGGTAGCGTCAGGTTTGGAAGAAGCTACAGAACAAAGAAAAATCGCAATTCTGCTTCATTCAATTGGCTCCAAAGGTATGGAAATTTTCAAATCATTTAACATGAACATGGAATCAAGCACGCTACGACAAGTCAAGAAAAAGTTTGATGAATATTTTGCACCTCACAAAAACTTAACAATGATAAGAAATTCATTTTTTACACGAAAACAAAATAATTCAGAAGACATCAATAATTTTCTATTGGACTTGGAAAATTTAAGTTTGGATTGTGAATTTGGAAATTTAAGAGAATCTCTGGTAAGAGACATATTTATTGCAAATATGTGTGCAAATTTAAATCATATCCGTCAACGCTTATTACAAGATTCTACATTGTCATTACAAAAAACGATTGAAATTGCAAAAACCATCTTATTGTCACAAAGCAATGCAGAGAAAATTAACCAACAAACACACACAGAAAATATTCTTCAAATCAGTCATAATAAAAATACTTCAAGACAGTCGAGAGCATCATGTCAGTCAAGTCTAAGAGGGTCAACTTCAAGAAGATCAAGTCAGTTTGGATCTTCAAGTCGTCATGGGTCACCATCATCATCATCACAGACAAGGTCAAGTGGTCATATCAATCCATGTGGAAGATGTGGTCAGCATCATCGCTACAAGTGCCCAGCAGTCAATGTCAAATGCAGGTCATGTAATTCTTTTGGTCATTTTGCTAAATATTGTTTTAAAAATAATTGTCACAATAAAGTCAGAAATTTAAACTTAGAGTCATCAAAACCCAATGATGACAGTGCTAATTTCACTGAGGGTCATTTTATTGCAACAATCAGAAATATTAATAATAACAATTATTCAAGTCAAGCATGGCACATAGATATAATAATTAATAATAAAACATTAGACTGTATCTTGGATACAGGAGCTGATATAAATGTAATGTCATTGACAAACTTTAAAAAGTTAAATTTATGTAATACAATTTTACAAAAAGTTTTTACAAAAGTGTCAGGATTTGGAGGTAATAAAATACCTATTATTGGTCATTGTGATATTGTATGTCAAATCAATGGAAATGTCATAAGTAAAATAATATTTTTTGTCACAAATATAGAATGTCAATCAGTCTTAGGTCTTCCAACTATTCAGAAATTTGGAATTATAAAAAGAATATTTAATGTTCAATATGATCATAACACCTTATTTACTGAATATAATGACATATTTCAGGGTCTCGGATGTTTACCACCTGTCGTTCATCTCAAACTTCGTCAAGATGCCGTTCCGTGCGTTGATCCTCCGAGGAAAGTCCCATTTGCCTTACAAAACAGACTTCGTGAGGAATTAGATCGCATGGACAAGATGAAGGTCATTGAAAAGGTTACTAAACCTACTTCTTGGGTAAATTCTGTTGTCATAACTGTCAAGGAGTCAGGTAAATTAAGAATTTGTCTTGATCCTAGAAAATTAAATAACTGCATAATGAGAGAATATTTTCCATTAAAAAACATCGATGAAATTAGATCAAAACTTATAGGTGCTGCATATTTTTCACATCTAGATGCTTATTCTGGATTTTGGTCATTGAAGTTAGATGAAGAAAGTAGTGATTTATGTACTTTTCAAACTCCATTTGGAAGGTACAGGTATTTAAGACTACCGTTTGGAATAAACGCAGCAACGGAAATTTTTTATAGGATTATGGTAGATTTGTTTGGAGATCTGGAAGGTATATTAATTTTTGTCGATGATTTTTTAATTTATGGAGAAACTGAAGAAATTCATAATTTTAGGTTAAGAAAAGTCTTGGAAAGGGCTAGAGAAGTCAACTTAAAATTAAATAAGTCGAAATGTAAATTTTTAGTCAAGGAAGTATGTTTCCTAGGTTATATTTTTAGTAAGGAAGGAGTAAAAGTTGACAAAGAGAAAGTCAAAGCTATTTTAGAGTTGCCGTCTCCTAAAAATGTCAAAGATTTACAAAGATTTTTAGGAATGGTAAATTATTTGGGCCCATTCATTGAAAACTTATCAAATAAGTCACAAATTTTGAGAAATTTATTAAAAAATAATGTTATATGGTCATGGGATGAAAATTGTGAAAAATGTTTTAAAACTTTGAAAGAGGCTATTTCAAATGCAACAGTTTTAAGTCATTATGATCCAAAAATACCACTAACTTTATCAGTCGATGCATCAAAATCAGCTATAGGAGCAGTTATTATGCAAAATAACCGTCCAATTGCATTTAGTTCAAAAACAATGACACAGTCGCAGGAAAATTATGCTCAAATTGAAAAAGAATTATTTGCCATACAATTTGGTTGTAATAAGTTTCATCAGTATATTTATGGTAACAAAGTGACAGTACAAACTGATCACAAACCTTTAGTCTATTTATTTAAAAAACCTTTACATGATGTACCAGCTAGATTGCAACGTATGATGTTAGCTCTTCAATCTTATGATTTAAATGTTATACATGTCCCAGGTAAACAAATGTATATATCAGATACTTTATCTAGAGCAGCTTTAAAAGATCATTATATACCCGATTATGAGTCTGATCTACATTGTCATGTAAATTCAATATATATGAACTTAGCTATTAGTGAAGAATATCGTAAAAAATTGAGTAATGCTACTGCTTTGGATGAAACTATGCAAATATTAAAAAAATATTATTATGAAGGTTGGCCGAATAGCAAAGATAAAGTTCATTACACTTTAAAATGTTATTATAATATTCAAGACGAAATTCATGTCATTAATGAGTTAATATTTAAGGGTAATAAATTGCTAGTACCTCAAACTATGAGAAAAGAAATGTTAAACAAAATACATGAAGGACATCAAGGAATAAACAAATGTTTAAGATTAGCTAGAGATACTTTATATTGGCCTAGTATCACTGTAGATATAAAAAATTTAATTGAGCAATGTCAAATATGTAATAAATTTAAAGTTTCTAATCAGAAGGAACCACTGATAAATTATGAAATTAATAAGTTTCCATGGCAACAAGTAGGTATTGATTTAATGTATTTTGATAATCAAACGTACCTCATTGTAACAGATTACTATTCAAAGTTTATTGAAACTGCTTTCCTAAATAATAATTCTACTGCAAAAAATGTCATAATTCACTTAAAATCTATTTTTGCACGTCATGGTATACCAATGTCTTTAGTCTCTGATGGAGGTCCGCCTTTTCAAGCTATTGAATTCAAATCATTTTTATACGATTGGGATATAGAACATGTAGTTACTAGTCCATATCATTCTCAATCTAATGGTCAGGCAGAAAGTTCTGTTAAAATTATAAAAAATATTCTAAAAAAGTCAAAAGAAACAAATACAGATCCTTATATAGCTCTATTACATTATAGAAACACACCTAAAGCCAATTTACCGTCACCTGCTCAATTATTAATGTCTAGAACTTTAAGAATGAATATTCCTTCAACTCAAATTAAATTAAAACCAAAGGTTGTAAGATTCTCAGATTACAAAAACTGCGTTGAAAAAAATAATTCAAAAAATTCTAAATATTATAATGTCAATGCAAAACCTATGTCTATATTTAAAACAGGAGATTATGTGTATTTTAAGAAAAACCCTAAAAGTAATTGGTTACCAGCTGTGGTCAAGGAAAAATTAAAATGTAACAGGTCTTATATTGTTGAAGATTATTATGGTAACACGTACAGACGAAATAGAATTCACTTAAAAATGAGATATAATACAAATGTTAATAATGACCATCTGTCCATGCGATCTGATCCGGCACTTGAAGAGGCAGAAGCTGGAGATGAGGGACAGGTGGGAGAATATAATAATTTGAACAACCCTTACATTACCAGATATGGTAGAGTGGTCAAACAACCCGATAGGTATAATGTCTAATGTCAGTGTATTTAAGATTTTATTGTATTGTATGTAAGCATAATGTCTAATATCAATGTATTTGAATTTTTATTGTTTTTATAAATAAAGAAAGGGGATGTAACATCACTATTGGTGTCGCACATCACTAGTGCTAGAGGTGATTGTAACACATTGTATTGTCGTCTGTGGTCACGCTAACAAGCTCTCTGTATAACCGTCACAAGAATAAAAGTCTATCTCATAAAATACAATCAGTGTTTTAATATAAAGTCATCCACATTAAATAGAATAAAACAACAGCTGTTTCGGCTTACAAGGCCATTTTCAAACTGTGGTTTATTCCACATTGAGACGACGTATTTATGCTATTTCAAATGTGGGCATTAGATTAAATTTACTTGAACAATTAGAAATCAATAAACGAACGAATGACCCAAACTTAACACTAATTAATAAAGTACGGAAAATAATTTACTCACCACTTCTCAGTATTTTCACAAAACCCAAGCAGTATAATGCACCCAAATAATTCATAGCAATAAAGTCATTAGTAAATACTTAAGAACTCATTACCATTTACTGAGGGGAAAACATAGATTGGTTTAACCAACAATAGATCATATTGTCATCGGTGTAACCAGTAATAAATCACCTTCAAAATTTACATTTGAAATGGCATAAATACGTCGTCCCAATGTGGAATAAACCACAGTTTGAAAATGGCATTGTAAGCCGAAACAGCTGTCACAATAATAAAAAACTAAAACACTTGCAGAACTTAATAATAATATTATCAAATTTAATCTAAATTAAATTTATAAAAAAATTAAATGGAGTTCTACGAATTAAACACAAAAACAATAAATAAGTAACATTACTTGTGTAATGTTACCTTTTCAAAGTATTTTTTTAAATTATTTTTACTATTCAAGTATCAAAGATAATTGATACCAAATAATAAAAGATCTTTACGGAATTTTGATATGATTTCAAATTAATATCGCATAATAAAAATCCGTAGTTCTAATTTATATCCCGGATATAAATCAGGATCGGGATTCCAGCATTCTCTTAACGGGTGCCGTAAATCCACTGGCTACCATCAGTGAAAACTCACATAAACAACTAAAATCACTAAAATTCGTAAATAAAAATCGATACTATGTTAAAAATTGTCATAAACCCATATGTGAATTTAATATAACATCCCGTTTGTTCAGCAAACAGCTCACGATTAGGCAAGTAATAAAATCTGCAGTCTAGGGGTCGGAGTTTGGGCTGACGTGACGGAACAAAGTGCAGCAGAAGTCATAAAATGACCTGGGAACGTGACCTCATTACTGCACCAATATGTTCTTGTCATAACTTACGTTAATGCACTTATAGTAAGGAAGAGTTTATTTTAGTTCATACATTTTACACAGTTTTGTAACTTTCTCATTGTGTGTTTCTGTAAATTAAAAGTTTTTAACACTTAAAAGCATCTTGGTATGGAACTACAACATACGAGAAAGGATATCCCTAAAATATTCACTGACAGACTTCAACCATTTTTCATGTGTTTGTTTGTTTTCATTCACATGTTCCAAAAATATGAATGTATTTTCTTAAATTATAGTCTATAACAATACTATTTCGTACTCTAATGTAAAAAATGTATCTTTTAAAGTTCATGTACACTTAACAAATATCAACCAACAATCCCATGTTACCAATCATACACTAGTGATAGCAATACATACCTGCCTGACAACTGTAATTTGTTGAAAACTATGCCATTAAGGTATTCCCTAAATAAATAGTAAATTAACTTCTAAAACCAAGTTAATTATAACTGCTGGTAATAATTATATAATCGGAAATTCAGCTGTGAAACACCACATTTGAACGAAGATAGGTAAAATCTATACAATTGTAATAAAATCATTGTATACCATTCCTGTTATCTCCCACCCCTCCCCAAAATGTTAAGTATATAAACCAAAAATTGTACCAGTCTGAAAATGGCTATAATTAGCTGAAACAGGTTACGGTCAAAAAATAAAATTAGTGAAAAAAATAGTGTGCCAGCGAGTTTTCAAAACATAAAAGAAGAGTTGGTTGCTATTGTTCATAGATAAATTATTTCATGATTATTTACATTTTTGGGATATTTCAAATATGTTTTCCTGTTATTTGAGAACGCATCTAAAAATCCATACATTTTATCGTTGTAAAAATAACAACGATAAAAATCTTTTTCAAAGGTTTTAACGGTATCGTAATGAAAACTCAAATTTTTGTTTGCTTGGTTAAACTAATTAATAATACTATTATAAACAAAACTTTTTTAGCCAGCTGAAACATTTTTATTAATTTTACAATTGACAAAAATATAAAATAATTAGTATGACATATTATCAATTTTGACACTAAAACACTTAAAGCGAAGCTTAGTGCCAAATCACTATTTTGATTAATCTTTATAAGGAATTGGGGTACATTATGAATACCAAAAAATTGCTTTAGATAAATTGAGAGTTTTCCTATCGCTTTGCTTGAGTAGAATACAAATAAATACAGTGTGTGGCAAGCCTACGCACGACGGAAGTGAAACTTTTAGTATTCTTCTCTCTCTCTTTTCATTTCATTCTCTCTTTTTTTCTGTCTATTGACATATTTATAAGTAGCATGTGATAAAAAAAATTAAAAGTTATAAAAATATTGGATTCGAACCCGGGTCCTACATAACGAGTGTCGAACGCTCTGCCTCTAGACCGCGAGGAGAGGTATCTCACGCAAATTAAAGTAAAGGTAAATTAACAAATTTATGTAATTTCTTACTACATTATTACAAATCGTTGATAAATAAAAATAATTAATCAAAATACCGAGCGACTCTACCGGCTCGATTTGTAAGCTATATTTTTATATCATATAGGTACCGTAAAGCAAAGTAATAAAAATAATTAATTAATATCATATAGGGCCTTGATTAGTAATTTTAGTGATTAAAAATAAAAATAATTAATCAAAATACCGAGCGACTCTACCGGCTCGATTTGTAAGCTATATTTCGACCGAAATATCATATAGGTACCGTAAATTAAAGTAAAGGTAAATTAACAAATTTATTTAATTTTTTACTACATTATTACACATCGTTGATAAATAAAAATAATTAATCAAAATACCGAGCGACTCTACCGGCTCGATTTGTAAGCTATATTTCGATATCATATAGGTACCGTAAAGTAAAGTAAGAAAAATAATTAATTAATATCATATAGGGCCTTGATTAGTAATTTTAGTGATTAAAAATAAAAATAATTAATCAAAATACCGAGCGACTCTACCGGCTCGATTTGTAAGCTATATTTCGACCGAAATATCATATAGGTACCGTAAATTAAAGTAAAGGTAAATTAACAAATTTATGTAATTTTTTACTACATTATTACAAATCGTTGATAAATAAAAATAATTACTCAAAATACAGAGCGACTCTACCGGCTCGATTTGTAAGCTATATTTCGACCAAAATATCATATAGGTACCGTAAAGTAAAGTAAAGGTAAATTAACAAATTTATGTAGTTTTTTACTACATTATTACAAATCGTTGATAAAAAAATAAAAGTTATTTAAATATGGGATTCGAACCCGGGTTCTGCTTAACGAGTGTCGAACGCTCTGCCTCTAGACCGCGGTTATTACGTATTCGACCAAAATATCATATAGTCAAAATATCTTAAAGTCGCAGCACGAGAGCATTTTATCACTTTTCCTCGTATTAAAAAAATCACAAAAAGAAAAAAAAAATTAGTTTAAGTGGGGATCGAACCTCGGTTCTTCACGATGAGAGTCGGGGGCTCTGCCTCTAGACCACGAAGCTGAGTTTGGAGGATGACCTAAACTAGGTATATACTATTAGCTAGGCTCCTATAGCGAAATGATCACGGTTTTTCGTGACGGTCATGAGTCGGTTTTACTCCGGTCCTCGAAATTGCATGACGCGCGTAAAGAAGTTTCACTTCAAAAAATAAATTACTCATTAAAAAATATAAATCCAAACTACTAAAAAATTTTTTTTTCAATAGAAACGTATGAACGCATAAAGGAAACAACTTTTAAAAAATACAGTATTATAACTAAGATTATCTGTGACAGTTTCACTTTATTAACTTTTTTCTTTCTTATAAAATTATTTACAAAATAAATAAAAACCAGTTTTTTGCTTGAAATCAAACGTTTCTAGACCCCGTTTGTCAAGCGGTATTAATGCCTTTTACCTACGATATAAGGTAAACCAAGAATAAACACTTTTTTGGCTTGTATCTTCTTCTTAATCGCCATCTAAATGGTTAGCAGGTATTAGTACCACGAACGTCTCTCCGGCAACTTTATTAGATCGATAGTATTTATAATCATAAACAAAAACTTATGGGCCCCCGTGTCTGACAATGTAACTAAGTCAATTATTTTACACAGACTTCTTTGTAAAATCAAACTAATATGATTTGTTAGATAGTTAGTGCACCCTTAGGTAATTTTTGCAAGACAGAGCTAATAGCGTGCCATAAGCGATACGCGTGCTCAACCAGCACGCGTGCCGCTTTATTCACCCCCCTGAAGAGTCACGGAGGCTATAAAAAGGCACGACACTGTATAAATATTATGAACATTAATGTAAGTTTTAACCCTTGTCCGGTGACATGGGCACAATTGTAACTTTTACGTTTTTGAATACGTCATATTTTTATGAAATTGACACACTACATTTTAGAGTTAGATTATGTTGGTCACTAATAGTATGAACACTGTGATAATTTCAGCGCTTAATAAATATATTTTTTTAATGGTTTTATTATATAGCTTGTTAATTACTATAAATAATAAACTTCTCTAACAACTTTCATGTTTATGTACAGGCAGTTAAGATACAGTACGTGGTTTAGTAACTTTTAATTAATCAATAATATTTATAGACACACAAAGTTTTGGACACTCCATTGAAAACACTATACATTGCATGTTAGTGGAAATGCTATTCTATCCAATAAATCTACTGTACAGGATAAAGATAAGCAGTGAATTCAAAAATCTTGTGAAATGAAATGTTAAGAACACAGTCATTTTTACTTACAAAAATATTTTTTTTATAACACATTGTAAAATTCTTGTCCCAAAAAAAGCATTGCCCTAGATATGTAGAAAGAAATACAGATTATAGGACACATTATTATTATTGTAAAGCAGCCCCAGTGGAGGCGACCCAGAGTAAATAAACCACGCATAGGAGGATGGAATAGGTAATGGAAGAACTTAAATTCAACTTAATTGCAAGACTGGAGGCAAGTGGTGAGGGTAAACAGCTTGTAAATATAGCATTTGTTAAGGAGGCGGATTCGATGGCGACTTAATCCTATTTAATCCACAAGCATTTTGTTTTTTTTTTTTAATAATTTTCATACGATATCTATGAAGGTACAATTGTACCTGTACCGCCTCTAAAGAGTTATAAAATTATACCGCTGGACAAAGGTTAAACAGGGAAATATGTTCAAAATACGTGCCCTATATTACTTGGCACATTCTGTTACGGACACGAAGCGCCAGAAAACCTTTATTTTATGAAACACCATTATTATCTCTCGGAGATGCGATTTATTATTGTGAAAGGTGTGTTTACGAGTATTAAGTTAAAATGTGACAGGTTTTGTGGATGATATCTTGTTTAGTAACTAACTAACACGCGATTTCTCGCAAGGGATGGGAATAAAATATTAAACTCTACAAAAGTTTGCCCTGTCACTTGTTACTTGCTTTATCATCAAAATGCTAGTATGTTATTACAGCTATTGAAGTGATTCGATTCAACTATTTGACATAAATTAAACAAGCAAGCAATTCGTGCTGGTGGTTTATGCGTACAACTTTACCTTGAAAGACATTTGAACAACAATAAGTTTTATGAATGAATCAAATAAAGATTAAAGTTTCGTGTGCCTTATAAATTCCGATAAGGAAACGAAAATTTAAAAAAATATATATATCTTTATATATTTACTTTTATATATATGCAACTTAGCTATTTAACTTTGATATATTGCAATGGTCTCGGTCGTTGGTGTTACTGTACGGCTTAATTGCACGGGGGAGCATTATAACACTAACTTGTATCTGATAGTAATAACACGAAAAAATGATCATTAACGTTATTCTTAAAAAAGCAAGAGTTTTTCCAACCGGTGAACTTTTTTATAAATTTAAGGTTCTACCGGTTGTAAATTTTCTTGAAAAATATGCTATCTTAATAGTTTTTAAAGAATCCGAAATGTCCTCCTTAACGCGTTAGTGTAAGACCTAGAACATCAGGGAATATGTATATAAATAAATGTAACACGATGGCTGCACAGCATCACTATAAATACTTGGGCCCAAAGCAAATTAACAAAACCAATTTTACAAACAAAAATAGTGTTACATACGTATTACATCGTATTATCTAAAACCAACATACTGATTGGTATTTTACAGATGATTTTCAGATATTTTACAGATGATTTTCAGATATTTTACAGATGATTTTCAGATATTTTTCAGATGATTTTCAGATATCTTACAGATGATTTACAGGTATTTTACAGATGATTTTCAGATATTTTTCAGATGATTTTCAGATATCTTACAGATGATTTACAGGTATTTTACAGATGATTTTCAGATATTTTACAGATGATTTTCAGATATCTTACAGATGATTTACAGGTATTTTACAGATGATTTTCAGATATTTTACAGATGATTTTCAGATATATTATTTAGCTATTCTGATGCTTTTTCCTATGCGTTTTCAATGATTTCATTACCAAATATTTATAATATTTTAGATAATTACTGGATTTTTAAACTTGATATATCTACTATTTTTAAGCAATTATATTACACAAGTAAATAATATTAATTTATTTAAATATTGTCCAAGTAAATAGACTAGCTCCTCAGTTAATATTTCTCTACTAACTGAGATATTTCAAAACAATCGAAAACGATAAACACCCACTGTAAACTATCTTCTTAATTAATATAAATTTTAATTTGGTTATTTATATTTTTTTTTAGTAATCATATTTCCTTAAATCATAAATAATTACAAACACTAAGAAAGAGTTGTTTCACGGATTTTGAAAAATTCATCCAATTACAAAGTTGATTTTCATGTTCTGTGAAGGTTTTATTCGAGTTCTGTTATTATTTCTGTTTTATGAAACAACGGCCGGCATAGTCCAGTGGTAACGCATTGGACTGCCATTCCGAAGGTCGCGGGTTCGAACCCGGCGTGCGCAAATAAATTTTATTTGATTGATTTGTGTTATTTCACAATTAATTAATTAAAATAATATATAGTATATTTGCGGCACGTTCCAGAGTGGAAGATACTACCAGTATCGCCCTGGTGTAAGACCACCATTCAGAATTGAAACGTTGCTCCAAATGGCTTTAGCCGTGTTTAGTGACTAGATCTGAATAGCCAGGTACTTCCCCACCTTCCTCTTTCCCTTCCCCACTTACCTTCAGCCTCACAACATTCCCCAATCGGGGATGCCATAGTCTCACTGGCTCCAGACGGGAGCAGTTGGGACTCTTGTGAGGTATTCACAATAAAAAAAATAAATAAAAAAAAACGGACTTTTTAACGGATAAATAGATTACTTTTAAAAGTTGAACTTTAACTCTGCGTTTTGACAGTTTAACCTTTTCCTTATAATAGAATCAACTGTTGCCAGGAAGTGAGAAAAATAATTTGATCTCCGGTTCTCTCATTTTGGCTCACAAAAAAATCATTTTTCAACCCATCATTCATAATTCTTCCTACACTTTAGATAAGATCAACGCCCTTTTGAAAGAATTCAGAATAATTTAATAGGGTAGGAACTGACATTGACGCGCCCTTTTCCAACAAAGAAAATCCTGATTCTTAACAGCAAACATTATTAAAAAAAAATTCTTATGGCTGGTACACGTTTTTACTTGGTTATGAATGATCATATTATACGTACAGTACGTACCCAAAGGATTGTAACCAGCGATTTCTGAGCAAATTTTGAGTTAAAAACGTACATGTCATTTGGCTGTCCGATGATATTATTTTCCAATATACAACAAAAATTTCCATCACACCTCGCCTCGGGGTTAATGGGAATAGCCTAGCGAATCAAGTGATCGCACTCTATCTCGTTCTATCAGTACAGTAATAGATAAGAGAGAGCACGCATCACGTGATTCGTTGCGACTTGTAGCAGTGTCATCAGAGGCGAAGCGTGGTAGAAAAATATATGTTTTGTTTTTAAGAGAAAAAATTAAATTGGCTGAAAATATTAAATTGCTGGTTAAAATACTTCGGGTACGCGCTGTTACACCATGTAGAAAAATAATAATATTTAGAGAATTAATTACATTCATCGCAGAGCGCAGTACCCAACAAAGGCCCCCAACCTGTATTAAAGCATATGTTTTATGTGATACTGCCTAATAAGAAATTGCAACTTAACGGAGTTGAGGTGGCTAAGGCATCCCCAATTCCTAGTAACAATCTATTCACTCCCCTGCTTATGGTTAATTATGATTAGGTACGATGCGATGAATAGAAAATTCCTAGAAGTGTTATATAAACCTACTGCAAAAAAGATATCTTCAAATAACGTAATACATTTATATTCTAAGGCGCCAAACAAGCTAATATATATTATTAAAATAAATACCGGATCGTCCAATCATGTCCAATTTTCTAATTACGTCCCGTGCGTACGAACCGTATCTAAATTTCTCTAACAAACAATTAGCAGTGTTAATTTCAAGTGTCCTGCCAGATTAGTATGATACTGTATATTATCTGCCCGTAAAACATATAAATAAATTAGAATAATAACATGTGTACATTCTAGCATCACGTTCATCAATTAAATGCACTGTACCTACATATAGCTGTGTATTAGTGATCGACGAACCGGTGGATGCAATCTGTTGACATAAATTGATAATAGTTTGACTAGTCCATAGTTAGTATCAACATAGATCATTGTAGAAATGTATTGTATATTTGTACAGCGCCCTTGAGGTGATTTTGCACAAAAACGGCGCTATTCAAATCATCCAAATTATTATTAATCAAATGAATAAACTACTAGTTATGTGAGCAGCATTGGGGGTCGATGATCAAAATATGTGGAGATTTATTAAGAGTACAACATTAAGGGCCCACTATTCGAATTTCATCCAATTTCCGAGATATTTTCCTTAAAAGTTTGAAGTTTTTAAGCTCTTAAAAAAATATATGTTATTCTTTAAGATAGTATCTATTTGTTCCAAAAGCCGAAACGGTAATTATTTGAAATTCCCTCGATAGAAATAAATCGCAAAGTATGCTCCGAAAAATATTATTAACACTTTTATTTCTGTTATTTTACAAGTTATATGTATGAAAAAAATCACAATGCTTCTTTTAATGCTACTCAATAGACCCCATAAGTAATTTTTGCTATTTTTGAAATACGCCGTGATTTATTAAACATTTTCACAACTGTCGCTTACGCCTATTGCTTTTAAATCATATTTATTATAGCGCGCTCGCTCCGACTTGCAGATTAAACTATCTTTCTTTGAGAAGTTCATTCGCCAACTCGAGGGCTTTGGGGGCAGACGTGTCGTTCATCGTTCTATGATCTACAGACGTGCGATTACGTGCAAATATTTGAATTTATAAAGATAATTTTTACGCGTGTAAAGTTTATGAGTTAATAAATATTGTTTTTTCAAAGATGGGAAATACACGAAAGATATCCCGTATTTCAAAGAAAAAATGTTATCTCATAAAATTATATCCTATCTAATAGGTGAGAAGAAAAAAATACAATTTTTGATTTATAAGCTTATATTTATTATAAACGATAATTTACTATAAAAATTAATAATTCATATTTTTATTTATGTATTGTGTAGTAAAAAGTTATTATTTTTTTTTCAGAATAGGTACTTTGGGAAATAAAACTAATTCCAATGCATTAGAAATTACGGGGTAAATTTTTATTAATTTAATTTTCTTGTTGTCTTGTCTCTTTTCTTGTTCCTATACGATCGTGATTTATTTGCGAATTAACTTTCTACGTACACAAATACACACGTCACTTTACATCTGCTCCTTAGAGTAATATTACTCTAAGATCTGCTCTAATGATTCACAATGCAACGATGTCCGAAATATAATATAATATGTAATAATAATATGGGCCACCTGTTTCAAATAACAATACTCGAACGTGGAATCCAGAAAAATAATGAACGGGCCAGCGAAAAAAGCTATCGAAAGTTCTGAAACTGTGGGGAATATAATTAAATAAAATAAAATACTTTTTTGTTTTAAAACCACGATATTTATTAATTTAAGAACCGACCGGTTTCGCTTTACTTAAGCATCATCAGGGTACAAATTAATACTAAACAAAAAGTACATAATGTGTGCATATATATAACAAAATATAGAGGGAGACAACATGATACAAATATAAGCAACACAAAGACGGTCATAAAATACATTAACATAAGTGCACAAGTAATGGAAAAACCGCTAGATAATTATGTAGACTAATGGGTTATACGAATAAATCGGGAGAAACAAAACATCAACTGGCAAGGTGGTAAGGAGGTAAGGAGAACTGGGAATTTTTTATGGGTTTATTGGAAACAGACTTAATATTGGACTACTTGATATGTCTAATTGATTATTAAGTATCTGACTTTTGGTTTTTACAGCTTTTTTAATTTCTAGTGCCTCTAAATTGTTTAGTCTGTTACCATGTCCGTTTTTATGTAAGATGTTAGCACCGGTGCTATGACAGAATGTATGATCTTTATCGATCAAATGATTTGCAAATTCGGAAAAACCGTTATTATTGAGGTTTTATTGATGTTTTGTTTTTCCCGATTTATTCGTATAACCCATTAGTCTACATAATTATCTAGCGGTTTTCCATTACTTGTACACTTATGTTAATGTATTTTATGACCGTCTTTGTGTTGCTTATATTTGTATCATGTTGTCTCCCTCTATAATATATTTGTATCATGTTGTCTCCCTCTATATTTTGTTATATATTTATTTATTTATTTATTTATTTATTATATTTTACGCCCAGAGGGCTTTTACATATATACATAAAGGCAGTACAATTTAACATGAGAAAGAAATATACATACATACATAAATGAATTAAAAATAAATGCATTAAAAATTTAAATTTAAGTTCAGTGAAAATTAAAGACCAAAATTTAAAGTACTGTGATCAGAGAATCACAACATTATTGTTAGGTATTGGTTCGGTATTGGTTTCGCATAGTATGAAACCACTGTACCGGGGAATTAGCTAGTTGCAGGAGTTCGGAACTGTTTGATTTGTATTTTAATATTTTATATAAGTTAATTTTAATGATGAAACAACTTTTTTTTTATAACTAAATAATACTACAGATTATGATGTTTTATAATGCTTTTATGAATCATACATTTAATTTGCCGATGTAGTTGATAAATTTAACAATGAACTTCTTTAGTGAGAACTTGTATCATGGATAAATGATTTGATTATTTCATGTTTATATTGTATCAGTGACATATTCCATACATCTATGTGCGAATACATATTTCCCAAGTTTTGAATTCTGTGGAGTGGTATATTGAACTGCGTCCTGGTCGTAGTATTACCACAATAAAACGGTATTACTGACCTTGTGTTTCTGGCTGGCACATTCAAATTTATGAGCGCCAATAATTCAGGGCTGTCAATTGTATTATGCAAGATTTTAAATAGAAATACTAGATCGAAAAAAGTTCTTCTGTCACTCAAAGTTAATAGATTAGATAACCGTAATAGATAAGTGTAGTTTATTTGTTCTTTAGGTATTTTTAGTTTATAATTTAAAAAGCTTAGGAATTTTTTTTGTACTCTTTCTATTGTTTGAGAATGCGCATTATAGTCGGGAGACCATACAGTTGAATTATATTCAACCTGACTTCTCACTAGTGATGTGTAAAGAAGTTTCAATGTTTTAATGTTGGTAAAATCTTTAGCCACTCTTAGTACAAAACCTAACATTTTTAAACCCTTCTTTGAAATATTTTCAATGTGAGGTATGAAGCTAAGTTTGGTGTCGAATGTAACACCTAAGTCATTTATTTGGGAAACAGATTCGAGAATGATGTTATTTATTGAGTAATTAAAATAAATCGGATTTTTTATTTTGAAAAATCTCATAGTTGTGCATTTATTAACATTAAGGTATAGCTTATTATCGTTACACCACTGAACTAATTTTGACAAATTTGCTGAGAGAATATAACAGTCGTCCAGGTTTCGAATTGCTTTAAAAAGTTTCAAATCATCTGCAAACATAAGTACGTCGATGCCTTTAAAAATATTACAAATGTCGTTCACAAAAAATATAAATAATACAGGTCCAATGTGGGAACCTTGCGGTACCCCACTGGATGCAAAAAAATCATATGATGATTCCCCATTTAGTTTAACACTAAGTTTTCTATTTGAAAGATAGCTTATAAACCAATGCAACATATTTCCACGAACTCCAGCTTTAAACAGTTTTTCTACGAGAATAGCGTGACAAACCTTGTCGAACGCTTTGCTGAAGTCAGTGTAAATTGAATCAACTTGAAGCTTCTTCGCCATTGCATCGGAAATGAAATTTTGATACAGAATGTGGTTAGTTAGTGTTGATTTTCCGGTTATAAAACCATGCTGTTCAGTACATATAATATCTTTAAATGAACTAATTATTTTATCCAGGATAAGCTTCTCAAAGAGTTTTGGAATTGTTGATAGTATGCATATCGGTCTATAATTAGTTACTTCGTTTTTATCCCCTTTCTTGAAGATAGGTGTTATATAACTATGTTTCCATAGATCGGGAAATATACCTTTCGATAAAGAATGACTAAAGAGTGTGTACAGGGGATAAGCAAGAACGGTGACACACTTCTGTAAGAGTAGTGGTGGAATGTTGTCAGGACCAGCATTTTTATTGGGATCAAGAAGTTTAATTTGTTTAATAATTTCGTTTAGTTCGATGTGTACATGTGACAGGTTTATATTGAAATTAGGAGAATAGTTAGGTAAGGAGAACTGTTTGGGTTGACTTTTATCGTAAACGTTCTTGAAGAAGTCGGCAAAAAGATCGACAATATTTTTGATACCATCAGCCTTTCGGTCTTCAAGATACATAGTATTTGGTATATCAGAGTCTCCACTTCTTAATGTTTTACTGAATCGCCAAAAGCGTTTTATATTGCTAAAAATATCATTCTCTGTCTGCTTTACATAGTCGTTATAACATGCCCTAGAAAGTTTATTACAATCCTTTCTTATTTTAGAGAATTCTATGTACAACTTTGAGGTTCCGTGATCCTTATACATTTTGTGAGCTGTTTTTTTACGTATAATTAAATTAATCAAATCTTTATTAAACCAGACTGGATATTTAGATTCCTTATATTGAGTGTAAGGGACAAAGCGGTTTATATGATTACTTAGAATTAAGTAGAACTGTTCAGTATTATGATTTAAATCATCACTTTCTAAGAAAGACCAGTCTACTAATGTAAGCGAGTCACACATACCTGAATAATCAGCATTTCTGAAATTATAGCATGATCTCGTAGGTTTCGGAATTTTTTCGCCAAAGTCTGTTATACAAATATTTAATGGAGGATGATGGATGTCAGGGGGTATGACAACTTCTATGGCTTTACTCACTTTTATAGATTGAGAATTGAAGAAAACGAGATCCAATACACGATTGTTAATGTTTCTAACAAGATTATGTTGATTTAAGTTTAAATATACTGACATATCGAGTATTACTCTTTCACATTCGGAGGTAGTTAAATTACAAGTATTCGACAGTTCAGGGTTGTGCATATCCCAATTTACATTTGGAAGATTGTAATCACCTACGGCAATAAATTTGGCATCAGGGTATTTTGCTTTAAATATTTCCACGTCTTCATAATGGTTTTTAAATATAACAATGTTGGCTGAGGGGGGGAGGTATACAGAACAAATTATTATTTTCTCACTTTTACATTTCACCAATACAAATAATTGTTCAACGTTGCTGTTTTTTGTTTTTAATTTCTTAGAAGAAAATTTCTTTTTTATTGCGACGAGGACACCACCTCCTCTTGACTTAGAGCTGGTTACGTGGTTTCTGTCCATCCTATAAACATTATAGGAGGCTAATCCTAGTTCAGAAGAATTGATGGATGGATCTAACCATGTTTCAGTCAGTACCACAGCTTCACATATTATTGATGGTATACAAATTCTAAAGTTATCTAGTTTCGTTCGAAGTCCACGTACATTTTGATAGTAAAGGTTTAGTGAGCTAGATTTTGATAGTTTTTTGTTTGAGCCTTCACTATTTTTGGTGTAGAATTGACATACTTAATAGTAATGTTGGTTTCGCCGTTTTTTAATCTTGATTCGAGTTCACTTCGTAAAAGAGCAAGTTCATTTCTTTGGAGATTGGTGAGGTCGTTTGCTGCTTTGACACCGTTCTTCAACTTTGCTCTGTTCATCAGAATAGATTTGGACATCGTAGAATCCTTGAATTCAATCTTAATGGGTCTTGTTTGGTCGGGTTTCTTGATTCCCAATCGGTGAATCTTGATCTCATTTGGATTAAAGGTGTTTTCAAAACCCTCCAGGGAAGATGAAACCTTCTGTATATCTTCGGTGATTCTCGTTGCAGTTGATTGTGAATTGCTCTCAGGGATGTTGAATAATATAATGTTTTTAGATCTTGACTTCCTTTCCTCCAACTCAGTTAGCATCTCACAGATGTCGGTCACATTGTTTACAGATGACGGAATTTGAGGAGGAATGTTTTTTTGCATTTCTTTGTATGCCTGCAATTCACCTTCCAAGGTGCCAGTTTTGGCAGCTATCGCTGCCGACATGCTGCCAATTGCGGCCAAGACTTCACATGATATTGGCGTGATTTTTGCTATTTGGTCCTTGGTAAATTTATTAGTAGGGTCAAGAAGTACCTTGTTAATAGCGTTTACTGCCTTTTCTGCGTTGTAGATAAATGCCTGGACATCCATTGTGACAGTAAAAATATGTTTTTCAGTTTTTATAAATTTTTGTTTAATAAATATTTAAACTTTATTTTTGAGCCACTGGTTGAGCTTCACTGTCACAAGTTTCAGATAGGTAGTTCGTATAGGTACTGTACTTATCAAGAAGTGTATTTGATGTTTATGTTTTTGCTTTATTGGTTAAATGGTACTAAAAACGAAAGTTTTAACACTTAATTCACTAAAGTTAGCACTGTTTGTTAATTATATGTTTAGTTTTAGTGTTAAGATTCACTGTAAATATGTTTATTTTTATTATTTAAACAAGAGACAATTTTTTGACATTTGCACTGCCGAGGAGTATTGTTGTATTGATTATATATGCACAGTATATATATATGTATATATATGCACACATTATGTACTTCTTGTTTAGTATTAATTTGTACCCTGATGATGCTTAAGTAAAGCGAAACCGGTCGGTTCTTAAATTAATAAATATCGTGGTTTTAAAACAAAAAAGTATTTTATTTTATTAAATATGTCAAACCACAAAGTGATTGCTTTCTACAATAATATAATTTAGTTCAGTGATGTTATTTTTTATGTCGGAAGGAGGCCCTGAAGAAAATAATTTCTCTCAGAGCCTGTGTCATCTTTGAGAATGCTGTATAGAGGGTCTTTTTTGAGGAGGAGGGAGTGAACCTGTCCTGAATGTCAACTGTACAATTTCTTCCCAGAATTAACTTTATTGTACGTTTTTTGACTAACCGTACCTTGGTGTTCTATTTTCAATAAACTCTTTAATTATGTTTCAGATGTGAAATCTATACTCTGCTACAGAATGTTTTGCCCAAGTCTTGTAAAGATGCAAAGGCACGGACGTAACAATAAAATCATTTGAGCCCTTTACTGTTATTTAAAAGGTCACTTGAAGTGCAGTTATAATCAATGATTTTATTTTTTTTCTAGCTTCCACGAATAATTTGAAAAGGCATTATCTAAGGATTATACTCTTAAGGAGAATATAGAAAATGTAGAAAGGTGAAACGGATTTAAGATTTTCGATGAAATTATTGTGTTGTGAAATATTTATTTTGTTATTTATTACTTTATTTTTTTTTTACAGTTTTACCGTACGCGGCCTTGTTGTAGAGTGGTATATCTAACTGTCATGGAAAGTTTTTTTCTGAGCTTTAAGAGAAAGGTTTCTTAAAGATACTGGAGTTATTCTAGGGCTATGTTAGATTTTTAACATCGATCACCGTAATGCTTGCCTTCCTGAATAAATCTAATTTTATTTAATCATTTACGGCCAAGATGTTTTTGACAATGGTGTGTTTTTATCTTTCTGTATTCCAATCATTTAGCTTGGCTTCTAGGGTTGTGCCCCAGTATTGCTTTTTGGAGACTGTAAACGGATCTCTCGGCATTTAATGAAACTGCAGCAGAACAAAGGCTGTTGCTATATTGACGTTCATGGTATGTTTTGCTCAGATTGACGATAAGGTTTCCAGATCCGCATTTCGCTCGAAGCATGTTTAGGGCAATAAGTTCATAGTTTAGGGTTCTTTCACCGTATTTATGGGAACATTTCAGAACCACCAATCTTTCATTTTGAGTGAATCTTGTGCTTGTGATTAAATTATATTTGACAATTTAAACAAATAATATTTAGAGAAGTTAAAAATAAAATTGAAAGTTCACTGAAAGCTTAAACTATTAAAAGTAGTAATTTCATAAAAATGTAAATAAATAGAGCCCCTTTCACATTTTAGAATGTAATTTTATGTTGCTTACATGTTTTATTACTCTTTATAATTATTGAATTGTTTAAATGAATAAATAAATAATTACAAAAAAGTCTTCTGATTTGTAAGTCCTCAGGAAGCACTAAGGATCTTTCTATCTATCTTTATAATATAATAAATTTGATGAGCATAAAAATGTAAACGTGTATATAATTTATATAAATGTACAAAAGTAGATATTACACGTGTATAAATATTATATTGCGCATATTATACAAGATGTCGGGGGTAAAGTGCACAAACTTCGGGAGGTGATTCTAATTGATAGTACAAGTAAAAAAGAAAAAAAAACTTTTTTTGGAATTCCAACGTTTTAAGATAGTTTTCGAGTAAAAAAGTTTAATTTTTTGTATAGAAAAAAAAACAATTTCTTCTACGGAAAATAAATTTTTGTGGAAAAAATTTGGAAATTCGAATAATTTCCATTTCATTTTTACTTCTTCTAGCATTTAGAATAACCTCCTGAAGTTTGAGCACTTTACCCCCGGACACCCTATAAAGATAACCATATAAGAAAAACCTTATTGATGTAAAAATATATTTATTGATTTTATAAAAGTTATAAATTACTTTTATAAAAGTGATAATAGTATTTTAGTAAAGTAAAGTAATTTGTATACCTATTCAAATAACTTTCGTAAATGTTTTTTGTAAAATTTAAAAAAAAAATTAATTAATTAAATCCGTAATAAAACCCATATTTTGAGAACCATCTTCATTTCGACTTTGTTCGTAGAGTAATAATAACTAGAGACCGCACTAATATTTGTACAAATCGTTGACATACTCGCAAAATAAAGCTCTCCCTTTCAGCTCGGTTCCATTAACGTACAAAAAACAGAGACAAACAATTTCTGTTAAAAACATACTGTGTAAACGGGAAGCGACTTTTTGGAGCGGGCGAAGTTCACGCCAGTGTGATTTGCTCGGTGCTAACTAAAAATGGGTCTGTTTTTCTAAAATTGCAATAGATGTCGGTAATTTAATTTCGTTATTTAAAATATTAAATAACCCCCAAAATTATTCCTAATACGAATTCAGACACCTCTGTCGGATTCTTTTAACACTAAATATTGAGTGTTGCCCAAATCTAAATTCTTTACGCGGAAAGCGGGCCCTTAAGTCAGACTATAAATTTAATATTAGGTTTATACATTTTTATGTGAACTGCACAAGAGTCCCAACTGCTCAAAACCGTCTGTAGCCAGTGAGACTATTACATCCCCAATTGGGTATGTGGTGAGGCTAAAGGTAGTGGGGAAGTAAGGAGTTTGGGGGAAGAGAAAGGTTAAAATGTACCTGGCTATTTAGATCTAGTCAACAATTAAGGCCAAAGTTCTTTCAAGCAACGTTTCAATTCTGAATCGTGGTCTTACACCAGGGCGATACTGAGAGTGTATTTCGCTCTGGAACGTGCCGGAAGTATAATATATATTATTTTAAATTAATAAATTGTGAAATATTACAATAATTGGTCAAATAAAATATATTTATTTTTCGGAATAACTTTATTGAGTAAAACCTCAAATTGTAATATTTAATTATTGAAAACAATATTAGCGATTTCTAAACGAAAATCTGAAACAGAAAAGGATACGGTCACATCTAGGACTCGAACCCAGGACCCTTGCCTTGCCGGGGCACCGCTCTACCACTGAGCTAATGGGACCCTATCCCCCTCGGTCACTTTTAACTGTAACACACTTCAAATAAGAACTACCAACACTGTCTTCATTTTTTCACCGCACATTTTTATTGGCAACTATCTTTATGTATGATCGCAAGATTCAACCCGACTAAATGCAATCTAGACAGCGTCTTTTTAGATAAACCTATCTTTTTTTTTATTGTGCGACATCTATTGACTTTTTTGCAAGTCTAGAATGAATATTTATTTTTCGGAATAAATTTATTGAGTAAAACCTCAAATTGTAATATTTAATTATTGAAGACAATATTAGCGATTTCTAAACGGATGTTTAGAAGCTTTCTAGCTCAGTGGTAGAGCGGTGTCCCGGCAAGACAAGAGTCCTGGGTTCGAGTCCTAGATGTGACCATATCCTTTTCTGTTTCAGATTTTCGTTTAGAAATCGCTAATATTGTCTACAAAAATTAAATAAAATACACTTGCGGACGTCGGGTTTCGAACCTGCGTCCATAGGATTCCTAGTTGAGAGTCTTATCCTTCATCGTCTTATCAATATTTTTATCTACTATAATAATTGAACTCATCTTGAACATATCTAGGAACGAAATTATTTTTTGGTTAATTTATCAAACTGGCTTTGGGATTAAAATTATATTGGAGTTCTACAAATTAAACTTGAAAACGATAAATAAACAATTTCTTACACTAGAAGGTCGAGAAGAAAACTGGTTGATCTCGGTAATAATTCACCGTCTAATTCCTACCTCATGCCGCAAACTGAACAATATAATTAGCAAATAGTTGTAGCCACATCGGTGGGTGTATTGTAAGTTTTGGTGTGTTGATCTTCCGAAAAGTCTACGGTTTCATATAATATATAAATAATGTTTCTCATCACAACCTTCATCAGGCCTCAAAGCCTTGCTTTAACTACAAGTCTGCTGGTGATCTTACTCTAAGTCACAGAATATAACAGTAACGGTTAGTCGTCCGAGAGAATAGTGAGTGTAGAGGCTGTGGTAATTTACTTGCTTTTGTCATTGGTTGCAATTTTTTTAAATCTGACGAAAGTATTAAAATTCATTAGGATAAAAATCAATTCGTAAAGTTTTTTACTATATTACACCCATTTTATTAAATATAAAACTGTTGAAAATAAATTTAACTGTCCTTAAACTGAACGGGAGTCAACCGCTCTAACAACTGAGCCTCGTCGGTCGATATTTAATATATGTCCTTCATAAGTTAATATAATGCTTTGTCATCAAAAACAAGTCTATCTGTCGATTTTCACCTCGATCGGATGTCGGGAAGCGGGATAATTTCAGCTTTCAATCTTTCCATTCATTTATTACCGAAAACAAAAGTGAAATTGAAAGAGATGCCTTTAAAAAAAATCATATCTAGAATTAGAATGAAAAAAGTCGTATGGAAAGACAAAACACACATAGAGCAAAGTTACCATGTCAAAACGAAACACATATAGCAAAGTTACCATGTCAAAACGAAAAACATAGGACAAAGTTACCATGTCAAAACGAAATATATAGGACAAAGTTACCATGTTAAAACAATTTTTTATGTTAAAAGAAAAATGTAAAATTAAATATTCAAACAATTATTACGGAAAAATTATCTTCCAAAATCCACCCAAAAATTGAATGCGCAAATTATTTACGTAAAAAAAATAATGAAAACCTCCACGTATTACGTTTTGATACAAATATATTTATTGCTTAGTGAATGACTTCAAAAAAATATTTCACGAAATCAATCAAATTCAGAAATTTCACATAATGCTTAATGTATGATCATTCTGAGGTTTAGTACCATTTTTTAATACTTCCTAACTTTCCTTTATCCTATCTCCCTCATTCCCACATTCTTTCAGCCACATGATTTAGGGATATCATAGTCCTACTGGCTCAGGACAGTGAAATCATTTAGAACTCTTGTGTGGTATTCATATATAAAAAATTACGAGTGTGTTTTTATAAAAAAAAAATAGTATATTATTAGGCTAATGTCTGTCAAACCCATTCGCTATGTGGGCTAGCTACAAACGTATCTCTAATATCCAAAGAGAACTGTTGAGGTTTTTTTTTTTTTCTTTCCTTTATTCGTAAAATATATTTGTATACAGTTTTTTACATGCTTTTAGACTACCACACTAGACTCATGTCCGTATTATTTATTTAATAATTAGGTTATTTATTTATTTTATTATTAGGTTATTTATTTATTTAATTATTAACGCCCTTTTAGGAGCTTTTTTACTTTTTTTTAGGTATACACAGTAAAAAATATACATAGCTGAACTGCTTCGGTAACAATAATTTATTTATTTATTTTGTGATAAATTGAAGATGTCCGCTGACTCAGTATAGTTATTTCCCTCCAAAATTATTCTGGCAATTACATAATTAACATTTTTTTTTTATTAACAAAATTTTTGATACATATACAATTTAGGTACATACATAGTAATATAGAAAAAGAGTAACAAAAAAATCCCACAAAGGCGAAGCCTGAGCGTGGGTATTATAGTGTAAGGATAAAACAGTGGTGTTTAAATTATTTTTTTTTAAAAAACTTATAAGTATCTATAGAGATCAATGTGATTGTTTTTTTTACAGAAACACACACACACACACAAACACACACACACACACACACACACAAATTAAAAATATACATAATTTCTGCACTGAAATGAATGCGTTATATTCGTTTTTTTTAAATTAATTAAAAAAAACAGCGTTTTGCTACAAGACTATTCATACTTTCATCGTTCTGCTGTACGCTTCCAGTTGAATAATCCTTCCAGCATTGAGATTTAAAGCAAGTAATTAGTTCGGGACGTTTCCCTAGGCTTATAGTAGTTTACTTAATCCTTCATTAAACTGGGCTTTTGGAAACAATTTGGAGAAGCCGGGACTTGCTATTTGTTATCATATAATTCTGAACAAATACGGTATACGAACTTGCTCATGTATGTATTAAGTAGTAATAAGTAATAACATTTGATATTTGAGGAACGCTGCGCGGCTCTTTTCATACAAAACTTAAATTTTGAATTTGAGACCCAAATACTCAACTGAACGAAATAATTCCCTTTTTAATCAAAAGGTTAAACAAATATCTAACACAAATATGTACTAATTTATTTAACTGTGCTTTAAATTATAAAATTTCATCCATTAAACAATTCAATTTTGCAAAATTTTGGTATTTTTTTGTGAGTTAATTGTATTTATGAAATAAATAATGCTGCCCTAATTAATATGTTAATATAATGAAAGGCGTTTTTTGAGGTAGAAATTTTAATTTAGACACGACAAATTTGTATTCCAACCGTAAAATGTAAAATTTAATACACGTTTATTAGGAAGACTGTTCATTTTTTACACATCTTAGCGTAATAAATTTAGTTAAAGGACTGGTCTGAAACAGCTTATCTCGACCAGTGAGCTCTGGCGTTATAAGATTGGCATAGATATTGATGGCATATTTTGATCAACGCAAATATTTTCAGCTCCCGTGCGTCATTTACACCACAAACTTTAAAAAATCAACTGAAATAAAAAAATACGACAACTTGTTTGCTACACATGTAATAGAGTTTTTGATCTCGCTCGAGGTTGTATAGTACCTAACAACAATATTATCAGTAAACAAAATAAGCAATAGAATCTCTTTATTTGATAGTTTTACTATCTACATAGCATATGTCTGTAAAATTATCCAACAATGGAAAAGTTAAATATGAAGCAAATTTATCTTAATCAGTAATCTGAGCTTTGACAGATCGCAGCCGAACTGCGAACTACCGAACAATGGTTGTTGATGAGCTACGTAAATATACGTGGTGGGCGCACTGCCGATGCCGAAGTCAATAGCTGAAACAATTACCCAGAATTCTACATAAAATCAGCAGACATCGCTGAACATAGATGACACCATTGTTCCAGCAATTAATATACTGTTTCCTTGATAATGCCACTGGGGTTAGGTTGATCCGTACCCAATTAATGAAATAAAGGAAGACATAATGCCTTTTTTGTAAAAGGCTTTATTCTGTTACTAATGAGTTGGCTAAATTTCAGAATGAAGATTAAATATATCCAAATACATATGACCGAAGGAAAGAGGGTTGAATTAGCTCAGTGGTTAGATCATAGCCCCGCAAAGGTTTTTATTTATTTATTTATTTCTATATAATAATTACAGTGTTCAAATAATTATTTATATTTGTACATGATATATTTCAAACTTATAACTATAATATGTTGTGTGTAAGGTATGTTTTAGAAGGTGAAACTGTATGTGAGTAATATTGTATGTTTCGTGAACACCTCACTAGGAGAACCTCTGCAGAGGTGTTTACGTGGTTATGTATAGGTGTGACAAGTATTTATGTGTTGTAGAAGAAAGTTTTTATTTTTTATAAGTTTTAATTTTAATTTTAATTTTTTTTTGGTGTTTGTAAATTGAATATTCATAATAAATATATAAAAAAATATCAATATATATATAAACATATATGTAAGTGCATATATTTGTATTGTAAGTGTGAGTATAGTTAGTAAAATCTCGAAAAACGTGTTTATTTATTATACACTTTTTATGGTTTAGTTATGTTTGGTTTGGAGTTATTATGTTTTTAAAAAATAAAATATCTTGATTATTGATCCAGGCTGTGATATGTTTTTTGTGAATGTTTGCGGATGTATTTGCAGTTAGTAGTTGCTTCAGAGTAATGGGCATACAATTAAACAGTTTAGTAGCGTAGTATTGAAAGTGTCTTTGTCCGTGTGTGGTGTGTGTTAATGGTATGTTTAGTGTTTTATTTGTTAAGGATCTGGTTTTTAACGAGGATCTAGGTTCAATTCCTAGATGCCACCGTATCTTTTTCTAATTTTTCTGTTTCGAATGTTTGTTTAAGAATCGCCTATATTGTCTCTAATGATTAAATTTGTAGGTTTTACTCATTAGGTTATTCCAAAAATAAAAAAAAACAATTAGCATTCCAACTTTCAAAGAATTTAAATATTTTAATTTGATGAATTGTTCAAATTCCATGAAATAACTCATCTTTATTGAAGAAAGTTCATTTGCTCATCAATATTTTTTCACTGCCAATTTTTAGATGTTCCTTAAATCTGGTCTTCCTGAGGATAGCTTCAAGAAAAAGCCATCCAAATTCAATCTGATTATTCATATCTAAAATTTAAAATGTATAAGATTATCTTGGAAAAGATATTTATTGAGAGGCTGTTTTGGGGAGACCCTTTGACCATTCCAACTGATCTCTCTTGACTCATCGCTTTGCGCCGCAGCGGTAGGGATAGATCATAGGACCTTCACTCCTTCACACACTGATCTCTAGATTCCTACACATCCTTCATACTTTTTCCTTCCAAGAACTTCCTCTCCTTCCTTTTCCTATAAAAACACTCCACGCAGCATCCCCAAAGAAGACGATTATTTTCTATTATTATTATATTTCTATTTCTACTAGTATTTTCATGGCTTTCTGTGTGGGGTTAATGCAAAAAAACATATATTTTTTAAATCATCTATTTGATATTTTGACATATTATTATATAAAAATAAAATACTTCATTTAAAAACCACGAATTATTGTAAATTTTATTAAGAAGAAGCATCTTCAGGGTTCAACACCTTGAACTTTGAAACTTTCAAAACTTTGAACCCTAAAGATGCTTCTACCAAGCGAAACCGGTCGGTCTTTATAAAATTTACAATAATTCGTGGTTTTTAAACAAAGTGTTTTATTTTTATTGACTAATCATTTATTTGAATTTCGATTTTGTTTTTCTTGAGTATTTTTTTTATAAATGTCATTCCTACCCAATTGGGATTTGATTCAGTTATTAGTATGGTTGACTCATCTATTTGAATTTCAATTTTGATTTTCTTGAGTATTTTTTTATAAATGTCAGTCCTACCCAATTGGGATATGATTCAGTTATTAGTATGGTTGACTCATCTATTTGAATTTCGATTTTGGTTTTCTTGAGTATTTTTTTATAAATGTCATTCCCACTCAATTGGGATTTGATTCAGTTATTAGTATGGTTGACTCATCTATTTGAATTTCAATTTTGATTTTCTTGAGTATTTTTTTATAAATGTCAGTCCTACCCAATTGGGATATGATTCAGTTATTAGTATGGTTGACTCATCTATTTGAATTTCAATTTTGATTTTCTTGAGTATTTTTTTATAAATGTCAGTCCTACCCAATTGGGATATGATTCAGTTATTAGTATGGTTGACTCATCTATTTGAATTTCGATTTTGGTTTTCTTGAGTATTTTTTTATAAATGTCATTCCCACTCAATTGGGATTTGATTCAGTTATTAGTATGGTTGACTCATCTATTTGAATTTCAATTTTGATTTTCTTGAGTATTTTTTTATAAATGTCAGTCCTACCCAATTGGGATATGATTCAGTTATTAGTATGGTTGACTCATCTATTTGAATTTAGATTTTGGTTTTCTTGAGTATTTTTTATAAATGTCAGTCCTACCCAATTGGGATTTGATTCAGTTATTAGTATGGTTGACTCATCTATTTGAATTTCGATTTTGATTTTCTTGAGTATTTTTTATAAATGTTAGTCCTACCCAATTGGGATTTGGCTCAGTTATTGGTATGGTTGACTCTCTTATGGTCTCTTCAAATCCTCAGTCAAACCAAGAAATGTACTTTTTAAACACATTCAAATAAAAATTGATGTGTTATAGCAAAATATTTTTTTTTTAAGAGTAGATTTCTTTTACTTCATTTCAAAACGAATTTATTTTGAACTTTAACTATTTGTTTAAATGGGTAGATATTTTTTTTGTATAAAATATCGTTCTATTATTTATTATTTGACCTATGTAAGTATATAATTTCCCATTTATTATTCAAATCACTTCAAATCACAAATAATAATATTCTTACCTTAAAAATTGTAAAAAAACGAGCTGGAATTCTTCACGAAAAGATAATTCAATAGTAAACATATTTACCATCTTTTTTCAAGGAGATTTGCGTTGTAAAAGCTGGTATATTTCTCAGAAATCGATTCGGATTTCATTAAGGATAATATTATTTTTCCAGTCACGTTGCACACAAAGTCCTGTTATGTTTTCATTTGATTTCCTTTATATAACTTAATCCCAGTTTTCCATTTTTTTTTCCGCATAGCTTTTTTATAAATATATCAAAAAAATTTATGAGAGTGCATAATTTCTTTTAAAACAAAGCAACGATAATTACAAAAAAAAATACACTACAGAAAGGCGATGAAATGAATACGGCACTGTTGTAAGAATTTGTGAAGTATTGATTTGTATACATTTTATAAAAAAGTTTTATTTGTGATATATTAAAATAGTTCCATGGGTAAAGCCAGTGAGAGTAAGAATAGGGAAGGGAAAGATAAAGGTTTAACTGCCTTTTTTGTTAATAATGTGTGGAGCATTGGTTGAAGAAAAGCAATTAGTTGTTTAGAGTCTTCGGGAAGGGATAAGTTGCAACAAAGTAGGTGAGTCAATCATGCCATTGATAATTTAGATATTTAGATAAGGTCAAAGTCATTAGCAATTATTCGCTATTGTTAATGTCTTTTTTGGGCGTCTTTGACTTCTTCCACCATTCACTGCTGTATACCACAATGTTCCTGTTGAAAAACTACATTACAACGACTTTAATTCTACTCTGTATCTTATTCTGGTTGAGAGATATGGCGTTAAGTATTCCTCTTATGTCCCATACTTATTTTACCTTTCAAACCACTCTCTAAACACTCCTTAGGCACTATTAAGAACATTTAAACATTAAAGAAATTTGAAATTTTCTGCGATATCAGTCGACTACTTTTCAAAAAAAATACGCAGCCTGAATTTGTATATATTAAGATGATAAGTATATAACACTGAAGAATTTCGTCTAGTTACCATGTTCAGTACAAAGTTCCATTTGTGCTTAATTTGTAAAATTCCGAATTCTTTTGAAAGAAATTCTAAGATATTTTCCATTTTCATGCAAATCCTCCTTCAAAATAGAGGATAAAATCTCATTCCAGCCGTCTTACCAGAACTAACACTGACTTTTTCCAGTGTGTACAAGATTTATTCGACGAATTGTGCTTGGTAAGGCACTAATACTTAATGTCTAATCATTTATATTATCGTCCCTACGTCTTATTCTGTTTTGCGACTTGGATTTTATATGGAAGATCTTTGGAGATTATAACGTATAAGTTGCGTTCCTTATTATGAAACTACAGTGAAAAATATTCATGTAGATCAAAAAATTAAATTTTATTATATCTTATTAGCAGAACTTCTCGGTGTTACTCGGCATAACACAGAATTTTTCAAAATCGGACTTAGACAGTGAAGTTCCTCATGTTTTATAGGTCGACCTGATAAAATTTCATTAATCTCGGAATAAAACTATAGATTTGTATACCGGCCGACATAGACAATCTTCATCATATGAACAACTGAAGTCAACCCGGCGTTGCTCGAGTTTAAAATAAAGTTTTGTGGTTGTGAATTCTAGTAAGCTAGGTGTAGTTTCAAGGTGGAAACAATGATAATATATTATCAATAATGGTTTATTTTGTATTCAAGTCATCGTGACATGTCTTCATCGGGTGTCCCCGACTGCATCCACTATTCATTTCTGTTTCGTAAAATCTCACAACACACTATTTTCGTTCATCCGCTCTCTGTGGACAAACGATCTGAGCATCTTTTTCTTATTCTTATCCATTACACCTACATCAACCTTATACATAAATCTACGCGTCGCTTTATCACAGAACCTATTTGTTTCATGTGTTTCTTCGATTGCCTCGATTTCTTCTACCTTTCACCTCCACGACTTGCGTTCTGCTTACACACCTTTTTTGTGATAATGATGGATAAAATGGGTTGTAAAATGATCAAAACAAGTACATAATTTTTCCAGTTTACCAATGACAAAAAAATAAATAAATGTTTCCAAGGTTCATTTAAAACGTCTTCCAAATTTAATTAATTCTTGAAACTTCTAAATATTTACCATCCATAAATTTGTAAAGATAATCATCTGAGCCCGTTTATTATTGTCAAAGTACTTTTTAAAGTCAGTTAAAGCGATAAAGGACTACGCCGGAATCGGCAACAATGTACCGAACGGAAGTCTAAAAAAATGCTCCAAAAGGATCCTTTCACCAAAGCTTTTAGGGTATTTCTATTCAGCAATTGTTGGGTAACATAATAGAAGCGTTTTAAATTACGTTCTTTTTTAAATTCGTTCGGAATCAAGCTCTTCAAGATATTTTTAACCGGTCGAAAGTGTAAGTTTGTCTTCTTTCTTGAAGGCGGTGATAATGCTCTTGTGGTTCATTTTAACCCCTTTTAAATTGTCATCGCAACCGAATTCTTTCAATTTTAACAGAAGGGTAAATAAGTTGAATGTGTAAAAATAATATTCGAAAACAAAAAGCTCAAATATTATGAAGAAAATCTTAGAACTTCGCAAGTTGTCTATCTTCGTGAAATTCGCTGGCCTTTTTACTATAATTTTTAGAAATAAACGACTTTGTTTAGGAGGTAACATAATTCCCATTAAGAGTGAAGATTTAAAATTAAAATTCTTTCAATTTTCAAAAATGATCATTCAATCCGTCATGTTTTTCGTTAATTGAGATATTTTTTTAATTGTTTAAAAAAGGGGAAAATGTTCAATCTTTCCTAAATGCGTTTTGATCATAGTAGGGAACGTTTTTTACAAAACGATTAATTTTATTGATGCTGCTATCGTCGTCATATTCGGTCTCTCATAATATGTGTAACATGGTGACTTACTTGTTAGCAGTTTTATTGTTTCATTAAAAAGGCGGTGAATTTTCACATGAACATACCTGAAACAAAAGAAAAAATTGACTGTTAGCATATATTTTAAGAAATTTAACAAGAACATAGAATCTCTCCAAATTGGATTACATGCGTTATGACTCAATTACTCCCAATGCAGTGCAGGATGATGTATGGAAGGGTAAGAGAGGTCAAAGGGTCTCCCTCGACCAGTGTTTTCCGTTCCGTTCCTTATAATAAGAAGGCAACTGACTGATTTAATATGTTACACAAAATAATTCACGGCCATCTTGATACTGCATTATGTCTTGGCAATATTGAATTAAATGTTCCCAATTCTCATTGTTTAAGACGCCATACATGTTTCACCTGAAAAATTTCAAAAACAATATCGCATATTTTAGCTCTCTGACCGAAATGTGTGGATTATGTGGTAAGATAGAGTGTGCTGAAGTAGATATTTTCGTCGATAATTTATACGGATTCAGAAGAAATGTTCTCCTATTGCTAAAAAATATGTTCCGCTGATTATTATGTAATACTTAAATCTCTATTTGTGTCTTTTTTGTCTCATTTGGGTGAGCTTTCATACAATTTTGTGTTTTTTTAATTTTATTTGTTTTATATTTTAATCTTTGTTTAGATTTATTTTTTATATAGTTTATTTTATATTTGTATGTTTTTTACAATAAATATACAATTTATACATATTATACAGTGTTATAAAGGTAAATAATAATAGCTTTTCCTCACCATAAAGAGACGAGACTCTTGTGTTTGGTGAGTGAACCCTAGCTCAATTATATGGAATCATGTAAGTAAGTAAATAATATATTTGCAAAACCAAAGAGATAAGTAAGAAATAGGCAAGATTTATCAATAATACAGTTTCAAGATTTGAAGGAAATAATAATAAGAGTAAGATATGGACTTTTATAGAAGTTTTAGGTAATTTTTTAATTTTATTTTAAATTCCTGAATATCTTCAATATTTTTTAGATATAATGGAAGGATGTTAAAATATGTTATACCTAGATAGAGATAGGTATTTTGTGTGTGCTTTGTATTAAGTTTTGGGATTTGGATAGTTTTTTGATATCTTGCTGATGAATTGAATTGTAAGTTATTTAACTGTATTTCTTTATAAATTTGTAGAATTGAATATTTTTTATATATATTCTCTATTGTGGGTAAATTGAATATTGAAAAGAGAATCTCAGTAGAAAATTTGGATGGTTTTTTCAATATTACTTTAATTATCAATCTTTGAACTATTTTAAGTGGATTTAATATATTGTTATAAGTTCCTCCCCAGCCAATAATACCATATTGTAATATAGATTGTACAATTGCATAGTACACTCTTTTTAGGTTTTCTATTCTAAGAATATTTCTAAGTCTTATAAATATATAAATACATTTTCTAATTCTTTTGACAAGTTCACAAATTGGTTTTTTCCATTTAAAATTTTGATCTATATATATACCAAGATATTTAATTTCAGAAGTTAGACTAAGTATAGAACATTCTTGATTGCAATTAGTTATGTTACATTTAAATTGATGTATTATAATTTTTAATTCTGGTATTAATTTAAATTTGTTGAAAGAGAATGGGATACATTTTGTTTTTTCAGTATTTAATGAGAGGAGGTTCTTATCGAACCAATTTTTCAGTATATTAATATCAGTATTTGCTAAGTTATTAACATTATTCCAATCAGTACCTTCAATTATTATGACAGTGTCATCAGCATAAGATATTATTTTTCCATTTAATCTTTGATTGAATATGTCATTTACATAAATGATAAACAGTAACGGTCCCAGGACTGTACCTTGAGGTATGCCGAAGTGACTTGTTTTTTGTTCACTAAGTACATCGTTGATTTTTACGACTTGAGGGCGTTTGAAAATGTAGCTTTTTATCCATTCTATAGCTGTACCACTTAATCCAATGTTTCTTAATTTACTTATAAGTTTGTCGTGTGATATGCTATCAAAAGCTTTTTTTAGATCTATGAAAATTCCAATGCATTTTAATGATTTATCTAATGAATTATGAACAAGACTAGTTAATTTTGCAATTGCATCCTGAGTGCTTCTACCTTCCATAAAAACGAACTGATTTTCATTAATTAATTTAGTACATTTTACAAATTGGTTTATCCTTTTTTTAACTATCTTTTCAAAAATTTTTGCTATGTTCGAGATTACTGATATGGGTCGGTAATTGCTAACTTCTTCTGGGTTACCAGATTTAAATATTGGAGTAATGGTAGTTTGTTTGTAGATTGATGGAAACACTCCGCTTTGGAAACTTACATTTATTATGTGTTTTAATGGTTTAGAAATTTGATTTTTAATATTTTTTAAAATATTAACTGTTATTCCATCAAAACCCGGGGCAGAACCTCCTTGCATACCGTTTATAATTGATATTATTTCGTTCTCTGTGGTGACTTGGAATGTTGCTATATTATTGTCAGTATCAATACTACAGTCTGGAAATGTTATATTTGGGTCAGTATGAATGAGATTGGCAAGATTTTCCCCTACGTTCGCAAAGAAGGTGTTAAATATGTTTGCAGCTTTTGAGGGATTTTCTTTACAACATGTTTTCATGTTGTCATGAAATATAGTAGCGATGTCGTTATTCTTGTTTTTTTTCTTGTCAATTATTTCATTTATAACTGTCCACACTCTTTTACTATCATTTTCAGCCTGATTCAACTTTTGTTTGTAATACTTTTGTTTTGTATTTTTTATAATATATGAAAGTTTGTTTTTATATACTTTAAAATGATTTAGTAAATTTTTATTATTTGGTTGTTGAGTAGTTAATTTGTAAAGAGCTTGCTTATGTCGTACAGATACTACTAAACCATGAGTAATCCATGGTTTTATAGGTTTCAAGTTCGACACTTTAGATTTGATTATTATATTATTATTTGTCGAGTCATTTATGCATTTAGATAATTTTTCTTCAAACATTTTACAACATATATTGACATGTTAGATGTATGGAAATTAAAGCATCCTATGTCTGAGTAGATTTGTGTACTAACTGAGTTTTTATAACTGGATTGTTCTCACGTAAGTGAGATCGCCTGTAAAAACACAGAATAAATTTGCCTTATTTGTGTGTTAAATCATACAAGTACATTTATAGTTGATAAAATATTGAGCGGGTTACCATTTCACGTGGCTTGAAACATTTTCTCTCAAATGAAACCATTATTATATAATTGCAAATTCCTATCGTGATTCAATACACATCGAAATGTATTGAATTGTCAATTGCACTGAGAATGGAAACCGTGCAATTTAAAGTTTATTATTTGGCAAAGTAACATGGTGTTTGATTAAAGCAATGACCGAAAAAATATTTTCACTCGAAATCAGATTATATTAAATGAAATATACGTCAAGGATAGAAAGAGAAGATTTAGAAAAAATACCGCATTGAATAAAAATTAAAAAGGCTGGAAATTTTCAAACTCAAAAAGAAAAATAAATTATTGATACTAAAAATATATATTTTTTAAATACATGTTATAGGAACGACTTCTGTCCATAAAGTGATACATTTTTGGGTATTATGCTGTGTTGCGCTACTTCCTCTTTTAGCCAATGTTTCGAACAGCATTACTCTGTCCATCATCAGGCCAGATGACACTGTAATACTGTCCAAAACGTTGGCTAAAGAAGGAGGCAGCGCAACACGGCATAATAACCCAATACTAAATAACCGTAACACTTTTGACAGTGAAAATCTCAAATCATATCGGAATTCTGCCGGTTGAAAAATATTCGAACGTCGGTAAAGCGTAATAAAATAATGTTGGTCCTGGGTATGTGGAATAGTCTATCGATAAAGATTTTATTATAAGATAGTTATTTGTCATAGTTACAGAGCATGACTGCAGATCGCCAACGAACAAACAAAAGTTCTTGATTTATTCTACGTGAACTATTGTTTGTGTGTTTGTAGTCGTGCCCGGGAACGATGACAAGTAATAGATAAATCCTTTATCGATCGACCGTGCTAGTAGATACCCTGATCCAGCAAATCTCAAAAGCTGAAATAGAGTTTTTTTTTTTTTTTACAGTGAATACCTCACAAGAGTCCCAACTGCTCCCGTCTGGAGCCAGTGAGACTATGGCATCCCCAATTGGGGGATGTTGTGAGGCTGAAGGTAAGTGGGGAAGGGAAAGAGGAAGGTGGAGAAGTACCTGGCTATTCAGATCTAGTCACTAAACACGGCTTAAGCCATTTGGAGCAACGTTTCAATTCTGAATGGTGGTCTTACACCAGGGCGATACTGGTAGTATCTTCCACTCTGGAACGTGCCGCAAATATACTATATATTATTTTAATTAATTAATTGTGAAATAACACAAATTAATCAAATAAAATTAATTAAACTTATTCCCCGCAATCCATCCTAACCCATGATAGTATATATGTGTTGTAGCGTGATTCATTATTAATATTATCATATATCTAAATATTGTCCTTTAGTTAATGTAAAATACAACAAAAAATTCTTTTTTTAATATCTCATAGATAACAGTTAACTGTTGTTTGTTCATTTACTTGATTATGATGTGTATTGATGTTTCCCCCACAGTAATTGATTATTGTATTGTTGTCTCCCTCCCACTAATTGATTATCCATTTTACCTATGTCAAATATTTTGTCTCCCTCTAATTTTGTTCTTTCTCCCTCTGTCACTCTTATATATAAGCCATAACTCTGTCTTAGCATTAAGTTATTATTATATCCTGAAGAAGCTTGGTCAAAGTGAAACCGGTCGATATATGAAATAATAAATTCGTGGTTAAATACAAAGTGTTTGTGTTTTATTTTATAAATAAAATTTATTTGCGCACGCCGGGTTCGAAACCGCGACCTTCGGAATGGCAGTCCAATGCGTTACCACTGGACTATGCCGGCCGTCAAAGTCATTTTGGGAGTTGAGAGTTTGGGGATCTATGGTGTGGCACGAAATAAAAAGCGGGTGTCGTGAAGGTCACAGTGTTTATTGAGTCAGTTGCCATGACGAGGAGATGATCTAGAACAGATTTAGAATACTCCGGTTGCTGCGGTGATGTGCTGGTCAAGCGCGGGTCAGTGAGTCGACGCCGGGCGCTGGTGACCGGGACTCGATGACTGTCAGGCACTGGCGATCTGGGGAATCAATACTCCAGTGCTGACGGAGGCCGAAAGTGCGGCGGACCTTGTAGGCTGTTGAGCGGGAGCAGTGTAGACCAGTGAGGATGCTGCGTGTCCTCGTGGTGGTCATGGTGGCGTGGAAGAAGCGCTGGTCAGAGACACTGAAACTAGGGCGCTTGTAATCCGAGAAGCGCTTGCCAGGGACGGCGATCTGGACAAGGCGCTATGATGATGTCCCGATGGAGTCCATGATGGTACTGGCGAAGCCGGGTAAATTGTCCTTTGCGCTAGTAAGACGAGCGCGGGTATTCACTCGTTGATTCTCGTCGGACTGATGACTGACTGCCTGACTCGCTGCGTCGGGCTTATTTATACTGTTGGGTCGGTGGCAACAGCAGGTAGTTAAATGGCATCTAAATCGAAGCCACTCGCTCGGTCTGGCCCCTTTGCGAAGTTTCGACGGCGCGGCAATTATGCCTAGGCGGTAGACTCGAACCTTCTGGCGAGTTCTCGTAATGTGAAAAGACGGCCGGTGACGTATTGTCACCTGGTAGACAAGTAGGTGCTTGTAGTACTGTAGTACGATCTGTTTTGATTTCGACTGCGAGTACGTACCTAAGTAGCAAGTAGCAAGTACGTACCTAAGTAGCGTCGAGCTGCTTATTATTAATGAATTAATCTGTATTCTTCTTGACGCCACAAGAACATATATGCTGAAAAGTTAAATTATTAAAACTACCGTAATCGATAACTGCCGAAGAAGCAGAAAAATCACCAAATTACCAGGTTCTCCAAATATTAAATAACCTTGCCCCATCACAATGCTCGACGTTTTTGACTCCCTGTCGTCATTTGAGAAAAACACATTATTTAATCATTGCGCAATCACAACGCTCCACTGCTTACCACAACTTAGGTACAGAGATACATGTTTTAATATGTCGTTTATCTTCATCTTATAAGCTTGTAAGCTCTTTACCACACATTTTTATCACAGTACTGTTTGTTTCTAAAATAATGAAACATCAAATGAAACACAGTATAATTATGTTTTTATAATTAATTTTGGTCATGTCAGAATCTGCTGGAAATTAATAATTGCCTTTGTTTATACCTCACGGTGGAGTATCAGGTTAATACTTTTTGGTAGAACATATTATTTTCATCATTAGCGACAGTGTACCTCGGCAAGGCTAAGGTCCTCAATTCAATTCCCAGATGCGACCAATGTTTTTCTACTGTTTTTTTTTGTTTGTTTGAGAGTCACTAATATTGTCTTCAATGATTAAACATAACAATTTGCGATTTTGCTAATTAAATCCAAAAATAAAATTTAAAAATCATTTTATTTTCATTATCAGTACCTCCGGTATACGGATGAAAGCAAAGCATATACAGATTCGACTTTTGGCATAGAAATTGAAAAACATGTTTGGTAGAAGTTGAGTTTAATGAACCATTTAATCGACATTAATTAAAACTTCAATTTCCGCCCTGTTCGTATCGTATGAGATTTTATCTTTTGATTATGGTATGGTATTATTTTTTTGATAAGAGTATTAATAAGAGCATCAGATGCGAAAGATGAAAATAAGAATATAAAAACTAAAGATTGTCAGTTTTTAATAAGCAAAATTGAATTTGATTTTCAGTAGGCGAAAGATTATTTTTTTGCTTCCTTGCTGCTTATGAGAAAAAATTCATCAAAATCCTTCCTCACTTATAAATGCTTTTTACCTTGTATATTGGGTGAAGTATGATGGGTGTGAGAGGTATCTCTATCACATACTTTGACGACTATCTATCGGAAAGAATTTAATTTTAAAATCATTTATCCGGAGTAACCCAAGGAAGTACGCTTGGACCAATACTTTTAACGAACTATGCAAAATAGATCTTAACAATGGAAAAATTCTCTCTGTTCTTTTTAATACTCTCATTTGAAAAGTAAAACTATATCATCGGCAAATGATACATAGACAAAAATGATAGAGAGACCTGGGAGAAGATAAACTCAAAATAAGAAACAGGTCTATCAAAATATCAAAGTGGCTAAAATGCAATTAAAATTTAATGTAAAAGTGGTAAACCTAACAGAAATGTGAAAATAAAAGTCTATTTAAATGACACATTACTGGAATACAAATAACACACCCCTGCGCAGACCTTCAAAAGTGTAAATACTCAAATATCTAGGAATTTTAATATATAACTATTTTACCGGGAGAGCGCACTTTGATAATACGTCACAATTAATACAAATATTCTTTTTGAAAGATTTACGCAACATTGATGACAAGAAAACTATTAAAATTGTGTACTACGCACTGTGCCATTAAATTCTTAGGTATGTCATACTAAGCTGGGCTGGTGCATCCAAAACCATTCTAAATCCATTAGCTAAGGCGTAAAAAGTTCTAGTAGTGATGGGTTAAAAACCTTATACACCATCTACACTACTGTACTATACAATTTACTAATCGAACAACTCCAAGCTTATAATCTTTAAGATCACAGCTACACAAAGAGAGTATATTTATTTTTCTATCGTGTATATCTATTCTATAACTACTATAATAATATTCTATTTACGTACTAAAATTTGGACTTCACAACATTGAGACATAACCCATAAAACTATGATCAGAACAAAGGGTGATAGTACCGATAAGGAATACATCGTTTAGACTACGTTTTTGTATCTTCCTAGTTTTAAAATTATATAATGGATTTAAACAGCAATATACTCAGCATGAAAGAGATCTTCGAGAACTCTAGACTGATTAAAGATGCACTTTAACAAACCGCTGTGGAAATCGGGGAAAAGATAATGACCACTGCAAATATGCACCCATCACCTAAACAATATTATGTAGGTAGGCACATTTTTAAAACTATGATTTAGGCAATTATTTTAAAGGGAATATGTTCGAATGTATTTGTGAACACCAATAGTGTCGAAAGATTAAGAAAAAGTAAGTTATACTAGATTTGAGGTCCAGCCCGCAGTCCCCTTTTACTTTGAAAATGCCAAAAGAAACCGTGTGAGTAGCGACTGTTATCAATTCCTTTTAAATTTAGACTCGCGATTCAATTCATTGTCATTTAAAATGTTTTTTTGTTCCATTTATCAGCCTCCTTACAAAAACAAAAATTTTATTAAATTAAATATATTTTTTCATCCATCCATCGAGTCACTAAACAGTATTAGTCTCTATAAAAGATTTAACCTATATCATATTTACTTGCACTGTAGTATATCTACCAGTTTTCTTTCGTTTTTATTTAAGTAAGATTTAAAAACATAATATAAGAACACCGACCTTACACTTTCGACCGGTCGGTGGTTGAGTTGGCATTGAGTTTGGGTCCCACGCAGGTGTGGTGTGTTCAATTCTTTGGCTCGCTACGTCCTTCATCACAACACAAGCAACATTGGTGGTGCTAGTAGGAAATTTTCAAATATCGTCTGATTATTCGTAACTCGGGAATGTTTGTATTTATTTTTAAAAAAATGTTTTTCACTTTGATAATATTTAACTTTTGTTTTATGCAAAACTTGCGCTGCCTACTATTACAATCGTGAGTTAAAAAATAATACACTAAAATAGGATTAAATATCTTGAAAACTGGAAGAAAATATGTAAACGCAGGAGACAAATGGTTGGGGGTCTTTATAGCAGAACATATAAGAAACGGCTGATATTGACAAATTAATAGGTTGCAAATAACAGGCATTTACTTACTAGTCCCAGGGCATCAATTAATCATACAGTTGATAATGTTTCAAGCGTTCATAGCGAGTAAAGCACACAAAGTCCTCGTAGTCTTGTAGAATACGCGACAGGATTTTTACAGACATGTCTAACAGACTCACGGATAACATAATGATATCGCAGTAATGGATGTCTCTCAGACGCATGTGTATATAAGTATTACTTGACAGAATGAATAATTTAACAATTACTTAAGTGGTAGTTAATGTTCATAATAAAAATGCTGTCTAGTTTTTAAAGAGCTTTTTGAAATAACATATCCCCTCAAGAGCTTTAAGATCCTAGATATTTTTAAAAAAAATTAACGATCGTACTTAGCCATTATACAGAGATTAAAAAATGTCGTTTGAATATAATTTTGTTAACATATTTCAAAGCCTGCGAAAGGCTTCGATTTTTTTAACTGATTGAAATTTATTATATTTAAATCGTAAGCAAGGTTTTAAGGGGCATACCGGACATAAGTTATTTTAAGCTAAAAAATTGAAACGAAATTTTGGCCTCCCGTAGCATTTTTAGAAAATTTAGGGTCGGACTGAGTGCTTAGGCGGTTACCCAGTGACTACAAGTACAAGTTTTTTTTCATCAAGATTAATTTGTAGAACTTCATTTTAATATTTGGTTTTTCTTTAATATTTCAACAATATTATTAGAGGAGAAGTACCGAATATGGGATAGCTTAGCTAAAAAATATCCCATTAATTATAATTAAATCGTTTATTGAGTATTACACATTGAATTTTTTGGAAATATAGTTATGTAACTTAAAATGTTTACGAAATATTAAAATAAACTCAAAAAGGTCTTCATTTTGGACGAAAAGTAAAACAATAGAAAAAACAGGATTCGAAAAAAGTGCTCCTATTATGGGATACACGGATTTTGTTAATTTTGCAAGCAATAATCACAAATAAAATCAATATTTTCGGCTACCGAACACTCAATGTGGCACCAATGGCGGCAGGCTATACATTGTATCCACTCTTCGCCTCTGATATCATCCTGTATAGTCCTGAACAATAAGCACAAACCGCATCGGACTCAACATCACGAGGTTGGATTGCTGTCGAAATGTCTTCAGAAGAATGGGATGACAGCGACATATGTGACATCTCAGAAGAAGACGTAGAGTCGTATCGTAGCCTTCTGATGGGTTTCTTCAAGACTTCTTTTTTCACTTGGACCCCACTAGTGGAGGGCTGATCGCATATTTCCGTGCCTTTTTTCACAATGCCCCTTTTCTTCTGCATGCCTTCCAGCTCAATTTTATAAGGAGACGACGAAATTATGTAAGTTTTTCCTGCTTTTCTTCCTCTAGTGGAAACTGTCTTTTTCTTATTTGGGTAGGGTGCAATTATATTTGGGCTTACGAGGACAGGCTTGGGATCAGCAGATGGAAAAGACGTGCTAGTTGAAATACTGATTGAGTTGGGACAATAATTTTCTTGATCCTCATTTTCTAGAAAGTCCTGCTCGCTGAAAATATTCTGGTTGATGGGGTAAATTCCAGTAGCTTTGAAACCGTTCACGGTTAAAGCTGCACATTGTATTTTCAGGTATGCTTTCCCAAAAAGTTCCACGATATCAAAGACTGACAAAGGCCTCTGATTCATCAGAAGCCATTGCCGAATTTCTTCACTGTAATACGTCTTTAAAACTCCCATCACTGTCTTGTCGAGGGGCTGCAATTTGTGGGTAGAATGTGGAGGTATGCACAGAATGGTGACATGATTCTCTCGAGCTTTATCTATAAGATCAATGTTGCGTGTGTGACTATAATGTCCATCAAGGATTAACAGAATCGGATTTTCCTCAGTTGGTTTCGTATGTTCGATGAAGTGGAACCAGTCCGTAAATAGTTCTGTTTGGATCCACCCTGATGGATGACATCCTCCGATGGATCCTGCCGGTGCTCTTTTCATAAGTAAAGCGTTCATTTTTTTCCGGGGAAAGATTATCATTAGCGGAACGAAATCTCCGGCGGCATTCATGCTTAGACAAATCGTTATAAGTGATCCTCTTTCCGCAGAGGTGATGGCGCCGACTTGTTTTTTCCCCCTCATAGCTACAACTTTTGGAAGTTTGGACTGCACCACAGATAGGCCTGATTCGTCGACGTTATAAATTCGGTATGGGGGAAAGGATTTCTTCTCATATTCCTTCTCTAAAAGGTCGAAAAATGAACGAACATTATTTTCAGTAAATCCCTTAACACGAGCAAACGATGTGCCTGTAGGCTTACGAAGAGAAATAATTTCCTTGTGGCGATTTAAATATCCTTTTAACCATTTTCTCCCAGCTGTTTCGTTTTTAAATGGGTGCTGTAGATTATTGCGAACTGCTAGTTGATATGCAAGTCTTTTGATATCTTTCCTTGTCAGTCCGTAATACCGCTTTTCCATTTCTAATAGGTAATCCCGCAACTGTCCCTCTAAAACTGGTCCCAAGACTGACTTTCGTCCCAGCGCAGCTTCAACAGCATCTTCTTCAGCGCTCGGCTTGCACAATATGGATAAAGTGCTTCGAGGAACCTCGTAAAGAATAGCGGCTTTCTGATAACCCATGGTCTTCGTCTTTACAGCTTCTATAGCCTTAACCATTTTTTCTTTATCCCACGTCTTCCGCTGTTTTGTCTTCGACATTTTGAGGTTAGTGTAGGCCAAAATAGATAAACCTGGAATATCAAAAAAGAAATTTAGTTCTACTAGAATTTCATATTGGAAACACTGTTCCTAATATGAGATAGTATTCCATATTAGGGACATCAAAAAATTCCATATTTGGAACAAGATCAATTCAAACAAATATATTTATAGAACAAAATCTACTTGAATTTAACTTCAAAACATTTTTAAAACATAAAATTTAAATAATAATTTGGTCGATCAGTGAAAGATTGACAATTTTGTGGAGAAAATCTTTTGAGAAAGAATAAAGTGAAACTTACGTAAATATTATACCGGTGTGGCACAAAAACTTGATCACTCTCTCAGGCGCGTGTGTTGTGGCCGGCGTCCGAACGAGTACTGACATGTCATTGTTCAAGATCGTTCGGTGGGGAATAGGGAACGCTGGGTTATAGAAGCTGTTCTCGCATAAATTTTGAGAAACATGACCATCTCATATTAGGGACGTATGCCATATTCGGAACATCTCCTCTACTAAATTTACAAAAGTTTGTTTTAAACAATTTCTGATGTGTAATTTTTACTATGCGTGACTACTGTTTCGTCTTCTGAAGGCATTATCAGAATAGACAGTTAATTTAATGATAATATTATTGAAGATATAAAAGAAAAACTAAATTGAAATTTTTTTTAGTATTTTCTTAAAAATAAAAATTTTGAAAAAAAAATGAAAATGTCACAGGAGAAGAAAATTTTATTAACATTTTTACTCCAAATAATTTGATTTTTAGTTTTTATTTTATTTTATTTCAACGCTCTTAGGGCTTTTACATATAATAATGTACATCTATATTTTTTGTAGTTATACAGAATTCATAAAAAATCAGTCTAAACAAAATATAAGTTACATAAAAAAATATCAGAGTTAACAACAAATAGGTTGCATAAAAACTTTAAACAATATATGTATGATAGAGTACAAAGTAGTGTGACAAAAAATAGAAAATCTGCTAAAACCCTCCAAATCAACGATAATGATAATAAGAAGGTATTAGTTGATAACAATAGTTTACAAAGTAAGTATAAATAGTTCGCACATACTCCGTTAAAAGTTTGCCAAGTTCAAATTATTGTCAAAAATATTATAAGAGTATCTTATTTGGTTCACCACGTAAGTCAATCTGTATTTTTATCACTCTGCAAGATACAGGTAAATAATAACTGAGGTAACACTAAAACAAATTCAACATAAGGATTTCAAATAAACTAACTATTTTTTATGGAAGTGATTTCAGGTTCTCAGAATTATGGCGAGTTTGGAAGGGTTTGTTTATCATTCGAGAGGCGTATAAAATTAAGCCTTGTTTTGTGTAGTATATATATTATTATTATAGCTTTTTGTGTAAGTGTCCATATAATGAAGGATAATTTCATTATGGAGGATGTTCGTTAGGGAAATGTGTACAATTTAACAAAGAATTGTTTGGATAACCTAGGGGAAATCAGCAATCATCATTTGAGAGAACGGAAAAGGAACGAACCCGCAAATCAAGATAAGTGTATTAACCTCTCAAGTCTCAGAAGGACATTACTAGCCACGAATACCATATTAGTGACATATTACATTAGAGGCTGCGACAGACAGATCCGACCGGGGCGTCATTTTAAAACTATTTTTGTACTTTTTTAAATAATGCTGAGGTATGTAATTTTTTGGTCGTAAGGTAAAAAATAATTATTCTCATCTGTTTTTTTAATAATATTAATACTTGATTAGAGTGTTTAATTACAAATTGGTGTAATTTTTTCGTTGACAGTAGTTGGAAAGGAAAAAAAAATCATTTATTTTTTAGTGAATTAATTTTTGTATTGATTAATGTATGTAATTAAAATTATAGATGTTTCGAGTTAAAATTCCACGGAAAGTTTTTTTTTTAACATTTTGAAAATTGTTATTAACATTTTATTTTTAAGAAACACCAATGTTTATTTCAAATCTCAAACATAAATTTATCTAGTTTCTAAAATGGTACTTCTTTTTACAACAACTTCAAAAATTAGAAGTATACATTATACAGCAAATTTAAAATAACTCGGTAGCATTCCAAAATTCTATGAAATTTCACCATGTCGTTTGGACTTGTGGGTAAAAAATATTTTAAAATCTGAGGAAACCGCTGTAAAGGAGTTATTTTATTTCTGCAACGGATTTGACTTATTTCTTTATCGTCAGATTTACTTACTTGTCACAAAATTTTTGATGATCAAACTTAAGGCGATGCACTACGTCGTGTAATATTTTAAATTGAGCTGCTATCAATAACAACCCTTACTTAAACGACGATAAGGTTTAAATTCCCGCTTAACACCATCCGCCTGTTTTGATTTATGCATTAAAAAATATGGCCAAAAAGTGCCTTATATTTTATTTTGTGGATGTTAATAAATAACTTAATTTGCCACATTATACAATAAAATCATAACCAAAAATGGGTTCGTAAGTAGGAGATTTTGAACTTTATAGCAGTTTTCATAGGACTTATAGATTATTTTTTTCTGGGCTTACAAAAAGACTTAATTATTAATAATAATTTCAAAGGCCAAGATGTAGTCTACTCGCAGTATTTAATTAAACCATCTGAAACATTTCTAGGCCACCAAATTTTCAAACCAAAAATACATGATTTTGCATTACTACATATGGCATCGCCTTAAAAAATAAGTTAGCAGGTTTAAACTTGTATGAAATTGACGAAATCCGTCAACTATGGTCAGTTAGCGATATGTGCGAGCACGGACAGACTATGATTCCGCTAGTCTTAAGTGGCTTATTAATGAATAGAGGTGAACTAACTAAGCTGTTAGAATTGAAAGAAATCGTCTACACGATCCATTGACTTAATTAATCCATCTAAGACGCGTTCAATTGATTCCGTCTGAAGCAATACATATATGTATAAATAATAAATATATAAGCAAAGCTGGAGGAATAAAAGGTGTTAGTTATGACTAAGGAACTAACGAAATAATAAACTCCCTTTTAGTATCAAAAATTATATGCGGACTGCCAATGTACATCAAAGTTATTATTTCAATTCGTATTTATTTAATTAATTTATTAGTATTTTTAACTTTACGTAGCCGTTAATTCATAGAAAATATCGCCAGTGTTGCCAGCCTATGTTGATTTTTTTTTTGCATTATCCATATCGGTCTAGTTATTAACAGCGCGACCGTGCTCGGGAAATCAATAAATATGCCTATTGATCCGAAAGTTATCGATTTCACTAAACTAGACCCCACAAGTGTCTTAATATTTAATAATGACAATTATTTTATAGCCACGTCTCTTGTTGCAGCTGGTTTGTTGGAAACCACCAAACCAAACAAAGGATATATGTGCACAAATTAAAGAATAAATTTAACAGCCTTCATTCCATATCGTTCAGCTGTTGTTTAGAAGGGTATACCACGTGATAAAAAATAATGGCCTCCAGTTTCATTACGATTCCCATCGAACCATCGTATTATTTTACGGTAATAGTGGTAATTACCGATTTCCGTACACCAACAAAACATAAAATCAAGTATTTTCTATCACACAACCATAGTTAAATAATAGAGGGATTGTCCGATGGTCTGTAGGGAACCCGCTTGCACAGCTCGGGTGTAAACTGTGCACCCTAAAGTTTAAGTTTAGACTTACGGAATTCAACACTTCGTTTGTGTGAAAACACTATGAAACAATACATGATTATTACTTCATCGGGGAAAAACCGAAGATAATGTACTTGTAGATTTATCAAATTGTCTACACAATTTTTTATTAATAAAATTATTTAAAACCAAGAAATTAAAAAATACACAATTTATTTTGCTCTGTGTTATAAGTAAAGAGAAATATAAGAACTGGCACTAAATTTTTAAAATTTTTAATAATTATTATTTTCTTGCTTCAACATTTGTAATACTTATCCTTTACTTTTTAACCCTTCAAGCCTAGGAAGGACATTATTAGCCACAAACACCTAATTCCACTAGAGGCTCCCGAGGACAGATCTGACCGGGGCGTCCGTACATTATACAAGTATTTTTTAATTTTTTTTTTCTACAGTGCGTAGATATGTGATTTATTCAAACATAGATAAATAAATTATTAGTATGTCTCAAATATTTATACACGATTACATGGATAAAATCCAAACAATCGTTTGATTACATATTGGTATGATTTTTTCATTGACAGATAAAAGGTTAAAAAATATTAATATTTTTTTATCGTATAAAAAGTGAAGTGAAAGTTTTTCTTATTAATTACTACACAAAAGGAATGCGTTTTCTAAATATCGAACTTTTTCAAAATTATGGACGTTTCTAGTCATAATGTTCAGGTAAGTTTTTTGTTAACATTTTCATGTTTGACATTAAAATCTTATTTTTTAGAAATACCAATGTTTATTTAAAATACAAATATTTCAAAGATAATTTTATCTTGTTTCTAAAATGGTATTTATTTTTACGACAGCTAAAAAAGTAAAAAATATGAAGTATATTTTAGATACCTCGGTAGCATTTAGAAATTTCAACCCATCTTTTATGTAAACATTTTTTTTTCAAAGGAAGCAAATACTTTGGGGAGTAACATTATATATTAAATTAAAAAACTCAGTTTTTATTGAATTAATAACTGACAGCTAATCAAGTTTCACTACGTTTTAAGTAATTAAGTTAGTACCTATATGTAACAGCCCTGATGAAGCTTGAAATAAGCGAAACCTGATTGGCTGACAGTTATTAATTCAATAAGAAAAGTGGTGAATGTTTTATTTAATTAATATATTTTAATACCTGAAGGGTTAATCGCTTCATTTAGTTGAACAACTTGATAATGAAAGAAGTACATTATTTTGTTCGTTATTTTCTGATAAATGTCTCTATTATTTTCTTCTTCCGTTGTACCTACTACAGAACTGTTCCGGAACATTCTTTGTTTAATCAATGAAACTTCGTCTGATTACAGAAATCAGAATGAATATTTCTGATCAAAAATACTTTTATTATTTGTGATGCTGAGTGTTTTTATCTCAACGGCTAGATTTTAGATTCCTAAAAAAAATCTAAGAATTGTCGCTTTCTGCCTGAGAAAGTTTTTAATATAAATTTTTCTGAAAAAAGTGCTTAAAAATCACTTGGTGTAAAAGCGATAGCGGGATGGTAAATTTTCTAAGAGGGAAGATATTCTCGAAATATATTCATGGCTTTATATCGGAGAGGCCTGTTCATAGGCATGAATACGAAGTATGTTTCGACTACGACACATAAAGTTAATAATAATGGACTTATGATTAAATGTTAGTGGTGTTTATGGTTTCAACACTTCTTTTGCCTTGTAGTTTTGTTTGCGTCTGAATTATGATACACGGGAGACAATGAGTCTTACTAATTTATTAAGAATCTCTTTAAATTATTGGTAATCCGATTAAAAACGGAATTGCTGGCCTCAACGAGCGAACTAAACCTAAAATTTTAGTAAATTATGAAAATATTATCACGTTATCGGGACGTGTGTACACAAAGATTATCAGGAAAGCAGTTAATTCATGCTTTAATACCTGCAATCTCGTTTTTAACTGAACTATCAACAATTCGACGAGATTAATAAATTGGCAATACATATTTTTCGCCATGTAAGCGTCTACAATTCCGCATCATGCCCATCGCACGGATCGCATTTACCGGATTTATTAGGCGTAGTGCGAGGTGGTACTTTCACTGTATTCGGATTGCCGACGCGACGGCCATTTACAAACAGATTTTCTATACAAAACTATACAAAGAACCCTAAAAATCGTCGGCGGACCCTAGATTCCCTATCAGCCAGGGTCATTAGGAACTACGACATCTCAATCGTGCGATTGAACAGTCTCGAAAAAAATCTTACATTGAAGAAAGCTGTAAGCGGAACATTAACTGATAAAGAGTAGATGTTAAAATGAAGACACAATATCATACATATTCGTTTCCATTTAATATGCTACTGAACAATGTTGTGATTCCTTTCGATGCGGTGGAAAATTTTCGGACGGCGTCGCGATATGAACTTGGGAAAGAATTTTAACTGATATGATATACTGAATATAGATGGTACAGTTGCCTTGCAAGTTACACGTGCTTAGTAGAAACCTCCTTAAAAATATATATTCATAATAAAATTACGCCATATTATTTTAGTTGGAACGAAAAAATGAATTTATTAAAGAAAACCGCAAAAATCGCTCGTACGGTTTTCACCGGGCAAATATTTTTCAATCGTTATTAGTCAGGCCTAAAATTATGCAATAACAATATAAATTGTATTTATTTCATTGTCATGAAATAAATTAAGTTACCATATTACACATTTCATTTAACGGTAATATAGGGGCAACTGCTGTACCTATGGACGGTTTTACCTATGGACACAATGCATATTTCACAAACTGTACAACCTAAAATTACAAAAAAAATATTAACATGTAGTAATTTTGTTATATGGCAACAATAACTAAAGGCCATTTCTCTTCTGTCCCAACTTGGAAAGCGCAGCAAACTACAATATTTTTTTAATAAAATATAGTTAATTACCATATTGAAACGGTTTTTCCTAATACCCGAATCACAAATTTCGATATGTATTTAGTTTTACTTGAGAAATAACATATCATATACCCATTGACGATATTTAAACCTTCTTAGTAGATTATCTTAGCCATTATAACAATTTTAGGTTGTAATGTCAAAATTGTACCTGTGGACAACACGATGAATGTACCTGTGGACTGTCCACAGGTACAATCAATATATATTTTAAAGTTTAAGAATTTATTTTGTTTCTATTTCCAGTGCATATGTGGCGTCGAGAAAAATGCTCGACCTACTTAGTACCTACTCCCGAATTATGTACCTGCAGTCGAAATCGCATAGTAAACAGAGCAACCTACGTACTTCAAGCACCTACTTGTCTATCGACGACAATAACATCGCAAGTCCGTCTTTCACATTACGAGAACTCGCCAGAAGGTTCGAGTCTACGGCCTATGCATAATTGCCGCGCTGTCGAAGGTTCACGAAACACACAGTCCGAGCGAGTTGCCTCGATTTAATTGAAATTTACTGCCTACTGTCGCCATCGGCCGTGTAGTATAAATAAGCCCGACGCAGCGAGTCAGTCAGTCAGTCAACAACCTGCCGCCAACGATTTACCAATCTCACGAGTGACGGTGCGCCCCCGCGCCCCCCGCGAAGGACATATACCCGGCTTCGCCCGTACCATCATGGACTCCAACGGGACATCATCATAGCGCCTTGTCCAGATCGCCGTCCCTGGCAAGCGCTACTCGGATTACAAGCGCCTTGGTTCCAGTGTCTCTGACCAGCGCTTCTTCCACGCTACCATGACCACCACGAGGACACGCAGCATCCTCACTGGTCGACGCCGTTCCCGTTCAACTGCCTACAAGGTCCGCCGCACCTTCGGCCTCCGTCAGCTCTGGAGTATTGATTCCCCAGATCACCAGTGCCTGACAGTCATCGAGTCCCGGTCACCAGCGCCCGGCGTCGACTCACTGACCCGCGCTTGACCAGCACATCACCGCAGCAACCGGAGTATTCAACATTTGTCCTACGTCATCTCCTCGTCACGGCAACTGACTCAATAAACACTGTGACCTTCACGACACGCCTTTCATTTCGTGCCTCTCACCTATGATCCCCAAACATATATAGTACGTATATGTCCATTCCCTAAAGCACCACCCAGGAAGACAGAAAAACGAGGAAGAAAACCTGGTAGGACTAGAATACTGACAGACACCCCCGAAAAAAATGAGATAATGAACGCATCTATAAAAAGAAATCACAACAAAATAAAGGCTGAAAAAATAAAGCTTCAAGGGTTAAAGAGGGTTCAAAAGGTCCCACCATCAAAGATAAAACATTAATTGATTTAGACAAGCCCAGCACCAGCAAGATTAAAATAATAAGCGATGTTACGCTTGTTATATGCACAGTTTGTAGACAATGTGAAAACAAAATTAACGTCCTGACATGTAACTTATGCCAAGGTTATTATCACTCTAAGGACGGGTTGTTTCGGAGAATTTGAACAATTCATCAAATTTCAACGTTCATTTTCGGGTTCTGTGAAAGACTTATTCAAGTTCTGTCATTATATCATTGTAGGCTAGTTGCTTGAAAAAACTGAAATAAAAACAGAACTTGAAAAAATCTTTCACAGAACTTGAAAATGAACGTTGAAATTTGATGAATTTTTCAAATTCTCCGAAACAACCCGTCCTAAGTGTGTTTCTAGAGCACACAAAGAGAATTATTTAGATTCAGATTACGAGAATTCTTTCATATGCCAGAGATGCTAAATACTATCTGAATATACTGATGGAGATCAGGATAGTATTGATTTGGAAGAGTTATACAGAGCTGCATGTGATGCTAATAAGTAAGTCTATTTAACGGACTGCACACCATTCAAATGTTATTATTATTACTTGTTAAGTTAAGACGGTTTCTTCTTATATTTCTTTATTTTTGTTTGTTTATATTATTACTTATATACTTATTATTGCTTTATATTATTACTTATTATAACACGGGCATGTGCCTAGCATGGTGGTCGAAAAATTCCTCAATGCATGCAACTAATAATTTTATTGAATAAAGAAACTTAAAAAAAAAAAATTACTGTCCACAAGTACAAACGCGTCCACAGGTACAATGATGTGTGTCCATAGGTACATTGGGTAGTTGTACCTATGAACAAATATGCCGTTTTTTTATAAATGTTAATAACTCGACACTGAAGTGATTAAAATAAATTATTAATAGTAATTATTGTGTCTTAACTATTTCTTTCCCAAATAAAAAAATAATCTTATCAAAATCCCACAGACACTCTCTCGATACCTTACAATAACAATAACTACAGATACCATCTAATACAACCACCACTTTATTAACTTCCTTTATACATACCTCAACCTAACCGATCCCTCCTCATCCCACCCCCTCCCTATTACCCTCTATAACTTTTTTTCTTGAAATGTAATTATCACTTGTATATAATACCTATGTGGAAACCTATAAATGGTTTATTTTCTGTAACTAAATTATTATTATGCTGTCATTGATGTAAACTGTTGGTATCCCAAATAAAATAAAATAAAATAAAAATAAAAATAAAAATAAAAATAAAAATAAAAATAAAAATAAAAATAAAAATAAAATAAATGTTATAGGTACCCAAAAAATTCAAAATATTGTTTTATTGAAAAATCGGGATTTTGTCCACAGGTACAGCAGTTGCCCCTAGGTACGGCAAGGAATTTTTATTTTGGTGAAAATTAAACATCACTCTAACATATCTATTTATCAGCTTCAGTGGATATCCGAACCGAGTTTCGTATTGTGATTAGCCATGTCGGAAACTTTGTGAATTGCTTATCATTTAATAACTTGCCACTACTGGTGAATAGTGTAGACTTCGTATCCAAAAAAGTTTGTTACTAAATTTCTCCATTTTAAGAAATCAAAAAAATTATCCTTTAAAGTCAGAAGATTTAAAAATAAGTACTTATATACTTAATTATAAACCGTACATAATGTGTAACATTTAAAAAAATTTAAATATGAAATTGTTATTCAATTTTATTTTATTTTATATTTATCTTGAGTTAGCTCACATCGTCGTGTGTGCCAATAGTTTTAGAAACATATTTAGGTAAAAATGAAAATTATTTGGCAAATGTGATGTATGTTAATAAGGTCGAGTATTTAAGCGATAGATGGCGCTAGTCATAAAGCTTACTCCAGAGTCCGTCAGATGTCACTAGAATGTAACAAGTACTTGTGAGATGATATTGACAGGGAACAAGCTTCTCGAACCAGAGAATTACCAACCCTCGGGTAATGAACAGTGTAGCTAAATCCAGACTTTTTTTATTGTAACGTAAATAAACACAATTATAAGTAGAACCTTTTACTTTTTACAAAGAGTTCCCAACACTTAAATCTGCAAAGTAAGGCAGATATAACAGAAAACATAATACAGGGTTTTACAGTAAGAGTTAAGGCTTATAAGAAAGTTTGATTAAACACTACCATTTCACATGTGAAAAAAAAATTTACAGAATCACTAAAAACGGAACGTACAAACAAATGCAAAGCGGTAGAGTTAAAACAAGACGTCGCTCCTAAGGTAAAATGAAGGTAATATCAAGCACACCAACGTACGTACAACACACTTGCTTCCGCTTATCCCTTTAGTAGGTACACACGGTGTAAAGATATAGAGGGGTAGGTACCACTAGCACTTCTTTTGTAACGAACACGAACGGTTTTGGTAGAACAATGTTGTATAAAGAGAAAGGAAGATGTGACGGCCGCACATTGAACGGCAGTTGTTCCGCTCCGTTCCGAAGCAGAGTTAAAAGAGCGGAAACCAACGGAATCTATTCTTTCATCAGTCGATTAACCAATTTTACTCAGTTTCTTACAAAAAAACTACATTTCTTTCATGAACAAAATAGCGCTTTTGGAGAATCACAGGTGGGTGTAGTTATAGGTCTATTAAGTTAACTTCATATCAGTACTCACACAGATGCAAAACTTACGTACAACTTTAATAAAAATAAAAACAATGATTTTTTCACAATTTAGAGTTCGAAGACAAAGCGTGTTGTTGACTTTATCAGTTAAAATATGTTATGGTAGGCAGAATATTGTTTTATTTTATTGTTATTAAAATATTGAAGATAATTATGTGATAATTTTTAGGGTTATGTAGTAATAAACAATGAAAAGGTATACAATCTTAGATTAATTTTACACTGTGAACATATATTAACATGCTGTCCCCTTTCCGCTAGTCACAATAAGTAGGCATAAAACTAGACAAAGGACGTCGCGCATAACTAATAACTCTATTGTAACATTAAACCATTTTAAAATCATATTATTTATGAATTAAACAGAATACCCTCAGCCTAATTCGCCCAGTGCCAACGTACGTTTCTGTGAAAATTTCGTTAATAAATACCTCACTAATTGAACATATCTCGTGTTAAGGGAGAGATTATACATTAGGTTATTGGAAAATATATCTATATTGATAGACATGTGCTTGCATTATCAGCATCGGTGATTGTCCATGTCCTATTCTTATTAGTAGTATACTTAGTCCGATTAATAAATGAGAAGACAAGTAAAATCAACAAATTGTACCAGAAAACTGACGCAAATAAAAACTGAAGTAATTATACGAAATTTCTTCGATAAATAAAAATCTGCTCCGAAAATTATTAAAACAACTTTTTTCTGTTATTTAAATGGTAAAGGAGTGAAAAAATAAGTGTTTCTTTAAATGCAACATTAGGCAGTTGTCGCTCTCCCGCGCGCGCTCCCTATAACATTCGTTATTAAAAATATCTCTTTCAAACCATCTTCTTCTTTTTTGAATGCTTACTGCGGAGACTCAATAACGATGAGAACTTGAAATTATGAAAACAGAGATTATTTCACTTGCGATATCGTGCACCCGTCCAAACTGGAACCGATATGAATAGGACGTGTTGTAAGCTTCCTTACAATATTATTTTGCAAGCAAAATAATTCTAAATTGCTGTCCCTCTTCCGCTAGTGACAATAATTATTGTTACAAAATTCTTTCAAACAACGTTTCAATTTTGAATGTTGGTCTTACACCAGGGCAATACTAATAGTCCAAGCGATGACCGTAAAAATCCCATCCCGTAGGCCACATGAACAAAATTAGTACTGGGCTTTAACCCCAAATAAGATTAGTTAAAAAAACGCAATCATCCAGATTTCGGCCCGGGAAGAGTTCTGGAAAGCGACGACTTCCGGTGTCATTTTTGGGATGAAAATATCCGACGTGCCACACGAATGAAATCGATGTCAGAATTTAGGTAAAAATTCCCTGTTTACGAATATATCGTTCGGCCGAAATTCGGCCAAGGAGAACCTTGTGGATTACGCGATTATTCGAGCGAAAAATACCTTTCTTCTAGCGACATTTTTAAATTACCCGCGTAAGGAGCATCAGCTTGGTGAGCGGTGAGTGCCGGTGCTGACAAGGGGCGGCCGCGGCCATCTGCTTCATTTTCTACTCTGGAACATGCCGCAAATGTACTATATATTATTTTAAATGAGTAAGTTGTGATATATCACAAATAAATCAAATATAATTCGGCATGCTTGTCCGCAACGTGACAGTTATTCCGCCTTTTGATGCACAGTTAAACGTGCGTAGATCCTGACATATGATCTAGCTGATATTTTTACGATAGACGCAATGTAATAATTGTAGCTTGTATAATGTTTTTTTGACTGAGTGTGAAAGTTATCCGACTAGGCTGGCTAAGTACATTATAACGTATTGTATAAAAATGATCACAAGATTTTACTCAAGAGGAACAAAAGGGGAAACATGTTGTTTTTGAGCAGAAATTAAAATTGGTGGCATAACTTGACATTTACCAGTGGATTTCCTACAACAGTTTTGTTTTCAGATCACTTGGAGATGCGCTCTTTTGTTAATGTGACCATCAGCATTATTTATATGTTACGCGCCGTTTCTGCGTTGGTATAGTTAGGCCGGTCTTTGGTCGGTTTAAGCTCGTTTTAACCATACACAAGAGATTAGATAGTCCAGATTTTCATTTTTTCCAACCTAACGCACCGCTTAATATTTACACCACGATTACAGGTAAGGAGGAATTAATTTATTTAAGCTTGAATATGTTTAAAACAAGTAACCGTGAAAAAATAAATGAAATAGGTATAACTCGCATAAATGCTTGTTTCAAAAGAGCAAAAATTAAAAAAAAAAAAAAAACAGTACAAATAAACAACAACCAAAAAATATTTAAAAATACGTAGGATCGTAGACGGCTAGACGAACAAGGTCATCTTCAAAGGTGCAAATTGTTCAGACTTTGTGGACATTAATAAAATTATTGTTTAATATAAAAGTGTTTTTTTTAAATTTAGGATTTTTTTTAACAGGTTCTGCTTTTAGATAAATAAAAAAACTTAATTGCTGATAATAAAATAAGGTGAATAAATCTAAATGAACTACACAAACATCATAAATTTACTCACCGGTGTAGGCCCGCGCATAACGTTTACTAATTATTATATAAAATATACTAAATATTACAATAATTCATTGAAGACGAAGATAATACTAATAAATCTTAACGAAACATGAAAAATAAAAAACATAACTTTCACAACTAGAATTCGAATCCAGGATCTCTTGTCTTCGATGGTTGTCTGGATCGAGACAGGCGCCTTAAACGATTTTATTCGCATTCATAAAACGGAAGTTTCAATGTGGTTACAGCCATTTCAAACAATTTTCTGATTCATAGTGATATCTCACCAATACAATACAGAGCGTTCCTCAACTGAGTGAAAATTTGGCCGTGAAATGAGGTGCAAAATATTAATTTTAAATTAAATTTGTTCAAATTCCCAACGGGAATAAGTCAATGAAATAATTTCCCATTTATCCTAGGCAGGATTTAAATCCATGATAATCGGTTTTAGAGCGTGAGGATTTGCTGTTTTGTTGAGGTGTAACGTCGCATATTGACAAATGTAAGAATTGAAAAGTGTAAACAAGAAGAGAAACTAAAATATAATGACTGCATGAAGATGCAAAGACGTTCTATTGGAAAAGTTAATATTTACTTCGTATTATCTACTTAATCATTACTGTCACCTTATGATTGCGGTTGATGAGCCAACCCAGTTATTTGTTTATTCCTTTAGATTTACACACAGTACAATATGATACAAGATATAATTTAAATATATTTAGTGATTATAGATTATTGTACCTTATCAGGTCGAAATTATTGGTTCCTAACTAGGCAAATTGCCCGTTCCAAGGAACCAAAAATATGTGAAAGTAAGTGTGTGATTTGTCTATGTCTATAATATACCTCATTAATGTTTTAATTTGTGATGTTTAATCGTTACAATCTTATGATAGAGTCGAACTTGAACTGTTGTGTATGTTTCAATTGTGTATGAGCAATAATTAGAATAATGGAAGATATATATAGTGTGTGATTAGTCTATGTCTATTTATTATGTGACGTTTTTTAACATTTTTTCAGATTCTCCTCTATCCAGTCCAATCAACCATTTAGTTATTATTTTTCCTATGTAGGAAATATAACAAGTTTTTATATTTAATTCAGGGGGGATTTTGTTGTACAGTTTAGGTATTTTGTAATACTTAATTGGTCAGTAGAATGTTATTGGTGTCAATTTTAAATTTACTGCCCAGCTTTAATTTTAGTTTAATATGTTATTATTTTCGTAATAAATTTGTAGGTGTTCGTTTTAGTATTTATGTTTTATTTACTACACAGAACATGTAGCTGCGCTTATTCTGGTAAAATAATGACATCATTCGATCATCACTCATCATTACAAGAATGGGGCGTCTCCGTGTGCCGGCTCTTATAATCAAACGACTGAACTGCCCACTGCCGGTGATCACCTAGAGGCTGGCCAATCCCTGCTACATTGATGCTGACAACCTAAAGGCTGACAAATACCTGCTGGCTACCGACTGAACTGCCCACTGCCGGTGATTACCTAGACGCTGGCCAATCCCTGCTACATTGATGCCGACAACCTAGATTCTGATGAATTCCTCCTTGCTACCGACTGAACCAGCCACAGATGCTGACAACCAAGGCTGACGAATACCTGCTGGCTACCGACTGAACTGCCCACTGCCGGTGATTACCTAGACGCTGGCCAATCCCTGCTACATTGATGCCGACAACCTAGATTCTGATGAATTCCTCCTTGCTACCGACTGAACCAGCCACAGATGCTGACAACCTAAAGGCTGACGAATACCTGCTGGCTGCCGACTGAACTGCCCACTGCCGGTGATTACCTAGACGCTGGCCAATCCCTGCTGCATTGATGCTGACAACCTAGAAGCCAGCCAATTCTTCCTGGCTACCAACTAAATTAGCCATTGATGCTGAAAACCTAGTAGCCGGCCAATTCTTCCTGGCTACCAACTGAATTAGCCATTGATGCTGAAACCCTAGAAGCCGGCCAATTCTTCCTGGCTACCAACTGAATTTGCCATTGATGCTGAACACCTAGAGGCTGGCCAATTCTTCCTGGCTACCGACTGAATTAGCCATTGATGCTGAAACCCTAGAAGCCGGCCAATTCTTCCTGGTTACCAACTGAATTAGCTATTGATGCTGAAACCCTAGAAGCCGGCCAATTCTTCCATGCTACCAACTGAATTAGCCATTGATGCTGAAAACCTAGAAGCCGGCCAATTCTTCCTGGCTACCAACTAAATTAGCCATTGATGCTGAAAACCTAGAAGAGGGCCGATTCTTCCTGGCTACCAACTAAATTAGCCATTGATGCTGAAAACCTAGAAGCCGGCCAATTCTTCCTGGATACCAACTGAATTAGCCATTGATGCTGAAACCCTAGAAGCCGGCCAATTCTTCCTGGCTACCAACTGAATTAGCCATTGATGCCGAACACCTAGAGGCTGGCCAATTCTTCCTGGCTACCGACTAAATTAGCCATTGATGCTGATCACCTAGAAGCTGGCCGATTCCTGCTGGCTACCAATTGAACTGGCCACGCCATTTACTGTATTGTATGGCGCGATGATGCACAATGTGCTCCAATTTGAAATTATCCCTGAAAGGATTCCGGTTGTATCAGTTTTCTATCTGTGTTTTAAATCCCAGTTGTATTGAAATACATATAACTATTTCTTGTGAATTGGGCTAGCTGTAAAAAATAGGAGGTACCTATAAGCTACACCCCTTTGTACGTTCTGTATACCAAAACAATACTTGTAATTAAAATGTGAATTTTGATTCGAATCGTCTTTCTCTTATGATGGTTTGGATAGAACACCTCACGGTGTTTTACTTAAATCATTACCCAGGTTGAGGACTGATGTGTGCCGGTGCTTATTATTTACAGTCTTTTCTTGTGCAGGCATACACGTCCCGTACACTGTCAATAGAAATACTATTAATTTGACAAGATTTTGCAATATTTTATATCAGTAAGTTTTCTTCGTGTATTATTGTAATTCTGCACATTTCGACAAATGAATTCCTTAGTGAGCGGCTTATGATTATATTATATCCTTTCTTTGAAAAAAAAATACACATAAGTACCCATTAGTATAGAAAACCTTTTCCAAGAAAACGAATTTAATGCAGTTAGAAAATCTTCTATTTAGTTCGCCTCGCTCTTTAATTACATGGTAAAATTTACCTCGTCCTCTCACTAAGGACGGGCATTTAAAAGATAGGGTGGGTATTTTATTTAAGAAGTTACCGGTCGAGGCGGTATTTAAGGGTGAACGTCTACTCAGAAGGAGTGCGGGGAAATTACCAGTAACAGGTATGGTGGGGGGTGAAATGGAATTGGGGGTAGGGCAGGAACAAAATGGTTTGAAAGGGAGATATATAAATACGATTGTTAGAAGGAGGCCGCTAATGATAAACATTTCAAGGATTTCAATTAATTTGCGTAAGCGAAAATATTTTTTAAAAAAGCATGACTTATTTAAAAAAGAGGAAAGAAGTTTTAAGAAATATTGTAATTTTTTTTCATACCTACGACATGTTATACAGGGTGTATCGGCAATTATTTCAAATAATTACATTTCTAGCTCAGCAAATGTACAAAAAAAAAAATTTTTTAGGAGCTTAAAAACTTAAAATGTTCAAGAGAAATTTATATCAGAAATTAGGAATGCGGGCGTCTTCAATAAGAAGCGCTTCGTTGAACAAATTCAATTATTATTTGAATGGACATCTGTAGTATAGTTCAAAGGTAGGGAATGCAATCCCGGTATACCGGGATCCCGAAATACCGAGATCCCGCAGACATTTTGCGGGACTAATCTCGGTCGAAAATTTTGCGGGATCCCGCTGGACTGGCGGGATTACAGAGAAGCACAGCTCATACATTTAAAAATTCGCCCACAAAGAACGATCTGCTGCAGATTTACATGACAAAAGACATGGGAAAAAAATATTGCTTTATTAGTTGACTGTAAAACAAGGTGGTCAAGCTTGTGCGAAATGATATCAATATTTAACAAAGTAAGATTGGGCGTATCAAAAAGTCTGGTTGACTTAGGGCTCGGTGCAAATCTTGACTACTTTTTCACTGAAGAGGAATATGGTGTGCTGAACAATCTGGAGGAATATTACAGCCGGTGAAATTAGCAGTCGAAGTTTTATGTAGGCGAGAGTCAAACTTAATTACTGCGTAAACCACTTTAAAATTTGTTATTAGCAAACTGAAAAATATTAATAAGGCATTAGCCCAAAAATTTGTTGATTCTTTTAGGAAACGGATTTCAGAGCGGCGAACTAACTTGACAGCGGTTTTATTATACTTACATGATCCATATAAGTACGAAGAAGACAGAAGTCAATTTATTAATGTTGATGACACATTTATTCTTCCTTCAAAAAGTGTAATACGCAAGGCAATCAAAACTATAGTCGAAAGGCTAGAGTACACGGACACGGGTAACAACGCAGTACCCACTGCTCCTGCTGACGCTGATGATCCTTACGATGACGACACTTCTCTCGCTAATCTGGAGACAAACGCAGTAGCAGCAGAAGCACCAATGTCACTTCAAGACGAACTCGAACTAACTTTGATTAGTATGAAGAGTTCGAGATCAACAGCCCATCAACAACCTAGATCTGGCCATATGAGCATCCTTGAGGTTTTGATAAAGAAGGAAATGAATTACTTCGAGTCCGGTGAATTAAAAGGCACATACCTTCAATTCACTTACAATGCGCTAATGACTATTGTGCCAACCAGCCTGGAAGCTGAACGAGCTTTTTCAGCCGCTGGCTACCTTGTGTCCAATATCAGAAGCCGTTTATCAGATGACACATTTAATACTTTAACTTTTTTACGAAACCGTTTCCACAATAATGTTTAATTATACTTATGATGCTCATTCTACAAGAATATTGTTTATCGTGTGAACGTTATTATTTAAATTTAAGTTTCAGTTCAGTTTCAGTTTCAGTGCCGGCAATCCGGGCGTTTATTTTATTTTCATTTGTGTACATAGATTTCTTTTAGCCACCTCACTAGATATGTAAATGTATGTCTTATCTTATTCTTTGCCAATTTATGACATAAACTTTACCTATGTCTAACTAAAGGTATACCTATTAATAAATCATTTCAAATGTCCCAAAGAATTTGTTTTATTATAGGTATAAATTTTAAACTCTAAAAGCAAGGTTGGTAAATCGAGGTATTAGGTCTTTATTATACGATTGATTAGATATCTAAGTCCACTCTGCTGGATCCCGCAAATACCTGGATCCAGCGGGACTAAGATTGTTCAGTCCCGCAAATACCTGGATTGACATTTTTTGTGGGATTGCATTCCCGATTCAAAGTTAACCTAAGATTTTTTCAGTAACGTTATGCAACGTAACATATATTATTACTGTGCTGCAATTTTCAAACGATTTTTTTTACAAAATAACGTTGAAGCCGTATTTCCGCAGGAGAAGCCAGATAGAATTGACAACCACACAACTTCATCTTAGTAAAAAACTATTGCCTCAATCACAGGCATACATTTATTAAATCTACCGTAATTGTGAATCAGAAAATGTGTTGTTCAATTTTATTTTGGATCAGATATAGCAAACTAATCAACATCGAGTGTAGGCACCTTAAAAATTGCGTTATTTTGACTGTGTCGAATATCTTGGTTAAAGCAACTATTTTCAGCTCTAAACGTCATTTCCATCATGAACTGTGAACTTAAATAAAATGCTTTATCGATATTTATAATATTTTAGTAAGAAAGGGATTTCGGTTGAATTTTTCACGGATAAATATAATTACAAATCATGTGTGGAATTTTCGGATATTTTACTGAGAAAAATATTTTGCAGAAACTTTACACGAAAGTTATTCCTAATACTGCTAATGTTATTTTATTTTTAATGTTTTTATTTTTGTCTTAGATTTGTATGACCGAAACAATTGTAGGTCAATAAATTTCATAAAATCTGGTAACATCTTGACATAATGTCCAGCATATAGCTGCACAAGCAAACCGTTACTCGAGATAAAACCAACGATTCCCGAACATATTAAATACACATCCCGAACGAATATCCACAAAACAATTCAGAAAGTTATATAACCATCATATGACGAAGGGAGATTTGATAGAATTAGAATAACCCAAGCAAGATATTTGAATATTTTCGCGAACATTCGCTGCAGAAGCAAACTATAACTTCAAATAATAAAACGGTAAAATCGTTATCCGATGGTTCTCGAATACAGTTTGAACTAAGGACTTATCCCAATTTGAGGATTGAATGGACTATAAAACATAACTTTTGTTATTTTCCGGATACGGAAGTGGTTCTGAAGCCAGAGGCTGCGAGATATCCGGATTTGATAAGCAGATAAGCGTTTAGCGGAAGCTCGGGATAGGATACGACACAAGAACGGATCATTATTTAAATCTCATATCTTGAATACGGGATAAGGTAGTATAATATCTAGGTTAATGTGTTGCAGTAAGCTGAAGTTAAGAATCAAAGCTTAGGTGAAATACACTCGAAAAGTATTCAAATAAAGGTTCTTTAAATTGTTAACTATGTTCATTCATTATTCAAAAATAAATTTTGTTTACTTAAAAACATTTTATTTTACTTTCCCATTTAGAGCAATATTCTAATTTAGATATGTCACCAATACGAACGATACTGAGCAAATATTCCGCTCTTTAATAATGTTTAAAACATTATCTTAAAATGTATTTTTTTTAAATTCTAATCGTGAGCATGTCAATGAAATAATTTGCTTACAATAAAAGATATAAATTTGTTTTAGACCACTATAATTTTAATTGCACTATACCGGTTTCGGAAGCACCCTTCCTTCGTCAGGACAATATTAATACAGTTTTAACATATAAAGATATTTGCGGCACGATCCAGGGTGGAATATACTCCATTCAGAATTGAAACGTTGCTTGAGATAGTCAGAAACTTCCTCTCCCCCATCCCCTCCCCTATACTCTCAGCCTCACAATATACCCCTATGAGGGTGCCATAGTCTCACTGGCTCCAGACGGTTGGGAGCAGTTGGAACTCTTGTGCAATATCACATTTAAAAAAAAATAGGTCTTCAAATATAATACATTAACAAATATAAAAATTGATAATCCAAAACAAGATGAGAAACTAAAATAATATCAGGGCATGAAGATGCAAAGACGTTGTATTGGAAAAATAAACGTTTTAATGACATAATCTTACTGGTTCTGGTCAGTTGATACTCTTATACGGTTACGATATAAAAAAGTAGAATCTACGTCACACACCCTTACAAAGAAAACTCAACGTACCGTGTTCCATAATATATAATACTCTTAGATTCATAATTAAGTTTGGTTTATGCAATGTTTTAATTATTAGTGGCGGCATGCCTATAAATACAGGATCTTACGTAAGTAGAGACGGAGAGGGTGAGTGAAAACCTTTTCGCTCACACCCACCACCTACAACCTACCAACCCCACCCCCAGATGTAATACTGATTGATGCAAGGTTTCAATCACCACGAAGTAACCCCTGTACCTACCCTACACTAAGCTACTATTCCACTATTCCCGTGGAGCAGAGTTCGAAAACACAAAAATGCTTTAAATATCATATACGATCACATCAAATATGTATCCACACCGAGTTGTAATAATTTTATAATTCTTGTAAAGAACACAAAACATCGGTGTAGTGTTAAATTATCGGTCCCCTTAAGTCAAGACAATACCCTAACATATCGTCGGAATCTTAACGACGTAAGTAAAGAAGCCATGCACAAAAATATGCGACGCTCGGCCCTGTGTATTGGACAGAGCTTGGTTGAATTTGCCCCAGCAAATCTCTAAGATAAAGTGGGAATCCTAACGACATAGGTGATGAAGTCGTGTAAAAACATCATTCTGCGCATGGCCCGGCATAATAGATGGACTTATGGTCGAATTTACCGTAGCAGGCCTTGAAAATTGATCTTTCGGTAGGGTTTATTTTAATTATTTCTGATGAACGTATTACTAAATTCTCGGATGTTTCTATAGGGATCCTTCAGGAAGTTAGTAATTCATCTTATAGAAAAATGAAATCTGGTGTTTACCATTAATTTCGTCTAAAGAAAAGAAGTCATTCCAGGACTCAATATTCAGATCGCTGTGACATAAATACTATTTGTATTTATAAAATATTAACCATATGAAGACACGGTAAGATCATTTGATCTGAAAATTCAAGTTTTCTGTGATATTTTAAACATTTTTCCTACACATTTACAAACACACATACATTTAAAGGCATTTTGCTTGTGGCTCGTTTTCTGTGAGTTTATTTGTTTTATTTTGCAAAAACAGTACAAAAACCAGCAAATTGCAAAAGCGATTAAAAAATTATTTAACATAGATAATGTGCGAAAAAAAGAATTTGTTGTCACCGAAAAGGCAAAAGTGACAATTTAGGCAAATGAGTTAATTATACTGTTTTGATAAGAATTTTTGTCCAATCAAAAGTATGTATGTTTAACTCATTTTAGACTAAAGTATTACTTACGCCCTTTTGCTTCTCCGGCGTCGATATGTAGGTAAATAAAATTAAACGCAGGAAAACTGATCAGTGGAAAATATCCACATTTCCTGCTAGGCAGTTAATAAACCTAGTGAGTCTTCCCAAGGGTAACAGCATTAGTAAATTATTTTGCACCTAAGTAACAGACGTATCAGAAGCTCGTGTTGGCGGCCTCGCGTGAAATTACCAGGACATAGAAACGTATTTTAGTCAAAATGTCTGTGTATAAGCCATCAGCAGTGATGCGTCAACCCTCCTCAAACTAATACTGCAGATATCTAGCGATTCCGACATAAATGCTTTTGATAAACAGCCAAAATTAAAAACTGAACTCTCGCGAATATTACTACAGACCATTAGTATATAATGGTGTCCTCTGATTCCCGTACCTGAGACCCACTCTCTACACTAACTAAAGCTAAAGTAACGCAGCCTTATAAACCTTCAAGGTTGGTCAATTCCTTTCGATTGTATATACAAAAACCCAACATCTTTATGGCTGATTTATATCTTTCAACAAGAGCACCAAATATTAAACCAGCGTTATACACAATGCTTAAGTCCTTGCAGGTCGTCATGTGCTTCAGAGACGTAACTTCTATTTTTTCATTCAGATATAAGGATTTGTTTTTATCTTTGTTACTCCTTGTTACACTGGATGAAATATATACGTAGTGTGTTTTGTTTTGTGTGTGAGCCCGCCGTCATAGCGCTGTCAGTCACTGAGTGTAGCAGGTTATATTTGTAGAAATTTTAGTTAATATTTAACACAAATAATGTTTTGTTTTTGTAATTTAATATGAGTGACACATACACATTAGCCTAGGGACATTTAAAGATATTTACGACTATTTTTTAAATATAAGAATATTACATAAATTTCCTGTTTGTCGCTTAGAAATAAATCAAATATTCACTTAATTGGGCCGTGTTAAGATTTAGAATATCATAAATGTATACAAATGGTATCAATGTATAAAATGTAAACACAATATTTTATTTCAATATATCCCCAGATTGCCAGCGATTAAAAATTATTAAAAAAAAGTGAATGAAGCTAGAAATATACGCCAAGATCGAGTTGTTTGGCGGTACATCTTTTCTGCATACCCCTAAGGACAAATGGCGTGATAGTTTTTTTAGTTCGTTACAGTTAATGACTTAATATGATAAATTAATTCATCAGTTTACCATAACTAACATTGCGATAATAAACTTATTCCTCCCTCAGAGGTTCACTGATAGGACTACCAGACATTCCTTCAAACGAGATAAGAAGATGTTGGCAAGCTTAGGTTCACTCCTCAGGCTAATTTGTTCGCTTTTGGAAACAGCTCATACAGTATCATAGAAATCTTGGTGTCTCCCTTGCTGTCATGGTTAGAAATATGATTTAAATGGTGTTAGAAAGAGAAAACACCACGTTTTATACTCAAACCTAGAAGTTAACCAAAGAAGAATTAAAATGTACACTTTCATGAAACTTGCATGAAACCATACAAGTTAGGTAAGGTTTTGAGAAAATTTCGTGATTTTTTAACTTTGAACGAAAAAAAAGTTTTGCTACAATAATGTTTGCACAAATATACATTTGTTATAAAATATGTTTTTTTTTGTTGTCACTAATTTTCAGTTCAATGTTTTGACGAAAAAGCTTTGTAAAAATTATATTTAATTTTTAATAAGTAATATAATTTCACGCGAATTTTATCACTGTTTTTAGTTTTCCGATGAGTTCAGAATTATTACGTTTATTTAGATTTTATTGAGAAGCGGAATTATTCTATCCTTCTGACAGAATATGCCAAGCTTACTTAGAACTTCGACGATATAATAGTTATTATATAATAATTCAATTGTAACTTTTAATTAAATTGTTGACAATCACTGCTTCAGGCTCTATTATTTTCCAGCCCGCCTTATTCCGCGTACTATATAGTGTACACTGGATAGTGTTTAGCCTGCAGGGGTGGTGGTGTTATATAAATAAGGCTTTCAATTAACCGACTACCATCCCATTTGTGGATTACGCGTTCGGCGTGCTTATCTACGCGATTTGCTGATTAACCTTGCTCCACTTTCAAACCAAGGCATTTAATTAATTATTATAATCGAATATAAAGGGTTGTTTCCAAAGGAAATAGGCAGTGAAGCTGTGCTTACATCATCTCACAATGGAATCAAACCTAAATTTCAGAATTTTAAAGAAAATTTATGATATACCACAAAATGGATGATTACCTTTTTTTTAATACGTCTATTTGAAATTCCCTTTTGTTTTCGTGTTGGATGAATCTAAATCTTGGAAGAGAAAATTAATCCACTTTTGACATGCGATCGACCTGAAAGCTGGCAGATAGACTCGCTATAGTGACATACACGTATACACACGTGGACATATAGCATTTCTATGAAATCTGATGACATTTCAGCAGTTAATTCACGAAATAAATGTCGGTCCAACCCAATCACGTATTGGCGCAATTATTGTACTCGATTAGTCCCCGGGAGGAAGGTTAAATCCTCAGTAATCCCAAAATCATTATGATTCTTTTTCACGTTTTAAAAAACATTTTAAATTTGATGAAACAGAGTAAAACTTTTTTTTTGCTCGTGTTTTTGATAAAACATACTCAAAATTTCAGATGCAAAAAATCTACTAAATGTTGTTAAATTTGACATGATTTTGTCGATCGTGTAATAAATTTGAGTAATTTTCTTCAACTTGTTCTTATGTTGTGTTTTTATATTTTATTACCAAAAAACGTTATTATTTATTATAAGCATTTGAACAAAACTTTTTAATTCAAACCCTAGCATTATATTTCACAATACAACCACCACCGAATATATTCTAAAACAATAAATTAGCTAAACTCCACAATATTGTTCCCGGGCATAACAGAATAATGTTGCCATTGTGTGATGTGAAAACCAGTTAATTTATTCGCATTTCCCTAGTACCTACCCAGTAGATACCTACTCGGGCGAATAACTGGGCGCCCCCACTCGAGGCGGGTCGAGTGTGGCCGGGCCTTAATGTGTGCGTAAATAGATTTGATAGGGCGCTAGTTTATAACAGGGAACACATACAAACCTACGTCGTTCGGTGAAAGCTTTATAAAAAGTATATATTTATATTTTAAATGTTCATTTACAGTTAACATAACCAATAATAAATAAACATTACATTTATTTAAGTAAAAAGACGATTTTTTTAAATGTTCTATTGAAAAATATCTATGTTAGGAGATAATTTAAGAGCATAATCATTTTTCCGAGCGGCATTACCAATCGTAGGTTAGTTCTGAATCTCGGAACAACAAAGCGTGAAGTTGTCAGGAACATAAAACTCAAATTTTAGTATAATATCAGGAATTCAGATATGACCGTTCAGAAGATTATGTGCTGTTATCAGCAAAGCAGTTTTCCTACTATCTGCGAGGCTATTTATATCCAGCACGTTGGACAGAAAGGCTAATGGATATAACCAGGAATAAGTATAAAAGTATAGTAATAAGTCGCCTGAAATATCAATACAAATTGAAAATATCTCTCAAAGTAAAAATAAATGCCGCCAACGGGAATTGAACCCGTCCCTTCTGATGCCCGATCAGGCGTTCAGAAACCATTGAGCTATGTCGGCTTATTTCCAACCCGCCAAATAATTCAATATGTACCATTACCTCAATCAACAATTACTGGTTTATTATTTTTTTTCCACCTGTAAACAACCAACTTTATTTTTGTAGGAAAGCCTTTGTTAGTGCTAAATTTCTCACTAGATGGCGTCGAGACATATTATATCTTCACTTGTTGGTGAAATATTTTTGACTTGTCAAATTTTATTATTTTTTTAATGATCAACTAAGACAAGGTTTTTTGCATAGCATAAAGGATAACAAATAATTTATAAGCAAAAATTAGTCGCCTAAAATATCAATACAAATTTGTTCGAATAACATTAGTTTATCATTAAAAAAAATAATAAGGAACAATTATTATAGCCTCTAAAATAGTAAATTTCTTTTGTACTTTCTCTACCAGTAGAAAGTCAGTGAAATCCACTCGTCGCATTGATTAGTCAATAACTGGTTCCCATATAATTGAACAGCTTTCCAAAATGTTACGTACTAAACTATAGTATGGCTGACGATTCGTGGCGGAGCTGTAAAAATGCCTTAAATTGACATCTCAGTTTTCTCAAAGCTTTGCTGCCCATCGTTTCTATGTGGACATGAAATGTTGATGCGTATCAAATTTGATTCACAAATCTTTGGAAATAACGCCCCCGTATTCCCAATTTCTACCGATAACATATTTCACTTTAATAGTAAACTTTTTAAGTTCCAAAAAAATGTTATTTTGAATATAATATATGTACCTACATTTGTAATGCCATAACGGTAATTATTCGAAATTTCCTCGAAAATAATTACAAACACGTTTTGTTCTATAATAGGTATGACAAAATTCACAGTGTATCTTTGAATGCATCTTAAGAATTTGTTGAGAGATTTTAGCTCTATTTCAAACGTTTTGTGTATTATTACATATTTTCACCATTTTCGCTTAATTATGATAATTTTTTATTATTAGCGCGCAAACATTCGTATTATTGATATATTATTTAGATAATTTGTATTTATTGATAATCTTTTTTCTTGGTGTAGCACATAATGGAGCATTTCTTAAAAGTAAATCCCAATTTACTGTACATTTATAAATATATATATATATATATATATTCATAACAATAAACAAAAAAATATTATAAAAAATAGCCAAAAACATTGTTCACTTCACTGAACAAAGAAAGGTTTTATCAATTTCAGCAGAAGAAAGAGAAAATTCGCCCTTACTTTGGGCCCACCAGAAACACCCAGTGAATAGATAATTCCCAGTCTATACGAATTTTAAATAAAACAAATGTCGACAATTAACAGTGATGAATAAAAATCGTAGGCCTCTGACAGACCAATCAACTTAATTACTCACTACGTGTCCATATTTTAAAAATATCGATCATTTTCGGCAGAAGTAATGAGAAATTTTGGAGCGTTTTCACAAAGAGAAATATATTTAGAAAATTCTTCACAGTTCACCCTTCACGTCTCTAAGTGTGAACTAAAAATTAATACTTAATAATTATTTATCTAAAATATCTTCTGATAAAAAGGACACAAATGATCCGTCGTACGGTTTACATTGAGTCATAAGAATACTGCTCATCAAAAAAAGTTAGCTCAATTCTTCGGCTCGTTCATGAACGACTCTTTGCTAATTGCAACACCACCTCTGATTATATTCTAAATGGTATTTTTGTTGTATTCACTGCAAAATCCCGTACTTACCTTTTACAACATGATGTATGGTGGTGTATTTCAAAACGGCATTATTATTTCGTCGAGTTACTCCCAACGCAGCGGCTTGAAAACAGAACACAAATATGCAAATACGAAACGGAAACGGTGCATATTTCATCCTTCAGAACGGTTGCATTCACCGCTGTTGTAGTCCGGTTCAGTAAAGCCTGACTGGGAAATTATTAATGCGTTCAACCGAAGTTAACTGCAGATTTTTCTGTTTAAAGATGTCAATAGTTTGTATCTGCCTCTGACAGGTTTTGAAATATCATTTGAGAATTGAATGGTTCAGTAGATAAGTGACTTTTTACGTGTTTGATGTTAAATATATAGTTTTTTATACTTTAGTATGCATCTCTCGTCCTGTTTTCGTGTATGTAATATTTGTTTGTTTTTTTTTCATTTAAAGCTCCATAGTAAGCGCTTAAAATAGGTTTTTAAGGGAGATATATAAATACGAATGTTAGAGGGAGCGCGCTAATATTAAAAAAACGATAATAATTAACGAAAATGGTGAAATTATTTAATAAAACACGACTCGTTTGAAATAAAGCAAAAATCTATCGAAAAATGCTTATGTTGCATTTAAAAATACACTGTGATTTTTTTCATGCCAATAACGTATTAAATAACAGAACAAAACATGTTTTTAATAGTTTACCGAACTTACTTTGCGATTTTTTTCTAACGAGGAAATTTCATATATTTAACATTTTGGCGTAACAAATGTATCGATATTATCTTCAAAAATAGCTTTTTTTGGAACTTAAAAAGTTAAAGAGAAACTTATTATAAATCGGTATAAATTGAGAATGCGGGGGCATCGTTGTCTAATATAATCTTATTTTATAATATATTTAATAAATAATTCTGTGAACAGCAGACGTCGCGTCCAAAAAAGCTTGTTGCTAATTTTTTTCTCTAACATCAAAACCAAAATTTGTTTCGAAATGTACATAAATCAAATATCCATATACTTAATTGCTAACGATTTTTTTCATTTAAGGAATTACACAATTTGTTAAGATTTGAGATTTTCAAGGCCAAAACTATTATGCTGATTTAAAAAAAAAATATTGTTATGATTAATTTACCTCCTACTTTAGCCGAAGTTTTAGAAAGCATTACAGAGTCCATCATCAGGTCAGATTTTTTTACATCTGCCCTGATGATAGACAGTGTAATGCTGAGTAAAACTTTGGAAGAAGGAGGTAGAGCAACACGGCATAATACCTCAAAAATTATACAATTTGGTCTAAAAAACGTCACTATTTAAATGATGTTTTTTTTTTCATACACTCTTCAGGTTGGTAGTTACCACAATATTGAGAAAAAAATACCAATTAGAATGTCCAAATAATCTCGACGATTTCAAATTTAAAAAATAATCTTTACAATTATTCCGTTAAAGATTAATATCTTGAACGGAAACGGAGAAAAATGAGAAAAGATGATTTATTAAAAATCTCTTCAAATTATTGGTAATTTTGTTAAAAACGGGACTGCAAGCCGCTTCGTGATTATCATGACGAAATGCAAAAATTTTAGAATTTTACGTGTTTGGACATCGTGACAATACATTGGTATTTACTTAAAGATTTTCAGGGAATTCGTTAATGGCCTACAATCCCGCTTTTAACAGGAATACGAATAATTTGAAGAGATTCTTAATAAATTATAAATATTTTTATTTCAGGAAATTTTCTCCGTGTACAAATAAATTTACAGACTAACGAAATGCAAAACTGCCGAGTTAAAAAAACAGGACTTCACTCTGCTCAGCCATTTATGATATTGTGTATTTGAATAAAACAGTGGCCAGTGGGCAGAAAACATCCCATAATGGCAACCAGTCTTGTGGAAGTTGTGCGTAAGCATCTTATATGAGTTTTGTGATGGTTGGCAGCAGATTCAACCTTCAATTTATTTTTTCACAAAGCGGCGGCATTCTGTACATTTTTAATTTTTTTTAAAACACTTTTTCAATCATCCATGCTGTAAAAAATATTTTCGACCCAATTCTATTTTCGAATTGTTTTGTTCTGACTTAAAATCAAATCTAGTACGTATGTCTACTTTGTGTGTCAAGAGCCAAACTTAAAGAGTACTGTAACGAGACCAAATCGTAGGAGCTCGAATATTTTTTCGCTTTCACCTGATACGGCATCCATACAAACAGAGGTCATCGTATTCATCGAGGTATCTATTGGACATGCAACTCCCAGTTTACCAATCATGTCTCGCTCTCCCGCTACATGGTGTATCCTACCAAAGGATACACCATGGACGGCCTATAAAAATGAGTGCAATGCCTTAAACCAAAACAGAAATCACGAGCTGGTCGTAGGCTCAAGATTTGGTACTGTATCGATATGTGTTTTATCTTCCAGCGACTCTTAGAGAAATATTGGACTGAATACCTGATACTTACAGCCAGATGTTTTGTCACTTTCAGTAAGGTGGAAGAGTACTAGAGAAATTCTTTATCATTCGATTATAGATAATTTCGGAGATAACGCGCTGTGTAGTGATATCAGTTATATGTAACTGTTTTTGTTTATTATAATTTTAAGGCTCGGTTCCGAACTCACCATAAGTTTTCCATTATTAAATATTTTACAGTACCTACTTTTAAACAACAAACCATGGCTATTTGGACTCTGCTCCCAAAGGGGTGGTATATATCCAATAAGAATTTGTACAAGTACCAAATTTCAATACCCTTTTAAAACTGCTAGGACGTATTCATTTAATAGCACACGGCCTTGTTAATCCCCTTTCTAATTACTTACAACTGAAGGGTGCAGGAGAAAAAAGGGGTTAGTCACAATTTGTAAAATGTTTATGAAAGCATTTTCAGCTTAAAAATACTAAAACTACGAAATGAAACTGTAACGTTGCTGTAGATACTATATTTCATATGTTTTACAAAAAATAGTCTATCGCGGCGTGGCTTTGTTTTTATACAAGTGTACAGTTTTATTCGAAGGTTTGACCTTCAATATAAGTGGAAGATCACTGTTTGCACGAGGATTTAAAAATCAACCTCCTTCTCCCAACCCTTAAATCAGAATTAATAAATACTTCTTGATGAAACTTTGCACACTTGACGTTTAACATAAGGGGAAAATTCTATCTTTCGAAAACTTCGGTGTAAAGCCCTTTTTTAAGATGTAGGTATACTTTTTAAATCCACTTTTTACCTGCATAATCTCGTTTAGTATTTTTTATGAAAAAAAAACTATTAAATAGAAGCTAAATTCCAAACCAAATCGCCTTATAAGATATTTTATCTTCACGTTTGTTTCTTTTAATTGAGCATTTAGTTTTTTTAACAATATTTAAGTTTGAACCAATATATAATATTATTTAATTTCCTTTGCTTTCAGTCATCCAAATTGACAGACTTGCCCTAACATGATATTTCAGTGTAATTTCTACGAACTGGAGGCAAACCACGTGACCATATTTTTGGCACCAGGAGGGTTCGAGAATTCTTTGAATCGACTAAGACATCAGTCGTATATTGACCGAAAAAGAGCGCACATTGATATTACCAGAACTTGGGCAAAAAATTGAAGTACGCTGACAGGCAAATGTTTGCAGCGCAGTCGATTGTGGGATTTTTCTGCCCATTTTTAAACGAATCACCTGGGGTAGCGACGCTAAAAATGAGTGAGGTGAGTAAATTACAACACATTTTGTAAAAGCGTCTTATGGACAAAATATTCAATTTTGAAAAGAAACCCTAACTTTTGTTTAACCGATTATAAAATTGTAGCTAAGTTTAATAATACTAGTAATTCGTAAGCAGATTTAATTTTCGAGGACTGAATAGTTATACATATTACAGTATGAGTTGCCTGTATACTGTCATATTCATATATTGACAAATCACAGAAAAGAAGACCGTCACGCCCCCTCCACGCTCCGCGCACTCGTTTTTTCCCTTTTACTTATTGGCTGGCTGGAATTGTTTTCTTATCCTAGTATATACGCGGCAGCATAATACTGACCTCGTGCCACTGTTTTTTCTTTATAAACCTCTGTTTTATTGCTCACGAAAATTACATTTCATTATGTTTATATGAATTAACTGTTGTTATAATTACTATACTAAATGAACAACTCTACCCCTATTTCGCCTGTATCCTTCAACTGTAACTAGAACTGGAAACTCTAAGTGCGGGTCTTTTAAAACTCTGGAATCTCCAGTCTCTATTTGCGGCTTTACTCTGTCCAGTGCTCTCACTAAGCTCATTAAGCTCAGGAGCTTTTAAGTGCCAGAAAAGCTCCCTATTTGCAGATATTAAATAATAAAATTCGCATAAAGAACTGAGAACACGTTCCATACATCTGTCCCCCACGTATTAATAAGATAAATGGGTATTTGACGACGATTTTAATAAAGAGAAACGTTGGTTCAGATTAAAATGAACCATGTTTAAGTTTGTACTTATGTGAGTTACTTAACCTACATTGGGGTGATATTATTTGTGAACTACCTTTAGCAGAGGTTTAAAAAAGTAAATATTTCCCTATTTATTTACTGTTACGAAGCCATACCATACTACTGCTGAAAGTTTTTAAAACGTTCTCTGTTAGATTGGCGACAGAACTTCCAAATGATTAATAATTTTTTTGCTACACCACATACTATTTACAACATCGCTACCTGGTTGGGTAGTTTTGTGCGGCAGGTTAAGGTAGGGGATGGAGGGGCTCCACCACTCTAGCAACGGCGGTATAAGGAAACTGTTTAGGTAGGAGCCGTAGGAAGGGATTTAGTAAGGATGGTCTTAAATAGGTCCGGAATATATGAATGACGAAAAACAAATACTTGTAGTTGCCATACGAGCCGACTTAAACCACAATATTTAACAGCTTGGTTGTAGAACAATTTTCCGAACTCTGTGTTTCTTTCCTCCTACAACATGAGTCTCTTCAAGAGCCATGTATACTAATTGCTCTCTTCAAAAAGTCCCCCACACGGCGTCCCCAAAGGTGACATAAGCCTGAGAGAAATTATAGTCCTCAGTGCCTTTTGTGTGGAATTAATTAGAATGAAAGCCTTCGGAACCTAAACCTGATAAATGCATGGGCAAATCCACTAAAAACGCGGCAACTCGTAATATACATTGTCTGTTATCTTAAATAATCAATTTAGAATATCTCGTTTTACAGTTTTGTATGAACTTATGTGATATGTTTTTACAATAAACATACCACAAGGGTGTATTCGCCCAAAAGATACATCCACAACACAAAGGTCACTCCTTCCGTTAGATTTATCTGGTACGTTTATTACCTTATCTATTACAAGATAACCCATTCCGATCGCTTTCTTTCCACCCCCGAACAATCGACGCAACAATTTGCCTCGGAACAACCCCCGGTGCAAATATAAATCAACTCCTAACTCGGGAACACCTGAAGAATGGCCTGGCAACCGACAACCGGCAACAGCCTTGTATCCACAGAAGATGTATACCCTTATAAGTATGTTGTAATTCTAACTCAATTTTATTTTCTTAGTAATTAAAAATTCAGCCGGCCTATGTTGGTGCTCGTAAAACTTAAAAAACAGTCAACTGATATTGTTGAAAATTTCAAAGTTTTTACTTATTACTGCCAGGAATGTTAGTCAGAATGTAGTTTTTAACAGTAAAATTATGGTATAGTAGTAGTGAATGGTGGAAGAAGTCAGAGACGCCTGAAAAAGACATTAGCAATATCGAAGTACTGCGGGGTCCACTAGTCTTATAACACATATATATTACATAGTAGATGGTCGATATCCCTGTACCGATTTCTTGGAACCGGTTCTATTGTTTTCCTCAAACCGTAGATAATATTTTGAATAATTTACCAAAATTGAAAAAAAATCTTAGTTACTTAAAACGACTGAGATAAATATAAAAATAATATATTTTAAACATTTATAAAGCTCCTCTGGCGAAGTCGGCTAAATCTGTCGAAATGATTTAAATAGTGTCCGAACGGTCAAAAATAATCGTAATTTTCAATTTAAGAGATGGGTATGGGTGCCGCCGCCCTGGGAACCATTTATTAGATAAGCGACACTCCTTTCATAGGTCATTCGAAGAACTTTTGACCTCTCCAGCCGTACTCTCTCGACCTTCGTTTTGCATCGTAGTGGGAGGGATGGATCCATACGTCTGTCACGATCGTTCGTTCTAAAAACTTCCTCTCCTTCCTTGCACTAAAAAGAACCTTCACGCAGCATCCCCAAAGATGACATAGGCTTTTAGAGGAATTATTTTTCTCATGGCCTCTTATGTGGAGTTAATGTTAAAAAATTAAAGAAATGCTGTCTAAAATGAATATTTGCCCAATTGGACAAATTAAATGTTCAAATGGATAAATTATTTGTGGTAAAGTGACAAAATTAGAAGTGAGAAAACATGGAATGATTAAATGGACAAAACGGTTGGCAAATTGGAAAAAGTCCGCAAAAATAAACGTCCAAACGGACAAAGTTCATATGCGTAAATGTTAAAATGGACAAAGTAAATTATACTTCCTAAAATGAACGTTTGCCCTATGGAACTAGACGAACGTCCAAACGGACAAGGTCCAAATGAGTTAATGTCCAAATGGACAAAGTAATATATACTTTCTAAAGAACGTTTGCCCAATGGAACAAAATGAACGTCCAAAAGGACAAAGTCCAAATGAGTAAATGTCCAAATGGACAAAGTAAATTATACTTACTAAAATGAACGTTTGCCCTATGGAACTAGACGAACGTCCAAACGGACAAGGTCCAAATGAGTTAATGTCCAAATGGACAAAGTAATATATACTTTCCAAAGAACGTTTACCCAATGGAACATAATGAACGTCCAAATGGACCAAGTCCAAATGAGTAAATGTCCAAATGGACAAAGTAAATTATACTCACTAAAATGAACGTTTGCCCTATGGAACTAGACGAACGTCCAAACGGACAAGGTCCAAATGAGTTAATGTCCAAATGGACAAAGTAAATTATACTTTCTAAAAAAGTTTGCCCTATGTAACAACATGAACGTCAAAATGGCAAAAATGAATGTCGAAATGGATAAAATCCACACAGATATCATTTTATTATAATAGTAATTTATTACTATTTAAGTTAATTGTTATTGGTAACGAATAATTGTGGAAAATGAGAGATTTCTTGAAATTAAATTATTTCTCAGTTTTGTATAATTTGTGTAAGTACAATATTTAACATAAACAACTGAGAAACCCATTAAATAAAGATAAGTGTCCAAGCGGACAAAGTACATTAAAATAAATTTCTTAAATTATCCTATATATTTATTCCCAGAGAATCCACTAAATATCTACAAAAAATTTAACATTATTATTTTTATTACAAAATAATACATTACAAAATAATAAGTTATAATGTATTATTCCCAGTGAGTTTACAAAACTCATTTCGGGAAAGACAACATAGATTCATTAAAATAAATAAACGCAGAATTTGTTTTGAAGTTACAAAGAAAGAATGTGTCAGTCATTAATAAAACTGCTGAGGAAATAGCTTGTAAAAGCTTTTACCAATGTTTTTTTGTTCGTTGCCGGAAGTTTTAGATTACTAGGTAATGCGTTGTATTGCTTCTGTGCAATGTATTGTGAGGAATTAATTCCAGATTTAGTCGTGTAAGTAGATGACGTTAAGTGTGTTTGATTTTGTAATCGTCTTTTGTGCTGGTGTATGTCGGAATTAAAGACTGGTTTAGTGTTGGTATGTGAGAAGTGTTGAATTATTTGTAGAATGGCAGTTGTGATGTTATACTTTGGCATACGTTATCGATTCCTTACATTTTTAGACTTTTGCCAAAACAATGCTATCATTACGCTTTTCGCTAAAAACAATGAAGTATCAAAAGCGCGTCTTGCAGTTACAAAACGCATTGAAAGTTCTAATAAAACATAGTGGATTGAAATATAAACTCGACGTTTTTCTATTAAAAGTTCACCCATATCACAAAAGTAAGGGAAAGTGGGTAACAAAGGTAACTGCGCCAATCGTATTTTCTAAACTGTTCAATGCAACAGGCAGGAGAAATAGGAAATGGATTTATTTTTATATTTCCGCTACGTTGCAACCAACTTCACAGTTTGGTTGCAGCGTGGCCAATTTGAAATAATATACGATAGATTGCTGATCGCGGATTATCCGGTGAGCTTTTATTTAACCCTTTCGACACTAATGACATTAAATTGTTTTGATTTTGATATTATTAATAAACAAAAAAATTTTATAAACCCCATTTTAAATATTTTCCCAATTACCCGGTCTTTCCCGTCTAATGACATTTTAATTCCTACTTTGAATAACCTTCCCCCACTCTTACCCCTCCCCGCTCCTTCTACCTCTTCTTTCTAGACCTAATTTTAATTATAACTTTAGTATACTTGTGCTCCTGATGATGTGAACTTGGTTCACGAAACATGTTGAGATTATGTATCGAAATAAAGTGATGTAAACTAAGTTATTTGTGTTTTAATAAAAAAAAATATATTTATATTAATTTACTGAGTTAATTAATATATATATTTTTAGTTTAAATTGTTTTAATAATGTTTTTTTCCTTACTTATAAAAAATAACCCTTTGATGCCGAAATAAAAAAAAATTTAAAAAAATGTAAATTAGTAGGCAAAAAGAGAAATTTAAGTACAAAAAAATTTCAAATAATTATTTAAGGTGTTATCAAGCCTTAAAAAATGTATCCATATGTGGAAATAGAAGTGCGGTACTAAAAGGGTTAAAATACGATATTAGATTATTTTAAAAACACTTAAACTTTTGTGAACAACGGATTTCAAAAAATATATAAAATTAAAATAAAAAATGGGGGGTTTTTACAGGTGAATTCTTCTGAAGAATAGTTTGATAAATATTTCTGGTTTTCTTTGTCATTGTGATGACTTTATTGGCTTGCTTTAAAATTTCTTTTTAACCTTTTTTATATTACGTTTGTGGGAAAATATGAAAATAAAGCGCAGAAAACAAGAGGTTATAAAAATGTAACTCCTGTGAGGTATTGACAATAAAGGGAACAGAACCGATATCTTATCCTTGAAGCAGAAATTGTATTTTCTAAATCAACAAAAACTCTCGAATAATAGCGCTGAACTCATCCAATTCTTTTCTCCTTTCAGGACAAAGTAACATCTTTCATCCCACACTGTCATTTCTATTGTAGCACGGAAAAGTTGAAAATAAGGTAAGATTGGCATCACGTTTTTTAACTCAGCGGAAATTTAAGTTTATGATTATAAGACAGTTTTACGTATAAGGATTTTAAAATTATAAAATATTTCGGAAGTAAACATGAAACTAAATTATGCCCAAAAAAATGTTTACCTTTCCAGAACGTATTTTCAATTTAAGCTATCTTGCGATTAAAGGATTTTATTTTACAAAATACATTACGTTCACACATTTTCAAGGCCTGAATTAATAAAAAGTATTTGCCAGTTAATGAGTTCACAGGCTTAAATAGTCTACCGCTTGATTTGTTCTTTCAGCGTTTTTGCAGAAATTTGGAGCATCATTTTCTTTAAAAAAACTTTTCGAATTGCGAAAATTCACGATAGGTACAAATACACCTACCAGCAATAACAGGAAACACGGAAATTAGTGGACGTCGGAAATGACTTGGAAGGCGAAGTAATAGGTTGTGAATTAAATGCTTTAGTCGGGTCATACATGTGATGAAAGGCTTAAATCACAGTGAAAAACAGATAAACCATAGCTGCTAAAAATATACAAATTATTAATGAAAACCGTCATTCTAGCGACATCTGTTGAGGTTAAAATTGATTCAGTTTGTTTTTCAGTAGGCCCCTGTAATAGTTGGAATTATGTTGAGATTCTATAGTATAAACACAGAGGTCATTAAAATCGTCTAGGAACGACTAGGAACCCCCTTTTGAGGCTTCAAAATAAACATTGAATTTTGTCAACCAATAGATCTGAACAAAGAGCTATAAAATTTTGAGTAACCAATCAGTGAACGAAGAGGCGTACATCAAATGCAGACAAAGGAATGAACTGTGGATCAGGCAATAAAAAAGATAATTAACGACATTTCGATTCTCACAGAAATTGGAGGTGAACGCACTTTAGGGTCAACATCGACTTTCAAGGTGACAAACTCCTGGGAATGTTTACAATAACTGAGACATTTATGGGGTATCGAACCATTGAAATCGGGTGCTTGGAAGTTTTACAGGTTGTAAAGCGCACACACAAAAATGCAATGAAAAAAATTATAAACGTGATAGTATAAAAAAAGGACGGGAAAAGCAAAGGAAAGTTACTGGCGGAATTTCAACTGTAGTGCAATTATTTATGATAGAAGGAGGGTGTCATGTTCGATAAAAATCGTACTAAAGAGAGGAGTGAGTGTTGGAAACAATGGAAATTAATCGTTATCAATTTAAGATGAAACGGACATATTGGTAAATCAATCTTGAATGAAAATCTCGCAAAAAAAATAGACATTTTAGAAAAGTGCGGCGACCGGATGGAAGGATAATATAGAGATTTTGGACTGCTACGAAGGTCCTAGGGACGTGAAAATCGAGTATCAGAAGAAGACAGAAAAACTAAAACATATAGCGATAGATTAGATTCAGGAAAAGTAGACATTTTACATAATTATTAGGTTAGATATATATTGGAGTTACCCAATATTACGGAGGGATCGAAACAAGATAAAAGGTTGGCGGTCTCATGTATATTTTGAAGGGTAAACAATCGAAATCCGAACATGGTTTTTATTTACGTTAAGGTAATAAATGATTAGAAAAGCGATTAACTTTAACGTTGGGCTTATGAAGTATTTAGATTAGGAAAAGAGATTAAAACTAATGGCTCTAAAATTAAACTAAATTTACGGCCGTAGTACATAAAATCTGAGACGTAAACATATGTCCAGACGTATAATTTATGTGAAATCTTGTAAGTGAGGGATGGAGAATGGGCGGAGATTGGGTAAAACAATAAAAATGACAGATATCCCAGAGTCTAATTAGGTATATCTCCCGTAGAAGTGTGGAAAACTATATATTAATTAATAATAAATGAAGTATGAAATTTTCCTGGAGACCACACACATCGGGAAAAGTGAAGAAAAGATAAAAGGAAGGGTAAAGAACGGAGATAGGAAATGATCCATGTGGAGAAAAGCGATACAATTCGAATTTATCCGTGAAATTAATAAATACGACTTGGAAAATGAGTAATTATAAGAGTTATGAGAAATGACATAAGAATCAAGAAGAAATTGTGCAAGAAAACGTCGCGGATAAATATAAAATTCAAAGATAAAGGAAAAACTCAAATCTGCGACAGGGAGATAGAGAGTACGGGTGGAAATGGAAAAGCTCATATAAGTAACAATAAAATTAAGTAGAATTTAAACAAATCGAAATTCAAAAATGCGTAGTAAAGATTTCGACATGGATTTAAACAATTTTCGCACGAGATGCATAAAATTGAGATGTATATATATATTATTGAGGACGGACCTATCGCAAATTGAGAAAAAAAGGAACACAAAATCATGAGAATTTAACTACATTTTGTATGAACACAGGACAAAGGAAGCTTGGGCGATTAACACAGACTTACCCGATTCGGACCCTATCGATTTAGATTTGTGAGATGGAAACTGGCCACCGCCTTGAGCCGGAAAGCAGAACATCTTATGGAAGAACGATCGAAATTAGGGGAAGGGGTGTTCGGATTTACGAGTTGATAGGAAATAGAATTAAGCATCAAGAGAAATTCAGATACGTCTTTTGGGACCTGAGAGGGATATAAAAGATGGAACACATCAGTCAGGAGGCAGTCGCGCCGAGGATTCGAAAAGTTGTTACGTGGCGGTACTACGTTCTTTGGTAGGATTATCAGTGAAAAATCTTTAAGTGTTAAATTTTAAATAAGTCCCTGAAAATTTTGTGAAAAATACAAGTGCTAGAGTCAGTGAAATTTAATTTGGTTAAACAGTGAAAATAAATATAATTTAAACTCAGTGCTTAAAAGTGTTAAGTGAAGTGCAGAAAGTGATTACGGAATTAAGAATTTAACTAAAATTTAAAAATAATTATTTCATTCAAAGTGAAAACATTCAAATTAAATTTAAGAGTTTGTTATCGTTAAATTAAAGTGGATGTGCTCGTGAATTGATGTTTAAAAAATAGATTATAATTTTGTTTAAAATTATTAATAGTAAATACTTCATCTTAGGTTAAAAGAAACACAAAAACAAAAAAAAAGGATTCGATAATAATAAACGTTTAAACCTTTGTTCTAAAATTAACAGTTAGAAAAAAAATTAATTTATTAAGAGTCGAGTTTAATTAAAAGTTTGCACAATTCGGAATAAATTTTCTTATCAATTTATATAAAAAGAAATTTAGAATTAATAAATTGTTCAATTAAAATCCATCGTGCGTATAGCGACAGTGTTAAAAGTGTTTGTCGTTTTAACCGGAATTTTAATCATCAGTCTATCATTTCGAAAAGGAATTTGAAACAGCTATCATTCAAAAGCCTAAACTAGAAAAGTGTTATTAAATCAACGGGTTTTCTGAATTAGGATTTCGTTCGGAAGAAAAATTAAATATCAACTAATTTATACGATTCAAGCGAGAATAAAATATTAAATAGGAATAAATAGTCGAAAAGATTTATTTTGAAATTAGTTGAAAAAATACAATTAATTAGGTAGGATTTCTTCATCAAGGTTGTTGTGTACACCCGACCGGAAATACCTTGACGGGGGGTAAGTTTTCTTTTTATAAATAATTTTCAGGACCTAGGAGTGAGGAGATACAGCTGATTATGGTATATCAATTAAATTATTAAAAACAACAAAACAAAGCATTACACATTAATATATGTATATTATGTATTTATTTATATAAAATAAAGTAATATATTGTATATAAAGAATAAATATATGAGTAATGTATTTATATATATGTATTTTACTTATTAATCGAAGCATCGAAATGGTAGCGATTTTTAATACCTACCCGAGGACATATCTATATTATTGAAAAAGAAAATATGTATTTATTAATATTCCAGACTGTGTAGAATCATATATTTTATATTTATTTATTAATATATGTACTCTTTTTTTAACATATTTTGACAATCGAGATATGTGTACTTATATATATATATATATATATTTATATTTAATTTTCACCTAACTTCTAGTAAATTTACTAAATTCGGAAAATGAAAAATAGTTTAACTGCAAAAGGAATTAAAAATGTTCTAATTAATTATGCACAATAAAAGGTAACATAACTGAATTATAGGGAGAGGTAGAAATATTCCTTAAATAAACAATCTCGCATCTAGGTTAGTGTGTCAAAGAAGGTGTTTATATTATTCGATTTGTTTACAAATAGAGACGCTGAAGATCTGGGCCAACCGCATAGTTTGAAAACGACCTTGGCCGTAACTAGAAAATTTATCAGGGTTATAAGGATAACCATCAGGATGTCATTGTGCAATGTGCAGCGATATGGGTCATTTACAAATACCTATCATTCACAATCTACAATTGAAAAATCATGGGTTAGCAAGATTTATATCGAATATTACATGAAACATTTGAATACCATTGATTAGATAGTCGCATAGATTTTATTAGTTACTTGAAACAGCTGGGAGCCGCGTGTTTACAATTACCTACCATTCACAATCTACAATTGAAAAATCACGGGTTAGTAAGATTTATATAGAAATATTATACGAAACATTTGAACATTATTGATGGAGTGTTCGCATAGATCCCATCAGTTGCCAGAGACAGTTGAGAGTCGTGTACCCTCTTATGTGGCAATCAATTACTTGAAACAATTGAGAAATCACGGGATAGGATGAACAAAAATTAATGTTGAACCCTGGAGGGAAAGTTTAAAACAAATACAGTTCATCAAACAGGAGGCAGTGGTCGCTCCTACAACAAGACCATTGACCAAACCAAATAGAGATGACGATTCTCTTAAATAAAAACGTCAAAACCAAACAAAAAGCCTGGAGTTCGATAGCTCTCCAAAACAAACTATCAAATAATTTCTTATTCTACTAGTATTTATTAGTATAACCTTATTCTTACGTATATATTCGGTTACCAAGCTAAGAATTGTGCAGAATTCTTCGTGCGAGATCCGAGCTCGGAATGCGAGGTAGATAGCCTCGTATTGCGAGTTATAAACCTTTCCCAAACTGTATGTATACATATATTTATTCGTATGTACTGTTTACTGGAGAATGCGGACCTGCATACAGCTTGCATTTAGGTCGGTAGACCACTCTCGCATTCTCTTTTAAACGTGGAATGAGGATTCACGACCCGTAAGTCCACACCAACCGTGAGTATATGATTGTATATAGGACGAAACCGGTTCGCCCTAAGTAAATTGTAGTCCAAGGAGGTGTTGGAATTTGGAGGTTTCGGGACCCGAGGGAAGACTTGAAGGCAGTGCATGATGACGTGGAAGGCTTTTTGGGACGCGATAACTAAGGTATCAATCAAAGAGCCGTGTCAAAAGATTGTACGAATTTCTTGTCGACTCACGATCATCTCGTTTACTTGCAGGAGGATTTGGAGCCAAATTATGCCAGCAAATGGGCTATTCCGAGTTCGTCAAATATGCAATTAACTAATTACATTAACCTACTAAATCAATCTTTACATGTACCTTATAGCAGCAGAATCAAAAGGAGTGGCGCCAACCAGACACAATAATTAATCATTGCCAAATTTACTAACAATTAACCATTTGAGTTATATTTAATCACCTGTTCAAATAAACATGTATAATATCTTTTATCAGCGTTTAACTACAACTTTGTTAGGGTGCAGGGAATCAGAATAGTTACAATAGGAAAGTTAGCTCATCCAGAGAATTCATTTTAAGTCTAGGTTTGCAATGGAAAGACCAATTAAAATTGTAAAACTCAACACCTCGATCAGAACCGAGAGGGTTACCACAAAATGAAAGTAATTAAAATCCTATATCATAAATCAAAAAAATTACACAACGTTTGATGGAATTTAATTACAATATAAATACGGGTATATTTGCGTTCAAGATCGTAAATAACGTATTAATTAGTTAAGTACATATGTCTATAAAGATATATAGTACAAGAGAGCTTTAAGTAGCTTTCTGAAGTTATCAAAGAAATTAAGGGTCCAATTTTCATGGAGGCTTATGTGTTGTAGGGGAGGAATTTTCCATCCCTGCGAACACATATGCAAAGCCTTAGAAAAAAAAAAAAGAAGTATCGATCATAGCCAAGAGAGAAGAAAATTTTATATTGTTTTAAACAAGTAAAAGAAAATGGTGAAAAGGCGAAAACATTACATACATCATTTCCCAAAATGACACGTGCTTATTTATTTAGATAGTCAGTTACCATAATTTTCATCAATCATTATTTTACTCCTATATTGCCGCTTAAACTGCTCAAAAAAAAAATTAGGACACACTTGATTCCATTAACCGATGCCTACCCTAGGAACATTAAAAACTGTACATTTATTTTTAATTAAATGTTTGTTTTACGAAATTAATGGTAAGTAGGGTTCTTATCAATTATTTAAGGCATTTTTTTCCCAAAGGCAGGCAGTGTCCTTCCAGTTGGCAAACAAGTATTCGCCGGGAGATACTTGAGTTCTGATAAAATTCATTTTTAAATGCTTAGTGCTTACGGGAGGGAAGCAATTAAAAATGGCGATGATCGAGGATTTAAATTTAATGAATTTATTTTTTCTAATATTGATAAAAAGCTTCATAAATATTCCGGCGAACCCACTTTCACGAAATTAATTAGATAAATAGTGTCGCAACGGAATACAAGTATATAGTAAGTTTTTTTTAAAAATGTTTGTTTGTTTTTTTTTCTTCTGATTGGTGGATATTACAGTGCAAATCGGAAAGGAGATGATTGTAATTTTGCTATGGCTTGATAAATTTAATGGTTTTGAATTTGTGCTATTTTAAAAATAGCTGTTTTTCTTTTCGTTAGTTCCATTAGTTTGTAGAACTCTTGATATATTTGTCTAATGATTTAAACTTATGAGATACAACTTTTTTAATCAAATGTTCATCGGACTTAAACAATTTACGCAATACGCAAGAATACAACTGAAAATCACGCACCCATGCACTGAAAACTAGGCAAGAATAAAATTACCATTTGCACTTTGAAATAGCATATATTATATTACATTCGCAAAACTTATTCAAATCCCGGTTATAATTTGAAATGAATGTGCGCCCTATTAATAAGTTCCAAACCATAACTCTTTACTGAATATAACGAATGGTGACCCCGTTTAAAGTTAACATTCGGTGTTATTTTATATTATTTGAAGTGGTTGTGAATGTTGACCATTTCAAAACTAAGGGTAGTGCGGTTTAATGAAACATTTCCCCAGACTAACTAACGGCAGATATTGTGAGCTTGATATGTGGGACTTTATGAGTTTTTTAAGCTGAAAGATTAAAAGCTTCGGTTAAAAGCTTTTAATAGCGGTCAGTAACATACATTTTAATAACGATTTTCATATTTGTAGTTGCAATGTTAATGCTACGTAGCAAGAGAAGAAAGAAAAAGAAGATGGTTTGAAAGGAAGATATGTAGATACGAATGTTAGAGGAGCGCGCTACTACTAAAAAAAGATTATAATTAAGAAAAAAAAATATTTAATTAAAATCCGCCATAATAGTTCCATCTGACCGGAGCCAGTAGAAAAAACTTCACCACTCGACTTCGTAGATAATGAAAACAAGGGAGATGGGTCATGAAAAATTTCAGCTGGTTAAAAATCTGGTGTAAGACCACCATTCGCAATTGAAACGTTGTTTTAAATGGCCTAAGCCGTTATGGCGAATTAATTAATTAATTAATGGCGAATTAAACACAAAAACAATAAATAAATATGGCCTAAGCCGTGTTTAGTGAGCATACCTGAATAGCTAGGTACTTCTCTACCTTCTTCTTTTCCATCTCCTTCCCCTTCCTACTACCTTCAGCCTGACAGCATATCCTGATTGGGGATGTCATATATTCACTGGCTCCAGGTGGTTGGGAGCAGTTAGAACTCTTGTGCGGTATTCACATTAAAAAAAAAACGCTTGGACAAGGATCTGGGTAGAAAAGAGGTAAGAACGCACTACTGTATATAAAAAAACTCATCTATTGCCATCTCACTCTAACACTACTAAAACTATTATAAAGACTTTCTAAGTGAAGCAAATAATAAGAACTAATTGGGTCAGGTGCAAGGGAGATGGGAGGAACAGCTGATACGGGGTTAATTGCCTTTGGAACTTAATATTTTCTTGTGTTTATTTTCTTGAGAACATTTTGATCTACAACATACCAATTACCAATTACCGAGTTTTCCGCCGAATTGTTCAAATGCGTTGGAGATAAGATTATAATTCATACAGAGAAGACAAAAAAGTTCTAACACGTGGCGGTTCCAAGTTCATTCAACCGGATTCAAGGCTAAAATTATAATATTTTAATATGAATATGTTAGGCCTGTTATGCAGGGCGAATATCTATCTATCATCTTTAATAGGTGCGGATTATAATCTAGCACGGGACGGTAGGAGAAGGGAAAAAATAAATAATTACAACTTGTTATCACCCGGCTAGCAGATCATAGAATATAATCTCTGTTTTTATAAATACTTTCAGCTTCATAAATCCCACAATTCCAATACACACATGCCTCATTATTTTTCACGGGTCTGCCCAAGTATTACTAGAGTGTTGTTATTTGGTTAAATTATTATCCAGTCAAGGTAGTTTTAAGAGTTTTTTCATATAAGGCGGTGCGTGCACCATCTGACAGAGATAGCATGTCGGTTGTACCCGAATGGTTCTATCCACGTATTTCATACGAAGACAATACTTTTACTAATATATTACTCGTCTGTGACGACTGTATGGGATTGTATGGCGAGCGATATCCTGAGATGGGCAAAGCCCACACATACTAATATAGTATATTCGTTGTGTGTAACTAGATTTATATTCAATAAAAAATTATATTATGTTGTAATTAATTATGTCAAATAATAAAATTTATGAAAATATTATGATTTGACATAGTGTATCCTCCGATCAAAAGGGAATGCTGGAGGGGGAATCAAATGAGGGTGAAGCTAGAAGTGTGATCTATACCGTTTTGATAGAAAACTGAAGTCGCCAATTTACAAAAAGACCATTCGACTCCTAGGCCCCGGAGGATAGGTGAATGAAAATCTGTTCAAGAAAGAATTTCGATGTTTGGAATTACTTGGTCAATTTTACCAGAAATAAGAGATAATTGAAGATTAAGGCACACGGACACGCCCACAATTAACATTTAACATTAATAATTGGTTTATCTGTTCAGTGGGTCAGTCTAAAATATGTACACTTTTTTACGTTAACCCGACACATGAAGCCCTAAGTAAAATAAATTCCCTCTGGGCCTATGTCATCTTTGGGGATGCTGTGTGGAGAATCTTTTTAAGGAAAAGATGTTCTGGGAAGTTATAAGGGGTGAGTAGGAATCTAGGGATCAGTGTATTCAGATAAGTCGAGAGACCAGTAGGAAAGATCAAACGTTCTTGCTCACCAGCCGCGCAGCTGGTGCATCGTTAAAACACCTCACACGATGAACCCGGGTACCCCGGCTAGTCACCAAACGTAGCGAACCATTTGGGGTGACTTACGGCAGAGGAGTTGATTATCTAATAAATGGTTCCCGGGGATGCGGTACCCAAACCTGCCACCCAATTTTTTCGTTCTTTACATTTGTCATCAAATTCTCTAATCCAAACATGATTTACATGGTGCAAAATTGCCATAAATTTATCACCATCATTATTGTCAACTGAATAGAAAGTTAGTAACAAAAGTTTGAATATGCAAAATAGTTTTACAAGTTCCAGAGCTTAGCACAGTAGAATAAAGTATGCGGTTTGTCAGCGTTGCAAATTGGTGCAACTGTTGCTCTCTGGCAACACTGGGCCCAACTCGGGGGAATACATTAACATTAATTATTTAGATTGCTGGCAACATTTACGGTCACTGGAAATCATCTAATTTGAATTCCGGAGATGGTGGCATATTGGTTAGTTTGTATGTAAATAAATAATTGTGTTTGAAGAATAATGTGTAGTTTTCAGTTAAATAGACTGCAAACAATGAGAAAGTAATTTCTAGAATGATTTTCGAAATGTTTATGTCTGTTGAACAAAGAAAAAAGCGCGCAGGTAAGGTACTTGGATGTTCACAGTAAACGAAGACGTGAATATTTGATGTGAATAAGAAATAGAGTTTTATAAATTTTATTATTGTTGCATTCAAAACTGCTTACGAATTACAGCTTCTGATGAACATTAAAGTGGACTGTTAATATTTTAAACGAGACGAAATGAAATGGTTTTTATTATAATTGAGTGGTGGTATGTATAGGAATGAACAAGGTATGTTAGGAGGTAAAACAGGATGACCAATTACTTACTTCTATATCTCTGCAAACAAGCACACAACACAATCACAATATAGTGAGTTCAATATATAGTAATCACAATATAGGGGTAATTATCGCCACAACAAAACAAATGAGTACTTAAACGATACTATGCACTTCCAAGATATTCTATTTTTTTTTACTTTCCAACCAGATTATGTTCACGAAAAACTCCAACATCTTATTTTCAAGGTAGGCCAAATTCTTCTTCAGTTTTTAAAACAAATGCACTCGAGTTTGCAGCACTTTTGAACTTTTTCAGCAAGGTGGGGTTGGTTAGAAATAAGTAGAAACTAGATAAATGACATCACGGTAGGAACTAAACATATTCTCATTTCAAAACAAAATAATAATTTTTAATTTAAGTTTAGCATTCGGTTTTCAAAATGAACAGCACGGAATATGGTACATAAATAATTAATTTGCATTACTTTGATTAATATTTTGTATAAACAATATTCTGACAGAATAATGTAAAATCTAAAGAATTTCAAGATTGGTGAATCTATAAACACCATCAATTCGTGCTGTCAGATAAACACAATGTTACCAAAAACTATCGTTTATGATTGTAACAAAATTCGAAGGCAAAGGCCATGTAGAAAAGCATGTTTGTTAATAACTCGGGTTTATTTATAGGATTTAAAATCCACACTGCCAAATTTCCACAATGTCTGCTAACTCCGGTTTTATTATCTTCCCTATGTGATAGCGTTTAAAAGTTATGCATGTATATGTTACATTGTCTAAACTAGAAGCATAATTACTGTTATAAATTACTCCAAAAACCACGACATTGCTAAATTCTATCTGGCTACAGAATTATTATGAGGCGTATAGGGTATTCTACCATTTAAAATTCTTTGGAAATATGTTATGTTTGAAAGAAGATTTATATCATGTATATTGTATAATATTGTTGTATTTCTCCAAAATATCCTATCTAATAATACCTCTTGTTTAAAGAAATACATTGATAAATAGCCACAAATACAATTGTCTTGATAGAGAAAAACAAGTTTATCTCTCTCTAACTAAATATAACTAACTAACCATCACGCCGTTTCCCCGCAGGGGTAGGCAGAGAGGATGGACCGCCAAACAACTCGGTCTTGGCACACACTCCATGCCTCATTCACATTCATACATCGTCTCATACATACTCTTCTATTGTTCTGACTCTTGACATGGCCCGACTCAAGTATCTGATTCACTTGGTCGTGCCATGTCTTCCTCGGGCGTCCCCGATTTCTGCCACCATTCACATTTGCATCGTATATTCTCCTTACACTCTTTTCTTCGCTCATTTGCTCTACATGCCCAAACCATCTAAGCGTCCCTTTCTTGCTCTTACTCATTACGCTTACATCAGCCTTGTACTCTTTGCGGATCTCCACATTCCCCACATGATCATATATGGTTTTACCACACATACGCCTCAGGGATCTCATTTTTAGCAACAGCATTTAATCTACTTTCATCCTTTCTTTGCCAGTTCCATGCCTCACTTCCATACATCAAATATAAGCTAAATAATATTAACATGCATAACCAAAATAATTTTATCCCTTTATAAGTATGTACTCAAACTAGATGCTGATTGACCTATGTCATTTAATGTAATGAAATATTATTATATATGTTATCTTAGGTTATACTGCTTTCATTAACTTACATTTATTATTTCATTAACTATTTTATCTTAACTTTTCCATATTCATTTATAATACATATTGTCCCTGTAGGATTACCTACACTTTCTTATAGGTATATTTATATATTAGCTATAGTTATGCATGTATCAAATAATATGTAAATATTCGTTTATGTATCCAATACGTCTGTCTCGACACAGGTATATCCTAGTGAGACAGATATCGAAAAATACCAGTAAAATAAAAAAAATAATAACAATAGTACATAACATCTCATCTTAATAATCACTCTAGATTCTGTTCACTTGACAATCACCCTACATTCGGTTCGCTTATTTTAAGATCGTACAATTTTTTCTTAAATTTACTTATTCGATTCTCCGTTTTCGAGCTATCGGAAAGAAGATTGTAAATGTTTAATTCTTCATGACCTATGCTTCCTTTACCACTTTCAGTCATTACTGTATTAGTAAACAAATTTATTATGCTGTTTTGCATAGTGTTCGTGTACTGGTGACGTTTTCGTACGCCCGCTTCGTAGTTATCAAAATATCACTGAACTTGCAAATGATCCACAAACGTTAAACAATAGACGTGTACAACTGTTTGTGTCATTACATAAAGCGAACAAATAATCTACTGTTTTCCACTTTGCTATCCATAAAAAAATCCTGTGAAAATCGACCAGTGCCAAGAAGATAATTGTGCTCCAAAATACTCGGTGAGTTCCTTTCACTTTGCTTTGCGAAATACATTCTCCTCGGTGCAGTGGTACTTCTATGAAGATTTTTCTTTTTCAGATTTTGGAAAATAGTATTTTTTACCCTCCCTCTAGAGCGGAATGGTCTCCAAGTTTTTCTTCGATGAGAAATAAACTATGATTACTCACCAGATTTGAATGTCCAAACATCCTTCATCCTTTCTTGTCTTCCGATTCCTTCCAGAAACGGGGACGCAGTAATACCTCAGATAATAAAGAAATTAAGTGCGGTAACTAATACTATCTAATTAACCATCACGCCGTTTCTTGCAGGGTAGGCAGAGAGGACAGATTGCCCAAACAACTCTGTGATGTGAGCACAAACCTCGCTTCATTGACATTCATATATATATATATATTCATATATATATATATCCGGGAATGTTTGTCTTTCTTTTAAAAAAAAAAAAAATATATTTGAAAATCTTCTACTACCACAACAGTAAGCGGAAAATGTTTCTTGTGTTGTGATGGAGGACTTAGCCAGCCGAGAAATTGAACACACTACGCCTGGGTGAGACCCAAGCGCGATGTCAACTCGGCCACCGACCGGTCAATGAATATATATCGTCTCATACATTCCCTTCTGTTATTCTGAATTTTTATATGACACGACACAATTATTTGGTTTGCTTGATCGTTCCATCATCCTCGGGCATCCATGACTTCTTCTACCATTCACATTTGCTTCATAAAATACTTTCTCCTTTCTCCTTTCACTGCTTTCTTCGTTCATTCGCTCTACATGTCCAAATAATTTAAACGTCCATTTCTACGTCAGCCTTGAATTCTTTAGGAATATCAACATTTTTCACTTGGTCATACATGTTTTATTGTTATCAAGTTCAATTTGTAGTGCTCCATTTTCTTTTATTTTTTATTCACGTTATTGAATATTCCAAAAGCGTGGCTTTACGACACATACGCCTCATTGATTTAATTTCTACAGCACTCAGTCTTCTGCATCCTTCCTCTGCCAGTTTCATGACTCACTGCCATACATTAGAGTAAGTACAATGCGGTACGTACCACGTACAAAAAAATCACAGGGAATCGGACATTAGCCGCAATTATTTGATGTTGGTTATGAGTCTCCATTCATCATTCTTCTCAGATAAAAAAGTGAAAAGTTTTATTTTTTGATTATGACATTTTATAACCACCCAGCGCTCTGTATCCCGATATTGATAATAGGGATTGTATTAAGGTTAACCTTGCAACGTGGTTTACGTAAGGGTATATTTGTCAGCGTCAGAGCCTCCCCCCAACACGGCCATTTACCATTACAAGCACCGTGAATAGAGCCACCATAATCCTCTAAAACAAAACTAGCACTCCACCGTTTCACTGGAACCTATTATTTCCTGAGCATTAAAGCAATTTGACACGTCGGGAGCGAGATTAGGCGGATAAACTATCGGATACACGAAGCTCTAGTATTTCGGGTTATTAATGATGGAATAAACGAGGAGTATCCCATTTGGTACTTTTGAGTGACCTACGTATTGCGAAAGTTTAAGTGTGAAATTGTGCGTGGATTTGTTAATATACGATGTCATTTGTAGATTTAGGCTCTGTTCCTGTAGGTCAATATCCCGAAAGTTATGTTCCGTATGTAATAAAGTCAAATCAGGCACTTTCCCTCAACCACCTTCCTTCAACCACCTTCCTTCAACCACCTTCCCTCAAGCATGGTAATCAACGTTTCCAATCTTCTGCGACATTCAAAACTTTAATAAAATTGAAAATACTTATTAATTATTTTTTTAATTAAAATTTAAGAAAGAAAATTATTTCGCTAATAAGTATCGGTCTCAAATAACGATAATAACATGTAATAAATATTTTAAATTCTTAATAAATAAAGTAATTTTTTTGGCTTATACCATCGCAGTGGCGGTTTTCTCTAAAGTACGTTTGCGCAGTAAACCCTATTAAAAAGATGAAAACATAATACAAAATTGCATAATATTAGAACACTACAAACAGCGTGATATTAAAATTCTAACTTTTAAATCGACTCGTCCTAAGAATATGGTCTAAGAGCAACCTGATATTCCCGTGTTGTGCGTTATAGAATCAGCACAAATTACACCAAAACTCATACCTCCTGATTGTGAAATCTTTTTACCTTCGCCAAAACAAGACGATCTTTGTGCGCCACGATAGAGAACGTTTGATGCCACGTGACCACGTGACGTGCCACCACACGCGCTGATAGCTGAACTTTGCGCTACGTAGAAGTAAGTTAAATTTAATTTTTCTTCGGCAGTTTAAAGTATATTTTAATTCATTTTTATTTTCTGGTTCCTGCATTTCTCCAACGGTTTTCTTTTGCATTTATAAATCGACTAATAAAACAGATTTTGTCTCAAATTTCGTGGCTAGTACCTAAAGCAATATTGTGTTGCGCTTTCTGTAGTTTAGTTTTGGCTTTCAACTAGAAAGCGGATGCATATATTGATTTTTCGCAGTTATTTTTGTTGTTATACCTAATATCGTACCATGGTGAAATATAGTGTTGGTTATATAAAAAAATGCGAGTTGCTCTGAAAAAAGGCTTGAAATTAGGGATGAAATAAATCCGTAAAATTTTATGAAGTAAGTGTAAAAATATAATATCTTCTCTAAATAATCTGAACTCCAAGTGAAAAAGACCACGAACCACCGCTCAAAATTAGTCTAAATATTCAAGTTACGAGTATTAAGAAATAAGGTAAACTTTTGAAAAATAATTTATGTAATGACATTTCGGCGATCAAACTAGACCTATGAACATTCATTTTCTCAGTACTACAATATTTAATAATAGCAATCCCCATTAAAAATATTTAGATAATCAGAAAACAAACAAATATATGTAATGATTTCGGTTCATTTTGACCAATAGATAATCTCCCAACATAAACAAAAAACGTGACGTCAGCCCCATCAATATCTATCCGTCCTATAAATACAAGCTATTAACTCTAACAGGCCATCAAGTGGTACGATCCGACCGCCCGGAGTCCATAAAGTACGGGTTAACCTCATTTCCCAGCGAAAACACTGAGGCAGGTGAGTTAACCCAGAATCTCTTTGATCTTTGGACCTATTGGAAGATTTCTTGGAGAAGATAATAATAGGAAACGGTTATGAATTTGCTGAAAACAGATATTTCAAGTTTTTAGTATTCTTCAAATTGAAATTAACTTATAATTTGGTCCTTCGAGCCGGATATCACAAAAATATAAACATGGCGAAAATCCTTCTTTCGCAAGGGAATGAAAAACGCCTATACATTTATAGATATATTTAAATTTTCACTTGCTATTTTAATTTGTCATTACCCTTCATGAGATTCGTCCATCCTAAGACGTTGTCAGAACAAAATAATAATAATAAATTAATTATGTAGTTAAAATTTATGAATGAAATGACATAAAACTTTTTTATTTTTATTTTCAGAGCACAGGCGTTAGGTGGGACTGGTATTTCAATGGAAGATGGATGATCAACACCTCTGCTGTAGTTCACCCTGAGTGGTTCGCTGCCATTGGTGATTTATTAGGTGTTAGGTGTGTTCAGGATGCGCCTACCCACCAGCTATGCAGAGTGCCGGATCGGGAGAGGTTGGTTTGGAGAGACCCTTTGACCTCTCCAACAAGTCTGAATAAGAAAAGATAGATCGTACGTCCGTTACTCCTGAACACACTGATTCCTAGATTCCTACCAATCCCTCATACCATTTTCTTCCCCAGAACTTCCTCTCATTCCTTTCCTTTAAAAAAAACCCATCGATACCTAATAACTCGTTACAAAATCAGCGAACTGGACGTGATTTCGACCTTAGTAGGGTTAGTTTAGTGAACCAAACTAGATTAAAATATCGACTTAGAAGTAACCGCCTGTGGCGCCCCGTGTCGTTTGCCATTGCCTGTAACGCCAATTCAATAAAAATTAATAGACAGTACTCTGAGTTTACTAGATAATCGGGGTTTACTAGCCAATCGGGGTTTCGGGGTTACTTTCGAACTGTAGAGATATCTAGAGACAAACTAGAATAAAAAAAATGATACCTATCTGTTTCGTAATTTTGATAAATATTTGTGTTTTCACAAGAACCTATAACTAAAGTTAGAAATTCATTACATTATCTTTATTTGCATTTAATTTTTGTTTCGTTTTTAATTAATTTGGTACTTATTGTAATGTACTGGTATATTGATAATTGTCCTCTTAAAATGAAATACACCGAAAGAGTACATTAAAAAAATGGTCCGTCAAAGATAAAGAGTAAGATAATTACAATGAATATCTAGCAGAACATGCGTTCGTTCTATAGGAGACTCTGAGTTATTCCAACGAATGAAGGAACTCGAACTGAGCTGCCAGCCTATGAATCGACTGTTATCGGTTGTACTCATTGGGGGACCAGACGACATATTATCTCTGTCATGTGGGGTAGGTACCGACACCTATGAAAATATCTTAAAACTACATCAACTGAGTAACAATAACATAGATCTACATACTTTACCGAAATCTGTTGGGCGGTATTAAAACTACAACCAATTATCAACACTACATATATTTATTTATTGCATTTTAAATACTAGTGTAGGCATAACTGTACTTACTTGATATTATAATGATTTACATATAAAGTATAAAGAGATTTTAATATTAAGACACGAAAGTTAATGATATAAGAAGTCAGGGACGCCCGAAAAAGACATCACACGATCGAGCAAATTAAACACTTGGGTGCGGTCAAAAGTCAGAATATTATGAGATGATATATGAATGTCAATGAAGCAAAGACTACTATATGGAGGTAGAGAATAAATAATAAAACTCTTTATTCTATGAGTGGCGGTCTGTCCCGTTTGCCTACCCCTGCCACGAAAGGGCGTGATGGTTAGTTGATAAGTAAGTTTTATTAAAACGTTGTATGTTTATTTTTTGGATACATATATATCTTATTGATTTAACTTCGGGATATTTTGCCGTGGTGCGGTACATTCTCCTACCCAAACCTCATACCTTTTACCTTCCCGTAAGTTCCTCTCCTTTTTTTCCTTAAAAAATACCCTCCACACAGCATCCCAAAGATGACAAAGGCCCTGAAGGAAATTATTTTCCTCATTGCCTCCTGTATGGGGTGAATGTAGAAAAATAAAAAAAATGTATTTAAGATCTTTGAAACCTTGACCTACTTATACTTGATGACTTTTAACGGTAGCCCAAATATCCTCTCAGAAAGCAGATTATATTCTAAAAGTTATTTCATCAAAAAAACAAAATCTTTCTTATAAATACTATGAAGTACCTACTTACTTTATAATTATCATTACTGTAGAACTAATTTGATTTCTGCCTCGTTGGAAAATGAATTTTATTTAATATCATAATAAAAAGCAAGCACTCTTCTTATCAGAATGTAATCACATCAATTAATGAGATAATACTACTCCCTAGACTCTTTTTATCCCAGTTTAGAGAGTACGCGAGAGAAAAGTCTAGATAAAAATTATTCATCCTTTAAGAATTAACATTAAAAGGATATTAATTATAGCGCAGGGGTCAAAATGCATTAAAATTACCATTTCTTCATCCCTATGAGAGTCATTTCTTTGCTATTATCTCGGAAGAACAAAGTAAATGCTCGAGTTGCACAAATTAAATTAGAGAAGGAAGTTACCTACATTCGCTTTATGGCCCGTTACATTTTATTTCAAACTCATTCCGAAATCTGGCACACAAGTTAATTTGATTAGAAAACTGTTTGGCTAAGTTAACGTGTAGAATAATATTTAGACTCCAGTTTAACCCTCCCGTGCCGGTGTTACACAAAGGATTAGTAACAAAGGGTTTGCTGCTTCGAATCGATTTATATCTATGGTTTTGGTGTGTGGCACCTCCAGTACTTCCTTACTTGACAATTGTGTACTGGCCATATTGCTGACACTAGATTTTTTGACACTGCGGTTGCCAAGCCTGCAAACTACGACATAGCCTGGGAAGGCAAATCTGGGCAACAGCGCATTACTTTGTACGACAGCCTAGAAGCAGAGAAAGAAAGTTTCAGAGTTTTACATTGGTGTTTATTACAGGGTTTTCCAATAAGAGAATATAATTTTGAATAGCCCGCTATTTTGGTAGATGTTACTTTTGAAGCTGTCATTTTTTAACATTTGACGATTAGAAACTACGCCATTAATAAAAATGGAACGATACACGCTTTAACAACGCATTGAAATTATTAAAATTCACTTGAGTGAATCAAATGCAAATCATCTTGAGTGATGAGGCCAATTTCACCTCGGTGGCTTCGTCAACAAGCAAAATTGTCGCATCTGGGGCTCGGAAAACCCAAGAGTTATTGTTAAAAAGCCTCTTTATTCTCAACGTGTGACTGTTTGGTGCGGTTTATGGTCCGGCGGAGTCATTCGACCTTACTATTTCGAAAATGAGGCTGGAGCAACAGTTACGGTAAATGGATTGCGCTATTGAGAGATGATTAATGATTTTTTATGGCCGGAATTGGATGGTATTGATCTGGACAACGTTTACTTTCAACAAGACGGCGTTACGTGCCACACAAGCAACAAAACCATTGATCTACGAATGATAATTATACTGTCTATATATTGGAATATCTATGATTTTTTAAGAACAATTTGTTTCATCCAAAAAGCCCGGAAATCTCGATCTAGTGAGAGGTTTATTTATGGCCGAGAGCATTGGTCCAACTCTGGACTGCCGGACTCGCAAATAACGCCATCATTACCTGAGATTGGAGACTGGATTCTTGGGCTATTGGTAATCGGAAATCATCTTCCTATCTTGGACACAAGCGGGCTTTTTGGAATGGAGCCATGGTTAACTTGGCGTCCTCACTCTGGAAGTCATTTTAAGGAAATTTATTGCTGTCTGCTGTGCTGTTTATCAACTATGCTTCCGCCGGATCACACCTTACTATTACCCTAAGCAAGCCCTTTAATTTTAGGATGCTATTGATTTATTTCAATATATATATTGTAAAATCATAACATTCTTTCTGTTGTAAAAACATTTTGGGAACTATTTATCTGCTTAAAAAAATATATTATCGTTACAATGTTTTAAATAGATATTAAATATTATTTGTTCAATTCCGATTAAATAACTCCCCCCCCCATCACAATTACCTAGATTCTTTTATTTTATAGATTTGTTAAATATTACAATTTTCAACTACCATACTAGGCGCCTGTGTTATTTGATTTGTTTAAAGCCAAGAATTACTCTTTCAAAGGAAGAATCAGATAATGAATTATTTTTTGAAGCATGGAAAATCAATATTCATATTTAACGACAAATTTTCTACGCTTAAATGTCGTGGTTAGTATTTTTTTTGGAAGCTATGAACTTAAATAAATAAAGAGAAATTTGTTATAAATCAATAGAAATTGGGTATGGGAAATGACCAAAAGTATAATATCCTTGATATTAGTATATGTGCTCATCCAAAGATGGCATTAGATTAGTATATTAGGTTAGCCATAGATGGATCTAGTTGTTGAGAATAATAGGAGAATAAATATTTTTTTTATTTCTTTTATATACTCAATAATATTATTAAACAATTTATATAAACAATTTATTTATAAACAATTTCTGCTATGTAATTTTTACTACGTGTGAGAGTATTTCTCCCACTGAAGGCATTATCAAACTGTGGCATTACCACTTACAGACGATGCATTTATATTACTAGATAGGTGTTTGCAATAAAAAAGTTTTATTGCTTTTATTTTTAATTATCTACTGATTTCCCTTACTAATGTCTGAGTAAAATTACTGCAATTGATAATGTTTACTACCTTTTTAAAAATTTCCATAATTAATGTTTTGTTTATGTATCGAACGTGAAAACAAGATTTATTGCATTTGTCTCTATTGCAACTAAGGTTGAACACCTGGCAAGTTTGATGACCCCTTTTTCCAAGAAATAATGTTTACGAGTTGAAAAATGCACCACAATTATCGGTTACTAAGCGAATCGGGCCGGAGAAAAATCAAAATATTGACAAACCAGTCGCTGTGCGAAATTATTATTCTCACCTAAAAACACCTGCGTCTGAAACAAAAACAAGTTGTGGTAACGATATTGACGTCACAAGAGGGTTTGCTAGAGATATTATAAATAGCTAAAAACACTACAATATTGGGCAGTCAAAATTCAATAATTAACACGAGTGGACGGAACACCTTAAACAGTTAAAACGCGATCTGTTAATTATAATTATAAATTCCTGAGTGTTAACTGAAATCTGTAGTCGCTTCTGTTCCTCCATCACGGCACAATCATTTTAAAGATTACAACTATTTCTAACGAGCTGTTTACGGCCGGCACTTTATCAGCTGAGTCAGACGCATCACTCATCATTACAAAAATGGGGCGTCTCCGTGTGCCGGCTCTTATAATCAAACGACTGAACTGCCCACTGCCGGTGATCACCTAGAGGCTGGCCAATCCTTGCTGAATTGATGCTGACAACCTAGATTTTGACAAATACCTGCTGGCTACCGACTGAACTGCCCACTGCCGGTGATCACCTAGAGTCTGGCCAATCCCTGCTACATTGATGCCGACAACCTAGATTCTGATGAATTCCTCCTTGCTACCGACTGAACCAGCCACAGATGCTGACAACCTAAAGGCTGACGAATACCTGCTGGCTACCGACTGAACTGCCCACTGCCGGTGATTACCTAGACGCTGGCCAATCCCTGCTACATTGATGCCGACAACCTAGATTCTGATGAATTCCTCCTTGCTACCGACTGAACCAGCCACAGATGCTGACAACCTAAAGGCTGACAAATACCTGCTGGCTACCGACTGAACTGCCCACTGCCGGTGATTACCTAGACGCTGGCCAATCCCTGCTACATTGATGCCGACAACCTAGATTCTGATGAATTCCTCCTTGCTACCGACTGAACCAGCCACAGATGCTGACAACCTAAAGGCTGACGAATACCTGCTGGCTACCGACTGAACTGCCCACTGCCGGTGATTACCTAGACGCTGGCCAATCCCTGCTACATTGATGCCGACAACCTAGATTCTGATGAATTCCTCCTTGCTACCGACTGAACCAGCCACAGATGCTGACAACCTAAAGGCTGACGAATACCTGCTGGCTACCGACTGAACTGCCCACTGCCGGTGATTATCTAGACGCTGGCCAATCCCTGCTACATTGATGCCGACAACCTAGATTCTGATGAATTCCTCCTTGCTACCGACTGAACCGGCCACAGATGCTGACAACCTAAAGGCTGACGAATACCTGCTGGCTACCGACTGAACTGCCCACTGCCGGTGATTACCTAGACGCTGGCCAATCCCTGCTACATTGATGCCGACAACCTAGATTCTGATGAATTCCTCCTTGCTACCGACTGAACCAGCCACAGATGCTGACAACCTAAAGGCTGACGAATACCTGCTGGCTACCGACTGAACTGCCCACTGCCGGTGATTACCTAGACGCTGGCCAATCCCTGCTACATTGATGCCGACAACCTAGATTCTGATGAATTCCTCCTTGCTACCGACTGAACCAGCCACAGATGCTGACAACCTAAAGGCTGACGAATACCTGCTGGCTACCGACTGAACTGCCCACTGCCGGTGATTACCTAGACGCTGGCCAATCCCTGCTACATTGATGCCGACAACCTAGATTCTGATGAATTCCTCCTTGCTACCGACTGAACCAGCCACAGATGTTGACAACCTAAAGGCTGACGAATACCTGCTGGCTACCGACTGAACTGCCCACTGCCGGTGATTATCTAGACGCTGGCCAATCCCTGCTACATTGATGCCGACAACCTAGATTCTGATGAATTCCTCCTTGCTACCGACTGAACCAGCCACAGATGCTGACAACCTAAAGGCTGACGAATACCTGCTGGCTACCGACTGAACTGCCCACTGCCGGTGATTACCTAGACGCTGGCCAATCCCTGCTACATTGATGCCGACAACCTAGATTCTGATGAATTCCTCCTTGCTACCGACTGAACCAGCCACAGATGTTGACAACCTAAAGGCTGACGAATACCTGCTGGCTACCGACTGAACTGCCCACTGCCGGTGATTATCTAGACGCTGGCCAATCCCTGCTACATTGATGCCGACAACCTAGATTCTGATGAATTCCTCCTTGCTACCGACTGAACCAGCCACAGATGCTGACAACCTAAAGGCTGACGAATACCTGCTGGCTACCGACTAAACTGCCCACTGCCGGTGATTACCTAGACGCTGGCCAATCCCTGCTACATTGATGCCGACAACCTAGATTCTGATGAATTCCTCCTTGCTACCGACTGAACCAGCCACAGATGCTGACAACCTAAAGGCTGACGAATACCTGCTGGCTACCGACTGAACTGCCCACTGCCGGTGATTACCTAGACGCTGGCCAATCCCTGCTACATTGATGCCGACAACCTAGATTCTGATGAATTCCTCCTTGCTACCGACTGAACCAGCCACAGATGTTGACAACCTAAAGGCTGACGAATACCTGCTGGCTACCGACTGAACTGCCCACTGCCGGTGATTATCTAGACGCTGGCCAATCCCTGCTACATTGATGCCGACAACCTAGATTCTGATGAATTCCTCCTTGCTACCGACTGAACCAGCCACAGATGCTGACAACCTAAAGGCTGACGAATACCTGCTGGCTACCGACTGAACTGCCCACTGCCGGTGATTACCTAGACGCTGGCCAATCCCTGCTACATTGATGCCGACAACCTAGATTCTGATGAATTCCTCCTTGCTACCGACTGAACCAGCCACAGATGTTGACAACCTAAAGGCTGACGAATACCTGCTGGCTACCGACTGAACTGCCCACTGCCGGTGATTATCTAGACGCTGGCCAATCCCTGCTACATTGATGCCGACAACCTAGATTCTGATGAATTCCTCCTTGCTACCGACTGAACCAGCCACAGATGCTGACAACCTAAAGGCTGACGAATACCTGCTGGCTACCGACTAAACTGCCCACTGCCGGTGATTACCTAGACGCTGGCCAATCCCTGCTACATTGATGCCGACAACCTAGATTCTGATGAATTCCTCCTTGCTACCGACTGAACCAGCCACAGATGCTGACAACCTAAAGGCTGACGAATACCTGCTGGCTACCGACTGAACTGCCCACTGCCGGTGATTACCTAGACGCTGGCCAATCCCTGCTACATTGATGCCGATAACCTAGATTCTGATGAATTCCTCCTTGCTACCGACTGAACCAGCCACAGATGCTGACAACCTAAAGGCTGACGAATACCTGCTGGCTACCGACTGAACTGCCCACTGCCGGTGATTATCTAGACGCTGGCCAATCCCTGCTACATTGATGCCGACAACCTAGATTCTGATGAATTCCTCCTTGCTACCGACTGAACCAGCCACAGATGCTGACAACCTAAAGGCTGACGAATACCTGCTGGCTACCGACTGAACTGCCCACTGCCGGTGATTACCTAGACGCTGGCCAATCCCTGCTACATTGATGCTGACAACCTAGAAGCCAGCCAATTCTTCCTGGCTACCAACTAAATTAGCCATTGATGCTGAAAACCTAGAAGCCGGCCAATTCTTCCTGGCTACCAACTAAATTAGCCATTGATGCTGAAACCCTAGAAGCCGGCCAATTCTTCCTGGCTACCAACTGAATTAGCTATTGATGCTGAAACCCTAGAAGCCGGCCAATTCTTCCATGCTACCAACTGAATTAGCCATTGATGCTGAAAACCTAGAAGCCGGCCAATTCTTCCTGGCTACCAACTAAATTAGCCATTGATGCTGAAAACCTAGAAGAGGGCCAATTCTTCCTGGCTACCAACTAAATTAGCCATTGATGCTGAAAACCTAGAAGCCGGCCAATTCTTCCTGGCTACCAACTGAATTAGCCATTGATGCTGAAACCCTAGAAGCCGGCCAATTCTTCCTGGCTACCAACTGAATTAGCCATTGATGCCGAACACCTAGAGGCTGGCCAATTCTTCCTGGCTACCGACTAAATTAGCCATTGATGCTGATCACCTAGAAGCTGGCCGATTCCTGCTGGCTACCAATTGAACTGGCCACGCCATTTACTGTATCGTATGGCGCGATGATGCACAATGTGCTCCAATTTGAAATTATCCCTGAAAGGATTCCGGTTGTATCAGTTTTCTATCTGTGTTTTAAATCCCAGTTGTATTGAAATACATATAACTATTTCTTGTGAATTGGGCTAGCTGTAAAAAATAGGAGGTACCTATAAGCTACACCCCTTTGTAAGTTCTGTATACCAAAACAATACTTGTAAAAGAAACTTAAAAAAAAAAAAAAATAAAAAAAAAAAAAAAATAAAAAAAAAAAATAAAAAATAAAATAAATTAAAGTGTGAATTTTGATTCGAATCGTCTTTCTTTAATGATGGTTTGGATAGAACACCTCACGGTGTTTTACTTCAATCATTACCCAGGTTGAGGACTGATGTGTGCCGGTGCTTATTATTTACAGTCTTTTCTTGTGCAGGCAAACACGTCCCGTACAGTTTAAGTTTGATTAAGGGTCATTATTTTAATCATTATGAGATTCCCAAATGATGACTCATGGGTTTGCTTGTGGAATCGGCTTATATATAAAAAAAATATATGAATACAAAAAAACGAGAATAAATAAGTTGGCAACCTCAAGGTTGGGGTCCAGATTATTCCAACCACCTAAATTTTAAATCCATCACAATAAAGTCCAAAATGGTTTGATGAAGCTGGAGTTTTTAAAAATTTGAGATATTCCCTGAAACACAACAAAAATATTATTCAAAAATAAATCGCTTACATTTATATTGTCGCCATAAGGATGGGCCTGGTAGAGAGAATGGGTGATAAATGAGTAAAGGTTAATGAGTGATTGATCCGCCAGCATCCCGCATTAGTATGTGGGAAATACTTACAGTGAGGTATTTATGGCAGAGGAAAGGAATTTCCATTAGTGGCGCTTGTTACCCCTCCCTTCTGAAAGGCAAGTGCAAAACTTCAAGCGTATGTTAAATGCGATGGATTTTGAATCTCTTCCGTTGGATTTTTTGTGTATTTCAAATTTAAATCAAAACTAAACGTTTTGAAATTAAAGAATTGGTGAACGAAGAAAATAAAGGAAGAAAAATGATTGACGTGTGCGAGAATAGGGTAGAAGAAGTCATGGACGTCCGATGAAGACATGGCACGCCTTTGTAAAACAAATAATTAAAATAAAATCATATTTTTCAATTCTTTACAATAATAATAATAGAGAGTACGAAAACAGTGTGCAATATAATTGTGAATGAGGAATACTTGGAGCAGGTGGATGAGTTTGTGTATTTAGGAAGTATGTTTACGAGATATGGGAAGGCTGACAGAGATATTGAAAGGAGGGTAAATGCAGGTAATTCCGTTAATGGAGGACTGAACGCCGTTGGCGCTAACAAAAAATTGTCCAAAGAAGCGAAGTTAGCAGTCCACAACGGAGTGCTGGTACCTACCTTGAAGTATGGAAGTGAGGCATGGAACTGGCAAAGAAAGGATGAAAGTTGATTGAATGCTGTTGAAATGAGATCCCTGAGGCGTATGTGTGGTAAAACCATGTTTGATCGTGTGAGGAATGTGAAGATCCGCAAAGAGTGCAAGGCTGATGTAAGCGTAATGAGTAAGATTAAGAAAGGGACGCTTAGATGGTTTGGGCACGTAGAGCGAATGAGCGAAGATAGGAGTGTAAGGAGGATATATGATGCAAATGCGAATGGTAGCAGAAGTCGGGGACGCCCGAGGAAGACATGGCACGATCAAGTGAATCAGATATTCGAGTCGGGCCAGGTCAAGAGTCAGAATAATAGAAGAGTATTTATGAGACGATGTATGAATTTGAATGAGGCAAGGAGTGTGTGCCAAGACCGAGTTGTTTGGCGGTCCGTCCTCTCTGCCTACCCCTGCGGGGAAACGGCGTGATGGTTAGTTAGTTAGTGTAGTGTTTGGTGTTCGGGCAGCTTCGGGTTCTACCGAACATAACCGAACGCTACCAAAGGCCTCGGATTACATCGTCGTCGGGTGGCGAGGAGCCATTCTTTCTCGGTGGTGTGAGAACTCCATTTAATTTTTTTTTAAATTTAATTAATATCAAATTTAAAAATATAATTATTAAGTTCAAAATACCCCAACAGAGTATGAAATCTATTCTCACAATTATTTATTCAGAAAATCGGTTTAACCGGTAATAAATCATTTTAAATTGGAAAGGGGGAAAATAAAATCATATAAATAAGTCGTCTAAACGTGGTTAAAACCCCAGTTTGAAAATGACCTTGAAAGCCGAAACAGTTGTAACAATAACAAAAACCAAAAAATACTTCCTGAAATTAAAAATTATATTATTAAATTTGATTATAATAATTTTTTTTTAAATTTTAAAAATACTGTAATAACATGGAATAAAATTATAACCAACCTACAAGTAATCAGTGCACCTTGCATAGTATCAAGTCAAAAATCTTCTTTCTCTTAAAATTATATAATCCCGCTTTATCCTATAGGAGCTTCAAAGTTTAAACCTGATAATAACAACTTCTCCCGATAACTGTTATTACGGCTGTAATCATAATGCGGCGCTTAGAGCAGAAAGCCTACATTGTAGATATGAGAATACAGTAAAGCTTTATTATATTACAGGGGAGTGGTGTACCATAATAATTTTGATAGAAAAAATGATTATTATAAGGCATTTGTTATTGTTTAAAGCAAGTAAATTTATGGTAATTTATATTGAAGAATGTTGTGAGACGGGAGGAAATGATTGGCAGTAGAAGGAAAAGGAAGCAGTCTTTAAGTGGATACCTGCCCAAACAAAGCTTGTTAATTTTAGTTGGTAAAGCTCGATTCAGAGAGGTGGTTTCTGAACGGGACGTTTCTGAATCTATTTTAAACCTGAAACATGAAGATGAGGTCTACAAACATGAAGATGGCGAAATCACACTCAACAAACATGCAGATGAGGAGGTCAATAAATATAAAGATGAATAAATCAACTAACGTGATAGACAAAAATCAAGTTATGGATATCAACAAACATGAAGATAAAGTCGACAAAAATAAAGATGAAGAAATCAACAATTATGAAGACGAAGACATTAAAAAACGTGAAGATTAGGTCGACGAACAAGAATATGAGGAAATCAACTAATACAGTCAACGAACATGAATATAAGGTCTTAAAAATTAAAATGAGAAAATCACGAAAATTATTAATCATCGAAACCTACAGTCCGCTCTCGAGGAGGACTTTGAAGATACTGTTATTATATGTACCTTAAATAGTCATTAATAAAAAAATGAAAGCAATTGTGAAACGTATTTAATTAGCATTTTCTAAATAATTCAAATGTTTTGAAAATATAAGATTTTCTTTCTATATAGATATTTTAACCGTTTGTAATTGTTCTTAGCCAGTGCATCTCGTCTGTTCTTTGTTATAAGGCTGATGTGAGTGAGGAAGGAATGGAGATGGAGAAGAGAAAGGTTGGGAAATACCCGGTTATTGAGCTGGTCCCCAAACACGGCTCAAGCCATTTCAAGCAACATTCCGATTGAAAATGGTAGTCTACGCAATTTATTATTATCTACTTGTTTAAAGACAAATAAATGTAGGTATCTTTAAATATATAATTTTTTTTATTTTATTTGTTATAAAATGATGTAATTAAAAAAAGCCTTGATTTTTGGGCAATTTAAAAAAAAAATTACTCTGAAGAGAAGTAACATTTTTCTTTGTAGTAAAATAATGAATATTACCGTGTTTTGGTCCAGAGGAATATACAGTACTGCCAAAACCTGGAGATAAAGAAGTACTTGTGTAAATTACCCTTATTTTGGAACCAGCCTCATTTTTTGCGGCGGAATATTTAAATAAAGCACGAAGAAGGCATTTACTATTTTTAGTATTCCTTATTTCCTCTATCCGTGCCCAAATACTCGTGTACAGGCAGGACCGCCATTAGCGGTACCGTCGCCTGTGTGCGAGAACGAAAAATATTATGTAATTATTCCTAAGTATCGTAAAACATTAATTTATAAAGATTAGATAGAATGTATTACCATTTGTATTATATTTCGTACATATGAATCATTTTGAAGAGATCCTTGCTTGAGGAATGGTGTACTGGATGGATTTAGGTATGATTTTAGATTTTCACGTCCAAAATTATACTGATTTGTTTTTGGGGTATTACGTCATGTTGCACTACCTCCTTCTTAAGCCAACATTTTGGGCAATATTGCAGTGTCCATCATCAGGAGAGATGTAGATGGATTTACCTTTTTAACGCTTGACGCTTAGATGAAAATTAAAAAAAAAAAATACTGCACAAATTAAAATACAAAGTACAAAGACTACTTGTAGATTCTTAGAGTTAATTCCATAAAAAATCATGGTATTAAGTTTTTTTACCATAATTTACCATCTATTTTCGATTTTCGTCCAATTTCATAATATATATTTTTTTTTTTAACAGAAGTTTGAACCTTCCTCTCCATGGAGTGAAGTCAACACCGCTAATACCTAAACCATAATCTAATTGGACAGTACCGATATTTATTTCGCATATTAACTGTTGTAAAATACGTGTGCGTGCATGATTGTCAGAGAAAGAATGCAATGTCATCGACAACGAGCCTATCTGCCGAGATTCAGCTCGATCAACTGTCAAGTAGTTTAATTTACACTTCCAAAACTACATTAATTCATTTATTCATTCAATCTAGAAAACAAACCAATTTCAAATACATGTATTAAAAAATGTTTTTTTTTTTATAGTGAATACCTCACAAGAGTCCCAACTGCTCCCGTCTGGAGCCTGGAGTTAAAACACTACTAAACTACATTTTTAACAAAAAAAATAAATTTCAACACACACAAAATAACACTAACAGACCAGTTAGACAAGCGTACAAAGAAAACATTAAAACTCCTACAGTAAATTCAACCTTTGGACAAAGACACTACCAATACCATGCAATAAAAGCTTTCAACAGTCTAAAAATTGAAATTAAAATTGAGGAAAATAAAAATAAATTCACACACAAAATTACAAAATGGATTAAACAACAAAAAAGACAATATTACCAAAATGTCATAGCATAAAATAAAAATAAAACCTACACGTAACACACAAAACCAACATAAACACACATCACTCACAAACACACAAGATTATTTTCATTGTATTATTTTTTAATTTTAAATGTATTATTATGTATTTTTATTTTTAATTTTAAATTTATTATTTTCTTTTCAAATTTACTATCTTAGATTTTCATATTATAAAATGAAGGCCTCAGCACGGGCAAGCCACCCAGTGAGGCCTACATTACTGGAAAACATAAATTGTAACAAAATAATGTACCAAATAAAAAAAAATAAAAAATAGTTTTGATTAAGTACCAAAGGATTTAATTTATGGAGTTAATTAAAAATATGTAATTATCATAAAACTTAGCTCGCCATGTTTGCCATCACTTACAATATTAAAACCATCAGTTAACACAGCTCAGTGCTAAAAAAACATTTCACTGAAAAATAACATGAAAATATTATTCCAGAACTGAATAGAAGTGTATTAAGGGTGTGTGTCCGAAGTAGCTCAATTATTTTTCCTTACTTCTGTTAAGATTAATCAAACTAATTCTTTCTTGAAAAGATAAAACTGCTCAAGGACCACCATTCACAATTGAACATTAATTGATTTTGGGAGCCACCTCTGGGCTGTAGCCCCACAATACTTGATTAACTTAATTGAATCTGGTCAATCCGTCTGATTGACAATCCGTTGTTAACAGATCGTCTCCATCTCCAATGCACAGATGCAATGTGGTTGTGCTGAGTCACTTCTGTTTTACAGATATTTTAATGTAGCCTGATCGAGCAGCATTGATCCCCGGTGTACCGGTCTACAGACACGAGTTCTTCGGATTGTTTTTGGCGTCATCAATACCCAAATTAATAACTCCCTTTCTATAGCTCCCACCTAAATCCGCCTCACAACGCTGCCGAACTGGGTGGCGACAACGTCCATGTCCTTACACTGTACAGACAGGGGCGTTCTTGTGAGGTTTCAGAAATAAAATCGGTATCGAAACGTTGCTTGAAATGGCTTTACACGTGATTAGCGACCAGCTATGAATCGTCAACCAACCCGACCATCCTCTTCCTTATTTCTTTCCCTTCTCAATTCCCTTCAGTCTCAGAACATACGTTAGCAGTAGGGACTCTTGTGCGATATTCAAATAAAAAATATAACGCTTCTAGGGATTTGTTCAGTGTCTTAGAGTGACAGTTAGATTTATTCAGTAGTGATGTCAAAGTGAAGACAGGATGACCATGAGATATCCGATACAGCGCGATACCATCGGATCGGACCTTTTCAGGGTGGGACTAAGTGATCTGTTATTAGGAGAGGGCCAATTTAATACCGTAGCTTAGTATCAGATCCTGGACGTGAGTGGACTAGAATCTGAAATAGGGTGACCATATTGTATAAGCCTGCAAACTTTTTGTATGATTCCAGATAAGAATTGACTCTTACGTGAGATGATAAAGATACATCGAGATTAAAAAAACTTTCGTTTCGACAAAAATGTTATAAACAATGAGAAAAAAATTTCTCCAATTTTACAGAATTTGGTAAGTTTATTAATTCAAACAATAACATCATAAATAATGTGAGTTGATATTTAAACATTATAAACAGGATATCAAGAGGACTAAGCGAAGACGGACCAAAATGAAAAATACTTATTAACCTTTTTTCTAGTACGAGTTACATTTTACTCGTACATTTTTTACTTGTAAAATTTGATGTTTTAAATCTTATATTTTACTTTTTTTTTAAATTAAATTTTATACTAACTTTACTGTTAATATCAGGTTACTGTCGATGAAACGTTTAAATAAATATTGTAACCAACTTTTATAGTTTTAAATATTTAAAATAAGGTTGAGTGTAATTTCCTCTGAAACATTAAAAAATCAACACCAGATGCAACAAAAGCAAGGCTGAAACAATATATATGGCCCGTGAAAAATTGCGTTAAATTCCTTGGGCACCCTATTTAAGGGTCACCATTCAGACATTTGAATCCCACCTGACAGATGTCACGTGACGAGGGCAGGGCCGGGGAAGATCTGGAAATGGAGATTGTAATGTATAAATTTATGTTGGCTACGTTCCGGTTTCGGTTCCCCTGACCCCTTCCTACTAACCAGTTACAAATAACTAGTTACAAGTAACCGGTTACAATTTTTTTAGCTTTAGATGTAATGAAACGCACTATTTTGTCATCACCTATCCAATTTATAACCTTTTCAGAAATTAAGATACATTTTGTTGGACGGCAACAATAATCTAATCATGTTTGTAATACTTCTGTCACTAGTAGTTCTTTAAACAGTAGACCTCGCGTTCAATAAATTATGTTTTTTAAATTATCATATTTTATATCAAAACCATGATTTCCTCTGAAATCATATGATTTGTCAGTGGATACTTAAATACCTATCTATTTAATTAATTAACACAAATTTGATATTTGAAAAGAGATTCTTTACTGATCCATTAAAACGGCCACCATCTTGAAACCGCAACCAGAACGTAGTTAATTTGGAAGGCAGGTATGAGTGACACTACCCTCGGGAACCATTTATTAGATAAACAACATCCCTGCCATAGGTCACCCCAAGTAGTTCACTACGTTCGGTGACTTAGCAGGGTTGTGCCCAGGTTCATGGGGTGAGGTTCGTATTTGTCTTAGCGGCGGATGCATATGCTCAACTACTGTGTGGCGGGCTGGGTCGGGAGATATCGGACTTTCTCGATATATAATTTTTCACAGTGGGAGGGGTGGATTTATAGGTCCGTCACTCTTAGACACGTTGATCCCCAAATTCCTACCCACCCTTCATACCTTTTTGCTTTTCAGAACTTCTTTTCCTTCCTTTTCCCTCCACACAGCACCCCCAAAAATTACATATGTACTCAGATAAATTATTTTCCTCAGGGTCTCTTGTATGTAGTCAATGTAAAAAATGCAATAATTTTACAGATAGATGAAATTATAACAGTTGAGTTAAGACCAGACTTTGCTACGTTCAGTCGACTGCGTGGCGAAAATGTACTGGGATTCAAACCAGCGATTTGTGATTGTGATTACTTTATTGATTGCACGGTCACAGAGGTCATCAAAAATAACATTCCCAAAAGTAACCGGTTCAAATAACGAGCTCCGAATGCCTGTTTCAGTTCCGGGGATCGGTTCAATTTGTAATAGAATACGCCCAATTTGTTTGAAGATGCTGCGTTAATTTTAAATAACCCTGTCTTCGGCGATCATCTTGGGTTATTTTGGAAGAGGGTTAGAGCTTGCTAGTGAGAAGACGTTACAATAAATGTGTTTTAATGTTGTATATTATACACTTACTTGGGTGTACAAACACATTTCTTGAAAAAAACTTTACTCAATAGAATCAATTAATTATTTTTAAATCCCTGTCATGAGAGCATCAAGTCACGATGTTATTTCTGAGAGTTCACTTTATACAATAAAAATTGTTTTAATTGTAAAACTTACGTTTCTGAAAAGAATATACTAGTGTATGGAAATTGAAAATAGCTTACTTCTTACGCATTTTCCGGTTAACAACGAGATGAAGTATATTTTGGAACAAACCTGAAACAAAGACAACAAAGATATGATTAATAAAACAGTTTTTTTCAAATTATCATATGAGAATTATGTATGTAATGCAATGTAATTTTTTTATTGTTTATAATATTGTTGTTTTAAATTAAAGTAATGAATTCTTACTTTCATATTCTGCGATTTGGTGAATAATATTTAATATTATAAAGCTAAAAATATAAATAATTACACCCGTTTTTCCTATAAAATTCCTTAAAATCGCATTAAAAAATATTGAGGTGGGGGTGTAGAAAATGAATGTATAATAGAATGTATTTTTGGATGATAAACCTGAACAAAAAAAAAAAAAAAAAAAAAAATAGATATCAACAACAGTGCCACCTATCGGGTCCAAAACTGGCATTTGTTTCAAAGTAGAACCACGAAACTTCATGCCTGAAATGATAATAGCTTCTAATAAGTCCGTGTTTGACAGATGTGGTAAATAAATGTGTCAATTTTAAATTAAGGAAGTCGGCAAATCTGATTTTGCACCGCGAAAAAATAAATAAAATAATCGTTTTGTTATTTATTTAACCTGGGCAATTATGTTTCGCAAATCTGGGCAAGTATGACAGATGGCTACATCAATGAAATGTACAAAATGTTTATATATAAAAACTAGTTGTCAGGTGTGAAAAAACGTGATGCGAAAGTGATTCCCGGTATTCTACCTAAATATCTCCAAACAGTTAATCATCATAAATAATAACATTGTGTGATAACAAATACCAAAGTGTTTATGCTACAGACACCAAAAATCGTGCAAAATTCTACGTTTTAACAGTGATTCCACCATATAAAAACTTGAAACAGTGGTTCATAATATGTGGGTACGTTAATTTAACAACATATTATGTTGATTGCCTGCCAACAGGCGTTAGTACCAGTCAGCAAGGGTGTTGCGAAAATTGCCAACGAACAGGCGTCAGTACCAAACAGCAAGAGTGTTGCGGAAATTGCCAACAAACAGGCGCTAAAATAAATTATACATACCATCAATTGTATCAATCTCCAATACGAATCAACATCCAAAAAAATCAAAATACATAAACAAACGCAAGTCCTGAAGATGAATTGCCAAGCCTGTTCTGAGCCTACCCTCTCAGACGAGTCCGTTTTTATATGTACAGTTTGCAAAGGAAAATATCATTTGCTCTGTGGTGGGGTAACAGAAAGCTCATACCGTCGCCTCAGCAAGGAGCGACGCACACAGTTAAAATGTTCTAAATGCTTATGTGCTGTGCCCACTATCAAAGCAAGTGGTAGTGCCCTTGTGGACACTGAACTACTTTCCAAGTTGCTCGAGCAAAATACCTAAATTCTCGCCACTTTGGCTGCTATGAGTAAACAGTATGAGGACATTTTACATCGTGTCTACGATCTAGAAGCCACAAACAGCAAACTTGAAAAAAGGAACACTGACCTTGAAACGAGAATCGACGTCCTAGAAAACCAAATGGAACAAATTGACAGGCAAAATAAGTAAAAAAAATATAGAAATTAGGGGGATCCCCGAAATTAATGGGGAAAACTTAAATAACTATATTTTTAACATTAAAAAAATAACCAAATCCAATAACGAATCCAATAATATCGATGCAGCTTACCGTATCAACCAAAAGTCCAAAAAAGATCAACGCAGGCCAATCGTAGTGAAATTCAAAACCAGTGTCGACCGTGATGATTTCCTGAGAGACATTAAAAACTACAACAAACAAGCCCCGAACCGTGAAGACAAACTTAACACCGCCCTTATCGGAATGGCAGGACCAAGTTCGCAAATTTACATCTCGGAACACCTGACTTTTCGCGCAAAAAATTTTATGGTTTCTCGCGAGAAAAGCTACACACGAAAATCGGTTTAAGTTCTCCTGGACAAAGGGAGGTCAAGTATTTGTCCGCAAAGACAACGGAACACCTGCTATTATTATTAACGAAACAAACAAAAACATTTTGTCTCCCTCAATCAATAACCAATAAACAAAGCTCGTTTAGATATACTCATATAACTTACTCTCATATGTTTATACTCTTTCACATAAATCTCTATGTAAAACACAGAATCAAGAAGTATATGTTGTGTTTTAACATACTCATGCTCTATATCCTTTATATGCTTATGTTATATATTCGCAGCAACTATATATATACTCGCTATACTTATGATTCTATTATATATACTTTATATCGTTATGTAAAACATTCACAACAACCAAATCCTTATATCTGTTGTATACTTTACATGCTTATGTTTTCGTTTCATATTCTTTATATGTTTATGTTTTATAATCTTTGTAAGCTCATGTTTTACTTACTTAATATGGTTATACTAACTTATATCTCTTATGTACTTTACATGCTTATGTTTTCGTTTCTTATTCTTTATATACTTATGTTTTATAATCTTTATCTCTCGTATATCTTATATGCCAAAGCTTACGTTTTACATTCTCTATATGCTTATGTTTTATCTTCTTTATAACATTATGTCTTATATTATTTATATACCTAAACTCTACATACTTTTCATGCTTATGTCATATATTATTTATAAGCTTATGCTATATATTCGCAACTACTCTTACATAAGACACACGTTTTCAAATTCTGATGAATAATATTATTACGGATGAACTAGATAGCACTTATAATATAACAGAAAAAGTATGTAATAATGTCGATGAATGTAACCTTGTTTTCAAAAATATGACAAACTCATTAGTAATTATGCACTTAAATATTAGGAGCATTTACAAAAACATTAATGAATTATTATGCACCCTTAGTCTTTTAAAAACTGAACTCGACTGTATTGTTTTGACAGAGGCACACCTTAATACAGTAAATATAGATAATATACCACAATTACCGAACTATACTTGTATTTCGACGAAAACACACATTAACAAAAATAGTGGCATAGTTATTTACGTTAACCAAAAACACCAAGATATATCTTATAAAGAAATAAACATGACCCTCACGAACTGCGTAGCATTACAATTTAAAGTAAATAATCAGATTTATCAAGTTATTGCTGTTTACCGAACTCACGGATCAAAAACTCAACAATTTATAGAGAACCTCAAAGATGTAATTAACAAAACAAAATGTCAAAATACTATAGTGACGGGTGACTTCAATATAAATATAGGTCTAAATTCAAACAGCGACGAAAAAAATGATTTACTTAATACGATGGCTGAGCTTAACTTCATTTCATGTATAAACGATTACACTAGAGTTGTGCCCGGACAAAACCCATTGTTCGCGCAATATATAGGGGATTGTTAGGTATGCATCCACAGGCTTAATGGACAAGTGTAATGTCAATACAAAATCCTGCAAATGTCCTACCTACCCTTTTACCCATCCCAAAATGTCACCATGATAAAAATATTGTTGCGACATGTAAAATCTGACAAGTGGTGTCAGTTGCTTATCAGAGTTCGGAGTGATAATTAATATCAGACAGGGCGATTAAACGTATATTTTGTGAAGTTAAATCAACAAATACTCCTGGAGACGTGTGATAGTCATCAACGGGTGAGTCCATCTTTCCTGCTTTCCAATCTGGGCTTATCTTGTGCTCCAGAAGCCCAGATTTATACCTTTGATTATTGCACTGTCCATCGGGTTTGTCGGATGCATAAATCGTCCCATAACCTATCATTCGGAGTAGTTTGGGACTGGTCCTTTGGGCGTGTGGCATATCACACCACCTCTAAAATATATAGTGGAGTCGCAGCTTCGCGACACCATTTTTGGTTCTTTCGAGCCGGATTACCAACGGGGTATTTAAAATTAACATATTTAAAGTTATAAATAAATATTATTTCCTCTTTATACTTTGTTAATTTGTATGTACTAGGTTGCATTTGTAATTATTGTTGTGTTTAAATTCCTACATACAATTAATCATGGCGACTAGCGATAGTACTCAGGATATTAAAATCAAGTTAGTAGAATCGAAGATTAATTTGATGCATAATCGTGTTAATGAATTATACGAGAAAGCGAAAAGTATTGCGGACAGGGAGACGAGAAGTTCGGAGGATTTTCTTAAACAAACGGTTAATATAGCTACATATTATGCACAATTTAACACATTTTGTGATGAATTTCATACACTTCAGTTGAAAAAGGATTCAAATTACAATATGAATTTCGATTTATGGAGTAAATTCGAAAATAAGTACTGTTTTGTAGTTTCTATACGCGAAAGCATTATAGCAAAGCAAGATTCATCACGTGATCGACAGAAGTTAAATAATTTACCATTAATTAAGCTCCCACCGATCGAGATGCCATCGTTCGATGGTAATCAAGAGAATTGGTCGATATTTTATGAAGCTTTTAAATTAAACATTCACTCAAATGAAAATTTGAATACGTCGCAGAAGATGCAATATCTGATAGGGAAACTCCAAGGAAAGGCGTTATCAGTTTTTGCGGGAATACTTCCGAACGAACAAAATTATTTTTTAATTTGGGAAGCTCTCGAAAAGAAATATCAGGACAAACGCGTGCTAGGTACCTTTTATCTGAACAATATTTTGAATTTAAAATTATTGGCACCTAGTAACCCAAATGAGTTAAATAATTTTATTGAACGGTTTGCGTCTTCCATAGCTGCACTCAAGGAATTAGGTATTGATGACCTAACCGATTTTATAATATTACATATTGCACTGAAAAAATTAGATATACAGTTGGTGCAAAATTTCGAAATGTCTATACGGGAGAAAGCTATACCTACATATAGCGATTTAATAGAATACATTCGGTCGCATGTCAAAATCCTAGAACGAACTGGGCAAAATGATAATAAAGTTGTTAATAATAAAAACAAAGTTACGCATTCATTCGCTGTGGTCGAACCGAAGTCAAGTAATAATAATCGTAACAGGTGCCGGAAATGTAATCATTCTGATCATGTTGAATTGTTTAAATGTGAACAATTTAACGAATTAAGACCAAATGCTCGCTTTCAGTTTGTGAAATTAAATAATTTATGTGTAAACTGCTTAAGCGATAAACATAAAACTGTGAAATGTCCATCTAAATCGGATTGTAGAATTTGTAAAAAACGACATCACACCGCTCTGCATTTTGAGAGCACGGTGAATACTGAAAGTCAATCGAAAAACGAAGCCATTACATTAATAGCGCGTAGTCATAAACATCATAATAATTTTTCTGCGGGTAATATAGCTACGAATGTACTACTGTCAACCGCGCAGTTATTTGCTTATGACAATAAAAATAATCAAGTAAGCGTAAGGTGTTTAATTGATTGCGCATCGCAACAAAATTTAATCAGTTTAAACACTTGTAATGAATTAAATCTTAAAATATTTCCTTTAAATAATTCAGTAGTTAAAAGTGTTGGTTCAGTAGAGACACCAATATTGGGACACGTTGCGTTAAAAATTAAATCCCGCGTTTCAGAAGATACTTATAAAATTAGTCTATTAGTTGTCGATAAAATAACTGATAAGCTTCCTACACAACATGTTGACACAAAGTCATGTGAGCATTTAGTGGGTTTAAACTTAGCGGATGAATCCTGGAACGTTCCATCCGATGTTGATATCTTATTAGGTGCACAGTTATTTCCATATATTCTGCTGGGGAATAAGGTTTTATCTAAACATAATACGAATGCACCACCGGCTATACAGACAGTATTCGGGTATATTGTAATGGGTGAAATACCTACGTGTACGCCGGAGGTTTCGTGGACGTTCGGCCCCATAACCAATGTAGATTTATATAATGCGTTATCCAAGTTTTGGACGATGGAAGACATGCCTATTAAGTCGTTGATGAGTGCTGAAGATGCAGAATGTGAGAAAATGTACCTCGAGTCAGTCCAACGGGATGAATCGGGAAGGTATATTGTATCTTTACCGTTTAAGATAGATCCTAATAATTTAGGTGATTCGCGCCGTGTCGCGCAGCGTCGATATGAATATTTAGAACGGAAATTTAATAGTTCGCCAGAATTGCATTGCAGTTATAATGAAGTAGTTTCTGAATATCTGGAAAAGGGATATATGAGGGTTGAAGTTCCGTCTTCATCTAATATTGATGAGGGATATTTCATTCCTCATCACGCAGTAATTCGTAAAGATAAATCAACAACTAAAACTCGTGTTGTATTAGATGCAAGTACAAAGACCAGTTCAGGGTTGTCACTTAATGATACTTTGTATACAGGTCCAAATTTGCAATCTAATTTATTTACACTTTTAATTAAATTTCGCTTATTCGCTGTAGCATTAACCGCAGATGTTAAGCAAATGTATCTACGTATAATGGTAACGGAAAGCCATCGTAAATATCAAAAAATTCTTTATAGATTTCACGAAGATGAACAAATTGGAGTTTATCAATTTAATTCACTCGCGTTTGGTTTGAACTGTTCACCATTCCTAGCAATGCGAACTATACGGCAGCTAGCGAGCGATGAAAGAAATCGTTATCCGAAAGCGGCGGAAGTTGCAATTAATGATTTATATATGGACGATTTTGTATATTCTGTAAATACTATAAGTGAAGGCATCACTTTGGCTACAGATTTAATGGCGATGTTCAAGTGTGGAGGATTTGAATTAGTCAAATGGTCGAGTAATTCTCCTCATTTACTGGCCCAATTACCAGAGTCGCACCGCGCGACAATGGATTTTTCGGATAAATGTAGCATTTTAGGATTAAAATGGGATCCGATATCTGATTGTTTTCGATTTATGATATGTCCGATGGAGGAAAAAACTATATGTAAAAGATCAATTCTTTCCACAATAGCTCGTTTATTCGATGTATTAGGTTTGGTTGCTCCGGTAATTTTATATGCCAAATTACTTTTACAAGAGCTGTGGTTAGAGAAAGTAGGATGGGACGAGGAACTACCCCAAAGTATTGTTAATAGATATGTCAAATTCAAGGAAGAATTACCGATGCTTTCTAATTTAAATTTACCTCGATATTTGGGAGTAAAGGAGGACTGCACGATAAATATTATCGCCTTCGCAGATGCGAGTATGAAAGCATACGGTTGTGTAATATATCTTCATGTCACGGATAAGGGTGGCAACACTACAATGAATTTGATATGTTCTAAATCCAAGGTGGCCCCTCTGAAAACAGTGTCGCTCGCTCGATTGGAATTATGCGCTGCGCTTATTTTATCTAGACTCGTTAGATCTATTATAGATACTTATAGAAATCGCGTTTCGATAAACGATATATTTGCTTTTTCAGATTCAAAAATAGCACTTTCTTGGATTCACTCGTCCCCTCACCAGTGGCAAACTTTTGTAGCTAATCGAGTTAGTGAAATTCAGGAAAATTTACCCGCGAAACATTTTTATCACATAGATGGCGTTACCAATCCTAGTGATTGTTTATCACGAGGACTACTGCCTGCTCAGCTGGTCGATCATTCTCTTTGGTGGCACGGTCCGCCCTGGGCTGCGAACCCAGTATCCGAGTGGCCTGTCGAAAGATTTTCCCCCTCACGAGAGGAGGAGAATGCTTTGGAATTGAAAAAATCGCATACATTTACAATAACGTCAATAGAGGAAAATTCTCCGATATATAATCTCGCTTTAAAAATTTCCTCATGGCCAAAACTGCTGAGAATTGTGGTATATATTTTACGATTTATGCGAAAGTTATCACGCTCAACAGTTATAAATTCCACGGAATTAAACATTGCTGAAATGAATGTATTAAAAGCTTTACAGAATAGGTATTTTAGTGCCGATATACAATTAATACAGAGGGATAAATTATGCTCACCTTCAATCCGAAAACTAAACCCGTTCCTAGATCATAATGGCTTGTTACGTATAGGTGGTAGATTAATAAACGCGAATATACCTTTTGAAAACAAACATCCAGTACTTCTGCCAAGACAGGATCATATTGTCGATATAATTATAGACTTTCACCATCGTGTGAATTGTCATACTGGTGCACATCTCCTTATGTCAATAATTAGACAGCGTTATTGGATCTTATCGGGGAGAAATCTAATACGCAAAAGAGTACATGCTTGTAATTTCTGTTTTAAAACTGCACCTTCTAATATTGTACCGCTAATGGCAAATTTACCTACAGCTAGAGTTCAGGAAGCAAAGGCATTTACACATACGGGGGTAGATTTTGCCGGACCAATAAATATAACCCTTTCTAGGCGTCGTGGGGTAAAAAGTCAAAAGGCATATATATGTCTATTTATTTGTTTAACAACGAAGGCTATACATATGGAAGTGGTATCAGATCTAAGCACGGACAATTTTTTAAACGCATTTAAGCGTTTTCTATCCAGACGCGGACCGGTTTCGTGTATGTACAGTGACAATGCGACAAATTTCATAGGCGCAAAGAATTGTCTGGATGACTTATATAATTTTTTAGAGGCAAATTCAACAAAAGAAGTTCTTCACAATGAATTTAACATTCGGAGAATTGAATGGAAGACGATTCCACCCCGCGCTCCTCACTTTGGAGGATTATGGGAGTCAAATATTAAATGCATTAAATCGCATCTGTATAGGGTTGTGGGTACTCAACTTTTATGTTATGAAGAGCTTCTCACAGTTCTGACACAAATAGAGGCTGTACTTAATTCACGGCCATTATGTTTATTAAGCAGTTCTCATTATCCAGAAGCTCTTACTCCGGCTCATTTTCTGATGTCTACCCCGATTCAGCATCTACCTGCTTATGATTTGACTAATGAACGCATTAGTCTACTGAAAAGGAAAGAGCTTTTGGACCACCTCGTTCAATCTTATTGGAAGAAGTGGCATATAGAGTATCTTCACTCTCTGCAGATGAAAAAAAAATGGAATAGTCCCGCGAATAACATTCTAGTAGGTACCATAGTATTGGTGCATCAAGAGGATGCGCCTCCACTTTATTGGCCGGTGGGCGTTGTTGAGGAGGTGTTCCCTGGTAAAGACGGAGTGGTTCGTGTCGCACGCGTAAGGACCCCTTCCGGGAACTTTAAACGACCAGTCGTAAAATTGTGTCCTTTGCCTACACAATAATTATTATTTCATTATTTTTTTTAATTTTCGTTTTAACTTTGTAATTTTAATAGCGTATTGATAAGAATATTTATATTTCATCTTACTTCGTTTTACATTTAATTCTTTACTTTATTTGAAAGTACTTAAAATTTCGGAAGGTACTTTCAACGCCGGGAGAATGTTCGCGCAATATATAGGGGATTGTTAGGTATGCATCCACAGGCTTAATGGACAAGTGTAATGTCAATACAAAATCCTGCAAATGTCCTACCTACCCTTTTACCCATCCCAAAATGTCACCATGATAAAAATATTGTTGCGACATGTAAAATCTGACAAGTGGTGTCAGTTGCTTATCAGAGTTCGGAGTGATAATTAATATCAGACAGGGCGATTAAACGTATATTTTGTGAAGTTAAATCAACAAATACTCCTGGAGACGTGTGATAGTCATCAACGGGTGAGTCCATCTTTCCTGCTTTCCAATCTGGGCTTATCTTGTGCTCCAGAAGCCCAGATTTATACCTTTGATTATTGCACTGTCCATCGGGTTTGTCGGATGCATAAATCGTCCCATAACCTATCATTCGGAGTAGTTTGGGACTGGTCCTTTGGGCGTGTGGCATATCACACCACCTCTAAAATATATAGTGGAGTCGCAGCTTCGCGACACCACCCATCATGTATTGATCATATCTGGACGAAGGCTGACACAACTACACAATTAACATCTGTCATTTGGAAAACAAACATTACCGATCACTACACGTGTTTTTTAATTCTTCATTTAAAAAAGTCCTTTTCCAAAACTGCATTAAAACAGTATAACATAAAAACCTTAAACATACAACTTCTTGAACAAAAATTGAAATTGGAAAAATGGGAAGAAACATTAAACACCGAAGATGCCGAAAAATCTTCAATTATATTCGAAAAAACACTTCGCGAACACATAATAAATGCATCTATACATAAAAACCTTAAACCTAAATCAAAACATAGAAAAATTAAGCCCTGGATCACCCATGGAATAGTTACCTCAATGAGGAATAAAGAAAAACTATTTTTTTTCAATCCCGAAAACAACCAAATGACTTAACTTTATTAGAATTATATAAAAAATACAGAAACAATCTTACAAATTTAATTAAAAAAACAAAATAAAATTACTTCAAGGTAAAAATTGAAGATAGTGGTAAAGATAACAACAAAGTCTGGGCTAAAATTAACAACATTATCGGCAACGGTAATAAAAATAAACAAATAAATAAAATAACTTATGACAACGAAACAATAGACTCAATAAAAGAACCAACTAAAATTGCAAATATTTTCAACAACTACTTCGCTAAAGTCAGAGAGAAACTAGCCAAAAAAATCGACTCGTTCCAATCTAAAAATACTACCAATACATCCACACAAACTTGCCAAAATATTTTCGAAAAATTTGAAAAATGCACCCAAATAGAAATAGAAAAAAATATAATGAACCTACGAGTGTCCGCGAGCCCTGGTTTTTATAATATCACAGTAAATGTATTAAAACATATGAGACAATTAATATCAAAACCAATTGCACATATCATTAATAACAGCATACAGCAAGGAATCTACCCAAAAATATATAAAAATACAATAATAACCCCGATCTTTAAATCAGGAATTACATCTGACGTCTCGAACTACCGTCCCATATCTATTGTATCTAACGTAGCAAAAATATTTGAAAAAGTCGTAAAGTCACAATTAACTAAACATATCACTTCAAATAAAATTATTAATGATAACCAATTCGGCTTCAGAGAAAATTTAGGTACGCAAGATGCAATCGCAAAAATAACCTCTATAATATATAATGCTCTTGACTCGGGAAATAAATGTTTAAGTATATTCATCGATCTAAGAAAAGCCTTTGACAGTATAAGCCACAAGAAGCTAATAAAAAAATTAGAAAATATTGGAATTCAAGGAACAGTTAAAGAATGGTTTAAAAGTTATCTTCATAAAAGACACTAACACGTAAAAATTAACAATATATTGAGTGAACCCACCTATTCTGAATTTGGAATTCCTCAAGGGACAGTTCTAGGCCCAATATTGTTTATCATTTATGTGAATGAAATGCTTACAGTACCAAAAAATGGAAAAATCATATCTTTCGCCGACGACACAGTTTTAATCATAGAAAAAAAACTTGGGAAGAAGCCTATCAAACTGCGAATATAGAAATAAACAACTTAAAACAATGGTTGGATGACAACTACCTCTCCTTAAACTCTGACAAAACCTATTTCATGACTTTCACATTATCAGACAAAATGCACCTAACAATAAATTCCAATATAACTATCCATAACTCTTGTAATAATTATACTGACAACTGCAATTTACCTAAATGCTTAAAAATCTCAAAAAAAGTAATATTAAATATTTAGGCATAATTATAGACCAAAATGTTAAATGGACAGAACAAATTGCGCAAACTGTAAATAGAATACGTAAACTTTATTACGTATTCCTCAAACTAAGAAATATATTACATAAATTTTTGCTACTAAAGGTTTACTATGCATTAGCACAATCAGTTCTGCAATACGGAATAATAGGATTGAGAGGAGCGTATAAAACCAACTTAACCCCACTTGAAATAGTACATAGAAGACTCATCAAAATAATTCTAAAGAAACAATTAGACTATTCAACTCAAAAATTATTCGATGAATTCAAAGTATTACCAGTAAATAAAATTTATCAAAAAAACGCATTACTACAAATCCATAAAGACAAACTAACAATAAAGTTATTCAGCACCAGACCGAGAACCTCACGACAAATAATAATCCCTAAACTTAATACTACAACAGCCCAACATCATTACATATACTCAGCAATAAAATGCTTTAACGAACTCCCTATAGAAATACAATCCGAGAGGAATTATGAAATTTTTAAACAAAAACTCAAAAAACATTTTACTATTATATAATTTCTAAGTATGTGTTACGATGTGCCAACCTATATTTCCTTTATGTACAAAACAAATGCCATCTTATATTTTTCATTATGTATAAAAAAAAATTTCATTATGTACAAAAAAAAAAAAAAAAATTGCCACTTATATTTTCATTATGTATAAAAAAAGTAGTCCTTCATGCATCCAAATTGTAACAACTGATAAGTATGTATAGTACTGTCAATTTGATAGTGCTTCCTACCTAAACACGAGAATTTCTCAATTAGGGAGGTATTGTTACCACTAATATTATTTAGTATATATTATGTATTATATGTATATTGGTTAATAAATAAAAAAAAGAAAGCAGATTTCTAAAAACACATAACACAATTTCTCCTCTGACCGTAACGCATCGCTCGCAAAATAACTAGCCGGTTGTTTTGGCATTCTGTAAACATTGCTATTCAAAATTATCGACATTCGCCATTGAGTTTAGCGTTTAGCGAACAATCGCGGAGGGTTTGGTTCCTTCCGCTGTGGGTGATAAGTATGCGAGAGGCGGTTCTTTATACTTACGTGTTTGTTAGTACAATGCTGATTGTTTCCTTATATTCCTATATTACATCATTAAAGGAGACTACGAATTACGCACTTACTACACATTCACATATTTTCATTGATATTGGTTGGGCAATTTCGGAGATTAGCGTGTACGTGTATGTATGTAACTTAATTATAGGTAAAATACATTTCTAGTTGATGAATATATATCACAATACAAAAAACCAAATTTCTTATGAAATAATGTTAATAAATGCATAACGTGTATACCATTTTGAATTCATGAAAGGATGAAAAAAAACGTTATTAAAATAAATTTATTATATTGCAGGTTGTAAGGGTTCATATTTTTAATAAACACATTAATTTTCTATATAATCTGTAAATTAAGAATGTATGTAAAGTTTCAGGAATTTTTAATAGACGATGATTCATATTGATTCCAAAAACAAATATGAATATTTACTTATAAGTAAGACCTTATTACTAATTAATTATTAATTATAAGTAAGACGAGGCTCACAAATTGGCTTATGTCATATTGCCAAATCAGATTTGCAAACTTGTAAAATTATTTTTTTTATTGTGATTTTTCATAAAAACGGCGCTATACAAATTATCAAATAATTGTAGTTATTATTATTTAACCACTCTTTTAACATAATATAATAACGCATGTAAGTAGGCGATAACACCCTCTTAAAATATCTCCTCATTTCCAATATATTATACCGAAGTGTACAATAAATTGATAAGCTCCCATTTACGTTCAATTTATAGCAACGTCCTCTGCCTTTTTTTCCGTGCCTATTTACGCACATATTTGAAGCGAAATTCCAACACCTTGACATGCACACTTTTGTGGCGAAATTCTTATAGCTATTTAGGCACACTTTATAACAAAATTCTTATACCTGCTATGTACGCACACTTCTTTAGAAAACAGTGTCGGTTTTCTCGCATATAAAAATAACATAAATCTTTATAATAATTTAACCACGCTTTAAACAGCGCGTCATTCCAAAATCCACCAGTGCTAAAAACCGGCCAAATAGCGAGTCCGAAATGAATCCCACTTGAGCGTTATGAATTTCAGCGACTACGGTACTATCTGTCCAAGAAACAGTTCATAAAAAACATACTACTGGCGCCGGAGCGGTAGATTTGAAAAATTAGGGTTTTTACTAGGTTACCGTGTGCGCAGCGATTATGAAATTTTTTACACCAGTACGGAATAGTATTTAGCAAGAATCGTCAGATTTTTTCTGTGATTATCGTATTTTGTGTAGTTATTAAAATAAGTTAATTATTTGACCGGTCGGTGGCCGAGTTGACATCGCGTTTGGGTCCCACCCAGGCGTAGTGTGTTCAATTCCTCGGCTGGCTAAGTCCTCCATCACAACACAAGCAACATTTTCAGCTTACTGTGGTGGTTGTAGGAGATTTTCAAATATTGTCAGGTTATTCGTAACCCGGGAATGTTTGTCTTTCTTTAAAAAAAAAAAAAAAGAAAAAAGTTAATTACTGAAGATGTTTAATTTTAATAAAAAAATAAATATAGCTGTCACGGGACGCTTGGCAGATGTGAAAATCGAAATTGATTTTATTTGTAAGTGAAAATGAAAGTAGATATATTTTTGAAAATAAAACAATTATTTTATTATTATTACAGATTAAAAAGTCGTCATAATTTAAAATGGTTCTATTGCCAATTTTAGTTTTTGTTTAGAAGCAAATATACCGCACAGAGTTTTGGCGGCCGGGCGGAAAAAGCCAACGAGTCACAAAGCTGAGAGAATGAAACGTCGTTCCGTGCAAGAGCGTCGTCTCATCTTGCAACGCTAAAAAGATATTACACTTACAAAATAAACAGTTTCTTGTGTAAATTGCGGTTCTCCTATTTAAATTAAATTAATAGGACATCATATTTTTTAGCCAACGACGATTTAATAAATCGTCAACTGTAAAGAGATTATTATTTTTTTATATAATTATAAACTAATGTTTATAAGACAAGGTTTTATGCATAGAATAAATGATAACAAATAATTATAAGCAATAATTAGTCTCCTGAAATATAAATACAAATTGAAAATATCTCCCGAGTAAAAATAAATGCCGCCAACGGGAATCAAACCCGTACCTTCTAATGTCCGGTCAGGTGCTCTGAACTACTGAGCTATTTCGGCTTATTTCCAACCCGCCAAATAATTCAATATGTACTAGTACCTCAATCAACAATTACTGCTTATTATATTTTTTTCACCTGTAAACAACCAACATTATATAAATTTGTTTTTGACCACGATAGTTTTATTTTCACTCTACCGGTTTCGGAAGATCCCTTCCTTCGTCAGGAGAATATTTAAAAAATAAATTAAATAAATATTCTCCTGACGAAGGAAGGGATCTTCCGAAACCGGTAGAGTGAAAATAAAACTATCGTGGTCAAAAACAAATTTATGTGTTTTTATTATAAATTATGATGAGCCACAAAGTGAATGCTTTTTACAATTACGTAACCAACATTATTTTGGTAGGAAAGAGTTTGTTAGTGCTTAACTTGACTTGTCAAATATTATTATTATCATATTTTTTTTATGATAAACTATTGTTTATAAGACAAGATTTTATGCATCCTTTATACTATCTATGCATAAAACTTTTTCTTATAAACATTAGTTTATCATTAAAAAAAATAATAATATTTGACAAGTCAAAATAGTTCACCAACAAATGTAGATATAATATTTCTCGACGCCATCTAGTGGGAAATTAAAATATATATTACATCGAAAAGACAATATTGGAATTTTTCATACATGTGAGGGAATTTTTTTTCTCTCTCTTTTAATCTCCGATTGAACTACTGATGAAATTTGCGACGAACCGCCACTGGTATAAAAGTTCACCAAAAATCGTATGAATGATACCGCATATTCATCAGGATTTCTTCTTTAAGTTTCACGCGTCGTTGGTTGGCCAAATTCGATAATATCCCCACTCCCCACCGCTCGAGAGGCAACCATCAATTCATTTAACGCGCCAAATTATTCGAAAAATTCTCATAGAATTCCCCACCAAAAGGCGTTTTTAAATTCGTAATTCGCAATTCGAAACTGAAAAGGCGTAATAAAAACGTAACCGGATTCTTCAGTGGCTTTGTGGGAACCGAGATCAAAATTTAAACTTTATTATTATTTTTAGTATGCATACGAAATAATATATATATATTCCGATATTGTGATAATATTTTCCTCTTTTAATAAAAGTTTATCAGGAAACGGCCTGCAATCCCGTTTTTAACCTGCTTACTAATAATTTGAAAAGATTTTTAATAAATCACTGTACTCATTTTTTTCCGTGTGAGGTTGAAGGTATTGGGAAGAGGAAGTAGATCGAGAAGAGGTATGTGGGGAAGTACCTGGCTACTCAGATCTGGTAAAATAATCAGGGCTAAAACCATTTCTTGCAACTTTTCGATTCTGATAGGTGGTCTTTCACGAGGGTGATACTGAAAGAATCTCTAGCCACTTCTGGGCTAGAGCCCTACACTACTTGATATGAACAAAGTCCGTTAGATTGCCAAACCGTTGTTAACATTCCGACTGTCATCTCTAATAAACAAACAAAACATTGGCATGCTGAGTCTATTCTACAGGTATTTTAATGGATATGCTCAAGAGAGCTGGCAGCATTGATCCACGATGCATCAGTGCATGAGCGCAAAACTCGACGTACACGAGCGTAACACCCGTACACAGCTGATGTTGTCTTCAAGAGAACGGGTTGTTTCTTTTTGTACAAGTCGGATCTAAAGTGGAAAAGCTAACGACATCTGTGTTCCTCCTTCATATAATCCGAGCCTCTTCAACACCTGCAGTACCTACCTGCAGTACCTGCATTAACCCATCTCACAACGCCGATCAACCGAGTTGTGACACAGTTCCCCTTTCTTTAAACTACACTGGCCCTTGTAAGGTTTCTATTAAAATTGGCATGGAAGGCATTTCTAGTTTGTACAATTATCTTCTATTCAGTGTCCGTGATAAACTTGTATTTGTTGTTCACCCTTGCTATATTAACTCAACGAGACCCTTCGCACACCATTTCAAGTATACCAATAAAAATCAGCTCATGACACTTGTGAAATGAATATTTAAATTGTTGAGTACTTGATTGTTTGGTCTGACGAGATCCGAACCCTTTTCAGCGACGTACAACTAATCCACGTCTGCCCTTTGGGCCAATGGAATTTTCAATCAACCCAATGAACAATGTCCAGGGCTTTCAAACAAATCTCAGAATGTAAATACGAATTCGATTAGAAGAACAATGGAGCACAGTTTCTGAATTTATCCTGTATTGTCCAGGCAAATCTAAATAGAATGGATGAATCGTCACATTTGCTATTCTATACAGATGTTATTTTTAAATTGAATTCAGAGTAAATAAGTATAATTCTTAGTTTTGGTTCCGTTTATTTAGATGATAAGTGAATAGTTTTTTTATTTAATAATAATCAATTTATACAGTATAATAATGTATGATAATTAAGATAATCCATAAAACTAGTTTTCACTGCTTTTTTAAAAATTTTCTCTTCTATAGAAGCTGGCGCTTGTGTTTAAAAGAGTGTTGATCATCAGGATGAAGAAAATTTACTGTTTGTAATTATGATTCAAGGAGATTTGAATATTAAATAATATATGTAAATGAACATGAATTAAATTTATAATTTGTTAAGATGATAGTTTCATCATTGTGGTATTTTTACACTGAACTTCTCTTTAATTGCTGTTAGTTGGTGTTTATCGTTTTCGATTGATCTGATGTTTTCAGGAAGGCTGTTGAAGTATTTTTTCCCTAGATAGATGTAATGATGTTGCGCAAAAGTGGGGTTACATTTTTGTGTTGGAAATATATGTTTTGACGAGTACGATGTTCAGTTAAAGAGCTGTGATTTTGTTTTTTTTATTATTTGAATTATTATGTTTTTTCGGACAGGTCCATTAAATTTTAATACTTTAAATTCTTCAAAAATTAGATGTGTTGGATAATCTCTTGTTTTTTTCAGTATTATTTTTATAATCAAACTTTGTACAGAAATATAAGAAGTTTGATTAGAGATTTTCACAGCCAAAAGTATTATCGTAATTTATTTTCGGAGTTGTGCTTCCTCCTTATTTAGCCAACATTTTGGACAGCATTATAGTCTCAGAGGGGCAGATGTTGGCTGAATCTATCCTGATAATAGACACTGCTCGTAACGCTGTACAACTACTCGAAACCTTGGCTAAAGAAGGGTATTACAATAAAAATAAGTAATTTACAAAATATTTCGGCAAATAGGATGATTAATGACTGGCTGGTGCAATTTGGTGGATGCACCCTCCCCAACAAAGACTGCATTTAATGAAAGTTTATTAGACCGGCTCAAGTATCTGGGTAACCCTAATAACCCTATACAAATTTGTACGCCCAACAATTTAATTTGGGAGCCACCTCTGGGCTGGAGCCCCACAATACTCGAAAAACCTACTTAATTCTATGCATAAGGGAGAGCGGTCCGTCTAATTGACAATCATGGGCATGCTGAGTCTATTCTACAGGTGTTGTAATCTAACCTTCTTTAAATTATCGAAGGAAGCAAACACTTTGTGGCTTGACATTATTATACAAATGAAAGAAAATCTTTGTTTTAAACCACTTTATTAAATTTATATACGTCGACCGGTTTCGGTTGAACTCAACCTTCATCAGGACAGTACAAATATAAAAGTTTATATTTGTACTGTCCTGATGAAGGTTGAGTTCAACCAAAACCGGTCGACGTATATAAATTTAATAAAGTGGTTTAAAACAGAGATTTTCTTTCATTTGTGTAACCTTCTTTAGATTGCTGGCAATTTCTCTTTAGAGAGCTGGCAGCATTAATCCACGATGCATCGTTGAAGTTCCATACAAACGGAACACTCTTCCACAGTTGATGTTGTCTTTATGAGAACGGGTTGTTTCTTCGACTCGTTTTTGTGAGAGACGCTCTCTTCAAGACCCGCATTAATAAATCCCTTCTTACGTGGTGACATAGCTCCCATTCCGTTACACTATACAGACAGGGGCGCTCTTGTGGGTTGTGATTCCAAGAAATTTGTTCGTAAATAGAGTACTTAATAGATAATGTATTATTTATTACTATTACCATTTCTTACTTTAGAAAATAATCTAAGGTAGTATAAAACAAACTTCTGGGCTTTTTTCGGAACTCTTATTCTCAGTATTTGAGAATTTTCCACTACCATCATAGTAAGCGGTAAATATGTCTGTGTCGTGATGGAAAACTTAGCCAGTATAGAGGAATTGAAATCACGACGCCAGGGTGGGAACCAGACGTGATGCTAACTCAGCCACTGACCGGTCAATATATATATATACAGTTGTTAAGGGGCATACTTGGCTAACTTTCACCAGTGATTCCTGACATTATTTGTAGTAAAAAATGAAATAACAGTAAAAACGAATCCTTTACTTTTATCAACTAAAATCACGTAAAATCAGTGGGTATTGGACAGCCAAGGTGGATGTGAGAGGTAAGGTTAGGTTAACATACAGAAGAAAAAAAAATCGTTTACAATTTTTACTCGAAATAATGTGAGGAATCACTGGTTAAAGTAAGTCAAGTACGTCCCGGCCCTGTATACAGAACACGCCATTACCGCCATTTACGCCATTACCTTTGTAATTCAAAGTTTTATTATCTCATTAAGAGTTGCTGAATTTTCTTCGTCATTGATAAAATATAATATATTATAATGGCAACTAACTGTTGTGATTAAAGTACCTAAAAAAACACTTTTCTTTTTGGTCATTAGAGAAATAAGTACTTACCTAGAGGTGATTCCGCTACTTGCAGAAACTACGTCTTAAAGCAAAAAGAGTTGGGATTAAGTTTAAAATTATAATATCTCATTTCTTTTGAAAATGTCATTTTCAGTGAGTGAACTCTTAGGTACAAGACTCAACAGCTTAAAACTTTCTAAGACGTTTAACAATTGGCAAAGTTTTGGAATATTTAAAATAACCAGACTGTTGGTCGTAATTTGGAATAATTTAAAACAAGTCAAAACTATTTTCGCCTTTTAAGGTTAAGACATAAGATATTTGACCTAATTTTTAAGGTACTTTAAAGAAAGGTATCTTTGCTGTGTTTTTAGTTTTGTGGGCTGGTTTACACGGGTCTTTTGAACACTGGGATAAATGGATGACGTAATAAAAAATCTGGCATTAAATTTATCTATTTGGTATTGGAATGAACGAAAGCCTAAGGTAATGGTGAATGGAGGTGCCTTATCCATGCGATTGTAACGAATAGAAAAAGGGGAAGAAGATGAAATGAGTTCATATTCTTTTGAAAAAGACTGTGGTATATTTTAATGACAGCTATGAAGACAATAATTCTTGTAGTTCTGTGAACAGAGTAGTACGTCTCGCTTCTAGTATGTTTCTAATGTTCTCCTATTTAACAATTGAAAACAAAATTTTCCTCCGTAATCGTAAAAGATATCTTTTTTTTGGGAATAATTTGCCAAAAACTGTCCGAAAAAACTGCAATCACCATTTATAACTCCATTATTGCTCCACATTTTAACTACTGCTCAACTATCCTTTTCCTGTGTAACGACCGAAAACAAAATAAATTTCAAATTCTCCAAAATAGGGCGATGAGAACAATACTCAGACGAAATAGATATTCAAAAGTTAATAAAATGTTAAAGGAACTAAATTGGCTAACGGTGAAACAGATGTTGACCTTGAACACTATGATATTTGTGCATAAAATAGTAAACAACCTGCTACCCAAATATTTTTCAAATAAAATTGTATACAACAAGGACATACACAAACATAAAACAAGGACGTGCAATGAAATCAGGCTACCAAAAAAGGACAAGGCGAATACTCAGAATAGTATACTATATAAAGGGATGAAATACTATAATGCGCTGCCGGAAAACCTAACGTCTGTCCCAATTGGAAAGTTCAAGATGTTGTGTAAGAGCCACATCAAGCAAGAAAAAATATAGTATATTTATATGTAACAAATTAACTAGTCATTTGTAAACTTAAATGTACAAATTACTAAAATAAAAATAATAAATAAATAAAAGACTTGTTAGTTGGTACTTTAATACCAATTAACTTTGTTATAAAACATATAATTTAATGATTCCCTTTTTTATTTCAAAAAAGGAATCATGAAAATTAATTTGACTCTATTTGAATGACAATTGTTTTTTTAAATTTATTTCTTCAGTCAGTTAGATACAACAAAAAAACGCAAATGAGAAAGTCCGAATAAACACGATGATTCCATATTAGAGAAATAAAGATCTGTACTATTTCATTAAAACGGCTACAATCTTGAAACGGAATGTAAAAACAAATTTACAGAAAAGCGGAATTATTATAAAACATATAACTAATTAACCATCACACCGTTTCACAGAAGGAGTAGTCAGAAAGGACGTACCGCCAAACAACTCGGCCTTGGCACACACTTCTTGCCTCATTCACATTCATACATCGTATCAACAAATTCTTCTGTTATTTCTATATTTTTTTTTTATTTATTTATTCGAGACACAAACAGGATATTTATAAAAACATTAATTATGGATTACAAAATAAAGAAAATACAATTATAAATATCCCTAGACTAATGTGTCTGCAGCAATCACATTTGCACATTCACATAAGCAAACATGTAAAACAATGACAGTATTTATATACAAAACTTAAAACTTAATTACAAAGATTGAAGCACATAATAAGGAGAAAAATTTAAAGAGTACATATTAAAAAAAATTCTAAACCACTAAACAATTTTTTATTTATTTCTTTTTCTTTTTATTTTATTTTTTTATTGAAGTGAAACTTCTTTACGCGCGTCATGCAATTTCGAGAACCGGAGTAAAACCGACTCATGACCGAAACGAAAATGCGGGACCACCGATTAAAGTTCATTTGATCTAGTCAAAGTTTTGAAGTAACATATAAATGCTTCTTAGCTCATCCCGACAACTGGCGTTGGTGGTGTAATGGTCAGCATAGTTGCCTTCCAAGCAGTTGATACGAGTTCGATTCTCGGCCATCGCACATTATTTTTTTGTTTTTAACGCCTTTTTCATTCAATATCTTATTTTTTAGTAGGTCAGAACATTTTTTAAAAGAAAATAATATTGCAAAATAATAAAAACACTTATCTCACTGTGATAAAACATTACTCCGCTAGAGCGCGCTTTGCGTTATTGTGTTGGATTAAAATTATTATCTAATCCGTATATTATGATAATTGTATTACATTTATTTAATTAATTTATTTATTTTGATAATATGTAATAATTTACAGAAAAAAAAATTAAAACTATCTCCCTCTGATAAAATATCCGTTCGCTAGAGCGCACTACGCGATCTTGTGTGGGATTCTATTTCTGTACATTGTACATTATTTTTAAAAATATATTATATTTTGGGTGTGATGTAGGTAACATTATAAAACATAACAAGCTCTCATATTTTCAGAACCTACATAATATAATCAATTTATGCGGCTTTGCTTACAGTTGGTGCTCAGCGTGGTTGGCTTTCAATCAGTTAAGCGAGGTTCGATTCTCGGCTGTGGCATTTTTGAAGTGAAACCTTGTTGAGGTGGGGGAGCCGCTCACGAACGTTCTCTCTCTTCTCTTCTTTCCTCTCTCTCAGACACCAGCGAACTGCGCCACGCCAAGCATCAGCTGAAACTAGAAGTTTCACTTCTGTCTTGCGTAGGCTTGACACACCCACTTTTTTTTTTTTATCTAAGTACAGAAATCGTGGAGATATTTCTTGAAACAAGTTAAATTATTTGCAAAAATATCTACGACAGTGTGTCTTTTAGCAAGATCATTGTATGATCGAGACATTCTAGACATAGGATTAAAATATCCAGTATTATTGGCAAAGATTTCGGTCCAAAATATGTTCATATTTCTAGTATATTTGGGCCTGGCGTAAAAATTGATTTGATTGACTAAGTTACTATTTACACGATTATTCACAATTTTGTAAAGCATTAAGAGGTCATTTATATTTCGTCTTTTAACTAAACTCTCTAGTTTGAAATATGTAAGTCTTTGTTCATACCCATTTAGAAGATGGTAGACACCTGATCGATAAGACAAAATCCGTGTAAATTTTCTTTGGACAGATTCAAGTCGGGATACCTGTGTAATGTAATGTGGATTCCAGACTGTTGACCCGTACTCAAGAACACTACGGATTAACGAATTGAATAGAATTATTAGGCTATTAGAGTTCTTGAACAGTTTAGTTGATCTTACAATAAAACCTAGTACTTTATTTGATTTATTTACAATGTATTCTATGTGTTGGTTGAACGTTAGTTTGTTGTCGAATATAATTCCTAAATCTTTGATCGATTCAACTGTTTCCAGATTGTGACCACATATGCTATATGAGTATAGAGTTTTGTTGGTGTTCTTGGTTAAATTTATAACTTTACACTTAGCTATATTCAATTCCATTTCATTGTCAATACACCAGGCAGATAATGTGTTAAGGTCTTGTTGTAAGAGTTCACAATCTTCCATAGATTTAATTGCTTTATATATCTTGAGGTCGTCAGCGTATAGAGAAAAATTACAGTGGAGTTTACATGTTAGGTCGTTAATGAAGATTAAGAAAAGCAAGGGTCCAAGGTGTGATCCTTGTGGAACGCCCGACGTGACTAATGTTGGGGAAGAGTTAAAGCCGTTAACAGTAACTAATTGACTTCTATTTGATAAATATGATTCTAACCAACGAAGCAGATTTCCGTGTATGCCGATTTTATCCAGTTTATTCATTAAGATAGGGTGACTAACTTTGTCAAAAGCCTTACTGAAATCGGTGTATACGGCATCTACTTGTGTTTTTTTATTCATTGATTTACACAGAAAGTCCATATACTCGATTAAATTAGTGTTTGTGGATCGTTTAGCTACAAAGCCATGTTGGAAAGGGCTAAGTATGTGTGTTACATGATTAAATATGTCTTTATATACAATGGACTCAAATATTTTGCCAAAACAAGATAAAAGGCTGATAGGACGGTAGTTCTTTACATCGTTTTTACTGCCAGACTTATGGATCGGAATGACGTGGGCAACTTTCCACAGATCTGGAAATACCCCTTCGTTCAGACTTTTGACGAATAATTTGTGTAAAGGTGCTGCAAGTTGTTCTGCACAATTTCGAATGAATAGTGGAGGAATGCCATCTGGACCGAAACCCTTATTGATATCGAGAGTGTTCAACTTCACCTTGACCTCATCTAGGGTTATTTTGATATGAGATAGTGGATAATTATAGAGTGGGAAAGAAAGTTTAGAGTCACTTTTAGAATTAGATGGTGAGCTAAATACAGAAGAGAAGTAAGTAGAAAAGAGTTCGCATGTTTCTTTGCCATTTGTTGCTGATTTGTCGTGGAGATGCATGATTTTTGGGAGAGACTTAGAAACTCTTTTCGATTTAATGAGGGTTGACAGATTTTTGATACTGTTAGGGAGAGAAATTTCTATTGAATCTACATAGGCTTTAAGGCAGGAACGTATGGATAATTTTACTCCAGCCCTCAAGATGGAAAAACTGTCATAGTCACTATATCGGACGTGCAGAGCCAAAGTCATTATGAGATAACAAGATCTCAAGTTTTTACGATGTCCTTAATATTTTTGATAAAACCATTTAGATATCTGCGTCAAAATAAATATGATACTATAATATTATTCCACATCCTTAATGTGCGACTGCTATAGTTAATATTAATGGATTTTCGGCGCCACCATACATTTAAAAACTAATGTTTTTGTTTTGTTCAACACAGTGAAGAGATAAGGGTGATCGCTAATTACTCTCATTGAACATGAGTGAAATTTAATGTATAATTTTGTCCAATAAATAGAGAAGTAACTGGTACAAACAGTCACTTCTCATCCGAGAGTTCTCGGGAAAGTAATACTTGTTTAATTTAATGTTTTCCTACTGCCCCTGCAAAAACTCTCAGATCAAGGTGTCAATGTGTGCCGGTGCCCTATTGAATTTGCAGTATTTGTGCGGGCTTCACTAACTTGGTCCCGTACAAATTGGTCCTTCGTGCCGGTTCTACGCATTACGCCTTTAATCGTGCTTCAGTAAAGATGCCTTCGCTTCGCAGTGGCCATAAAATCTCTATGTCATCCGGGGCGTCGCGATCAGCAACCAGCGTTCCCGCAGACCGAGACAAACGTATGTCTCGCCGAGCCCCGGACCCTACTTCCAACTCTCCAACTGATGTTCCCATTAGCCAAGATGCACCCCAGCAAGCTGATCAAGCTATGCTTGCCTCGGACTCCATTGAACAATCAACCACAGCTTGGGGTCCCATCCTGACCCACAGTTCCCTGGCCCCCCAGGAGTCCGACGGAGAGGATGATGACCAACGGTCAGAGTCAACTGAGGATGCAATACAAATGTTGCGCCGTGAGTTGCGCACTCGAGAGAAGCAGCACGTTAAGCACACCGCCAACCTACTTGCAGCCCTGGCAGCAGCAACAAAGACATCCGCCGCACTGCAAGCAGGCCACCAACCTGCCGATTCCAGGTTCACAACTACCCAAGCCCCGGTGCAAACAGCGCCTGGAGCGTGGCCCGCCTCGAATGCCGGCTACGCTATCACAGCACCCGGGCAAGCCTCGAATGCATGCCCGGTGCAAACAGAGCCTGGAGCGTGGCCCGCCTCGAATGCCGGCTACGCTATCACAGCACCCGGGCAAGCCTCGAATGCATGTCCGGTGCAAACAGCGCCTGGAGCGTGGCCCGCCTCGAATGCCGGCTACGCTATCACAGCACCCGGGCAAGCCTCGAATGCATGCCCGGTGCAAACAGCGCCTGGAGCGTGGCCCGCCTCGAATGCCGGCTACGCTATCACAGCACCCGGGCAAGCCTCGAATGCATGCCCGGTGCAAACAGCGCCTGGAGCGTGGCCCGCCTCGAATGCCGGCTACGCTATCACAGCACCCGGGCAAGCCTCGAATGCATGCCCGGTGCAAACAGCGCCTGGAGTGTGGCCCGCCTCGAAAGCCGGTTACACTATCACAGCACCCGGGCAAGCCTTGAATGCATGCCCGGTGCGTACACTGCCGGGAACACGGCCCGCCTCAAATGCTGGCCACGCTATCATAACACCCGGACCCGCCTCGAATGCACGCTCAGTGCACATACTGTCGGAAACTACGGGACACACGGCACCCGTGGCAAGCATTCCCATAGCCGATTATACTCTACCACAGTACCCCGAGCGACAGCCCCAAGCAGCAGTACCTGGAGAAGTGGAATTTACGCATAACAGATCGCAGCGATTCCCTACGAGTCAGGATTTTTCACCACTGTTTCCGCCACTCCCTACGGCCGATGAGACAGCACAGCACACTCACGAGTGGGTGCAAAAAGGCGCTGATCAGCTGTCCCAGATCACCTCAGCAATAGCAGAGGGTTTTCGCACGTCCCGTGCCCAAGAAAGCCCTCGCACGATAGAGGACGATACACGGATGGCCGCCTTAATCGCAAGACAGACCACGGCCAAGGATCTTCCCCTCTTCCTGGGTGACCCGCTCGAGTGGCCCACATGGAAAGCCCAGTACACCCAATCCACAACCACTTGCAGAATGACTTCATCTGAAAACCTCATCCGGCTGCAGTGTGCACTAAAAGGGAAGGCTCGGGATGCAGTCGGCCCTCTCCTCATGGATCCCGCTCAAGTTCCAGAGATCCTCTCTGTCCTCGTGCAGCGATACGGTGGCGCCAGCGCAATAGCCACGCTGATGTTGGAAAAGGTGAAAAAGCTGCCGTATCTCACAATAGACGCAACCCTCGAGGACCTGGCAGACTTCTCCGGAACCGTCCAGAACTTGGTGACATCACTTAGGATCCTAGGATCCTTAGGACTGACGGATACCTGACCAACCCCACCCTACTGAATGACATCACAACAAAGATGCCGATTACGCTACGGATGACCTGGCTGTATGAGACACGTGGTCTTACGAGTCTAGCTACAATAACTCGCTATACCCAACAGCGGTATGATCGACCCAGTGCGACCTCGACCGCGACGGACCGAGCAGGTGCATGTAGTAAACGGTGAAGAAGTTAAACCAGACTCTAGACCCGCTGAATTTGTTACATCGCGAAAGAGGAGTGAGCCTCGCGAAAATAAAATGAACAATACGCGTAAACGCAAACTGTCTAGTGAAAGTTGCGGCCAGTGCGGTGGCAACCACAAAACTCGCGAGTGCACCGAGTTCGCGGAGAAAAGTCTCGCCCTCCGGTGGACAATGGTGCGACAGAAGAACCTGTGTCGTAAGTGTCTGGATCGACACCACTAGCGGGACTGTAAAACCAAGGCATGGTGCGGCATAGGAGGGTGCAGATCACCACATCACCGTTTGCTTCATGACCCACAGTTCGTACCGGAAGGTGCTGTCGGTGAGGTTAACTTGTGACGCCAGACGACGGACCGGAGCGTGCTGTTAAAAATTGTGCAGGTTATGTTGGGCGTCTCCCAAGGAAGCAAAGTTTTGATGTTCGCGCTCCTCGACGAAGGCTCAACTGTGACACTTGTCGACGCTGACATCGCGACACGGATCGGGGTGAGCGGCCCAGTCCGCGGCATACGGATCCATGGCGCCCAAGGGATGTGCACCTCTGACACACTCTCCCGCCGAGTGAAGCTGACCATAAGAGGATGTGATAGCAGTGACACCTACTACATCATCGCCAACACGATCTCCGACCTCAACCTGCCAGAACAACAGGCCCAGGGAAACCTTGTCACCCCAAAACTTTTGATAGGGCAAGACAATGCTCATCTGATCGTTTCACGGGAAGTGCGCGAAGACCATGACACTACGCGAATAGTGTCACGAACCGCACTGGGGTGGATCGCCCATGGGGGTGTCGGGACTGGCAGTGACAATAAATCCACGACGCTGGCACTACAAATTGAATCAGCCGCAGATATCCGCCTAAGAGAATTGGTAAAATGCAACTTTGCCGTCGACTCTCTTGGCGTAACTGCCGCGGTGAGAACCCAAGCAAGCGAACAAAGGGCCATCGCACTAATGAACACGACTACCCGGCCTCTTCGCACTGGGAGGTGGGAAACTGGCCTCCTGTGGCGTAATCCGGAAGCCACATTGCCTGACAACCGGCAGTGCGCGCTGAAACGACTTCATTCCCTTGAGAAGAAGCTGGCAGCAGATCAGAATCTGGCAGCAGCCTACAGCGACAAGATGAGCCAGCTGGTCAACAAAGGCTACGCCAGGAAGCTGTCTAAACTGGAAGCGTCAACAACCGCACCCAGAAAATGGTACCTGCCACACTTTGCGGTGACAAACCCCAATAAGCCAGGGAAGATCAGGATAGTGTTTGACGCCGCCAGTCGATGCCGAGGGACCTCCCTTAATGACCAGCTGCTTACCGGCCCTGACCTGCTGTCTTCCCTCTTAGGGAATATTCTGCGCTTTCGAGAGGGAAACATCGCCATTGCCGCAGATATCAAGGAAATGTTTCTGCAGATCAAGATAAGGCGGGAAGATCAGCTGTCCCAACTCTACCTCTGGAGATTACCGAACCAACACGAACCTGATACTTACCAGATGTCATCTATGATGTTCGGAGCCACTTGTTCACCGAGCAGCGCCCAGTTCGTCCGGAACAAGGTAGCCGGGGAATACGAACATGAGAACCCGACTGCCGCAGCAGCCATTCGTTCTAAATTCTACATGGATGACTACCTAGATGCGGTAGACAGTTGTCAGGAGGCTGCCTCACTCGTCCACGGTGTGAGCACCCTCCTCGCGAAAGGAGGATTCCACCTAACTAGCTGGGCATCTAACAGTCCAGCTGCCATAGCCGGTGTTCCCACAGAAGACCGGGCCAGTTCCACAGTGCGGATCAGCGGTGGAGGTACGGAGACGGAACGAGTGCTCGGACTAGTTTGGGACCCATCCACTGATAACTTCCTGTACTCATTCCAAGAGGCGATCACCCCAGAAGTGGCCACGCGACCCACGAAAAGGCAGCTGCTCTCAATAGTAATGAAAATCTTCGACCCAGTAGGCTTCATTTCCTGCCTTACAATCCGGTCGAAGATACTACTGCAGGCCGTGTGGCGCTCGAGCATAGGCTGGGACAACCCCATTACCCCTGAACATACACAGAGGTGGACCGAATGGCTGAGCCTGTTGAATACACACAGCATTTCAGTTCCGAGACGCTGCCTCCATCTCAAGCAGAACAGCGTGACCCTACATCTCTTCTGCGATGCGTCAGAACAAGCCTGCTGCGCTGTCGCCTATTACACCGAAGAAGTAAATGGATCGCTACAGGCGACATTTCTGGCCAGTAAATGCAAAGTGGCGCCACTGAAGCCCCTCTCCATTCCCCGCCTTGAGTTACAAGCCGGACTCATCGCGGCAAGACTAGCCCAGACCATCCACAAGGAAAGCCAGGCCCGTATATCCCAAACGTACTTCTGGACAGACTCTGCAACCGTATTGTGCTGGTTACGAACTGACCCACGTACGTACTCTGCCTTCGTGGCAAACAGACTGGGCGAAATAGATGAGTTAACCAACATACTCGACTGGAGATGGGTGCCAACAAAGCTCAATCCCGCTGACATCGGTACAAGGGACTCAGATGTGCCCGACCTATCACCCAAAGGAAGGTGGTTTACCGGCCCGGCCTTTATCATTTTACCTGAGAGTGCGTGGCCAAAAGAGCGTGCACCTGTCAAAAGGCCCGACGACCAGACACTAGAGGTTAAGCCTCACTACGTCGGCCTTCTATCAACTGCAAGGGAAGCCTTACCATCCATCGAGAGATTCTCCTCATGGCAACGGCTGATTCGTGCAACAGCATGGGTTCTCCGCTTTGTGAAACAATGTCGGATGAAAGTTAACAAATCTGTAGGGGGCCCACTGCGAGCGGAGGAGATCAAGGAGGCGGAAGACAGATGGATAAAAAGGTCTCAGGAGGACGCCTTCAATACTGACATGACCACCCTCAAGCAAGGCCAAATGCTGCCGACTGGTAGTCGTCTGAACCCATTAAACCCCTTCTTCGGACAAGACGGCGCCCTGCGGATGGGTACCCGGCTGCGAGCTCTAGCGAAAACGAAGTGTGTAGCACGGACTCCCGTCATCCTGGATGGAGACCACCCGTACACTCAGCTCCTGATTCGCCACTACCACCAGAAGGCAGACCATCCCAGCACGGAGAAGACGGTCGCAGAGGTGCGGGGCGATTTCTTTGTACTGCGTCTGCGCACTACAAGCAGGAAGATAGCACACGCCTGCCCCACCTGCCACATAAGGAGAAGCAAACCCTCTCCACCACTAATGGGGGCGCTACCACCACCTCGACTGATGCATCACATCCGCCCATTTACACATTGCGGACTCGACTACTTCGGGCCTATGGAGATCACGGTTGGCAGACATCGGGAAAAACGATATGGAGCCATCTTCACTTCTCTCGACCCGCGCCATTCACTTAGAACTGGCCGCCTCACTGACCGCAGACTCAGCCATCATGGCCATACAGCGGATGACTGCGCGAAGGGGACAACCCGCAGCCATGTACTCCGACAATGGAACAAATTTTCATGGAGCCGATGCAGAGATGAGAGACGCTCTGGTATCATTGAGCCACGATGCCAGAATGCTTGATGCCATAGCCACCCAGGGCATTGAGTGGCATTTCATACCTCCAATGACGCCCCACATGGGGGGAGCTTGGGAGAGGCTTGTACGGTCAGTAAAAAGAGCCCTGAGCACCACACTTAAGGAACGGGCACCTAGAGAAGAAACCTTACTCAAGGCCCTGGCAGAGGCTGAATTCACAGTGAACAACAGACCACTCACTCACATATCAGTTGACCCACGCGACGAAGAGCCTTTGACCCCCAACCACTTTCTTCTAGGGTCGGCTGGAAAGCGTCCCCTCTTGTCCATGTTTGGCAAAAAGGAAGAGGAAATATGCCTTCGCCGCCAGTGGCGTATCGGCCAGCAACTTGCAGACATATTCTGGAGGCGGTGGCTTCTAGAATACCTTCCCACCATGGCAGCTCGGCAAAAATGGCACAACCCGGTCACACCCATTAAGAAGGATGACCTGGTGGTCATTATGGACTCCACGCTGCCACGGAACAGCTGGCCGCGTGGCCGCGTCCTTGAGGCCGTGTCCGCCGCCGACGGACAAGTCAGGACAGCCCGTATCCAGACAAGTTCCGGAATATATGTTAGACCGGCCATTAAAATCGCCGTCATACTACCTGCTTCAACAACACCAGCCGATCCAATCACCAGCACGACAACACCTGCCTAGCCGAAACCCCTTGCAATGACATCAACTGCAAACACGAGACGCGGGGATGAAACAGAACACGCCCGACGGAGTAGCTGGGCGCAGCAGAGACTGCACCGTGGGGAGTATATCGGACGTGCAGAGCCAAAGTCATTATGAGATAACAAGATCTCAAGTTTTTACGATGTCCTTAATATTTTTGATAAAACCATTTAGATATCTGCGTCAAAATAAATATGATACTATAATATTATTCCACATCCTTAATGTGCGACTGCTATAGTTAATATTAATGGATTTTCGGCGCCACCATACATTTAAAAACTAATGTTTTTGTTTTGTTCAACACAGTGAAGAGATAAGGGTGATCGCTAATTACTCTCATTGAACATGAGTGAAATTTAATGTATAATTTTGTCCAATAAATAGAGAAGTAACTGGTACAAACAGTCACTTCTCATCCGAGAGTTCTCGGGAAAGTAATACTTGTTTAATTTAATGTTTTCCTACTGCCCCTGCAAAAACTCTCAGATCAAGGTGTCAATGTGTGCCGGTGCCCTATTGAATTTGCAGTATTTGTGCGGGCTTCACTAACTTGGTCCCGTACAGTCACATTGATTTTTGTATTTTTTCCACTTCTTTCTAAACTTTTCTTTTTCTCTGAGTTGGTGGATCAAAGCACTGCTGAACCAAATTGGAAACCTTTTGTTGCTGTTTCTTAAGCGCGGAGTGTGTTTTTCAATTGATAGCCATAATAGGTTATAAAAATGTAGTAGGGAGTCATTACAATTCAGAGTATTAAGATCGTTCCAGTTATTTAGTGATAGCATTTCATTGCATTTAGTGTAGTCCGTTTTTTTGAAGTTATATTTGATGTGATCTGGGTTGGTGGGTAGGGGTCTGTATTTATATATTAGAAAATCGAATTCAATGGGAGGATGATAGGAGTCAACTGTAGATAGCACATGTGAAGCAATTTGAATTTCAAGGTGATGGTTGGAAAACACTAAATCTAAAATTCGATCTATATTATTAGAGACGTGATTGAACTGATTAAGTCCAGTCAAATTTTGAAAGTCTAGTAGGGATATTGATTGTTGGCTATTATATATGACTGGTCTGGTATGAATTTCATTGACATTTAGTGGGCATTGAATAGATGGTACATTAAAATCACCCACTATTATTGTTACATCCTCTGATGATAAATTATTATATGTTGTTTGACACTTTTCGAAAAAATCTGTAAGATTTTCGATTGGTTTATCTGGAGGCAAATACGCCAAACATAAGTTGATGGTTTGCCTAGATGTTTCATGCAATTTAAATTTAATCCATAAATCTTCTGTAAATTTTGAGCTGTGTGTTGGGACTGTGATAGATGTCATTTCTTTCTTTATGGCTATTAGAACTCCACCACCTGATTTTTTAAAAGAACTCGATGTGTCCCTATCTCGTCTGTAAATATTATATCGATCATCTACTATTTCATGGTCATAGATTGAGGAGTCTAACCATGTTTCTGTAAGACAAATTAAATCATAATTGCAACTGAGCACTTCGCAGTGCAAATCATTTAGTTTGCTTTTCAAACCACGAACATTTTGATAGTAAAATGTTATTGCCGTTTTGCTAGAATGCATTTTGAAAGTATATATTAAGCATTATTAAATATGTCTTTTTGTAAAAGTGATGTGAAAATAATTAATGTTTTATTAAGTAATTATGCTTTGAAAAGGGGCAATTTTGAACATGAGAATTTTTTGTTTGTTTGTGGTAAGTGGTTTTGTCTATGGTATCAGATATTGACAGAACTAGGTTAAGAAGTTCATTTATGATTAGGTTAATTGATTGTAAACATAACATTTGTGTCGTAATAACACAATTACTTGATATGGTGTGTAATAGTTTTTTGTACTTAGCAGGTTGTAAAAATTCATGAGAGTAGTGACAGATCGTGTTTTTTAGTGACTTTGTACAGTAATTAAATAATCTTAGATTTATATATTTCCTAAAGGGCCGGTTGATCTGGTAGAGTGTGCATCTTGTGTTGACTTCAATGTTGATAGCCTGTTGACATCCTCTTGGTCAGCAATTAGGATTATGGGGGTTGAATCGCTTATACGAGTAAATATTTTGCAGTTTCTTACCCAACAATAGCGAATTTTACCGGCTATTTTTATGTCGCGACATTGTTTCAGCAAATGTTGGTTTTTTGGGGTTAGATGGTCGTTGATGTATATTTTACCGGCACCAGGGAGCTGTAATTCAGAAGCGAGCATCCCTTTCCTCTTCCTTATTGCAGCTATAAGTTCATCCTTGAGGTACCTGCGTGTTAATTTGACGACAATGTTCCTTGGTTTACCATTATTTGCATCATGATTTTTTCTGGGAGCAATTCTGCTGGCGAAATCCACTTCTTGTCGGGTGATATTGCAACCAGCGGTAGCACTAATTTTGGAGAGAATGTCGTACACATTTTCGTTTTTGGTTTCGGGGATCCCACTTATAATGACGTTATTTGAGCGATTAAATAGGTCGTTGCTTTCAATTTGTTTTTCCAAATGGAACACTTTCTTTTTAAGCTCGTTAATTTCCTCCTTGAATTCATTTTTTATGACTTCGACTATAGTGTTTTTAAATTCCTTTCTCTAGGAAATGAATTTTGAAGTCTTCAAACTTGTTGTCCAGTAATTGCAGAAGTTCCAGATTGCTGGCAGGCTTAGAGTTTGATCGCGTTGTCATTATTATATAATGTAATAAATTTTTTTAAATTATAACTTATTAAAATGATCGCAATATATTATTTTATTTAAAAAATATTGGAAGAGCAAAGTTTGACAGCAGTTGCAAGCAATGTTATTGTTGTATGAGTACCTACTATAGTATATATATATAGTACCTGGTTCACTTGAACGTCCCATGTTTTCAAACCATCTAAGCTTCCTTTTCGTAATCTCACTTATTTATCAGCCTTGCTTCCCTTGTGAATCTCCATATTTCTCCCACGATCATGCAATGTTTTACCACACATATACCTCAGCGATCTCATTTCTACAGCATTCTTTACTTTCGTCCTTTTTCTACCAGTTCCTTGCCTCACTGTTGTACATCAGCGTAGGCACCAGTACTCCATTGACTACAGCTAGCTTCGTTTCATACACATACTTCCCAAATACACAAACTCATTCTCGTGCTCCAAGTATTCATCAATCAAAACTATATTGCAGACTGTTTTCGTACTCTCTCTTTCAAACACCAAGTCATAAGGCCAATATAAAACGATCGAGTTAAAACAGAACTTCGCTACACTTGGTCATCAAAATAAAGTTCTTCTGTTGACTTTTAGTACCCTCAATGCCAGTGTTCTTTCTAATAGCTTCCGTCTTCTAAACCCTAGATAGGCCAATGGAATTCTGTATCTGCTCGTAAAAAATGGATATTTGATGAACAGAAGTGACGAATAAATCAATAAATAAAAATTTAAAAAACGCGTCAAATATGGTTGAATATCTAGAACTTATCGATTTTCAGCATCATAAATAATATAGCAAGCTAGTCATAAAATACGCCAGTATACGTCTAAAACATATTTTTAATACCCTAACGTTGCCATTTCAGAAAGCATAAAAACATAACAATCAACAATAACAACCAAAGACTTCCCCTATATTTGTTATTAGCAGTTGTTCACCCATAAAACGTGCCAGGATGTTGAAGTTATAAAGCGAAGATAAAAAATACCAATGAATATGAATTTGTTGGTATAAAAATAAAATATTTGACCAAGCAATGATGAAAGAGTCTGTGAATGTTGTATGTAAAAAATAATGTAATATAAATTAACACTAGAACGACCTGGTACTGTTCCATACCTATAAAGACCGCGACCGTCATATTGACGGGTGATCATATGTTATTGTAACTTTTGGTATGATATAAAATAAATAAAATAATAATTAATGAAATCATTGGTAGAATATAATCTACTAAAACACAAATGAACGAATATTTGGCAACTTTAAATACGTGCGTAGAGATCAACGTGAGATAGAATACAGCTGACAGCAAAGACTATAACCAATCAACGTACAGATTGATTACGATTGATATGCGAAATCGAAAGACAGACGGATTATTAGTTTTTTTTCTATGTGGAATGGGTATGTTGTAAACTTGGAGAAAAAGGTTGTAAAAGAAAACTTAGCTTAGTGACACTAACCGTCAAATTGACGGCAGTGTTTTTTGTATATAAAAATGATTACATTTCAAAAGTAAATAAGATAAATACATGTTTTTTTAACCATAATCGTTTAATCAAGAATCATGAAAATTAAAAAAAAAACAAATGAATACAATAAACTGTCAGCAAAATATCGTCACATTACAACGGACATTCGTCACAATGACAGCTACGACGGTCTTTCTAGTGTTAATGTACCTACGTTTGACAATGGATGGTGATGTTTTGTTGAAAAATTAACTCGCGGCGCTTAAAATGATATGCCATCGAGACTATTTTATTAATTGGAATTTATTTTCAAATGGGAAATTTTTTTTTTTTTCAAACATGAAAATTCTCAACGATGATTTGGGTGGTGCACCTCCACATTTGACCTTGCGACCTTGTGCAAATTAAATTCGTTTAAGAAAAATACACAGCCAATAGCCAAACATATGTTTAAGTGTGTATAACACCTTGTATACCCTAATAATCGCCTGAAACTCATGAAACAGTATTTTTTTTTAATTCACAATTTTCTAAATAAAATGACAATATTTAGTTTTTTACGCTTATATTGTGTACAAAGTAATAAACAATTTTATTTTATTTCCACTAGGAAACGCTAGGAAAAGCTTTAAAATATCGAAAGCATATTTTTTAGCATTCATAATGTAAACCGATTCGTAGTAAAGATTGATCGAAAATAGTGATTACACTGATAGATATTATTCTATTAATATCTATAAGACAACAATTAATCTTTATAAATAAGGAATCCCTTCAACAAAGTCTTTTATTTTTTTACTTCCTAAAGATTTATTCACATTAACATTTTGTTTTCTTGGTCATAAACCGCACGTCATACCAAGTAAGAAAAATGCACACAAATCAGGTCAATTTACCTATAACCGATTATCTTTTCTGCAAAATTTAATATGATGCTATCAAATTGGCGAAGCTTCCGATTTGATGAACCATAGTAAACATTTGGACGTGAAGCTTCGCTAGTGGAAACAAAATGAAACACGACGAAGTCTGTGCAGCATGCCAGCCGCATATCAGTTAGGCATATATCATTTCGACGAAATTCGTAATTACAAAGATTTTCAACACGGATAGAGAAATGTTCACTAAAAATCAACCCTTTTGACCAGGGCAAATTTTATAATGTTTTATTCAGACTTTTGTTTATTTTGATTTGAAAAGAATGCAAGAAAGTCTAGATAATGATTAAGTTTAAAAAATGAAATCTTAGATGGTTTCAACATGCGAATAAACAATGATAGGAGTAGAAGGAGAATACATGACACGAAAGTGAATGGTAGAAGAATTCGAAGACAGACTAGGAATTTAAGATTAATATTGCATGAACAAAACTCTACAAATACCGGAGCAATTGTTCAATGGATAAAATAGCAACCTGGAAAAGATATAAAATATTTTGACGAGTATTTTCATTGGCCAAAGGTTTACAATTTTAAAGCATTTTTTCACTCTTAGTGAAATGTATCACTATATTTTATTCCGTTCTTCACATTTCTTTAATCTGAATCAAATACCAAACCACTGAAGACGCGTTTTTATTTTTAAAACATCGATATCCTATTGTGAAATAAAATGAATTTTATGGGCAAAATATCTCCTTTTTGAATATCGGCAAAAGGCGAATTGTTACTCACGATTTCAGGAATGTCAGGATTGTTTTTTCCTAGAATACCAGAAGCTAAAAAAGGGTAAATTATTTGTAACAGATTTCCGAGAAACAAGAAAGTATTATCACTTATTGGAATCTAAGTCATTAAATATCTGAAGTATTTAATTATTTTAATTTAAAATTACTTCAGAATTAACAATCCAATATGGAGTCCACAGTGGTGTGCTATAACATCTCTGATGTATGACAAAATAATTATGCAGACATAATGCTGATTAAATTATATCACTTGAGGCGTGCGTGGAGAAAAGCACACTATTCGACCGTATTACAAGATCCGTATTATATTTTTACGTATGCCGAGATCCGTAGAGAATGCAAAGCTGTAAATGTAATTAAGATTGAGGGAGGTACGCATAGATGGTTTGGATATGTAGAACGATGAAAGGGTGGTAAGGAGATACGACGCAAATGTCGTTGAAGAAGTCTCGGACGCCCGATGAATATTATATTTTATTTCTTTATGTATAATACTTATGTGTTGAGTAGTTGAGTTGAAACCTGGGAGGGGTCTTATTGTGTTGGGAGGGTCGTGCGATTTTCAGTCAAAACCATGCCAAAGCAAAGTGGGCAAAAGCATGCGGACCAAAGTCCGGAAAATACCGAGGCTTTTACATCGGCACGTTTCTTGAAAATAGCTGTTCTTTTGTCGCCACCCAGCGGGTCTTCTTCCTGTAGGGCTACCTGAAGGAAAACGTGTTAAAACACCGGCCTCATACTTCATACCTTGGAAGAACTCAGGAATCGAATTCGGGAGGAAATCGTCGCTACACCCGTCGAAATGGGCCAAAATGCTACCCAAAACTTCAGAAATCGTCTTCATCAATGTATCGCTGTTAGGGACAATCATGTTTCTGATGTCATCTTCAGGTCTTGATGCATAAAATGGCATGATGTACCAAAAAAAACTTATTTCTGTATGTTATGACGTTTTTTTAATAGCCCTTCAAAACAGCAATGTCTGTTTTGCCATACCCTGTATTTCGTAAGACTTCGTTGAAGTCAAAAATGTAAAATTTATTTTTACGGACATAATGAACTATCATCAGTTTTCAAACTGTCCACTCTAACGGAGTAACGTGTTTTTATCTTTCGTAAACATAGTGTAAGAGGAAGAAATGAGCAATTATCCCCTATTTAATAGCATCGTAGCTCATTGGGGGTAATTCCTATATAACTGTAGGCAACATTAGGTAGGGACAGTGAAAGAAGTTGCAAATATCTCTATGTTTATTGCGTAGACAGTAGAAATGTTGGAGAGGTCACATCATGTCCGAATGTGGATCTGTGCTAAGTGATGTTGTAGTCAGATGATGGTGAAGATAACGAATCTTTCTGATCCTCCAGTAAGATGCTCGAAACCGTGGGTGGTGGAGATGAATTTCGGCGAATTAATCCAGGTTGATGCTCAACACCGTGGATGGTGGAGATGAATGTTGGCGAATTACTCCAGGTTGATGATCAACACCGTGGGCGGTGGAGATGAATGTTGGCGAATTACTCCAGGTTGATGCTCAACACCGTGGATGGTGGAGATGAATGTTGGCGAATTACTCCAGGTTGATGATCAACACCGTGGGCGGTGGAGATGAATGTTGGCGAATTACTCCAGGTTGATTCTCAACACCGTGGATGGTGGAGATTAATGTTGGCGAATTACTCCAGGTTGATGATCAACACCGTGGATGGTGGAGATGAATGTTGGCGAATTACTCCAGGTTGATGCTCAACACCGTGGATGGTGGAGATGAATGTTGGCGAATTACTCCAGGTTGATGCTCAACACCTTGGGTGGTGGAGATGAATGTTGGCGAATTACTCCAGGTCGATGCTCAACACCGTGGATGGTGGAGATGAATGGTGGCGAATTCTACAGGCCGATGCTCGACACCGTAGATAGTGGAGAAATACGGAAGTGGAGAATTATGGAGTGTTCTGGTTGGTAGTTAATTGGCATGCGGACGAAGGCGAGTGCCGAAGGTCGGAGACGCTCGTGTCTCTGGTCGTAAGTCACGACACGTTTTTGACTTGACTTATTTGAGTACTAGACTAAGCCGACTAGCCGGTGACAGGCGCATTTTCATAGAAGCGCGCGTCTTGGTGGAGCCGCCAGACGGTTTTAGAAGCTGTGGGAATGTTGGCATGTTCTCGTTGCCAATCCAGAAATTCTAGAGTATGCTCGGTGCGAGTGGTCCGCAAAGGCTGCAAGTAGAGTGTCAGTGAAAAACTATAAAAAAATAAACTAAGCACATAGTGTTGACCTCCATTGCCAATATTCAAATGTATATCTTACTAAAACAGAACAAAAGGTTTGAGACCAGACCATGTTCTTATTTTTCAATATTACTTATAAATCTGATGTTTGTAAAATATGTTTTATATAATGCAAAATCTGGTCATAATCTCTAGAAATTAATTTAATTTATTTAGATTATTAACTTACAATATTCACACTCAAACCTTGCTCCTACGCAGTGTCAAAAATGACGCCCACGTGATATGTTTGCATAATATTTGTCAAAATTTGCAAGGAAAAGCTGTGTAATTATAAACATAGAAAAAAAACTTTCGAATCATCCACTACGGACTTACATAATTCATCTTCAAAGAAGATTTTCGTGGAATATGAAAATTGTATGCATAGTTTTAAATATTGAGTGTGTAAATGATTCAGAATTTTCTGACAAGAATAAATTAGCTTAAGAAGGCGTTAGGGTGTGAACGAAGAGAGAAAAGCGGAAAATGTACACATGTATGCAAATTTTTTTTAAATTACGTCAGTTTTATATACAGCAAAAAAAGGTGCTTAGAGCCTTGATTTTGTTCCCGAAGGTTTAAAAAATAGTATAATTGGTTTTAAAATGACGTTTTTATCCATTAGATTTAAATTGTTATTTTTTCTTTCTTTTCAGGGATAGATATATTATATTTAGAATTATTAAAAGGCATTCCATTTCAAACTCCCACATAAAAAAGGAAAAATATTCTCGTGTTAAATAGATGGTGATTATGTTTGAAAATTGAGGATTACAGACTCTATTTAATAACTTTATTATTTGAAGTGTATGGAGCATTGTCGTGCCTTTATTGTGGCCTATGAAGGTAGTCACACAGTAATAAAGCGTGATCTTGTACTGGTATTTATTGGAGAGCTGTAGTAACAAAAAAAGGCCTATCTAGCATGCATTGCCTTTTATAGCATCTCTCAGGCATGTTATCTCGCTTGTACTTACACACATTCATAAAAACACTACATCATTTTTAAACAATAATTATAAGCAATAATTATTGCTTATAAAAATAATTGTTACCCTTTGTGCTATGCATAAAAAATCTTGTCTTTATTACATTAGTTTACCAAAAAATAATAAATAAGTATAAGCCTGAAATACCTATATAAATTGAAAAAAAATTCCGAGAAAAAATACACGCCACCGACGGGAATTGAACCAGCAGCCTTCTGATTGCCGATCAGGTGCTCTAAATTAATTATTTATTATTAATGAATTATTAATAATAATTGCTTAAAAATAATATGTTATCTTTTCTGCAATGCATAAAAAACTACGTATCTTAAACACTAGTTTTTCATTAACAATAATAAAAACTTTGTTTATATTATAAGTGTTGAGCTAAACCAGTCATAATAAAATCACGGTTGAAGTTACTATTGGAACAACATTTCATTCTTGGAAGGTTATTATATGTTTTTAATACAAGTCTACACCTGAGGCCAATAAAATATCATTGAGGAAGAATATCATTATCAATTAGATCTGTTAGTATTATCTTCTTCTTCAAAGATATTATTGTTTTATATCATTTATGTAAAATTTTGTCCTTTTATAGAACCAAAAAACCTATTCAGTTTGATTATAAATTAAACAATGTTTGTTTATCTACTGTAACATCTATCAAGGATCTTGGGGTCACTCTAGACTGCAAACTTTCTTTCCGTGAGCACATTAACAACATTGTTAACAAATCACTTAAACTACTCGGCTTCGTTCATAGAATAACCTCTGACTTTAAACATATAAGTACCCTTAAAACTCTTTACTGCTCATTAGTTCGCCCTCACCTTGAATACGCTAGTGTTATTTGGTCTCCTTTCTATGCTGTCCACATTTGTCACATAGAATCCGTACAACATCGCTTCCTATGAGGAATCGCTTGGAGGTTGGGTCTTGAAAGAGGAGAGTACTCATATGATGAAGTTGAACAAACTTTAAACATTTCTTCTTTGGAGAAACGTAGAAGGGACAGTGATCTGATTTGCATATTTAAGATTATCAATGGTATTACAGACTCACCTGCTTTGTTGCAACTTATCCAATTCAACATCCCTTCCCGTAGACTCCGAAATAATGAATTGCTGTTCGTCAATCAACATTCTACCAATTATGGATACCATTCTCCTTTGTCCAGAATGTCGAGACTTGTCAACTCACTGTCAAGTCAAAGCATTGAATTTTGTGGTATATGCCTAAATGACTTTCGACAGTCAATACGCAATGTCTAATTTCTAATGCCCTTTGAACCATCTTCATGCTTTGACTTATTATTATCTCCCATTCTTACTTTTATATTATTATTGTCATTATTATTGTCTTCGCTCCTCATTTATATATGCTCTCCTTTCACTGTCATCTCTGTTTATAAAACTTATTCGTGTAATTAATATGTTGTTAATGGACTATTTGTCCGTAAATAAATAAATAAATAAATAAATAAATAAATCATTATTCAATTTAGGACACGGGTATGGGTACCACCTTTCCGGGAACCATTTATTTGATAACCAATAACACTGCAGTACGCCAGTGATGGTGACTATTTTTTCTAGGTTTGTCTAGGTCTTGGCGGCGGATACGTTTGCCTACCTACTGCGTAGCTGGAAGGATCGGGAGAGACTGGTTAAGGAAGACCTTTTAACCTCTCCAACCGAACTCTCTCTCGACCCAACACCACAGAGGGAGAGATGGATTCATATGTCCGTCACTTCAGTACACATTGACCCCCTAGATTCCTACCCACCCTCATACCTTTATCCTTCTCCTTTATCCAGACTTTCTATCCTTCTTATCCCTAAAAATACCCTTCATACAGCAACCCTAAATATGACATAGGCCCTAGGAGTCTCATGTGTAAAGAAAATGAAAAACACAAAGTGACTAATTTCCGCTAAAATAAATTATTTTTATAGATATACATTACATATACAATACATTATTGGTAAGACGGAACTATTTACAAAAAAATCACTCAGCTAAAAAAATTGAATGCATTACGAGAGTGGAATCAGCTCGCGTGCGGTGAAAATTTAGCGTCTGCCATCAAGATCGGTGATCAGGGATCGGTTCTGTCTCCGACTTTGTTTTTGTTGCACATCAATGACCTTTTGACATGTGCACCGATTCATTGTTACGCGGATGACAGTACAGTTCATGATAGCTTTTTGTTTGACAAGCCCCCAAAGGGCACAAAAACTCCAACGGCTCGGAGGGCTTTGAAGCAGAGAATGGACGGTTATCTCGAGAGTATTTCCTCCTGGGGTAAAAATAATCTCGTCGAATTTAATGTTTCAAAGACCCAATCCTGTCTGATTACGTCTAAAAGGGATCCAAATGATAATCTAGTCTCCTTCAACGGAAGCAATCTTCCGAACAGGCCTTCCATTGATATGCTTGGTGTAACTATAAGTGACCAGCTCAGGTACGGGGGCTCCATCGAAGCCAGAGTAAAGTTGGCCTCTCAGAAGCTGGGCGTACTGTACAGGGCCCGCAGATACTTTAATAGTACACAACTGCTGACCCTGTACAAATCGCAAGTGCGCCCTACTGTCGAATTTGGCAGCCATCTCTGGTCTGGAGCCCCAAAATACCTGAAAAAAACCCTTGACTCTGTGCAGAAACGGGCGGTCCGTTTGATAGATTCCCCAATCTTAACAAACGGACTGCAATCTTTAGAGCACAGACGTCGGGTAGGTATGCTGTCCTTGTTCTATCGGTATTACAATGGAAGATGCTCTGAGGAACTAGCGTCATTGATCCCTTCGGCGCCGGTGCGTAGTCGGGATACACGCCAAACGCGCGCCCAACATTTGTACACAGTTGACACTTGTCACATGAGAACGGGTCGCTTCTACGATTCGTTCTTAAGTTCAACAGCTCGGCTGTGGAACGAACTGCCGGCCTCTGTGTTTCCTCCCTCCTACAACATGGGACTCTTCAAGACCCATGTTCACTCCTTCCTCTCCACAAAAAGACCCTCCACACAGCATCCCCAAAGATGACATAGGCCCTGAGGGAAATTATTTTCTTCAGGGCCTCCTGTGTGGAGTAAATATAAAAAAAAAAAAAAAAAAAAAGAAGTTAAAGGAGAAGACATGGCACGATCGAGTGAATCAGACACTCGAGTCGGGCCATGTCAAGAGTCTGAATAATAGAAGAGTATGTATGAGACGATGTATGAATGTGAATAAGGCAAGAAGTATGTGCCAAAACCCAAGATCAAATTGTTTGGCGGTCCATTATCTCTGCCTATCCCTGCGGGGAAACGGCGTGATGGCTATTTAGTTAGAATGAAAGGCAGGGTTTCTTTGCGAGCTACACGAGAAAAACAATTATTACTATTTAATAAAAAAAAAAAAAGTGGGTGTGTCAAGCCTACGCAAGACAGAAGTGAAACTTCTAGTTTCAGCTGATGCTTGGCGTGGCGCAGTTCGCTGGTGTCTGAGAGAGAGGAAAGAAGAGAAGAGAGAGAACGTTCGTGAGCGGCTCCCCCACCTCAACAAGGTTTCACTTCAAAAATGCCACAGCCGAGAATCGAACCTCGCTTAACTGATTGAAAGCCAACCACGCTGAGCACCAACTGTAAGCAAAGCCGCATAAATTGATTATATTATGTAGGTTCTGAAAATATGAGAGCTTGTTATGTTTTATAATGTTACCTACATCACACCCAAAATATAATATATTTTTAAAAATAATGTACAATGTACAGAAATAGAATCCCACACAAGATCGCGTAGTGCGCTCTAGCGAACGGATATTTTATCAGAGGGAGATAGTTTTAATTTTTTTTTCTGTAAATTATTACATATTATCAAAATAAATAAATTAATTAAATAAATGTAATACAATTATCATAATATACGGATTAGATAATAATTTTAATCCAACACAATAACGCAAAGCGCGCTCTAGCGGAGTAATGTTTTATCACAGTGAGATAAGTGTTTTTATTATTTTGCAATATTATTTTCTTTTAAAAAATGTTCTGACCTACTAAAAAATAAGATATTGAATGAAAAAGGCGTTAAAAACAAAAAAATAATGTGCGATGGCCGAGAATCGAACTCGGATCAACTGCTTGGAAGGCAACTATGCTGACCATTACACCACCAACGCCAGTTGTCGGGATGAGCTAAGAAGCATTTATATGTTACTTCAAAACTTTGACTAGATCAAATGAACTTTAATCGGTGGTCCCGCATTTTCGTTTCGGTCATGAGTCGGTTTTACTCCGGTCCTCGAAATTGCATGACGCGCGTAAAGAAGTTTCACTTCAAAACTTTTTAAATTATTCGTGATGCGTTTGAAAAAGTAGTCGAAAAATTGACGACAAAATTACAGACTCTCATTTTTCTCCGTGTACGATAACAAATTCCAAAAAATAGCCCCTTTCTTAACCTACTTCATAACTCGCCAAACTAAGTGGTATTCGAGTTGTATAGTATACAAATTTAGTATAGTAAATGGGAGATCTTGTGAGATGTAATTTATAAGTACTTTCTTGTGAGATGTAATTTATAAGTACTTTATAACTAACATTTTTTGGCAAAAAATAAATTAAGAATGATTTTAAGGATCCATTGCTAAAAGTTGAAAGTTTCCACTTCCAGCTTCCACTTATGTATTTGATCGATTTTATTTTTATGGAACAAAATATATTATATGACACTTACGCTATTATTAAAAAAAGTAAATTGAGAAAAGTACCCCAGAAGTTGACTCACGATTTCACGAACCATCTATTTGAAAATTTTATAACCTCTCTCTAAAAAAACCAACCCGTTTATATTACGAAAGCGAGCAATGTCAGTGAAATATTTCACACAAACATCCGAAAAAACGGAATAAATCCAACCATTTATCCAATAAACCAGCCGCTCAGCGTGGAATTCCAAACCGAAGGGTCCACATTTCCACAAATTTAATAAAACAAAAGATGGCGGAGGCTCCACGGGTGACGTCACTGACAAAGGTCCACGAAATACTGCCACAAGTCCCGCGTAGCCAACCCTTTGATTTCCCAAGGGTCCGTTTTGCCCTGTCACCAAAACCGCACAATTCCCCTTTCAGCCCCCCACTGATGAGCGGTAATTTTTTACTTATTCCCTCAGCTGTATACGAATAGTGAAATAAATCGGATCGCTACAAATGAAAAAACATTTTACTAGATGGGCGAGATTGAAATATTTGATGATTTTCAGGAAGAGGGCTTTTTTATGTGAATAAGCACAAGTGTAACCGGAGCCAGTGGGTACGTTGAATGGCTGAATTGATAAGAGAAGAGAATCGGGGGAATCAACTGCTCAGCCACTCAGTTTTGCTGTCAAAAACGAGACTGAAGGCCTATAACGAATGATTAGACAAATTTCATAACAAACTATCGGTAAAGCACGATTATGTTGTGAGGAAGTTGGAACACATGTACTTCAATATAATAATATTTTCACGTCTCGTACATTTTATTTATAAGAGCAAGGGCACCTGGGTGAACACGTGTTCAGATATATTCTGAATGACTAATATTATATAAGAAATGGTCATGCAGTAACATTTTAACAGTTTCTTGATAAAAAATACATTTTTCTCCGTGCATAGTTTCGAAACTGAATAGTTTTTTTTTACCAGGGAGATACTGAGAGTATCTACCACTCTGATCCTATTGGTTTTGTTCATTTACAGAAATGATTACTAAGAAAGAATCAATAAATACAGTCAAATACTCATAACTTGCAATTCAATACATCAGCAAGATACCAGAAAACTATTAAAATCCCAAAATTTAACACTAAGCTCATTCAAAATACCTATCTTTATCTAGGCATAATTTATTTTAATAACCTTCCATTAAATTAAAAAAAAATCGAAAATATTCATGAATTTCAGCTTAAATTAAAAAATTACCTCAAACTATTATAAGTCCAAAATACGTTCACTACTTACATCTAGAAGTAATATTGTTTAAATCTTGTGTTGTTTCTTAATAATTTATTTACCTTAATACCAACATATATATATAATTGAACTAGAATTCCCTCACCAAACACAAGAGCATTGTCTCTTTATGGTGAGGAAAGGCTACTTTAATTTCTATTGTTTTATCATCATCATCATCATCACTTTTGGCTCTACAACCCCTGGTGGGTCTTGGCCTCCTCAAGAGTCTTCCTCCACTCATCTCGGTCCTGCGCCAGCTCTCTCCGGTTTCGAAGCTTCTATTGTTTTATATCTTGTTTATATCCTGTATACTTATCTATGTAAAAATATATTTATATAATTATCTTGTTTATATCTTGTATACTTATCTATGTAAAAAAATATTTTTTCACTAAAACTAGAGTTTGTACACCACTTAAATTACATTACACACGGAGAAAATGATCTGAAAATGAAAAAAAAAATCTTGTTAAAATAGTGACAGCATGCCAACTTCCGGATAAAATATTAGTTATTCGGAATATATCGAGAACACGTTGTTTCCCTGATAAATAAATATCATGATGGAATGCAACAATTTAAGTATGTTAATATCAATATCAATATTTATATGATCACGTGTTCCGCCGTCCTCATAAAATATTCGCTTTTAATTTCGAAATAACAGTATTTCATATCAGTAAGTTTATATTAACAGAATTTCATATCAGTAAGTGTTGAATATATTAACAGAATTTCATATCAGCAAGTTTTTAATAAATTAACAGAATTTCATATCAGTAAGTTTTTAATAAATTAACAGAATTACATATCAGTAAGTTTTAAATAAATTAACAGTATTTCATATCAGAATGTTTTTAATAAATTAACATATCAGTAAGTTTTATGAAAATATTAGGATTTTGCTGAGAACCAAACTTTAATTCACTTCCTGTCATGATTTTTTTTTGTCATTAGTTCGTAGCCAATTGGAATAAAATTCCGTTATGTGGCCACCTCACCATAAAATTCTCATAGAAAAGAATGAAAGAATTCATTTTTTCTCTTAGAATAAATGAATTACACTTTTCTTTTAGATACATACGCTAAGGATCGGTGTAGGGTAAGCGAACTATGCTTCTTTTTCAAAATTTTAAATTCAGAGCTCGACTGTTGCAAGCTTCTAAGTCTGATCAACATAAGAGTATCTACTCGACACATGAGGCGTAAGGACCTATTTCAAATTCACCATTTAAAAAAAAAGTTGATAACTTGCCAATTCCTCGCCTACCTAGTTTAGAAAATGAATATACTAATGTCTTTATTCGCTTACCTAGTAATACATACTCACTTTGATGTTACATATAAATATATATTGTTTTAAATCATAAACTTCTTATATTCTTTTAAATTCTCTACTTCATTATTATGTTTTTATTTCTATACTTTTTAATTTCCTCTATATTTAAAACTTTTGATATTTTATTTATAATTATTTTAATTAGTAATTCACATAAACACTAACTCGCACATATAAAATTTCACAAGTGAATTTTTTATCTTATTAGTTCTTACATTCATTTCGTAAATTGAATTTATATATATTTTTTAAAATTATATTTTCCCTATTTTCTCGTAAATTTTATACTCCTTATTTTCTTTTATATTGATAGGTCTGTTATCTATGTGAGGATATTATGTAAGCGCTTTATTAGCAGCAGACACATACCTGGACGGATGACAAACCTCGTGGTGGCACTGTTGGTGGACGCGGTTGCGTCTCTGGCTGCAGCAGCTGGTCTAGTTTCAGCTAGGATTTTTGCTGCAGAGTCTCCATCTTCTATATTCGTCGAACGTCAAAGCGGTGCTGCCAAAGTCTGATATATATGTGAGGACATTGTGTCAGCGCTTTATTGGCAGCAGACACATACCTGGACACAAACACTCATACGCCACAGTCATGTAGTTCCGTATGCCATGGATTCAGAAATAAGACAGAATCCACACTGCGTTTGTGTATCATGTCAACATTGTTTATAAAAATAATTATTTTAAAAGCATTTATTTCGAATGAATAAATTACTATTAATATTTTTGAACACAAATGAAACTCAGCAAGAAAAAGCGCAGCATCCATTGCTTGTAGGAAGGGACCACGCCTGGTCTGTAATTATTTATAAGACACATTAGCGAATTACTTTTGTTATGTCTTCCATTAGATTATTAAGTCGGAAATAATTGTTAATAATAAAATTATGATAAGAAATAATCAAACAGGTTTAATCAATTTATTGATGCTGCATGGCCATTTTGAATGCCATATTACAGGGATTATTATTTAAAAACAAAAACCTTAAACATATAATGCATCTCCGAACTATAATGTAAAAGGAAAACGCCATGTTTATGATACCATAGATCATCGTTTTAGAATGTTTGCTGTTAAACATAATATTTTATGCTTCACTTAAAGATAACCGTGAGAGCTCTATCATAACAGTTTCACAGGCTCTTGATAAATTATGAAAATTGAGTCTCTCTCTATTATCGGTAGGGTAAACATGTATCCACACTCCAAACCACCAATCACCCCTAACAAAGCACCCCCCATACATTGTTGTCACTGCAGCCTTCAGAATAGATTCGTTACATTTATTTATTGTCAGTTTGATACATGGATGATTTCATCTTTTGAATATTCCACCGCCGCGTAACATCTTTGCCGTATTATGCGAGAGCTTTGTTACGTATAACAATGAATTTATATGCTGAACCGATGTTACGCATAAAGGTGTGGATTTGATGAGATTTGCCCTGAAACCACTAAAAATTACCTCTTAACAACTGGTCGAAATAGACTCGAACAAACCCATGATCGACTGTAATTTTATATTATTTGTTTTTATGCCCAGCTGGGCTTTTACATGGATTGTACAGGGTTTTACAATAAGAGGTATTATTTTGAATAGCCCCCTATTTCGGTAGATGTTACTTTTGAAGCTGTCATTTTTTGACATTTCACAAGTAGAAACTACGTCATTATTAAAAATGGAACGATACACGCATCAACAACGCATTGAAATTATTAAAATTCACTTGAGTGAATCAATTGCAAATCATCTTGAGTGATGAGGCCCATTTCCACCTCGGTGGCTTCGTCAACAAGCAAAATTGTCGCATTTGGGGCTCGGAAAACTCAAGATTTATTGTTGAAAAGCCTCTCTATCCTCAACGTGTGACTGTTTGGTGCGGTTTATGGTCCGGCGGAGTCATTGAACCTTACTTTTTCGAAAATGAGGCTGGAACAACAGTTACGGTGAATGGATTGCGCTATCGAGAGATGATGAATGATTTTTTATGGCAGGAATTGTATGACATTGATCTGGACAACGTTTACTTTCAACAAGACGGCGCTACGTGCCACACAAGCAACGAAACCATTGATCTTTTATGATTGAATATCAAAATAACACCTCTTACTGGAAAACCCTGTATTTCTAAGATACTAAAAAATACAATTAAAGAATAATTAATCTTTGACTATCCAAATACCATGGTGTGGACAATCAAATTGATAGGTTTAGTTCATATCAAGTAGGTTATATAACACAAATACATGTGATGAAAGGCTTAAATCACAGTGAAAAACAGATAAACAATAGCTGCTAAAAATATGCAAATTATTTATGAAAACGGACATGCTAACGACATCTGGCGGAGAAAGAATTGATCCAGCTTGCTTGCAGTAGACACCTGTAATAGTTGGAATTATGTCGAGATTCTATAGCATAAACACAGAGGTCATTAAAATCGTCTAGGAACGACTGGGACTTCCCCTGTCTAGGCTTAAAAAACAAATATTGAAGGTTGTCGACCAATTAGATCTGGACGAGAGCTATAAAAAATTTGAATAACCAATCAGTGAACGGAGAGGCGTGCATCAACTACAGACAAAGGATTGAACCTTGGACCCGACATTAAAATAGATAATTAACGACATTTCGATTCCCACAGAAATTAGAGGTGAACGCACTTTAGGGTAAGCATCGACTTTCAAGGTGACAAACTCCTGGGAATGTTTACAATGACTGAGACATTTATGGGGTATCGAACCATTGAAATCGAGGGCTTTGGAAGTTTTACAAGTTGTAAAGCGCACACACAAAAATGCAATGAAAAATTATAAGCGTGATAGTATAAAAAAAGGACGGGAAAAGCGAAGGAAAGCTACTGGCGGAATTTTCAACTGTAGTGCAATTATTTATGATAGAAGTAGGGTGTCGAGTTCGAAAAAATCGTACTAAAGAGAGGTGAGAGTTTTGGAAACAATGGAAATTAATCGTTATCAATTTAAGATGAAACGGACATATTGGTAAATCAATTTTGAATGAAAATCTCGCAAAAAAAATAGACATTTTAGAAAAGTGCGGCGACCGAATGGAAGGATAATACAGAGATTTTGAACTGCTACAAAGGTCCTAGGGACATGAAAATTGAGTATCAGAAGAAGACAGTAAAACTAAACATATAGCGATAGATTAGATTCAGGAAAAGTAGACATTTTACATAATTATTAGGTTAGATAGATATTAAAGTTACACAAGATTACAGAGGGATCGAAACAAGATAAAAGGTTGACGGTCTCATGTGTATTTTGGAATATAAACAATCGAAATCCGAACATGATTTTTATTTACGTTAAGGTAATAAACGATTGGAGAGACGATTAATTTTAACGTGGACCTTATGAGGTATTTAGATTAGGCAAAAGAGATTAAAATTAATAGGTTTGAAATTAAACTAAATTTACGGCCGTAGTACATAAAATCTGAGACGTAAACATATGTCCAGACGTATAATTTACGTGAAATCTTGTAAGTGAGGGATGGAGAATGGGCGGAGATTGGGTCAGACAATAAAAGTGACAGATATCCCAGAGTCTAATTAGGTATATCTCCCATAGAAGTGTGGAAAATTATATATTAATTAATAATAGATGAAGTATGAAATTTTCCTGGAGACCACACACATCGGGAAAAGCGAGAGAAAGATAAAAAGAAGGGTAAAGAACGGAGATAAAGAATAATCCAAGTGGAGAAAAGTGATACAATTCAAATTTATCCGTGAAATAAATAAATACGACTTGGAAAATAATTAGTTATAGAGTTATGAGAAATAACAAAAGAATAAAGAAGAAAATTGTGCAAGAAAACGTCGCGGATAAAAGAAAATCCAAAAGATAAGGAAAAACTCGAATCTGCGACATAAAGATAGAAAGTACGGGTGGAAATGGAAAAGCTCATATAAGTGACAATAAAATTAAGTAGAATTTAAACAAATCGAAATGCGTAGTAAAGATTTCGACATGGATTTAAACAATTTTCGCACGAGATGCATAAAATTGAGATCTATATATATGTTATTGAGGATGGACCTATCGCGAATTGGAAAAAAAAAGGAACGCAAAATCATGAGATTTTAACTACATTTTGTATGAACGGAGGACAAAGAAAGCTTGGGCGACTAACGCGGACTTACCCAATTCGGACCCTATCGATTTAGAGTTGTGAGATGGAAATTGACCACCGCCCAGAGCCGGAAAGCAGAACATCTTATGGAAGCACAATCGATATTGATGGCGGGGATGTTCGGATTTGCGAGTTGGTAAAAGATGGAATCGATCATCAGAGGAAATTCAGATACGTCTTTTGGAATCTGAGAAGGGTATAAAATGACGGTGCAGACCAGTTTTCAGGAGTCAGTCGAGATTTTGAAAACGGAGTTTACGTCGCAGTACTACGTTTATTGGTAAAATTCTAGTGAAATAATCTAAGTGTTAAATTTCGAAAAAGTCTAAGTTTAAATTCTGAACAAGTCCCTGGGCTTAGGAAGTTTTGTGAAAAGTTAGAAATTTTAAATTCAGTTTAAATTCCTTGAAAATCCCATCAGTGAAGTTTTGTTGAGTCAGTTTAATTTGGTTAAACAGTGAAAATAAATATAATTTAAACTCAGTGCTTAAAAAGTGTTTAGTGAAGTGCAAAAAAGTGACTACTGAATTAAAAATTAAATCAAAATTTAAAAATAATTATTTCATTCAAAGTGAAGTTTAAAATTCGATTGAGAGTTTTGTCGTTCAATTAGAGTGGATGTGCTCGTGAATTGAAATTTAAAAATAGATTATAATTTAACATCAATTTGAAAAAAAATTAAATAATAATAGAAATAAACATTTACATCTTAGTTTAAAATAAAAACAATTTAAACAGTTCGAAAAAGAAATAACAACAAATGCTCAAACCTTTGTCCTAAAAGTAAAAGTTCGAAAAAAAATCTAATTTATTAAGAATCGAGTTAATTAAAAGTCTGCGCAATTCGGAAAAAATTTTCTTATAAAAGTAAATAAAAAGAAATTTAGAATCAAAAAAATTGATCGATTAAAATCCATCGTGCGTATAGCGACAGTGTTAAAAGTGTTTGTCGTTTTAACCGGAATTCTAACCATCAGTCTACCATTTCGAAAAAAGTATTTGAAACAGCTATCATTCAAAAGCCTAAACTAGAAAGGTGTTATTAAATCAACGGGTTTTCTGGATTAGGATTTCGTTCGGAAGAAAAATTAAATATCAGCTAATTTATATGAATCAAGCAAGAAATAAAATATTAAATAGGAATTAATAGTCGAAAAGATTTATTTTGAAATTAGTTGGAAAATTCAGTTAATTAGGTAGGATTTTCTTCGGCAAGATTTGTTGTGTGGCACCCAACCGGAAAAATCTTGTAGAGGGTGAGTTTTCCTTTTATAAATGATTTTCAGGCCCAAGGAGTGAGGAGGCACAGCTGATCAATGGTATATCATTTAAATTATTAAAACAACAAAACAAAGATTTACGCATTAAAATATGTATATTGTGTATTTGTGTATATATATATAAATATAAAATAATATATTGTATATAAAGAATATATATATGAGTAATGTAATTATATATATGTATTTTATTTATTAATCGAAGCATCGAAATGGTAGCGATTTTTAATACCTAACCGAGGACATATCTATATTATTGAAAAAGAAAATATGTATTTATTAATATTCCAGACTATGTAGAATCATATATTTTATATTTATTTATTAATATATGTACTCTTAGTTAACATATTTTGACAATCGAGATATGTGTACTTATATATATATATTTATTCTTCAATTAAACTCTAGTAAATTTACTAAATTCGGAAAATGAAAAATAGTTTAACTTCAATAAAGGAATTAAAAATATTTAAATTAACTATGCACAATAAACGGTAACATAACTAAATCACAAGGAGAGCGCGAGATATTTTAAAATAAAAAATCTCACATCTGGGTTAGTGGGTCAGGTGAGATGTTTACATTGTTCAATTTGTTGATAAAACAAGGGATCACTGGAGAATTGGGTCAACCGCATAGTTTGGAAACGACCTTGGCCATAATTAGTGAGTCACATAGGATTTAATTAATTACCCGAAACAGCTGGAAGATGCGTGCTCTCAAATACCTATCAATCACAAACGACAATTGAAAAATCACGGGATAGCCAGATTTATATCGAAAAATTACATGAAACATTTGAATACCATTGATTAGATGGTCGCATAGATTTTATTAGTTACCTGAAACAGCTAGAAGCTGCGTGCTTACAAATACCTATCATTCACAATCAACAATTGAAAAATCACGGGTTAGTAAGATTTATATCGAATAATTATACAAAACATTTGAATGTTATTGATTGGGCGCTCATACAAAACCCCATCAGTTGCCTGAGACATTTGAGAGTCGAGTACTCTCTAATGCGGCAATCAACTACTTGAAACAATTGAGAAATCACGGGATAGGATGAACAAAAATTAATGCTGAACCCTGGAGGTAAAATTTAAAACAAATACAGTTCACCCAATAGGAGGCAGTGGTCGCTCCTATAACAAGACCATTAACCAAACCAAATAGAGATGACGATTCTCTTAAATAAAAACGTCAAAACCAAACAAACAAAAGCCTGGAGTTCGATAGCTCTCCAAAACAAACTATCAAATAAGATCTTATTCTACTAGTATTTATTAGTATAACCTTATTAGTACGTATTTATTCGGTAACCAAACTTAGAGTTTCGCAGAACTCTTTGTGCGAGATCCGAGCTTGGGATGCGAGGTAAATAGCCTCGTATTGCAAGTTATAAACCCTTCCCAAAAACGTATGTATACATATATATTTTCTTATGTACTGTTTACTGGAGAATGCGGACCTGCATACAGCTTGCATTTAGGTCGGTAGACCACTCTCGCATTCTCTTTTAAACGTGGAATGAGGATTCACGACCCGTAAGTCCACACCAACCGTGAGTATGTGATTGTATATAGGATGAAACCGGTTCGCCCTAAGTAAATAGTAGACCTTGGAGGAGATGGAATTTGGAGGTTTCGGGACCCGAGGGAAGACTTGAAGGCAGTGCATGATGACGTGGAAGGCTTTTTGGGACGCGATAACTTAGGTATCAATCAAAGAGCCGTGTCAAAAGATTGTGCGAATTTCTCGTTGACTCACGATCATCTCGTTTACTTGCTGGAGGATAGGAGCCAAATTTTGCAAGCAAAGGGCTATTCCGAGTTCGTCAAATATACATTTAACTAATTACATTAACCTACTAAATCATTCTTTACATGTACCTTATAGCAGCAGAATCAAAAAGGAGTGGCGCCAAACAGACACATGAATTTACCAAAATCATTGCCAAATTTACTAACAAATTAACCATTTGAGTTATATTCAATTACCTGTCCAAATAAACATGTATAACATCCTTTACCAGCGTTTAACTACGACTTTGTTAGGGTGTAGGAAATCAGAATAGTTACAATAGGAAAGCTAGCTCATTCAGAGAAATCATTTAAGTCTAGGTTTGCAATGGAAAGACCAAGTAAATTTTGAAACTCAACGCCTCGATCAGAACCAAGAGGGTTACCACAAAAATGAAAGTAATTAAAATCCTATATCATAAATCAAAAAATTACCCAACGTTTGATGGAATTTAATTACAATATAAATACGAAAATATTTGCGTTCAATTTCGTAAATAACGTATTAATTAGTTAAGTACATATGTCTATAAAGATATACAGTACAAGAGGGCTTTAAGTAGCTTTCTGAAGTTATCAAAGAAATTAAGGGTCCAATTTTCATGGAGGCTTATGTGTTGTAGGGGAGGAATTTTCCATCCCTGCGAACACATATGCAAAGCCTTAGAAAAAAAAAGAAGTATCGGTCATAGCCAAGAGAGAAGAAAATTTTATATTGTTTAATATAATAAAAAGCAAGACCGAAAGTATGAAAATATCACATACATTACAATAAATTCATATCATTGGAAAAATTACTTTTTACATAACATTGTGGAAAATACTTTCATGTTTACAATATAAGAGAAAAGTTTGGTAAGCATCTTTTTTTCACTGTTTCCATGATGTGTAATAATTATATGAGTAAGAAATATTATTTTAACTGATGACGTGTTTATAGTACATATTATTTGAGTTTGTTAAGTGTGGTGAGAGTTTTAGGTCAAATGGCCAAAAATATAAAATATAAGTACGAAAGGATTATAAGAACAGTGAGCTAGTGAGCTATTGAGAACTGTGCACAAAGTTTTAAAGCGTGAAATAACATACAACTGATAAACTTTATTAGAAACAATAATAGTAAAATATTTAAAAGCAACATAAAATAAAACATAAACTAGAACATTTCGTACGCGTACACATAAGACAAATCGCTAAAAATACATTACCAACGCTACTGTAACTTTCAGAATTCAACAAAGTGGATGGTATAGATTACGCATAGTTCTATAAATGGTGTCAGTAAATATATATCTACAGTACCTCCAAAGTTGTTGCCTAAATAATGCAATCTACTGGTTAATGAGCGTCTGATGGTTGTTTGTATATGTATTTATTTGTTTTCCTCGTCTGTACGTGGAATTTAATAGTGGCAACGATGGCAGGACTGTCTATTAAGTTGTCAATGACCCTGTATAATGTCAGATAGCGTTATTAGATGAAATTGATTCATCAAACTGACATAATTTATTTCAAAATTCGTTCGATATTCACACACCCCATAACAAATATTCCTCAGTCGCACCTAAATCCACAGAACACTGCAATTTTGGTGAACGCGCGTTCAGTTTCAGCTGTTATTTTAGGAGTTACGTCCTCTCTCGGGTCAAATTTGACCCACGTATACAATGTAACTTTTTCCCCTGCAAAAAGGACCTAAAACTAACATTTTATGCACAAAATGTAAAATAATATGTAAAGTTCACTGTAGTATGCTTGCGAAATACAATAATTGTTTGTTAATTACCATTTTTTTAAGTTTGGGATCATATTCAAATAACGCTTGTTATATCTTGTATACAAAAATCACGAAGAAGGATGAGTTTTATTGTTGTTCCACTTCTATTTACTACATTTTAAGAAGAATTAAGTGGTTTTAAGTTTAGAGGTGTCTAGTTCACAATTCATATCAATAAATAAGGCGTCTTCTTGTACACCTATGTTAATAACCTTATTATATTATACATATTCACAGCCAAAAGTAATATGGTGATTTAATTTTGGAGTATAATGCATTGTTGTGCTACCTCTTTCAGCCGATGTTTTGGACAGCATTACAGTGTTTATCACCAGGGAAGATTTGTAAAGATTGTGGTGAAATTTTTTTTACAAATGTGCCCTGATGATTAACACGGAAACGTTGGCTAAAGTAGGAGTAAATAGTTTAGTTGCACAACCAAAAATTTTCACTTATAATAATATTGTCGTAGAATTTTCAATATATTGTCAGGTTCCCTACTCTTAATCTGGGAAAGTTTGTCTGTCTTTAAAAATAAAAATTGTTTCCATAATGTGTGCGTAAAATGACATTTTAATAAGAAATTTGCAACAAAAAATAAAATTCTAATTGAATTATCCAGTACGTTTTAAATCACTGCTTACAAAGGAGATAATTTATTTAGAGTTATGTCCCGCTGCGAGAGGGAAATATTGTATACATAATACGATAAAAGGGAGTGAACGATTACTATGTGTTAAATAAACTTGGGCGCAAGGATATGAACAATGTATTTCCATTCGTTATTCCCAGAAGTAAGGGTGGTGATAGTTTTTGAATACCAGAGAGAACAGAGAACCAAACTCAATAACAAAAACATGATCAGAGATGATGTTGTTAAAATAAGGTTTAGACTTGTAGCTACTCGAGCGATTTTTGGCACGCTTTGCCAAGTTTGCAAAAACGTTTCCAGCAATCGCTTGCCATTATGTGCCAAATTTAAAGAACCTTAAAATATTGTATTCACATTCAAATCTAGGTGGATTCATTGGCTTTAAACCTCAGTAAGCAGTTTCATATGTTTCAAGATTAATATTTTGAGGAAAGGTATTAATTAAATAACATGTCAAATCTACTATATAAATGACACCAATCGCTCTAGAGGGTAGAGTGTACATATTATGAAGGATAGATTGTCAAGATAATACTGCGATAGTTATAGCTACGAAACAAATATAACTCTAATGTAGATAGATTAAAGAGATTAGTTATCCGAAAGACGTCGATAGAATGCAGGGCCACCCTTTCATGGTGGGTACCAAGGTACGGGTAGCCGTGAGGTTTCGAGAATCAGAGAGATTTTGGGAGCGTAATAGAGATAGCGTTAGCCTCCAGGCCGTCCTACATGCTTGCTTCTGATTGTAATAGCTTTCAGAATAAATACAGTCACTGTGTTGTGTTGTGGAGATGGCGTTATTATTTGAAGATCCATACTCGACAAAGTTGGTCAATCCTACCGGCTGCGCCACTTTGTTGTGTATAGATCATGTTGCGTATGGATTAGTACTTGCCCGAGCAAGACACGGCACGTTCAAATTAATGAAATTCTTGAGCTGGGCCATGTCGAAAGCCTGTAGATACCACTACCAAAATGTGCAATACAATGTATTAATGAGATAAAATGATATATGAATGTGAGCAAGTAGTCTATGTGTGTGTGTGTGTGTGTGTGTGTGTGTGTGTGTGTGTGTGTGTGTGTGTGTGTGTTTGTGTGTGTGTGTGGGTGCGTGTGTGTGCGCGCGTGTGTGTGTGTGTGGGTGTGTGTGTGTGTGTGTGTGTGTGTGTACCTTTTGTGTTTAACGTAATATTCAAAGTTAAAATACATTTTCATGTATTTGTGACAAGTTCTAAAATAGTTGTTTAGTAGATAACTGGATTTTAAGATCAGAACATTTTGATTTTGAATAGTGGCCTTAAACCAGGGCAATACTGCGAGTATCTTCCACTCTGGAACTTACCGCAAGTATACTATATATTATTTTAAATTGTAAAATGACACAAATTAATCAAATAAAATTTACTTGCGTACGCCAGGATTTGAACCCGCGACCTTCGGCTTGCTAGTTGAGAGCCTTACCCCTCGACCACGGAGGGCGTCAAATGGCGGTGAAAACATTTTTTCAAAAATATTTATCATTTTTTCATTATAACCTTCAATTATTTATAGAACTGAGGTAGGTAAGTGGTATGCGGATCCATTTCACATCAGAGTGATACGACGCTAATTATTTAAATTTAAAACGCTTAAAAACCCTAAGCTCGGCTTACTAAAACACACGCTGTAAAAAACACATCTGGAGATTTACAATAAGGGTTAATGGATTTCCGCACACCGTTTCACTGCAAGTGATAGGGGTTATTAGTAGGTAGGACCATTACACTCGGATTATCCTAACGAACTCCAATCAATAAACGAGCCTTTACACAATTTAAAAAATAAAATAAATTAAAGAAAAAAATAATGTACCTACTCGATTGTACTTTCGGCATTTATACCAATTTCTTCAATAATACTAGTTTTTCTATATACAGAACTAGCTGACGTGTAGCCGGGGTTGCTAGGGGTTATACTTAGGAGATAGACACATACAATTTTAGACTCTTCTGTAGGCTTTTTTAAGATAAACATTTCTTTATATCATTATTTTGATGTATATCATAAGGTTTAGCCAGCGTTAGCAATGTAAGCACCCGAAAATATTTTTGAGACTGATTACAAAACATCGACTTTTCTCTTTCTTCTTTTTATTATTTTATTGTATGTATAAACCTCCCGGAAGAAATTCTTTAGTTGATAATCAAGAACCCTATCAAATATGTTGCGTCGACAGATACGGATGCCGATAACCTTTTACAGTACACAATGTGAAATAGCCTATATATATATATATACTTTTTTATGTTCATTGAGTTAGTATTCATAACATTTAACTCATATAAAGTAATACGTATTATAAAATTAATATATAATATTTATTTCAGTATATTTTTGCGGTAAGCATAACATCTTTTTAAAAATAAATTCTTCACACTTTCTGCCATTTATTTCATCATACATTTTTAGTTATCTATATATCTGTTTTTCTCATATGTAGCAATTTAATTCTATTTACATTTCTTATTTCATAGTTATGTATATTTTTACTAAAATTTTTAATATTTATAGTTTAAGGATGAAATATAATTAGTTATTCATAATTTTATGCACAAAAATTAACACCTTATGTAGTAGTCTCTCTTTTTATTAGAATCCAAATTGGGTTTTCTCTCGTTTGATTAATGTTCCATACTTACATCCTCATGTTCCTAGCTCATCTCGTAGCTCTGTTTTGAATAAATTATTGGTTTTGTAGATTTTCTTCACTGGCTCAATATAATATCGTGGAGCAGTAAGCTAAATTTGAAACAATATTAGTTTTAAAATTAGCTCCGTAATCTTTCAATTTAGTTTATTTCGAAGTCTTCTAAGATTTTTTTTTCATTTTCTGATGCCTTCTTTGGCAGATTTTTAAAATTTGCTTTGAAAGATGGTTTTGACATAAATTTAAAAATATATATCGTTATGTACAATTCAAAAAAGGAAAACGTACATACACGAGTAATTAATAACCTGAACATACTTGAATACTCCCTGCATTCATCAAAGAAATCTTAAATTGTTTGTTTTGCAATAATGAAGGATTTCAATTGAGAAAGGCATGTTCCATAGTGGAAGATACTCTCAGTATCGCCCCGGTAAAATAACACCATCATCATGGAATCGAAACCTGAGTTGCTTGAATTTGTACTAGCCATTTTTTGGTTACCAGATCTGAATAGCAAAGTACTTAACCAAACCAAACCATCCTCTTTCGCAACTTTCCGTCCCCTCCAAAGACGTATCCTACACCCTAACAAAATTTCCCTATTTGGGGATGTCATTGTGCTGGATACCACTGGCTGCGAGCAGTTGGAACTATTCACATTTTTACACAAATAAAAATGAAGTTCAAACGACCAAATATCAGAAAAAGTGCCGGATAACAACAGGAGCACTGAATGGAATTATAATATTTTTTCAGTGATTTCTCTACCTCAGAAAGTGAAGCTACTACCCGTGGTTCTAACCTATTGACTTTTTCTTGGGTATGCTAGTAAAGAACCATCTAAGGGTTAGAGTGGATTTGAACATTGCTAGACATTTTAGATTGATTCGGATGGTTTGAAAACTTAGCTATCGTGGAGAATGGAGAGCATTCATTTTTATGTTCCCGTTGGTTATCTCCTTCACTAACGGCATATACTGTTTTATCTCTCGACTGGCAGGACTAACATGCCAATGTTCATACTGGCTGTCAGAGCAATTTTGTTTTTGAACAGAATCAATGATTTTGAACTGTTAGTACATTGGCACATTTTTATTTTTTATACTTCTGCTACCCATATCAATGAAATTTTATTTAATGCGGACCGGTTTTCGCTCCAACCATTGCTTTTCCTTGAAGGTCTCTCTGTGATGGAGGGGTAAGGCTCTTGACTAGCAAGCTGGAGGTAGCATGTTCAAATCCCGGCGAGCGCAAGTAAATTTTATTTGATTAGTTTGTTCTATTTCACAATTACTCATTTAAAATAATATATTGAATATATGCGGCACGTTCCAGAGCGGAAGATACTCTCTACTGTACTAAAATCTAAACTCTATGAGTAACATGTGTTATCAATATATTAAGTTTTTCCATATGGTTGTAAAAAATTGGACTTGTAGGTAGTGAGGGTTTTGGAAGATTTCCCTCTTTGTCAATAAGGAACAACCTAAGGATTGGACTTTTATTTCGGTTAATTTGATTGTTGTTGACTTCCTGCTTCATATGAAAAAATAAAATAAATTGACACTCATTCACAGAGACCAAGTAGTCAATAGAGTGTCACCTAACAGGTGGTAATGAACAGCAAATCACTTTGAAATGCCAGGAGAACAGAATACCCAAGGGACACCGTTCTTTCTTATAGTGACGTCTTATTTTTCACCCCCGGTCACCGGAACCCCCATCTAAGTACTACCAATACAATGGCCGTATTACCACCTTCGTCTTCGTATCCGTCTCTCTGGTTTCACGACAATGGATCCGCGCGCCGCTTATCCGATAAAATGTGTTTCGCTGGCGTGGAAATAAATTCACTGCAATTTTTCAGCATTAAGTCGCCGAGAATTAATGCCCCCTGACCCTGAAGAAGGATTTTGTATTCAAGGATGCAGCATTGCTTTCAAATTGTGTCCAATTTTGTGGAAAATTAATGAAAAAAAATCATATATTTATTCTGATTTAATGAAAAATAAAAATTGTGTGGAAAGTATCTTTACACTACCGTTACATATTTGCATGAAAACGTATTTCGTTCGTCACTGGAAACAATTTATGTTAAGACCTCAAGACCTACACGAAGACGCAAAAATAATTGTGGAGTTTTGACTGATTCTTTGGTCGTGCAGAGTGAATTTCTATGCTCTTATCTAAAGATCCATCTCGCTCAATGACGCAAGCGCAAAAAAAGCAATGAAAAATGCAGAATTTTTTTTAAATAATGCCACTTGGAGCCACAACCCTTGGGCCTATATTGAAAATTAATTTTATTGAAAATTCATTTTTGAACTGAAAAGCGTAGCTATAACTTGTTAATTTAAGAAGAAAAAAACAGTGCATATTTCATAACGCCAGAGTTCACAATCCTAGAGCATTTTTCAGATACACAAATTTTTGATTTATTGTAAAGATTCTGATACACTTAACACCTAAATGAAGTTATCAAACCTGTAGTCGCTTCAAAAAGTTTTAATAAATATTTTTTACAGTACATAAGAATCAAGTTGACTTGAAACTTGGCAAAGAGACTCGTTTTCGATGAACATGTCGTGCGCACACACGCAGTTCTCTAAAATTGGTTGATATTATAAAAAAATTACAGCAGTTAATACACGAAATAAATCTCGGTACCATCCAATTAGGATTTGGCTTAAGTTATAGCATGGTTCAGTCATTTTAGTTAGTCCCTGGGGAGAAGTTCAATCCCCAGTCAAACCAAAAAAATAGTTGATATTAAAATGATGTATTATTATTAAAAAAAAACTTAGTTTTTTACGGGATGTTTTTTTTTCTTTTGTCTCAATTTGGTTAGTCAGCATAGAATATTTATGTAAGTTACTGTCAGATCATTAAAATATTTGTCATCAAATTTCAATCCTTAAAAAAAATATTAACTGATCTTCTGTTCTTCTGTCATCTCTCCCCACAACTTACGTGTCTCTAACCCTTACTCTAACATCAGCCCGAATTCCAACCCCAAACTCAGCCCAAAGCGCTAGTCCCCAAAATCTCTCCCAGACTGTGAAAACTAACCCTTTCAGTCCTCAAGATGTATTGACCCATTCGAACACTGAGCGACAAGGAGAAATTTAGAAAAAATAATGGGTTTTCCCTTATTTAGTTTTATTCACTGAATAAAGAAAAAAACTAGAAAAGCCTCCCATTCAAATTAGAATGGAAATAAATGTTTCATTTAGTACGCACTCTGTTTCACTTACACCCGCCTGACATCGTAGATCACATTTGAATTTCGTAATAATGACATCGTTTTGTTTTGGAAATGTAAAACCTGATCGGCCGAATATTTGGACCACGAAGCACGTCCACAAGACATTTCTTTTTCGAACTGATACATATCAAATCAAATCAAATCAAATCAAATCAAAAATTATTTATTGTAAAATAAAAATTACAAAAGGTGTAGCTTATGGGTAGACCCCATTTCTTCCAGCTAACCACATTTATTTAATTACAATGTTTATATAATATTTTTTGTACAATGTTTATACAGATAAAATAACAATATACCAATGAAAAAATAAAAAAATACAAATATATATACCAATAAAAATAGGCGTTTCATTTACGTGAGGTATTCACTCAACGTGTAGTGACATTTATTAACAAGGAAAGTGTTTAGTAACGATTTGAATTTGTGTGTATCTTGTATTTGTTTAATGTTATGTGGAAGGTTGTTATATACTTTAATGGCCATGTAGTATGGTCCTTTTTGGAATATTGTTTTGTTTGCTTTTGGTATTAGTAAGTTTTCTGTGAGCCTTGTAGCGTATTTATGTGTCGAGTTTTTTAGTGGGAACTTGTCTGTAGATGATCGCACTAACATGCATAACTCCATAATATATATCTATATCTGTGACTGTCATAATTTTCAGATTTTTAAACATAGGTCTACATGAATCTAAACGATCAGAGTTTGTAATTTTTCTTATGCATCTCTTTTGTATGATGAAAACATCTTTAGCGTTTACCGAGTTTCCCCAAAAAATAATACCGTATTTTATTATTGAATATACATAACCATAGTATGCGGCTATTACTGATTCGGTGTTTAATATTTTTCTCAAGGTACCCAGAACATAAGAAAAACTACTGATTTTTGCTACAATTTTTGAGACATGTTCTTTCCAGTTTATGTTTGTATCTAATTCTATTCCCAGTAGTGAACAGGTTTGGGAAGGTTCGATTATATTATTATTAATGTTTACATTTATATTTATAGGTGTAGCTTGCACTGGACAAAATTTTAAAATTTGGGTTTTGTTTGTGTTGAGTGATAGATGTTGCGATAACAGCCAGTTTGCTATTAATTGGCAAGTCTCGTTAACTTGTTTGTTAAATTCGTCAACGTCTCCATTACATTCAAACAACAAAGCGGTGTCATCAGCAAACATTGAACATTCTGTGCCATCGTCTTTATCGTCTTTGAACTGATCTGATGATTAATCAGAACAATAATTTGTCTAGTTATTTTTTTATTCGTTTAAACGTTTAATTTTTTACTAACAAACAATGATCGCATATGGTTAACAATTGGATTAAATTATAAAAATATTTATACAATCTAAAATATTATCAGAAATAATAATTTTAACGAAATAATTATTTTTTATTTGTGTTTTAAAAAATGAATTTGATGTGTATGTTTTATTTTTATTTTGTATAAGTACATTTTTTTTCTTGCTAGAGCAATCCCGATGAGTTACAAAACTTATTTGTAGCACAAGGGGAACTTACAATAGATAGGTGGGAGTTAATAGGTTCAATCATTGGTATTTTTATATCAACATTATAAGTTTCATATACGAAACAGTACACATATAGAAAAAGAGAGGTTAAGTAGAATAAACAAGAAGAAACATAAAAGAAACAGATAGGGATAAACACATAAGCACAGAGCCAAGGTAGGAATTAAGAAGAAGGTACTTACGCAATAGTACATTGTTAAAAATAGATAAAGCTCGATTACAAATACAGGGGATAAAAAAGGTGAGAGAAAGAAACAAAACAAAGTAGAACACGATAAGAATTACGTATTTTCATTTATTATGTTTAAAAAAATATTCTTTTAAGGCCTTACATTGAATATTTTGATTATGCTGGCTGTTTGTATACATATCTGGAAGAGAGTTGTAGAGTAAGTAGGCAATATAGTTAAGAGATTTTATTCCATCTTTCATAGTGTGTGTTAGAGGAATGCGGATTTTATTGTTATTCCGAGAATTGCGGTTGTGGATGTCTTGATTGTAACGTAGCTTGATGTTTATTTTTATAAGCAATAATTATTAGCCTGAAACACTCATCCACATTGAAAAATCTCCTGATAAAAGATACATGACGCCAACGGGACTTGAACCCGTGTCCTTTCGATTTCCGGTCGACAGCTCTGACCACTGAGCTATGGCGGCTTATCTCTTATCCGCGAAATAATTCAATATATACTAGTGTTTCATTCAACAATTACTGCTCATTGCATTTTTTCACCTGAAAACAACCAACTTTATTTTATATGAGAAAGGCATTGTAAGTGCTAACTCTCTCACTAGATGGTTTAAACGCAGCCAGTTAAAGACATTTTAAAAAAAATATTTTATTACATTCATTGAACCTTTTTTCAATTATTTATTTACTTGCTTAAAGCTTGTATATTCCAATAAAATAAAAGCCGCATACTCACTAGAAAATTCCTGTGTCGAGATATACAGCCTTACAGTTATAGAAAATATTTTTTATAAATCATGTAAAGTTAATCATTACATTAATAAAAAGTACCTTCGTTGGCTTATCAGCCACAATCATCAGGGTGAACTTACTGACAATAACAACGGGGATAGTTTGAATAAGTATTAGCAATAAATAAATGACAATAAAAAAGGCAACCAAGTAATATCATAATTTTGTATGACAGAGGGTTGGTCACGCCGAAATAAATGTGATAAATCCAGATTAACTTTCATTATAAAAACGTTTGTGGATTATTTTCCTAGGCGGCGCATTTCCACAAGAAGATGTGAGATTACGTCTGATATAAATGGTGGCAATTTGAGACACTGTGATTAAACGTTCCCCTGCCAGCAGTTTCCCATCCATTGCTAACACACACTGGTCTTATGTTTACCTACGTACATACTAAATGGAGAAACATATCAATGGGTGAGAAGCGCGAAAACTTATCTACAAAAAATCGAACGGTAAAAAAAAAGTTGTTATGCTATAAAACAACGATTTTATAAAAAGATGTACTTAAATATATATATTTTTTTGTTTGGATGAGGTTCGAACCTCCCTCCCCTGCTGCGAACTTATATCTTTTAAAACTTAAAAAAAAACGTTGGTTTGATTGAGGATTGAACCTTCTTCCCCAGGGACAGGAGTCAACCACGCCTACAACGTTACCAAATCCAGATTGGGTAGAACCGACGTTTATTTTTTTCGTATATTAACTGCTGTAATGTTATTCAATTTCAGAGAAATGCATATGTCCGCTTATGTATACGTGATTGTCACCAAAAGTTTAATAGAATGCGTTGTCGTCGACATCGAGTCGCTCTGACGAGTTTCAGCTCGATTGGATGTCCGGAAGTAGGTGAATTTCCGCTTCCAAGATTTACATTTATTCATAACCAAAAACAAAAGTGAAATTCAAATAGAAGTATTTAAAATTGCAAAATTTTCAGGACAGCAGAAAGGAACTATTTTAATAGTTTAATCAAATTTCTCGGGAAAATTGATATTGATATCTAAATTTAATTTGTAAGAATAACATCCTCTCTTTTGAATAGAACAAGTTTTTACAAAACGATAAATGAATGTCAATAAAGCAAGAAGGTTGCTCAAAGACAGATTTGTTAACGAATTCCTGTCTGTCTGCTCACCCCTGCGGAGAGGTGGCCATAGTTAGTTATACATAGTTTGCTTTACAATCTATAATGAAAATAAACGCCATTGATTTTAACTAAGAGATACATTTTTGAAATTATTTTGGAGAATTTAAGGATATTTATGGAGTATCGTTTTTCAGGTGAATATCGCACAAAAGTTCCAACTACTCTCAACCGTCTTAGCCAGTTATACTATAACATCCTTGATTGGGGCATGTTGTGAGGCTGATAGAAATGGGGAGGGGACGGAGAAGAGAAAGAAGACGGTGGGGAAGTACATCTCTATTCAGATCTGGTCAATTATATTTCAATCAACATTTCAATAATTCTGAATGGTGTTCTTCACGAATACAGTATCTTCCACTCTGAAACGTGCTGAAAATATGTAATTAATTTTTGGTAATGTTTGACATCATCCAGACAACCCTGTTTACAACGAATAACCTACAAACGTATCATTGTTCATGTAATGGAATCCCAAATATGCTATGTATGCGTATTGATTATTTGCGTTCAACCCTAAATAATCTGGGTCCTACCGAGGCCCAACAAAAAGAGGGATGGAATATAATTAATTTTTGTTTTTTTGGGGGGTCGTTCATATTTCGGTTTAGTTAAAAAACTCTCGCTATTCTTAAGTAAGGGGAAAACAATAAGTTTTAAGGGATGGTCGATAGGGGTGGAATTGTTGATATATTGTGTTGAAATTTTGAATCTCATAGTGGATAAATTTATTTTTTGTAAATACCACAAATCAATGTATGGATTTTGTAGCGATAGATGAATGATGTTCTAAGATGAAATGAATTAATGTGAGTAGAAGCAGCAGGTAATAGGGTTAAGCCAAGTTTTGAAAATATCTAGTTAATAAACGTTTTAACCACCTGGGTTCAAACTGTAAAATTTCTAAGAATATTATAACTTTTTATAAATGTATAAACTTAATTAAGTTTCTTGTCCGTGACTTCTCTTAAGTGACTCACGTAACTCAACTCAACTCAATAAATGACACCATACATATAGAAATATACAGTATATTTTAGATTCGTTGACACTAATCGCTCGAACGATTAATAATCGATTTTCTGTTTTTGCGCTCCGCAGGCCGATTATTCGATTTGATTTATTTCAGATTTTTTTTGTACAAAACACGTCTTTAAACGATATTGTACCATATGAAAACAAAACAAACAAGTAAAACGACTTGTATTTGAATTAAAAAAAAAACTTGCAAGTCATTGTTCTTAAATTAAAGATATATAAGAAATAAATTTAGTAGAGATATTTTTTAATTGTTTCAGCACAGGAGGCCCTGCATAAAATAATTTCTATTAAGGCCTCAGTGGTCTTAAAGGATGCAGTGGGCATCGAATTTTTCAGTCAAGGAAAGAGAGAAAGTTCTGGGAAACAAAAAAGTTATGAGGAGAGGGTAAGAATATGCGGGACAGTGTGAATCCATCCTTTCGTCCGAGGTGCAAGACTATTTACTATCTAAATCCGGCCCGGATCCGCACGCATCCGCCGGCAAGACCTACACAAACGTCACTCCATGAACCCGGGTACCCCTGCTAAGTCACCAAACGTAACGAATCACTTGGGGTGACCTATAGCAGAGGTTTTGGTTATTCAATAAATGGGCCCGGGGGGGGAGGCGGTACCCGTACCCGCTTCCGAAATTATAATAGATACTTGACTTGAAAAAAACTTGACCAAATTCACAAAACCTAACTTACTTACCAACTGACTAACCATCACGCCGTTTCCCCGCAAAACAACTCCGTCTTGGCACACACTTCTTGCCTCATTTACATTCATACATCGTCTCAAACATACAATTCACTTGATCGTGCCATGTCTTCCTCGGGCGTCCCCGACTTCTGCTATTATTCGCATTTTCGTCATACATTCTCCATACACTCCTTTCATCGCTCATTCGATCTAAATGACCAAACCATCTAAGCGTCCCTTTCTTGATATCCATATTTCTCACACGATCATTCATGGTTTTACCACACATACGCGGCAGGAATCTCACAAAAAAATATGTAGGTATAGTGTGATATTAGAGCGGGGTACCTTTTTTCCGAGTATTATACAAAATACCTGTAAATAAATGGAAAAAAAAATACACAAAATAAATGAAAAAAAATGACGGAACGGAACCGAGAGTACATTACCAACCTAAATATGTTTGAAAAGAATCTTCATAAAGATCGGTGGGCGTATTGCATTTCGTAATAAAATATTTTCTCTCTGTGCTATTGTGTAAATTTATATCTTTGTTGTCTTTTCATTCTTGACAGCTTATAACACACATCTGAACCTTTTCACAACATGACAGTGTTCGGTATCTGTAAATAATACGTAAATACCACCTCTTCAGTTTTATTTGATATCACTTCGTTTAATCCACGAGAACAGTATGGTAATTTGACGTATTTTTAAAATGTAAGCTTCTTCTTTGTAATCACCATAATTGATTAATATTATTGTTGCAAACGAAATTTTGCGTTGACCTAAGCTTCGAAGGGGTGTATTAACAAATTAACAAAGTTTCAAATTAACGAAATGTTGTGTATCCATGAAAAATATGCAATCTCTTTGATTATTTTAGCACTTTGCTGAATCCTACAAATTATAATAGCGTAGAAAAGGTAGTTTTATTGGTTTATCTTATATTTTGTTTAATATTTAATCAGTTATACAGTTTTGCATGCGGAAAAACTTTTTGTAATTTTTGATAGCTCATTAGTACACTCTGCTCTTGTAATTATTCCGTGTAAAAGCTCAGCTGTTCATAAAATTAAAATTCGCTGCCAAAAATCGATTATTTATTGAGTAAGCAGCATTCTGCTGATGCGCTGATCTGATTTCACAATAAGTCTAAGAGTAATTGAGTTGTTTTATAAAATACTAGTTGACGTGTACTCGGCGTTGTTGCGGCTTATCCTTATGAGATAGACATATACCATTGCAGATTGTTTGTAGGAATTTTTTATACGTACAATCAGTATTGTCGCATGTCTTGCGGCGAGCGGTCGCCTAACGAGACGGACTCTGTAAAACTGTCTACAAATATAAAATTAACACCTTCGGGACCATGTTCCAACATGGAACTCAAAATTCATATTGAAAAAATACTGTCAGAACTCAACAAAATTGGCAGTACAAAAGCTGCCAAAGAAGCTAAAACTGAAATTGAAGCTATATTAATCAACATCGAAGATTCATGGAAGCTTGAGATAAAGTCACTACAAAACACAATAATTTGTCTACAAAATAAAGTGATTCAAGATCAAGATGATTATATCAAAAAATTAGAAAAAATAATAAAAAAAGGAACAAATGAAGAAAATAAAAATGAAGTTAAAAGCTATGCAATGGTGGTAAGGGAAAAATTTCACCCAATACCGAAAGCAAATTTTGCTTTACTAATTACATCAAAAGAAGACAAACCTGCAAATGAAATCGAAAAAATATTAAAAGACAAAATAAAACTATCCAAACTAGGAATAGGAATTTCTGGACTAAAAAAAACATATCAAAACAAAATAATACTAACATGTGAGAAACAAAATGACACCGAAAAAATAATAAACGAAATCAACAAAAACCCGGATATTGGAATACACGCTAATGAAATAAAGAAAAAAAAACCATGCATTATCATTAAGGGTGTTGATGCTGGCTACAAAGAAGAAGAACTCCTAACAGATTTGATAAATCAAAATGAAGACCTAAAAAATGCCATGACCTCGGAAACAGACAATGAACCAATCGTTGTTAAAAAAAAGCTGAAGAATAAAAAATCGGAAAAATTAGCAAATTTCATCATCCAAACAACTGCAAAACTGAGAAAAATAATAATATCTAAAGAAAGAATTAATATTGGATATACAAGAGCACACGTAGAAGACTGTGATCCACTGATGCAATGCTATCATTGCCTTGGATACGGACACACCTCACTGAGATGCCTCGACAACATGAAGAATCCCAGATGCCTCCACTGTGCAGAAGAGCACAAAATACAAAACTGCACCAAAAAACAAGATTCTGCCAAATGCCACAACTGCACTAACAGAAAGGGGTATCAAAATGATCACGCTGCCAACAGTCACTTATGTGAATTCCGCCAAAAAATGATACAAAATGCCCAAATGCCAATTGAATATGAGTGAGTTGTATTTCGTATATTTATTTCTATAAAAATGAATGATTTCTTCACTGAGGAATTAGATAAAACTCTTAATATTTCGGAATATATTTGTCACACTTTAAATGATTGTAATAAAGTCGTGGATAAAATATCAAATTCATTCTCAGTACTCCATTTGAATATCAGATCGATGAAACAAAATTTCAATGAATTTTTACTCTCAATTAATTTACTAAATCATAAACCGGACGTCATAGTGTTAACTGAAGCATTCACCAACGAATACAATAAATTTTGCATTCCAGAATATAGCTACTTCGTAACATCTTGTGCTATTAATAGAAATAGTGGTATTGTTGTATTTGTTAAATCTTGTTATTCAAACATCGCAGTGGAAGAAGTACCTATGCAGCGAGTTAATTGCTTAGATATTAATCTAAATGTAAATAAAATATGTTTTAATATTATTGCAATTTACCGAACACACGGATCAAACGAGTATACATTTATGGATGAATTAAGAAGCATTATATTATCAAAAAAAAATAAACAGAACATAACAATAATCGGCGATTTCAACATAGATGTTTCAAATAAAAATAGTAACAAAATAAAAACTGAATTTATCAATTTTATGTCGGAAATGAATTTTATATTATGTATAAAAAAATATACTAGAGAAATTACGGGTCAACGTCCATCTTGTATCGATCACATATGGAGTAACACTAAAGATACCGACAAATTACATACGATAATATTAAAAAAATAATATTACTGATCATCACACTTGCATCTATATACAAAAACTTAATATTAATAATCATATTGATTCAAAATGCAATACTTTTACAAAAAAATCACTAAACCATCATAAATTAAGCCTAAAAATAAAAACAGAAACATGGCGTTCCGTATTAGAATCAACCTGTGCTGAAACATGCGCAAATATTTTTGATAATATTCTATGCAATTATATTACAGCATCAACAGATGTTAAAACTATAAAAATTAAATCAAAATTCAAAAAAATAAAACCATGGATTTCACAAGGCTTAATCGTGTCTATTAGAAAAAAAGAAGAGCTATATCGCTTGACAAAGAAATTTCCCTTAGATAAAAAAATATACACATATTATAAAAATTTTAGGAACAAATTAACCTGTTTACTAAAAACCACTAAAGAAAACTTTTACAAAAATGAAATTGATGTGGCTAAACAAAATGTAAAACATATATGGAAAACAATAAATGAAATAAATAGTAGAAAAAACAAAAAAACTCAAATTAAAAAAATTAATATCGGAAAAAATTCTATTAATGCCTTAAAGGAACCGACAAAATGTGCTAATGCCTTCAATAAATATTTCGCTAACATCGGTCAAAATTTAGCTACACGGATCGATGAAAATTATAAAATAGATAATTTCGAAAAGGACTGCCTTAAACAAAATAATCTGTCAGTTTTCAAACCGGTAACAACAGATGACATAAAAAATATTATTAGTGAATTAAAAGGTGCATCTGCACCAGGGTTTGATGGAGTCTGTCACGTAACGAATCGGACACGTTCAAAACTCCCGCGAATTCAATTAGTCAGCGGTGAGTTGTTACCATTGTCGCTGTGCGCGCGCCTGCCTTGCGCACGGCCAAGTTGGTAAAACTGCTCTACGCTCGACACGCCGGCCATTCAAATCACCAACCGCCAGACTCACAATCTAGCCTTGGCCCTGTCAACATGTCTGTTTTGCTATCGACCAGGACGCCATGATTGCGCGCCTAAATTAACGGCCGCCCTGTACAAGTATTTTCGAAGCCTGTACCCAATTGCTGTGCCTACTCACCATGGAGAAATGTACGCGTAATAGCGCGTACAGTACGGAAGATAACCCTCCTTTTGTGGTTCAACATGTACGCGAAACCTACTACAAATTCATGTAAGCGGATTAACTATCTTTACCTTTTATGTGCCTTTTGTGACTTGAATTATGCCTACACACACGCTTGCCAGCCAGAACCTAAATTATCAAGAGAGATTGTTCCTAACGAAACGCTAGGATATTTAGGATGTAATGACCCATCTCATTTGTGTATCTGTTTGTAATTGTGCTTTGTAAATATACTATCATATCCCATTAATGCGTTTCCTTTGACGAATTCGAAGTGGTTTGTTTGGCAATCCGTTCCTCGTGTAAAAGCCGTAGCTGACCTGACGCCTGATGATCATGACTTCAACCTCTACCACCTGAGCTAACGCCGATATGTACTAAGGCACCCTTTTTGCAATGGACCTCTCACAGGGAAATTGCGCCCTTTACACTGTCGCCTAACATGGGGCAAAAAAATTTTTTTTGTCATCCCTTCATAAGCCAACAATAGACTACCTCGTGTTCGTCAATTGAAATTCTATTCATGTACATTATTCTTGTAACAACATGTGATTTCCTTCTTAACAAATGTCCACAAACCGTTTTTTTGGCGCGCTCGCAAAAAACTGGGTTCACAAAATGGTGGCCACGCGTGCTCACACCTTGCCGCGTATCGTGAACACTCACGACAACTACAAACGAACACAACAGAGTTGTTTTTGTTTCTCAACAAGCAATAAACATCACGAATTCGTGTGTGTTTATTTTTTTTCAACGCCCATTTCAAAACCGTAATGTCTCCTTTCACATAGCGAACATTACCAACAAATCACCTTCCTTCAACTAGTGTAAATAAAAACACGGGTTTGTCTCAACACTAATTATACATTCATTCCTAATAAATGATAGGTACAACTGTTTTTTCCTCTAGTATGCAAATACGAGTGTTAACCTTCCAAGTGCCTTCGACGAGTGTTAACCTTCCAAGTGCCTTCGACAAGTTTTAACCTTACAACAAGTGACGTGAAAAGTGAAATTAAATTTATTCCTTTTCTTCAACATCCTCAATTTCAAATCAGTAAATCTGTGGCCAATTTTTCTTCTCAACAAGTGAAAGTGACTAGTGAAACTTAAAAACACAGTTTTACAAAGCAAAGTCCTGGCCAATTTTTCTTCTCAACAAGTAAAAGTGACTAGTGAAACTAAAAAACACAGTTTTACAAAGCAAAGTCCTGGCCAATTTTTCTTCTCAACAAGTGAAAGTGACTAGTGAAACTAAAAAACACAGTTTTACAAAGCAAAGTCTTGGCCAATTTTTCTTCTCAACAAGTGAAAGTGACTAGTGAAACTAAAAAACACAGTTTTACAAAGCAAAGTCCTGGCCAAATTTTCAAATTTCAAAACACTTCAAAAAATTCCGGAACACAATCATCTTCCTTTTTCAAATATCAAGCAAACCTTCAAAATGGACTCACCCACTGTACCTACAGAAAATACATTTGGTGTAATCACCAACATTTTCCAATCAAAAAGAGAAATATTACTACAAGCTCTTCGTAAAAGGGACCTGTCGCCAACCGACAAATCAAGGAAGTCGCTTATAAATTACGCCTTGTACTTCAACAAGAAATACATCAGGAATTTACGTTTTAATTGCCCCGAACCAGAGGAAGCAAAAATAATTACACCAGTACCACCTGAGTCAAAAAACATACCAGCACCGGTCTTTCCACAAAATAAAAGTTACGACCTATCATCCTGGAAAATCAAATTCAACGGTCGCACCGATGTGGAAAATTTTATTGACAGAATAGAAGAAACTGCCCAAGTCAGAGGAATTCCCATAGAGATCCTACATCGCAACTTTATCGATCTCATTGCACCCGAATTGCTCTCGTGGCATAAATCACAGAAAAAAAGGGCAGATTCTTGGCCCAAACTAAAATCAGCCCTCATCAGCAGTTTTGGAAAAAAGGAAGCCCAACACAAAATAAAACTATCGCTGTTTGCAATCAAGCAACTTTCAAATGAATCAGCTGCCAACTACATACAAAGAGCTGAATTCATAAACGCCAGGCTCTCTTCACCTGTTTCGGACAACGAACTGCTGCCGATTATAATTGATGGTCTCCTCCATAAATATGAGAACATCATTACTTCACAAAAAATCCTCAGCATAAACCAACTTAACGACGTTTGCCTTCTATTGGAAACATACCAAAACAGAAGAAAAGACTCTAACGATGCAAACGAAATCATCAAACCAAGCAAATCCTCTGGTATCAAACCAGAATATAATGAAAGAAAAACCTGCTCATTCTGCAAGAAAACCGGTCATTCTCAAACTACTTGTTTTAAGCAAGCTAACCTCCAAGAACCCCGAGACACCAGAGCACCTAAGAGGCATTCTTCCCAAAACCGCTCTCCACCTCGTGACAATCTACGAGAAATTTTCAAAAAATCAAGACACAATTACGAGAGATTACACGCTCCCAATAAAGTTGTCAAACCTCCACCGGACTTTTCGAAACCCCCTCCAAATTGGGTAAACAAGAAGCAAAAAAACTAATACCCAACCTCTCGGGAATCCATTTCACTCCAAGGCCTAAGGAATGGATAGAGTGGTTGAGACACGTAAAATACTTCAACCAGGCCTTACATCTTTCAACTGTTAGTTGCAAAGAAGCTCAAGACGGAAGACCCTATGCTCAATTCTCCGTCAATAATGTCACCTTTTCGGGACTTATGGATAGTGGCGCATCTATTAGTTGCCTCGGCAATAATGCACACATACCTTTCGTCAATTGCGGATTTAGAATCAAGATGCATTCTACACACGTCACAACCGCAGACAACACAGCACAAACTGTCACAGGTTCTCTAGCACTACCTGTCAGTTGCGGAAACAAAACAATCACGATCAACTTCTTAGTGATTCCTTCAATAACCCAGAACTTTATCCTCGGTGTAGACTTCTGGAAGGCCTTTAATGTCGCCCCCCAGGTATTTAACACTTGCAACAACACCTCTCACTCCACACAAGTCAGTGAAATTCGTACAGTAATACCTTACGAAAATCTAAGTTCTGCTCAGTCACAACAATTAAAAAGGATGATCAACAAATTCGAATCAATATCCTTCGAAAAATGCGGTTTAGGTCTAACTAACCTAGTCGAACACCACATCAAAACCAATGGACCACCCATCAAACAAAGGTACTATAACCTAGCTCCCCAGAAACTTAAACAATTGGAAAAAGAGTTAGACGAAATGTTGAGTTTAGGCGTTGTAGTTCCTAGTAGAAGCGCCTGGACCAACCCAACTCTACTTGTATCAAAAAAGGACGGCTCTGCACGATTCTGCATCGACAGTAGAAGGCTTAATGCTTGCACTGAGGCTGACGCCTATCCACTTCCATTTGTTCACGCCATCCTCGACAAACTACGAAACGCCAAGTTTATATCCTTAATTGATCTAAGCAAAGCTTTTTGGCAAATACCATTAGATGCTGCATCTTGTGAAAAAACTGCGTTTGTCATACCAGGTAGAGGTATGTTCCACTTCAAAAGGTTACCATTCGGCCTCAAAAACAGCCCTGCCGAACTACAAAGGTTAATGGACAAGTTATTCGGCCCAGAATCGGATAATAACTTATTCTGTTACCTAGACGATCTCATCATCATAACTGACACTTTCGAAAAACACATTGAAATGCTGGAAAAAGTCTTCCAACAACTCAAGCTCGCCGGTCTTACCATCAACTTGAAGAAATCAGAATTCTGCAAGTCCCGCTTGCGTTATTTAGGCTTTATTATCGACGAAAAAGGTCTGAGAACGGACCCAGCTAAAGTCGAAGCCATGGCAAATTTCCCCAGACCCAAAAACGCAAAAGAAGTCAAAGGTTTTCTAGGACTGGCCGGTTATTATAGAAGGTTCATCAAAGACTTCTCCAACATTGCAGCACCCCTCAACAAAATCACTGGTACACGCAAAGGCATCAGTAATTTCTTATGGTCTCCTGAAACCGAAAAAGCCTTCATCACTTTGAAATCTGCTCTACAAACAGCACCTGTGCTGAACTGCCCTGATTTCACACTTCCTTTCACGCTCCATACTGACGCTTCTAATGTTGGAATCGGCGGAGTACTAACTCAGGAATTTCCCGATGGAGAACACCCTGTAGCTTACTTTTCCCGAAGCTTAAATAAACACGAAAAGAACTACGGAATAACGGAAAAAGAGTTACTGGCAGTAATGGATTCTATTCACCACTTTCGAGGATACATAGACGGCAGCAAATTCACTGTAATTACTGACCACAGTAGCCTAAAATGGCTAATCTCCTTGAACAATCCATCCGGTAGACTCGCTCGTTGGTCATCACGCTTGTCTCAATACACTTTTGATGTCATACACCGCAAAGGCGCCGACAACATTGTACCTGATGCACTCTCAAGAATTGAGCTTGCTCTCCTAAACACCGAACCAACTGCTGCCATTTCTTCCACTAAGGACACCTGGTATCTAAAGATATTCAACGGTTGCATTAACTCTCCTCAACAGTTTCCCAATTTTATCATAAAAGAAGGACAATTGTACCGTAATTGCAAACCTCCTTTGTCTATTCTCGAAGACCATGCCTGGAAACTGGTTGTTCCTCCTGAAGAAAGAGAACAAATAATATTCAACAACCACAGTGCCCCGGAATCCATACACCCCGGAACCTTCAAGACATATAAGAAAATATCCTTGAAATATTATTGGCCCGGTCTTTTCAAACAAGTGCGAAATTATATCTCTAAATGCGACACTTGCAAAGCTTATAAACACAGCACTGCACCCCCTGCTGGTCTTATGGGTAAACCCAAACGCGCCGATAGACCACTGCAATCACTGTCAATGGATCTTATTGGACCTTTCCCCAGAAGTTATGCTGGACACATGCATATACTCAGTGTAGTGGACATTTTCACCAAATATTGTTGGATTTTCCCTTTAAAAAGAGCCACCGCATCTGCAGTCGTAAGCCTTTTGGAAAAACACATATTTATACCTTACGGAACCCCCCGTACAATTATTGTGGATAACGGAAAACAGTTCATCGCAACTGAATTTAAGGAGTTCCTGTCCAAATACGGCATAAAGGACATTTTTTATAATACTCTCTACACACCACAGAACAACACTGTAGAGCGTTATAACCAAAACATCAATACTGCCCTGGCTATCCTAGTTGATAAAGACCAACGCACTTGGTGTAAAAACTTGGAAAAAATTCAAGCAGCTATAAACAACACGGTAAATCTTACAACCGGTTACACCCCATTCTTCCTCAAACACGGCATGGAACAAATTGTTCACGGCTCTCTACATCGGAATATTGATTTTCCATCATCGGTCCCCTCATCTGAAGACCCTGTAGAAACATATGCTCACCGTTTAGAAGAACTCTCTGCTATCTACAGCGAAGTAACAGACGCTTTATTACTGGCCCACCAAAAAAGTGCGGACAGATACAACTTACGCAGGAAACATGTCACTTTTAATAAAGAGGATATTGTCTGGAGAAGAAATAACACATTGTCACAAGGTGCCATGTACTTCTCTGCCAAATTGGCACCCCGCTTTATCAAGGCTAAAGTACTGAGAAAAATCTCAGATTTGGTGTACACCCTGTCCGACATTTCTGGTAAACACATAGGCAACTACCACATAAAGGACATTGTCAAGGCTGGAAATATGGAAACAATAGAAACCATCACTCCTGTCCCTACGTTCGTACCTCATTGGCAGAAACAACCACTGCCATACACTACAAACTTTGCTTAAACAACTATCTATGACTTCTACTATTGATCTCACAAGCCGTCTACCATAGTGTTATTCGTTTTTTTGTTGAAATCATTAGCCTTTTTAACCATAATGTTCTTGATTTTCATAAGTTAATCATCCATTATGGTTTGTTGTAAGTAAATCTTACACGACAAGGTACAATAAGTGTCAATTGTAACCTTGACCTCGGCACACTATTTCTTTGTATATAAACTTTTGTTACTATTCTTTTTCTCACGTTTCACTTTTTCTCATGTACACACCTTTTTTTGAAACTGATCATTTCAGAAAAGAGACACCTCCTCAATGTCGTTTTGTATTTTTGGGTACGCGCGATACTCGAAAATGTTCTCCATTCCCTGTTCCCAACACACCAAGTTTTCTTGACATATCATTTTATTTTTTTGCTCTTGTTCATCCTATTGTCCTTCATATTTGTTCTAATGGGTTCCATCGTATAAAACAATGACCCTTTTGCAACATACACCCAATTGAGGTGAATGTTCTACCCCTGTAATTTGTAATCAAAATGCGTGTGTATTCCAGTTCGGTATCGTCATTTGATTCAAGTTACACAGGTGTAACAAACATAAGTTACAATTACCATGTTAAAGTTTTTTCAGTTTTCCCAAAATTGAATGGCGCTCAACTATCCCATTTGCTCTTGTCTTTTTTCAGAATTTGATATTGACACGTCATTTCTGAAAATAGTTGTTGTAAAGAAAAACAAATTGCAATTTGTCTTCCTCATCAATAACATTGTACCATGCATAACACCTTTCGGTCACATTGAGTATGTAAAATCATAGGATCTCAACTTCCTGACCCAAATCTGTTATTTTGTCGCACTTTATTTTGTCTTGAATGACATTAATTTGCCTTGTTAAAATACACCAAGCCAGGTCACTCATATTAAGTTATCCTGTGTCTCAAGGTGCCCTCCTTTTTGTATATAAAAATGTATAACATGTAAAGTTCACAACACTCGTGTTTGTGGCAATTGGTAACACCAAGCGTGTTTCCTTGCTCATTTTGTTTGGTCATTTTAAGTAGGTAAAACCCAATCAGGTCTTAAATAAACCACTACAAACCTTTATATTATAAGCAAAGAATATGTAAAGCCAAATAGGCCTCCTTTGCTATATATACATTATTTTTTTTGTCTTGTATAAAAAATTCTTGTTAACATATGTCTTGTATTATGTCATCACTTACCGTGTAAACTCAACTTTTGGTTGTGTCATCACAGTATATTGTAAGCAAAGAGTAAGTAAAACCAATAGGTCTCTTTCGCTATATTTGTGCGCTGTGTAAGTAATTACTACCATCACATCACATGTCTTGTACAATTGTATCTGCTTGTCATGTTAACTTTTGTATTATGCTGGTACCAATAACTATCGACATCACCAAGTATGTTTATTGTGTACTTTGTTCATATGCCGTCTGTATTGAAATGGAAACTTCTTTATCAACTTAAACGTAAATTTGTCTTCCACCATGATACGAGAGATCGTTATAAAATCCACCATGATACGAGAGATCGTTATAAAATCCACCATGATACGTGCGAACGTTATAAAATCCAACGCTATACGAGAAGCTCGTCATAATCACTTAATTTTTTCGCCAATGCAGCGAATAGGTAATTTGTCTCAATGTTTTGATATAAATACCTACTGTCTTACACCCTTGCAATACTAGGCTCGACCTTTTTTTTCAAAATCGTTCAAATTCTAACATGATACGTGAAGACGTCATAATACTTACCGTGATTCGTGTGAACGATATAATATCAATTGGCCTTTCTTAATTAAGATTGCCACCTGTTTATACTTGAACTACCTGACGTAGATCATTTTACCCGGATATGTCTGGTCATTTTAAAAACATTTGACACTTTTGTTTAACTTGCCAAACAGCAGGAAATTTCCCTCTTGGAAGAATTTTTTTTTTAAAAAAAATAACATTGAAGCTGTGCATTCAGCAAATTTTGGTTGAACTGATGCCTGTAGACTTCTTGTAACTAAACCCAAGAACTATCTACTATCCATTGACCATGGACTAATCATCGGCTTCACTTTTGATTATGAGGTATCGTGTCGTAGGAGGTCAATCGGGACATGACACAAAAACACCTAACTCGTCGGCTGGGAAACGAATAAGAAAACTCCCAGGTTTGTGAAATTTGAACAAGGGTCTGTCATTTTCTCACAAATTTGTAGAAGATTAAATCGACCCCTTGCCTTTCATCCAATACACATGAAAGACTAGAATTGTATTATGTTGTATGTTATGTTTCATCACACCTTCTTGTAAATGTAATGAGTCGGGAAACCTGCTGTCAAATATATTTCGCTCTCTCCTGAAGATCGAATCCGGACTCTAGCCAGTTTTCAGCAGATTTCTGTACTCAAACATCTTCTTTCGTCATCACTTTCACCATGTACATATTGTTAAAAATTATTCACGGATTTGGAAATAGTACGATAAGCATTGGCTTATCGTCTGTCAAATAGGACAAACCTCATCCACGAATCCTTTTTTCTCACCCCTTCTTCCATCATCCCTTCACCCTTCAATGAAATATATTCACTATGTTTTCTTCCTTGAAAGCCTTACGTTGTTACCGCTTTAGCGATGACATTGACCATGAAAGGTCAATTGCTTTCAAAGAAGTTATTTTTTTGTCTCACTGCACAAATATGTTCTTGTATCAGTGGATTTGTATTCAGTACTATTGCACTGAATGGACTATACAGAGTCACCTCTTGATACGAAAATATATTTTTTTTTTTTCACATTTGTAAAATATCAACTAGTTAGGAACATCTCTATCTTTCTCTTTCTCTGGTTTCTGGCAAGCAAATCTCTTTCTTCTACCCAAGGCACATTTGTTTCTCTCCAACCATTTTTGCATCATTGGTCTACCAGGCAGGTAAACTTCAAGAATTTTGTTCTAATAATAATTCACCCCTGGACTAAAAAGAAGCCCAGCAGCCTCTCTCATCACCAGCTGAGCCCTCTTCATTGCCGCCTTCACTACCGTCACGGAGGTCCCCTCTCTTCAGCCTCGTTATATAAAAAGCACCCGACCACACGCAACTCAATCAAGTGTGAGCCGTTTTTGCAGTTGCGAACAAGTTGTCTCACAATATAATGACACTTTCCAAACAACAACCTCCGAGCATGTCAGCCCCAGGTTAGTTGTCCGTTCCTGCCAAATCAACAGTTGTCTTTTGCTCCATCAAGCACTGACACAAGCACTGTCTTGCAAATACTAAAACACGCAGACCAACCAGTCGCCGTTCATGCAGACTCACCAAATGCCGTTTGTGCATACTCACCACCAACCTCCATTTGGCACCAACCCATGTTACTCGCAGCCCTGCACGCTTTAATAACCAGTACAACCTTGCTTACTACCAGCATGAATCTACTCTGGCATCTCTACAAACCTGAAGCACCTATTTTGACCTCTGTGATAGTAGAACCCCTCCGCAACAACAAAGTTCCACACCATGTTCTTTTCCAAGACCCTAGTGTTCATTTGAGTGTAATCTCAAAGGGTCATGTGTTAGTGAAAATAACAAGTGCTACGCAAACTCCGACCCACTACGCAAACAAACTACGCTTCGCAAACCTTAGCTTCCCGGACCAATGATAAACTTAGAGTCATTTTTTTTCTCTCTTTCAAAATGTCACTGTGTTTTGTCTTGTCATGTCATACGTTACTATGTTCTGTCTTGTCTTGTCATGTCATATGTTACTGTGTTCTGTCTTGTCTTGTCATGTCATACGTTACTATGTTCTGTCTTGTCTTGTCATGTCATATGTTACTGTGTTCTGTCTTGTCTTGTCATGTCACTGTATTTTGTCTTGTCTTGTCATGTCACTATGTGTTTTATGTTTGTCATCAATTAGCTAGCACACCCAACAATCTCTCTCTCTCTCTCTCTCGCAAGCCATCTCTCTGAGAAGCCAGTGGCATGTTTTAAGTAAAAGAGGATTCTTAAGCCTATTGCTTCATTGCCACGTCGCTTTTTCTCGGGCGGGCGGGGATGTGTCACGTAACGAATCGGACACGTTCAAAACTCCCGCGAATTCAATTAGTCAGCGGTGAGTTGTTACCATTGTCAAGTCTAGTATTGACGTTTTTCTGTATCTCCTTCAAATTATCAAAAAAATTAACAAAATCAACAATAGAAAATAGCTAAAAAGTGGTCAATTCATCTAAATCAAAGATTGTGCACTGTCCAGTGTATTTCTTTTCACAAAAAGTGTGTTTTTTGCACCAAAAAGAGTTTTTTGTTTTTTCCTCGAGAGCTTGTGTCATAAACTCAAAAATCGGTGCCATAGTTCTTGAACATTAAAGAGTGAAGATCTCAAGTGTAGCAAAGTTATCCATCCTTAAAGGAAACAATTATTCAATAGTGCTCTTTTAGTGTGAATTTCACGCTCAGCGAATTTAGAATGAATACTCAATGTACTGCATGCGAAAAAAACATTGAAGTTCCGGCCGACTTTATAGCATGTTCTGTATGTGAAGATGGATATCACATTTTGTGTGCGGATATAGCGGAAACTTCTCGCCGAGGTGCAAAAAATCAATCTCAATCACAACAATGGAAATGTAAGAAGTGCATTAAAATTCCAAAATCATCTAAACAGAAACTTATCGATAATAACATGAATGAACTCAATCAAGACCTGACACCTATTGCCAAAAATCAAAAACGAATTGCACAAACAGCGAAGCTTACAACCACACCTACAATAACCAGTGAAAATCTAGCATCATCATTCACAGATGGCTCTAATCAGCCGTTAACATTGGAAATATTCTTGAAGGAACTTGAAAAATTTAAAACAACAATGATTTCTTTTGTAGATAAGAAACTAAGCATCTATGATCAAAAATATGAAGAAATATTAAAACAAAACAATGATCTACTAAAGTCATTCCAATTCATGACGGATCAACAGGAAGATCTAAAAAAGCGTGTGACTTCTATGGAAAAATTACAGGTTAAAGATAATGCTGATCTAATCGAATTAAAAAACCAAAACAACATTTTAATTAATACAATCTCACAACAAGACGTCAAAATCGACAGACTAGAATATATGTCTCAAATATGTAATATTGAAATAAGAGGCATTCCAGAATTCATCTCTAATAACTATTTAGAAATTCTCAATAAAATAACAAAAATTATCAACTTTGAGGACTCTTCAGGAAATATGAACTCGGCAATAAAAAAAATCTATAGAATGGGGCCTAAAATTGCTGAAAAAAATCCCAGATCAATCATTGCGACCTTTAATAACACACTAGATCGAGATAATTTCTTATGCAAAATAAAAACATACACAAAGGCCACAACTCCCAGCACAAATAAATTAAATACATACGATCTAGGAGTATCGCAAGATGCCCAACGAATATATGTATCGGATCACTTAACACAAAAAGCAAAATTCCTCCTAGGACAAACTAAACGATTCGCCAGAGAAAACAATTTTAAATATGCATGGACATCTTCAGGACGTATCTTACTGAAGAAAATTGACACCTCAAAAATCATAACAATAAATAATGCCAATGACCTGCAACGTTTAAAAGGTCAATCTATCTGACTTCTATTTCACTCTGTCATTATGGCTGTTAATGAAGATATCATTTCATGTTCTCATATTGTAATATATTGTTATAGAATATTTATATACTCATTTATTTTTATCACAATCAGTAAGATCTCATGTAACCTCATACTTCTAGTAAATCTATATAAATCTGGGAAAAAAATAAATGAATATATCTATATTCCTTTTATGGTCAGATTCTGGAATAGTTCGCAGGTAATTGTAACTTCTTTTTCTATTGCAACACACCCGTCGCACCTACATATTTACAGATTGAGTAATCACCGTGCTCTGATTAAGAATAATAAGTCGGTAATTATGAAATTCATTACTTGTTCATTTAAGACTCATTTCATAATTTTCAATAGGATAATGAATAAGCAATGTGATGTATTCTATATTTACCTACCACCCTTAGCTGTTGTTATCACATATAATTTGTCATTAGGTAATAACATACAAATAACAATTGTGCATATACCAGAAAAAAAAAAATTTCATTGCAAATACCTACGCACTATTTTGGCCACATCGCTGTGTATTTCAAATGTTTTTGTATGTATTTATTTTATGTCAACATATTCTTTGCAACATCTTTACAACTTAAGTACGCTCCATGCTCTGAGCTATATTTTTTTGTTAATATCATTTAATAATTGTTGTTTTGTTAATATCATAAAATCATTGCAAATACCTGCGCACTATTTTAGTCACATTCTGTGTATTTCTAATGTTATTGAATGTATTTGTCATTTTAGTTGCGTTCTTGATGCTAACTTATTTATCTTACCAATCTATTACCACCAAAAGATCTACTACCACTCTATAACCACTTTTATTGCTATTATTCACTTTATTATAAATATATACTTTAAGATTGATAATTATGTAAACATAATTTCCTTCGTTTGTACCTTCACGGGATATACCTATATTTTCGACAAGTTTTCACAGGCTCAAATTAATATACACCCATTATTATTCTTATTATTATTATTAATTACATCGCATATTATTTGCTTTTGTTTTATGAGTCACACCACCAACAGCAACATGTATAAAAAAGAATTAATATGGATTCTATATTCGATGAAGAACTAAATGACGACAAGGAAATCAATATCAACATAGATGACCCATCAGTATGTAATGAATTTCTTAACCATTCTGCTCTCTCTATATATTGTATGAATATAAGATGCATAAAAAAAAATTTCAATGATACTATAGCTGTTCTCGACGCAATACAACATAGATTTGGCATTATCGTTTTTAGTGAGGCTTGGTTGAAAGATTCAATCTATATCCCAAGTATTACTGGATATTCATCACATAGCACCAAAATAAATTATTTACAAAATGATGGAGTTGTCGTTTACACTCGGAATGATGTCATAGTTTCTGTTGAAGAAATAACTATTCCACATGCCAACTGTCTTAAATTACAACTACCTTATAATGTATGTGTTTTAGCAGTTTATAGATCTCCTTCTCAAGCACACATTGATACCTTTCTTGACCACCTAAATGACTTACTACGTTCTGTATCAACACATAACCATGAAGTGATTTTATGTGGTGATATAAATATAAATATTCTGGATATGAACAACATAAAAAGTGAACAATATCTTTCACTTTTGATTTACCATGGTCTAAAACCATTTATTATTTCACCGACTAGAGTAACATCAAGTACTGAGAGTTGTATTGATCACATTATGGTTAAGTCAAAAGACGATCCTCAGAGTGCTGTATTCAGGACCAGTATTACAGACCATTTTGCTACATTATTGAAATATCCTAAATCCAGAGTAACAAAATCAAAAAAAATAGACGTTAAGCTTAGACTAACTGTGGATAATGACCTACTAAATTCGACACTGAAAGAGGAAACATGGGATACAGTCTTATCCACCAGTGATGTCAATACTGCAGCTGATAATTTCATAAGACGTCTAAAATTACATATTGGAAATTGCTCATATACTAAGAGAATCCATTGTAATAAAAAGCACTTGAAACCGTGGATAACTTCTGGAATTGTTAACTGCCTCATTAAACGTGACAAATTACACAAGAGTTGTCGTAAAGAACCAAATAATATCGAACTGTTTGCACATTATAAAAGATACAGAAATTGGTGTTCTAAAATTATAAAAACGACCAAACAAACATATTATAAAGGGAAGCTTCACGAGGTAAAAGGAAACATAAAGCAAGAATGGAAAATAATAAAACAAGCATTGGATTTGCAAAAGGAATCAGTGCCCATAAATAAACTGAAAGTAAATAATAACATTGTATCCATAAATGATAATCCAACAGTCATTACTAACCATGTGAATAATTTTTTTAGTGATATAGGTCAAAATTTTGCTAATCTTTTGTGTAGTGCAAATAGCACCAGTGAAGAATCTTTAGTAAAAAATTATAATCCAACACAATCTATGCAAAATGCCTGCTTTGAATTCAAACCAACGAATTGTAATGAAGTTTTAAATGTGATTAATGAGCTAAAATCAGGTTTTTCGAGTGGAAATGACAATATAAGTGCAATGGTCTACAAACAAAATGCTTCTGAACTAATAATACCTATTACACACATTGTAAATGTTAGTTTTGAGAATGGCTTATTCCCTAATCATTGCAAAAATTCCAAAGTTATTCCTTTATTTAAAGGAGGAGATAACGAAGATGTAAATAACTATCGACCTATCTCCTTGCTAAATACGTTATCAAAAATAATAGAGAAATTAGCTAAAATTAGGTTGATGTCTTATGTAAAAAGATATGAAATTCTCTCAGATAATCAATTTGGCTTCCGAGAGAACATGGGAACAAGTGATGCTGCATTAAAAATGATCACCACAGTCGTAGAAGCTCTTGATACTGGCAATAAAGCAATGGCCGTTTTTTTAGACTTGTCTAAGGCATTTGATACCGTATCCCACGGTTTACTCTTAAAAAAACTCAGTTCAATGGGTATTGTTAATAAATCTTTAGATTGGTTCAGATCATATCTTGAAAATAGAACACAGAGAGTAATAATTAATGATCACATTAGCTCAAATAAATCAATTGTATATGGTGTTCCTCAAGGTAGTGTTCTGGGTCCAATTCTATTTTTGTTATATATTAACGACCTCTGTAAACTGAAATTTTCTGGATCTTCAATTGTATTTGCAGATGACACTGTCTTGGTGTTTGCTGCTGACACATGGAACGAAACGTATGCTCAGTGCGAGGCAGGATTAAGGGCAGTCAAAAATTGGCTTGATCAAAACTTGTTAACCTTAAACATGAACAAAACTAAATATATTACTTTTAGCATTTCCTCTGTAAATCAACCATCTTTGGAACGTTCATTAAAATTACATTGTTGTGTGCAGGAGTGTAACTGTCAATCTTTGGAAAGAGTAGACAACATCAAATACCTGGGTTTAATTATTGATAAAAATTTAAAATGGAACAATCACATTACTATATTAAGAAACAAAATAAGAAGACTAGCCTACATTTTCAAAAATCTAAGAAACATATTGGACAAAGTTACATTAAAAACTGTATATTATGCTCTTGTTCAATCAATGCTTTCATATAATGTTGTCTGTTGGGGTTCTTGTAACAAGACTACCTTAGAGCCTTTGAATGTTGCACAAAAATTAATTTTAAAAATAATGTATAAGAGAAATTTTATGTATCCATCAAAGTTATTATATAGTGAAAGCAAAATTATGACAATAAGGCAGTTGTACATAATACAGGCTCTCTGTAAATTTTTCAACAACACTATTACTGCTAAAAGATCTCAACAAGTGCGCAGCACTAGAATGGGTTCTTATTTAATGTATCAGCCGGTGTATACCAGAACATCCTTCGGACAAAGGAGTTTTTCATATAAAGCTCCGTTGCTATATAATATGCTTGGAGAAAATATAAAAACTATAGGTACGTTAAATTCATTCAAGAAAATGGTCAAAATCTCCGTACTAGCTGAGAGTGATGATTTTAGATCACCCATGTTGTCGCTTATATCATAATTCCTTGTGGAAGCTCTGTTTCGATACAATCCTTATTTACTTACTGCGCATGTACTTATTTACTTCTAAAATAACTTTTGGTTATTTATTATTATGTTACTTATTATTATTATTATCTACTTAATTATCGTATTAATATTTACTTTAATTATTGTCTAGCTAAATTATTTACTTACTTACTTTTTATTATAATATTATCTACTTACCTATCGGTTATTATTTACCTTTTTTTATTTAGTTATTTTTATTTTTTCTTATAATCTATTATTCATACTTTCCATGTTGTAACTGTTAGTATGGTTACCCTATGCTTGTGTCTGATAAGCCAGCACAGGTACCTTGTACTTTAGTTAACAGAAGAATATTATTGTTGCCAACTTACTTAATAATGCTTCTTTTGTTTTTATTTTTTTTTTCATACATTTGTTACTAAAATTTTGTTTATTTTTGTCTACCGGTCTCGAAACGTCCGTGTCATAAACTTTTCTTTTTTGGTTTAAATTTAATTTAATGTTGTTATTATTTTTAATTTACATATATGTATTTTTTTAAATGATATTATTGTAAAGCTGCACATCTTGATACAGGAATGCCCTAGTGAGATGTGCAGAGTATGCTTTTTATGTAAAAACTGTATTTTGAATGAAATTAATAAATAAATAAATAAATAAATTGTCGCTGTGCGCGCGCCTGCCTTGCGCACGGCCAAGTTGGTAAAACTGCTCTACGCTCGACACGCCGGCCATTCAAATCACCAACCGCCAGACTCACAATCTAGCCTTGGCCCTGTCAACATGTCTGTTTTGCTATCGACCAGGACGCCATGATTGCGCGCCTAAATTAACGGCCGCCCTGTACAAGTATTTTCGAAGCCTGTACCTAATTGCTGTGCCTACTCACCATGGAGAAATGTACGCGTAATAGCGCGTACAGTACGGAAGATAACCCTCCTTTTGTGGTTCAACATGTACGCGAAACCTACTACAAATTCATGTAAGCGGATTAACTATCTTTACCTTTTATGTGCCTTTTGTGACTTGAATTATGCCTACACACACGCTTGCCAGCCAGAACCTAAATTATCAAGAGAGATTGTTCCTAACGAAACGCTAGGATATTTAGGATGTAATGACCCATCTCATTTGTGTATCTGTTTGTAATTGTGCTTTGTAAATATACTATCATATCCCATTAATGCGTTTCCTTTGACAAATTCGAAGTGGTTTGTTTGGCAATCCGTTCCTCGTGTAAAAGCCGTAGCTGACCTGACGCCTGATGATCATGACCTCAACCTCTACCACCTGAGCTAACGCCGATATGTACTAAGGCACCCTTTTTGCAATGGACCTCTCACAGGGAAATTGCGCCCTTTACAAGTCACAGTAGAAATATTGAAAAATTATAATGCATTATTAAGCATTCCAATTACACACATTGTAAATATTAGTTTAAATAGTGGAATATTCCCCTCCGTTTATAAAAAATCTATTGTAACACCTGTTTTTAAATCTGGCAACCCTGAAGAAATATCAAATTATCGACCAATATCTCTTGTCTCAAACATTGCAAAATTTTCGAAAAGATCGTAAAAAAGCAACTTTTGTACTATATTGAAAATAATAAAATAATTAGTCCTAGCCAATTTGGATTTAGAGAGAAACTAGGCACTCATGATGCCATTGCAGAACTAACTTCAACTATATACCCTGCATTAGATAAAAAAAATAAATGCCTTGGCATTTTCATTGATTTACGTAAGGCTTTTGATAGTATCTCCCATACAAAACTAATAAATAAATTAAATGATATCGGTATTATTGGTAAGGTAAGGTATTGGCTGAAAAGCTATCTAACTCAAAGAAACCAAAAAGTAAAATTAAATAACTCACTAAGCGTGGATGAAACTTTAGAATTTGGAATTCCCCAAGGGACTGTTAATGGACCAATTTTATTTATAATTTACGTTAACCATATGTTTAAATTATCACTTAATGGTAAACTTATATCCTTTGCTGACGACACTGCAATAATTATCGAAAAAAAGACATGGAACGAAATTACCAATGCAGCCAATCAAGATATGAAGGTTATAAAAAATTGGTTCGATGGCAATTTATTATCACTCAACACAGAAAAATCATATTGTATTCCTTTCACTCTACAAGAAGATGTGCCAAATAACCAAATTAACATAACAATTCATTCTAAAAATTGTGTAAATAACGGTACATGTAATACGGACTGCGCGAAACTAAATCATAAATCTAATATAAAATATCTTGGTATCTTAATAGATAAAAATGTTAAATGGAAAGACCACATTAATCTCACTGTTGAAATAATAAGAAAACTTATCTATATTTTCTATAATATACGAAATATTTTAAATAAGAAAACTATCAAAATTGTCTATTATGCATTAATTCAGTCCATATTGCAGTACGGGATTATCGGGTGGGGAGGGGCTTTTAAGGCTTCTTTACAGCCCATAATTACAATTCAAAGAATAATTATAAAAATCATCCTTAGGAAACCATATGACTCCCCTACTTTAGAGATATTTCGGGAATTTAATGTACCATCTATCACAGAATTGTATGAGAGAATCGCCTTATATCAAATTTATAAAAAATATTTTATTTATAAAATTCACCCCTCAGATAGCATAAGCAATAGATTCAAAACTAATGGCTTAATAGCCATTCCTATGCTTAGAACGACCACGGCTCAGCACCACTATTCATATTTAGGTGTAAGATGGTACAATATATTATTGTCCAAAAATAAAATTAGTGTAACCGAAACTGTGAATTATGAACAATTCAAAAAGTTATTAAGTCCCTAAAATTGGATACTGATATATTGTACCCCTAATTTTCTTACACTTACTCAATTTGTACAAAAATATATATTAATTTAATTGTCGTTAAAAAACTATTTTTCTAATTTGTTTACCTGATATATTGTACCCTTAATTTCCTCACGCTTTCTTAATCTGTAAGAAGATATATTATTTTAATTATCCTTAAAAAGACACTTTTCTAATTTGTATACCTATGTTAATATTATGTTTGTATTTATATCAAAAGTTATGGATTATTGTTTAAAAAATCATTAGAACTAAATGTAAATACTCCTCCCATAAACACGAGCTCCTTGAACTCAACTTATGGAGTAGTAGAATAAAAAACGAAAAAATTATGTATCTGTCTGCATATTGTTATCATTTATAATGTTAAATAATTTACAAGTAATAAATAAAAAAAAATAAAAAAAAATAAAAATTCCGTAGTACATTGTTTTGATGTATAGCCCAAAACATGGTAATACGTGTCATTAACAAGCTACCGACAAGATACCCCTCCACTCGACTCCTCATAGAGTATAAGGTCTTAAACACACGACAACTCGCTAATACATTTCCTGTTCAAATATAAAAATAAAACTCTTTCAACACAACTACACCACCAGAACATTAACCAACGGTCACTACAAAATACCTTCACTACATACCACGTCAGCTCAAAGACAATTTTTCTTCCTAGTTCCTAAAATCTTTAACCTTATCCCTGAAAACCTAAAAACCGTGAGTCAACCCCATTCCTTTAAAAAACAAATTACAAAATGGATCCTTACACACGGAATACATTACAACTACAATACCCATTCATTCTACACTCTATCGATTTAATCACCTTTCAGACAAAACATAATATATCCTTAATCCCTAACTTAGCAGTATAGTATGTACATAATATTTTAGTGTGATCTATTTACTAATGATTTCTCAAATTTTTCATCTTCTTATAATTCTCTAACTTCTCTATCCTCTTCTTGCAACCCAAACTTGCTATACATCATTTTTCTTTTTTTATATTATAGTAATGTATAAATTCTATATCCGCAAACTGTAAAATTCACACGCCATAACACAGGGTCATCCCTAGCATGGAGGGTGAAATATCACAAAAAACCAAATGTACTCTCTAAATCATGTATCAATAAAATTAATAAATAAATATCATAAGGTTAAGCCAGCGTTAGCAATGTAAGCACCCGAAAATATATTATATATATATTATACGAGTTGATTACAAAACATCATCTTTCTCTATATTTTTAAATACAATATGCATTTATTACATATGTAAAACTTTCGGAAAAAAAATCTAAATGATAGTGAAAACCCTGTTAAATTTTATTTTATTCATTCTATTTGATTAAAGCAGTTAATCCTTTCCTCTCTCCAAATCAGAATCTAATCGAGCTTTAAATTGGTTTATTTGAGAAGCATTAAGGATAAGTTGTAGAAGCTTGTTCCATGCATCTACTACTCTTTATGCAAGGAATGGACGCAAAAGGCGATTTGTTAAACTTTTAATGGTTATGATTTATTTAACTATATTTTGCAGATAAAATTTTTCTTTTTTCTTTTGAGGTCGGTAATCTTAGTTCATTGAGCCAAAATTCATATTGGCGGTCATTCATTAATTGTTTTAAAAAAAATTAACAGCGCCAAAATTTAATTGTACATTGCTGACATTAATGTTCCGCTTGAGAACATGTCACAATCAAAAGACACTAAAGGTTTATAAATTACTAGAAAGGAATTCAGTAGGTTTGACTGAATACAAATAAGATCTAAATTTAATATAGCCTTGATGAAGCTCATATGTAAGCATAACTTAGCCAGTATCCAATATTTTCGCAAATGTAGTGATGAAACAAATGCATAATCTTGTGCACATTTTTTTAAGCTCGTATCATTATTATTGATAGTTTTAGTTTGCGATATTGAATATAGTGTGGCGTCGAGAAAAATCCAGATTAACCAATTAATAATAAACCGCTCGACCTACTTAGTACCTTTCTACGAGTACTTACCTTCAGCTCGGATCGTAAACAAAGCAACCTACCGGCAACAATACGATCGCAAGTCAGTCTGGCATATTACGAGAACTCGTCAGAATTTTCGAGTCTACCGCCTATGCATAATTGCCGCGCGCCCGAAGATTCCCGAAACACCCAGACTGTGCGAGCGCCTCGAATTTAGTTGCAATTCATCTACCTACTGTTGCCACCGGCCGTATAGTAAAAATAAGCCCCACGCAGCGAGTCATTAGCCAGTCAGTCATCAATCTGCCGCCAGTGGATTAATCTCACGAGTGATAATCCGCGCACCTTTGCGCGAAGAACAATACACCTGGCTTCGCCCGTACAATCATGGACTCCATTGGGACATCATCTTAGCGCTTTGGCCCAGATCGCCGTCCCTGGCCAGCGCTACACGGATTACAGCGCCCAGGTTCCAGCGTCTCTGACCAGCGCTTCATCCACGCCACCATGACCACCACGAAGACACGCTGCATCCTCACTGGTCTACGCCGCTCCCGCTCAACCGCCTACAAGGTCCGCCGCACCTTCGGCCTTCCCGTCAGCACTGGAGTATTGATTCCCCAGGTCGCCAGTGCCTGACAGTCATCGAGTCCCGGTCACCAGCGCCCGGCGTCGACTCACTGACCCGCGCTTGACCAGCTATCACAGCCAGCATCCGGTGAATACATCTGTCCTACGTCATCTCTTCATCCCGGCAACTGACTCAATAAACACTGTGACCTTCACGACACGACTTTCATTTCGTGCCTCTCACTTTGATCCCCAAATAAGTTTAAATTATAATATTTAACCATTGAAGACAACATTAACGACTCTCAAATGAAAAATGTGAAACAGAAAAGAGAGAAAAAAGATTTAGTCGCAGCTAGGAATTGAACCAAGGACCTTTTCCGGTGGGGAAGTGTCCTGACCACCGAGCTGATTCGACAATATCAAATTACGTCATATTTAGCCGTATCACACTTCGACTGAGAGCTACCAACGTTGTCTTCATTTTCTTGACAAATATTTTTGGCTACTATGTTTTTGTACCATTGTAAGATTCTACCCTAACTAAATGCAATCTAGATAGTGTCTTTGATAAATACATCCATATTTTTTTGTTACTTTATACAAATATATGGTGATTTTTTTTTTCTAGATTGCATTTTTTTTGGAAGTCATAAATATGATTGATATTGTCGAATTAGCTCAGTGGTCAGAGCACTTCCCCCGTAAGAACGAGATCCTGGATTCAATTGCTAGAAATAAATTAATCTTTTTCTGTTTCACATTTTTCGTTTGACAGCCGTTTTGCCAAGAATGATTTAAGATGTAGGAAATATATAATAATTATTGCTTTTCAGTTATTTCATCAGTATTCAGACAAGAACTGCTTAACAAATGTGAGTGTTCTGAGAAACCCAGTTGAGACCATTTGAAAACGTATAAAAGCCGATATGTGATTACTGAATGCAGCAGAATTGATTTCCCCGGGGCGTTTGTTTGGTAGAACCAAATTGATACCACCAAATCATAAATAAGGAAGTCTGTAAGGAATCAAATTCTGACGAAAACGTTATCACTGTGGTTGAAATGCTTCATTTTATAGGTTTGGCTTATTCATTTGTTATTTTTTTAATAATAAACCAATGTTTATAAGACAATGTTTTTTTATGCATAGCACAGAGGATTACAAATTATAATAAGCAATATTTAGTCGCCTGAAATATCCATACAAATTGAAAATATCTCACCTAAGCCGACGTAGCTCAGTGATCCAGAGCACTTGTCCGGACATCAGAAGGTGCGGGTTCAATTCCCGTCGGCGGCATTTATTTTTACTCGGGAGATGGAAATGGTTTAGCTTCTTACCTCATCTTTATAAGACATTCTAGCTCTTTTTGGTTTTATTCAGAACTCACCCTTGACAACTTGGCTCTTCTCACATGAAAGTCTGCCAAACCCTGCCTTGGCGGCTCGTGACTTTTGGGTGAATTAGAGTGATTTAAAAAATGGCATTATTGATTTTTTTAATAAAAAATTATTTTAGACAGACAACATCAATAATATCGAATATTTCGAATATTTCGAATATATAACACTCAAAACTCAAGAGCCGTTAAAACTCAAGAGGGGCCCTGCCCATGCCAAATAATGCCTTCTAAATCATTGGCCATTTTTTGTAAGCAAGAAATTCTAAAACGTTACAGTGTAGACAGATGTATACAAATACAAAAAATTATCCAAAAATGTCTGAAAATGAAAAAAAGAAGATATTACTGGTATTTTTGTTCTTAAATCGAAATCGAAATCGAAATGTGAGTTAATAGTAATAGTTATATTCTGTGTCTTTTTCTGTATAACATTTCACCGAGAATATTTAATTTTATTATCTTCTTCAATAATTAAATAGAGTAATAAAGTTAGTGTACACATTATAGCGAATGATATTGGTAAAGATACATGGTTTTGGTGGTGGACAATTGTTGAATAAATTTTGGTCTTGTGTGCTGAAACGAAGAAAGAATAAGTTCGGTGAAAATGCGTAACAAAACAGAGTAAAAATAAACAAAATACAGTGTGTGGCAAGCCCACGCACGACGGAAGTGAAACTTTTAGTATTCTTCTCTCTCTCTTTTCATTTCATTCTCTCTTTTTTCTGTCTATTGACATATTTATAAGTAGCATGTGATAAAAAAAAATTAAAAGTTATAAAAATATGGGATTCGAACCCGGGTCCTGCATAACGAATGTCGAACGCTCTGCCTCTAGACCGCGGTTATTAAGTATTCGACCAAAATATCATATAGTCAAAATATCTAAAAGTCGCAGCACGAGAGCATTTTATCACTTTAAAAAAATATTATTAAAAAAATCACAAAAAGAAAATACAAATCGTTGATAAAAAAAAAATAAAAGTTATAAAAATATGGGATTCGAACCCGGGTCCTGCATAACGAGTGTCGAACGCTCTGCCTCTAGACCGCGGTTATTACGTATTCGACCAAAATATCATATAGTCAAAATATCTAAAAGTCTTTTATCACTTTTAAAAAAAGCATTTTATCACTTTAAAAAAAATTATTATTAAAAAAATCACAAAAAGAAAAAAAAATAGTTTAAGCGGGGATCGAACCTTGGTTCTTCACGACGAGAGTCGCGCCCTCTGCCTCTAGACCGCGAAGCTGAGTTTGGAGAGTGACCTAAAAAAGGTAAATAATATTGGCTAGGCTCCTATAGCGAAATGATCACGGTTTTTCATGACGGTCATGAGTTGGTTTTACTCCTGTCCTCGAAATTGCATAACGCGCGTAAAGAAGTTTCACTTCAAAAAATTTAATGGAAAAGTTTAAAAGAATATGAGAGATAAATACATAAATTATGAGGCCATCATTTATAACCTCTTTATAACGCAAATTTAAAGCTTGCGTGAAGCGTAACTAAAAACATCACCTAAATAATCGGTTCACATCAAAACACCTCAACACACGGCAAGTTTTAGAACCAATTCTTTCGTATTCACTTGTTTCCAAAATTCCTGAATAAAATAATCAATAATTATTTTAGAAACATTTCAAAAGCAGGTAATCTATAAATACCTGGACCATCACCGCGTGTTTACGATGGGGTGAATTGCCAGGTGAAAATTGTGAAGCATACCTGAAAAAAAGAAACATTAATGATTTATTTATTTATTGCATCTCACTATACATTAAACAGTTTTTTTTTCACTTAAAAATCAACCTCACTAGGTCTAAGCCTATATCGAGGTTAACAATTTACATTTGAGTAAAGCAAACATAAGAGTAATCACAAACATTAAATAATTCTACATACAAACATAAAATATTTCAAAATTAAAGAACAAATAAGAATTAGATGTGTTACCAGATGGGTTATTTGACAGTATATTGTAACAATATTTAAACCATAACTAATCATTAATCATTATTCAAAAGAAGAAGCAAAGTAGATAATAAAGACAGATAGGGTGACATTCAGTTTTTAGCAAATGGGACTTATATAAAATTTTATTATTTAAGAAAGGACAAGGATGAAAAAATATTAAGACAATCGTCTGTCAATACAAAAACCTTAATTAACTTTATGATACTCGTACTTAACTAGTGATTAGTTCACGAAAACTGATTATATTGTTTATATTTCATTCTGAAAATAATATTCCTAATAATAGACATGCTAAGTATTGTTTTTGGGAAATTGGTAACTTTATGATTGAACAATATTTAGCGAAAAGGTTATAACATTCTCTACATCAATACTATACAATTGTTGGTTGTACACACAAATAAATACAGTTTGTTTTGTTTTTTTTTTATTTTATAAAGTTAATGAGTAAAACCGCAAATTTTAATATTTATTTATTGAAGACAATATTAGCGATTCCTAATTCGTATTTTTTACTGATTTTTCTCTTTCAAATTTTCGTTTAGGAATCGCTAATATTGTCTCAAATAATTAAATACGTCAATTAAAAAAACAATTATTATGTTGCAGTCCTGGGCTGCAGCGTAAATAAATTAAGTATTTTTCAGTTGGCAAATATTCAAATTTTTATCTGATTTGATTAAAATAAAGGTTCTTCAAAAGTATTCTTATATAATGTCTCCTGATCGTACTTCGGAATAATCAAATAGATTTTTACGTGAGTATAACAAATAAATTCAAATGCTTAGATCCAATTGGACTATAGAAATCGTAATTTTGGTACATATAGGAAACTGAAAGAATTGCAAAAGGGGGAGGAAGGTTGGGAGGTGTCTGGCTGTTCAGATCTGGTTATTTTGGAAATTTTTCGATTCTGAATGTGAAATTTTGCGTAAATACCTCACAAAAGCCTGGAATGCTCTTAACTTGAGCTAGTGGGACATTGACATCCTCAAATGGGGTAAGTGTTATGAGGCTTCTGCGAGTAGTAAGGGGAAAGAGACGGGTAAGAGAATGGTTGAGAAGTATCTGAAATTGAGAAAATCAACCACTCTGGTGTTGACAAATGATATATTTTACCGACTTGGGAATTTTACTATAAAATTAGTTCACAATAAAATAATCAAAACATAACGAAAAATAGTAAAAAATATATACGTTTATCTAAAGCTAGCTTTTAAATGCATAAAACCATTCTATATCTGCACTTCGTAGAGAAAACGTTTCAGTATTTACAGATTAAACTTTCCAATTGTGGTCCCAGCTGTAAAAGTGAAATAAACACTCAATGGATTCAGGTTCAAAAGCTTCGTTAAAAAGAAAGCTTTATACTCTATAAAGCAGGACATCACACATTGTACCATTTTCCCGAAGCAATTGGACCCAGCGCTGCATTTCGTATAGAAACTTTCAGTTGAATGAAGAAACTGTGCAATAAATTGCATAATTCAAACGTCCGGTAGTTCGATGCAAGTCCTGGTTTTTATTTTAGAGTCGACTGTAATCTTAAAAAATAATGTTTAAGGAATGTAAAACAATCAGGCCTTTTAAATCATTGACTCAGCTTGATGAAGTCCTGTTTTAACTCGACCATGTAGCATTTCATTTGTCTAAATATTTGTTTTGTGTTCTTGTTCCGACTCAAGATGGTGGCTGTGTTGGATAATACCTTTACATCCCGCCAAAGTTTGCGAGCGTGGTTCTACTACGAGCTGTCAAATCTATGCAGCCTGCCTGAAGAAAGTTATTATATTAAAAGCGAATTACTGTCGAGACGCGACATTTCTTTGGATAATTTGTATAATTCGTCATTTGAAATAAAAAAAAAAATGGTACACAAAATACTTAAAAAATGATTTTAGGGGGAAATTTTAAATAAAATTCACAGATATCAGTTATGAATTTTGCAAGACAGAATTATGAAATTTTGTGCATGGGAATATTTCTACAATATTTGTCACAAATGCAAACTTGCAGAAAAGTTAAAAAAAAAATTGTGAATGGGGATCTTTTGAGGAGTATTATTTTAATGATCAAATAGATTGAGAGATTGAGAAATATACCTTTTAAGAATGTGTATAATAACAAAAAAGTATTCAAACACAGTACGTTGTTTTTATCTTGAAGATTATGGTCAGTAATGTAATATCCTTGATAGGGTATGAGTTCACCTGTAGATGGCACTAGACCGGTCAGTGGCCGAGTGCACTCGGGCGTAGTGCGTTCAATTCCTCGGCTGGCTAAGTCCTCCAACACAACAAGCAATATTTTCAACTTACTGTGGTGGTAGTAGGAGATTTTTAAATATTGTCAGGTTATGACAATATTTGAAAATATGTAATATTTATAATATTGACATATAAATGAAAATCACGTGCCACTCTTTTATTGCGTGATTTTGTGAATCCAATTCGATTAATACTTTAATTTCAACAATTCGTAACTCTGTTTAAAAAACTAGGCTTAGCCACAACAAACATGAAAGTGCACTGAAGGACAAAATGCTCCCTGAGAATTCATCCATTTATGGAATTGTACGAAATTGGGAAACCCATTCAGAGTCAAATAATAGTGGGGCGAATGGAACAGTTACTGTGAACTGGAATATTTCCACATTTAATTTATGGCCAGTATTATTCATTGAAGTATTGAAATGGGAACATTATTTGTTACATTACATTTAGAAAACAAACTAGTAAATAAAACAAAAAATATTTAAAAAAATAAGTACTAGCCATTATTTATAGTAATAATGGAATATTTTATGATAATAAAGCAGGGCTTAAAATAATGCTGTGTTATTAATTTTCTTTCTGCAAAAACATGTTTTTTAATATTTTTTTTATTGATACCCTTATTTACCAATACTTGAACATATTAAAAGTACAATTTAATTTCTTAAAAATAGTCTAAACAGTTACTGAACTAAATATTTGACAATAAAGCCTGTGGCACACCACGCTATAAACGCGCTATATTTTCGTGACTTAGCCTATTATAGCGCATCGCTCAACAAACATTTGCATTCGTAGTGTATGTCTAGACATATGCTGAAATAGACCAAGCCATGGTGCTGTTAGGATATTGTGTCGCCTACCTTAATGATTAATTAAAAATTCGTAGAAAATAACAATAATAGATATATTATCTGAAAATCTTCGTTAAAATATTAATCAATCGTATAGTGATTTGTTTTTGGGGTATTATGCCGTGTTGCGCTACTTCCTTCTTTAGCCAACGTTTCGGACAGTATTGCAGTTTCCATCATCAGGGCAGATGTGTAATTTTACAAATATTTTATTTTACAAAAATTTTAAAAATTACACATCTGCCCTGATTATGGACACTGCAACGCTGTCCGAAACGTTGGCTAGAGAAGGAGGTAGCGCAACACGCCATAACACCCCAAAAACCAATCACTATAATAATTTTAGCCGTGAAAATCTTAAATCATACATTAACAACCTCCTTTGGATAAAAATGAAACATTAGTTTTTTTTTTAAATTTTATTTTTATAGCCTTTTTCAATTTTTATAACATACGGTAATTCGTAAAAAAGTTTTGAGCCTTTTGTGTTGTGCAGCCGTCGCGTTGCATCCAAGTACAAAATAAACAGGGTGTTAATGGACCTACTTGACTTACTTTAACCATTGATTCTTGACGTTATTTGGACTAAAAAATGGTCTTCTATGTCTTATATTAAAATTAAGTTCAGTTATATTAATCATTAAATATTTCTATGCGTGGAAATATAATAAAACAAACACGATGCGAAGCATTGTTCTTCAAAAAATTATATATGAATTCCATGTTTTCTAAAAAAAATTATAAATAAGAATATTGAAACTGCAGATTGATTTTAAATCTCCGATTTAAGTGAATTTGGTCGTTTATATTACAAACGTGTAACAAAAATCAAAACTATTAAAAGTTTCAAACTGTACTGCTGAAAATGTTTACTTATCATTTTGAGCCAAAATCATACAAATTAAAAATATCAACTAATGATCTATAAAGAGAAACACAATCATGTTTTACCAGGAGCACATACGCGGAAGAAATACGGTGCAAAAAACGAAATCTCCGATTTAAGTGAATTTGGTCGTTTATATTACAAACGTGTAACAAAAATCAAAACTATTAAAAGTTTCAAACTGTACTGCTGAAAATGTTTACTTATCATTTTGAGCCAAAATCATACAAATTAAAAATATCAACTAATGATCTATAAAGAGAAACACAATCATGTTTTACCAGGAGCACATACGCGGAAGAAATCCTGTGCAAAAAACGAAATTGCTTCTCACCACCACCCGATCGCTAAAAATAATATATTTGTTCCGAGCTCGGTGCGAGCTTTTTCTGCCACTCTTTCTCCGCCGCACGGAGCTTATCTCCTGGTGATTAAAAGCTGTGAGACTATGAATTTGGGATTATATTTTTATTTATAAAGCTTGTATTTCCAGCCTTTGAAGGATTACTAAACTTTATAGCCTTGATGCAGTTCGTTCACAAACAAGTTAGGTTCTTTTGTGTCTTCGGAACTCGAATACTATGTTGCTTTTTTGTTTGCAAATAATGTTCTGTCTAATCAAAAATTATTTTACATGTTTGCATTTATTAGACACGCCAATCTACTCATTTAAATTGAGCGAAATTAGTGAAATACAATACAATTCTTCGATATTCGATAGAGTAACAATAATATTGGTGCATCTTGAAGATGAAAATGTGAAAACTGCCTCAACCCTTGAAAAGCCGAGGATAAAATGCAAATCCCCCACCGTGCACCTGCTGACACTATTTTCTTAGTAACTAACTTTTTTTTGGAAATTATATTTTTGTAAGCTGTAACTTCTTACCACATAATGTATTCACTGTTCATTTTTTTATTTTTTTTTATTTTTATTTTTTTTTATTTATTTATTTTTTTTTTTTTTTATGCTTCCGATTTTGTTGTCCGGGTTAAATCTTCCCCATAGGAAAAACTAAACCCTTCCACTCACTTTCCCACAAATGATCAGCTAGTCAATCAACACTATGCAAGTGCATTATATAACATACCACCTTCTATGAAGTTTTCAATTAAGCAAGCAAATTTTTCGTCCTACAAAAAGTTTTAAAAATCGTTATCTACATTGTGATTTTCATACAAAAACTAATTGTACCACATTCAAAAAGTGGATCGTTTTCCGATTATTAAATAATCAAAGTGTGAACAAATCTACTATAACAGTGATTCTAAAAACAAAATCTTATTTGCGTGACAAGTGACATTTAAAGCCATAGACAAAAACCTAATGAAATATTGTTCTGGCTGTCACTGAAACCAGAGACAATATTTTGAATTTGAATTGAAGTGGGGGCATTTTTGAACCCAACTTTCTTGTAAACTGTGAACAAAATGTCTAATACCAAAACACGTAGCAATAAATCAAACCTTGATAAAGAGGACAAACAAACTATGGATAAAATTTTTGATTATATCGACAAAAAGTTTGATTCTTTAAAAAAGGATATAATTCAAAAAATTGAATGTCAGAATACGGAATCTATAAAAAGTATTGAATACATAAGTGCTCAATATGACGAAATTATTAAAAAATTGGATACAAATAATAACCAAAATAAATCAATCCAAAACGAACTTGAAAATATAAAAAAAGAGCAAGTGGGAAAAAACGCTACAATAAAAAAAATGGAACTAAGACTAGATGAAATTGAATATACATCAAATCTGCACTACCTAGAAATTGCAGGAATTCCACAAAAAAATGGTGAACAACTGGAGGAAATTATAAAAAAAGTCGCATCTGCAGCTGGAGTTCAAATCAAACACGCTGATATAAACAATGTGACCAGAACTACAGACCGAAGACTTAATGCTCCGCCAAAAATCCTAGTAAAATTTACAGAAATTAAACTAAAAGAAATCCTTCTATCTAAAAAAAGAGAAATGGACCTTAATTTACTAAAGGATTTGACAAACGAAAAAGTGTACATAGGTGAAGTAATAAGTCCCTACAAAAAAGAGTTGCTTTGGAAAACAAAGCAACTAGCCAAAGAAAAAAATTATGAATTTGTTTGGATCAAAAATGGGAAAATAATGGTTCGTAAAGGTCATGATCAAAAAATTTTGTACGTAAATCATCTGGACGACCTCGATAAATTAATATAACAAATCACTTACTTGAACACACCAAACTAAAATACCTACTGAAAACATGGATAAGGAAACAATAACTACAAACAAACCAGATGAACTGCTAACTCTTAAAAACAATTTTAATATATTAAATAAAAATATACGAACAAAAACTTCGATGATCTTCAAATACTAATTAAGAATCTAAAAATTAATCTTGATATAATTATCCTCACTGAGTGCTGGATAAAGGACAAATATTCACCCTTACATATTAATAATTACACCTCATATGCAACCAATTTGAATTACACAAAAAATGATGGTGTGATAGTGTACATTAAAGATGACACTAAAACTGAAGTCAATGAAATAAAATTCCCAAATGCAAACTGTTTGAAAATCAAAGTGGGTGATGAAACCACTATATTAGCTCTGTATCGATCACCAGCTACAACTAATATTAATCAGTTTCTTGAAACGCTTTCTAATGAACTCAATCTTCTAAAAAACAAAAAAAATGTCTTCCTCATCGGAGATATAAATATTGACATACTAGAAAACGGTCATCCAAATAGAACTGATTATCTGCAAACACTGGCCGCCCACGGACTTAAAAGTTTGATAAATAAACCTACGCGTGTTACAAATGACAGCAAATCTTGCATCGACCACATATTCAGTAAGACTGTTAAACCAACCAACTCTATCATATTCACCTCTACTATAACCGACCACTATACAACAATTTTATCTATTACAAAAAAGAAAATACAAAGATCGCAGCCCTACCCAATTACCGTGCAGAAGACAGAAACCATATGGAATGAAGTAAAACAACAATTACTAAATACAAACTGGATAAACCTACTGGAGAACCTTGATACAAATAGTGCCTGGAGTAAATTCATTGAATATATAACTCATACCATCATGTCAAATACCAAATCAATAGAAAAAAAAATTTCACATAAAAATCAACATCTTAAACCATGGATAACCCAAAGCGTTATAAATTGCATTAGAAAAAGAGATGAACTACACAGGAAAGTTAGTTTAAATCCTTGTGATATTTTTATACAACGATATTATAAAAGATACAGAAATATTTGCAAAAATGTTGTACGCAATGTCAAAGAAAATTATTATAAGAAAAAAATAGACGAATGTAACAATGACCCACGCAAATTATGGAAGATCATTAATGAAATTACAAGTGCAAAATCATCCCATAACAAAAGCATAGATGAACTAACAATTGAAAATACCCAAATCTCTTTCGAAAAGCATCCGGACAAAATTCTCGAATACGTAAACGAATTTTTTACAAATATAGGGTCAAAATTGGCAAAGCAAATCAGACATCCAAAAACTAGCATTTTACCAGAAGAAAAGGAAAGTATGAACCAGATAGATAAATTAAAGTTAACTAATGTAACCAATACTGAAATCAGAAACGCAATTGTATCCCTCAATGTTAATAAATCATCGGGAAATGATATAATCTCAAATAAAACAATAAAACAACTCCAAAATGAACTGACCTTCCCTTTGACATACTTGGTCAATCTGTCTATATCTACAAATGTATTCCCCTCATGCCTTAAAAAAGCAACAGTTATACCTATACATAAAAGTGGTAACAAAAAGGATATATATAACTACCGACCCATAAGTCTCTTAAGCTCCTTTTCAAAAATCTTGGAAACTGTAATGAAGAAGCAAATTGTTCATTTTCTTGAACAAAACAAATTATTATCACCATCCCAATATGGCTTTAGGGAAAATCTAAGCACCAATGATTCCATAGAAAATCTAACAAGCATAGCCATAAAAAACATAGATAAAGGGAAAAAGTGTTTGGCTTTATTCATAGATCTTCAAAAAGCTTTTGACACAATAGACCATAAAATATTACTAACTAAGCTAATAAAAATAGGAATGGCCGAAACAACAATGAACTTATTAGAGTCATATATAACAGGGCGAGAACAACAAGTACAAATTGGCAAGCAAAAGAGCAAACTACTATCTTTAAACTATGGCGTCCCTCAAGGAAGTGTACTGGGACCGATCCTATTCATTATCTATATCAACGATTTAACTAACCTTACCATTAAAGGAAACATAATCAGTTTTGCTGATGATACTGTTTTATTATTTCAAGAAGAAAATTGGACGGATACATTTAATGAGGCTGAAAAGGGGCTTAGTGCACTTCAAAATTGGCTTAAAATCAACTCGCTTACCCTTAATATAAGCAAAACAAAATATATAACATTTTCAATAAACGCAAGGAGCCAACCAATAAAATCACTAGAACTAAAATTACACGAATGCCATGGAAATAATATACAATGTTACTGCCCCGTCATCGAAAAAACACAAAACATAAAATATCTCGGAGTAATAATCGACGAAAATCTTAGATAGGACCTACACATCAAAGGTATTACGGAAAAACTCACAAGCCTTATATATTTCTTTAAAAATCTAAGAAACGTATTAAATAAAAAAGGATATAAAAAAGGTCTACTACGCATTATGTCATTCTCGAATTGAATATGGAATCATAGGATGGGGATCTGCTACACATACGTACCTACACAACCTGAATACGATTCAAAAAGGAATCATAAAGACCATATTGAAAGTACCAATTAGAACGCCTTCAATTGAAATATTCAATTCCTTTGACGTACCAAATGTACAGCAAATATATGCCAAAAATATATTATTGAAGCTCTTCAAAAATAACAAATCCTGTACTAGACTGTGTATGCATAACACTAGATCGAACAAAAATGATATAAAAAATATTCCAAGTTATAACACCACATTCGGACAAAGAAACTATACATACTTTGCAACAAAACTCCATAACATCCTTCCCCAAGACATAAAACTAATAAAAAATCCTAATGAATACAAATCATTAATAAAAATATGGCTAAAAGAGGTCAATGAAAAAACCCTAATGAAAACACTAAAAACGATATAGAAGACACTAAAAACGACATAGAAGACACTAAAAACGACATAGAAGACAAATAAACCATATTTAAATAACTTTAGTCCGCCTCGGCACAGGACCCCCTAGTGAGGAGGACTAAGAAATACAATATTTTATACTTAATTTCACCATTATATTTTGTATGTAACAATTATTTTATATAGTCGCTAAAATAAAAAAAAAAAAAAGTAAAATAAATACAAAACAATACAAGAACAACAACACGTCAACTCACCAGAGATCAAATGGGAAAAAAAATTCACCGACTCCAGATATTTTCATATCAGAGGGTTCGGCTCGGTAGAACTTCTAACAGGGCCTATAAATCCTACTGATCCCACAACATAAACATTTAAAAAATCTTTCGTTATCCTACATGTATTCAAAATGACCGACTTTTGCATCTTTATATATAAATTTTTTGATAGATCTAATACGCCTAAATTTTTAATGAGAGAGCTAGGTATAATGCCAGTAGCCGAAATAACGAATGGTAATATTTTTATAGTCTGAGAATGCCAAATTCTTTATATTTCTTTTCCTAAATCTGTGTATTTTCTTATTTTTTCATTAACAGTTTTTTGAATGTTACAGGAATTTGGAATAGCGACATCAATGATATAAGTTATTTTTTTAATTTTGTCATGTAAAACTATATCGGGTCTATTATAGTTTTATCATAATATATTTTATAAAATTCGTTTTCTAAAAATGAATTTGGTTTGTATTCATAATATGGTACTATATTACGGCAGTCAATCAAGTTATGTTTAATTACCAAATTTTGGTGAATTATTTTTAAAACTTGATTGTGCCTAAATGTATACTCGGACGGTGCTAATATAGTACAACCCGATATAATATGTTCTATAGTTTCCGGAAAAGCCAAACATTTTCTACACAAATCATCAATTTGATTTGTATTAAATATATTAAATATCTTTATTATGAAGTTTTTCCGGGAACGCTACTTATATTCAGAGAAATGTTTTTTTTTTCTCTCTAATGTTGTGAAAAAAGTATGACGAAATTTTAAGATGCGCTTTTTGATAGATAAAAACAACATATTTGTAAGTGACCAAACGACAAGCTATAATAACAATATGATACATTATTTCATTTTAAAACGAATAAACAAAATTATTAGCATTTTTTAAGGTTCAAAGTACCATAAAATCGAGGTGCAGTGAGCTACTAGAACAACCCCGGCGGTCATCTTGTGTACTTTAAGGGTTAAACCTATATAATATAATAATATTATTCATCCGTGCTGAAAAATCATAAGGGTTGATCATAAGTTAGGGAAAAAATCACGATGCTTTGCCTATTGAAATCTTTTGCATAACAAACAATTATAAGTTGGTCAATAATAAAAAATATATATAAATGCGAAAGTATTTATTTGGATCATCTAGAAATAACGAGTCTTTGGTGTTATAAAAAAAATATGTGAAGTGGTTTAATCAGTTATTTTTGTTAAAATAATACGTATCCGCTTCTCAATTAATATTATAATATATCTAAATTTTCACATGTAGCCAACACTTTGTAGATATACGTAATTATAGATATTATAATAAAATAGCAGAAGTCGGGGTAGACATGGCATGACCAAGTGAATCACATACTTGAATTGGGCCATTTTCAGAGTCAGAATAATAGAAGAGTATGTATGAGACGAATGTGAATGAGGCACAAAGATAAGAAACAATATATCAAATCCGATTGAAAATATGCTGGGTGTACCGCAAGGATCTGTATTGGGTCCGATATTGTTTATACTCTACATAAATGATATGGTAAAAATATTAAAACATTGCAAAATAAGACTGTTTGCAGACGACGCACTAATTTATATTGCAGAAGATAATTATGAGAAAGCAATCAAAAAGATAAATAGTGACTTAGAAACATTGTCAAAATGGCTCAAACTAAATAAATTAAAACTAAATGTAAATAAGACAAAATACATGCATATAGGCAGAAAAAATACGCATGAGGAACCAAAGGTTTCTATAAATGGAGAAATCATAAAAAAATGGAAGAAATTAAATATCTAGGTGTTATTATAGACTCAAAATTGAACTTCTCAAAAAATGCAGACTATACAATTAAAAAAATGCAAAAAAAATATCATTTCTTGGTAGAATCAGAAACAAAGTAAATAAAGAAACATGCCAGATAATATACAATACAATTATATCACCACACTTTAATTACTGTTCAAGTATTCTTTTTCTCTGCAATAAAGAGAAAATGAAAAATATGCAAACACTGCAAAATAAAGCAATGCGAATAATACTTAAGCGCAACATATACACACGGATAAGAGACATGTTAAAGGAGCTGAATATTTTGACGGTGAAGCAAACTGTGTATTTGAATGTACTTATTTTTATACATAAAATTAACTTAGGGATGATGTCTAAGGAACTGAAAAGAAAAATAAATTACAATAACGAGATACACGGACACGGGACGAGTAATTCTAAGCAAATTAGATTGCCAACAAGAAAAAAAAACAAGCACCCAAAAATCTCTGATGTACCAGGCCGTTCAACTCTATAACAAAATCCCGAAGGAAATTGCTGTGATAAAAAATATTAATAAGTTCAAAAATGAATTAAGAAAATATGTCTATCTCAATTATTAATGTTTCTTTTTTTGTGACTTTATTGAAATATTTAAAGAAAGATTATGTTTGCCAAACAATGTACATGTTTATATGTTTATAAAACTATTAGCATACACGAAGATGTGAGCTAACTTAAGATTAATAAATAAATAAAATAAATGTAGGCCAAGACCGAGTTGTTTGTCGGTCCATCTTCTCTGCTTACTCCTGATGAAACGTCGTGATGGTTAGTTAATTAGCTTAGAATAAAATAACTTTGTACTTAATACCACTTTTTGTGTATATTTTTTTGGATATAAAAAAAACCACCAGCTTCAGTTCACCCTGAACCTTCATCAGGGATATATAAGAACATATTAAATGAATAAAAGAGTTACAGTGTATTTAGGGTAAGATAGACGAGGGAGAGAGAATTATGCTTATATTAGGATCACAAAACTCGTCCACAGGGCATTTTGTCTGTACTTCTTTATTCAGTGGTCACTACAATATCAGTAATTTTAGAATGTGTTAAATCACCACATATTCTTCCAATTTTTAATATTTATATTTGGGTTTGATCATGAATACTACTTATTATATTCTTATAATATATATAAATAAACAACGTACGTAAAAGCCCAATGGATATATAAATAAATAAATAGGTATTTCTCTCTCAAAAATTATCTCTCTGTAAGTAAAAAAGTTAAAAAAATAATGGTCTCAAGTGGGTTCCTTGAGGAACTCTTTTCACGTTAAAATATGGAGGTTAAATTAAAACTTGCACGGAAAATTTGATTTATATTAAGAAAACATTGAGATCTTCAAAACCTGAGTATCAAATAAGACATCTCCTTCGTCTCTTGAAATTTATCTACTTCTACTTTCTCTTATCCCAAAATTCACAGCATTAGCACAATATTAACTTAAATTCGTAGATAAGTCAAGGCAAGCTAGCGGCATGTATCCGGGAGTATTTTGCAAGCCGGCTCGCATAAATACGAGGGGCTTTATAAACGGACTGCCGGAGTGTAATTAGAATTATTTATTATTATAATGCCTGACTTTAGTGCCATGATTAATACGGTAATTAGCCGGTGCTAAAGGTAGACCTGCACGGGAACATCTGTATCGAATGAGGCAATGAGGCTAAGGCTAAGGTGAATGGCGACTAAATTGCTGAAAATTATCTTGCAAAATATTAACTTTGAAATAAATAAAATAGAAGTGTACGCGTTTACACCACTGCGTTTGAGTTTGAAGCAAACTAGTTTTAAGTGAATTATTTTCTTGATCTGTCTAAAGCCTTTGAAACTATAGAATCCTTAATTTGAGGAATGTTTATGGCTGTTGCAAGTCGTAGAAGAACAATATTGGCTATTCAGATTGGGTTACAAAATACGGCTAAAGCCATTTCTAGCAACGTCTCACAACGAAGGGTGGTTGTGATCACAAATATTATCTGTGAATAGGTTTGTGGTCCTGTTCGTAATTAACACAACTATTTGCCATGGCTGGTTAACAGTTAGGATTAAAAAGGGTTTTTTACTTACCCCTGGTCTTTTGGTACACGTCTTGTTGCGAATCGATTTTATGGCCATGAGGGACATCGCGGGTGGTAATCACTGTACAAGTCTCCGTAATAGATTCGATACTATACTCACTGAGAGAGCACAAGTTAGAGAGTGCTTTATTATATCTTTATATAATCATCTCTTATAATATATCTTTAAAGGGTGAACCAGCTAATAAATCTTAATAGTATCTTTGAAGACAATTCTATTGTGGAATAATTCATGTGAATAATAGTTAATAATCTAATTTATGGGGTGAAACAACCCATTCCCATCCCTAAAACAAACAACCTCTCAGCTGGAAAACAATCGAAGATAAAATTAGTTATCATATTGCCTTCTAGATTTGTGTCTCTATTGTGCCGATTATAAAACGGCAGAGAATACATTACGACATAATATCTATCTCTAATAACATTGCATACTATTGTAAAATTTAACTACTCTTTATGATAATGCATTAAAAATTGTCATATTTGCTAATCATTCTCTAACAATAGTTAAAAGATTATAATATATTCCTTGTTAATAATTTAAATACTTTCGATAAGCAGCACTACCGCAGAGCTTCTAATTCATACTTGGATGAAAACTTTTGTTTCAAGAAACCATAATGGAGTCAAACACACAAAGTAAAATAAGGAAATGAAAATGTGAGTATACCTATTGTTATGAAACGGAATGCATAATCCTAATTGGAGAAGCGAATGAAGAAATATGATCGTAAATACTAAGGACTTTGGTGCACAGAATTTTAACAGTTCGTCAAATTTCAAAGTAAATTTCCAAACTTTGTAATAGTTGTATTCAAATGTTGTTATTATATCATTATTAGCTAGTTGTTTTACGTAACAGAACTAATAAGAGAATAAATAAAACTTTCACAGAACTTGAAAATATTCTTTGAAACATGATAAATTGTTCGAGTTCCGTCAAACAACTGACCCTCAGATGAATGAAATGAAATGGCCTGATGAAATGAACAATGTCAGAACAGATTAAACGAAACAGTGTAAATTCAACATTTTTGAAGTAGACTCTTATCCCATTTATGAAGAGTAGGAAGAGTACTGGACCCAAATGACTTCCTTGCAGTATGCCGCTAGAGGCATGAAATGCTTTACATTTCGTCGCTTTCACTTTTACATTCACTCAGGTAGCTAACGAACCATATCAATTTTTCTTTCCTGTGTATTATTTTTCTATTATCCATCTAATATGTAGCCCCCAAAGTTTGCAATGGGGACTACGTGTAGAAATTGCCGGGTGATAGTATCGGAAATATGTATTTCGTTTTCTATGGGCGAGCATTTAAATATGTTTTTTTTTATTTCACTAAAATTAGTTATTGAAAGCGGAATTATTTTAATCATGAGAATAGGTAGTCCTCTAAAATAATGATTGTTATTTCTTCGTTATCCTCCAATAAGGGAAATAATTCTGTATAATTTATCAGTGTTTAGTTAGTGCCTAATCTACATAGAAATGTAGTGTTGAAAGCTGAGAATGGTCCATTACTCTGTCGAAACCGTTTACAACTCGTTGCTTGGGAAGACGTTATTGTTACAAACACGATTATGGTGTTTAATTATTATTCTATGAGATGTTAATTCATTGGATTGGAATGTTATTAATTTACCTACGTAAATTATTGAGAAGTAAAGTTATTGTAAATTAGAGATACGGATCATTCTCGTAATAAAAGTGATTTTCGTATAGCAAAATACTAAAGTTTTGAATCATTTCAATTGGAATTGACCTTCAAATTTTTTTCAAAATTAGCGCCTGGTGCTTAAATGAAAATAAATGACATTTTTTCTTCTTTAATGTTACAACTATAAGTTTGTCCATTAATCAACACTGTCATCGGCAGCCTTGCGTCTGAATCTAAATCTATTATCAGATTGTGACTTCAGCAAATTTTGCAGTACTGACATCCATTCAAAACTCATAGTTAACATTGAGAATATGGTATCCTCATTTGGAGTATGTTGTGAGGCTTGAAGATGGGGAAGAGAAGGTGGAGAAGTACCTCGCTATTCAGATTTGTTTACCGAACACGGCTAAAGCCATTTCAAGGAACATTTATACCATTGTCTCTGACTGTCTCTCTTACAGTTGCATGAAATTGTACATCGCCACCCCATTTGATTTTCAAAATCATTTTTAAATACAGTTTTGTTTGGAAATACACGCCCAAATTGGGCTTCTATTTGAATCACGAAACACGCCCACTAGGCAGTAAATTGCTCAGTGTGACCGAGGCTTAAGATATTTCTGGCTAAAAACTAGATATTTCTATTTGAAACGTCCTTTGAAAAAACAATAAAAATATTGACAAAAGTTATATATGAATGTCTTTTTTACGTCATATTTCAGAAATCATTGCCTGAGCGGGTGTCTCCCTCGAATCGCCTGACTGGAAAAGTATGATTCAAAGCGACAAATTCCCGGAAGTGGAGAGTGGTTCAACGTAAAGATATTTTACGTCACATTGGTTTAGTACGGAGTGGAGTGCAAATGCACTCCAAGTAACCTCTGTACACTTAAAGAACTAGAATATACGATGTATTTTTCAATTTGTTCTTCGCAAATAATGATGAAAAGAATATCCATCGTCGTAGATTTTAACCAACAAAATGGGCTGTCGTATAAATATAAAAACTCCGTGAACTTTACATTGCAGTTTCAATAAATTTAACCAATGGATCGATTTTATTATAAACTGTATGTAACTCTGAAGTAAGGGTCTGATGAGTAATAAAGAATATACGAAGGTCGGACGAGATATAAGAAAATTTATTAAGATAAATAACTTTAGGGGTTTGTTCTATGCTATGTAACCATATCTTACAATTAACCCCTTTTCAGAATGGACTAAAAATGCTCAGTGTCTAAACCTTATCACACTAACCTAACAAAATCAACCTCAACCTTAACGAATGCAAACAACAAGTGGAAATAAAGTATACGTATCATTTTTGGTATTCCACAAGGATGTGTATTGAGACCGGCTCTATTGTTAATGTATATTTATGAATTCTTCTTTAAAAGAAAGTTTATCACAAAATTCGTTTTTTTTTACGAATACCTCGCAGTAACGCACGAATCCCGACTGTTCTCAACTGTCTGCGACCAGTGGGATTATGACATCCCTAATTTGGGTGTGTTTAAAGGCTGAACGTAGTATGGAGAGCAAGGTAATAAGGAGAGGAAGGTGAAGAAGTATCTGGCTATTAAGATCTAGTCACCAAAGACGGCCATTTCAAGAAACTTTTCAATTCTGAATGGTGGTCTTTAAGAAACCGAGAGTATTTTCCCCCATGGAACGTGCCGCAAATTCAGGAGATTTTTTATTTTTAATTGAATTGATTATGAAACAACATAAATTAATCCATTAAATCTGCTTGCACACGCCGGAATTAGAACCCTTGACCAAGGAGAACGTGACAAATATAATAATTAATTATTATCTGTTGGTGTCCTCAAAATTCATTCACCAAGTTAATTAATCTCTCACAATACAGAATACTCTAATATATTTCACTCAGTGAGAGAATGTAAAAGAAAGACAAAAAAAAAATTCTGTTTATCTTATAAATAATATTGTTTCATGAGCCGTCAGAATTGTCAACCTCTAAACTTTCGCAATGAAAGCAAGAAAATACAAAGACTCACAACGAAAACACCAATGAAATACTAAGAAGTGCTGTAAAATAATGGCGCAAGTGTCTTTACAGCGATGGCGCCCGGAAACAGGAGCCATCACGTGATTGACGAGCGCCGTCACGTGATCCCCAAGCCGGAAGTGCTGTGTCACTGATCTCGGAACCGGAAGTCCGAGAAGCGCCAGCGGAGGGAAACACCCGGGATCACAGTTAAAAAATACAGGGTTTATTGTATATTCTTTTCGTTTTTGGTCTTGTTGGTATTATGATTGATGTATTCTCAAAAATACCAACTATTTTGTCAGTTGATTGTCAGAAATCACATCTATATTATGAAAAATCTTTTACCTTATTGGGTACATTCTTGTTAAATGGTATATATTTCAAAGTACGAGTTTTAGTCATAAATATTTAGGGGAATATGGAGGGGTTAATTTTTGTTTGTCATCTAAGAAAAATTCCACGATAACGTTTTTTATAACAAAAAAAGTCTAATTACAAATAAATATATATATATTGTGATGAAAATTGTCCAGAGTAATCGGATTACAAAATGACCAACTTTACAAATCTTAAACAACTGGACGATCTGCAAACAAGAAATTAATCATAATTTTAGGTACTAATGAAAAAAAATGTTTTTTTGTAATAATCAATCACCCCCTAAACCTTCAATCCGTGGCTATCTCCATAACCAGGCTGAAATCTGACGACTAAGTATTGATGCTTACTACTCAATTAAAAGAACTTAATTGGTTTGTTGTATATTAATTATATTATAATGTAATATATATCTGTTCGATACCTGAACTTAATAAAATACACGTTTAATCGATTTAAAATAATATGGAAACCAGAAAAATATTTCATAGAAGGCAAATCACCAAAACTACATTACTAACGCTACTCTAATTAGTAGGATTCAACAAAGTGCAGGTATAGATTACCCTTAATTCTTTAAATAGAGTCAATAAATATATCAATAGTAACACCAAATTTGTTGCCCAGATCATGCATCCTATTGGTTAGTGAGTGTGTCTGGTAGTTGATTGTGTATGTATTTCAGAAGAATGTTATATTTTGTCTTGTATTTGTATTCGGCACATGGAATTTAATAGTGGCAACGATCTGGCAACATCTCTGTGTAACATAACTAGGTCTGACATAATTCTCCTTTCAGACAGTGTTATTAGATGTACTTGATTCATCATACCGACGTAATAAATGTATTCAATTGAAATTCTAAGCTTAAAATTTACATACCTAAGAAATTTGTGATAAACCCTTTCTATATTGCTAGAGTAAACTTTATACAATATGGAAATAAAATTAATATAATGTAGATATCATTTAGGCAAACCATAATTTTTAATGAAATCAATACCGTTACAGCTTTGGTTCGACAAAAAAATGTCTCAAACAATCTTTTTGTAGCACTATAACGACATTTATTTAAAGTTATTATTAGTATGGTTTCTTAAAGAAATACCGCATACATTCTCGAATGAAACTAGAAACAATTGTAAATGTATACTATTTATGGTGGGGTACACTATGAATCATTAAAATGGCAACCAAATTGAACAGAAAATAAAACGTACAAATAAATTTACATGTAGACGAAATGCAAAAAGGTCAAGCTAAAATAAGAAATTCCTGCACTCAGTCAATAAGTAATCATTTTTAATTCGAACTGTAGGTATGCTTGATAGAATCCACCTCACCAGATCAATGTTTTATCTGCTAATACGACTCTTAGTTGAAAGTGGCAATCGATGGATTGTCTATAAAAATTTCATTGAAAAACATCATCTACTGTGCATCGATGTTTACTGGTAGTTTCGTAAGTTCTTCCAGCTCATGGGAATAACTGGGAGTATCGCTCAAACATTAAACCTGCCAACTGCCCATAGATTTAAAGCCTATTTCCTGCCACGGACCAACACTGAATGCACTGTACAAATATACAAATAACCTCCTTTATTCGTCCGAAGGGAACGATAAATTCGTGTGCATTGTTATTTATTGAACTAAACGTAAATGTGGGTGGAAAGAGGCGATGCAGTGAGTGGTGGTTTACGAGAAAGACTTGACTTAAACCAAATATACCGATTTTTACTTAATCATTTACTTAATTATTTTTAAAAGTAATTAGTACACCTCATTAAACCAGTCGAGTTAAATAGTAATAGAAATTCCTATATAAAAATGTCATGCAAGAGAAAAGCAAATAGAAACAATTAACATTTAAAAGTACTCAGCCCACGTAGTGCTATATCCGTCACCAGATGACACATCCTCACATTCCATCTCCTTTTCTTATTATGGTCAAACATTTATATATCTATCTATCTATAATAATAATAATAATAATAATAATAATAATTGGATAATTTGTAGAGCGCCGTTTTTGTGAAAAATCATCTCAAGGGCGCTGTACAATTTATTTCCTAGGATCTACATTTGTTATATATATGTCTGTGTGTATTTATGTCCGTCTGTCTGTCTGTATTTCTATCTATATATGTATCTATCAATCTATCTGTATATCTATGTCTATCAATCTATTTACATAGGTTTATCTATCTTTCTTTCTATATATTCACATTTCTCTCTGTCTATCTTTCTGTATGTCTGTCTGTATTTTTTTATCTGTCTGTCATCCTCACATTCTATATCCTTTTCTAATTATGATCAGATACCAATATATCCATTTATTTATCTGTTAGTCTTTTTGTCTGTTTTTTTGTCTATCTATCTATTTGAATAGAAAGTTAAAAAGTATTTATATAAATAAAATGGTTTGATTTTTACACAAAAATTTATACTTTTATTCCTGGATTGAGAAAATTTTGCATACTTGATCTTATAGTCTTTTTGTCTGTCTTTTTGTCTATCTATCTATTTGAATAGAAAGTTAAAAAGTATTTATATAAATAAAATGGTTTGATTTTTACACAAAAATTTATACTTTTATTCCTGGATTGAGAAAATTTTGCATACTTGATCTTCAAATCAAGAGGAAGGTCACGGTTTTTATTAACTTTTGAAATCCTGTATAAAAGCCGAGTAAGGCCGGGAACTTTAGCTAGTATATAATATAAATACAGATTTAGGAAGAGAGAACACCGAGCTTTCTAACGGCTTATTTCCAACTCGCCAAATAATTCAATATCTATTAGTACTTCAATCAACAATTTCAAATCAGTTCTCTCCTTTACATCAGATGATTTTTTATGTATTAAATTATTTTCATGCGTATGGAGTGCCGTGAAATTCCGCCACATATTTCTAACGAAACAAAAATAAATTTACATTCTGTACATATACGCTACAATCGTATTACAATATCTGCACTGAATAGGTATTTCATGGTTTACTTGAATGCAATTCAATCAGTGATGCCACACAATCATCTCAGAAATTAATCTAAGCAATTACAGTGGCAATTATCAATACTAATCCACTAGATTGGAGCCACTACAGCTAATTTCAATTGAAGTCCACAGCACCCCACATCACCTTACAGCCCTCCATAACTGTTGTGCAGTGCATTCATAAGTAAAAAGCTGCTAAAACATTTAAAATAATGTAATGTAATGTAAATTGAATTTAATTTAAATCGAATTTAATTTAAATTGATTTTAATTTAAATTGAATTTCATCTAAAATGAATTTTATTTCAAATGAATTTCATTTATGTGAATTTCATTTCAATTTAATTTAATTTAAATTGAATTGAATTAAATTTAATTTAAAATGAATTGAACTGAATTTAATTTAAATTAAATTGAATTTAATTTAATTTAAATTGAATTGAGTTTAATTTAAATTAAATTTAAAATAAAATTTTAATTTAAAAATAAATTTGACAGTTTAGCACGCGGAAATGGGAAATCAACAAATGGAGCATTTAAAATTAAAGTGTATAAACAATTTGATTTTTTCTTATGCAAAAACTATAGTAATCAAATAACTTACATAACATTTATTATGTTTTTACCTGCTCTGTATTATCATCTATTTATCTTATAATCTGCCTTCTTAAGTAAATAGTTATGTATAAAATTGACAATCTGGCAGAAATGGGTTTAAGTATGTCTATATTCTTTTTACTTTAAAATTTTATCTTTTCACCCTAAGTATAAGATTAAAAAAATATATATTTAAATATAAGTATGTAAATATAAGAATTTATCAACAATTGTTTAACCAATTCACATAAATATTTAAAGCAATATTACATGAATATTTCAAATATAATCATACAAATTACAACAAAAAGTATATACGTGATAACAGTAAGTGAATGACAGTAAGAAAAAATGCAGCAACTAAATAAACTAACTGTTTTTTTTCCTATGATTATGACAACAGTAAGTTTAACATCATACATGAAAATATTGTACATATTAACGAATTTCAAATTTCAATTTTTTTATTTGTGGATTAGGTGCTTATTAACCTTGAGGGGTACTCCTCAGTACTTCACAGAACCCCACAGTACCCTACAGTAAGCTACTACACCCCACAACATCCACTGTATACAACCCTCCAAGGCGAGATCGGTTCGCTATGTGAACCAGATTACTGCAGGTCAGAGCCTAAGGGGTTAGAGGTAGTGAAAATAAAAATTATCGCTTCTTTCTAACCCCATTTCGAAGTCTTAGACCTCCGGGGCTGGGAAAATTTTCGGCGGATGATGTATAAGGGTAGTTTATTTGAAGGGCAGGTTTTAATAGTGAAATTTGCACATTTATCTTGTTCTCTCGGGTGATATTGAAAGCAGTTTGGCACGAAATCGGTACTTAGGAAGTTGAGTCTAAAACTGCAGTCAGGTAGAAATACTGTTAAGGCTTTGGTTGGTGCATTATGCGGTTGCATTTAATATTTGGTTAAACATTTTTACAAAAAAAATCTTAACATCGTGTCTACTAAACTATATGAAAAATCCCACTCTCATTCAAACTCCAGAACAATATTAAACATAAATTTAATATTTTAATTCAAATAAAAAGCTGGATATAAAACATGGGGAGATCAGAAATAGAAAATAACGTGTTGGAACACGGTATAATTTAAATGTACTAAAAGTTTATCAGGAAACCTGTTAATTCATTCGTTTAAAGCCTGCAATCCTGTTTTTAACCGGATTATCAATAATTTGAAGAGATTATCTAAAAAATAACAATAGGTACGCATTTTTCTCCGTGAAAGCGATAAAGGTTTTTATCGACAATGTAGTTTACTCGATAACGTTCCCGACCACAAATGCAGAGCGTTGACAAATAAACAACAACTCACATCGACTAATTCTGCTTAGTTTAGTCAATGAGCTAATATTTATTGTTTCGCTTCAATTTTTTTTAGTTTGCAAAAAAATTCCTGCACACTAAAAAAACTATATTTAAAAAAAATCTATTATTTAAAAAAATAAATTATGTGACACCTCACAAGAGCGTTCCTGTCCGCACAGTGTGAGGCGTTTCGCCCCCCGGTGGGCTCCGTTGTGAGACGAGTTAAGGTAGGGGCTATAGGAATGGATTTATTAATTCGGGTCTTGAAGAGGCCCAAATTGTATGAAGGAGGAAAAGCAGATACTGGTAGTTCTTTCCCCATACCAGTCGTCTTACATAAAAAAACGAGTCGAAGAAGCAGCCCGTTCTCAAGAAGCCAACATTAACTATGAACAGGTATTCCGCTCGTGTATTTCAAGTTTCCATGCTGCTAGTTCCATTAAAATACATGTAGAATAGACTCAGCATGCCCACATTTCGTCTGTGCATTAGAGATGGCAATTGGTCTGTTAACAACGGATCATTAATTAGACGATTCGCCCTCCTTTGCACAGAATCAAGTAGGTCAATCAAGTATTGTGGGTCTCCAGCCCAGAGGTGTCTCCCAAATTAAATTGGAAGTTACTCTCAGTATTGCCCTGGTGTCTATTGACAACCATTCACAATTAAAAAGTTGCTTGAAATGGCTTTAGCCGTGTTTGGTGACCATATCTGAATCTCTCAACTACCTTCAGCCTCACAACTTACTTCGAAATGGAGATGCCGTTGTCTCACTGGCTTCAAACACTTGGGAGCAGTTGGGACTCTTGTTATGGTGATCCATATAAAAAATTTGGACAACTTCCTATTTACTGTAATTTAGTTATTGATTCGTGGAACTCTATTTAATTTTTTTTTATTCAAATTAAAAATATATCAAATAGAAGATATATACGAAAACTTCAGCGTTCAAGGCCATTATCAAACTGTGGTTAAGCCACATCGAGACGACTTATTTACATCATTTTATTTACCTTATTTTTATTAGTATGATATTTTAAGTGATTTATAAATATTTTCGATTTAAAACGACTAACTCAAATCAATTGGGTGAAGCACGTAGGTACTGATGAGTGCCTCAAAACACTTCAAGACATTAAAGTATATTGCTGAAATATTTTAAGCACATTCTTTGCTTTGCAGTTAAGATTCAAGTAACTCCTTATTCAAGCGTCTTTACACTTAAAATCTGAGAAACCCACCTCGTCTAAAGCGAAATCCGCCACTGCGAAGTATTAGCACCCAGCCTCGTGATAATAATATAATATTATTAACAGGCACGTTCTAGAACCTGCAGCCTCGACTGGGTGGTGAATTCCATGCCATAAAGCAGGGGGTGGGGAACCTGCGGCCCGCGGGCCGGCTGCGGTTTTTTTATGCTACCCGCGAGCACTTTCACGACCATAAAAAAAATACCTAGAACGCGGGAGTGGTGTTCTTTCACGGTGATTTAGATACATTTTTAAGATATTATTACAAATCCCAGAGAAAGATATAACATAGCTGAAAGGTTCTTAGGTTTGCACCTACGTTGCTAAAAAGCAGTTCAGATTCAAGTAAATAGGCGATCCAACATTACTTTTTAAATTAATTATAATCGTTTATTCTTTTATTATTCAGAAATTATATGTGTAATATGAAATTACGAGTGTAATGCTGATTAAACTGGGGATTCGCTTACAGATAATATTACAGTGGTGGATTTATCTGCACACGCATTTCGAAGGAAACCATTCTCGTGTTTTAAATGCATTTATAAAATTCTAATTGTAGACTTTATGCTGCCAAAATTGGAGTAAACTGTTTTCGTGTTCTGGGTGTAGTTTTAATCAGAACTTAGGACTCGCACAAAGATTCAATCTTAAGTTAAAAGCATTTGTGTCTTTCGAATGATTTGTTAAAATTCCAGTTGCGGATTCATCTGCTGAAGCATGTCGTAAAAAGCATTCGCATGCTCCGAGTGGAATTTAAATTCTAGTTTCTCACCATATGCTGCAAAATTCTGCGGAAAACCATTTGCTTTTACAAAAATCTATGCGCGCCCGCGGGTGTTACTACAAAAATCTAAATGTACCCCGACGGTGAAAAGGTTCCCCACCCCTGCCATAAAGGCACCACAGCACCTTGTGACTAGGACTGGTGTGGCATAAATACCCGAGGCTGTCTCGCCTCCCATCGGTGCCAGAGCTGTGAACTATTGGGGGTCAGACCATTAACTCTGCCTTAACGGGTAGGTTGTGCTAGTATTTGATTATATGCATATTGCATATTGGATAATATCATCATTTTGCTATCAGATATGAGGTCAGTTTAATTATGCTGTTATTGGAAAATGCAGCTTGTGGAATTTTGTATCAATATCATGTTTGGGAACTTTTTCCAAAGTTTGTACATTGCGTTTTTATATCCCACCATTTAAAGTAGGTACATATTATAGAATATTGAAATGTTAAATGTTTTGAACAAAGCACATTCACTTTTTTTGTTGTTTGTTTTTGGGGTGTTATGCCGTGTTGCGCTAACTCCTTCTTTAGCCGACGTTTCGGACAGCGTTGTAGTGTCCATCATCAGGGCAGATCCGGTAGATCCGAAGATATATCTTACCGGATCTGCCCTGATGATGGACACTGCAACGCTGTCCGAAACGCCGGCTAAAGAAGGAGTTAGCGCAACACGGCATAACACCCCAAAAACAAACAACAAAAATGCTTTTGGCCGTGAGAATCTAAAAAAAAAAACCTACACATTCACTTTATTTAGTCACTCGAGTGATTTTCGACATATTGTGGTGAGTTTGCAAAACGCCTTGAGTGATCGCACGCCATAGTGTGCCATTTTTGAGTCGCAAAATTTTTTTTTCTATAATTCTTAAAAATATAAGATAAACGATAAAATATAGGTGAATTTATTGACTAAATAGCACTATAATCAGTTTATATATCTCCCTATTGAAATTCAGAGGTACGATTTTTTTATTGAGGTCGAGAAATTTCCAATGCCAGTCACTCAACTCGATGTTCCAGTTACTGACACGAGCACTCGATTGTTTAGTTTATTACTATTTTGGAACCTATTTATTTTAATACCATGAGGTAAATAGTTTTCCTGAGGGCCTTATTTCATCTTTCGGAATGCTGAGTAGGGGGAACTTTTTTGAGGAAAGGAAGTTCTGGGAAGTAAGAAATCATGAGAGGTTGGTAGGAATGAAGGGAACAGAGTATCCAGGAGTGAAGGACGTATGAATATATCTTTCCTGCTATGGCGCAAACCAGCTTCTACCGATCTGGCAAGCCACACAGTTGGTAGGCAGGCGCATCCTGAACACACCTCACCCGATGAACCCGGACACCCCTGTTAAATAACCAAACGTAGCGAATCACTTTGGCAAATGGCAAAGGTTTTGATTATCCAATAAATGGTTCCCGGCGCGGCGGTACCCCAGCCCGCCTCCGAAATTAAAAATAAATAAATATGGGAGTTTTAAAACAGTTGATATTATTAGTATTAATGTGACTAGGCTAATGTATCTGCATCATCCATATTAAATTGTACACAAAATACAATTATTGGTTTTAAATTATTTTTATAAATATAAACCAAATTCACACAATATTACCTACAATCTAAATCCACATATATATTATTATTTTGCTTCTGTGAAAAAACTGGCTTTTGTCGAAATAATTAGAGAACTTGATTAGAACTCTCAAAGAACACCGAAGAATATCTACTGCTGTGCCATTATTAACACTCCGTAATAATAATTCAGTTGAATATTATAATTTCAGAAGCAAATTTAGAAATAATTTCAAAGGTGATTCCAGAGGTAAAAAGCAAACAAGGTTAAACAAATTCCTTAGCATTCATTTGAAAATCCCCGTGACCTAATTTACGCGTTTTTCGAGTTATTTTTTAATGTCCTTTAATGTCCTTTTCTTTTCTTTTTTTATTTTTCCAAGGGGCAGGACCAACCTACCAATGATCATGCCTTTGGGGAGAATAACTACTTTGTTAAATCACATTTCTTCTGTGATTGACATTTTCAATTTGAACCAAAGAGAATTTAAGACGGCAATAAGCATACTATTTAACAAATCTGGTTAATCAGATAGTATTGATGTACTTACCCATGCAAATAAATGTATGTACTTACTTCTTATAAACTGTAATTTATAAACTGTTATTTGTGAAATGTAAATGGCTTATACTGTTTTTCACAATAAATCAATAAATAAATAAATAAATTTAATTTTATCTATTATACTTAAAATATTCAATAATTTGCATTATTTAATGGATACTTACATAAGCGGAATATTTTTTTGAGACAGGATAGTACAATTAGTTATTTATTTTAATGTCAATCTGAGATAAATCAAATAGCGTATTATATCTATCATACACTTATATTTATAAAAAATATTTTTTGTCATCGTTAATCGCTATTTTACGATTTTGTATCGGATCATTTATACATTTGGTATTTTGGGATTACATGGCTATTCCCATTTGGATAGATTAACCTATATTTATTTTATCCGTTACTTTTATTTCCATAGAAATCTACCGATGTAATGGGCTGTATTGGAATAATGTTGGCAAATGTCATAAAATAAAGCAATAAAGAATAAATGGAAACATTAAAGGACATTAAAAAATAACTCGAAAAACGCGTAAATTAGGTCACGGGGATTTTCAAATGAATGCTAAGGAATTTGTTTAACCTTGTTTGCTTTTTACCTCTGGAATCACCTTTGAAATTATTAAAAACTACCAATTACTTTTTTTTTTTTTTTCATTTTTTTTTTTATAATATAATATTGATTACATTTTATGATTTTGACTGTAATTATTATTTGTAACTTGAAGTTTTTTCAATAATTAATTGGAATAAATGTTGGAATAAATTCTCTTCTAAAACAAACTGATTGCAATCCTTAAAGCACAGGCGTCAGGTGGGTATGCTGTTTGTTCTTCCAGTATTACAATGGAAGATGTTCCGAGGAACGTAGTTCACTACGCTCGGTGACTTAGCAGGAGTTCCCAGGTTCTTGGTGTGAGGATTGTCTAGGTCTTGGTGGTGGATGCATCCGCCCACCTATTTTGCGGCGAGTCGGATTTGGAGAGACTGGTGGAGAGACATATTTTTACCTTTCCAGCAGGACTATCTCCACCCATCGTCTTGCACCGCAGATGGAGGGATGGATTCATAAGTCACTCTTAGACACACTGATTCTCAGATTTCTACCCAACCCTCATAGCTTTTCCCTTCCTATAACTTCCTTTCCTTCAAAAATTTAGTAGTCATTAAATTTAGGCATCGCTTCGCAGGTTTCCAGTGTGAACGAAATTTACCAACGACCAAGTGTAGATTTTAGGTATTACTGCTTCTCGTTGCATATCCAACATGAAAAAAAAATTCTGACGGAATTATTTTTAGCTCAACAAAACTATCTTAGCTGTCAAAACAATTCCCAGCTTTACTACGGATTTTTAAAGTTTTCAAACTACTGTAAAAATATCATGAAAGACGTCAAATCGTTGTTTTTTTTATATCATTCTACAAAAAAATATGAACATCAACACAACCTACAGTCAAGAAATATGAAGATATGGAAATCAATAAACACGAAGACGAGAAAATTATCAAACACAGTCAACAAACATGAAAATGATGTAACACCAACACGACAACCTGAAGTCCGCATAGGAACAGGAATCCCTAGTGAGGAGGACTACGAATAAACTATGCCACTATGCTTTAAATTTAAATAGTCATGTATTTGTATGTAGTGTCTGTGGTGGACGACAAGGATTTGATTTATATACAACAAACAAGAGAAAGATCACTGAAAAACCACCCTTCCCCTTTCTTGTAACCTCGTAATGAAATTTTGAACACTTTTAGATCTGATTTTTTAAAAAATCTTCGTAAAGCCCGGGCATTGAAGTTACCCACCGCTTTCCCACCCCGGTATAGGTGACTTATGGTCACCCCTTCGGAGTTCTCGCAAGAATCTAATTTTTTTGAATAAACGGCTCTACAATTTAAAGTGAAGCTAGACCTTCAATGTCCCGCATACGGTGTTAGGAAGCGGTAATGCGAGCGCTTACAGGTACTAGTCTAAGAACAACACAGAACAATAAGCATCAAACAATCAGGTAACAAGTATCAGGCAAATAGTTGGTGGAGGGAACCCACACTCCAGTACCTTTAAACACAAAGAAGAAATAAGTGACATAATAGAGTGACGGGGGAGTTTCGCCGAACCACGACTGGCAGTCCTGTTGAGAGATTGGTGGTGGTTGGGGCGACTGGCGCAGGTCAGGACTTCCACACCCCTTAGCCGACCACCCGGTGGAGCCCTGAAGATAAGTATGGGAAAAAGAGGGATAAACCCTAAAGAACCTAGGGGAAAGAAGCGTCAGGAGGTCGGAGGCAGGGTGGAGGTTACCCCAACCCGCACAGTCGCCCCTCTGATCACCAACGCTCCTCAGGGGTGGCGCAGGTGATTGGCGGAGTCCCCCGGTAAAAAAAAGGAAATAAAAGAAGCTCCAGCAAGGAATGCGGGGACGAGGCCCGTTGTCCAACCCCTATTGGGGAGAAGTAAACAATACAAGACAAACAACGGAGTTCAGTTCTAGCCTGTAAACTCGTTGCCGTTACTGAAAAAAGAAAAAAAAAAACGAAAAAAAAAAACGAAAAAAAATACATATAAAAGAAGAGAAAAGAAAAGAGAAAAGGAAAACAATAAACAATCCAAAAGTGCCACTTAAGGACATCGGTAGATTAAGTAAAACAAAGTAGAAAGTGTAAAAATAAAATCTGCATAGTCTGTAAAGAGGACAGCATGTGAAGTATAAGATAACAAAAAAGTAAAACATAAGAAAAGAAAACTGAAAATAAGAAGAAAAATAAGAGACAAGTTATTTAAAAGAAATGTAAACGAAAGAAAATCATCTGCAGCAGCTGGTACAGTAAGGAAAGAAAAATAAGAAGAACAGAATAGCATAAACAATAATCGGAGAATTTTAAAAGAATTAGTCATGTAGCAGGAGCAATACACCAGGGGTTCTCAGTTATCACGCTAGTCAGCGACTCTAAGCTCAGACCATCTCTCAACCCAGATCCTAGTAAACTTCCTCAGACATTCGAAATTGACTCTGTTAGAAACAAGATCGGTGTTCCACACCGGTCTAATGGGGACATTCAGACCGTCTATCATTTCGTCTCTGGCATCCTTCAAGATCTCACAGTGCCACAGAATGTGCTCGGCCGACTGGTAAGTATTGCCACAAGCGCAATTGGGATGGGTAGACAGGGCAAGGCTGTGAAGCCTCCCCCTGAATTCCCCATGTCCTGAGAGGAGCTGCGTCATGTGATGGTCCAGTTTGAGGAAGGCCCCTTCCATTCTGAGTTTAACTGATGGGAAGAAGGAAAAGGTCCATCTTCCCATGCTCGACCTATCCCAACGGACCTGCCACTCTTTAAGCGAAAGGTCCCTCATCGTCCGAAGCAGTCCAGGGAGAGTTCCCGGTCCACCTGGTGTCAGAACGACACCAAGATGGGTTGCCGGGGATCCTCTGGAAAGTCTCTGCTTGGTTAAGACTTCCCTAATCTCCAGATCGATTGGCAAAATGCCGGCCAAAACTGGCAAAGCGTCCGAAGCAACAGTACGGTATGCGCCAGATAGTGCCAGCAAAGAAGTTCGCTGGCCCCTAGTAAGAGCGAGGAGTATAAGGCAGTTATCCAGGCGGTGCTCCCAAACAGAGGCAGCATACGAAACTTGCGCAACGTATACGCCCCTGTACAGAGCACGTAGTGCCGGACTGCGTAGTCCCCATTCAGCGGTGGAGAGTCTCCTCAGCTTTAGGAACAGCGCCTGAGCCTTGCTTGAAACATCTTTAACATGAGCCAGAAATGAGGACGATCGATCGAGTGTTACACCTAGGTACTTGACCGTGTCTGCAAATTTGATGTTGGTGTCTCCCATCCGGATGGTAGGGTTTCTTTTTCTACTGAGAGAGCCCTTCATCAGGAGACCCATTGTCTTGTGGGGAGCGAAGGTCATCTTGTTCCTCTCCCCCCATTTAAGGAGGGTGTTCAAACCATCACCAGCCTTTTCTTCAATTTCCTTTCTGCTGTTCCCCGAGACAAGATACATCTTATCATCCGCGTAGTCGATCATGATACATCCTTCAGGCAAGGGTAACCTAGAGGAGTTGTCAAAGTCAATATTCCAAAATTCAGGTCCCAGAACGGAGCCCTGGGGACAGCCCATATTTACTTCGCGTTCTATAGTAAAATCACCATGGGATATCGAGACAGTTCGTCCCGATAGGTAGTTGTCAACCGATTTAAACAGGCGTTTTGGACAATTCCTACTTTTAACCTTTGTGCGTATCATGTCCCACCACGCGAAGTCGAAGGCACCAGTTATATCTAAGAAGATTGCTACAACATACCTCTTTGTGCAGACCTTCACCCAGTTAAGCGCAAACGAAATGGCGTGCACAGTGGATTTACCCGGGACGAAACCAAATTGAAGTTCACTGGGCGGTGATAGTGTACTGCGAAGACGCTGCCGAATAAGTAATTCCAGGATCTTACCGAGGACTGGGAGCAAGGTTATCGGGCGATAAGCCTTTACATCGGTGAGTGGTTTGCCGTTCCCTTTAGGTATAATCCTGAGCACGCCCCTCTTCCATTCAGAAGGGAAAATTCCTCTTCTCAGGCACGATTCCATCACTTGAAAGAGCTCCTCTTTAGCGTGGACCCAGACATGCTTCACTATTTCGCCGTTGAGTCTGTCATGCCCTGGTGCCTTCTTTGGACCCAAACCCTTAATTATAGCACCTATTTCAGCTCTAGTGACGGGAGTGATTCTATCCTCTTGGGCGAGGTCTCTAGGTGGAAGCCGTGCTAGATTTCTAATCTGTTTTTGGTGGTCACTTTCCCCAATTACTGACTCTACAGGGACTAACTTGCCCAAAAGTGTGTTGAGAGTAGAGGCCACGTCCACAGTCTCAGCGTCCCTCCCATCAATATTCCCAATTAAACTTGACAAAAACCGATCCGATCCCTTGCCGGATTTTTCAATTGCTAAAGCCCGGGCAATGCTGGGGATATCAGCTAGTTTCAACTAAAATTGGTCCTTTAGCGAACACGAGTAGTAACCAAATAAATTGAACGTTTATCAAAGCCATTGCATTTACCTGATATCGTTTCAAACGATGTAGTCGGAACTACAAATTTCATTTTGCGAATGCACGTACTGCAATATTGCAATATTACAGGGTATGGCAAGTCTTTGACAATCAAGTAGACCGATTTATAACAAAAATTTGGACCAATAAAAGATCTAAGGGTTGCAAAACACGGGGAAGGGAGGGAAAACGACTGTGGCAGATGTAGAAAATCACTACACAAAAGATAGCACTTAGCTTTAACAAAATCGATGCCTTGAACATGCGCAACTTTTGTTCATTTATCGGCTTGCCTGACGGACGACTTGACGGCTATTGTAAGATAGAATAAACCTAGTCTTCCTTCGTGGGTTGTATTTATAAAAAATAATATAACTTTAAAAGAAAATTCACCTTGGCAGCGAATGCGTACGCCTAAACTTCTGCCAAATATTTAACTTGGAAATTACGCAGTATTTCAGTCCTGTCAAAAAGCCGCCATCTAGAGAAATTACGAATAACGTAACAGACTGCTAGGTACACGGTTTAAAACTTTGCTAAATGGATAAATATGTCATATTTATTTAGCATATAAAACAAAGGGAGTCTGCCGTAAAATATATTAAAAGTTAATATAACTTTTTGTAATATAAATCTGAATGTGAGGTCTACACGAGGTGCAATCTAAAGGGAGCCCCCTGGATGTAAAAAAACCCATTTCGTATGATTTGGTTTTTTCTTATAATAATAATGAACAGTAAAAAATAACTTAGATTAAACACAAAAGTTATTGGACATAAGCAGATATGTAGTGCAGGCGAAATTGAAATTGATGAAGATATTATAGAAAATGTTACTCATATGATATACTTACGAGTTAAGAGTATATTAGATTCCAAACCATACTGAGTATACACAAAAGAAAATTGGAAAGGAGTTTTCTTTTTTGGGAAGAATTAGTTTAAAAAAAATCCGAAAAACTGCAATTATTTGAACAACTGATCAACGATTATTTTATTATGTAATGACTGAGAAGAAAATAAGTTGGAAATTCCCCTAAATAGAGCAATGAGAATTATACCTAGGCGAAATAGATATTTAAAAGGAACTAAATTGGCTAACAATGTAACAGATGCTGAAAACGATGATATTTATACATAAAATAATAAACAACCTATTACCAAAACCATTCATAAAATTGACTGGACAGTGACAGAGTTTACAAATATGTCGGATTATCATCCAGGCGTCGCGCCTGGTCATGGGTTCCATCCCGTGCTAGACCTGTCCTGCATTATGACACTGAGTCTAGCTGCCTACGGGGACAATGGACGTTTCGGATGGATGGAGAAATGGGAAGTCTAATTTTTAACAGGCATTATTGGAATTACTATAGAAGTGATTCCTGGAAATTTTATTGGTAAAATCAACAATATTTCAATATCAATTAAGCAAACAGAGATATTGAACTTTAAAGCAGTTTTTTTATATATCTGTATTTTTTATTAATTGTGTATACCCAAGGAAGCCGGAATATTATAATTTAGCAAAATAATACTTGGTATTCAAATTTTATTAAAAACCACTTTATTTTGATACGTTAGTGATAAAAATAATACTGTAGGTACAATTACAAACATGACAAAAAGGATTATCAAATTAGTTTTTTTATTTATTTTCAAAACATCCTGTATTTATATTCCTATTCGGCCATTCAACCAATTACGTGCCTTGAAAGAAACCCACACTCACGCACAGGTTCACAGATAAGAGTTATATTAATGCATACACAAAGATAAACGGAGACCCACTTTAGTATTTATCCAAATTTAGAATGAAAACAAATTTAATAGTCGTATATATATTTTGATGGACACATCATCAACCACCGAACAGAAAATTTGTAGAAGTGAGATCCATTTTTTGCTGTTGTTACTTTGTAAATATATATATATATATTTTAAATTTCATTTTAGCCATTTTCACTTTACAATGTGTACAACCAAATTTACTATTACCTACTTACACACATTATTACATTTTCATTCAATCCAACTTGAATTTATCAATTGGTGCAGATTTTATGGAGTCATGCAGCGCTTAATAATATTGCATTAATATACAGAAAACTGTTTTGTGTATTGTCTTTGTCCTTTTTTTGGCGGCCTAGTTTAATTCCACGTTTTTGTGTTGTGTCTGTTAATGTCAATGTTGTTTATAATTTTGTTTGAAAACTATTTCAGTATAAGGTTGTTTATTATTTTATGCATACATATCATCGCAATCCAGGTCAGCATCTATTTTAATGATAGCCAGACTAGTTTCTTTAACAATTTAGTTTCTTTTGAAAATCTGTTTTGCATAAGAAATATTTTTAATGCTCTTTAAAATTTGCAACTTATTTTGTTAACATTAAGAAAAAAACAATTGTGTATACACGTTTTCTACTCTATTGCAAAACCAGTACAATTTCCGCATAAAACAACGGTACACAAAAATATAAATAATAAAAAAAATAATATTTTTTATTGTTGAATGGAGACAAAAGAACTAATATAAATACGTTAAACACATATACCTACTTAGAAAACAAAGTCAAATTAATTGTATTAAATAAATTATATGTCATAAAATAATGTACAAGATATAATGATTAAAATAAACAAAATAAAATTAGTAAAACAACGTAATGAAACTGAGTAAAAAGATTTTATACACAACATCTAGTAGAGAAAATACCCATCTGAAATTTTTTTTATTTTAAATGTCGGCGCAATCTGCCAAAAGAAGAGTTTCGATTTTAGATAAAGTTTGATCAATTTCATAGAACGCAAGAAAATTACGTGGCGTACTTGGGGGACACAGACATGCCCATAACACACTTGTGACCCACCAATGGGCCTTTGGTGATACAGGACTTTGTAGGTTTTCAATGAAACTTTTATTAATAAATACGTTTGTATTGATACCAATATATTACTAGTACTTACCTATTAAGCGTATATCCATTGAGGAACACTTGTTTTTGCCTGGAGACCTGAATTTTATTTGGAAACCCAAAATAGAAATAAAGCAGACCCGTGTCGAACCTTTTGATTGCCTTTCAAGTAGTATAATCGAATGAAATCCTTCAATATATCTGTTTTTAAAACTTTAGGCTGAATAAAACCCAATTTTAAGTCTTTACACGATTCTGTTTAAGAGCTGACAACAAACTTACTTGCATATATAATATATGCATAACTTGTAATTAATGGTAGTCACTCTTTCATAGTATCGTGCTGATAAAATACCAAAATTCAGAAAGAAAACGTTGCTCGAAATGGCTTCAGTCGTGTTTATTGACAAGATCAATAGTTATCTAAAATTTTAAACACATCTCACCTCCAAAAAACTTTTTATTAGTTTTTTTCTTTTTTAAGGAGCTGTGTGGAAGGTTTTTTTATGGAAAGGAAGGAGAGGAAGGAGAGGAAGGAGAGGAAGGAGAGGAAGGAGAGGAAGGAGAGGAAGGAGAGGAAGGAGAGGAAGGAGAGGAAGGAGAGGAAGGAGAGGAAGGAGAGGAAGGAGAGGAAGGAGAGGACAGAGAGGAAGGTGGGGAAGGAGAGGAAATATTAGTATATTAGGACAAAATATTTACCTCTGGAGACGATTAGAAATTTACCATTTAAATGAAAGTCGTTAATAAAATAGTGATTTATTTTTGGGTTATTATACCGTGTTGCGCTACCTCCTTCTTTAGCAAAACATTTCGGATAGCATTGCAGTGTTCTTCATCATGTCTTCGGTAACACAGATGTGAAAAGTGTGTGCTCCCGCATGTAGATTTGATACCGTGTTGTTAACTCCAATCCTCTGCTGCTAAAACAGTATAATGTAGAATGGTTTTCTGCGTTCACTTTTGTTGTAGCTGTCCATTATCGGATTCCGAGAACTATTGAGTATAGTCCTGTCGTATTTATTGATATTAAGGCGATGGAATACCTAGTAATGCAAAATCATGTGTTTTTGGTTTGAAAATGTGGTCGCCTAGAAATGTTTCAGATGCTTTAATTAAATACTGCGAGTAGAATACATCCTGGCCTTTGAAATACTCGAGAATTTTTTAGATAAGTTTTTTTATAAGTCCAGAAAAAAATAATGTATAGGGCCTATGAAAACTGCTTTAAAGTGCAAAATCTCCTACTTACGAACCCATTTTCGGTAGTGATTTTATTTTTTAATGTTGCAAATTAAGTTATTTATTAAATGATCGGAAAAAAAATAAATATTTATGCCTGAACATCCACACAATAAAATAAGGGGCATCTTTGGCCATGTTTTTTTCTTGCATAAATCAAAACAGGCGGATGGTGTTAAACGGGAATTTAAACCTTATCGCCATCTACGTAAGGGGTGTTATTGATAGCGGCTCGACTTAAAATATTAGACGACGTAGTGCATCGCCTTAATGGGATTTTTATGAATTTCAAATGCCTCCGTATTTACTCGTGCTCTATGTGATTTGGGTCTTCCCAGAACTTTAGGAACAAATCCAAAGTAGTGGCCACATTCAATTAAACGCTCGCCAATTGCCGATTTATCAGGGTGGCCGAGTTTACGTGCTCGTTATTAATAAATATTTAAAAATTACGACATCCGCCAAAATAAAAAAAAGTTACACGTTTATAATACGGAATTAATTAAAATATATTTTGATAACTTCTTAATCGCTTGTCTGATTTTATAACACTTATGACCCGATTTCGAAAATTAAAAGTGAATCGAAAATAAATAAATTTACGCTGGAATATTTCACGCATGGATTCATCGACAACCGAAATTAGTACGTTTTATGTTATGTTTTTCCATGACCAATCGATATTTAATCCAGCAACATGTTTCATCAGTGTTCTCGGTACTGGTAAATAATTTCAGCATAATTTATCTTTAAATTGAACAAATTCCCAATAATTTAAGTTTTATACGCATCTTGGAAAATACGCCTCAAACTTCTGGGGATTATTATTACACTGAATAGTCAGCCAAACGTAATCGATGTCTACAATAAATCTTACTTAGCAGAAATGCGATATTTTATATCGGTATTTTGAAAGAACCAGTGGGTCCTGTGCTTTAAAGATATTACAGTATTTATGATTTATTTTACGCTTTTTTCATAAATTTAAGAAGAAAATAATACTAATAAATCTAAACGAAACGTGAAACAGAAAAAGACGGAGAAAATAAAAATATTACTGTCGCAATTGAGATTCGAACCTAAGACCTCTGTCTTACTGCGACAACACTCTAAGATACTTCTGAGACTTGATTTTTTTTCTCTTATAAAAATCAATATTCATTCTAGATTTGCAGTGTCTCATGTAAATAAATAAAAAATCGGATAGGAATACTATTGTGGTAAATAAAAACATAGTGTTTTCCTTGAGTCTCAAGGAAACCGGCAGAATAATCGGTGTCCGAGACACGTTATAAATAAGTCTCAGTCAAAGATATTAGAAAAACGAGATGTGCTATGAGCAGTTCATACTGTGTGGAATTGTTTTGCCGAGTGTCGCCGGTTTTGTTCACCAATACTACTACACACCTTCGTTTATGCTAAAGTATCCGCACTAATACATAGAACAGATTTCTGTGCGTACACGTCCCGATACCGTTCAAAGTGCCCTAATTAGGTAGTACTCTGCCTACGGTCCGGCGGCCAACATAGCATATCTCGTTCTTCTAATATCTTTGGTCTCAGTAGTAGTCTCAATGGTAAGAGTTTTTATTCGGTAAGAGAGCTATATTTAAAAAAAAATAAAAGATACCCCATCATTTATAAACGTAGTGTTAATATAATGCGTCGTGTAAGGTTGGAACAGTGAAAAACTTTATTTATGACAACGGTGTTTGTATTGTAGGGTAAATTATAGGGAGTTTACATCTGCCGACAATAATGAGAATTCGGATATTTCCAATTTAGTTTTTATTTTAACAAAACTCAACTTGCAATAATTTTATGAACAAAACAGATCGCGTACGCTAGAGGAGATTTAGTTCTAAACCGACGCACATACGTAGATTTTAATGATTTAGACGGCCAAAAGTATTTTTTTTAAAATCAATATAATGGTAAGGTATCTATTTAATTGGCGAGTCAACAGTTCTATGTACAATATAACATCCCCTCCCCCCTCCTTGGAAGCGCGGGAGTCGACTTTGATCAGTCGGAATTCGATAGTGAACAAGTGTGTACGTGTCGGGTCTCGGCGCTCTCCTAAACTTATAACTTTCCAAAGTGCATTATTCATTTCAAGCTAATATTTCCGTTTTAACTGTGATGGATTGCGATAATACAGGTAAGAACAATTTGTTTTCGTTACAGAAAAATTTAATTAACATTCTCTGTCATTCATTTTTAAAACGACAAACATCACTCTGTCAAATTTTTTTTTTTTTAATATATTTAAATTCGAGTGCCTTTTTAATGTACTTATGAGTCCGTCCCTGTATTAATTTTCATTATACTATATAGTGCATATATGTAACTAACTAATTCTATAAGAAATAGCCGCGCGAAATCGCGCTTTTTTGAGCTAAGCCCTTTTGAAAGGCTCTTTGTCAAATATAGGAAATATTGAGTGTGCGATATTTTGTATTAAAATTGTTTTTTTATTTGTTTCAGGTCTACCTACTACCTCTGGTACTAAAGTAGTGACTCGTCAATACATATTTGACCAACTACAGAGTCAAAATTTACCAACTTTAAATGAAAAACTTGACTATTATGAGAATTTTCTCCTTATGCGCTATGGGCACAACAAAGAGGCTAAAGAAGACTTTAAAAAAAGATTTTCTTATGTAAAATCACAAATTAAGCAACGATGGGTAAAGGCAAATAAACACCAAGATGTTTTCCTGAAAATAAACCAATCATGGTTAGAGGGAACATTCGAGATTCCCATTGAATCAGCCTCCTCGCAAGGTCGACCACCCAAGTCTTTTGGAGAACTAAGTGTGCGTAGTAAAAGAAGAAAAACGGAAGAAATAAGGGCCTCCGCAGGTGATGAAGTTATTGTTCACGCTGCTACATCTGTGTTGCAGACAACGGGACATAGGACCGCCTCGAAAGTGCTTAAAGATATTACGAACTCCCCAACACGGGCTAGTATATATAGAAAAGCCTACAGTAGAGTTACCAACAACGATGAGGTACCTCAATTGACGCCTCTGCAAGCACTCAAGATGTTCGTTGAAGCTGATTTTACGAGACGACAGTATGAGATAGTAAGGGCAACAAATCCACAACATTTTTCTTGCTATGATCTTGTTTTGAAAGCAAAACAAGAGTGCTATCCGCCGAAAGAATCCCTAAGAATTACGGCTACTTGCGCGGAAAGTAATCTACAGTGCCTAATCGATCTAACCGTAACACGATTATCAAAATACCTAGAAGATGTGATAATCCGGCTTAACGAGCAAGAAAGGAAGTCGTTAATGATAATCTGCAAATGGGGTTGTGACGGTTCTCAGCAATCCAAATTTAAACAAATTTACGATAATGAGACTGATTCCGATGCCAACATTTGTATGAGTTCCTTTGTGCCTTTGCGCATTGTTTGTGGAAAAGAAGGCAGTAAAATTGTTTGGCAGAATCCAACTCCTTCTTCGTCAAGGTTTTGCCGTCCGATTCGATTCCGATTTGTAAATGAAACAACGGACATAACTAAAGAAGAGATAAAATATGTGCAGGAGTCCATTAAGCAACTAAACAAAACAGTTGTTACGTTGAATGAAGAGGAGTTTTCGTTCGGGCACCAACTCAAAATGACTATGATTGACGGAAAGGTGTGTAACGCAGCCACAGACACAAAGTCAACATCCCAGTGCTACATCTGTGGAGCTACTTCGAAAACCTTTAATGATCTATCGAAGAAAAATAGTGTAAACCCTCAAGCTTTGGAATTCGGCTTGTCAGTATTACACGCCCGGATCCGCATTTTCGAAAGCATTATACACCATTCGTATAAACTGCAAGTAAAAAAATACAGGGAAAGAAAAACCGAAGAAGACAAGGCATTAGAAGCCCAAAAGAAGTTGGAAATTCAGGAGAGGTTTCGAAATGAAACCGGTTTGCTTATTGACATGCCAAAGGCCAACTTTGGCAACACCAATGATGGCAAAACAAGCCGGAGGTTTTTTGAAAACCCCGAATTGGCTTCAGCCATCACAGGTATTAACTTTGAACTGATTTACAGATTCAAGGTTATTTTAGAAACTATTTCTAGTGGCCATAAAATTGATGCTGAAAAATATGATAAGTATGCGTACGACACAGCAAAATTGTACGTAGAACAGTATGGTTCGCACCCAATGACGCCAACTATGCACAAGATATTGGTACATGGAAGCCAAATCATAAAAAGTTCTGGGCTCCTTCCAATTGAACAGCTATCGGAAGAAGCTGCAGAAGCCCGGAACAAGCATTTCCGATCGTACCGGCTAAACTTTGCTAGAAAGTTTTCTAGGGAAGAATGTAACTTAGATGTATATTATAGGCTTTTGTTAAGTTCAGATCCCTTCATTAGTTGCTTGAGACAAATAAGAAAATCTTCACGTAACGCATTTCTACCTGAAACGGTTAAACTTTTATTACCTGGTGACCCAAACACAGAGTCAGTAGAGACATCTGGACCTGAAGATACCGATTTTTAATGTAATTTTATATTTAAAGAAAACTTGTTAAATTCTGTTTCCATTCATTTGTATTTTTTAGTGAATTTAGCTCTGTTATATATTACTGTTCTTTATAACCTGACAAATATATGTATGTTTTTATAAATATATACCTTTTCTTTATTTTAATTGAACTTAGAACTAAAATAACCCCAAAAATAATTTTGGCCGCCTAAATCATTAAAATCTATCTATGTGCGACGGCTAGACCGCTGGAGACAGAATGAATTATTTGCCGCGCGAGGTATCGCGCGCAGGTTCACAATGATACCAGCCTCACAAGAATGTGAGTAAAAGTAATGTTGTCATTATTTTCGAGAGATGTAAACTCCCTATAATTTACCCTACAGTATGGTAAAAATGGGCTAAAAGCAATATGTATTATCAAGGCCGGCTTTACAACAATAACGTTGCACCAACAAATAAAAATCCAATTGGTAATTAATGATAAAATAAACCATGTTTTTTCTGATCAAATGATGGATTTTAAAATATTTTGATGTAAATATATGGAACACGTGTCCCAACTGCTCCCAATTGTCTGGAGCCAGTGAGTCTATGGCACCCCCAATAAATTGGGGTATGTTGTGAGACTGAAGGTGGCGGGGAGGGAGAGGATATGGGGAAGTGAAAGGTGGGGAAAGCTAGCGTCCTCTTCCCATCTACTTCCCCATCCCACTATTTTTAGACTCAACAAAAACCCCAATTGAGTATTCCATAGTCAGAGCAGTTGGGACTCTTGTGCGGTACTGATACAAAAAAAAATCTAAGGTACTTTCTTACCATTCTCCTCCTTTCCCTCACCATTATCTTAAGCCTCATTACATACTCTAATTGAAAAACATTTTTTTGGTCGAATATTTTGTTTAGTTTGTTTTTTAACTTATTCACTTTGTGGTGAAATTTTATTGATATATTTTTGCTAATATTTCGGTTAGCACAGGCATCTTCAAGGTACACAATTAAACTGAAGCTATCAATAATTAACAAAATAATTGTTTTATTTTCATTATAACTCAGCCATCTAAACCATTTTTATTTTAAAATAAGACGAAAATTACGAATAAACAGCTACATATTTGAAAAAAGTTTTCATCGAGAAAAATTTCCTGCTTTTAAAATTATTGTCATTAGCAGTTCTTTAAATTTTTGATAGTAAAACAATTCTTTTATTACTTTCAAAATATACACAAAACATTAGAAAATTCATCATCTTAGAATATATCCATTACCAATTTTATTGAGAATGAAAGCAAACGTGCAAATTGTAGATGTGTTCAACTGCACGGAATATAGTTACAATAAGGCTATAATAACATACCTTAGTACTAATAACAATAAAGTTTAGCATAATATCATTCTTCTGTATGGGTTCTGTATAATTTTAAATGCAAATTTTAATATTTATTACTGTTTCACTGAATTGTTATGTTCATATTATCAAATGTTTGTAAAAGCCCTTATGGGCGTATAGTAAATAAATAAATATACCGCACAGAGTTTTAACGGCCGGGCGGAAAGAGCCGACGAGTCGGGAGGCTGGCCAAATGAATCGTCATCCCGTCTTGCCACGCAATAGTTGGTTTTACTCTCCTAGGTGTGCCATAAGATGTTTCACATAAAAAATCTTACGGTAGACATAGCGATTCAGCCTTTATGGACTGTACGTTACTGGTAAAAGTGTACTTCCGCAGAATAATTCCGGGCTGTAACCGATGAAAGCCTACATTAAGACGACACCAAGAGAAAAAGAATGGTAACGTTTTGACCGACTAAATTTGAGATGCTCAGATCTAAATTACTTCGTAATTCCTCTTGTGCACTTCCATTCTAGAATAAAATCGAATTCCATTTAGCCACAAGAAAACCTTTTAAAAGAAAACTGATTTATACTTTGCAATAATAGTTCAGCTGTTTGCTGGTCACGTGCGCGCTGTTCTTTATAATATACCCAGTTACGTGTTCGACACATAACTGAGCTATACAATAGTCAGCACGACCTACCGCAGGTGCAACTGATTGTAGTTTATTTACTAAGTAAATAATTTCACGGGAAGGAGAGCAAGTAAAAGATGAGCATCGAAATAGTTAACGATGGCAGAGGTTCACATAATCATTATTAAATTACTGTTTGTATTAAACAAGCTTATTAACGATGGTATTGACAGCTCTGCAAAAATATTAGGTATTAAACAGTAAGGGAAGGGGTACGGAGTTTATCGGTTACTAGGCTGAGTGATCAGTAACACATGGAAGGGTTAAAAAATCATTAACAAGTGATTCATAGATAATCTATTGTCACAAATTCTATCTCAATGAGTCGGTTTAACCGGTTATAAATCATTTAGACATCATAAAAATTGAATTCAATTAATGATTTATTTTTTTAGATCAAAACAAACAATATCCTCGTGTAAAAAGGGAGAGAAATAAGGTTGATAGATTAAATTTCGTAGAAAATAATAGATATGAAAGAGAAAAGAAAAAGTGAATATTCTATTGTATTACAAGGTATAATATTTGTTGACGAAACTCTATGCATCTCCCTCTAACGAACATTCCTGCATTCCCCCACGAAACCAGTTCTTCAATTACGTGTCCATGTCTGACAGTGTGGAGTACCTACATTGATATATGCAAAAATTATTTTACATCGTCAGTCTGTTAAGAAAACCGGTACTGTGCACATGTTTCCTCAGTGCGTTTAATTCGAATCTATTATGTCAGCTTGTTCAGAGATGACCACACAGTGTCCCTCAAATCCATCAAATCGATCAAAAATACCAAGGTTAAGTCAGAAACCTTTCCATTCTAACTTTTAACCTCAGATACCCCAGTAGTTGTCACACATTGAGAACAGTCCACAAAACTGCTGCTATTTAAAAACTACAATATTTAGAAAAATTAATACAAAGCTTTTTAATAGTGCTTTTGAATTGGGAATAATTTGTTTCAAATATAATATTTACGGAAAATTGATTAAATTATTTTACATTACAACTTTAAAGGTGCATGTATTTTTACAGTTGCAGTGTAAAATACTGACATTACTCGAGATCACTTAAAGTGAAATGACGCAAAAATTTGCGCTGTATAAATTATTATATTATTTTTTTACTATCACACCAAACAACAACAATCGGAAATATAGAGACTTGACGTTCATAAGAGCAATTTATTTGCCTTTTCAGCATTAATAATAATACTTGTGGCACGTTCCAGAACATAAGATATGTTCAATATCACCCTGGTGTAGTTCCACCATTCAGTTCCAACGTTGCTTGAAATGGCTTTAGCCGTTTTTGGAAACCAGATTGGATTAGCCAGTTACTTCCTACCTTTCTCTTTCCCATCTCCTTGCCCTGCCCACTATCATCAGCTCACTAGACGGTTCGTAAAAGTTGAGACTTTTATGCGGAATTCACATTAAAAAAGAAAATCGAATGGCCAACTAAAATTACGATACTTTTTTTAATCCCATTATTTTTCCCAATTTTTACGTTAAGTACAAGGTTTTCCAATAAGAGGTGTTATTTTGAATAGCCCGCTATTTCGGTAGATGTTATTTTTGAAGCTATCATTTTTTTAAATTTTTCAAGTAAAAACTACGTTATTAATAAAAATGGAACAATACACGCTTTCACAACGCATTGAAATTATTAAAATTCACTTGATTGACTCAAATGCAAATCATTTTCAGTGATGAGGCCCATTTCCACCTCGGTGGCTTCGTCAACAAGCAAAATTGTCGCATCTGGGGCTTGGAAAACCCAAGAGTTATTGTTGAAAAGCCTCTCTTTCCTCAACGTGTGACTGTTTGGTGCGATTTATGGTCCAGCGGAGTCATTGGACCTTACTTTTTCGAAAATGAGACTGGAGCAACAGTTACGGTGAATGGATTGCGCTATCGAGAGATGATTAATGATTTTTTATGGCCGGAATTGGATGGTATTGATTTGAACAACGTTTAATTTCAATAAAGCGGCGCTATGTACCACACAAGCAACAAAACCATTGATCTTTTACGATTAAATATCAAAATAACACCTCTTATTGGAAAATCATGAACATACAATATTATAAAAATCAATAAGAATAATGGAAACCCACTAAGGCGCAGCCTGTGCGTGGGTAATATAGTTAAATACATTATATTTTTGTACCTAGAAAGAAACAAACTGTGGGCATATAAAACAAAAACAAGATTACAATTTGTCTAAGCGGTTTGTATAAAAACTGTTTACAATAGTGTATAGTGAAGTTACAAGTGTTTAGTGTAATATAACTAATTTTGTGTAATATTATTATACTGAATGTATATTTATTTTATTTTTATGTTGATGAATAAATTAAAAAAAAACGAGCGGATTGGCCAAGAACATTGGCACCAACGTGTACTAGAAGCAATCTACTTGTCGTAACTTATTAACAACGAGTTAAAAAGCTTGCACGTAAACATTTATAAGTACCCTTAATCCATGTGTTGAAACAGCCCTTCTAAAAGTATCCTTGTGGACACATTCACGTATTCAATATGTGCAACCAGCGGGAGTTGAGGAGAGACGCGACGGAGGTTAATTGAAATACCGCCTTCGCTTGTAGTACGAGACGTCTGCAGAATTTTTGAGATATTATTTCGAGATGTCAGCGTCAAATATACTGACATGTGCATTACGTGAAGCGACTGAAAATGCTGAGTTTCAGATGCACTGGAACCAACCAGTTACTAGTAGTGTTGTGAACAGGGTAATCCAATTATAAAGAGGTAAACTTATGTATGTGCCTAACAAGTATATTCGTAGAAGATCCAATGCACTTTTTTACACTCCGAAAGCGAGGACTTCTGCCTATCAGAACTCGACAATCAACAGAACGACTCAACTACTTAACGATTCTGAATTAACCATCGATATTTTCAACGTCACTTCACTTATAGATCAGCAACTGTTGGCAAGTAAGAGCTTCACAGATGCACTCATAGAGGATGGTAAGATGGCAGCCAGTGGCCAGTAGTTTCCAGGGCCAGTGGGAATGCTCTCAGACAAACTTATTGTTTCAGATCTCAATTAGCCAGCTTCTAGTTAGGTCGACTATCGAGTCACCATTGTAATACGCGAAGTATTAATAAATCCCTGATTTACCACAAAGAACCAATTATTTATAATCTCCTTCCACGACGAGTTGGAGAACTGTTTGTGGGAACACAACAGCAACTATCTTTTGACATGCTAAAACATAGTAAAACTACCCTATGACTTTTTAAATGTACCTGAATTTTGTGATCTTCTCTATAACATGTGTGTGCATAACCGTTTTATGGAGAACACGAATAAAAACAATATTGCGTTTTGTCAAACTTCTAAAACTGAATAAATATATTTGAAATATTTAGGAGAGATGCGAAAACGGAACACACACATTTACGGAAACATGAAATGCAAACTGGTCACTAACAAGAATTTGCCACGACCAGTCGTAAATAAAAGTACATTTACATATTTTAGTCTAAAAACCAATATCTACTATTATCTTTGTTCTGTCACGAAATGCGATGACCTTTGTAAATATAAATAATAACTGCAAACAAGGAACGTGTCTTGATGGGTTAATAATGCCAGGTGTGAAGCTAAAACAAAATGCTACACAATCGATACTCTAAATATAAATATTAATAAGGTTGTGCTTTGTATAATAAAGAAGAAAGTTGAATTATTGTCGTTTATTTTTGTGGTATTATTCCGTGTTGCGCTACCTCCTTCATTAGGACACTTTAAGTTATAATACCCTAAAAATAAATCACGAAAATATAATTGGTGGCGGTGGAAATCTTAAATCATATCCAAAATGGAATTGATGGAAAATTTTTTATATAACCTACGTCATAAATAATTATTAAATGCACAAAATCAATAAACTAATGTTTTTTAGAGTTTTGTTGACTTTAAAAGATTTGCAAAGAACTGATCAAAAATCTCCCAACTCACAAAAGTTTAGGTAAAAACGAAAAACAAAATAAATTAAGTCAAAAACATAAATGTATACTGCTTTTTTATCAGCAATAAAATAAAACAAGTCATTTTTTTTATTTTATTGGAGAAAACACAGACACAGACAGTAATAAACAGGACAGTAAAAAAAAATGAGAATTTTCCTGGATCCTACTATTTCTGACAGATTAACATATGCCTACTTGAAAAATGCTTTTTTCATCACCAATAAAATGTAGCAAGTCATATACCTAAATGATAATTCCTTTTTCCATCAGCAATCAAGATTGAAAATAGATTTTACGTCGCCTAAAATCGCCTAGATAATTATCAACCTTTATGATAACAATTAACATTATCCTTAAAATAACAAAGTAGATAAAATCACCCTTAGTTAATACACCCTTATTGTATCTCTGATATTAAATAACAGTTGCTAGTTTTATCATGACGATATATTACGTTCCTTTGCAATTATTAGGTACTTCTACCAATCCACCTATTACACAAGGCTAAGAAAAATGAATGCTGATTCATGTCTTAAAAATGGCTGAATGTAAATAATAAGTACCTAATTGTCGAATTGTCAAGCAAGACAAAGCACAAGTGAGGCTTAGTCAGGTTTGGATAGGTAAGTTTGCTTTAGGATTTAGGTTAGGTTAACTTAACTAAGCCCAGCAACCAAGTTCCAGATAATATTGTCTAAGGCAGACCAAAGCCTTCGGTCCAAACGTCCATGTCTGTTCCTAGGGCCGGAGCTTTTGAGACCTCGGGTCAATATTGACGGATTTGGTGGTAACAAAGTGAATTCGAATCTGTTGAGAATGTCGGTCAGAGCTTTGGGTTACTAACGATTGTAAGCTAGCTGCAATTATTACAATGATGAAATAGTCATTCATTATAAATGTAGAAAAAGTCTTAATTGTGAAATTTTATTTTTCAATTGTTGTACATATCGAATATCTTTTGATAAATAGAGCCAGTTTTTTCACAGAATTCGAAAAATTCATCAAATTTAAAAGTTAAAATTCTACTTCTGTGAAAATTCTGTTAACATTATTTTTAAATTATGTTATAATTTCAGTTATTTGAAATAACTGGCAATTAATGATATAATAGCAGAACTTGGAAATAACTTTTACGGAACTTGATAATGAACTCTGAAAATAATGAATTATTCTAATTCTCCGAAACAACTGGCTCAGTGTAACGACATTAAGTTTTTTATAATTAAAAATCAAAAAGCGTTAATTGCGTTTTTTAGTTATTCGTTTTAAATTTAAAAACACAGTCTGCAACTACAATTTTGTACAACACAAATACCAAATACCAAGTTTAACGGCCAGATTGAACACTGCTTTCACGCTGATTTAACACTGCTGCATTGAGTTGTTACCCGTAACGGTGAACGTCAAACCTAGAAGATTGATCTTAGTCGTTTTGACTTAGATCACTGTGTGCGTTCTATGCTGCACCACTCTAATGAGCAATTATTATTTTTTGAATATTTGTTTTATAAATGTTGTCTCTCCACTAGCTTCATGAACAAGAACAAACTGCCTTGGATGAGACCACTTTTTAAATGTAGGGATAGTCGGGGGCTTTTAGAATCATTTAATAGAAGCTTTGTTCAAAAAACAAAGAGTCTTGACATGATAACCGATAGAGGGATCCATTTGGAACAACGGTTCGGAAAAGTGCCCTTAGTCAACCCCGCGGACGCGGGTTGGCTGGGAGTAACCGCACTACGGAGGTAAATTCCACATATATTATAAATCTAACACCCTTATTAGTCCAGTCTGTAGAGAACACATGGTATACTATTAATTTATTTGTGTCAATTGTATCAAAGTTGAAAATGTGTATAACACGATAATGAACCTATTTAAATTAGTCATAGAGAACGAAAAAAAGGCTACCGATAATTTTAATCTGGAATAGCCTTAAGTTTAAAATTATAGAAATACTCTGAACTGTTAACATGTTTTTATTTTTTATCCTTTATACAAGGTATATCATAAAATTACATACTCGTTTGAAACCGTCGTAAACAAAACATTCATTTTGTGAGGGTCGATAATAAATAGGTAGTGTTAGTCAAATTGACAATTGATTTGACTTTACGTATAATATGATCAGTCTTCTAGGGTTAAAAAAGATTTTCCTTTCCATCAAAAGAGAGTGATTTCTCTTATTTTATGAACATTAACTAGGGGATGTTTATTTTTGTTAGAATATTAACATAGAATATTTAAGTAAATATTTCCATATATTGAAACAAATTGCTTAATTCCTTAATAAAATGAAAAGACGAAGAGGAAAAATTCACAGAAACTGGGTAATATGTTATGTGTTTAATAGGTATTTAATTCATACGAAGTAATTTTGTCAATTTTATTTCATATCGACTTATGTTCCTTTTATAAGAATATAAAACAATGACGCTAAGTAAAGTTCGTTTGTTGTTCGTTTAGTTAGAAAATTCTTCTTTTGAAAAAGACAAAAATATATCAGAAAAAACAAAAGATTAACGCTTACCATGGCAAAAAAAATTATAAAATATTTTTATTCTATTGATAAATTAAAGAGACATCAGAGATAGTACAGCAAGTATAAATATGCTTCGAAATTAAGTTACTGCTTTTTGTTAATGATGTTAGGAATGTTCAGTTTTATAAAAATTATTTTACTTTTTTCTTGAATAATACCAATTCTGATATTTTTTTTTATTCCTTATTCCTCGGGAAGACTATTAGGATACTTTATACATTTTTAAATATAATTATTGTTTAAAAAATTGAAAAAAAATTGACTTTATATTTATTTCTTAATGATGAATTAAATTTTAATTTTTAAAATCTATTATATTTGAATTCTTGTTATGTTATGGAGTTATGGAGCAATTATTTGTACTAAAGTTATTATTTTGTTCAGACCTTCAAGCATTTTACAACCCTTTTATTTGATTCTCCTGAAAGTTCAAAATTAGAATTCGATGAAAAGATTTTCTGCTCTAAGTTTAAAATCAGAATTCGACTAACAGAATTTCTGCTGTAAGTGCAAAATTAGAATTCGACGAACAGATTTTCTAAAATATTTGCCATTGACTTGAAAGTGTTATATTTTTAAAAATTTCATCAATCGATAATTTACGCTATCACGGTTCTATAATCCAAGCCACAGCCCATCGAGTTTTCATTGGGTACAAGGATGGATTTCAAAGCCAAATTTTCTGCATACATCTCCATACTGATACAAACGAAACTCACCATTATTATGGAAATGTATGCTGACATTTGGTTTGAATTTTAGGCCTGTGGGGATTCCCTATTGGTCGATTTGGTTTGTAATTGGACTGTTTTTGGCGTATTGAAAACCATGAATTATTATCAATACATACTATTATTTTGATTGTGTTTTACCAACTTGATGTGGTGTTTTGTCAAAAGCATCCGCTAAATGGCCAACAGGCTTAAAATTGTTTGATTATAATACGTTTTTACTTACCAACGTTTTATTGGTTCTGTTTCGTCATAAACACAACGTCAATTCTCATGGAACATACCTGAAAAGAGTAAAAGAAACAGTGTTATAAGTTTAAATATATTCTAAAATGCGTATGGATAGTCAGATAATGTCTCACAGGCCAAAATATCTCAGAAGTAACATAATATATTAACTAATTCAATCTAGCTTTCAAACACAAATAACAATAAACTGGATCAAGTCAATTGGAAAAGACTTAATAAAAAACAAACTGGAAAATAGAGAACAACACACGAACTGTGAACAAAACACAACTAACAGAAGCAACACACTAAGATCTACTTTGTTTTTGTGACTGAATGAATGCAAATCTTGGATGTTCAAATTAACCCACTTTCCGAAATCCAATCGGGCTGAATTTCTGCAGATAGGCTCGTTATTGTTATTTGTAGCAATCATGCATGAATACGCATTTCTTTAAAATTGGATGACATTACAGCAGTTAACATACGAAGTAAATTTCAATCCCACCCCAATGGAATTTGGCTTAGTTGTTGGCGTGGTTGAGTAGATTCAACTAAAAAAATTAAATATATCTGGTAAATAAAGTCTTGAGGAAACTCGTGCAAGACAAATATAGGTAACAACCAATCAATCCAAAACTCTATGACCAAGCTTTTGGAAAGCAAAATTATTTATGCAAAAAGAAAAGATACAAAATTATTATATGAGTCAGTATAGCCACTTAGCTTTAGAATACCTCTAAAATTTTCGAAGAAAAAAAATCATTGATATCTTTCAGATGTCAAAAACGATTTTAAGTGAATTCGGTAGATTTTCAAAAATTTCGGTAGATTTTCGATGACTATCGGTAGATTAGTCATAAAAATTGGTAGATCCACCGGAATCTTTCGGTTTTGAAATAAACTTCCCTCAGCTCTTACTAATCTCCAGAATTTAAACGGACTTTAAAAACAAAATTATTTAAAAAAATCCTACCATTCACAAATCTTTACTTCTTTCCAATATTTTATAATAAGCCATTTTCTCAAACTTCCGGTAATTGTTTGGTTTCGATTGCCTCCCTATTGTACCTTTTTTTAAATTTTTACTCAGAAGTTTCTAATTTCTGAGCACAAACTGCCTCCTGTATTAAATTATGTGTTAGTTTTAATGTCCTGTCCTACTGTTATTGTTATTCTTTGTTTTTTCATTGCTTTGGATAAACTGAACATTTAGATTATATTATTAGATATGTATTGGATAAAGCGCACTCTAGGAATAATTTTTAGAACATGAACACTAATTCTAAATTACCGTTTTTAAGTTTCTTATAGTAAAACGCACTTGAAATAAAATGACACCTATCTGCGCTATATAAATGCTATGTTATTATTGGAGAATAAATATAAGAACTTGCTAACTTTGTAGTTAACAACTTTTTTTATGAATTTACTATCACAGAAATACGTAGGTAACATGTTCATGTTGACGCAACTATTATAAAATATTATAATCAAAAAATAAATATTATAATCTTCCATTAAAATTGTCCTTGCAATTTTTCCCATCCTATTTTACCTACCTGTCATTATCTGACTTTACCCACGTTTTTGTGTGACATTTTACAATAATAAAAGTGACTGTCAAACCAGTTTTATTGATGAAGCCTGTTTGATGAACATCTCTTTGTTATCAGTGCTGTTATTAATATCAACTCAGGGAAGAAGCCTGTGCAGTGAATATATTCGGTTCCCTCAGTGTCTTTCGTATCCAACCTGGATGTTATGGAAGCTGGTGCATAAAATAAATCATATCTCCTGTGAGTGGAACCAACCATCAACATCTTTGAAGAATATAAAAGGGGTAAGTCGGATTCCTTCCTTACCTACTCCATGTTCACCATCTCCAACCATAGTTGTGTCAACTTCAAAGTTCACAATTAATTTTTACAATCTACTCTTGATTCGCCTATTGCGATCACATGTTCATCACACTGATTAAACATGTTCTTTTCCCGTTTTTACGCTCTGGCATTATCCATTGGAAAGAGCGTACACTAATTAGCTTAGAGAGCAGTCTATTTCATTTCTTCGGAAAATGTAAAATAACAACTTCTTGCCTTGGGGTCTTCAATTAATTTACCCTTGTGTAAGTTATCATTATTTTTAACCTTTCTCGGTACAAATCAATTTGTTATTGATAAATATAGATATTTGATTGCATTGCAAGTATGCTACTCTAGCGTCACTTATTTAAAAATACTTATATTAATTTATTTTTGTATGATTATTTGTAAGTCTTTCATAGAACTGAAAAAATTTACCCTTGGAAATGTCATTTCCAACCCAAATGAACTCCTAGCGTAAAGAACAATGTACAATCTGTTTTAACACTAGAACGACCGGGTATTGCTCCATACCTGTAAAGACCGCGACCGTCATACTGACGGCTGATTACATGTGAATTTAATTTTTGGTATAATGAAAAATAATTAAAACAATAATGAACAAATTTGCTTCATTTAAATAATTATGTACACATTTAGTAGAATATTATCAACAAAAACAAAAATGAATCGACTGTTAAGCGACATGAAACCATGAGATAAAACACAAGATTACTAACAATTGATACCAAAAGACAGTGATTAATCAACGTACAGATCGAGTTTAAATTATATTTGATACCGAAAGCAACTTGGAGAAAAAAGATTGTAAACAAACGCAGTTTTTAATGGCCTTAACTACCACATTGACGGTGGCGGTTTTTGTAGGTATAAATCATTATATTTCAAAAAGCAAATAAGATACGTAGTTAATTTTTTCACCATAGTCGTTAAATATAGAATCAAAAAAAGTAAAAAAAAAACAAATAAATACAATAAACGGGGGCAACCGTCAAAATGATCTCTTTCTAGTGTTAATAATACAAATGTTCAATTCAAAAGTTTTTTTTGTAAACAGGTTTAAACGATGTTTGAAAATTTCATATATATTTGCGTTAGCTAATTAGTAAGTTTAAAAAAAAACCTTTAAACCAGGTATATCGTCGCAAGTTTAAATAAACCAGATCAAATTTTTCGAAAGTTTTTGTCAGCTTTCGGCTGATTTTTTTTTCAATTAAATATTGAACTTGCTGCTTCGCCCAGGAAAAGGATGATGATCTTATTAAAAATCAAGGATCAATATTTGTTTGTTATTTTAATTTTATATATATTATAGAAGCAAATTGGTGATGAAACAATTTACAGATGTTAAATATTTCTTAGTGGGTACCTTTAATATGTTTCCTTGTAATGTCTTATATGTGCGGTATGTATATTTAGTAATTACCAAGTGACGTGTGTAGTGTAAAAGTTTGTGTGAGTGTGTGCGTGTATATATATACGCATTGAACAGTTTATATCATTGACGTGATGATCCTTTTAAATGTGAGCGGTGAATACGAAAAAAACTCGATGTTGGAGTTTGGGCAAATATACCTACAAGCTATACATAATTTGAGAGATAAATGAAGACGCAGATATTGTATGGAAGGAATCCTAGAATCTATTGTCTCTGAAATGAGGAGCCATTTCGAACTACTTGGGCGCTTCTAACAAAGTTTCAATCCTTTGTTATAACTATTTGGAAACTAATTAATATTTGGATACACTGAAGATATTCCGTAAGGCGCATGTGGTTAGAGAAGAAGATAGTAGGTATATTAACGTGTTTATATTCACGAACAGTATTATGACATATTATTATTATTACCACGTATAAGGCGTACATAATATAATCGAATGTATCATTTCACGAACAGTGTGAAATTATATCGTGGATATGAAGTATAATGTTTTGTTTGTGTGTGCATTAATGGATTAGTTACCAGATTATTACATCGCCTAAGACATGATATTATTAATCTTTCACCAATCGTTATCAGAATTGAATCCGCTCCTAAACACGCACATTAAATAACGCAAATTATATTATTTAAGTAAATACCAGGATTATTTATAGCATTTAATTATAATGGTTAAATAAAATACTTTGTTTAATAACCACTTAATTTTTTATTAATTCAGTTAAGCTTCATCGGGATGTTAATTAAGAACTTTAAGTTTAGTTTAATAATAAATTAAGTGGTTATTAAACAAAGTATTTCATTTAATTATAGAATGTCTAGTCACAAAGTAATTGATTCCTAAGAAGAATAAAAATAATAATGCTTCCGATTTTTTTGTCCGGGTTAAATCTTCCCCATAGGAAAAACTAAACCCTTCCACTCCCTTTTCCACAAATGATCATCTAGTCAATCAACATTATGCAAGTGCATTATATAAGCAAAATAAATACAAAACAATACAAGAACAACACGTCAACTCACCAGAGATCAAATGGGAAAATAATTCACCGACTCCAGATATTTTCATGTCAGAGGGTTCGGCTCGGTAGAACTTCTAACAGGGCCTATAAATCCTACTGATCCCTCAACATAAATATTTAAAAAATCTTTCTTTATCCTACATGTATTCAAAATGACCGACTTTTGCATCTTTATATGTAAATTTTTTGATAGATCTAATACGTCTAATTTTTTAATGAGAGAGCTAGGTATAATGCCAGTAGCCGAAATAACGAATGGTAATATTTTTATAGTCTGAGAATGCCAAATTCTTTTTATTTCATTTCCTAAATCTGTGTATTTTCTTATTTTTTCATTAGCAGATTTTTGAATATTACAGGAATTTGGAATAGCGACATCAATGATATAAGTTATTTTTTAATTTTGTCATGTAAAACTATATCGGGTCTATTATGACTAATCGTTCGGTCTGTTAGTATAGTTTTATCATAATATATTTTATAAAATTCATCCACATTGAAAAATCTCTTGATAAAAGATACATGACGCCAACGGGACTTGAACCCGTGTCCTTTCGCTTTCCGGTCGACAGCTCTGACCACTGAGCTATGGCAGCTTATCTATTATCCGCGAAATAATTCAATTTATACTAGTGTTTCATTCAATAAATACTGCTTGTTATATTTTTTTCACCTGTAACAACCAACTTTATTTAATATGAGAAAGGCATTGTAAGTGCTAACTCTCTCACTAGATGGCGTCGAGACAAATTGTCTACATTTTTGGTGAAGATACTAGAACTGGTCAAATATTATTTTTTTTTTTTTTGGTAAACTAATGTTTAAGACGAGATTTTTTATGCATAGCACAAAGGGTAACAATTATTTTATAAGCAATAATTATTAGGTATAAAAATCATCCAAATATCATTGTTACAATACCTCAGTACCGCACTGGTAAAAGGCCACCGTTTTTTTAATCGAAACGTTGCGGGAAATGGCTTTAGCCGTGTTTAGTGAGCAGGTACTTGTTAACCTTCCTCTTCTACGTCTTTTTCCTTTCCTCAATTGCTTCAGCATCACAACACAACTTAAATGGATCATGTAACGGAGAAGCAATTTAACACATAAATTAGCAAGCCAAGAAGTTATAATAGTTTAATATTCAAATTAAGAAGCATTCTTTATTGTGTCAAGCTGTTGAAAAGTCGAACACATTATTCCAACCACATGGATTTATTCTGCAAAGTTCAGTTCAAGCAGTTTAAAGTCAAACACACCATCCAAACCACATGGATTTATTCTGCCAAGTTCAGTTCAAGCAGTTTAAAGTCAAACACACCATCCAAAACACATGTATTTATTCTGCCAAGTTCAGTTCAAGCAGTTTAAAGTCAAACACACCATCCAAAACACATGGATTTATTCTGCCAAGTTCAGTTCAAGCAGTTTAAAGTCAAACACACCATCCAAAACAAATGTATTTATTCTGCCAAGTTCAGTTCAAGCAGTTTAAAGTCAAACACACCATCCAAAACACATGTATTTATTCTGCCAAGTTCAGTTCAAGCAGTTTAAAGTCAAACACACCATCCAAAACACATGTATTTATTCTGCAAAGTTCAGTTCAAGCAGTTTAAAGTCAAACACACCATCCAAACCACATGGATTTATTCTGCCAAGTTCAGTTCAAGCAGTTTAAAGTCAAACACACCATCCAAAACACATGTATTTATTCTGCCAAGTTCAGTTCAAGCAGTTTAAAGTCAAACACACCATCCAAAACACATGGATTTATTCTGCCAAGTTCAGTTCAAGCAGTTTAAAGTCAAAAACACCATCCAAAACAAATGTATTTATTCTGCCAAGTTCAGTTCAAGCAGTTTAAAGTCAAACACACCATCCAAAACACATGTATTTATTCTGCCAAGTTCAGTTCAAGCAGTTTAAAGTCAAACACACCATCCAAAACACATGTATTTATTCTGCCAAGTTCAGTTCAAGCAGTTTAAAGTCAAACACACCATCCAAAACACATGTATTTATTCTGCCAAGTTCAGTTCAAGCAGTTTAAAGTCAAACACACCATCCAAAACACATGGATTTATTCTGCAAAGTTTAGTTAAGGCAGTTCAAAGTCGAACAGATCTTCCAAACCACCATTTTTTAATGTGAAAAATGCTGAAAGCTGTCAACCCATACGAATGTTCCTAATTTTACACTTTTCGTTGGGTGTCTTCGGTAAATGATAATATCAATATTTATGATAGACTTCATCAAAAAATCAAATTTTGCAAATTGTGGGTTGTATAGGGTAGTGTAGGTACTGATAATTATTTTCTAGTTAGCAATATAATTGAGATGATCAGGAGTTTTCAATTATTAGAGTTTATATACGAGTATTATCGTGAGATATTTCCAATGAATTTCTAGCAGGACTTACATCCGTTCTATAGGAGGCTCAAAGTTATTCTGCTGCGGGAGTAACTTTGTACTGAAATGGTCGGCAGACGATTGGTTAGCATCAGTTATACTAGTAACCATTAAGGTATGGCCGACACGTTGTCTCTGTCATATGGCGCTACTGCTGCCATCTATGGAGGCATTAACCAAATATCAATAACTTAAATGTACACACTCAAATGACATCTTTTGAGGTGCATTGAAACTACAACTATTAATTAATACTCAAGATGGTTTCTGCGTAAAACGGTCCAATTGGAAATGTTTTAATCCCACTGACTCCTATTATACACATAATAGACATTTTTTAAAACACGATAATTATTTTTCATACATAATATCATAAAATGATATAATTTTATAACATTGTAAGTATTTCACTTTAAAACTAAATGTAAATAGTGTTATTTAAAAATACAAGGATTTTCAAATACACTGATATTTTGTTTTGCTTAAGAAATCAAAATTAGATTAACAAATTCCTTTGATGATTTTATTCAGTCTTTATTAATTAAAAGCAGGGGGTTTCGGTCAACCCATGGCTGGAATAGAATTATCTACTATTGCATTTCACCAAAGCGAAAAAGTTACTTTAATCAAAAGTTTCGCCCGAATCTCAAACGCTTTAAATTCTTCCGTCCCATCGATATTTTTTCAGGCTTTCGCGGTCGTTAGGAATGAAATCAAAGTAAGTATTTTTAAATTAAATTATCCAAACATTTTGTACTCCAAGTTTCTAAAGATTTTTGCGGCGAAATTTCAAAAAGTGTTCAAAGTAATTTAAAAGTTTTCTTGAAGGTAAAAAAATAATCGGCAAAGAGTTCAGTTAAGATGGAATAAGAATATTTTGTTAAGATTTAATTGATTTTTTTTGGGGAATTTTTTTGTCAAGTAAGCCGTTAAATCAATTTGGTTTTTGTAAAATCTTAAAGTTAAGGGAAATCACTTAAAATTCAAATAAGCAAAGTTACGTAATATGTATTGGGAAAATGAGAAGTGTACCTTCGTAAACTATTGAATTTTATCATGAAAAGTGGTATTATTTTGTGCGACCGTTGAAATAATGACATTTCCGCAAAACTTTTACCTTTTTATTTTTTTACTGTTTATCGGTGCACTGTAAGATTATGGCTGTTTTTCCAGTAATGGTAAATAGAGAGCGATTACGAGATGACTGGACAAATACGTTTGGTTTCCAAGCCATGCAGATGTCGTAAGGACTTTTATCAATATTAATACCGCCTTAAAGTCCCATCTGCTACAAACTGTCCGGAACCAGAGGGTCGATGGCATCCACAATTGTGGGATCCATCCCCAATCTACAGCTGAATGGAATGGAGAAGTGAAAGAGATGGGAAAGTGCATATTTGGAAAGTACCTGATTATTCTTGTGTGGTCACCAACCACGGCTAATGTCATTTGAGGCAATGGTTATTTTCTGAATGGTTGTCTTTCACCACGTTGATATTTAGGGCTAATTTCACAGAACGTGAACGATTAATCAAATTTTAAAGTTAATATCATGTTCCATTAAAATTCTATTCAAGATCTGTAAAAAAACTGGCCCATAGTGGAATAATGACAGATCTTGAAAATAAACTTTGAAATTTGAAGATACTTCGTAGAACTTGAACAATTAAACTCTTAAAAAGCTGTTATGAATTGTATTAATTGATGAATTCATAAAGAAAAAAAACACCATTATTGGTATTGCAGATTCATCTGACTACCCCATTCTATATATACATTATAGAAAAATAAATCTAGTAAAAAAAAAAAAAAAACACGAAACCACACAGCAAAACAATGGCGTCACCGAGCCTTATCCGATTTTACATCTCATCAATATTCTTTCATGTTCAACCCGAAAGTGTTCAGATCATCCCTCGAGCGAACGGAATATCAATAGGTCTACACTTTTCCAATCGCCACGTGGTCAGGGAATGTTCTAAATTTACATGGGGATGCGGATATACTGAATAAAAGGTACATGTGATGTTAGAATTTGAAATGACGCTGTAATAATAATAATTTTTGATTTAATGAATATTTATTAGTTTAATTGCAAAAGTACATAATAATAATAATATTGGACAATTTGTTTAGCGCCGCTTTTGTGAGATATCACCTCAGGGGTGCCAAATTAAATTTTTTTCACAGTCCTTACTAAGGTTTCCTGTTCTATAGTTTTTAAACTTTTGTTTTTAGTTTCAAGTTGTCTTTACAACGTCTTCATAATGTTGTAAGTTGAATATCACTTTGTTCTCTCAACCATGGTTTTACTTTTGTTTTAAATGTAATTATTTCCATTATGTTTTTTGTTTGATTTTGTTCAGCGTTGCATAATTTTGTATTATAGAATTTAATATTTCTCTATCTAAGAAGTGTATCTATACTGGGAGTAACCAGTTTAGTTGGGCTCATTGCTCTGGTTGAGTATTTATGTTGGACAGTGGAGTGATTAGATATGTTTTTTTTAAATAAAATATTTTTTGAATAAAGTTTTTGTAAGTTGTAGAGTTGGAAGTTTTTAAATATTTCTTCTGTTGAAGTTCCAAGCGGAAGTTTTAGAATTGTATTTAGTACTCCTTTTTGGGCTATTTTGAGCCGCCTTGTGTGAGTGCTTAAGAGTGAGATTGACCATTATACAAGCCATAATAGAATATAGTTAGTTTATGATTGTATTCGTTATGAAAGACATGCATATGAAGATAAAAGATATAATTTTAAAATGTTCATTGTCAATTTTGCAATTTTTTGTTATTTTTTTTCACACAAGGATTCCCTCATGGCCTACGTTTTCTTTGAAGATACTGGATGGAGGTTCGTTTTAGGAAAAGGAAGGAGAGGAAATTCTGGGAAGGAAAAGATGTGAGGGGTGGGAAGGAATTTGGGGGTCAATGTCCAGGAGTAATGGTCTGGAGATGTGGATCTGGAGGTCTGGAGATGGGGAAGTCAAATCGTCTACCTCAACCAGTCTCTCCAGATCCGGTACACTACATACCTGGTGGGCAAACGCATTCGCCGCCAAGACCATTCCATCAACCCTGTCACCCTTGCTAAGTCACCAAACGTAACAACCCACTTGAGTTGACCTTTGGCAGGATTGTGGGTTATCCAGACAATGGTTCCTGGGGCGGCGGCCGCCAAGCTTGCGTCCCACATTGAATTAAATTGCGATTAAAAAAGGTACGTGATGATTTGGACATGAAGGGTAGTAAAATAAATAAAAGGGTGTCCAGAAAAGACATGGCACGATCAGGTGAATCAAATATTTGAGTAGGGTCATGTCGAGGAATGAAATGATATTTGTGAATGAGTTTGAGATGAAAAATTAATAATAATTTTTTTATTTTTTTTATTATTTTTTATTTTTTTATTTATTAAATTGAATATAATTACATTTAATACAATATAAGATATGGGTAGTCCCACAAAGCTGTGACAATCAGCTTGTCTGTAGGTTCTACCATTTAATGTTATAACATAATACACATTAGCTTAAGTTTAAATATTAATACCAAATATAATGTTTAGGATAGATAAACGTTTTGTTCATTTATTATCCACTTTTTTGTCAGTTTAGGGCAGGGTTCTACATTATTTTTTAAGTTAAAGTTTTCGTTAAATTTGTTATAAATCACAGGTATCATATAGTCAAGTGTTCTGCTACCATACTTATTTGATATTAGTGGAATTTTTAGGCCTTTTTTTCAGTAAATCTTGTTTTGTGACTATGCACCAATGGCTTTTTGTACGCATTTTCTCCCGCATTATCCATAATTATAATAAACCAGAGAAGCCCTTTAATTGGGAGTAGGCCCTCAGAGCCATACAGTAGTTTATAAGTTAAAGTAACATGTCTTTTTTTAAGGGTAATGATTTATATTGTATCGTTTTGGCGGCATTTAAAAATGACACATTTTAAATCATTAAAGAAAATACATTCGTCAATAATAATATTTGGCTGATTTATATAGCGTCGTTTTAGTGAAAAATTACCTCAAGTGCGCAACATACAAATAAAATAAAAATAGTTTCAGTTATGTAATTAAAGTAAAAAAAACAATGAAAATAAAACATTGACCAGAAATTTAAATAAGGTTTCTGACAGATTCTTTCAGGCAGATGAACATCTACGTACCTGAATGTTTCTAGCTGACGTGTACCCGACGTTGCTCGGGGACATACTTTGGTGTATGGTTTTGAGATTGTAAATTGTACCTGACAACTGGGTGTATTTTTATGTTGGAAATAATATGATTCTATTATAATAAGTATTTATTTTACTTCATCGTGTCATATCTTCAACATTCACTACCAAGTTATACATTCTCCTTATACCTCTATCTTCGTTCATCACTTTTGTTTCATTTTACCACAAAAAAACTTCTTCGGACATCCTTCGACTTTTTCTACAATTTTGTTTCGTGAAATCCACATTGTTACTGTTACACTTTAATTGGACTCCGCATCTCATTCCAGTGCAGAGATAATGCGTTAAGTTTATCTTTAGCGTCCCCAATTTCTTTCACCATTCAAACCAGTCTTTAAACAGTCCTGGCACTAATAAGAACAATCTTTGAAATATTCAGTGAAATAGGAGGAATGGTGTAAGAAATCGTATGCGAGTAACAAAGAAACGTTTTTATATTATAACCGACTAAAAGTCCAAGAATATCAAAGACGTCAGGATATTATTTGCGGAAAGAATTACGGCCTTATTTCATTACAAGCAGAAGTGGGGTTCCACCCAAATTGCTGACGGCATTTCAATTTTTTCCAAACGGACCACAGCCGTTGGTTGCTGGAATTGGTCCCAATCGTAGAGATTTCTTTTGTACACGGTTTAGGAATATTATTCTGTATTTTATATTCAAATTCAGGACTTGTAGTGTTATTCAAAATTTGATTTTCGAAGATTTGTATTGCTTGCAAATTTAGGGCGAATTGTTTGCTGGGAAGTAATGTTATTTATTTAACCTTTTTGCGCTTTAAATAAAGGTCAAGTATGAATACAAAAAAAACAAATTATTTACAAAATTTATGAGTTAAAAATAATCGAAGGTAATAAAAACGACTTAATAAAATAAATACTTATGCCTACTGTTTCTTTAAACGATAAAATTTCAACAACGCATTAGAAAATTGTTCTTATTTTTCGACAAACCTGCTCTATAAATTACCTCTTCGAATCCTGTGCAAGAGAAAAACAAGATCCTTGGCTCTTGACCTAGAGAATGCAGGTTGAAAGCCGAGCAAGAAGATTTAATTTTCATAAAAAATAATTTGATGTTTTCCGAACATCATATTTCATATTAATAATAAAACTTGCCATATTTGCGTTTCAAAGATCACAAGCCTTTTGAGTATCACTATATTGTTTTAATCTATGTAATCTTACTAGATCTAGTTTGCAGTCGAAAGGATTAAATAAATTATTCGTTTTGTTTCATAATTTCTCGATGCTGGTAATAAATCTCCATTTTCAAACCCACATTTATTACAATTAGAATTATAAATATTGTCGCATCTCATAATTCAAATAACTTCTATAATAATTCAAAGAAAATCGTCATTTGCACACAAATTCAAAGTCACATTATTTCTAATTAATTATTTCAGTCAACCGTATAATTCCCTTCTGCCAGCAAAAGTTTCTGATAAAAAGCTCTAATTTACGGCTCGTCCGTGTCAGGCCACTCGGCGACTTGCTAGGACTGCGAAAGCTCGGCGTGTTGCAGAATAACTTCTATTATGTTTTTCTTAATGCAAAAACTCAGCTAGGGCTCAGATTCCCGAAGCTTTTACGTCATTTCGGCCGCAAGGCCGCTATTTCACTTTTTGTAAGGAAAATCCTAGTTTTTAAAATAGTTCCGTTGGCATTGTTACGCAATTGGGGATGACCATCATTTTGAGCATAGTTAAATATATCAAATAATAATTCGTGTTTATTAAATGTTAAATTATATTTTCCATATTATTTGGACGATGATAAGATGAATGACGACTGCCAAAAGTTTTCGATAATAAAACATTTTATAATGAAATACAATTGAACTTTTTTCGTTAAGATACGTAAGAACCTAAATTGGAAATAATTCCTACATCTGGTCCATTCCATTTAGAAATAAATTCAGATTCAGTTAAAAAAATTCTTAAACTACAACGAATGATTCATTATCACAAATGAATATATTACAATAATTTATCATTTAAGACAATATCAACGATTATCAAACGAAAATTTGAAATAGATCGGGAAAAGGTACGATAGCATCTAGGAATAAGAAATTCAAACTTGAATGGAAGTATTTTTTTAAAGTTCATTTTCATAGTTAAAATAATTCCCCAAGTTTGATTTTTTTTACGCTCGCCAAAATGACCTGACCAGTAAGAGGTAGATGTATGCTGGAGGTCATCTGTATTCTGCACGTCTACCGTGGGTAGTACTGGGTAGTATTTTGTGGTTCCATGATAACTCAACACAGTGACAATTCAACACGATGAAAAAAAAAATTAACCTTACCTAACCTAACCTACTTAACTCAGTTAATAAAGTTTTTGTTTCATCACTTTCCATGACTTTATATAACTTTTTAAAGATGTGATGAATTATCATTGTGATGATTTATCCGGTCACCGCATCTTGTATTGATTAATTTTTGACGTTAGAATTTTTTATTCGCATCAAAACATCGCAGGACAGTGGGGTTCACACGGTATTATCCACATACCAACGTAGCTTAGTTGCTGCAGTTCGAAGTGTACTCGCCAGTGGGGTTAAACCATGGCTCTTACGTAAATTTGAAATGGGTTTCAAATTATTCATTTTTACAAAAACGCTAATTTTGGGAGTAGGTGATTTTAGTCGCGGTTTCGCTGTCATTTGAGTTGTGTTGTGAGCAAATAGCTTCAGTATTACCAATTTAAATTTAACAAAACCTTAGGTATAAGATATCAGGAGAAAATGCTAATTACTATTCGTAACGATGTCTAAAAAAATACTATCTTTACGATGCATCGTATAGATGTTTTCGAAAGTTTCTACGCACAAATGGCATATGCGATGTGTTCTCTGACACATTATCATATAAAATGACATTATATTAATACGTTTTACCAAAAATGTGTGTATTAATGGACACTTATGAAAATCTCATTATCAACCATCGATAAAACTTAAAAAACAACCACAAAAATTCATTTCGAAACCTCATAGCATACAAATACAAAATAGAAAACTATGCAACACATAGTTGTATGGCAACTTTTTCGCTTATCCGCAAAGTACGCCATGTAACAGAAAAAGATGTGTAGTTATTACATTGCACAAACTTAACACGGGAGTGTCACAGAGTACATTTGATGTCAGATTTCGTTCGACCAATCATGGGATCGTTTGTAGAAAATAGCATCAAATCACTTTTCAAGAACGATTTATTAATTCTGGGAGTAAAAATATAGAATTATACTCTTATATGTATATTCAGAATCGGTGTTTCCTGATCAACATAAACATATTTTTTAGCAGTTAAATATATATTTTACCCAACTTCCTTATTGAAGAAGGACCTTAGCATTGCCGGGGCGCTGCTCAACTACTGAACTAATTTACCCAACCTCCTTATTGAAACCAGGCCTTAGCCTTATTGGGGCACTGCTCAACTACTGAACTAATTTACCCATCTTCCTTATTGAAGCCAGGCCTTAGCCTTGTTGGGGCACTGCTCAACTACTAAACTAATTTACCCAACTTCCTTACTGATGCCAGGCCTTAGCCTTGTTGGGGCACTGCACAACTACTGAACTAATTTACCCAACTTCCTTATTGAAGCCAGGCCTTAGCCTTGTTGGGGCACTGCTCAACTACTGAACTAATTTACCTTACTTCCCTATTGAAGCCAGGATCTTAGCCTTGCCGGGGCGCTGCTCAACTACTTCGGTCATATTTAACTGTATCATGCTTCAAGTAACAACTACCAACATTATCTTCATTTTCTAGTACACATATTTCTATTGGTTGCTATCTTTATGTATGATCCGAAGATACTTCCCGAATTAAATGCAATCTAAATAGTGCCTTGGATAAACATACACCAATTTTTATTTTAAATATTCGACATTTATTGATTTTTCTTAAATTTTAAGATGAATATAAGAAAAGCGTTTTTAAAAGCCTTTTCAGGGATTTTTAAACCAAACAGAAAAATCAATAATTAAATATTACAATTTGAGGTTTTACTCAATAAGTTATTCCAAAAATATAATATAAATACGTATTTCTACAATTTGGTCACACTACCTAAAACCGGATTCAACAACTATTTACCGCAAAAAATCCCTTGATAAATGCTACCTCGGGCAGCGGAGAGCGCGGGTCGCATGGCCAAAAAACAGAATAAGGATCTATGCTTCCGTACGAATAAGAACCTTTTGCCGGGGGCTTTCACTAAATCGGGTTCCCTCACGTGTGAACCGGGAACAATCGGCATTTGTGCGCTTTCCATAACTTTCTGAAAATAACCCGAAGCAACAACCCCTGAAAATCACCCCTGAAAAAAATCGTTTCAGAAAAAAATCATTCTTGAATAAATGTTCCATGATGCGAAGCAATCAGAAAACAAGGAATTGACGAATTTATTTTTTAGGAATCAAATACGAAACGGAAATTTGTGCGGTTTTTTCCGCAAACCAACTATATCCATTGGTTTATCTATCCTCTGTTCCCGTTATTGCTACGCCTTCTTAAAATTATTTTTTTGAATTGTTCGACTATAAAGGATCCTAAAGCTATAAAACCTACAAGGAAGGCACACAATTTGATGTTTTTGTATTTTACATAAATTTTACTGTATTTTTTCACAAAAAATCGTTTTAGTGTATCTGATCCAAGTAACTTAACAAATTTATCGAAAGTGGATAGGACAATTTTATTTGTTATCAATTTTGTTAGGAAGTCAGCCCCATCCAATCAACTCCCTTTTTATGAAATATTTTTTCTTGCTTGTGCTAGATAAAGTTAAATAATTGCAAGAAGCCGATATCCACATAGCTTATTGATAGAATTTACTCGATGACGACCGGCGGATGTCTTTCACCTGAATGGAGGAATTTTCCAAATAAGTGTAGAAGCGATCAAGTTCAACAGATTGCACTTGGATTCGCACTAAATTTTATGACAAAATAATAGAGTTCAACGGAGAACAAAACTCGTCAGCTGTAGTAGTAGATATGAGGATTTCTACTATGTAAGGCGTAATTTCCGCTCATGTAATTAAATACACTCTACATAATCGAATGTATGCCTCGGGCTGTTGCGATAACGAGTGGTCTGCTGACATCAAAATAATTCTTCAACAAAGTACGGAGCCACAATCATAGTCTGATTTCTACATAATGTTATCTTTTTACAGATAAATGGATGTTTTTTAAAGCAGAATTTCTCTTTGATGAAGAATTGGGAAATCTCCTGGAAAACATGGCAGGGTTTGGTGACTCATACATTTCAGTCGGATCGTGTTTTGTTATAACAGAAGAAGATGAATGTGACTAAAGCAAGGGTTGCGAGTTCAGCAAAGAGTTATGTTAAATTACATATACTCGTATCTGCGTATGCGAGAATATAGCGTGATGGTTTGTCAATTTGTTTGGTGTAAATGTTTTTATCGGAAACTTCGGACTTTTTGAACAAAAATTAACACAAATACCGACATATTTTTACATACGAAATTACTACACGTATTTTAGTTACAATTCTTTTTAATATAGAGTTTTAAATATTCTCCTGACGAAGGAAGGGTTCTTCCGAAACCGGTAGAGTGAAAATAAAACTATAGTGGTCAAAAACAAATTTATGTGTTTTTATTACAATTCTTTTTTGCTGGAGAGAGTTAATTTAGTATTATTTTGAATGCAATTTCGGATGAGCCCGGAATCCATTTATTGGATCAAGTGGTTCGCTATGTTGGGTGACTTGAGAAGGGATTCCCGGGTTTAAGGGATGAGATTTTTCCAGGTCTCAGTGGAAGATTTGTCTGCCATCAAATGCGTCGTAGGCCGAATCAGGAGAAAGTGGTTGAGAGAGATCTTTTGACCTCTCCAACAGGACTCTCTCGAAAGATCTCCTTGCACCGCAGTGGGATGTATTCGTATATACATGTCCAGTGGAATGTATTCGTATGTATATGTCCGTCATTCCTAGATATACCTACCCCAGATTCCTACCCACCCACATACCCTTTTCCTTCCCAGAACTTCATTTCTAAAGGGGGGGGCTAGGGTTTAAAAATTTTGTTTTTTGCATTTTTTTTAAATTTTTTAAAATAAATGCTTAATATGTTAAAAATATTGTGCTCAAATTTCAAGTTGATTGGAGCAAAATTGACGAAGTAACGAGTATTTTTATACCTGTCGGATTTTAATCCCTACCCGACCATACGTATAAGCCGAGCAGAGCAGGAAGCTGAGAGACAAACTAAAGAAGGCAGGACTCGTCGTAGACAGGAGCAAAAAGGTGCTTTAGACATCATGGATGATAGCAAAATCCTTTATGGACCTGGCATTGATGATTCAGTGTGAGGTAAGCCGATAAAATTTGCTTATAAACGTTTAATACCAGATTTTTTAGTGTTCAAAACTTTATAGCGTTTTTCCCACAACTCACGTTTTCAAAGTCGGTGCCCGTCATAACTTCAAAACTACTGCACCGATCCTTTTGAAATTTTGAAAACTATTTCTGTACATAATTTACAAGGTAACGCTGAAGAGTTATTTCAAATTTGTTAATCATTATTATTTTACAATAACAAATTAGCCGATTTTTTTCACTAAACATAGATTTTTTTTCCTTCAAAGTGTTCCAAAAAAGTGAAAAATTAAAATTTCGAAAAACCCTCCCAGCGTTACCTGGGAAAAACTATTATCTAACGAATGAACTTTGATTTTTTGATTTTAGATTACTCAGCACCGAGTTATGAGGGGCACCGCCATTCTACTTTTTTTTGATACACGTCCGAATAATTGCTGCCATTGCCGTGTTTTTTAATATTTCTCCGTGAAAATTTTATACAACATTCTTAAAATGTCATACTTTACTATCCTATTAGATTTAATAAAGAGATTTTAACTGTGTTGTCACAAAAAATTCACAAAAAATGCATTTTTTCGTACGAATTAACCCTAGCCCCCCCTTAAAAAAACCCTTAATACAGAATCGCTTCATCCCAAAGATGATATAGACGCTGAGGGGAATTATTTTTCTCAGGGCCTCCTGTGTGGAGCTAATAAAAATATAAAAAAAGTAAAATAGACTACCTCCGCAGTTAGACATGAGAATACACGGTGTTTGGGGGTAAATAGCGCTAACTTTGGAAGGTGAGTCTGCAGGACAACATTGCCTAGCAACGCAGTGGCAGGATGGATTCGTACATCCATCACTCCCGGACAATCTGACCCCCCGGATTTTTACTTACCTCTCATTTTTTGCTTCTCAAAATGTCCTCTCGTTCCTTTCTTAAAAATACACTATATAATTTAGCATCCCCAAAGATGACATAGGCCCTGAGGGAAATATTTTTCTTAGGGCCTTCTGTGTGGAGCTATTATAAAAATGGTGAATAACAGATTTTTTTCTGAATTTTATTTTTAAAAATATCGTTTTAAAAACACCATGTTTAGGTTGTTGCACATCCTTCTTGCCTGTAGCTAACGTTTCGGAAAGCTATTCATTGGAACGACTTGTTTAAGTAGTTAATATCGTTCATTGATCAACGTTACCTGCACATATATAATCGATCAGCCGTACTCTTCTTTGGACTTGAGCTCAAAGCACTGAGAGCGTTGCCTCTGGGCTTCCAAAGTCTAAAGCTCACCTGTATCGATACAGAGGCTATTGAAGTCAACGTATAACTTACAGCTTATTACTAAAGGCCACACTCTTCTGTGCACCCGGCTTTGAACAGACATTGACAGCTAATTGATGATATCCATGTTACAATAATAAATGGCTCTTCATGCATTTTGCGTTTGTTTTGAAGATGCAATCTGCAAAGCTGTTTAGAAGGTCAGCTTGAAAGGAGGTGGAAATACAGCATGGTTCATTGAACGACTAACAACTGTGAATGCATTTTTCTATAAGCACTGATGCAAACAATATATGAAGCTCCCTTCTACGCGTTCCAATACATCGACCGGATTTCGGGCTATTTACTGCCAAATAAGATGATTTTTTGGAGGTTTACGAACACTGACCTGACCATAGACATTGAATAAACCAGGTGACCATTTTTTGACACAAGAAGGGTTCAAGGATAACCGCCAAAGACTCTGCGTAGAAAAGTAAAGTTCGAAAGCGAAAGTAACGCAATGGCTTGGAGTGCCGTCCAAAATGGAACTTTTCTGCAGGGTTTGAATGTTTTATTTTAAACGAATTGTCTATAAATTGGATTACATAGTGACGCAAACGTTAGTGCAGTTACTTTACTATTACACATTTGAAAAAGTGTCTTGATAACTAAATAATGTAACAAAATATTCGTATTTGGAAACAAGCCCGAATTTTTGGTTACCCGATTTGGGATTTGAAGTTAAGTTTTTAATTCTTTTTTATTTATTTGCGCGGCATTGTAAAAATGACTAGTAATTCTTAAGCAGATTATATTTTAGAGGACTAATCAGTGATACTACAGCGAGAGTTGCTTGTATCCGGATTAATTTATTTACAAGTCACATAAAGGAAGACGGACACGCCACCTCTCCGCTCTGCGCAACTTTGTTTGTTCCCCTTTCCTTGATGGGTTTGTCTATGCCCTGACCCTAGTGGCATAGCTATAGCATTCATATAACCTAGAAGGTTCGGCCCCGTAGGAGGAGCGATGGGGGGGGGGTTGACTCACCCTAACTTATTATTTACACCATATAAAGAGATAGTACAAATAATATTGTTGTATTTTCTAAGAATGTAATCGAAGACTACGATTCACTTTTACGCTACCAAATACCGAGGCCAATGGAGAGGAGGTAGGGTTTTAACCCTCTAAATCTCCCTTTTTATACGTCCTTTTCTGAACCTGCTTCATCTGAATAATCTTATAAATAGCACGAATTCCAGGGGACATGTTGAAACTTGTAGAGAGGAACTTTGGAAATCAGTTGCATCAGTCAATAGAGTACGGTGGTCACCACCTTATGGTTGTTTTGTTTAAAATTGCATGGTTTAAAACATGGAATTATCTTTTTTTACTGTCTAAAAATAAACAATCACAATTTTTTTGTTTTATTTGCTTACAAAATTAGGTTTTTAGGCCCCATCCTGTACTATGTAAATTATATCGGATTAATCACACCCTAAAAACACCGAATTTATAAATGCGTAATAAATAGCGCTAAAATTTTAAGGATGCTGCCTTTTCTTAACCCTTGTTTGCCTGTGATGACGGTTTGAATATTCAGTAGCAGATAAATATCTTAATTCAGCAGGACCCATCAAGCCGCGTCCGCGCTCTGCGAGATGAGATAAAACTCCACTACAGGGGTTAAATATGCCTTAACTGGACCGCTAACTGGGGCGACGTACGAAATTATTAATCAAATAATGTTGAGGTGTCGAGTTAAACATTTTGAATACTAAAAATTACGCTAACGAACGGGGTAAGTACTTAGCTGTTTTTGTTTGTATTGGAAAATCAGCAACGCACTCCGTCTTATGATTTTTTTATAAATTTAATGTAAATCAAATTTAGTAATATTATTATTAGGTTATGCAAATATTTTTTTGGTTTTTTTATTGTTTCAGCTGTGTCGGCTTTCAAGGCCATTTTCAAACTGTGGTAATAACCAAAGCAATATAATAAAATGGTATAATAAAAGCGTCCCGCTTGACAACAATGAATTTATACCCTTACATATAGAAAGAAAGGGCCTTAGATTAAATTTACTTGAACAATTAGAGATCAATAAAAGAACCAACGGCTCTAATATAAAATTAATTAATAAAGTAGGGAAAATTATTTATTCCAGTATGTTCACAAAACCTAAACAATACAACACATTTAAATAAAATGTAAACAGTCACATCATTATTAGACAATTAAGACTAGCAGTTAAAAACCCGCTCCGCGGGTTTTTTTCTGCTAGGCCCTTCGGGCGGCTCTTGATTGAGCTTCGCCCATTTTAAGTAATATTAACAACAGTTACATTTAATAGATAGATATTAAGACATTCACAGAGAAAGGGTGACTATATATATTGTTAAAACACGGAACAGGAAGGAGTTAATTAATAATAACATGCTAAATTTACGCATAATAAGAATGACAGTTGTTTGAATAAATGAAATTTTACGTATTTGTGATGGATTATTTCAAATGAAAAACTATTATTGACTACATGTCTACAACTGATATTAACTGTTATGGTACCTAATATAATTAGCTCATAGGAGACTTGCAGTGCTTAAATATGTGTTACAACCGTCAATGTCTATAAGTTGAATCAATATCGTTTAGTTTGTCACAATTAAAAACAGTTATAACAAAGTTGACTTAAATAATAGATTATTACATATTGATTAATTGTACCCGTGTTTATGAATAAAAGGAGGGTAATTGTGCGATGAGATTAGCAATCGGTTTAATTAAAAGGTGTTAATTTTACTCCAACTGGTGGTAATTCTTTACCTACAACTGTTACTGTATCTAATAAAGTTTTTTTTTTATGTTTCTTTATTCAATAAAATTATAAGTTACATGCATTGAGGAATTTTTCGACCACCATGCTAGGCACATGCCCGTGTTATGGTGATGGTGGTTTAAAGTTAGATTATATATACACCTTCATCAGGAGAGTAAAAATGTATATATAAAGGTAGATTATTACAATATAGCGCCCCTTGGGTGATATCTCACAAAAGTCGAAGTCAAAAATTAAATATAGATTGCAATTGGGAAAGAAGAAGTGGAAGGAGGGGGGAGGGGTAAGAGTAGGCTGGGCTTATAATAATTAGGAATTACAATATCGTTAGACGGGAAAGACCAGTTAAGTGGGAAAATATTTAAAAGAAAGTTTATATAAAAATTCTTGTTAATTATATCTGCTTTTATATTAACATGTTTCCTCATTTCTAAAATTCCAAAATTATTTATAGTGAAGTATTTTAAGACCTGAAAAAAACAAATAGCATATAACCATACAACAATATATTCATAAGACAATAAATTGATAGTTGAAATACTAAATAAAAAAATTATACATATTCTCTTCAAACGGTCTTTCTAAAGATAGAAATAAACAATGGCGTAGAATTCTGTTTATGGATAACGCTACTTCTAAAATTATATATAAAAACAATCTTGGTACTATTCAACTGGCGTTTTACACTAATAACAATGAAGAAATATATTCCTAATAATAAAGATAGCAAAATTCAAACAAAAAAATCAGGAGTTTAAAAACTCAATTGGGATGATAATAATTTATTTTACAAAGGTAGAACCAATAGAACCTTTAAAGTCAGAACTAAAGAATATCGCAGGGCTCTTAATGGAAATAGTGAATCTGAGTTTGCAAATCATCTTTTGAATAATGATCACACTTTCGATAAAAAATCAGGTCTTAAAATACTTCACTCAGGATATAAAGCATAGCAAATAAATAATTTTGAAATTTTAAAAATTAGAAAACATGTCAATATAAAATCAGATTTAATTAATAAGCAAAAAAAATATAAATAATAATGAATAATGCCATTATAAAGTGATAAGCTTCCAGAATAAATCTTCTTATTAAACGCTTGTTAATGGTCAAGTAGTCAAGTATTGTGAGCTGCATATTTAAATATTCGCGCCAGTCATTTGGTTAGTTTTTATACCGCCAGAGGTGCGATCTGTCGGCCATCTATAGCCGTGCGTATCAGCCGTATTGAAGGAACGCGTGATTTTTTATAAACGTCAAACATAATCACGTAACTGTGGATAATTTTCATTGTAATTTAATTAATCCAATAGATTATGAACTTTCTAAAACATATTTTCTTCGATATTATCTAAAAATTATATGAGCAGAAACGATGCTTTTGAAGAAATCTCGTATTATTATGAGGCGATCCTATTTTAGTATGAAATCGTATCTTAATTTTCAAGTTAGCGGAATTTACCCGAAACAGACAATTTTAATTTGACCAATCAGACGGCCTACATCGTCCAGACACTAGGACAATAATACTATCAGATAACATTAATGTGTGGAAAACAGACTTCAAAATACCCCCACAGAATATGAAATTTATCCTGACAATTATTTTATCAGTAAATCGGTTTAACCGGTAATAAATCATTTTAGACATAGTAAAATTTAAATTGGAAAGGGGTAAAATAGAATCATATAAATAAGTCGTCTAAACGTGGTTATAGCCAAAGTTTGAACATGGCCTTGAAAGCCTAAACAGTAACAAAAACGGAAAAAAATACTCGCAAAACTTAATAATAATATTATTAAATTTTATTTAGGTACATTAAATTTTAAAAAAAAATAAATTTTGTTCTTCGAATTAAACACAAAAACAATAAATAAAAAATAATACCATCGATAATTGCGATATACATAAAGTAGAATAGTCTTGGTAAGTAAAGATAAATAATTATTTTGAGAAGAGTTTAATCGGTATTGTAATAATTGTAAAGCTATGTACCCACGCTCGTTCATGTTCGATGGTTTCATGCTAATTCGAACATGTCTCAACGTATGTACCTTCTCACTCAATGCTTTTTTGTTTGGTGAAAAATTCTTACTCGATGTTTACTGAGCTTGATCGTATATCTATTATCTATGGCGTCTTGAGTCGAACTGCTTGAGTTTGTGGACGCGCCGACGAGAATGGTTCGATGTCATTATGTTCGATCGATCCAAACCATCGAACATGTATTACGTGTGTACATAGCTTAAGACTATAAGAAGTTGCACGCTCGAAAGGTAAGGTAATACGAAGAATTACAACAGGCATATTTTTTTTTATTAGCATACCCACTATCATGCTGTCTCATTCACACTCGGTTGTCTCATTCATACTTTCCCTTCCCTTGTTTGTACTATTGTGCATATATTCATACCTTTGTTAGTGTCGTTTATGGTTACTTAACAATCGAATAGTACGAAATCATATTTAATTGTTAAGAATGAACGTGACAAATATCCATAATAGATTTCAAATTAACAAAAAGCTCGACATTTTCTCAACATTACTAAACATCGTTAGTTGTATAAGTCTTCAAGAATATTCCTCCTAAAATTTTTAGGAATCCCAGTCAGGAGAACTCTCTTTACGGTGAGACCGGTATATCTGGGGGTACTGTAGTGGAGGACCAGATGTGAATAGCCAGGCATTTTCATCCTTCCTTTTGCATGTCATTCGCCTCTTTACATCCATCAGAATCACAACATACTCTACATTGGGAGTGCTATAAGCATTAAATTTGTACGGTGATCACATAAAAAAGGTCTTAAGATATATTACAATAGCTGAGCCCAAAAGTACCAAATACAAGGATTTTTTTATGAGCCGCTGCCGCACCGGAGTAACTGCTTCCAACCGTCTGTGACCAGCGAGACTATGGCATCCCCGATTGAGATATGTTGTGAGGCTGAAGGAAGTTGGGATAGGAAAGAGATGAGGAAGTTTGAAGTACCTGGCTATTCAGATCTGGTCACCAAATACGGCCAAAGCCATTTCAAGCAACGTTTCAAATCTGATTGGTGGTCTCACACCAGAGCGATACAGAGAGTATCTTCCATTCTGGAACATGCTGCAAATATACTATATATAAACAGACTTCAAAATTAAATTTTATTTACATTAAATTAAAAAAACATTTAAATTTTGTTCTGCGAATTAAACACAAAAATATATATATAATGTACCTATTTTTACATTAGCTTCACACAGGGGGCCAAGAAAATAATTTACCTCAAGGCCAGGGTCATTTCAAATGATGCTGTGGGTAGGGTATTTTTTGTAGAAAGGAAGAAGAGGAAGATCTGTGAAGGAAAAGGGTATGCTGGGTGGATAGAAATCTGGGGGTCAATGTGTGCAAGAGTTTGGGTGGAGAGGTCAAAAGGCCTCTCTCAAACAGTCTCTTGATCCGGCCCACCACGCAGCAAGTAGGCCGACGCATCCACCGCCAAGACTTACCCCATGAACTTGGGCATACTTGCTATTTAACCAAACTTAGCAAACCTCTTGGGTTGACTTTTGGCAGAGTTGTTGTTAAATATTATTTCAAATGATATAATTATTATAATCAATAAAAAAAACTTGCGAACGCCACGACCTCTGGATTCATGGACCGTAAGCACTTAACCATGGAGACCGTTAAAAATATACACCGTTTCACAGTTCTGTTGGTTCCAGTTTCAACTCTTGTGAGTCTTAATTTAAACTTATTTGATTAATTTATTAATGTAATGTGTTTCGACTAATCGGGGTTTTAAGTGGCTTGAGATATTTAACGTTCCTTGTAACCACTCTCTGGGTCTCCAAAGGGTTTGCCCATAGTATATTATTCATCAGGGTCCATTGTATCATAAACCATCCCTTCGAATGAAGTAAAACCTTCAATACCAAGTACATACTTTACCAGCTCCCTGATAATAGAGAGGTATCATGAATGTGAAAGAATGTGAATATATTATTTTAAGTTGATGGTAATTCTGTGCTCTAAAGGATTTTCGTGGCTTTTTTTAACGTTCCTTGTAATAATTTCTTACTATTTTTTCTTTGATCAAAAGGGAGTGGGACTAGTGTATCTCCTATGGCATTTGGGATATGATATTTTTTACATTAGCTACACAGAGGAGGCCCTGAGGAAAAAAAATATTTGCTGAGGGCCTAAGGAAAGGTAGGAAACGAAGTTTTGGCAAGGAAAAGGGTATGCGGGGTTGGTAGGGATCTGGGGTCAATCTGTTTAAGAGTGACGACTATAAATAAATCCCTCCCACTGCGGTGCAAGACGATGGGTCGAGAGAAAGTCTGGCTGGAGAGGTCAAAAGGTCTCCCTCAACCAGTCTCTTCTAAGTCAAGACCTTGACAAACCGCAACCCATGAACCCGGGCATACCTGCTAAGTCACCAAATTGAAAGGTTGTCGTGTTGAAAGAAGTAGGAAGGGAATAATATGAGAAATACTATGGTTGGGAAGTTCTGAGCTGTTAGTAAATGGTTACCAAACACGGCTAAAACCACTTCAAGCAACGCACAACGTTTCGATTCTAAATGTAGGTCTTTCACCGAGGCAATACTGAGAGTATGTACCACTCTGGCATTTTTATGTTATTTGTGAATTTTAATGTAACAAACATTTATTTAGGAATATACCGTGCTATTTGTAACCATATTGAAACCAATTTTTAATCAAGGGTTAAAAAAAACGAACAATTCTTTCTAAACTCGGTTAATTTATTTCCCCAATTCGTTTATTCAATTATAGGTTCCAAAAAAAACATCTCAATTTCAGTTAAAAAACCGAAAAATCGAGTTGAAAAAAATCTCTTTCACATTTTTCCTAAGCCCGCCCCCATTCAAATGAGTGCAATCGAAATATAAAAAATCTCCATTAGAGCTATAAGGGTCGCTCTTTCGTGCACGTTGGTTAAATAATTGTACGGGAATCCTTTAATCTCGTGCAATTTAGGATTGACAACATTGGGCTTTAGGTCTTAGCGGAGAACGGATTAAAACGAACGTACATACAATGAAGCATGGTGGAACGTACGTGATTTGAATAATTCTATTTTCTGAGTAGGTTTATATTATGTTTTGATAAATTAATTGCGTTAAGAGTAATTGAACCAATTATGTTCATTAACGGGATCATTGCGGCTCTCAAAAAACGTTGTGGACACGGATAATTAAGGACTATCTCACTGATGATACATTTCACGAGCACGATTTTGATGTTTAAGGAACAAAACAGTACATTGGTTACAGTGATGAAACAATTATACAAGTATTAAATATTTCTTAGTGGATACATATGACATGCCTTATAGGTGGTATGTATCTTTGGTGATTACCAGGTGTATAGTCACTACACACGGACACCTGTTCATTACACTGTAGTGTATAGGTTTGTGTGTGTGGTATGCGCATTGAATGGTTTTTATTATCGACTTGAATCCGAAAAAATGAATCGGAATTTTAATGTTAAGTTTAAACAAATATTATTGAAGGTATGAAGAGCACGGTTTATTGGTTAAACAGATGCTACATTTGTTTCGTGGAATAGCTACGTATGGTGTGTTCGTCTCAAAGCTATGTTAAAATTAATTATGGACAGAAGTTTGGTACAGTCGATATTATTGTTAAAAATTATATGTATATATAAATGTTTATATCAGCTTCTGATTGCCTTCGTTTCAAATATTGAAACGTACATTGATAAATGAAATGCCTTGGAGAAATTGAACAGACATAAATAGGTCAACTTTTTAAGCGCATTATGTCATAAATGTTTATGAATGCTTTGAATTTAAGTGTAATTTTAAAAAATTAAAACTAATGTTTGAAGAATTCAAACGAGCTATACAAACTACCTAATATTAATCATTTTATATTTGAAATATGTTTTACTTTAGAATTATTTTTTATAGATTTCGTGTTTTTTGGAAGGTCGGCGACGTTTTTTCCATGATTAAGGAATCATTATTGTCAACAAACAAATGTATTGTATTGGATATTATGAGCCTCCGTGGTTGTGGGGTAAGGATAACGTGCGGTATTACATATAAAAAGGAATAAAGAAAATTGACAATATTTGTTTTGGAGGTCATCGATCCTAAAGTCAATGTCTTATTTTTACACTTTCAGCTTCACAAATTCTATAATTTTTCCTGTGACTTTCAAAGTATGGGCTAGTATTATATATTTTTTGGGTTGAATAGACGTACACGTACAATTGCAATATTCATTAATTTAAATAAAAAAAAACAAGTTCAAAGAAGTATCCGGTACGTATTACGTCCGTCATTCATCTCACTCCGTGCGACGTTCTCCAAGTACCCCGCAGGCATTTTTTTACAATTCCTAATGTGGCCGGCCGCATTACGGCCCGTTATTCAAAGCACCTGGCATTATCCCCGTACTGCCCGGAAGCGTCGGAATGCCGAGTATTGACATTCCTTGGACTGAACTTATATTGCGGACGTGCCGGAACCCGGCCGCGCCACAAGTTACCCCTACAGTCTGGCTCCGTAGTACAAGGGGGCGGAAGGGAAACTTTTTGCTAGGGGATAAATTTTGCTGAAAGGTGTATATGAATTTCGATTGGGGTTTTTTCCTTGTTCGGACGCAATCGATGATTAGTTGTGTGGAAATTTCTGCAAAAGACTGTCCACACAAAATCTATTGAGAGATAAAACCGTAATGGACGTTTTATAAGATGCTTGATTTCTAAAACTAATATTTCGGGACGGTATTTAGGACGGTTTTAAAAATAAAACGAATTTATTTCTTTTATCCTGTTTCCGTGAGTGTCGATTTTTTCATTTGAATTCTGGTTAAAAAAAAGACTTGAGCTATTTTTATTTATGTTTATTATTTAAAATCGTCGCTTGTCTTTAGTCAATATTAATAGATATATATATTATGTGGAAATTTTGAAAAAGTATTTCGTTTTATTTTTAACATAAACATACTATGACATGTGTGTGACTATTAATAATAGCGAACGTGTATCACTTTTCGGCATTATGATACGTCTCATTTTTATGTTTTCATATTATCTTTTGATCAAGGAGTTGCCATCTTTTTTAAAGTGGAAATTTACCCACTTTTCGTTAAATTATCGAGCTGAAACTTGTCAAATACTCTCGTTGTCGATGACAATGCATTCTATCAACCTTTGGTGGCACACGTACGATTTTTTTAACGATTTAGTACCGTACCAAAATAGTATTTCTTCTCTTATGTATATGATCGTAGGTATAAAAATCTGTACCCGAGAAGCATACGGATGCAAGTCCAAAAAGCTAAATGTTCAGGAGAGCCAAAATACTTTTTTTTCTGTAAGTTTGGTCTCATAACTTCTGCGGATATTCATGATAATTGATTTTTATTTTTTATCCTATTGAATCAATTAATTTTGTATCGAAAATGAGAAAATAAAATAAAATATTTTATATGCAAAGCCTAAAAAAAATGTTTTAAAAAAAGCATTGTGTCCTTCTGCTTCAAAATGATATTGAATATTTTGGTATGACACATGGTATATTATTATAAAGGGATCAACGTTGAAAACTTCACTTGGAAGTAAAATAATAACTAAATAACAGGTAAATATAAATATCTATTTTATTTATATTTATATTTCCCTATAAATAAAATAGATATTTATATTTACTAGGTAAATATAAATAAAAAATCAAATAGATATTTATAGGTAAATATAAATATAAATAAAATAGATCAATGTTGAAATTTCATTTGGAAGTAAAATAATAACTGTATTACAGGTATATATAAATATCTATTTTATTTATATATTTTTTAATTTAATTATAATTATTTTTACAAATTATTGGTATTTTCCATATCTTCGTCATCTGACAGAGAAAAAAAAGATTAAAAAAAATAAGTGTAAAAAAAGTGCAGTGGCTCTGGTACCCACTGTAACATCTTTTGTAGGACACCAAAATTTTGTGTATTTAATGCGATTGGAATTGTATTTACCTGGGGCAATACCTCCGGGGTGCTCAAAACGGTTCCATGATAAATCGACAATTCAACACACCTTTAAAAAGTGATATAAAGTCATTAGAAACGATGAAAAAAATAAATTAAACCTAACCTAACCCACTTAACCCAGTTAATACAGATTTTGTTCTTCACTTTACCATCACTTTTCATGACTTTATATAACTTTTTAAAAATGGGAAATTATCATGAATTATCATTTTGATGATTTATCCGGTCACCGCTCAAAACACCTCTCCTTTTTCTTCTAATATAATAATATTTAAATTCAGTTTCCTGAAAACCATTTTTATACAGTAGCATCCCCGACACATTTACGTCAGCTCGTAGCCATAATACCGTTGATATTAGGAAACCCTTACCATTCATATTCTTCTTTCGATATACAAAAGGTGATTGTGAACCAGTTTTAAAGGGAATTTAAATATTTGAAATTTCATTGAGTGTACAATGTACTGATTATTAGTTTTGTAATATCTGATGAATTGTTCCCGTTATTTTTTTTTGTCGTGCGGTAAAATATTTGGAATTGGGTAGTTTTTTTTGCCCTTTCAATCGCTGAATGGACAAAGTCTACTTCCAGGTAATAAAAATTTAAGATGAATGATCTTGAGGTTTTTAATTTTTTATAAAACCTGCCATACGTAGGATATGGCTATTGTTATATTTCTATTTTAACCTGCACAGTTGTCAGACCATACGGTTATTTCTTCAACATTATTCCCCATATCGCTGTATATCCACTTTAAGAGGCAAGAAGCTACTTCATTTTCCACCTGTTTTCCATCCCTATATAGTCCATTCAGTAGTATAATGATGAGGTAAGGTAAATGTAAGTAAATAAATAAATAAGTGACATGGTCAGGTCTTCAATAATAATATCACCACCTATGTTTCCATCAGTCTCTTCAGAACAATTCTGTTTCTTGAGCCTCGTCATACATTCATACACGGAAATACTCTTTTTCATCATTATTTATTGCAGGAATGCAATAAATAATGATGAAAGCACTGGGATTGTTCTGTTTAGTTCCACAGAAAACATAGAAATTAGAGGCAGAAGGACGCAAAATGGACTAGAGTCTACATTCGAATGTTTACTTCCATGGAAAGCGTAGTAATGTTAGAGGCAGAAAGATGCAAGTCCAACGTACATCTTTATGCTTCTACGGTGTGAATGTGCTAATGGTTCTTGCATCCTTATAATATTTTTGAAAATACCATAAATATTCAAGATAGGGCTTGCATCTTTCTGCCACTAATGAACATGATAATTTACTTCATGTCTTCATCAAAAACTCATTTCTTCAAATTTTGGACTTGCATCCGTATGCTTCTCGGGTACAGAAATAATAGCTTCATAAAAATAAATATTCTTTTGGTCCCTATAGTGTGTCCCTATGGGGATCAATATGAAAAAAAGGTCGTGTAGAAGTTTAGTATAACCCACTCTGGAATGTACAATTCGTTAAATTCAGGAAAAATCAATAAATTCTAAAATATATTTTACGTGTATGTAAAAGCATATAAATGTAACACCATGTAAATGTAACAGCATGTATATGTAACAGCATGTAAATGTAACAGCATGTATATGTAACAGCATGCAAATGTAACAACATGTAAATGTAACAGCATGTAAATGTAACAGCACGTAAATGTGACAGAATGTAAATGTAACAGCATGTAAATGTAACAGCATGTAAACGTAACAGCATATAAATGATTTTTTCATTTGACGGGTTATAAACAATCATTCAAGAAAACAACTAAATACAATTTTTCTTAATCACTTTTTGGGAGGCGGGTATGGGTACCTCCGCCCCGGGAACCATTCTTTAGATAACCAACACCTCTGCCATAGGTCACCCCAAGTGGTTCTCCACGTTTGGAGACTTATCAGGGATGCCCGGGTTCATGGGATGAGGATTGTCTAGGTCTTGAATGATGCGACCGCAGTGGGAGTAATGAATATACACGTCCGTCACTGCTGGATGCACTGATCCTTAGATTCGTAACCACAAACTATTTTTCCTCCCCTTCATATCACTAAAAAACACACCACACAGCATTCGCAGAGATGACATTGAGAAGGAAATTATATACCTCATGGTCTCTTGTGTGGAGATAATGTAAAATAAATATTTTTTTAAGCATTTCAAGAGAGTGCAGTAGTGTTTAATCCATCAATTAAAATTTCCATTGTCAAGATAAATAAACTAACGAAGTTGCTAAAGCCTCGCTACAGAGGGCAGACATTATTTAACCCTGTGGACATTATCGATTGCCTAGAACGCCCCAGGCTTTGTTGATATTCGATTTCGGTTACGGAATGAATTGGCCCATCCCACTGAAAAGATGAACCGATAGAAGCATAAGGTGTGAGCATTTCCGTGCGCCCGAAAGAAGCTCAATATCAAACATTTATAAATATAGAAATTTGTCAATCAAACATTGTTAAATCTTCGCGGTAACAATTACCGCGAGATTGGGTGGCAACAATTAATAAAAGTAATTTGTAAAATACAAACTATAAAATAAGAAAGGCTAGGATTTTTGGAAAACTGAAAGGAAGAGTTACAAAAAATTAAATTAAATTAACTAAATTAAATAATCTAGCAAAAACGGACTTGTTTAAATATGGAATGTTGTTATAACGATTTGCAGCGTAGCTGAAGACAGCTTGAGTCAGGAACTCATCTCGGCTTTAATAATCTTTTGGTATAATAACTTATCCTCAAAAGCAAAAACAGGTGAAATTTCACGATCGGAAGATACTTATCGAATACTCCTCGTTCAAAGATGAAGACTCCAGTTTTATAAAACGAATGATGACAAAATCGAGCGGATCTGTCATTTGCCAGCCAAAAAAATGCCCAATGCTCTGGTCTGTTGAACAAGGAATGAATGCTGATTCAATTTGAACTCTTCAGGTTTCAGATGTATTGATGAAAAATTCCATGGTTGGCAATCTAAAGAATGCACAATGGTTAATTCGCAAATACTGGAGGTGCTATACACCGAAACGATATATATAAAATTAGTAGAAAAATTCACACACCTTGTTACAAATCCTTTATGTGACAGCATTTTCAAAAAAAGCGTCTTTTTTTATTAGATAATCTTCCAGATACCTGTCTGAGGTCTATGAGTTGAAATACTTGGTGTATGTAAACCGGGAACATCAGTTATATTTTTATTTAGTATTTCGTTTCCATTTTTTATGCGAATAAAAGTCCTTACTGTTGATTGATATACACTGTTGTGATGCTAAATTGAGAGATAAACGGAATAAGATGGTTAAACAGATGGGGAAGAAGAAGATTTAGAAGTGCTTGGTAATTCAAATCGGGTCACCAAACATTTTTCCACAAAGCAACGTTTTAATCAATACTGAATTATAACCTTTCACCAGGGAGACATTGAGAGTATCTACAGCTTTTAGTACTGCCCTCAGATAAAACAACTACTGCCGTATGCGTCACCACGATCACTACTTGGCAGAACTGACTCAGCACAACATGACATGGGGTACGGTGACACAATAACATTTCTCTTAATATCTTCAATATAAACCTTGAAGGAAGAGGCATAAAAATAATTAATCTTATTAATTTTTTTCTAATACTGTTTTTGTAATTGTTAAAAATTTATATAACTGTATGGAGTCTTAGGGCTATAATAATAAACGCGTTTCAAATGTTGTAAAACTGACAAACAATAAATTAAAATTAAAATTAACATAAATTTTTGTTTATGAGTTGTGCAAAATATAAAACACGTTTATTAGAAAGGTCAACTAGTCAAAAGATTATATTTATTTTTCGGAATAACTTTATTGAGTAAAACCTCAAATTGTAATATTTAAATATTGAAGACAATATTAGTGATTTCTAAACGAAAATTGGTTTCAGATTTTCGTTTAGAAATCACTAATATTGTCTTCAATATTTAAAAGATTATATTATTCTTATTTTTATTGTTTTTCTTCTTCTACCGGTATATAATTGGAAGATCCCTTCTGAACCAGTGCACAGTCCGAGAACACGCCAAGCGCACGGACAACATTTGTACAGTGTTAACAATTAACACATTGTTAACACGGGTTGTTAACATGAGTTGTTTAATTAAAAATACCCTCCATACGTCGTCTTATGGAGGTAATTTCCTTCAGGGCCTCGCTGATTTTCCTGAGGAAAATTATCCAAAAATCAGCGTTGCCATAAGGAAAATTGTCTCCCTCGAGGCCTCCTATGTGAAGTTATTGTAAAAAAATTGTTTTTAGTAAATTGGTGACCCAATTTTTTTTCGTGTAGGCATAGATGGCACTTCTAGGTGTATAAGCTATTCAGTGTCTCATCCCAGCAGATTGTTTGCAGTGGCGGTGCCGATTAGGTTTTGGTGGCAGTTGCGGACGGTAACGTGGCCGATCAAATTACGTGAGGGTTTTATGAGGTAACGCAAGTAAATACCTTCTCATTGATTTTGTGCTTATAATTACATACGATAAAATGGTGATTTGGAAGGCATGCCGTTTAAATATACTGTAATGTAGAGGTAATATTGATTTTAATTCTTACTTGTGGCTGACTTTATAGTGTGAAGTTATTTTAAAAACAAAATTATGTCAGTAATTATAAAAAGTATAAATTTGTTAACAAGTTACGTTACAACAATGTGTCACATCTGCCCTGATGATGGATACTGTAACGTTGTCCGAAACGTTGGTCAAAAAAGGAGTTAGCGCAACATGGCATAACACCCCAAACACAAATAATAAGAATACTTGGAGCAAGTGGATGAATTTGTGTATTTCCGAAGTATATTTACGAGAGATGGAAAGGCTGAGAGAGATATTGAAAGAAAGCTTAATACATTCCACAGTGGAGTTCTAATAACTACCGTGATGTATGGTAGTGAGGTGTGAGTCTAGTAGAGAAAGGATGAAAGTATAATGAATGCTGTAGAAATGAGATGGTATGTTTCGTAAAACCGTGTGTGATAAATGTGGAGGTTCGCAAAGAGTTGAAGGCTGTTGTAAACGTCATGAGTAAGATTAAGAAAGGGCGCTTAGATGGTTTTGGCACATAGGGCAAGTGAATGAAAAAGGAGTATAGGGAGTTTGGGGATCAATGATGAGGCACGAAATGAAAGAAGGTTGTGAAGGTCACATGTGTTTATTGGTGAGTCAGTTGCCGTGACGAGGAGATGATGTAGGACAGAAGAATACACCGGATGCTGACTGATGATGTGCTGGTCAAGCGCGGGTCAGTGAGTCGACGCCGGGCACTTGTGACCGGGACTCGATGGAGGTCAGGCACTGGTGAAGAACGTAGGTCCTCAGGCACTCCAGTGCTGACGAGACGGCCAAATTATGACTGACTGACTCGCTGCGTCGGGCTTATTTATACTACTCGGCCGACGGCGGCAGTAGGTAGGTGGATGGCAACTAAATCGAAGACACTCGCTCGATCTGGATCATTCGCGAACTTTCGACGGCTTGGCAATTATGCCTAGGCCGTAGGCTCGAACCTTCTGGCGAGTTCTCGTAGTATTCGAGACGGACTGCAGTGTTATTGTCATCAATATGCAGGTAGGTACTTGAAGTACGTAGATTACTTTGTTTACGATTTAACGATGCAAGTACATAATTCGGGAGTAGATACTAAGTAGCAAGTAGCAGTTTATTATTAATTATTTAATCTGGATAATTCGACGCCACAGACACCCCCTTCCCAGCAGCTTTGCTGAGGGCTGCGATAGAAGAAATAGCTCGGAGACGAATGTCTTTTAAAACTGTGACACTTCATAAAAAAAAAAATTTTGCAAAACACATATTCACAACACAGGTTGATGATTCACTCAGATAACCATGGTGGCACTATTATCCGCGCTTGTGCGGAGATGGTCTGGTGCATGCTGCTCCGTGATGCCTTTACTGATCACCCATTTTGAGACGGGGTTACCGGTGAGTCGGGGTAACACTATCACGTCGGGCTGCAGATCACGTCGGGCTGCAGATCACGTCGGGCTGCAGAATCACGTAGGGCTGCAGATCACGTCGGGGTCACCACTTTGGGGATCAATGGTGAGGCACGAAATGAAAGAAGGTTGTGAAGGTCACATGTGTTTATTGGTGAGTCAGTTGCCGTGACGAGGAGATGATGTAGGACAGAAGAATACACCGGATGCTGACTGATGATGTGCTGGTCAAGCGCGGGTCAGTGAGTCGACGCCGGGCGCTTGTGACCGGGACTCGATGGAGGTCAGGCACTGGTGAAGAACGTAGGTCCTCAGGCACTCCAGTGCTGACGAGACGGCCAAATTATGACTGACTGACTCGCTGCGTCGGGCTTATTTATACTACTCGGCCGACGGCGGCAGTAGGTAGGTGGATGGCAACTAAATCGAAGACACTCGCTCGATCTGGATCATTCGCGAACTTTCGACGGCTTGGCAATTATGCCTAGGCCGTAGGCTCGAACCTTCTGGCGAGTTCTCGTAGTATTCGAGACGGACTGCAGTGTTATTGTCATCAATATGCAGGTAGGTACTTGAAGTACGTAGATTACTTTGTTTACGATTTAACGATGCAAGTACATAATTCGGGAGTAGATACTAAGTAGCAAGTAGCAGTTTATTATTAATTATTTAATCTGGATAATTCGACGCCACAGGAGATTATATTATGACAAAAATGTGAATGATGAGGAAACGAGGAAGTCGGGGCCGTTCAAGGAGGACATGCCACCACCAAGTAAACCAGATAGTTGATAATAATAATAATAACATGGCATTTATATAGCGCAGTTTAGTTTCATTTCACTTCAAGTTCGTTTTACTATAACAAAAGTGGTGGTCATGTTCTTAAAATTATTCCTACAGTGTGCCTTACCCAATACAGATCTTATATTATAACACTTAATATACTGTTTACACAAATCGATGATAAAACTTAGAATAACAATAACAGCAGGACAGGACAAAACAAGAATATTAAAACTAAAAACATATTTTAAACCAAGAGGCAGTTTGTGCTCAGAAATGAGAATCTTTCGAGGAGACATTTTAAAATTTACAAGGAGACAACCGAAACCAATTACCGGAAGTTTTAGAATATGGCTCATTATAAAATATCGAAAAGAAGTTAAAATTTATGATTGGTAAGATTTTTTAAATAATTGTGTTTTTAAAGCAACATAGTTCCCATATATAGTCTGGCGCCATTCCTTGCAAATGCTTTGAAGATCACTAAGCAGATCTTAAAATCTATTCTTTCAGGGCATCGAAGCCAGTGAAGGCAATCTCTTATAATTCACCTAAAATCATTCTAGCCGCAGCATTAAAAACTGACTAGATTCTATTGATTTGTTTCTGAGGTAGGTTATATCGGCATGTGCACTATTACAATAGTCCATACGTAACACGACGAACGAATTTATGAGTGAATTTGCTCCATCAGTTGAGTCGTGCCTTATCAAAAATCAGAAGTGAGAAAAGTACATATGAGACGATGTATGAATGTGAAGGAGGCAAATAGTGTGTTCCAAGACCATGTTTGACAGTTCGTCCTCTCAGCCTACCCCTTCGGGGAAACAGCGTGATGGTTAGTTAGTTAATTTTGTTATTTGTCAATGAAAGATTTAGGCAAAGTTTAAAGTATTTGTGCACAAGTATTGTTTACTTTTTTTGACACGTAGCCCCAATTTTTAAGGGATGTTCTGAGGCTTGGAAAAGTAAAAAAATAAATACAAATCATGCAACTGTCGCATCCGGATTCAGTGGGACTCTAACATCCTTAATGGAAATGTTATGAGTTATGAGTCTGAAGGGATAGGAAGAAAGTTACGTAAGTACCTGGTTACTGAACACGGCTAAAGCCATTTCAAGCAAAGTTTAGGAGTGGTACTGAAGAGTGAAGGAACTCAATGCTCTACAACAGAGTTCAATTGAAGATAAAACAAGCTTTTTATCAATTTTGTTTTTTTTTACATTAACTCCACACAGGAGGCACAGAATAAATATTGTGTAAAGCGACTACGGGTATACAAAATTCAATAAATATTATTAATATTAATATCGAGGGCATTTTAGATATTCATAGCATCGTTGGGGAAATTTGAAATACACTCCGTACCATACCGGATATGCCGGAAATTACATCTCCGATCATAATGGCTTAGAAAATATTACACCGTAGGATTTATTAATATCTACTTGCAACACTGTGGCATCACAACCATGTTGCTGAGAAAGCTGTTCTCAACGAGATGTTTGAAATTTAAGATATTTGTGAAAAAAAAAACTTTATGGCAGGTCTGAAAGCTCCAAGACATCAGAAGTCGCGGGTAAAAAAATAGGTTTTAGAATCACGTGACAAATGTCAACCGTGTATATATGTATTTGGTGACTAGATTTAAATAGCCAGGTTCTTCTCAACCATCCTTTACTTAAATGTCTTTGCTCTTTCATTCAACTTCACAATATAGAGCAATTTGGTAAAGCGACAGTCCCGCTGGATGTTGGTAGCCTTAACTCTTGTAGAGAAACATTTTATTATGGCGTATATCTCCTATTGAACGTTCGAAATCTTCATACATATTTTATCACATTTCATAAACCACCAACATTAGGACTCCTTTTAAATTCACTAACACTAAGTGTATAAGGGTTGAAATGTATATAAATATCATGATAATGGTTCGTGTATGTATTATTTTAAATTTTAAAAATTGAAGGAATTCATAAAAACTCTAATGCAAATTTTTTGGCGCCTCCGTAAAAAGTAGGTATTCATATTTGTATCGATATCATTTTAGTTCACTGGTGTCATTTTACTCAAATAACTTTGAATTTTTGCTTTGATAAAAAATATTATTTAGATTTAATCAAGGCTGTGTGTCGAAAAATGAGATTCTGGCACAAATAAAAGTATTTGTGCCAAAGTTTTACACTCAGGGACGTCTCCATAACTTATTATACCATCGAGCGAGTTGTTCAAATCTGTATCAGAATTCACCCATGGGAAGAGCGATTCGTTTTCTAGAAACGGTAAATGCCAAATTTGATGTAGAAATCTTTGAAAACTACATAATATTACATAACCTGTAAATTTATTTATGTATTTATTTATAAATTCGCGGTAAAAAAAATACAAGGAAAATTACAAAACTTTGGTAAGATAAACAGAGCTACGTAGTTTCTATAGTTAAATTATATTATATTTTATATTTTTCTTTCTGATATAAATTTGGTAATGACTTGTTTATATTTGGTGTATGATATGTTGAATATATCAACAACATCTTTATAGTCACTGCCCAAATTTTGTATACGGCGAACGGGGGTAAAGAATTGAGATTCTGTGTTGGAGTTATCACACTAGAACGGTAGATAATGCCTCGATGTTGGTTTGCGAAGTATATGTAAAGAAATCAATCATTATAGTTTAGGGCTGTCAATTATTGAATTTATGATTTTATATAAACATTTTAGGTCATTAACTATTCTACGTTCAGATAATTTTAACAAATTGAGTTGACATAGTAGATAATCATATCTGACGCATTCCCTTGTAATACCCATTCTGAAATAAATAAATCTTAAGAATTTTTTAAATTTGTAACATTATGAACACTTCTCCCATCAATTATTCTAAATCAAATGTTTAAAATATCCAAAACACACCGCCGTTATTTTCTACCCCATGTGCAACGTATAACGCAGTACTAGGGGCACCCCATGTAAGTGAATGCATGCTATTCAATTTCATAATTATTCCACATTATTAATTAACATCCCTGGCCGGCCCGGGGCACAGAGCCTGCCGACAGAGAGCCTGCTCAGACCTGCTCAGAGCGCAAAAGGCTTCTACGTGAAATTCCGGAGTTTGCTGCCATATCCGCTGGAACGTAAACTCAACCCTTTGCGACGGGGATGTGTGTGAAGAAAAAATAAATAAATTGCACTGCCGCAACTAGACTACATACTCGTGCGTTTAAAAACATTTACACCGCGTTCGGTGATGCCCTAGGATGGAAAATCAATAATAATAATGTTGTGTTCATACACACAAAACTAAGAAATTGGTCACAATTTTTTCATGAATCTCCAAAGTGTCACAGTATGAGCGTAGAACACGGTATAAAATAGTACCATGTTGATATAGTAGAAGTTTAAACTTTCACAGTTCTCATTTTTCCACAATATAAATAACTTTGTCATAATACTAATTTATTTAAATTATTGATTTACAGGTTACCTAATCAATAATCACCAATTTACAGTAAGAGACACCTTATTTTAAATTGTTATAAGCAATGATTAGTCGCCTGAAATATCCATACAAATTGAAAATATCTCCCGAGTAAAAATAAATGCCGATGTAGCTCAGTGTTCCAGAGAACCTGACAGGACATCAGAAGGAACGGGTTCAATTCCCGTCGGCGGCATTTATTTTTACCCGGGAGATATTTTCAATTTGTATCAACATTTCAGGCGACTAATGATTACTTATAATAATTTGTTATCCTTTATGCTATGCATAAAACCTTGTCTTATGAACATTAGTTTATCATTAAAAAAATAATCCTTATTTTAACATTTAGGAACAGGAACCTATCCACAAAGTTTTAAGTTTATGGCAGTAAGCCAGAAGTTTTACAAATTTCATTCAATGACACTGTTCCTCTTGTCCTGCTATACTGTGATGGAACATCTGTTATGCCGTGTGGTATCTGTAAAAGGTCATATTGACCACTACGGCTGAAGTTTTCAGGAGCGCATCAGCAATAATATTCCAAAAGGAGTTGACTATGAGTTTTTTAAATATTTTTATTTGACACCTCAGAACGCCTCTAATTGTACAGTGTAAAGGGAGGGAAACTATGTCACCACCCGGTTAAACAGTTTTGTAAGGCGGGTTAGGGTGGGTGCTGTAAGAATTTTTTTTTATTGCTGGTATCGAAGAGGTCCGGATTATATAAAGTAGGAAAAACAAGTACTGGTAGCTCGTTAAAACGAGTCGAAGAAGCGGCCCGTTGTCATAAATTCAACATCGAATGTGAACGGGTGTTCACCGGTGCACTGGTGACGCCTGTGCTCTAAAGATTGCAAACTGCCTGTTAAGATAGGCGAATCTATGAAACAGACCGCCTGTTTCTGCAGAGTCAAGGGTTTTTTCGGGTATTTTGTGGCTTCGGATCAGATTAGCAACAGTCAGCAGTTGTGTACCATTAAAGTATCTGCGGACCCTGGACAGTACACCCAGCTTCTGTGAGACTAGCTTGACTATGGCTTCGATGGAGCCACCGTGCCTGAGCTTGTAACTTTAGTTACACCAAGCATATAAATGGAAGGCATGTTGAGAAGATTGCTTCCGTAAGAAGGCAGTTTGTTGACAAGTCCTAAGTGGCAAACCCCAAGATCTTGGAAATATCCAATGCAACCGTTTGGGTCTCACCGTAACATTCCAGACACCACGCCAAACAAGCAAGAAAGAAGATCACCGCACAAGCGGTTCCGCCTAAATCCATATAGATGGTCGTTAATGTTTTTGTTTTTCTCGGGTTATGTGCGTAGCTTGTAGTTGATTATAACTCGTTCCATCATCATATTCTTACTGCAGGTATTCTTAATACTTATGGAGTATTTATTGTAATGGTTGCTTCCATCAAATTGCACCAGAGAGTCACTGATCTCCCTCTTTGTAGAAATTAATTTAGTTAACTAAGTATTGCAAGTATATGATATCGTGTTTAGAGCTCTAAACAACTGTGAACTGTGGCAGTTTGGCGATATTAAAGCAAACAAATCACATAAAATGTCTAGAAATTAGACTTTTCTCACAAATGACCGTTGAAAGTAAAGTAGTATCATAAGATATCGTCCAGTGCCGTTGTTGGGGAAAGAAATGCAGAAGTCACTTACAGATCTGTCACTTACTTACTCCAAAACTGAACGCCAGATGACTTATAAAGAAAAAGAAAATGGGCTAAGGCTTGTTTGTTATTACTTTCAAGGTTGTAGGAAAAAATATGGTGTTAAACTAGGAAAGGCTCCCCAACATCTAACGGGTTAACGCCGTTCTGTAACGCCCGCAAGCCGTTTCCGGTAACGCCGCTATACTCCCTATCCAGTACACAGTACACAACAGTGCAACCCCCCTAGTTTGTAGTCTGAAGTCTGTAGAGTATAGAGCCTTGCCGTATAGCCTCCGCAGCAGCCATGGAGCCTCCACAGCGGAATGTAACGGAAATATTCCAAAGGCATTCCAACAGAAACGCGACGGCAGCCTTCAAAATTACAAATATATCATTAAATAACACGGGTATGGGTTCCTAATAACTGCAATAATTATGTCAAAGGATCGGGAGCAATGATCTTACTACACATGTAGACTAATTATTGTCTCACAAACTCAAGTTAAAATGTGGCAAGTAAGAAATACTTTAACGTTTCCAGTAAATTCTTAATTCAAACGTTGTTCATGTTTCATATAGGCCTCAGCGGTTGACGAATTTTGAGATGTCAATTGATTTGGTCAATGCCGTGCCAAAATAGAGCAACTTAAGTTTGCAAATGGCGGAGATTGTTGTTGATACTCGTTTTTACAGTTGATTTGTGTGTTATTTTTTAAACAGTGAATATTACTTAGCGACTGACTTCGTAATTTGGCTGTTGCGCGCCCGGACCTGTAATCTAGTCGGCATTGGATTTTCTTTATGACGTATATAAGTATATTTTTAATAATGAGTCATTTGCATGTACCTACAGATATAAATGTTATTCGTTGGCCTTCACTAGTGTCGAGTAATAAAAACTGTTTCTCAGAACACACGAGCATTGATGTATTATATTTAGATGAGACATGAGGCGACACAATAGGTTCCTCTTTTTGTACCTCCGACGGAACTCCAATTCTCCCAACGCTCTAACTAAAACTACCGAATCGGTCTAAGTGCACCACCTATCGCGTTTTAATAGTGTAACGAGTTTCAACAAGAACGCAATAGCGCCTCTTATTTAGTCAGATTTTTAATGAAATTTACTTAAAAAGTAGCACACATGACCTTACGCGACACCTGATGGCTTAGTAAAAAATATACAAAATTAACAGCACTACAATTGACGTGTTTTTGCTTGCCACTTTCAGATTTCTACAGATCGCATATAGATATTAACTCCGTGGATTACTCGAGAAAACGCCTTGCTTTCAATAGATTATCTGTAGTTCTTAATAGCGTATAGAATTGGAAAAAATATTTGTACAGCACCCTTGAGGTGGTATTTTTACCAAAACGGTGGTGCACAATACACTCAAATATCATTATTACTTAGAAAGAGAATCTTAATTATAATTTTTTTCAAGTGATAACATATATTATGAATGCCCTCAACTATTTAAATGATTTTATTCTAAATGCAAATTAGTTACTAAGCAAGTCATTATGATTGTATTTTTTTTTAGTGTATTGGAGAAACAAGCAGTTTTACAATTTTAAATAAATAATAACATTTTACATGTTGCATTAACCAGTTAAGTTTGCACATAAAATTTATGTTACATACAGAAAATAACATAATTAATCAGAAAAACACTACAACACCTTGATGAAAATAACTGAGATATCTTGGATATCTTACATATTATATTATCGCGATTTCGAAATATTCGCATATCTTATTTGTCTCCGATGTTTTCGTCAAGAGTCATTGATAACCTTCAACCACGGAGGCTATCATTATTTTTGTATATTTTTTTATCTAATGTAACATTCAATGAATTGTTTAAAAAAAATCTACGGTTGTATATTTGTAAGAAAAAACTTTGATACTTTACTTTATTTGAAAGTTCATTAACATTTCTTGAAACGAAGCAGAGCTTTCACCAAAACTTTTCAATTTACTTACTAGACAAATTTAAAACAGTTCCCCCGCTGTCCAAACTCAATTCAATGTAAATATAAAAATTTAGGTCAGAGAAGCAACAGAAAATTTTTCAGCAGTGCCCCGAGAAAAGAACCAACGAATACAATGGAATCCACTTACTTAGTTTATCCTTAATAAAGTAAAACGGGATACCGCCTTAAACTAATGATGCTTTATCGAGTTTCATTAAATATTCTGCTTGCGACCAAATTACAAAGCAAATAAAGTTTTGCTATTAGGTACTCCTTTTTTCAGAAAATCTTGTTCGGGGAGTAACGGCGATACGCTTTTTAAAAAGTTTGTCGGCCCAGTGAAATATGCTGAACATTTTAATAAGGACGGTTTTTAATAGTTTGTAATGTTGAATGCTTTTCAAATGTTATTATTAAGTTTTTAATTATTTTTATTTATTCTTTTTTTTTATTTATGACTTTATTTAAATGCTTAGATTTTCGTTGCTTATTCGCAGTCCTCCTCACTAGGGATATTAATATTTTGTATGAGAAACAGTAAAAGAGTCCCAATCATCTGGAGCCAGTGAGACTATGATATCCCCAATTGTGGAATGGTGTGAGGTTGCAGGTTGGAGGTTATCTTGCTATTCAGATTTGGTCACCAAATACGGCCAAAGTTATTTCAAGCAACTTTTATTGGATGATATTAAAACTAGCCGAAGTCCCGGCGTTGTCCGGGCTTTACACGATTTAAAAAAAATGAGAGTTTTTCAAATTGGACAGTGATTTTTCTCTTGTTTTAAAGGTTAAGTATGTAAAATTTCATTAATATTGAAAAAAACTGTTGATTTGTATAAAAACTCAAACGAGCGCATCCCGCTCGATGTCTACTTGCCGTCGAGCATAAGAAATTCATATTCGGTTAGGTATAATACCCATATAAAAATAATAAAATGATTGCATCCAACAATAAGTAACTCTTTTGCTAAAAATCCTATCGGCTGCGCCAATGTTGTATTACTGTTTAACATTTATTGTATTAGGTTATTTATGTGATGTGTGGTGAGATCAGGTAGACTTTAAATAATACACTGAGTTGGATTTTTCATTAATTAAAACGAACAAAAGATTACGGATACGTTTTACTATACTAAATTTGTTTCTATAACTATATCACCTGTCTGTCTTACTGTGTACTGACAAAGTCAACCACACTACCTATTTATCCATTCGAGCGAGGGGTGCTCGGTTTTCGACTTGGCCATTTGATATAATTAATATCATTCCTCAAAATATTTATATGGAAACATATGAACTACTTGCTGCGGTTTAAAGTTAATAAATCCACCTAGTTTTCATCGTTTTTCCCATATTTTTCCCATAAATTTGGCACATTATGGCAAACGATCGCTCAAGTCCTTTTGCAAACTTGCCATAATATGCCAGAAATCGTTCCAGTTATCCCGCAGAAATAAAACTAAATATTATGTAACGCAACAATAAAATTAAATAAAAAAACTGACAATAAATCAAAACACAACATTTTCATAAGTGTTTACTTTCAAATTAATTGTTTTTGACTTGTCAGTTTTATGGATTTCATCGTTCGATTAAACGGATTGAGAGTAATGATATATGACAACCATTTATCATATTTGATACAGTAAAAAACACGATTTTTTGCGTTAAAAGCTTACATGGGAGATAAAACAATCATTTTATTTGAAACGGTTTTATGTCACAGGTTATCCTGTCAAATAATCTGGAAACTTTAACATATCAGAATAATTATCGACAGGTAAACGTATTGATAGTTTTATGGTTTAAAGCTTCTAGAAAAAAATACTTTTGATAGTATTAAAATTAGAACTTTAAATTGATACATATTATTACGTTAGTGTGAAGAATCTAGTTCCCTTGAAAATAAACGAAAAATGTATGTAGTTGTTTCTTATTATATTCTACATACTTATTATAATATTTAAAACCTTACATTATCATAAATAATAATAATAATAAGGGAACAAACACATTGCTATGTCAAAAACTTTACTGGAAACACGTAAAATGTCAATTCATTTGGATATTACACCAAATTCATATATTTTTTTAAACATAAAAGTGTAACCATTATTCGATTATATTTTTTTAATAGAATTTTTATTCTATGTAAAGGTTTCTTATTTGTTAAATTAATAAAATAAAAGGATTTACGTTGACGATATTTGTAGATAGTCTATAAATTATAAGTTAAATTATTATATATTTGATATATTTTTTGCACACCTTAAAGTACATTTTTACTATTTATATTGAAATAAAAAGATGTTTAGATATAATGTTAACACTAAAAAGACGGCTGCCGTCATTTTGACGGCTGTACGATGTAATGTGGCCTTATTTTGCTTAGCATTAATTGTATTCGCTTAATATTTTTACTTTTCATTAATCAAAAAAAAATAAAAAATTAATGGTTTCCATAGTAAAAATAATAAAAACAATTATGAATTATGAAAATGTATTTCATAATTTCATCTATCTAACCATTGACTTGGATAGATGAAATGATGAAATACACATTTAGACAAATGAAAATTCTTAAAATTGAGAACAAATATTTTAAGAATTGTAATTTTTTTCGAATGTGTATTTCATCATTTCATCTATCTAACCCATCCACCAAATATAATTATATAATTGATCTAACCATTAAATTTAATTTGAAAGGTTATGTCCGTAGTAGTAAACGTATAATGGAAACCAATGAAATTATGAAACAACCTTTTGATAATAATTTAGCGGCTTCTTTTCCAGCGGCTAACTGGAAAGGATACCGGTATGAAAGACCATCCTCTCTGCCTACACTAGCGGAGAAACAGCACGATTGTTAGTTATTAGTCAGTGGGCTTTTACATGAAATTAATGCTTACTTACTAGCGCAGACCCGTGCAAAATCATGAAATGTTAAAATTATAGGATTTTTGAAGCTGAAATCTTTGACACGGGATCATTATTTTTTTATGAATACCGCCCAAGAGTCCCAACAGCTCTTAACCGTCTGAAGCCAGTGAGACTATGGCATCCTCAATTGGAGTATGTTGTGTGGCTGAGGGTAGTGGGAGGAGAAGGCGATGGAGAAGAGAAAGGCGACGGAGTACCTGGCTATTTAGCACCGGTTACCAAACACGGCTAAATCCATTTCAAGCAACGTTTTGATTCTGAATTGTGGTCAGATACAATATGAACATTGATAGAAATCCAGCAGAGCTACAAGGAACATATTGCGGCCATGGAGCGACCATCTTACGGATCACGGCGATGCAACGAATTTCGACACGTAAAAAAATAAGCATATTACTTTTTTTTCATACATTTTGGTTTATCACATAGCTTAACTAAATGACAACTTGTTTGTTATGTTTAAACAAACTGGCCCCCTAAAAATTCATCAACTATTCGACTAATAAATTATTATAAGTCGCCTGTAATATCAATACAAATTGATAATATATCCCGAGTAAAATAAATGCCGCCGACGGGAATTGAACCCGCGCCTTCTGATGCCCAGTCAGACGCTCTGGACCACTGAGCCTCGTCGGCTTATTTCCAACACGCCAAATAATTCAATATGTATCTACTAGTACTTCAATCAATAATTACTGCTTATTATATTTTTCCATCTGTAAACAACCAACTTTTTTTTGTAGGAAAGGCTTTGTTAGTGCTAAATTTCCCACTAGATGGTGTCGAGACATATTATATCTACATTTGTTGGTGAAATATTTTGACTTGTCAAATATTATTATTATTTTTTTTAATGATAAAATCATGTGTATAAGACAATAATTTATTATTGCTTATAGTAATTTATTATCTTCTGTGCTATGCATAAGAACCATGTCTTATAAACATTAGTTTAAGTTTAAAAACAATAATAATATTCCTGATATAATTATATCAAGAACTTGATGTTTCATTTACTTTTGGAAATTACAATTATTTATCTATCGATTTTTATGATCCATAAATTTATAATTTTAATTGTAACATTGGATTTCAACTATGCCATGTGTTTGGCGTCCATCTATGCATACTAGATAGTGTCTTGGATAAATATATCCATTTTATTTTAGTGTGCGACATCTGTTGACTTTTCTACAAGTCAAGAAGAATATATTTATTTTTTTAATAAAACCTTAAAATTTTTTCTCAAATTGTAGTATACTGATTTTCATCTGAAAGTTGCTATTATTGTCTTCAATGACGAAATAAGTTTCTTAAATTATTTATTTAATTTTGCGATTTCCATAAAATTCTGCCTCCGGTGATTCAAATTTCCCATTTGATGAAATTAAGCTAAACATCACAAGTGCGTACCGTATGTTGAGGCAATTTTGACAAGGCGAATGATTAGATTAATTTGGGACTTAAACACAAATGTGTTCCGGAATGAATTGGTTCATGAATAAGTATTACAATAGTGAATTATAAATGGAAGTTCGTAAAGTGGGGTTATTGTAACACGTTACTTTATGGCCCCACGCTTATTGGCTAATCGATACGGTTCATTTTGAGAATTTAATTGATTGATTCCTAAAGATAAACCAAATGGATATAATGATGATTAAATTTTGACAAAATAATTCATTGATGGATAATAAAAGTTTAATAGATTTGCTATAACGACATAATACATCCCGACACTTTCCAACCTTTCTGATTCCCTCCTTTTCTTACTCTCCTCAGAATACAACGTACCCTAATTAGGGATGCCATAGTCCCACTGACTTCAGCAGCCGAAATTCTTGCTCAGTATTCACCAAAAAATAATATTTACGGAGCATTCGACCAAAGAGGAAATTTTCTGCTTCATCATTTTTTCATGACATTTCAAAATATTTTATACAACAGATGCAAAGCTGATTATTGACGCAACCATATACATTTTCCTTCAACGTCTTATGTGTTTGCATTCCTTCACCCAATTACCTGTCTCTGTCTGACAGTGTAGAGTACAAACCTATATGAGTGACAATGCAATAATTTACTATATATAACCAGTCTATTAAGAAAACCGATGCAGTAAACATGTTCCTTCAGTGCGTTTAATACTAGTCTACTAGATAACCAGCATTGTCCTTTAAGACCGTAACATTGATTGAAAATACAAAGGATAAGTCAGAAGCTCCTTCCAGTTCTAACTGTTAACCACAGCTACCCCAATAGATCTGTCAAATACAAATTTCAGAAACAATAAAAGAACAAACTGATTCGGATGCACGCCGAATCAGCACATTGAATAAACTATCTCAAAGTACAACAAACCAGAACTCAGTTTAAATTCTTTGATAAGGTACTTAATTTGTTACTAAAATTGATAATTTGCCCTGCACGTTTTTTAAAAACTTGAAGACATTGTCCTACTTAAGCGAATTATTATGCAGAGCATTTTTAAATTAGACATTTTCTGCAGCACCAGAAAACAGCGTCGAAGAACGCCATAAAAAACCACAAAACGGAGATAATTAGATTTCCCTTTATAAAAAAATTGTACAATTGTACACCACTTTACAGCAAAAGAAATGCAAAAAGCGGTAAAGTGGGGCGCATTGGACATTTTGTGCTTTCTCTCAGTCCGCCGGCAAATTGCATTAGTCTTATGGAAGATCTTGCAAGGCAAAGTGGGGGCACTTTGCTTGGCAAATGTCGTAATTCCGGAATTTAACAGAAGTGCATTTTCTAGTTGTACCTTCTTCTTTCTTCTAATTGATAATCTTGACAAATAGACGGATTAGAATTATGGCAAATCGAATAAAGTTTGCTTTCAATTTTGATGCGAATTAAACTTTATATAAAGAAATTGTTAGCATAAAACTTGTTTCTCCTAACTTCACGTGAAGTTGTAGTTTTCACGACTTAGCTAACTCAGTATATGATTTTGAAAAAAGTTTAGGGCTGCTTCAAATATTTGTTAGTCTACTTTGGAAATAAAGTGAACATCGTACAAACCGCTCTAAGCTACCGCAGGTAAATTTTTAAAAAGCACACTCTATAAACTCACTCTTATTTAATAAGACAAGGTTCATGTGGGTTATTAGTATAATTGTGTATAAAAAACGCGTCAAAATGCGCTTTATCGCCAGTTAAATATGTACTGCCCTTGAAACAGTACCTTGTTCGCTTTAACGCAATCGCAATACGTCTTTTTTAAACTTAACATTGCCTTAGAGGTAAGATATATGACGATATAATCGCGATCATATCAGGTTAACAATAAAAAATAAAATGTTATTTTAGTTTTACGCCCAGCCGGGCTTTTAAATGGATTTTAAAAACAGAATATACCTACTAAGCTTTCGAAAATTAAACAAAAAAAATTAAAGCAAACTGATAAACTGAATGTAAAAAAATATAAGTAAAACATGTTTGGGGATCTGGTGAGAGGCACGAAATGAAAGTCGGTCGTGAAGGTCACAGTGTTTATTTGTGAGTCAGGTAGCCGTGATGAGAGTTGACGTAGGACTGGTGTTGAATTCTCCGGATGCAGGCGGTGATGTGCTGGTCAAGCGCGGGTCAGTGAGTCGACGCCGGGCGCTGGTGACCGGACTCGTTGATGATCAGACACTGGCGAAGAACGTGGGTCTTCAGGCACTCCAGTGCTGACGGGAAGGCCGAAAGTGCGGTGGACTTTGTAGGCGGTTGAGCGGGAGGTGCGTAGACCAGTGAGGATACTGCGTGTCTTCGTGGTGGTCATGGTGCATGGATGAAGCGCTGGTCAGATGCGCTGGAACCAGGGCGCTATGATCCGTGTAGCGCTGGCCAGGGACGGTGGCCAAGGCGCTACGATAATGTCCCGATGGAGTCCATGATTGAGTACGGGCGGAGCCAGGAATATCGTCTTAACGCGTTATCACTCGTTGAGCCTTGTTAACTGACGGCTGATTGATGACTGACTGACTGCTCGCTGGGTCGGGATTATTTATACGGTACAGCCGACGGCAACAGTAGGTAGGCGGAATCGCAAATAAAACGGAGACACTCGCTCAGACTGGGTCGTACTGGAACTTTCGTTGGTTCTGCTATTACGCGTAGGCGATAGGCTAGAATATTCTAGCGAGTTGACGTAATGTGCCGGACCGGCTCACAACGTATTGTCGTAGGTAGGTCGTGTTGTTTACGATTAGCTCTCGGTAGTAATTTGCAAGTACCTAAGTAGGTCGAGCTGTTTACCATTAATGGGTTGGTCTGGATTCTTCTCTCAACGCCACACATGTAACAGTAACATAAAACAATATAGAAACTAGAACAATACTACATATAAGACAAATCACTAAAACTACATTACAACGCTACTCTAATTTGTAGGATTCAACAGTGCTGATGTAGATTACGCTTGATTCTATTAATGGAGTCAGTAAATATATCAATAGTTCCCCCAAACTTGTTGCCCAGATAGAACATCCTTTTGGTTTGTGAGTGTGTCTGATAGTTGGTTGTGTATGTATTGCAGAAGAATATTATAAAAATGAATTAAATAAAAGCGATTTTACCGAAAACTAACCTTTCTTTAACAAAATGTTTTTGAATTTACTGATTTATTGATCTTATTTTCGATTTTTTTTTAAAAATAATAATTGAATTATTTGTTTTTAAAAGAAGACACGTTACTCGGATATAATTGTATAGAAATCATTAAAAAACTTATATTTTGTTTTGAAGAGTTTTATTTCATATGTACACTTGTTATTCGATCGGCAATCTTGAAACTTACTTAAAAATTATCCAAATAGAGAATGATTAAATTTTATTAGGTGATGGTAATTGGTGTAGTTTGGGGGTGGAGGGAGGAAGGAAGAAAAGTCAAGTAGTCATTGCCATTACGATGTTTTCAGGTTATATTAAAAACGAAACATTTTGAGTATAAAAATATTAAAATTAATAATAATTGTGGGAGAAGTACCCTTTTAATAATAAACGAGATTGAAGTGCTGAAGTCAGATAAATAATCAGCTTTTTCAGTGTTTTCTCTTTCTGTTTTTGGCCAGCTTATGATGCTGAGAAATAAATCTTGGTAGTCTGCGTCTATAAATTACATCGCTTTGAGAATTTCATCAATTTTTTTAGTGTTTATTTATTAATGTCTTTTTAACTTATTTTGTAGGTTATACATATCAATGTAATAAATCATTGAAGAATAAGGTAATACTAATAAGCGAAACATGAAACAGAACAAGACACAGAATATTTAATATATAACGGCAAACATGCCTCTTAATAAAAAGGTCCCAATGGCCGGGTGTCTTAACGCCTGTCCCGGTAAAACAAGAGATTCTGGGTTCGATTCCTAGTTGTGACCGTTATATTTTTATTTTTCTGTAACTTTTTCTGTTTAATGTTTTGTTAAGATTTATTTGTATTATCTTCTCCTACAATGATTTATTTTTTTAATTCACGAAATACCTTATCAACAGAAAAGGGTAAACGGTTGAAAGCTTATTTCTTTAAATGTGTGTGTGTTTTACCAAGACATTAATTATATTGTTAAGATTTTTTTTTCAACTGAGGGTAAATGCATAATATATGATTCTTGATGTTAATTAATACCACCCTAATTTAGCATAAGAAAACTTGTATTTTATATCATCGAAGCGACTAGTATCATTAGTTAATATATTGGATGAGTGATGTACTAAAAATGTATTACGTTTCACGATAAAAAATATTAAAAATACAAAATTTAAGCATGATTGGTATACTTTATTAATTAGAATATGAATATTTTTCGTATGAATTATATAAGATTAGTTTAGGTTCAGAAGATGTTTCACAAATAAATTAATTAAGCTCTATTGCCGGCAACTAGCAATTGAGATAGTTTATCACAAAATTATAATTTAAGCTAGTAGTTCTGTGAACAGTATATTTCGCGTACTGTTGATTATTCCGATTTGACAGCTCGTAACGCTCATACAAATTCTGGCGGAGTAAAACGGTACTTTCCAACGTGGCTACCATCGTAGTAGGATTAAATACTTTAAAGAAAACACTATGTGAAATTGATTTACAGCAAATAAAGCAAAGCCAATATTTAATAGTAAAACTTTTTTATTTTTTTTAATTTATTTTTTTTATTCAGTGAATTTTATGAATTACAATTTTTGTGTACTTAATAACTCCCACACTAGGATTATGCCCGTGTTGTGGTAGTCATAATGCTATAAATTACAATAAAACCATATGTTGTAGTAAGAAAAATAAAACATAATATGGAAGGAACAAAAAAAATAAACATATTTAAGGAAAATATATGTTTTTCATACATGCAAACATACATACATACACATATATAGATGCTCAGATATATATACATATACATACATACATAGACATACATACATGCATACATAAATACATCCATATATAAAAAAATATATATATAAAAAAAAAATATATATAAATATACATATATATATACACACATACATACATACATACACAGACATACATACATGCATATATAAATACATTCATACACATCTATATATGAACACACACAAATGTAATGTGTATTCACATATATACATAAATATACAGATAAATGGTTAATTTTACTATAATGGTTTAAAAGTTAGGAACTCATGTATTCTTTAAAAAAGGCTCGTCCCCTTTCAAATATCCAGTTTTGGACACGTATAATAAAAAGGGATATAGTATTAGTTGATTTTATGTCCCTGTCCAACGCGTTGTATATTTTAGGGGCGATAAACCAGAATTGTCGTTGAGCGAATGTGGTTCTAGTGTTTGGGACCATGCATCCCAGATTTGATGAAAAACGGGTGTTTACTTGGTGTTGAGGAGCCACTAGCAAGTCATTTTTTCGTATGTAGCATAAGCTTGTCTTAATGAATAGCTGGCGAATATCTAAGACCTTAATTTTAGTAAATAGTATTTTGGAGGGATAAGTAGGATGACATTTAAATATAATTCTGAGAACTAGTTTTTGTACTGTAATTATTGGATTAATGACGGATTCTGCACAGCCACCCCATCCCAGAATACCATTTTAGAAGACTACTTTTACTCACAAAGGTGCATTCAGATGCCAAAGTCGAATTAATATCCAAATGTAAGCGCTAAAATGAGTAAAATAAACGTGCAGAATGGTGAAAACTTATTTCTTGAAGCTTTTACCACGCTTTGTTACTGTATTTTGTAATCGTACTTTTGCAGTTTATACTTGTAAAAGGAGTCTTATTACTGCAAAAACTCACATTAATAACGTTTTCTTTGCATAAGCACTTCTCTTTTTAAATATAATATTCATCTATTAAAACTTGATTGATTTTAAGCCGTTTATCTTTCCTTTTGCGTTAATATGTAAATTATTTTCAGATTTTTGAGATCTTTTTATATATACATTTTTTTTTTTTCAATCATCTAAGAGAGAAATCGGGTAAAAAATAGGGTGGAAGTTGAATGGAATTAAACCATAGTAAATATTGTAGAAAGCAGCTAGATAGGTTGTCATATAGGTAAGTAGCTGAGTGGATGAATGCATCAAGTTATCATTTAAGCATCGAGGTACAATCCTCTCCTCTACTAGTTAAATCCATCATCACCGTACGAGCAAAACTGTCCGTTCGTTATGAAGGAAGTAGGAAGATTTTCAATATTAGTAATTTCCTGGCGGTTATCATTATTGATTCAACATGAAAAAAATGAAGGTGACTTCGATATTTTGATGTTTCAATAGTCACCATCAACCTCCGATTCTCGACTCTTTTCAGCGTTGGGTTAGGTTAGGTTGATTAGTCGTCAAACATAACGGTCGTTCAATTCGATTGTCAAAATTTGATCAATTGCTGAAACTTACAAATAACAAGGACCGTTAAAATAACAAAAAATCAATAACTAAATCAACAAAAAAATGCTATTTAATATCGGCTTTCCGATCCATCGAGCCCTCATCAATTAAACACTATTCGGAGTATCCACAAATAAAAATGCGCCTTTGTAGAGAATGCACATTGCACAATGCACAGGATCCCGCATGGGTTTCTTCAATGTAAGCACTGAACGAGTTGACATCAAAGTGAATATAAAAATAAATGTAACAATATAGGATAATTTAAAAAACACAGCTATGACCAAAAAGGCCACAAAAACCATAAAGATAATGTCAAATCGAAACATGAACAAAGTTTTGGTGGAGTTCGCGACTTCTGCCACAAACGGTACAAAATATTATTTGCGTAATGACTGACAAAAATCATTGAAGCCAAACGAACGTAAGTTTGTGAGTTGGTTTTTTTTGAGTCACGTAATTTCGTGACCACGTGTGTCGGCAACCAACTCATTTTGAGTTGCCGTGTGGCACAAACTAGACTTTCATATGAAACCGAATGCAACATAAATTAGGCTACTCAAAAAACGCAATTACGCGAATTACGCTCGTTTGACCAAAATAAAAAAAATTAATGAAAATTAAAACATAATAACCAACAATTCAAGGTCCTGACTTGAGTTGACACGACTGGCCATTGTGGACACTGTCGAAGGGTATCCATGTTTATTGAGGAACATCAATTCATTAATTCTGATTCTAGGGGAAGGGATATTAAAATAGATGAGTTGCATTAAATCCAAGTCCGTCCGTTATTCTATAGAAGAAAGATTTATTTTACTTCAAGTTCATTATATGAGTAATTGCACCTTTCAGTCTTAACATCCAAGCAACTCCCCTTAAGAAGCGATGCTGTGCGGATTATATCAAACTTTTATCAGTGAAATCACACTATTTTTTTAAAAGAAGCGTTTTACGTTCATGATATATGGATTCTCATAAAAAAATATTGTATCATTTCAATTGGATTATTTTACGAATAATAAGACTGATGTAAGTAATATTATTGCAATAAAATCTTTATTGTAAAACTGGTTCTGCTTTCAATGATTTTTTTATGACACGATCGTAAAATATTGAATTTCTCTCATTAATTTCAAGACATTACCGTCTTCTATAAATTCAAATCTGGGAGATGTATTTGATAATATTTATACCGTTACCTGCAACAAAAAACTGTTAATTTTATTTAAATAATACTTGCATAAATCTAAAAATAATTTCCCTCATGGTCTGTGTCATCTTTTGGGATGCTGTTTGGAGGGTTTTTTTATAAGAAGAGGAAGAAAAAGAAGTTCTTTGAAGGTAAAATATATGAGAAATTGGAGATGAACAGAAATACCTGAATTGGAATAACCCACATAAAAAGTTTTTTTAATTCAATATTAAAGTAATTAAGTGTGTGCTGAATAAATTTTAAATCTGAAAAAAAAAACAAGTGAATTTAGGTTCAGTAAGATGAGTGTAAAATTCCATTTTTGATACTGCCGCCCCGGCAACCATTTATTAGATGACCAACACCTCTGCAATATGTCACCGCAAGTGACTTAGCAGGGGTGCCCAGCCCAGGTTCAGAGGTTCATTCTTTTTTATAAAGAAAAACTATTTTTTATTATGAATATCAACTTAGAAGAACACTGCTGAAAATGTTCTACATGCAGTCAGGAAATTAATCCCATTCGACACTTCTTTATTCATCCTCAGAATATTTTCCGAATTTTCACAGCCTCCAGGTAGTCCCATGCGCCATCAAACAAACAAAACAAACGCTTCATTCAATGCAGTTATAAAGCTAGTTACATGTACAACAATTATGTAACTAAACACGTAAGCTGTTTTTATTTAATCGAGTCCAGATCGATTCATTACTTTTCCAATCATCGGCACAACAATAAACGTGTGCGCCTATCTTACGAGTAGGTACCGCCAGTTTACAGTGTTCAAAGCAGCGGTCGGCAATCCCGGGGACACCACCCCAAACGGGGTCACATATTATAATAATCGGGTCACCAAAAAGTAACAAGACTTTCTAATAAACGAAATATATTATGGTTATTTTCACTGACATGTGAAACAATAATTAATGTGTTCTAAAAAGCTTTTCGCGACGGACCAAAAATATGTGATTTAATGGTAACCCTCCGGGCAGCGTACGTGTTAACAGTGTGAAGTTAATCTAAAAGGAAAGGGAGCACCTGGTAAAACTATCTATTTATTTTATTTATTAATAATTGACGCCCATATTATTACATTTTATATGATTTAATGTATGGTTCAAAAAAGTCTTACATTATTAGATAACAATAAAAACACTTAATAATAATAAAAAAAATGTGTATTCATTATGTACGAAAAAAGATAAAACAGAAAGAAAACGAAGAAACAAGTTTTTAAATTGCAGATGGCTTAAAAATTATCGGTATGTGGTGTAAAACATAATGTACATGTGAATAATACAGAACAAAGTGCATGATACAGAAAAATTAAAAGGAAATGCAATTTTAAGAAAAGAAGGAAAAAAAAGGAAGGGAATTTAAAAAATAATGAAAAGTAAAATTGTCTAACTCCGCCTCATGCTAAAAACAACAATTGATTTCAACATAATAATTAATGCAAACTATGTCGGTGGAGATTTAAAACATGGACTGGTAGGTTTTTAGTTTGGGTTACTTTAATAATTAAGGCGTATATCCTAACCTTCAAACTTATCTTTGATTAAGAAAAAATGGAAGTTCAATGTATTTTTACCATCTTCCTTGACATAAATTTTTGTTTCTTTTAGTATAAGTTGAAACTAAATGCTATGAGTATTAAGCGTGAGGCGGAATTTGACAAGTTCATCAAAATAAAGAAGGGAAGACATTAATGAAGTCTGATGAAAGTATTCGAGGTATACACAAAATATAAGTCTCTCCAAGTTCTCGATATCCATTTTTTTAAAAAAATTATGAAGTTGCTACATAATATATCACCAAGAATCAATTTACGCAAACTACGCAGGTAAAAGGTTCACATTAAATTCTTGTTTTATTAAAGGCTTGTTAAAATATACAAAAAAGTATGTTTTCCTGTCACCCCTACTTTTATTTTAAAATTGCGTATAAAATGATGTAAATAAAGCTCTAACCAGCTATTTCATAGTTATCTACTTGGATCAACCTTTGAACATACTAAATGCCGCTGTCACTGAAAACTGTTTACTTTGTTTTTTGGTCGAGACCAAAAAGGTTGCAGACTGCTGGAATAGGGCATGGTATAAGGATAGGAATGGAGTATGGGCATAGTATGTGGGGGTAGTTGCAAGTACTATAGCCCGCATGGGCAATCACCCCGCCACACGGCACCAGTTTACTAATCAAACTGTTAACATAGGTACTCGCTCTGTTACACGAGAGCAAAAATAGTTGCTGTGTTTTTCATATCTTGCTGTTAAATAAGCGGGGGTGGACTGGAGTACTTTTTAAAATCCGATTTTCAAGCTATTTAAAAAATATATCTTTAATTGTTTTAGTCTTAGACGTACGATATATATTTTTTAATTATTCCAAGTTATCCAATCGAGATACTGATATTTGAGTTATACTTTTGACCACTGGCTTTGCCCGAGTTGAAGATTAAAGGGTAGGTGGTCGAGTTGGTATCACGTTTGATTCCTGCCCAGGCGTAGTGTATTCAATTCCTCAGCTGGTTAAGTCTCCCATCAAATACAACCAATATTTTTAATTTTTTGTGGGGGTAGTAGGATATTTTCAAATATTGTCAGGTTATTCGTAACCAAAAAATGTGTAATTCTTTAAGAAAAAGGATGAAAAAGAAAGCTTCTTTTGATGGTATTAGTTGTTAGTTAGATGGATTGTCAATTGTTTGGAATCTTAAAAATTTAACCTTTCTGAAAATAATATATCAACTAGCAGTTACAAACCCGCTGAGGGGTTTTTGTACTAGGCTCTGCTGGTATTATGAGAAGTACATTTCAATAATTTACGACAGTAGTTTTGTCACAAACGTCCAAAATGGTTTTGCATACGGCACGTTGGAATCTTAAGTTTCAACTTCAAAACTTCAACGGATCTTGTTGAAAATAACAGAGAGCGCCACTTACGTCCATAACATATGAAACTGAAAAGTTATTCAGGAAAATACTATGAGATGAGTCTAATTAATCTAAATCGTGGGAGAGTTGTATAAAATCTATACATACAGCAATTTAAATTTTAATAACCGATACGATAAATAAAATAAAGAACGTAATTATATCGTATGGTAAAATATGGTAGTAACATATAAGTTAAGAACTAACAAATAAGGGAAGACTCCTTCCCTCATTCACATGCATCGTCTCATACATACTTTTCTATTATTCTGATTCTTCAAATGGATCAATTATCTGGTTCACCTGATCGCGCCATGTCTTCCTCAGGCATCCCCAACTTCTTTTACCATGATGAAGATTATGTATAAATATAACTCTAACATAACAACCTACCGTCCCCCTCGGAACAGTAATCCCTTCCTAGTGAAGATTGTAAATACAAAGAACTTCTTATGTGCTATAGTATTACTTCATGTAACGTGTGTGAATACTTCATAAGTTTTCCAACTGCTCCCAAGCGTCTGAAGCCAGTGAGACTATGGCATCCCCAATTGGGGTATGTTGTGAGGCTGAAGGTACTGGCAAGGGGAAGGAGGTGAGGAGGAGGAAGAAGCAAGAGTACCTGGCTATTCAGACGTGATGAACATGTCTAAAGCCATTTCAAGTAACGTCTCAATTCTTAATTGTGATCTTCCACCAGGCCGATACTAAGAGTATCTTAAATTCTGGAGCGTACCGCAAATATACTATATATTATTTTAAATGAATAAATTATGAAATAACATAAATTAATCAAATAAAATTTACGGGTGCATACCGGAATTTGAACCCGCGACCTTCGACCTGCTGGTCTAGAACCTTACCTCTCGACCACGGAGGCCACGTATAAATATATTTAAAATACCTAAATGAAATTTCAAAATGTTTAGTTCGGTGACCGGATAAATCATCACAATGAAACGAATAATTCATCACATCTTTAAAAAGTTATATGAAGTCATGGAAAGTGATGAAACAAAATTTTATTAACGGGGTTAAGTAGTTTAGGTTAGGTTATTTTTTTTTTTCATTGTTTCTTATGACTTTATATAACTTTTTAAAAGTGTGTTGAATTGTCACTGTGTTGAGTTATCATGGAACCGTTTAATTCGTATGACAAATTTCTTTGGTTAAAATTTAATAAAATTGTATTATTTTACCTGGATACCTAGATACCTTATGCTCTCTTGTATTTATGCGTTTATTATTATCTAGTTAAGCGACAAGGACGAATATTATTTAATCTTATCTAAAACCTGTGCCCTAAATTTTGTATGCTTTCCGGTATGACCGATGTTCTAAAATTCATACTGAACATACTGAAATGGATATATATGCTCGCTTATATCCTAGTCCCTTACTGCATTTAAAAAGGCACAACAATGGATGCTACCAGTTTTCAATCAACCCCTCTGGCAGTCAACGGCTGGACGCGCTTCAATGGGACTGAATTATTTACGTACTAACAGCTAACGGCTAGCTGTACGTACTCGTACAACTCTCAACGTACTCGCTACCCGCTACCCGCTACCCTCTGATGCTATATAGGGTCCGGGTTCTTTTTTCTGCAGCCTCCCGCGTCCCTCGCCGCCGCGCGGGCAAATTGAAATAGCAGCGGGCTTTGACTCCGCCAATAATGAAACGACCATAATAATTGGAGAAGAGAGCTTTTTTACCACGATTGCGGTATTTTGACTTTTCAGCGGAAGTTTGGAATAGAGCTTACGCTCCATGTAATGATTTTCATGATAACTGAAAAACCACCAATTGAACTGAATTCTATAGAACTCCCTTGCTCGAAAACCTGAGATAGTGGGTTTTAAATCCGGTCTAAGCAAATGGAAATGGACGACGGTCGGAATTTTACATAAAACAAGTATAATTTTATTACATTACATTTATTGCATAACAAATTAACACAATCAGATGAAAAAAAAAATTTTTCCTTCTTATGTGTTTGCAAAATTACTATGTGGTGTCATTTTAATTATATGAAAATGAAATACTTTGTATACACCATTTTTAATAAATAGATAATAATCTACATGTTTCAAAGCCAATGGCTTCTTCGTCTGGATAGTGAAAATGAACGAATTTAAAAATAGATAAGCACAAATAAGTATGTATGGATTTATTTCTGTATGTACTTATTGGTTTTAAAACATGTATATTATTATTAATTTAAAGTAGTGAACACAAAGTATTTCATTTCATGTAATAATATTTTCATTAACAGCTGCATGAAGACGATATGAAAAATAAGATAGGGACAAATTTAATCAACGTAATACACATAAGCGAAAAATAATAATTTTAAAGAAAAAATAACATTTTCGTTCGCAGATAATTATTTATAATATTAATTAGAATAATACTCTGCAAGTTTTTGAATTAATTAAAATAGAAATAAATAGCGCAGTATAATCTCTCTTGAGAGAGCATCAAAAACCAAAACGGTTCTTAGCACATGATCTTTTCTGTATTCATACAGACTCGTGTTACTTCAATTCTTCACATGACCTAGTTAGAGTATTTTTTTTTTTATATTAACTCCACACAGGAGGCCCTGAAGAAAATAATTTCCCTCAGGGCCTATGTCATCTTTGGGGATACTGTGTGGGGGGTCTTTTGGTGGAGGGGAAGGAGTGAACATGGGTCTTGAAGAGTCCCATGTTGTAGAAGGGAGGAAACACAGAGGCCGGCAGTTCGTTCCACAGCCGAGCTGTTGAACCTAAGAACGAATCGTAGAAGCGACCCGTTCTCATGTGACAAATGTCAACCGTGTACAAATGTTGGGCGCGCGTTTGGCGTGTATCCCGACTACGCACCGGTGCCGAAGGGATCAATGACGCTAGTTCATCAGAGCATCTTCCATTGTAATACCGATAGAACAAGGACAGCATACCTACCTGACGCCTGTGCTCTAAAGATTGCAGTCCGTCTGTTAAGATTGGGGAATCTATCAAACGGACCGCCCGTTTCTGCACAGTCAAGGGTTTTTTTCAGGTATTTTGAGGATCCGGACCAGTGATCCGGCGCACTTGCGATTTGTACAGGGTCAGCAGTTGTGTACTATTAAAGTATCTGCGGGCCCTGTACAGTACGCCCAGCTTCTGAGAGGCCAACTTTACTCTGGCTTCGATGGAGCCCCCGTACCTGAGCTGGTCACTTATAGTTACACCAAGCATATCAATGGAAGTCCTGTTCGGAAGATTGCTTCCGTTGAAGGAGACTAGATTATCATTTGGATACCTTTTAGACGTAATCAGACAGGATTGGGTCTTTGAAACATTAAATTCGACGAGATTATTTTTACCCCAGGAGGAAATACTCTATATTATTCATATCTATATTGTATTATTTATTCATACTCTCCGTAAAACGGTTCCAAATTTTAGGTCAATGGAAGCAGTCTTACTATGTTGCGATAAATGTCAAAAGATATTTGCAAAAATGTCTGCAAGTGACGTTAAAAATAAGGAATCAGCAGTTGAGTTGCTCTGTTGGTTGGCGAGTTCTGATAGGCAGAAGTCATCACTTTCAGAGTAAATAAAAATGCATGGGATCTCCCTCGAGTATACTTGTAAGGCACATACAAGTTAACCTCTTTCGATATAAGAGGGTTGAGGCCCCGTAGTAAGCGTTCAAAAATGGTTTGAAAGGGAGATATTTAAATACGAATGTTTTAGATAGCGCGCTAATATTAAAAGTTGATAAAAATTCAAAAAAAATTATGAAAATTTTTAATAAAACATATTAAATAATAGAACAAAACGTGTTTCTAATAATTTTCGGAGCTTACTTTGGGATTTTTTTTCTCTCGGGGGAATTTCATATAATTGACTTTTCGGCATAACAAATGTACATATACATGGTGTCCGGAAACTCGAAGTACAAGCCGGAAACTGGAGAATGTATACCACACGGGGAACCCAAATAAACATAAAGTTTTTTGATTTGAGCATTTTTATAAAAAAAAAAAACCAAACAAATATATTTTTCGGCTATTTCAGGGTTCAAATTTTTTCGTCATTATATGTTTTATTTTTAAATTTTTAAATAGTTTTAATTAGTTGGGTACTTTGATCTTCAGTAATAATTTATAAGAATTTGATCAAAAAAAAATCAACTTCTGACTCGATTTACTCGAAAACGGAAGCTCAAATCAAAAAAAAATATACTACGAAGTCAACTCCAAATGTGATGTAGATTCACCAGTTTCCCACTTGTACTACGAGTTTCCGGACATCATGTATATATTATCTTGAAAAATAACTTTTTTTTTGGAACTTAAAACTTACAGAGTTAACGAGAAACTTGTTATAAATCGGTGGAAATTGGGTATGCGAGGGCTTAAGTAAAATACATAAGAAATCGCGCATTCCTGTTAAGAACAAGAATGGATACAATCATGATACCTGTATTCTATCATATAAAGGTAACGTGTAAACCTGTAAATACTTTTCTATTTCAGTTATATGATTGTGTTCCGAAGGGGCGCAACTACGTAATGCTTAGATTGTACCTGTGTGTATTACGTTAAAATCAACGTTAACACTAACCACCTGTCACCACCTGCTTTACCTTTGCTCAGTATATAAATATATATAGTTTAACAATAATCTTTATTATTAGTTTCTGAGCTTTAAAGATAGGACCAATGGCGGTAGCGTTAACAGGTTACCTGGAATATAGCTTTATCATTTGGGCCCTTTTTGAACAAAAACTACAATCGTCATAGTTATATTTGGCTCCCAACTGTAGCACTACGACAATTGTATAATTAGGGAGGCTGATATGGGTACTGCCACACAGGAAACCATTTATTGGATAACCTAAGCCTTTGCGATTACCCGTTTAGTTCGCTACGTTTGGTGACTTAGCTTGGGTGACCGGGTGTAAGGGGTAAATTTGGCTAAATCATACTTCTTGGCAGGCCAGATTGGAAGACACTGATTGAAGGCGACCCTTTAACCACTCCAGCAGGACTCTATCAACCCATCGGCATGCACCGCAGTGGGAGAAATGGATTCATACTTCCGTTCCTCTTGGACACGCTGACCTCCCAAATTCCAACCCACCCCTCATACTTTTCCTTCCCTGGACTTCCTCTTCTTTATCTACTTAAAAAGACTTTCCAAACAGCATCCCCAAAGATGATATAGGCAAAAACAGAAATAATTTTCCTCAGGGCCTCTTGTGTGGAACTAATGTATAAACACTGATGAGTAAAGACATTTAAGTGGTTTTATCGACAAACCAATAAAGAATTTCACTATAAGATATCCAATGGTTTTAACTTTGAAATATTAACTAAGCGCAAACAATTTGAATATGCCTTAGAAGTTGCTCAACATAATAATTAGATATGTACTCTTAATTAATAACATCAAACAATATAATATTGTTCAAAGTGATAAGCATGATCAACCAATAACATAATTTTCCTTCCGAACAAGCTATCAGTTAGTTATTCCAAACTAAATCAATGACCGAAGCAGAGTTGGATGTTGCCAAATTGGATTGTTACGCTAAGTCAAATTCGCCTTTATAATTTACAAGGAAAATTGCCTAAGTTTTTGAATTTCCATTCAAATTTCAGTGTTTTTGAAACTACTTTATTAAAATTTGTGAAACTAATCTGGTTTTTGTGTAGAGTTAGAAAAACGAGAATAATTATTCAAATTTAACGTAAAACCGACAAGATTTTGAACGTGTCAAGTACTTTTAGATTAGTTTTAACTTTATAAAAGGTTTTTCTCGCCATGGCTTAATGTAAACCATATATTTTACCCCTTTATAATTTTTGTTAGGGTAATTCATTATTTATTAATTGTTTATAAAACTTACATTTGAGTATTACCAATAATTACATCAATGAATTTGCCACTGGAATGTGCATTTTAACATTTTTATTAAAAATGTTCAATTACTACAGGAATGTGAAAATTTCTGAAAAGAGTGTTAATATCTATACATATTCCAGTAGCAAATTAGGCATGCCATATTCTTACTCCTAAAATACTTATATCAGTATACTATGCTCTATTTCAATTCATATTAGCATACGACATCATCATTTGGGGTGGCTGTGCTCAAACTATTAGTGATCCTCTACAAAAAGAACAAAAACTGGTAATACTTGTTATCAATAAGCGACTGAAAAGATATTCCTCAATTCTAGTGTAATGTCTTAAATATACGCATATCTTGTACAAATATAATAAAAAGTACTCTTACAGCACAACAAACCACCAGAAATATAACCAAAAGACACTAAAATGTACCTAAACCTTATACTATATCAGCAAAAAGACAATTCAACTACCAAAACCTTCAGCCTTCTCTCTGATATGCTTAAAACTGTATCTCAACTCCACACTTTCAAAACACAAATACATATATGGATCCTTACATCTGCAATACATTTCAATTACAAACCCAAACATTCTACACTTTAACTTCCTAATCTCCATTCACACATCTCCCAAATTCCCCAATTGTCTTAATTCACATAAAATATTATAGGTACTTACCGACTTAATAATTCATTATTTACTTATTATTTGTCACATAAAATATTAAATAAATTTTTTTTTTAATATTGAGCCGACCCCAACAGCCTACCTAGGCAATGAGTTGGGATAGTGCTAGGAAGAAGAAAGATAAAATATTAAATTAATAGGAATTGTTTATTTTAGTAACTACAGGATTTTCCAATAAGAGGTGTTATTTTGAGTAGCCCGCTATTTCGGTAGATGTTACTTTTGAAGCTGTCATTTTTTGACATTTGACAAGTAACAATTACGTCATTAATAAAAATGGAACGATACACGCTTCAAAAACGCATTAAAATTATTAAAATTCACTTGAGTGAATCAAATGCAAATCATCTTGAGTGATGAGGCCCATTTCCACCTCGGTGGCTTCGTCAACAAGCAAAATTGTCGCATCTTGGGCTCGGAAAACCCAAGAACTATTGTTGAAAAGCCTCTTTATCCTCAACGTGTGACTGTTTGGTGCGGTTTATGGTCCAGCGGAGTCATTGGACCTTACTTTTCGAAAATGAGGCTGGAGCAACAGTTACGGTGAATGGATCGCTATCGAGAGATGATTAATGATTTTTTATTGCCGGAATTGGATGGTATTGATTTGGACAACGTTTACTTTCAACAAGACGGCGCTACGTGCCACACAAGCAACTAAACCATAGTATTTTAAGTGAATTACGATAATCGTTGATCTGTAAACTTCGCCTACCATAACACATGGGCATCCCTAACATAGCGGTTGAAATAACATAAAAAATGAATCCACTGTAAATTTTCGTTGAATAAAAATACATATTGATAGAAGTAAGTTTAAAGAAATTATTAGTAATTAGTAATTAATAATAAGACAGTAGACAGGGGGTTAACATTAAGAAAATTTCAAAGTAATAACAGAGTACTTATTCCAAACGTCCAATAACGGTACACAGCAGTATGTTATTGCAAAAGATCTGTATAAGGGTGTCCGGGGGTAAAGTGCACTAACTTCGGGGGAGGGGGGTGATCCTACATCATTTTAAAAGTAGAAAAGAAAAATAACTATTTTCGTAATTCCAACGTTTTTATGTAGTTTTTTAGGTAAAAAAGTTCAATTGTTTTTATGAGAAAATAAATATTTACTATGGAAAAAATTTTTAGTATGTTAAAAAAAGGTTTTCTTATATTTTTACTTCTCCTATCATGTAAAATCAACTCTTAAAGTTCGTGTACTCTACCTACGGACGCCTGTATAATATATGTTTCATGCTGTTAATGAATACCTCCCTAATTGAGAGCAACTCGTGTTTAGAGAGGGAAATATAAATGAGAACTCTTATAGTCACAAAGTGCATATAATACCAATAAGGCCTACGTGCTTGAGGGGTCGGGCCCTTAACTAGCAAGCTGGAAGTTGCAAGTTTAAATCTCGGCTTGCACAAGTAATTTTTATTTCATTAATATATATTATTTCAAGAACAACTAATACAAAATAATATATTGTATATTTTCGGCACGTTCCGGAGTGGAAAATACTCTCAGTATCGCCTTGGTAAAAGGACCACCATTCAATTGAAACTTTACATGACCTGATCTGAATAACCAGGTACTTTCCTACCTTTCTCTCGCCCATATCGTTCCTCTCCTCGTCACCTTCATCCTCGAAACATACAAAATAAAATAAAAATTGATGAAAAAAAATACAAAAAAAGTATTTTAATGACTTGAAAATGGCCTAATGTGTGGAAATGAACATAAAATACTCATTATAAATGATCTTAAAATCACTTACTTAAACATAGTGGTGACTTCTTGTGAGACAAAGAATATAACCGTTCGTTGATACACGATTTTTGAGAAAAGTCACTACATACGGTCTATTGTTTTAGTATTTATTTAAATAAAACAAAGAGTTAAATTCCTACAAAAAATCTGGTGCACTTAATCCAGGGGTTCCCAACCCCGTACCATTAAACAGTGAAATAATTTTTTCATAAACATTAATTAAAAATGTGAATTATTTTTATTTATTTGTTAGAGTTTTAATTTTTTTGAGTGAATACGTTCGTATGTTTGCGATATTGTATGTATGAGTGGTTCCTTTGCTAACAGTACTTGTCGCAACCTGTCTAGCGGCGAGCCAGACTACACTCTTCACGCTAGCCTGGAACGGAGATTTCTATTTGCACATCACTCCTTGTACACGCAGAAAACCCGAAGTGAACCACGAACTGAGCCGATGAACGCCGAAGGCGCCAAAACACATGGCACATGGCTCTGCCAGCTCTGTCTATCAGTGAAAGCAATAAGCATGGCTCCGACAGCTAAACTGACAGTAGTCGGCGATCATCGGCTCACTTCGGGTTTTCGGCGTGTACAAGGAGTGATGTGCAAATAGCATTCCTCGCCTAGAACCACGTTGTTGTCATTTTGATTTCGATTGCTGCCCCGAGTTTGTCGATTAAAAAAAGGTGGTGCTCGCCACCCTACCGATATTTTAGAATGTGCTCTAGAGTACGAAAAGGTTGGGTGCATTAAAAACACTTTTTTACTATATTAGTTTAGATATAAAGTAATAAAGGTAAATGATAACTTTCAATTTGGGAGGCGGGTTTGGGTACCGCCGCCTCGAGAACCATTTATTGGATAACCAACAACTCGGCCATAGGTCACCTTAAGTGGTTCGCTACGTTTGGTTATTTAACAGGGGTGCCCGGTTTCATCGGTCGAGGTGTATTAAAAATGCCTACCAGCTGCATGGCGTAACAGATCAGGAGAGGCTGGTTGACGGAGACCCTTTGACCTATCCAACTGGTCTCTCGACCCATCGCCTTGCGCCGCAGTGCGAGGGATATATTCATACGTCCGTCACTCCTGGACACAGTGATCTCTAGATTTCTACCCAAACCTCATACTCTTTACCTTCCCACAACTTCCTCTCCATCCTTTCTTTTAAAAAAAACCATCCAAACAGCATCCCACAAGACAAAATAAGCTCTGAAGGAAATCAATTACCTCAGAGTCTCCCGTGTGGGGATTAATGTAAAAAAGGAACCGAAACGCGTTGCTCCTAATGATCTGAAGTTGTTTCTCTATTCTATCCCTTTGTTATTGTATTCTGTTTTATAATATTCTCCATTTGCTACCGTAACACAGCACAGAGCAAACAAAGGTTCCTAATTCCGGATCGTGTGTCCACCGAATCGCTATGGAGGCCATACTATTTGAATACATTATTTACTTTATAGTGCCACTGCAAATTGCATCTAAATGGCTTGGTTTGCATAATATATCTTGGGTTCACTGTGTAAGATAAACAGTTCAAAAGAAGATATATATTTATTTATTCACCATAATACGTGTATGCGCTTAATCTGAACGATATTTATGTATAACCTATGTCAAAAACATTGATATTACATTCAGAGAAAAATTGAAAAAAAATCTTAACGCCTTTAATATAGGTAATAACTAAGCGAAATTTGTGAAAATATATAACCAAAGATCAATGCCAAAGTTGTACTTAAAGACACATTGATTTTTTTACAGTCATAAAATGTTAAATAACATAACAAAATGTGTTTTTAATAATTTTCGGAAAATACTTTGAGTTTTTGTTTCTATAGTACGATATTCTCTTTTATGTAGGTAACACATAAACCTTTTTTGTACTTTTCTATATTTAGGATATGATGTACATAATGTTATTAACCCTAATGTTAACTGCTCATTTTAATATTTTAAATAATCAATAGTTTAATTTATATCTTTTAAAATCTTTATTTAACATTTTACGACTATAAAAAAATCAATGTGTCTTTAAGTACAACTTTGGCATTGATCTTTGGTTATATATTTTCACAATTTTCGCTTCGTTATTAACTTTTTTAATATTAACTCTAAGTTTTTAAGTTCCAAAAAAAAAGTATTTATTTATATAATATCTATACATTTGTAATACAGAAACGGTAATTTATGAAATTCATTCGATAGAAAAAAATCGCAAAGTAGGCTCCGAAAATCATTTAAAAAAAAGTTGTGTTCTGTTATTTAATATGTTATAGTTGTGAAAAAAATCGCAGTGTATCTTTCAACGCCACAAAGCATTTGTCGAGAGATTTTTGCTATATTTCAAACGAGACGGGTTTTATTAAATATTTTCACAATGATCACAGTGTGATCCCTCTTATATTCGAATTTAATATCTTCCTTTTAAACCATCTTCTTCTTACTTTTAAACGCTTTCTACGGAAATCATTCAATACATATGATTTTCCTAGCAAAATGAATCATAATGCACACTGCACAATGCACAGTAGATGGACTTTTGTTTTGTTGGTTTTTGATAAAAAAAATTCCATTAGTTTGTTTTTAAACTTGGAAAAGCTCTTCTCAGTTTTTATTGCATTCGGTAAATCGTAAAACAGCTTTAGGACAAGGTATTGGTAGTGATGTTGTGCAGCTGTCGTGTTGCATCTGGGTACATATATGTTACCTTATGTTCTAGGTCTCACAATTCGCTTCAGGAAGGTATTCTAAAAACTTTTAAGGTAGCTTCTTTTTCAACAAGTTTGACAACCGTTTTAAATGTTGTATGTATTATATCAACAATTTTAGATCCGCTTATAAAGGCCGAGAAATCCGTTATTAGAGTCATTTTTCGTAAACCTTGTAAATGTACTTGCTGTTCGTCACAATTACATAAAAAGGTTACTATTCACGTACACAAAAATCTAGAAAATCTTTATGAAATTGATCATAAATATACCATAAGAAGTCCCACCCGAAAGGATCTCGTGGTCACAGGGAGCAAAACGGCAAAGTATCAAAAGTCGTATATATCTGGGACCGAAATTATATTATTATTAAATATTAAAACATGCAAAATGTCCTTCATCGGTTCAATAGTAACTAAATGGTTGATCGGCTTGGGGAAGGTGGAGTCTGAAAAACTATTAAATAATGTCACTTAAAATTTTACATGGTTACCTATTAACGGCTCATTTAGTAAATACTGAATATTTGTTCAATTTTGATTTAAAAAAAAACACTTTAATTTAATAGAATAAATTTTTAGCAATTTTAACAGCATTTGGTTCCTTAGAACGGGCATTCTGCCTAGCTAGGAACTAATATCGACCTACAATTCATAATAACTCTTGTATTTATTTTTAATATACTCGTACGTATATAGTTATTGCAATATTATTATCTTGTTATTTTTGCAATTTACATGTATATAATGTAATGTAATAAATAAATATTTGGTTGCTGAGTGCTGGGTGCTGGGTGATGGTTACTGGTGTCGGGTGTCAGGTGCCGAGTCCTGCAGCAGTGTGTGTGTTCCAATTAAGGCACTAAGCGTGTTCAATGTTTGCTCCGACACCATCCGCCCAAAGCCAACTCATCCGAGAAACTGTTTAACCGTACGGAACCATTCGACTAACCAACTAAACACCACACACACCACCTCCACCATCTGACAGCCTTAAATTTTTTGGAAATGGGTAGTTTTCAACGCAACCATTTTATTAATTATTGTAAAAATATCACCAAAATACTCATTCCGGATGTGGGTTTGTCTGTGAGTGATTGTTTTTTATGTAAAACCCCACAAGAGTCTATACTGCTCCCAACCGTCTGACTGGAGCCAGTGAAACAATTGCATCACCGATTGGGGTATTTTGTAATGCTGAAGGTAATGGAGAGGGAAATGAAATAAGGAAGAGAAAGGTGGAGAGGTACCTGGCTATTCAGATCTGGTCACCAAACATTGCTTAAGCTATTTCAAGCAACGTTTTAATTCTGAATAGTGGTCTTACACTAGGTTGATACTGAGGGTTTCTTCAACTCTGGAACATGCCACAAATATACTTAACTCTTGTTGAATAATTTGTATTCAATTTAACGGTCGTTTCCAAAATTTAAGCTGACTAATGAATTCAGACAAGCCATAAGTAACTATTTATATATTTTTTAAAAATAATTCGATTGTTATTTTCAAAATTTGAACTGATGTGTCAGGAATTTAGATAAGCGATAAAGTACCTACATGTAATACTTAAAAAAAATCTCTATTTTGAATGTGTACTTCTTTTAACAAAAAATTATAAGCAATAATTAGTCGCCTGAAATTACTCGGGAGATATTTTGATTAATTTTCAATTTGTATTGATATTTCAGGCGACTTATTATTGTTTATAATTATTCGTTATCCTTTATGCATAAAACCTTGTCTTATAAACATTAGTTTATCATTGAAAAATAATGTACTTCTTTTGTTTGCATCTCTTAGGGTAAATAAAGATAATAAAAAATTGTGATTTTTGAAGGGTCTGCGCTTTTTACATGCTCAAGAAAGTCTTATTTTACTAACTATCTAGATTTATCCCGTCATTTTCACTTTGATATTCAATCTTTTTCTGTTTGATATTCATTGAAAATGATAAATTTTCATATCATAAGTCCCAATGCTCACGTGCTACCAGAAATTTTAGGACTCCTGGGACCCTCAGACATAGGGAGAGGGAGTTGGAGATGAGAAATAAGAAGGTTAGGAAGTATCTGGCTAAAATCTAAAATATGCCTGCGTTATTTGGTCTCCATTTAATGATGTTCACATTAATCATATTGAATCCGTACAGCATCGATTTTAATGGGGAATTTCTTGGAGGTTAGGTTTTAAAAGAGTCGATTACTTATACGATGAACTAGAAGTACTCGTACAATTAAACCTTTATTCTTTAGGTATAAAAACGTAGGAAGTACTTCGATCTCATCTGCATTTTCAAAATTATTAACAGTATAATTGTTTCACCTGCTTTGGTGCAACTCATCCCTTTCAATATTCCTTCCCGTAGACAGAGCAATAATTAATTGATTATTTTCAATCAACGCTCCACAGATTATGGATACCGTTCACCAATGTTCAGAAAGTCCAGACTTTTAGTGTGAGTCTTAATAATTTCTGTCAATCATTCTTCTTCCTAGCACTATCCCAACTCATTGCCTAGGTGGGCTGTTGGGGTCGGCTCTTCTCGTTCTCAGGTTATAGCTTCTTCGGTTCTGAGTGTCGCTTTCATCTAGGCCGTTTCTTTGTAGGATTTTGGAGCATTGGGTCATCCAGGAGTTTTTTTTTTCTTTTTCTGTCAATCATTACGCAAGTAATATTCGTATTTATGTTGCATAAGTTGTGAACTTTTTCAAATCCTCCTTCCTGTCTTAAGTTGACAATATCTTTATTGTTTTGTTGCCCTATTTCGTCATAGCTGTTTTTTTTAATCATCGTATACTATAACATTTCTCCTTGTATTGACTTCATTTAATATGTAATGTGTTGTAATGTGACATTTTCCGTTAGCTAATAAATAAATGGTGGTCTCTTATCAGGAGGATACTATTCATGGTAAAAAAACAGTATTTATCGTATTGTATTGGGTTAAAATTTAAGTAAATTGGTCTCTGCGAGGATTTATCAATCAATAAACATATCAATTTCGGTTGCATGTACGCAATAGTGAAATATTCCTGGGTGAAATAATTCACGTTTAATGAACTCAAATTCGATTTGAATTTAAGTGCGATTTTCGAAATTGGAATCATTTGAATGAAGAATGAACAAGTAGTAAGGTAGATAGCTACCTAAGCATTCTAATTTTTTTCGGGTGTATGTGTGTGAAATGTTAAATTACTATCCTACGTAAAATTATTCATGTTTTGCTAAATTAAATTTGCTTTGAATTTTAAAAATTGAAATCAGTTTTGTGAAGAATAATTCGGACAAGCGATAAAGTGGTTAGGTACTTACATATAGCATAATATTTAAACAGAAAATTATAATGTATTTTTCAAAAGTGCAATTACAATATCCCGTGATTTTTCACGGGTCTGTGCTTGCGCATTGATAAAAAATACAGGTGTACAGCAAAGGGTACCTCCAAAATCAGTGGGAATATTGATCTTAGTCACACAAAAACAATACGTAAAAAAAATATATAATAAACTCAACTGGATACTAATCACAGTTAAAAAAATTTAAGCTATTTTGGAATATAGTTTTTTTCCAAAATTTCAAGTAGCTTACTGTATTTTTATGGTGTAAAAGGTTTTATTAAAGGATATTTCGCAAAACCTAGAAATTATTATTTTGAAAGTTCAAAACAAGCCAGAATATGGAAACACAAGACAGAAATAAACAATAAGTTCTCAAACTTAACAACAATGGAATCTGATGAGTTGGTGCAAAATTTCAGCTATCGAGAGACAAAACCAACCTTGGACCTAGTTGGCAGGAGAAGCTCGTGTAAATAAAGATTTCGAGTGGTTCAATGTAAAAAGATAAAAACTTAGCGAAGTGCTAAAAATAAAAAAAAAACAATTTTCAGAATGCACTGCTTCTTGTTAACCAGTGCATTTTTTTCTGGAACATCTTTTTATTTTTCTTTTCATCTGGAACGAATAATAAAATGCATGGATATTACCCAAACCAAAAATATTAGTAATAGGTATTTGATCAAGTGTTCGCGATAAGAGATACTATTTACGTTTTTTTTCATGAAAAGGTGTTAAATGTGGAATATATAAGATCTTTAAAAGATTTTTTTCTGAAGTTTTATATATTTATTTGTTTATTCAGATATAAACAGTACATTATGATTCAAGTGTCAGAGCATTTTGTGGCCATATTTTGGCCAATTTGCTAACACCCGCAATTTTCCACTGGACAAATATAGCCAGTCTAACTGTAGATATTTTAAAACATTTATTGGAATTATTGTTGAAAAATTCCCGCGCCTTGGAATCTTTGATTAATCATAATGCTTACTGAGTAGTTTCTCACTTTAATTAGAGATGTCTCGCATCTCTTCTTAATTATTTATCATTGACGTTTAACCAACCTAAATTGTTGATATATATATATATTTTTTTTATATATATTTTTTTATTTTCTTACAAATCACGAATTTACATATTAAAAAAGGCATTGTCGAATTTAAATTTATATCTGTCATTATCAACTAGGCCATAGGCCTAGACTTTTTAAAATTAAATATTGCTCTAAATAGGTAGAAGAAACAGCAATTTTAATGTTTATTATCACAGCACAGAATCCACGCGTTTATAAATTTAACGATTTTTTTTTCATTATTCTTTTAAGAATTTTAAAAACATTGGATAAATTGTCAAATATATGTGCATCTCTACAACATACGTCTCGGTGTTAAAAAATCTGAGGAATAATTTTATGAAAGAGGGCGAGAAATGTCCAACCCAAACGCTTAACAATTTCCGATAGCTCAAAATCGTAAAGAGTTTGGTTTGGTTTGGAAATTTCTCGCCTTCTAAACCAAATCAAATGCTTAACAATTTTCGAGGGTTCAAGGAAATTGCTAAGCATGGGTTGGTTTGGAAAATTCTCGCCCTCCAAACCAAACCAAATGCTTATAAAATATCCGAGAGCTCAAGGCTGAAATTCATTATACAGCGGAACACTCCAGTGAGGTATATTAAATTATAAATAGTTTTAATATAAAATATAAGTACCTAATGCGTATGTTCATACAATATCTTAGTAATTGCCTGGGATGAGAACGGTTCTTAATTTTAACTAATGAATATATGAGTGATAATAATAAAAATGACGAAAATTTAAGAAAATAAATGAGAAATTTCTAAATCAAGATTTATAAAAAATTAACGAAATACTGCTAACAAAAGTTAAATGAATAATTGAGCTTAATCAGTTATTAATTTATTTCGCGCTAAAAGATTTCAAATTTAGTGCAATTTGAAATATTTCATGTCAGTGTACTTAAAAGTATTTAGTGTCTTGGTGACATTATTCATATAACAAAAATTGTTTTTGCTCTGCCCATGTCTCTCTGCTCATGTGAAGGTTTTACAGTATCAAGACATGCGTAAAAATGTTATAAACATGATTCTTAAGGCCCCGTTGTAAGCTTTCAAAGATGGGTTGAAATAGAAATATGTAATTACGAATGTTATAAAAAAACCCTAGTAGTTGATCGAAAATTGTGAAAAAATTTAATGAAACACGACTCTTTTGAAGTAGAGTAAAAATCTTTAGTTATATTCAAAGATACATTGTGATTTTTTTCATGCATATTAAATAACAGAAAAACGTGTTTTAAATTATTTTCGGAGCTTATTTTGCGATATTTTTCATTTTGTTTTGGCTTAACAAACGTATAAATATTATCTTCAAAAATAACATATATTTTTTTGTAACTTAAACAATTAAAGAGATAATGAGAAACTTGTTATAAATCGGTAGAAATTCGGTATGCGGTACACAATCGTATTTTGTGAAATGCTACTTCAAGGGCACCTTACAAAGGAAGAAAATAAGTTCAACAACATTAAAAAAAACATTACTAAAAATATTTATTCACATATTCTGTAGGACGTAAGAACAGACGAAATCTGGTATTTACAGTTGATAATATCATTGACTTTGAAAGTAGCTTTCAGGTTAAAAATATTGCGTGGAAGATAAAAATAAAAAAAAACTCTTAAAATTAACGAGTTTTATAATCCAGTGCTAATGCAACCAAATTTTATTTTAATATTGTAAAATAATCAGTGTTGACCTTTCCACCAGGGGCCCTTCTGGAAGCTGTGTTTACTTAATGACTTACAAACTCAATCTCTGACTTAAGAGTGGCCCGAGCTCGTTGGACCAGAGAATCAATATGTATGGAGAGGAGTTGTAGGGTTCTGTAGCACAGGGTGTTTCCAGATGAATTATGCATTATTTAGGTGTAGGTAGATAGATGAACAGGGGGGGTCAAAAAGTGTACAGCAACACGTCAAATGTTAGAAAATATGTATAAAGGTTTTATCATGGACTTTACTATGCGTTGAGTAAGTGCATTTATTTGACATAGCGGATGTGGAAGGCATTTGCATTGCACGACGTGTGACAATAATGGTAGAGCAAACATGTTATACTATTATATGAATTCACCACAATACTAACTTGTTCATCAAAGACCGGAATGCTTTTTCTCTGAGATGAGCATTTTTAGACCGGTACATAATATATTGTTTTAAGTCTAAAGTCATGGTGTTTGAAAGAGGGAGTAAAAAAACAGTGTGCAATTTTGTTTGGAATGAAGAAGACCTGGAGTAGGTGGATAAGTTTGTGTATTTGGGAAGTATGTTTATGAAACATGCGAAGGCTGATAGAGGTATTGAAATAAGGGTTAAATGCAGGTAACGGACTGTACGCGGTTGGCGCTATCAAAAATAGTGTCCAAAGAAGCGAAGCTAGCAGTCCACAATGGAGTGATTGTACACTGATGTATGGCAGTGAGGTATGGAACTGGCAGAGGAAGGATGAAAATAGACTGAATGCTTTAGACTTGAGATACCTGAGGCGCATGTGTGGTAAAATCAAATATGATCGTGTGAAAAATGTGATCATTCGCAAAAAAAAACAAGGCTAATGTAAGCGTAATGTGTCAGATTAAGAAAGGGACGTTCAGATAGTTAGGGCATTTAGAGAGACTGAACGAAAAAAGAAGAAAAAAAAGAACATGAGGAAGACATGGCACGATCAAGTTAATCAGATACTGGAGTTGGGCCATGTCAAGAGTCAGAATAATAGAAGAGTATATGAGGCGATCTATAGATGTGACCGAGGCAAAGAGTGTATGCCAAGACCTGAGTGCTCTCTGCCTACACAGGGAAACGTTTCCTGAGGGGAAACCGCGTGATGGTTAGTTAGTTAGTTAGATTTATGATGCATAAAAACTACGTTGCTTAGAATTTTTGTGTCATGGGTCCAGAATCTGCTTAAATTAATACAATAATTATTATAGTGGACCAGTCTGACGATGTGTGTTACAAGGTGAAACTCCTGCGGTCCTCAATATACGAGCGAACGAAAGTTATTATGGTGTTTTATAAAACTAAAAGTCAAATATCTGAAAGACGTAGTATAGTCATTTATTTGCGTCTGAAATAAATGTCAAGTGTTTTTTCTTTAAAAAGGTTTCAATAAAAAAATCGGGTAAGAAGATATCATATACGAGTAATACTCCAAATCACGGAAATAATGTTAGTAAATCACTTTAACTTAAAAATTATTAATGTTAGTTAGAAGTTGGCTATTTTCATACTGCTATTTATTTGGAAATGAGTATATTTCCAGAACGAAAGAGTAGTTCCTAGAATTATTTTTTTTTAATTTTAAGCTTGGAGGTTATTGAAAAAACAATATTTTATCATAAACTAGCTGAAATTTCCTTTATTCTACTTTAACCTCTTGTTAGCCAGCGTTTTATTAAAAATTATAAAGCTATTCTGGGGAAACTACTTAGTGTAGAGTATATGTAATTTTTGTAATTATATAAACACACTATCTGGTAAGACAGAACAATTTAAAAAAATATATTTTGCAAAGAAAGAACGTTATTACGAAAGTAGAATCAGCTAGCGCACAGTGAAGATTTAGTATCAGCGATCAAGATGTTTAAGGGTGGAAAAGGGGGTTGGGGTGGTTTTTCGAAATCACAGTGTCCTTCATCTTATTTTGAAGGTCATGTGTGCCAAATTTCAGCAGCATTGAATAAAACAGTAGATTTGTATAAACCCTTTTCTATGTTTTATTTCAAATAGGTATATGGGTAACAAAAATCTTCATTTGTCTGAGTATTAAAAACTCATTTTTGGTAAGGTATTACGAAATTTACACAGCTAATTTCCACATAGATGTTTAGACGAATGCAATTATTTTCAGTTGATAACACACTTCCATCGTGAGTTATGGAGCTTTAAAATCCATTATCCATGTTTTCCGAAAAAAATATTGAAACCATTTCATTTGATCTATTTTAATCCATTATTGAGAATCCAAAGTCGGCTTGTAAAACTATTCCATAATGAAATTGCCTATATAGCAAAATAAATCTGTAATTTCCAAGAAGCGAACTTTGAAGCAGTTTAATTTCAAAGTTTTGTAATAACATATGGTAAAATATTGACAAGCATAATTTGAGAATTTTGAAAACCAGTTTTGAATTTACATTTTACAGTTTAATTTGTAACACTACTAATTAAAATAAATTTATGTTCACTCATACTATGTTTCAATAGTTTTTCGAATGAAGCACTTCAAATGGACATAAAATGGTTCACGATTTAATTAATATGAGCACAATCAAACAAGGTTTTAATCAGAGGCAGGTATTTCATTCAGGTAATGTTTAGCTGCTGAATAATTAGAGGGTAATGAACCTTATTAACTACTGTTGTAAACTATTTGGTTGCTCACTCTAATGGAATGAACTTTGGATTTTTGATGGAATAGTTATAAATAAAATGAAAAGAAAAAATCCTCATTGAAAACTGTAAGTGGATTGTAAAGTAATGTTTTTTGAGACAACCAGATGAATATGTCAATTAATTTCGAATTATTTAACGAGAGATTAATCATCTATTCAAAGTACAATGTTTCTTAATTCGACATTTTTAACATTGAAGAAGTGGGTAACCAAAAAAGTTATTTAAAAAGAAATTAAATATATCTACTGTTTTATAAATTTCATTCAATGGCACATTCTTCTCGTCGTGCTATACTGTTCTGGAAAATCGGTTTTGTGGTATCTTTCCCGAGTAAACTATCCTATCGTGGTAACGACTTATATTCAGAATGATTTAGGAAGGAAAGAAAAGACGAGGAGGAAAGTTTAGAAGTACCTTGCTATTCAGATGATAAAAAATATACAACAGAAAATACGTTGGTCGCTCACCAGGGCGTTACTGAGAGCGCCCGTCATCCACTACAATTGAAACAAATTATTATAAGCAATAATTAGTCGCCTGAAATATTCATACAAAAAATAAATGCCGCCGACGGGTCTTGAACCTGCACCTTCTGATGTCCGGTCAGGTGCTCTGGACTGCTGAGCTACGTCAGCTTATTCCCAAGCCGCCAAATAATTCAATATGTACTAGTACTTGTGTAGAAGAAGTAAGACAAAAACCAAGTTCCAATGTTTTTGATATGAAACATATTTTGGGGCGCTTAGGGGGGTAAAACCGACTCTTGAGTAGCAAGCGTGGCAAGACGAGACGACGCTCTTGCACGGAAATGGGACGATGCTCTTGCACTTAAAAACCGAAACCCTTTATTCGGTCAGCCTCGTAACTCGATAATTTAAAAAACCCCTTTGAACTTGCGGAATAGATAAATAAACATTTTACACCCGAATTTCAATAGAAAAAAACATTTTTTTGGTAATCTTAACCATATAAACTTGTGTAACGCGCAATAATTTAGATGTACAAAATATATATTTTAGAATCATCTATAATATTATTACGCTAGCGTCTGGACGGTGTAGGCTCTCTGATTGGTCGAATTCAAATCGTGTGTTTCGGGTAAATTCCGCATAAGGGGTCTGCAGGCAAAAAATACAACTCTGCCCCTCAATTTTAAGCAACCGTAAGGTTCATTTCGGTTTGCCGGCGACCGGATCCAAAAAAATAAGACCTTAAAATTAAGACCCGATTTCATACTGAAATAGGATCGCCACATGTAATACAATATTTCTTCAAAAATATCGTTTCTGCTCATATAATTTTTGGATAATATCGATGAAAATATATTTGAGAAAGTTCATAATCCATTGGATTAATTACATTACAATGAAAATTATCCACAATTACGTGATAATGTTTGACGTTTATAAAAAAATCACGCGTTCCTTCAATATGGCCGATACGCACGGCGGCTATAGATGGCCGACACAGCGCACCTCTGGCGGTATAAGAACGAACCAAATGACTGGCACGAATATTTAAATATGCAGCTCACAATACACATAGTTATGCAAAATTACTTTACCATTAACAATCGTTTAATAAGAAGATTTATTCTGGAAGCTTATCACTTTGCAATTGCATTTTTCATTTTTATTTATTATTTTTTTTTTTGCTTATTGATTATATGGACATGTTTTCTAATTTCCAAAATTTCAAAATTATTTATTTGCGATGCTTTAATCCTGAGTGAAGTATTTTAAGACCAGAATTTATATCAAAAGTGTGATCATTATTCAAAAGATGATTTGCAAACTCAGATTCACTATTTCTATTTAGAGCCCTGAGATGTTTTTTAGTTCTGACTCCCAAGTTTCTATTGGTTATACCTTTGTAAAATAAATTACAATCATCCCAATTGAGTTTATAAACTCCTGATATTTTGAATGACATTCGCTATCTTTATTTTTAAGAATATATTTCTTCATTGTTATTAGTGTAAAAAGCCGGTCGAATAGTACCAGGAATGTTTTTATATATAATTTTAGAAGTATCGTTATCCAAAAACAGAATTCTACGCCATTGTTTATTTCTATCTTTAAAAATAGGGAAAATATACCGTTTGAAGAGAAAATGTTTAATTTTTTTATTTAGTATATCAACTATCAATTTATTAGAATAACCGTTATTAAATGCTATTTGTCTTGAAAATATTGTTTTATGGTTATATGCTATTTGTTTTTTTCAGGTCTTAAAATACTTCACACAGGATATAAAGCATCGCAAATAAATAATTTAGAAATTTTAGAAATTAGAAAACATGTTAATATAAAAGCAGATATAATTTTTTTTATAAACTCTCTTTGAAATATTTTCCCACTTAACTGGTCTTTCCCGTCTAACGATATTGTAATTCCTAATTCTTATAAACCGAGCCTACTCCTACCCCTCCCCCTCCTTCCACTTCTTCTTTCCAATTGCATATTTAATTTTTGACTTTGGTGTATACTTACTCCTGATGAGGTGAACTTTGTTATTGAAACATGTGTTGGTTGTTATATACAACCAACACACTTTATATATACAAAGTGATGTTAACAAAGTTATTTTTTTTAATAAAATAAGGTTTAATCGGATAACATTATTTTATCTATTTCCGTTGTATATCAATGCATATGTACACAATAAAATGTTAACATTATATTTATTTATTTATTGGACATTTTGCATAGCGCCGCCTTTGTGAGATATCACCTCAGGGGCGCTATATTGTAATAATCTACCATTATATATAGATTTTTACTCTCCTGATGAAGGTGTATATATAACTTTAAACTTTATTAGATACAGTAACAGTTGTAGGTAAAGAATTACCACTAGTTGGAGTAAGATTAACACCTTTTAATTAAACCGACTGCTAATCTCATCGCACAATTACCCTCCTTTTATTCATAAACACGGGTACAATTAATCAATATGTAATAATCTATTATTTCAGTCAACTTTGCTATAACTATCTTTAATTGTTGTGACAAACTATACGATATTGATTCAACTTATAGACATTGCGGTTGATATTTATGCACTGCAAGTCTCCTATGAGTACGATAACAGTTAATATCAGTTGTAGACATGTAGTCAATAATAGTATTTTATTTGAAATAATCCATCACAAATACGTAAAATTTCATTTATTCAACTTCATTTAACAACTGTCATTCTTATTATGCCTAAATTGAGCATGTTATTATTCATTAACTCCTTCTTGTTCCGTGTTTTAACAATATATACTCACCCTCTCTCTGTGAATGGCCCAATATCTATCTATTAAATGTAACTGTTGTTAGTATCACTTTAACTGGGCGAAGCCCAACCAATTGTCGCCGCAGGGCCTAGCAGCAAAAAACTCGCGGAGCGGGTTTTTAACTGCTAGTTAGGTAATAATACTTTATCGTAATCAAAGATAAATTCCATTCTCCTAGTTCCATTGATCCATGTTATCCTACTCAAACTAAGCAACTTCTAACTATCGATCCTACCGTTCTGATGAAAAACTTTTCTGGCGTCAAACGTACCCGACAAACTCCCCCAAACGCCAACAAATAATAATTTATATATTGTACACTATCGGATATTATTTAAGGGTGACTTTCCAAACTAAATATTGTGTTAACTAAACAATAATGAAATTAATAATCTCGCTTCGAGTAAAAGTCGGATGTGTCAGGATTTTAGGTAAGGGTAGGTTTGCTTGCTTGGAAATTAATATCTTGTATGGTTTTACAAATTATAATTAGCTATGATTAATAATTTATATGGACTTGTTTTCATCGTTGTTCCCAAATAGTCTACATATTGTATTTTTCAATGCTTGATTTAGCAAACGCAGCTATGAAATGATTATTTTTGGTGATTTTTTCTATTCAAATGTAAGAATGTGGTGTATGTGTGTAAGGGGGACAGCATGAGAGCGAGACAGCGAGTACGAGACGTATATAAGAGATCGTATGAGCGGGAATGAGCCTCTCAGTCCAGAACCGTGATAGTCTTCTTTCAAATAAATATTATAATACAAGCATTGTTATTATTGAGTATGTAGAGTTAACATACGTTACAGTGGCGCAGCCGGTAGTTCGTAAATTATTAAAAGTTTACGGAGAATCAGATGATTCAAGAAGATTATTCGAATTTTTGGTGATCACAGTATAGTCTGGCGCTTTTGGGCGTTGGATCGCTAAATTTTGAAGGAAGAAGAAAAATAAAAGGCTATCAAATTGGAGAATTCACACGCAGCCGAGGCGAGCACGCAGATCGGGCCGGGCAAATTGCGCGGTAAAAACGCAATTTTACACGTGTGTGGGAGCCGACATTGCAACATTTTGTCGAGAGTACACCGTTACACGGGGTACGCAGAAGATCCAGGATCAAGATCGGCATCAAGGGTGAATTGGCCGGAATCCGGGACCGGGGTTCTGTCGCTACAGCGGGAAGGAAGACCTTGGAAGGTGATCGTGTCCGCAGCTGAAGGGAGATGGAGCCAGAAAAGGGTGCTGAGACGTTGGTGATTCAAAGGCTCAGGGCAGGGGCTCGGAGCATAACCTCTGGAAGGGCTGAGATACGTATATTTTATTCAACTTGTTTCAGTTCTTCTCCCAATGGAGGCGATTTGTAAGAATTTGGGGACGTTCTGTTACAGAACGGGAGACTGGTCATTGTTCAGGGAACGATTGGATCAGGCCCTCATTTTAAATGATGATAAGTTGTTGTCACCAGAACGCAAAAGAGCATTTTTGCTGAGTTGCCTCACGGAAGAAACTTTCTCTCTATTATGTGATTTATGTTTTCCAAAAAAGGTTTCTGTTTGTTCTTTTGAAGATTTATGTAAATTATTTGATTCACATTGCAAACCAGTTAAAAATATTTTTGAGTCTCGTGAATTATTTTATAAATGTAAACAGTTTCCTACCGAATCCGTTAAAGATTACGCGGCTAGATTGAGAGGGTTAAGTTTATCTTGTAATTTTGAGCTGAGATTGGAACCATGTTTAAAGGACATATTCGTTATTGGGATTTTTAATGAAAAATTGAAACACAAGCTATTCGTAGAGGCAATCAATACTTCTTTTACGGATTGCATTAATCTAGCGGCGACGTGGGAACATGTTGTGGCTTTTAAAAAAGTAAATCCGAATTTAAATGTTGTTCATAAGGAAAGCGAGTATTTCCATAAATCCAGGAAAGATAGTCCTTCCAGGAATAAAAATTCAATGCGGAGTAAATCACCGGTTAATGGTACGTTAAAAACTTGTTTTTTGTGTGGAAAAAAAAATCATTTGCAAAGAGATTGCTGGAAAAAAATTTTGTGTAATCATTGTAACAAATCGGGTCATCCTAGTAATTTGTGTAAATACAATAAAAATTATGTAGGTACTAAAAATAAACGGTTGAATTCGGTGTTCGTGGTTAATAATAATGTGGGGCCGGAACCCACATATATAGATTTGTTAATTGGTAACATAATATTGCCGGCGTTGGTAGATACGGGAGCTGCGATAAACGCGATACCATATGAAGTGTATTTAAGATATTTTGTTTCTTACGATTTAGAAAAGTATAATGTTCATTTGTCAGGGTATGACGGAACGCAGTTAAATGTTTTAGGTAAAGTGAATTTAGAGGTGTCATTTTTAGGTAAAAGTGCGAAAATACAGTTCGTAATAATTAAAAATGGTAATTCTACAATAGTTGGTAGAGATTTTTTACAAGTTTTCGGTATCGGATTAAGTGGAATAAATTCTGTAAAATTCAGTGAGATTAATTGTGATAATCATCTTGTTTTTCGTGAAAGTTTAAAGAAGAAATATGCTCATGTTTTTTCAGAAAAATCGGGTAGGCTTAAAAATTATGAGGCAAACATTGAAGTTAATTCGGACTTTAGGCCAAAGTTTGTAAATCCGAGGCCATTACCTTTTAGTTTACGTGAGAAAGTAGAGATAGAGTTACAGAGAATGTTGCATGAAGACATTATTGAAAAGGTAGAAATAAGCGATATTGCAAGCCCGATTGTTGTTGTAAAAAAGAAAGACGCTTCAATTAGGATTTGTACTGATTTCAAAACAACATTGAATCCTATGTTAGCGAAGTTGAAATACCCACTACCTCGTATTGACGATTTAATTTCATCTCTGAATGGTGCAAAATATTTTGCTAAGATAGACTTACGAAATGCATTTGGACAAATTTCATTGAACGAAAAGTCTAGAAAATTATGTGTGATTAGTACGCATATAGGTTTATTTGCATATAAAGTATTGCCTTTTGGCTTAAGCACGAGTCCGGCAATCTTTATGCAAGTCATTACGGCGATAGTTGGTGGACTTAGGAACGTTCGTGTATTTTTAGATGATCTACTTTTATTTGGGAATTCTAAAGAGGAATTATTTTCTATTTGTGAAGCAGTACTTAGCAAGTTAAGTGATTGCGGATTAACTATTAATGAAAATAAGTGTTCTTTTCTAGAAACAGAGATAGAATATTTAGGTTATAGAATTTCGCAGAAAGGAGTTATGCCTTTAGAAAATAAAATATATGCTATTACCCAAATGAGTGTACCGAAAAATGTTTCGGAACTTAGAAGTTTGCTGGGAGTTATTTCCTACTATAGGTCTTTTATACAGAATGTGTCAGGTATTTTGTCTCCTTTATACCAATTTTTGAAAAAAGGGATAAAATTTGTATGGTCTCAGGAATGCAATATTGCGTTTGAGCAAGTTAAGAAACTGCTGACGTCAGACAATATTTTGGTGCATTTTGACCCACAATTACCTATCAAGCTAATTACAGACGCGAGTGATATAGGTATATCTGCTATTATATGTCACGTATATGAGAATGGCATGGAAAGACCGATTGCATTCGCTAGCCGTTTATTGTTAAAAACGGAATTGAGGTATTCCATTCTAGATAAGGAAGCGTGTGCAATAATATTTGGTTTAAAAAAATTCTTTCAATATTTATATGGTAATAAATTCGTTCTAACTTGTGATAATAAAGCTTTGGTACATATTTTGAACACTGAAAAACAAGTGCCAATACTAGCGGCAAATAGGCTACAGCGCTATGCGTTGATTTTACAAACATTTGACTATAATATAGAATATGTCAAGTCGGGTGAGAACAAAGCGGATTTCTTATCTAGATTGCCGGTTAATAGTAATAATAATTTAAGTGATTGTATCGACGAGGTCGACGGTAGCGAATATTTCTTAAATTATATTGGTAGTCTGAACGTTGATAAGATTGAATCGGATTTTTTAAATATAATTGAGGCGGAAACGACAATTTCAAAAGAAACGATGAAGCAGTTTTCGATTAAAGATGTAAACATAGCAAGCATTACTGGGTTCGTAATCAATGGTTGGCCGGATAAAAAGTTTTTAAAGGATGACTTGTTAAAATTCTGGTATTTTAGAAATAAATTATCGACTTATGACTCGTGTTTATTTTATAATAATAAATTTGTGGTTCCGAGGGAATTAAGGGAAATCATATTGAATTTCATACATCAATCGCATTTAGGTATTGTTAAATCTAAAAATCTTGCTCGAAATTATTTTTTTTTGTTAGGTATGAACTCAGAGGTAGAAGCAACTGTGAAGCAGTGCGTTCGATGCTTGGAGTGTTTACCCACTCCATGTAAAGTTGAGTTACAGCCGTGGCCAATCAGTGGATTAATATGGAATAGATTGCATATCGATTTCATGGGACCTTTTGGTGGTTACAATTTTTTGATAATCGTTGATGCAACTACAAAATGGATAGACTGTCACATCGTAAATAAAGTAGATTCGTTTTGTACAATAAAAGTTTTGAAAAGATTATTTTCTAATTTCGGAATTCCGGAGCAGATAGTAAGTGACAATGGTACAGCGTTCACTTCAACAGTTTTTAAGGAATTTTGTCATAATTTTAATATTAAATCGTTGACATCTCCTGTCAACCATCCAGCTTCTAACGGACTTGCCGAAAATGGGGTTAGAACGGTAAAGAATTTTTAAAAAAAAATTATTATAAATAATAAATTGCCTGCTGATTTTGAGGATAAACTTTTAACATTTTTGGTTGATATTAGGAATACGCCTTCTATGTCTACGGGGATTGAACCTAGTAAATTAATTTTGGGAAGGAAAATTAGATCAATTTTTAATACAATCATTCCAATATTAGATAATGTTGAAGGTCAAGGTTTTAAAGGGATTGATAACACGATTAAAGATAAGATGTTATTGAGTCAGCAAAAACAAAAAAAGTATTATAGAGGAAAAAAAATTAAAAAGTACTTTGATGTTGGATCTAAAGTTTTAACCAGGGATTTGAGAAGTGATAAAAACAAATGGATTTTAGGAGAAATTTATAAAAGATTGGGGAATAGGGTTTATTTAGTAAAAATTATGTCTACAGGACAAGTGTGGAAACGCCACCATGATCAAATTTCAGAGAGGAAGGTTAGGTGGGGGGAGAGTGACAGGTCTGATGATTTGCTGGACCTGGGTCCACTCTCGGACGTGGACATGACCAAGTTTCCTAATTCCTCTGATTTTTGCAGGTCACCTACACCATGGGAGGGGAGGTTACGCCCTCGAGGACAACGCCCATGCTACACCGAATGAAGAGTCAAGAACATACATAATTACATATAAATTGGAAATTAAATACATAATGGAAATAATTAAATATATTTGGCTTATATAAATTTGTAAAAATAAAAAGATGTAATTATGATTTAAGTGTGGGGGTGTGGTGTATGTGTGTAAGGGGGACAGCATGAGAGCGAGACAGCGAGTACGAGACGTATATAAGAGATCGTATGAGCGGGAATGAGCCTCTCAGTCCAGAACCGTGATAGTCTTCTTTCAAATAAATATTATAATACAAGCATTGTTATTATTGAGTATGTAGAGTTAACATACGTTACAGCTTGGCATTGCATTAACGAATTATTTTACGACTAACCGATAGTGATCACCATTTAAATTCTAAAATTACTGTAAGGCAACCACAGAATAAGAAATCTATTGTCACAATTATTTTATCAGAAAATCGGTTTAACGGGTAATAAATCATTTTAGGAATCATAAAATTTTAATTAGGAGGGGGTAACATAGAATCATACAAATAAGTCATCTATATGTGGTATGATCACAGTTTGAAAATGTCATTGAAAGCCGAAACAGCTGTAACAATAATAAAAACCAAAATACTTTCAAAACTTAATAATAATATTATTAATTTATATTTATATTAAATTTAAAATATATATAAGTTCTTCTACTATGAGCTAATAGAAATATGCTAATAAATAGGTCTAATAAATTATTTATATAAAATATTTAATTAAAGAGGTGCCAGTGTGTTTCCTTGTGGTACACCATAGCTAGGGTCGAGTTAGTCGCTAACCGTTTTATCAGTTGATGACAGTTTAGAACATGAGTTGCTGAGGTTAACTACCCGGAGTAAATTTTGTTTCTTTAGGAAAATCATCTTGAGAGCATTTAACTTTATGTAACATTGCAATAGGATAACCGTATTTATACCACTGTGCAGGTATGTTTTTAATTAAAAGGACTCATATGTTATAAGGTTCCAATTCCAAAGAAACACATCCAATGAGCTGACCCAGACAGCAAATTCTAAAGTTTTGCGGGAAAGATTGGCCATAAAACGGACGGAGTTGCTGAAGTAGCCCGGGACAAGGGCGTCTGGAGGCACTTTATCGAAGCAACGAGTCCTGACCTGATTAAGACAATGGCGAAAATACGATGATGATAATAATTATTTCTTAACGATTTTTAAAAAATGTAACTTGAAAAAATCACATCCGGATATACGATATACGAATTCTAGGTTCGTATAATATTTAAGATAGGTGCGGAGTTGCTGATGCCTGTAAATAATTTCCGTACATTTCGGAACAGCGTGAATTTCAGTTAAGCAGCAAAACTTATACTCGCCTCAAACTTCAAAGTAACTGAACATAATTTAACCGTTTGCTAATGATCAAGATTGCCATAAAACTATCACCTGCTTGGAGCAAGCTTTCTTGGAGAAACACTTCCCGTTCCGCTAACTTAACTTCACGGCGTTTGATGTTTAGGTTCTAGTTTGCCTCTTCCGCTAGTAGTTTACTTGATTGGAAATAATATATATCTAAAATAGATATTATCATTAATTAGCTATTACTCTAAAGCCTTTCTTAATTGTAAAGATCTTAGTGATTTTGTTGTGATGTTTCATCATTTATCTAAGCTATCGGAGATGGCACCACTTCTGTTGGCAAACGGAGCGAGTATGTACGGCAAAATGTAATAATATGTTTAGTTCTTTACCTCACCACACAAAAGAACAAGGATAATATGCAAAATTTTAAGTGACACTTACTGGGCATAAATGGCAAACACTTTGAAAACTTAACAGAGTTTCCGCTTTCCTAGTTACTAACATAACCCATCCTCGTGTCTTTCTACATTGCAGTTAATTTCCTGACTGTTGTTTGGGGACGCCCCTGGAAGTGGTGCAATCGGTAAACCAGAAGATGCAAGCGAGTACCCTGTTTAACTTGACTGCAACTTTAGCTAACTGTTACTTGCAGGTAACTTGAAACATCTTACCAACTAGTTGTTGGAGATGGCATCATAAGATAGAAGTCAAGTTGCTATCATAACGCATAATAGTTAAAAACGATTTATTTAATTCATTCAAATGAGGTACCAAAAAACTTGGCAAGTGAAAATTTAATTAGATACATTTTGTGTTGTTTTACAATCAATTAATTAAAATTATATATTAAATTTTATTTGAGGGCACATCTCAGTGTAAAATACTCGCAGTATCGGCTAGGTAAAAATACCATCATTCAAAATTGAAATATTGCTTGAAATGACTTTAGCCGTGTTTTTTGACCAAATTTGAATAGTCAGGTACCTACTTCCTCACCTTCAACTTTCTAATCTCCCTCCATACTACCTTCAGCCTCACAATTTATTATATTTTATATCAAAAGTGATAATAATTGTAATTTAATTGCTGAAAACATAAAAAACCATCGGCGGATGCTAAAAAATCGTGCGAGGGGTCCACGTCTAACGACGGTCCGCGACCGACTGGCGGCTGGCACATACACAGCTATGCGGTCGTAAGTATCGATGGTCTAAATTAAAATACAACTGTGGACGTGTGGATTTCTCATGTTCCCGCATAGCGAACTAAAGCGGGACATCAATAGCGTGTCATTTCCTCGCACACTCTTCGCGTAGCAGTGTCACACGGTTGATTGTATTGGTGTATTTGTATCCGATTTTTAACAAAAATCTCTGATTTTTAATGGAATTTGAAAACTATATAAAATATTATTTTTTAATTCAGTGCTTAAATGTATAACGGAGAAATACCTAAAATCTGAACGCAGAATTTATTATATTTATATAGTTATTAAAGTTATTAGAAGCAATTTGTAGTAAATACGCACCACAGATAAGGAAAGGACATTTTTTTAAAGAGTAGTGTTATACAGAAGGTATAATAAACTAACTCAAATTTTCATTCCACAAAATTTTGTACAATCATTAAATATAAGTACCTACTACACGTGATTAAAACACGTAGGCCCAGATGATTCAAACGTTAGAAGACCACTCACTGATATTTTGTTTTTTGGCAATTGAAAGGTTCCCATTAAATACCGATTCTAAGTCCATTTCAGCTTTTGAACAAAATGTGATGATCAACAGAAGAAGACAATTAACAAGTTGTTAAGCTTGTCAGCTTATTACAGTTTGATAGTAAGCTGAAAGGCACCTACAATAGTTAATATGTTAGGGGCCTTTATATATATATATTTTTATTTATTCTTAAATAAATTAGTATTACAAAGGTATAGTATATTGTCCTCCACGCTAGGAGTTCACCTGTGTTGTGGAGGACTTTAATAAATTTGAAATGTCAATAAATTATAAAATAGCGGTGAAATGCAATTTAATGACAATGTTACATTTGAATTTCTGCGAAGAAACTGGGCCTTAGTAATATTTTACGAAATGACTTAGGACGGGTTGTTTCGAAGAATTTGAACATTTCTTTAAATTGCAAAGTTGATTTTCAAGTTCTGTCAATGATATAATCAAGTTACATTTTTATTTCAGTTCTGTCAAGCAACAAGCCTATAATGATATAATAACATAACTTAAATAGAGGACTTTCACAGAACCGAAAACTGAGCGTTGAAATTTGACGAACTGTTTAAATTCTGCAAAACAACCCATCCTTAGAGATACAATCCTCAATGCGAAATTATTGTTTTTTATGTAACTTATTCCTTTTTCGATACGAGACGTTATTTACATAAGTACTAATTTCGGTTGTTGGTGCATGGGTAAGAAATGTGAAATATTCCTGCATAATAAGTAACAGTTTTACCTATATCAACCTATGTTCTTTATTTTTTATACCTTTTTTCTGTACTTTTTTCTCTGTACTACAATATAAAACACTCTATTCATTTGTAAAATGTCTATTCAAGATTAGACATAAATAAATAATGCGTGGCGTTACTCAAGTTCAGTGAACTTTTAATTTTCACAATTGGAACTACTTATCATAACAGACAATCGATAATAATACTGGAGAATCAACAAAGGTAGTAGAATAATTAGTTAACTCACCCAAAACTAAATCTAATTTAAACGTTTTCTAATTCCATTATGGTAACCAAAAAATTATTATTTTATATTTAACTACTTTTATTTTAACTGTCTTGAAGAAGGTTAAGTGCTCATATAACTTAATAATGTGGTTTAAAACAAAGTTTTATTATTTATTTAAGTAAGTTGTCAAGCCACAAAGTGTTTGCTTGCTTCGACAAATTACTTATTTTAAAAGCAATGATCCTGAGGCAAATATATTTTCATGAATGGTTTCAGCTTCGAAAAACCTATTAAATTAAATATATATAAAAAAAACATATAAACCTTGTACACGTTTTTGGCCTGTGTAGTCTGAATCCCGTTTTTTTATTTACTTTCCAACAGAGTTGAAAAATTTATCATTTAAAAGCACTTATCTGTTAAAATTTAATAGCACATATCTTATCTGTTAACATTTAATAGCACATATCTTATCTGTTAACATTTAAAATCACCTATCTTATCTGTTAACATTTAATAGCACATATCTAATCTGTTAACATTTAATATCACACACTTTGCACGAAGATGTCGTCTCCCACCCGGCATGCCGCTTGAAGTCCCGAAAGCCCTTCTGGGCGGAAGGAGAGAGGCTCCTCCGATTACCTCCCACCCCAGAAGGTGGAAACTAGAATGGCAAACGGCCAACGTGGAAAATGCCCATCTCATACAGGACCTCACCGAGAGACAGCCTGGGTTCTCATTGCCTCGCAAAACCTGGTCCGCCATCAATAGGTGAAGGTGCTTCCATAGCCGCTGTGCCCACATGATGCACAGATGGGGCCTTAAAGAGTCGACAATGTGTGAATGTGGTGCGGTGCAGGCCACCGAACATGTGGTCAACGAATGCCCGCTCCATTCATTCCCCGGCGGGATTGATGAGGTCCACATGTCGACGCCTGAGGCCCAAGACTGGCTCGCAGACCTAGATGTCCCCCTCTGACCCCCCCACATATATTAATAGCACATATATTATCTGTTAACATTTAAAACCACATATCTTATCTGTAAACATTTACTAGCACATATCTTATCTGTAGACATTTAAGAACGCATCTTATCAGTCAATTTTCTTTAAATATTGGTTTATTATAAAACATCATAGTTAGTTAATAATTTAAGCCTTATAGATCGGTTTTCATATTTCTAATGTAAGATGTATTCCCACGATAAATCAGGTTATTGAAAATCCAGCTTCGCCGCTTTTATAAATATCTGTTCTTAGCAAAGACGTTTGTAAGCTTTTGAAAAATCTTTTAGTCCGGCTGTAATAAATAGCGGTGTAACGAATCGAAAACTTTGCCACAAGCGATCAACCAATTTCAAAAAGGGTTTTAAAACATTAATATTACATTTTACTATAAATGATAATCAAACAACAATTATTCAGTGAAAATATACTAATATAATAATAACTAAAATTTGCAATTATTAGAATGGGAACAAAACGTTAACTAATAAATGTTTTAAAAAAATATGTGAAAAGCTTTTTTGTACGTTTTTTCGGTGCTATTAAAACTATTCCCTACTTTTAGATATTTTAATTTTATTAAATTTGATAACTTTAAATATTTTAAAACATTATTAGAGAGTGTGGGCCGCACTGAGTGCTTTACCCCATTTTACAATTTAATATAATATTAATATAAAAATTCAGCTTTCGTATGTTTGTGCTCGCAAAACTAGAAAAGTAGTACACCGATATCGTTTAAAATTTGAAAGTTTGTTCTTATTAGTGCCAGAAGTGTTTAGAGAGATGTTTGAATGGTTGAAAAGTTCGGGGACGCCCGAGGATACTTAACGCAATTTCTCTTCACCAGAATGAGATACATAGTCGATTATTAATTTGTCGATTTTTTATTTTAAAACAAATGCAGCATCTAATTCGACAATTAACCGAGCTCTTTATACTCTAAATAATATTTGTATTAACTCTAACATTGACATTTTTTCGGATTCACTGCCCAAATTCAAACGTGGCATCATGTCAATAATTTAAAGAATTCAATGCGCATACATACAGACACACACATACACAAACACTCACACACATTACACACGTCACACACACACCTATAAACTACACAAGTCACCTGGTAATTTAAGGAATAAACATACCACTTAGCAGACATTACAAGGAAACATATCATAGGTACACAACATGAAGTATCTTATTCCTGTATATTGTTTCATCTCTGTAAATTATGTACTGTTTGTTTCAATAATATAAAATAAATAAAAAATAAAAATTAAAAATTGTCTAATATTCTGAGGTATGGTTGAAAAGGTGTTGTGCATTACATGTATATGTTTTATACTTTCACTGTAATATCTACTGTTTTACTGTTCTATTTGTGTAATATTGTCTTTTATGTTCTTTAAACCATCTTTTAATTTTGTATCTGGATTTGGTACACTTAAGGTGCGTATGCGTTGATACGATTTACCTAAGGGGAGTTTATAAACAGATTGGTATTGATATTGTAGTTCCAATGAAAGATAGTTTTAGTTCGTGCGACTCAATTAGGAACGTGAAATAAAATCAATTTCAATATTGCAGGGCTGTCAACAAGGGAAACAAAAAAAATTATAACATATAATTATCTTCCGTCAGACAGCTTTATGAATTTTAGATTTTTTATTAGCAGTCATATTTTACATTTTGAATAGAATTATTATGTTTGCAAGTTAGGTCTTATGCTGTATTTTTTCACTAGAATCTGAATGAACCTTATAATGTAGTGATCAAATAGGTGAGTTATACTCAATTTGGCTCCAAACCAATGAAATATTTAATTTTTTTAAATTAAATTTTTTCAGCAATACGGACCATCATTCATAATAATTGGCGGGTTGAACTGGATTTAGTAGTGTTAATTGACTAGATACTTCCCAACCATCCCTTTACTCATCTCTTTTCTCTCCCCCTTTAGCCCAGGAACTAGTAGAACCAAGGTTTCCCCGATCAGGGTAGGTATAATATGTAGCTAAAAGGATCGGATGGGGAGAAGAAGGTGAGATCAAGAAAGCATGAAAGGTTATTCACATCAAGATGCTGGATATAACTAGAAGAAAAAACTAGCAATTTTGAATGGTGTTCTTTTGTCTTTCACCAGAGACCTACCACTCCAATAAAAAAATTACAATTAACTCCACACAGGACGCCCTGAGGAAATCAATTTCCCGTCATCTTTGAGGATCCTGTGTGGAGGGTATTTTGGGGTAAGAAAGGAATGAATCTAAGACTTGAAGAGACCCGTATTGAAGAAGGAGGGAAACACAGAGGGCGGCAAATCATTCCTCAGCCGAGTTGTTGAACTTAAACGTAACGTTCTCACGTCAAAATGTCAATTGTGCATAAATGTTAGGTTGTTGATGGTTTGGCGATGATGATTGCTGATACAAAAGTTTATTAGCTTCTATTAGAGAATATTTTCAAAAACGATGTACGCATATGCCATGAAATATCTTAATTCAATATTTAGTAAATCAAATACCAAGTCTAGACGTTCAGATTGAAATTTACTGTAAAACTTTGAATATTGATTTAACAAAAAATAAATCAGAAGATCTCACCGCAAACCATGTGCTTGTCCGTGAAAAAGTTCCCAAGCCGAAGCAGATAATAGAAAATAACACTGAGGATGAAAAGATGAAAATTAATGATTGAAAAGATCTGCTCCGGAATAAGTCCTGAAAAAGGAAAAAAATAAAGAAGAAAAGACGGTGCATTTCTGATAACAGTTGTCGCAAAAATTGAATAAACTGCAGGTGGGAAGTTGGGGACCTTTTGTGGAAAGATCGGATTGTAAATGCTCAGTGGGTGGCTCTATTGTGAAAGTAACTGTACTTAAAAATGATAATTTTAGTTGCCATTTCGGATACGTCATTTGTAATTAAAGTTTTAAAACTACCCTTTTGACGGTTTCGTTCAATCTTAGTTCTTTTATTAATTATTAGAAATGCTAAGTAAGTGGTACGTTTACTAACATACATTATTATGAGTGATGTTAAAAAGTTATATTGTGCCAATTTGTAGTTTCTTACTGTTTTTCATTTGGTACCTTTTCTTTACATTATTACTTGATGATCTTTGAGCATTATAAATGATGGGTAGACTAATGATAATGTAGGTGTTCTGCTTGCACTGTTTATTGTCGAACTTTTGTACAAGTTACTAGAAGGAAGGTTACCGGTAAAAAGTACGCAATAACCAAGCAGACACATTTATACCTCGACATAGTTATGCTATCTCTTTCATGCATGAATGTATCTTTATTTTATTTTACACACTTTTCAAATATAAGGCAAAAAAGTCCCAACAAACTGCTTTCTAGCAGTTTGTCCAACGGGTTCTTTACATTATAATTCTTATTATAGTGAGTTTACAGTTACATTTTTGCAATTGAATAAAACTAAAAATTGAAAATTTTGCAGAAATATAGTAAAAGAAAATTTAAAAAAAAAATAACAATTTTAAAAGTTTTTAGAATAATATATGATTATAAGCTAATACAAATTAATTGTTTCAGTAAGCCAAATCTTCGGTAATATAGTTTAACGTTCTTTGTTCATATTTATTTGTATCAAAACTACGACAGTAAATAATAACCTATTGGAAAATTGATTTCACTGATTGTTTAATCTTATAGCACCAATTGTTTGATGGATGTGTTGTGTGTTTTTTTCCAGTCAATAAGGCTCAGTTGTGCATAACATATTATTTTGATGATACTCATATCATTTGCAATTTATTTATTAATTTTTAACATACCCATCGCGTTAGTCAAATGCAGTGTTATGAGTTGCTTATATCCCTAATTAATCAAGCAACCCTATGACTACAAATCATAGAGAATACACCATCATATCGATAACGCAGCAATATAGTGTAAAAAATGCCCTGATCACGTGCAATCAGAAGGATAACCTTATATGATGATCGACGATGAACAGCAGCAAGCGCTAACGCAAAAATCATGCCCATAAAAGGAATGATTAACTACGGACGAGGGGGTAGTAAGAAATAAGAGGGGGAGAGAAACAGAAGGGGAAACGGAAACACATAGCAAGACGTGGATATAAATTGGATAACTCAGCACTTGAGTGCAGAGAGCCGTGGACTTCAGGTGATAGTCAGGAGACGAGCCGTCGTCCGCTACTTGGGTTATTACCACCCATACAAGGCTGAAAGCTATTTTACTCTAAGCTCTGGAGTGTTGAAGAGAAGCAACCCAAACGTCCCACATGGGGGCACAGCAGTAAGCGCTTTTAAATATATGATACCTCTAACAAATGTAATGAAACGGAGTATAATTGTTCCATGCAATTAGGTATAAGATAATTTATTAATTATATGCTTTATTGATAACTTTGATGCCAAATAAATGGTATATCAGTATAACTGTATAAAGTGTTTTCATTTTGATTTTTTCTTTGAGAGATGGCCTGAACCAAAAATCCCTGAGATAGTAATAAATATGGCTAGTGTGTTACACATTAAATATAATTTAACAACACGTATTATTGTGGTGACGTCATAATGCAAATAATAATATTAAAAATATAATAAAAAAATGCTTATTAGTTATATTTAAAAAAATCGTGCAAAAGACCATTATTTTGGTACGATGAAATAAAATATTGCCTTCGTTTATAACGTGGTCCAATATTTACGGTATTTTCAGAAATAACTCGGACAGAAAACAGAATCTAAGTGCAAGTCAATGCCTGAAAGAGGTGAGCATATAAGTGCAATGCAATGGGAAAAGCATTATTTAATATAGAGAGTGGTGAATGCAGTGATGCATTTTCTGTGCAGTAGTGACATGGACGGGGGTCGGGGAACAATTTGATACGATTTTCGCATAGTGGAATTTAGGTTCGTGGAATTTCTGTGGGAGCTTAATTCATTTATTTTCAAATAAAGAAAATTTTCGTTATATTTTTGTTAAATCTGTTTACATAAAAATGAATGTTTCTTTGTTTGTGTCCTATAGACTCCAAAACTACTGAACCAACTTTGCTGAAAATTTCAAAGCTTGTTCTCATTAGTGATAGGAGTATTTAGAGAGCAGTTTTAATTGTAGAAAAAGTCGGGGACACCCGAGGAAGCTTTTCGCATTATCTCTGCATTTGAATGAGAAATGGAGTGGAATTAAAGACAAGCTGATGCAACATACGGAAAATAACTTACTGGTGTCCCCACAACGTCAAGCACACACAAGCATCAAACCTGAGATGCGTGCTCCCTAAAACCACATTCGCTCAAAGACAATTCTGGTTCATCGCTCCTAAAATATACAATGCATTGAACACCGATATAACATCAATTAATTCTATATACCTTTTTACTTTCCGTGTTCAACATTCGTTATTTAAAAGGGGGCGAGCAATCTTTCAATAATACACGAGTTCCTAACACTGTTTAAAAAAAGGTTTTTCTCATTTTTTTATATCGCTTAAATCAAATGTGGAAATGTGACTGTAAATAGGTACATTTCAAGATAAGTTCGTACCACGATTAACCTGTGTTAAAGAAAGAAAAATTACAATATAAAATAATGTGGTATAATTTTGCATGTATTTTAATCTTACTTTTAAAATTTTCTAGAAAATATCTTTTTATCGATCAGTTTAATGTTAATTTTTATTTCTAATATTGTTTGTATATAATAATATATATTTATTTTTGTTTTACCATAACATGTATTTTTCCATTTTGTTTTATAAATTATGTACGACTACCATAATTCGGGCATGAACCTAGTTCTAGTTTCTAGTAGTTGAGAAAATCACCAATAAATGTTGTCTTTTAAAATTTATAAAACAAAGAAATATTTAATGTAATTTTTTTAAGTAACAATGTGGTATACAGTAGTGAAGGGTGGAAACAGTCACGGACGCTTGTGGAAGACTTAACTCTTATTTCTGCACTGGAATGAGATATGGAGTCGAATTATTGTCGATATAATGTAGTTATGATATTACATAAAGTGAATGGTAGAAAAGGATTTCATGATATTACATGGAGTGAATGGTAGAAAAGGATTTCATGATATTACATGAAGTGAATGGTAGAAAAGGATTTCATGATATTACATGAAGTGAATGGTAGAAAAGGATTTCATGATATTACATGAAGTGAATGGTAGAAAAGGATTTCATGATATTACATGAAGTGAATGGTAGAAAAGGATTTCATGATATTACATGAAGTGAATGGTAGAAAAGGATTTCATGATATTACATGAAGTGAATGGTAGAAAAGGATTTCATGATATTACATGAAGTGAATGGTAGAAAAGGATTTCATGATATTACGTGAAGTGAATGGTAAAAAGGATTTCATGATATTACATGAAGTGAATGGTAGAAAAGGATTTCATGATATTACATGAAGTGAATGGTAGAAAAGGATTTCATGATATTACATGAAGTGAATGGTAGAAAAGGATTTCATGATATTACATGAAGTGAATGGTAGAAAAGGATTTCATGATATTACATGAAGTGAATGGTAGAAAAGGATTTCATGATATTACATGAAGTGAATTGTAGAAAAGGATTTCATGATATTACATGAAGTGAATGGTAGAAAAGGATTTCATGATATTACATGAAGTGAATGGTAGAAAAGGATTTCATGATATTACATGAAGTGAATGGTAGAAAAGGATTTCATGATATTACATGAAGTGAATGGTAGAAAAGGATTTCATGATATTACATGAAGTGAATGGTAGAAAAGGATTTCATGATATTACATGAAGTGAATGGTAGAAAAGGATTTCATGATATTACATGAAGTGAACGGTGGAAAAGGATTTCATGATATTACATGAAGTGAATGGTAGAAAAGGATTTCATGATGTTACATGAAGTGAATGGTGGAAAAAGATTTCATTATATTACATGAAGCGAATGGTAGAAAAGGATTTCATGATATTACATGAAGTGAATGGTAGAAAAGGATTTCATTATATTACATGAAGCGAATGGTAGAAAAGGATTTCATGATATTACATGAAGTGAATTGTGGAAGATTTCATGATATTACATGAAGTGAATGGTAGAAAAGGATTTCATGATGTTACATGAAGTGAATGGTGGAAAAAGATTTCATGATATTACATGAAGTGAATGGTGGAAAAGGATTTCATGATATTATATGAAGTGAATGGTAGAAAAGGATTTCATGATATTACATGAAGTGAATGGTGCAAAAGGATTTCATGATATTACATGAAGTGAATGGTAGAAAAGGATTTCATGATGTTACATGAAGTGAATGGTGGAAAAAGATTTCATGATATTACATGAAGTGAATGGTAGAAAAGGATTTCATGATATTACATGAAGTCAATGGTAGAAAAGACAGGAATCAATAAAATATTTGTGATAAATTTGACCAGACATGGTAGGATCAAGTAAAACGAATACTTATTAAAATACAATAATAGTAATACTACTTTTAAAATGCACCCAGTTGATAGCTACAATACCATCACAAAACCTCAACATTTTACCCGAAACCATTAATAATTCCCGAGTACTCGTCAGTTATGAAGTTGAAAATAAATTCTATTCTGTAATAACGCCTTTTCGAGTATTGGTCAACGTTTTGATCTACTATTTATTTGAAGGTACTTACCAATATTTCAATGGTCGAGTTTCTTCTATAACGTAATATAAGCAGTGTCAAAATCCTTCGTACATACCTGAAAAAAGAAGAAATATTTGATTCAAAAATGGTTAGTATGGAAGTGTAGCTACTCATAAAAAATTTAATAGGTTTTAAAATTTATTTTTTAATAACTAAAACCAGTTAAAAATCACGGGATATTTTAAATCCAATTTCGAAAAAATATTTTTTTGTTGAAATATTATATTACAAATTTTCCTTCACATCAACAGTTCCATTTTCGAAAATAAAACTAAAATTCGAAAGAAATTTGAGTTCATTGAACGTGAATAATTTTACGCAGGAATAACGCATATATCTGACAACCGAAATTAATGTGTTAATAATTTTCACGTCTATTTAACTGGTTTTTCACCTGGACAAGGTAATGTCTAAGTTTGACAGAATTTGAACACAGTTAATATTCAGGTTTTGTGAAAGTTAACTCGTCTTTAGTTACTTTTTTTGGGAAATTTTAGTTAATACATTAATTTTTTTTTCGCTTTACATGATTCCCACTTAAACACTGATTTCCTTCCAATAAAATTTAAAATTTACAGTCTGATGAAGTGTAAAATGATTTCCTTAAATCTTATCAATGACAGGTCTTTGAAAATTATGTGTAGGTAATACATAAGCTTAAATCTATAAAATAAACTATGGTCACTTACATTGATATTACACAATGTTAAAATGACAATTGCAGGACCGCAATAATTATTTATTTTTTAATTACTTCCTGTTTGCTTATGTTATTATTTAAGAGCATCTTCGCTTAACCAAAGGCCCGGCAAACTTCCGACATTATATTATTATTAATTCAGGCAAACTTCCGAGCACATTTTGCTCCAAAGAAAGAAGTACAAGGGAAATAATTGAGGATTTCTTGAAGAAATTAGGCAGAGAAACTTCTTTCAAAAAATGTTAAAGTGGATAAACTCAAGTAGGCACAAATGTTGAGATTTTAAATGGGTCTTTATTTTAAGTTTATCTCCTCTAATTCGTAAAGTGCTAAGCAGGTATTATAAACTTTTCATAATTATATTTTATATATATACTTGTGCCTTGCTACGATGCTTACGATGTTAAATTGTTTCGTAGCAGATTAGTCAGTATCAATGTGGGTCGGAATTGACCCAGTCTATGCAAAAATGATGATTACGCCATTGTTATTTTGCTGGGGCTAATTTTCTCTAATGTTATCTTTTATCAAATATTTGTCCAAAATTTGAGGTAAAAACAAATATATTCGGAATAGGTTCAAGTGAGTTATTGGAATAATTGTACAAAAAAAAACGAGCAAAATAGCCAGTTAGATTTGTACAACCGTCAAAGCATTGTCTCGCAACAATTTCTTACAGGAAACTTAGAATACGATATGAAGAATTGCACAATATCATTTAGTAAAATATATATGATTCCCTGAGAACATATGGAATATAATATGAAGAATTGCACAAGAATTATTCAAGTGAGTTATTTGTATAATGTGCAAAAAACGAGCAACATTGCCAGTAGAATTTGGAAAACCGTCAAACATTGTATCGCGACAATTTATTACAGGAAACAAATAGAAAACGGTGTGAAGAATTGCCCAAGATCATATTTTAAATTAAAAATGATTAATCCTCAGCCACTGGGGTTAATTTTTTGTTTTCATTTTGCTGAGGAGTAGTCTGACAGACGTGCATTTTAGTAACTATTTATTAGATAAAATATGTATTTATATAATGATAGCAGGAAATGGTTTAGTAAAACTCATGTATTAGAAGGTATTTGTAATTAATGTTTACGATATCATGGAACTTTTGGTACAACCATCTTAAAGAATTTGTAAAGACCTAAATTAAAAAATATAACAAAATAAATTTTACTTTACTTTCTCCTGGCTTAAAACTTTAAAAAATATATATATTCTTAGATTATTCTTAAATCAGATATAAAACAGGTAGATATATTGTCAAACGCCGTGAAGTGGCTACGTAGCAACAGCTGATAGATTTTGCGGTGTCTGAAAGACGTAGGTCAGCGGCAGAGGGTTAAATAATTTTAAAAGAACTTTTTTGGTGGATCTATCAGAACCCACACCGATTTAAGTTTTTTTTTTTGGACCCACGAAGGGTTATTTAAGATCATGGAGACAGCGAATTAACGAGCTACCGGCATCTGTGTTTCCTCCCTCCTACAACATGGGACTCTTCAAGACCCATGTTCACTCCTTCCTCTCCACAAAAAGACCCTCCACACAGCATCCCCAAAGATGACATAGGCCCTGAGGGAAATTATTTTCTTCAGGGCCTCCTGTGTGGAGTTAATATAAAAATAATAAAAAAACTACCCGAAAAATGAGGAAAATAATATTATTGGATATGAAAATCTTAATCAGTGGCTAGTAATTTATCACTCGTTAAAAAAATGTACAAATAAAAACAAACCAGGAACATGCAAAAAATGAGTTCGACTTTCTTAGAACTATAGTGTTAAAACTGTGACAACGTTATCATTTCATAAAAAAATATTAGTCATTCAGAATATATCTGAGCACGTGTTCAAAACAGGAGAATTTGTAGAAATAAATGTAATGGACGAGATGCGAAATTATTATTATTTTAAAGAACACGTGTTCTTTCCTTATAACATATTTGTGCTGTACTGTTATTTTGTTATGAAATTTGTCAATTCATTCGTTATAGACATCAAGTTACATTATTAACAGAAAACTACGACGAAAATTTTAATTATTTAAAAATAATATAAATAATAATAAACAATATTACTTATCAGGAAGTTTTTTCCGTATTTTATTAGCCTGTTGGTAGCCGTACTTATTGGTAGAGTGTTGCTTTTGAATTTCTGAAGGCTCTCTATTTGTATTACGTTCCCCTTCCGTAAATTCGCCATTTTATTTCCTTTTATCCTGAAATAACTGCAAACAACACACTGTTGTCGCATTTGCCATTATTTTCGCAAACTTCGCGACCCCTAATTGGTAAAGAAGCGAGTAAAGAGAAAAAGAATAAGAAGGAGGGCGTGGAAGGGAACTAAGAATAAGTGTAAGAAAGTTAGCAGGCGACCAAATGGGGTCAGAGAAAACCAAACACAAAGACTAACGAATACAATATCTCCACTCTACTAGTATCTATACAAACACATATATCTCTTCTTCTAGCTCTATATCTCTTAACCTCCTTTTGTCTACGCTTCTACCAAGTTTCTCCTAGGAACTTGGTTCTTTGTAATTAAACTTTATCTCACGCAGAGAACGTGGAGTGTCACTCTCGCATTGCCAATAATGGTTTATTTTCCGAATTCGTGGTAAACCAAATTTTTTTCGACACTATATTTATATATATATTTACAGTCCGAACTACCCGAGCCAGTTGCACTGGGACTTCTCCAATTTATTTACATTTTTTTTATATGGCTATGGAGCTTTTACAATGGGTACATTTGAATGTTTACAACTTTTAGGTAATCAATGGGTAAGGGTTACAAACAATGGTTTGAAAAAAAAAAATTAAATCACGGTGGTTTAGATTTGGATAAAATTATGAAGTTATAATAATAACAACAATGTTTAAGTATATTCAGAATGTCGACATCATTTATACATTCATTTGCTCAGACCATATAGGCGAAGGATTGGCGAACTTGCCTACATAATTATTTGTTTTAAAAACATCGAAATGTCCTACTGTGTCGAGTAGGTACTTCTGAATTGATACTATAAGAAGTTTGCAATAGTCTGGTTTCGAATTTACAATTTAAAAAAACAAGCGCAAGTCGATTATCCTACGAATTTTACATCTAACCTAAACAATATTGATATCAATTAAATGTACATTTAACGACCTCTTATCAGAAAATAGTTTCATTTCATAAACCATATACATTTGCTAGTACGGGACGCAAAAACTTGCGTCATCTTCCTTGGTTATAAAAGGAGCAGCTTAAATCAAATGTAGGTCATTTACTTTTCGATTGTTGAAGAGGACACAATTGAATAAATAGCATTAGAAAACAATCGCTTAAAATTCATACCACTGCTGACAAAGCCGCTCAAGTGGTGGCACTATACGACATTTGCGACAAATTTACGACATTTTTAGAAAATTAGAAAAAATAGGTTTTTAGTAAGGCAGTAAATAAAATGATATAGTTTTGATATGCAATATATATTTATAATCATATAAGATTGTTAATAAAAGAAAAAAATTCATATGTTAATCTTTACAATTTTCTAACGTGTTGTATTTTAGAAAACAGTCGCCCAAATGCATATGTGGCTTGTTAGGAAACCACCTTTTACTGCCCTTTTTTGAGCAGACTACACAGTCCCGCTTGGGACCTTTTCTTAAAATATGGAGTTTTCCATTGAGCCTGGTCTCTGATGGAGTGAAAATATTTATTGCCCAGTAAAAAATATTCAAATAAAATGAATACGTAGTTATTGTAATGTATGAAAAACAGAGCATAAAGCACAACCAATCGTAAGTGGGTAATATATACAACTGAACAGAATAATGTGTATACCTGTAAAAGGTTAAAGTTATCCTTTTATTTTTTAAGCAATAAAATATATAACTAATGTTTATGTCGCCGCTGCGGCGCCATCGGAGTTTTAAGAATGTTTCCTATGTCGCTGTGGCGGCGACAACGGAATACAAAGAGTTAAGCCGTTTTGTCATTTGACATGTTTTTCAATGGTTTCAAGAGACTGGTGGCTTCATTCGGAGGCGTGAATCGAGGCAAAGATGCTGCATATCCAAAAGAGATTATCACTTTATTGTCTCACATGATTTGGAATAGGTGCGATTTTTCTAACAACGAGTATATAACAATTTTTTTCCACTACAGAGTGTTGGAAACTCTCGTTACTACACAATTTAAATGGTTGAGTGACCTATGTAAATAGCTGGGTACTTCCTTCAGTCTTCCACTTTCCCATCTCCTTATATCCGCAATTGGGTACGCCATAATACATTTGCCTCTTGGACTCCTATGGTTTGTTTAACATTATTTCGTATCACATGGAAGTACCAAATAAAGGACATTTATGCCTGTGGAATGATGTTACTACAAAACGTTGGCTGAGTTATAAAATTCTTGGCTAAGAGCCCAACGTTCGTCGGGTCAAAACTCGGAATATCGCTAATATAAACATAGTAAATTGATTTGATATTTGTAGCTAGTACAAACAAAATTAATTAATTAATATTTATTTCCAGTGTGGAACTTACCGTCTATCTACAAACGACAAAGAGTAAATTGTTAAGAATATGTTTTATTCTGACTTCGTTCACCTAAAAGTGTGTCTAGAGGGAGAGGTTTTCTTAAATATATTATCTCTTCACAGGAGGCCCAGAGGAAAATAATTTCCTTCAGGGCCTATGTCATTTTTAGGGGTGTGTTTGTATTAATCTTTAAGGATAGGAAGGAGAGGAAATTCTGGTAAAGTAAAGAATATGAAGTGTGGGTAGGATTCTAGGGATCAGTGGGTACAGGAGTGACGAACCTACATTAAGAAAAATGAGTATTGCTTCTTTATTAAGAATTTTTTCAAATAATCATTGCCCGGTTAAAAACGGGGTTGCAGGCCTTAACGAATGAATTGCACGTGCATTTATTTGCCTTGATAGTAATCATGACGAAATTCGAAAATGTTCGGATTTTTGTAAATACGTGTTCTGACATCATGATAATATATTCGTAATTTACTAAAAGTTTATCAGAAAACCTGTAAATTCATCCGTAATTCCTGCAATTCATTTTAACCGGATTACCAAAAATTTGAAGAGATTCTAAATAAATTAGCAATAATTATTTTTTTCTGAATCCATCCCTCCCAATCCACAAAAGGAGGTAAAGATTTTTCCTTCTTAATATGTCATTTTAGGTCTAAATATGTTTGTTTCCTAATTTTATTATAGATATTTTTAGAACAGCTCACTGGGTCAAGCTGATCATGGAAACCAGTTATTCTTTGGTATAACACACATCTAACCGACATTGTGGCGCTAAGGATTGTTTTACACGCGCAATTTCAACAATTAATTAAAAACAAGTTTATAATCAAGTGAGAAGCAAAAAAAATTAGTACCTAGGTAGGATAGCTTTACACTACAAAACCAAGATAATATTTGCTGAACCCGACTACGAAAAAGACGAAGGATTGTCGTTTAGGATAGATTTTAACTTGAAAGATCTGAAAATCACATATATCACCACATACTCTTCCTCGTCTCTTTCCCCTTCCCACTCCTTTCGCACTGTAATAATATCATGTGTTTATCTACCATTACATAGTTAATTACTTTCTTAATCTTTTGAAAAAATATAGAATTCCGGTGAAGATGGGAGAAGCAACTTCAAGGGCTGTGCGAGGAGAGACTGGTTGCTGTGAACGATAGCCGCTGAAGAATCGCAGGACAGGAGGCGCCTTTTCGAGGTCTTTGCCTCCGACACAAATAGGACAAAGGGAAGAAGATGAAAGCATTTCATAGCTAGATTTGAATTCCAAGAGACTTCCCCCTGCCCCTTTTGAACTCCCGTCATCATTTTCCTAACTGCCACTCAAAATTCTTCTCTGCATTTTTAAAATTCTTAAAAATGTATTGTAGTGACTGAGCAAAGCAAGGTCTTTCTTGAACTGGGCAGTTTTACATTTCGTCTATCTATAAATTTGTTTTTACGTTCCGTTTCTAATTCGAGATGATGGCGGTTTTAATGGCTTTTTTATATTATTTTTATATTGTATTGGGAAAATAAACAGTTTTTCAATTTTATATAAATAATTACAATTTACATGTTCCATTAACCATTGAAGTTTTCACATAAAATTCATAATACGTAAAGAAAAAAAACATAAATAAACATAAAAACATAAAGAAACCTTAAGAAGAAGCTACAAGCCAAAAATTTGTATATTTTTGGTATACCTTATATCGTAGGTAATAGGCATTAAAATCGCTTGACAAACCGAGTCTAGAAACGTTCGATTTCAAGCAAAAAACTGGTTTTTATTTATTTTGTGAATAATTTTATAAGAAAGTAAAAAAGTTAATCAAGTGTCACAGATAATCTTAGCTATAACAATGTATTTTTAAAAAGTTGTTTCCTTTACGCGTTCGTACATTTCTATTGAAAAAATATTTTTTTAGTAGTTTGTATTTATATTTTTTATTTTGTAATTTATTTTTTTATTTGTATTCTACTCAAGCGAAGCGATAGGAAAACCTTCAATTTATCTAAAACATATTTTGTGGTATTCATAATGTACACCAATTCGTTATAAAAAATAATCAAAATAGTGTTTTGGCATTAAGCTTCGCCTTAATGAAAATAACTGAGATATATTAGATATCTCCACACAGCAGAGGGAGAGGGTACGTTATAAACAATTTTATTTAATTTTTTCTAACACGTATTTAGTAAACTGAAATAAGGACAAATGAAGAATATATATTATATAAAAATATATTATTATATTTTGTGCATGTTCTTCTGAAAAATGAATGTTGAATGAATAAATGAATTAAATTAAATCGTCGTGTTTATTTGGAATTTCTTATTCGCAATTAATCTCTTACAAGAGTTAATTCAAACTATGGTTGAGATTGGGTCCTTTCTTTGGACAAATTGTATAATTCCTTATTTAAAATTTAAAAAAAAAGTTTTACCTACTTACTAATTTTTACGATTTCTGTGGATGTTTTGGTTTTGATTTATCAAATAAAAAAAGAGTTCCCAGAGTTAAATTTACTAGTAAAAGTTATAGCTTAGTCGCATAGTGTTAGCAATTATGATGTTTGAACGGAATTCCACAATTAATAAACGGTTCCAACAATAGAATTATTAATACAATAACCCAGTTCGAATAATATATCAAATAAATAATTCAGTTGATTTATTGGTAAATATTGCGAGTGGGGAAATTTGATTCAAAATCAATGACGCCATAAACCAAATCTGTATATTAAGTACCTACAGAAGTGTTTCCACCAAATTGCTAATTGATTTACTTTGATCCAATAATTTCCACGTCAATAGTGAAATAAGAGTGAAATTTCTGCGAATTATTCACGATATGTACTTTAGTGAAATGTATAAATTTTATTGCAGCACAAGAGTCACAACTGCCCGAGCCATTGGGTCCCCAATTCGGAGTGTTTTGGGTGCTGGAAGTGGGGAAAAAATTAATAATGGAAAGAGGAAGATTTATACGTAATTGGTTACACACATCTAGTCACTGAACATGACAAAAAGTAACTGACTGTTCACACCTGGTCACTAAACACGACTTAGGTGATTTGAACGCTGGTATCTGACGAAGGTAACACAGAAAACATTTCCCTAGCTAAAAATGGATGATTTTTTTTATAATATTTGAAATTTAAATGTGTATGGTCAATAGATCGATAGGTAGAACGGTTGAATAGTAATGTTAAGCGGGTAGGGTTCTGCACTTTTTATTTTTTGTATATGATTATACATTTTATACAAAAAAATTAAAAGTAATATATTAGGGCAAATAATGTCATAGGATATTGGATATGTGCATTAATATTAGCGGAGTGGATAAAGACGTTTTCCCGGTAAGACAGAGATCCTGGGTTCGATTTCCAGTTCCCAGATAACTTATGGCCATGTATGCCGAGACATTCATTGCTTACAAAAAGAACTTCACATTATAATCAACTTATCTAGGATTAAGTCTAAGGTAAAAAAAATTAGGTCAAATAAGAAGGGAAAAGAAAAAAAACATATATTACGTAAATGGCCAGATGCTTTGAGAAGGTATGAAAACAATATTTGAAACATAACAGAATTTATAAATCATTATTCCCAAGAAGATACAAAGTAAGCATGAAAACAGATAGGGTGATTTTCTATTTCTAACAATGGAAATTAAACAAAATCTGATTATTTAAGGCAGACTGTCGACACAAACATCGAAATATATGGTAAGTTTTTAGATTCTCACGGCCAAAAGCATTTTTGTTGTTTGTTTTTGGGGTGTTATGCCGTGTTGCGCTAACTCCTTCTTTACCTTCAACGCTGTCCGAAACGTCGGCTAAAGAAGGAGTTAGCGCAACACGGCATAACACCCCAAAAACAAACAACAAAAATCGAAATATATGTTTATAAATTTAACCAGGATTAACATGAAAATCAAACGATGCGATGGTTTGTTTTCACAGTGACGCAAAAACAGCCTCACTAATAAAAATCACTTCACTACCGTGAAACGGTGTTTTTTAGTGTGGCACAAAGGCCTCCTTGTTAAACTCTACTACACCATAGAATATGGCAACACAGGGCGACTCATTGAGCAACTGCTAACTGGCCGTACCTTCAAGGTTTTTCTAGGAGGGCGAAAACTAAAAAATACCCCTCAATAATGGCCTTGACCAGGGCTCAGTGCTAACCCCATCGCTTTTTAACATCTACACTCGAGACCTCCCTCACACTGAAGGCAAAAATTTTGCTTACGCAGATGACATTGCGGTCACATTTCAAGCCAAAACCCTTAAAGCAGCAGAAGATATCCTCAATTTTGACCTAAAGGCTATGGAAGAATATTTCCTCAATTAGCGAATTGGAATTAAAGCCAAATGGGTCGAAAACAGTTGCGACAGCTTTCCATCTTAGCAATTTACAAACGAATGCCAAAATTTGTGTTCAGTTTGATGGAAAAATATTTACCATGACCCCTTCCCCCGATATCTTGGAGTTACTTTGGATAGGAGCTTGAACTACCGGCAACACATGGAAACACTGGGTAAAAAACTAGGACAAGGCTTAGCTTAGTTAATAAGCTAGCTGGAACTAGCTGGGCATGTGAAGCCAACACGCTCAGAACAGCATCCATTGCCCTGATTTTCTCAACGGCTGAATACTGTGCTCCAGTATGGGCTAGAAGCGCCCATGGTAGACGTTCAGCTTAATGCCACAATGCGAACCATCAGCGGGACAGCGGGAAAATCTACTCCTCTCTCTTGGCTCCCTGTACTTGCAAACATAACCCCGCCAAACATCAGGCGAGAAATTTCAACACTGAGGGAACACAAGAAGGCGCTGTAAAAAAGCGCAATAACTTTGTACGAAAATGTGGCCTCCCACCCGACATGCCGCTTGAAGTCCCGCAAGCCCTTCTAGGCGGAAGGAGAGAGTTCCTCCGACTACCTCTCACCCCAGTAGATAGGTGGAAGCTTGAGTGGCAAACGGCCAACGTGGGAAATGCCCATATCATACAGGATCCCACCGAGAGACAGCCTGGGTTCACATTGCCTCGCAAAATCTGGTCCGCCATCAATAGGTTAAGGTGCTCCCATAGCCGCTGTGCCCACATGATGCACAGATGGCGCCTTAAAGAGTCGGCGATGTGTAAATGTGGTGCGGTGCAGATCACCGAACATGTGGTCAACGAATGCCCGCTCCAGTCATTCCCCAGCGGGATTGATGAGGCCCTAGACTGGCTCGCAGACCTAGATGTCCCCCTCTGACCCCCCCCACCATAAGAAAAAATAAGAATAAAGGTGTTTTTGTTACACATTTTACAAAGACTGTAAATTTCTATTTCTAATTATTATTAGTTAAAAAAAACTTTTAACAACATTGCATTTTAGCAGACTGAAAAATTTTTCCGGCAATATGAGTAAAATAAAGTTTAGATTTGTGGTTGGAGAGGTTTGATTGAAAACATATTTTAGTTCATAATTTAAATTCTAATGTCCAATACATTATATAAGTATAATCCAATATATCTACAATTAGTTGTATTATTTTTCGTCAGTTTTAATAAATGCATAATGTTATTTTTTTTCATGTTATCTGAAAAAGCTAGGTTATTTCACACATATATATATTTTAAATTTGACTCTTACTGCGTGATTTTTATAAAAAAGTTCACGAAAGTCATGTTTTTTGATAAGATAACAATGTCTTGGGAATATTTATGCATGTAGATACAAATTCAAAAATTTAGGTTTATGCTGTGCCAAAATTAATTCAAAATGTCTGATTTTTTGGGTAATCGTCTAGGAATTATTATTAAAAAATTTAATCGTATGAACGAGATGAAAAGTGAAGATTTTTTTGTAAATTTCTTAAATCAAAGGACTGTGTTTAATTAATTGCAATGTTTAATTCTCTGATATTTTTCGAACTGTTTTTATGTTTAAAATTAAAATATTGCACTTTTTAAATATTAAAATGTATTTCATGTAATACATCCAGAAAGTATATCTTGTTTCTAAAATGGTATTTGATTATAAGACATCTTAAAAATGAAGAAATATATATAGAACATTTAAAATACATTGGAAAAATTCTGAAATTCAATGCGCAATTATCATTATTTCAATTTCATACAACAGATCCTTTATGACTGGATAAGCAATATATATTATCTTAGGTTCCTCTCCATGAACTATTTTATGACAGCTTCTATTTTACGTTTCAGTTAGTAAGGTTTCACGTACACGGTCGTTTATCAATTGAAAAAAAAATTCAACACTTTTTAGTGAGGCCGTTAATGTACTTGATATTATGAACACGTTGACGTCTTTACTGCTCGTTTATTTTTAAATTGTACGTTATGCTTTCTCCAACATCCTGAACAAAAACAGAAAAGAGAAAGGTGCAATATTTTCCCATAAAGCAAAGAAATGAACATCTGCAGGTTGGTTAAATCGAGCTGCAACAAGAAGGGGTGCCGTTAACGAGCGAGGCAAACAGCTGCAGTTGCAACTGTACTATTTAGATGTAAATCGTTGTAATCCCTTCTCAACCTGGGTTTAATGCAATATAAATATTATAACTATTACGCTTATAATGCAGACCCTACATCGCCGTTTCATCAAATTTTCAAATACCTATACTCCGACTTCGCTATGGCTTTTCTGACAACTCCGTTTTTGTTTCTTACTTAGTATTTATTATTTGTTTTTGTTTCTTAATTAGTATGTATTATTTGGTTTTTTTCTTATTTATTATGTATTATTTGCTTTCGATTCTTACAAAATATGTATTATTTGTTTTTATTTCTTACTTAGTATGTATTATTTGTTTTTGTTTCTTACTTAGTATGTATTATTTGTTGTTGTTTCTTACATGTATTATTTGTTTTTGTTTCTCAATAAGTATGTATTATTTGTGACATACATAACACTTCTCTTTTACTTCTTTCTCGCATCTTTGTTACATATTTTTATTTGTTATTTTTTACTTATTTGTTATTTTTTACTTATTTCTTACTTTTTCCTAACTTCTTTCGAAATTCCCTCTCACATTTCTCTAACTACCTTCTTACTTTTGACTTACTTTCCACTTATATCTTTCTTAATACCCTCATACATTTATCTTATTACCTATTACTCTCTAACTTCCGTCTTCTTTTATCAATCTTCCATCACACTTTTCTTCTGATTCTCAAAGCTTTATTATTACTCTTTTGCTCCCCATTTATGTTTTATTATTACCATCTTACGTCCATCTTTCTTTTATCATATTCCCATTTATATCATTCTTATTACTCTCTTATTTCCATTATATTTTCTCTTACTTCTCACTTTTATCTGTATTTGTATTCTTTCAGTTATCATCTTACTTCTCATTTATATCTTTCTTATCTTCCTCTTACTTCCTTCTTACTTTCCACTTACATGCATTTTTTTACTTAACACTTGTATTTTACTCATTAACCTCCTTCTTTTCTCTGACTTTTCTCTTACATCACACTTATATATTTCTTATTGCCTTCTTGCATCCCATTATTGTCTTTCTTATCACCTTCATAGTATGAGGCTTGTAATTACCCCTTAGTTCTCTCTAACTTAACTTGAAAGACCCTCTTACTTCGCAGTTACTTACTTATTTCATGAACATGAGATCGAAACAATATTCACGGAGGGCGTGAATGACGGACAGCAAGTATACGTTCACATTGTACATTCATCACAGAAATACGCTCTCAATTAATCCGTAGTTTCCGACCTACGTTGACTATAAAAAATATCCTCGATCTTTAAGTGTGAGAATGTCCCTCTCTCGCATGATGAATCAAGTACACAAAATGTTCAAGAATTTCAATTTTTTGTGAAAAATCCCATATAAACACTATACCACTGATTGTATCAGCTTTTGCCTCATTTTTAACTGAGAGCTGAGGAGTCACTTTGCCGTGAAAAATCTTTGCAAAGGCAGAAAACTTTTTTTTAACAGACTAATGAACAAAAAATATATCCCAAAATAATTTTTAGTGAGCCCAGTGCACATATTTGAACGTAGAAAATGTTCTCATTCAACTGAGAAAGGGTAAAACAAGTGAAAAAAGGAATCTGTTGAGTTTGTCTTTTGCATACATCGTATTCATGCAGATGAAAAGTTAAGATTTCCATAGCTTTTCAAAGATTTCCAAAGTGCAGATTTCCAAAGAGAAGATACGGACGTTGTGGTTTGTTGTTTACATTACCCCACATATATATTATAAAATATATTCTTTCAGGGCCTATGTCATCTTTGGAAGGAGAGGAAGTTCTAGGTATGATGTATGGGTAAGAATCTAGGGATCAATGTATCCAGGAGTGACGGACGAATGATCTATCCCTCCCACTGTGGCGCAAGGTGATGGGTCAAGTGAGACCAGTTGGAGAGGTCAAAGGACCTCCGCAAACCAGCCTCTCCCGATCTGGCACGCCAAGCAGGTGGTGGGCAGTTCCATCCTGAACACACACCAGCCGATGAACCCGGGCACCCCTGCTAAATCACCAAACGTAGTCTACTACTTGGGGTGACCTACACCAGAGGTGTTGGTTATCCAACGGTGGTACCCAAACCCGCCTTCCAAATCGAATTGTTACAGGGAGGTTTCGACTTACTATACAGACTTGTACAAACCAAAAAGGGAATGCAAGGTTTAGACAATATGGGTTTTACTAATTTGCATTTTTTTTTTTAATTTAGGCGACTCATAAAAATCCATTAATTTATTGTAAATCAGTTGAGTAAAATTTAAAACATTTTTATTGTGTCTTTTATGGTACACACTTATATTTTAAATACTTTTTCTAACATAAAGTAGTTCTATTAACAGTAAAGTAGACCCTCAAAAGGTTATTTTCTCTTATTAACTAAATCACCTCATCACCGCGGCAGAATCAGGCATTGGAAATAGACCTAGGCAGGTTTGAAATCCCTGGTTCGATGAGGAGTGCATACAGAGCGTCTGCGAGAAAAATGAGCTAAGAAAATTATGCATAGAAAGAGGAACAAGATCAAAAAGACAAGCCTACGAACAAGCACGAAGAGATGCTAACCATTTGATTAAAAGAAAGAAGAGACTATATTTTAACAACATATTGTTGAAAATGGAAAATGATTTTGTTAATAACAATCCACGTGAGTCATATAAAGGCGTCAATGTATTTAAAAAGGGCTTCAAACCCAACATATCCCTGTGCAGAGATAGGTAATGGAGACATAATAGGAGATAAGGAAAATATTAAGACTAGGTGGAAAGAATACTTCCAACAGCTCTTGAATCCCAATAACAACCTGACAGTCGAACCAACTCACATTCCGTATGAGCTAAATAATGATGAAACGACTAGAGCGCCATCGGTGGCAGAAGTAAGGGCTGCCCTAAATAAATTTAAAAAAAATAAAACACCGGGAGGAGACAATATCCCGGCAGAGCTCTATAAATATGGAAACGAACATCTGAAAAACCTGCTACACAATCTTATTGTAAAAATATGGACCGCCGAAAGAGTACCAGAAGAGTGGCAAACTAGTAAAATATGGCCCATACATAAAAAGGGAGACAAATTGAAATGTGAAAATCACAGAGGAATATCGCTACTTTGTACGGCGTATAAAATCTTCACAACAATTTTGAAAGAAAGACTAGAACGTCATTCAGAGAACTTGCTGGGAGAGTATCAGGCAGGTTTTAGTAGGGGTAGATCCACCACTGATCAACTCTTTACTACTCGACAAATCCTGACAAAATGCTGGGAATTCGATATAGACATATATCAACTATTTGATGACTTCAAACAGGCATATGACAGTATAGATAGGGAGAAAATATATGAAATACTCCTAAATTTTGGTATACCGCCCAAAATAGTCAAGCTTGTAAAAGCAACGATGGTTGGTTCACGATGTCGAGTAAGGATAGGAGGTGAAACAACGGAGGATTTTAACGTCTCCCAGGGGCTGAAACAAGGTGATGGCTTAGCTCCCACTCTTTTCAATATTGTTATGGAGCACGTCGTGAGGAAGTCAATGATTGCTACCGACTCAAACATTTGCTACAAAAGCAATCAAATAGTTGGATATGCAAATGACCTTAACATTGTCGGAAGATCCTTACAGGCTGTAAGAGAGGTGTTTAATCCTTTGGAGACTGCAGCAAGAGAGGTGGGCTTGCAAATCAATGAGAACAAAACTAAAATCATGATGCAAACCAGAACCCCACACCGCAGAATAAAAGATAAAGTGAATTTTAAAAACTCCTATAACTCTGAAGTGGTCGAAGATTTTGCCTACCTGGGCTCCATCATAACGCAGGACAACGAAGACCCAGTAGAAGTAAGAAAGCGCATCACAGCCGCTAACAACACTTACTTCGCGTTGCTGCCAGTGTTCAAATCCCGAAACGTCCATAGGAAAACCAAAATAACCCTGTACAAAACAATTATTAGAACGGTCTTGGCCTATGGATGTGAGGCGGGAACACTGACAACAAAGTCTGCGGAACGGCTGGACACCTTCGAAAGAAAGGTACTTCGAAGAATCTTAGGAGCGGTGCGAGAGGGAGAGGCATGGAGAATCCGCCACAATAAGGAGCTATATTACATCTACCATGCTCCCAGACTCTCTACTCATTTACGGCTCCAAAGACTAAGATGGGCCGGACATGTGCACCGAATGCCAAGCACACGTGTACCAAAGAAGGTTCTAACAGGACACCCGGGAGGCAAAAGAAAGGCGGGCAGACCTAGGCTGAGATGGGAGGACGATGTCAGGAAAGATGCCAGAGGACTACTCCATGTTGCAGATTGGAAGACGACGGCCGAGGACAGAGGGCGGTGGAGGCTCATGTTAAAGGAGGCCAAGGCTTGAAATGGGCTGTAGCGCCATTGAAGAAGAAGAAGAAGGAGAACTAAATCACCTCTTTCAAAATTTCATCTGAAATCATAAGATTTGTTAGTAGGTAATTACCTACCTACTTAATTAAAATCCTATATTTTACTTAAAAATTTTTAAAGTAAATTTCAAATAAGGAATTATACAATTTTTTAAACGTAACTTCAATACCTTAATGACAATTCTTATTTTTCTAGCTTTTTTCAAGCAGGTAGGTTAGGTAGCATATTTTTTTTTTTTAAATGCCAATTACGACGATTTCACATTTGAAAAAGTGTATTTACTGAACCATTAATACGGTCACCATCTTGGAATGGAAACGAAACGTACGCACAAATTTACAGACAGACGAAATTAAAAACAGTCGAGTTAAAACAGGAGGTAGTGGTATTTCCATACATGTATTTTATTTTACTAATATAGCTCACACAAACACTCTAAGATTTATTCTTGTTTTTTAATGTTGGATGTTAAGTGACAAATGCAAGATTGACAGAAATGGGGCCTTAATGACTGTTAATTTTATGAAGATTAATTTATTCAAACAACAGAACATATCGTCAAAATAATAATGTGATCTTTGCCAATTCCCTGAAGGAACATCTGTGCTGAACCAAGTGACTTCCGAAGCGATCGACTGGCTGAATAATCTCACTTTGATCTCTACCAAAAAGAGGCCTTTCATTAATATGCTTGGTATATATACCAGCTCACTGCACAGGGTACGTGCCAACAAAGCCAGAATTAAGTTAGCCTCTTAAAAAAATGGTTGCACTGCTCAGGCCCGCAGATACTCATCTGCTTACTCTGTTTAAATCGCAAGTGTGTCTCATGATTGAGTTTGGCAGTCATCTCTGGTCTAGAGGCCCAAAATACCTAAACCCTAGACTCTGTGCAGAAACGGGCGGTCGGTTCGATAAATTGTCCTGCAAATTGCAATCTTTAGAGCATAGACGTCGGGTGGGAATGATGTCCTTGTTATGTCGGTATTTCAATGAAAGATGCTCCGAGGAACTAGCATCATTAGTTCCTTCGCAGGTGCACAGTCGAGAGGTAGAGTTGACATTTGTCACATGAGAACGGGTGGTTTTGACGACCCCTTCTTGAATTCAACAGATCGGCTGTAAAACGATTTTCCAGCCTCAGAGTTTTCTCCTTTCTTCAACGTGGGTCTTTTCAAGATCCAGGTGAACTTCTTTCTTTCGATAAAACGACATTTTACACAGCATCCATAAAAATGACACTAGCCGTGAGAGAAAACATTTTTATCTAAGCCTTCTTGTAATCTTAAAAAAATACTCCTTCTCCATACGAAATGAGAAAAAAAAGATACAGGAACTCTGCACTTTCATAATCCGTGAACGAAAGATTGTAAAATGCTTTGGCCCTTCCTGTGTTTTGTATTAAAATTTAGACACAGATGTTTTCAAAGAACACTATTTATGTGAGCTTTACTCTGAGGAAAACAACTTCCTTTGAGGCCTACGTCTTTTTGAGGAAATAGAGAAGATAAAGTTCCAAGAAGAAAAACGGTATGAGAAGTGAGTAGGAATCTGAGGGTCAGTGTATTCTAGTGTGACTGAAGTATGATTCATCCGTCCCACAGCGGTGCAAGGCGATGGTCGATACGACAAGAGAGGTCCAAGGATCTCTCTCAACTGGACTCTCCCGATCTAGGCCGCGACGCTGTTGGTAGGTAGACGCATCCGCCAACAAGACCTGAACAAACTTTACCCCGTGAAACCGGGCATCTCTGCTAAGATACCAAACATAGCAAACTCATTGGAGTGATGATACCCATACTCGCCTTCCTAATCGATATATTAGAAAACTGTATAGTCCCTACCAAACTCCCTATTCCCAGTATTTAACATATTTGGTACATCGATAACGATTTGCCACCCACTTGCCTGATCTCTGCGTGAGGGAAAGCCTTACCCAATGGGAAGTTACAATCAGTTCGGCCGACCCTTAATGCTTTTAACAAACTGGCTGAGCCTTTCGAATTAATGTCCCGAAATTAGGGTACAAAGCGATAAATGCCGCCCAAAACGTTAAAATTTAACGTGTCGTACCCCATTTGCCGGAATTAAGTGCTTTGTGATCTAAGATCTTTTGTGCAACTGGTGTTGAAGATATGTAGATAATGGTGGCTTATGGAATATCTAAAAATAAAAATATTTACTCGAAAACCTGTCAACAATAACAAAAACGTAAAGCGATTATGAAGTACCTGTGCAGTTGCGACGAAAATCTTGTGATCAATATCTGAGATTTAAGCATCGTCACAGTCACCAGTTACCAGATTTAAAGTGCGCGATAGCTCTTCTTTCTCTGTTCCATTTTTTTTCCCTTTTCGCTCTCTTTAACCCTACAATATCGAGGATGCCATAGTTCTACAAGCTCTGTACAGTTAGGACTGCGGAATTCCTATTTGAATAGTTTAAAATCACTAGAATTCGAAATTATTAATCAGTTTCCATATCTTGTGCTTGAATACAAACATCTGTTACAAAAATCAACCCTATTTTCAAATGTTTGATAACACAAATATATATGTAACAACAAAGGTTACCCAAATTCTATTCTTCAGTATGGGTTCTATATAATTTTAAATGCAAGTATTACTTTTGATTATTTGTCAATTTAATAATTATGTACATATTATGACTATGTTTATAAAAGCCCGTCTGTACGTATAATACGTAAATAAATAAAACGTTAATGTTTTTGGTTAATTGTTGTAACGCTATTGTAATATATTTCACATTTGTATGTAATGGTTTCACATTAATTATTGATGAGTTTCATAAGAATATTAATAGAAAATACATGTATTCCCTTTTCATATTCTCTCAAATAATTCCGATACAGTCTTGTGTAGCATCGCGCCTTAATATGAACTCTCTGTACCTAAGAAGAAATTGCGGAACTAATGAACCGTGGCGCATTTCGGCATTGGAAATCCGTGGAATCGTAGACCGTGGAACCGACCGACCGCGATGAGAAAAGCGATAAAAACACAGCGGTGATTGTGGAAATTTTGTTTTTTTTTGGCGTGTTGGGTATTTCGCGCATTGCAGTTATGAAAAATAAGACTTTTTTATTTTGTGTAATTTGTAATGGAGATATATTATATTTTCCTTCTTGCACATATTATATTATGAATACATCCTCTTTTTATCTTTCTTTCCATTAGATTTCGAATAACTAAGACATTTTCAACAGTTCAAATATTTTTTTTTATTTTTAAAGTTAAACTTGTGTTTATCAGGCAAGGTTTTTATGCAAAGCACAAAGGATAACAAATGAAAGAAAAGTCGATAGATGTCGCACATTAAAATAAAATAATATATATTTATCTAAAGACAATGTATAGATTGCATTTGGTTCGGGTTGAATCTTGCGATCATAAAGAGAGCTGCCAATAAAAATCCGCTGATAAAAATGAAGAAAATGTTGATAGTTCTTATACGAAGTATGATACAGTTAAATATGACCGAAGGAGACAGGGTCCCATTAGCTCATTTGGTAGAACGGTGCCCCGACAAGGAAAGGATCCTGGGTTCGAGTCCTAGATATATCTTTTTCTCTTTTTTCTGTTTCAAATTTTCTTTTAAAAATCGCTAATATTGTCATCAATAATTAAATATTACAATTTGAAGTTTTACCCATTAAGTTATTCCAAAAAATGACATACTAAATTCATTATATACAGCATTAGAAGGAAGGCCGGAGATAAAATGTTATAAAGAAAGGAAACGAAATCGAACTCATGAGAATATGCGTGCAATTCGCCGTGGAGTTTTTTGTCCTTTGAGGGAACCATCAATAATATTTATACTCATGTGTTCAATTTAGTTGTAGGTATACATTTATTATATAATTATTATTGCTATTGTGTAGTGCTTTTATTGATTGCTGCTGTGTTGAAATTTTTCAATACATTATGTTTTGAATCTTAGCTGGTTATTAGTATATCAGTTAACTTTAAATTTTTGAAATTTAGCTGGTTATTAGTATATCAGTTAACTTTAAATTTTTATTTATTTGTGTTCTTACATTTTCTATTATTTTTTTATTTTTAGTATTTACAATAATGTATTTTTTGTAAATCTCTCAGGCCACGGGTACAGAACCCGTAGTTTTTTTTTTTAATATTTTTTATTATTATTATAATTTTAAGTGAAAATCTGTTATTGGATTTTATCTTTATTTTTTAGTTTATTTTTATATATGTTAATAATCTGTTGATTTTCCCAAATAAATAAAATTAATAAAAAATAAGGTAGGGCTTTCCAATATTCTGGTGGCATCCTCACGACCATTCTTTCCATTATTGACGGTCTCTATGGTTCAGGGGTAAGGCTCTAGACTCGCAATTAGAAAGTAGCGGGTTCAAATCCCGGCGTGCGCTATAAATTTTATTTGATTAATTTTTGTTATTTCACAATTTATTAATCGAAAATAATTATTAGCATATTTGCAGCACGTTCCAGACTCCAGAGGGGAAGATACTCTCAGTATTGCCCTGGTGTAAGACCACCATTCAGGATATAAACGTTGCTTAAAATTACCTAAGCCGTGTTTGTTGACCAGATCTGAACAGACAGGTATTCCCCTACCTTCTTCTTCCCCATCTCCTTCCTCTTCCCACTACCTTCAGCCTCATAACATACCCCAATTGGGGATGCCATAGCCTCACTGGCTGCAGATGGTTGGGTTAGGTAAGGATAGGTTATTGGGACTCTTGTGCGGTATTCACATAAATAAAATCGTTTTGTCTACAATAAACACGCGGCCCTAGATACAGTTTCCAAATGCTATCGAATTACATACTTTTCCTACACTTATACTATGTTTGCTGATGTTTTAGATATCCATTTATTGAAGTATAAAGCTGTACTAATTAAACATTTTAGGAATGCATATTTTAATGAGGTCACTGCATACTTTGACAATTCACATAAGACTGCATAGCAGGGTTTTTTGGTTGTGTTTCTTCTTCATTTCTTTTACTAACTCTTTTTTTCTTTTGTCTCGTTTACTTAAATTTTTTCTTTACTTTCTTCTTTCTATAGTGTACTATGACTGTCAATTACTATCATGTATGTAAATTGTAACTGTGCCATTAATTCTAAGAAAGTAAATGAATAAGTAATAAATAAATAAAGGTATAATCGAGACAGTAACCGAGCGTTATTCTCAAATAATACATCACAATAACAACTAACAAGCTACGATGTTGACCGACATCTAAAATAATATTTAATTGGTCACTATTGGAACATTATATAGAGACGTTATGAATTTTGAACTCGATAAGAAACAGCAATCAAAGACGGAAACAGAACACATAGACGGACACACGCCTTCACCAAAACTGTTTAATTCTCCGAGAACACATCGCGCTCGCCCAGAACTCTCAGACTGATGAAAGTCCTCAGAAGTTGTACAACAAACTGTAATAGTATTTCTTGTTCTACTCTTATATTGCACACTCTCTCAGTAGTTTCACTGTTCTACTGTTCCCACTTCCACAGTTCTACAGTTTGCCTTCCAAAAGAAACACTTAACACCGTTACTACTGGATGTTTGGCCAGGGTTTATATTGAAATTTTCACCCGACAGCGGTGTATATTATGAACTAAGTTCGTAGTACGCCATATTTTTCTTTTGGAAACTACTATGTCTTCTTCGACTTTACTCTTTGCTGGGAAAGTTCGACTCTCTGAGAAACGTAATGCGAGTTTGCTCGTTAGAAATAAGACCTTTATTATAGGTTACGATGTATGTTATTCGGATAAAGTTACGATTTTAGGAGCTTGCCTGTCATTAAGTACCCCACAAGAGTTTCATCTATCCGAAGCAAGTGAGTCTTTACCATTCTCAATATTGGGGTATGTTATGAGGCTGAAAGGTTTGGGGACGGGAAGGATATGGGAGAGAGGAAGGTTTGGAAGTGTCTGGAAATCCAGACCTGGTCACTAACCACGTCTTAATTAGATATTAGCTCAATGCCTATTATTTCTACCTTATTTACTCGTGATTAAAACAATTTTGCGATCTAAAAAGTGTGTAGTGGTCATAACGCCAGAGCTCGCCATTTTAGATGCAGATTTAAGGTTTGATGCCAATTGTTTTTATCTGGCTAAACCGACTCCCAGAACATTTTTTTTACACAATTCCACATTTCTAAAGTTAACCAATCACCACATTTTACTGCAAATCGTCACCACTAAAACGTTTATAGCTATAAATGTAATGTGTAATATAAAAGGGGGTTATTTTGCATGAGTTGGGTAGAGTTGCGATGGTTAAAAGTTAGAGTTGCTGTCGTTTTCTTTGACAAAATCTCCTTCCCACCTGACTGAAATATTTTTTTTTTTTTTTTTTTTTTTTTATTATTTTATTTACGCCCTAATGGGCTTTTACATGAAAATATACATTTACATTGATTACAATAATTGAACATAAGAAGATAAATGGAGTTAATTGTAAGAAAGCAACACATATAATAAAATTTTGTGCAAATTAGCAAAACACTAATAAGATGGATTCAATATAAAATATACCCAAGCATGAAATAGTAAGTAAAAGAAAGTTCAACATAAAAAGTAAGTAAGTGGGTGTGTTTAAACCCAGTATTAAATGTGTGTTTAACAAATCGATAAACCAATATAAATTAGAGTGTAACTTACTCGTGAGGTAAAGAACATTATAACAGAGATTTAAAAAAAAAAAATAACAAAATAAGAGTTGCACCTGTAAAAAGCAAAAACTAATAGAATTTAGCAATATCGACATGAATAAGAAATAATAAGATCTGAGATGGAACATAGTGTTATGTATAAAAAGTAGTTAGTAGGTATAAGCATACAATTATAAGTGTATAGTAGAGCAAATAAAAAACAAACAAATATGGATATAATTTACTTGAAAGGTTTCGAATGGGAGAAGATGTAATAAAATTATTAAAGCTATAAAAGTTAATTATTAGCCGATAGAATCGAAATAAGTTGCCTTTTAAAGCTCACAAAATTGTCAAAACCAAATATATCTATAAGTTCACAGTATTTATTCGCAAGGTTGTGAATTCTAGGAATTGGTGAAAAAATAGAATAATTAGTGTTGAGGTTCTTGTTAAATTTAAAAGTATCTTTACTGCGAGTTTGCCTAGCAGGAACATTAATGCAAATAAGTTCCAACAAATTAGGGCTGTCAATTAAAGATTTAATAATTTTGAATAAAAATAGCAAATCAATTAACACTCTTCTATCAGATAATTTAAGAAGTTTAGTTTCAGCAAGCAAGTTATTGTAATTTATAAATTCGATTGGAATTTTCATTTTAAAATTAATGTACCGAAGGAATTTATTTTGTACCTTTTCTAATGATTGAGAATGGACCTTGTAGTACGGTGACCATACGGTGGAATTGTATTCTAATTTGCTTCGTACTAACGAGCAATACAGATGTTTTAATGTTGACATACTTTTAAAATTTGCTCCCATTCTCAAAATAAAACCTAGTATTCTCATCGCATCGCTTGTTATTTCATCGATGTGTTCGTTAAACTGTAGACTCTCGTGGAATATAACACCAAGATCACGAATCTGTGATACACGAAGAAGATTAGCACCATTCATAAAATAGGAAAAATTAAGTGGATTTTTGCCTTTGTAAAAACTGATAATCTGGCATTTACCTAAATTTAGTTGCAAATCATTGACAGAACACCACGCACATAGTTTATTAAGGTTCAACTGCAAAATTGCGCGATCGTCATCGTCTTTGATTATTCTGTATATCTTCAGATCGTCGGCAAATAACAGGACTTTAACATTAGTAAAAATATTAACAATATCATTGATAAACAAACAAAATAATATTGGGCCCAAGTGAGATCCCTGTGGTACTCCGCTCGAGGCAGCAAATGTATAAGAAGTAGACGAATCTATCTTGACTGCTAAGTACCTTCCTAATAGATAACTCTTAAACCATTCCAACATACTCCCTCTTATTCCCAACAATTTTAGTTTACGTAATAATATTTTGTGGTTTACTTTATCAAATGCCTTACTGAAGTCAGTATATATGGAATCAGTTTGATGTGATGCATTAAGGGCATTAACAATATCATTCGTGTACAATATCAAATTGGTAAGAGTAGATCTACCTTTAATGAATCCATGTTGAAGGGGAGAGATGGTTCGATTGATTCGGGATATCAACTTATCTAGTACTAGGCTTTCAAAAAGTTTGGGTAAAGTAGACATTATACATATTGGCCTATAATTTGTTACTTCGCTCTTATTACCTTTTTTGAAAATGGGCATTAAAAGACTAAACTTCCAAAGGTCCGGGAATACACCTGATGAGAGTGACTTTGTAAATAACTTATGAATAGGATATGACAATGTATGCATACAATTTACTAAAAACCTGGGCGAAACATTATCAGGTCCTGCGGATTTTCGGGAATCAAGACTCTTCAGCTTAGATATAATATCGTCTATGGTTACATTACAGTCAGATATATCAAGAGTTTCAACCAAATCAAAGCACGAAATATTGCTGTCTTCACTTGCATTAATGTAAACGCCGCTAAAAAAATCAGCAAAAAGATTAACAGTTTCCTGAAGATTTTGGGATAATTTAGAATCGAATGACACACTACTAGGTATGTAAGTACCATTTTCTTTTTGGGATTTAACATATTTCCAAAAGAAATTTGAGTCGTCCATGATAGAGCCTTCGACATCACTAATGTAATTTTTGTAACATTTTGCGGAGAGCTTATTGCACTCTGCCCTCAATTTTTGAAACGCAGTATAATCGATGGCCAGGCGACTTTGTTTGAATCTCTTATGAGATAATTTTTTAAGGTAAATTAAGTCTATCAGGTCTTTTGAGAACCATTTTGGGTATAGAGTTTCTCTGTAAGTCGTTAAAGGAACAAATTGTTCAATTGCAGAATTAACGATGAAGTAAAATTTTTTAAGGTGTACATTAATATCATCGTCGCTATCAAAGAATGACCAGTCAGTCTGTTTAAGGAAATTTGAAATTTTAACATAGTCAGCTTTTTTGAAATTTCGAGTTTCTACTACCTTTTTTACGATAGGAATTGGTTTAAGATTAGACATGCATATTTCTAGTGGTGGATGGTAAACATCGACAGGTAATAGAATTTCGGTACTTCTCACAACACAGATGTCAGACACATTTGACAGTGCCAAATCCAACGTACGACCTCCTATATTATGAACATTATTACACTGTGTTAGACCTAAGAACAGTGCCATATCTCTAATAACACGAATATTAACATTAGAACAAGAATTGACAGAATTCATATTACACCAATCATAATGTGGCAGATTGTAATCACCAACTAGAAGTAGTTTAGTATTAGGATATTTAGCACAAATTGATTCAACCTCGTCGCAGTGATTGCTGTAGCTTTGGACATCAGAATTCGGAGGTAAGTATGCACATCCCACTATTATTTTACCTCTAGAAGTGTTCACATTGACAAATAGTTGCTCGATGGATGTGTTTTTTGTGGATATTTTTGAAGAACTGAGATTTTTTGAGATAGCAATGGCTACACCACCTCCTCTCGTTTTGGCACTTGTTTTAGAATTCCTATCCATACGGTAGATGTTGAAATTAGGGAAGCCTAATTCGGCAGAATTGATTCCTGAGTCGAGCCATGTTTCGGTTAAAATGAAGATATCACTGCTGATAGTTGCCGCCGAAGTCAGCAACATGGGAAGTTTAGTGCGGATCCCTCTCACATTTTGGTAGTAGCATTTTATTTTTTGTTGTTTCAGTTTTTTGGCGCACATTCAATAATTTTAGGTACAGAGTTCACATATTTGATAGTTATATTGGTTTCACCGTTGTTCTTCCTCGTCTCGAGTTGTTGGCGTAAATCTAGAAGTTGAGTCCTCTGCAATGGTGTTTGGTCGTTACTGGCCTTTATACCGTTTTTCAGTTTTGCGTTCCTGGTCAAAACCTCACGAGCCGAGACAGAGTCATTGAATTCGACCTTAATCGGTCTAATTTTGTTGGACTTTTTTACACCAAGTCTGTACGACTTAACCACACTCGGTATTAATTCATTATTTATATCACTAATCGCTGAAACTACTTTATCGCTGTCCATTTTAATAATTGTTGTTGTTGATTCTGAAATACTTTCGGGAACATTAAATAAAATAATGTTCTTTGACCGGGTTTTTCTTTCCTCGGCCTCTGCGAGCAAATCATTTATTGAAGGTGAAGTATTTGTCGGGTTAGTAACAATAGACTGAGTATCCGTTACACTTTTTAATGTTGACAATTCTCCTTCCAACATTCCCATACGAACAGCCATCAATCCTGTGGTTCCTAACAGATCCGTTGTTATCGGGGTAATTTTACCCATTTGCTCCTTCGTAAATTTGTTGCCGGGGTCATTAATAATTTTTATCAGCGAACAGAGTAGATCCTTGGCCTTGGTCATATAGTTAAGAGAGTTCTCGTTTAAATCCATATTAAAATTTATTTAAAAAGAGTTAAAAATATGTTAACTTTATTCGTAATTAGTTTATACACAAACGCCTGTTTCCCGCAAACTGTTTAGCACTATTCAAAAGTGACGACACTTTCGACCAATGGCGATAGTAATGACGGACTGATAATGCGCCTGCGCGTTTGGTATGTTTACCAGTTGAAAATTGTTATTTTAATATTTTTAAAACACAGCACTGCACAGCACACACGATAATTTCTTTATGAAAAGGCTCTCACTTTAAATTGCCTTATTTTCTCTTTTATAATGCTCGAGAGTTGGCGTTTTCATTTTGCGCATTTCCTTTCTAAAGGAAAGCATCGAGTCGAGGAGGCTACGAACATTCCAAAGCTGGCAAATAAAGGACCAAAGACAGTCCTTGAAAAGCGTTTTCTTACTCTCAATGGCATTACTTTCAAGTTGCAATCTATCGCCTGCAACTTGAATAACAAAATAGGGGATATTGAAATTTGTTAAACGTTTTGTCTATTTCCTGGTTTTTTTTACCAAAATTTACGTTATTTTAATTTAATTTAATTAAAATTAATATATAAATAATAATAATAATTCAACTAATTAATAACTTTGTGATTTCGTTTGAAGAAATCCATAATTTTATGTAGGTACTTCATTTGAAAGTATAACGACGCTTAAAAAATGCTTTTCGTTGGACATGTAGATTTCAATTTTTTAATGTGAATACTGAACAATAGTCCCAATTGCTCCCAACCATCCGGATAAAGTGTAATCGGAGTATGTTGTGAGGCTGAAAGTACCTGACTATTCACAACTACTCGGTCTCGGCACACACTTCTTGCCTCATCCACATTCATACATCGACTCATAAATACTCTTCTATTTTTGTGACTCCTGATATGGCCCGACTCAAATATTTGATTCACTTGATCGTACCATGTCTTCCTCGGGCTTCCCAGACTTCTTACATCTTTCACATTTGCGTAATATATTCTTCTTAAACTCCTTTCTTCGTTCATTTGCTCCATATGCCAAATCCATCTAAGCGTCCCTTTCTTAATCTTACTCTCTACGCTTACATCAATTTTACATTATTTGAGGATCTTCACATTTTTAACACGATCATTCATGGTTTTACTAGATATATGCCTCAGTGATCTTATTTCTACAGCATTCAATTCTTCATTATAATAGTAGAAATAAAAAAAATTCGAATATTGCGAGGTTTTTTTACCTCGAGAATCAAACATTCTTTTAAAATAGATTAACCTACTTTTTATAATCCTTGCACGTCGAGTTTACAGTTTCTTTTTACGAAGGGCTCACTTTAGCTAGGCAATTTATTTTTTTTATTATTGGAGAAGAAGATACTACTTATAAATCCAAGCAAAACAAGAAATAGAACAAGAAACAGAAAAATTCAAATTTAACATACTCAACTGGCAGTCGAAACTAGAAACTCTGTCTGAATGATGATTTTTAAGTAAAACAATAAGGGCCCAATTGGCAAGTAGTGGTTAGAGACGTCGTCCCGGTAAGATAAATACCCTGGATTCGATTATTTTTCAATGATATAATATTTATGAATATTATCTTCAATATTTATTTAAAAAAATAAGTTATTTAAATAAAATAAAAATTTGATTTTATTTTGAAAAAGGTACGTCTCAGATTTCTGAATTAATTTTGCAGCATCGTCAAAATTCAGAGCAGATTTTACCTTCAAAGGAATACAGAACTCACTAACAAGCGAAAAAACTCCTGAAGGCAATTAATTATCACAATTAGGGGCTACTTTAATCACTTGGTCTATCCAAAAAGTTCCCTGTCTGCCTTCTAATTTTTTGGCCTTGGCGAAAATACGCACAATGTAATTATTTCGCTAATGTACGACGGACATTCGCCATCAAAGCGGAGGAATATATAAAATTCAGACAGCGTTATTTAATTAACGATCGCCAATATCAAAATAACGTTGTTCAGATATAAATTAATTTAATTTAGACATTTAAAAAAAGTTTTTTTTTGTCATGTCATTTGAGTGAAACGGGAAGAAAGCGAGATGGTAGCCCTCGAAATTTTATTAGAAAAGGTCAGAAAATCATTAATGAAAATGAAAATAGATGCTATTGACAGATCTGCTGGTCTCGCTAAAATATAAAATGGCAAAAAGTCGACGGGAAGGTTTTTTGCAACATTTGCATAATCATCTATCACTGTGATACGAATTTGGACGGATGATTTGAACATGAAGGCTGGGAATATTTTTGATTTATTTAATGAAAAAAAAAATCTTTTCAGGACCTTTTTGTTTGAATAAAAGATTATTTATGTACAACTAGCTGTACCCCGCCACGCGTTGTTGTGGCTCCTTCCAGAACCTTCAAGAACATTCTAGAACTTTCGAGAACCTCCTCCCAGTTTGGAACCTTATAGAACCTTGTTAAACATTCTCCTTTCAGAAGCATTCTAGAACCTTCATGAACTTTCCAGACTCACCGACACAGTCAGCGGACATTTAAATAATTCGGCATGCCCATAACAAAGCACATTTTTGTCACCCACACACACGCTCAGCCACCCCCACCAAACTCTCTTACTTTCGATGTGACACCACTGGACTGTCTACCACCATTACTACCAGCAGGTGGCAGTGTCTAGTTGAGAAGAAAATTAGGCGAGTAGGGAAACAAGGGTTTCTTTTTATAATTTATACCAGTGGGCTCGGGCAGACGTTGTTCTGCCACAGACCACCTTTTATGTAGACCGCATTTTATATGAACCTCATTTTATGTAGACTGCCTTTCGTCTATATGACTCAGAAGACATGGCAAGATCAATTGAACTAAATTAAAGTTTTATAATATAAATAAATACTTGATTCGGGCCATGCGAAAATCAGAATAACAGAAGGGGATAATATGTGATGATTTATGAATGTGAATGAAGCAGGCAGTGTGTGCCATGATAGAGTTACATAACTGTCCGTTCTCTGCGTACCCCTGCGGATAATCGGTTTCATGTTTAGTTAGTTAGTTAGTTTCCGTGAAATAATTCCACTTATCCAATCGGAAATAGTGCCACAAATACAAACTTAACTCATTACATAAAACAGGGAAGAGGCTGGTTGTATAATAATTTATCACTTTGCAAATAATTTTCTCAATTCATCTAATCCAAAACTACTGTAGTCATAATTCCCTACCCGTCGCCAAGCGAAACCAACTCTAGAAACTGAATTAATCATAGTTATACCTCCGTAACACTCAGAGTAATTAATATATAGGTAATATCGAATGCACTGAACATACAAACTGATAAAAGTGTGTTTTGGGCGTGTCGTTGTGTTTGATTGTTTTTATTTTTATTTTTCTTTTATTGTACATCGAAGTTAACCAATGTCTAATTTATGATAACTTAATTTTTTTAGTAAAAATAACATCTTTTTATTATGATGGCTCCTATAACCCACCTTGAATCTATCAATTAGTGCAGATTTTATAATTTACAGCAGCGCATTATAATATTGCGTTTCTTAGTATACAAAACCTATTTTGTGTATTGGCTTTGTTCTTTTTTTGCCGCTTGATTTAATTGCACGTCCTTGTGTTAAATCTGTGAATGTCCTCACTGTATATATTTTGTTTTAAAAGTAATAGGTTATTTATTATTTGATGTATAAATATCATCGTTTGGATCAAAATTGGGATATGTTGTAAGGCTGAAGGGTAAGGAGTTGGCTAAAAGGAAGGTTGAACAGTACCTGGTTAATCTGGTCCTTAAATACGATTAAATTCATTTCAAGCAACTTTTCAATTCTGAATGGTAATCTTTCACTATTGCGATGGTGAGAATACCTAACATTTAAACGTGTGGTAAATGAAACTATTTATTATTTTATATATTTTTGATTAAATGTGAAATAACATATTCATAACATATCACAACAAACGAATTGCAATCTATACAGCACAGGTTTCAGGTGGAAATGCTGTCCTTGTTCCGCCAGTATTTCAATAGGAACTGGCGTCATTGATCCCTTTGGCACTAGTGGCATAGTCGGGACACGCGCCAAACGCGCGCCCAACATTTGTACACGGTTTACATTTATCACACTAGAACGGGTCGTTTCTACGACTGGTTATTGAATTCAACTCTCATTGCAGGCCTCTGGGCTTCCTATCTTACAACACAGATCTCTTCAAGACTCGTGTTCAGTTGTTCACTCCTTCCTCGGCTAAAAAAGACCCAACTTCCAGCATTCTGAAAGATGACATGGTCCTCGAGGAAATTAATTTTCCACGGGGCCTCCTGTATGGAGTTAATGTTAAAATAAATAATTAAAAAACGAAAATTATTTCATTTTTATATATAAAAAATATATATGATGGCTATAAAAAATATAAATGAACCTTTTAACAACTGATTTCTATTAAATTAAGGACACTTTACAATACATCTAAAAAATATTCTTTGTAGTATTTAAGCATAACTCACGAAAAGCAGCAAAGCTTTTAGCTTCTTTAACATCTGTCAGAAATTCATTAAAAATCTTAAATCCTTTAAAATGGAGATTATTTTGGGTTCCCGACAATTTTTTTTTTGGAAGATAAGCAATAATAAGTAAATAAACAATTATTTCGTTGGTCTGTCTGAGATCAAGAGGTCCTAAATATAAATTGACAGTGTTTCTTTCAAATCGGTAAACATCACACGTCTAGGGATTATCTGTTCACCGCCAATAGGATATTTATATATGTAAAGTATTATAGTGTGAATCGTTTCTTGCTTTGATTGAAGCACAGCAGATGTCGTCTTGTTGAGTTTAAATCAAATATTATTATTGTGTCATTATTTTGACACATCGTTTAGTGAGCGATAAAGCTGTTGGGTGGAGTTAGCGAGTCTGCGACTTAATATGAAAATAAACTAAGTCATTAAATAACAGAACATCTGACGCAATTTGCAAAACTTATGACATTACTTTTGCCCCACCTTGTATTATGTATAGTATTTTCCGAGTGGCATATCTTATTGGTGGAAATAAACAAATTTACTTTGTTTGAACCACTTCATTTTTTATAGTAACGGTCACCGTTTCGTTCCTCGTCTATTAGCTTAACATTACAGAATATTGTGTAAGTACATATTACATGGTGTTGAAGTGGAGGCGTGACTAGGGATTAGTGAAGAGTAGGGGAGAAGACAAAATGTATGGTGAATAGGAACGTATAATATAAGAAAATATTGTTAAGATAATATAGTATCTATTGGTACTTGCAAGTTTTTCAGAAAATTAAAATTTATTCCTCACATTTTTATTTTATTTATTTCCATACATACATTACAGTGTCTACCAAATATTTACATTTGTATATGATACATAAATTTAGAACTGTTGTTAATTTGGTGTTTTTTTTATTTATTTTTTTTATGCTGGGTGTGAGGTAGGTTTGAGTAGGTGACACTGTGGTGGGTAATGTTATATGTTTCGTGAACACCTCACTGAGAGAACCTGTGCTGAGTTGTTTACGTGGTTATGATTAAATGGTACATGTATTTATGTGTATTGGTTAAATTTTCTTATATAAAAGTGTAAGTTGGGATTTTAATTTTTTTCTTTTTTTTTTTTTTAATGGTTATTGTACATTGTTATTTAAAGAAAAATGAAAAAAAAAATTTATTTATGTGCATATATATACATACACCCATGTATACACATACATACATAAATACACATATATGCATGCATACACACATATAAGTAAACACATGTATACATACATACATACACATTCATCCATGATTATGATTGGTTTGGTGTTATAATGTTTTGTATAAAATGGATATCTTGTTTTTTGATCCAGGCTGTGATCAGTTATATCTTCTGATTCGAGCTAAAGAAAATGTAATATACATATTGCAAATGAATTACATACTGAAGCTTATTAAAACGATTTTGATATTTTAATAGTGTTATGTAACGCCTTTTATGTTAACCCCTCAGGCTAATTTGTTCGGTTTTGAGCTATTATCCGTACAGTTAATTTGTTCGCTTTTGGAGACAGCTCATAAATAAATCCCTGTTTCTCCCTTAATACCATGGTTAGAAATGTGATATAAACGGTGTTAGATAGAAAAAAACACCCCACTTTATACCTAAATATAAAAGAATCTAGAAGTAAATCATGGAAGTAGTTAAATTTACACCTATATGAAACTAAAGGTTGACACTTTAATTTGAGAAAAAACATTGACGCATATTTTAGTTTTCGGATACCTTCCGAATGATTAAACAACAATATTTTTTTGAATGCCAAAAAGCACTAAAAATAGTATATTAAAGTATAAGTGGATAAACAGGTCTTTAAAACACGCGCGATTTTTCGAGCACGACGGCGTAGCCGAGTGCTCGAAATAAAGCAAGTGTTTTAAAGACCAGTTATCCACGAATACTTTACGCTATTTTTTTTTATTGGTACACTTTGAAAACATAAATATTGATATTATTATTAAAAATTTGGAAATAAGAACTATTAATGAATTCGTGATGTGACATCACAATATCTTGTTGTCATGGAAATGAAAAACACAAACATTAATTTGCAATCTGTCACATAAGATTAATAGTTGACATCACAGTTTTTACTAGTTATTGTGTGTTGTAAAATGAGTTCTAACGTTCATAATTTAAATACCAAAGCAGAATCGCGGTTAATACCTGAAAAATCCAAAGACGTTTATAAAAAAGAATATGAATAGTTGACATTTAGACTTCACATTTTGTTGATTTGTTGATGTTGCCATGATAACTTTAAAAAACGCGCGTTCCATAAAGTGCGATTTACACGCTAGAGCGTACTTTAAATGAGTAAAAAAGGGCACCAATAAAAAAATTATAATTATTCAAAGTATTTTTTTAAATATCGAATCAAATTTTGAAAAAAGAACCCGTGTGGTTTTTGCCACAACCCTTGCAGTAACACAATATACTATCAGTGGGTAGAGGGAAGTAATGGGGTTTGGCAAAGTTATTCTTATGCTTAGATAATTATTATTCACGCTAAATTGGACATTAAAGATCGACTCTTGAGTGATCGTTAAACTAATCGGGTTGAGGTAGCATATTAGGTCCGTGTTTTATGGGGGAGTTTTACGCTTTTATTTTATGTGAAAACGTGGAGTACAATAATACAATTATTAAATTAATATTTTTATACGTTAGTAATTTTTATTAAAACGTTTTAAATTTTTTTTTGTTTTTTGTTTTTGAATATTTATTTCGACGGATACACATTTTTAAACATTTATTAGGCAAAACAACTGTCCCAACTGCTCACAACTACTTGATGCCAGTGAGACAATGCACTCCACAATTGGGGTATGTTGTGAGGCTCGAGGTAGTGAGGAAGGGAAGGAGGTGGGAAGTATATGGCTATTTATATCTGGTTACCAAACATAGCTAAAGCTTTTTCAAGTTTTTTAATTCTGCAGAGCCGGATACTTTCCCAGCTTCCTCATTCCGATCTCTTTCTCCTTCTCACAACCTTCAGCAATAAAACATGGGCCACTTGGGGCTGCCCCAGCCTCACTGGCTCCAGAACGTTGGAAGCAGTTGGGAATTTTGTGCGGTATTCACATTTTTTAAAATGTCACAACATTTCCCAACCAGTAAAAGACAAGGCTCTTAGTATAACGCGACCACCCCCATAAGGGTGCCTTTGTCATGTAGGGGTAGTATAGTTGCTAGTTGAAGGTAGCTACTACCTGAACTTTCTTCCGAGACGCGGAGAGTTGTAAACTTACAAGACTGTATCGCGCCGCAGGGAGACACCGACCAGAGGATGGGAGGCTGTGTTTGTCAAATACTTTGGTCAGGGAACCTCATTGCAAAACCTTTAAGTTTAAGGTTAGTGGGTGACATTGCAAGAATGGGGTTTTAACCACCTCATGTCTCGGAAACTAATTATTATCACTTCGTCACGCAAACAAAACTCTGGTTAAGTTAATAAATAATTCAATTTTTTTTTGAATAACTCTTTTTTCAATTAATTTTGATTATTAAACCCATCTATGCAATGTGTCATTGAAGAAGGACATAATAATAATAAATCTAAACAAAACATGAAACAGTACAAGACACAGAAAAATATAATGGTAGCGGTCTCAACTGGGAATTGAATCTAGGATCTCTGTCTTACCGGGATAATGCCTCTAATCACTCGGCCATTGAGACCTAACTATTAGGTATATATTACCTAATAGTTAGGTTTTGTTTCTGTATAAAAAATATTATACAGAAACAAATCATTTTAACAAGGAGATGTTTAAATGTATCATACAGAGACAAATCATTTTAACAAGAACATGTTTGAACGTATTATACAGAGACAAATCATTTTAACAAGGACATGTTTGAATGTATTATACAAAGATAAATTATTTTTAAAAGGACATGTTTGAACTATTATACAGAGATAAATAATTTTAACAAGGACATGTTTGAATGTATTATACAAAGACAAATAATTTTAACTAGGACAAGTATTTTTGCACACCGATAGTGTCAAAAGTTATTCCAACTAAATTCGTTTAATCGGTTCCGTGCTCGTTTCAGCACGTTGATTAAATTGTCGCTTACGCCCCTTTGCCTTGCCGGTGGCGATATTATTTTACATTAATTACTTGTGAAATAATGCAAATTAATCAAATAAATTAACTTGTGCACACGAAGATTTGAAATGGCGACCTAAGGATTGATGGACGAGAGCCTTACCCCTTGACAACGGAGATGTTAAAAAAAATGTGTTACCATTTAAAACTTTTAAACGATCGCGGCGCCCTCAATTCTTGTGTACCATTAAATGTCAGACTGTACTGCAACTTAATTGCAGTATTCTCGTCATGAAAGATCTGGAGTAGGTACCTCATCGCGCCACACTTGTGCGCCTCTGTTCCAGTTCGTTGTTCAGAACTAAAAATATAACATTACAAGGTTCTGAATAGGCTCCTAGAGAATTGCGAGCCCTTGTGAGTCCCCTGCTAACAGCTGGATGCGCTACAGTCGCTGGGCCGAACCGGGAATTTCACGGTATTAAAACAGAGTTACAATCACTCACAACTATTTTTGTTGTTTGTTTTTGGGGTGTTATGCCGTGTTGCGCTAACTCCTTCTTTAGCCGACGTTTCGGACAGCGTTGCAGTGTCCATCATCAGGGCAGATCCGGTAGATCCGAAGATGTGTAAATTTTTGGTTGGTATACGCTGTCCGAAACGTCGGTTAAAGAAGGAGTTAGCGCAACACGGCATAACACCCCAAAAACAAACAACAAAAATGCTTTTGGCCGTGAGAATCTAAAAACTTACCACTCACAACTATGTTGAACGATGGCCTTAAAACTGTTGCAGTAGTGTATTGATTTCAAAACATTTGAAAAGCAAACTTCTCAAGAACTAAACATTGTACTGGGTATTATTTTTTAATCAATTTTTTTATGTAATCTATGAAGGGTTTGCCGTTTCCCTTTACGTTCCCATTTAAAATGATAGTTTGGTGTAAATATGGTAGACTTAACTAAAGATATAGCTCGACAGATGATAGACAACTTTTGAGGGTTTTTTTAAAGCGAGTGAAAACGGAGCCGTGATCTAACATTAATATGGATAAATGTAGACAGTTCTGTTTAGTAAAATAAAATTAATTTTGTTAAAAAGTTACCACAATTGCCCCCCATACTTCAATTATTATATTAGGTTTGAAACTCCGCTAAGCCCATTGCTGTCTTATTTAGATTTCACTGATTGTATGATAAAGCAGTTTTCTCTATTGATAAGGTAGGACTCTACCCAGTTACTAACGAAACACAGGCTGCTGTCAATGCTTTTTTGTTATTGTCTTCGTTAAAACAATTTTTTTGAAAACAGGTAGCTTTCTTAATAATTACTTTCTGTATTTTGTAAACGAAATAAAGCAGTACTTCGAGAACTAGCGAGAGACCAAGCCGTCCTTTAAACTTGGTAGAAATCAAAAATTGTAGAGTCATCCAGATTTTATTGGTTCCTTTCTAAATAAACTTTTGGGCGAATATAAAAAAAAACGGAGTGTGTGTTTCTTTCTTGAAGTGACCGGAAAAACTAACACGCGTAGTCAGGAATGTTTTTATACAATTAACCTTGTTTTTTTTTTAAGATCACTGCTATTTTTATATCCTCCGGACCTATTTAAATCGATTTCGCCCCAGCTGATACAATACGGTAATGTGTCCAATTCGTTCATGCCCAGAGGGCGGTAGTGTTTTCTGGATAAGTCTTATATATTACAGATTACAATTTTATCATTTCCACACTATCCTTTCCGGGGGATTATGCAGATAAATTTTGAAAATTGGTTAAACGCCATATCAAGTACTTGAATTTAAATTTGTTTTATTTTATTTTATTGATACAGTACATATGGTTATTTTGTGAAATGGCGACTATATTTAAAAATAATGGAAAGATGGTATGTAGTTTTAAGAGCCAAACGCTATTTACATTGCAAATTGCCTTAGTAACAATTTATTATTATTATTTTATTTCTTGCTAGAGCAATCCCGATGAGTTACAAAACTCATTTTAGGATGGGAGGAACTTATAATACATAGATGGGAGCTAATATGTACAATTTTACATAGGATTTTGATATAAAAATTATAAGTAAAAAATTATGAACAGTACAAAAATAGAAAAAAAGAGGTTGAGAAGAACATACAAAAATAATAAGAAACACAGAAATACACACAAAAGTCATAAGCACAAGGCCAAGGTAGGAATTTACAAAAAGGTATATAATATATATCCACTAATACATTGGTAAAAATAGAATATGTTATTATTATATATATAAATATGTATATATATTGGCGGCAGTTGGTTAGTATTGTTTTAGTATTATATAACTTTACAATTGAAAAAGTCCTCCACAACACAGGTGAACTCCTAGCGTGGAGGACAATATACTATACCATTGTAATACAAATATATTTAAGAATAAATAAATAAAAATAAAATATATATATATATATTAAAACATTCATTTTTATGTAAATACAATAGATGTAATAATTGTATAAATGTATTGGTGTGTAAGAAGTTATGTAGTTGTTTTTATGAAAGTGTAAGAAATGATTGTCGAAGGACCTTGAATGATTGAGCAATGACCACTGTACATAAGACAATATTTGTTGTATGGATAAAGGAAGGACTCACCATTAGGAAAAGGCACTTGTATCTTCCTGTCTTCTCCTCACAACAATGTCACTTAACATGAAGCGGATTGCACTATATCGTCGCGAATAATAATGTCGTAAGATAAGGGAGATGAGACCTCGCGCGGATGCGGTTTATTGTTAGCGGTTCGGGTTATTGCAACATACTACTGCCAAAGGGCACATACAAATTAGCAGGAACGGAACGGAAGGTAGGACAAAGGAACAATAATACTATCTCAGTACAGTGGTCGCAGGTATGTGTGTATGTGTGCATGAGATGTGTGTATAAATTAATGTCTATTGCGCTTTGGCGCAACCATGCCCCCCGCCTGGAAGAGGATGAAAGAATCCACTTCCATAAACCATAAGAAGGTCAGTACGCTTTTACGTTAAAACGAACAAAATTGTAGTAACACGCGGTAAAAATAATATTAATTTGTAAAAAAGGTCAGAAAATGTTAATATTTGATGCTATTGTATTAATTTTGTAATAAAATTAATCGGCGGTAAATTTAAATTAAATTAAACAGAATAATGTAGAAAATAAAAGAGAGGGCCATAGATGTACCATCTGATGACCAAGTTGCCAAAGACTATTATTGTGACGGTAAAGGGCAGAGTTTTACTACTGCTCTGCGGTATATGCCGGTGTTTGTTTTGACATCAACAACACGGGTCACTCCGTCCAAACCGGGATATACGTTGACTATTATGCCAATAGGCCATTGAAGAGGCGCAATATTGTCACACTTGATCATTACAATTGTGCCTGCCGTTACCGGGTTTGAACTCGTGTTCCATTTCTGCCGCGATTGTAAAGTATTTAAATATTCCATACGCCAGCGGTTCCAGAAAGTCTGGACGAGATGATCGACGAGATGCTTCCTTTGCAGTAAGTTTACGGACTCGTTGGACAAGTCAGCGGCGGGTAGAGATTTTAACGGCGTAAGTGTTAAAAAATGCGCGGGTGTTAAAGGTAACGGAGCTGAAACATCGGTGACACTAAGTACCGACAGCGGACGTGAGTTTAAAATTGCTTCAATCTGAGAAAGCACTGTCTGCGTCTCTTCGTAAGTCAGCAGAGAGGTGCCTACGATTTTATTTAAATAACTCTTCAGGCATTTAATGTTACTTTCCCAGATTCCACCAAAGTGTGGAGCTTGAGGAGGATTCATTTTCCATTCGATGCGGTTTTCCCGTAGATTATTTGAGAGTTCCTTCTTATAATTACGAGACTCTATTAGATCGAATAAAGAGTTTAAATGAGACTTAGCTCCCACGAAGTTCGTTCCATTATCGGAGTACATTACACTCACAGGACCACGTCTAGATAAAAAACGCTTGAAAGCGTTGAGAAAGACTTCGGTGGAAAGATCTGAAGCGAGTTCGATATGAACCGCACGGGTCACTAGGCAGATAAATATGCAAATGTATGCCTTTTGACTTCGGACCCCCCGACGTCTATAAGGGATTATTTGAAGCGGGCCAGCGTAGTCAACACCTGTGTGTAGAAAAGCTTTGGCTTCGCGGACGCGACAAGCGGGTAAATCTCCCATTATTGGGAATTGTGGTTTAGGCTTAACCTTGAAGCACGTATTGCACCGGTGCACGCGCTTCCGGACCAGATTACGCGAGGAAAGTATCCAGAATCTTTGTCTTAGCAGAGACATGAGTAAAGTGGGACCCGTATGTAAGTTCTTGATATGATAGTAATCTATTATTAAATCGACTACATGATCACGCGCGGGTAATAGAATGGGATGACGACTGTCAAATTCTATTTCAGCGTTTTTTAATCTGCCTCCTACCCTTAGAATACCGTGATGAAGAAACGGATTCAATTTTACAATAGCTCGTCGAACCTTCTTCCCATCATTGACTGCCTTTATATCTTCGGAGAAATGCTCTTGCTGTATTGATTTTATAACAGCTATTTCTGCCGTTAAGATATGACTTAATTCGAATGTTCGCGGTAATTTCTTAATGAAACGAAAAACATAGATTACAATCCGAATTAATTTCGGCCATGAACTAACACTAGAAGCTAGTGCACACAGTAATGGTGGAGCAATTGTTTTGAGGCAGTTATTGTTTTGAACGGACATCAAAACTTTAGTTTTCAGTTCGGGTGGATCAGATACAGATTTCGAATCAAAACGCTGTAAAGGCCAATCATTTTTAGGTAACTGAGCGAATGCGGGGCCATTAAACCATAACGGATGGTCTATGAGTTGAGCGGGGGTAAGACCACGCGACAGGCAGTCGGCGGGATTGTCTTTCCCTTTTATATGATAGAAGCATTCAGCCCCCAGGTGTTTGTGTATTTGTGACACACGATTGGCAACGAAGGTCTGCCATTTAGCAGGCGGTGAATTTATCCACGCTAGAGCAACCGTGCTGTCGCAAAAAGCTAATGTCGTATGAGCTCTTTAATTTGATGCGTAGGTATTACTGACCGTATGCATTAATCGCGCAAGTATTAGTGCTCCACATAGTTCTAATCGCGCAAGTGAAATCGTCTTAGCAGGAGCGACTTTGGATTTGGCACATAATAAACTAATTGTGGTTTTATCAGTATTCGAACAGTAAACATGTAAGTAAATAACACCTCCGAATGCGCGTTCACTTGCGTCTGAAAACCCGATAAGGGTTAGTACACATTGGTGTTCGATTCCTACAAAACGAGGAATTTTAATAGATTGCAGCAATGGCAATTCTTTTTCAAACTGTCGCCAAAGCGTGACAACAGTTCCAGGAGGAGTATCGTCCCAATCAAGCTTGTATTCCCAAAGAGACTTAATTATAAGCTTGGCTAATAATACAACTGGTGCAACGAAACCCATCAAATCCCAAAGACGAGCAATCGTCGAGAGAATGTTTCGTTTAGTACAAATTCTTTCGTTGGAGTTTACAACAAATACGAAATTATCTGAAGCGGGTATCCAATGAAGCCCTAGTATTTTTAGGTTTTCATCAGGATTAAATTCCACATGTTCCTTAACACGACGAGCTGAAGGAATCGTGGACAAAAGATTAGGAGAATTGCTAGAGAACTTTACAAGGTCAAATCCTCCAGAAGCGAACAGCTGAATTAATTCCGTCGATAACTCGGAGGCTTCCTCGACCGACGAACAACTGGTGACGAAATCGTCCATATAGAAAGAGCCATTTTCCATCAAGTTTGCAGCAAGTGGAAAACGAGGTCGTTCATGCGACGCGAGTTGGCGCAGTGTACGCATTGCCGAAAATGGGCTGCAAGACATGCCGAATGTGACGCGATTAAATTCGAACAATTGTAAAGGGTCGCTATTGTTAAATCTATAAAGTATTCGCTGATAACGACGGCATTCTTCTTGCACTACAATTTGAAGATACATTTGTTTTATGTCGGCGGTTATAGCTACTGCAAACAATCGGAACTTAAGTATAATCCGAAACAAATCACCTTGTAAATTCTTTCCGGTATGTAGAATGTCGTTGAGCGAGTAGCCCGAATCGGATTTCATGCTCGCGTCCAGAACCATGCGGATTTTGGTAGTTAATTTGTCCTCGCGAACTACAATATGATGGGGAATGACGTAATGGGGTAAGTCAGAATTATCGACAGGCGAAATGTACCCTTTCTGTAGGTATTCGTGCAATATTTTGTCGTACTCTAATTTTATAGCGGGTTGAGCTATTAATCGGCGTTCGAGAGATCGGAACCGGCGCTCAGCGGCTGGCAACGATTCACCGAGGATAGAAGGACTGTTGCGAAACGGCAACGCAACAATGTAACGACCTGTCGTGTCACGGGAAGTGGTGAGTTTAAAAATGTCTTCACATTCCTGTTCATCAGGCGTTGAAAACTTCTCGTCCGGAATGTCTTCCAATTCAAAGAAGCGCGAAAGGCAAAAGTCATCATTTTTCGCGAACGTACAAAATGATGGTGTGGCGTTTATACTTGGGGTTTCAGTCATCGTTGGAGCAGTGCCTAGGATGAGATATCCCAAAGTAGTTTCGATAGCAGTTGGCTGGCCGGGATAACGTGATATTTTGTTTGCTTTAAAAATGCGAGCAAACATGTCACATCCCAAGATAATATCAATTTCACCGGGCGTGCAGAAAGTATTATCTGCTAAGGGCAAATTGTCAAGATACGACAACGAGGCGCGGTTGACGTTAACAGTAGGCAACTCACTAGTTATAGTTTCTACTACATAAGGTTCAATCATATACGAGTGAGTGTCGTCGTAGCGGGAGTATAATTTTAGACAAGTCATGCCCTTTGTCAAATTTCTTGAGTCGCCTATTCCCGTGACGTACGTGCCTTGCGATGATCGCACCGTGAGATTCAAACGTAAACAGCATTTACGCGTAATAATATCTCTTTGGGAGCCGCTATCTATCAGAGCGCGTATTGTCTGCACCTGGCCCTTAGCATCTCGGGTAGTGCAAATGGCAGTTCCTAAGAGTGCAGTAGTATTTGCTCTAGTAAATGAATTTGTCACGCACAGTGATACCGGGCTTGCAGAATTTGAATCGTCATTATCGACGTCTGCTGGCGACGCGGGAGACGGTATTTGGTCTCGTTGTGGTTTTCGCTGATCAGTTTGTTTGAAATGCAACAAACTGTGGTGGTTGAGAGTGCATTATTTGCACGTACTCTTTGATTTGCACGCTTTTGTGCCGTGCCTAGTACTGAGGCAGTTCACGCAAACTCGTATATTCGATGACTTGATTAAATTAAATCGCTCGCGTGGTTCTAAACCATTAAATTTAGAGCATTGATACAGAGGGTGCGATCCCCTTTGACAACAAAAACAAATTTCGACAGAGTGATTGTCGCCTTTTTCGACATTAATAAATGTCTTTGCGGAATTATTATTATTTGAGCCAAGACGGCTCGACGTAGGTTGTGCAATTTGCGCGCGATTAAGAATTCGTTGCTGTCCTCTCACAAAATCAATTAATTCAGAACTGGACGGGAAACTTTCATCATTCCGAATAGACGATTCGAAAGCCTTCACTGTCTCTATGTCAAGACGTTTAAGGCCCAGTTGTAGAAATATAAATTCTGCGAGATCCTTGATTCGTAACTGTCTCAGTGCGGCAATGTTAGTCGCGTATGTATCTGCAAATTTTTCTAGAGAAGCGGGCGTAACCGAAGTAACTGCAGGTATTTTCAGCAATCGATCAAAGTATGACTCAGCGAGAACGCGTGGATCGTTATATTTGGTGCACAATGCGTCCCATATCACTTGGTAATTTGTACCGGTAGGTGTGATAGTTTTGCAAATATTTAATGCTTTTCCCGTCAACTTGGACATCAGATACTGCATCTTTTCTGAATTATCCAATGAATTATTTAAATGGATAACCGAGATATAAGTCTCATAGAAAAGAGGCCAATTTTCTAATTTTCCGTCAAAGCACGCTATTTCTAAAGGCGGTAATTTAATTTGACGGCGAGGTTTTTCAACTGGATTGGCCAGTATGTTCGCTTCGGTATATTTAATAATGCCGAAAATTTCCTCAAAAGCATTTAATTGAGAATATTCAGCGACTGCTTCTGGATTCAATTCCAGTTCACAATTAACCTTTTCATCTAGAAGCGTTATAAATTCGGACCGAATTCTTTCTAATGTACTTGCGCCTGATAAAAAAGATTGCCGATTGTTAACACTATCAGAAGCCTTCTTCATCTTGTCGAAGACTGATTGCAAACATGCAAAATTAGCGGCCAATTTTGCATTTAAACGTTTCAAGAGTCTTTCGTCCGGTGACGACCCGGACGCGCTTGTAGCCATTTCTGATTCTGGTTATTTTATTATTGAATGCGGTAAAAAATATTATAATAATAATATTTATATAAAATAAATTGATTAATATTAAATTTGTATTCAATAAATTAACTTTTATGCCCGTAGGGTTAACTCAGTGCGGGTGCCGTGAAGGGTTAAGTATAGATAATGCAGGTAGAACAAATTTATCACTTTACGTCTTATTGAAGTATTATTCTTTTTATGTATAATACATCCAATACTGGGATGTATTACAATAAACAAATTATTTATAATGAAATGCGGTTAATTTTAAATGCGGTTGATATAACAATATCGGTATTATTATTAGAAATAGATATCAAATAGCGGTATTGGCATATATTAAATCTATTCTATTTGCGGGTAAATATGTTATTTCCGTTTAAACCATCCAGTAATATCGGATAGGAATATCCAGAAATAAAATGCGGGTAATTATTAATTAATTACGCGGGTATGTAAAACGCAATAACACTCTTATGGTTTATTACCGAAATTACGGAAATTACGGTTCAATATCAGGCTCGTTTGGGCCAACTATGGTGTGTAAGAAGTTATGTAGTTGTTTTTATGAAAGTGTAAGAAATGATTGTCGAAGGACCTTGGATGATTGAGCAATGACCACTGTACATAAGACAATATTTGTTGTATGGATAAAGGAAGGACTCACCATTAGGAAAGGGCACTTGTATCTTCCTGTCTTCTCCTCACAACAATGTCACTTAACATGAAGCGGATTGCACTATATCGTCGCGAATAATAATGTCGTAAGATAAGGGAGATGAGACCTCGCGCGGATGCGGTTTATTGTTAGCGGTTCGGGTTATTGCAACATACTACTGCCAAAGGGCACATAAAAATTAGCAGGAACGGAACGGAAGGTAGGACAAAGGAACAATAATACTATCTCAGTACAGTGGTCGCAGGTATGTGTGTATGTGTGCATGAGATGTGTGTATAAATTAATGTCTATTGCGCTTTGGCGCAACCATGTATAATTGTAAATACATAAAAATGAGTGTTTCTTTATTTGTCCGGTACATGTTCTTATACAATTCATCCCATTTCTTTATTTGTCCGGTACATGTTCTTATACCATTCATACAATTTCTTTATTTGTCCGGTACATGTTCTTATACCATTCATACAATTTCTTTATTTGTCCGGTACATGTTCTTATACAATTCATCCCATTTCTTTATTTGTCCGGTACATGTTCTTATACCATTCATACAATTTCTTTATTTGTCCGGTACATGTTCTTATACCATTCATACAATTTCTTTATTTGTCCCGTACATGTTCTTATACCATTCATCCAATTTTGGTGAAAATTTCTTAAAGGTTTTTTCTTTTCAGTGCAAGGAGTGTTTAGATAGTGGTATGAATGGTAGATGAAGTCGAGGAAGCTCTAGAAAGACGCATTATCTCTGCACTGGGTATCGATTCTCCAATCCAGGGCCTCGGTTCTCGATGAAATCATACCACTCGAACAACGAGTGGTTCGACCCACTCGTTGTTCTAGTGGAATTACTTCGTCAAGAATCGAGGCCCTGGGAGGAGAAACAAAGTCGAATTAAAGTTGACATAATGTAGTTATTTCACAGTAGAAATGTAGATTTCTTGATAACACATGAAGTGAATGGTAGATAAAGTCGGCGATACCCGAGGAAGTCATGAATTAAATAATCACTCGTGGTAAAATGTGACGTAAGTGATTTATTTATTAAGACATACACAGCACAATAAGATACAATTGAGGATATTTTTCGTTATTACATAGTTGTAGTACCTATTACGTATGTCCATAAAATATCATTACGTATTAAAATGATGAATGAAGAACGAGGTGTAAGAAGAATATATAACTTGGAAGTGATTGGTTGAAGAGGACGAGGATGCCCGAGGAAGACATGGCACAATCAAGTGAAACAAGTATTAAATAGTATGCAATAATATTATTTCCGACTCACTGATTCTTGAAACCTTCAAGGCCAATGTTGAAAATGTCAAAACACCTAGAAGAAAAAACATTATGCATAACCATACTTCTTGTCATGCTATACTGAGCCATAATATCCATTCTGCCATATGGAATGAATACAAGGTCGTGGTGTCGATTCTGGCGGTAGTTGGTTTGTTAAAGGGCCAAATTCCCCCTCGATTGGAGGCTTCCGTAGATCGTTTGATGTTCAACATATTATTAAAATAAAATGTTTTTAATATTTCTTTTGTCTACTGATTGTGCAGTTATACTGAGAATACTGTTTGAAATCTTGAAAAAATCGTACTAAAACAAAAATAAAAATAAAACTCCCGAATGCATTTTTTCCATTTTTTTATGTGAAACCTCACAAGAAACCCAACAGCTCCCAAACATCTGGAGCGAGTGAGACTATGGCATCCTCGATTAGGTTGTTTAATAAATTAAAGATAATAGGAAGGTAAATAAGATGGGAAAGAGAAAGGTGGGGACGTACCTGACTATTAAGATCTGGCCGAGAAAGCCATTTTAAGCAATTTTACAATTCTGATTGGTGGTCTTACCCCAGGGTGATACTGGGAGCATCTTTGTCTCTAAAATATGCCGCAAACACGCTTTGTGTACTTTATAAAATATAAATTGTGATACAACACAAATTAATCAAATAAAATTTAGTTGCGCCCACCGGGATTTGAACCCGCGGCCAGAGTCCAGAGCCTTACCCCTTGACCACGGAGGCCGTTAATTGCACCGATTCAAGAAAAATATGTGTACAATTGAAATGGAAACTAGTTTTAAAAAGATAACGGAAATTTATAAAGGAGAACATGAGTTAAAAAAATTGAACAATACCACCACTACACGTAAATTATACCCATTTTAGAAGAGCAAAGTGAAAACTCCTGAAAATTATATTATAAATCTTCTTAACTTATTAACCATAAAAATCTGTGTTAACGATTCAATAAAAAGAGCCAGATTGGTTTAACACTTTATTATTATTTCAGTGGGGGAACTCGTGCTTAGTAATACCGGTGCTACTTACTTCTAGCCATAAAGGCTAGCTAGGTGGCATAGTTTTATGCAAGTCACGGACGGAATCCTTCAGGAAAAGTTACCTCAGTTACTTATTAACCCGGCTTACCCGCGATACAGATAGCTCCAATTTCCGATTGGATGAGTTGGGGAAATTGTGAAGAACGGGGCAGAGAGGTGACTTTTAACTCGGAGACTTATGGGCGATTTAAAGCAAATAGAATCGAATTTATTTGAAATTATGTGATAAGATTTAGAATATATTTTATTGAGGCAGTTACGAGTAAGTCACGGTAAGTTAACAATTAGCCGTGGTAGGGTGTGTGATGAATTGAATACTAACATAAAATAAACGAGACAAACGTACTCCAAAAAAAATTTTTGTTTAGAATATGAGAAGATTTATTGACAGGCAGGCCGTAAACACGTTCCCACGGGAAGGGAGCAGAGATCGATGAAGCAGTCGGGTTTTGAACTTGTGTACGTTGACAGCTCCGAGAAATCGATACAAATCAGAAGTGTTGTGTGAAATTACAGTTAATTAGTGAATTCAGATGGTGTTAGAAAGCTTTCCTGAATATTGAATTAAAGTGAAATATTATTAAACCGGTGTTTGTGTGAAGAAAAAGTGATTGGACTCAGTGAGAATACAATTAATAATAATAATAATTGGATAATTTGTAGAGCGCCGTTTTGTGAAAAAATCACCTCAAGGGCGCTAAGAGTTGGGCGATCGCGATTATAATATAAAATGTGTTAAATTAAACGTGATTTCGTAAATATGTAGTTCAAACTAAATTACTTGTCTTAAAAACATGAAAATAATAATAATAATGATTGCGTTTTAAAACAGAGTGAACGTATTTAGGCAGGAAGTTTTTAATCGGGCTAGGAAGGAATTGATTTGGCGACATGGCATTCTATCCACGGAGACCGAAAACCAGAGAACCAAACAAATCATGAACTCGGGTTCGAATCCTGACAGTGATTAGGTTAAATTAGGGAGGTACAATTTTATTTACAGAGTTATTTAATTACCCTTTTATAGGTGTAGGGAGGGGACCAAAATTGAACAGATTGCAAGGATTTCGCTAAAATGAGGAAAGAAGCCGATAGGGAGGAGATCGAAAATTAAACTGATTTAGCTATATAGTGTAACCAGGTAAGTTTCACACTAGGATTTGGAGGTGACTAACAGAATGAGTTTTTTTATATTATTTATTAAATTCTAGAAGACCTTTTAAAGGACGGATACAGGAACCGAGTTGGCAACGCCTGCAACCCAAATAATTTTCCCATAAAAAGGAACACGCTAGACGAATTGTCAATCAGCTGTGAGTGGGAGACAGGCCAATGACCTTTTCATATATAGGCCGAGAGGCGCGGTGTATAGTCAGTCAAAGGGGAAGTTTTGCTAGCGTATGACCGCCCGAATAGAAAGCGATCGGATGCAACCAGACAGAACAAAATTAATACTTTTCTTCTGTTATTTGACTTTCTAATTTAATACTTTTCATCTATTGTTTGACTTTCTAAGTTACGAATTGGGATGCACAAAAACAAATCTAGAGTCAAAAGAGGGAGATGGTAATCTCCGAAATCCTAAATTTGGCATTTTGAGTAAACCTTGCATATATCTCACATGATAATTGGCTGAATGGGTAGGCACACAACTTATCGATAAAAGCGGGCTAAATGTCGACAAGATCGTCGTGTGTTATATATGTTATTGACCTAGAAAGGGATGTAAATTCCCGACGACGAGGAAGTTACAACGTTTTCTAGAGGTGGCACGTAACTTAGGACCCTACGTGTCACATTTTCGCGACTAGATTCGTGACAAGGGATGTCATGGTTTTCCCCTTCTACACTCAGTAAAGTAGATTATCCTGGAGGTGTATGAGGTTGGGGCAATTCTGAAATTGGTGAGGAGACCTGGTTTTCTTTATTCTGGCGTGAAGGTTGCCGATTTGGAACAAGGGGAGACCCGGCCGGTTGTGATATCCAGACACGCAGATATCGATCGCCTTGCTCAAATTATCATCCATCGGTTTTGTTTGGTAAAGAGGAGGAGCCAATCTTAGCTTGAACAAATTCATTTCCTTTCCTATCCTTCCCCTCCCAAAATATATACATGGATGGCGCCGACAACTAACACCATAAATTTATCGTATGTTTATCACACATATAAAATCTAACACCTTGTTATACTCACATTACCCTACTATAGATAGAATCACGTAGTTAGTTGGGGAGCAGGCGACTTAGAAGATAAGGTTTATGAAATGGCTTTAAAACACAGCGGTAATGGATTCAACTCACTCTATCTCAAAAGAACCGAGGGATACCACACATACATAGATAACTAGGTTTCTAAACCGAGAAACAAAAAACCAACACAACGTTCGGTGAAGCCTTTTTATACGGAACCGTCACGTGAAATAATTACGTTCAAGGCCGTAAAACACGTAGACAAATTATGATGCACACAGTTGAAGGGGTGTGTAATAAAGAGGATAGAAAAGGCTTGTAAAAGGCAGGGAGGAAATTCCTACCCCGGATATATACATAACCAAAGCCTTATGGAAAAGTTACCTATGGGACTTAAAGAAAATTTATCGTAGAAAGAAGAGAAGGAAAAGTTTAAAAAGGGCAGATCATTACAGGTGGCTTTTTTAACTGCAATGTCAGTACCATAAAAGAGTTGTCACTACAACTAACTTATTTATTGTTATCAAGTTTAATTTGAAGAACTCCATTTTAATTTAAATTTTTTATATATTCAATAATATTATTAAATTATAAAAATTATAAAAAGATTTATAAAAACTGTTTATTTTTAAACAAGTTCTGCTATGTAATTATTATTGCGCGTGACAGCTGTTTCGCCTTCTGAAGGCATTATTAAACTGATATGACAATTTTAAGTTTGATAATGCCTTCAGAAGGCGAAACAGCTGTCACGCGTAATAATAATTACACAGCGGAACTTGTTTAAAAATAAACTGTTTTTTATAAATCTAATAATAATATTACGAATTTTATAAAATATATTATGATAAAACTATAGTGACAGATCGAACGATTAGTCATAATAGACCCGATATAGTTTTACATGACAAAATTAAAAAAATAACTTATATCATTGATGTAGCTATTCCAAATTCCTGTAACATTCAAAAATCTGTTAATGAAAAAATAAGAAAATACACAGATTTAGGAAACGAAATAAAAAGAATTTGGCATTCTCAGACTATAAAAATATTACCATTCGTTATTTCGGCTACTGGCATTATACCTAGCTCTCTCATTAAAAATTTAGGCGTATTAGATCTATCAAAAAATTTATATATAAAGATGCAAAAGTCGGTCATTTTGAATACATGTAGGATAACGAAAGATTTTTTAAATATTTATGTTGAGGGATCAGTAGGATTTATAGGCCCTGTTAGAAGTTCTACCGAGCCGAACCCTCTGATATGAAAATATCTGGAGTCGGTGAATTTTTTTTTCCCATTTGATCTCTGGTGAGTTGACATGTTGTTGTTCTTGTATTGTTTTGTATTTATTTTACTTATGTAATGCACTTGCATAGTGTTGATTTACTAGCTGATCATTTGTGGAAAAGTGAGTGGAAGGGTTTAGTTTTTCCTATGGGGAAGATTTAACCCGGACAACAAAATCGGAAGCATAAAAAAATATTAAAAAAAAATACAACTAACTTGTCCCAAACGTTTGGAACGGAACTTCGGCAGTTATTTTTTTGGAGTTTTTTTTTATGTGAAACCGCACAAGAGTCCCAACTTCTCCCAACCGTCTAGAGCGAGTGAGACAATGGCATCCCCAATCGTGGTATTTTGTTAGGCTGAAAGTAGGGGGAAGACAGAAAACAGCGCCCTTGAGGTGATTTTGCATAAAAACGGCGCTATACAAATCTTCCAAATATTAAGGGAATGAGACGGGAAAAAGAAAGGTGCTAAAGTACCTGGCTCTTCAGATTTCGTCACCAAACACGGCCAAACCCATTACGAGCAATGTTTCAATTCTGAATTTTGATTTTACACCAGGGCGGTACTAAGAGTAACTTTACTCTGTAATGGGCCGCAAATATAGTATATTTTAAATGATTGAATGTTATTCAGATTTGGTCACAAAACACGGACAAAGCCATTTTATGCAACGTTTCAATTGTGAATGGTGGTCTTTCACCAAGGCGATATGGTAAAAGTATCTACTACTCTGGATCTTGCCGCAAATATACTAACTAACTAACCATCCAAAATCATTACGCTGTCTTGACAAACAATCCTTGCTTCATTCTCATTCATAGAACGTCTCATATATACCCTTCAGTTTTCCTTAAGGCAAGACCAAACCGCCGCGATCATTTTGCGTCCGCGATGGCGTGCACGGTGAGCGTCCTGTGTGCGTGCAGAACCGTTCACACCAAACTAGCGATCAACTAGCGATCAGCTGGCGTCCGTGGCACTCGTACTTTCGTGTCGGTTGTGTGGTAGGTATATCTCGGAGCGGGAACCATTTAAATAATCATAATCATGTTTGGAGACGAATCTGAAGAAGAATTATTACTTCTAGCGGCTATTGCAGATGATGAAGATAGTAATAATTTTTAAAATAATTTATAAAAGAGGCGTGTTTTTAATGTTTTTGTAGTTTTGTTCACTGATATAATATTGATATTTACTCAAGTATAAACAAATATAAAAATAAATATATTTTTTCTAAAACTTACCACTTAATCCCAATAATTCTCCTATTTCTTTCCAAACATGATACTTCTTTCTATTATTTTTATATTCTGGATGTGAAGTATCATAAAGTAAACGATGCTTGCTAATTTCGTTGATCATTCTCTCTGTATTTGTATCCGACATCATGAGAAATACCACAAACTCAGAGATAATTACGTTGCGTGCAGCGTGCAGATCCTGCAAGCAGCAACTGATCGCGGACGCGAGCGATCGCCGCGTCCAGACGCTGCACAGGACGCCGCGGCCAATCAGAGAACGCTTCGATGTGAACACGTTGCTACAAGTTCATACACAACATCTGATCGCCACCGTGCACGGGATCGCGGACGCGCTTTGATCGCGGCGGTTTGTTCGGGCCTTTACTCTTGACATGTCAAATATACTAAATACCTTATTAATTAAAAATCATAAAAAACGGAATTACAGATTGTATAAAGAATGTAAAAGTTTAGATTCGATTTGGTACTAATAAAAATAAATCCTTATCTCTATTTTCGTTTCGCATCTGACGGCAATCCCAAATTGGGATTCCCAACCAATACGCAATTGTTTATGTGTTTCCCGCTAAGATGCGCTGTGCCATTGATGGCGACAGTTATTAATTGTATTCTCTAATTTACTAATAAATCATGCTTTTATTCATTAAATGGTCAAATTTCTATTCTATTCATATTTATTTAATATATTAACAACTTATTTAGGTGTTAGTCAAGTAATTATACAATAATTGCTTGTTGCGAATTATACTTTCATTTTATGTCAAAATAAAAATAACATTTTACACCAATACTTTGATTGAATTTCATGGTCTAAATTTTTTTACTTACTTGTTTATTTATTTAGAATTAAGAGTGCTATTTACAAACATGAAAGTTTTGAGATTAAATAAGTGAACATGAAAAAGAATATACAGTAGGACGAAATTATTAAAAGAAATACAGAAGAAACAATAACAAAATAACCTTTTATGCAGTGATCACATTAATATAAACACTGCTAAAATGTTTAATCATTACAGATTTATGTTTTAATAGAGGCATATTAAAAACATCGGCTAACATTTCAGAAAATGATCGAAAGTAAAAATTAGATTTTCGTTTTAAGTCTACAGTAGTAGTCGGTCAAAAACTATTGGTTTTGGTTTGCAAATTTTTTTTTTAATTTCTGCGTTGCTTAGTCTCGTTCGGGTATTTTCACGACACTGCACAATATATTTAATATTTTCAGAGTACCCAGAATGGCGACGTTAAATGCACTGAAAAATCCATTAAAATTGCTGACAAAAGAAAGCCAAACCACGGACCATTGCAAATCATCCAACCCATTACAATAGGTACACAGTATATTCACAGTCCTCCTCAGCAAGAATTCCTGCTCCGATGTGGACTGTATGTTGTTGAGATGTTGATAATTTTTATGATTTCTTGATCTTCATGTTTAAGAACTTCATCATGTTTGTTGAGTTCATCATCTTCATGTTTATGGACTTCATCATGTTTGTTTATTTCTTCATCTCCGTAATTATTGAATTTTTTTTTTTTTAATATTTTGCCATTTCTTGATATTTTTTTTACACTTATTTATCTGTTTGGTATTTTAAATGCTGCTGAACATTAAATTCTTAGATGCGTGATGTAAGCTGATTTTAATGAAAACATAGTGACTTTACAAAATACCTTTGGACTCCCTAGGTCTTTAGTCCAAAAAACCGAAGCTAGCAGTCTACAATACAGTGTTTTTTTTACATTAACCCCAAAAAGAAGGGCCTGAGGAAAATTATTATTTTTATAGGGCCTATGTCATCCTTTGGGATGCTGTGTGGAGGTTCTGTTTTCGGGAAAGGAAGGAGAGGAAGTTCTGGGAGTGGATCAGTGTGTTCAAAAGTGACGGACATATAAATATATCCCTCCCACTGCGGCGCGGGCGCAAGGCGATGGGATGAGAGAACAGTTGCAGAAGTCAAAGTTGCTCCCCAAAAGAGCCTCTCCTGATCCGGCACGCCACACAACTAGTGGGCAGGCGCATCCCGAACACACCTCACTCCATGAACCTGGGCACCCCTGCTTAGTTATCAAACGTAGCGAACCACTAATCCAATAAATGGTTAGCGTGGCGGGGCCCAAACCCGCCTCCCAAATTGTACCTACTCTGATGTATGGCAGTGTGGCATGGAACCGGTAGAAGAAGGATGAAAGTAGACTGAACGCTGTAGAAATGAGATCCTTGAGGCGTATGTGTGATAAAACTATGTATGATCGTGTGAATGTGGAGATTTGCAAAGTATGCAAGGCTGATGTAAGTGTAATTAGTGAGATACTTAGATGGTTTGGGAATGTCAAGGGAATGAACGAAGAAAGGAGTTTAAGGAGGATATATTAAAAGAGTGTGTGGCTAGACCGAGATGTTTAGCGGTCCGTTTTTTATGTCAACTTTTGCGGGGAAACTGCGTGATATACTTCAGTGAAATTGATTGTTTGCTCAAGGTAGAATTGAAAATATTTGATAAATTTCACCCGATAAATGAATCATTAAACTTACTCCGGGCGTGCAGATACGCTTAAAATACACAATTCATATTGGTTTATCTGGTAAGCTATTCAGACTTGGCAATTTACAATAGTGAAAGCCATTCCAGGAAAACTTTCACTTTCTAACGGCGTCTTTTCACTTGTGCCACACTGATAGCATCTTCCACTCTAAATGTTGATCGCAACAATGAAACATTTCGTCCCTTCGTCCCTTGGCCCAATGGGCCCATTCCGACCCTGGATAAGGGCCTGCCTGTCTCGGGGCATTACTCACGGAAGACTGACTCAAAGGACCGGGGCTCATCTCAGTCCTGGAATACACGCCCTTAACCCTTCAGGTTTATAAATATTTTTATCAACCAGTCCCAACGACATGGCGAATTTTCTTGGAATTTCGGAATGCTCCCGAATGTTGAAGTTGTCGTTAAAAGAAATACTATTTTAGAAACTAGATTAAATTATCTTTGAAATATTTGCATTTGAAAAAAAAATTGATCTATTTAATTTTTTTTTAATATTAAACATGAAAATGTTAACAAAAAACTTACCAGTACATTTTGACTCGGAACGCCCATAATTTTGAACTAATTCGATACTTATAAAACATAATAATATTCCTTTTGTGTAGGTAATCAGTGATAAAACTGTCACTTCACTTTTAGTGCATATAAAAAAAACTATCAACTGTCAATGAAGAAATGCCGAAATTCGTAATCATGGACTTTCACAATTTAAAAAAAAATGTATCCATGTAATAATGTATACACTAGCTTTTTGCCCGTTGCAGGCAACTAATGGGTAAAAATAATTTGTATTTTGGTGTTGAATGTGGATGAAGCAAAGAGTGTGTTTCGACACTTTTGCTTTTTGCCCGAAACTAATGGGTAAATATTTGGTGCGTGGTGTAATGTTTGAATGTGGATGCAGCGAGAGGCATCTGCCTAATTTTATAATTAAATACATATGCTTGCGTGTAAATGAAGCGGACTGCGTGTCAAAACGTTGCTTTTTCCCCGAAACTAATGGGTAAAAATGTAGTGTGTTATGAAAAGTTTGAATGTGAATAAAGCAAGATGTGTGAGCCAAATTAAATATTTACGATTTGATGTTCGAATGTAAATAAAGTGAATGCTTTCATTTAAATCAAATAGCTGTAGGTACCTGACCCACCCCCCTGAGGCCTGTGAACAAATTTTAAATGAACAAATTGGCCGTCCAATTAAAAACCTTGATCGTTTCCGATTTAAGTAGATATATTAACTGGCAAGCTAGTTATGTAATTAGTTCCATAATTATACCATTCATGGATGATTAGTAACTTTAAAATATCAAAGCGTTGAAGTGTCATCATTTTCATCACGACTTTGGAAAGACATAGAGAGGATTGTGAAATTAGTTCCAGTTCAAAGTAACGCCGGCTGAAGTTCATTCATTCTCGAGGACTGTAAAACGCAGACAGTAGTGACGTTTTGACATCCTGCAAACGACAAAAATTATGCATATTGTTAATTCATTTTTAACTTGGTACAACAAAAAAATCTGCAATAAGAGACAAATGATCAGAAGAAATGTGCAAAATTTACAGAATCGGCGTTAATGGCGATTGTCAAAGTTTCAAATGTAATATCAAATAGCAGTCAGAAATAATTACATAAATTTTGTAATAGATATTACTTGTGGGTTAATAAACCCCTATGTTTAAACATATATATTTAAACATAGGGGGTTTATTAACCATCTACGAACACAGTGCACGATCTTGAGATATGTTATTTGAATATTATAATTAAAGAGTCGCTCATGTTTTCTTGTCTCAAGTGTTAATAGCGTTTTAACTTTTGTATGATATTTCAATTAATGTTTATTTTCTACTGCAATTCTTTTATCGAATCATTTCTTAATCTTTTATCATTACAATTTGGCCCCACTCTGGCTTGCTCCATAAGCAAACGCTCGTTTAATGATTAATTTTGTGAAGATATCCATCGTCAATTACAATAAGTAGACAGTTCAGACGTTTCAGTAGATGAAAGTTGGGCTTTTATTTACGTTATAATAATGACATTAATTAATTAATTATAACATGATAATATTCACCTTAAGAAGATGCCAGAATTCTGCGCTGTCCTTTGTTCAGAATGTCGAGGCTGGTAAATTTGACGGTTTGACGTCCTGTAAACGACAAAAATTATATTAATATATGGTATTATAATTTTAGATTCACTTTTAACTTGGTACAACAAAAATATCTGCAGAGAAACGCTCGTTTAATGATTAATTTTGTGAAGATATCCATCGTCAATTACATCGTCAATTACAGGCTAAAGAAAAGATAATTTAAGAATCTATGTAATCTGAAACTGGAAGCAGGCTGCGTTTTCAAAGAATGCTCTCGGGCGATGATTAAACGTTTGACGTTGCGATTTATTTAACGTCATCCAGCGAGCAAATTCAACTGAAAACTTGTAAAACATTCTGAAAAATTCCCAACTATCATACGTGTACATACCTGTCCAAGAAACTCCATCAAAAACCATCGATGAAATCGCCTAGGAGTATTTTTAACCGAATTTGGAAAAGCGTAGACGACATTTTTTTAGAAGATCCACTTGACCACAACGTCCCGTGAAAGTATCCATTGACAATCGCATACAGTAGAATCCTGCAAATAACGAATGTAATAACATTAGAATATAATTTAGAATATCATTAAGAAAGGGACGCTAGTTTTCTTTTTAATGAATCTACTATATTTCATTTTAAAAGTAATCAAGTTTATTTATAATTTTTAAAGTTGGTAGGTTAGTCTATAGTATGTTATATTCACATTTAACTTGGTACAACAAAAAGATCTGCAGAGAAACGCTCGTTTAATGATTAATTTTGTGAAGATATCCAACGCCGCGGCAAGGCTTATCACCGGAGTATCTAAATACTCCCACATTTCAGAGCATCTCAAAAATCTACACTGGCTCAAATGTCCTGAAAGAATCCAGTTCAAGGTATGCTGGATGGTATTTAAGTCACTTAACGGAATGGCTCCGGCTTACTTATCAGAATTGTGTATTCCAGAAGATTCAAATTCCCGACAGTCAACCCTTAGGTCAGCAACGTCATCAGCTATCGGAAGGTTGAAAGAACCAAAGCGCACACCAGATACTAAGTTCGGTGAGCGTGCTTTCGCCGTGTCAGGACCTAAAGCCTGGAATGGACTGCCACATGATTTGAGAATGATCGCAGACCCGACAGAATTTAGGTCTAAACTTAAAACACACCTTTTCAGACAGTCGTATCCATAATTTCGGAAAACCTCCACTTTCACAGTCGACGGCAATTTAAATTAACAAAATGCAAAAAAAAAAATATATATATATATATTAAAAATAAAATAAATAATAATTCAAAATAAATAAATAAAAATGATAACAACTAACAATTTGCAGGCTTTTTAAGACAGTTAAAATACAGTAAAATTAAAATAATAAAAAATAAAAAAAACTATAGCAGACCTAAGGTCAAGCGATGACCAGTGTTTTTTGATATAGTGTCCTCTGCGTCCAGCTTTATCTTTTATAAGCATAAACTTTTTAAATAAGTGTGTTTGTCGGAAGTGACTTGCCAGGTAAGTATGTTTTGGTATCTTTTCTAAATAATAAATGTAGATCCTAGGAAATAAATTGTACAGCGCCCTTGAGGTGATTTTTCACAAAAACGGTGCTCTAAAAATTATCCAATTATTATTATTATTATTATTATCGTCAATTACATCGTCAATTACAGGCTAAAGAAAAGATAATTTAGGAATTTATGTAATCTGAAACTGGAAGCAGGCTGCGTTTTCAAAGAATGCTCTCGGGCGATGATTAAACGTTTAACGTTGCGATTTATTTAACGTCATCCAGCGAGCAAATTCAACTGAAAACTTGTAAAACATTCTGAAAAATTCCCAACTATCATACGTGTACATACCTGTCCAAGAAACTCCATCAAAAACCATCGATGAAATCGCCTAGGAGTATTTTTAACCGAATTTGGAAAAGCGTAGACGACATTTTTTTAGAAGATCCACTTGACCACAACGTCCCGTGAAAGTATCCATTGACAATCGCATACAGTAGAATCCTGCAAATAACGAATGTAATAACATTAGAATATAATTTAGAATATCATTAAGAAAGGGACGCTAGTTTTCTTTTTAATGAATCTACTATATTTCATTTTAAAAGTAATCAAGTTTATTTATAATTTTTAAAGTTGGTAGGTTAGTCTATAGTATGTTATATTCACATTTAACTTGGTACAACAAAAAGATCTGCAGAGAAACGCTCGTTTAATGATTAATTTTGTGAAGATATCCATCGTCAATTACAATAAACAGAGAGTTGAGACGTTTCAGTAGAAGGGAGTTGGGCTTTTATTTATGTAACAGTAATATTATGAACAAATTGTTATATTACCTTGAGAAAACGACATAATTCTGCGATGTGTAATCGCCAACCGTCATCATCCTCCTTTATTCAGAACGTCGAGGCTTCAAAGCATCATCGTAGAGAAGTTTCAATAACCTACAAATGATATTTGATAAAACTTAGGCATATTGTTAATTCATTTATTAATATATATTATAACATAATATTATGGAAAAAACACGTTACACTCACTTTAACACTGGTGAAGTTCATCTACGATCTCGGATCTACGGATTGGAGATCAGAAAGTCACCATTTTTTTTCGTCGCGATGTTCTTGAATGCATAGATATCCAAAATAATCCAACCAAAGACACACGGAACTTTAGAATAATCTCAACTTGTATCGTATCCACTTCGGCGGACTTTCCAATATTTTGAAATATACAAAAAAACAGACACGCGTAAAAAAGCGGGTCTGAAATCTCAAAAGAACGCCATTTTGTGAAAAAAAGGGCCACGTGTAGACTCTCTTGAGCCAATGTTACCATCATGCAAAGAAAAACATTTCCGCTTAAATTCAACCACTTACCCTATAAATGGGGATATTTCGTACAACTTTTTGTGAAATTTAAAAAAAAAAATCAACGTTACCTGATTAATTCACAGCCAACGCTAGATCAAAATCAATCGTGTTTTTAATTTACGTTCGATTAATGCGAAAAACGCATAATTTTCAAGCGACAGAGGCGCAAGAAAATTTTTTTTAATGGTTTCGCGTTCGGGGTGCGTTCGATACTGAATAAAAACATAAACGGTGAAGGAGAAAAAGTTTTGCAGATCATCCCGATCTATGAAAACGAAACGTTGCGAAAATGCACCAAAATTTGGCCGTTTCGAAACCGCGCGTGTGGCAACACTCGTGATTAACAAAAAATAAATCGCACCACGTGGTTTCGCAATGACCACGTGGTACAATTCCTGATTTTAGAAGCTCCGGCCGCAATCGCCTTTTTGAGAGAGCGGGGCAGTCCTTGCGGCGGAAGCGTGAACCTCGGTACTTTAGTATGGAGCGGCTCGAGAGCTTCCAGTTTCCGCCGCCACATTTCCGCTAATTTTTTCCGACATCTCCCTCCGTACGAATCCGGTAGAGTTTCCCGGAAATATGCACTGACTCGAATGTTCAGTTTTGCCACGCAAAATTCAACTCGAATTCTCTGCCGCCAGAGAGGCGTTTCGGTCGATTTTTGCTTGAACACTGAAACAAATGAAGGGCGACTTTTTCGCTACTTTCACTCCAAAACGAACCTTGAGTTGTTTGAACTTAAGGGGGAGAGTGGTCGATTTTCGCCTAATTTTAAGCGACCAAATAAAAACAAAGAAACTGAGTATTAATATTAATATATTTGATATAAACTGTAAAGAATAATAATTTATCTTTCAAATAACGAACATATCACATATCTACGCATTATAGAAAAATTTAAAAAAAAAATACTTTCATAATGTATTGACACCCCGGTCAGATCTGTCCTTCAGAGGCTATAATGGTATATAATGTTGGTGGATAGTTCCTTCCGAGGCTTGAAGGGTTAAGTATTTCTTTGTTTATTGACCTGGTTCAGTTTTTCGCTGCTATTTTTGGGCTTAATCAAGCTGAATTAATTTGGGGTCCCTTTTCGGTAGAGTTCATCGGTTAAAATGTCTGACGAGGTTTTGTTTGTTCTGTAAATGATTATTGATCATCTTCATAACAAAGTACTTTCACTTTTTAGGATGTCTATTTTACAACTTGTTAATACTTGGTACAACTTCATCTCACGTGTAATAAAACTAATGTTAACACTTTATTCCACCTTATTTTGTTTCGACCAGAAGAAAGGGGTTTGTTCTATTTACATAGTTGATAATTGATCATCTTCGTAAAAAAATTACTCTCACTGTTTAGAATGTACATTTTTCAACTGTAAATACTTTGTGGAACTCCTGAATAACAATGTGTAATGAATAACAAACAACTTTTTAAACTTTATTTGGCTTTGTTTCCTTTCGACAGACAAAACCTAAATTTTAAGTAATTCAATAAAACGATACTAGTAATTTTTACCAAAGGACGTGTCAACAATATTTCAATTTTTGAAACTGGTAATTAGTGGTGGAGCATAGACATATGAATATTAGTAGACCTGCCCTAAGTGATTAAAAGCGTATTATCCCCACTCCCCATACCGGTTCCATTGGAGCCGGCTGTGCTCGCGTATGGCCTCAAGTGAAATTTGAAAACGTGACGACATCATTCTTGTGCGAACTATGGTCGAGGCATCATCGGTTCATTTTACGAAATAAAACGGCAAAATGTTGACTTGTACTATGAAAACTTGTAAAAATAGATGTGAAAAAGAGAATAAACCCAATTGTCGTATTACATTCCATATATAAGCATTGTTTTACTTTATTTTAAGCATATTCACATCGTATAATATAGATCAGTTTTAGAAACATATACTATCACATCGAGAAACGTCTGGACGCGAAACACAAAGCTGGTTGGTTGCTGGGAAGTAAATTATGAACATTTATAAAAGTGTCTTAACTAAATACTTAAACGAAATATTCGACTCTAAAAATATAACCGAATTTTTTTGCCGAATTTGGACTTCGCAAATTTGTTCATAACGTGGCGAGTAATTTGCGCTCCCATGTAAAAATGTCTATTCATTCAAAAGCAAATTTTACTTTTAAGAAGTAAATGGTGATATTATAATGCGAGATGCCTATTTACTGTCAGATTGATTTATTGACGAATCACAGTCAGCCTTACTCCCTTCGTTCTTCAACAGTTGATTTTACCCCTCGCCATTATCTTCTCGTCTATTAATTCCTATGTCTATGTGGTGGAGTTACTTTTGAAGCTGTCATTTTTTAACAAATGACAAGTAGAAACTACGCCATTAATAAAAATGGAACGATACACGCTTCAACAACGCATTGAAATTATTAAAATTCACTTGAGTGAATCAAATGCAAATCATCTTGAGTGATGAGGCCCATTTCCACCTCGGTGGCTTCGTCAACAAGCAAAATTGTCGCATCTGGGGCTCGGAAAACCCAAGAGTTATTGTTGAAATGTCTCTTTATCCTCAACGTGTGACTTTTTGGTGCGGTTTATGGTCCGACGGAGTCATTGGACCTTACTTTTTCGAAAATGAGGCTGGAGCAACAGTTGCGGTGAATGGATTGCGCTATCGAGAGATGATTAATGATTTTTTATGGCCGGAATTGGATGGTATTGATCTGGACAACGTTTACTTTCAACAAGACATTTTACAAAAACCCTATATTAGTACTTATTTTCATTTTAGCAACGAAGTAAAAAAAATAAGTATGTTTGGCTATTTTTCAAGCAATTCTGCGGGAAAGTAAATATTTTTTTAAATATCCAGTACCTACCTAATCAACGAAGCGGTTATATTGATATATGTTGGTTTTCCTGAATAAACAAATAAACACATCAATGAATAAAATTCTTTTTATAGTGACTAAAATACTAAACATCTCTCAACTATTTCAGTGCAGAACAAGAAACAACAAAAAAACTGTCAATAATACTGCCTGCCCTATTTATATTCATGAGATTTTCATAATATTACTTTTCTATTTCTCCAAACTCTTAATACGAACACGAAGAAAAATGATCCTGTGAAAAAAATTACAGAATGCGAATTTCCTTATAAAATATTAGTCTTTCAGAATATATCGAGAGCACGTATTCATTTCATAATGTATATCATGACGGAATGCAACAATAAAAGTGTGCCATCCTCACAAAACATTTGCTTTTGACTGATACTTTAGTTTTTATTTTATTTTTAAAAACGAATAATTTGTCCAGAGTTAAGACAAATTGACAGTATTTCATATCAGTAAGTTTTCTCCGTGAACACGCATGCATATTTGCGTGTATCGTTGTGATTTCTCACGTTAATTTTTGTATCATCTTGCACTTGATATGTCGAGGAATCTATACTTCTGGTTTATATGATGAAAAGGTTACTAGAACTTTATTACCATTGTCAGAGCTAAATCCGACCTTATTTTATCAACTGGGCTATCGACCACCAAGCAATACCTACTCCTGACAATAATCTAAATTTCAACCAGAAAACACACTAGCAATGCATCGATTAGGTTTCCTGCAGAAATAAAAAGTTACGAACTGTGACCGACAGGGGTCCGTCACGAAAACAATAAAAACGCTGACTCATTTTTATACTCGTATCATTATTCTAATGATTATTGCACGACGCACGATTTCCGTTCTCGCTCAGTGAAATAAATATATATCATACATTTTGCCTATGTTTGTTTATTATGTATGAAGACTGCGTCCATTTATTTTACCCAAGAACAGAAAATAAAAAAAATTACTAATTTGTTATCTCTAAATATAAATAGTATATAACAAAGTCGCTACCCGAGTCGGTCTGTGTGTGCGCTTCTTGAGTCCTTCTAAACTAAGCATTATGATAGTTTTCATTTTAATAAACTTCCCTTTTCTACTCCATAAAATCATGTTAAACGTTCCTGGAATTGGTTCCCGACTTATACATTATATTCCGTTAAATATTAAAAAATATCAAACTAAGTTGAGGTATGACTCACCTTTACCGAGAATTTGCCGTAATTTTAACGAGATATATAAAAGTAATTCCATTGATTTGTCAATGTCATCATTTGCCACCTTCAAATGAAACGTTAACAAGACTTAAAGCTCCCTATCGTGTTGTTCTAAAAACTTATTACTGTTATGTAATGTATGTACGAATGTGATGCATATGTGAGTGTGTGTATGTATGTATGCATGTATGTGTGCATATATGTGTGTATACATGCACGTATGTAGGTAAATACATGTACATTATTCTTTACTTACAGTGTTCTTGTTGTAATATACTGTGAAGCATATTATCCACTGTTCTGTCTATAATGTCTTCAATGTTCTGTTTGTCTGTAATTAGTGATAGTATCAACCATGTTAAATGAATGTAATTGTATTTGTGAGAGCTTTGATATGAATCACTGTTGACAAACTAAGAAAAAAAAAGTATATTTATAATCGTTGGAGAAAAGTGGATGTTTTGTAATCAATGGCTAACGCTGGCTAAACCTTGTGAAATACATCATAATAATGTACTACGGAATTGGATATCAAAACATTACCCCAAACCATTTATAATTCCCTGAGCAACACGAGACACGTCAGCTAGTTTTAAAACAAAAGTTAAACAGATTGATATAAATTATTAAGATACATTATTTTCATGTGTCTTGAAACCTGGTAAAACTAGTGCTAACTTTTAACTACCAACAATGAAACTGGAATATTTTAATTTAATTTATTTGTTGAACGCTTTTAAGTATTTACAAACATAATACAAGTTAAAATTTTCGTTATGCAGAAATGTAATGTGTATCAGTACATTTAAAACATATCAGTTGGTACAATAGATACTTATATAGAAATACATATCAATTTCTTTCGCAACTAATTAATATTTTCGATGCAGGAAGCAGAGTTTTTGATTATATCGAAAAGGTCTGTGTATGTATTTGCAGTTCGGTTATATGTGCGCTAGTACACAGAATATTGCAAATTTATTAAGAATTTCTTCAAATTATTGGAAATTCGGTTAAAACGGTATTGCAGGTATTTACGAATGAATTCAGAGGTTTTCTGATAAACTTTTAGTACATTTCACGTTATTCACATTATTCAAAAGATTATAATTCCAAACCAAACATAACCAAAATATAGTAAGTCAAATTAAATATTACACACGTTCTTCAAGAATTATCCTAAAATACATATACTCACATATAAATGTGTGTTTTCATGTTTCAATATATGTCTGTGAAAAAAAAAAAAAAACTTCCTACTACAACACATAAATACCTCTCACACTTAATCACAAACACGTTAACACCTCAGCACAGGTTCACCTAGTGAGGTGTTCACGTAACATACAATATCACCCACATACAGTTTTACCCATATCAACCTATGTTCTTTATTTTTTATACCTTTTTTCTGTACCTTTTTTCTGTACTTTTTTCTCTGTACTACGTAAAATATAAACCACTGTAATCATTTGTAAAATGTGTATTCAAGAATAGACATAAATAAATTTCAAACACGTGTATGTTGTGTGGCACATTATGTTAGAAATCGAAATTTTCCGGTTTACAATAAAATCCAAATAATTGGAATATTTGTGAACGTATCCAAAAACTAAAAATTATTTTGAAGGACAATAAAATATTCTTTCAAACTTTATTAATAGAAATGAACATACTAGACAAATAATGTGTTTAAATATTACTGTCACCTCATTTTTTTGTAGTTTCATAATCAACAAACGTCATCGTAATGGCTGCTTCCGAGTGGCTCAGCTCTCTATTTAATAGGCGATGGATGCAGACGATTCGGCAACCTCCCTGAGGGCCAATCATTTAATTTATCCTTTTCTTTAATGTTGTTAATGATGTTATCATTAGGTACCTACCTATTATGTTTTTTTTATTTTCATCTTAATTTTATTTGTTTTTGTTATAATAATTAATGTTATATGGTAGACTATAATTGCACTACCCTCCTACTAGTCCTGCTACATTAAAAACTTAAATAAAATAACATCTGAGTTATTTAGTTAGTATCTGGGGCACTATTACTAAAAAACAAATATCAGAAATACAAGTGATTCAAAATCGAGCAATAAGGAATATCTACCGTCTACCGTGGGATACACATATCAAAGATATATATTTAAAGACAAACATACTTCCTTTTACGGTTCTACCTAAATACAATATCACTTGTACAATATTACAAATCATACATAGATCCTCACACACTAACATCAAACCAGCATTTAATTCAGACATACACCAGCACAAAACACGGTCCCAAAATCTAATACACCTAGCATCGTCTATCCACACAACAAAATTTGGTATTAACTCATTACAATATATTGCATATAGACAATACAATGCATTACCTAATGAAATAAAGCACTCAGTAACTAACAAAAAAATATTAGTTAAAACGCTTAAAGATTATTTCCTGAAAATGTTTTTAAACCAGTGAATTTTCGCTCGCTTTCATATGTTGGTTTACTATGTTTCATGTGTATAGATGTCTCTCAGTATTTCTAAAATCTCTATTCTTAACAATGTATTTTTCCTTTTTTATTTATTTTTCTTTTCCTTTTCAATATGTTGTATTTTTTTAAAAAGTGTAATATCCTTGTAAAATGTATTCTATGTGTCTGTACTTCCCGTAATGAGTTTTATCTCAACTCATTGGGAATAATGTGTTACTTACCATGTTTTTTGTAATACATTATAAATAAAAAATATAATAAAATAAAAAAAAATATATGAAAATAAATAATAAGAAATTCACAAATTTTTTTCTAAAATTGTTTACGGAACCTTTAATTTCATTTCATCAGTGCTCAACTTCTAGATTAGAATATAAAGCGTTTTTTTTGTCTTTCTTACACCTTTCAGATCATATCTTCTGCCGTAAGAGTAAATGAGACACAACTATTTCTATAAAACCAGTGAAAAAATTATCTTTGGGGGAAATGTCTAATATAAATAGAACGGAGTTATATGCGCCTCTTGATTTATGTGGATTTATATTAAAAAGAAGGTTTTCTTAGGACGGGTTGTTTCAGAGAATTTGAACAATTCATCAAATTTCAACGTTCATTTTCGGGTTCTGTGAAAGACTTATTCAAGTTCTGTTTTTATATCATTGTAGGCTAGTTGCTTGACAAAACTGAAATAAAAACAGAACTTGAAAAAATCTTTCACAGAACTTGAAAATGAACGTTGAAATTTGATGAATTGTTCAGATTCTCCGAAACAACCCGTCCTTAGTGTTTCATAATATCAACGAATATCTAGAAAGTAGCGTTTTCCCAAATATGAAATTCCTTCAAATTGGCAAATTTCTCTTCACGACATTCTAAATGAACACTACAATTATATAAATTAAATTTGTGGGGCCTGAATAAGTGTGGGGGCGGCGAGTGGGTTTAGGGGTGGTAAATTTAGGGGCGGTGAGTTGTGGTAAGTGCGGACGATGTATATTCCCGTCACCGGTTTCGCCTGAATGCTGACGGATGCTTGGAGAAAAAGTGTCGACTCTGTAGTTTCTGTCGTTAGTTAGTTAGGCACAGTGGAAATGGGGCATAAAAAATTAAAAAGAATGAGTTCACGAAAAAAAAGCAAACTGTTTCTAAAAATGCTTTTGGTATGACAAACTAATTTTAAATTTGGGAGGTGGATATGGGTACCGCTGCCCGGGAACAATTTATTGGACAACACCCCCACCATAGGCTGCATAAGTGGTTCGCTTGGTTCATGGGGTGAGGTTTGTCTAGAATTAAAGTTGGTCTAGTTTGTCTTTAATCTAGATTTTTCTTAATTGTCTAGACTTGGCGGTGGATGCGTTTGCCTACCTGCTGCGTGGTCAGATCGGGAGAGACTAGCTGAGTGAGAACGTTTAACCTCTTCTTCCGGAATCTTTCTCGACCCATCGCATGGCACCGCAGTGGGTGAGATTTATTCATACGTCCGTCACTTCTGGATACATTGACCCTCAGATTCCTTTCCACGGTCATTCCTTCCCAGAACGTTATCTCCTTCCTTTTCCATAAAAGACCTCCAACACAGCATCCCCAACATGACATAGGCCATAGTCTCCATCTTCTATTTTCGTCGAACGTCACAGCGGTGATGCCAAAGTCTGGTATCTGTGAGAGAATATTGCGTCAGCGCTTTATTAGCAGCAGACACATACCTGGATGGATGACGAACCTCGTGCTGGCACTGTTGGTGGACTCTTTCGCTGCAGCATCTGGTCCAGTTTCTTCACCACCTAGGATTCTTGCTGAAGAGTCTCCATATTCTTTCTTCGTGTCACCTGTTCCTATACTTCATTTTACTTAACTTAACTTCACTTTTCTAATATTTATATTTTTTGTAATACCTGCATCAACTGTAAAGCGCCCCTGAGGTGATATCTCACAAAATGGGCGCTATAAAAATTATCCAATAAATAATAATAAAAATAATGAAGGATTTTTTTCCTCAGGGCCTCGTGCGTAGAGCTAATAAAAAAATGTAAAAAACTTCCTAACATAGAGAGAATCTCAATGGCTCCTTAGAAGACATGTGTCACGGCCACCGTCTTAATTCATGGCTTCGACAAATATATATATTTTTTTCAAATAAACATTTTTTCTATTACTTACAATAAATAAAAGTCAAGAATTCAGAAAAAAACTTTGCTAAAGTGGCATTTGTTACGATTAGTGTCCAGTTCTAATTAGTTAACTATCTTCTAAATATTTTATTTTATATTTTCTTTTCGTCTAATCATTGATTCAATTTTGTTTTTAAATACGAATACATTACAAAAATGACAAACCCTATTCTGTCATCAGTTCGGCGATATTCCTTTAAGAGTTAGTCAAATAAATAATCATCAATGACGAACGAGAAAGTAAATAAGCAATAAACAGTTATTTGAGTGCATTTAAGATTATATTATTATGTAGCATACACAAATATGTTATTTAGCTTAAGCTAAATAAACGAAAGTACTTTAATAATTTTTCTGTTGTATGTTGAGACGCTCACATTCGCTTAAGTAAAATCGAAGTGTTTTCACAAAAACTTTCTTGTTTAATCTCTAAAAGAAAGGTCGATATTTTTCTCTAAACCCACCCCTCTTAAATGAGAAAAAATACATAAAATATTACAAAAAAACCCTAAAAAATTGTGTTCGCCTTATTCGTTCAAACAAGATAAGCACTCTTGTGGAATTACAAACACCCAATTATTGTTACCGGCAAAATAATAAAATATCCCCCAGCTTCTAATCCTCTTAATTGTGAGATAGAAAATCTGCCACAGACATTAGAAAACCTTTATTAAGCAGCACAAGTAGGTACAAGATAAAGGGCAAGCAGCGCCAGAGGAATAGTGGAGCAAGTCGGGAAAGCTCGCAAAAGTCAAATAGCTATTTTAAGGATAGAAGTTCAATATTTGGCATCTCTCATTACGGCGAACATAAGCCTCTTGGGATTGCTTTGCTTGCCTAAGAAGATTTCTGTATTATTTGACTAAATGTACGGATTTCACGTGTTATACTGGGTAACTAAGTGACTACAGACTTACAGACAAATCCATGATTATTTTATAAAATTAATAAATTAATTACTCCTCTGCTATTTTCTTTTGGAAAATGATTTCTTATATATCTTATGTGCAAATGCGAATGGTAGCAGAAGTTGGGGACGCCCGAGGAAGACATGCCACGATCAAATGAATCCGATACTCGAGTCGGGCCATGTCAAGAGTCAGAATAATAGAAGAGCCTACCCCTATAGGGAAACTGGGTGATGATTATTTAGTTAGTTATTTCCTTGTATTTTAGTATGTAACGACAACGATGATCAAACAATTCAAATGAATCCAGGACCTTCGCGAAGTCCACCAAAACGCGTTAATGAGACCCTGCTTCCTTCGGTCATGTTTAACTGTATCATTCTTCGAATAAAAACTACTATCATTATCTTTATTTTTCTCACCGCACATATTTATTGGCTGCTATCTTTATGTATGATCGCAAGATTACACCCGAACTAAATGCAATCTGGATAGTGCCTTGGATTAATATGTCGTATTTGTATTCAAATGTACGACAGCTCTTGACTTTTCCGCATTCTAGAATGAATATTTTCTATTTTGGAAATAATTCAATGAGTAAAACTTCAAATTGTAACATTTAATCATAAAAAAGAAAGCAAATAATTATCTAAGAATCTATCTAGATTGCATTTATTTCGAGTTGAGAAAAAATTAGTTATTTTTGGTAGTTCTTCTTCGATTATATTATAAGTAAGACATCGGGAATGGATTAATTACTATAAAGCACAATTATTTCAAAAAAGTCTTAGTTAACGTTTTGGAATAACCAACATTCCTGAAACAGTGCCATTTTTATAAAAGAGTAAAAATTTTACAATTAAATTATATGAGACGATCAACCTCAGTGCGTTATATTACAACTACTTAAACGATCAAGAAATCATATTTTTAAAATATCAATATGACGACGTAGGAGGTGTTAAAACAATAACTAAATAGCCACTTTCCTATTAACTAAGCTTACCGATCAGTAAGATGTGATCATATTCATGGAGAAGGGAGTAGACACTATTGAATTGTCTTCTGTATTGTTCTTGCGTGATCCCGGCATAAGTGTGATGAGTTCAATTTCTCCACAGACTAAACCCTCATTCACAACAGAAGCAATATTTTCACAAAGCTTGATGGAAATATAAGGTTCTTAAGTATTATGAGGTTATTCATTACCGGGAAATTCGTGCTTTTCTTAAAAAAAACGAAAATTAAATTAACTTGATCGCAGTGAAAATGCTTAAAGACTTCGTAAGCACCCTGCGTTACGTTTCCGAAATAAATACAGAATTTGCACAAAGTAGGCTATGGCAGTATGAGAGTCCAAGGATATATGGGTTTGGAAGGCCTCGCGTCAGACTTGTTCGTGTGTCGTGTGTGTCTCTGAACAAATAATGTGGGTAACGAGCCTTCTCATTAAATCGCAATAGGCTTTGGGATTACAAGAAGGATAAACAATGATGACAAAGCGGAATTCGAGCGAAACCTACTTTATTTGTGAAGACACGAAATAATGATAGCAATAAGAATTTTTAAATTTTTTTGTACTTATGTTGAAATGACGGAAAATAATCCTAGATAATACGGTACGGTATTTATTTACCGATTATAAATATGGCATTCAACTGAGCATGGTGATATCTTTTGCATATTCCATGTTATTTGTCTGAAACATGGAAAGTAAAAAAACATATAATATTATTATGGTGGTGTGCGTGTATCTGAAATAGACTCATACTCATTTGATCTCACTACTGCTGAAATTAATACAAATAAAATATATTCATATTTTTTAAAGCACATAAATAATTTGACTTATGTGAGGTCGAGGATTTTTATTAATTTCAGTTATTTGTTAATTGAGTTTAAACGAACATACTTACTCTTACGTTTTATTTTGTTTACTGTGGTTCCTATAAACAATTTTGAATAAAACAATTGGTTTAGATTTTAGAGTTTCTGAGAGCCCATTATAATTTTTTATCCCTCTGTAAACTGGTTTGTCCTTTTTTAGTAGGCTGATTTCATTGCATGTCATTGTGTTACGTCTGGGAATATCCTTGTTGTACACAATTTTATTTGATAAGTATTATAACAAATTAAAAGTAACAAATTGTAAATTAGTATGTATTTTATTCATAAATATGATCGCATCCAAGGTCACCATTTACACTGTTAGCCAATTTAGCTCCGTTAACATTCTAGTTACTTCTGAAAATATATCTTATCTAAGTATTATTCTATTATGTATAGAATTTTTTAAGATAACTCATTTTCTTCTGTGTCGTTACACAAGACTCAAAAGATCTTTTGTAATATGGTGATTTCTAGGCAGAACTTACATATCTTTTGCTTTACACGTCGATAATTTTATCTTAACAATAATTTTATGTTTTATCGGTCACCAAACTAAGAACAGCCCGTATTATGGTGTCACACTTTCAGTTTGAAGTAAGTACTTCGTGAACAAATAAGCACTTTATCAAGGCATTATATAGTTGAATTTAAGCATAGATAATCCCATAACTGCTAAATAAATTTGTTTTCTAACTAAGTTTTTTGTATGTTTTAAATTTTTTTTTAAATAATAATTTATGTATTTTTGTACATATAATATATAGAATTATTTGTAATTGACATAATGTTCTTTCAAATGCTGATAGTAAAAACGAATGCTAAAGCATTTGAATAAATCCACAATAAGTGTCAGAGCCTGTGACACTATTGCGCCCTCTATCGGGGTATATTGTGAGGGGATGAAAATGAGAATGAGGAAGGTGAATGAATACCTGGATATTGAAATCTGGACACCACATATGGCTAAAGCCATTTCAAGCAACATTTCATTTCTGAATGCTTGTCTTACACAGCGCGATACTGACATTATCTTTCACTCCAGAACGTGCCGCAAGTATACTAAATATTGTTTTGAATGAATAAATAATGAAATAACACAAATTTTTCAAATCAAATTTACTTGCGCATGCCGGTATTTGAAACGGCAACCTTCGAAAGTCTAGTCGAGAGCCTTATCCCTCGACCACGGGTTTATTTTACAAAAGCATAACGTAATGTTTCATCACTGCCGGTCTGAAAGATAAAGGTACAAATCTAATAAAATAATATTTAAAAAAACATTATTTAGTACCAACAGCCTAAAAACAAATTTTCGACCATGTGAATAAAATTCTACGATTTTTCTGGTCGAGGCTAAATCCAGCAAAACTTTGAGGTGTGTACATACTTTTCTCAGTGGTGCATATCGATTATACGTTCCCTTTCAGGGACCATCCTACATTCAACACCGCTTGAATCCCTCATCTTTCATCCCTTATTCGCTCTGCTCTCAGCCGAGGCGGGAAGGGTGAGAATGTATTAAATTATTGTGTGATAATATTATGTATCTGGGCTGGCTGCGGTTTTGGGGAAATAAATGTTTGTCAATGACAACGGTGATAATAATATATCGTAGTGTTGCGGTGACGGTAATGCTAATGTGTTTGAGGCTGGTGATTTAATGTTTCGTTATGGGTTTGGTTTGTGCTTTCTGCTGATTGATGAAACCCATATCACATCTAAGAATAACTTTGATTGCAACCAAATAGCAAAACTGTGCAAAATGACATCGGAAAGATTAAAACACTATTATTCTTATCGATCTGAACAACAAAACTGATAATAAAATATTACATTATAATATGTATTAAATCGAAGAAAACAATCACTTTGCATTTGACATTTTTTTACACAAAACGTACCTACATTAAAATTTTACATCGTTGAAGTTACCAAAACAAACTAAACCAACGTTTAAAAATAAACTGATTGAACTAAATTCAACTAATTGCAAAAAAAATATCATTTCTTGGTAGAATCAGAAACAAAGTAAATAAAGAAACATGCCAGATAATATACAATACAATTATATCACCACACTTTAATTACTGTTCAAGTATTCTTTTTCTCTGCAATAAAGAGAAAATGAAAAAAATGCAAATACTGCAAAATAAAGCAATGCGAATAATACTTAAGCGCAACATATACACACGGATAAAAGACATGTTAAAGGAGCTGAATATTTTGACGGTGAAGCAAACTGTGTATTTTAATGTACTTATTTTTATACATAAAATTAAATTAGGGATGATGTCTAAGGAACTGAAAAGAAAAATTAATTACAATAACGAGATACACGGACACGGGACGAGAAATTCTAAGTAAATTAGATTGCCAACAAGAAAAAAAACAAGCACCCAAAAATCTCTGATGTACCAGGCCGTTCAACTCTATAACAAAATCCCGAAGGAAATTCCTGTGATAGAAAATATTAAAAAGTTCAAAAATGAATTAATAAATATGTCTATCTCAATTATTAATGTTTCTTTTTTTGTGACTTTATTGAAATATTTAAAGAAAGATTATGTTTGCCAAACAATGTACATGTTTATATGTTTATAAAACTATTAGCACACACGAAGATGTGAACTAACTTAAGATTAATAAATAAATAAATAAATAAACTAACTTTAATGTCGTTTTATAATATTGAACTTTAATTCCTCTTCAATTGATTAAATAAAACACTTATGTTGCTTTTCTTTTCACAGACCAACACAATTGTTTTATTCAATAGATTGAAAAGGAAATAAATTTCAATATTATTTACGTATTTATAAAAGTATCCCCAAAAATTAGGTTATATCGTGAGGCTAAAGGTAGTGGGAAGAGAAGGAGATAGGAAAAAGAAAGGTCGGAGAGGACCCGGTTATTAAGATCTCGTCTCTAAGCATGGCTAAAGCCATTTTGAGCAACGTTTTAATTCTGAATGATGGTCTTAAACCAGTGCGATAATGACAGTATATTTCACTCTGGAACGTGGCGCAAGTATATGTGAGTGTGTATGTATGCGTATGCGCATTGAACAGTTTATTTTATTGACATGACGCTCCTTTTAAATTTGGGCAGCGCATCCGAAAAGCTGTCGATATTAGAGCTTAGACAAATATTATTGAATGTATGATGACCACTGTTAATTGGCGAATTGGATACTGCATTTGTTTTGTTATTGAGCGTGTGGAATAGCCTCAAATATATGATAAAATAAATTAGGAACAGAAGCTTGGTACGGTCGGTGTAAATGTTTAAAATTCTGTGTATGAATGTTAAATCAGCTACTGCTCGTCTTTGTTGCAAAAATTGAACAGTTTACATAATATAACACTCTTGGAGGTTATATCTTTTTAGATTTAAGGTTTATGACGTATCCAAGTACTGAATTAAAACTATAAGGAGATTTTTCAAAACTACTACGTATAACCAATAAAGTAGCATGAGTAAAAATAAATTTGGCTTCTCTTCTCGGAAATTGCAATGTTAAAATATTTTTTCTTTTGCTGTCACATTTTGGAATTCTTTTGTCTACGCTTATAATCTTAAATATTAAGGCGACGCACTACGTCGTGTAATATTTTAAATTGAGCTGCTATCAATAACAACCCTTACGTAAACCGTATCGTATAGCGATAAGGTTTAAATTCCCGCTTAACACCATCCGCCTGTTTTGATTTATGCAAGAAAAAAACATGGCCAAAAAGTGTCTTTTATGTTATTTTGTGGATGTTCAGGCATAATTTTTTTTTTTCAATCATTTTATAAATAAATTGATTTGTCACATTATACAATAAAATCATAATCAAAAATGGGTTCGTTAGTAGGAGATTTTGAACTTTAAAGTAGTTTTCATAGGAATTATACATTTTTTTTATTTCTGGCCTTATAAAAATACTTATCTAAAAAATACTTGATTATTTTAAAGGCCAAGATGTATTCTACTCGCAGTATTTAATTAAAGCATATGAAAAATTTCTAAGCGACCAAATTTTCAAACCAAAAACACATGATTTTTCATTACTACGTATGGCATCGCCTGAAGTTAACAACTATGTAAGGAACATTAGGACCAGTGGCGGTTCTTCCCTTAGGTCAATTGGTTTTTGACCCCCCAAAATTATATGACAAAAATTATAATAAATTATTTGCATAATAATATAGTCTTATTATGAATTTATTTGAAATGTCCGCAAAATAGTGGGGTGAGAACTGCGGCGACGGCGGCGAGTGACGAGCAGTGACATCTCGGTCTCGGAACACGCTCCTTGCATCATTCACATCAATCAATACATCGTCTCATACATACTCTTCTGTTTTTCCGACTCTTGAAATAGTTCATCTCGATCGTGCCATGTCTTTTTAGGGTGTCCCTGACTTCTTATGCCATACATTCTCCTCACACTCCTTTGTTCGTTCATTTGCTCTACATGCCCAAACCATTTAAGCGTCTAAGGAAGTATGTTTACGAAATATGGAAAGGCTGCTAGAGATACTGAAAGAATGGTAAATGCAGAAAACTCCATTAATGGAGGACTGAATGCGGTTGGCACTAACGAAAATATGTCAAAAGAAGCTAAGCTAGCAGTTCTCAATGGAGTACTGGTACCTACCCTGATATATGGCAGTGAGGCATGGAACTAGCAGAAGAAGGACGACAGCAGACTGAATGATGTAAAATGAGATCCCTGAGGTGTATGTGTTGTCAACCAAGTATGATCGTTTGAGAAATGTGGAGGTTCGCAAAGAATGCAAAGCTGATGTAGCGTTATGAGTAAGATTAACAAAGGGACGCTCACATTTGTAAAAGTGACAAATCTGCCATAAATAATATATTGTTTTTAAATTAAAAAGGTTGGAATTCATTCAATAATGAGATCATCAGAGAACCCATTCATTTTGGTATTAATCATTTGGACATTGCAATTTTCTCAAGACAGCTCTAGACTATTCACATAATTAATATCTGCCCACCCCGACAGAGAAACGCTTCGTCTTAGTTGAGAATGAGTGAGAATGATTGGGATGCCATTGTTCCCCGCAAAGATGCACTTCTTCATCTCCCCACGCTCATCTGGCAGCCAGCATCCACCATTCATCTGACCGCATTGCATCACGTCCATTGGGAATTAATATCACCATTAATTGGATTGTCTGGCGCGAATATCTAACTTTCTAAATAAGTGCAAAGTCGTTCAGGTATGCATTACATGTTTTATTATGATGGCTTCAAATAAATTTAAATATTGAGGCAATTGAGATGGCAATTTGATCTGCTTAGGCACTGATTCGCTATAATATTATTATATTATAATATATATAACCAAATATAATAATATATGTGTGCAATATATTCAAAAATAGAATAAAGTTTTTTAAAAAGAGAAGTTGGAGAACGTTTTCAAAAAGAGAAATATATTTTTATTCTTATTCTCTATGCATTTATAGATGTCTCCAAAATGGAGTATTCAGATTTTCAGAAATCTATTTGTTTACATGCTACATGTATAATCGAAAATGATAAATTTTCACGAAGTGAAACGTCTTCATTTCTACATCTATATAGAAGTGAAATAATTGGGTAAGTATATTAAGTAAAATAGTCCTTATTTTGTTGTCGCAATATATCTGAGTAGGCCCCCAGTTATATAAAAAAATCTTAATTTCTGAATCATTATTACAAAATTTTCCTTAAGTATTTTTGTATGTACGTATCAACAATAAATATTGTATATTTGTTATAAGCATTTACTTTGTGGCTCGTCATAATTTACAATAAAAATATATAAATTGGTTTAAGACCTATCTAATTTTAATTACACTCTACCGGTTTCGGAAGCATCCTTCCTTCATCAGGAGATTATTAAAACTAACCTATGATACAAAATATTTATTTATTTATTTGACAATTTGTATAGCGCCGCTTTTGTGAGATATCACCTCAGGGGCGCTTTACAATTGATGCAGGTATTACAAAAAATATAAATAAATATTACCAAAATAAAGTTAAGTTAAGTAAAATGAAGTACAGGAACAGCTGACACGAAGATAGAAGATGAAGACTATTGAATATTGGAGAATATTGATAGATATATACAAAAAAATATAATTTAGGTTTTTATTTTGTAATAAGATATATTATTTTAATTGTCTTTAAAAAACTATTTTTCTAATTTGTGTACCTGATATATTGTACCCTTAATTTCCTCACGCTTACTTAATATGTAAAAAGATATATTATTTTAATCATCTTTAAAAACACACTTTTCTAATTTGTGTACCTATGTTAATATTATGTTTGTATTTATATCATAAGTTTTTGATTATTGTTTAAAAAATCATTAGAACTAAAGGTAAATACTCCTCCCATAAACACGAGCTCCTGGAGCTCAACTTATGGAGTAGTAGAATAATAATATGTAATATTCTTCAAAAACTACTTGTATATTTTTTTAAAAATTCTTCACTTTTATAACTCTTAGTATAAATTCAAACTCGATAACTTATGTAAAACTTATTTATAATCTATGTAAAAGCCCCTATGGGCGTATAACAACAATAAATAAATAAATAAATAAATAAAAAAATGTAATAAAAAAAAAATATAATAATAATAATAAATTGAGTCGGAGGTTGACAAAGGGGGAGGGGTAATTGGGGTAATTTCAGCAATAACAGAGCGGTTTACTGAAGATAATCTAGAATAATTTGGTTTGGTTATTTGGGTATTTATTTAACTTAGATATCTACTTTTTCTCAAAATTGGCATTTTTCAACTACTTTTTACATAAAGATGACTTATCTCAAATGAACAGAATTTTCTTATTATTCATCATGTCTAACAGTCAATTGAATTTGCATTAAAAGATTATCGTAAAATAATGACCCCGATTGATTGGTCACTCAAAACTGTCTCAAGAAAAAAACGTTTTTCTAGATATTTCTCTTTGTGAAAACGCTCAATATTTATTACAAATAAAATTGACCAGTGTAATAGTGGCTTTACTAAAACAAAGTTTCCAGTGTAATCGTAGCTTAACTTAAAAATGTGTTCATGCAAACGCTTTGTAAACCACATAAAATATACATATTTATCAAACCTTTTTTTTATTGGGGCACTAATGACAAAGTTTTTTTCCTTTACGTTTCGCAATATGAGCGTGGAACGCAGTGCGTAAAATCATTAAAATATAAATTATAATTTATTGGCACCTCTTGTAAAGCCAAATGTATGGTTTAGCAGGAACTTATAAAGTGTCTAAATTTATCTAAATTTTTTTTTTATTTTTTTTTTTATTAGTAGCTATATTATACATTTTTATTACATTTTTATAAGAATATATATATATAAAATAGATGTTGATTATATTTATTTATTTATTTTATTTTACGCCCAGAGGGCTTTTACATATTTACATAAAGGCAGTACAACTTAACATGAGAAAAAAATATACACACATACATACATGAAATAAAAATTTAAAGTACAGTGAAAAATAATAACAATAAAGTTACGATAAAAAATACACACATGATATAAAATTACAGTAACAAAAATTTAAAGTACCGTGATCAAAGAATTACAACATTATTGTTTCGGTATTGGTATCGCATAGTACGAAACCGCTGTATCAGGGAATTAGCTATTTAGGAGTTCGGAACTGTTCGATTTTAAAATAAAACGAACAAAAAACAAACAAACAAACCAAATAAACCACAAATTTTAAACCAAATTGAGCACTTAGTGGTTGAGTTAAACTAGGCATCACTGGTGTAATGTTATCATAGCAAAGTTCCTTGTCTTTGCACTAGCAATATTTTCCGTTTATACCGATGGTAGTAGAAAGAAATCTTATAGTCGTAATCATAAAGGTATACTCAATACTCACTAGGTCAGGGCTGCCTAAATGTTCGTTGACGATTTAAATGATATTAATATTTTATGTTAAATTTAAGGCTAACATGAGTACCTTTCCTGACTAAACATTTCTTCACAGAAAAAAAATAGTCGTTACGGGACAACAGATGTGAAGCATTGGAATTGATTTTAATCTTTAACTGGGAGCAGTGCATTTGCTTGTGATGATTTCTTACTTTCACTGTCACAGACACTATCAAAGTCGCTGTCTTATATTTAAAATCATTAAACACTTGCAATTTAAGAAATGAAAACGGAGCTCTGCTAGAAACTACGCTCTTGATTTTAAATTCACGATAAGGGTATAATAGAATAAACGACAATTGAGACGGAGAGAAGAGAGTCTTGCGGGAAGGAGCCGGCGAGTCATGAGACTAGCCGAATAAAGCGTCATTCCGTCACGCCACACAAGAATCAGCCTTCCCCGCGCAGAGTTTTGGCGGCCGGACGAAAAGAGCACACGAGTCCCGAGTCTGACCGAATAAGGCGTCGTCTTGTCTTGCCACGTTTCCGACGCAAGAGGCGATTTTACTACTCGTATCAACGTCAAAAGATGCTACACGTCAAAATCTACACAAAAAAAAGTAATTGAGATAAAAATTGAATTGTCATCGATACAAAAATAATAAAATGGCAAAATTGCAGCTTTACCTATTTTACAATGTTGTTTGTGAAAGCTTCTTCGTGTTATTATAAATAACAGTCAACCAAAAGAAAATCGAAATTGTATGGAAGAACAGATCACATACTGATATGAAATTTATCTTATTTACATTCAACATACTCTTTTCCCGATCGTCGTCCCCATCTCTTCGCTTCTTATTTTGTTTCATAGAGTTGAATCAAATAATAATCCGACAAATCTTGAATGTCTTCTATTTATAGCTTTTATGTCATAGTAAAAGAGGACTGAATACTTTTGGGTAGTTGTTGAATGAAAAATGTTTTTTTTCGTATTGTCTTTAAAGATTTTTAGGGATTTTTTTCAGAAAAAAAATTAAAATAATTGATTTCAAAAGTTAGAAAATAATTCTTTGTTTTTTAAATAGTTAATCATCATAACGTTATGTATTCAAAGTCGGTGGCGGAGTTGACATAGCGTTTGGATTCCACCCAGGCGTAGTGTGTTTAATTCCTCGGCTGGCTAAGTCCTCCATCATAACACAAGCAACATTTTTCGCTTACTGTGGTGGTAGTAGGAGATTTTGTCAGGTTATTCGTAACCCGGGAATGTTTGTCTTTCTTAAAAAAAAAATAAAAAATGAATTGATATTAAATTTTGTCGTGTGTCAATGTAAAGTAACAAATTTTCCTTAACATATTATAGAACATTAAGGATTAAATAATAAATATTAGATATTATTAACATATTTTCTATGTATGAAATTATGTTTTCTAAAACGTGATTATATAAATATATCACGAATACCAACGATTTCGATTGATATGTTTCAATTCAATAGTAGTCTTCTACAAGGTTTTTACTGAGAGTATTAATTATTTTTATGTGAGTACCGCACAAGAGTCCCAACTACTCTCCGCCATTTGGATCCAGTGAGATTATGGCATTCGTTATTAGGGTACGTTATGAGGCTAAAGGGAGTAGAGAGGGGAAAGAGAAGTAGAAGATGAAGGTTGGTAGGTACTTGGCTATTCAGATCTGGTCACCAAACACAGCTAAAACTATTTAAAACGACGTCTTGTCACACATATTCAATATATAATTTTAAATGAAATTGTGATACAACACAGATTAAATAAATATGAAAAAAAATACACACCGCGATTTATACCCGCGACCTCAAAATTCGTAGTCGAGAGCCTTACCCTTCCACCACGAAGGCTGACTATCACTATAAACAATATGACAACACTTTGAGGATCACGGCCTCGAAGATTATACATATTTACGTAGCAACTAATCCTGACATCGGTGCGAAGGGTGTCAGCACCACTTTTGATTCCACCTGTTAAAATTCCCATCACGATCCTTTACAGTAATTCAAAACTTGTCTGAAATACGGCTGCCACCCCAAATAATAATAAAAATTTATAATTATTGCTATTTGTATTCCAAACGGTGCAAATCAACATGGGATATTATGCAGTCTGGTCACAAAAGCCGAACCCTAGGCAAAATTGAGTAGGCCATCGTTTGTACAATGCGTAAAATGTGAAATTCAAAAACACAATCATGTACACGTCTCCAATTATGAAATGGCGTAGTGATATTTTAATGGTGGTTATTTTTGTTAATTTATGTGATTAAAAAACGTATGAATGGATTAAATCCGACGAAAAATAACACAAATTATAATAATATACAATCAATTATTACTAATTAGAATAATTAGATTAATTAGAACTACGCTAACAAAGTTTAATTGCCATCATCCAAATTTAGCTATAGAACGAATTGATTAACCTAGAAATTTAGGAGGTAGAGGTATAGTCAAAATAACTTCTTTGAAACACAATCAGGTAGAAATGATAAGAACTTTTTTTTCCATAGGAAAGCTCATAGCTCAGAAAGGCACAAAATAATTTGCAAGGCAGATAGAAACATTACACCTTAAAATTTATACGACGTGAATGCCGACATTTTTATAAATTCCAACCAGGAATTATTAAATTCCAGGTTAAATAAAATTTTACACGCAAAACACTTCAATTATCTCAACCAAACGTATGCTGACAAATTTTCGTCAAACAAATGGTTGAGTATTGGAGAGTTTAGCGCAGAAATAGAAGGATTTATGTTTGCCATTCAGGATAGAGTCATTAATACTAAAATTTATAGGAAGCGTATAATCAAAGATACAAATCAAATTGATGATTTATGTTGAAAATGTTTGGCTTTTTCGGAAACTATAGAACATATTATATCGGGATTTTCTATATTAGCACCGTCCGAGTATACGTTTAGGCACAATCAAGTTTAAAAAATAATTCACCAAAGTTTGGTAATTAAACATAACTTGATTGACTGCCGTAATATAATACCATATTATGAATACGAACCAAATTCATTTTTAGAAAACGAATTTAAAAAATTATATTATGATAAAACTATACTTACAGACCGAACGATTTTTTATCAGTATGGCTGTAAGAGTCTTGTGATTTTAGGACGTATTATAAACGTTGAATCTTTTAAAATTAATTTTCTAGATTCTTATTAACCATGGAGTGGGTATTATTTAAATTTACTTAATTTATCTCTATTTATTTTTATATAAAGAGAACGATGTTCACAATTTTTACCTCGTGTGGGTCTTAAAATTATTAGCTGGCTCAGAGGCAAACGAAAAACCATAGAAAACCTTTCTTAGGAGGAGACGGCCGTTTGTCAACATGGAACAGAGCAGCTTTTAGTGACCACGATATATGAAGTCCTGCATTTGTGGTGTAAGGATATATCTAAATTGTTATGCAAAACGTTGGAAATCAACACGGGACATTAATTACACGGTATATTTACCAATGGAATGATCGGTATCATACCATATTATGAAATTATTACCATTCCTCAAAATATATATACCAAAATATTTAAAACTGCTTTATGCAGTTTAAAGCCAATGAATTCACCGTCCATCCCTTATTTTCAGGTTCTATAAATATGGCACATTATGACAAGCGATCTATCAACACGTTTTTGCAAAATGGCAAAATATGCCAATATATCACTTCAGTGGTTAAAAGAACCCGCGAGTTGGGATTACGGAGGCAATATTTAATTTCGTTAAATGTGAATTTGAAAGTAAAGTCAAATGGATATCAATTTGGTGATAAAAATTAGTTTTGACGAGCTTTAGAAAGATCCAATTTTATTCTAATACACATGCCATTATTTTTCATCGATTATGCATGAGTAAATTTGAATTACTAGCTTTTGTTTGCCAAAAAATTTATTCCATTATTATTATTACATTAAATACTTAAAATTGCGGACACTTGGGACGAGTTGTTTCGGAGAATTTGAACAATTCATCAAATTTCAACGTTCATTTACGGGTTCTGTGAAAGTCCTATTAAAATTCTGTTATTATATCATTATAAGCTAGTTGCTTGACAGAACTAAAATAAAAACAGAACATAAAAATATCTTTCACAGAACTTGAAAATTAACTTTCAAATTTGAAGAATTGTTCAAGTTCTCCGAAACAACCCGTACTTAGGATGGGACTAGGACTTTCACTGAACCCGAAAATGAACGTTGAAATTCGATGAATATTTATTTATTTGACAATTTGTGTAGCGCCGCTTTTGTGAGATATCACCCCAGGGGCGCTTTTCAGTTGATGCAGGTATTACAAAAAATATAAATATTACAAAAATAAAGTGAATTTAAGTTAAGTAAAATGATGTACAGGAACAGGTGACACGAAGATAGAAGATGGAGACTCTGCAGCAAGAATTCTAGGTGGTGAGGAAACTGGTCCAGCTGCTGCAGCAAAAGAGTCCACCGCGTCCACCAACAGTGCCAGCACGAGGATCGTCATCTGTCCAGGTGTGTGTCTGCTGCTAATACTTAGAATACGAATACGAATATTTAGTTGTATATTACCAAATCATCCATCTGTGAACATTTATAATTGGTCTGTTTTTTTTCCATCCTCCTTTGTATATTAAATTTATATTAAAACTGTTTATGTTCCTTGAAACAAACAAATAAATTCTTCGAAACAACCCGTCCAAAGTTCTAATATTGACAATGACAATTAAAATAATTTTCTCTCAGTGTTAGATTACAGGTAGGTACTTTATATCTCGTTTTACACCTGCATACAACACCACTGTATTTGGAGATAATATTGTTGTAATGTTCTTAATTCAAAATATTTTGTCTCTCGTCCTACCTCTCACCCATCACTGCTCGTGCGCACGGTATTTCACTCGTTGCCTTCTGCAGAAACAAAACTATCGCCGTTACTATAAAGGTCCACTTTTTTGTGAGTTTCGCGCGTTCCAATAAATAACCCGCTCTTTTGCAAATGAAAGCTGTAAAGTTTAACTGGATGAGAAGAGAATTGTGCTTCAAAATTCTCTGGAGAGTTCTATCCCTTTGCCTTGATACATATTTTCTCTTTGGTGCAGTAGTCACTGATACACAAACTCTCTCATTCGTGCAGTAGTCAGTCATACACAAACTTTCTTCTTGGTCCAGTAGTCAATGATACACAATCCACGTCATTCGATTATTCGTAATTACACCAAAATTACAAATTACAAATGCGACAGAAATTTTACTACGTAACTTGTTTTTTTTATAATAAAATAAACATATTATTAAAAGACTTAACCTACTTTTATTCAGATTTAGAACTACAAAATATCGCAAATTGTTTTCCTTTGACGAGTTTTTAGATGGTTTAAAAATATATGTATACACTTAAAGCAGACATTTTTAGCATGTCTGGTATTTTTATACCTTTTGGCAAGTGTAATAAAATCTAGGTATGTACTTTCTTCGAAAATAGTTATCTATTTATTTGAATGAGTTTCATTCTAGTGATGGTTGGTACTACTCCAAAATAAAGGATTTGTTTGGATAATATGATTATTTGAGGACCAAAAGTGAAGATTGGATTTGGAATTTTAGAGATTTGTCGTAACGATACAGAAGATTTAGGAAAAAAAAATACTAAGTTCGCTGATCCAAAAAAAAAATTATTTTGAGGGGTTCTAGGACAGTGAAATCGATAACTTTACGATAGACGTAACTGCCGATGATTTCTAGAGCATGGTCGCGCTGTTGATACTAAGACCGATACTGATAACGTAATAAAACGTAAATCGACACACGCTAACAACACTGGATGGATCTATGAATTGACATCCCGAAATGTCAAACATCATTCAGTTATATAAGAATATTAATAAATTGACAATGTTGAATTGAAAATCTAAATATGCAATGGTTCGCAACGATTTACTTGTTGACACTACAAAGTGGTTAATTTGTTAATGAGGTCTTTATTCACAACAAAAATTTCGTTCATGCAAGCCCGAACCAATGTTACGTCATTGGCCCGATCGAATTCTTTCAATTCTAAGAACTTCGTTAGTTCACCTCCGTTCGTGAATAAGCCATTATTTTCGGTAACGAACAACATTGCTAGTTAATTGAATCTTATGTTATTCTATGGCAGCTGTCCTATAATGTATCTGTCGTCGGTCGGAATATTTCTTATTAATCCTTGACCGTGCTCGCAAATATCGCTAACAGACCATAGATGAGAAATTTATTTAATATCCTACGGACATAGGGCGTTATCTATCGTCTGTAATGGACCTCGTAATATGTTAAGATGAAATTGAAAAACATTATTTTGTGATTATATAAATAAACATTGTTTTGTGATCTTCATCTTTTGTGATGAAGGTCATCAAAAACAAAAACAAACGAAATTATGAGGGGCCGAAAACACGCGATTCGAATTCTGGTGACATATCCCTTATTTTCTATTATCTCAACAATGATAACAAAATCAACAGTAGGCAAAACAATAATGGATACATAATGCTTCCCATTTTACGCCCAGCTGTCGAAATTAAGGAGACTGGGAGGCAATTTATCGAAAATCCATAGATTCAGAAAACATTCCGTAAAATAGGTTCGATTTAAATATCTTTTTCTCGGATGCTGCAAGTTCAAATTGTAAAAATTGGTATATTATTCGAATACTCGAACGTTACTTGTCGATTTGTTGCCATATTCGAATTTCAAAGCAAGTTATAGACAGTAATTTTTAGAATAGTAATCAAAATGTGCTTACTTTTTTATACAGATGTTGATGAGAATTTGAAGTGCTTTTTGGAACATACCTGGAACAAAGAGAAATTAAATATATAAAATACATTTTTTTCAAAATACATACAGATAGTTTTGTGGTGAGAAATATTTGAAAATTTCCTCGTCTAAAGACAAACATATATAATGTTACAAAAATACATACATTATATGGTATTCCTACCTATTGACACGTTAAGTAAAATTTAGATAAATCTGTGACCAGACATTATTTATTATTCATTAACGCCCTATCGGGCTTTTACAGATGGAATTGACAATTTATGTATGAAAATGTAACATAATACATGGATAATTGCATAACTATATACAAAAAATAAAAATCAAATGTTAATACTATGATTAACATCAAATCCAAATAATAACACCTAATATTTTAAATAAAGCAAAATATAAAGTAAGTGTGTACATTGTACATTCGTATATGCATATCATTAATAAATTATATTATTATTATTACAATAAATTATACACAAATTCAGCAAAGACAGAGTGTGGTAAAAGAAACATAGGCCATGAGGGTGTACACATATATAATCTCCTTCCTGATAGCCTGACAACCGTAAATAGAATAAATATATTTAAGAAAAAACTGTTTGCCCTCAAGATCAATGAGCAAAACCAAAATGCTCTTACTTAAGAAAAATATGTTACTTAGGTAGTAAACCATAATTATTTATATAAATATTATTTTTGTTTTTAATCAATGTACACTTAAGTTAACAAAGCGAAATATGTATTTCTTTTAACTTAATAAATAACTAAAAAAAAATTATGTTTGTTGCAAACCAGTAAGACTGAAAACAGGAAAATAATTTACTCGTAAGGTAAATAAAAAAGAAATATATATAATTTACTGATATGTATTGTAAAACAAATGTTAACAGAAGAAGAAAAATAATGTCTGTTGTATCTATAGAAAAAAAACTAATAAGCAATTGCAAAATACCAACGCCGTAATTAATATCGAATTTAAATAATAGTACTTGAAATGGTAAAGTAAATCAAAGTATAATATACATATCAAGTATGACCGTAGTATATGAGTATATTCTCCATCTACATTAGTTACGAGTAAAGTAATACACATTTTTAAAATTACCAGAATTTGAACAATGCTTCAAATTTCAAAGTTAATTTTCAAGTTCTGTGAAAGATTTTTTGTTATTATTTCAGTTCTGCCAAGCAACTAGCCTATAATGATAATATAACAGAATTTCAAAGGACTTTCACAGAACCTAAAAATGAACGTTGAAATTTGATGAATTTTCAAATTCTCTGAAACAATCCGTCCTTAATAATTTAACCGCAATTTCTGATTACCTTTTATTTATTTAATGATTTATAAACGCCCTATGTCAAATGCTCTTTTCTTGTAAAAGCCCATTTCATAAGGAAATTGACATTTTATTAATGTGAGTATATATATTTAAACAAAGATTTTTTTACTGTATTATATCTATTTCTAAATGTCTTTCAAAACTTTTTTTTTTCCTTTATTGATTGATCCTTCCTACGCAGAAACTGGAGTCAACAACTCTACGAACCCTGCCAAATCCCAATTAGATGAGACCGACAAGCGCCAGCTTATATAGAAGAGGAGAATTAAAAAATCAAAAGCAGTGATAACTAATTGTATGCATTATTTTAGTTAACATTATTGATTAAACTCTGTAAATTGATATATTATTAAAAAAAATAAAATTGCGTGTATTTACTGCTCTAATGTCATCGAATCTCATAGAAATGCGTGTTTACCCGCGAGTGTGTACGTAGTTACCATTGAAAGTTTAAAGAAGCATCATTCATTCATCAGCCGAGTTTTGGAGATCAGATGTCGGAAAGAAGGTTAATTTCTGCTTCCAAGATTGACATTAATTCATTCCCAAAAACAAATGTGGTATTCAAATAGATGTATTTATTTATATATACGCCTAAAAAGGCTTTTACATAAAAGTGATAAATGATGCAGTCTACATAGGAGAATATCTGTATTATACAGGAGATACTGACAGTAAATACAGAGTTTTCCAATAAGAGGTGTTATTTTGAATAGCCCACTATTTCGGTAGATGTTACTTTAAAAGCTGTCATTTTTTTGACATTTGACAAGTAGAAACTACGCCATTAATAAAAATGGAAAGATACACGCTTCAACAAAGCATTGAAATTATTAAAATTCACTATAAAAATGGTGAAAATTTGGCAAAGACGGTTCGTAAAACTCGAACATTTTTGGGTCGTCGTGAAGCACTTTGTTGGACCGCAATACAAAAATTGGTGGAAAAATTCGAGTTGTTGGGACAATTTAATGATGTGAAGAATAAAACCCGTGCACGTCGCTCAAGAACAGCCGAGCATATTGCTGCCATAGCCGAAAGTGTTGACGAAAACCCAGGTTTATCCATTCCTCGCCGTTCTTTGGAATTAGGCATTCCACAAACGTCATTACACCGTATTTTGCAAAAAGATTTGTATTTTAAGGCTTATAATGTTCAGTTAACACAAGAACTCAAGATTATCAACAACGTCGTGTCTTTGCTGATTGGGTCCTTGAAATGCGTGAAAATGATCCGGAATTCCATCTTGAGTGATGAGTCCCATTTCCACCTCGGTGGCTACGTCAACAAGCAAAATTGTCGCATCTGGGGCTCGGAAAACCCAAGAGTTATTGTTGAAAAACCTCTCTATCCTCAACGTGTGACTGTTTGGTGTGGTTTATGGTCCGGCGGAGTCATTGGACTTTAGTTTTTCGAAAATGAGGCTGGAGCAACAGTTACGGTGAATGGATTGCGCTATCGAGAGATGATTAATGATTTTTTATGGCCGAAATTGGATGTTATTGATCTGGACAACGTTTACTTTCAACAAGAAGGCTCTACGTGCCACACAAGCAACGAAACCATTGATCTTTTACAGAAAAATATCAAAATAACATCTCTTATTGGAAAACCCTGTATATATAATCCACTGTAAAGTAGGTACAAAGTACACAGTTGTAAAATTGTGATTACAAGTATAATGAGAAAATATAAAAAAACTAAATATGAAGCAATATTAGTAAAACGTAAGAGTAAAATGAAGTAAAAAAGAAATTACAACAACACTACATATAAGACAAATCATTAAAACTAATTTACCAACCCTACTCTAATTTGTAGGATTCGACAAAGTGTTGGTATAGATTATGCTTAATTCTATAAATGGAGTCAATTTATAAATCAATAACACCCCCATTAGGGTGGTTACAAGGTATAAGGTGAAAAAATATTTTCGTCCTAATGCCGGCCTGACCCCCCTAAAATTTACCATTTGTCTAGAAAATAAGATTTAGAAAGTTTTAGCTCAATTGGATAATGTTAACCCGTGCCTCATCGAGATTAAATATGAAAAATCGATTTTTTGCAAAAAAAAAAACTTAATTTAATCACTTTTGATCAAATTTTGTTTCCTATGAACATTATACATTATTAAACAATATTATAAATAACATCATATTTAATAAAATAATATAATAAAACATAAAACAAACATTTTTTCAACCTTCCTTTGAAGGTTGAAAAAGGGAAGTTGTAATTTTTTGGGAGAAAGCTAAGATACCAAGCAAACACTTTGAAGATTGTGTTATAAAGCTTGAAAAACTGTACGAAGAGTGGAGAAAACTACAAAAAATGCTAACAGATCTTAAAGCACAGCTCAAAATAAAAAAAAGTAGAAGCTTTCAAGTCACCCCTTGATGACCTTTTTGATATTGCTCATCAGGATACATTAAAAAACAGTGTTGAAGAAGACAAGCAGTTTTTGTTACTCCAGAGAAAAAAAGGACGTCCTGGCTGCATGGGAGGCGTTGACATGAATTTAGTAAAAGCACAACAGAGAAAAAAGACATGCAGCTGAGATGGAGAGATTGGAAAAATCACAAAAAAGTAGGTTAGTAGAGTTTTTCTCTCTTTTTTCACGTTTTCCCTATCCTTTTTCTCTTGAGATTATTTGACTTGATGCCTATTCCGTGAGAGCTTTGCTGCTTGTTACCGCTTAATGAGTTTTTTCGTTTTTTTTAGAAGATGTAAATTTAATTGCACAGCTGGAATCTTCAACAAGCAGCACATCAGAAGAAGAGGAACAAGAAGAGATGGAGGTGAATTTTCCCGACACAGAGGAAGGAGATCCAGAAATAAAGAAAAATAAGTACGCTAGGGGAAGTGTAGAGATTATTACCGAAGAATTGGCTTTATTGTTAGATAGATGTAGTATTTCAGATAGAGACGCATTTCGAATAATATCAGCTACTGCAGAGGCGTTAGGTTTTGACTCACAGAATTTAATTGTATGTAGAAGAGTAATACGACTTCGCAGACAGCTATTCCGAAAAGAAAAACTGAGCTTATCAAACATAGATTCAAAAATTCCGATTTAGAAGGAGCTGCTGTGCACTGGGACGGAAAATTACTTCTAGATATTTTGAGTAAGGAAAATGTAGAAAGGGTAGCGGTTTTGATTAGTTGTGGGGATGAAGAACAGTTGATAAGAGTTCCTCAGCTTGAAAATGGTACGGGAATTACTCAGGCAAAAGCTGTATTTTCAGCAGTTGAAGAGTGGGGGGTAGTTGAGAAAATCCAGGCAATGTGTTTTGATACCACTGCGGTAAATACTGGTCGCTTCAACGGAACCTGCGTTTTGTTTGAGCAATTATTAGAGTAAAATCTTCTTTATTTAGCATGTCGCCACCATATTTTAGAAATTATTCTCAAATCAGTTTTTGATTTAAAAATGGGCACAACTACTGGACCCCACTCAAATATTTTTAAAAACTTTCAGATTGGGTGGTCAAAGCTAGACAAGACAAAATACAAAACTGCTATTGAAGATAAAAATATTAGACATAAAATAGGGAATTCAGATGAAATATCAATTTTTCTTACAGAAAAATTAAAAAACCAACAGCCAGGGGATGATTACAAAGAATTAATTCAACTTTCGTTAGTTGTGTTAAGACGTACTCCCCCAAAAGATACTTTTTTCAAAGTTCCTGGTGCCATTCATCACGCTAGATGGATGGCAAAGGCCATTTAATGTATCAAAATATATCTTTTCGGGGATCAATTTACATTAACAAATTAAGAAAAAAAAACTATCACTGACATTTGTTTATTTTTAATAAATATTTATGTAAAAGCGTGGCTTAACGCCCCCAAACCCACTTTGGCCCCCAACCAAGACCTACAATTTTTAAAATCTCTTGTAAAATATAGAGAAATCGACAAAAAAAACTTGCAGACAAGGCACTGTCTAAAATGATAAATCATCTGTGGTACCTCAATTCTGAGCAAGTCGCATTTTCTTTCGTCGATGAAAATTTAGAAAAAAGTGTCAAAACAAGCATGGCTGTAAAAAGTCTACAATTAATTGCAATTGAAGAACAAACATGTGATAGGGATTTGAAAGCAAAACTCAGTCTCCAAAGATATCGATTTTTTTGTTTCTCATCAAACTATAAATTTTTTCAAAAGATTTGAAATTGATACAGAATTTTTAAGTACGGATTCTGATATATGGTGTGAAAATGCACATTATTTAAAATCAAAAAAAATAGTGAACGGTTTCAAGGTTGTCAATGACACAACTGAAAGAGGGGTAAAATTAATCCAAGACTTCAATTCCTGTTCGACAAAAGACGAAGAACAACGACAGTTTCTGTTACAAGTTGTATCGGAATGACGAAATTTTTTCCTGACTCTTCAAAAGCCACGTTATCTTAGCCATTACAACCTTAATCTGATAATTAATTGTAAATGTAAATAATAATAATAAAAACTTCTTTCTTTCATAATGCTTTCTTTTGTATATTTTAAATAATAAAACTTTGAACATTATTTCTTCTTGTTTTTTATACCTTTTTGCATTTCTTTTCTCGTAAATCCATCATTTTTAATTTGGATTGTGCTGTATTTACATTGAAAACAATTTTAACTACACCCTTTTTTATGTACCAATTGAGAAAATAAATAAAACAAAATCTGGGAAGCACATGTAATTAAATCTTGCAATATTGTTAGGTATTTTATAAAAAAAAAAAAATTATAGAAAGTTAAACATCAAGCTTGATGAGGCACGGGTTAACCTTATTCAATTGAGCTGAAACTTCACCAATCTCATTTTTTAGCCAATTGGCAGCTTTAAGGGGGGTCAGCACAAAAAATTTCCAACATTGATTTTTTGTAACCACCCTAACCCCCATACTTGTTGCCCAGATTATGCAACCTATTGGTCAGTGAATGTGTTTATCTATTTAAAAATGACATTGCATTTTGACCATACAGCAAGTATGATTTCAATTTTTAATTCTGGTAGGAACGTACATAAAACTTTATAAAGAATTTTGCGCACTTTGCCGTAGTTTAAAAAAATCTTGGAGTTTTTCGCATTTTTATTTCCCTTTGCGGTCCGTAAAGTATTAAGCAGATGGGTGGTTTGTGGAAAATTTTGAAAAGAAAGTGCACAAACTTGAACCGAGAAGCAAGAACATTTTAAATAACATGCTTCAGTTGTTGAAATTCACTTCGACAAAGCACAAACACTCTTAGGTATGATTAAAAAGTTTTCAGAAGATTTCAGAAGTTCTTATCTTGCTCTTTCATTTTTGCCATTTTTTTTTAAAGGAATGTAAAAGTTTAGAGGAAATATTAAAATGGATACTTATTGGAACTTAGATTGGACAGCCGAATTGTTAGTGAAGGGGTTGTTCGCCGGAGTCGCGGGTACATAAGTTGTCATCCATCATTGTTCAAGCAACGGATGGATCTGCAATTGGAAGGTTGAAAGAGCCTAAGCGAAATTCCATCACTAAGTTTGGTGATCCTGCATTCGAAGTATCCAGCTTGGAATAAAACTTCCTATGAAATCGAGATGTATAACCAGCCCAACAGAATTTAGACCCAAACTAAAACTTACTTTATCAGATACTCATTTCCATAAATCCGTCATTCTATCCAAATATTGCATTGTTGATTCACACACATACATTTTCTAGCGATTCTGTGTAACTACTTATGATTAAATCAAAAAGCTATTGTCTTGCCTACCAATGGACAATGGACAATATCAGCGGGAACATAACATGTCAATCGGTTTAGTAGTTTGCAGATGAATCATCTAAATGCGTTAAAGATCAACGATTTATTTCATTCATTCATTTAATATATATATTCTGCTAACACATTTGGCACCCGTGTTCTAAAGATAATGACAAAAACACCCTAATTTAATAGATCTCCCTTCTTCTTCTGGCGCTAGTAAAATTAGATTGTTAATGTTAATGTTAGTTGTAAGTTTCTACATATCTAAATATATATGTCATTAAGATAGTAGTTATAGGCCTTAGTCGTAAGTCACTAGATATAAGTCTTAGAGATAAGTCACTAGTTTTAACTATTAAGAAATATATTTGTACAGCGCCCTTGAGTTGATTTTTCACGAAAACGGCGCTACATAAATTGGCCAAATATTTACATCATCCGATTTTATATCCGGGTTAAATCTTTCCCATAGGAAAAACTAAACCCTTCCACACACTTTTTCACAAATGATCATCTAGTCAATCAACATTATGCAAGTGTATTATATAAGTAAAATAAATACAAAACAATACAAGAACAACACGTTAACTCACCAGAGATCAAATGGGAAAATAATTCACAGACTAAAGATATTTTCATATCAGAGGGTTCGGCTCGGTAGAACTCCTAACAGGGCCTATAAATCCTACTGATCCATCAACATAAATATTAAAAAAATCTTTCGTTATCCTACATGTATTTAAAATAACTGATGTTTGCATTTTTATATATAATTTTTTTGATAGATCTAATACGCCTAAATTTTTAATGAGAGAGCTAGGTATAATGCAAGTATTATTATTATTAGAGAGAAATCAAATTTCGTCTAGTTATTTGTTTCCCTAGAATGTATGTCTTTATTTAAATATTTAAAAAAATACAAATATTATATATCAGTATGGTTCAGTGACCATTAGAACTGAATTTGCCTCGATTTTCAAACTTAGAACTGATTGTGACAACAATTCAGACAAGCGATAATGTAGTCACCGAAATGATTTTAGTAATTAATAATTTCACATTTGAAATGGCAATTTATAAAAATCATATGCGTGTATTATTAGACGGTGTATGACTACGAATGAATTGATGATTGATGTTTAGAAATATATAGAAGAAAGGTAAAGAATATTAAAATTTCAAGTGATTTTAATACAAAGACATTTACATACTCATAAGCACGCGCGTACATACAATCGATAAATAATATATAGGTTGATTGGCATCTTCTCTAAATAGTACGTATAAAATAAAGTAGCTATCCGCATCTGTCTGTTTGTGCGCTTATTATTTCTAAACTACGCTATTCATTTTGATAAGCTTTTCACTGTCATTTAGAAAAATTCTTTCGAAAGGTTTAAATATATAAAACATGCATAGTATATTGTATAAGTAGAGAAAAGTCGATGTTTTGTATTCAAGTCGTAAAAAATTATTTTTGTGCGCTTACATTGCTAACGCTGGCTAAACCTCATGAGATTCATCAAAATAATGAACTATTGATTTGTGTATCGTAAAAAGGCCTAGAGAAAAGTATTAGATGGTATATGTCTATCTCCTTAAGATAGCCCCTAGTAACGCCGGGTACACGTCAACTAGTATTAAATATATAGAAGGTACAAGATAAGTGAATGTTCGTTGGCCGCGTTTATCAGTAATTTTTGGAATGGACACTTGTGACACAATGTTTCACTTTGAACGAACTTATTCTCATTTTTCCTGGAGTTTATTTACTGCCTTAAAGTTTTTTACTGCCTTGTTAATTGTTCCACAGAAAATAAAAATGCACTGAATATTACTTTATACGGCTGTTTCGAAAATATTTTTTACGTCATTCCTAATTTATGTTTTGTGTTCATTTTCAGTGTTATAAAAAATCCTTAATAATGCGTTTATTGCCGAAATTTTCTTAATCTAAAAAAGGTTTATGGCCAAAACTTTGCGTGTTATTAATCTGACACCGTAATGATAAAACTTATTTTCATAAAAATTTATCTCTTAAGTATAATGTCCTTGTTAAAATGTTTTCCATATAAAAAGTTAGCAGGACTTTTAAGTACCTGCCTATATTTTTTTAAATTTTGCTAAGCTCATAAATAAATGAAGCTTAGGAATGTTTTTAGAAATAAGATTAACTAGGTTACGAAGTTTTTGTACAACTTTTAACGAATATTTCGAGTCCGGTGATATAATTCATTCGAGTCAAATTTTTGGCCAGTGGATGAATTTCATGTTTTATGTATTTTACCGTTACAAAGCTATTACTGTTAATAGAATATATAGTAAAATATGTAGTTCTGAAATCAACCCTGATATATGGCAGTAAGGCACGAAACTATGAGAGGTAGGATAAAAGTAGACTGGTGCTGTACAAATGTTGTAGAAATTAGATCCCTGGGGCGTGTGTGTGATTAAACCGTGTTTTTTTACCGTGTTACAAATTTGAAGATCCGATAAAAATATGCACTGTTATAGAAAGCTAAGTGAACAAGATTAAGAACGGGACGCTTATATGACTTGAACAGGTTAAGCTTGAACGGAAAGAAGTTTAAGAAAATATTTGACGCGGAAGTGAAACGGCACAAGTGCCATTTACATACATGAAAGACAGGCAAAGTACAATATAGAAAGAAGGGAAAAACTATGAGATATGATAAATCAGTTAACAATAAAAAATAACACACATTTCATACAGTTATTAAAAGAAATATAAAAAACAACAGTTATGCAGTGATCTCCTTAAAATATGCACTGCTAAAATCTAGATTTATATTTCAACAGAGGCATATTAAAAAATATCAACTAACATAGCATACGAGTTACCAATGGTAACAGTAGGTATGTATAATAGAATTTTGGGTTGAAACCGTAGCATAATTGTTACAATAATACATATTGTTTATTACAACACAATTTTTGTGGGGAAGATTATCATCATTATATTTTTATTAAAAATTGTTGCAACAAAAATTTAAAAAGGCTAATCACTCTAATGAAGGGTAGATAATGGAAAATAGGTTTTAAAATTATCATCCAATTTGAACTTCGATGGCAAATAATTATTCCTTTTAGTGCACATTCACATTGTGTTAGTAAGTCGCATTTGCCATCATCTTATTTTAATATACTATCCACTACACCTTCTGCACTCTCCGGGGATTTAAGAAAGACCATCTGATGGGTAGAGGCGGTTTTGATTTAACCCTGAAAAATTATACCTTTATTGCCCATTTTCTTGTTATTTATTTATACGCCCATTGGGCTTTTACATACATAGTTCATAAAAAAATATATTCTGAAGATTGTAAGTTCACAATAGTAACAGTAATAATTAGTGATGCCGCCGGGTCTCATTTTCGGGAACCGGGTACCCGTTTGAGTAACCGGGCGGGTACCCGGGTTTTTAAACATTCGAAAACCCCGCCGATTTTTGTAGCGTGTATTTGAATTTTGCTGCCATGTATTGGAGGATGGAACCAAACGGGTGAAACCAATCAGCTTTCGAACCGAGACACACCTTACGACTGTTTCGACGAAATAAATACAAGACAGCTCGTTATACGATTGTTTTATTGTGTCTACAGTTAAAATAAATATCAAGAGGTAGTAAATAAATAGAACAGCATTCATCACGTAAACTATTCAAACAAATTACACATCTTGAAATTAGAGCCGGTTCTTGTTGTCAAAACCGGGTCTCCTTCGGAGAACCGGGTCCTGTGGGAACCGGGTCGGAACCGGGTACCCGGGTACCCGGCGACATCACTAGTAATAATACATATAACCATACCGATTAGACATATTATAATAGTAAATGCATACAATAATTATTTGTAGGTATAAACCTGATGTACAAAAATGAGAATATGTATTGTTAACAAAGTATTTGTTTCATCACTTTTATTGACTATATATCACTTTTTAAAGGTGTGTTGAATTGTAATTTTCAGGAGTTATCATGGAACTGATATATTCATATGTCCGTCACTCCTGGACAAACCGATCCCTAGATTCGTACCCAATCCTCGTACCTTTTACTTTCCCAGAACTTTCTATGCGTCCTTTCCTTATAAAATACCCTTCGCACAGCATCCCAAAAGATGACATATATAAATTAAAAAGTTTTATATAAACTAAAAATGTATTTATGTAAGTTACAATTAATTAGACATTAGTGAACATCGATGTAAAAATGGCTAAAATAAAGATATAAATAAGGATTTATTTTAAAACAACAGAATTTATACTATTTACATTTGTAAGCTTGTCTTAATATTACGGTGAAAATGAAATTTTAATGCTTTATGCTAAATTAAAAAATATATGTTTAATAAATTCCGGATGGAAAAAGTTTTGCAAATTTTATGATGAGCTTTTTTTAAATATATTAGTATTAAATTCATAATAAATATTCAATCAAAACTTTTTATAAACATAATTTTCTCTTTGGTTTCACAGTATAAGGAATAACAAACTATTCACAATGTTATGTTCATGTTCACCGCACACAAAAGTAATTGTTTACTCTCCCTCCGAGTATACGATGTCTGCTCTTTATATCCCTGTATTGTCTATACCCGTGTCTATGAATGTAATCCCTTGGAACAGGAATATTCAACCTCTATCCTGTGGACCAGAATTGACCCAAATTGCAATTTGACACTACCCTTTGTTCCCTTTCCATATGATATATCCAGTTAGGTTTTTAGTTCTGAATGCAAGCACGCATTTGTTGAGTATATTTTAAAATCACAACTTTCTTCAAAACTTTAATTAAGATATTTTTCAAAACGAGGGCGGTAACAAATTGCTTAAGGCCCCGCAGTAAGTGTTCAAAGATAGTTTAAAATGGAGATATGTGAATACGAATGTTAGAGGGAGCGCGCCAAATAAAAAAAAACGATAATAATTAAGCGAAAATGGTGAAAATATTTATTAAAACACGACTCGTTTGAAATAGAGCAAAAAATCTCTCGTCAAATGCTTAAGTTGCATTTAAAGATACACTCTATTTTTTCATATCTATAGCTTATAAAATAACAGAATAAAACGTATTTTTAAAAATTTACAGAGCTTAATTTGCGATTTTTTTCCATGGAGAGAATTTCATATAATTATAGTTTCGGCAAAATAAATGTGGATATTATCTTCAAAAATAACATTTATATTTTTTTGAACTTAATAACTTAAAGAGTTAACGAGCAAATTGGTTATGCGGGAGGTTAAGGCTGGCTTTACCACAAGTGAAATTGAACGGGCCTATAATAATCTAATTAGTAAGACCGTAAATTTACTAAGACATTTTATATTCCCTAACCACACAAGCTTCGCTGTAATAAGTTAAATTTTTCTCGTTAATTTCTTTGACTTGTATTAGGTCTAGAAGCCCATAGGTTTAATGTACCTGACAACATCATTTTCCTTTTCAAAATGATATAGATCACGCGTTATGTATATTTCCATTTCATGAACATATTGAAAAAAACTGAAATAAATTTGAAGATCTGGTTTAAAATCCCTGAATTCCGAACTTCAAACACTTCTACTTATAAACAACATTATTCCGTGTTAACCCACACTTCCACCTTATTAAATACATCTTTCTGCTTTTGCGGAAAGCCTAGCATTCACAACAAACAGATACATGGCCAAAAATATTTATTTCCAACAAAACCACATTTCTTTTTACAAGTTTGTAATAATTTCTGGATATAAAAACTAATTCTCTTTCAAATTATAATACATTATAGCTGTACCATAAATCAAGTGGAATTGTCATATTTGTATTTATGTTTGTTATAATAGTTTAAAAACAGTTTTATAGGTCCTTGAAGGACAAGACGAGTTCAATTATAAACCAGTAATTTAGGTTTAATAGCTGTTTTTGTTTGGGATCATTATTTAATTTGTATCACAACATTTATTACGTCCTTTAGAATTAATATTACTCATAAAGCGTTACATATTAGTGTTTCTATGCATTTATTTACAGTCTTATCGCGGTAGAAGGATACTTTTTTCGGTATCTTTGGCAAATCTTAAATATATTAAAATTCAGCGTAGTTTGTGCACGCAAAACTTGAAAAGTAGTGGACCGATATCACTGATTGTTTTGTTCTTATTAGTGCAACGAGTGTTTATCAAATGATATAAGAAGTCGGGTTCACACGAGGGATACTTACGGAAATATCTCTGCACGGGAATGAGATGCGGAGTCGAATTAAAATCGATGTAATGTAGTTTACAGTAGCGAATGAAAGCAAGAAAGACAACCGCAATAGCGGAGCATTATGGGGTGCACTAGTTACACAAAAAGGGTCAGATTAGTTGCTTTACTTTAAATAAAAATATAAATCCTGCTTAAAATTATCCCGAGTTTATGGAATATATTTATTTACTGTTACCGTGTTTAATTTGGAGTACTCCGTTTTTATTTTTTTTTCAATTCAAAGTCAATCAAATTATAGCCTCCGTGGTCGAAGAGTAAGTCTCTAAACTAAAAAGCTTGAGAAAACGGGTTCAAACCCCTTGGTTCATAAGTAATGCCAAACTTTCCCACTGGCTCCAGATGGTTGGGTGCAGTTGAGACTCTTACGCGGTTTTACATTTCAGAAAATTAGTATTAGGGTAAAAACCGGTTTATTTATAAATCGATTATTGTGTGAGATACTTTAACAAGATAAAGATAAAGTATAAGTTTATCATAATATGTCATGTTGACTTGAAAACTATTTATGTTAATGGCCATTGGTTTTGAAAATAAAAATCATAATCATGATTTTCCTGCACTTAGGTACGAGAATTATGATCCAAATTAGTAAATATTTTCTGTATCGTTTTGGCGAAAATCCAGCAATTACAAACACAATGTTGATTGAAACACTCTAGCCAGGCGTAGATCTGAAGACCCCAGGAAATTCCGTAAATGAAAAATAAAATGATTGCTTTTGTGTATGATTTTATTTAATTATAACGCAAAATTGAATTTAAATTATTTTTCTGCCATTGATGGACTCCAACAGACTTGCGTCATCGCAACAACACGGCGTTACTGACAGCACCCCAATCAGGGGGGGATTGAAAACCGCTGACAAAAATAGCCCGTTTGTTGACAGCTGTGAAGAAAATCTGTTTAGGGGAGGGGTAAAGGGACGGTGTGCTGGGGGTGGGAAGACTGGGGGGAGGGGAAAAACAAACTTAGTATTACGTCATAAACGTGAATAACATCGTCGTGGAAATGTTTCGGAAGTAGAAAATGCCCTCGATTTATTTAGCAAGAAGAAAAAATTGCACAATCAAGTGAATCATATACTTTAGTCGCAGTTTGTCAAGAGTCAGAATGACAAAAGGGTATTTTTTTAAATTAACTTCGCACAAGAGGACATTAGAAAAAAATAATTTCTCTCAGGGACTGTGTCATCTTTGCGGATGCTGTATGGAGGCTTTATTTAAATAAAGGAAGGAAATTAACTTCTCGGAAGAAAAAGGGTATGAAAGGTGAATAAAAATTTGGGAGTCAGTGTGTCCAGGATGACGGACTTATAAATCCATCCCCTCCATGGGATGGAAGGTCGAGAGAGTCCGGCTTGAGAGATGAAAAGGTCTCCCTCAACCGGCCTCTCCCGATTCTGCCACTTGGACAAACTTTGCATAATGACCCCGGGCACCCTTGCTATATCACCAAACTTAGCTTACCATTTTGGATGACCTGTGGAAGAGGTGTTAATTTTCTCATGAATGATTCCTGGGACGATGGTACCCATACCGCCTCCTTAACAATTATAAGACGATGTACGCATGTGAATGAAGCAAAGAGTGAGGGCCAAGACATAGTGGTTAGGCGGTCTATCTTCTCTGCCTACCTCTGCGAGGAAACGCCCCGAAGAAGTTAGTTGAAGCCTAGTGGAGTATTATCTCAATATCGCCCAGGTACAAGACCACAATTGAGAATAGAAACTATACTTAAAATAGCTTTAGCCGTGTTTGGTGACCAGATCTTAATAGCTAGGAACTTCCCTAGCTTCCTTCTCCATTTTCCATCTTCTACCCAATACTTTCAACCTCACAACACATCCCAAATTAGGGATATCATAGTCTCACTGGAGACTCAACCATTTGGAGGTTGGGAGGAGTTTAAATTCTTGTGCGGTATTTACAATAACAAGAATTTTAATTGTTATTTACTTACATAGTTAGTGGAGTGATAATAAACATGGAAAACTTGATGAATCCACTATAATTACCCTACTTGTAACTAAGATTTTAACAGCTAACTTAACAAATTATGAAATATCTTATTGGCTACTCACAGCGTTATAAAGATTTGCCTAGATAACTCAATATCTATCTCCAAGTAAAATGTAATTTATTTTCGTACGTCGTTAAGGCATCCTTCACTTGATTTCAGTACTTAGTGACGCTGCATAAATTGTCCAATTATAAATTAATGAAGGTTATAAAAGGCGATATTATCAAAACGAGCAAGATGTTAGATAGATATTTGTAAGCATTTCTACATGCCAAATAATACGGTTTCAGAAAAAAGTCTAACACTCTTTCTGCAACTAATGGTCTTATAAATTAACTTAGAACTAGCATAGATAATAGAAACTTTGTCATAGCAATTCTCGTAGACCTTCAAAAAGCCTTAAACACCGTAAGTCATAAAATAATGATTAAAAAATAGAAAAAAAGGCGTAACCGGTCTAGCTATCAAATGAATTAAATCATATCTATCAAACAGAAAACAATATGTTAGCATAGGAGATAATAACATTCAGCTAGAGAGTATAAACTATGAAGTTCCGCAAGGATCTATACTGTGTCCCCTTCTTTTCCAAATATATATATATATATATATAAATGACATTTGCCAGTTGAAACTACACGGTGAAATATTTCTATACGCAGATGACACTGCAATATTTTACTTCGGAAAAAACTTAGAAACTCTATTAGAACAATCTCAAAAGTATCTTAATATACCAAACAGTTGGCTAATAAAAAATATATTAACAATCAATATTAATAAAACCGGCTACATGATCTTAAGCTCAGCTAAAATAATAATACCGTCGCATAAACCTTTACAAATAGAAGAAAGGGAGCTGCTTATTCTAGGGAGCGAAAAATACCTCGGCTCACATATTGATAAACATCTGACATTTAAACTACACGTAGAAAAATTAAAAGCAAAAATCATTCCACTAATTGGTGTATTTGGTATAATTGCCCATCTCCTACCAACAAAGGAAAAGATGGGCTTATACTTGAGTGTAATCCAGTCCCATCTAAATTATTTAATAGAAATATGGGAAAACACATACATTACATACCTAAATGATTTACAAACAATACAGAACAAAGTTATTAAAAAACTCTTCATTTAAAACCCGGACACTCCCACAAAAAAACTATATCAGGAAATGAAACTCTTGAAAGTAAGAAAATTGTACGAATACAACATATACCTCCTAATCTACAAAATCCAAAATGGACTTATAAACAACATTTAAAAAAACGTCACAAGTACACGAACATTATACTAGGCAACATAACAAATTGTACACAAATACTGTAAGAATTGAAAGTGGCAAAAGAGGCAATGGCCACGAAGGTGTACAAATATACAATCTCCTTCCAGATAACCTTAAAACGGAGAGTATAAATGTATTCAAAAAAAAAAACTTTTTAATCTTAAGTTATCAGAATAAAATTAGAAAACTACTTGTATTTACTTATTTAAGTTAAGAAAGTGAAATAATGTAAAATTTCTTTTAACTAATTAATAAATTAATAAAAAAAAAGGATGGTCAAATTCAAGCAGAACCGTAAAACAACCCTTCTTGTTCACGGTTAAACTCACTTGGAAATATAGCGCAGTGCATTTAATTTTTATTTTTATATCTCTAAATAGTATAAAATAATGTCACTATCCGTGTCTATCTTTTTGTGGGCTGAGTTTTCACTTTCATTTAGATAATTTCTTCCGAAAGGTTTATATATATATTATACAAGCATATTTATAGAAAGTTAAAAAAGTCGATGTATTGCAATTAAGTCGTAAAAAAAATATTTTCAAGCGCTTACATTTCTAATGCTGGCTAAATCTTATGAGATACATCAAAATAATGTACTACGGAATTATATATCTTAAAAAGGCCTACAGAAAAGTCCGGAATTGTATATGTTTATCTACTAAAGATAACCCCCAGTAACGCCGGGTACACATCAGCCAGTGTTTTATATGAATAACGGACAAACGTACAAACTGTTCCCGAAGCGGGCGATTCGTTTGTTGGATTCCAAACGGATTGCATTCTTAAAGGTAATACTTAAGACTGATTTTTTAAAATCCTGTTAAAATCGTGATGGCAGGCCGTTTCCTAACTAACTATCAGTACATTCAGAATATATCGGAACTCGTATTCATTCAGCTGCGTTTATTTTAATAAATATAATGAAGAACGGCATTTTATTTTTTATTAACACGTATTCCGACATCCTCGTAACACAATCATGTTTTACCTACAGTTTGTTGGAAAACCTACTCAATATGGAAGAAACTCGGAGAGGGAATCGGTTGGACTACGAATGGGACACTGCCATCTCAGGAGGCACATGCAGTTGTTGTGAGTGGAAAACACCAACAGATGCAGGAAATGTGAAGAGGGTGAAGATACTCCAATTCACCTTTGGTGCCAATGTCCTGCTCTATTGGGACAAGGCTCAGATACCTGGGAAGACGCATTGTGGAACCAGAAGACATAGCCACATATCCAATGACAACCCTGGTGAACTTTATAAAAGGGACCGGATTACTGTTAAGTAAAATGAGTGATAGCACAATGGGCATATGGCCTAAGTGCTCACGGGAACCTAACGTCAACTGTATCTTATAAAAAATAGAAATAAAAATTGATTAAATAACAAAAATAATAATATTACAAAAAAAATACAGTGTGTGGCAAGCCTACGCACGACGGAAGTGAAACTTTTATTATTCTTCTCTCTCTCTTTTCATTTCATTCTCTTTTTATGATAAAAAAAAAATTAAAAGTTATAAAAATATGGGATTCGAACCCGGGTTCTGCATAACGAGTGTCGAACGCTCTGCCTCTAGACCGCGGTTATTACGTATTCGACCAAAATATAATATAGTCAAAATATCTAAAAGTCGCAGCACGAGAGCATTTTATCACTTTAAAAAAAATTATTATTGAAAAAATCACAAAAAGAAAAAAAAAATAGTTAAAGCGGGGATCGAACCTAGGTTCTTCACGACGAAAATCGGGCCCTCGCCTCTAGACCGCGAAGCTGAGTTTGGAGAGTGACCTAAAGTAGGTATATAATATTGGCTAGGCTCCTATAGCGAAATGATCACGGTTTTTCATGACGGTCATGAGTTGGTTTTACTCCTGTCCTCGAAATTGCATAACGCGCGTAAAGAAGTTTCACTTCAAAAATTATAACTTAAAGAAATAAAACATATGTACGTAATACACAGTATAATTTCAATACACTCATCGTTATACACAGCCGTACCGTTTAAGAATTTCTAATTTTTTTCATTACATTTTATTTCAATATGAATTTAATATTTTCTTTTTATTGAATATTTTTAAATTGTAAATTGGGTTCCTCAGCAAACGTAAAGCATCCATTGAGGCCCACATTATCAAATAATGAAAATGTGATAAACAAAAAAAAACAAATAAAAATCTTTAGGCCAATGGTGGAAATGCTATCATTGTTCTACTGGTATTTCAATGGAAGATGCTCAGAGTAACTATGGTAATTGATCCCATTGGCACCGGTGCATAGTCTGGCTAAGCAAACAATATAAACGCGCGCTTAACATTTGTCACATGAGAATGGGTCATCTCTACGATTCATTCTAGAGTTCAACAGCTCGGCTGTGGAACGATTGCCGGCCTCTGCGTTTCCTCCCTATTACAACACGGGTCTCTTCAAGACAATGTTCAATCCCTCCTTTACTCAAAAAGATCCTCCACCCGACATCCCCTCAGTTGGTTCAGGCCCAGGAGGGAAAGAATTTGAAGAATTACCGTTAAAAGAAAACAGAGTTACATTTTGGATTCATAGCATTCTGTCATAAAAAATAATTCGATTGAATATTTCCTATCCATTTACGTACCAATTAATTTATTAGGAGATCAATAATTAATCTATTTAATTGAAAAAAATCACTAACAAAGCTAAAAAGTCAAAGAAAGCTTTTATAAGGATATCATCAATAAATTAAACTAATGTTATCAAACATCGTTTTGCTTTAATTCAATGAATTCGCGTGTTACCAATACATTATTTTGTTGTCGGTTTATTTATTTGCAAAAGAAAACTATTCTATTTCCTCGCTGACTCATAATTGGAAATGAGCCATAAATTACATTAAACGAACCAGCATTAACTTATTCATACAGGCAATAATAGACAAAACTCTGTTCTCATCAATTCAACTCCACTTGAAGCAACATTCAGCTATTTCTATGAGTGAAATCAGAAATTGTTTGCGCCAGATATTTCCAAGGAAGTGACGAATTGGCCAAGAGTTTTGCTATCAGTAAACTTGAGTGTTATACAGCTAAGTAAATCATTTCATTATTATTAAGTGTCTGCTAAATGCAATACTAATTAACACCTAATAAAATCATGTTTTAATTTTAGAACCCTGAGCAAGAAATAATATACAAGTCCCACTACAGATTGTTATTCATACAGATACATATAAACATCATGTTTCAAACTTATTATTAATTTCCAGAAAAAAAAAATTAAAAAAAAATTAAAAGCGGAGAGATTGATAGCCGCTCAGTTGATTTACGCAGTGTAGAATGATACGAAAATAGACTCTTTCTATACCAGACCATCATCCAAGTTAGAAGTTAGTCACCAATTGTTAATTAATTAATTAATCCCTAAAATTGTTGTATCAATCAATAAACGACACAACGGAGTTTTATCATTAAATAACTGTTCTACAACAAAGTTATCTACCTCACACAAAAGAAAAATTGGCGCAGCCGGTAATATTTACTTTTAACAACTTTTTTAACGTTTACACTTGTTGTCCTTTTATCGTTAAAAATATTAAGTTGGCTAAATGAAGACAAATAACGGCTGTTACTTAGTTGTTACTGAGACTTTTCAAACGAAACAAATGTCAAAAGTGTACACCTACAAATTCACCAATGCACAAATTCTTCAAAAAGTTTTGTGTGCATCTAGACTAATTAATTGAGCGACATATGTACCTGGATTTTTTTTCCTATTGAACAATAAAATTTATAAAAACATTGAAAAAATCTCCAGAAATTTAATCAATGTAAAGAAAGCTAACGTCGCAAATTTACAAAAAACCTTCGGACTCTATCGTATATAAAAAAGTTCGAGAAAGAATGTCGATATTTGACAAAGTTTAATCGATTTTAGTAAAAGTAAGGAAACATAGTTAGCTCAACACAATTTCTCGAGTGCATTTGAAATATGGATATCCTATTAAGTTATCTAAATAGAAAAAAATAAAATAATATGAAGCTGAAAATTTTCAATACGATGTAATGTAATAATTACATTTAGATAATCTGTATAGTGCCTTTTTGTGAAAAATCACCTGAAGGGAGAGGGCTAATATAAAAATTATTTTCATTCCGAAAAAAAAAAACATTTTGAAAATACTTTAACAACATAATAATACATCCACCTTACTTAAATATAATAATCTGTTAAGTAATTACTACATTGTAACATATTTTCTGTAAATTATTATAAGTTTTATTTTTTAAATATAAAATAATAATCTATCAAATTTCAAAGTTTATATTTAAGTTCTGTGAAAATTCAATTTAAGTTCTGTTATTATATCATCATGGTTCGGTTGTTTCACAGTACTTATACATCAGATCACATTAGAAAACTGTGGTCACATTGATCCGGGCGAATCCCAGAAACGTCAGGCAAACATGATATGAACCCGGTTGTGGAAGCAGTAAGCAGTAGTTGTAGTTAGCATAAATAAATAATACGAGATAGGAAAGCTGACAAGGTTAGAGCGAAAGTTCGAAGCGAATCGAAAGTAAATATAAATATATGCTGACCCGAATATGTAAATAGTAAAGCTTGCTTGCTTTTTAGTGTCCTCACAGAGTTAGTGGATTTTCAATACCGTCTTTTTAACATAACTTTACATATTTATTTGCGAATACGTCAGTAGGGATTGTGCTCGCTTCGATAGAAATAATAAACCCGTAACAGGGTGGTACTGCGGAAGTCCAAGAGGTAAATAAATGATTTTTTTTAAATAAAATGATTTTTTTTAACAAGTCATAATCAAAAATGCTGATTCTGGGTGTGGGTTTGCTGCGATTGTAACTCTGGTTCGATCTATTCAGATTTTAGTGTAATTTTAAAAATAGAAATGTCCTTTCGATGTCGGAACGGTGTTCGAACTTGTGTTCCAATATCGTGATAATATATTCGAAATTTACTAAAAGTTTACTAGAAAACATGTTAATTCATTCGTTAAAGCTCTGCAATCCCGTTTTAACCGAATTACCTGAACAAATGAGCAATACTCATTTGAATCTGTCTGCAAGTTTTCGACATCTCTCTAACAAACAACTCATTTTTAAGGCGAAGCTTTATGCCAAATCACTATTTTGATTAATCTTTATAACGAATTGGTGTATATTATGAAAACCAAAAAATATGTTTTAGTAAAATTGAAGGTTTTTTTTATCGTTTCGCTTGAGTAGAATACAAATAAAAAAATAAATTTCTCAATAAAAAATATAAATACAGTTTTATAGCTAAGATTATCTGTAACAGTTTCACTTGATTGAGTTTTTTGCTTTCTTATAAATTTTTTTACAAAATAAGTAAAAACCAGTTTTTTTCTTGAAATCGAACGTTTCTAGACTCCGTTCGTCAAGCAATTTTAATGCCTATTACCTAGGATATAAGATATACCAATAATATACACATGTTTGGCTTGTATCTTCCTCTAGTGATAAACTACTTAATAATCACCTCCTGAAGAGTAATGCAGCACCACCCTGAAGCGCAGTGTATAAGATATTACGAATCTCCTTCTTTTAATGTTGATGGAAAAATATACCAAATAAAATGTTTTATCGACTTAAATTACGGCTACGTAGTAGTAATTGAGTAAATTTATTAAGTTTAATGGTTTATTTATTATAGTCGTTAGTGTTGAAAGCTTTAAAAAAAGGTCGTTAAGCATTTTTCATTAACCTTTCAAATCGAATCAGATAAGGAAGGGCACAAGCCGCAAACAAAATTTCATAGTTGGAAAAACACTTTTTTAACATCGTTAAAGGTTAATAGACAGATTAGATAAGATACACTAATTATATATCGTGAATTATTACGAGAAAATTAAGGAAATTTTATGATATTTTTGTTATGTTTAATATGCATGACCTTTCGCTTCTTTATCAGGTGTTTTAAATTAATTAAATAATTTCAAATAATAATGGGATGCTGTGAGAAGGGTCTTTTTTTAAAGAAAGGAAGGAGAGGAGGTTCAGGGAAGGTCAAATGTATGAGGATTAGGTGGTTTTCTAAGGATTAGTTGTCAAGGAGTGTCGGATTTGTGAATATATCCATCTCACTACGGCGCAAGGAGATGGGTCGAGAGTCCAGTTGGAGAGGTCAAAGGGTCTCCCCAAATCAGCCTCACCCGATCTGGCACGCGCAGCTGGTGGGTAGGAGCATCCTGAATACACCTCACCCGATGAACCCGGGCACCCCTGCTAAGTCACCAAACGTAGCAAACCACTGGGGGTGACCTATGACAGAGGTGATGATTATCCAATAAACGGTTTCCGGGGCAGCGGTACCCAAACCCGCCTCCCAAATTGTAAATGTGTTTTAAGACTTTCACATTTTAAATGTAATTCTTTATTTTTAATTATCAATCATTAGCACATCGATGTTTAGAAATATATAATTTATTATTAATTATATACATACATTTTTACATCATTATTAATAATTGCATTTTATTTTTATTACTATGGCTCCTACAATCCAGCTTGGGTCTATTATAATATATCGATGTAGACTTTATTGTTTCAGGCAGCATATTTTACTACATGGTTTAGCCAGGGGTGGCAATGTAAGCGCACGCAAATATTTTTTTAACTTGAATACAAAACATCGACTTTTCTCTAATTTCTATAAATATGATAAGCATGTATTATATATACAAACCTTCCGGAATAAATTCTTAAAATGATAGTGAAAAATGTCCCTGTCAAAACACGTTGCGAAATTTAGAAGAACTAAGCGCACAGACCGAAGGACGCGGACGCGACTTTATTTTTTACTATTTATAGATATTGTATTCCTTCGTACAGTTTCTTATTTTGTGTATTGGTTTTGTCCTTAGTGGTAGCCTAATTTCGTTGAAAGTTCTCGTATTAAGTTTGTGAATGTCCATGTTCTATATAATAAAAAATTCTTTGAAATATATTTTCGAAATAGATTGTTGGTTTTTTTTATGTATAAATATCATCGTGTTCAAGTCAGCAATGTTTCACTGTTAGCCAATTTTGTTGCTTTAATATTTAAGCTACTTTTGAAAATCTATTTTATATTATTTTAATGAGTGTTATTGTCAGTGTTCTATTTCGGAGAAATATGAGAAGCAACTTATTTTGTACTCCGTCATTACACAAGAAAAGAATCGTTGAGCAGTAGGGAGTACAATTTGGAGCAATAATGGAGTTTGTAAGGTGATTGTAAAATTTCTGGAATTTTTTTTACGAATTTACTCAAAACTAACCAGATTAGGATGCAATAGTCCCACTGGTTCTGGACAGAAATACAACGCCACACTCCTCGTAACATTCTTATTTATACGTAGTTGTTACACTGCTGATCAGACATTTTTTTCGTCAAAATTTATAAACAGTACATTTATTTGAATTTCACTTTTGTTTTTGGAAATGAATGAATGCGAATCTTGGAAGCGGAAATTAACCCACTTGCCGACGTCCATTCGATCTGAAACTCGGAAGATAAACTAGCTGTCGATGACAACGCATTATGTCAACTTTAGATGGCAATGACGTTTACACATAAATAAATCATTTCTCTGAAACTGGATGATATTACAGGCAGTAATTTCCAACAGTTAATATATTAAATAAATGTTGGGCCTACATGAGGCATTTGGCGAGGTTGCTAGAGTTGTCAACTGCAGTTCCTGGGTAGTCTTTGTTTTTCACGGGTCGATTCAAATGGTCAATACCTAATCGTGTGATATGTATTTTTTCCAGGGACATCCCTAACTTCTACTTCCACCCATTTTCTAGTCACATACCTATTTTATGACACTCTTATCACATTGATGTATTACATCAGATAATATTGATACAGTGTTGTTTGAGACAGTGTTAAAAACGGTGAAAAATGGTTTTATACAAAGATATAAACACACGGTTTAGTTTTGTGTTTACGGTGGTATCGATGATGGTTCGAAGAAAACGTAAATCTCAAAGAGAACACTCTCTTTTAGGTTGTATATGTTTTTCACAAGAATAACGTAGTTTAAGTGAAACCCAAGTTAAGCATTTTTGTTAAAAACTGATCTACTACTACTAAAAAAATAAATCACTATCAAAAATGCAAAGCTTTCAATCATTATCAATTAGTTTTTCTAGCTACCAGAATAATTAAATAATTATCTTCAATTTTGGAGGCAGGTATGGGTACCACCGCCCGGGTACCATTTATTGGATCACCAACACCTCTGCCAAAGTTCACCCCAAGTGGTTCGCTGCGTGTTGTGAATTAGCAGGGGTGCCTGGGTTCATGGATAAGGTTTATCCGGTCTTCGTGACGGATGCCTCGTCCCACCAACTGGGTGGCAGGCCATATCGAGGGAGACCTATTGACCTCTTCAGCAGGACTTTCTCAGGAACGTCGCCTTGCACTGCAGTGGGAGGGATGGATTTATACATCCGTCACTCCTGAAAACACTGACTCCCAGATTCCTACCCACTACTTACTCTCCTTCCTTTCCTAAAAACACCCTTCACACAACATCCCCAAAGCTTACTTAGGCCCTGAGTGGAATTATTTTCCTCAGGGCCTAATTTAATGCTAATCTTCTTAGGTGCAGAAAGAGAGTATGGCCTGTCAAAAAACACACTCCTTGCTTTATTCACATTTATACCTCATATCACGCGTACTATTGTACGGAATCCAGATCCCGTGTATTTCCGACTTGCTTGACGATACAATATTCATTTTACTTCCTGTACAGGTGGATTTTTCTTTTACAAGACAAATTAATAAGCCTTCTCGTACAAACTCGGTTAAACATCGACAGTTTCAAATTCAGCTATTCTTTAAACCTAGAGAGTAACTACTTTAGAACAAACACTGAAATGCACAGATAAAGAAGTCAGAGTAAACTAAACGAGACGCGATTAAATGCTCGACAGGATTGATCATGCCATGTTTTCCCTCACTAATGTTCTTTTGAACATCTGCATCGTGTTCCTTTCCAAGAGTGTTATTTTATAGTGGAATACTTACTGGACTTGTTCCATTCAAGTACTTTACGATTCTTCACGCTTTACGTTTGTTACTGTATTTTGTGAAAGTTCTGAAGCCATGTTTTATAATATTTTTTGTAGATACCTTTATTGCATGTAGTTGTAAAGATAATTTATATTGTCAAACTATTATAAAAAAATACAGATTTTCTGCAAAAACATAATAATTAAATTAGTCTTCCATTTCATGTAAGTCAAAATTATAAAACTTATTAGTACATAGATCGCTGAAAATCTTACGAAACAATACAACCTATTTCAAAAAGATAATTTTTTTTTCATATTTGGAAAGAAATTTCGAAATAATATCGTGAATTTTTGTTAAATTTTGTACTTGTAAAATACTGTAGTTTGTAACATTGATTTATTTATACTACAATGTTTAGTCTATATCTGCACACATGCAGCCATTGTACATATTATTTTTGTAAATAAATAAATAATGGTGTGTATTGTCTTTCAACCTTCAAGAAAATTTGTTATCTTTCGGGAACAACTCACAAAGTCTCGTAGAAATCATTGTTTCTCCCTTACTGTCATGGTAAAAAATATAATCTAAACGGTGTTAGAAAGAGACAATCCCAAGCTTTGTAGTCAAATCTTGAAGTTAACCATGGAAAAATTAAAATTTTCACCTTTATGAAACCAAAGGTTCCGAACTCATAAAAACTATGAAACTTAGTGATTTTTTTAAATTACGTTTATACAAAACTGCAAAAAACCCCTTGTAAATTTTTACTTTTCAGAACTTAAAAAGTTTAACTTAAACTTAAATCTAAAAAAATCCTTCACACAGCATCTCCAAATATGACATAAGCCCTGAGGGGAATTAATTTCCTCGGGACCTCCTGTGTGGAGCAAATGTTATAAAAAAGCCAAAGAAAAGTGAAAAGCAAAATACAAATGATTAATCAAACAACGGTTTTTCAGACTCATGTTAGCAGGAATAAAATCAATTTTGCTATAATTCAATTTTTAACCCTAGAAACCTTATCTACGATTGCGAGACGTACACACAATCTAAAATTCTTGTATCGAACGTGAAAACAAGATTTATTGCATTTGACTCTATTGCAACTAAGGTTGAACACCTGGCAAGTTTGATGACCCCTTTTTCCAAGAAATAATGTTTACGAGTTGAAAAATGCACCACAATTATCGGTTACTAAGCGAATCGGGCCGGAGAAAAATCAAAATATTGACAAACCAGTCGCTGTGCGAAATTATTATTCTCACCTAAAAACACCTGCGTCTGAAACGAAAACAAGTTGTGGTAACGATATTGACGTCACAAGAGACATTATAAATACCCAGTCAAAACTAAATATTGGGGCAGTCAAATTTCAAAAATCAACACGAGTGGACGGAACACCTAAAAAGCGACCTGTTAATTATAATTATAAATTCCTGAGTGTCAACTGAAATCTGTAGTCGCTTCTGTTCCTCCATCACGGCACAATCATTTTAAAGATTACAACTATTTCTAACGAGCTCTTTACGGCCGGCACTTTATCAGCTGAGTCAGACGCACCTGTCATCATCAAAATAATGGGGCGTCTCCGTGTGCCGGCTCTTATAATCAACCGACTAAACTGCCCACTGCCAGTGATCACCTAAAGGCTGGCCAATCCCTGCTGCATTGATGCTGACAACCTAGAGGCTGATGAATTCCTCCTGGCTACCGACGGAACCAGACACAGATGCTGAAAACCTAAAGGCTGACGAATACCTGCTGACAACCGACTGAACTGCCCACTGCCGGTGATCACCTAGAGGCTGGCCAATCCCTGCTGCATTGATGCTGACAAACTAGAGGCTAATCAATTCCTCCTGGCTACCGACGGAACCAGACACAGATGCTGAAAACCTAAAGGCTGACGAATACCTGCTGACAACCGACTGAACTGCCCACTTCCGGTGATCACCTAGAGGCTGGCCAATCCCTGCTGCATTGATGCTGACAAACTGGAAGCCGGCCAATTCTTCCTGGCTACCAACTGAATTAGCCATTGATGCTGAAAACCTGGAAGCCGACCAATTCTTCCTGGCTACCAACTGAATTAGCCATTGATGCTGAAAACCTAGAAGCCGGCCAATTCTTCCTGGCTACCAACTGAATTAGCCATTGATGCTGAAAACCTGGAAGCTGGCCAATTCTTCATGGCTACCGACTAAATTAGCCATTGATGCTGAAAACCTGGAAGCTGGCCAATTCTTCATGGCTACCGACTGAATTAGCCATTGATGCTGAAAACCTGGAAGCCGGCCAATTCTTCCTGGCTACCAACTGAATTAGCCATTGATGCTGAAAACCTGGAAGCCGGCCAATTCTTCCTGGCTACCAACTGAATTAGCCATTGATGCTGAAAACCTGGAAGCCCGCGAATTCTTCCTGGCTACCAACTGAATTAGCCATTGATGCTGAAAACCTGGAAGCCGGCCAATTCTTCCTGGCTACCAACTGAATTAGCCATTGATGCTGAAAACCTGGAAGCCGGTCAATTCTTCCTGGCTACCAACTGAATTAGCCATTGATGCTGAAAACCTGGAAGCCGGCCAATTCTTCCTGGCTACCAACTGAATTAGCCATTGATGCTGAAAACCTGGAAGCCGGCCAATTCTTCCTGGCTACCAACTGAATTAGCCATTGATGATGAAAACCCGGAAGCCGGCCAATTCTTCCTGGCTACCAACTGAATTAGCCATTGATGCTGAAAACCTGGAAGCCGGCCAATTCTTCCTGGCTACCAACTGAATTAGCCATTGATGCTGAAAACCTGGAAGCCGACCAATTCTTCCTGGCTACCAACTGAATTAGCCATTGATGCTGAAAACCTAGAAGCCGGCCAATTCTTCCTGGCTACCAACTGAATTAGCCATTGATGCTGAAAACCTAGAAGCCGGATAATTCTTCCTGGCTACCAACTGAATAAGCCATTGATGGTGAAAACCTAGAGGCTGGCCAATTCTTCATGGCTACCGACTGAATTAGCCATTAATGCTGAAACCTAGAGGCTGGCCGATTCCTGCTGGCTACCAATTGAACTGGCCACTGCTTCAGCAGTCGCCTACGCCATTTGCTGTATCGTATGGCGCGATGATGCACAATGTGCTCCAATCTGAAATTATCGCTGAAAAGATTCCGATTGTATCAGTTTTCTATCTGTGTTTTAAATCCCAGATGTATTGAAATACATATAACTATTTCTTGTGAATTGGGTTGGCTGTAAAAAATAGTAAATACCTATAAGCTACACCCCTTTGTACGTTCTGTATACTAGTACAATACTTGCAATTAAAATGTGAATTTTGATTCGAATCGTCTTTCTTTTATGATGGTTTGGATAAAACACCTCACGGTGTTTTACTTAAATCATTACCCAGGTTGAGGACTGATGTGTGCCGGTGCTTATTATTTACAGTCTTTTCTTGTGCAGGCAAACACGTCCCGTACAATTCTCTTTCTCTTTCTAACGTACTCTTTAACTAACCCAGTGGCCGACGGGAGCTTGCCGATGGTACCTACATCACTAAGGTATGTCCAGCCATTTTTGAGTTTTCGAGGTATAGTACGCCTGCAAGACGTGTGTTTAGGCTTTGTGTAACTTTTAGCAATGATTATGTGTTTTTACTTTCGTTAATTTTTCGTACATTTTATGTTAATTTTGACATTGTGTCAGATACTAATATGTCATGGTCTAATGTATTAAAAAGTGACGATACTTTAAATATTAGACCAAAAAAATAGTCTTTCTCTGGGAGAACCAGCTTCTCAAGACGAGTACAGCCAGTTTATGGACGACATTCAAAGCGAAGATTAGAATAACTATGTAACTGAAAAGGCTTTCTCTTCACAAGCATCTACTCCCACTGAATTAGTCGACTCGAAATTGCAGAAGCTGACTCAAGGCGAATTCATCGTGTTCCTGGAAATATTCTTCGCTGTAAGAATAGACGCGTGATGTTTTGCCAACTAATAAGTGTCAATCATCTCACAGAACTTCAGCTATGAATACAGTCTGCACCTCTCGAGGACTAGCTCAAATTACAAATTAAAAGTAGTGGGCACTATTCGATAAGCGGGAAATCCACGAACAATTGAAGAACTCTAGATCTCGACCTGTTGGCAGTTTTAAGTTTTGTTTTGATGGCCCTCTGGCACTTCTATCGTACAAGCCAAAACCTGCAAAGATGATTTACTTTTTATCTTCTTGTGATGAAAATGCAATAATTAATAAATCAATTGGCAAACCTGACATGTTTAATTTCTACAACCAAACAAAAGGAGGAATAGATTCATTTGATCAAATGTGCTCATCAATTTCGTGCAGCCGCACAACTAATATATGGTCAATGGCTGTATTCTATGGCATCTTGAACATGGCTTTTGTCAATTCTGCTGTAGTTTATGGCCACAACATGACTAAATAAACCCTCAAACAAAAGAGAATTCATCAAGCAACACAGATTCGGTTGATTGCCTTGGTTGGACATGAGACTTTAAAATATCAGCTAAATTCTCGCAAAACCTACTGATTCAGGTAATAAACTTCACGCAGGAGAACCAGAGCCCAAAAAACGTTAGTACTGCGCTTTTGCTGCTAAAAAAAAGAAAATGTTGAAATGTGTGTATTGCAAGTTAAAAAAGTCATTATGTTCTGAGCACAAAGTTGATGTCTGTGTAGATTGCTCTTAAATTATAAGCATGGTTATAGTAATTAAAAGCATGATTACTTTTAATGTTTGCCCTAAGAATAAGTAATTAATGTTAAAAAAATATTAGAATACTTAAAAAATACATATGTTCAAGTGGATTTTTAAGAAGAAGATTTTTTTGTTGGAATACAAGCATAATGTTTTGTTTCGTTGTAATAAATACCTGTGATAGTACTTTTCATTGATAAAACAGTGTTTTATTATTAGTTTATATACCAACCTTAACTTTCCATTGAAAAATAGGGCACAAGTAGGTATATTTTGGCCTACAGGCTGTCATTTACATGTATACGCTTCTGAGGCGTATGTTAAGGCTTTATGTACCTATAAAATAGATTAGGCTTCTAGGGTTAAAAACTTGAATACGAGGCATATTTTTTAAAACCAAGCTTAAAACTATGTTTGTTAGCTTTTAATATTTACTTCCCTAAAAACCTCTCAATATGAAAAATATTCTGTCCTCGTGTTGTTTAACGATTTTCTCCACACACTTAAATTCTATTCATTTCAGTGCTAATAATTATCCAACACACCCTAATCCCGAGGAAACATAATAATATATTATATTATATCCTTCAGCGTAACACGCGTGAATACGTATCCTTTGGGTATTGAAGCCTACAGAAAACACGTTCCCAGCGATCCCTTATTAATTTCAGGTTTTCTACAGTGGAACCTTCAATTGTACCCATTAAGAGAGATGTATAATTTCCCCCTGTCCTAAATGAGAGTTTAAGCCTCGGGAAATTCCGGGAAAATGCCCGACATTAGGGACATTATGCCGAACCAACTTCCCCAAATCTATCTCAGTTTCCCCACAATCACGGTATTTTAGAAAACTTTCATTCGGCTAATTCGGCTGAAGTGCTAACAGACATTTTCACTGTGTTTGCAACTTATTGTGTTTATTCTAACACCGGTAATAGTTAAGTTCTTCCTGTAAAACTAGGGTATCGTATTTACCCCATTTTGGTACGAATTTGATCAATATTTTTTTATTAATTTAGAGAAAACGAAAGAGGAAAGATAATAATATACATGTCCTAGCAAAAACTCCCAAATTGTGTGCTCTGTTGTGACTAAAAATGCTCGCAATATTATTTCTGTCTGTCTGTCTGTATTGCTAAACACTTATACAATATACCTAACAACTTATTATATTAACCGGAGCACTAATTGGTTTTGAATGGTGATTTCACTAGGGCGATACTGATAATATCTTCTTACTTCTCTATGCAATAAGAAAAACTACTAAATACAAAGTTTATGAACGAAGAAGTAAGTTTTTTTGACCAAATTTAACATACTTGAGAGGGTCAATAAAGGAGTATAAGCGTATTTGCACTATTTAATCCATAATAATAATAATAAAAAATAATAAAATAACTATTTGTTTTATTCCGGAATTTAGTGCGATCACCAAAATTCCATAATTATATGCATACAGGTGAAAGATATAAAAGAAAAGTAAAAAAACACAACAAATAAAATATATATATAATACGAAATAATGAAATAATACTGATCAAAATAAATAACTTTAATGGTCTGTAGCATTATTCAAAGTTGATGAGTCATTTTCTCCAGAGGTCTTTGATGCTGGAATCTGGAGTCAGGCTGGATTTCAATAATGAGGACATTTCCAGAATTGTCCCTAAACTTTGCCACCCGGGTTCTTATAAGGGCTGCATAATCAGGAACTCGCCCCCCTATAAGCATGTTGGAAGCACTACAGTATCTGGGAAGACCAAGCATCATACAGTGAGCATTGTTATACTGCATGCGAAGCCTTTACATGCTGCTCTTCTTAAAGTTGACAAGTATAAAATGATGTACAAAACGTAAAGAAGAACAACATTTTTACATTCATCAAGTAGGCTGCAGAACCGAAATCTGTGGATGAAGGGTATAATACTTTATTTCTTCTACGAATCACAAAAGGCCAGGAAAGCTGGTACAATGCTTTTTGGACCCTGAACATTTTTTGAGTTGCCAACAATGCATGTGACGGCTGTCCATCATATCGATGGAGGAATTACCCAGAGCGCTGAACGTCGACGAGTTCAACAACAAAAAACGTTGCGATTTCGACAAAATTAACGGAGTTCAACAAGGGGCTAATTTAGTTCAGTTCAGCGGTAGAAGTGGGATAAGGAATTTTTCACTATGTAATATGTAAATTTAATTTATTTAATTCAGTTGATAAATAGAAACACTCTACGTAATCGACTTGTTGTCATTTCTCTTTGTCTCGAAAGGGCTGATGCGGTAGCCAGGTGTCTACTGACGTCAGAATAAAATTCATCAGCAAAGAACCGAACTACAACCATAGTCTGACTCATTCGTGTTGTTATGTTTAGTAACAAAATGTTATTATTATTTCGATAACGATTTATTTGTATTACATCAGATGATAAGAGACCATTTTCCCTGAACTTGCAATACTACGAAAATACTGAGAAAAAACGTATCTCAAAACACAATACGAAATAGAGCTTTATCTGGGCTCAAGCGTTATACTTATCCAGCAAGCTTGCAAAGGAAAAGCTCGCCAAAGGAAAGCTCTAAGAGCCGACACGCGTATCGCTAATCCTTTGCTTATCCCGGAGAGAGATCGTAGAGGGTCGGAGGTGTGAATATGTTTGAGTAACGAATTATGCGGAAGAAATGGCAGTTTGTTATATCGAGAGGTAGATATCAACCATAGGAAATGTTTGTGATTTACTGGAGGGTATTTTCAAGCTGGACCGTCCGACAAATAATTCAATTTAAAAACAATATCTTATATTGACGCAGAGTGAGTTTTTAGTTACAAGATAGTAGTTATTGGTTATTTTGTTGCCTTACAGTCTTAATTGAACGTGACAGATTATACAGATACCTAGGTGTGAAAATTGATCAAAATTTCAAATAGACTGAGCATATATACGCTCTTGTGTCCTGTTCAGGGTTGAACAATGCAAAACGAACTCTAAGCAGAATTCTTGCCTGAACAGACTATGAAATAATTACAATAGCGTATTATCCAAGGTTGATATTTTCAGTTGCAAAGATGCCAAATACAAGAGGTCTATGAAATAATATTTCTCTGATGGTTTGTGAATAATGTTTATGTCTCTATTGTTTATATCTCTATTATGATTTGATTTATATCTACAACCTCTCTCCATGGATATAAATGTATTGTTTTGTAAATTTTTGGTTTTATATAATCTTTTGTTTTATTTAAATTTTTTAATTCATATTCCTTTCTTACAAATAATTGACTTATTCCATATTATACTGTCTCAGTAGAGGTAAAGTCACAAGAGGAAATCCATAATTGGTTTAATTTTGGCTATTATAATACTTATGTAGAAACTCATTAAATGTAAATTGTCAATTTTTCGAAAATAAATAAAATATATACTATTCAAATAGTAAATTTAGAAACTTAGTTATTTCTTTAAAACCATCAGAAATTTTCTCAGTAAAAATAGCTAATCCCTGTAAGAACTAGCACTGACGAAATCTTTAACAAACTCAACATCAAGTCAATTAAACAACTCTATTCAAAAACAATACCCATTTACATTCATAAATACAAAACGCAAGAAATAACAACTAACTACTGTAATTACTGTGTATTAAAAAAACTAGATCTAAGGGTCAAAAACAAATCCAACACGCAACTACATTGGGCAAAAAAATCTTATAACTCTTCGCGAAAATCTCATTCTCATACAAAATTCACAACAATATTACAACATTTAAATCTCTAATAAAAAGCTGGATATAAAATATAGGGAGATCAGAAATAGATAATATACTGACACCAAGTACAGACTGAAACCGAAACAACTCGAAAAAACTATTTATAACTAATTACTAATAACGTAACATTTTCAATGCAAGTCGATATTTTTTCATAGTTCAGACAGGTTCAGTTTAAAAGGTAAAATTATACATTTTTTAAATAAATTTGACGTACCTACTGAGAGAATCCTACATTGTGAGAATACCTAAGTATTTATTTTTATGTGAACATCACAGAGTCACAACTGCTTGAGCCAATGGGCTAGAGCCAGTGAGATTTGGCATGTCCAATTGATGTATGTTGTGAGGCTTAAAGTAAAGTAAAGAAGAAAAGGTGGGGAGGATCTGATTACCAAACACAGTTAGAGCAATTTTAAACAACTTTTCAATTCAAAATAGTGGTCTTACACCAGGGAGATACTGAGAGTATCTTCCATTCTGGAACGTGCCGCAAGTATACAATATATTATTTAAAATGAATAAATGAAATAACACAAATTTATGTAATAAAATTTACTTGCACATGCCGGGATTGGAATTCGCGACCTTCGAATTGCTAGTCGAAAGCCTTACCCCTCGATCACGGAGGCCGTCACGTATGGTCTTACCGTTTAATTATAATGGTATTTTTATTGGTATTGATTATTCATCACATTTTTTAAAAAGTTATATAAAGTCTTGGAAAGTGATGAAACAAAAACTTTATTAACTGGGTTATGTAGGTTAGGTTAGGTTAGGTTAGGTTAAAAACTTTTTTTTTTCATAGTTTCTAATGACTTTATATCACTTTTTAAAAGTGTGTTGAATTGTCACTGCGTTGAGTTATCATGGAACCGATCCAGTATAACCCATTTTATTTTATATCACTCTAGAAAAAATGAGAACTATGCAACAAGGATGTTATTGTATAAATCCGAATCAGAAAAAGAAAATTACAAAATAATATTTTTTTATTTGAGAAAAATTTTGAGGCATGGAACTGGCAGAGGAAGGATGCAAGTAGACTGAATGCTGTAGAAATGAGATCCCTCAGGCGTATAGGTGGTAAAACCATGTATTATCGTGGAGGAAATGTGAAGATCCGCAAAGAATGCAAGGCTGATATAATCGTATTGAGTAAGACGCCGGAGCAAGCCATAGCATCAAGAATCATACATTGAAGTCAGGCCACGTCAAGAGTCAGAATAACAGAATGATATGCAAGTGACAATGTATGAATGTCAATGAGGCAAGGTGTTTGCCAAGACCGAGTTGTTTGGCGGTCCGTCCTCTCTGCCTGCCCCTGCGGAGAAACGGCGTGATGGTTGGTTAGATGGTAAGCTAATAATTTGGCAAACATCAACTACTTTCAGAGTGAATTGGAAGTGATTTGCTTCAGATTATAGGAGCTAGATGCTAAAATTAACCTGAACAAAAATACAGAAATAACAAAAAATAAATTTGGATCTCAAGGAAAAAAAACATTGCACAGCTTTTATAAACGAAGGTAGCAGAAAATAACGTGAACAACTGAACGCAATTTACTAACTTTGAAGGAAAAAAGGAAATAGCGCAACACGGCATAATACCCCAAAAATAAATCACAATAATACTTTTGGCCTGAAAATCTCAAACCATATCCAAAATTGAAGTCCAAAAATACCTAAAAAGATAGAAGCATTTGAAATGTGGATATATAGGCGCCTTCTCAAAACACTATAATCTAAGAAAATAACACTCTGTCCGCATTATTTCACCAGCTAACCATAATAAACGTCTAGAATATTTCAAACTAGAAACATTAATTGAACGTCGTGACTAAACAGACATCACATTACTTTTCAAAATTATGAATAATCCAATTTTCCTCTCGGCCACAATTAAAATCAATATCATTCACCGTCCACTTATAAACCCCGAAAATTCCATATTCATTTCCAAAGAACCAAAATAACCTTCTCCCAGCCTCTTATGCAAATGTGTTGACTATAATATGACATCCACTGTAGCGGCAAGACTGGCAAGATTCCGGACATATTTAGCGATAGACCTCATAACTTTACAAAATATCTTGACTTCGCGTCCATTCGTTCACATGTTTCGCCCTTAGAATTCGTGACTGGAATGAGTGCAGCTTCGCAAAGATATTCCGGGCTACAGCATGGAGGGAGAAGATTGCCTTGATGATAGCCAAAATCCTATAAGAGAGGTTACCTGAAGAAGAAAGAAAATAAAAATAACATCACCAAAGTGGTAGTAGTAGTAAGTGTAAAACACCGAAAATCATGAACAAGTAGGTAAATAATCCCTTTAGAATCTACCAGCGGTCTAAAGGAATTTGATAACATCACTGCACCAGAGAATAACAACAATACATAACTATTCTGCGATTCATTAACATGGTTGTTGCTAAAGAATATAATGTCGTTGTTCACAAAAAATAGATTTAAATACGAAAATCACAACTATTTACATAATAAACTGTTCGTTTTTATTTCCAGAAAGTGACATCTTCAGTAATCAACTTATTTCTACATCAATTTTAAGAATAATAACTATAATCACAGATAAAAATGACGTGTTGATTCTGGCAAAGCACCATTCTCTTCAAATTTGGTTTATTCGGCTAGTAAATTTTCAAGGTGTACTCGTATAGGTCTACCGCTCTGGCACCACTAGTATGTTTAATATGAATCAAAAACATATGACGGAAGGTTCTATGTGCGCTGATATTTATGACACACTTTTAGGATTCATTTCGGACTCGCTTTGGGAGGTACGAGTTATCATTCGGACAGTTAGATTTTTTAGCCTGGAATTTGAATGGCGCGCTGTTTAAAGTTTGGTGTAATTATAATGAAAGTTTGTCTTATTTCCTTATGTTTTATGGGAGTTTATTGCAAGAACGCACTTTAGAGAAAACCGCCACTGGAAGCTATCAAGAAACAGACCATAGAAAATCTGATGTTCTAACTAGAGTACCAACATATTATAATATATGACGTTCCTTCCAGATTATCAAACCATTTATGATATTTACACAAGTATTACAACAGAGTGCCTCAAATATGTAACTCGGCTCAAATTTCAAAGTAAAACCAAAATTTACCTGAAATATTCTATGAAACGTCCGTTTTTCCTTCCAGTTCTCAAACATTAGGCATTCATGTCTAAGTCCCCGATTAAAGTGTTACTGCAAGAATTAACTTCACCCTCTACGTGAAGTTTGCCTCTGAATTCTGCAAAGTTTAGGGAACTTTGATGCTACCCTTGAACGGTGAAGGGTATAAGACTGCATAAGACATTACTTTTTCTTCGAAATAAGTATAAGTTTCTTCAGTTGAGAAAGCGGCAATCAATTAAGATAGTTAGTTACTTATTTTGAGCGTGTAGTTTGAAGGAATCGTAAGACCTTTATAATCTTTTGGAGAAGTACGTGTTTAAAATTTAAGTTATAATTAATGAATGCAGTTACTGCCTACTGCAATGAAGGCAATCGAGTCAAAATACTTGAGTGAATGTTCTGGGTTATTCGATGGTCCAGAAGGTAGGATCTTCAGTGATTGAATGGTTGAATGGATGGAATTCTATATTCGGTAGTTAACCTACGTATCCTTTTTTAAACACAAACATGAATGTCGTAAAGATCTATTGAGTTGATATTTAGCCCTGATGAAGCTTGGGACAAGCGAAACCCGGTTGGCTATCGTTATTGATTCAAAAATAAAGTGGTGTCTTACTAAGTGTATGTTTTTTTCATAATAATAAGTGTTAATTATAAATAGATATATTGATATCCTCATTGGGATCTCCCGTGCGGAGGATTTAATTTACATATTATTAAAATTTAGTAGTACGGATAATATAAAGAAATTATAAACATATTAAATAGTATTTTGTCTGAAATAATTATACATATTTTATATGGTGTTTTTTTTTGTTCAGTTGAGGGGTTTCAGCTTGTATTTGGTGTGAGTATATTATGTATTTCTGATCTATGTTTTACATCCAGCTTTTTATTTGAGATTTAAATGTTAAAATATTGTGTGGTTTTGAATGAGACTGGGATTTTCTAGAGAGTTTAGTACCATTATATAGGAAGCTTTTTTGCCCAAATGTTGTTTGTTGTAGTTGCTTGTTGGATATGTTTTTGACCCCGAGATCTCAAGTTTCTAATATATGTATTAGTTGTTATTTCTGGTGTATTGTATTTATGAATGTAAAAAAGTATTGCTTTAGAAAAGAGTTGTTTAAGCGACATGATGTTAAGTTTGTTGTAGATTTCTTCAGTGCTAGTTCTTACGGGGACTTAGAATAATTTTCGTTATGGTTTTTTGGGTTTAAATGAGTTATTTTAAGATATGAAGTGTCCAAAATCTGTTCCTATTTACATTCAAAATAGCGTCTGTGGAGAGTGGGCGGTGTGGATTGGAAAACAAGATAAAGATTACTGTCCACGACTGATTTCGAGAACAATGTATAAAGCCCGGGCAACGCCGATGACTTCAGCTAATGTGAAAAACAACCAATTTTATGATAAACGTCTAACCATCATAAAAAATCTAATGTAATATTTTTTTCTAAATATATATATGAATGTGAAAAATGGCCATTTAATGACAATTTTATATTTGAATGTCTGTGAAGCAATCCGCCCTTAGTAACCTTCCTCATAAAGAACCTAAATAATTTATTTTTTTTTGAAAAAGAAAGTCAAACATCCCCGGGTTACGAATAACCTGACAATATTTGAAAATCTCCAACTACCACCACAGGAAGCTGAAAATGTTGCTTGTGTTGTGATGGAGGACTTAGCCAGCCGAGGAATTGAACACACTACGCCTGGGTGGTACCCAAACGCGATGTCAACTCGGCCACCGACCGGTATAATGTTAGTTAGGTTAGGTTTTTTTTCCAAAAACAAATAACTCACCCGAATAGATCTTTCTAGAGACCGTGTATTAATTTAATTAATTCCTAGAAAATCGTATTATTATGACTTTCGTAGCGTGACATCTTGTGTATACCTGGTCCTGGTTTGTATAAGCTGCGATGGCCGCTCATGCGTGGTGATATGATGTAACACGTGTCGATCTCAAGTGAAGACTCTTTCGCGTGTAAGATCGTGCGCGTTCTGCACGTACCCGACGTGCAAGACTCGTGCTCGGATACGTGTCAGAGCTTCACACGAAGCTATTTTTGTGATAAATTGTAGGATAGTAAGACGGGTGTAACCTAGATTAGGGTTGCATAATATTTTTGTGACAGAAATCATACGCCCGTAAGATCTGATATTTAAAATATATGCCTTTGCAAAGAATTGACTTTTTGAACGAAAAAAAATTATGTATTCATATCACGTATGTATGGGCGCAAACAAATAATTTGTCTTAATATTGTAAAGCAATAACTTTGCAAAAAGCGTATTTTAATAAAATAAATTAATTAACGTCATTTATGAACACATAGATTATAACAAGCGTCGCGTTTAACCTAAAGACTCATTTACAGCTCCCTGGTATTATGGATTGAAGTCAAGCTGGATAATTTGGTTGATAACTTAACAATATTGGATCGATGGGATCAACGTCCGACGATTTTACATCGATATCTTATTATGTCGATATCCGAAAATAGCTGGCACAGAAAATCATCGTTTTGCATCAAATATTTTAATGATAAGATCTTGTTTTTATTAATTTTAAATTTAAACAACTTACATCCGTATATATCCATCTATAAACATTTGAGAATTTAGTAACACGTTCATGAGAAATGATTGATATGTGAGCGTCAAGCAAACCACCGTTGTAAGTGTCGTATGTCGCCTTAATTAGTTAATGAGTTACTCTGTGTTACCTAGAATAAGTCAAACTTTCGTTTCTCCAAACTATTACGGAATCGATTGATCGAGTCCTAGATGATTTAATTAATTCTATGGATCACGTATACGACTTCTTTCAATTCTAAGAACTTCGTTAGTTCACATAGTTTCACCTACATTCTTTAACTAACGATTTTTTTCGCATAACGAACGATATTATTCTAGGTAACACAGAGTAACAGTCACTGTATGTTTACGTAACAAACAAAAATTTTAGCAGAAAGAAACATAATTTTATGAATGCATATTTGAACTAGGTTACTGTATAACGGGTTTTTTTGTTCTTATTTCTTCTTAATTTCTTTCACTAACTTGTGTGTACTATGTGTGTATATTATATTTTCTTTTGTTTGGTTTACTCTTATAATCTCACAAATTTTTCTTTTCTTTCTTCTTTCTAAGTGTCAATAACTATCGTAAAAATATTATTGGCACTTCTGCCGTTAATTCTAAATATATAAATACATATTTATGCCGGAGTCTCATACTCAGAACGTACACAAACTTGTTGTACTGCTGAGAAAATCGTTCAAAAAATAAATATATAATGATTCACCCATGGAAAGAGCAACCCACTATCTAATTACGGTAGATGGCAAATTCGACGAATTCTTTGAAACCCACGGTAAGTTTACAAGGTTATTGGCACTACCAACTAAATGTAACAGTCTTGTTATAAGCTATTAGATAATGATATCTACATAACTCTTAATGTTATGCACAAGAATAAAATAAATATGCCGATAAAAAGAATCACATTAAATTTAGCTCACAGCGATTTGAAGATGGTAATGAACTTTTCGATAATGCACAAGATCTGTAAATTGACTTTAATTTGAGGTAATATCGAATTTGTTTGAAAATTTCAGTCATAACTTTCATACATATGAGAATCTTTTATCTTTTTTTATTATATTTTGGTACACTATTTTACATTTCATAGTTATCCTGCAATGTTGGCCTCACTGGGTGGCTTACCGTGGTGAGGACTCCATTTTATAATACAAAAAAATATGCATAATGCATTTATAGAAAATATAGATTTAACATTAAAGTAAAATAAAAAGAAATATAAAATAAAATAAAGTGAAAATCATTTGATGTTATGTAATTTTGTCTTTTTTGTTCTTTAATCCATTTTGTAATTTTGTGTCCGAATTTATTTTTGTTTTCCTCAATTTTATTTTCAAATGTTAGACTGTTGAATGCTTTTATAGCATGGTATTGTTAGTGTCTTTGTCCAAAGCTTGTATTTACCGTCGGAATTTTTTAAGTTTTCTTTGTACGCTTGTCTTACTGGTCTGTTAGTGATATTTTCTGTATGTTTAAATTTGTGTTTTTGGGCAAAAATGTAGTTTGGTAGTATTTTAACGTATAATTGGTGTATATCTAGTACGTCACAAATATTGAATATTTGGTCTGTATCAGTCAGTCTGTGTTTTTTTGAAAGTGCCCTTCACGTCAAACTAAGTGTTTATTTACACATCGTGGAAATAAACACTTAGTTTTATTTACACATTTGAAAAACACACAAACTAAGTGTTTATTTACACATTTGGACATTGTGCAATGGAGTTTTTAGAGTGGATTAAAAGTATGCTAAATTTACTTATTCCATATTGTGCTGTCTTAGTAGAGGTAAAGTCACAAGGAGGACATCCATAATTGGTTTTTTAGCTGTATATTACTTATGTACAAACTGATTAAATGTAAACTCTCATTTTCCCGAAAATTAATAAATAAACCTGTACCCAAAGTGAAAAATTTGTTGTAAAAATAAAGAATTCCTAAAACTCAGCATTTTATAGTCAAACTGTCGAGTAATAAGAATCACTCGTTCAAATCATTGAAAGTTGCCGATTATTACGGCGATCCAACATCGGCCAGTGGCAAAAGGATCAATGATGTTACTTCGTCAGAGCACCTTTCATTGAAACAAAGTTGATGCATATAATATATAAGTAGAAAATTTATTCACTTTATTTCAATAGTGTATATGTTTAAGTTTTTGTAATTATTATTAAGTACGGGTAGTTTCACTACAGAACTACAGATGTCTTTGTCAACTAACTGCTAGTAACAACACCCCAAGTGCTAATTGAACAGCTTTGTCATTGGTGCATAACATTTCAATTCCATCGGAACTAATGGAGTACTCCGTCATGAAATATTTTTAATTATTCAAGTAGAGTAAACAAGAGCTACGTGACGAAAAAATATAAGAACTTGGATAGATCTTTCTCATAACTTCTATTTTATCTTTGAAATTTTATGAAATGTGGAAAACCCCGTTAGTCCTGCTAGGTTGGCGGAAATTTCCCACTTTGACGCGGAAGATTTAGTGTGATGGTGATATTATTAAGTGATAGTATTCATTAGACACACTCACTGATTCAGAACTCCTTAAACAATACAAATGCTTAACGATGCTGCATTGGCCATAAGACAATAAGATTATTATTTATTGTTTTTGTGTTTAATTCGTAGAACTCCATTTATTTTATTTTTTTAAATTTAATTAAAGTCAAATTTAATAACATAATTATTAAGTTCTGCAAGTATTTTTTTGGTTTTTGTTATTGCTACAGCTGTTTCGGCTTTCAAGGCCATTTTCAAACAGTCGGACAGTTAAAATAGTTAATTATATTATTAAATTTGATTTTAATTAAATTTATTGTTTTGGGCATGTTGAGCGAATGAACGAAGTGCAAGGAGAATTTATAACGCAAATGTGAATGGTAGAACGCCCTAATACACGGCACAATTAAGTGAATCAGATACTTAAGTCGGGTCATGTCAAGAGTTAGAATAGTAGAAGAGTATGTATGAGACGATGTAGGAATGTGAATGAGGCAAGGAGTGTGTGCCAAGATATGTTGTATAAAAAATTATTGCTGTAATATTGCTATTTCAAAACTGCGTAAAATTCAAAACAAATTCGAGTTATGCCCATCTTATCATCACGACAAAAACATATAACGCTACGTTGTTCCCAAGGTTTTTATAAACCCATCCAAACATCAGCTGAATTATCGCCGAGCCGAGGTGAAATAATGCGAAACCTTCGCCTCGCAGTAGCTTATGGCTTATAGGACACACGGGACTTGTTGGAGCGTTTAAACCTTCGTGAAATTATTGCTTTTATTGCGAAAAAAACCATTAGCCCAATCGCCGCTAAGCAAGGGAGGAACGAGCTTATAATTTAACCAAGTATTATATTTTCAAAGGGGATGCAGACGGGAAAATATATTTTTTTACATTATAATTTTCCTCAAGACCAATGTGATCTTTTGGGGGTGGAGGGTCTTTAGGGTCTTTTTGAGGGAAAGGAAGGAGAGGAAATTCTGGGAAGGTTAAAGGTATGAGGGTCGAGGAGGAATCTAGTGTGTCTCCCAAAGCGGCGCAAAGCAAAGGGTCTCCTCGAAATAGCCTCTCCCAATCTGGCACGCCACGCAGATGGTGGGCAGGCGCATCCTGAACCTACCTCACCCGATGAACCCGGGCACCCCTGCTAAATCGCCAAACGTATTAATTAAAAAAAAAACCCAACAAACATTTTTATAAGAAACTTAAACCAATACACATAAATGTGTAATACTTATACCACTTAATTATAACCACGTAAACACCTCAGCACAGGTTATCCTAGTGAGGTGTTCACGAAACCTATAACATTACCCACCACAGTGTCACCTACTCGAACCTACCTTTCACCCAGCGTAAAACAAACACATATTAAAAACAATTTTAAATAAATATATTATATATAAATGTAAATAATTTGGTAGACACGGTAATATATAGAAACAAATAAAGTATATCGAACCACTTGGGGTGACTTATGACAGAGATCGTTAGATCGTTACCCGTTTAAACCTGCCTCTCAGAATGTTGCTGCATCAAAACGGAATTTTGCGATCTCCAATCTACGATTTTTTGCCAGTGTTCGTAATAATTATTTATTTATTAATTTACGGACAATATGTCCATTAAAACCATAATATTGACACGAATAAGAAAACATAGATGACAGTGAATGGAGAGTCCATGAATGTGAAGGGCAAAGACAATGTAAAATAGAAAATGTACATATAGAAAATAACTACAAGTCAGAGAGAATATATAAATATACCGAAAATGTCAAATATACCGAACTGATGAAGATTAGGTATGTGTAAATCAGTGATCTACAACATTATATAATAAAACAAATGGAATAAAGCGTTTTTGAGTTATTTATGTTCAAAGTTCGTTGCCCCGGTTCTCTTCAGTGTTTTTACGAAATCAGAGGATATTTATTTTTTTATAATATAATATTGATTACATTTTATGATTTTGACTGTCCAAACTAGGAAGGATTCCCGTTTCAGGATAGTCAAATTTACAAGTTTCAAGTTATCCTAGACGAATACAGGATTTAAGACTAGCTAAAATAAGTATGTTAAAACGAAGATACATGAAAAGATACATAAAAAGATACATAAAGATACATAGAGGCGTTCGTGATTTCAAATTACATTTTTAAGTATCATTTCGGAATCAGTCCTGCCTAGATCCAACAACCATTTTGTCTCTCTTGAACCGGAGGATGACAATTCACACAGTTTTAGCTGAGAGGGGATTTATTAATATGTAATATTAATAATATTTTTAACATCGAGAAATACCAAATCAGGTTTTAAAGAATGGGAAAAAGAAAGGTGTGGTTTTTCCAAATCTAATAAAATGTGCAAAATTTCATCAATCTCAGATTTTTTAAAAACGAATTCCACTAGGAATTTATATAATAATTAAACAATGAAAGCATTATATTTTAGATTTTTCCGGCCAAAAGTAACTTGGTGATTTATTTTTGGGTTATTACGTCGTGTACCCATTCTCCTTCGTTAGCCATTGCTTTGGACAACGTCACAGTATAAATCATAGGGGCAGATGTGGGCATATCTGCTCTGATGATGGACATGCTGTTCGAAATGTTGGCCAAAGAAGGAGGAAACGCAATAAGGTGTACCTCAAAACAAAATCACGATTTAACGAAATGTTATTTGTTGACAGACTTTACCTTGCTTACATTATCGTTTGCTGATTTTTAATAAAATTTTCAGCAGTAAACCAAATTTTGTAAGCACAGAAGATATTTCCTGTGGCATGGTTCAAAGGAGAATATTTAATTCGGGTTTTGTACGCATTGGTGAAAACCCTTTCACATACCGCAAGATCTTTGTAGGTATAAGCACGTCAGTTTATAAGGTCACGTACTAGAAATTCTGGAAAGTATGAAGTTTTTTTGTTGCTCTTTACGTTATAACAGGTTGACACTGAGAAATCATGAATATTCATTGCGTACATGACATGCAAGTAAATGGAATAATACATCGGGGGCGTTCCAAGAAGAAATGAAAAGGTCAACTCGTGCAAAAATTTGAGACATGATTAAAGTCGGAAATTAATTGTAAGTATTACGCGATGAATTTGGTGATTAAGAGAATTTTGGATTACCCATGTTATCGCTAATCTCATAAAACAGTGTGAAAACCGAATTTTCGATATAACCTTCATTTGATTAGGATTATGTACTTATTCATTATAAACTTTTTATTTAATTATTGCAGACAATTTTAGCGATTCCTAAATGAAAATTTGAAATAGAAAAATCAGAAAAAGATACAATCACATCTAGGACATTAACTCAGGACCCTTTCCTTGCCGGGGCACTAGATTTGACTATATCTTTTTTTGCTGATTTTTCTGTTTGAAATTTCCGTTTTGGAATCGCTAATATTTTCTTCAATAATTAAATACTACAGTTTGAGGTTTTACTCACTAAGTTATTCCAAAAATAAAATATTTATCCTAGACTTCATAAGATTTATTTATCTAAGACACTGTCTAGATTGTATTTAGTTCGGATTTAGTCTAAGATAGCAGCCAATAAATAATTTTACTTTAGACAAGAAGATAGGATCCCATTAGCTCAGTTGTTAGAGCGGTGCTCCGGCAAGGCAAGGGTCCTGGGTTCAAGTCCTAGATAATATGACCATATAGTTTTTCTTTCAAATTTTTGTTTGGGCTTTTATTTATTGACTTTATTTTAAATATTACAATTTGAGATTTTACTCATTAAGTTATTCCAAAAATAAAAACTTATTATTATTGACTTAATTCGTTTGCATATTATTATCAACCGATAGTTATTTTATTATTATTACGGACTTATATTTATTAAGCTAATATAATTTAGTTTCTATTACCTACCTGTTAGTATTTACCGATCTTGATTTACACTTAAAAATTATTCATACTACATCTCTTGTCATTGTCGGTCACCTTATGATTGCGGCTGATAAGCCAACAATGGTGGCCGGATAAATCATCACAACGATAATTCATCGCATCTTTAAAAAGTTATATAAAGTCATGGAAAGTTATGAAACAAAAATTTTATTAACTGCATTAAGTAGGTTAGGTTAAAAAAAATTTTTTTTCATCGTTTTCAATGACTTTATATCACTTTTGTAGGCTTATATTATTATTTTTTTAGTAATTTCATATGTTTATTTTTATTATTTAAAATAAATAAATTGATAAGCTGTATCGAATTATAAATGTAAATAGCAGAACCGAAAAAATAATATGAATTAAAAATAAACATAATTAACGTATGTCTTAATGAATCAAAGAGACATTCGTATGTGAAAGAGATAGAATGATCATACCGAATGATATAAATGGGTATGTCTGCTTTTATTTCACGTTTTTTTACTAGTAAGCTTCCTATAGTTAACTTGTACCAGTAGTGCGACAATAATCACTATTTAGTGTATCTGTACTCTGGTATTACTGTTCTAAGGCTAATCATAATTAAAATTCTCGGATTTCTCACTAAAACTCTACCAGAAATAACACACAAAAGTATTACAAGAGGAACCAGTACATCACAAGTTAGTTTAGTTAAGATTACCACAGTAAATATCGTGATTAAGGTTGCGTTTCTTTCTTCTTTATACACAATTTCGGACAGCGTTACAGTGTCTATCATCAGGGCATTCTCAAATCACATATCAAATTAAATAAATTTAAAGGTTCTGGTGTTTCTCTCACTTGACAAACTAGGAACAAGCACACATAATAAAGTTTTGTATTTACTTTCACCATAAAAGACAGCGTTGAAAACCGTACACCGGCAAACCGAACCCTCTATTTTCAATTAAACTGACATTACTGTCACACGAGGCCAGGAAGCGTATACTTTATCCCTTACCTCGCTCTTTCCTACCTCCCCCCTGGCCCTTGTCCATCCCTTCCCTTGACAAAGTGAAGGGAATAATAAGTTGGTCCAGCCCGAAATGCTCTAAGGGTCCCAGCGACAGGGTAACGTACCGCGAAGTGAAGCCTTCGATGTTTGTTACCTATTATTAAGGGTTGGAGGAACACAACACAACCGCCCGGGCGCGATTATAACGATTTGTGAGCAGAAAGTGCGTGTTGTTTATTAGGCATCAGATATAGTTTAGGTATCAGAGACAGTTAAAGCAATAGGAATAGATTAGGCATCAGAGATAGTTTAGACATCAGAGATAGCTTGGGCAATTTATTTATTCGGGGGTTCGACTAATACTGAAAAGCAGTTGTATCGGCTGATCAGTTAATTATTTTACTATATATAGTAAAATTATGTAAAAAAAAATTAAAAAGTGAAAAACAATAGGGGAAAATTTTTTTTTTTTAAACTTGAAGAGGAATTTTTTTGTTAGCTCCTACTGCGTTCTGTTCTCCATAACGTACTCCATACCAAACGCTGTAAAATTAAATCTCTGAGGCTTATGTGTGGTAAAACCACATATTATTATGATATTGTGAGAAATATGGAGATTCGCAAGAATGCAAGGTTGATGTTTGCGTAACAAGTTAGAATTGTTTGGGCATGCAGAGCAAACTAACGACGAAATGAGAGTAAGAAGAATACACCCATGATACGAATGTGAAGCGTATAAGAAGTCAAAAGGTCAAAGACATGGGACGATCAAGTAAACCAAATATTTGAGTCGGGCAAATAGTGTGAATAAGGGAAGGGTATGTATCGGTCAATATATGAATTTGAATGAAGCTGGGAGTCAGTGCCAAAAGTTTGGCAGTCCATCCTCTCTGCATAGCCCTGCGGGAAATGGTTTAACGGTAAGTTATTTAGGAGAAGCAATACCAAATGCGTCTCAAACGCTTACATAATCTTTATGAACAAAAGCACAAATGTATTTATTATTTATTAACATTCGTTGAGAGATTTTTTTATCCTTGAGGCCTATGCCATATTTGAAAATGCCAAGCGAAGGATCTTTTTTTTACACTAACTCCACACACGAGGCCCTGAGGAGAGTAACTTCTCTCAAGGCTTGTGTCTCTTTGGGGATGCTGGGTGCAGGGTCTTTTTAAGGAAAGAAAGGATTGAAACTAGGTCTTGAAGAGACCCATCTTGTGGAAGAGAGAAAACAGAGTTATTAATGTTATTTCACATTTTATTCAATTAAATATTTTATACCTGCGGCAAGTTCCAGAGTGGAAGACACTCATTCAGAATTGAAACGTTTCTTGAAATTACTTTATCCGTGTTTGGTGACCAATATTGAATATCCAAACACTTCCTCACCTTCCTCTACCCAATCGCTTTTCCCTCCCACTACCTTTAGCCTCTCAATATACCCTAATCGGGGATACCAAACGACGAAAAACGATTTAATAATATATTAAGAATATCTTAAAATTATTGTTAATTCATTAATTGATTGGACCTTATGAAAAAATATAGAGGTTTCCTGATAAACTTTTAGTAAATTAAGAATATATTATCATGAAGTCGGAACACGTGTACATGACAATCCAAATATTTTTGCATTCATCGACGATCCTTTGTATCGTCATGAAATGTTATCAAGGTAAATCGATAATACTTTTTTTAAATATGCCTGTAAATTTATCGTGAGGGCAAAAATCGATTTCTATCGGTGCATAATATTCCTGGCTCCAGAGAGTTGATTAATAAAAATAAGAATAATCATTTTTAAAGGGCTACTAAAAAGTTTATTTGATTTGATATTTTAAATAACGTGGCTCATAATAAATTCTTTGTTCTATTTCTAGCTTTCTACTAGTATTACAAATCTAGCAGCGGCTGTAACTAGTACAGCCACAGTAGCCGGTAAGATTTATCTGATTGTAAGTTATGGAACTGGGTGACGTCATTGTTTGTTTTGCAAACGTTGGTAGTAGTTGGTACAGCAGAAGTTACGAGGCCGGAGAGAGTACCTACGAGTATGTAGTCTATTTGAATGAATCGAAGGTTCTATTTCCGGCAAATTTATATTCCGCTTCTCTCGTTGTCATCGGTAAATTTTTAATCAATACTAATTTTAAAGTCTACCATTTTCAAAAAATAAAACCACACAGACGGAATACAGATTTATAGGAAATAAATTCATTTTTTTAATTACAAAACAGGATATTTTTCTGTTAATTGGAATTAAGAAATTAAGTATTTTGAAATTGTACTTTTTTACATTTTACACAGGAGGTACTGAGAAAAATTATTTCTCACATATTCAATCTCATCTTTTGAGACGCTGTGTGAAGAGAATTTTTAGAAGGGGGAGAAGAGGATGTTCTGCGAATGTATAGGAGTGACGTATGAATTAATCCCTTCCAGTGCGTTGCGTTTGGTCGTAAGAGTCTTGCTGGAGAGGTCGAAGGGTCTCTTTCGACCAGTCACTCTCAACCCGACCTGTTTCAGAGCTGGACCAGGACAAACTCCACCCCATGAACCCGGTAACCCCTGCTTATTCACCAAACGCAGCAAACCACTTGCAGTGACCTATTGCAGAGGGTTTTGGTTATCCAATAAATGAATCCTGGGGTGGCGGTACCCATACCAGCCTCCCTAATTGAGTTTTAAATATATGTCTGTATTTTATTGTTTCAAAAGAAGTAACGGCCAACTGTAGGTGAAGTATGCATTTACGATGTGGAGAGGAGAGCTGACAACATTCCCCAATTAGGGATGTAACTCTTTGTTGGGAAACCTGCCAAATTTTCGTCCTGGCAATTTTTCCAAGCCATATATATATATATATCAGTATGTATGTATGATCTATGAAACATAAACAAACTCTATATAATATAATAAATATTGTAAGTACATGAATGAAGATAACAAACAAGCAGTTCACTGTGTATTTTATTATACTATAACATTATGTTATTTTGTTTGAAATTGAATGAAATGTGTCCAATATGTAGTGTTAGTTTTTTAGAATATTTCGTTAGAAATTGAATGAAATGTGTCCAATTTGTAGTGTAGGTTATATAGAATATTTTATTAGAAATTAAACGAAGTGCGTCCAATATGTATGCACATATTATTTGGGGGTTTTATTTGTGTTTGTTAGAAAGTTGTCTTACTGAATATGGGTAATGCAGGGCAAGATTGATGTTTTTTTTTAATTTTGAGTTTTGAAAAAAGATTCTCGATTAGCCAATTGTGATTCTTATAATAAGGAAATTATGCAAAGATGCCGAACTCCATAGCTTCTTAAACTACATGACTGTTGCGAGTACAGTTCCTCAGAACTGTTCAGCAGCCCGCATGGTGACTGTATCCCCGATGATTGCCAATCTCCGATAGGAGTTGAAAGTTCAATTAATTTGCTAAAATATTTGTTGTTTGTGTTATTTAATAATAATAATGCGTACTACCTACTGTAAAGAAGTTCAAAATATACCATAACGTAATCACACGTAAAAATATCAATAGTCATAACAAAAAGCTTTCATTGAAGAAGAAGATAATGCTGATAAATCTAAACGAAACACGAAACAGAACAAGACAAAGAAAAATAAGATAAAGGTCTCAACTGAGAATCAAACTAAGGACCTATGTCTTACCGGGACAACGTTTTTAACCACTCGACCATTGAGACCTAACTATTATATGAGATCATATTTCAAATTCAGACTTAACAATATTATCTTGTAATTTATTTTTCGTTTTTTTCAATTGTAAATTGCAATTGCAATTATAATTTTTTTTCAATTGTTTAATTTTATTTTTTGAATTTGTATCATAATACAAATAGCAGGAGAAAAAAATTAAACAATATTCAAATTGCCAATTAGTGATCTTTGTGGTTGCAAGCCAGTAATTAATTTCAATTAAATTTCTTCATTATTCTCCTCGCAAACAACACAGCACTGACTGGTTCTATTGAATCCGTATTCTCATTATTAAATTTGATATTCAAAGTCAGCAACTCACACCTTGACAATGAAAAGAAGGTTTTTTTCAAAATACCCTGCCACTGTTTTGCTTATGTTGAATGTGTTCTCGCAAATTGTATGCGAATCAGATTTTGGTGGACTGTAATCAATATCTTCTCAATAGCTGATTAATAATTAGAATTGGGAAGGGGTCTGACTTCTGTCGACCCCTGATCTTCTGAAATACGTCTTGTTGCGGAACAATATCCTGCTTCAATGGAAAAGGATTTAGCAATAGATTTGATGTAATTTTACACACTAAAGGAACATGTTTGCCACTGCTTCGATTTTCTTAACAAACTGAAGATGAAAAACAAAAATTTGCAAATGTCACTGATGTAGGTAATCTACACTGTCAGACAGGGACAGATAATTGAGTAACAAGTCGGGTGGGGGACTGCACAAACATATGTTAAAGGGAGATGCATGTAGTTGCGTCAATTGTATAATATTAATATTTGGTTAATTTATATAAGTCCGTTTTCGTGAAAAATCACCTCAAGGGCGCTGTACAACAAATATATTTATTAAATGATAAATACAGTTAGGTTACAACTAGGTAGTTTATGGCAAATCAATGGAGAATAACCAACCTTCCTTATACTGACTTCCCACGTTGTCTATTCTATGTCATTCATATTTTACATAACGAAAGTTGGAGTACATTCAATCATTTTTAGCTACTAACATAATATGTACAAAATACAGCCGCCATGTTTTAAATTACAGTATCCTGAATCTCAAGGACATATTTGTGGTTTTTTTACTTATGACAACATAAAACATGCGAACACCTCAGCACAGGTTCTCCTAGTGAGGTATTAACCCAACACTACTACTAACCCATATTGTTGCGAATTATAAACTTTTTGTTTATAACTGGTACTTATTATGTAAGCGAAAGAAATTGATAAATACATTCGATTTGGGGTTCTTAGCAAATTGAAAGCCAGTTATCACCGATTTTTTTTTATATATATTCCATGAAATTAACCATAGTATAGATCAGGAGGGATTCCAACTTGAAGAACGTGTCAGTAAGATAAAAGGAAAGTCTAATGGCTGGAAATAGTGCCACGCGTCTGTCGGACACGACAGGTAATATTTAAGTCCCTGAAGTGTGGCACTGTGCCCTCTGGTTGGAAAAAAGCGGCCATTCACCCTATTCCCAAGAAAGGTGACCGCTCCAACCCGGCCAACTACCGCCCCATAGCGATCACATCAGTTCTGTCCAAAGTGATGGAACGTATGATCAACGACAAACTGCTCACATACCTCGAGAAGAACAAAATTATCAACGACCGTCAATACGGATTCCGGCGGAACTGCTCGTGCGGTGATCTTCTCGCGTATGTGACGCATGTTTGGGGGCGATGCCTGGAATGTCACGGTGAGACCCAAACGGTCGCACTAGACATATCCAAGGCCTTTGACCGGATCTGGCACCGAGGACTTGTCAACAAATTGCCTTCTTACGGACTTCCCGCATCCCCGTGTACGTGGATTGCTGACTTTTTAAGGGATAGGTCGATTCAGGCGGTTGCTGACGGTTTCACCTCTTCCTCGCACTCTATAAATGCTGGCGTCCCACAGGGGTCGGTTCTGTCTCCGACTTTGTTTTTGTTGCACATCAATGACCTTTTGACATGTGCACCGATTCATTGCTACGCGGATGACAGTACAGTTCATGATAGCTTTTTGTTTGACAGACCCCCAAAGGGCACACAAACTCCAACGGCTCGGAGGGCTTTGAAGCAGAGAATGGACGGTTATCTCGAGAGTATTTCTTCCTGGGGTAAAAATAATCTCGTCGAATTTAATTTTTCAAAGACCCAATCCTGTCTGATTACGTCTAAAAGGGATCCAAATGATAATCTAGTCTCCTTCAACGGAAGCAATCTTCCGAACAGGCCTTCCATTGATATGCTTGGTGTAACTATAAGTGACCAGCTCAGGTACCATCGAATCCATAGTAAAGTTGGCCTCTCAGAAGCTGGGCGTACTGTACAGGGCCCGCAGATACTTTAATAGTACACAACTGCTGACCTTGTACAAATCGCAAGTGCGCCCTACTGTCGAATTTGGCAGCCATCTCTGGTCCGGAGCCCCAAAATACGTGAAAAAAACCCTTGACTCTGTGCAGAAACGGGCGGTCCGTTTGATAGAATCCCCAATCTTAACAAACGGACTGCAATCTTTAGAGCACAGGCGTCAGGTAGGTATGCTGTCCTTGTTCTATCGGTATTACAATGGAAGATGCTCTGAGGAACTAGCGTCAATGATCCCTTCGGCACCGGTGCGTAGTCGGAATACACGCCAAACGCGCTCCCAACATTTGTACACGGTTGATAATTGTCACATGAGAACGGCTCGCTTCTACGATTCGTTCTTAGGTTCAACAGCTCGGCTGTGGAACGAACTGCCGGCCTCTGTGTTTCCTCCCTTCTACAACTTGGGACTCTTCAAGACCCATGTTCACTCCTTCCTCTCCACAAAAAGACCCTCCACACAGCATCTCCAAAGATGACATAGACCCTGAGGGAAATTATTTTCTTCAGGGCCTCCTATGTGGAGTAAATATAAAAAAAATAAAAAAAGTGAACGAATGAAGAACTGTAGTGCCACGTGATTTTCCGCGTGTCGCGTACGATGACCAGCGGGCCAGCTCGTCAGCACGACGTGGCGACAGCACGTGTGTAACTCTTTCCAGTCGTAATGTTTTTTCCAATTTCCATAATATCCAGAAAATTTATAAAGATCTATAAAATCGGTAAAAATCTCTATATCCGAGGTACGGCAAAATTAAAATTGCACAGTTTTTCTATTAGGTCTCAAGACTATTTTCAGTTTGTAAATTTATTTCTATCACAAACTAAAGACATTTTTAATAGGTATCCATTTTATTTTCAAAATTAAGACAAGAGTTCGTAATTTTTGTTTCAATTATAAGATATTATGTAAAAATGCTTATTGCTGTTTTCCTTATACAAGTTGATGAAAATGTTACATTAGAACTGAAAAATTATCTCATCAAAAGTTCTTTTCAAAGTAAATGACCCGGGATCAAAAGCTACATTAGTACACAACTCAAAGGGTAGATATAATCTCCAGTTTAACGACCTCTAAATTTCCCGATTCCACAATCTTGTATAAATATAAATTGTATAAGATTTAGCTTTGTTTGCCGTATTATCTCAGGCCAATTTAAGAAATGGGACGACGTAGAAGAAGCGAGAAAGGTTGACGTGGAAGAATGGCGCTGAGAAAGGGTGGAAGATAAGATATAAGGGATGAAGCGGAAATATGGTAGGAAATAAGGGAAGAAATAAAAGGAAACAACCGCGGGTCTGACTTAAGTTTTCACAGGTTTTAGCTGGCGGGATAACGATGTATGACAATGCGAGAAACTAGGATATAAGAAAGGAAAATAATGAAATAAGTTTTTTTATCATGTTATGTTTGAATGCTGTGATATCTTTAGGATAAGAATTTAATGATATTTGCAGAAAGGTCATAGTATATACGCGAATTCGAGTTGGTGATGTTATATTATTATAATATTGAGTGATATTATTTAATTACATTATGTATATAATACATTTGTGGAACAGTAATCATGAAGTAAAATTTTCCATTAAAATTATAAAGAACCCATGCAGAAAAATAGTATTATACTAACCTTAATGTTTTTTTTATAATTATTATTGATAAATGTTATTATAGCCTTATTGTAACTATCTTCCGTGCAGTTGAACACATCTACAATGTCTGCAAAGGAATGGCCAATCTGTTTACTACCGAGTATCTAAATGACTCAGTCCTGATATTGTACTTGCAATTCAACGGATTATTTTTATTTTTTTTATTTTTGTAGAGACAAACAGCTTATACATAAAACATAAATATATTCATGTTAGTTATAGTCAAGCCAAAAAAGTCTCCTATATTAAAATTGATTGGAGATGGAGTTTTATTGCATAAAAAAAATATATATAAATATATTATAGGTGAGGAGGGGAGGAATAGGAATTTAGGATGAGGATAGGAGATGCTCTGGATACAATCCATACTATTGTATTAATTTTCGATCGTACGTGTTACTTCTAATCGATATTTGTGAAGTGTATTGCTAAAAATGTCTATGTTTTGAAATTTAGTATTATATTGGGCACATGTACGTGGAATTGGTGATTTTTTTCTAAAGTTAGTTCTATATGTAGGTAAATGAAACAAATGGGATTGCCGTGTTGATCTTGTTGGAATATGAATATTTATTAAATTGGTTAGCTCTAGTGAGTCGAGGCCATTGTTAAGAATTTTAAATAATAAGATTTTGTCAAAAATCAAACGTCGTGTGTGAAGGGAGTTGATGTTGTGGTAATTAATAGAATCGGTGTAATTTGATAAATATAAGTTTTGTTTATAATTAATGTGTTTAAAAAATATTTTTTGAATTCTTTCGATTCTTTCAATGTGAGCTTGGTAAAAAGGAGTCCAGATCGGTGTGCAGTGTTCTAGGTGGGGACGGATGAACGCTGTGTAAAGGGAATATAGAGTCTTAAGGTTGCGGAAAGGTTTCGTTAAACGGTATATTATTCGGTATAGTTGTTCTAGTTAGAATATTGAAGGCCCAGTAAATCATGGCTGTTAATAATTATTGCGGTAACAAAAGTTTTAATATTATTATAGATAGATCATTCGTTCGTCACTCCTGGATACCCTGATCCCTAGATTTCTATCCACCTTTATACCTTTTTCCTTTCTAGAAATTCCTCTCCTTCTTTCCCTCAAGAAGACCCTCAACATAGTATCCCCAAAGATGACATAGACCCTGAGGTAAACTATTTTCTTAAAGGGCCTTCTGTGTGAGGGTAATTAAAAAAAAAATCAATATGCCCCGGGTACGAAATTTCATGCGTTTTTTATGCAACATACCAGTCTTGCTTGTGGCAGTCTTTGGCATTACTCGACGCCTTTAAAACTTTGCTTTGATAAAATAAAAAAAAACATTTTCTTCTTTTAGTCCACGGAATAAATTATTTAAAATGATGTTAAATATTCAATTCCTTTGAAGTTTTAGAATTACAATTCGCAAAATTTTGTCGCCATGTGGCCAACTTGACTAACTTTCCTGTACAAAAATACACCACAAGGATCAAAGACACAAGCTTATAAATTCACTTTCAGAGCTTTTAAACCATTTCTTTAAGAGGTTTTTTAAATACGTCCGCATCGGAAATGGTTTTTTGGGCAAGGAAAATGAAAAACGACGTCATAATAAAAATAAGATTTAAAAAAAATTACGTTGTGCGTATAAATATAATTTGTTTTTTGTTCATATAACTCTAATCTTATCTTTTAAAGAGGTAAAAGCTTATCTATTTTCACATTATTTATTGAAGGGGGTAGCAAAGTCTTATTTCAACTGAACCATTTGGCATTTCATCTGTCTGTTAATTTGTTTGTTACTTTTTGTTTCCGGTTCAAGTTGAAGACTGTTTTAACCTATCAAGCACGGTAGTTACCGATAGGCACAATCAAAAAAATCATTTTAACTTTACGTTTTTTTTATATATTCAATAATATCGTTATTTTATTTTTATTCTTTATATATTTATAACGGTAGCCAGTTTGATAATGCCTTCAGAAGGCGGAACCGTCATTCGTTGTCATAATTAAATAGCAGAACTTTTTTTGCAAATGATTTTTTTTTATCTATTATCGAATAAAATAAAAAAAATAATTTTTTAAAACTAATAATAATTTTTTTTTTAATATTTATAACCAAAATGACCCAGCTCAGCATAAAAATATACCCCATACGACCCAGTTCAGCATAAAAATATAGCAGGTACGACCCAGCTCAGCAAAAAAATATAGCACATACAACCCAGCTCAGTATAAAAATATAGCCGATACGTCCCATCTCAGCATAGGAATTATATAATTTATATAAAAATATGTTAATGAAACCTTTTTCATCCCTACTCCCTTCAGCATCACAAAATGCTCACATTGGGGATGCCGTGGTCCCACTGGCTCCGGGAAGTTGGGACTCTTGTCATAATAAATACGAACAACGCACATAATTTTTTTTTTTAATTAATTCTTCTTATTCTAGAGTTCCCGTATGTATTACCAATATTTATTTAACATAACAGAATGACCAACCGAAGGGGTGAATGTTACACTAACTTTTCGAGTTCGGAAATAGAGGGTAGAATAGTAGACTTTATTGACAACTTTAGGCTCGTCTGCTATGTACGATTTAAATCTTTTTTTTTTTTTAATGATAAACTAAAGTTTATAAGACAAGGTTTTATGCATAGCACAAAGGATAATAAATTATTGCTTATATATAATAATTGATTTAAATCCTATAAGGGAGAGTTAAAGGACTAATTACTTTAATCCCATTTATTATAAACTTAATAAATTAATTCATCACTTCTTATAAATTGAAATATGTAAGCAATTGTAATATGTATCATGCAAACAAAAGTTGTTCCGAAAAATGTTAGGTATTTTGAAACAGTATCTACGTATATATTTGTATTCCTGTTCTATTTATGATAAACTAGCTAACGTGTATCCGTAGTTGCTCGAGGACTTATAAATGGTTTTGCGTAAAGTTTTAAGATTGTGATTTCTAGATAACCTGACATCTGAATGCATTTTTAAGGTGGAAATAATATTTTCGTAATATTTTCAACCATTTACTTCCAAGTCATGAATTCTCCTTACATCTCTTTCTTCGTTATCCATCACGCATCAACCTTTCCCAAAATCATATTGTATCCTCAGTCTGGTCTCCGCCCGCTTGGCGTCGAGCTATGACTTCTATAACTTCGACGACATGACCACCTCTACCACCCTACATCTCTGCGGTGTTGAACATCGGCCTGGTGAATTCCCTATCGATTATCCCCACCACCGCGGTGTAGAGCAGTCGGCCTGGAGGAATTCATCGTCAGCAACTAACCACAACTACACTGAATATCAATAAAGACACTGTGTACCAACCGCATCTTTCATTCGACTCTACCTACGTCACCCACAATATTAATTTATTAAGCCAGATGCTAGTATATTGTGTACTTTATTTTCTCATATTGTTAATTAAATTACGCTCGAAAGCACGTCTTCGATCACTCCAACATAGATTACATTTGCATACAATTACTTCATTCCGCCTCTCAAGGAACCGACGGAACTTTTTCTATCATTTTGCATAATGCGATTATCAGAAATGCCACTTGTAGTCAGCGTGTGTGACGTCACCACACATGTCGGGAGATGTAATCCGCCCTGAATTGCGCCGCGTACACTTAACTTGATTGCGTTATTCTCGCGTACTTTTACATTCGCGGAATTCGCAAATTGCGCTGCGCACGGGACTTAAATGGATTAAAATAACTCGCAGCCATTCGCGGTGAATTGTGAATTATTATGACGGTGAGGATTTTTGAATTGGGTTCCATTCGGGAAGTGTTTTTTGGATGTGCAACATGTATCATTATCGAAACATTTTCTATTAGAATTTGGTTGATGGGTGAAGTTTATTTTTGTATGTTTGAATGATGATTATAACGCTAGTATGCAAAATTATTTCAAATCGGATTGAATATTAAAATTGATTGTAACGACGTTTATTAATTTGTATTTTTATCAAATGTGCGATTATTGAAGAAGAAATTATTTCGTTTACTAAATAATTTGGATGATTTTGCATCGATTTTCGATAGATTAGGCTAATCTGGAGAGTTTATGACCAAAAAAAATGCATCGTTGAAAGAGAAATTACAACAGAAAACATATTACTAAGATACTAAGATGCATAACAATTTTCAGGTTTAAACTAAAAACAAGCAACAGATTTCAGGTTTAAACTAAAAACTTACTTCTTTAGGCTCTTCTACCCTTAAATTAAAAATACCAACCTGAGAGTAACATTCTTGTGTTGCCTACAATATATCATAAACAAACTTTTATTATTGGATATATTCCATTTAAAGCCTTACTCTTCAATCCGTCGCATACCGAGGGACGAATCACATTTGGGAAGATAAATTCTAATCAAATTCTTGTACTGCTTTACCACTCAACAGAAATTTGCTTGTCCTCTCCTAAACGCACTCATTAAAGAACATAAATAAACGAAATTAAATAAATACCGGTATTATTAATGGCATTTCCAATTATTTATGTTCCAATCATGTCCTCTGCGTGCGAACTGTTTCTAAAATTCTCTAATAAACAATAAACATTGTTAATCTCAAGTGACCTCCCAGGTAAATATGGTTCTGTATGTAAGATATCTTCCTGAAAAAAATATACATATATAATAAATAAAGTACATTCTAATGCAGCATCACGTTCATTGGTCAAATGCATTATACACATATTTGATATGAACCGATGGACAAAAATCCTTTAGCCACAAGTTGATAATAGTTAGTCTAGTCGGTAATTAGAAATACATTATATATTTGTACAGCGCCCTAGTGGTGATTTTTCATTAAAACGGCGATGTACAAATTATCCAAATATTATTATTGTGTGCACATAGACATAAAAATCGGAAGAATGTACGTAAGTAATAAAGCAAACCAAGTCATTTTAACTAATAATCGTCGCTCTAGTTCGTTTTTGTCGAACAGACCAAAACGTAAATCGGGAGAAATAGAGCTTCAAAGTTTTTTTTTTACGTAAAACGCATATACAAAAAAATAAGGTTACTTAAAAAATTTAAAGTACTAAAAATTATTATTTATAAGGTAAATTCGTTCCAAATTTTTAAAAATACGCAGAAAATACGTTTTTAATTTGGATGTAGGAAAAAGTGTTGGATAAACGCGTTCGGAATGTTGTTTAATTTTGGTGGAATACAATACAATGTAGACAAACTGCGTCTTGAAAACACATTAAAAATATTTTTTTATTTTTTTTTACTTGCATCGTATACATAAATGCTTTCGGAGAACAACTGCATACTTAACACAATTTCGCCAAAAATGGTCTGTTGGACAAAAACAAACTGGAGCGACGTAATGTCTAACGTCCTTTTAACTAATTTCTACTTCTTCTGTAACTAGCCAATACAGTATTATGCAGTGAAAATACTAATACAAATTCCTTACCAATATTGACTAGCCTATATACCCTGTTATTTGATATCTTCTTTTATGTCCACTGAATTTAATCAACAACTAAGAACTAGGTATTCCTCCACAGCAGTACTTCTTCCCTCTCTCAACTATAATTATTTCATTAAGAGCATTCTCCCTCCTAACGACCTGACCGTACAATCATCTATTTCATTAGCCTACCATTACTCTATTCAAGGATTAAAGCTTTTGCTAAATATCTTTTTGGTTCGTTTTCAGCTGCATTCAAACAATATATTTTCAAAAATAATCAGTTCCTGGTGTCTTGAAATGAAATTCCGGAAAGTTTCACATTCAACCGCGTTAAATGTTTTACGTCAGGTGCTGAAAATTAATTATTTGTGACACTGATATGCATTTTCATTGGTCGAGAATTTTGATGAAAGGGATTGCAACATGAAAAAACATAGTATTTTTTTTTTATATGACATAAATCAAAACATCAAAAAAACTTTCAATTATGGATGTACTCATAAGTATCACTGTGAAGAGAAACCACAGTTCAGGTTGTAAACTCCTTGAAATTTCTTAAGCCAGCTTCTACTTAACCTTTCCTTACCCCTTCATCCTTCAATGACACTGGAAAGTTAGGATGTTTGTGCTGTGGGTATCATAAAAAAGTCATAATATAAGATAATAAACTGAAGGTAGAAACAATTTCTTTATATTTGAATTTAAAACATGCAATTATTTCAGTATTCGAATTTCCATAGGAAAATGTCGTCATAAATATCGTCAATTAAACAAACGTAAAAAGAAATACAACAACGTAAATATAAACGTAGATAAAAATATGGACATGAAAATTCAAAAACATGGAAAAGGGTCAGAACGATTCTTGCCAAGGTCAACGGTAACTACTAGTCAAGGTCAAAAAGTACCCGCCTAAGGTTATCAAATTCTAGAGCGGAATCGCTCAAATTGTTCCTGGGTTTATGACGGGCCTTCCCCTATTATGACATCGCGGAGTAAGTTACGACGCGGGGTTAATTCAGTTTCTCAGTTAACTCAAGGCGGGACGGTAAGCCCCTGTTTCCTCTATTATCAACAGGTTGGGGCTGGATTGTAGAATTGTGAACAGGACATAATTATTATGCTAAGAAAGTGAGCATGGGAAGACAATGGCACAAGATGCATGCTACGATGCAGGCACGAAGAAACGAACCAATTGATAAGAATACGAAAGAAGCAGACCCATTAAATACACCACGAGCATATGGCATCGGAGACTAGTAGATCGAAATCTATAACTTTACAATATCGGATCGATGGGCTAACTACCGAGGATTTTAAACCGATGTAGGTAACGCAATAAATGAAAATCGATATACACTGGCAACACTGACGCATTTATCTATGAAATAGCATTTACAAACGTCTGACGGCTACGTAAAAGTTAAAAATACTATTAAATTGACAAAAACTTTACTATACATTGGCAGTCCGCATATACTTTCGGCACTAAAAATAGAGTTATTTAGTTCACGAGGTCTTTAGCAATAACTAAGAACTTTTCTTTCCCGAAGCCGGAACGGAATCAATTTATCGCGTCTTAGGTGAATTAATTCAGTCTATGTATCGTGAATACAATTTCTTTCAATTCTAAGAGCTTAGATACAACTTAGTGCACCCCCCATTCATTAATAAGCCAGTTATTTTGCATTACGAACGAGATTATGCAAAAAGTGGTGCGTATTGACGGTTTGTCCGACAGCTTGGAGGCTGCACTAAAAGTAGGGGCTTTTGCTTATTTAGGCAGACTGACACGTCCACTAAAAATTTATATGATTTTATCCCTTCCGTGATTGGATAATAAAATGCATCATTTAAAACGCAAAAAAATGGCTGTTTTCGCACGTCTTCTCAATTTCTTTATCATTTGACGGCGGGATATAATTTTGATTTCATGTGGCAGTACAGAAACTTGATTATTATTCGTTATAACATTTAACGCTTTGTACGAACAGTTCCATGTGTGGGGAAGGTTTTATGCGCCGGGGATACTTAACCCGATGTGAATCAGGTGAGCAATTGTTACACCAGCTTTGGGTTGAGCAGAAGATACCCGCAACTTTGATGCCGAATTTTTCATTCAATAATTCTTTATTAATATTTTTTTACTTGGGATTTTAATAATAGTATCCATTCAACAAGACATGTAAATAAAATACTAAGGACGGGTTGTTTCGGAGAATTTGAACAATTCATCAAATTTCAACGTTCATTTTCGGGTTCTGTGAAAGACTTATTCAAGTTCTGTTATTATATCATTGTAGGCTAGTTGCTTGACAAAACTGAAATAAAAACAGAACTTGAAAAAATCTTTCACAGAACTTGAAAATGAACGTTGAAATTTGATGAATTGTTCAAATTCTCCGAAACAACCCGTCCTAAGTTTTAGATTTGATTAATCAACATAACTATAGTATCTAATTATAAAAATAAAATAATATAATCTAAAAATAATGAAAATATTATAAACAATCATAACTACAGGAAGACGGGTGTAGCCTACCCCAGCCACCTTTGCGCACGTGTATCTCCGGCTGACGCAGCCGCGATACTAAACTCAACACTGGCTCACCCACAACTCCCTTACCTCCAGCTACTGTAACGACGGGATTTGCATGGCAACACTAACATTAAATAATATGCGTTGAAAAACTTCTCGGGTATGACACACCCGACCTTGCTCACACCGGGTTAACCGAGGGTTGGGGGGCGTGGTACTCCAACGGAATTCGGTCGAATTAATGTTTAATTTTGCAGTGGTACTATTATTAGCTAATTGACTCATTTTTTAATGGAGGATGGTAATTATTTGGTTCAAGGAGTACTGTGTGGGTACTCAAGCGGATTATGAATGAAATTTAAAATTAGTGGTTCTTCAATGATGAGCTCTAGGGAAATAGATATGACCGCGCTTATACTTTAAAATACTTGGAAACAATATTATTGGGCAACTAACAATGTACGGACAAAATGTAAATAAAGGTGACATAGGCCCTGAGGGAAACTATGTCTGTGCGTAGTATGAAAAATTAATAACAATCACTCATTAGTTCTCTATCAGATATTTCTAGCTTTCAATCTTCAAGGGTGTTCTAGGCCATCATTTCAAATTTTAGAGATAGGAGACGTAAATTTATATATATTAATTTCGTTTGAATGGGCAAATTTTACAATTACAAGGAAAGATTGGAGTCGAATTCAGTTGTAGAAGAAATGAGACATCGAATGGAAGGAGGAAATTTTAGTTAAGGCTTGATAGAAAAGAGGATATTTGCTGAGAGAGGGATAACCAAAATATATAATCCTTCTTCTAGACCACAGAATGTATAATCTGGGGAGTCAAGCACGTGTATTTTAAAACGGTGAGAAGGAACGGAACGGGTGAGGTTATTTTCATTTTGAAGAAATGGTGGAGTTCTTCAATCAACGGATTTCATGGGATAGTCCTTTGTTTTGTTTATTTTGGGGCTTAGCAGGCTACTTTGGATTGACTGGCAATGTGCTAATACTCTGACCAAACATTGCAGGATCCAAAACAAGAAAAATATATTAGATTTTTGATTGGTTCATAATTTAATTTGCGCTAAATATTCATTATGCCACCATGTCAATTGAGATTATGGATGGTTCAAAAGTTAATTTGCGCTAAATATTAATTCTGCCACCAGGTCAATTGAGATTATGGATGGTTCAAAAGTTAATTTGCGCTAAATATTAATTCTGCCACCAGGTCAATTTAAATTTTGAATGGTTTATTAGTTAATTTGACAGTTAAAAAGGTGAAACTGTTTTTAATGCTTCGAATGTAAATTTATTTTTATATCATTGTTCATTGATAGATTGTCTTTAAAAATAGGTTTTTATTTTACTCGATGGAAATGTTTGGATAATATCGAATTTATCAGATTTTTTTTGTAGAAATACATCATAAATATTTTTTTTGTGCCTACCTATTAAAAGCTAATTCAATCAACAATGCAGTAGAGATTCGGAGTATCGCCCTGGTAACAGACCACTATGTACATTCGAAAACGTTGCTATTCATGTCATTTATGATATTTAAATTATTTAGATTGCTTGTGCAATGATGGAGGACTTAGCCACCCGAGGAATTGAATCCATTAATCTTGGATGGGAACCCGACATATTTGTCAACTCAGCCAATAACCAGTCGATGAGGCCGATTACGACGATCTGACTGACGACAGTATGTTTAAATTAGGACTTGAGAACGAAAGGCTAGATTCCTCTTTTTTTTATAAATGAAACACTTTGTAGAAGTTGAAATTACACCGATTTTATTGTTGTTTTTTCCAACGTTTTTACTGCTTCCGACACTCTGTGGAGATCACTCCACCAACGGAGAGCGAAATATAATTGTCACTTTGGGTTCCTTTCGCTAGAAACTATCGAAGAGAAGTGAGTTCCCTAATCAAAATTGTAACTTTAATAACATAATTTTCCTGCCTTTAAAGAAGGTGCAACTAGCGACATCTATATTCTAAATCAGTTATTGTTTTTAATCATAATTGGTTTGAAACTCGGACAATTTTCAACACAGTTTAAATTGTTCATTTTACCCTACCTCACCCCACTCCGGTCAGAATCACAACATGTGTCAATAATAACTGTTTATGCCCCACTTACACCAAACAGTTGGTACTATTTTTTAGTATTAATGTAAAAAAAAATTGTTCAAAAAAACAATCTAATCTAACCAACCAACCTATCCAATTGTTAATCTATGAGAACTAGTTAGGATGCAGTTACGAATTCTCCAATTAAATTTTATTACTATTTGTATATGTGTTTTCTCCAATAAAGAAGCATGTTATTTTGTACATAAAATCTACTGATAAATGACGTAACATTGATAATATATTTGAAGTATGGAATAATTTTAAAGAAAGTGTATTTTAATTACTGGCCAAACTCAATTACAATAAAAAGAAAAATTAAATAATACTTTTAATCACCGCTTTAAAATACTTCTCTGTAAAGCTTAAGTTTCCATTTTGTCAAAACCAGGAAATTAATTATAACCAAAATTTAACAGCTTTCTAGGTTTAAGAAGTGAAATTTTATTTTATTTTTGCAGAGCAATTTTAAAGGGGATTCCTAATTTTGATTCAATTTCTTATAGAAGCCTTAAATTTTACGCAAACAATAGATCAAATCATTGTATTCCAGTTAGTTTTGGGGTTTAAATTCTTTTCGTGGCAATAATATTCTTTTTTCATATACTGCATAAGTCCCAACTGCTCCCAACCGTCTGGAGCCAGTGAGACTATGGTATTCTCAATTGGGGTATGTTGTGAGGCTGAGAGTTTTGGGGAGGGGAAGTAGATGGAAGGTGAGGAAGTACTTGGCAATTAACATCTGATCACCAAACACGGCCAAAGACATTTCAAGCAACGTTTCAAATCTGAATGGTGGTCTTATACCAGGGATAATGAGATAAAGCGATAATCAGAGTATCTATCACTTTCGAACGTGCCGCAAGTATTCTATATATTTTATTATATTATTTTTTTATACGATATGTGTTGTGGCATTCATGGGCCAGGAAATAAAGTTGAGTCACTGAGGTTGACTTTGGCGTTGAATATGGAGTTGCCTAGTTTTAATAATTACTCCTCGAATTTTTCCTTCTTCTTTTCTTGTTTCCAACAGCCTTATCCAATATCCATAATCACTGAAAATGTCTTCGTATAACAGTACAATAATGAAATCTTACAAAAGATTTGTATCGCTGGGAATGAAAGTGACAAGTCAATTTAACATCATCGGACTTTGTAGTCCGTTGTTTTATTTGCAAAGTAATTAACGAAAACCTTTCCACCAAAATAATTTATGCAAAGAATGAACAGAAAAACAACGCAATTATTATTTGACTTCTGTCACTTGCAATGATTGTTGACGGAAGGACAGATTTGATCATTTACCTACAGTTCAACAAGAAAATGGGAAAATGACAATTTAAAACATTGTTTTATTGTTTTTATATTATGTAAATACGTTAAGATACAAAAATACGAACTTAATGAATTTTTAATACTAAAATTGATGAAAAAATATTTTTTTTGTAAATTCTGTACGCGTATTTAAGAAATATTTAAAGCTTCCGCTGAATAAACTTTTTAAGTGAGGTAATCTCTTAAATTCTATTTGAAAATTTTCTAAATTTCTCCTGTTATATATTTTAGTAAGATTTTTATCATTTAAGAATTTCATTCACTTGAAACCTTAGATATTTTCTCAACTACCGTATAGAATTTAAAGATAAATCATAAACAAAAATAATTTTTATAAGCAATAATTATTAGCCTGAAACACTCATCCACATTGAAAAATCTCCTGATAAAAGATACATGACGCCAACGGGACTTGAACCCGTGTCCTTTCGATTACCGGTCGACAGCTCTGACCACTGAGCCATGGCGGCTTATCTCTTATCCGCGAAATAATTCAATATATACTAGTGTTTCATTCAACAATTACTGCTTGTTACATTTTTTCACCTGAAAACAACCAACTTTATTTTATATGAGAAAGGCATTGTAAGTGCTGACTCTCTCACTAGATGGCGTCGAGACAAATTGTCTACATTTTTTGGTGAAGATACTAGAACTTTTCAAATATTAATTAAAAAAAATCTTGTCTTAAACATTAGTTTACCAAAAAAAATAAATAATAATAATAATAAATAAAAATGTTCGTTTGTTCAAAATTTTAAATAATTGAAAATTCGTCACCGATTGATTTTAAATTTTAATACAACATTGCATTCAAATACGCGTTTATAAACAGCGCAATCGGTTGAGCAAACATGTTTTTTTTTAAACTGTGCCATCTGTTGTGCGTAAAAGCAATGCGCGCTCATGTTTATGTCTTCACAGAAAAACTGAGCCATAGCGATGCGTGGCGGGGTAAAACTAGTAAATTGAATAAAAACTGGCTAACCATCACGCTTTTTCACCGAAGGGGTAGGCAGAAAGGACGGACCGCCAAACAAGTCGGTCATGGCATGCAGTTCTTGCCTCATTAAAATTCATACATACTCTTCTATTATTCTGACTCTAAGCATGGCCTGACTCAAACATCTGATTCACTTGATCGTGCCTTACTTGTTTGATAGTATTGCTTGTTTTCAAAATGTATATAGTGGCGTTTAGCGGTATTTTTGAGTGCTGTGTTGACCAGGTTTTATTTTTTTCAATTTTATTCATTTTTTTCATATAGCTAAACTAATGGAGACATAAATTAATATAACTTATACCTAGGCGCTACCGTAAAACTTCATAAAGTTATGAAAAAACATTAACAACAAAAAAAACAATGCCTGATGTTTATGAAACATTGCATCCACCAGACATTAAAAGTTAAGCGTATTTTTTTCAAATAGACGATGATGAAGCATTTAAACGAGATATTACTGACTCGGTTCTCTGCGGTTGGTTTAATGAGTTTTCTAGAATTAACGTTTCAAGCTTTCCACTTCGTTTCCGTTTCGTTTTGTTTCCTTTAAATAATGCAGGGAATTTAAAACATCATCCTTTAAAATCCAAGCTCTCGGCATTTTCGCAACAAGAGTTTAACGCGGGCATTTAAGAAAATGGGCGATTTCATGTTTTCTCCGATGTTTTTTTTCCATTTCTTGGCGGCTCAAAGTCATAAAAAATATTAATTACGGTTAGCAAAAGAAGAATGAATTTTTTTCAACGTTTTCCTTTCTGTTACTTGAGAAATTAAAATGTTTGCTCTTACAAGTATTTTTCATGATGTTGCCCGTAATTCCTTACTGCTTGATTTAATTTTCATTTATTTTGCTCTAAATGCTTTCCTTATTTTAAACGCGTAGGTACTGCTTATTTGTGTAAAAAATGTGCCGCTTAAAATGTACTGCTTAAAATGTACTGCTTAAAATTTATCGCTTAAAATTACTGCTTAAAATGTACTGCTTAAAATGTACTGCTTAAAATGTACTGCTTAAAATTTACCCTTTAAAATTTACTGTTTAAAATATACTGATTAAAATAATTATAATATTCAATTTATTGGAAACGCTTTTGAAGGACTCAAAAATCTACGTAATAGTAATAAAACTAAACGAAACAAAAACACACAAAATAAAAACGTAACGGCCGCAACTGGGGATCAAACCCATGCCTTAATTAGTTCGTAGAACATTATTTTTTTTAAATATTAACTCTTCAATTAAATAAATGGTGTATTAAAAAAATCTGCTTAATAATTACTAATACGCGTGATATTTGTTTCGTCTTCTGACGGCATTTTGATAATGCCTTCGGAAGTTAAAACAGAAGTCATGCATTAAAAATTGCAAAAGTTTTTGTGACCGTGAGGAGCCAGTGAGGCTATAGTATTCCTAATTGGAGTAACAGAGAGGTTGAAAGTAGTGGAGAGGGGAAGGAGGTAAGTAAGAGGAAGCCGTTTCAAGCAACGTTTCAATTCTGAATGGTGGTCTTACACCAAGGCGATACTGTGAGTATCTCCCACTCCGCAACGTGCTGCGAGTATACTATATATATATATATATATATATTATTTCAAATTCAACAGATAATATTTACTTTGGCACGTTGGGATTTGCCTTCAAATTGCCTTCCGAAACGATGACCCTTGGAGGATATCTAACATTGTTGAGCGCCCTTAAAGCTGTAAATATACAATTTCTGAAAATAAAAACCATTTATCTATTTTAAACAATGAATCACAAAGTATAAAGTGTCAGTCATTGAGAACGATAGTAGTTGTTTTACACAAGCATCAAAGATAGACGTTTACCTGTCTACGTGACGTTGAAAACGTTAACGGTCGTTGCAGCGTCGTTAGGCTGCTGCATGGCCTTATTGATGGGCGCATTATGATAAGCACCTGTTCGATCTTTTGGTGCATAGAACAATCCATTTGACATTTTTTTCACAAATATATTATTTGTGGGAACGTAGAAAATGGATGAAAAGTGCATATTATACATTATCAAAAAAGATTTATCGGTTCTCATTCAAACATGGTGAAAAATACAATTACGTTTAAATGTAACTACTATTGCCCCTTTTTTATTGCAATTATTAAGATTATAAGGTTTGAAGCTTGGCTGAACCCAGTCATCTTACTTATGTTTCACTGATTAAATGATAAGGCAGTCTCTTTATTGATTTAGTAGGAAACTACTCTGTACATGTAAACATGGAAGTCTTTCAATGTCTTTTGTTAATGTGTTAGTTAGACAGATTTTTTTAAATATAAGTAGTTTCTTTAAAAATTACTTCTTGTATATTTGTATGCAAAACAAAGCAGTAATCTTCAAAACTAGCGTCCGATAACTGGGTAGAGATTGAAAAAGTGCAAAGTCAAAGTAAATTGTTCCATTGTAAATAAATTCGAGACAAATATTTAAATTCAGAATGTGTTTTCTTTACGGACGTTACTTGAAATCCTAACACATATATTGAATACTAAATGTCTGTTGACTGTGTGTACCAACGCTTATAGATTTTCGATCATTACAGCTGAAGAAATATAAAAAGCTTACCTAATTATTGTTAGTCCTATATTATAGATCATAGAGCGTAAAATGGCATGTACGGAGTCCTTACCTGAAACAAAGAGAAAATACAACATTAATAACAGAACACAAAATGTAAAAGCTAACCTAAGACACTAAAACTAAATACTACACGCGATGTATTTCAGTATATTAAAAAACTGCGCTGAAAATTTATCACAGGACCGGCCGAAACGGGTCTAATATCACGGGACATGCGCGATGCTATTGCAGGACTATCATTCGAATATTGTACTGCTTATGCTTTTTTCGAAATGTTCATTTTGAAAGTTCATAATTTCGTTATTTTTGTAAATATATTATTAACTTGAATATAATACATTTGCATCCAAATAAAAATGGAAAATAACCTCCTTACGATTAGGAACTAAGGTTAATTTTTAAAATAATTGTTCAATGCTAAAAAAATACAAATTTTTCCTAGATGCATATAACTGTTTTTAATTTATGCAGTACACTTGTGCAAGATAGTTTGAGTGATATTTCAATTTTTGTTAAATTATTAATTTGTTATTTTTTTAATTAATGTTACATTTCACGGTAATGAAACAAAGTAAGGCAGCCTTGAAGTTATTCAATAATAAAACGGCGATTAATTTTTTTCCATAACAGTGTTTATGTATGGTAAAACCATGAACGGAAACAATACCAGGCTTATTTAAGCGTAACGAGTAAGATTAAGAAAGGAAAGCTTTGATAATTTGGGCATGTGGAGTGAATGAACCAGTGCATGCTTGGCAGTTCGTCCTCTCTGCCTACCCCTATAGCACGGTGAGATTGTTAGATAGTTATTTTTTAAAGAACAAAAGTAATCAAAAAAGAACAATAAAAATCTTACCGTACCCACTCGAGTGACTTTTTTCATATTATGCCAAGCTTAAAAAAATCATTTTGGGCAATCCTTTGCCATAATGTGACAAATTTATAGAACCAAAACATATGGGGTAATCGGTGAAATCTAGGTGAATTTATTTGCTATAAAGGCTATAAACCATAGTAAGTAGTTTCATACGTTTTAATATTAATATTTCGAGGAAAGGTATTGATTAAATAATTTGGTAAATGTATGATATCAATCGTTCTAGTGGAGATGAATAAAATATGTTTTATGAAGCCTTAAATAAGGAAATACAAAAAAAGTGTATCAATTAAATAATTTCATGAAAGGATTCTTCCGTTTTCCCATCTCTTAAGAATTTGCCAAAGTACATAATAAAGTTTAATGAAGGAGTTACTTATCTTGTGACCGGAAGTAATAAAATTTAAGGCCCTATTTAGCATGCTACTTCCGTCGCAGACTTAAAGCATGACCCGCGATTACTCTAATTGAAAATGCTCAACTTTAAACCTCCGAGGATCAAAGATCTTCTTGCGAGATGAATTTAATCATGCAACTGAAGCGAAAAAAATGTGCATTCATTTCATGGCATTTAAAAATGTGTAACAGAAAAGAGATTTGGTAAGAATATAAATATTGACTATATATTTTTTGTACACTGTTAATTTCTTCTCTGATTAGCGGACTTACTTGATCGGAAGACTTCACTAATACTTCGGTTCGTCCGAGATTATGAGTATATTTATGTGATATATTTACAGTAATTGTATAACTGGATTCACGTCCGTTCTATAGGATGCATATGATGAAGTTACTCTGAAGCCGGGGAAACGCTCACTGAAGATGCTCGCCTGTAGATCGGCTTACATCGGCTATATTCGGAACCTTTCGGATATTAAGCCCAAACGTCCAACAGTAGTCTCCATTGTATGGTACTACCACTGACACCTATGGAGACACATTTGAACGACATAAACTATGATTCTAATTTGAAAATACACACTCTATTTTTAATTGTGGTCTTTCACCAGAGCGATGCCGGTGATGGATGGATGTATACGTCCATCACCCCTGGATACACTGACCCTCGATTCCTACCAACTTCTAATACCTTTTTTCTTCCCAGAATATCCTCTCCTTCCATTTCTTAAAAATACCCTTTACACCACATCACCAAAGATGACATATGCCCTGAGGAATTTTTTTTCGTCAAAGCCTCCTGTGTAGAGTTGCCTAAAAAATTAAAAATTAGTAATAATCAGGAAAATAACTACTTTATTACACCCCTGTAATACTCTCCGAAATTAAAAAGAAGAAACGAACAATGTGAAATGTATAGTTATATCAGCAAAAAACTTATTCTTTCTCATGTTCAAGGGTGAAATACCCAGTTAAAATACGAATACGACACTATATCCTCTACATAAAAATGAGCAAACGTTATTTTAGAATATTATCAAATGGAAATAATGAAAGTCCAGATGGGAAACCCTCCATTCCGTAGGAACGATCGATCCGCCATTGAATGCGGGGCGCAGATAAAGCGCTTATAGTGACATCTGAAAGCGACGCTCCCGGCAACATTCGAAAGCGCTTATTGGGACATCTGAAATGGAAAATTGGGACGGCTCTTATGAGAAAGCTCTCTTGAGTGTGGGTGTGTATTACACCGGAGGGATGAACACGGTGGAAAAGTGCGATGGGCGTGTCAGCGAGCCCGAAGCAAACTTATGTTTTCTTACTTAAATAATTGATCAATCATTTTTTTTTACTTTCGTTACCATTCAGTTAATATACCGAAACGTCCGACAGTTGTCTCTATCATCTGATACTTCTACTGACACCTATGGAGACATTTTAAAACTACATATTCTAAATTAAAACCACACACTCTAATGACATCTGTTAACTGGTATTGAAACTACATATATATTAACAAACACTACTAAAAAAGGATGACTAATTATTATAAGCAAAACTTATTGGCCTGAAACACCCACACAAGTTGGAAAAAAAATTCTTCAGCGAAAAAATACAAGCCGCTGACGGAAATTGAATCTGCAGCTTTCTAACTGCCGGTCAGCTGCTCTTCGATTACGCTACGTCAGCTTATTCTAAACCCGCCAAATAATTCAATAAGTTCTAGTATTTTTCATTCAACAATTATTGCTGATTAGGTTTTTTTTTCACCTGAAAATGACCAGCTTTGTAGGAAATACATCGTTAGTGCTAAATCTCCTACTAGATGTTATGTCTTCATTTATTGGTGAAAATATTTTGACAAATAAATACCAACACAAATTGGAAAAATCTTCCAAAATCTTACAAAAATAAATTTGATTGTTTTCAGGTGAAAAAGTAGAATAAGCAATATTTTTTTAATGAAAAATACTAGTACTCATTGAATTATTTGGCGAGTTTAGAACAAGCTGACGTATTCTATTTTTTCTCAGAAGATTTTTCCAATTTATAAGGGTGTTTCATGCCAATAATTATTGCTTATATATTTTTTTTCATTGTGCTATGCGTAAAAAATCCTTGTCCTGTAAACATGAGTTCATCATTAAAACTTAAACCAAAATGTAATTTAAGAAATTCAATCTGATAAATCAAAAGTTCAGACAAACTACATAAGTAGGGTATATTATTTTATATCTTACGTTGGTACAATAGTAATCAAGAATTCAGACAAGCCACAAAATACCTACCTAAGATACAATATTTTATACCCAGGTAGGAAGAAACCTAGGGTATGATATTTTTTTACTGGAAAATCTTAGAGTATAAATTTCTTGGAGTTAATCTTTACAAGTAAAGTCGGATTTCGTGATTTTTCAATCTAACGTATAATTATTATCAACCCTTTAAAAGAAAAAAAAGAAATAGTTTCGAATTCAAATCGCTACAGATAACACTTCTGGGAATTCACTATTCAGTGGTGTATTACATATTATGTTATATAAATATGTTATAATCGACACGACCGATGCTCAAAATTCCATAGAATGGGTTGCCAATAGAATAAGGTTTGGATGGGATAAAGTATAAAGGATAGATATAATGACGTCAAATGGCGCAAAAGTGGGACATCTTTTTTGAAAAATAAATGGTGATATTTTTCCTCGCAACATTTAAATTATTTTTTATTTTTTATAATTAAACAATAACTTTGTAAACATCACTTATAGGTAAATACTTAATGCCGACCGGGTTTCGCTACAACCGTAGCTTCATCAGGGCAGTATAATACTAAACATCTAAAACTCTAAATTAACATGTGTTGATATCACGGTGAGTGGACAGTCTGAGCTACAGTGGAAGAGGTAGGGGTAGGTGGGAGATTGAGAGGCGAGTGCTCTTTGTCAATAGGGAACAAACTGAGCATAGGACTTTTATTTAGGTTTATTTGGTTGTTGATGACTTACCTAAGTAAACCTTAATAAAAGTCCTATACTCAGATTGTTCCCTATTGACAAAGAGCACTCGCCTCTCAATCTCCCACCTACCCCTACCTCTTCCACTGTAGCTCAGACTGTACACTCACCGTGATATCAACACATGTTAATTTAGATTTTTAGATGTTGTTATGAAATGAACTTTCTTAAAATTAAAACATTCAACCCCGTAATATTTTCTTAAAATCAAGTACTTTGTATTTTTAAATTCTTTCATATGGCCACCCCGTGGCTGCATTTAAAGTGGGTGTGACCATTTCCGGGGGGCGGGGCGAAGCCGCGGGTCCCCAAAAGTCCAGGCGGGTAGAGCTCTCTTGGATTTTAGCGCTGGTTGCGGAGGGTGTTACGTGCTCCACTTTGAATTCGAGACTTGCTTTGCTAAACAGTGTTTGTCAATTAATTACTAGTATATTTCGACTCATTTTTTCTACTGCCTGCCCCCTGGACGTCTACAAAACTACCTGCGGTATCGTTCCATGCTTTATTTTATTAATTTGTCTCTGCTTTCTTCCCATTAATATAACATCATTTTTTTTCATTCTTTTAACCGTCCACAAAGAGATTTAAGCTTTTCCTACGCGTAGATTCCAGTGCTGTAATATAGGTCTTTTTGAAGGCATTTAAAAGCACCACAATAATAGTGTTTTATTTCCAAGATATCCCTTTGTTCTGTCCACTCCTAGAAGGCGTCTGATCTCTCTTAACTTAAACGAACTAAAAACACGGTACCTGCTTGAGCTAGCCAGGTATTCTTGAATATATATTACATTTCTATACGCGGTTCGATGGATACACTTAATCTGACACTGGAACCCAGAAACGTGGGGCCTTATTTGAGAGAAAAATCGTTTTTTTATTTATTTATTTTTTATTTATTAAACGCCATAAAAGGCTTTTACAATAATGTGATACATAGATAGTACACAGTGGTACATAAGCGAATATTAGTATTACATTTAAGAACACAACAATATGTATACAAAACGACATTGAATGTGATACAGCTGAAATTTTCTGGCATAGAATGCTACAATAATAGAAAGTACTTCACTTAAACAGGATAAAATATACAGAAAAGGTGACTTGCCAACAGATATAATCTAGCTAAATATTTTAACAGCGCAAATAGTAGTGAGTTTATTGTTACAATCAAATTTATCTTCACTTGGCTATGGCACTATGGCAAAGTAGCTTCAACAATTCAGGGCTGACAGAGACTTGACAATTAAAAGTAACATTTTTTATTAAAATAATACATCCGTTAGCCAACACTATAAGACATCTGAAGCAAGCAGTTTATATAGATGCTATACATATACATTTCACATATATGTATATGTGTGGAATGTATATATGACTATACATATACATGTATAGTCATATATACATTCTATATTCTATACGATGCTATACATATACATTTCACAGTTTTTCCTGTTGTAACTTTTTATTGTTGTCGTGATGTGCATATATGTGTGTAAATAATTGTTTTTCCTACATCTAGGTACCCCTGTGTTTAAAAGCCACGTGTGTTCTGTAATTACCGCCATTTAATAAACGTTCGCGAACTGGTGTTTAAATTCAACGCGTGTTTTGCATTCTTCGCTATTTTAAACTCATAGCTTCAGTGTGTTTAAAGGCCACGTGTGTTCCGTAATTACAGCCATTTTATAAACGTTCGCGAACTGTTGGTTAAATTCAACGCGTGTTTCTCAATCGCCACCATTTGGGAGTACCTGTGGTATTTCAAGCCAACATGTGGTTCGCAGTCGCCATTTTATCGCGCCGTTCCGTTTAGTCCCAAACGTGTTTGGCACGCATCGCCATTTTAGAATCATAGTGTCCTTTAAAAAAAAAATAGGAAAAGTTTCGACAAATACTTAAATCTTGCGACGGTTTGCGTTCAAAAATAAAATAAATTTCGCGTGTCTTCCTAACAATTTATAATTTCCTTCCTACACTTCTGTGTTTATTTTTGGAGCGTAGTTGCGGATTAATTCAAGTAATATAAAGTTAGGTTATAGAATAAACTCAAAGCGTAATAATACAGATACCTACTTGTGCAGTTATATTTGTGTTAAATTTAAAGACAAAAGATTTTAAAGGTTTCTATCTCATTTTAATATTGCAAAAATGGGGTTTTGGAAAAAAAAATTACTTCCCAGAAATACGTCCAGGGTGGGCCGGTAGCCTTTTATGATACCTGGAAAAACCTGAAATACGTTAGTAACAGATTTTATAGGTCGTGTTTATTTTAATATTGCAAAATTGGGTTTTGGTAAAAATAATTACCTCCCAGAAATACGTCTTGAGCCAGTAGCCTTTAATGATAACTGGAAAAACTGCAGACAATAAAAAAGGGGAAAGCGCGTACCTGGAATCTATTCACTACTTAGTTTTGTCTCACTAGTACACAAGTAATTTTAAGAAATTAAGTCGGCTAATTTAAATAAAATTAATAAAATGGACGCCTTAATTCGCTTAAAGGAAGGCATTATCGTCCACGTTGATTCTTCAAGCGTTCCACAACTAAAAAGGGCATTGAGAAAACGTGGTATTGTCGGGAGTAAAGATTTGCCAGCTTTGCAAAAACAAGCCCGCCAGTTTAACAAGGCTTTTGTTCGGCGTATAAAACCCGCAGACGACAAGGTTGATCTTATTCCGTGCGCTGATACGGAAGTCCTGGAACGGCCAGTAGAGATTAGGTATATTTTGAAGGAAACAAAGGTGACGAATTTCGCTTCATGGAATCTTAAATTTAACGGAACGACCGATGTCAGGGAATTCGTAAGTCGGGTGGAGTTGTTAACCATATCCCGGGGTGTTAATTCTGAGGAAGTTTCTAAATGTTTCAACGAACTTTTAACGGGAATGGCGCTGCTATGGTTTCTCTCCTTACCGAGAGAGAGTTTATCCTGGTCTGATCTTAAAAAGCTGCTTCTCAGCAAATTTGAACCGCCCAATTCTAAATGTGAACGTAAACTCGAAGTTTACGTATCCAAACAAGCGCACGGGAAGACGGCTAGAGATTTTTTTATTGAAACGCGTCATAAAAACCACATGTTAGAATCGCCCATGTCGGAAGAGGAGCTAGTGGAAACTCTCAAACATGGCATCCTCTCCCAATACGCTAGTATGTTGACCATGCATAGCAGTAGCTCTATCGAAGATTTAGAAATCGCGTGCACAATATTTGAGAGCTACCAGAAACAAAGAATCGCGCCCGCCCCGTGAAGTGAGATCAGGAGGAAATAGTTACCTCAATAGCGTGGCTTCATCGAGCCCTGCAGCTCCACCGGCAGACCCAGGGAAAAATAGCTCAGACAGCGGTTTTCGCAATACTCGCGAACAATATAAATATATGAGGGCAGGCGGTGGCCGCCGTTATGAAAATAAGCGTAATAACGTATCCTCCCATCCGTCACCTCAGTCAAGTTTTCTCCCCGCGGGAATAGATTTAACCCGACCACCGCCCAGAATACCGAATTCAAAAAACTAATTTCCAGCCACTCAAATAACCCCCTTCCACGGCAAGGTGACGCTGGCCGTGGACGTATTGAGTGGCTAGATGACCCAAAATTCTTAGAAGAAACGGCACATCTTATGGAAATTGAACGCATTGAAGCCGTAGACGGTCGCCCTTATGCGCAGTTTACTATAAATAATGTGCCCTTTACGGGATTATTAGACTCGGGGGCAAATTTTAGTTGCCTAGGAGGAAATTCATACGCGTCATTCATTAGTGTGGGAGTACCAATGAAACCGTATAGGTCTCCAGTGATCACGGCTGATGCAAGTCACCAAACCGTGTTAGGTGTGTTATCTCTGCCTGTCACCTGCAGTGGATACACCGCTACTATAGATTTTTTAGTCATACCGTCATTATCACCTAAATTTATCCTTGGTACCGATTTTTGGAGATCCTTCAACGTGGCCCCGAAGATCATCACTCCGACGGCAAAAAGAGTTCTTTTATCACCTCCGAAAATAGATGAGATCAGAACCCTTATCCCAGTTGAAAATCTTACTGCCTCGCAGGCCGATAGCTTACAAAATATCACGAATAAATTTCAAGATATCTCCTTTGAAAAATGCGGCCTCGGGCTGACTCACCTTGTCGAACATAGCATCGAAACCACGGGACCGCCAAGCAAGCAAAGGTACTATCCTCTTTCACCGATCAGGCAGCAGCAATTGGAGCGAGAACCAGACCGATTCTCCTTTACCCTAACTGTGACCCCTTAAGAATTTAAAAACAACAATTAGCAACCTACCCCAATTGGATTCTTGGAAAAATCTGTTTTAAATCTGGTTAATGCGATTAATATTGGAAAGACAGTTTTGTTGACTGCCCGGATTGGAAAATATTCTATTTTAAAAATTCGCAAGGAAAGATATATAAGGTACAAGTACTCATTAAACATGCACATCTACACAATACTCGGCACTGTCTTCGAGGGGGCCCCTTCGAAGGCAGTGTATATAGACTCCAACATCACAGTCACTCCGGAGTAATTACCGGAGGCGGCTAAATACACGACACTATCTCTAAATATTCCTACACACAGTACGACATTCACATTGTGTCTGATTCGTACCCAGTTCCTACTTGCTATTAATGTGACTTCGATCCTAGGATTGCTTGTTAACCATAAACAAGATGGCGCCCATATCGGTATATATATTATTATGTAATAAATTCTAACCCATTATAATCCATTGTATACGAAAACTTCAAAGTGCAATGACTTGCGACAAAATATTTTTAATTTGTTTTCTTGTTCTTAGTGGTGTTCATTTTGGGAGGATTTTTGTATGGATGCAATGATTTTCCACACAAATAAATAAGGTCCACAGCGCTAAGTATTTGAAAGATACGTCTCATATTATACCTATGTCAGCAATTCTTACAAGATTTCTGGCGATATGTAGGTCACTAAAGGAGGACGACTTTGATTTTACTCGTATGTTGCGCTATTCGTCAACAGTTATCTGGACTATTAAAAGGTAGATACTGTTTAAAGTGGCTTTGGCTGTTTTGTGTTATTTCTTTTCAGCTATTCTTCAAACAGCTATCTGGACCATTAAAAGGTAGATATGCTGATTAAAAAAAAAAAAAACTAAAACGTTGAAGCCGATTGCACCGAAACAAATCCGTACCATTAAAAGGTGGATATTGATTTTCGTGTGTGTTTTTCAGCGTATATTGTTTGTTTTGTGTTATTTCTTTTTAGCTATTCTTCAAACAGCTATCTGGACCATTAAAAGGTAGATATGCTGATTAAAAAAAAATAAACGCCGATTGCCCCGAAACAAATCCGAGCCATTAAAAGGTGGATACTGATTCTCGTGTGTGTTTTTCAGCATATATTGATTATGTAGTGCTAATTAATGATTTTAGTATGTTTTTCGCCTTATGTATAAAACATAAACATATGTGTGTGCGTCACGATATACAATGGGAAGTTTTGCCCATATACTGCTCCCTTGTGCAAATATATTTACTATTCAATATTAGTTTCTCACTCCTTATGTGAACTCAATTTTTTTTCGTTCATTGTCCACTGCTTATTTGCATTTTTTTTAATATTTACTTATGTTTTGCTTTCATGTTAACGCTTCTCCTTGAATCATTCCCGCCGGGGATCGAGACATCTACGCCATGACGAACGAGTTTACGCTACTGCTCGCGGCCCTTTGCAGAGAGAGCCGATGCCATCACTTGCTGCTATTGCTCTTACGATTGATACCATCACTTGCTGCTGTTGCTCTTACGATTATGTTTACCGTATTACAAAAAAAAATATATAAATATAAAAAATAATTTGAAATGTCGTGCACAAATTTCACAATGTAAAATATGTAACTTTTGGGCGTAGGTTTTTAATGCTGAATCTCTATGTGGATGACTTCTTATGTAGCTTTTGTCAATGGGGTCTTGAGCGATTTAGAGTCAAAAATTTTTCATTCCCGCGGCAGTTTTTTCGTTGTGTTTTCGGGGAAGTGTTATGAAATGAACTTTCTAAAAATTAAAACATTCAACCCCGTAATATTTTCTTAAAATCAAGTACTTTGAATTTTTAAATTCTTTCATATGGCCACCCCGTGGCTGCGTTTAAAGTGGGTGTGACCATTTCCGGGGGGGGCGGGGCGAAGCCGCGGGTCCCTAAAAGTCCAGGCGGGTAGAGCTCTCTTGGATTTTAGCGCTGGTTGCGAGAGGGTGTTACGTGCTCCGCTTTGAATTCGAGACTTGCTTTGCTAAACAGTGTTTGTCAATTAATTACTAGTATATTTCGACTCATTTTTTCTACTGCCTGCCCCCTGGACGTCTACAAAACTACCTGCGGTATCGTTCCATGCTTTATTTTATTAATTTGTCTCTGCTTTCTTCCCATTAATATAACATCATTTTTTTCATTCTTTTAACCGTCCACAAAGAGATTTAAGCTTTTCCTACGCGTAGATTCCAGTGCTGTAATATAGGTCTTTTTGAAGGCATGTAAAAGCACCACAATAATAGTGTTTTATTTCCAAGATATCCCTTTGTTCTGTCCACTCCTAGAACTCCTGTCCACTCCTGTCCACTCGTCTGATCTCTCTTAACTTAAACGAACTAAAAACACGGTTCCTGCTTGAGCTAGCCAGGTATTCTTGAATATATATTACATTTCTATACGCGGTTCGATTCCGTGGATACACTTAATCTGACAATGTTTTGTATTATACTGCCCTGATGAAGCTACGGTTGTAGCGAAACCCGGTCGGCATTAAGTATTTACCTATAAGTGATGTTTACAAAGTTATTGTTTAATTTTAAATTATAATGTCACATCACAAAGTAACCGCTTCATATGAAGAAAAAAATTAAATTATTATTTATTTTGCTTAAGCATAGTTAAAATGGCATTTATTCTAAATTTAAATACGTTTAATATGTGAGAACGAATGTGTCAATTTACACGTACAAAACTCATGTATTCTTGTTATACAGATGGCATAATATTTAAATGATCTGTAGATCGCCGTTTTTTGTGATAATCAATCAATAATATCAAGTTCGACTATTTTTCACTTCTTCTAAGTAGGTACATGACATTTTCTTCCCAACGTTGTGTTCGTTTATCATATTATGGAAGATTACGGTTTTTTCTTTTATTTAATGGGTTGGTTTTTGCAACATTTATTTGATGGGTTGGTGTTTGCAACATTTTTGGTAAAAATATTTTTTTTTATTTATTTATTATTTTTTATTAAAAAAAAATTGATATTAATAGAAATTAAATATTAACAAAATAATATTTAATAACAATAACAAAAAAGTAGTCTGCAGGTTCAACCCTTATTTTTTTAATTTAGTAAACTTAACATTTCTTGGTAAACATAATTCAATTTAATTTCACGACAATGTCAATCTGTAATACCATGGTCTCTTCTTTTATTTGCAGCTGCTTTCTTTATCATGTTTCCACCATTCCTCCCCTGGATTATTATTTGGGTAAATTTTGTAAATATCGAAAATTCAGACACACTTCGGCGAGTCCATTTCTGTAATTCTTTTAAATTTTCCGAGTAGGTATCAGCTGGGTAAATATTGTATCTCGAATTCAAATAAACCATTTGAGTGAGTCCTTTTTTAACTGTCTGAGTCAATGACAGTGGCATCTACGGTGATATAATTTAACAATATTTTAAAACTTTTGAAAAGTTTCCGGGAAAAAAAACTGTGGGAAGTTTGTCCATAAAAAAACTATACGTGTTGACAAAAAAATATTGAAAAGACACGCACATTTTCCACACTTATAAATGTCGTCATAAAATTATATGTTACTGTTAATAGTTTGTTGAAGGTTACAAGAAATTTTCAAATGTTTTAAGAGTTTAATATTTTTTTGTATGATTGCAAACATGGTGTTAAAAGACGTATCAGAAATACTAAAACCATCGACTCCTGATGTTATTTGGGGTAATTTTTTTTTTTTTTTAAATATGAAAAATCAGTAGCTATATGACAGTTAGGGTGGGGTTAGGGGATTGAGCAGTGACTCGACTGAGTGATCATTTTATTGGAAACCAAAATTTTTCATTTGTCTTAATTTTTTTTTCTGAAAAACTCCGCCCACTCTTACCCCTCCCCACACCTTCCACTGTTCAATTGTAATCTTTATTTAATTTTTTACTTTAGTATATACTTACTTCTGATGAGGTGAACTTTGTTCATGAAACATGTAGAGGTTATATATAAATTAAAGTGATGAAAACAAAGTTATTTGTGTTTTAATATGATTAATTTGTTAAAAAGTTTGATGTTTTTATATTTAAACTAGTAAGTGAACCCCGCAATGACTCGCCATTGCTAATGTATTTATAGGGGGTTTCCAACTTCTTCCACCATTCACCACAATTTTACTGTTAAAATACATCGACTTTAATTCGACTCCGTATCACATTCCAGTGCAGAGATTTTTTAAAAAAAATTTATTTTAGTTTATTTAGGAAACATACAGTTTTACAAAAAAAAATTAAAATAAAATATAGAACATGATTTAAACCAGTTAAGATCCATTTATAGTATATATAAAAGTTAGAAATTAATTAAAAGTAATAAAGTACATAGTGTGTGTGAAAAGTGATTAAAAAGAGAATACTAAACAATACAAAAGTAATATTTTTAACTTAGGTACATAGTAAGATTAATTTGATTTTAAACGATTTAAGGGTACAGTGGAAAATGTCAATATCTCTTAAGGCATTATAAGATTTGAGATTTTTATTTATTTTATTTATTTATTTAACGCCCAGAGGGCTTTTACATGGTTGGTAGTATAATTTTAATTTGACAGATACTTTGAAACATAAAAAATAAGAATAAAATTACATTTGATAAAAGCTATGCAACAAGTCATACAAACACAAGAAACAAAAACAGAAAATTACAGCTATTTGTAGGTTTACATGATGTGTTTAGGAGTATTGTTGAAATAAATGTTTTAAATGATCCACAAAACTTGGTATTGAATAAGTCAAAATCACCCAAGTAATGATTTCCCATGGTGTGAAGTCGTTGTATCGGAGAGTGGGCAATGTAGTTACGCTTATGTGTGCTGCTGTAGAATATTGTATTTTGTCGTGTTGTTACTGTGGGTGTATGTATGTTTATAAGTTACAGGAGTTCACAACAGTCGAATTTAGAGTTAAGTATTTTGAATAAGAACGTTAAATCGTTCATTTTACGTCTATCTTCTAATGAATGTATTTTTAGAGTATTTAATAAGAAATTGTATTTTAAGACTTCGACAGGGATATTTAATTTAAAATTTATGTAACGCAGAATTTTTTTTTGTATTCGCTCAATGTTGTTAATGTGAATTTTGTAATATGGAGACCAAACTACTGAGTTATATTCAATTAGACTTCTTACTAGAGATACGTATAATAGATTAATGGCTTGTAAAGAATTAAAGTTTTTAATTGTTCTTAATACGAACCCTAGTGTTTTCATACCTTTGTTCACAATTTGATGGATATGATTGGTGGAACTTAGTTTTTCATCCAAAGTAATTCCAAGATCTCTCATTTCCGTGACTCTTTCTAAAGCTATGTTATTGATGGAATATTCTAATAAAACAGGATTTTCGCGGGCGTCTCCGACTTTTTCTACCATTTAAATCACTATCTAAACACTACTAGCAATAACACAAACAAACTGTGAAAATTTCAGCGATATCGGTAGACTGCTTTTCGAGTTTTACTCATACGCGGGCGAATTATATATATATTAAGATTACAATAATAAAACAGAGGCTTGTAAGTCTTTATCTTTACAAAAATGGAAAGTTTTACCAGTTTTTTGATAAATTCTTTATTATCAGTGTAATTACATCGTTACGTAAGATCTGATAAATGGGAGTATAAAAAGAGATAAACGACCAAATTCTAATCTTCCTGCGAAATAGAAAATGTCGTCATTTCTTTGTTCATATCTGTAATTGTATAATACTTTATGGACCTAGATTATGAAGCAGCAAGAACAAAAGCTTGAAGAATGTATTTTCGCTTGAAATAACACTGTAATATTCTATTATTAAACCTTATTTCAGCAATCGGTTTTACAGATATCTAGCTGTATTTTTTACTGTTATTGGTGTGTAAAGTATTCGTATTGACACAAAAAATGTTTATTTAAAAAGCACTCAAAAAGAAATCATAGGATTTTATAGGATGAGAAATCATCAAAACAAAAGAGAAACCATAATGCCAGCAAAGGGAAATGATATTTTAGTAATGCTGCTCTAAGTACATATCTATTAATATTGTTGTAGGGAGAGAGTTAATACAGGGTGTCCAGGGGTAAAGTGCGCCAGCTTCGGGAAATAATTCGAAAGAATTTATTACCATTTTTACTCCTAAAATCATGTAGAATCATCCCCCAAAGTAAGCGCACTCACATACCTATATATACCGTGTTTATATGTAGGTGTGTGAGCCTGAAGATTGTGAATTCGGCTAGCATTGGCTGTACTTGTAATCATTTGGGTACAACCGACGTGCTGTCTCTGTCAAGAAGTCACCTATGGAAATATCTTAAAACATACATCAACTGAAAAAAACCTCACAACTCCATACAATTCACTTTTGCGTCAATTATTCTTTACGCCTATCTTTTTTCATCTGCTCAGCATATAAGAGCCCCTTTCTTAATCTTGATGATTACTCTTACATCAGTCTTGTATTCTTTCTGTATCTCTATATTTGTAACATTTTTACTGGTCACAGATGGTTTTACCACACTTTTTGATGACTTGAATTTGTTTTTCGAGACAGAATCCAAACACCTAAGCAATATAATTCTATGTAATGTATACAGCACTTTGTACTTTAAACACAAAAATATGCGAAATTAAAATAAAGCTAATAAGAATTTATTAAAGGTTAATTCACTATCAAGATTAAGTGAAGTTAAAATCCTCCTTCTATTCTATTGCCACCCCTGTATAAATTCTGTTACAGCATCAATAGGGCTTATATCATCAAACTGATAAGGGGCGTAATGGCTTAAAACTAAGTGAAATCACATACATAGCTACCTAGTATCGTAAAATGGAGTGACTTTGAACAATTTTCAACATTGAAAATAAATTATTTTTACCTTTTTTGTGGGAAAATTTTAGAATATTTAGAGCACATTACTATCGAAATATATATTTTTTAAATTATATATGTGCTTGCGGTGCAAAAAATGATACATTTCACCTTTTGAAGTGAGGCGATTTTGATAAACCTGATGTGTTGATCGCCGTAATGTTTAGCGTTTGTATCTAAAGATCGAATTTTATGTGAGCAATTTTGTGATATAAATAATAATATTTATATCGGTGGACACTGATTTATCTTTTTTTTAATGTTTGACTGCTCCCAACCGTCTAGAGCCAGTGATACTATAACATCCCCAATTGCGGTATGCTGTGAAGCTGAAGGTAGTGTAAAGGAGAGGAGATGGGAATGAGGAAGGTATGGTAGTACCTAGCTATTCAAATGTGGTTACCAAACACGGCAGAGGGGAAGATTAAGATAAAAAAAAATGACCCTAAACTCTTATAATCGTTGATTATAATAGCTTCATTTTATTTATATTATAAAATGAAGCTAATATTAATAAAATGAAACTAATATAAAACAGTGTTATTTGTTTTTATTTATTTATTCATTTTCTGGAAATCGACAGTTTACATTTAATCATAATTAATTTCATTTAATCTTTATTATAAAGTGAAATTAAACCAATTATGGATTTCCTCCTTGAGACCTTACCTCTACTGAGAGAGCATAGTAAGGAATAAGTTATTTAAATTATTATTACTACTTGCATATTCAAACCCACATTTTTTTATTTCAATACATAATTGAAAGTCCCACTCTGAAAGTTGAACAGGATCACATTGTTTTTTTTTTGAAACCCCAAACACATACAGATTTAAAAAATATATCTATTTCGATAGTTTAAGAATGTATTAAATTTTTTGTAATTTTTTATAGCATAATTGAAAATTTGTCAATAGTAATAGTTAAAAGTTATTTAGTTTCATTGTTGAAAACTAATCAAAATCAGAAGGCGTTTTACGGCACTAGGTCCCTATTTTTATGATTTCACATAAACTAAAAATATCTATTTAAAAAAACAACTTCTGAATTCACCAGACAATATATTTAAATATATAATTTTTTCGAAACTTCATTGAATATTGCCCGAAATAAAATCATTGAAAAGAAACGAGGAATTTCTAAAAAGTAGAAAAAATTATTGCTGATATCCGCGATGATCAAAGTCACCCCCGATTAAAAAGTTGCCCCGTAATACGGTACCTACTGAATTAATGTAAATACTAAACAACTGATTCTCACCAGAATAGTCGCTTGTGTTATCCGAAATGGTAAATTGTTTCATCTTGCAGATTGGGAGAGGCTTGCGGAACAATACTCTCATTAACAATTCCAAATCAATTATAACAACAGGATCTTAGAGGCAACGATTTAACGTAGTTGAAGCATCAAACCTGATACCGCGGTGCTTAGTTACTGCTTTTGCGTAAATAGCGTGAAGCTGAACAGTGGCGTAGATTAGGTAGAATTGCTACATTAAGTTATTAAACGGTTCTAGTTTTATATTTTTAAATTAAATTACCCGGCGCTGCTCAACTTTTCTCTGCTTTCTATATATATAATATGCAAATATTATATACATAAACCTTTAGGGAAATTTTTTCTAAATAATAGTGAAAATTTTATCAGAATCCATTGAATAGTTTAGAAAAACTAAACGCACAAACAGACAGATACAAATAGCGACTTTATTTCATACTATTTAGAGATGAGGTTGGCTGTCTTATACTGTAAAATGAAGTATTAAGAAAGTTTTAAATAGGTATGCCTATACTAAAATCAAGTTGAAAATAGATGCGACAACCCGTCGATTTACGCACGGAAAAAAATACTGATATGAAATATTGCTAATTTTAAAAAAATCTCTTCAATTATTTACATTCCTGTTAAAAACGGGACTGCAGGCCCTAAACTATTGATTTCATAGGTTTCATGTTAAACTTTTTGCAGTGTCGATCAACACTGAACAGGCGGATCGGAACCGTTCGGAAAGGCCGAGCGCTTCCGATCCAGTCGCGTAAACAGCGAGCGCTGCGCGGAGCCAGACGGAAATTTACCCTGCTAGCGAGTACACGTTACCAAACTAAGATTGTACAGCTCGGTTGTAATAATATTATATCGTAATAAATCTGAATACGAACCATCCGCGTTTCAATCACACAACGAGCCTTGCGGTTCAGTAAAAAGTATAGTAAAATACAAAACACTACACTTTTAGTAGAAAAAGAATGTACTAACGCGATGTCGGAACACGTGTTCATAAATATCATATTGTAATCGCATTTCGTCATCATATGTATATTAAGAGAACAAACGCAGGTGCATGAACACATATTACGATATACGAGGCGTATCTGTATACTGAAGTTCTCACAAACCAATGAATTTTATTTTTGACATGTTGGTTACGTTTACTTGTAGGCTGACTCTTCCCCTCCGCAACGAGACCGGTTCAAAGTCAGTACGTTGAGAAGTGTCGACGCGACAACACGTTTCATGAAAAATGTCAATCCAATCTCTCGCCAAGTGCGAAATACGCGGCTTCATCCGTTATCTAGTTTGAAAAAGAAAACCTCCGTATGAGGTTTATAATGAGGTGAAAACTGCATACGGTGATAAAGCTATGAATCTTACGAGTGTGTACAAGTGGTATCGCAAGTTTAAAAACGGTTCTCACCTCTTCACTCTCCGCCAAAAAGTTCAAAACCACGATTTCAGCCAAGAAAATCATGGCATCCGTGTTTTGGGACTGTCAAGGCATAATTTTGATTGAATATCTGCCTCAAGGAGAGACCATCAACTCTGCAAGATACTGTGAGACCCTAAAAAAATTTTGGAAGGCGATTCAAAACAAGAGGAGAGGCATGCTGACAAGGGGAGTCAGCCTGCTGCACGACAATGCCAGACCACACACGGCCAACGCCACGAAGGAACTGCTTGCCTCGTTTAAATGGGATGTCTTGAACCACCCTTCAGATTATTATCTCTTTACCTCCCTGAAGCTGTACATGGGTGGAAAAAGGTTTTCAACCGACGAGGAGGTAAAGGAGGAGGTGGAGAAGTGGACGAAAGGATTGGCGGGAAACTACATCGAGGAAGGCATCAAAAAGTTGATCCCCCGCTTCACCACCTGCATTGAGAGGAATAGCGACTATGTCGAAAAATAGCTTACATATGTACTACGGTAACCATGTAATTTGTTTGTTCCAATAAAAAATTTTGTAACCTACAAAAATTCAGTACACTTACTTTCTGGATACGCCTCGTATTTGAAAAGAACTAACATTTTATAAGAAGAACAAAGCACATAACACACAGTCGCAGAAAGAGACTTTGTCTTTTACTATTTAGAGATATATCTTAGAAATGTATGTTGAATTTTTTCAATGGAACAGAAAACGATTTTAAAGTGAGAGGACCAGATAGAACAAATTTATATGAAATAATATAATATCTTTAATTTTAAATGTGATCTTGCACAATTCCGTCTATATTCTCATCGCTCCAATGCAGCGTACTTACACAGACACCAGCAACACAATGGTGTGGAGTGGATTCTCTGTTTTAAGCCGTATACATGTGGCTTGAAAAATTTGTTTCGTGCATGAGTATTTAGTCCCACCTGCCTAGTTCTACCTAGGCCGAACACGTATTCGACAAGATCATCCAAAGCGCAAAAAACGGCCTTAACGCATACAGCAAGACACACGAATAGCATACACGAAGTGATTGGAGTGTTTTAAAACGGTTAGAAAATTGTTCGCAGGACAATTTTTTACAGTTTGATTCGAATAACTGAAACCGATTGGAATATTGAATGTATTTCATTTAACTAGCAACATATTTAATTAATGTACCTGCCAACATTTAAATTTACTTACCTGCCATTAACATTAAGTATTTAATTAAATGTTAGCTCTGTAATTGATGTCGTGAAGCATTATGGATTTATAGAGCTAATATTGATATAAACTAATATGTTTGATAAAAAATTATAGTTTAGTAAACTTTTTAAAGAATCTTCGAATTATTCGTAATCCAGTTTAAAACGGATTGCAGGCCCTAAACGAATGAATTGATAGGTTTCCTGATTCCTTTTAGTAAAATATCAATGTATTACGATGTAACAATATATGTTCATAAAAATAATAACATTTTCGCAATTAGTCATTATATATTATCAAGAAAAACGCAAGTGCGCGGCTGACGAAAACTACAGCATGGTTCCGATGAAATAACAATTATTGTTGTTGAATTCTCGGTTGTAGCTTTCTTCCTAATAAGTAGTTACATACATATTTGTAAATTATACGTCGGAGTGCGTAAACATAAATAAATACAAATGCAGTGCGTTGATCTAATAGTTACAAAGTAGGTAGGTTTATTAATATACTATTACCAGTGAGTTTTATTTCTAATACTTATCTTTAAAGTATTACTTGATTTGATACGTATGATATTGAAAATAGGGTTAATTCCTTACAACTGAAGTAGTATATGTATTAAAACAAGGTTTTATTTCCAACTATTTTCTACGGTACCTACCTACATACGTAGTTATGCGATTGCATAATATTGTATCGCTTTCATGTATTTGTTTTCATGGTTAACGGAGGTAGAAAGACTTGACTATTGTTTAATTTTCGAAATGTTATTAAATTCACGAGGTAAATTTCAATTGAAAAATCATAGGTAAGGATATCAAAAATAAAGGATATCAACAATAAATAATAATAAACAGTAACACAAAAAATATTAAATATGTTAAATTATACCCATGTAATAGTGAATTGGGCAATAGAATAGAAATTATGAACAAAAACATGATTTGAATCGCACATCACAAATCAAAATTTATTTGGTTCGTGGCACTTTTTGACCACCAATCACAAACAGTTTCATGTACTTTGGCATAAGTTGTAACATTTATACATGAAACATCGATGATAAACATAAATTCCTGATAGTCCATAGTTGATTCTTTTCCTTGGAAATTAAACAACAGAAAATTATCGCTAAATGTTATAAAAAATATATACGTATTCTGACTGATTCGTCCGAACGACCCTGTAGCATATAAATACGTACAATGTACACGGATAATTAAATATCACTAACCCTTATTTTTTTCTGAAAATATATGTCCCACGTACGTTTTTGATGTCGTAATTTGTGTTTTATAATAAAACTTTTTCCCAAGGGTATTTTCCTCCTCATTTTTAAGCGAGGAATTTCTTTAAAATGGTTTTAACTAGACCGGCGTAAACTAGACGTCCGCTCACCGCCCTGTCGCAACGGAGAATGACAAAATTTCGGCTTGCGCCGTGGTAATCACAAACAAAGAACAAACAACAAACGCGAATCGAAATTAATTACTATTATATACTTTAAGAATATATTTTTTGTTTTGTTTGTTTCTATAATGTCTTGGTAAATTATTTTTGTAAAATAATAGGAACTATACCAATTTGTAAGACCATAAATAAATAATCAAATTGAGGGATTTTCATCTCAAAACGCGTGCTCGGATTTATTTATTAGTAATTTTATTTGAAATATAAACAAAATTCTTATACATAATTTTGGTAGATAATTTATCGATTGTTTATACTGTATAATTATATGATTTGAAATATTTGTTGTATAATACAAATTCACCTTTGAAAATGCAACAAATCTGCACATTGACCAACGGTAACACTTTATTATGATATCAAAATTGTCTTGCTTTGGTAGATAAAATAACTATCTTTCAAAATCAATTTGTGTTTTTTGAAGAAAAGTTCCATACGTCTAAAATTGGCCTAAAAAATGACAAATTTCAGGTCAAGTCTACCTATTTTGCCTTAAGAAGCATTATGTATACATGGAAAGCCAAAAACACCAATAAAAAAGTCATTAGCCATCAAATAAACCTAAATAAAAGCCCAATACTAAAGATGTTTCCTATTGGTAAAGTGCATCCACGTCCCATTACCTAACCTACTTCCTCCACTCGGGAGGCTCTGAGGAGGCTCTGAATCCCTGAGGGCCCATGTCATTTTTGAAGAAAAGAAGAAGAGACAGTTCCGATAACGAAAAAGGTATGATGGGTGGGTAAGTATCTGAAGGACAAAGTGTCCAGGAGTGACGGGCGTATGAATCCATACCTCCAACTGCGGTGTAGGGCGATGGCTTGGGAGAGAGGTCAAAAGGTATCTCTCATACAGTCTCTCTTGATACGACCCGCCACGCAGTAGGTAGGCAAACGCATCCGCTGCCAGGAGCTAGACAAACCTCACCCTATGAACCCGGGCACCCCTGCTAAGTCACAAAACGTAGTGAACCACTTCGTGTAACATGGCAGGGATGTTGGTTATCCACTAAATGGTTCCCGGTGATGCGGTAGCCATACCCGCCTCCCAATCATAAAGTTATCTGTAAACGCATCTGTAACATGGATGGTAGAGATTTTATTTGAATATTATACTGCAATGTAGAAGCTACCGTACGAAACCTGGTTGGCAATAGCATAAAAATGAAAGTGATGTTTCAAATTCATTATTTTATTTATTAATTTTGGAATCAAGCTGCTTTAAGTACAAACTCAATTATGTATCTACCAGTGTATGAACAAGAACCAATTTTAAAAATTCAATTCTGTATTTAGGGAATACCCCGAACGAAATATGAAGGAGGAATAAAGCACAGTACCTGACAATGTACGTGACGGAAATACCAAAGCTTTTCTTTGAGGATAGGGAAGTTTTGGATCGGTTCCAAATATAAAAGAAAATATTAAGGCTATGTGATTCAAAAGTTGGGAAAACAAAGAGGCCGGAGAATCTATTTTTGCGGCACAAAGCTTCAAATGCCAACAACATGTTTTCGTTTAAAAAATGCGAATCTGATGAATAAACAAAGTTAGATAACAAAAATGTATTACAATTTGTGAGTTACGTTCAAACTATATTTAAACTCATGCGGGATATGATTTTGATATTTTGTTTTAAGTTAAACCGCATAAAAGTTCATATGGGGTGAGGCATCCCCACTAAGGGAATATTTTTAGGATTAAGGAATAGAATCAGATGAAGAGAAGGGTTATGAAACACTGGGATATTATTTTTTTTGATTGACTTGACACAGCGCAAGAGTCCTATTTGCTCGAAGCCAGTGGAACTAGATCACCTCTATTGGAGGAGAAAGTAAAGCCATATTAACTCTTCGAAACTAAAGTTTTAATTTAAATAACATTTATTTTTCGATATGCAAATCTTGGAAGTGGAAATAAACCAACTTATCGACACTTATCGTTGTCGATGAGAATGCATTTTTATCAACTCTTGGTGTGCGGATAAATTCGCATTTGATGACATTGCATGATTGGATGACATAAGAGCGGTTAACATACGAAGTAAATGTCATAAATGTCGGGATTAATCTTAGTTGTTAGCGCGGTTGACTCCAACCCTTTGGGGAGGAAGGTTAAATCCTTTGTCAAAAATAATCAGTAATAGGTACGCGATGTAGCGGATCTGTTTAACTGCACAGAAGCTAGGTACAAAAAGACTTTACTATCATATCTTCCAAATCATTACTAATACAATGTAAGTCTACTCATACTTGTTAATAATATTTAGTATGTACTTGTATCTCCTTCAAGTATTAATTTTATACTTTCTGTCGTCATTTAATGATCAAATGCCACAGTAAATTATTATTCTGTGATATGAATTATAATGTATGATATATTTATACCGTTTATATTTAATAAATAAATAAACCTTTTTTTTAAACACTTCTATTAATAAAATTGAACGTATATCGATTTAATTAAATTATATTTGTTTATAACATATGTATATTACAGGCTTACTGTGCACACGGGAAAAAACTAACTTATTTGAAATATTGTTAATTTATTGAAAATCTCGTCAAATTATTCGTTGTCCTGTTAAAAATGGGACTACAGGCCTGTAACGAATAATTTGACATATTTCATATCAAACTATCAGTAAAATACGAAAATGTTACGAGGAAGTCTGAACACGTGTTCTTCAAAATTATAATATTTTTTCATCTTGTCCATTTGTAACGGATGGAAACTAAATAGTATATTAGTAATAATATATATATTTTTACTTGCAACACTTGGTAGCAGCTCTTCTCGACAGAGTTGCACGGAGGATTACATTGCGGTAGCCAGCAGTATTCTGGTGACGGACAAGGGCACCTGCATGAACACCTCTTCAGATATATTCTGAATGACTAATATTATATTAGGAAATGGTCATGCAGTCACATTTTTAACAGTATAGTGTTAAAAAAAGCCGCACTCATTTTCCACCGCCATGGAAGTTTTATGTGCCGATGATATGGGTGAGATATATTATTTATAATACTTTTAGTTCTACGTAATAGGGGTGGTAAAATTGATGAAATTAAATACCCTGTTCCTTAGTGGCTTCCATAGCATGAAGACCTCAGCACGGGCAAGCCACCCAGTGAGGCCTACATTACTGGAAAACTTAAAATGTAAAAAATATTGTACCAAATAAAAAAATAAAAATAAAAATAGCTATAAAAAATATTGAAAAGGGTAATTTGTTTTGGTATGTTTATAATACAAGAGTGATTTATTTTAGGAGTTTGAATTCAAAAATTTAAAAAAATTAATTCTTCATTAAAATGCGTTGTTTAATATAAACGTCTTCAATATCATCAAAAATTCTTTGCCTGCCTTGTCAGAAATGTTTGGCGGAAATTTAAGGTCTGAAAATTGGGGTTCAGTAATAACAAAACAATCTATGGTAGGAACGAAATTCCAGATGGTTTGAGTGCTTGCAAATTTTCATACTTAACGTTCCAGGGTGCCACGAGGCATTCTGTTACGCAAGGATATTAAATATTTCACAGATAAAAAAGTCAATTATGTGGGGTAACTTGAGTTTACATTTTTTATTGTGAAAACACGCATTTAAAATCATTAAAAGCAGCATTTTGTTTAATCTATAAGAAACGAGCCTCATTTTGTTTAATTATTTATTAATTTGTCTTTCTATGCTGTATAATACATAATCGCTTGTAACTAACTGCTACAAGACATTAATTTAACATCTCCACTTGACAAGTAGCAATTGCGACCGTCAAATAATAATTTATTACTGCTTGACTATTTATTTGTACATAATTCAATTCAGTTTATTTATTTTAATAACATTACAAAATTGTTAATTTTAATGAATTTTAAAAATAAATTTGCTAATAAAAATTCTAACATTATTTTATAGATCCGATATATCATTGATGTCGCTATTCCAAATTCCTGTAATATTCAAAAATCTGTTGATGAAAAAATAAGAAAATACACAGATTTAGGCAATGAGATCAAAAGAATTTGGCATTCTCAGACTATAAAAATATTACCATTTGTTATTTTGGCTACTGGCATTATACCTAGCTACCTCATTAAAAATTTAGGCGTATTAGATCCATCAAAAAAATTATTTATAAAAATGCAAAAATCAGTCATTTTAAATACATGTAGGATAACGAAAGATTTTTTTAAATATTGAAAAAAAAAAAAAAAAACAGTGGGTATATCGACTATACAAGTAATAATAGAGCTTGCCTTTTTAAGGGAGCTTTATTGATGCTAAAAATGTCGATATCCGAATTGATTGACTGAGCAAGACTGCTCTCCCCACAGGCATGACCATTGGCAAGTTAGTCCTGCAGGCCGGGAGATAGAATAGTCTATGTTGTCGGTGACGGAGATATCCATCGAGAACATAGAAATGAAATTTCTCTATGTTGACCGAATTATCAAACCATCCACGAATCAGTCTACAGAAATGTGTAGCAATGCGCACATTCCTCTTGACCCGTAGATAGTTCATTCCTAGCATACCCAAAATAAAGTCAGTGGGATAGAGCCACGGGTAGTAGCTATACTCCCTCATGTAGAAAAATCTCAAGAATTTCTTCTGAACTCTCTCCAATATGAGAGAATACTTTACCTGGTGTGGACTTCTACTGACCCACTTTCAAGTCTACTCCTTACTAAGGAATTAAATAAAACTATAAGAACCCGGGTATCTCTATAATATAATCATTACACCTATTCAGTGTTAATCTATTGTTCGTGTCTCACAGACATAAATAATATGGAAATTAAGATCTATGTAATAAACTGGCACAATATTTCAATATTCCATTCGCTGTATGGTAGTTTATACTTGATCAAGATACCTTATTAGATATTTTATTAAGTCGTTGAATATTCCACATGGCAGAACAGATGTTTTAGCATAGCATTCATGACAAGATGGTACTATTGAATGAAATATCTAAAAATAATCTTTAAATGTATTTATTAGAAGAAGCAGTAACATATTCACAATATTTACACATCTGCCCTAATGATGGACATTTTAATGCTGTCCGAAACGTTGGCTAAAAAAGGATGTAGCGCAACATCGCATAATACCCCAAACATAAATTACTATTGTACCTACATATTTTTAATGAATTAATTATTAAGTTATTTCATGATTTTTAGCAGTTCAAGGAAGTTAGCATAAATTATATTATTTGCTCCTAAATAAATCCGAGAAAGCTCATTTCCTTTCAGGTGGTGTCGCTTCTGATAACGGAAACAGATCCTTTTGTTTCAACTTCTTAGTTAAGGATTCTTATCCTTGATTTGAACCGTTTCAGCTATATTTTGTGACAAAGATATTGTATTCACGCTGCGTTGCCAGTAGTAAGAAATCTATTATCAAGCAGGTTATCTCTCTACACGAACATTGATAACAGGAAATAGTTCATTAATTTTTGGTATAATATTACGTAAAATTATCATTTTGCATGGCGCACGAGAATGCCAGTGCCACGGCAAAAGATATTTAAAGCGACATAAGACTCTAATAACGGAGGTTTGCACGATGCTCGCATTTTAATTATTTCAGATGAACGTATTACTAAGATCTCAAATGTTTCTAGAGGGATCTCTACGGATGGGATCGGGATCCCTCTAAGACTTTACCATTGAAATATTTGTAAAACTATTTGATAATTTTATAAAACGTTTTTTGACTTTTACCTTAAGCACCAGATTTTATTTTTCTCTACGATGAATTAGTTACTTCCCGATGAATATCAGAAATATTTTAAATAAACCTCACGGAAAGATCGATTTTCTCGGCCTGCTTGCTGGGGAAAAATCGATCGTAGGTCGGTCCATTACGCCGAGCCGCGTGCCAGTTATTGTTTTTACACGACTTCATCACTTATGTCGTTAAGATTCTAACTTAATTTTAGAGATTTAATAGTGCACTACACCATGGTCTGTCCAATACACTAGGGCCGCGCGTCGTATATTTTTGTGCATGGCTGTTTCACTTACGTCGGTAAGATTTATTTTATTTTAGGAAATTACGATAATGTTGCTAGATCTTAGTCAAATTATGATATAGTTAAATATTATTGAAGGGAATAGGGTCGAATCAGCTCAGTGGTACAGCAAAGACCTGGCAAGACTGAGGTTTTAGGTTCAATTTAAAGAAAAGAAAAGCATAGTTATATGTTAAGGTTTTTCACAACCCGCTTCTCTAGGTTAGCCTGTGTTGAGGCAATAATTTTTGTAATTTATTCTATAAATTTGTGTGGATATACATTTACTTATAATAAAATGTGTTTACTAAAGGTTATCAATAGGTTCGAATTCGGGTGTTTATTTTGTTCACGAATCACATATTTTATACTATCTGGAAGAATGTTAAAAATTCTTGTCGCAAGGTACCAAAAGAAGTATGAGTTACAAGAATTTAGAGTAATTCTAGGAGTATATTTATTTGTTTGTAAGATGAGTCAGGATTGTTTAAGTGTATACCTGCCAAACGTCAAACTCTCTCGGAATATTATAGATTAAGTTAAAATTTTATTTGTTCGATTTTTTTAAACCCGTTATTAATCGTCATTGTCCTTGTTTTGAAGATTTTTTCCGGTTCCTTCTCTGTCAGCTCCTCAGAAGTAAGTTAAGAAGGTTAACTTACGGAGGTGGAATGGGTATTTTCGTATGTTGCAAACTTACTCGGTTTAATGGCCATGCCCGTCACGTTGACGGTGGCGGACTTTGTAAGTGTGCGACATTACATTTTTTATTTATTTTATTTTACGGAAATCAATAGATACAACGTGGTTGGTGATACAACATGTGCAATTTACTTAACTGAAAAACTAATTATAGATTTATTCATTATACTTACACATTATGTATTAAACAGGTAAAGAGTATACTTATCAAATTAACAGAAATACATATGAAAAATATAATTAAACATGAGATGCTCTTGAAGAGGAAGTTACAAGCCTAAAATGTGTATATTCTTGGTATATCTTATATTGGAGGTAATAGGCATTAAAATCGCTTGCAAAACGGAGTCAAGAAACGTTCAAATTCAAGCTCAAAACTATTTTTTTTTATTTATTTTGTTAATATTTTTATAAGAAAGAAAAAAGTTTATCAAGTGAAACTGTCACAGATAATCTTAGCTATAATACTGTATTTTTTAAAGTTGTTTCCTCTACGCGTTCATACATTTCTATTGACAAAATATTTCTTTTATTAGTTTATTTTTAACTGAGTTATTTCATGTTTTTATTTGTATTGTACTCCAGCGAAACAATAGGAAAACCTTCAATTTATCTAAAACATATTTTTTCGTATTAATAATGTACACTAATTCGTTATAAAGATAAATCAAAATACTGATTTAGCATTAAGCTTTGCCTTAATATAAGTCATTACATAATATATCATTGGTGTGTGAGGAAATACATTTTTAATAGAGTTTTTGAATTAATTTTTATTGCAATTGAAGATATCAACAGCAGAGATAATTTTATTATATGCTGAAAACAGACTCTTAAGGCAATCATTTTGGTATTAATAAATTTTACACTGTTTTTCATTAATAATATTGAACCAGCTTATGTGATGTGTAGGTACTTTCAAATCAACTTGGTTAATAAATCAGGATACTCAGTAATGTTGCGTACAGTTTTATACACGTCTGTATATTGTTTATGTACACTCAATGCATCAATTTTGAAAAATACAGTTGCATTCAGATAATTAGTAAATCGATTGTGCGATTTGTAAGAAACGTATTTTATTTATTTTTTCTAAATCAATTCAATTTTGTCTATATATAATGCATAAAATGGAGACCATACAGTTAGTGAAAACTGTAGATGGTTTCGTACATATGCAAATTGTAGTGGTTGATTTGTTTGTGATTTGATTAATATGACGTTTACACTGACACTTGCCTACTATCGATAATCTCACCTAGATCGTATCACATTTCAAAAATTAATTAAGAAACATACCCCCTTTTTACCTTATCAAAAACCATTGAATGAAACATCATCATATTGCATCGGAAAACCGTCAAAATGACTACATAGTATTTCTGGTGTTAAAACGTAATAAAGGCTGCGCCTTCCTTCCGTGTATCGTTCTATCCAGTTAACTCAAACAACCCGTGGCACGAAATATACTATGGAGTATATTATTCCAACCACGAGTCGACAGAAGGAGAGTTATTGGGACAGGAATTAAGGCAAGAATGGGATAGACATATGGACAATTGAGAGATGCCTACAGGAGTGCGTCACAACCTTTTTCTCAAAATTTTAATTATTTATCTATATTATTCATTTTACGCCCGTATAATGAGATAAATATGAGTATAATGTGGTATTATTTTGACATGATGAGTAATTTTGAACCTGAGAAAAAAATTATAAAAATTAAATTACAATAAACAAAAAGACATTAATGATATAATTTAATTTTATCCACAAAATTTACCAAGTTAAAATTAAACATGTCAATATCACCTAAGTATTGGTTTGCAAATTCCGCTGTATCGGAAAATGAGTAATGTAGTTCCCCTTATGCCCACTGTGGTGGAATCGAGTATTGTGCCGTGTTGATCTTGTGGGTATGTGTATGTTTATAAGTTGCAGGAGTTTAGAACAGTTAAAAAGTATTTGTTTCATATACATATTTCAAAATTTTAGAACAACCGTACTGTCTCAGCTAACAGTGGAAGCCAATTGAACTATAGCATCTTCAATTTTGGGTACAAAACGGAAGGAACAGAAAGGGGATTGAAGAGACAACGGTTAAGAACATTAACCAATTTCAACGTGTTAAATTAGTATTTTTGAATCCAGGTATCATATTTTGAATACAAATATCAATAAACATGCATTTTTGGGGAAATTAAACATTATTTATAAAAGAAAGCAAACGCAACCGCCTGAATAGGTTATTAGTTTAACCGTACTGCATTGCAATATTAATAGATATACACTTATACAGGGTCTAGGTAGGAGTGAAGTGCGCAAACTTTAGGGGTGATTTTAAAAGTAAAATTTTGAAATTCTATTGTTTTAAGGTAGTTTTTAGGTAAAAAAGATGAATTGAATGAATTTTCAAAAATTATTTGAAATTTGATTTATCTATCTCTTTGACTTCTACTATCATGTAGAATTACTTCCAGAAGTTTGCGAACTTTACTCCCAGATACTCTGTATAGTAAAGGAATTAAAAAAAATTCTTTCGACTATTCAAATTTGTTATGTACGATTTATATCGTAAAGCTTATTGAGAAAATTCCGCTAGTACACATATTTTTTCTCATGAAAATTTTGACTATAATCTACTCGCGGCACATCGGTTGCGGAGCACTGATCCACATCGTTGAAGCGAGTTCGCGGGATCAATGATCAACTTAATTTGCATGGAACGTGTCTTACAGATATATCTGTCAGTTAATAATCTATGCTGTTACCAGCTTAATGTATTTTTAATAAAATAATAATTACAATAATAAAGAGATTAAAGCCTTATAAGCAAAGGGTACACTTCAATTTATAGTAAGAAGTATACATTGCTACAATAGGACGTGATATGTAGGCAATGAATTGAGATCGCGGGTTCAAAACACTAATCTCCTTGTAAACTAAAGACACACCAAATATTTTAAGCACGGTCCCCAGTAAAAATGTATACAACGCAATCATTGTACCATACTTTAATTATTGCAGCAGCATTTTATTTTTAGCCGACGATGGTTTCAATGAAATTAATGAGCTATGAGAATTATACTAATTATTAGATTAGTATAATTTATAAATTATACTAATTATATTAATTATACTAAAGAAAAATAGATATACAACAATCAAGGAAATGTTGAAGTAGTTAAATAACTTGGCATTTACTTTACTATTTTAAAAATACAAAATAATTAATGGCCATACATCACTTGATTTCAAACTAATGAAATATAGTGCTTTATTATACAAAATAAGGACCTAAGATCTATTCAAGTTCTATTAACAAGCTAAGCATCTTAATACCAATCATCCAAGCCTTATTGGTTATATCGTTAATGTGTGTCAAGTTTTCATCTAATATTACACCAATATTAGATGAAATATTTTTAATTTATTTATTACATGAGTATATTTTCATGTAAGATATTATTATGAGTTTTGAAAAGTCGTATTATTTCACATTTCTGAATTTTAGAATATAAAGCATTTTGCTCACATTGGTGAAGTTAATCTAAGTTAGTATGTAAAAGTTGGCAATCGTGTACCTTTCGTACTATTTTATATTTTTTGAGTCGTCTGCAAATAGTAGGTATTCACATATTTAGATTGGTCAACGATGTCATTGATGAATTACAAGAAGAATACTGGGCCGAAGTGGGACCCTTGAGGAACCCCACTTGTGGCCTTAAATATATAAGACTGTACATAATTAATCTTTACGCTAAGCACCCTATTACTAAGATAACTAACAATCCAAGGAGAGTATGTAGTGCTCGTGAGAGACTAGCATAAAACAATGCTAATGAAAATAAGTGTAAGAACATAAATCAGGGCCGTGCACATTATAATATTAACATTTCTGAATTATTGTAATTCATCTTATTGGTGAATTATAATGTTCTAAGGTAATAAAGCGCCTTTGAATTTACCTAATGAGAAGACGCCTGGGTATAATCCCACCAAAATAATTCTCTTCACCAGCAGCAATTAATTATTTAGAAGTATTTATTACTTAAATCGAAAACATCTTCTGCATAAAACATAATCATTAGTTACCCTCCAAATGTCTTCTCCAGCCATTACAAATCTTAAGAAATATTTCCCAGTAGGAATTATTATTAATGACTTTTGTAGTAGGTATATTATATACGATTAGTTTCTTTTCAGGAATTCGTGAGTTTCGTTCTCAAAAGAGTAACCACGATAGGATTTCGCGATCACACAGTAATACGGGTCCCACTGGTATATTTTAGAAGTATTGTGAACGGAATTAGAATAAATACATTGAATTTGTTGGATAAGTAAGTAGTGTGGTTGACTTTATTGACTGTAAGAGAGCGAGACGAATAGGTGACACTGTTTTAAATACGAATGTAATAGGTAGACCACTCTCTCACATCCCAGCTGCCAGCTTTTTAAATAAACGCAATAATCCAATTCTTATTGATCGTCTACCTGATCATATGAAAATAACATAAAACAATATTTATTGTTATGAATACAACAATATTTATGACGAATCAAGAAGCAGTCATCGTGGAAGGTTGGAACTCAGACCCTTATAGGACGTTTCTAAGAATGATCCCGAAAAAGTGGCCAAAACCTTCCTGGAAGTCAGCTAACGTAGTAGATACATCACATTATGAGTTATGTGTGAATATATGAATTGAATCGAACTAAAAATGACAGGAATGAAAATATATAACTAGTTACTCAATTTGGAAACGGCTTCGGCATAGAACAATGAAATATGTTTTCAAGAAAATTGTCATTATTTAGTTGAAAAAATCTATTTTCGCATCGTCTTAGAATGAAAGTTACTGTTAGCATTAGCATTTAAGGTAAGTGAAAACCACCAGTTAGAATCAAAACATTTCATGAAACAGCTTTATGCAGCTCATAACAACTTATTCGCAATATTTGTGATAAAGCTATGAAATTTATTTAAATCGCAAATTTGTGATTATTCATATAAATTTATTTAAATCACAAATTTGTGATTCTGGTATTTTAAGAAGTTATCTTTGTTCTAATGCAATTCTTATACACGTATTATTAATGACATATTTTTAAGTAATTTAATTTTCAATTTTTTTACATTGTCGTGTAATTTTATGACTTCTGATAATTCCTCAAATATCTTCATTGCTCCATAAATCAGGGACTTTCGACTCAGGGTTTTTTTTAAACGGGAGTCTTATTTAATTTATTTTCCTCTTTTCATGTTCTCGAATGTGTTTGTACTGCCGGTTTTCAAATTATCTAAAAATTCATTTAATAAATGGCCATGAATTATTTTGTAGATTAAGACTAGCGTATTGATGAAAATTTTGTTTATATAACAAGATATTTACCAGCTTTAACATTTCTTTGATTTCCGTGTTACTATTTTTATTCAGTATAATTCTTATAGCTCTATTTTGTGGTATTATTATTTTTTTGATTAATCCATTTTAAACCAAGAACAGAAATGCTTCAACAATTAAGGACGGGTTGTTTCGAAGAATTTGAACAATTCATCAAATTTCAACGTTCATTTTCAAGTTCTGTGAAAGATTTTTTCAAGTTCTGTTTTATTTCAGTTTTGTCAAGCAACTGGCCTACAATGATATAAAAACAGAACTTGAATAAGTCTTTCACAGAACCCGAAAATGATCGTTGAAATTTGATGAATTATTCAAATTCTCCGAAACAACCCGTCCTTATGTGGTACAATTATTGCCTTGTAAATGCTTTAGTAAATAAATCTGAATGTACAGGTAATTTACATGTTTTTTTTACTACCCCTTTCCACTTTCTTCAATCTCACACAATTTCCCGCCTTTTAGTAAGCACTAAAATAAAACGAAAACTTGCCGGAGCCCAAAAATTACTTTTTAAAAAAATTTTAAAGCATAGAAACTCGAATCGCCGGGTAATCGAATCCCCTCTCCGTGCCGCCGCATATATTAGCCAAGTTTACAGCCACACAAGTACACCTTCAGTATACGTACAGTAAACACAAACAAACACATAGTATACAGTGCAAACATACATAGAACGCAAAGTCCGTACATTTTATCGTTCTACACATTAGCCCGGAAACACGAGAAAACTACAGCAAGGGAAAATCATTTACGTTTGTTTGTTGTTATTGTAGTACCTCCCAGCGCATGGCAAAGTCGTGTGGAATACTACGTGCTTTTGCAATAAATTGTGTATTCAGTTAGAAGCACAAGCCGCAAGTTCGAGCGGTGCAAGCATGACACAATTTTAAAATATAATTACACTGGAATTTATGGCATATTTGAAGATTGCTGTAAAATTTCCTCAGCAGCATACAGTACTGGTAAAATAGTATCAAAATGCACAAAATAAAATAATTCAGGCAATTATAAAACTTTGCTCATACATGCTTTTTGGTAGTAGAAACGAAGATTTTCAGAGTCTGCCAAAAATAAGTGGTGCAACACCCGTCCAAGGGGGAGGCGAATAGGGGAGTTTAAAAACATGCATGTTTACGAACTTGGTCGAGAGAGATATCGTTTATTATGTTTTCATTTGTGCTGAATCGAATGAGATCACTCTCAAGTCGATAGTTTCAATATTTGGTGAGATAATGAAGGTTTTTAGTAAAGAAACTTGAAAATAACAAGGATTAACCCCCTAGAGTGTGTTCCAATACTTTTTGGGTGGACTCTACAGATCTTCTTTTATTCTGCGAAGATGAATGTATGACCAAAATTTCATGAATTTCGTGATGATAAGGTAATCAATAGGCTGGGACCGTCATACTTATTGACTAATCTCTGCATGAGGGACAAACGTACTCAAATGCAATAAGCGCTCAGGTAGATCAAGTCTAATGCGTAGAATAAACTGCGTACGAATGTTACAAAATTAGGGGACAGAGAACATCTTGGAAATATCTGCCAATTAGTCTGAGGTGCGAAAATGGTTTCGATAACTTTTGAAAAGGGCATTTACTATATTTAACTACATTTTGTTATATTATTATTTCAAAACAAGGCTAGCAGTTGACACTATTAAAACAAATGATACAAAAAAATAACACTTTAAGATAAAATGTTTAGGAAGAACCTGTAGACAGCAGCCATTGGACCACCTTTTTCTTACAAAACTTGTAGAAAAATGTGTATTGTTAATGTATTAAGAATCTCTTAAAATTATTGGTAATCTGGTTAAAAATGGGATTGCATGCCGTTTCCTGATGAACTTTTAGTAAATTTATACGTGTTTATGCACCTGCTTTTGCGGTCCATTTATGAGACGGGTTTGGGTAATTTCACCCCGGGAACCATTTATTGGATAACAAACACCTCTGCTATAAGTCACTCCAAGTGATTCGCTACGTTTGGTGATTTAGCAGGGGTACCTGGGTTCGCATGCCCACTAGCTGCATGATGTACCGGATATGTTCATATAGGTCCATCACTCTTGGACACACTGATCCCGAGATTTCTACCCACCCCTCAAACATTTATCCACAACATCCTCTTTATCGTTTTCCTTTAAAAATGCCCTCCAAACAGAACCCCAAAAGATGACATAGGTCTTGAGGGAAATTATTTTCCTGTATGAAATGCGAAAATATTAGGATTTATATGAACACGTATTCCGACATCGTGAAATTATATGTTTATATTTTAATAAAAAGTTTATCAGAAAACATATAAATTCATTCGTTAAAAGTCTGAAATCCCGTTTTTGAATAACTTGAAGAGATTCTTAGCAAATTAGCAATACTCACTTTTCTTCGAGTATATCATTATTAAATTATATGAAAAAAAAACTTTGCAATTGATTATGTTAGCGGTACTCTGTGCAACACTGTTTACGGTTTATAAAAAAAAAGAATTTTAAATCATTTAAAATAAAAATAAAAAATCATTCCAGTAGTAGGTACTCATGGTGTTATTATAATAAACGAAATATACCCCGTAAATAAGCCGGGCTTGAGTGTAAAGGGGTGTGTTATTGTGGGTGGGTTTATATTTATTGTACACATACATGTATTGTTTATACGTCATAGTATTCGCTTATATTTTCAGGAGGTTTTTTAACGTAAAATTTAAATTGTTATTTATATTTATGATTCATTCTGGTAATGAATTAAAATATTTTACTCCAAGATTATAATTGAATTGCTTGTTTTGTTTTTTACATTATTATTGGATTTGGGAGAATGAATCGAAGTTTGTCGAAGGATAATATTATTTTTTATACATATTACTTATAACTATAACTAAATAACACTAAACGACTCCTCCAACCACGGAAGAGTCGTCCTATAACGCCATCGTTGTATTTTTGATTAGCAGAATGCAAAGTACGTCATAAGTAGAATAGCTCTGAGACATCTAAAGATGTATGTTAATTTCCTTACTTTATGTCTTTGATAATGTTTATGTGTGGGAACCATTTTAGGCTTTGGTAAAATGTAATACCTAGATATTTTATTTAGATCTGGCGTTCTATAGCTAAACATAAGATATTGAAATAATAATTATGTTGTTTATTTTGTTTTCTTGTTTTTTATGCAAAATGTAATGAAATACTGTAAATGTATTAATAATAAAATATGAAATATAGATATATTTTAAAAGTCAATGTTAGTAAGCTTATATCAAACCACATTAATATTTATTTATTATTGATATATTAGAAGTATTTTTTTATAATGCTTGGGTGCTTTACTCGTAATGAGGCCCCCAGTTTTCAATTATAATTGACAAATTTTGTGTGTTTGTAAAAATATAATGTTCTGAAATTATGTTAATGAAACGAATTTAAATGAAATATTAAGAAATAAAATCAAATAAAATAGTTTAAATAAAATAAAAAAATAAAAAATATATATTAAAATAAACTAAAATAAAGTATAGAAATGAAAATAAAATTAATAAAATAGATAAAATATATAAAATTAATAAAATATATAAAATTAATAAAATAAGTAAAATAAATAATATGTTTATGATTGTTGGTCCGGTTGTATATAAATGTGTGCTATTTAGGAATATTTTTTGATCTTTTAAAATTAAAATCACGTAAATGGTTTTGTTTTATATTGTATATAAGAAAAGCTACACGAATAAAACTTTAACTCTATAGGTGTCAGATTGAAAGCAAACATAATATTTGCAAAGCTCCATTGTAAAAACCGGACATTATTTTAGTTTATAAAACGAGTTGTCCCAGTTTGAACTTTAAACGAGCCAGACCATCACAGTGCGGCTAATGTCCCAAGTTTTAGAAACAATGAACAACACGGAACTGTTCCCTGTTCACTAATGCCCCACTTCTGACAAATTCAACGCGGCGCCCCTCCCGCCAACGCGGGAATAAAACAATATCATCTCAACTTTTCTAGCAAATGGATTCTTTCAGGAAGACTGACGCGTTTTATTAGTTTAGCTCTGAGACCGACCGTCTTTTGGACGCTTTTTCTAAATAATATTATTGTTCGATAACTTTTAAATAGGTCCACGAACTTTGCGTTTATTTGCTAACTACCAATTTTTATACTTTTTTTACATCAGCTCTACTCCAATTTCAATCAGTACCTGTCATTTTTGGGGATGCTTTTGACTTTTCAAGCAAATCAAAGAGTGGAATTTTCGGAAAGGAAAAAAGGTTTGAGGGGTGGGTAGGAATCTGAGGGTCAGTGTTTCCAGGAGTGACGGACATATGAATCCAGCTTTTCCATTCCTGTCCTGCTGGACAGGTCAAAATGTCTGCCTCTACCAGTCCCATTGTCACGTACGTACGCGTAAATGGTAAAATGATGCCAAATTATTTAATCGTTAAATATAAAATATTAAAAAGAATAATCTTTTTTTGTTAAATTGTAAATCGTGGTTATATGATATGTTAAAAGACGTTAATTTTTGATAAAACCTTTGCTGAAAAATGTTTAATTCTAGTGTAAAATTTATATATTACGGTCACTGACTGTAAATAGAAAATAATGTAAAATTTGGTTAAATATGATGAATTATATTATAATTTAAACGCCCTGATGGGCTTTTACATTAAACATATTTTACATAATTTACTGCATAATAGATACAGTGACAACAGAAGGTTTTTATTTTTAAAACATCAACGAAAAAAATAAGATTTTTTTTTAGTATAATTATTGAGTTCTGCAAGTGCTTTTTGGTTTTTGTTATTGTTACAACTGTTTCGGCTTTCAAAGCCATTTTCAAACTGTTTGAAAATGGCCTAGAAAGCCGAAACAGCTGTAACAATTACAAAAACCAAAAAATACTTGCAGAACTTAACAACTATACTATTAAATTTGATTTTATTACATTAAAAAAAAATATATATAAATTTTTTAGGTTCACAACATATCTACAATAAGTCAACAAGTAGACGCAATCGCTCTTTAATATGCTATAGAAAAATTTCATTCAGGTATTTATTTATTTATTAACGGACATCGTCCAAATTACAAAATAATAACACGAATAAAGTAAAAAGAAAAATACAGGAGTAGACAAAGGTACATGAAAGCAAAAACATATGGTAGATATAATATAAGAAAATAAAGTGATAAGTCGAATCAAGTCAAGAATACGCCGTGGGTCAGGACCACAGGACACTTAAATATTCCGTCACTTGTTTAGCGACTGGCAAAAATCATTCAGACTTATCCCAAAAAAGTTAAGGTTTTGACTTGAGTTGACCAGTCTACACATTATGGACAATGGTGAATAATATCCATAATTTGTCGAATGATGGTTGAGGAAGAGCAGTTCATTATTTCTGAGTTTTTGCGAGGGGATATTGAAGGGAATGAGTTGCAGTAGAGTAGGTGAATCAATAATACCATTTATAATTTTGAAAAAGCAAAAATAAAAGTCAATAATAAATAAAAGTATCTCTTGAACACAGGCAAACTTACATTAAATATGTCGATATTTGAGGTGAATTTGTTTCCAAGTGTGTGAAAGCAAGAAATAGGTGCATGCATGTGGTAGGTACTGAAGTAATTGTTGCAGAATAATATATTTTGCCTAACTGCTCGAGTAGGTACTCTGAAATTTATGAGTTGCAGGAGTTCACAACAGTCTAGTTTGTAGTGAATAATCTTACATAAAAAAGTTAGACCATTTATTTTTCTTCTATTTTCTAGGGAATGTATTTTAAGTGTATTTAGTAAGAATATACATTTTATATGTTGAATAGGTATGTGTAATTTGAAGTTAATAAATCGTAAAAATTTGTGCTGCACACGTTCAGTATTTTTTATATGAATCTGGTAGTACATGTAGGATTGTTGGTAAAAAGTGTGTTAGTTTACTTTGTTTTGTGATGTAAAACTGATAAAATAAAACTTATACACATATATTATCCATTTGGACTTCGTCCATTTGAACTCTGTCATCCTTTTTTAGGTAGTACGTCAATTAATCTCGTATGTTTTTAAGTGCACTTTGCTGGGTGTGAACCTCTTTTTTTGTCTTTATCCAACGTAACATCTGTTACATGTCTTCTTAAAAGGTTTTTTGTTTAATTTTACAGCCAAACTCAAAACTTCGCGCGTTTTAAAATAACCTTAATTAAGTTTATAATTTAAACAAACTGCCGTAAGGAATTAAATCTACGCACTTTCAAACAACAAAAAGTAGCGAGACATAATGCGATTATTATTATTCCTTTATTATCAAGGGTTCATCCAACACCTTAAATTACCCCGAAAGCCTCCAGGCTTTATTTCACGATTCAATAATTAGTAATCGATCACCACTGATCTTTTCGTAGGCAATCAAGTCTCGTATAACTTCTCGCTTATCCCGAATTCGCTCTCAAATTGTTCATTGCACATCAGATAATGTCCCAAAGGCAAATTTGAAATCTGAAGCCTACACTCCCTCTGCGAGATGAAAGGAATTAGATATGTACACGCGATTACATGTGTATTAAGCATTTGCGAAGGTAAAAGAGCGTTTAATGTTTTAATGAGAGATTCTATATGTTCTACCATTTCATATTATTACTATGCTGAATAAGTTTAAGACGAAGTACGAGTTTTAATCATATGAAAGGCAAAGTGGGTTTAGGCTGTTTAGAGTTAAATAATTTTCTCGATTGTTGTTCAAAGAGTTGTTGTGGATTTTACAGAAGAACGAAGTTGTGAAATTAATGCCTACGCATAGTAGAGAAGCCAGGATGTTCACTTTATAAACTTTTAAAAGGGTATATTAGGAAAGACTTCAAAAGAGGTGTTTTTGTTAATTGTTTTATTATATTTAGGATTCATATGGTTTTCAACACAAGCTTTTATATTAGTTGTTTGATGAAAGCATATCAGATTTATAAAAAACGTTATTTTTAAATAAACTACGTTTCATGACAAACTGTCCGTAAATTATTACATAGTTCCCAAATCCAAATAAATAAACCATATACAGCGCTGTTCAGTGATTCACTACCCATTCCATTGATTAAGGTTTTTTTTACCAAAAAGCTGGTCGTATACAAGGGGAACGGTACTGCCTATGCTCAGCCAAAGCTTTTAACATAATAATTATTATAGAATAAACTCTATTTAAAGTGAGAGTTTCACCTAATCGCATCGATATCATTCAGAATCGAAATGTTGCAAAGCGTTGCTTGAAATGGCACTAACATACATGAAGCCACGTGTTATAAAGCTATTCTAGACCCTTACTGTCTGTTTTGTTCTGATTTTTGTCATTTCTCTAGCATTATCAGCTTCGTTCTGCTTCCACCAACCATGTATCAGGAATTTTGTACATGGAACAGGCACGCACCAAAGAAAAAGTGCGGCTAGTAACAATTCAACTGTCATCGACTAAAGACCGGAGAGAAAAACCGCCGTTTAATCTCAATATTCGTAGAACATGCTCGCCGATTGTGTGCATTAGTTCATGTGAAAAGGGATGACTTGTGATTAATCAAACGTTCTTCGGCTGGACATCAAACCAAAGAATCACCAAACCTGGAAGGTGCAGAAATCTGGTGATTATTTTGTGTGTTGGTTGGGGTAGCGTAATCTCCATTTCGAATTACAAGTCTCCTGGAACAGGGAAAGGATAACGCCTTACAGTGACGCAATTCCATCGTCCTCGTACAGTATCCCTGCACAGCAGAGATCAGTATAGGGGTGATGAGTTTACAAATTATACATATTTAGTACACTATGCCGACGTGCACCCGATGTAAGGCGTTTTCAGAACAAATAGAAAACTTAATATTTTGACGGAAATTTACTGTAATATTATTACTTTCCAATGTGAAATAAGACAAATCTGTGGTTATTTATTTTATTGCTCCCAACCGTCTGGAGCCAGTAAGACTATGGCATCCGCAATTTGGTTATGTTGTGTGGCCGAAGGTAGCAGGGAGGGGAAAGAGATGTGAAAAGGGATAGTGGGTAACTGGCTATTCAGATCTGGTCACCAAACACGGTCAAAGTCATTTCAAACAACATTTCAATTTTGAATGGTGGTAGTCAGGGCGAAACTGAAAGTATCTTGCACTAAATATTATTACGATAATAGTCAAAAAATCATTTGAGAAAGAAAGACTAATCCGCTTAACAAAATGTGTTTGTTAAAAAATATAACTTAAGAAGACAAATCCCTGGACGTACGCAGGGCAAGAGTCTAACCACCCCCATAAAGGAGGAGGTCAACGGCACAATACATATGAATTCTAAATGAACTGACACAACCAGGATAATAAAAATTTGTCAAAAATTTTAACCATACATAATACTACACTATTAGAATTATAATTTTATGTATCAGCCAATTACAAAAGGGTAAAATGATCCCCTCGGATGACTCGATATTTAATAACTCTTATAGCATTCAAGTCACAAATAAATGCGATCATAACAGACACTAAATATTTCGAATTTATGAGTCTACAAAAAAATATATTATAAACGACAATAATCAGAAACCCTCACTTGCAACTCTGTAGTAGTAGGTTGTGCTAGACAACTACTGTCACCAGTAAAATAGCCATCCGGCTTTTTAAAGCATCTACAGGAGATACATAAAGCATCCTCTGCCTTCTCGGGGCAATCCTCATAGTCATGTCTACTCTTGGCACAATGACAACACGACACGTAGTGTGGTCCTGAGTACACGCTTTGCTGAGGTGAAGATCCACCCACTAAATCGTGAACCCGGCGGGCATTCCAACCAAAAAAGGAAATGCTGCTATTAATTAAAATTTTCCTAACCTCCGGATGGCAATTCATCACCATGACACCACAGGATAGTCGGCAAATCCCGCTTCACGCAGAGAGAAACGCGCCGCATGGTTTGCAAGTGATCATATTTAGAAAGTTTCACTTCCTACTGTAGATTTAAAATAAAAAAATTGAAAAGAAGGAAAACAGAATGGCCAATCACTATTCAAGAAGAAGAACACAAAACAACCACAATATAGTGAGTTCCACCTTGACGTAATTATCACCACAATAAAACAAATGAGTACTTAAAATGATATCAAAGCAATTCCAAGATAGTCAATTTCTTACTTCTCACTTTTTAACGAGATTATGCACACGAAAAACTTGCTTCCAGTAGTTAATTCCTTCTTCTGTTTTCCAAAAAAAATGATCTTGTATTTTTCCTATGTTATTGACATTGTTAACATATCAAATACTTTTCCGGCAAGCTTATGGTTACGAATAGGTGGAAACTGGATAAATGACATCCTGGTAGGAACTAAGCATATTCTCAGTTCGAAACCAAACACCTGGTCATCAGATGCCTGGAGAGATGGCATTAACAGTGTTAAGTGTTTAATTTGATAAGTTAAACCATTCTTTTTTCCATCTCCTTCGCTTAACCACTCCCTTTTGCCTCTCAACATACTCCAAATCGAAAATGTCATGAAAGATATATTAGATTATCTAAAAAATGCCAAAGTCAGTTCTTTACTGCCGAGTAACGTTTTTTAAGCGTCCTTGAGGTGATTGATTTTTCACAAAAACGGCGCTCTACAAGTTATCCAATTATTATTATTACAAACTATTTATATTCATTTTTATAAATTTTGTTTTTCTAGTACAAACACATTTTAAGTAATTAAACTCTATTTACAGTGAGAGCATGGACGTTTGCGTGAATTCATTTTATTGCTGTAAAAACGTATTTTTTACAACAGAAATTTTATTATGCTTTCGAGTTTGGTACGGTTTTAACGATTGCGGTGTTAAATTTTCCAGGCTGAGTTCATTCGTTTAATTGAACCTACGCAGAATTTTGCGTTTGTTTGGGAAACAAAAATTTTGTACAGTTTTATAACATTTAAACGGGCAAAGAAGATAAATATTATTCGTGTGTGTGGTTCACATTTCTTTAAAAGAGTAAACAGAAAGAGTAGATAATAATTAAAGTCCATCAATATACAATTTAAGGATCTGAGAGCCGTTAGAACCAGAGGCGGCTCTAAGGATCCAGTCGTGGTAGGTCATTTGAAAAAAAAAGTGTGACTAATCTATATTTGATATTGTGAACAATGCCCGTATATTATTATCTATATCAATTTGTTATAGTATTTAGAGTCCACGACAATAGTCGTATAATAGTCGAATATAATATATTACCTTAATAAAGTAAATTGGAAATAAATACACAATCCATGTACTTACGTCAAATAATTTTAAAGATATTAAGTTTCAATAAGAGGTGTTATTTTAAATAGCCCGCTATTTCGGTAGATGTTACTTTTGAAGCTGTTATTTTTTGACATTTGACAAGTAAAAACTACGCCATTGATAAAAATTAAACGATAGACGCTTCAACAACGCATTGAAATTATTAAAATTCACTTGAGTGAATCAAATGCAAATCATCTTGAGTAATGAGGCCCATTTCCACCTTGGTGGTTTCGTCAACAAGCAAAATTGTCGCATCTGGGGCTCGGAAAACCCAAGAATTATTTTTTAAAGCCTCTTTATCCTCAACGTGTGACTGTTTGGTGCGGTTTATGGTCCGGCGGAGTCATTGGACCTTACTTTTTCGAAAAAGAGGCTTTAGCAACAGTTACGGTGAATGAATTGCGCTATCGAGAGATGATTAATGATTTTTTACTGCCGAAATTGGATGGTATTAATCTGGATAACGTTTACTTTCAACAAGCCGGCGCTACGTGCCACGCAGGCAACGAAATCATTGATCTTTTACGATTAAATATCAAAATAACACCTCTTATTGGAAAACCCTGTAGGTGTGCAATACATTAAAGTAAATAAAATAAGAGTTTGATTCTATTTGACAATTACCTATTACGTTTTTTGTTTTGTTTCATTCTTCAGCTTCATTCTAAATCGATAACAACATAAATAATTATTCCAAACCTTTCCCGAACTTTCCAATTGAAAAAAACCATTGTTCCACACGCTACAAGAGTGTAAAATAAAAAACCGACATTTGTTTATGTCACCATCTCCGTAAAGCATATAATATTCATCGTGTTGTCTCCCCCACGGTCATGACATAAGCGTCTTTAAGCTTTCTTCGGTACCTAATTTTTACTTCGACGAAAAATATAGTGCCATCTCGTTTATTCTATGGCGCGCATAGGGACAGAAGATGCCAAAGTGGACATTCTTTAAATTGACCCAGGGAATCGGATGGACTTGTGAATGAAAGCTTCTACTACAGGCAACAGATGTCACTGCTAGTCTCTCGCCGCCGCGCCGCCGCTGTTTCACATTACATTTTAAATAAATTAAGATTAAAACCAGTTTTTTGATGCACATAACTGATTATTATTGTTGTCTTGTAATTTTGGGGGGTCAAACACCAATTGAACTAAGGAAAGAACCACCACTGGTTAGAACCTTGGCTCTTGACAAAGTTTAAAAAGATTAAACAAGAGCATGGCGAACTAAAAATCTTTAAAAAATACTGTTTTTTATTAGAATACCGCACAAGAATACCAACTGCTTCCAAGAGCCAGTGATACTATTACATCTCCAATTATTGGGTTATGTTGTGAAGAGAGGAAAATGGGGAAGAACATATTAAAAAAATCACTAGCAAATCATTACCTAATGCGCACATATAAAATATCTTTTTTGAAGTGAAACTTCTTTACGCGCGTCATGCAATTTCGAGGACCGGAGTAAAACCGACTCATGACCGAAACGAAAATGCGGGACCACCGATTAAAGTTCATTTGATCTAGTCAAAGTTTTGAAGTAACATATAAATGCTTCTTAGCTCATCCCGACAACTGGCGTTGGTGGTGTAATGGTCAGCATAGTTGCCTTCCAAGCAGTTGATCCGAGTTCGATTCTCGGCCATCGCACATTATTTTTTTGTTTTTAACGCCTTTTTCATTCAAAATCTTATTTTTTAGTAGGTCAGAACATTTTTTAAAAGAAAATAATATTGCAAAATAATAAAAACACTTATCTCACTGTGATAAAACATTACTCCGCTAGAGCGCGCTTTGCGTTATTGTGTTGGATTAAAATTATTATCTAATCCGTATATTATGATAATTGTATTACATTTATTTAATTAATTTATTTATTTTGATAATATGTAATAATTTACAGAAAAAAAAATTAAAACTATCTCCCTCTGATAAAATATCCGTTCGCTAGAGCGCACTACGCGATCTTGTGTGGGATTCTATTTCTGTACATTGTACATTATTTTTAAAAATATATTATATTTTGGGTGTGATGTAGGTAACATTATAAAACATAACAAGCTCTCATATTTTCAGAACCTACATAATATAATCAATTTATGCGGCTTTGCTTACAGTTGGTGCTCAGCGTGGTTGGCTTTCAATCAGTTAAGCGAGGTTCGATTCTCGGCTGTGGCATTTTTGAAGTGAAACCTTGTTGAGGTGGGGGAGCCGCTCACGAACGTTCTCTCTCTTCTCTTCTTTCCTCTCTCTCAGACACCAGCGAACTGCGCCACGCCAAGCATCAGCTGAAACTAGAAGTTTCACTTCTGTCTTGCGTAGGCTTGACACACCCACTTTTTTTCTTTATTACTTACCCAGTAGTACTTAATTTGATTTTCTTATAATTATATGTTCATCATTACATCTATCTAGGGAAAATAAACTTCAACAGCCTACCTGAAAACATCAGATCAATCGGAAACGATAAACACCTACTAAAAGCGATTAAAGAGAAGTTCAGTGTAAAAGTACCACAATGATGAAACTATCTTCTTAATTAATTATAAATTTTAATTTTTGTTGATTTACATATATTATTTAATATTCAAATTTCCTTGAATCATAATTATAAACATTTAATATTCTTCATCCTGATACTCAACACTCTTTTAAACTCAAGCGCAAGCTTCTATGGAAGAGAAACACACATTGTAATCGGATCACGTATTAATACGTTTTTAGCAAATTAATGCATATACATTTCTAAATATAATAAAATCAAATGAAATAAAATAAATAATTTGCAAAAAAAATTATTGAAATCAAACAAATATTTTTGAAGTTATCGCAATTTTTCTAGAGGTCTACGTTAGCGCGAAATTACGCGAAAAATCACCCGTTACCAGCACTTGTACGCGGCCGAAAACTGCCCGATCACAATGTGTTAAAAGTAGTGAAAACTAGTTTTATGGATTATCTTAATTAACATACATTATTAAACTCTGTAAATTGATTAATTATTTAATAAAGAAAAAAAATATATATTTATAAGTCTTAAATTATTTTGAAGTCTTCCGTGTTTCAGACTTTTCAATTATTTTAATGAACACTGTATCTCGTACATGTAAAGTATTTTCAGTTCATTTTTTTCATATGTCCTTACTTAGTAGTACCCACATAGATTTTATATATAGGTATATTTTTTTTAATTTATACACCTTTTATGTTTCATACTTGATATATTCTCTTAAATCATTTTAACCTTTCCCTTAGTGCTAAAAAAATCCACGCGTTCCTGTGCTGTGTAATCAATACACATCTCAAAATGAGCGATTTAATATCAGAAGAATATGAATATTCATAGCTAATTGCCTATGTTTATTATATTTTATTTCAAAAGTGATAATAATTATAATTTAATTGATAAAAACATGAAAAAACCTTCGGCAGATGTTAAAAAAACGTACGAGGGGTTCACATCTAACGACGGTCCGCGTCCGACTGGCTGGCGGCTGGCGACTGGCACACACACAACTGTGCGGTGGTAGGTATCGATGGTCTAAATCAAAATACAACTGCGGACCTGTGGATTTTTCATGTTCCTGCGTAGCGAACTAAAGCGGGACATCAATAGCGTGTCATTTCCTCACACACTCTTCGCGTAGCAGTATCACACGGTTGATTGTATTGTTGTATTTGTTTCCGATTTTTAACAAAAATCTCTGATTTTTAATTGAATTTGAAAACTACGTAAAATATTATTTTTTAATTCAGTGCATAAATGTATAACGGAGGAATATCTAAAATCTGAACCCAGAATTTATTATATTTATAGAGTTATTAAAGTTATTTGAAGCAATGTGTAGAAAATACACACCACAGATAAGGAAAGGTTAATGTGCCTTATATACAATCGATCAACACGGGCAGCTTGGAGGTCGAAAAGTTCTCAATGACTTTAATAAACAATTCACTCATTAAAGAAAATTTAAAAAATATCACATGCTTTTAAAAATCTAAAGTTTTCGAGTGACTTGAGGTATATACATAATATGTTAAGTGTTGAGATTTGGTACACAATTGCTCATTAGATTTAAACCTTTCTCTTTATCCTCCCCATTTCCACTATCCTATCAATTTCACGAAAAAATTCTGATAATATAGTTCAACTGTTTCTTGACAGATTATTATCATGAACCTACTTACATTTAAAGTAAAAAAAAACAGTGTAGACAAAACGTTATGTTAATTTACGAATATTTATAATTTGTTGTGTATTTTTTTATAGCTTTGATTGTTCATTTATTTACCATGATTGGTATTGACATCATTTTGATTAATAATTTTTCCCCCACCGGGATTTCCCGTCCTCGAGAAAACATTTTATATTTACGCATATTATTTTATTCTATTCAATATACATTTTAATATAATATAATATCTTTTACACATAATAATCGTCGTTGCCCCAACAACGGAAATAGAATTTATTTGGAAAATAGTTGAACGACATAAAATAAAGAAAAAAACACTAAAAATTGACTTCCATTTAAATTTGAGTGGAAACCAACGTCGCCACCAAATGATTTTAGTCCATTTATTTAAATGAAACAATATGAATACAAATGAATTTCGCAATGATGGTAAAACACAGTTCTGCAGACTTTTGGATCACCAAACAGAACGTAATTGTGAGGACAATGGTAACAAATAATTAAAATTTCGTAAAAATATTATTGTTTAAAAATTATTTTTTTTTAAATATTATAATTTTTTTTTATTTATTATTATTTATTTGTTAGATAGTAAACTGAGAAGTATTTATATTTCTTTCAGATTCATTCGCATTGCAATAGATGTGATTTTAATTGCTGTCTATCACGAAATAAAGAACCCACTCGTTCTTCGCAATACATGATAGTTAATGTTCTAAAATCCATTAACCCTTTCTTTTCTACAATACTTCATCCCAAACGGTACAAACTCTTCGTCGTCACTTCTCCAATTCTTAGGACAGCGGTCGACGACAATTACCACTGAACAGATTGTCCAAATAAGTTCGATCTATATTCCTATTTGAAAGACATCATCTGTTCAGTTGTTGCCAATTTACGTACGACCTTTCAACTCCAAGATAGGTCAAAGAAATTGTTGTTCTGTTTGAACAAAATATTTGAATGTTTCAAAACAATTTCAGCCGAAGTGAGAAGCAATTGATCTTACTTCAGACCCACAGAAAAGCCCACAATACACTTATATTGGTTTATATCTTCGGTGGTACCTAATAGATGGAGGAAAACAGAGTTTGAAGAGAAGTGAGTGTTTTGTTCTGTTGATGGAAGTTCTGTTCAGATTAGAGTGGCAAGCGGTTTTGAAGTAGAAGTTGTCGCTTTTATAATGTTGTTTCATGATTGTAATGAGAAAACTACACACAATTTCAAAATGTTCGATTAATATTCATTTTCTTTAATCAAAATTTATACATATAGCCCGGTGATGATATAGCAGTGTTCTAAATAGTTGCCATGTGGTATAAAAGGATTTAGGTTTTTAGCAAATAAAAAAACAGGTATTTTATATTATATGTACACAAAGTAAGTATACATGCAATATAATGATATCCATTATTACATAACACAATAATCCAGAAAAACCTGGAAGTTAAAGAAAGACATATTTGAAAGTTTTGAAATGACAAAAAAAACCACAACATATTTGAGCTTAAACTATTCTCATAAAACACACAAGTAAACCATGCAATTACAAAACAAGAGTGGAGCTGAGAAAAAACTAAGCTTTTTACTTCATTTGGCCAAAGAAACAACGGAAAATTTTTCCCAAAACTTTACAAATCCTTCCGGCGGACTTTGAGTAAATGGAAAAGGAGAATGAATTCCAGAAACACATTAAGGCTTGGCTTAAGGATCTCACATAAAACAGAATAAAAAAATGCTAAAAAATTCATAGACGACATAAATTTGACAAAAACGAAACCTACCTACTTAATAATAATTACGAACGAAACGGGTGAAGTATAAAAGAAAAATACAGGAAAAGTTTTTAATTCCGCACATTATAAATAAGTATTATTGTATATTTTATTGGAACATCTCGAGTTCCAGAATAAATTCAAGGTCGACATGAGCATAATGAAAACGTGAAGAAAGGGGCAGCTAAATGGTTTGGGGACCGAAAAACGTGTTCCATTATGATATATCGTAATGATTGGAAGAAATCAGGAATGAACTGATAAGGAACCTTCTTGCGAGTGAAATAATTGAGTTACGTTAGGTCATATTAAGGGTCGGTAGAAAAAAAAGTGGGTGTGTCAAGCCTACGCAAGACAGAAGTGAAACTTCTAGTTTCAGCTGATGCTTGGCGTGGCGCAGTTCGCTGGTGTCTGAGAGAGAGGAAAGAAGAGAAGAGAGAGAACGTTCGTGAGCGGCTCCCCCACCTCAACAAGGTTTCACTTCAAAAATGCCACAGCCGAGAATCGAACCTCGCTTAACTGATTGAAAGCCAACCACGCTGAGCACCAACTGTAAGCAAAGCCGCATAAATTGATTATATTATGTAGGTTCTGAAAATATGAGAGCTTGTTATGTTTTATAATGTTACCTACATCACACCCAAAATATAATATATTTTTAAAAATAATGTACAATGTACAGAAATAGAATCCCACACAAGATCGCGTAGTGCGCTCTAGCGAACGGATATTTTATCAGAGGGAGATAGTTTTAATTTTTTTTTCTGTAAATTATTACATATTATCAAAATAAATAAATTAATTAAATAAATGTAATACAATTATCATAATATACGGATTAGATAATAATTTTAATCCAACACAATAACGCAAAGCGCGCTCTAGCGGAGTAATGTTTTATCACAGTGAGATAAGTGTTTTTATTATTTTGCAATATTATTTTCTTTTAAAAAATGTTCTGACCTACTAAAAAATAAGATATTGAATGAAAAAGGCGTTAAAAACAAAAAAATAATGTGCGATGGCCGAGAATCGAACTCGGATCAACTGCTTGGAAGGCAACTATGCTGACCATTACACCACCAACGCCAGTTGTCGGGATGAGCTAAGAAGCATTTATATGTTACTTCAAAACTTTGACTAGATCAAATGAACTTTAATCGATGGTCCCGCATTTTCGTTTCGGTCATGAGTCGGTTTTACTCCGGTCCTCGAAATTGCATGACGCGCGTAAAGAAGTTTCACTTCAAAAATAGTATTATGAAAACGATGCAACAATGAGTATGCTCAAGGAAAATGTCAAGATACAGAATTGTGCCACTGCCTACCCCGGCAAAAAATTGCGTGATGATTACTTAGTTAGGTACTAGAGACTAGAACATACATAACATTTATGAGAACATTCCTAAGTGACAGATATTGCAAAAATGTTAGCGGAACAGGAATGGGAATTGCTGCGAAAAAAATTAATCACCGGTACAATACAACGGTACAAGGAGAATTTTTTTTGCTCTCGACCACAAAAAAACCACTACAAAGATCAGTATGAGACTGACCAGAAATAAACGTTTTGAGTATCTTTTCAAATTTTATAAGCTGCCTAAATGTAATCGTCGTTTATTTATTTATATTCTAAACGATAATGATTTAGAAAACAGAAGAATTTATTTTGAGTTTCGCTTTGAAGTTGTTCTCAAAGCCGCGTCTCCTGGACTGTTTTGCAATACACGTATATGTGGTTGGTCGACCAGTTAGTTGGCCCTTTGGGTCCCTAAAAGCGTCTACTTGATAGGGTGGGTATATGGCGTGTAGGGTGTAGGTTTTTGCGTAGGGTCCCAAGGAATCGCTGTTGCTCTGGGTTCCTAGAACTAGCTACTTGATGGGGTTGGGTCTGCTGGTGGGGCTGGGGATGTAGGCACATGTGTGGGAGTGGGACGGCCCGTGGGACCCACAAGATTAAAGGGTCGGCTAATTAACTACATAGTTTGATAGACTTGTAGAGACAAGGTGGTTCGAAAGTATTCCTCAACGATCTTTCGATTTTTTTAAAGTTATATCTAAAATCCCGTAATTATTTTTGGATCTACGTTATTATTAAGGAGAAATAAAACCGACGAGACATAGGTAAATAACAGAGCTATGATTTCAATATATTTATACTAAAACCAATTTATTTATAATGAACCAATAATTAATTATAAGAATAACAAATAAAATAACAAATAAATTTAAATAAATATTTTCTCTTTAAATGTATTATGTAGATTATATTTTCATATTATAAAATGAAGGCCTCAGCACGGGCAAGCCACCCAGTGAGGCCTACATTACTGGAAAACTTAAAATGTAAAAAATATTGTACCAAATGAACGAATCGAAAATGAAATGCAAAATATTATTGACATAGACACACTTAATTTTCTCGACGCCTCAAAAGTATCCACGCATTTTAAAGGCAATTACTGCTTGAAAATACTAAATCAAAATATCAGAAGTGTTACCAAAAATATTGATAATTTATTAGTTGCCTTAGAACAAATAAAAATAAATTTTGATGTCATCATCCTTACCGAATGCTGGATTAATGACGACTTCATTGCGCCCAACATACAAGGCTACGATGTTTTCTCATCGAAAAACCACAAAAACCGTAGTGATGGAGTGATAGTTTACACAAAATATTCTATTTTTGGCTAAATGATTCCCACTACTATATTAGAAGCAAACAGTGTGTGCATACAATGTCTTGATTCTGTTGTCATCATCGCTATCTATCGGTCTCCTTCATATATTAACATATCAAAATTCTTCAAAAACATAACAAATTCACTAACTGCATCATAGCTGGAGATCTGAACATTAATATAATTGGAGACAGGCACCACCAAGCTGACGACTATGAATGTCTTCTTGCAAGCTACGGTCTTCGTTCTGCTATCAACTTACCTACCAGAGTCACACCTATATCGCAAACATGTATAGACCATATTTATATCAGGACAAAATTTAATATCTTTGCAACTATAATAAATACAACAGTAACTGACCACTTTGCTACAATGATAGCCTTTTCCAAGAAAAATAACGACAAAAACGAAAATCAACAAAAAAAAGGCAACTGAAATACACAGATTATGACTCTATCAGATCATCTCTTGATTCCATAACCTGGGCAAATATTTTAAATGAAACAGATGTTAATGTAGCAATGAAGATTTTCACCGAACAAATAAATGTGAATGTGATAAAATACACAACCTTCCGAACGCTGGTCTACAAAAATAAAAAAAAATAAACCTTGGATCAACGACAACCTGGTGAAATGTTTACATAAGCGCGATAAACAACATAAACAGGCATCAAACTCGCCGAATAATATAAGGCTCCAAAATTACTACAAAAAATACAGGAATATCTGCCGATCGATAGTAAAACGAACCAAAGAAGAATATTATAGACGAAAAATTGAAGAAAACAAAGAAGACCCGAAGGTATTATGGAACGCTGTAAAGGAAATTAACAACACAAATAGGAAACCAGCAGAACAAATCAAACAAATAAAATTTAATGATACAATAATAAATAACCAGACTGATATTGCTAACACATTAAATAATTACTTTGCAGACATTGGTCAAACATTAGCCCGAAAACTATTGAATAAAATGAACACTGATGAACATACACTTGCTGACAAATACAACACGATTGCCCCAGATATCAATACATTTAGAATTAAAACATTACAAACCAAAGACATAATACATCATATAAACAAACTGAGAAACGATTGTGCGACTGGACTCGACAAACTTGACACGAAACTTATAAAAGAAATAAAATATCAAATTGCTCTTCCCTTCACATACATCTGTAATCTCAGTATCACTAGCGGTATATTCCCCAGCCATTTTAAAAGTGCAAACATAGTGCCTATTATTAAATCTGGAGACAAAAATAATCCCACAAACTACAGGCCTATCTCACTTTTAAATGTGCTCACTAAAGTACTCGAAAATCTAGTAAAAATCCAACTTGTAGACTACTTAGACAAACATAAAATCTTATCAGAAAACCAGTATGGTTTTCGAAAGAATATGGGAGCACAGGATGCAATATTAAAAGTAACAGAGACCATTCTAAAAAATGTTGACCAAAAAAAAAGTTGCATTGCGGTATTTCTGGATCTGAGCAAAGCTTTTGATACAGTGTCCCACAAAATCCTCCTTAAAAAACTGGAAAACATAGGTATTAAAAATTCAGCTTATAACTGGTTCAAATCATATATAACTGACCGCAGCCACTCACTAAAAGTAGACAATATAACAAGCCAAAATAGATACATAACTTACGGAGTTCCCCAAGGAAGTACATTAGGACCCATCCTGTTCTTACTATATATTAATTCCTTATGTCAGCTTGACATAAGTGGAGATATTATATGCTTTGCGGATGACACTGTTCTTGTTTTTACTTCGGATTCTTGGACAAGTGTATATAAAAATGCAACTGAAGGAATAAACAAGATTAAATATTGGTTGGACAATAATCTGCTGACAATAAATATAGATAAAACAAAGTACATGACATTCAGCATAGATCCCAGACGACAACCAAGACTCCATGAAAACTTAACCATTCATGACTGCACATCTAAAAACAACTGCCTATGCAACCCATTAACACGAACCCAGGTAATTAAATACTTAGGCATTTACATTGACAACTATTTCAGATGGACAGAACAAATGAATAAAACAGCGGGCAAAGTTAGAAAACTGATATATTTCTTTAAGAACATACGAAACATAATGCAAACGAAGACTCTAAAAACAATATATTACGCACTAGCCCAATCAATTATCACTCACGGTATGATTGGTTGGGGTGGTGCTGCCAAAACTAATATGGACCCTCTTGTCAAAGCGCAAAAAGCCTTACTTAAAGTTATCACAAAAAAACCTTACAGATTCTCGACAATACAGTTATTTAAGGACTTCACCGTACTGAACATACAGCAACTATACATAAAAATTATAACTCTATATTACCAAAAAGACAAACTTAACCATCATACTATACAACACAATTATGAAACAAGAAACAGACATCAACACATGACCCCGAAGATAAATACCACATATGGACAAAGACATTTTCATAATCTGGCCCCAAAAATTTTCAATTCAATGGAAAAAGATATTAAAGACCTGGCAACAAGTGTAAATATAAGACACAAAATCCACACATGGATAGTCAACAAAGGCATTGTATACTGCGGACAGATAACATCTACAATACCATAAATTATAGCACTCCACGCCTGAATTTTTCTCTTTTGTTCTCACTCATTTATATGTATTTTCATTATTTCTTATGTTTTTCTTTTTCTTTTTAAAATTCTTATCTTTCTAATTATTATATATCTTTTTTTATTTATATTTTATGTATATCTTTTTATTTACATCTTTGATTCTATGTAAATTCGCATTATCTAAAATTAAATCAAACTCCCGCCACCTCAGAACAGGCTCAGCCTAGTGAGGTGGATTATACCAAAAAAAAATGTATGTTAATTTATTGGTTAATAAAAAAAATAATAAATAAAAAAAAAATAAACAATCACCGTCGTCCCAGTAAGAATCAAAATATTGTTTGAAATGGATCTAGCTATGTTTATTGAAAAGCTATCTGCTTCTAACCATTTTTTTCTCCTCACTTTCCCCATTTTCTCAAAGCCTATAATTTGTTAAGATTGTTGTGTTTATGCATATCTAACACTTATTTTGCCCGATCATTAATCATTTCCATTATTTTTATTCTTTTTTTTTCTCCACTGCTCATTTACTAGTGAATTCCTGTACCGAGATGAGCAGCTTTACAATTATATTCAATCAAATAAGTAAATCACATAACACATAGTCATGGTTCACATCAAATATAGGGCTATTTAATCTCACAATAAGTGTGAATTGGCAGTGTCATAGTCGCACTGTCTCCGGGCAGTGGGATTACATTAGATTTTGTGTTTCTTTTCTTCTAATCTTTCTTATGATAATCCCCGAGGGACCTCTCGGCATTTCTTGCAATGGATAAATTAAATTTTATAAAATATTTCAAGATTCCTATTATTATTTATTTAAAAATCTCCCTAAATATGCATTTACCGGAGTGCCTTTGTCAACTCAAATTATTTTATTTCGAACGAAATTCAATTTAAGTCGGAGATTAAATTTAATTCCGTATTATGTCCCATTTGGATTCAACGATTTCTGCAATACCATGCGCCGAATGGGTTTTATTTTTCTGAAGGGAACGCTTTTTGTCTTAATAATGCAGATCTTTATAAGATTGCTCGACTTTTATTGCATCAGAAAAATGTATCCATAAACGTTTAGAAAACCTTTTTTTGGATTTAAACTTTACTTATTCCGTTTGAGTCAAATTTAGCATGAAAATATGATAATAAATATAAACTTTAGAATTTTACAGTTCCTCCTACTACATATGTGCAATATTTCATTATTAAAAGTAGACGGAATCTGATGAGGTATATGTGTTTTTTAATATTGATTTTATACGTTATTATAATGTACTGGTGTTACTGAATAATGATCTTCTTGGTATGAAATACACTTGAAATCGGGAGTATTCGATAAATGCTTTGGTTCGTCAAAGATTAAGAGTATTTTACTATCGTAAGATAATTATTTATTTATTTATCAACGCCCTACTGGGCTTTTAAATAAAGATCACAACATAAATTTTAAACCACAGTATAACACAAATAATAAAGCATAAAATACATTAAACATTAATTAAGTTATCATCAAAAGTAACTTTAAAAGAAACTCTTCAAATTTATATTAGTCTAATACAAAATAAAAATAAATTATAAAAGATATTATGTATATTTAATTAAGCATTTTATGCTTTAATTGTTATTACCTACTCGTTATTTATATGATCCGAAAAATGCTGAACTGATTTGGATTAGTACGGGTCTAGAATTAGAACAAAATATCAGCGACATCCATAAACTCATTGCCTAGCCTATGTACCCTCTCGATAACTAAATTGAATACAAAGTTTTTGTTGTGAAATAAAATATTCCATCTAGTATGTTTGGGAGGTTCATGTAGCGACAGCAAACTTATAATGTCAGGGCTGTCAAACAATGAATTAATAATTTTATACAATAAAAGAAGATCAAATGTTTTTCGCCTTTCTGATAATTTAGTTAACTTCGTAAGTTTACATTATTGTTTTTTTTTATAATTTTTTTTTCACGCCCATAGTGGCTTTTACAAACATGTGATATAATTATAATAATTTAGCACTAATATAATAAAAGCTAACATTAATATTTATTTATGAGGTATGTTATTATAGCCTTTTTGTAACTACATTCCGTGCAGTTGAACACATCAACTACTTCTGAGCAAACATTGCCAACTGCATGCAATCTAGTTACAAGCGAGTATCGAAATGACTCAGTCCTGATAATTTTATTGCAATTAAAAAGAGTTTTTGATCCACTAGTTCTTGAAGGTATATGAGAGGTAATTAAACTCAATAAATCAGGGTTGTCTATAATACCATTAACAATTTTATAAATAAAAGTCGGAAACAAGTCTTCTATCTGAGAGTTTTAATAAGTTTAGTTCTTTCATCAAGTGATTGTAGTTTAATGTTTCAATTGGTAGACCGAGTTTATAGTTTAAGATTTTCACGGCCAAAAGTATTTTTGTTATTTGTTTTTGGGGTGTTATGCCGTGTTGCGCTAACTCCTTTTTTAGCCAACGTTTCGGACAACATTGCAGTGTCCATCATCAGGGCAGATGTGTTATTTAAATATTTGAAACGTTGGCTAAAGAAGGAGTTAGCGCAACACGGCATAGCACCCCAAAAACAAATAACAAAAAAGAGTTAATAGTTAATGAATCTAAAGAATTTATGCTGAATTTTTTCAATCGAGTGAATTTTGAAGTGAGGAGACCAAATGGAAGAATTATATTCGACTTGACTACGAACTAAAGAAGAATATAAAATTTTTAATGTTGAAATATTACAAAAATTTCTGCATTTTCAAAGAATGAAACCAAGCACTTTCAATGCTTTATTGGTAACTGAATTTATATGTGAAAGGAAGTTAAATTTTGAATCGAAAATAAGGCCAAGATCGTTAATTTCCCTAACAGAGGTGAGAGGAACATTATTGATTTTATATTGGTAGTTAAAGTAGGTAGGGTTGAGTTATTCTGAAAAATCTTATAATGTGGCATTTATTAATATTAAGATGAAGTTTGTTAAGTTGGCATCAATCTTGTAATTTGTTTAAATTAATTTGAATGTTGATACAGACAGATAGTGTTTTTATAATTTTAAATAGTTTTAAATCATCGGCGCAAAAGCAACACTTCAACATTGTTATCGAAAACAGGGACAATATCGTTTATAAAAAGTAAGAAAAGTATTGGGCCTAAATGCGACCTTTGTGGTACACCGCTAGTAGCCATGAATTTATGCGAGTTGTTTTTTACTTGTAGAATTCTATTAGTTAAATAGCTTTTTAACCATTCCAATAGTTTATCCTCTATTCCAATTTTCTATCATCATTATTAGTTTATTGAGGAGAATTTCGTGATTAACTTTGTCAAAAGCTTTTACGAAGTCTGTATGTATTGAGTCGACTTGGGTTTTATTTTCAAGCGATTATAATGAATTCTAGCAGGACATAGTCCGTTATATCACAGGCTATGGGTTATTCTAACGTGGGAAGCAACTGGAAGCGAGCTTTCTACCTAAAAATCGACTAGTGTCGGCTGAACTCGTAAAAATTCAGGTACAACCGACATGCTATCTCTGTCAGATGGTACAACCACCGCCATCTATGGCAAACCCTTAAAACGACATTAACTGGATAATAATAACTAAGATCTACACACTTTATCGACATCTGGTGGGCGGTATCGAAAATACAACCAAATAATACTGTAGTTACAAATAAGGAGAAATGAAAATTTAGCATCAAATGCTTGATTTTCATTATAAAAAATTCTGATTTTCTAAAAAAGAGAAGAAAGGAAAATTATGGAGATGTTTTTAGGTACAGAATGGATGGATACAGAAATATAGTATTTTTATACAGACCAAAATATTTGATTATATGCTGGTGTATTCTGCGTGGGTTATTTTAATCATGTTGGCGTGTGATTATAGAGTTTGATTGTGTAGTACTTAATTAAATGTCTTTGTCCATGGGTGGTATATTTTAACAGGTTCACTGACAATTCCGCCATTTGGCAGATTTCAAATGTTTCAAGAAAATCCGCATCCGCCAATTGGCGTTTGCGTCAATATAACTTTCGATGCTCAGTGAAAATCCAGCAACTATCGCGACATGTTGTTTTTATGCTGGCCTTGTGCTTGAATAAATTAAAACAATGTTGTCCGCGTGCAGTTTTAAACGACCTCCTCTTAGTTTTAGCGTATTGAGTATGCAAGTATAGCAGTGAATCTGTTAATGGGATTTCGAGAGTATAAATTATAGAAGATTTCGTTATTATTATTGAGATTGTTGAGAAATGTGGAGATTTGATTTGAAGAGAAAAAGATTTTTGCGTAAAGTTGTCTAAAATTTCAGAAGGCTCTACGTTGGTCTTCTAAATTGAAAATTAAATTAATCTAGCGGGAAAATATATGTTCTTTTGGCCCATCCTGTATCTCAGAGTTTGAATATTTGATGGGTGGAAATATTCAATGGTCCATCTCCCTCGGAATAAGCACTTAGTTTGTTTCTTTGCAACTAATCTCCAAGTTACTTCCCTTTAGTTAACCAGCGCAGATCCCAATTCGGCCGGCACCAATAATTGCCAATTGAAGTTGGACATCTAATATTCCGTTATTTAGCCGTGAAAGGCGCGCAATTAAAACATCGATTGATGGGCTGTTTGATTGATCGTGAACATCAGACAGTGAGATCAAATCTAATTAAGAACAAATCTAAGAAATTGAAACTTTGAAAATTGTACGAATATAATATATGCTTTTTAATCTACAAAATTCAAACAAATTAATACACACGAACACTACATTCATAAAAACTTCTCAACTAAGCGAACACTATACAAAACAACATAATAAATTATACACTAATACAGTAAAGACTGAAAATGGTAAGAGAGGCATAGGCCATTATTGTACGTTGACACATTTACAATATCCTTGAAAACAAAGAATAGAATAGATATATATTTTACACTGTTCAATCTTAAGACAAGAAAATACTCTAAAATAAAGTAAGAATGTTAATGACGTCAGGAAGCAGCCGTGCAAAAAAATATGCGATGCGCGTCCCTGGTCTATTGGGCAGACCTGCGATAAAATTCTCCCTAGCAAATCTCTAAAATAAAGTGGGAATCTTAACGACATAAGTGGTGAAGTCGTGTAAAAACAATATTCGACACGCGGTCCGGCATAATGGACGGACCTACGGTCGTCTTTGCCATAGCTGGCTTAGAAAATCGATCTCTCCATGGGGTTTATTTTAATTATTTCTGATGAACGTATTACTAAAATCTCAAATGTTTCTAAAGAGATCCCTTAGGAAGTCACTAATTTATTGTCTTAAAAAATAAAATCTGGTGCTTACCCCTAATTTTATGGTTAAAAACGTTTTATAAAATTTGTTAAATCCTTTTACATAAAATAGTTTAACGGTAAGGTCCTGTTTTTATTAATATCTTTAATATTTATAACTTTCATCCGTAGGGATCCCTCTAGTAACATTTATGATTTTAGTAATACGTTCATCGGTAATAATTAAAATGTGAGCATCGAACAAACCCCCGTTATCAGATTATTATGTCGGGTTAAGAATGTAACAACTGAAATGTGCATTACCGGCGTAAAAAGGTTAAGTATGCACAAACGAACAAAAAAACTCAAGAATACATTATGTACAATAGGTAAATTTGTAAATTCATACATTCGAAAATGAAAAAGATATCAGGATTAGGATGACTGGTTTAAATTGATATGTAACATGTACCAATAAAGCAACAATAAATTGTAAATTATAGTGTACCTACACTCCAGTGGTATGTATTATTATAAAGCTACCCATCACTCATTGTACGAGATTATCTACTGATCTCTACTAGACGAATACACAAGTCTTATACTAAGAGGAACCAATCCATTACAAAGTGACTCATAGTCGCCAAAAATTGCCGGAGTAAAAAATTTTTTTTTTACCGTTTCACATTTCACAGGCATATATTAATATCTACATTGTTGTTTATGTATTACAAAGTGTTCCATTTAATTTATAATGTTACCCAAATCATCAAGTATTTGCTTCATTTTAAATAATTCTTCCCCAAATAATAACGCATAGTTATCCATTTAATCATTAATGGATAATCTCATCAAATTATTATCACATCCTGATACCTACGATAGATCAAAACGCTTCGTTCCAACGCCCTCCACAGTTAATCACTTCAATCTAATATATTATTTAACGAATGCTTTGAATAGGGCTGAATCTACATAATACCCAGAGGCCTAAGAAGACTAGAAGGGGGAAAGTCTATAATTAACAGTAGATTCGTTAAACGTCGGTTTATTCCTCTGGTTTAATAAAACACGCAGCCTTTGAATTCTTGACCCGGTGGGACCCGCTTTCTTCCGCTGGGGTCGTGGTAAACAAGTATTTTCTCGTCTTTCATTGGAATAAGAGATGGAATTGTTGTTTTCATCTTAATTGTTGTAGCGTGCTTTAAAATTGTGGATCCGTTTAATTGTTTCGTTATCATGTTTAGATCCTATAAAATTGTCTTACATTATTCTCAGTTATTTTCTAATGCTTCACACATTTTATTTATTTTAAATAAACTTTATAAACTATTGTTGACGCATTTTTATATAAGACTGTACGATTCCCAGATAAATAAAAAAATTACATGTACCTACTACGCGTGTGAGCACATGGTATTTTTTAGTGGTGTTTCAGCCTCGTGTCGTCATATTCTCTATTTCTTACTCCATATTTTTTGTATCCAGCTTTTTATTTGAGATTTAAATGTTACAATATTGTTGTGATTTTTGAATGAGAGTGGGATTTTGTTTTCGAATTAGTACCATACTTTAGGAAGGTTTTTTTGCCTAAAATTTGTATTTGTAGTTGCTTGTCGGATGTGTTTTTGACCCTGACATCTTGTTTCTAGCATGCGCGATATTTTTTATTTCTTTTGTTTTTTTATTATTAATATTTGAGTAGAGTCGTTTTATCAACATGATGTTGAAGATTTCGTTGTTGCAGGGACTTTCGGAATAATTTTTATCATAGGTTTTGGGTTTTAAATAATGATTTTAATTTAATAGTTCTGATAAAGTAGCTGTAAAAGTTTAATTATTCAATACTACCTAGTTTTACATTTAAATGTGGACATGATTATCGATAAATCAAAAAGAAAAAGTGATGAAAAAATACCGCAAAATAATAAGTTTTCTACGAAAGGTACAAATTTAATCTATGTAATTATTTAAATCAAATAAGTTTAATGAATAAAGTTGTGAATTTTAAGAGCTTTGCGTTAAATACGTAGATTTATGTTCTTACCATAGATTAAAGGTGCTTCAGTTTCTTCTTATATTTAATAAAAACATGATAATAAATTAGTAATAAACAATAAAAAAAGATAATAAATTAGTAATGATAAATAAAAACAAGATAGTAAATTAGTAATGATAAATTAAAACAAGATAATAAATTAGTAACGATAACTAAAAATAAGATATCAAATTAGTAATCATAAATAAAAACAGGATAAAATTGATCCACTGAGTGTACGGAGGCATCATAAGGATGCACTATTCCTGTATAAAGTAGTTAACAATAATATCCAATTCCCAGAATTACTAAACATGATTCCATTCAATGTACCTGCGCGTTCAAAATGCTCTTGTGTCCTGTTCAGGGTTGATCAAAGCAAAACGAACTCTAAACAGAATTCTTGCCTGAACAGACTATGCAATAATTACAATAGAGTATTATCCAAGGTTGGTATTTTCAGTTGCGAACATACCAAATACAAGAGGTCCATAAAAGAATATTTCTCTGATGGTTTGTGAATAATGTTTATGTTTCTATTGTTCATATCACTATTATGATTTGATTTATATTTACAACCTCTCTCCATGGCTATAAACGTAGGTATTGTTTTGTAAATGTTTAATTTTATATAATCTTTTGTTGTGTATAAATTTTTTAATTCATATTCCTTTCTCACAAATTTAATTTACTTATTCCATATTATGCTGTCTCAGTGGAGGTAAAGTCACAAAGAGGAAATCCATAATTGGTTTTATTTTACTATATAATACTTATGTACAAACTGATTAAATGTAAACTGTCGATTTCCCGAAAATGGATAAATAAATAAATAGTAAATAAGTAACGATAAATAAGAATAATATGATAAATTAGTAATGATAAATAAAAACAAGATAATAAATTAGTAAAAATCAATAAAAACAACATAATGAATTAGTAATGATAAATTTATACAAGATAATAAATAAGTGTTGTTTTTTTGAAAACAAAATGTGTCAGGAGATTGACAAATTCTTTATGAACATCTAAAATCAATATTTTAAAGTAGGTACGTGCAATAAATAAAATTAAGGGTAATTTTACAAAGCTAGCTCACTATATCATGGAGTTGATCAAGATTTTTAAAGTTCACGACAGCTTACATTATTATAATAAACTAATTTTAAAAATCTCAACTCTTTATATTACTGATTTACGTGTAGAGCACACTGTTGGATTCCACAATCCACACTGTTGAAGCGTTTATGTGACTTCTGTCGTAAGATAAGTAAAAAATCCAAAAAAAATTTGGATTTAAAAAAAATAATAATTTGCTCCAAGAATAAATCCTAGCAACCCGAAAGGCTTCGACGTGACGTACTCAATGTGAGATAGAAAAATAAGCTACGTCTAATGGAACTCCAAGATCTGTAATTACATTTGGCGTGATCATAATAAATGGCATAATCTCACTGAGTTCAAGCAATAATTGAGCCTAGTACGGTTTCACATAAAAATAACTAATTTCATTATCATTACGTGTGGCTTAGCGCTACCGAAACGTGAAGAAAGTTGGAAGTGGGAAATTATATACTAGGGGACATTTGCTAATCGGGATCCTAATAAACTTTGGAAAAGAATACCCGGGTACCTGTTACTTAGGTATCACCTATGCATTCGTATCAGTATTCATTTATCAACTTTATATAAAATATGTAAAGAGTTTTAAATAAACCAGTCCGGAATAAAACAAATTTCAGGCAAAATTATTACATACATCTTACCGATTCCGATATGTAAAATAAACTTTGCGTCAATACATAGGAAAAAAAATATTTCATAAATTACCAAAAAATATATATTTGAAGAAATCAAAGCACAACTAAAAAATATACTGCAAACTGAAATAAAAAAATATCTAAATGAAAAAAAATTAAATGAGTTTTTATTTTTTTTATTAAAAAATATTAATATAATATTTTTTTTAAATTAAAACTAAAAAACAACACCAGTATGTAGTAAAAATCTTGTTAATAACTAGATAAATAATACCCCCATTCACTCAAGCATAGCTTTTGATGGGGGTATATCTTTAAATAAAATAAAAATATAGATACGTAAGCATTGACTAATTACAACTACATCAATGTCCGTAGGTAATTATGAAAATAATTCATTACTACATAATGCAGATGAATTATTACTCAGTTATCAATTACGTTTATATTTTAGTAAAAAAATCAACATACCACACACACAGCATCCCCAAAGATGAAATAGTCCCTTAGGGAAATCATCTCCCCCAGGGCCTCCTGTTTGCAGTTTTTTGTTTTTCAGAACTATTATATTTGTCGGTAATTATAAATATGATGAAGCATTGCTTCATTCGCTAATTAACATCAAATATTTCTCCTATCCTATCTAGTACAAATCTTGAGCCATACATAGTACGAATCTTGAGCCGTACGTAGTATGAATCTTGAGCTATATATAGAACGAATCTTGAGCCATACGTAGTAAAATCTTGAGCCATATATAGTAGGAAACTTGAACCATGCGTAGTACGAATCTTAAGCCATACATAATATGAATTTTGAGCCATACGTAGTTCGAATTTTAAGCCATGCGTAGCTCAAAATTGATGTACCTAAAAGGAAAAGGATCACGTCAGTCTCCGTGAGTAAAACTTAAGTGTGCCCAAGTCCGATCCGCACGTTCGACTCCTTTACATCAATCATTAATCATCTGAGTCTGAGACCGTGGCGACCTGAAACCACGACCTGTCCTGAATCCATCACGCTACTCCTACCATACTCAAACACCCAACCCCCAACCCATCGTCCAATCAACCAAACAAACAAACAACCAACCGACCCTTGACGTCAGGGCCACCAGACGTCCTTGAGAGTAGGTTTTTGCCAAGGCTGTTTTGTATTGATTCGAAATAAACAACCTAAGGAAAATAATCAAAACCCTTATTTTCTCGTATTATGTGTAGCCCTTGCACAAATATGTATAAGTGTGACCATTGTTATATATGGTGAGGTTAATCTATAGTATTATACGTAAATATTACTTCATTTTCGTATTTTAAAGTGTCAGGTTGCTAGTGAGGCTTCAAGGGATCAATCCTTGCTTTCGAACTGCGTCCGTCATTGCACACGAAACATTTCACTGTTATTGTTATGAAAAAACCAGGAATTAAATAATATCAGGTGATTCTTAACCTACGAATATTCGTCTTACTTTGACAAAAAAAACTGTTTCACAAAAATATTTTGTATTTTTTCAAGCTCATAGAAGGTTGTCCATTAATTTATTTTCACTTCGTTAAAGGAAAACTAAATTTTTTTTTCGACATTTTCATTTTGAATCAATGAATTGGTAACTTCCGGAGGGATTCCTATAGAAATATTTGGGATTTTAGTAATGCGCTCATCAGAAATAATTAAAATAAACCCTACGGAAAGATCGATTTTCTAGGCCTGCTAGGGCAAAATCGACCATAGGTCCGTCCATTACGCCAGGCCGAGCACCGAAAATTGCTTTTACCCGACTTGTGTACTTGTGCCGTTATGATTCCCACTTAATATTAGAGATTTGATAGGGTAAATTCAACGACAGGTCTGCCCAATACTCCAGGGCCGCGCGTCACATATTTTTGTGCACGACTGCTTCACTTACGTCGTTAATATCTAGTATATTTTAGGGTATTTTCTCGTCTTAGCCCTTCAGGCCTTTTTTACCTACAAGTCTCAATGACACAGCGAAATTTTAAGGAATTTTGGAATTCTACCGAGTTTCTAAAATGTGCTACATATTTCTTATTTTTTAAATTGTAGTAAAAGAAATACCATTTTAGAAACTAAATTCATTATTTTTGCTGTTAAATTTAAATAACTAAAATATAATATTTCTGAAACATTATACAATTCCCAAATGGAGGAATAAAATTCTTCTGTTATTTTTTTAACGCCTGAAAGGAGTCAAGTTATTATTTTACTGCTTAGTAATACTCAAAACTAGATTAGGAAAAATTACAAGAAGAATTGTATTAAGCGAAAGGTCTCTAACCTTCCACGAAATGTGAATTTTCAATTGCTTAAGATACATTTCTCCCACTCTCCATTATTTTTTTTAGCTCATAAATGTTTTCTTACCATCCCTTCGCAATTTCAGAGCTGTTCACAAAACACTTCCAATAGATTTTTTAAATTTATTGCCAACAATCTGAAACTTTCCAGAATCAACGTATTTATTCTTACAATACCTCTGTATTCTTTTATGCAAATCCCAACTTCCCACTGTTCGGAACCAGTGAGACTACTGGATCCCCAATTGCAGGTGTAAAGCTGGAGTGAGTGGGAAAGGAAAGGATATGGGAAAGAGGGAGGTTTGGAAATATCTGTTTATTCAAATCTAGTCACCAAACACGGCTATAGCCATTTGGAGCAACGCTTAGAATTTGAATAGTAGTATTACACCAGGGCTACTATGAGTATTTTCATCTCCGTGTCATAATTTAGAGGAAGCTACAAGCCAAAAATGAGAATATTCTTGGTATACCTTTTTGGCATTAAAATCGCTTGACAAACGGAGTCTAGAAACGTTCGATTTCAAGCACAAAACTGGTTTTATTTATTTTGTAAATAATTTTATAAGAAAGCAAAAGTTAATCAAGTGAAACTGTCAGAGATAATCTTATCTATGATACTGTATTTTTTAAGTTGTTTCCTTTACGCGTTCATACATTTCTATTGAAAAAATATTTATATTTAGTAGTTTATATTTATATTTTTTTATTGAATAATTTATTTATTTATTTGTATTCTACCCAAGCGAACCTATAGTAAAACCTTTAATTTATCTAAAGCATATTTTTTGGTATTCATAATGTATACCAATTCGTTATAAAGATTAGTCATTTGGCATTAAGCTTCGCCTTAACTCACGATATCGATTCTCAAATACCATAAAAAAATGACTGATTTTTTTTTTGCATTCTTCCGGAGAGGGTGGAACGAAATTATGACGATTTTTAAGTTTATTTTAAAACATTCCAAAGATTTCGGTTTGTGTTGGCAGATCCAAAATAATTTAAGAAATAGATTTATATAAAAAAAGTATTGTTTCTTTTTTGTCCCGTACGCGTTCTTATAACATTTACTCGTTTTAGCTGAAAATTTAAAGGTTGTTCTTATTAGTGCCGGGATTGTTTAGAGGGTGGTTTGAAAGTCGGGGACGATCGATAACGATTAAATGCATTATCTTTGCTCTGGAATGAGATACGGAGTAGAATTAAGGTCGACATAACGTTTTTTTTTTTTAACAGTGACAGTGTAAATTTCATTATACCATATGAAGCGAATAGTAGAAAATGTCGAGGATGCCCGAGGAAGTCATGGATCAAATAATTGTTTTTGTTAAAATGATACTTAATGATGAACGAAGAAATACGTGTAAGGAGAATGTATGACTTGGAAGTGAATGGCTGAAGAAGTTGAGGATGCTCAACAAAGATTAATAACTCACACAAGTTCGTTTTTTTTAATAAACTCCACACAGGAGATCCTGAGGAAAATGGTTTCCTTTAGATCCTATGTCATCTTTAGGTGTGCTTGGGTCTTTTTTAAAGAAAGGAAGGAGAGGATGTTCAGGGAAGACAAAAATTATGAGGGTTGGGTAGGAATTTAGGGATCACTGTGTCCAGAAGTGATGGGCATATGAATATATCCCTCTCATTGCCACGCAAGGCGATGGGTCGAGACACCAGTTGTAGAGGTCACAAAGTCTCCCCGATCTGACACGCCACGCAGCTGGTGGACGAGCGCATCATGAACACATCTCACCCGATGAACCCATCACCCCCGCTAAATCACCAAACGTAGCAAACCACTTGGGGTGACCTATGGTAGAGGTGTTAGTTATCCAATAAATGCTTCCCTGGGCGGCAGTACCTACCCAAACCCGCCTCCCAAATTGTAGCCTCAAAAATAGCACGTTATACCAATGAACAGTTTGTTAAAAGTCTAATAATAAAACGATCTTCTTTGAAGAACACTTTCGGATCACAGGGGGGTCGTAAAACGATTTCGTTCAACCTACGGATTGAGAACCAATGGTTTTAACCACCTATTCTAAAATATAAATGTTGTTTTCATCGTTTTATTGACTCGATTTATAACATAATATTATTTATAGCATTATTTTGTCTCCAGTGGTTGTTATATTGTGGATTTAAAATAAATATTAAATTTTACCTTAGTTTGTATAATAGCCGTTCCCAGATTTCATGTGTTTTTGTCTTACCTGAAACAAAAGAAAATGTATTTAGTTAATTATTATTATTTTCGTTCTTCATTTGGTAAGAATTAAATATAATAAACCTAGCGATTGTGTTTAGGTACATACGTTGATATACCTCAACATTGGTTATAAACTGTTCATTTAACTTTCATCTCTGAATACATTACTTCCATAGATCAAACATGATTTCACATCTACTTTCGTCTCTGAAGACATCACTTTCGAAACCAACTGTGATTATTACACATCTACTACATTTGAATACCCTAAAGCAATATTAAATATCAAGGTTGGCATAATCTCCACAGCATTCGGCCGATTTTTCACGTTTTCTCTGCCAGAATCAGATCGTGGCACTAAATACTATGTTTTCTTGCCCACCATACAACAGGGTTTAGTCAACTTTCATCTTTAAATTCAATATTTTGAAGTGAAACTTCTTTACGCGCATCATGCAATTTCGAGGACCGGAGTAAAACCGACTCATGACCGTCACGAAAAACCGTGATCATTTCGCTATAGGAGCCTAGCTAATATTATATACCTAGTTTAGGTTACTCTCCAAACTCAGCTTCGTGGTCTAGAGGCAGAGCGCCCGACTGTCGTCGTGAAGAACCGAGGTTCGTTCCCCGCTTTAACTAATTTTTTTTTTCTTTTTGTGATTTTTTTAATACGAGGAAAAGTGATAAAATGCTCTCGTGCTGCGACTTTTAGATATTTTGACTATATGATATTTTGGTCGAAATATAGCTTACAAATCGAGCCGGTAGAGTCGCTCGGTATTTTGATTAATTATTTTTTGTTTAAATCATTAAAATTACTTATCAAGGCCGATAACGCGACTAATTACCCTCGCAGACGTGCGTGACAAGTTTTTTTTAGTAAAAAACACAGCCGTAAGTGAGTTTTTCAAAATTTAAAATTGCGCGGGACGAGTCAATTGAGGAGTACACGTTGTATACGCGGTTCTCGTCGCGCGAGATACCTCTCCTCGCGGTCTAGAGGCAGAGCGTTCGACACTCGTTATGAAGGACCCGGGTTCGAATTCCATATTTATATAACTTTTAATTTTTTTTTATCACATGCTACTTATAAATATGTCAATAGACAGAAAAAAGAGAGAATGAAATGAAAAGACAGAGAGAAGAATACTAAAAGTTTCACTTCCGTCGTGCGTAGGCTTGCCACACACTGTATTTTTTTGATTTCACATATAATGCATTCAATCTATCCTCCCTTTTTCAGATACATATAACCAAGGTTGCTGTTATTTCTACTGTATTCAATTCACATTCGTCCTTTCAGTTCCACCCTTTTATGCCGTATACCAAAATTGGTATAACCTTGCACATATAATACACTACGCTTCTCACTTGCTTTGCTCATCCTTTTAGGAGTCAACAGTACATAAGAGTATATTTTGTTACCCAAGCGCAAGAGGGCTTCGCCTCCATATAAAATCGATAAATTTGTCCTGTTTATATAGGGAAATTTCTTACGCTTCTCTGTTACGATAATAGCGTCGTAGAATGTCAACCTATGTATCCCCCTGGCGGTAAAATCAAATTTGGGACACCAGTTTAGATTCGCACTAATTAATAATGTACAATATCAAATGAAAAATAGTGTGTAGGTCTGCTAAAGTGAATTAATAGTGATGTACGGAATAAGAGTATCTTAGCCAACAGAATTGGGTAAGTTTTAAGAAGTCAATTTTAAAGGTATTTAGTGACCGCAAATTTAAAACGTATCACAGAAATTGATGTACATTGTACAATGTATTTATGATAGGATAACAAAACCAAATTTTCGACTTCATGTCACGTGTCATTTTATATCTCAAATATTCGATTTTATTATAAGGTCGCGTGAATTTAATCGTAAGTATGAAGGGCGTATTAAAAGTTCTTAGAACTAATAGATTCTCACATAGAAAGAAGATAGACCTGTTTATGACTAAATTGATAAATGAGCTAATTCAGCTAGTGAAGTCTTCTAGTATGACCCATGCTTCAGTTTACCTTAATATTACCCGACGTATACCTGGCATTGCTTGACTTTTCTCTACTTTCTATCAATATAATATGCATGTTTTATATATATAAATCTTTTGGTATAAATTCTATAAACGATAGGGAAATTATATCAAAATCCGTTGCCTAGTTTAGAAAAAATAAGCGCACAAACAGACAGATGCGGATAGCGACTTTATTTTAGTATTATAGAGAAGATGGTGTTAGTTTTTTTAATACTGTCGTGTTATTCGTAACCCCGTAATGTATGTCTTTCTTTTAAAAGAAAATATGCACAGTACAAGAAGAAAATAAAAATTTTTGAATGACTTTCCGAACACCGACGGTCTTACAAAAAAAACACTTAACACGTTAAACGGTGTTTTTGTAACACACATACATAATTATTTTCAAAATTTTGCACATATCGTATTTTATGTAGGCTAAACGACATTTTCAATACAACAAATTTACCAAGCAGTGTTACGCATAGCTTTTTTCTACTCCATCCAATCTAAATTCATAAAATATTTAACATTCCACGCTGTACTAGGGAGCAGGAGTAAAAGCTGTATAAAGATTTTCTCTGCCGTTAAATAATAGCAATTTCTGAAATTCTTCCACGAATCTCTTCGGCTTCGGATATTCGAGAAACCACAGTTTTCACTTAATAGAAAATTTCCCTTTAATATTATGATAAACACAATATGAGCTTCCTTCTTTCAAGTAAAAATTACCAAAGCACCTATTTTAATAACGTGTTTTACTGAAACTTGTACAGAAAACACTTTTGTGTAATTAGGTATTAAATAACTAACCGGTTTTACTATACCACCAATATTTTTTTTATCAATTATAGATGTGTAACTATCATATTTTTTCGATGGTTAAATAGATATTTCAAGCCCCCATAAATATATATTTTACATATATATATATATATATATATATATATATATATATATATATATATAAATATATATATACAGAGACGCGTAAATTTCATAAGAACCCACGGTTCCAAAGAAATATGATAATGGTCCATTATATAGTTACAATAATTCGCCGATGTATTGGCAGTATGCTTTATCTCCAAAAAATCATTTTGGTACTTTCCTTACAAACAAAAGTACTAACAATATCAAAATTGGTGAAAGATTAGATTGACCCTTCATTAAAAATTTAATTTATATAATATTTTATAATTTTTTCTTTGAAACATTCAAATAGTAATCGTACCTCCCACAAAAAAAAATATTGTTACTGCTTTTATTGCAAAATTAGCTTTTAGGAGACACAGCATATTGACATGAAGCATGGATAGCTGCCGATTCGTGAGGCCAATACACTGTAACTCAAACATCCTGACTTTCGCACGGCAAGGGCGTTGGCGGTAAAACAACGTATTTGTAGGGTTAACCAGGCAGAATGCTGTATGTTCTGCCATTACAGAAGTGTTTTTTTACAGTTACAGCATTGTCCCACTGTCAATTCCTTGGGAAGTGACCACAATAAACAAAGATAAGTAACCAAGTTCATATATGTAATTCGAGAAATGGAATTGATTCAGCGCTGTAAAGCCTAAATGCTGTCTCTATAGATACGGGATAAAATATTTAAAACTTATATAAAATATGTCGATATTTAAGGTTAAATTATTTATTATTTAATTGATATTATATTATTTAAGTTATATTTTTTAGTTTGTAATCAAATTTCTTATTTTCTTAATTATATTGTGTTACCAAATGTATCATCTAGTTTTATAACTATTTGTTGAAGTGTGAAGGCACGTATAGGTGCACGAGTGTCATAGTTTTAGAACCGGAATTATTGTTGTAAAATAATATATTTTGCCTTGTTGCTCGATTTGGTACTTTAAAGTCGATGAGATGCAGAGTTTTACAATAGTCTAGTTTGGAATGAATAATTTTATACAAAATGTATTATTTAGAGCACAGTTAATTGTGGTACATATTTATTATTATTATATTAAATTATTATTAATATTTATTATAATATTAAAATTGTGAAGAGCACGGTTAATTGTGGAAGTATAAATATTATAGAAAGTATGGAGAGCACGGTTAATTGTGGAATTATAATTATTGAAAGTGTGAAGAGCACGGTTAATTGTGGTATTATAATTATTAAAATTGTGAACAGCACGGTTAATTGTGGAAGTATAAATATTATTGAAAGTGTGAAGAGCACGGTTAATTGTGGAATTGGAAATATTATTGAAAGTGTGAAGAGCACGGTTAATTGTGGAAGTATAAATATTTTTGAAAGAATGAAGAGCACGGTTAATTGTGGAAGTATAAATATTATTGAAAGTGTGAAGAGCACGGTTAATTGTGGAATTGGAAATATTATTGAAAGTGTGAAGAGCACGGTTAATTGTGGAATTATAAATATTATTGAAAGTGTGAAGAGCACGGTTATTTGTGGAATTATAAATATTATTGAAAGTGTGAAGAGCACGGTTAATTGTGGAAGTATAAATATTTTTGAAAGTGTGAAGAGCACGGTTAATTGTGGAATTAGAAATATTATTGAAAGTGTGAAGAGCACGGTTAATTGTGGTATTATAATTATTAAAATTGTTAAGAGCACGGTTAATTGTGGAAGTATAAATATCATTGAAAGTATGGAGAGCACGGTTAGTTATGGAAATATAATTATTGAAAGTGTAAAGAGCACGGTTAATTGTGGAAATATAAATATTATTGAAAGTGTGAAAGGCACGGTTATTTGTGGAATTATAAATATTATTGGAAGTGTGAAGAGCACGGTTAATTGTGGAATTATAAATATTATTGAAAGTGTGAAGAGCACGGTTATTTGTGGAATTATAAATATCATTTGGGCAGAGACATTATTTGTACCAGGCTCCACTTCTATTTAATAGCCTTCCAGATCACATTAAATCGTCAAATTCCTTGTGTACATTTAAAAAGAATGTTAAATTATTTCTGCCATCAGAGGATTTCCAACATATTCTTTCATCTTTGTCCTTTTAAATTGTGGCATTATATTTTGAATAAGTTAATTTTTTCATCCTTTTCTTTTTAATGTAATTTTGTTATCTCTCTTTCTTCTCTGTTTAAAAAAAAATAATAGTTTGTTACATTTTTATTGCAATTAAATATCATGGTCACCCTACATGTTTACAGCATTATATTGTAATGAAAAGGCTAATAGGTACCATGTAGGTATCCAATTCGCAGAAACGTCAATGTAACAATATTATTATCTTAATATTTCATTTTTTTTAAATATTGTACTATCTTAAATATATGTTATAATCTTTGTACTATTTTTTTTAAATATTTTGTAAAATTATTAACCTCAACACAGGCTTGTCCTAGTGAGGTTAAAAATTATAACTTTATGAAAAAGATACAATGTAAAGAATCAATAAATAAATAAATAAATTGAAAGTGTGAAGAGCACGGTTAATTGTGGAAGTATAAATATTTTAAGTGTGAAGAGCACGGTTAATTGTGGAATTAGAAATATCATTGAAAGTTTGGAGAGCACGGTTAGTTGTGGAATTATAATTATTGAAAGTGTGAAGAGCACGGTTGATTGTGGAAATAGAAATATTATTGAAAGTGTGAAGAGCACGGTTAATTGGGGAATTATAAATATTATTGAAAGTGTGAAGAGCTAGGTTAATTGTGGAATTATAAATATTATTGAAAGTGTGAAGAGCACGGTTAATTGTGGAATTAGAAATATTATTGAAAATGTGAAGAGCACGGTTAATTGTGGTATTATAATTATTACAATTTTTAAGAGCACGGTTAATTGTGAACGTATAAATATCATTGAAAGTATGGAGAGCACGGTTAATTGTGGAATTATAAATATTATGGAAAGTGTGAAGAGCAGGGTTAATTGTGGAATTATAAATATTTTTGAAAGTGTGAAGAGCACGGTTAATTGTGGAATTAGAAATATTATTGAAAATGTGAAGAGCACGGTTAATTGTGGAAGTATAAATATTTTAAGTGTGAAGAGCACGGTTAATTGTGGAATTAGAAATATCGTTGAAAGTTTGGAGAGCACGGTTAGTTGTGGAATTATAATTATTGAAAGTGTGAAGAGCACGGTTAATTGTGGAAATAGAAATATTATTGAAAGTGTGAAGAGCACGGTTAATTGTGGAATTATAAATATTATTGAAAGTGTGAAGAGCTAGGTTAATTGTGGAATTATAAATATTATTGAAAGTGTGAAGAGCACGGTTAATTGTGGAATTGGAAATATTATTGAAAATGTGAAGAGCACGGTTAATTGTGGTATTATAATTATTACAATTTTTAAGAGCACGGTTAATTGTGAACGTATAAATATCATTGAAAGTATGGAGAGCACGGTTAGTTGTGGAATTATAATTATTGAAAGTGTGAAGAGCACGGTTATTTGTGGAATTATAAATATTATTGAAAGTGTGAAGAGCACGGTTAATTGTGGAATTATAAATATTACTGAAAGTGTGAAGAGCACGGTTAGTTGTGGAATTATAATTATTGAAAGTGTAAAGAGCACGGTTAATTGTGGAAATAGAAATATTATTGAAAGTGTGAAGAGCACGGTTAATTGTGGAATTATAAATATTATGGAAAGTGTGAAGAGCAGGGTTAATTGTGGAATTATAAATATTTTTGAAAGTGTGAAGAGCACGGTTAATTGTGGAATTAGAAATATCATTGAAAGTATGGAGAGCACGGTTAGTTGTAGAATTATAATTATTGAAAGTGTGAAGAGCACGGTTAATTGTGGAAATAGAAATATTATTGAAAGTGTGAAGAGCACGGTTAATTGTGGAATTATAAATATTATGGAAAGTGTGAAGAGCAGGGTTAATTGTGGAATTATAAATATTTTTGAAAGTGTGAAGAGCACGGTTAATTGTGGAATTAGAAATATTATTGAAAATGTGAAGAGCACGGTTAATTGTGGAAGTATAAATATTTGTGAAAGTGTGAAGAGCACGGTTAATTGTGGAATTAGAAATATTATTGAAAGTGTGAAGAGCACGGTTAATTGTGGTATTATAATTATTAAAATTGTTAAGAGCACGGTTAATTGTGGAAGTATAAATATCATTGAAAGTATGGAGAGCACGGTTAGTTATGGAATTATAATTATTGAAAGTGTAAAGAGCACGGTTAATTGTGGAATTATAAATATTATTGAAAGTGTGAAAGGCACGGTTATTTGTGGAATTATAAATATTATTGGAAGTGTGAAGAGCACGGTTAATTGTGGAATTATAAATATTATTGAAAGTGTGAAGAGCACGGTTATTTGTGGAATTATAAATATTATTGAAAGTGTGAAGAGCACGGTTAATTGTGGAAGTATAAATATTTTTGAAAGTGTGAAAAGCACGGTTAATTGTGGAATTAGAAATATTATTGAAAGTGTGAAGAGCACGGTTAATTGTGGTATTATAATTATTAAAATTGTTAAGAGCACGGTTAATTGTGGAAGTATAAATATCATTGAAAGTATGGAGAGCACGGTTAATTGTGGAAGTATAAATATTTTTGAAAGTGTGAAGAGCAGGGTTAATTGTGGAATTATAAATATTATTGAAAGTGTGAAGAGCACGGATAATTGTGGAATTAGAAATATCATTGAAAGTATGGAGAGCACGGTTAGTTGTGGAATTATAATTATTGAAAGTGTGAAGAGCACGGTTAATTGTGGAAATAGAAATATTATTGAAAGTGTGAAGAGCACGGTTAATTGTGGAATTATAAATATTATGGAAAGTGTGAAGAGCAGGGTTAATTGTGGAGTTATACATATTTTTGAAAGTGTGAAGAGCACGGTTAATTGTGGAATTAGAAATATTATTGAAAATGTGAAGAGCACGGTTTATTGTGGTATTATAATTATTACAATTTTTAAGAGCACGGTTAATTGTGAACCTATAAATATCATTGAAAGTATGGAGAGCACGGTTAGTTGTGGAATTATAATTATTGAAAGTGTGAAGAGCACGGTTATTTGTGGAATTATAAATATTATTGAAAATGTGAAGAGCAAGGTTAATTGTGGAATTATAAATATTACTGAAAGTGTGAAGAGCACGGTTATTTGTGGAATTATAAATATTATTGAAAGTGTGAAGAGCACGGTTAATTGTGGAAGTATAAATATTTTTGAAAGTGTGAAGAGCAGGGTTAATTGTGGAATTATAAATATTATTGAAAGTGTGAAGAGCACGGTTAATTGTGGAATTAGAAATATTATTGAAAATGTGAAGAGCACGGTTAATTGTGGTATTATAATTATTAAAATTGTTAAGAGCACGGTTAATTGTGGAAGTATAAATATTATTGAAAGTGTGAAGAGCACGGTTAATTGTGGTATTATAATTATTAAAATTGTTAAGAGCACGGTTAATTGTGGAATTAGAAATATTATTGAAAATGTGAAGAGCACGGTTAATTGTGGTATTATAATTATTACAATTTTTAAGAGCACGGTTAATTGTGAACGTATAAATATCATTGAAAGTATGGAGAGCACGGTTAGTTGTGGAATTATAATTATTGAAAGTGTGAAGAGCACGGTTAATTGTGGAATTATAAATATTACTGAAAGTGTGAAGAGCACGGTTAGTTGTGGAATTATAATTATTGAAAGTGTGAAGAGCACGGTTAATTGTGGAAATAGAAATATTATTGAAAGTGTGAAGAGCACGGTTAATTGTGGAATTATAAATATTATGGAAAGTGTGAAGAGCAGGGTTAATTGTGGAATTATAAATATTTTTGAAAGTGTGAAGAGCACGGTTAATTGTGGAATTAGAAATATCATTGAAAGTATGGAGAGCACGGTTAGTTGTGGAATTATAATTATTGAAAGTGTGAAGAGCACGGTTAATTGTGGAAATAGAAATATTATTGAAAGTGTGAAGAGCACGGTTAATTGTGGAATTATAAATATTATGGAAAGTGTGAAGAGCAGGGTTAATTGTGGAATTATAAATATTTTTGAAAGTGTGAAGAGCACGGTTAATTGTGGAATTAGAAATATTATTGAAAATGTGAAGAGCACGGTTAATTGTGGAAGTATAAATATTTGTGAAAGTGTGAAGAGCACGGTTATTTGTGGAATTATAAATATTATTGAAAGTGTGAAGAGCACGGTTAATTGTGGTATTATAATTATTAAAATTGTTAAGAGCACGGTTAATTGTGGAAGTATAAATATCATTGAAAGTATGGAGAGCACGGTTTGTTATGGAATTATAATTATTGAAAGTGTAAAGAGCACGGTTAATTGTGGAATTATAAATATTATTGAAAGTGTGAAAGGCACGGTTATTTGTGGAATTATAAATATTATTGGAAGTGTGAAGAGCACGGTTAATTGTGGAATTATAAATATTATTGAAAGTGTGAAGAGCACGGTTATTTGTGGAATTTTAAATATTATTGAAAGTGTGAAGAGCACGGTTAATTGTGGAATTAGAAATATCATTGAAAGTATGGAGAGCACGGTTAGTTGTGGAATTATAATTATTGAAAGTGTGAAGAGCACGGTTAATTGTGGAAATGGAAATATTATTGAAAGTGTGAAGAGCACGGTTAATTGTGGAATTATAAATATTATTGAAAGTGTGAAGAGCACGGTTAATTGTGGTATTATAATTATTAAAATTGTTAAGAGCACGGTTAATTGTGGAATTAGAAATATTATTGAAAATGTGAAGAGCACGGTTAATTGTGGTATCATAATTATTACAATTTTTAAGAGCACGGTTAATTGTGAACGTATAAATATCATTGAAAGTATGGAGAGCACGGTTAGTTGTGGAATTATAATTATTGAAAGTGTGAAGAGCACGGTTATTTGTGGAATTATAAATATTATTGAAAGTGTGAAGAGCACGGTTAATTGTGGAATTATAAATATTACTGAAAGTGTGAAGAGCACGGTTAGTTGTGGAATTATAATTATTGAAAGTGTGAAGAGCACGGTTAATTGTGGAAATAGAAATATTATTGAAAGTGTGAAGAGCACGGTTAATTGTGGAATTATAAATATTATGGAAAGTGTGAAGAGCAGGGTTAATTGTGGAATTATAAATATTTTTGAAAGTGTGAAGAGCACGGTTAATTGTGGAATTAGAAATATCATTGAAAGTATGGAGAGCACGGTTAGTTGTGGAATTATAATTATTGAAAGTGTGAAGAGCACGGTTAATTGTGGAAATAGAAATATTATTGAAAGTGTGAAGAGCACGGTTAATTGTGGAATTATAAATATTATGGAAAGTGTGAAGAGCAGGGTTAATTGTGGAATTATAAATATTTTTGAAAGTGTGAAGAGCACGGTTAATTGTGGAATTAGAAATATTATTGAAAATGTGAAGAGCACGGTTAATTGTGGAAGTATAAATATTTGTGAAAGTGTGAAGAGCACGGTTAATTGTGGAATTAGAAATATTATTGATAGTGTGAAGAGCACGGTTAATTGTGGTATTATAATTATTAAAATTGTTAAGAGCACGGTTAATTGTGGAAGTATAAATATCATTGAAAGTATGGAGAGCACGGTTAGTTATGGAATTATAATTATTGAAAGTGTAAAGAGCACGGTTAATTGTGGAATTATAAATATTATTGAATGTGTGAAAGGCACGGTTATTTGTGGAATTATAAATATTATTGGAAGTGTGAAGAGCACGGTTAATTGTGGAATTATAAATATTATTGAAAGTGTGAAGAGCACGGTTATTTGTGGAATTATAAATATCATTGAAAGTGTGAAGAGCACGGTTAATTGTGGAAGTATAAATATTTTTGAAAGTGTGAAGAGCACGGTTAATTGTGGAAGAATAAATATTATTGAAAGTGTGAAGAGCACGGTTAATTGTGGAATTGGAAATATTATTGAAAGTGTGAAGAGCACGGTTAATTGTGGAATTATAAATATTATTGAAAGTGTGAAGAGCACGGTTATTTGTGGAATTATAAATATTATTGAAAGTGTGAAGAGCACGGTTAATTGTGGAAGTATAAATATTTTTGAAAGTGTGAAAAGCACGGTTAATTGTGGAATTAGAAATATTATTGAAAGTGTTAAGAGCACGGTTAATTGTGTTATTATAATTATTAAAATTGTTAAGAGCACGGTTAATTGTTGAAGTATAAATATCATTGAAAGTATGGAGAGCCCGGTTAATTTTGGAAGCATAAATATTTTTGAAAGTGTGAAGAGCAGGGTTAATTGTGGAATTATAAATATTATTGAAAGTGTGAAGAGCACGGTTAATTGTGGAATTAGAAATATCATTGAAAGTATGGAGAGCACGGTTAGTTGTGGAATCATAATTATTGAAAGTGTGAAGAGCACGGTTAATTGTGGAAATAGAAATATTATTGAAAGTGTGAAGAGCACGGTTAATTGTGGAATTATAAATATTATGGAAAGTGTGAAGAGCAGGGTTAATTGTGGAATTATAAATATTTTTGAAAGTGTGAAGAGCACGGTTAATTGTGGAATTAGAAATATTATTGAAAATGTGAAGAGCACGGTTAATTGTGGTATTATAATTATTACAATTTTTAAGAGCACGGTTAATTGTGAACGTATAAATATCATTGAAAGTATGGAGAGCACGGTTAGTTGTGGAATTATAATTATTGAAAGTGTGAAGAGCACGGTTATTTGTGGAATTATAAATATTATTGAAAATGTGAAGAGCACGGTTAATTGTGGAATTATAAATATTACTGAAAGTGTGAAGAGCACGGTTATTTGTGGAATTATAAATATTATTGAAAGTGTGAAGAGCACGGTTAATTGTGGAAGTATAAATATTTTTGAAAGTGTGAAGAGCAGGGTTAATTGTGGAATTATAAATATTATTGAAAGTGTGAAGAGCACGGTTAATTGTGGAATTAGAAATATCATTGAAAGTATGGAGAGCACGGTTAGTTGTGGAATTATAATTATTGAAAGTGTGAAGAGCACGGTTAATTGTGGAAATAGAAATATTATTGAAAGTGTGAAGAGCACGGTTAATTGTGGAATTATAAATATTATGGAAAGTGTGAAGAGCAGGGTTAATTGTGGAATTATAAATATTTTTGAAAGTGTGAAGAGCACGGTTAATTGTGGAATTAGAAATATTATTGAAAATGTGAAGAGCACGGTTAATTGTGGTATTATAATTATTAAAATTGTTAAGAGCACGGTTAATTGTGGAAGTATAAATATCATTGAAAGCATGGAGAGCACGGTTAGTTGTGGAATTATAATTATTGAAAGTGTGAAGAGCACGGTTAATTGTGGAATTATAAATATTATTGAAAATTTGAAGAGCACGGTTATTTGTGGAATTATAAATATTATTGAAAGTGTGAAGAGCACGGTTAATTGTGGAATTATAAATATTATTGAAAGTGTGAAAAGCACGGTTATTTGTGGAATTTTAAATATTATTGAAAGTGTGAAGAGCACGGTTATTTGTGGAATTATAAATATTATTGAAAGTGTGAAGAGCACGGTTATTTGTGGAATTTTAAATATTATTGAAAGTGTGAAGAGCACGGTTAATTGTGGAATTAGAAATATCATTGAAAGTATGGAGAGCACGGTTAGTTGTGGAATTATAATTATTGAAAGTGTGAAGAGCACGGTTAATTGTGGAAATAGAAATATTATTGAAAGTGTGAAGAGCACGGTTAATTGTGTAATTATAAATATTATTGAAAGTGTGAAGAGCAGGATTAATTGTGGAATTATAAATGTTATTGAAAGTTTGAAGAGCACGGTTAATTGTGGAATTAGAAATATTATTGAAAATGTGAAGAGCACGGTTAATTGTGGAATTATAAATACTATAGAATGTGTGAAGAGCACGGTTAATTGTGAAATTATAATTATTGATAATACAATTTTACTTTTACATTATGTTAGGGTATCTTCAATAATATTTGTAATATTATCTTCACTCTTTCCAGTAAATTCTTTTGGATCGACATTAGATAGGTATCCATTTAGCTCGTTTAGAAGTTGAAACATTCAGTCGGCACCGGCTGCAAGTTTGCAAACGAATTCCTTCAAATGCATTGAACGTTTTACTCCGAAAGATTCGATTCAGATTCGAATCGCATTAGCAGAATAATGATCGTACGGGCGGGGATTTACATTGAACAGGATATATCAACGGTAAATTTTACATTCGAATTACAGAGATGAGCAATTTAAATGCTTCGACCATAAATAGTTTAACTAATTTACGTGCTCTTGTTGAAAAGAGGTACAACAATAATTACAGACTCCAAGACTATAAAACTATAACATAACATAGAAGAGAATTAAATTGAATTTTTTCCATCAAAAAATGTCCACCTCAGCACAGGACACCCTAGTGAGGAGGACTAAGAAATACCGTTACTACACTTAAATACATTATAATATCTAGTATGTCCAATGTTTTATATAATAGCTAAAATAAAAAAAAAAGGTATATTCTTATTAAAATACTTGCCAACATATTTCGTGTAACGTTTTTTAACAAAGCAGCAATTAGGTGTAAATATTATATTAATATCAAATTTATATTTAATTTTTTAAAGGTGCAATACGATTTATAACACCTTTAGGTTGTAAATTCTAATACAGAGGAGTACTTATCTGTTACGGGCGGCGTGGAAAAGATTTTTATACAAATCTATAGATAAATTAAATAATCAAGATTCATAAATTTTTTCACACTTCACCTTAAACACAAGAGGAAGGTCACTGTCTACTTGATATTGAAAAAACTACACCCATTACTTTTCCCACTCCTTTTAGCAGAATTTTTATACTTATTGACCAAATTTTAACGCGTCTGCCGCAGGGTTCTCCTCAATATTATGTCGGCAGAGCGAAAGATTCGTAAAAAGGGAACTCATGTCTAAATTTTTGTATCGGTTTCATTCGAGTGGCCGATGAGATATTTTACTGATTCTGGAAATTACCTTCAAGGTCGTTTACCAGGTGCTTCTGCCAATACAAATTTTTACTCAAAAGTATTTTTTTCATAACTAATTAGCGGTCAAATTTTGCCCTAAGTTTTAGTAAAGTGGCAGGTCAGATATTTTCGTTAAAAATCATGTATTATGGTATAATTTTTCCTCATTTTTCGTTGGTTAGATCGACCTTTTCTTTCTTTTAAGTAATCTTCAAAAATTTTAGCAGGAGTCTGAATTTTGCATCTGGGCTTACAGCCAAGAAACACAGTCTTACTTTTATTATTACAAAGAGTTCCATTTATTTCTGCATACGAAATTTCAAAGTTCTCAAAGTTCGTCGAAACTTTGACTGTATTTGTACTTGAGGCCTTACCAATAATAATAATGTATTTTAAAATTTACACGACTGATAAACAACCATTAATATACACAGGGTAAATGGTTTTTTATCAGTTGTGTAAAATTTAAAAAACGTTTATTAGTAATGGGGTGACTATTTTTACAGGAATCAAACCAGAGAAATTTAGATTTGGAGTCATTAGATCATTATCACAATTCCATTTATAAAATTTATTTTAGAAATCCACTTTAGATACAAAGATAAAAGGATCAGTACAAATGATATGTGTCTATGAAATATGTGGAGTGATTACAAAATTTTACGGGCGGGGTACCTACACAGTTAACCGAAATAAAAACTATGTTGTTTATACGTGTATGTGAGTTTTATGTGAATGTGTATGTGTACTTTTTTTTATCATTTATTAACTTTCAAAAATACATTTTTTTTACAATTAAGTCCCGTTAAACTGATTGATATCAGTTTGTCAACGGGTTCTTTTAACAATTACTTTTTAAATACATATACAATTTTAACAAGTACACAAAATATACACATAATTACATTAGTAAAAAAAAATTCTTTCGCATAACCATTTTTTTAACATACATTTCCTTCTGTGAGTCAATTCACAGCTTTTTATTGAGTTTGGTAACATGTTGTAAATTATTGGAACGAGGTATTCTAGAGTTTTTTGACCGTATTTATTCAGGTATCTGGGAACTACAAGTCCATCGTTTGCAATTAGTCTTGTGTTATGAACATGTGTCACTATTTTATTATGTTCAGATTGAGATGTATGCTGACTCGCAATTTTAAGCCACAATATAGCACGAACAGATAATAAATTTACAGAATTGTATAGTAATGACTTTGGTACGTCATTTCTTTGTTCGTATTTAGTTTTATTTAATAATAATTTTACCAAAGAATATTGTACATTTTGGACTGAAAGAAGATTTGTTTTTGTTGAATGTCCCCATGAAGTTATTCCATATCTTATTAGGGATTCCGCCAATGACAGGTATACTATTCTAAGGGTATTTGGTGGAACAAAAAACTTTAATCTATAAAGTTTGCTCACTATAGCTCTAAGCCGTATGCAGACTTTTTGTATATGTATATCCCATTTAAAATTACAATCAATTGTTAAACCTAGATATACGTATTTTGAAACAAGTTCAATATTTTTGCATGAGCATGATTGTATTACATAGTTATGAATGCAATTAAAATCATGAGAAATAATTTTAGGAGTTATGGTGATGTTATTATGAGGAGATCTGATGTGCATAAGCTTCGTTTTTTTAGCATTGATTATTAAACCTACATCATGTGACCATTTTTGAAAAGTGACAAAGTCAATTTGCAGTAAAGTACTCGCTATTAATAAATCCTCATGTGAAATAACTAATGCAGTGCCGTCAGCATAAACGTAATGTTTTACATGAGAAAAAATAAATTTCATTGCAGGAACATATATTATATACAAGGTAGGGCCTAGTATGGATCCTTGTGGTACGCCTGCGAAAACAATATTTTTTTTGCTAAAATGATCAAAAATTTTTACACAAATCTTTCTATTTTGAAAGTAAACTGACTTACTTGCATGTCTGAATTAAGTTAAATAGTGGAGCGTTATGAGTGCGCTTTGATAAAGTTACCAGTATTTTTGTTTTCTTAAATGACGGCAATATAATATATTAAATATTATTTTTATGTTAAATATTATTATATCATTATTTATTAAAGTCTAGCTGTATCCCACGTACTCACACGTTGCTGTGGATCAGTCTGTCCTGTGCAGATAGAGAAACAATAGCGCGTGTTGATTTAATTCACATTACAAACAGGCAATAATTCAACCTTAAATTTATTAGACCTTACCTTATCGATCGTTAATAAAAAAAAATTATTTTAACATATTTCGTAAGCCCTCCTATACTGATATTGTAATCCACAATACATAGAATCATCCATTTGCACATAAACACTCCGCATTCCATTTAATGGTCAATCGTTTGGTCACAATTCCAATGTCAGATATTAATTCTGCTGATGAACTAAAAATAATTAAAAAATAGCGGTAAATAATGGCTACGAATCATCTTTTATAGATATAATCTTAAACAAAAAACTAAAGCAAATCGCCAGTAATCGTTTCTTATTCGCTAGTCCGGGTACAAAAATCAATAATAATATTACTTATCAATGGCGCCGTATTTTATTCATTAATAACTTTTCTAACATAAGTGTAAAAAACCTTCCTTCTGATGTCAAACCGGCCTTTTATACCAATAATAATCTGGGTAAATTTCTAATCAATTCAAAAGATAAAGGCGATAAAGTAAGCCATTCAGGCATTTATAAATTAAATTGTAATAATCGGTAAGACAACACTTAATGTTAATATTAGGATTAAAGAGCATCTTCGTTGACTCAATAATAACGGTTTCTCTGGATTTGCCAATCATCTGATTAGTAAAGATCATACTTTCTGTCATAACACAGGCGCTAATATTTTACATACAAACAGGCATGGTAACAGACTCAATAATCTAGAAGCACTGGAAATAAAAAAGCTGTAAAAACCAAAAGTCCTATTCTTAATAATCAATTAGATATATCAAGTAGTCCAATATTTAGTTTGTTTTAAGTTTTCCAATAAACCCTTAAAAAATGTCCAAGTTCTTCTTATCACCATGTCAGTTGATGCTTTGTTTCTCCAGATATATTATTATAATCCAGTAGTCTACATAATTATCTTTCGGTTTTTCCCATGTCTTTTGTACTTGTGTAAATGTATTGTATGATTTCTCTGTGTTTGTTATATTTTTATCATGTTATCTCCCTAAATTTTTTTTTACATATAAGCTCACACTTTGTACTTCTTGTCTAGTAATAATTTGTACCCTGAAGATGCTTGAGTAAAGCGAAACCGGTCGGTTCTAAAAATTATTAAAAACTCGTGGTTTTTAAACACAAAGTATTTTATTTTATTTTATTAATAACATTTTTATTTAAATAGAATTCAAAGAATAGAGAATTTCCACTCTTTTTTAAATGAGCTATTTTTATTTATCGCCTAAATGACATGTCCGTTTTTATAAGTGAATTTGTGACGACCGTCTTACCACACTTTAGGGGTTTCTATTCCAAAATGACGTTTTAACCAGTAATTGACACCGGTTCGGAATGTGCGGTCTTAGATCGTTTTTGATATCAACGATTATGAATGAAAACATTAAAATTATTTTTTTAGTACGATGATCATCGTCACAAAAATTCATTTTAAATCTTCCACACATTTTAAGCTGCATTTATATTGTATTAAAACACACTATTTGGAAATTTTATATTTCTCTGATTAAAAAAAAGAAGATATGTATGAGGTGAATTAAGAATTATTTAGCATTAAAAATGCTTGATACAAAGCCTAGCGTGCTCGTTAAAAATATTATATAAAGATATAGGAATATGGTTACCCTTTTTGCTTTTTATATTATTATTTGTGGGAAAGTTACTTTGTTCTATTTTATGATTCATTTTCAATACACCTTCTTACGGTTCCTAACCACGCCATATGATATTTAGCACCGGACAATGGTCCCTTTGAAATCATAAATCTTCCGCCCATTATTCCAATGCTTTTAATAAAGAAATTATTGTTGTTATTATTTTGGATAAGCTCGAATGAATTTTGTTTTTAATTTGAATTAATGAACGCCCTTTGTTTAGGGGATGGAATGTTCATTTCAACATATTGTTGGACCTCAAAATATTATCATGGCGTTGTTATTTTATTTATTTATTTATTTATTTATTTATTAAACGCCATAAAAGGCTTTTACAATAATGTGATACATAGATTATAAGTACACAGTGGTACATAAGCGAATATTAGTATTACATTTAAGAACACAACAATATGTATACAAAACGACATTGAATGTGATGCAGCTGAAATTTTCTTAAGGCATAGAATGCTACAATAATAGAAAGTACTTCATTTAAACAGGATAAAATATACAGAAAAGGTGACTTGCCAACAGATATAATCTAGCTAAATATTATAACAGCGCAAATAGTAGTGTGTTTATTGTTACAATCAAATTTATCTTCACTTGGCTATGGCACTATGGCAAAGTAGCTTCAACAATTCAGGGCTGACAGAGACTTGACAATTAAAAGTAACATTTTTTATTAAAATAATACATCCGTTAGCCAACACTATAAGACATCTGAAGCAAGCAGTTTATATAGATGCTATACATATACATTTCACATATATACATTCTATATTCTATACGATGCTATACATATACATTTCACATATATGTACATATGTGGAATGTATATATGACTATACATACACATTTCACACATATGTGGAATGTATATATGACTATACATATACATTTCACATATATGTATATATGTGGAATGTATATGTATAAGAACACCATACATATGTTACACATAAAGAAGAACATGTCAGTATGATGCAGTACAAACAGACATTTAACATTTCACAAACATATCAGTTACATTCACAACCAAGTATTTTTGCCTTGATGCAAGACGGTGAGGTTTTGAAAATATCAAAAAGGTCTGTATACGTGTTGGCAGTGCGGTGAAAACGCGCCAACGGTGAATGATACAAATAGTTAGTGCTATGATTGTCACTGTGGAAAAGGTGGTGGAGTCGAGTTGATTTAACAGGGACACGAAAATTTATAACACTTAACATTTGAGGGCAGTCTATGAGATTGTTCAGTAATTTAAAAAGTATAAGAATGTCATTAATAGTTTGCCGGGTAGAAAGAAGTGGTAGATTTAGACCAGACATTAAAGTATTGTAGCAGATATCAATTACAGGCTGTCTCAATTTGAATTGAACGTATCGAAGAAATTTTCTTTGTACTTTCTCCAAGCGGTGTAAGTTACAGGTATAAATCGGAGACCATACAGGAGATGCATATTCTAGGTGCGATCTCACAAGAGAGCAGTAGAGTAATTTAATTGACTCAATGTTTTGAAAACTCCTTGTGTTACGCATTACAAAACCTAGAATTTGCATGGCCTTATTGGAAATTGTTTCACAGTGACGATCAAAGGTAAGTTTTCTGTCAAAAATAACACCAAGGTCTTTGATAAATGGTACTAATGCAATTTCATTATTGTTAATTGCATACGATATGGTTATTGGAGTCCGTATATATAATCTAGTGAGAAAGTATTGAGAGAGAGAGAGAAAGAGAGTGAGAGAGAGAGAGAGAGAGAGAGAGAGAGAGAGAGAGAGAGAGAGAGAGAGAGAAATGACCAACGACAATAAAATTTTGTAAAATTATGAAATACAAACATAAAATAAAATTATGAAATAAATATTATTAAAATTTTGTGTACACATTGGACACATTGACCCCCAGATTTCAACCAACCCTCTTGCCTTTATATTCTAAGAACTTTTTCTTTCCTTTCGTTAAAAAAGATCACCCACTCAGCATCCCATAAAAAGACAAAGGCCCTGAGGGGAATTATTTTCCTCGCGACCTCCTGTGTGGAGTAAATATAAAAAAAATAATAACACGTGAATGTGAAAACATTACTAATAAAGATATTTAATATTTTTTTTTAATGGAATGACATATATTGCTTACAAAAATAAAGAAGGGTGTTTATCTTTTGTATAAACTTGAAACAATAATAATTTCTCATCGAATTTCAGACTTTTTCCAAGGTATTTTAAATATCCTACATTTATAAGAGTGACCGGATAAATCATCACAATGATAATTGATCACATTTTAAAAAAGTTATATAAAGTCATGGAAAGTGATGAAACAAAGAAATTATTAACTGGGTTAAGTAGGTTAGGTTAGGTTTGGTTAAAATAATTTTATTTTTTCATCGTTTCTAATGACTTTATATCACTTTTTAAAAGTGTGTTAAATTGTCACTATGTTGAGTTATCGTGGAACCAAAATAACACAAATAATATTAAATACATTGAATTATACTAATTTTATAGTGATTCGGTCGTTAGATTAGAAATTATGATCAAAAACATGATTGAATCAGACATTATTAACCATAAATCAAAACTGTAAAATTACTAACACTACCGTTTAAATGGGCCAGTCTGCCAAAATACAATATTACCAGATTTTTCGGAGACATTTTTTATTAGTTTATAATTCGAAATAGAAATTGTACAGTATTTGTAACAAAAACAAGTTTAATTGTTGTGAAGTGATTTTTTTAAAGTACACCTGTAAGGTGTTAGTCGAATGTAAAAACTTGTAAAGGATGTTAAGGTGACACAATACCCTGATAACGGGGATTTGCCCCGACGCTCACATTTTAATTATTTGTGATGTACGTATTACTAAAATCTTAAATGTTTCTAGAGATATGAGTTATTTATATATAAGATTAATAAAAATAGGACCTTACCATTAAATATCTTATGTAAAACGGTTTGCCAATTTTATAAAACGTTTTTCAACTATAAGATGAGCGGGAAGCACCAGATTTTATTTTTGTAAACGATGAATTAGTAACGTCCCAAGGAATCTCTCTAGAAAAATTATCGATTTTATTAATTTATTCATAAGAATGAATTAAAATATAACACTCGGAAATATCAAACTTCTGTTCCAATAAAAGAAAACTCGCCGTATGTTACTCCAACACTCTGAAGCGCACGTAACTGTATTCGTGTGCAGGTCCTTAAGCACTTACAGTGTTATTCTTTAGTAACGGCCACAGCTTAAGCCGGAAAAGTCGTCTGACTCCAGTAATTTGTCCAGTAATTTCTATTACGTATTTTTTTATTTAATCAAACGATTACTTTTAAAGTTATTAGTGACATTTTCTGTTTTTTTATAATTTGACCTCTTCCACAAGTGAGTAAAGGTTTTTTGTATGTTTCACCAATAAAAAAGAAAACATTATATTTGAGACATAATATGAACTTATAAAGTGCACGGTGGTGAAGTTTCAGAAAACATTTGGACATAGAAAAAAATATATGAAAACAGTTTATTTTACAGATTTTTTTAAAATTCTTAAGTTTCTTTATTTTAATAGTTAAATATTACGTTAAATATTATTTTTAATTAAAAATTCCGCTGTTGTGTGTGATTGTTATTTGTAATTGGGGCGCCTAAAAATGATTATATAGTAGAACTTTTGTTTCATGTAAAAAGTATTTCAAATATAATAATTATAAATAATGTACATTTTTTTCTTTTTACATATAAATTATATTTATTTGGCTTTCAGTCACGCCAATTTTTGGGCATAGAAAAATTGGAAATGAATGTGAAGAATTCAGACATGCCATAAATACCTTTCTATACCTAATATAAGATTTTAACATAAAATTGCTTTAGTTTAAATTGCAAACATATTTTTCAAGAATTCACAGGGTCTGCCCTAGTATAAGATATTACAAAAATTAGCTGGTATAAAATTTACAATAAAGTTTTTAATAAAGTACCTAAAGTCATTCAAATATTAAAAATGGTTATTCATCTTTAAAATTGTACAATCGTGTATGTAGATTGTTAAATTATTTATTGTAGATAGAATTGTAGAATTATCTCCCCAAGTTATTGCATTTACTTTCGTTAAAATGATATTCAAAATTAACGGAAAATTTAACCAATTTATAATAAATCTGTTTGCTAATATATACGTACGTTTCAGTTAAATATGGGAAAACAGAAGACAAAATGAGTTTTATCCCGAACAAAATGACGGCACCAAGGAAAATGTTTAACGGAATGGAGACGGTACTACATAAATAAACACTTAAAAGTAAATTTTTGGGCAAAATTTTCTACAGAACATAATTGTAAAATGTCAGCTTAATTAATTTTATATATCTATAAATATGTAGGTATATATTCGCACTCGGTATACGCACCCGATAAATTTCCAGCGATTCCTGAACTAATTCAATTTGGAGTATAAGAAGTACATTCATTTTGGTTTCCGATGACATATTTTTTCCACTTCAAAAGAAAAACAAAGCATTGGACGGTGAAGATTTTTTGATATCAAAATACTTATATAAAATTTTACCCATTAAATCCCACCTATTTTATTTTTTATTTTATTTTTTATTGTTTAACTTATAACATTGTTACATTGTACATAAAATTAGGTAATAATAGGTAATAGTGAAAAACATATGTTATTGAATTTCTACTCCAATGAAGAGTGCTAGCTCTTGAGCTTGGCGTAGGAGTTATTTCACAATTATTTCATGTTTATATCAGTAATTAACATAAATACAGTACAATAGATATAAACATAAAAGAGGATTGTGACGTTAATTTTAGTTGTAACATGAAATTGAAGTTATAACATTTGAAAGGTGATATTAATTTTTTTAAAGATAAATTTGATCTTTTTTTTGAATAAAATAAAATCTGGTATTTTTTTAACTTCTTCGGGAAGACTATTAAAATATCTTATGCCTTTGTAAATGTAATTATTGTGCATTTGTTGTGTTGAAAATAGAGGAATTTGGATGTTAAAATTATGTATTGTAAATTCCTCTCGTCCTACAATGAGTTATGTAATTCATCGGGATTGCTCTAGTACGAAATAAAAAAATAATTAAATCTAAAATCTGAGATGTAAAAAAATTGTAATGTACAAACTATTTTCTATGTAAAAGTTTTATTAGCAAAAATATATATATATTTTTTTTTTTGTACTGTTTCTTTTTGTACCTGTTTATTTTTGTACCTATTAACTCCCACCTATGTATTGTAAGTTCCTCCCGTCCTACAATGAGTTTTTTAACTCATCGGGATTGTTTTATCAAGAAAAAAAAATAATAACCATAATAGGATTTGTGATTTATGATTATTTGGGATGCCTTACATACTGCAGATGATTTTATACTGTACGTAGATACCACGATTTTCAAAACACCATGCAAATTATGCAATTCATTAACTGATGCCAACAATAATGAAAATTATTATTATCATTTTAAATTAATAAAACTTGTCCGTGTGAAATCAAACCATGTCACACTGTGCGACATTTTGACCAGGCCGGGGCGTAAACGAAATGTTTTCGGCTATAGCCGCGCCCACTAGAAACGCCCATAACTGATATTATTTTGACGTCTTATTTCGCCTTAAGTAAGAAGTCTACAATGAAGTCCAAGTCCGACATTTGAAACAAGCGGAAAAAAGAGGAATGTTGAATAGAGAAAAATGATATTATGCGGAGGTGGATCAGTGATCTAAAAGTCTACGTGTTATCAAGGTGTGATATGGATTTGTAACATTTTTTATGTGAATACCATCCGCATAAAAGCCCTAACGAGTCCCAACCATCTGGAACCAATGAGACCGTGGCATTCCCATTTGTGGTGTGTTGTGAGGCTAAAGGCAGTGGGTGGGGAAGTATCTAGCTCTTCTGATCTGGTCACCAAACATGGCTAAAGCCATGTTAAACAAAGTTTTAATATTGAGTTGTGTTTTTTTACCAGGGCGATGATGAGAGTGTTTCTCACTCTGGAACTTGCCTCTAATATACATAATAATTGTTTTGATAAAAATTTATAATTAGTTGTGAAATATTGTAAACACAAATTAATAATAAATAAATTACACATACAAAAGATTAATGCTTAAGTAAATGAAAGAAGAATTCGATGATATTATAATTATATAAAATATTTTAATATAATAATAAAGTGGCAGGATCAAGTGTAATAAATACTTGAGTCGGTTCATGAATCGAAATAACAGAAGTCTACTCGTGAGACAATGTATAACATTGTGAAATATAGTTCCATGATGGAGTTGTTTGAGTTGCAATCTATCTGCCTACCCCTTGTGAAGGAAGTAATCGTTACATAGTTTAACCCATTGAGATATTACTCTGAAACGGCAATCAATTTATGCCAAAAACGCTTCCGTCAGTTTTGAAATATTTTACAGAAAAAAGTCATGCCATCGGTTTGTATGCAAAAAATCAGAAGATATAAATGATTTATGGATAAAAATCTGTTACATAACAATTTTTCATCAGCACAAATAATTGACTTATCTTTGTTAATGTATATTCCAAATGTAGCAATCCAGATAACGTAATTTAACTGTAAATGTTTTGAAAACTTCGGTCGCATTCAGGAATCATCTAGCTAGACGTAAGACAATAGCTATCGGATGGTTACGGAATCTAATGCGTGGTTCACAATAGAATACCTAATAATACATACCCAACTTTTACCGTTTAATAACAGTTTCTCGTTAACACTTAAAGTTTTTTAAGTTCCTAAAAAATATTCTAGGAACTTTACATTCATTATGCCGAAAGATTAATTATATGAAATTCTCTCGATAGAAAAAAATATCAAAGTCCCGAAAATTATTAAAAACACGTTTTGTTCTGTTATTTAATATGTTATATGCATGAAAAATTTACAGTGTATCTTTAAATGCAACTTAAGCATCGAGAGTTTTTTGCTCTATTTCAAACGAGTCGAGTTTTATTAAATATATTCACCATTTTCACCATCGCTAATTATTATCGTTTTTTTAATATTAGCGCACTCCCTCTAACATTCTTATTTACATATCTCCTTTCCAAACCATCTTTGAACGCCTACTACGGGCCTTAATGCTAGAAACTTTTTTAGTATTTTTACATGAAATATCACTAAATAGAATTACCAGCTATAAACAAAAGTTTTGAAAGTCAAATCCAAAAATTTATTTGAACGTCTAAATTCACCGCCCAAAAGACAAACATTAAAAAATCACTTTATTTAAATTAGACGGAAATTTTCTATTTATCCGTGCCCTTTGTAAACATCGAAATATGTTAAATGTCATATTTTGTGTTATTTTTAAAAACATCTTTTTGGATTTCGATTTCGTTTTCGTGAGTGAGTAAAGGCAAATTTTGAGAGTGGAAATAAACTCACTTACCGACATCCGATCGAGCTGAAACTCAGCAAATAGACTCGCTGTCGACGACAATACATCTTATCAACGGTGGCAATCACGCCTACACACGCGAACATCTACGAATTTCTCTAAATGTGATGACATTACAGCAGTTAATATACGAAATAAATATTGGTCTTACCCAGTAGGGATTTTACTCCGTTGTTAACGCGGTTGACTCCAGTCCCAGGGTAGGAAGGTTCGATACTCAGTCAAACGAAAAAAAAATACAAATTTGCAAATAGATTTTTTAATAAATATGGACCATTTTTATAACCATTCCAGTGTATTAAAAAATTTCAGTATATTTTTTATATCTTTAATGAAAGACATCAAAATACAAAATTTAAATCGCAAGGTTCACATTATATCTACACGACGGATAACTATACCTCAAAGCGTCAGATCCCCAGACTAATGGCACTCAATGAATGGAAAAAAATCTCATTTGCAGGAAATTATCACTCGGAGAGATATCGCAGGATATTTGTATCTTCCCGTCAGTAAACCCCAAAAAAATCACGTTATTATCATTTATTATGTCTTCTTCTCTTTAGTTTTATGATTTGAGATAAATAAAAAGTGCCTATTTACAAAAATACTCGAACAAAAAATATTTCCCACCGAAAGGAATCCATTAAAACCGTATCAATCTTAGTATATTTCTGTAGGAGTTTTGGAATGAAATCTATTGAAAGACTCGGAACGCCTTCCTTATGAGCAAATTAATGTGAAAGTTTATTCAAATACAGTTTTATTTCGGCCATTTACATTAAATACCCTTGACCAAAGTTACAAAGGTCGTAATATAAAAAATATTTATCTAGAACTAGCTGATTACATAGTAAATTATTTTAATGTATCGCATAAGGTTTAGACAGCGTTAGCAATGTAAGCGCCCGAAAATATTTTTTAACAACTTTATTAAAAAACAACGATTTTTCTTTACTTCCTATAAATATAAAACGCGTGTTTTATGTATGTAAACTTTTCGGAAGAAATTTTCTAAATGAAAGTGAAAATTTTATCAACATCCGACGCGTTGTTAAGAAGAACTTGGCGCACAAAAAGACTTAGTTTTATGCTATTTAGAGGATATTGCGAAACTTTCAGAACAAATTAAACGTTAATTTAGTAATAGGGTTTATCATATATTAAAAAACATAGTATTTCAACTACATTAGAAGTGTTAGTGGTACCCATTTTTTTTAAACCAGGCCTCCAAAGAGTATTCGAAACTCTGGTGAAAATGAGGAAATATATCTACCCAAGGGAGACCTGATAACTCATCAAAACACAAAGACACAATAGCGTGAGGGCAAATCCGGGTAATTACCTACTACATTTGCTTTTAAAAATACACCTTGTTACAAATTAGATTCCACCAAAAACCAAGGTTGATTGGGACAAGTTATTATTATGTCTTATTGTGTAGTTATTATTATATCGGTCTATTTTAAAGATAACAAAGTACCTGGTTAAATACTAATAGCATTACTTAAAAAAATTTGAAAAACTTGATGTATTACCATGGCGTTTGTTTGATTCAAAACGGTCTTAAACTAGGCTCAAGGCCGGCTTTACCACACCCACGTTGAACGGGTTTGTAATAATCTAATTAGTAAGACGGTTAGTGTTTGTTTTACTTAAAATATAATGCCTAACCACAAAGTAAATGCTTCTTAGGAAAAAATAAGTATAATTTGAGAATTATACCTTTAGGAGCTATAAAGGCAATAAAGTTTTAATTGAATTAAATAAATTCCACTATTAGAATGCGTAAGTGCGTACCTTTAGCCTAGAAGTCATGGCCGACATTATATTACTGGTAGTACTTTGTCTGTTGACAGGTTAAAAGCTTTTACCAACAAACAGCAGATGGGTAATTGAGTTATGACATTTGGTTCAGACTTTTCATAAATTTCAAAATTGTGCAAACATTATTAGAAGAATTGTTTCCGTTTTTTTTACAAAGAAGTAGTCAGAAACCCATCGCTTTAGGGAGAATTTTGGATACTTGCATAAATACAAGCAGTGAAAGCAGGAGAGTTAGATGTTTGTCTAACAGTTGAAAAATACACACAAATATCTCAACAGCCAAAGATATTAGAAGAACGAGATATGCTATGTTGGTCGCCGGACCGTAGCCGGAGTACTACCTAATTAGGGTACTTTGAACGGTATCGGGACGTGTACGCACAGAAATTTGTTCTATGTATTAGTGCGGATACCTTAGCGATGCCTTAGCGTAAGCGAAGGTGTGCAGTAGTATTGGTGAACAAAACCGGCGACACTCGGCAAAACAATTCCACTCAGTACGAACTGCGCATAGCACATCTCGTTCTTCTAATATCTTTGTCAACAGCAGAGTAGTAAGATTATTAACTCTGGATCAGAGTGTAGAACGTATTTTAATAAAATTGCGAAATTTGTCATATCTGATCCACTTCTTCTTCTTTCGTATCAAAGGGGATCAGAAGAGAACATCTAGGTGAGTGAACCAATCTAGGGCCTCAGGCGTCGCTCTGTGGACCTTATCAATCCCACCGGGGAATCAATGCGGGCAATCGTTGACCACATGTTTGGTGTTATGCACCGCACCCCATTCACACATCGCCCGACTTTTAAAGGCACAGCGGCTGTGGGAGGACCTTGTTCTATTGATGGCGGGCCATATTTTACGAGGCAGTGAGAAACTAGGGTCTCTCTCAATGTAGTCGAGTTGGGCATTTCTCACGTGGGTTGACTGCCATTCAAGTTTCTACCTATATTCTAGATTGAGAAGGAATTAAAAGACTACCTTTTCATCCATCCAGAGAGGATACAGTTACTGGCTTGTATTTGTATGTTGAATAACATAAAAAAAACTACTCTCCCTTGGAGTTTGAACACGGAGATATTCGGGCACATAGCCAAGAATACGCCTTTCACTGTCATAAATATGGGTTAATAATATTATACCTACTAGAACGATTATCCCCGGACAAATTTCCACAAAAAAAAACCAACAGCGTAAACGAGTTATACAGGACTACGCTCAGTCTAGTAATTTTGTCTAAATATTACATAATCAAAACTCTACTATCTCAGTTTCTAGTAACCCTGATTCCAGCCCTGTTCGAACCAACTTCTAAATAACCCGAGGCAAAATCATTAAAGGTAACCATTTGGCATACCAGTAAACAGTATCCCTACTCTATCACTGATTTGATTCACAGTGTAGAATGCACTTGGGATGCCAAAACAATGCGGCTTATTTGTGCAACGGCAGGAATGGTAAACCTGTGACACCGTTCTAGGAAACAACTGCACATTCTAAATTTGATTTCTGTATATCAAATTGTATGAGTAAAGTTGAGGTTATATTCAACCGTTTTTTTTAGACAATTCATTTTTTGTCGAATCTAAATTATTATACCACAGATTAACTACTACGGGTATTGCAACCAGTGTTCACGAGAACACAGTACACAGATGCATTACTTGCATAGAACACGTTCAAATAGTATTTATGATTATAAATTAAGCTTTACATATGACAAAAATTAACTTTTTTATATTTATCGGCATTTCGTTGAAGCTCTATACAGTAATGATTTCTGTGATTTTTACTACTTTTGATAGAATTTTTTTGGTTGGTTTACATTGCATGTATTTTAAATGTTACTTTTATATATTTAAAAAAATATATTTGTTATTTAAAATATCTATTTTTCATATTTTATTGCTTTTTAAAGTATTATTAAATTTTTTATTTTAACGTATTATTATTATTCATATTATAACCTTTGTATGACTACCATGATATGTAGTACTACCATGACTACCTTGATATGACTACCTTGTATAGTAGTCGAGAGAAGACGAATGATTTGTAATATATAAAACTCACATTAATAATAACATAAAAACTTTTTTTTACATTAACTCCACAGGCCCTGAGGAAAATATATTCCCTCAGGGATGTTTTTGTCATCTTTGGAGATGCTGTGAGGAGTCTTCTTTCCATTTTTCTGTTGTGTTTATTCAGAATGTATGTTAAAAGTTAGTTTGGAATCCAATATAACTCCTCATTTCACTTCAGTAACCCATTTCATATTCTTCCCAAATTCGACATCCAACATTTAACAAGGAACCGTAGAAACTTGTAATGATGTTTATCCAATTAAAAATAAATATTATTTATTTGAACGAATACATCTCCTTATCGTAGTTCTACAAAAATAATACCAATATGTTCAAATGGACCAACAAACAGAATTATGTTCACAAATACAGATATTAGATCATATTGATCTTATTAACAATCCATACTTAAGAATATTAAGAAAAATACGTGAGTTCTCATTCTGTTTGTATTCTTACATTGCTGAGCTATATTTGCATTACGATCCAAATCAAATATTGACGTTTCATAACGCACGTCCTGAAGAAGCTGGCTATACATTTTCTACGCAGTAAACCGAACAGGCCTATTAAATCATTGATTTCTCGCTTCGCATTCATTTGGCGTTGAAAATAATAATGGAATGAACGTCTGATTATTAAATGAAACAAATTATTAACAAAATAAAAAAGTTTTTTTAAGTTTTTCTTTTGTATACTAAATAATATTATTATTGAATTTATAAATGTTTGTTTATAAACAACGCGAACGTTAGTTGTTATTCATAATTGTTTTTGTGTTTCATTTGGATATTTCCTTTTATTTTATTTTTTGAAATTTTACGGTTATCAAATTAAATAATATCATTTTTAAGATATGCAAGTAATTTAGTGTTATGTTTCCACAAACAGTTCTCCAACTCGTCGTGGAAGGAGATTTTAAATAAAAGGTTCTATGTGAAATCAGGGATTTATTAATACTTCTCGTATTATAATAGTGACTCGATAGTCGACCTAATTAGAAACTGGCTAAATGAGATCTGAAAACAACAAGTTTGTCTGGAAGCATTCTAACTGGTCCTGGCGGCTACTATCTACTAGCTGCCATCTTGCGGACTTCCAAGCAAGCTTTATGCACTGCCCTCAATGAGTGCATCTGTGGAGCTCTTACATCCCAACATTTAGTTTTTTTATTACTGTGACAGATGTTTTGGCGTTCAATGCCAATTTTAAAGAGTGATTTGGTCACGTTGAGACAACTTATTTATTTGGATATATTTACCCCCATCTAATTTCAATTTTTATAATGTCTAAAATGATTTATAACCCGTTAAACCGATTTACTGAGAAAGAAATTGTGGCAATATATATTCTATTCTGAGGTGTACTAATTGTTTAATAATTATGTGACTGCTTTTAACTTATTTAGATGTGCGATTTTGTTCAGGTCTTATGAACATACTGAGAAGTGGGGAATAAATAAAAGTAAAACGTAAATAAATTGAATAATAATATTATAGAGTATATATCAAAAATAATGTTTGTTTGCTTGTCCCGTACGCGTTCCTATGACATCTATCCAATTTCACTGAAAATTTCCAAATTAATCCTCATTAGTGCCATGAGTGTTTAAAGAGTGATTTGAATAACAAATTATTACAAGCAATAATATTCCACCAACAAATGTAGATATAGTATGTCTCGACGCCATCTAGTGGGAAATTTAGCACTAACAAAACCTTTCCTACAAAAATAATGTTGGTTGTTTGCAGGTGAAAATAATATAATAAGCATTAATTTTTTATTGAAGTACTAGTACATATTGAATTATTTGGCGTGTTGGAAATAAGCCGACGGAACTCAGTGGTCCAGAGCACCTGACCGGACATCAAAAGGTGCGGGTTCAATTACCGTCGGCGGCATTTACTTTTACTCGGGAGATATTTTCAATTTGTATGGATATTCCAGGCGATAATTTGTTATCGTTTGTGCTATTCACAAAAAACCTTGTCTTATAAACATTAGTTTATCATTATAAAATAAGTGATTTTGATTGAATGGTAGAATAAGTCGAGGACACTCGAAAAAAGCTTGACGCATTACCTCTGCACGTGAATGAGATAAGGAGTCGAATTAAAGTCGACATAATGTAGCTTTATAGCAAAAACAATGTGAATTCCATGATACTGCATAAAGTGAATGGTTTAAATGGTATGCCCGAGGAAGACTTGAATCAAATAATTATTTGTGGTTAAATGAGTCGTAAGTGATGAACGAAGAAAGATCTGTAAGGAAAATGCTGGAAGTGAATGGATGAATAGGTTGGGGACGCCCGAAAAAGAGATTGCACGATGCAAAAATAAATACCTATGAATTTACCCATATATACTATGTGTGTTCGCAAATTGCATGTGGACTGTAATCAATAATTCTAACATTTTAAACTGACACAACTATTTGGGATAGAAAAATAACAGTTAAACTTGTGAAAACAGTCCGACTTACCCCTGATCCTCTGAAGCAGCGAATCGATATTCTGGCCTTGGGGAACCCCGTGGGTTCACAAGGTGTCCGTAATAGATTCGATTTATTTTCACACACGCTGAGAGCACATGTAAGCTCCCCTGGTACTCTTAGCAAACTTGATATTGTACACACTGAGGGTCACTTTACGTTTGCACTGCACATGTTTTCTTAATATATTGACGAGGTAAAACCATAAACAGATGCAATTGTCACTTACGTAGATATTTCTAAACTATCAGACAGGAGTAGGTTATTGAGTAAGGGAATGCAGGAACATATGTTAGTGCAGATTTAGATGCATTTCAATTTTTCTAAATAAATGCCGAATTTGTTTCATCGATTTTCGTTCGGTAAAGATTGAAATAAATGACGATAATTATTCAGAATCACTGACCACGCTTTACACGATTTTTTTAAAATAAAACATGTCGATTTACCTTAATAACTATGAAATTTTAATTTTAACATTCTTATTTTCGATTATTCCGAATATTTACCAAAATAACCGACAGTAAAATACTTATAATGTTTGGATCAATTTTATAGTGCCTCTTCGTGAGAAAAGCACCTCAAAGGCGCTTACAGCTTAATTAATACATTTAACATATACCCTATCACTTAGACTAATGACTTCGATTTATTACTGGTGGCTTATAACTAAGATCAATAGCTAGTGACTTACAACTTAGACTTGCTACTATAGCTTAAAACTAGAGATTTACGACTAACGCATTGATTTACATTTACCGCCCGTACTGTTAGTTATAACATACGTTAGAAAATAAAAAACTTAAAATTAATTATTAATTAATCATTTATAATGATGTAAAGCTTTTTCTAAGGGTAATAACTAACTAACTAACCATCGCGCCGTTTCCCCGCAGGGGTAGGCAGAAAGGACGGACCGCCAAACAACTCGGTCTTGGCACATACTCCTTGCCTCATTCACATTCATACATCGTCTCATTTATACTATTATATTATTCTGACTCTTGACATGGCCCGACTCAAGTATCTGATTCACTTGGTCCTGCCATGTCTACCCCATGCTACCATTTACATTTGCATAGTATATTCTACTTGAACTCTTTTCTTCGCTCATTCGCTCTACATGCCCAAACGCCTCATTACGCAGGGTACTAAAGAAGAAAATTAAATTTCATTTCATGTTAGGCCACCACTTACGACTACTTCAAATCTAAATCTAATAATATGTATAGTTATCGAACTAATCGTAAACATATTAGCGAATTATGGAAGCATAAACATAAACAAATAATAATACCACGGCCGCGAGCCCAGCTGATGTAAACCGCGGACCACTCTAGTTGAGTCGGACATAAATACCTCACGAGGCGGACCTAAAAATAATTCGCGCAGATACAGGAGCATTATTTAGGAATTGCTGCAATCTCAATGTAGATGAATTTTAAAGGAGTTGTACGTATACATTGTATATATAATGTAGTATCCAAGAAATTAGTTTGAGGTTATATTCACAGATGGCACTTGTAGCAGTAAGGTGAAGCTGTCGATAATACAAAGATTTTGAGATAGATATATAACGCTTGCTATTATTTCCCTTAGAAGAGGGCTAATATTTTGTAAATATCTCAAAGCCAAATATAATATTGAAAATTTTATTTTCAATAATTGACAGCCATCTACAATTTAAACGTTTTACCTAGGAATTTTCATGGACAATATTGAAATGAGTTCAAAACTTATAAAAACCCAGCTCTATACACTGCACATTGCAGTGCACCTGAAGGTAGTCATGATTTAACTGAACTGCTATTGTAGTTGTTCGTCTCCTAAGGGTTAATGATACTGGTCTTATAGCTTATATAACCATCACAAATAAAAAGTCTACTGTGGATTGTCTCGAATCTGGAGTTTTAATTGGAACGTTGTTAGACACCAGGAGTCTCAACAAATTCATAATGCTTTTTAAACTTTTTTTTATTGAAGCTATGATCAATTAACGAGTTCCTGGTTGCAGAATAGATAATAGAAACAATGGGAAATGTGCCTTGGAAGCGTGCTAATTGTCGTTAGTGAGATTATGGCATCTCCAAGTAATGGGTTAATTCTTAGGTAAGGTTAGGTTGTTAGGTGAAAAGAAGTCAGGGAAAGGAGAAAGAGGGATGAGGAAGGAAAGTATGGATCTATTCAGATATGATCATTACATTATATAAAGCTAAAGTGATTTAAAACAGCAAGGTTCCGTGATTTAGAGTACCTACCTACTAGTATGTGACATTCCAAAAAGTGCTAAAATGATGTAAAATTTCGCTTATGTTTAATTACATGCAATTCATCTGCGCACGTCAGTGATAGAACCCAAGACCTCTCTATTCATAGCCAAGGATCGTCCACGGAGTTTGTCAATGAAGAAAAAGTCAAAAATAAGTTGCTACAATTCAAACTGAAATCAACATCTCTAAAACAGCTCGCGGTTAACGAAAATCAACTCTGTCCATGACCTCATATTATAAAAAAGACAGATATTTATGGGAGAAGATTTTTCATCAAATTTAACGAAATAAACTTTCCTCGTTTCCCGTTAAAGTAAAAAAATACTAACTTCTAAATCGCAGCTATCAATTCGAGTCACATACAAAATCAAAAACAATTTATAACACCCTCAAATAAGCCTCGATTTATCAAATTTACTAATTTTTTGGTCGGTTTAAAGTTTCATAATAAATTGATTTACTTTCATTGGAAAACGAGCGTACACGATTGGAATTACGTGAAAAAAAATCATAAATAATAATATATTCTATAATCGTATTACTATCACGGAATTGCTGATTTTCACAAACAATTTGATTCATAACTGAGATTGATTCGAGCGTCAGACCAAATAAAAATACATATTTTTTAATGTTTCAAAAAATATTAACGGTTTTACTGTACACTATTACTGATGTTGGATCAAATTATTTGTCGAAAATTATTATCTTTCTTTTTTATTTTTATGTGAATACCGCACAAGAAGCCACAACTTTGCAGTACCAAAGACTATGGCATCCTCAAATGGAGTATGTTGCAAAGCGGGAAAATGTGAAGAGAGGAAGAAGATGAGGAAGAAGGTTGGAAAGTACGTGACTATTCAAATCTGTCACTAAATACGATAATTACTACTTCAAACTTGAATCGACGTTTCGATTATTACAACTTCAAACTTGAAGCAACGTTTCGATTATTATTTCTTCAAACTTGAAACAGCGTTTCGATTCTTAATGTTAATCTTTCAACAGGGCAATATTGAGAGTAACGACCATTCTTAATCAAACGTGCTTAATCATCCAATTTTGAGTCGTCTGTTTTCGATATCTTCCAAATATGTTTGTATATCTGACGGCCTCTTTACTAGCAAGCTGGATGTAGCGGGTTCAAATTCCGGCGTTAGCAAGTAAATTTTATTTGATTAATTTGTGTTTTTTTACTATTTACTCGTTTAAAATAATACATCGTATATTTGAAGCAAGTTTCAGAGTAGAAGATGCTCTCAGTATAGCCTTAGTGTAATTCAGAATTTAAACGTTGCTTGGAATGGCTTTGGCCGTGTTTAGTGACCAGTTCTGAATAGCCAGATATTTCCCCTATTTTCCTTTTCCCCTACCCACTACGTTTACCCTCACAACGTACCCCAATTGGGGATGTTATAGTATCACCGGCTATAGGCGACTGCGAGCAATTACGACTTTTGTTCACATTTAATAAAATGTACTGTTGTAGTCAACTATTCAGATTCTATAATTCCACTCAGTGACTCGATGTACACACCGAATCTTCCTCTTTCCTTTCTCTGCATTTTCCAATACCTTCATTTGTGATACAATAAGGTTTAACCTTCATCACTACACAATTTTTCTCTGCATACTCTCCTTCCTTCAATCACATTCTTACATCATTGTCTTATGCAATATGCTTCTGTTTTTCAATTTCTTATTTAGTCAATTTAGTTCAAATTCAATTTCGTTAATAGACCAGTTAGACAAACGTCAAAAAAATATGAAAGCTCCGACCGTTAACACAAGCTTTGGACACCACAAATACCCGCTAATCAAAGAATTCAACAATCTCACACCCAATATAAAAAGTGAGCAAAACTTTTCAGATACAAAATTAAAAGATGGATTAAAGAACAAAGAAGGAAAATTATAATGTCAAAGAATTAAACCTATGTATGTATACTCAATACTATTTCAGTACACACATCATTATACAACTGTACATATACACGTATGCACAATACCCTTTGAGTACACACATCATTATGCAACCGCACATATACGCGTATGCACAATACCATTTCAGTACACACATTATTATACAACCGTACATATATACGTATGCACAATACCATTTCAGTAGACACATCATTATGCAACCTTGCATATATACGTATACACAATACCATTTCAGAACACACATCATTATACAACCGTACCTGATAATATTTGAGGATTTTTTTATTCGTTACAGCCTTTATTATTGTATTTTATAATATTTCAATTTATTATTTCCTATTATCTTTTTATTGAAAATTATTAAATTGTAAAATGGAGGCTTCAGCACGGGTAAAGCTGGGTGAGGTCCACATTTCCAAAGAGTGTTTTTGATAAATTATTTATTTTTTTAAATGTTTAAATTATTATTTTGCAACATATCATATATGCAATAAAATAAATGTAACAAAAAATAATACTTAAATTAAAAAAATATATTTTAAAATTAACATTTTGTTATCTATAACATGTAAATGAATTAAAACTTATGTTTCAATCAATATTTTAATTATTGTTGAAATTCAAATTAAGATCAATATTGATTTAATTCTTACATTAAGTAAACTCTAAAAAATACGCTGTAAAATAACGTAATATTATTCACTTGTTGTGAAAAATTAATCTGTGAAAACGTGAAATGTTTTTCGTCTGCCTTCAAATCCCCGACATGAAGAAGAATTATTTTATTCTGACGTCTTTTTTTGTAAATAATTCCGCGACGAATATTGTTGTGCTTTCCCTGCGGCCGCGTGGGAACGCGTTTTGTTGGAGTCGCGTGAAGGGAAAATCAGGCTACTGGGTGAACACAAAATACCTATCTTTTACAGAAACTCACTAGATATAAAAATATCTGACAAAATTTTCAAAACCAATGGTAATAATTTTAAATAAATTATATTTTAAATTATAAATATTCTAATTCTTTGACTTACGGCCCCGTAGTAAGCTTTCAAAGATGGTCTGAATGAGAGATATGTTAATATGAATTTTGGAGGGAGAGCGCTGATTTAAAAAAAACGCGAATAATTAATCGAAAATTGTGAAAATATTTAATAATCCACGATTTGTTTTTAAAAGAGCAAACAACTCTCGTTAAATGCTTTAGTTGCATTAAAAGATACACTGTGGAATTATTCATGCCTATAACAAAAACTTGGTCGAATTTATTTCTTAATATTATTTACGACATCTCAAAAGTACTTTAAGGCAATGCACTACGTCGTGTAATATTTTCAATTGAGCCACTATCAATAACAACTCTTACGTAGATGGCGATAAGGTTTAAATTCCAGCTTAACACCATCCGCCTGTTTTGATTTATACAAGAAAAAACATTGCCAAAAAGTGTATTTTGTTTTATTTTGTGGATGTTCAGGCAATTTTTTTTTTCTATAATTTTATAAATAACTTAATTTGCCACACTATACAATAAAATCATAACCGAAAATGGGTTCGTAAATATGAGATATTGAACTTTAAAGCAGTTTTCATAGGCCTTATACATTCTTTTTTTTATGTGCTTATAAAAAGACTAATCTGAAAAATACTCGATTATATCAAAGGCCAGGATGTTTTCTACTCGCAGTATTTAATTATAGCATCTGAAACATTTCTAGGCGACCAAATTTTCAAACCAAAAACACATAATTTTACATTACTACGTGTGGCATCGCCTTAAGGGTATAAGTAACGTACATCATTATCTACGCGTTCATAAATGGAACTTATTTATTTATTTTAAGAAAATACACTGTTTGCAAGTTATGCTTTAAAATAATTAGACGAACTATTGATTTGCGTCAGTATATTATACGCAATATGAATATGATTAAAAGTCCGAATAAAATTCAATTCCTTCAACAAAGGCAAACAATTACAATATTGTTTTGAATAACCGATACGATATTGTAGTTGTATGCTTTTCTTGAAAAAAAAAGAGTTTTTGTACATAAAACTATGTATTTATATTTATGTTGCGTATGTACGGGCGCAAAGAAATAATTTATCTTTATATTTTAAAGCGTAACTTGCAAAAGGGTTTATACATAAAATAATTTAATTTACGCCATCTAAAAAAGAGCAGATTATGAATTCTTTAAAGTTTACCTTTAAGTACCTACTGTTTCAAATTTTCCAGAGAAAATATATCTCACTGTTAAGTTTTCAGGCTACCGACATCTACAGTGACATATTCCTTTATATCCCACAATAAAAAATGTTAGAATTGTTGAATGAAAATCTGTAATTGATTGATTTAATAAATGCATATAAAGTAATGCATAAGGTACCGAATGGGAAGGCAAAGAGGATGAAATGCTAAAGATTTATCTCTACCTTAGTGTAAACCTTAGTTGTTAGTCACTAGCCATAATCGTAAGTCTTAGATGCAAGTCACCAGTTATTGCGATGCATATTATAAACAAGGGGACGCAATTGTGTAATTCAGTCCGGTTGTCCCTTAATGTCGTTGGAAAAACTCATTTGTTTTATTTTTTACATATTCAGCGTTAACAAATTATTTTTAAGACATTCACTCACTTTCCTCATTCCTTTCTCGGTCAGCTTGGCAGCCTCTTCCCAGGTAGGTGCTACAAATATAATATCTGTATCATTAACACTATCATGACCACCTTGAAGTTTTAAAATACAAAGATCATTTATTTATATCAGGAAAATTATCGGGCCCAATATACAGCCATGCGGCACTCCATAATCAACATGAGAGTAGAGTCGCTTAGATTCCAGTTCAAACGGATTTTTTGTGAGCATAAGGGTAGCTAGCTTTGAAACCCTTCTATCGGAAGACTTCTGATAGAAATTCATCGAAGTGTTACCGAATTAATTAATTGTTGCAAAAACGATTGACATTATTTTCGAAAGCTTATCTTTTTCACGACCCCCAGTACCCTAACCATAACATATTTCATTTTGTCCAGGAATTATCACTCTGTAGGCTTTCTAGTACCAAAATCTTCTGAGGATTTTACTTTGTTATTTTGTACACTTATTAGGATTCAAGGAAGCCTTTCACTGGAAGATTAAAAATACAACGCGAGAAGTTTGTTCGTACATCGCACTTAATGCTAATATTTTTATGTAATTTTACCCAGGTTTTGCTGAATACAAGCAGTAATGATTTCTTGGAAGAAAGATCAAATTTTAAACGTTTGAGATTTTTACTTTTCGATATTAAAAGTAAGAAAAGGGTGAACAATATTGTTGGGTTTTCGATGTAAGAAGCAAAGAGATATTATGAAAAAACTCTGGCATACTTTGGTCAAACAAAAGAATGCCGAAACGAAAAGTTCCTTATGATTTTTTTACAATCTTTTCTTTTGAAGTTGTACGATACGGTATGCTTGATAAGTTTGAATGACCAGATCAAACAGATTTTTTTTTAATAAATAATTCACTAGAGTTGTGTTTTTTCAATTCGTTTTTGTTTTTACTATTTTTCGTTATAATTTTTTTGCAAAAGCGAATTATTATTATTATAAGATATTTAATAATTATATATGGAAATATTGCATATTTCTTTGTCCGAGTCATTTAATGTAATGAGTTGTAATATTGTTGTTATGAAACGACGCGATCTTGTGTGTGCTAAATTATACTGGTTTTTGAAAGCGTAAATAAGAACATCTTTGGCATATAATTTTTTTAGAGACATTAAATTCAGGGTCCAGGATTTGACCACATATGGAGTAGTGTATTGAATATGATGTGTTGGAATTGGCCGACAAATCAAAGAAATTTTCCAATAAAAAATGTATTAGGTTACTGGATATGCATGGATGGCATCATCCCCTAAAAAGTTATATATTGAAGCATTCTCCACCGCAAATTATTCGACCAAAACACTTTGTCCAAATATTAAAATTCACTTAAGTGGTAATCCGCTCCAAGGATTTCGGAGAAACAAAACTTTTTGTGCTACACTGGTGCTTTAGAGTCTTAGAAATAAGGCTCAATAAGTTTTACAAGGGGGAAAGATTATAAGTGCTTATTCTGTGAACGAGATTACAATATCTGCACTCACATGGCGCTGAAAAAAACTGGCCAAAACGGGAGGAAAATTTTAATTTAGAATGCCATTTTACTGTATATTACAGGTTACAGGTGCTTGTATCGAATACTATAAATAATTAAAATCTTTTAATGAGTCTAGTTTTTGCACTGTTAATTCGTGGTGGAATTCCATTGTAATAGAATTAAAATTGAAAAACTTTTTCACTTTGTTCCACTTATTTATTTATTATAATAAATAAGTGGAACAAAGTGAAAAAGTTTTTTAATTTTAATTCAATTAAAATCTTGTTTAGTCAAATACTGCTATGTGAAACTTTAAATGTGTATGGATATTTTAAAACCAAACTGCCGGAAAAATAACTCAAATAAAACATATAAATTAACTAAAGCCTTTTAATTAAAAATCTCTAGAAGTAGGTACGTTATTTACGTACGATTTCACGTTTCGTTGTAAGCAATTATAGCATAAAGTATTTTCCACGAATTTTTGTGGTAAAATGAAGAACTTAAAAAAGGTTTCTAGTGCCAGATAAAAAAGAGGTGAAATCTTTCATTCTGCAGACACCGGTCCATACGAGGAGGCTGCCGTTGTTTCAAAAATTGTTAAAGGTTCTTAAGTATATTGTTCAACAAAAGAAGTTGTTAACTCCCTAAGCACTTTACCCATAAAACGAAAAACAACACCGAAAAAAGAAACGTGTACCAAAAAGTGATTGTATTAAATAGTAAATCCGCATCGTAAATAATAAAAATAGAGTATTTGTAACTGACAAAGTGATGCTTGAACTTTAAAATGTAAACTGAAGCCAAATTGAGTAATTGTAAACCAAATTTACTAGATCCAATTTATGCGCTAGCTCTACCATAACAAACTACAACGTTTGCAATAAAATGTAGGCTTAGACCAAAACTAAACTTTTCACGCTAAATGTGGAAATATGCCCTTGACAGGTTAGGTAAGGTTGGGTGAGGTTAGGTTAGATTAGGTTAGGTTACTTTCGGTTATGTTAGGTTTGGTTAGGTTAGGCTAGGTTAGGTAATGTTAGGTTAGGTTAGGTTCGTTAGGTTAGGTTAGGTCATAATTAATAAATGGGCACCGTAATCTATATTTTAACAGTCAACTAAAGAATAAAATGCTATTAAAATGTAGGGATACTTAATTTTTTGAAGAAACTTAACTATTTTTTAGAAGCACATATTTTATTATAGAGTAACAAATGGGTCATAACTGGATAAATAGGGTTAAAAATTTGATAAATATTTAATACTTGTGAGTAAATGGTATTATTTTTGGTGTCAGGTATTTAATTTGTCTAACGTAAACTTAACTATATGGGTAACGTTTCACTATAAAATGTTGTGACAAATAAATATTTACCCATTTTAGGTTGAAAATGTATTTTTTATGTAACTTTTTACAAATTTCTTACCATTTAAACTTTGGGTAAGTTAAACATAAGCTATTGTTAAATATGCCAGAAAGAATCTTAGTAAAATAGAGGCTCTTATTGAGATTTTGTATTCGGTTCGCTATGTTATCTTTAAATAAAACGATGAAAATAAGCGAGTTTTTTGGGAGCTATATTTATGAATAAAACTTGATATAATGGAAATGTACGCAAGGGTTCAATAAAAACACATCAGACGAAAACAAGTTGCGTTACTTTAGCCATTTTGAAGTTTACAAATATTTAATTTATTAGTAATAACAAACATATATATTATATTAAAATATTTTTAGTACTTACTGTGTTTTCTTTTTATTTATAAGGCTCTTACAATACAGCTTGAGTCTACCAATTGATCCAGACTTTATGGCTTTCGGCGGCGCAATATAAAATTGTATTCCTATGTACAGTAAACATTTTTGTGTATTGGTTTTGTCCTTTTGTGGTAGTGAAATTTCATTGCACGTTCTTGCATTATGTTTATGAATGTTCTTGTATATAATTTTCTTTGAAAAGTATTTTGGTAAAATGTTATTTATTATTTTATGTATAAATATCATCGGGTTTAAGGTGGCACCTGTTTCACTGCTAGCCAATTTAGTTCCTTCGTCTATAATCTCGGTAATATATACATGTAAAATAGTTTTATGGTGACTGATATCATGGAACCGAAAAATGGTTCCATGATAACTCATCAGAATGACAATTCAACACACCTATAAAGAGTGTTATTAAGATTCTGTAGTTAGTGCAATATTACAATGAGAAAAAATAATAGCAAAAATATATTTACATAAAATATGGAACTTACTTAACCTAAAGATAAGATACATATTAAATGCCGCTTGAAGTCCCTAAAGACCTTCTAGGCGGAAGGAGAGAGGCTCTTCCGATTACCTCTCACCCCAGAAGATAGGTGGAAACTTGAGTGGCAAACGGTCAACGTGGGAAATGCCCATCTCATACAGTACCCCACCGAGAGACATCCTGGGTTCTCATTGCCTCGCAAAACCTGGTTCGCCATCAATAGGTTAAGGTGCTCTCATAGCCGCTGTGCCCACATGATGCACAGATGGGGCTTTAAAGAGTCGACGATGTGTGAATGGGGTGCGGTGCATACCACCGAACATGTGGTCAACGAATGCCCGCTCCATTCATTCCCCGGCGGGATAGATGAGGTCCACATGGCGACGCCTGAGGCCCTAGACTGGATCGCAGATCTAGATGTCCCCCTCTGACCCCCCACCATACGAAAGAAAACGAACAGTAAACAGATCTTTTAAATTGAATTCTACTTAATAATAATTCAGAACAGTCAATATGAATTTGCGTTTTTATAATGAAAGGGAACACCGTATTTGAATGTTATCTCCGTACACTCAAAACATCAGATTCAATAATATAGGCAATAGATGTGATGCTGCTTCTTATCTTTCATAAAATATTGTTTCTACGTAGACTGATAATAGATAAACATTTCATATTTTATGATACCAACATTCAAAACTCAACTTTTTAGAGCAAGCACAGCTATATCACCCCCAATAGATAGATTTGCTATGCTATGTAGATCTTGTCATCGTTTTTAATGGCTTTTTCACAGTAGATTTTCACAGTTTAACGGCCTCCGTGTTAGAGGGGTAAGGCTGTCGATTAGTAATGCGGGGTTGCGGGTTGAAATCCCGGCATCCGCAAATACATTTTATTTGATTGTTTGTAGCTACTTTACAATTTAACCATATAAAATACTTAAAATTAATATATAAATATATTTGCGGCACGTCCTAGAGTGAAAGGTATTCTTAATATCTCCCTGGTGTAAGACTATCGTTCACAATTGAAACGTTGACTGAAATGGATTTATCCGTATTTGGTGAACAGATCTAAACAGCCACCTTACTCTTCCCATATCCTTCCCCTCCCCTATACCATCAGTATCAATGGCTCTTGTGCGGTATTCACATAAAAAAAGATAAACTACTGAGAATAAAGTGTATTATGGGCGTGCCCGTGTGCCAGAAAAATGCTCAATTTTTCGTTTTCATGTTGAAGTTAAACATTTTGAAATAATTGTCCTGTTTGAGGACTTTGAGTCGAAGGACCTTGGAGATATTTAAAATTAGCAAAGATCAAACTTGAAATAAATTGGTTTATTATCAATGTTTTGTTGCCACGAAGTCATAAAATTTAAACTCACAATGAAGATTATAAATGAGTTTTCAATTACCTAAAAGTTCCTACTGGTACTCTGTAGATATAGGCTATTCAACTCATCCCTTATCTCGCAAGGGTTGTTAAGGTGGTTTGGCGTGTCTGTCATTAATCATATCAATCGGTGACAACTAGAAGCAGTATCTAACTTCGAGCATTCGGGGGTAGATGATTACTAAGGGGGTTGGAACACAGCTAATGTCGCTAATAGGGTGGGAAACGGATGGTGAGGGTATGAAACAGGCTGAGTGGGAAATAAATAATTATTTTTATATTATTTTTCGGAGTTAGGTTATCATCAATAAATATTTACCCACAGAAGGAGAGTGTGAAGCAGCCGAAACTTTGAACTTGAGAGATATTTTGTTTGCTTTTTCGTCTGTTACCCTTTTCTATTGGAGATTGGCTATCATCAGGGTAATTTTCAGCATTGGTACCATTCTTTGGAACTGCAAATATACCAGTCACATTTTTGTGTTTTTTTTAACACTTCGAAAGAGTTGCAACTGTCTGAAGACAGTGCAACTATGGCATGGAGTGAGATGGAGAGAGGAAGGTAGGGAAGTACCTGGCTATTCAGATATGTTCATTCATCTCGACTTCAAGCATCGTTTTGATTACGTATGGTGTTCATTTATAAGGGGGATACTGAGATTATCTACAGCTCTAGAACGTGCAGCAAACATGCTGAATTTTCATATTTCGACAGCAAAAGCACGATTGTGTCGGAACCGGACTGCATATTTGCATAAATAAAGTATTGTTTTCAATGTTACAGTGTTTAAAAAAATCACAAAAATAATAGTAAACCACGGTATAAATTAATAAAGCGAAGAACCAACGTTGATCGCAATCTAATCATAACTCAATACTAATTTCGGTTGTATGTGCGTCTTGTATAACTCAGGTTCAATGAACTCAAATATGCAATAATTTTGCATTTATCGACATTTAGTTTCAAACAATTAATTTTACACCAATCATTGAAAGAGTCGATATCCGATTGGAAAAGAAGGCAGTCATCATGATTTTTTATTATTTTTAGAATCTTATTGTCGTCCGAAAAAATCCAAAAGCGTGTATGAGAGAAAATACTAATTATGTCGTTTATAAACAAGTTAAAAAGAAGCGGCGCTAGATGTGCTCCTTGAGGTACGCCGGACGTTACTTCAATAATAGTAGACTCAAAGTTGTTTAATTTACCTTAAGGTTTTAACAAGTTTGTTCTTATTTCAAAAAATATTCCATTCAATAAATAATTCATTAAACGTCTCGTTTAAGCCATTTCGTAATCCCCGTTCAAAATACTATTACAACAAGAAAATAAAGCGTTCACACGCCTTTGGAAATTACTATCGATTATTTGCATAATTTTGTAAACCGCGTATTGGCAGCTCGGCTAACGGCAGATTAAAGGGTAAACGAATTTAAAAATTAATTAGATTATACAAAATTACCTGTCGGTAATACGCTTATCGGCTATCCCCTCACTAGGCTATCGGCAGCCTCCGTAGCGGCAGGTAATATTCAATATTCCAACCCGTAACATGGAAATTAGGTATTGAATTTTATGCAGGTAATATTGATTGTTATCTTTGAATAAACTATAAAGTTTGTACACTAACTCCGATATTTTAACGTAGAGTGCAAGATAATTACACCATATAACTATTTGTGGGTTTTTGGGTAGGGTCAGAATTACCCTAATATTATTCATTTTTGACAATATCTCACGCAAATCTTTTATACTGGGTTTTTACAGACGATATCACTTACGTGAGAACAATCCAGTTATAAAAACTCAGTTAACATACAAATACACATTCAAAGACACATTAAGTCTCGTTTACCTAAATAAAGATTAAAATATAGAACAAATAAAAATTCAAAATTAAAAATAAATATGAAATACAAATATTACCTACAGAAAAGTAAGAGACGCAAGTAATACATAATATAATCAGTGCAACATATTATTTAACAATAGAAGATTTTTTTTTTTCTGAATCCATATAAATTATCGACCAAAATATCTACTTCAGCACACTCAATCTTATTGTACAGTCTACACATTTGGGTCGGAGGGCTAAAATAGGCGATATTATTTTTGACAATATTCAGGTGAAAAATGCTACGGTGTCTTAATAATGGGAATCGGGGACATTTATTTCAATATGGCTAAGACATAATGTGGTATCAAGATGGCCGTAGATAATTGTATGCAAACATATTAGGTCAGTCAATTGCTTTCTTATTTTAAGTGTATCAAACTTAAAATATTCACAACGTGCGTCATACGATCTAAGATGGTCATGTAGTCCACATTTGAAAGATAATAGTCAAAGCATTTTTTTTTTGAACCGATTCTATAATGTTTGCATACTTGCAATAATGTGGATTCCAAATAGTGCTTCCATATTCAAGTTTACTTCTAACTAAGGCATAGTAAAGGGTTAGAATTGATTGAGGATCTCTGAAAGGGTAAGTTATTCTGTGAATAAATCCCATAATTTTAAGTGATCTGGACTTAATGTCATTAATGTGTAAATCAAATATGAATTTAGAATCAAGAGTAATTCCTAGATATTTTATAGAAGACACTTTCTTAAGAATAATCTTATTAATGAAATAGGAAAAAAAATTCATAACCTTATTTCGAGGAAAGTTTAAAATGTAACATTTTTCAACATTTAAGTGCATATCATTGACAGTACACCAGTTATTTAGTGCATCGAGATCCTTTTGAAACATTAGATGATCGGTAACAGACTTAATTTTACGAAAAATTTTAAGATCATCGGCGAAAAAAGCATAATCACAGTTTAATTTCGATCCAAGGTCATTTATGAATATAAGAAAAAGCAGGGGGCCAAGATTTGACCCCTGTGGTACTCCAGAAGTTATAACTACAGGGAATGATTTGTATTCGTTAATAAGCACTAGTTGTGTTCTATTATATAAATATGATTTCATCCAGCGCAATAAGTCTCCATGTATTCCTATTTGTTATAGTTTCTTTAGTAAGATGGAATGGTTAACTTTATCAAAAGCTTTTTGGAAATCTGTATAAATTGCGTCTACTTGTAATCTTTCATTAAAAGAATTACACATATAATTACAAAAGATTTGAGTTGATAGATCTATGAGGAACAAACCCATGTTGCTTAGTGCAGAGAAAAGGCTTAAATGTGAAAAAATATTTTTGTATATCAACGATTCAAAAACCTTGGCAAAACATGACAGTATACTATTTGGTCTGTAGTTTTTTTATCAAAGATTGGTCACCTGATTTGAAAACTGGTACCACATGTGCTTCTTTCCACAAGTCAGGAAAAGTTTCCGTAGTTCAATATGTATTAAAGATAAAGAACAGCGGTAAACATAAAAAATCTGCACAGCAACTGACAAAGAATGGAGGAATTTTATCAGGTCCAGGACTTTTACTCGAGGCTATTTTACTCAAAAAATATTTTATTTCATCTGCACTAATATGTATTAGACCTAGGTTGCTTAAGGTTGGTTGGTTACATAATATAATAAAAAGTGTCTTATTTTTTATTGTAACAATTTGATGTAGTGAAATCCTTACAGGGATCTCCGTGCTGATGATTTCATTTGATTAAAATTTAGTAGTACGGATAATATAAAGTAATAATAAATATATTGGACAGTGTTCTTTTATGAAATATTGGATCATTTTCTTAATTGAATTGACGAGTATTTTTTCAGAAATAATTATCAATATTTTACATGGTGTTTTTTTGTTCAGTTGAGTGGTTTCAGATTCAGTCTATATTTTGTATCAGTACGTTATCTATTTCCGATCTCCCTATGTTTTGTATCCAGCTTTTCATTTGAGATTTAAACGTTAAAATATTGTTGCGAGTTTTGAATGAGAGGGATTTTGCTGTAGAGTTTAGTACCATAGTATAGGAAGCTTTTTTGCCCAAATGTTATATTTGTAGTTGCTTGTTGGACATGTTTTTGATCCTTACGTACGTTTTCTGATATCCGTGCTAGTTGTTATCTCTTATGTTTAGTGTTTATGAATGTAAAGGAGTATTGTTTTAGAATAGAGTTATTTAAGTGCTAGTTCTTACAGGGACTTTCAGAATAATTTTCAGTATGGCTTTTTGGGTTTTAATGAATTTAATTTTAGGATATTGTCATTTGCACTGCCCTATCCGATAATACCGTATTCCAATGGCGATTGGCAAAGAGCCATGCAGATCTTTACTAAGTATTTTTTTACTAAAGACATTCCTGATGCTTCTGAAGACATATTTTAGTTCTTCAATTTTATTATTGAAATAGTTAATATGCATATTATTATTACTAAATTAATACCAACCTGAATTACACAATAATATGTTTGCTTCCAACTCATCAAAAAACTGTTTCGAAATAAATCTCAAATTTAGGTACCTTTTTTAGATTAAAATATTTGTAAACTAGCCTGTCTCTAGTGTGAATAAGAAAAAGGTCCAGTCGCGTAATTGCCATTTAGTCAATGGGGAAAATACGGTGAAATTTTAAAATCTCTATTATCTCTACTATCAAAAATAAAAACGCTATACGCGTCTGCCTATTAGTGCACTTATTTCTTCTAAGCTACGGGTTTTATATAGAGTTTTGTCTATCAATTAGAAAGTTTCTATATATATATATTTACATAGATATTTTACACACATATTATGTTTATAGAATGTAGAGAAAACTCGAGCAACGCCGAGAATACGTCAGCCAGTGTCTTCAAAATGTAAAAAAAATGTTTGAACGCAGATTGTACATTCCTTATGACATTACTCGAGTCAACCGTGCTAACAACCTCGTCAAATTCCGATTGGGTCGGACCGACATTTGCAGTTAAATTGTCGCCGGATATCAGAGAAATTCGTATATGCTTGTGTGTACGTGATTTCTATCAAAAGTAGAAAGAGTGCATTGTCATCGACAACGAGTCTATCTGCCAAGGTTTAGCTAAACCGGTTGTCGGAGTCGGGAAGTGGGCTCATTTCCACAAAATTTGGATTCATTCACGCTCGAAAACAAAAGTGGAAATCAAATACATATATTTAAAAAAAATACTATCAAACACAACTACCATCTCGATAAGATGTACAAAACCAGACATACAAAAAAATTACAGACTGACGGAATAAAAAATTGTCGAGTTAAAACAGGACTTCGCTTCGTTAAGTCAACAATGTATATATGCGAATGAAGTGTGTTCCGTTTAATTCGGTCTGCTTTCGTGTCTGAAAATATCTCCCGAGTAAAAATAAAAGCTTCCGAAGGGAATAGAACTCGCACCTTCTGATGTCCGGTTAAGTGCTCTGGACCACTGAGCTACGTCGGCTTATTTCCAAAACGCAAAATAATTCAATATGTACTAGTAATTATTATATTTTTCACCTGCAAACAATATAATAATTGATTATCCTTTGTGCTATGAATTAAAAAACCTTGTCTTTTAAACATTAGTTTATCATTAAAAAAAATAATAACATTAGCAGTCTTCAACTTGCTCTTAGAACATAACAATACAAATTCAAAATAATAAAATTGTTTAGAATAAAATACAAGATTATTTCTTGTTCCAACCTTTTGAATTTAAAATCATTTTTTCTCTTGGTTTTTTCGGAGCAGCTTGTATATTATGCATATCTTTGAATATATTTTTATGAAAGTCCGATTAGTATTCAGCGCAGGCCCTTTGTTTCCGCCTTTTGCCCTTTTCTGCCTTTTTGTACATTCTTTATTTGGTTTTCTGGCGGCCAAAACGGGATGCTCAATTTGAAAAGTTTATTACGCGTCAAATCAACGGACCACCACTGATTTATGACGCCTCGCAAAGTTTCTTCAGGTTTCTCTTGTAATTTTTTCATCTCTCAAGTATACCCAATGGCCCGATAAAAAATCTCGCCGGTTTTTGAGACTTTATAAATTGAGTTAGTGCAGAGTTCAAATTTTAACGACTTGATTTTGAAGTTAAATAAAATGGTGTTTTCTCATGCATATTAACCCTTCTGGCATATTGACCGTTATGTTTTTTTAAGATGTCAGAAAGTCTGAGAATTATTGTGCGCTTCCGTTTATCAATAAAATCCAAATAAATGGAAAATATCTGAACGTATCCGAAAACTAAAATCTGCCTTCCAAAGGTGAGAAAATATTCTTTCAAATTTTACTATTAAAAATAGGCAAAAGTTTTAAAAATGGTTCACTTTACATTTTTTCATCTAAGCACTAAAGATAAAATACACATTTTTCTAGACAAAAATATTATAAATATTACAGCAACCTATCTTTTTGTCGGTTTATATAAATATAGTTTATTTAATTTTTTCTCAAAATGTGGAAATGGTTTTATAGAGATGTGTATTTTAATTATTTTTGTGGTTAACTTTTATATTAGAATATAAAGTGTTTTTTTTCTTTCTTACACCGTTTAGTTCATATTTCTAACTTTGACGGTAAGGGAGATACAACGATTTCTATGATACCATAATATGATCTCTTCCGAAAAGCGAACAATTTTTTTAAGGTTAATAGTTCTTTAAGCCGAACAAATTAGCCTGAGGAGTTAATTTACTTTAAAAGTATTTTTATTAAATTATTCCGTTTCTCTTGTGTTTGTTAAAATTGTCAAATACACATTCAATGTTGTATATATATTTCTTATCACAGGTAACTTTTGGGGTGCTGAGAAGAGGGTATTTTTTGAGTGGATTAAGGGTGATTTGTAAAATCGTCTCGTTCTCCTGCGGAAAATTTCAGCCGTTTGCGATTATTTGGTTTAGCTCCGACTTAGCAAAAGTGACGAAAATATTATTGCAATAGTTTTTCCGATCATGTTCCATGGGAGTATCGGTAGAGAAAATCTAACATTCCCACCTAATGTCGACGTTACAAAGATAAAATTTCGTTCGTTACATACGATACCCTGTGTCTAGGGAGCAAGACTAGTCGTGACTGCCAAATGTGGAAGCTTCACATAATATCTTTTTCTTGAGAGGCTAACTGCAGATCACGTGAGAATAACAAGGAAGACAAGTTTTGGATAAATCCGAATTTAATGTTTCAAACTGTATTTGGTCACTGATATTCATTGTTAATGCTTTTTTCTTCCATCGTCAATATTCTTAAATACTACTCTTAACAAACTAATCTATTTCTTTCTTCTCTCTTCTTTTTCCCTGTAGCTTTATACCTCCGCTCTGACTTCTAAAAAGCCCCATATCTGAACTGGACATATATGGCTACACGCAGCATATCAATTGAACGCTTGTTAGAAAGATTCCTTCTGTTGAAGGAAACTAGATTAACTATATCATCTTCAGTCGTAATCAGACACGATTGGGTTTAATTACTCATTAGATCATTTCAACAATACGTTACTCTAATTGACAATCGATACCAAACCTTTTTTAATCCCACCGGTTTCTTTATCGGGTTTCAAACCTACACTTTTTCTGTTTCCTTCGAATAGCCAAATTGTAAAAAAAATACTTATTAACTAATTTGCTGGCAACATCTAGTTAGTTTTTTGTAACCTGTAATGTTTTAACATTATTTTCACGATGAAAATATCAATATAAAAATCAACGGTAAAAAGTTTTTTTTAATCTATTTTCAAATTTTTACCTGGTTCCGTCATTTCTTATGCCGGCTCTTAGCCATTTTCAAAGATTTTTTTTTAGTTTGCCTGAAGATTGAACCTTCTTCCACGGGGACTGGGGTCAACCATGCTAATAACTGCGCCAAATCGCGATTGGGTAGGACCAACATTTATTTCGTATATTCACTGCTGTGTGTAATTTATAACCAGGGTCAATTTGGGTAACACTAGTAATTGCATTCAGAACAGATGAATGGTTTCTTTCGTGACATCACAAGTCTGAGATTCTTTCCAGGGTATTTGGGAGAACATTTATAATTGTATACTTAGAATTTCCACATTTATAAATCAGTATAAGACATATGAATCCTATAGTTTTATATTTTTAGAATTTCTTAGGTGATAGAAATTACACATTACTAGACCAGAATATATGCCGTATGACATATGAATTTCCAATTTTAAAATTTCGAATATTTATCTATTAAATGGCTATTAATTATTATACAGTAATCGAAATAAAACCGCTCAAAATATTCGCAAATTTAAATTTAAATAATAACAACAATGAAGATCAAGTATTTGGAACAAAAATAACCATTTTTAAACTTGAAATAAAAACTGACTTTAGATCCTTATCTCTCTTAAGTATAAAATAGCCTTTTGGAAGATAAAAAAATAAAATTTAACATAATATTATCAATGCTATTATTTTTTTTTCTATCTAAGTACTAAAAAAAAGAAAATTAAAAAAATTTAATCTAGTCGTTTCTTTAATTATTTTTCAACCAAAATATTATTTTATATATATCACAAGGACAAATAACAATATTTGGTTTTGATAGACAATGATGCTGAGGCATTTTTTAATATAAATGTTTCTTTATTTTAATTTAACATATACCCCAAACAGGAGGTCTTGAGGAAAATTATTTCCCTCAGGGCCTGTGTCATCTTTTGGGATGCTGTTTGAAGGGTATTTTTTAAGAAAAGGAAGGAGAAGGAGTTCTGGGAAGGTAATAGGTATGAGGATTGGGTTGGAATCTAGAAAGCAGTGTGTCCAGGAGTGACGGATATAATAGGAATGTATCCCTCCCTCTGCGGCACAAGGCGATGGGTCGAGAGACCAGTTGGAGAGGTCAAAAGGTCTCGCCAAACTGCCTCTCCTGATATGGCACTCCACACAGCTGGTGGGCAGGCGCATCGTGAATACATCTCACCTCACCCCATGAACCCGGACATCCCTGCTAAATCGGCAGTATCCAAACCAGCCTTCCAAATTTAGCTTCATAAATCCTACAAAAATAAGTGTTTTTTTCATTGGTTGGTATGTAATCTGTTGGTAAATAATTCACTATTTTGTGAATTGTCCGATATTGCGATTCAGAAGCATTTACATTACATTTTTTACAGTGAAAATTAGAAATCGAACAGTGCAACGTTATTATTGCGGTGCGATTGGTTCAATGTGAACAGGTGTTATTGTTGTGTTGTTGAGATGTGGAGCTCAGAACCGATGGGGTGAAGTGAAGGGAGATTAGAAATCTACCTTATCGACACGAAATGTCGGCAAATCGAATTCGTGTTCCTGAGTGGAAAATCAATCATACAGGTGGCGTGAACAAAATATGATTTAAAACCAACAAAAACGAATTTAGTAAAAATTGTTTCTCGACGTTTCTTACTTCACAAATTTTCTTCGTTTTGTACATTATTACGACATCGTCGTTGTTTAAATGTTACATTATGAAAACAAGTTACTAATTTAATACTATCTATTTGAATTTTGATTGTGTTTTCATGATTGAATGACGTATGAAAAGAGTGGAATCTTGGAAGTTTATTCCACATTCGCACACATCGTTCACATGTAAAAAATATTGTAAGCTTTAATAGAAATATAACCTTACTTTGGTTAACTCCCCTTAACCTCGTGGGAAATTTTGGGAGATATTCTTAACGGACAACGAGTCTTTTTCGGAGATATTATATATTCCTAAACCAGCCTGACAAGATCTCATAAAAGTTATGCTATCTATTTCCCATTACAAAAAACTCAAGTTACTCTTAATTAACAGCATGAAACGTATCGATGGTCTCTTGCACACATGTATTAAGTGCAATTTGAAAATTCAATTCTTGTAACTAAATACTTCTGGTTAATTATAAGATGTAAAACAACAAAATTAATGTGAACATCTGATTTATATTCATTCTAGAGACAATATAAACAAACATTAATAATATAGGCCATCGATATATAATCTAAATAGTGTTAGAAAAAGAAAATTCCGCGCTTTCAAAATTTAAATAATTCTTTGAAACAAACGCTTTTGAAAAATATCTGTATCAAGGTTTTTCTTTAAAACCAAAGAAAAACCGAAGTGACATAAAACCTTTGTCTTATTATTTTTTTTTTGTTTCGTATAAAGTATTGATTACAGTTAACACCGTAAAATCCATCGGTAAGCTACTTCAAAAACTTTAAGTCTGCTTTCAAAAATTTTAGTTCTTAATTGAATTTGTCGATTTGTGATACTAAAATCTGAAAGAGATTTTCATCTTTCAAGAATGATAACAATATAATAAAAGGTTTTAAAACTTCAATTCAATTATTATACTTTATTTTGGAATTCGTTCAAAAACATTTAACTTATCTGGAATCAAATGTAATGCAAAATATTTTCCGTGGAATCTGTATTCTGACAATTTTCCTAGAGAAGTAAACGTTGCAAAATGTCAGCGGCTTTAGGGGTTAAAAATAATTAATAACAAACAGGGGGATAAATAATTATTCTTAAAAACAAATACACTGTAAGACAAACTTTCAAAATTGGCACAACATTTGCATATGTTCTAATTTTACACGTTTGACGAATTGGAATAACTCCCTCACAAATTGACTTAGTTTCTGCAAATACATAACAAGTTGAGTAAGATATCGGTTTGAAGTTTGCAGTTGACATGACTGAAGGGGAAATGTTTCTTATAAAAGCTAATTTTCCTTGAAATTAATTTCTGGAAAGTTGGTTTCATATAATATTATATATATCCCATCTTTCGCATACATTCTAGGGGTAATTGCCAACATCTTCGCATACTAATTACAGTTCTGAAGTCAAACCATAAGTCACGGTTAAATCTGACATTTTCTGTATTTCTAATTCGTACTGAAGTGTCTTGATGTATCATTGTCTTATTATTTTTGCTTTTAAAACTCAACTCGTTAGGATACTCTGTTCGATGAGTTCGTAGTGGAATAATTAATGACTTTTGTTTCTCATTGCGCCGCGTGAGCCATATATTTCATTTGGTGCTGATAGGTATAATCAAGCTGTTATTAGCGCTACAATAAACAGCCCAGAACAACAACTCTGGAACTATGTGTGTGTGTATACATTTAAATATTTATTTTTTGCTTCTTACTGTACATTAATGATATTTTTTTTACATTAAAATCAACCTTTCTAGGACTAATAGCCTGTATTGAGATGAACAATTTGCACATCTGTGTGAAGTAACAGTAATCACAACAACAAAAGTGTGATATAATGAGTAGCCAGATGAGTACTTCGGGGGTTCATTGTTACAATATTTAGTCATAATTCAATATATATAAGTCTTAGATGTAAGTCACTTTGAGTACGAGGTTTGAGCAAAACGAGGTTTTGGTTAGAGTTTTCGACTTGCAAAACCTACTTCGAAATTAACATCATTCTCTTTGTATTTAGCAAAAATATTAATGCATAAATATATATATTTAATTTACTACAAGCACTTTTTCAAGAGAGCCTCGATGACTCAATTTACACTCAAAAAATTTCTTAAAAAGTCAGATATTTTAAAAAATTCGAATTGTTTTTAATTGCTCTAGTTTTCACGATTCATATCATTTTCTCATCTCCTTACCTGTGACTATACTATATCTCTGTGACTTTTTTTTTGCATAACTTCAAAACTATATAACTAACTAACCATCACACAATTTCTTTGCAGGGGTAGGCAAAACGATAAATTTGCTGGCTACATAATTAGCGGACTCGTATTGTTTCATAAAACATTTAAACATTGTCTCAGGCAAAGACTGTATATATTTGTAGTGAGGTGATTTTGCAAAAAAAAACGTTGTAGAAATCGTCCAAATATTTTTATTATTAAAGACATTTAGAGTTCATCGAAAGCGTTTTGTAAAAAACAATGCAACTGGGGAAAAAAGACAATTATCATCGCTATTCTGTTATATTAAGTATTACTATCGTGTAACAATTAACTAATCAGTGTAACCATGTGCAAAACTAAATAGTTCGAGATGAAGAAAGCGGTCATATTTGGAAACTTCACAGATGATTATTTAGAAAGGAGTTTGATCAATGGAAGGTAATTGTACCTTTGCTACGCGAACACTTGCAAATGCCGATTTATTTTGACGGTTAATACGATTCTTGACTTCAATTTCCAAGGTTGCAGGTTCGAGAGGATGGGTATATAAATTTATTTTAATTATTTACGTTTCAAGACGGGGGCTATTTTAATGGATCACTAAAGATTCTTTTTCCAATGTGTTTAATTTTTCTAATGTGAAATTGTCGTGTTAATTTTTCCAATGTAAAATCGTCGTTTTAATTTTTCTAATGTGAAATCGTCGAGTTAATTTTTCCAATGTGAAATCAACGTGTTAATTTTTCCAAGGTGAAATCGTGGAGTTAATTTAAAGCTTTTTTATTCTTATTTTTTTTTATTTTGGAACCTACCTGCCTCAAGAGTGTTTGAAAAAAGAATAGTCATTGAGATAGAGACGCATCTTTGAAAAAATTTTGTCTTCAATATGTATTTTTTTTTAGTTCATAACTAAGTTTGTTGGTATTTAATAACCTATTTACAATATATCTGGTTTTGATTTATAAAATTACAGAAAATTGAAAACACCGTTTTTGGGGGCTAGATCTACAACGGTGTATAACATAGGTAGCATATTATAGTAAATTAAAAAGGAAAGAGCTGTTAAGTAGTCGTGTTGAGTGATCAGATCTGAAAAATTGAGTAGCCAGGTACTTCCCAATGTTTCTCCATCTCCTCCCCTCCCCACTTCCTGCCCGTTACTTTTATTTCATACTTACCCAAGTCCCAAGACTCGTGCAGTAATGACTTTTTTTCTATTATTGAAATCAAACACAGCAGAGATCTCACAATAGAGTACCTTCTACTGGCCACTCGTTTACAAATAGGAAAGCAAGATGATTGACAGCAGTCTCCAACACCGCGACGCACAGTAGTTCCAAATCCCGATCTAGCTAGACAAAAATATTTTTTCATGGCATTTGATGAAAAAGGGTCACAATGTAATAAAAAAATAAACATTAATTTTAGCCATTGTTACAGAAATTAATTACTAATAAAATGCGTATATTACAGTTATTTGATTAAGTCATAACGAAGTACTTGTTTTGAGTTATTAGTTAAAAATATTTTTTTAACATAATATAAGAACAAAACCGAATGATATTTTTTGTTTATGATCTACTGGCCGAGTCGCTATCGTCACTATTATTGAATGCTAATGTTCCAACATTGGCTTTGTTAACAGACTTCTGTATTTTCTTTGCTGGAATTTCTGGGATCGATAATAATTTTAAGACACCATTAGTTAAGATATCGGAATGTTTTGTTGATATTTTGGCAGCATCCCGTTTTTCCTGTGACCTCATGCTGATTTGAGTAGCATGAGAGAGTTCTTGTGGACTTCGAGAGATCAGAAGACATTAAATTTTTCTTGTTTTGCTTTTTGACGAGCATAAACCAAATTATGTTTCTAGTCTACCACGTAGTCCCTTGTCACGCGTCACTACAGGAAGAATAAAAACTGTGTTAAGCCATTTTGCGTGTTTAAACTTCAATTTCAAAGTACTTTTTCCGACTTCAAACCATTTTCTATGAAATATTAATAGAAACGAAGCGATGTTTTTCTTAAGTAAACTATCCTCGAGACTTTTAAAACTTTTCTTCTTCAATAAATATTTTATATGTTCATAAATACACTGCCGTATTGCAGCACAAATCAACTTTGACGTGCCCTTTACTTCTAGATTCTCCAAAATATCCAAACGATAGATTGTAGGTACAGGCTCTGTAAAAGACAAAAGAGCAAGTTTGAGCAAACAAATTTTATAAGATATTATACATAAATAATGGCTTAATATGAAACTAGTTTTTTTTTGGTGGTACAAATCGGTACACGATTTTGAAAGTTTAATCAAACTTTGGCAAATAATTCTAAATATTGAAACTTTTTTCACGATTTTTAATTAATAATGAAAGTAATGTTGAATACGCAAATTATAAAATAATTAAAATTATTTGAAAGAATCACAAATACACTTTAATTTCCATCTTTGAGTAATTTCTTTCCGATTTCAAATAACAACACTAACGATCAAACAACGTGCACACCCGAAAGCGACTGACCGCTGGGCGAATGATTGGCACATCCAAAGTGTCGTGTTTACAACGTTGCCACGTATCGCGCGCACTGTTTTAAATATTTTATCGGTGTGAACATAATACTATGGACATTTTTCAATGTTATGAGAATATTTTTGTACATAAATAAAAACATCGTTGAAATCTTTTTGTCTAGCTAGTTTCCTCTAAGGGGAACATAGTGCGACGGCTCGAACTAGCCGGAACCGATTTATTCAGTTCCTGTCTCCGAGGTTAACACGGCGCGCGAGGTACTCTCATGTTCGCTCGCCACCTTCTAGTTTAAATATCAATATTCAATTATGAATGTAAATTAATTGTAAATATACCTGTAAATAACTTTGATAGCGTTCTTTATTCGATCCACAACAACACACATACAATAAATAAATAAAAAATTTCTTACATTATCATACTTTTTAATCATAGATCGATTGGTTTGACTCAGTTCCCAAAATTAATCGACACCAAATACAAACGAAAAAAAGTCTTTTTTGTCTCCGAACAATGCCACCCTCACCGGTGTCATTATTTCAGGTTCATTTTCGGAGACTTTTAATGCCTCCCCATGGCCCGAATGTCAAAATGCGCAAAGCCTTTGAAACGGGCAAATGGGGAATGATACGGTGATACGGATGGGGAATTGATACGGAGACATGGCATTAATCTCCCTGAACAAAAGATATCTGACGAACGGGGCAGGGGTGCTTTGTAGGGTTGTAATAATGTAATCTTTGAAGATTTGTGAAAATTTTTTGCTGTGAAAACGTTTTTGTAGGTCGTTATCGTTGATAATTACAAAATTTTCAGTGCGGAAGGCGGGATTGTGTACCGCCGCACCGAGGACAATTTATTAGATAACCAACACCCTGCCATAGGTCACTCCAAGTGGTCAACACACCTTTAAAATGTGATATAAAGTCATTAGAAACGATGAAAAAAAAAATAAACCTAATCTAACCTAATCTACTTAACCCAGTTAATAAAGCTTTTATTTCATCACTTTACATGACTTTATATAACTTTTTAAAGATGTGATGAATTATCATTTTGATGATTTATCCGGTCACCGTTTTAGCAGGAGTGCCAGGGTTCATCAGGTGAGGTGTTTTCAGGATGCGCCTGCCGATCGGGAGAGTCTGGTTCAGGGGGACCTTTTGACCTCTTCAACTGGTCTCTCGGACCATTGCCTTCCGCCACAGTAGGAGGGATATATTTATATGTCCGTCACACACTGATCCCTAGATGCCAACCCAACCTTCAAATCTTTTACCTTCCCATAACTTCCTCTCCTCCCTTTCCTACTAAAACCCTCCCCACAACATCCCATTTGTTTCTTTCTCAGGGCCTCCTGTGAGGGATGATGTGAAAAAAATTAAGCGTAACAGTTGAAATTCCTAGTAGTTTCAATTTATAACTTTTATGTTTTCGAGACTAACAGTTGTAAATTATAACATATACTGAAAGAAAAACGAAAATAATATGCTTCATTTTTTCTATTTCGCTTATTATCTTTCTGTTAGTATATTTTAAACCTGGTGAATCTACGTCACATTTACTGGACAATAATTTATAGAATACCTACTACAATAGCGAAGAATTGCGGGGCGTCCACTAGTATTTTATAAAAATGAATCCGTGAAAAAGAGTTAAGTGTTCATATTTATTATTCTTCCTAAAACATTTTGCACCAGCTCGTGTTTGAACCAACGAGCACCTTTGAACTGTCCATCATCATGGTTCATTAAGGTTATTTATTTAACTTAGTAAGAATATGGAAATACTGCTCCAGATTCAAAAATCAACCAAAATAAAGTCATTAAATTCTTTTATGATAATAACGGTGATGACATTGATTATTTATTGCCTCTCGTTTGAACTGCTAAAGCGATGCTGCGGTTGCACCAACATTTGTTTTTGTTGCCACTTGTAGAGGTTGTTTATATTTAATTTCTATTGAGATTTCACATCCTCTCAGAAATACAAATATTTAGATAATATGAGAGGCAATCGACTTGCAATAACTAACCACGAAGCATCAACAATCATCATCTAAAATAAATTATTATCCCATAAACTTAAAACATTCTAACTATACGAATATTACTTACTCCACTGGAGCGATTGGTGTCATAAATATAAATTTACCATATTATTTAATTAATGGCATTACTCAAAATATTAATAAGAAAATATATTAAACTGCTTACTAAGGCTTAAAGTCAATGGATCCACCTAGATTTCGCCGTTAATCCCATATTTTTAGGTTCTATAAATATGGAACATTATGGCAAGCGTTCTATCAAAAACAAATTTGCGAAAAAATCACTTCAGTGGTTAAAATTATACAAATGTATTTAGATATTTTTATTATTATTAAAAGTACTTATTTCGGCTGTATGTCTAAAACTCTTATTTGGACATTCACAGTACATTGTACTACAATTTAAATGGTTCTAAATTATGTTGTTCATAGTTAACATACCTATCACATATGTCCTTTAAATGTTTCGTTTATTTCGTAGGTGTAAGTAATGATAACAAAGAATACTCAATAGGAAAAACGGGTGTGGAGAGTGGAACATTATTTGTTTTTTTTTTTAAATTAAAAGCTCACGAATTTTAAATGAGTATTAATAAAAGTTTTTGAGAATTAAGTGCAAATAGTTTTTATAATGATTTAAAGCGCCGAAAAATAGTTTTATACATTAGAAAAGAACCATGAAAAAAATATATTTTGCGATTGTGCGAGTAATTTTTTAGTTATTTGCTACATATATATTTAATTGGATTATATATAAAAAGCGCAGTATGCCTGGCACGCCTCATTGGAACATTTAAACCAATGACAGATAAGAATTCGGGACTATCTATTTTATTACTTAGCAATTTATATCCAAACAATAGATCTGATAATTTACGTCGCTTTTGTAAAAATTACATATTATTTGTAGTTTTATTGTTTTTCTTGAGTAAATGGTTCAAAAATTTATTCTGTATGCTATCTATTAAATCTATGTACCTATACCTTGTATTAACGATTCCATATTGTGAAAGCATATTCCAGTAGACTTCTGACCAAAGAAGAGAACAATATTTTTAGAGAACGTTTGAAAACCTACTTTGGAGAAGCAGTAGACTTAAAATTAGTTTGAAATAAAATTTGAAAATTAAAATTAAAAATTGTGGACAGAATAGCATTCTCTGGTCAGTTTTGTATAGATTTTGCTCTGCAGGTGAGTGATAATGAAATACTGTCATCTATGCATTAGGCAGCTGGATTCATCCGAATTATATTGTTTGACAAGAGAGGGCACCACTAGTCCTGATGGTCATCTTCTGATTTTAAATATTTTTGTCACAAGAAAAGTGACAGTACTTTTAGAATCACAATGTGTTAATTCAATTTTATTCTAAATTCTACTCTCTTGAGAGCTTGTCGTGACAGATTATTTCATGGTGCGAATGCAAGTTTTATTGTGCTGATTGCCGTCCGCTGCCGAATTTGGAGACTAACCTTGAGAATAAGGAATTGCTGCCAAACTCAATGCGAGTTATATATTCGGTGAGTTCTCTGTTTTTTGTATTTGGTGGCTGGATGATAAGTTGTTACGTTTCCTGCAGAGTGAATTTTGTAATTAACCCATTTTTAAAGGGAATTAATTATTCCCTGATGGTCTGTGTGGCTTACAAGCCAGATCATTTTTTTTTCATCACCATACTTATTCTTAATATCTTATAATTTGTTCGATGTGCTTATCAGAAATTAATTTTACATCTTTACATGTAGGCATAGATTACAGAAGTTTATTTTTCAACTTATTTTTATTTCTAGTAAACGTAATCGAGTGACACTTATCTATATATTTTTAAGGAAAATACGTTTGATACACAGTTTGATCAGAATCAGCATAAATGTTCAGAATCGCTTATCACGGACTAATACAATGTACATTGTATATTTGCAGCATATGTGCGCGAAATGTACAGTAATAAGCTACTAAGTCAAATGAGATTCTGCTAGGCAATGTTAAGTTAACAACATGTGACTGCTATTCCGCCTTTCCAATCTATTCTAAAATAACAAACGTATACTGTTAATTCGTTTTCGTGATAATAAATTCACGTGACAGAAAATTAAGAAGCGTAAGTATATGATATATTTATAATTATAAATTTCAATAAAATGGAATTAGATTTCTACATAGAAATACACACACACACAAAAATCGATATTTACGTTGACCGGATAACTCATCAAAACGACAAATCAACACACCTATAAAAAGTGCTATAAAGTTATAAAAAGTGATGAAAAGTGATGAATGAAAAATTAGGTTAAATAGGTAGCAGTAAATAGGTAGTTAATAGTAGGTATAGCGCTTGTGTTGCACAGTGTATTGAATTTTAATTTTGAGGAGTTATCATGGAACCGTTATTTACACACTCTAATAACTCCATAATAACAAATATGAAGGAAAAAAGTATCTTTTCTCTTCTCCTTCAACTAAACGTTGTTTGACTTAAAAGCGACCTTTTCCAGATGACCGATTCACTTCATATCTTGTTGCCCATTGTCCTTAATTGTTTGAGCATCGTCCTTAGCAGTATTTTAATTGGTCACTGATTTGTAACTGCTATCCCTTTTCATATCGCTAATAGATGCTGCAGAGTGGACTTGAAATACAAGAGAATATTAAGAATTTCTTCGGTGTTCATCGAAGCGAATTTTGTATAAAATAGTCAATAATATTATTATAATTTAAAGGAGAATTGGTTAGCTATTTTGATTTCACCTTGAATAATTCTTCTCAGTGGGGGTTTGAAAAAAACACTTTCTGTATTTTTTCTCTTACTTTTCTAAAAAAATTCTTTTTGGCTTTCAATAAAATCCAAATAAATGGAATATTTCTGAACGTATCCAATAAAACTAAAAACTGTTTTTATAAAAAAATATATTAAAATTATGAATAAATATATAAATATATAACATAAAAAAATATATTAAAATGGTTCACCTTACTTTATTGTAACTAAATTTAGAAATAACAAAAAAATATATAAAACCTACGCATTTTATTAGACATATTTATTACAAACGTTATCATAACCCAACTTTTTTGACGTTTCACATAAAAATAATTACTAAAAAATAAATTTCATAATTTTTTTTCCAAATTGCCTTCGGAACCTTCGGTTTCCTAAAGTTACACATTTTAATTCATCTTTGGTTAACTTGTAGATTTGAATATAAAGCGTGGTATTTTCGCTTTCCTATACTGTTTAGGTCATATTTTTAACCATGAGAGTAAGAGAGACGTTTTCTAAGAGATAATATTTGTGAGTTATTTCCGAAAACGAATAAATTAGCATGGTGGCTTAAGTTGATAAAATCTTTGTCCGATACAAACTCATTTTGCACGTTCAATTCAGAGTTTGGATTTTGTCAAATAACAGATGATACTAAAATGCAAACATATGAATTGCTTTTCAAAAGTTATATTACAATTTTGATCTCTAATACTCAATAAAAACCACGTTCAATTTAAAACCCAATGAAATCATCGTTGGAACTGTCTACCTACCACTTTCATATTTCCGAATCATTTCAGTTCCATAAAAGCTATCACATTTGAACTGAACTAGATTCAATTTACAATATCGTTGCTTCCCCACTTTATGCAAATTGTAATATCCTTCTTAGAAGAGTATCAGATTATTGACATGGCAATTTACTATATGTTCATACTGCTGGTTTTTCGAAATCGAGATATTAAATTGTTTAAGATGAGTGAGAATATTTATTGGAAATGCATATTATTAACTGTTGTTTTTATAGATGTGGTCGTGGATTGTAGAGATGAAGAATGGACAAGTGTTTAAGAATGGACAATCCCGAAAATATTATCAGAAGGCGAACACGGTAAGAAAGTGTGTAAGATATCACGTCTATAGCAGTCGGAATGTTCATCGGTTCGCCGTGCCAGTTGCTGGGGGCTACGTGTCGTTTCGGTGTTGCAAGCTAGTAGACCTTGCCAGAAACTAAAAATTTAATACGCGAGCAGTTCCTGGCGTTCCTGCAATATAAATACAAACAGTTGCATTTCACACGTCTCTTTGTATTTATATTATATTAAAAATATGATAAACTTTAATAAAAATGATGAACAACGTAGTTTCATCTCATTCATGAGTGATAGTTTTTTTTTAAATTTATATTTATACTATTCAAGGTGATGTTGGATCTATAAGAACAATAATATTAAAAAATATTATGACACAGTAATAAAGAGATAATATATTTGTGTTGGACATAACCGGCCTCACTATAGTAACCTGTATTGAAGCAGAAATTCGACCAAATTAATAAAATTATAAAATTACTTTAATTGATTTAAACTTTTATTTGTCTTATTTTTCGTTTGGAGCAGGATGATGAATTTATGAGGGAAATATGTTTATGAGATATGGGAAGGCAGATCGAGATATTGATAGAAGGGTAAATGTAGGAAATTCCATTAATGGAGAACTGAACACGATTGGCGCTAACAAAAATTGTTCAAAGAAGGAGGACTGTCCGAAACTAGCAGTCTTTAATGGATTGCTGGTACCAACCCTGATGTATGATAGTGAGGCGTGAAACAGACAAAGAAAGAATGAAAGTAGACTGAATGCTGTAGAAATGAGATCCCTGAAGCGTATCTGTGGTAAAACCATGTAAGATCGTGTGAGAAATGTGAAAATTCGCAAAGAATGCAATGCTGATATAATTGTAATGAGTAAGATTAAGAAAGGGACGATTAGATCTTTTTTATTTTTTTTATTTTTTTTTATTTTTTTTTTATTTAACAATTTTTTTTATATTAGATAATGTGTCCTTACTGGGGTACCCCGTTCTAAGGACACATTGTACATGGTTATGTGTTTGAAATAGTATAAGTACATATGTTAAAATACTATACAGGGTGTATCGGCACGTACCCGACAAACTTCAACCAGCCATTCCTCAGCACATTTGGAGTAAGAAACCTTATGTGCACTTTGCTGTCCGGTACCGTTTATTTTTAATAAAAAATGTATTATTCATATTTTCACCACATGTCACCACTGTTTTATCCTTTGTCAATGTTTGAAAACCCATCTGGCAATATTTTATTCGAATTCCGTTGAATAATGTACGTGAATGTTTGGGAATGTAGAGTAAACGAAGAAAGGAGAATAAAAGTCGGGACGCCTGAGGAAGAAATGACACAATCAAGTGAACCGAATACTTTAGACGGGCTGTTTTAAGAGTCGGTAATACAGAACACTATACGTGGGACAAGGTATGACTGTGAATGAAGCAAAAGTGTGTGCCAAGACCTAGCAGTAACTTGAACTTAACTGCTAAACGGTGAAGCCAAGCGCTTACATATTTCTGATCTGAGCTCCGTTGTAACAGAAAGATAATTTTACAACATGATTGGTTTGCGTTTCTTTTCATTTCGGCAGAACAAAATTGAAAACATTAAAATACCTTTTCGAGTTGTTTATTTTTGAGGTAATTGGTACTTCAGTGAAAGCTTTAATAACCTTTTTTAAAAGTTCTTTTATAAATTTGCTTTAGGCTTCAAATTCTATTTTTTTAACCTTAAATAAATACGAGATAAGGAAAAAGAATACATAATGCTAAATAACCAAACTAATAATTATTATTTAACGGTCTTGAATTTTTCAAACAATTTCTCTCAAAGGGTTTCTTTTAAAAATAATCGAAATCGTTCGTTACAATTAAACCCCCGGACGAAAAGTCACTTTATTCCACTGAACACATATTGTCAAGAAGTGTGATATAATGCGTAAAGCTATTTGAAAGAAAAGTGACCACACCAGGTCACGTAAAATCTTCCAACTTCTGGACGTTTTAAAGAGCAACGAAATTGGCTTTGGTTTTTTTTTTCAATGAAACCCACAAAGGTTCCAACTGTTCCCGACCGTCTGGAGCCAGTGAGACTATGGCATCCCCATTTCAAAGATGTTGTCAGGCTGAAGGTAAAACCAAGGAGAAGGATATGGCAAGGAGGAAGGTGGGGAAGTACCTGGCTATTCAGATACGGTCACCAAATACGGCCAAAGTCATTTGTTTTATATGAAAAATTTGTGAAATAAAAAAAATTAATCAAACAAAATTTTCTTGCGCACGCCGGGAATTGAACCCGCGACCTCTCGCTTGCTCGCTTGCTATTCGAGAGCCTTATCCGTGATAGAGTAATAATTTATATATAAGAAAATGACGGAATAATTATCTCCATACGTGTGATAGTTCAAGCAACAATAATGGCTCTAGTGTAGATGGTTCTTAGAGACTATTGAACTTATCCGACAGATGTCAGTAGTATATAGGTTTGCCCCTCAACTATCACATTTAATATTCAGAATATTTTGAGAGCATAATAAAGGTGAAGTTGGCCTCCAGGCCGTCCTACACACTCATTGCTGATTGTGTTATAAAGTTTTATTATTATCAAGATCCATTCACAATAGTCAGCACAAAATTTAGCTTCCTTAATGCATACGGACACTCCCCCAACACTGTTCTATCAGTTTATCTTCCCAGTGATTTTTTCCGTTTTTTTTTCCTTAGAGTTCCAGCTTAACTCGATTCAATTTGCGGTCTAAAATAAAGACGTAAAAAGGCTTTTAAAATATTTTAACGGTGGACCCACGACCGAAGATCGTGACGATAAAGTTGTCTGTCTGCCCGAAAAAATATGAAATCTTAGTAAAGTTATTTATGGGAATTTTATGATTTTATTCGGTTTTAACTGATTTTTTATAGCTTTCTATCAAAGGATTCAAACAGAAAACAGTGCTAAAATTCAGTTTTCCTGGAAATAAGTTTTTTCTTATGCGATTGTACAAAACAAACGATTGACCAGGCATTATTAGTTGAAATGTAATGATTACGGGCAATGTTATATTTGTATTACAGTTTAAAATGAAGGAACATTCTCCCCGCTAACGAATAACCTGAAAATATTTGGATTTCACCTACTGAAACCAAAATAATGGAAATTTTCGCTTGATGAAGGATGTCATATTTAATTATTGAATTAAATATAAATTGAAGACAATATTCGCTAATATTGTCTTCAATAATTAAATATTACAATTTTCGGTTTTACTCATTAAGTTATTCCAAAAAATATTCATCCTAGACTTTCAGAAAAAGTCAATAGATGTCGCACATTAAAATGAAAATAAGATATGTTTATCTAAATACACTGTCTAGATTGCATTTAGTTCGGGTAGAATCTTGTGATCGTACATAAAGATAGCTGCCAATAAAAATGTGCGGTGAGAAAAATGAAGACAATGTTGGTAGTTCTTATTCGAACTATGCTACAGTTAAACATGACCGAAGGAGATAGGGTCACATTAGCTCAGTTGGAGAGCTGTGCTCCGGCAAGGGAAGAGGTGTGACCGTATCTGTTTCAATATCTAGGCCGAGGTTTTAACATTTGGCGCCAGGTTGGGAATCCGACCCTTTGGTTATTCGACCATTTGTCCGATCGATGAACGAATAATGGAGTGTAAAGAGAAGTCGGGGGTGCCAGAAGGTCAGAAGTCAGAGTGACGGCAATGAATGTAGAAAGGGATGTATACCAAGACAGAGTTGTTTGGCGGTCCGTCCTTTCTGTTTACCCCTGCGGGAACCACCATGTTGGTCAGATAGTTATAACCTTTTCATACTTAATTTTAGAAAAATATCTACAAACTGAAAAACCGGCTAAAAATAAAAACAAATTTTTCTAAATTTTAAGTCGCCTGAACTCTCCAGGTGTTATTTTTTACTACTTTACACAAACATAAAGTGTTCAACAGCTAAGCTGTAGAATGATTTGCAGCCAGTGTGTTTCCTCTCACCTACAACCTACATCATGGATCTCCTCAAGACTTTAGATCACTCCTCATTTTCCTTGAAAAACCCTGCACAAATCACCCTTGAGAAGACGACAAAGTCCCTGTCAGAAATTATCACTTTTCAGTAATTAAAAAAAAACAGTTTTTTTTGCTTTGTACTTAAGATTGCACTTAGGTAAAGTGCCGATCGACAAAAGATTTTCATCGCATTTTTTGCATCAATCATGGTAGGATATAAATTTAATAAAACTTTTTCCAAACGCGTGAGAATTCATCTCAAAATGCAACATCTCATAAAAATGCACTTTAAAGCAATCAAAATATTAAACATTTCATTTAGCAAGTTCTTTCTGAAGATTGTTTACAAACATAAGTTGTCAGTCAATACAAAGAAACATCCAACATTGGCGAATGATCCATTTTATTTCTCAAATAAAAGCAATCAAAGTTGTTTCTTACTTGTGGGCTTTGGATGTGCGCTTAACAAAAGATCATTCCTTCCAAGCAATTAACACCAGGTGTTCTTGGACAAATGTAACTAAATTACTTTTAGTGGAATAAACGAATTCGATATGGTTGTTTTCATTGAAGCCATATCAAAAACGTGGAAAGGGACTTTAAGAGCAATTCATTAGGAAAGTCTTTAATTAAGCTAATTCATTTCGGCGTTGGAAAATAAACCAATTAAGATTCAAATGCTTTTGATGTTTTGTTAATACTGAGAATAGAGCGATACGGATCCGATATTAACTAAGGATTTTAAAAGAAGGTGGATGCTTTTGACCTTACGTTTTTTGTTTTGTTTTTCTTCCTAAGTCTCCTGGTCCAGCTTTTGATGAAAACCCCCTTTGAATGTCAAGACTATTTTTTTCTTCTTTGTGGCTCAAATAAATTTCGTCTCACACTTGAAGACGTCGCCATAACCTCCTTTATTGTAAAGAAAGCCGCACCAATTTGTTCATGAACTCACCCGTGGAGAGAGCCACGTACTTCCTAAATGTAGATGATCAAAGAACTGATATGTTTTTCTTGTTCTACATCGAACTTACAAGGTTTTTGTCATTGCAAATACATAACATAAACGGTACAATTATAACGACTAGACCACAATCTGTAAAGTTTCTTAATAAAATGTACAAATTGAATAAAATAAATAAAAGTATTTCAAAAATGTGAATACCGTAGAAGAGTTCGAACTTTTCCCATCCGTGTGGAGCCAATGAGACAACCATCGCCAATTATGGTATGTTGTGAGGCTGAAAGTAGGGACGAGAAAAAAGAGAGTGGAAAAGTAACTGGCTAGTTAGATCTGGTCACCAAACACGGCTAATGCCATTTCAAGCAACGTAAAGAGAAAGCAAGTAGACATGTGTAGAAAAAATATAATTGAAATAATGCAATTCAACGTATACGAAGTTGCGAGCATTCTATAAATAAACCATAAGTGAGGATATTTCGAATGAAAACGAATATTTAAGTCGTTTTTTGTTAGTTTAGTCGTACGTAAGTTTTTTCGTTAGGTTAGGCTAGGTGTGGTAAAATTATGAAATTTGAATTTTCACTCTTCTTATAAAAGATTTTCCAATAAGAGGTGTTATTTTGATATTCAATCGTAAAAGATCAATGGTTTCGTTGCTTGTGTGGCACGTAGCGCCGTTTTGTTGAGAGTTAACGTTGTCCAGATCAATACAATCTAATTCCGGCCATAAAAAATCATTAATCATCTCTCGATAGTGCAATCCATTCACCATAACTGTTGCCACAGCCTCATTTTCGAAAAAGTAAGGTCCAATGACTCCGCCGAACCATAAATCGCACCAAACAGTCACACGTTGAGGATAGAAAGGCTTTTCAACAATAATTCTTGGGTTTTCCGAGCCACAGATGCGACAATTTTGCTTGTTGACGAAGCCACTGAGGTGGAAATGGGCCTCATCACTCAAGATGATTTGCATTTGATTCACTCAAGTGAATTTTAATGATTTCAATGCGTTGTTGAAGCGTGTATCGTTCCATTTTTATCAATGGCGTAGTTTCTACTTGTCAAATGTTAAAAAATGACAGCTTCAAAAGTAACATCTACCGAAATAGCGAGCTATTCAAAATAACACCTCTTATTGGAAAACCCTGTATATTACACTATAACTTTTTAAAAACTCGTTTAATTGACGGTAAATTAAAAAATAAATATGTGACGAAATTTCTTAAATACATCTATTTGAATATCAAATTTTTTTTCATGAAAGAATGAATAAATAAATTAATTAATGAAATGGTATCTAGGATGTGAAAATCAACTTCTGTCAAATTTTGGTGGCACTCAGGCACACATGCGAACACACACGTATTTCTCCGAATGACATTAAATTTTACAGCAGTTAATATAGTTACGAAATAAATCTCGCTACCATCCAATTAGGATTTTGCTTAAGTGATTGAAGTGAAGTACGGTTCACTCATTTTGGTCAATTCCTGGGGATGAAGGTTCAATCCTCAGTCAATTTATATTTCACTTTTCAAAAGACAATTTAAAAATTCACAGCAGTTCAGACTGCGGCCCCTGGAGATAATGTTTCAATTCTCAGTCAAATAAGAAAAACTAATTATGTTTTTTAAATACATCCATCTATTAATGAAAACATACGTAGTATTATAAAAAATTTCGTTTTTCACGGGTTGATTTTTTTAAACGTTCAGTGGGTATCGTCAACCATAACTTCACATCTCCCAAGTGATAAGTGATACAGACACTTCCTAATAAATGATTCTGTTCCCTTTCCTCTATTGTTTGAGCATGGGAACGTCGAACTACCTTTTAATTGTTTTCTTTGAGAGGCTTTCATAGCCCCTTAATGAACTAACGAAGGACTTTGTTTGGAAATACACCGAGCGTGATATTTCCTCTCGATTTAATTTTCTCTTGATACTTTAATTAGGACTCGTTTGAGCAATGATTAAAAATTATAGATAAAGGATATTTATTTTCGCTTCAACAGTATACCCTAATTAACTGGGTGTAGCGAAGTCATGTTTTAACTCGACAGTTTGACATATCATTTGTCCGTAAATTTGTATGTACGTGTCGTTTCTGGTTTTGAACATCTACTCCATTTACTTTATTATTCAAGCAAGTATTACTTTCACCAGATGGCAAACTTTGACTGAGGTTTTCAGTATTATGGTATTGAATTATATTGAAGATATTTAAAAAAATTACAACAAATATTATATGGTTTTTAATTAAGTAAGAAGATATTTAAGTACCTACTTACAAATTGTATGATTTCAGTTAGACATTTTGGTTTTGATTTATTAAATAGGTGAAAATTAGAAACGTACTTTTTTGGACACAAGGTCTACTGTTCACAGAACTAGAGTATGAGGATAACGTGTTTTAATGTTCTTTATTTTGTTAGATAAAATACAAACATTGAAAAATCATAAATAATATTTATATTGTAGAAAGTAGGTACACATTAAATATAGGTAAATATTTCATACGCTAGCCACATTATTCTGTAAACGATGGTAACATTTTACGAGGCCGCGAGAGACACAGATCGTGGAATTTCTAAATCGACCGGCCTTCTTAAAATCTTATATTTCATTACCGAAAACTGTTTTGCTTATGGTAAATTTTTTTCAACAACTATCTAAAATAAAATAGCAATTAAAATCTATTTTAACGAAATGGACACATTTTTCAGTTGCCATTTTTTATCGTTATGACAAATCCCCTGAAGTTAAATCATCTTCGATCCGAAATAAACGATCAAAAGATTGTTACAATTCACGGAAACTTTATCGCAATGTTATCTTTGGACTTTTTAATTAATTATGTAGAATATCTCCCAACGTCTGTGCCTCGCTTTATCGACTTTAATGTTGTTACGGAACTTGAGAGCGAGATTGACGTTTGGGCTTCGGTTCGGAACGATTTCCGTCGTTTTATAAAGTTGTTTAAAATAAATAAAAGCAAGTAAACAGTAGGTCCACACGGAGTTATCGAATCAAATTAATATGTATTTAAATACATCCATTAGATATTGATTTAATTGATGAATGAATTGATTAATGCATTAATTAGTGAATTAAAATGAATGAATTAATGAATGAATGAATGAATTAATTAATTAATTAATTAATTAATTTATCAATTAATTAATGAATGATTTATTAATGAATTAATGAATGATTAATTAAATAATTATAGAATTAATTAATGAAATAATAAATGAATTAATAAAAGTATTATTTAATGAATTCATTCATTAATTAATGAATTCATTAATAAATTAATAAATTATTGATTGAGTTAATGAATGAATTAATGAATTAATTAATTAATCAACGGATTAGTGAATGAATTAATTAATTAATTAATTAACGAATTAATTTATGAATAAATGAATTTATAAATAAATTAGCTAATGAATGAATTAATTAATTTATGAATTAATAAATCATTATATGAATTAACGAAATGGAAATCTACCCACTTCTCGACATCCGATCCAGCTTAGATAGACTCGCTGTCGATGGCAATGCATTGTATCAATGCACTCAAACACACGCATTATTTCTGAAATTCGATGACATTATAAGTAATAAATAAAAATTTACAGCACTTTTAATGTACGAAATAAATGTCGGTACTCTCCTAATAGAATTTAGCTTAGAGTTTAGCGTTGTTGACTCCCTCCACTCAGTACCTGGGGAGGGAGATTAAATCTTCAGTTAAACAAAAACAAAATATATTCAATTGGTAAAAATTGTTTTAACAGGTTGTTTTTCTTCCGCACTGCTAAGGTTATTTATATTACCTACCACCAGCAAAATGGTACATCTCCATGCTCCTTTAAACTTACTAACCCTTTCTTTCCCCATCTCCTTTCTATTTTGAAGATAACATTCAAACATACTAATAATTTCGGTTGTACCCACAACCGATCACCCGATTGCTACTATGGTTCAATCAACTCGGATTTGTTTTGAATTTAAGCGTAATTTTCAAATCTGGAACTGATCGTGTCAAGAATTCAAACAAACCATAAATTGCACAAAATATGGTACTATCAGAAATTAATTTAATAAGATTTCAGACAAGCGATAAAGTACCTACACGGAATTAAATATTTTTTGGCACAAAACTATTTTAATTCTGAATTCAATTGGGAATTTATTTTGTTTAAATGTCTTAGGGGTAAACTTGATTATCAAAAACAGGCTACGTGATTTTTTTAAAATATTTTTATAAATTACCGAAAAAATTTAAGTGACTTTAACTTTTACAGTGGATTTGTCTAATTAAAATTTTCTTTTTTTAATTTCGTGTATTGTGGTAATTATAGTCCTACACGATAAAAACCATGGTAATCAACTTTAAAAACTTTAACTTTGTTTGCTCCAATTTTTTAGTATTTTTGATGGTTTATGTAGATTTGTATTACTACAAGCTGAAAGAGTATTTAATCTGCTTTCAAGGAGAGTATTTTAAAAGTTTCATTATATTTTTATAATGAGTATTTGATTTTATTTTTTTTTATTGAAGTGAAACTTCTTTACGCGCGTTATGCAATTTCGAGGACCGGAGTAAAACCAACTCATTACCGTCATGAAAAACCGTGATCATTTCGCTATAGGAGCCTAGCCAATATTATATACCTACTTTAGGTCGCTCTCCAAACTCAGCTTCGCGGTCTAGAGGCAGAGTGTCGGATTGTCGTCGTGACGAACCGAGGTTCGATCCCCGCTTTAACAATTTTTTTTTTCTTTTTTTGATTTTTTTAATAATAATTTTTTTTAAAGTGACAAAATGCTCTCGTGCTGCGACCTTAGATATTTTGACTATATGATATTTTGTTCGAATACGTAATTACCGCGGTTTAGAGGCAGAGCGTTCGACACTCGTTATGCAGGACCCGGGTTCGAATCCCATATTTTTATAACTTTTAATTTTTTTTATCAACGATTTGTAATAATGTAGTAAAAAATTAGATAAATTTGTTAATTTATAATTAATTTACTTTACGGTACCTATATGATATTTTGGTCGAAATATAGCTTACAAATCGAGCCGGTAGAGTCGCTCAGTATTTTGATTAATTATTTTTTTTTATAAAGGATTTGTAATAATATGGTAAAAAATTAAATAAATTTGTTAATTTACCTTTACTTTAATTTACGGTACCTATATGATATTTTAATCAAAATATAGCTTAGAAATCGAGCCGGTAGAGTCGCTCGGTATTTTGATTAATTATTTTTATTTTGAATCATTAAAATTACTAATCAAGGCCGATAACGCCGCGTCGCGCGAAATATCTCTCCTCGAGGTCTAGAGGCAGAGCGTTCGACACTCGTTATGCAAGACCCGGGTTCGAATCCCATATTTTTATAAGTTTTAATTTTTTTTATCATATGCTACTTATAAATATGTCAAAAGACAGAAAAAAAGAGAGAATGAAATGAAAAGAGAGAGAGAAGAATAATAAAAGTTTCACTTCCGTCTTGCGTAGGCTTGCTACACACTGTATTTTTTTATAGAAACAAATAGTACATGAGTTACAGTAATGAAACAATTTACAATAATTCGATATTTCATGTTGGGTACCTATGATATGTTTTTCTTTGTAATGTCTGGTAAGTTGTATATTTATTCCAGGTGATGTGTTCAGTATATAGGTGTGTGTGTGTTAAATGTATGTGTGAGTGTGTATGTGTGTGTATGTATGTATCAGCATTGAACAGTTTACATTATTGACGTGATGTCGCGTTTGAATTTGTGCAGTGAATTCGAAAAAATGTCAATGTTTGAGTTTAGACAAATATTATTTAGAGTATGAAGAGCTCAGTTAATTGGCGAATTAGATGTTGAGTTTGTTTTATAATTAAGCGATACACATAATACGCTCACAACCAGCGAATTTATCTACAGTCAAATGTAATGCGAACATATTTTCCGCGAAATCTGTAATCTGACAGTTCTCCTAAGTGAAGTACCTTGCAAAATATCCAAGGTTTTAGGGATTAATTTATTCACTTGTTCTTGTCTAACTATTCTTAGACCTGTTCACAATTTTTGTAACATAATCGTCTCACCGCCTCTTCATATTAATTAATATCAAGTGGTGGTAAGTATCCCTTTACTTGTGGAAACCTGTATACATTGTACGAGGTGTTAGAAGATAAATATATGTTCCATAATAATGTGAGATGTTTTATCGAACAAAATGCTGGCCTCAGTTCTGAGGTATTCATTCCCGCCGCCAGCAAGTGTTGAAACAGGAAAATTATAAGGCGAGGAAGTGATGGAGGTACAGGTAGACTAACAAGTTTTGCTTTAAATATTAATTGTCATCTTTTTTTGTTTTGTTAATGCAACTTTTACTCTAGATTGACAGATTTTTTTTCATATGTCCACACAGGAGGCCGTAAGGAAAATGAATTCTCTTGGGCCCCATGTCATCTCAAGGACTGCTGTGTGGAAGGTCTGAGGAGATGAAGTAGTGAACATGTCTGGAAGAAACCCATGCTGTAGGAAGTAGTAAACATAAATCATCGAAATAAGAAAACATCTTTCCACAGTCGAGCTGCTGAACTCAACAACGAGTCGTAGCAGCGACCCGTTATCATTTGACAAATGTCAATCGTGTACAAATGTGTGTATTATCAATTTAAATTATGATTTTTATAATTATTACCAGGCGATTATTTCTACGCTGTAGAAACAAAATTTCTCAATTTTCACCATTGCAAGCCAATACCACAAGGAAAGTCATTCTGTGGTTTTTACGGTTGACAAAACTAAAGAAAAATTATGGTACTAGACTAAGTATACACAATATCAGCGCAGACCTGTGAAAAATCACAAAATAATATGGACAAATCAGATCTTTTTTTTAAAACAACAACGTATTATATACCGGTCGGTGGCCGAGTTGACATCGCGCTTGGGTCTCACTCGGGCGTAGTGTGTTCAATTCCTCGGCTGGCTAAGTCCTCCATCACAACACAAGCAACATTTTCAGCTTACTGTGGTGGTAGTAGGAGATTTTCAAATATTGTCAGGTTATTCGTAACCCGGGAATGTTTGACTTTCTTTGAAAAAAAAATAAAATTATATAGGTAGGTGCGCTTGTCTGAATTCTTCACACAATTAGTTCCAAAAAAAATTGACAATTAAATAATTGTGACTAACACAAATGCACAGATAATCGAAATTGGTATTTTGATGTCACACACGATGGCTACTGACTCTAATGACTACAATATTGCAGTGGTTTATGTACTATTGCACCACCCTGCAGACGTGATGATGGAGTAGCAATATCGGTTGCATTCGAGAGGTGCTCCTAGAATCCACCCCTGCATCGCAATGCAATCATTTCTCCACGGAAGTATTTTAACCTTTGCACTCTACGCTCCGATCCCGGTGCAAGGAACAGAATAGATATTAAGTATTATGAGTTATAAAGCGATACGGCAGCGGGAATATTAATCTAAGCATTGGAGGGGACCCACCCTTTCCCGACGGCTGTGTGAGGAAACTGATTGTTTAACCTCCTTAGCCGCACACGTCAGGACTCTAATTTTTTTTTTGTAAAAATAAGCTAAATTTATTTTAAAACGATTCTAGACCCTCCAATGTCCCTGCATGCATGATTGTTAGTACGAAATAATGTATGCATACTTACATTAATAGTAACACAAAATAAGAACACATCTGAAATGTGTTCGCCTGGTGGTTTGACATCTAAATTAAATAATAAATAAGGAACACAATATTTATAAGTGGAAGTATGATTGAAACATAAAAATATACAAGCCGCGTATCGAGGGCAGTTTACCCCACTATCACGGGGCAGTCCCGGCAAGAATGAGCGTGGCAAGCGGCCTGGCCACAACGATCCCAAGCACCCGCGTCCCTTAGCCAGTTTTCCGAGAGTACCCTCGAAGAAATGAAAATGGGGGGAGAGGAGGGGAGAGATACTCCCAAAGACCCTTGAGAATGAAGTGAGCCTCAGGTCACCGGAGGCAGGACGGAAGGGGACCGGGCTCGCGCAAACATTCCCCAGGCCCGCTCATGATGCCGGGGGAGGCACCCGTGGTTCGTGGGACAGCCGCACCGGATTAATGTCACCTTACTGGATGCAGAAACAGGGTCTATCTGCCCCCATGGTGGGGAAATGAACAACACAGTACGATAGAGTTCAGTTCGACAACCTATTCATAAACCAAATTGTTAGTAACAAATAAAAAGGCAAATAACAAACGTAGAAAATAAGTTGTGATCAACAACAAATTGACCGTTCATAATAGAAAAAAAAGGGAAAAAAAGATTAATATTGTATTAAAGAGCTTAAAACACAAAAAGAAACAGTATTATCATTATCAACGCGTTTCTAATAAATAAGGCCCAAATTTAAAAGTAAACGAAAGTTTGTGCATAAAAAAAAACACTGTAAAGAACGGGCAAAAACGGTGTAAAAAGCCAATATACACAATAAATGAATAAGAAATAATAAAACAAACAAATAAAATAATGAATACATTGCGATCATGCCATAAGACAAAGAAAGTAAACTAATGAGTATATTAAAATAAAAATAAAACACAAAGCAATTAATCTAAGCAGTGAATAATTATGTAAGTATACTGTGCTTTCGACACTCCGTATAGATTAGATTGAAATTTTATTTTTGATGTCATTCTCAATCAGCTAAACTCATATTTTTTTTAAATATTTTCTTTTTAAAATCAAGGTTTAATTTCCCGGAAATTTTTCCGGGAAGCGATTAACCTGACAACATTTTATTTCTACCTACTTCCTTATCACAACATTTTATAGCGCCGTTTGGAGGTTAAAACAAATCAGATGCGCTTTAAATGCGTAATTAATTTGACAAGTAAAACTTTAATATTTAAATATATTATTTCGAAACTGGATATAGTATGTAAAATATGTTGTGTTATGTTGTTTTGGAAGTGTAAAAAAAATTTGTCGAAGTACCTTGAATGTTAGTGTAATAACCACTGAACATAAGACAATAATATGTTGTATGGAAGGAAGGACTCACCATTAGGAACTAGGGCACTCGTTTCTTCCTGTTTAATCTCCTCAGGGATCACGGCGGTGGCACTGAATACGAAACGGTTTTGCACGATATTGGTCTCGCGATCTCGCGCGGATGCGATTTTTTTATAGTGAGCTACGCGGATTATTGCAACAGACTGACTACACAATGTGCACAGAAAGGTGCAAGAATCGAAGTAGATAGGACAAAGGAACAACAATATTCTCTCAGTACAGTGGTCGCATGTATGTACGCATTTGTATGCATGAGATGTGTGTATAAATTGATGTATAATGCGTATTGGCACATGATACAGAAAAATTTCAGTAGTAAGATAAAAAAATATGAAAATTTCAATAATTTCTAGTCCTAAAATAAATAGCTATCTTATACAGTAACGTCATTTATTCCAGAAAACCTACGCACAGATGTTATTTTCATCATAGCTTAGAAGCGATGCAACTTCAATTTAATATTAAAAAATTATCGTATTTTTTGTTGTGTTCTTCATTTGTTTAATAAAAAGTAAAAATATTTTCAAAAAAGTGGTGGAAACTCATGCAGTACATAGATAGCTAGTAAAGTATTAAATATAATAATTAAAATAAAATAATTTATTTTGAATACCACTTCAATTAAGCGGTATTCAAAAAAAGTTATTTTATTTTAATTATTAAAATTATGTTTACCCACAAAGTGCTTGCTACAAGTGAAAAAAAAGTATTAACTATTAACCCCTCAGGCGTTTGTCATATTGACAGTTATATTCTTAAAGATGTTGTCAGAAAGTCGGAGAATTTGTTGGAATATTTTTTAACGTTTCCAAAAGCAAAAACTGTTTTTGAAAGGTTTTCGAATTGTATTATTAGAAATAAAGATAATTTTCGAAACAAAAAAATTGGGATTATAACCCTGTTTTTGTATTATAACACGTAATAATAATTATTGAAAAAAAAATAATGTTTCAAATTTTTTTTCTCGAATTGTAGTATCATAGAATAATTCATTTGAATTATTATGTGGCTTATTTCTAGAGTTGGTTATAGAGCGTGATAGTTTTTCTTTCTAACACCGTTTAGATCAAATTTCTAACCATGATAGTAAGGGAGACACAACGAATACTATAAATATCCTTAGATTCGAGATTGTTGATTTAATATTGTTTGTTCGCAAAACCGAACAAATTAGCCAGAGGGGTTCAAAAATCTAAAAGGAACGGTTTGTTTTCATTGAATATTGTGTAAAATTAATTGAGATTACCAATTATTAATACTTGCATTGTACGCTCCTGGTTAGTCAATTTCCCTTTACAATAACGTTAATACGAGTAACGCTCAGTCAAAATACCTAACATAAATCTTAAAATTGTCACTGAGTGATTTCTCTGAATCCAATCAGCAGAAACAATACACTTCCCAAATGTAGATACCTTTTATACCTCTCTCTACCTATACATCTATACCTCTATACCCCTGGAAGTTTACTTGGCTGAGTGTTTAATGGTAGGGGAACCGAACAGAAGGCTCTCAGGGAGTGTGGAACCTTAATCGGTGTACTTCCCCTCTAGGACAGGGCCTCAAAATTTAGGTTTGCAAGCTTAATTTGGGCTCAAAAAGCAGGCCAAATTATTTCACTTGTCCATTTTTTAATTTGATCACCGCACAAGAGTTCTATTTTGACCCTCTAATATTTTTTTCATATTTAATAATTACATTGACGGCCTTACTAGAAATTTCACGGAGAAAAATAACTGATAAAAAAATATCGCTAATTTATTATATCTTCATATTATTCGTAATCCGGTTAAAAATGAGTTTGCAGGCCATAAACGAATGAATTGATAGGTATCCTGTTAAATTTACAGTAAAATACCAATAACAAATAATTATAAGCAATAATTAGTCGCCTGAAATATCAATACAAATTTAAAATTTCTACCGAGTAAAAATAAATACCGCCAACGGGAGATATTTTCAATTTATTACTATTAACAACATTTTTTATTCATCTAGAATAACCTCCTGAAGTTAGCGCACTTTACCCCCGGATACCCTGTATATTATTAAGACAAACGCATGTGCATGTTAGACACTTGTTTCGATATTATTACAAACTTAATTTTTTTGTTTATCAGGAAGCGGCGTGCAGTACCGTTTTAAACTAATATCAATAATTTGAAGAATATTTTTTCAATTTGTTTTGATTTATGAGGATTCTCAGAAATCGCATCCTTGCAGTGTTTTTTTCATGAAAATGACGCTATGTAAACGATTCAAACATTATTGTTAATATTATTAGAAAGGTCTGAAGGTCAACATTCATTTTTTTTAACTTGCATACTGTTAAGTGTCCTGATTTTAATATTGCATAAACCTTTATTTTTAGAGTTTGGAGGCTTCTGATCTAGAATCTAGAAGCATCCCACCCCTGGAAGGCGAGGTGTAAAGATTATTATTGATTTAGGGTGGCAGGTAGTAGGTAGTGTGATAGCGGGAGACCAAATTATTAGAAACACTATGCAAAATTTATGTATTTAGAGTGTATGGTGAAATAAGAACAAAAATGTTCCCCAGATCTGGGAGTGGTCGAATGGATACTATTCATTTATGCACAACTCGCACGACCCGCAAAGCCAAAACTGTGACAAATTTTTCCAGTACTAACAAGTTAATGTTTTGACTGGCCGCGCAATTTTCCAGATCTCATCTCAATATAAACCTATAGAAGGTAGAAGAAATAAGAAATTTCTGAAAAAACGATCGAGCGCCTGATAAAGATGAGGCATACAAGCAAAAAATCTATCTATATAATTAAAAGTGTATGGGGCGGGCTTACGAACGCTTGGCGGACATCGGGCTTGCGGTGTGGATTTAATTTCAATACAAACTTACAGTTTTATTTAGATATTGATGAAATATTGCACTCTTAACCTTCAAAACAAGGTCACTGTCTACCTCTGATTGTGAAAAACTCTATTTAAAGCCCGGACAACGCCGGGGACTTCGGTTGGTAAAAAAAAATGCGAAAAATACACAAAAACCATGTCAAAGCCGCGAAGGGTGATATCTCACAAAAGCGGCGCTATACAAATTGTCCAATAAATAAATAAATATGCTACCAAGTATTAGGCATATGTACTTTGTAGCAGTTCACTTTCGCCCCGCAATATTTATGGTAATTCTATTCACAACTCTATCTGCAGACCGCTTTCCTGTCTATGGAACTCTCGGGCTATGGTTAATCGCAGCAAAGCGCGACTGACGTTCTCCGGTCAAAGCAGTACCAAGCGGGCGGCGCGCGGTGGTGGAGCAAAGACAGGACAACGGGAAGGATTGAGCGACTGCTCCAGACTACAGACATTACGGGAGATTTTGTTGGCTGATTAGCTAGCTGTTGTAATCGCTGGTCATCATATAAACTTTTATAAAATTTTGCAGTTCTAATCTAAGAGCTGTATCTGTAAGAGCTTTTGAGAAACAGGTCAGACAATATTCTTTGTAATCGTTTGTCACTTATTGAACTTATAAATTGCTACCATTAATTACAAACTTTGCTAGTGATCTTTGTTTCACTGCAAACACCCAGAGATAATGTAATCCATGCTAATTTGAGAGTCTCATGTTTCTAATTGTTATTTAATAAATGTTGTTAACTTCATCTTTCTTTTATTCATTAACAATGCAATCCTTTCTGATAGTAAACCTAATCTGTTACAATGAATCGCGGGTTTGTCATCTCATATTTGATCATTATTTATTACTTTTTCTTGGTAAAGATTTTATTTATTACAATGACTTTCAATGGTGAATTTAAGTTGACGCAATATTGTTTTTGTTACAACTTTTCATAAGTTTTTGTACTTGTAAATAAAGTTAATTTTTTATTTAATTTAAGTATCACTTCAACACAAACTCAATTTTGGACAGTGGCAATAATAATTTGTGCACCCTCTGTTGTGACTAGTTTGGAGTAAGTTGATAGTTGTTGGAGCAGGTGTCACCGCAAAAAAAAACTATTATTTAGTGAATTGGGGCGTAAAGGTTTTATGAGATATAAACTAACTTGTTTTATGGGCTTATCACGCTTCTCGATAACCACACGTCTCGATAAGTCAGTTACTCTGGCACTCCGATAATGGCGATATTTATGGGAAAATGGAAATAAATACTAAGATAATTTTGCACCTCATAAAAGTCCGACCAATTAACTCATCTTACATCTTTTCTATGATTTGTTATTTGCTGATTAACATGCTGGCATTTTATTTTTAAAAAAATCAATAAAAAATCTAATGCGAAACTCTGGTAAAGTGAAATATGGACATCTGCAGTACTGCCATTCAAATAATGAATGTAGACCGACCGGGGCCGGTTAGTGAAAGGGTAGGTAGGAGAACTGCCATTTGAAAACTAGTTATGTTACTATGGAAATATTAAGTTCTCATCTCGAATTTGTGTATGTCTTTAGGAATCCTTAATATAAACTGATACTAACCGAATTGAAAATAAAGAAACTTTTTTTTAATCTGTCGTATCGCTTTGGAAATCATCAGTGAAATCCAAATTACAAACGGAGAATTTTTTTGTCGTAGGTACTCCCCCCATTAACATTTCTTCGAAGGTACTCTCGGGAAATCGGCTAAGGGACGCGGGTGCTTGGGCTCGTTGTGGCCAGGCCACTTGCCACGCTTATTCTTGCCAGAACTGCCCCGTGATAATGGGGTAAACTGCCCTCGATACGCGGCTTGTATATTGTCATGTTTTTTATCATACTCACACCTGTAAATATCGTTTTCTTTCTTTTGTTATTTGACTTTAGATGCCAAACTATCAGGCGAACACATCTCTAATGTATCATTATTTTGTGTTATTATTAATGTAAGTATGCATACATTATTTCGTACTAACAATAGTGCATGCAGGGACGTTGAAGAGTCTAGAATCGTTTTGAAATAAATGTAGCTTCATGTACAAAAAAATGAGTCCTGACGTGTGCGGCTAAGGAGGTTAAACAATCAGTTTCCTCACACAGCCGTTGGGAAAGGGTGGATCCCCTCCAATGGTCCGATCGAGTACGTCGAGTTTCGCACACGTGCACTTGTGCACCGGGGATCAATGTTGCTCCATTAAAATACTTACTGAACAGACTCAGCATGCCCACATTGCGTCTGTTCATTAGAGATTGCAATCGGTCTGTTATCAATGGATTGTCAATCTGACGGACCACCCTCCTTTTCACAGAATCAAGTAGGTTAATCAAGTATTGTGGGGCTCCAGCCACGACGTAGCTTCCAAATTCAATTGTTGGGAGCGATTGAGATTTGTATAGAAATAGCAGCTGATTAATATTGGAGATTGTGCTAGCCCTATATAAGACGCCCAGTTTCTTGGAAGCCAGATTTACTCGGGCTTTTAAAGGGTTTCGATACTTGAGCCGGTCTGATATACTTACTCCAAGCATTTCAATGAAGTCTTTAATGGGGAGGATGCTTCCATCAAATTGAACCAGACAGTCATTGATCTCCCTCTTTGCCGAAATCAGACACGCTTGGGTTTTTGAGACGTTGAAACTGACCAGGTTAGCCTTACCCCAAATACGAACCTTCTCGAGGTGGTGGACAACTTATTGTCCCAAAACTTTCCGAGCTGTAAGGACATCAAGAGTGGAAAGAGGTTTGTAAAAAAGATAACACTCGTGAACGGTGCTGTCTCAGCATAGCAATGAATTGGTGCACGTTCAACAAGATTTTTGATGTGCAGCCAAAACAGATTCGGCAACAGCACAGATCCTTGTGGCACCCCCACATTTATTTGGTGCGGAGAGAAAGAAGAGCAGCCAAATACGGTTTGAATTGTTCTCTTCAAGAAAGTCCGCAATCCAACAATGCAGGGTTGAATAGATCCCATACGAATTAAAACTATTTATACATGAATTAAAACTCTTATTCCATTATTGTTAATGTATTATTTTAATTATTTGTTTACTTATACTATGTAATATAATAAATGTTTCATCATACTTGCTTCTTAATCTGTAACCGAAAAAAATAATGTTAATGAAACTTAAACAGATCATTTTATGTTCAACATTAAATGATTATTATCTCATGTCATAACTGCATGCTTCCTAAATAAATTTAGTTTATATCTTTTTTAATGAAGCGGCTTAAAAAACCACTTTTTCCAATAATTTATCTTAAGTATTCTTTGGCAGTTTAATTTAATTTTTGTTCCAAAGTCTGCATTTTTCTCAGTAGCGTTTATTAGATAAAACGTTTTTCAATTTAGATCATTGTGAATATTTATATAATCGTCTCAGCCATTGGGGTATGTTTTGCATATAAATGAATTTTTCGAACGGAAGTGTTCCCATTACTAATGCGAAATGTAAATTTGTACCACGCGCATAACCGTTTTCAGGGCATCTGAATATTTTGTAAGAGGGGCAAGTCTATTAGATAAACGGAGTTCTGTTTTCCTATTAAGACTGTATTATTTGTCGCCACGCAAAGTTGTGGAATTTTATTTAGAGAATTGGTTAAATATGTATTTACTATTTATAACGGCACAAGTACCACTTATGTACATGATAGTTATTGACAATCGTAGAACACATAATATAGAATAACTATTTTTAAGTAAACAAGACAAAACAAAGAAGAATATACGTCAATCTAATGAAATAAATGAAGAAGAAACAATAACAATAAAACCTACTATGCAGTGTACTCGTTAAAATATACACTGCTTAAATGTTTAATTAGTACAGCTTTATACTTCAATTGAGGCACATTAAAAACATCAGCTAACATAGTACATGAATTAAAATTGATGTTTAATCTATTTATTACAGAAAAGTTGCCTGAAATCGTGTTATAATTATCACAATAATACATACTAGGGAATCTAGATCTTATGGTGGGAACGTGGAAGGGAACTAACAAAAGTAATAAGGTCTATATAATTGATAGTTTACAATTTTGGGTAAAAACATATATCATTATTGTTTCTTCTGTCTATTAATTTTAACAATTACGTTTCCTTAAAAATTATTAAATAAATAGCGCAGACCCGTAAAAATCACGGCATTATTATAATTGCAGCCTTTCAAAAACCAACAATGTTAATTTTAGAGAGAATATAATTTAACTTTTTGAATGAACACCGTTAGTAATGAAAAAATGAAAAATTGATAAATCTGTCAAAATTTTAAACAAAAGAAATAACTATTTCAAAAAAAGAATTATTAATTAAATAATTTTGATGGATACCTACTTTATTGCTTGCCTTAATTGTTACTTTAATCGTTTCAAAATTTTAAATCACACTTGAATTCAAAACAAATCAATCTTCTAGAGTATATTGAATTGGACCGAAATTGGTATTTTTAATTATTGGTATATTATATTAGAATCAATAATCAATTAACGTTTACATCATAAATTAAAACAAATTAAATTAAATGCATTTATCATTTTATTTGGATCCTAAATGAAGAATTTAAGTATGAATGTTTGTCCGATTAATACGTAAACACGTTGATTTTTTTTACGGTGGCGTTTTTCAATCCGTGAGTGGAAAATGTAATAAATATAAATTGGCTGCGATCATAAATCAACGTTTATTATCAGCGCGTACATCGGGTTATAAATCAGTCCACAGGATGCAGCTAGGTGATACGATTTTAAGTAAGGAATCCAAAAGTAAACTAAAAAGGTTATATTTACGAGCTTTTGAATGATTTAAGAGAATATTTTTTTCAATGTGACCTTTGTGATTTATACAAGTGTTTTTTAGCAAATCTGGCCAATCCATATCACTAAATTGCCAAAATGTAACATTTTTGGACCCAGATCGTCAAATCAATATTACCGTGTATTTGAAACATGTGACAGACCACGCTATATTCTTATATGCATATAGCGTAATCTGTCAACCCAATTTTGCAATGTGCTATTTCATTACTGATGAAAGACCACCATTTTGATGTGAAATGTTGCTTGACCAAATCCGAATAGCTAGGTTTTCCCCAAATTTCCTTTCCCCCTCTCTATTCTCCTCCCCTTCCCAGCTCTCTTCAGCCTAACAACATGAAAACCATGATACCACATGCCAGAACATATGTTCTAGCACAGTATAGTATGACAAGATAAATGGTGCTATTGAATTAAATATAAAAAACCGAATTTTTAAATTAGAAATCTTTACTATACCTACATGGATGATTAATCTGACAAACCATAAATAAATGAAAATAACCTCGATTTAGTATGCCATAGTGTAATTGGCTCTGGACAGTTGAGACGCATGCACGGTAGTAACATAAAAAATGTCATGTTAACATCACTTTCGTGAAATTGCTTTATATTGACTCCACACAAAAGGTTTAGAGGTTTTTTCTCGGGAGGTTTCTTTTATTGGGGATGCTGATTGGAGGGTCGTTCAAGAAGAAAAAAGATTTATCCTGCTTCTTACCGTTTTTGTGAGAGTGATTCCGCACCCGTTGTATATTTAATGAGCAGTTTTGTGTTGGAAAATGTCAATCACGTGAAATGTTAGGCCTACAATAAAACATACTCTTGAAATACCGGTAAAACAAATTTGATTACCTCTGTGATCTTGACTAAAAGTAGTGCAAAAGTAAATTTAAAAAAAAAAATTACGTAGAAAACACCACATTTAAAGTGGTGTTTAATTTTATAGTGGTGTTTACTTTCAAAATGGTTTTTATTTTTATATTGGTGTTTACTTTTATCGTGGTGTTTTACATTTATAGTGGTTTTTACTTTCATTGTTATGGTTCGCACATAGCAACAGCTAACTTCGCAGTTGTTGAATATATCCACAAGTGGCCGGAAATCGAATCACGTACTAAAAACATGTCAACACACTAATACATACGCAGGAGTTCGCGACGTCTCTGCATGGAACGATCACGCGGGCTAACAACCAATCAAATGGCCAGACTGCAAAACGTGTCCTTATAAGGGCATCCGACCACGCGCCAAAAATAGATCAGGAAGGGATGAGTTCGCTCCCGGCGGGACCCAAAATGAGTTCCCGGCGAGACGCGTAGTGATCAACACGATGGATTAGTTCCGAGTTATCGTTTGCCGCCAATTGCGCCCGTAAATATGGACCGGCCTGATTTGTTTTATAATGTGCCGCGTCTCTAGACAAAGTTCACCACGTCAGGACAATCATCAGCCGACCACACCGACATGGATATGATTGTGTCATATCCCTGGGCCGCGGCCCGTGCACCTGCCGCCTGCCGCATCCGCCCAGGCCGCCTCTTGCCGCCTGACGCCTTTCGCCGAGAGCCGCCCAACAACGGCCCAGGCCGCTTCTTGTGTCGCCTAGCCGCCGCCCTTCGCCCTGAGCCGCCCAACAACGGCCCAGGCCGCCTCTGCGCCGCCCTTCGCCCTGAGCGATAGCTGCCGCCCTTCGCCTTGCATCCGCCGTAATTTACATGTGAGATAATAATGTACCTTTGTCAATCAGAGCCTATAGATTCAGTTGATTGCTCTAGTATAACAGTCAAGCCTTAAAAAGCTATGTACCTTATGTAGAACTATCTGATTATCCTTTATATGTAACAATAAACATGTTATATCTCAACAACCTATTTCATTTGGGAGACTGTCTAATATCCGCCCCTGAAGATTATAGTTTCAATGCCCTACCGGCCGTCTAGTATGGCAAGGGTTATATGTATAACTGTCATAACTCACTTATAACTATCTAAGTTATTACATATACTGAAGGTATATGTAACACTGGCGCCGCCACTTGGGGCCTTTACTCACTTATAACTCACCTTTATACTATTTTATAGCTATAACAGCTATAAGATATGTAACATCATATTGGTGTTTACTTTTATCGCGGTGTTTTACATTTATAGTGCTTTTTACTTTTATTTATTTATTGTTTATTTATTTATTGTTTGTTTGTAAATATTACATAAAACAATTAATGAACTTAAAATGTCCAACTAGGCGATTGCCCGTTTTAGGACATTCCAATATGATAATGTTTTTACATGTAAATTATAGTAAATTATAGTGTTGACTATTCTGTTGTTAAAATAATACATATGTATATTCATAATCTAGAATACTTTCAGTTATACCATGACATATTTTACTATTGTTTAGCTGACATAATAAACTAAAGAAATATTAATAGATAAAAACAATAAAATGAATTTGAAAATGAAACTGAATTGAAGAAATTCTGTTGGTAAAGTAATACAAATGTATATTCATAATCTAGTATACTTTCAGTTATACCACGACATTTTTTTTTTTACTATTGTTTAGCTGATATAATAAACTAAATTTTATATTGGTGTTTACTTTTATCGTGGTGTTTAACATTTATAGTGATTTTTACTTTTATATTGGTGTTTACTTTTATCGTGTTGTTTTACATTTATAGTGCTTTTACTTTTATATTGGTGTTTACTTTTATCGTGGTGTTTTACATTTATAGTGGTTTTTACTTTTAAAGTGGTGCTTACTTTTATAGTATTGTTATAGGTAATTGTTTTATTTTAACTTTTTACGTCACATTACAAAGTATCTGCTTTAATAAAAAAAAATTATTTAATTGTTATCTGCTACAAAACATTAATGTCTGTTCCAAAACTACCGCCACTTTCTACCCGGAAAAGAAACTAATTGATTTTGTCATCATTTTTAAATTAATGAATAACTTTATGAATAACTTTAATGAATAACTTTAATGAATAATCGAATGCCCTCAAATTTTAGGTGTTGATATATGATTTCACCGAACTGCGAATACACGCACCTGCAGATCTATTCAATGAATTTAAAACCTCATCGTCCTATATCAAAGCAAAAACAATTACTCGTAGTTGTGAAAATAACTGACATACTTCTGTATTATGTTGTAGAATTATAAGCTTCAGACATTTTTGTGACCAGATCAGGATAGGTAGGTTCTTACCCCCCTAACCCATCTCATTTTCTTCAACACAATAGTCAGCCTCACAACATTCCCCAATATTGGGAATGTCGTAGTCCCACTGGCTACAGGCGTTTGGGAGCGGTATTCACTTCCCAGCCCAGCAACACAGATCATCAAGTAACACATCTTCTAAGTCTTTGACCATTAGTGTTCGCTGTAAAAATATTCATAAATCAAAAATATGAAATCCCGAATTGAACTGAAATTTGGATTTTTATCCGAGTAGTCAGTAGAGCGACAGTAAAATGATGCATACGCTTTGTGTGAGTGCATTTGATTGATTTTCCAATAATGCGCATACAATTCAATTTATACCAGACTGAACTCGTTAACAGGACTACCGAAAATATACCTTTTATTAATAAATCATTTGATTTTTCATCAGTAAGACGGAAAAAATGATAAACATCTATTGAACTTTAAACTCCCTAAATAATATTTGCTAAATATTTTCAGAGAGAGTTCATTTTAAGAGAAAGTGTTTGGTAAATGATGGCGAAAGATTTCAGGAGACATATTATATTAACTAACTAACCATCACGCCGTTTCCTCACAGGGGTAGGCAAAGAGGATTGACCGCCAAACAACTCGGTCTTGGCACACATTCCTTGCCTCATTCACATTCATGTATTGTCTCATGCGTACTCTTCTATTGTTCCGACTGCTGACATGACCCGTCTCGAGTATCTGATTCACTTGATCGTGCCACGTAGTCCTCGGGTGTCTCATTCTCTGTCGTTCTTCTACAATTCACATTTGCGACGAATATTCTCCTTACACTCTTACTTTCTTCGTCCATTCGCTCTGCATGCCTTGCATTGTTTGCGGATCTCCACATTCCTCACTCGCTCATACATTATTTTACCACACACGCGCCTCAAGGATTTCATTTTTATAGCATTCAGTCTACTTCTACTTTCATATTTCTTCTGCCAATTCCATGCCTCACTGCCATACAATAGGGTAGGTACCAGCACTCTATTGTAGACTGCTAGCTTCGTTTTTTTGTTATCTGTATATTCCCTTCTTTCAATATCTCTCTCAGCCTTCCCATCTCTTGTAAACATACTTCTCAAATGCACGAAATCATTCACCTGCTCCAAGTGTTATATCATTCACAACTATACTGCACACTGCTTTCGTACTATCTCTCTCTTTTAAACACCATAACTTTAGACCTTATACAGGGTTTTCTGATAAGAGTTATTTTGTTATTTTGATATTCAATCGTAAAAGATTAATGGTTTCGTTGCTTTTGTGGTAAGTAGCGCCGTCTTGTTGAAAGTAAACATTGTCCAGATCAATACCATCCAATTCCGGCAATAAAAAATCATTAATCATCTCTCGATAGCGCAATCCATTCACCGTAACTGTAGCTCCAGCCTCATTTTCGAAAAAGTAAGGTCCAATGACTACGCCGGACCATAAACCGCACCAAACGGTCACACGTTGAGAATAGAGAGGCTTTTCATCAATAATTATTGGGTTTTCCGAGCCCCAGATGCGACAATTTTGCTTGTTGACGAAGCCACCGAGGTGGAAATGGGCCTCATCACTTAAGATGCATTTGATTCACTCAAGAGAATTTTAATAATTTCAATGCGTTGTTGAAGCGTGTATCGTTCCATTTTTATTAATGGCGTAGTTTCTACTTGTCAAATGTCAAAAAATGACAGCATCAAAAGTAACATCTACTGAAATAACGGGCTATTCAAAATAACACCTCTTATTGGAAAACCTTGTATATATATTATTTTAGAAAAAAGAAATAGTGAACCGTAATCGTTGGCAAATGTCAAAATTACGGTATCTATAGTAAAATCCAGCATTTATAAGTTAAAATTACACTTTATGTCATTTATAGATTACGTTTAAAGATTAACATTTTGATATTCGTTGACTGATCTCGAAAACTTATTATTTATTGATTATTTTTATCACTTTTTTTTAGTTTTTTTTTGTTTTTCTTTCAGTTTGATTTAAATAACATAATAAAAGCATATTTGAATAACAGCAGTTTGAGTTAAATAATATCATTTTCTTTTATTGTTATTATTGATACCTACCCATTTCAAGTTTAAATGCAAGCCTTGAAAATATTTCAAAAAACACTTTTTGTAACTGAAAATAGTTGCACTTTATCACAACTGGTTATACATATTATTCTGTTATGTATTTTTCTTTATTTTTGTGTGTGTGTATGAATGTGGTTATTTTATTGGTCGATGGTGTACAAATTCTTAACATTGTACATTATAACGTATAAAGTATAAAGATAAATTAATATTGTAAATTTGAATGCACCAAGTTCACTGTTTCTGATTTTTAGTGATACATAGAAACAGGCTTTTCAGTTTAAAGTATGAGTTATCTAAAGATTCATATAAATAACACGAAAATACGTCACGCTAATGCGAGCAACTCATATTCACTTTATTTCATAGAAACGTTAAGAATCAGAATTGAAACATAAGTAACTATATCTGAATAGTCAGATACTTCTGGACTCTCCGCTAAGTGTAAGACAATCGCTTTCATAATTCTATTAATTTGTATCCCAAAATAAGTTTAAGTAATTCATGCTCCCAAACTCCGGCAAGTAGAATTCTTGTATAGGAGAAGAAGATTTGCTTTAAGGCTTTCGAAATATTTAAAAAAAATCAACAATTAATATTACATATTTGTAAAAAGCATTAACTTTGTGGGTAGTCATAATTTACAATATAAACATATAAATTTGTTTTTGACAACTTTATTTTAATTGCGCTCAACCGGTTTCAGAAGTACCTTTCCTTCATTAGAATAAAATTGAAACTAACTTATAAGATTGTACAATACTGATATGTTTATATTTGTAGGTGTTGGAGTGGGAGGTGAGTAGAGGGGAAGGGGTAGGCAAGTGTTTTTCTGAGAAGAACAGAACGATTTATTCGAAATATGTCTAGATTAGGACTAAAAGATAAATTTATTTGATTATTTAATAAACGAGAGTTATTATTAACGATTTTTTTGAAAAATTTTCATTTATCATAATGCTTCTGAAACAGATTGAGTGTTATTAAAATAAAGTTGCCAAAAACAAATTTATTTGTTTATAGTGCAATTAATATTAATTTTTTCATAATATTTTCCCCTGAATTGTTTATGACTCACTTTGCCGCAAGTTTACACCGATTAAAAAAGTTGGATTGAGAGCGAATAGAGTGCCGGAGGAAAAAAATAGGAAAGGACGAAAGAAGAAAAGTAGGAAAAGAAAAAAAAGTGGAGGAGTTGGGAGAAGCGGGTCCTACGCAATCGAAAGAAGCTAAGGAATTTTCAATCGATTGAAAATTTTTAATTATTTTTCTCAACGTCCTATTCAAGTACTGGGTGGTCGAAAGAAAGCTAACTTTATTAGTTATTTTTTTAATTAGTTTGAATGGAAAATTTTGTACGCGATGTAGGTATAAATTATAATATCTCCCCTAAATAGGATGTTCTGAGGTGGCCTTTAGTTTTTAAAAATTTGTATTCAGTTTGAAGTTGTCTTTACATTGTCTTCATAATGTTGGTTAGTTGATTGTTTCGTTATGAAGTTTGTCATTTATTATCAGCTTTCTTTTGCTCCCACCAACCATGGAGCAGTTTCAAACTCCACGCTTGTTTTTGTACATGGAACGGCACGCACCTAGGAAAAAGTACGGCAAGTATCAATTCAATCGTCATCGACTAAAGACCGGAGAAAAAAGCGCCGTAAAATATCATTATTCGTAGCACATGCTCGCCGATAGTTTGCATTAGTTCATGTGAAAAGGGGTGACTTGTGATTAATCGAACGTTCTTCCCAAGTGCGGGTCCCGCTGGACATCAAACCAAAGAATCACCAAACCTGGTAAGTGCAGAAATCTGGTGATTACTTTTATGTTGGTTGGGGTGAGTCTCCTGGAACAGAGAAAGGATGTAACGCCTTTTCTTCCTCGAATCACGGTGATGCAATTACAGCGTCATCTCACATTGATTATGACTTTGTCTCTCAGCCATGTTTTTACTTTTGTTTTAAATATATTCATTTCCGTCATTTTTTTGATTTATTAGGTAGAGCATTGTTTATTTTTGTAGCATAAAATTTAATATTTCTCTGTTCAAAAGATGTATTTAAACTGGGAGTAACTGGAGAGTAAATACGGTCTGAAAAACATGGCAGCCTAACGATATTTTTTTTGTTTTCTTCGGTAATCTTGCCCTTCAAATCTTCTGAACTCTTTTTGGTAAGTATTTTTACATTTTGCATATAATTTTAGTAATAGCGACATTCGCTTAAATCAGAGCTGCTTTTCAGGTGCTTTATTTTACAACTTTCGTATACTATTTATTAAAAGATGAAACATAAAAAAATAGTGTAGATTATAATCATGGAGATGAAGACCAAATAATGACTAGATATTGTTGTTTGAGCCAGCTGATTGTATTTAGAAAAATTCCCTTCTTTTATGAATTCATTCCAAAAGCTATTTATACTTAAATATCAGAAGAAATGTATCACTTTTCGAAAAATCTTCAAAAACGTAGAATAGAAAAATTGTATTGAAAATGCTTTGAAAAAAACCTTTGTTAAAGTTCAAAACGTTTTTAATCACCGTATGATCGAAATCCACGCGGATAAAAATTTGCATATCGGACGAGGAACTCCGAACGAACTTTTTCCCATAGAAAAAGGTTTGAAAGTTGAAGACTACAAAAGAAAATTTCCAAACGAATTCCGCCTGAAAATACTCCCTTATTAAACTCAAATTAACGATGAAAATTTTTGTCATTCAAACCTATTTCTTTTTTGGAAAGAAAATAAATTTAAAAGCAAATGAAAATTAAATAAATTCTTTCGATATCTTTTTTATTGGTTTTTCACTTAAGCGGAAGTTTTCCTTGTGCTTTTGCTTAAGTTTTGTTTTGTATCGAGTTTACGGAGGGTGTATCCATTTCTTAATGAAATAAACTTGTGAAGAAATAAATACCATGTACAAAAGTTTATTTGGAATTTTGTTTCCCAACTCATCTGTCTTATTATGTTGTGATCTGTGCTGAAATTCCATGTTTAAAATATATTATTTTCGGCAATATTGACCCTTTTCCAAGATAAGCCATGTACCGATATTTGCAACACAATGTGCAATGCACGAAAGATTACAAAAAAAATGACAAGTTTGTAGGTCGCTGTACGCACGTTTTTTGCATCAACATCGAGTGTAGACTGCGGAAAACTGAACGATCGAACAATACACAATAAAGGTATACAATTTACAATCCCATATGAATTCCCATAATTATACAGCGATGCCAAAAACGCAATATCCGGACATTCCTCTTATCTTAACACGAAAAATAATGTAGACAAATGATTAATAATCTAAGCATAATTGCATGCATTTATCTCAAATATAATAACAGGCTTCCTTTTCTGAAATCTCGCTAGACAGTTTTCTTTCATATAATGGGGGCCAGAGGAAAATATATGTGAACAGATCAACAGGTCTGTGAGCCAGGAGGTCCTAGGTGGACTATCACGGATGATTAATAAAGCCCTTAGTCAATACGATTTTCACTAAATTAGTCGTATATAGTTAACGACAAAAATGTTCACGACGGCCCATAGAAAAAAATTTTGCGCGTTCTCTGTCAGAACCTAACTACCCAAGGTTAACTGTCAATAAACACATTTTTTTAACAGTGTCGTTCGTTATGCAAAATTACTGTTTTCTTACTAATGGAGTTGAACTAACGAAGCTCTTAGATTGAAAGAAATCGTGTTCGGGCTTTGATAAACGAAATTCGCTCAAGTGAAAAGTTGTCAATAAAGACCTTATTAAATAATTATTTCCACTTTTAGTGTCAAAAAATTAAATGCGGACTGCCAATGCATATTAACGTTGGTATTTTAATTCAACATTGTCAAATTGTTAATATTTTACGAAGATGTGTGACGTTTGACGTTTCGGAATGTCAATTCATAAACAATACTTTACCATTTTTGTCAATTTTTATCAATATCGGTATATCAACATCGTGACCGTGCTCGGAAAATTGATACAAAATCATCGGTAGTTACGCCTGCCGATTAGATATTGTAAAGTTATCGATTTACTCTACTTTACTCCAAGATGTCGCCCTGTTTATCAATTGATGTTGGGAACGAATGTAGTCGGCAATAATTGAATACTTTTTCAGTGGTCTCCTTTCATGTGAGTACAACGACTGTGGGAGCATCTTAACCTAATGAAGCAGGACCAGACTTGTAGAAGACTATTAAAGAACTCGTGCTGTCTATCAGTAAGGCCAAGTACGAATTTTCCACCTGCCTTCTGAAGTGAGAGTAAACTGAAACCATAAGAATCTCTCCTTCCCTCAAGTCTTCGGGAGTTAGAATTCCAGAAAGGTCAGTGTGTGCCAGTTTAATATATAATACATGCAATTTCTTACCTTGCATTTTGGGAACTCTTCGACAATGCGCTTGGCCCGCCAGCCCAGCAACGGCGGGATGCATATGAGCGCGGACATGAGCCACACAGCAGTGATCATGACCACAGCTCTTGCAGGCGTTCTCTTCTTTAGGTACTCCACCGCCTAGAAATAAAGGAAAAAGGATTAGTGTTAAGCAAATCCAGATTTTTCAAGTCGTTGTAAAATCACAAACCCTCAGACTTCTTCTTGCGACCGGCACCAAATCATTAAGACGTATGAAGCATATAAATGAGATGGCGAAAGAATGGTGAACTGCTTCAAAGGCAGCAATCTTCCCAACATGCCTTCCATTGATATGCTTCATGTAACTAACTCTTAGTGACCAGCTCAGGTACAAGCTCCAGCTAAGCCAGAGTCAAGATACTCGTAGTAATAAGTAGAGACACCCATTCATAGCTTTAACTTTTAAGAAATGTAGCATTAATTATTGAAAAAATAGCTTTTATTGCTTTCATTTTGCGTTTTCATAGCGTTTATAGCTAAACAGGATAACATAAAGGAATGGGAGTCGGCAAGAGGGGAAAAACAATTAAATTAGCAAAATCACTTGAAACATTTTTATTGTATAATTGATTGAAACTCAACGTGGCACATGTTTCTACAGTAGAGTGTGTATAGCGACAAAAAATCTTTTTTATTATCACTAAAAACACCATGTATCGTTTTAATTCGCGAAAATATCGTTAATGCTGTGAATCGGTGTCTCTAGTAAAAAGTAATAATTCTTTTCGCTACCGAGGAAATGCAACTCTATAATAGCCATGTAAAATTTTAAAAACTGTGAGGTAAAAATTGTGAGGCGCAATTACGCCATTCTCTTTGTATGAAGAACGGTAAATTTAAATTCAATTAATTTAAATGATACACCACTTCATGGCAAATAAGAATCTAGAAAATCAAAAAAAAGCGTACTGCAGATACTTTTATAGTACATAACTGCTGATCCTGAACAAATCGCAAGTGCGCCTCACTATTGAATTCGGCCGCCACATCTGGTCTGGATCCCCAAAACACTTAATACACTTGACAAAAACCTATCAGTTTGTCCAGAAACGGGCAGTCCGTTTGATAGATTCCTCTATCTTAAAAACGGATTGCAATCTTTAGAGGCTTCAGGCAGCAATTCTGTTCTTATTATACCCGTATTTTAATAGAAGGTGCTCAGATAGTACTGCTGCTACTACTAGAATCATTTATCTCTTCCGAATCGGTACATAGTCGGGATACGCGCCAAACGCACGCTTAAAATTTGTAAACGATTGACATTATTTGTCACATGATAACGACTCGTTGCTTCTACTCGTTGCTTTCGACAGCTCTGTCACTATGTTTCCTCCCTCTCACAACTCCTTCTCTACTCAGGACACCCTGATAAAAATAATTTCCTTCGAGGCCTGTTTTATTTTTGAGGATTTTGTGTGGAGGGTCTTTTTAATGAAAGGAAGGAGAGAAAATTGTGGGAAGGAAATAGGCATGCGGGTAGGAATCTAGGCGTCAGTGTATCCAGGAGTGACGGACATATGAATCCATCCCTTGCGCTGCGGTGCTAGGCAATGGATAGAGAGAGACCACCTGGAGAAGTCAAAGTTCTCTCTCATCCGGCCTCTTCCGATTCAGCGCATCCGCCGCCAAGACCTAAAACCACCCCATCCGATAAACCTGGCACTACTACTAAGTAACCAAACTTATCGAACCATTTGTGACATCATTTCCTTTTCTTCTGCGCAACGTTGTACACGTGCGAACTATGGGCAAACTACAAAAAGAGTAGTATAGAAAGACTACGGGTCCAATACAACAACGCCTTCCGCACAATGTTTTGTCTCCCCAGATACTGCAGCGCTTCCGGGGGGCGAGTTCCCGGATATGCAGCCCTTATTAGATCCAGGGTGGCAGGAATGAGGGAAAGGATAAGAAGCTCTGGAAATATCCTCACTATGGAAGCCCGCCTCACTCCATCCTCCAGCATTGACGCACACTGGACAAAAACACTACAGATTCCAGGCTATAAAACTATACAATTCACTTCCAACACAATATAAAACAACTAATCTTACAGAATACAAAAAAAACATATGGAACTGCCTACAATCCTTTTAATATTTAATTTTTTATATTTCTCTTTTTTTTGTTATAACTATGGAAAAATCGATTTTATATTTTAATTTTTATTGTTTCTCTGTGTAACCAACTCCACTGTATTATTTTAGTATTATATAACTTAACAATTGAAAAAGTCCTCCACAACACAGGTAAACTTCTAGCGTGGAGGACAATATACTAAACCATTGTAATACAAATATTTCAATGGTTTAGTATATTTTTTATTTATTCTTAAATAAGAATAAATAAAAAATACTAGCGCCTAATATAGTCACGGCTCCCTAAAGGCTTCAACTTTCTATTATTCTATTAATTTCATCATTTTATTCTATTTTATTTTCAATTTATTCTGTTTTTTTTTCTCTGTTTTCTTTTCTATTTTTTTTGTTTTTGATCATTTAATTTTTTGTATCTCCATATGGAATGTGTGGGACTGCACTAACCTCCCCACGTACCGGAATAAACACTTTTATTATTATTATTATTATTTCATCCAATATAGCAAAATGCGTTTGTGTACGCGTATGTGAATACCACCCAAATGTAATACAATGTATTATCATCCACAAGGAGTATATCTACCGAGTTTCAGCTCAATCGGATGTTGGAAGTGGTTTAATTGCGAAAACAAAAGTGAAATTCAAATTATGTATATTGTTTGGCTTAAGATTGAACCTTGCTACCAAGGAACTGGAGAAAGACAACTCTACGTGATAAAATGCCGATTGGGACCGACATTTATTTCGTGTGTTAACTGCGTGAGAAATGCGTATATGTCCACGTGTGTGTACGTGATTGCCACCAAAATTTGATAGAATTCATTGTCATCCACAACAAGTTTATCTGCCGAATTTCAGCTCAATCAGATATCGGAGAGTAGGTTAATTTAATTAAATTTGCATTCATTCATAACCGACAACATAAATTCGAATAGCTGTATTTAAAAACAACTATCTCTTTCTCAATCTTGTTTAAAACCTATGTATCTAGTTGAAATTATCATTAAACAAGTCAGAAGCCATCTAAGCTGTCACTCTTTTGGTATTATTGTAAGAAGGTGTTGCCTAATACTTAATCCACAGTCATCTTAACCCCTTCTGATTTACGACGAAGTAAAATGAACTTGATAACGGCTGATTGATTCATCTATTCTACGTCCTAAAGTTTTATTAACCATAGTATTACAACATCACAATCAAATTATTATTTAGTTTAACATTGTATAGTATGTATAGTCCACTATAAAAAAAGTCGGTAGTTTCCAATTTCTGGATCGGGGCCAAGCTATTTATCCTGTTAATTTCATCGTAAATTTTATTTCATTTATTTATTATCCGAAGCGGCCGGGTTTTTCTGATACGTGTATCACTGAATAGATAATGCGATAGAAGTATGTTGTGGGCGTTTCCGTGTACCCAAAATATGCTCAATTTTTTTTATTAGTTTCAGATAACGGTCATAAACTTCAATGGACAGCCGGGGTCTAGGAGTCGGAAAGTCTTATTTAAACTTGCGACCACAGTTTTCCTTCAAATCGGTATGCGTCACACTTCTTGGCATTATTAGTTCAGTGGTGTACGTTATGTATTGAAATAAAGTTTAAATATCCATAGCTACACAAATTTATTTGGTAATTTTAACCGACATAAATGTTTGTATCATGGAATAACGTTTTATTAAAGAATTTAGAAGTAAATATTGATGAAAATTTACGTAGTTTCAAATATAGTTACATACGGTCCGAAGGAGTCAATGAATAAGTTCTGTATCCATATTTAATTATTTTAAATTTATGTTCACCTGTGGAATTTAATAATGTATTATGAAATTTGGTCAATGGAACATCTAATTTTGAGACAAAATTGCAAAAAAATATGTGTGGAAAAAATAACTCTGGCCCTTTTAGAAGTAAGCTACAGAAATGTGAGAGGTGTGTACAGGGTGCAGCCAAACAAGTTGAAGGGCCGGTACTTCCCATGTAGTGGGTAGGAACACGCCGCTAAACTCAATGCAACACTGCTGGGGGGCATCATCTTTCTGATGTCATCTTAAGAACTCGATGCATAAAACAACATGATGTACCAAATACAACAGAATAAACCACATTTCTGTAAGTTACGCCGTTTTTTTATATCCCTTTAAAACTGCACTGCCTGTTTTTGCACTGTTTTTCCGCACCTGTAGATGTTTTATTAAATAATATTGTATTTATATAATAAATATCTACATATAAATGAAAAATAAATATTATTACATTTATTTATGTATATTACACGCCCATTAGGGCTTTTACAAACATGTGATAATAATTTAGTTTAACAGTAATCATGAAGAAAAATTTTGCTATTTAAATTGGTAACCGGATAAATCATCACAATGATAATTCATCACATCTTTAAAAAGTTATATAAAGTCATGAAAAGTGATGAAGCAAAAACTTTATTAACTTGGTTATGTAGGTTAGGTTAGGTTAGGTTGGGTTAAAAAAAAAAAAAATTTCACAGTTTCTAATTACTTTATATCACTTTTTAAAAGTGTGTTGAATTGTCACTGAAGTGAAAACTAGAAAAAATCGAGGAAGCCAAATGCAGAAGTGGCACGATCAAGTTAAGCGAATACTTTAAAAATGCACCCAGATTTCAGGTACATTAGAATTCACAACACCCAAAGTTTACTCCAAAACATTCCTAACCCCGAGCAACGCCGGGAACACGTCAGATATCTATTAATTAAAATATCATGTACTTGAGGTGTTTTTGCACAAAAACGGCGCTATACAAGTCATCCAAGTATTATTATTATTATTGAAACTCGTTCCACGGCAAACCTTTTTTAGTGATTAGATATATCTGAAGAAACTGACACTTCCTCTTCCTTCTTCCGGGATGCCACAGTTTCGCCGGTTCTAAGAAGTTGATAAACTAACAAATCACATATTTTAAAAATATCTTGTACATTTTTTACTTACTTTTCCATCCACTTGCTCTTCATAAATATTTTTGTTGCATAGACAATCAAAAGTTCTTATTTTGAGTTGTATGTGCGTGAATTGTGAAATATTTCTGCTTGAAATTATTCCCATTTTATGAATTGAAATTTCGAAATTGGAACTGCTTGTGTAAATAAAAGTTCAGACACGCAAAAAAGTAGGTACCTCCCTATATTTTAATATTTAAACAGATTTTTCTTAAATTTGTCTTTTTTTAAATTGTAATAGTAATTCTTTTTGATTTTCGACCGGCTATGAAATAAAATTTAAAAAAAAAACAATTAGGGAACTTAAAACAATCCTTTTATATATGAAATTCTTTGTGAATTGTCATCCTTCGATCAAAATAGCTAAATGAATAATAATTTAGGCAGGACAGATTCAGAAAATGGTCTAAAAAACATCATCTGAAAATTTATTAAACGTAGTTTAGTAGTTTTGTTTCTATTCTACGTTGGTGTTACCTGTAGGTACCATTAAATTAATATATTGAAAAATATTATTTTATATTACGTACTGGATATATTATCAAAAGTTATAACGATGGGTATTTTGAAAAACTATGAATACCGTTAAAAAAAGCATTATTCGATACGGTTCCAATTGGCTACAACATCATTATGAAATAGAAACCGCCACTGCCTGGTAAGACGGCTGTCACCATTGTCGTCCGGCGTGACGTCAACGCCGCAGAATTTACGAATAAAAATGAACATATAATTTAGGCAGAAAATCGAAAATGAAACATTTTAAATCGTTGTACGTATTCGTTACCATAAATATTCCTTCTCTCTGGTAGTTTTGTTTAAGTGTGAAAAAAATTTTAAAAAAACCTTTTTTGCAAAATAGATCAGTTTCTTAAAGGTGGCACTGCATGGCTGGAAATGATGGTTGACTGGGCCGAAATGTATCTACGCCTGTCTTTATTCACGTTATACTATTTGACTTATTACTGTATTCAATAAAAAAATATAATACTGTCTTCAATAATTAAATATTACAATTTGAGGTTAAACTCGTTTAAAAAGAAAAATTAATTTTCGATATTGTGTATGATTATCGATTATCTTTTTGAAAATAATGAACACTGTTCATTTTCTACCACTTTTCTTTTCCTATGTCTTATAGCCTCAAAACATTACCCAAACAAGGATGACTTAATGACACTCGTTTCAGACAATTATGACTATTATAAATAATTATCATTTACATTTATTTCAACAACAATAAAAAGTAAATAAATTTAGTTTCACATCTTGATGCCAGTCTACGTTTGAATGACAAATGGCGCGCGTTCCGTTTGACAGATGATTGCGCGCCAAAACAGAGCGGTAAAACCACTTTATTGCCTTGTCAGATGGAAGTGTTCACCATCCAACATTCGGCCTGAGAGCGTTATTACATTGAACAGTTTTCATTATTTCTTAATTCGATAAATACGTTAACTCCACAGTTTCTTAGAATTATAAAAAATGTGGTAATTTTTTATGTATACTTAAGTCCCCGGAGTTGGCCGGGCTATATGCAGAGTTTTTAAAAATCAGATTAATGTATACAGTAAGTTTGTAATTTTCACCATGAAGCAATAAAAATCAGGGATGAAAAGAAAAGATGGCGGTGGTTTTTCGATATAAACAGAAACCTTTCTCTTATTTTGAATGTCATGTGTCATGTGTGCAAAAAAATTCTGAAAAAAATGTAGATTTGTATGAATAACAAAGTTACCACACGGAAGAAAAAATACATTTTCCCTACTTTTCTTAAAATTTGACTAAAAAATCTTCACTACGGAAAATGTCTGATAATAGGTTGCTTTAAAACTTTTTTTTATGTAATCTGTCCATGCAAGTAAATTATTGTCTTTTAAATTATTTTTTTATTAACCTATGTACTGAAAAATTTAATGTTTAATCTAAAGATTTATTCCTTTGTTAAAATAAACTAGAGTTTCTGAAACTAAGATGTCATATTAGATCGGTCAGTGGCTGAGTTGGCATCGCGTTTGCGTCTCACTCAGACACCTGAGTTCAATTCTTCGGCTGGCTAAGTCCTTCATCATGACTTCATCAGGACTTCAACAAAATAGGGCGAAGTGATATTTTTATCTTTAGAATTTAAAAGTTCTTATATGTTTAACCGTTCACCCTTTATGACATGAGAAAAATTCAAAACTTTATCCACCTGAAAGACATCTTCATGACTTACGAAAGGAATAAGCGTTTTACCTCAATTTTTATGTTCGTTTTGCTAAAATTTCACATACTTCTCTAGTCAAAACTATTTTTCCATTATTCAAGAATAATGAACTGTATTTCATCCCAACTTTTACTTTCTTAATATCAAAGTCGGTAAGAAGTTGTATTAAAATAGTTTTTATTTACTAAACACAGTGCACAACTAATCGTTTCTTATGTAGGGAATTTTTTTAGTAAATAAATGTGGCATCAAGAAAACGATGAGCGGGAGTGATTTTGAGTTTCATGTCGTTTGCATCCAAGAAAATTTGCGACTGTTTGTTTTTACGGAAGAACGAGAAACAATAGTCCAACACGAGCCACCATAAATAATAATAACAAAAGTTAGTTTAATTGCGCTATATTTGGAGTTCTAGTAACATGTAAAAAAATAGTATTTTGTAAATGTAAGCTTTACCGCGCAACCTTAAGAAGTCATCGCAGGTCAACAAAATATTGTGATTGTTCTCATATAGTTTAAGTTAAGGCATAGATTCTCAACTTGTGGGCGTTTGAGACTTTCAGAAGCAGTAGAATATCCAGCGAAATTTAGGGGCCTTGAGATGAAACACGCTAATCACGAACTAACAAAGCAAAATATACTTTAATATTAGTTCATTTTAGTTTTTATAATTATTGTAATCATTTTGATGACGTGTGTGGGTGAAAATTGAACTGAAAGATTCCATTACATTCAGATCTACATTAAATTGGATGATATTTAAGTCGAATTACATGTTTAAATATAATCTTGGCAATAGCTGTGTCAGATTCGCGACAGAGGTAAGTAAAAAAAAATTGGGGGGCTCTAAAAAAATGTTCCTAAAGTGGGCGGTAGGCAAAATAAGGTTGAGAACCTATGGTTTAAGGTCATTCATTAAACATAGAGATATTTTGAAATTTAAAAAACTTCCGTCTATTGATCATGTGAATAGTAAATGGTAGTAGTCTGTTATACACACCTTTAAAAATAAAACACATTTTTAGATTTAATAAAGTTAATATGATATGGGTGTTTAGCCGTATAAGGATGTTTGAGCGGTATTTTAATGAAGTATGCTCAAATAAAGCAACAAAATCATTGATACGTATTTACCTGCTTATAATATTGGTAGCCGCTTGCGAGACAAATTTTAAACGACGACACCTCGCATAGTAATAATATTTTGTAACTAGGCAGAAACAAATACGAAGAGGCCTCAAGTGGGTAACAGGAAAGTGAAATTAATTGTTGAAATTAACTATGTGAAACCACGAATATTCTTCATAAAGTTCTCTGCCGTAAATAAAATATTTAAATAGCATGTACAAAGAAGAGGAAGTAAGGCCAGAGTTGACGGAACTAATTGGAGTGAATTAAGATAGATGACATTGCAAGGAGATTAATGGGCTTTGTGATCTTCATTTTATTTATATTTAAGTCATTTGGATGTGAGCTGTTCCCACTAAAACAATTTAATTAATGATGAAATAAACTTTAATTTTAAACTTTTTTCTATTTAAGTGTAAGCAGTAAGGTTTATATGAGGTCCAGACTCTATGTTTGGTCTGAAAAGAGAGTAAGTTGGGTCCCCCTGTCAGTTTTTAATTCAATCCCTCTCAGGGATAAAGAAAATTCGATTTTCTACCGAATAAGTTATGTTTTTAGTCTTTATTATTTATTAGTATGTAAAATATGATATTTATGGACAAAGATAAAATATGTTAACATTTGCGTAGACCGTTTAGATACACATTTAATAAATGTTAAGAAAAGAAAAGTTATTTTTATCGGAAAATGAAACCCAAAGTTCGATAAAAATTACATATGAAAATCATAGATATTGCTTTTAAAGTATTATCCCATTAAACTACAACTAATCAGTCTGTCAACATGATGTACGTGTTCAATTACGAGGTAAATATATCAACATAATATTATTAGTAATTATAAATACACAGATTAATATCATTGCAATGCACATCCTAATGAATAACAGCTATTGATTTATATTGATGACTACTATAAAGTATTTCTACTAAAGAACCATGATTTTAGCATTTATTTATATCGGAATTAGCAATTTTTCATATTTCTTGGTAACATATTGAACAATTTAAGCACGTTATACTCTAGAGTTTGCTGTCCGTATTTATTGTTGTATTTTGAAACAAGCATGCCTTGATTCTTTGTGTTGTGTTTGTATTCCACTTTCCTCTTATATTTACAGTCGTATTCAATATTTTGTCCCATACCTGTAGTAAGATATGTTAGTTTCGATACAACAAGGAAATTTTGCATCTCTGCGAACACTATTAAATAAATTGATATTTTCATATAAAGAAAAAAAAATTAACAAAAATGTATCTATATATATATTCACAATTTATTTTCAAAAGTCAACAAGTTGATGAAATATTTTAAATGCCTTTTGGTTATATTTTTAAATAACCATATCAGAATAATCAAATATATGCAAATCTTCTCTTTTACCATCTCACAACATTGCTTAAAGTGGTATTTTCAAAATCTCTCTGGCTTCGAGATTCTGAGAATCTTCTGGAATTTTTTGAAAAAAAATTCAGTTGTAATCCAATTACGCGACCTCGAATCCCAAAGCAAGAGCAAACAACCCTTGAATAATGAAATAAGTTCTTCTATTAGACCGTCGAATACGTGAGTGCTAATATTTCATACCGTATGCGTACACAACACTTGTAAGAAACGAGTAAAAAGAGAGAGATATTTAGGGGTTGAATTTCCCGAGAAGCCTCCTGAAGTTAATCAGAAATTAAGGGGCGGGAGCACCCTTAATAAATGTCAATAGCCTTAACGAACCATCGGTGAGGGGCCACCCTTCGCAAACACTTGAAGTTATATCACCCGAGAAACAGAGCCTTATGATTATAAACGAAAAAAATGAAATAATAATCATAAGGAATACGTCTCGTCTTATGAAAAATATTATTTTTTTTAAATTGCCTATTTCATCGTCAGTAATGCCTTGTAGGGGTACAATTAGTAAGTTAGATAAGTGGTCCAGAATATAGATGGAAACATGGTTTAAATCTATGCTATACGAAGAAAACTTCATGAAATATAAATATATATTTTTTTTTAATTTATAAAAATGTTAAAACTGGATTGTAGGCCATTAGTGAATAAATTGATAAGTATTAGAAAAATTTTGTTGTAATTATATAAAGGTTTTTTCTAAACGTTTCATAGTCTCTGGCTTAGGAGTGATAATTAGAATAGCATTTTGTAATATGTCAATATGTTGTTTTAGAATGTTTATTACATTGTAACAATAAAAAAGATTAAATAGTCATCATTAGGCGCGACCGCTTAATGTTTTATTGTCTATATGTGTTTTCTTATTTTCTTTTTTTACATTTACTTTGACTTTTCAAAACACACAAGAAAAATTATTTTCAACTTTTTTTTATAATTTATTTTCAGGGCGATAGCAAATAATACATTATCAAAGTATATATTATCCAATCTGTCCAATAGCGGTGTACAACAGTGTGCTATTTCAAACGATCTGCACAAGGGTAAATTATATAACATATGTTTCATGCTGTTAATTAATACCTCCCTAATTCAGAATAACTCATGTTTAGGGAGGGAGCGTCGTCTTGGGTTTTATACATCAAATAATTTTTGGAATACTTCCATACATATAAACATTCAAATTATGTACTTAAGTGTACAGAATAACTGATAATTACGAAAATTATTGCAAAATAAATAAATAAATTATAGAAAATAAATTTTTAGAAAATTTTAATTAAAATAAAATTCCTGGGCGCATGAATACATGTATTTTGAACGGTGTTTTTTTTCCAAGTGAATACAATATTATACTAGTAATTTTCAGCTTATACCCAAAAATATTTAAAATTGCTATTTCCGAAATAGATTGCTGAAAGCATGGTAATTGTATATAATATACGCAATAATAATAAACATCAAAACGTGAACATGGCGACAAGAACAAAACACCATGAGCACATATGTTTGAATATTTCTATTATTAAAATTCATTGTCCAATGTTAGTAGTTGTTAAAAATCACGATAAAATCGGAGGAATCCATTTGCATTTACTAAAATTCGTTTATTTATTTCTCAAATGTTAGCGTGATTATTCATCTGCGCTATTTTATAATATTGTTTGACTTATTAACTAAACGAACAAGTATTTTTTCTTCCATTGCCAGGTAGATACTTCCCAACCTTCCTCGTGCTCACTTCTTCCCATCTTTAGTTTTATAAGCCTAACAAAATACTTCAAATCGAGAACCATAATCGTTTTCGGGCAGTTGAGCCTTTTGTGCGGTATTCACAATATCAACAAATCCTTTTTTTTTGAAGCCTCTACAGTTCTTCAATCTGCGGATCGCAAATAATTTTCTCTGATTTTTTTCTTACCTTAAGCCTACAAAATAATAAATCAGGGATCCTTCGTGATTTTTTCTCCAAGAATTAAATGAAAAACTGGTGTTTCATGATTACAGGGCGTTTATTAAAATTATCAGCACTCCTACAGATGTACCGTGATTACTCGGTAAACAAAATCACTCATACTCAGTATTTAAGAAACTTCCCAAGGTTCTAGACTGCCTTACAAGGGCGCGACGCGACTCGTTACAGACTTTTGAGATTTTCCAGAAAATTGAATATTATTAACCTAGATTTTTTTCAAAGCTTTCGTTTGATGGAGTTAGATTCATTTAATATGTATAATCGTATAGCACATTATTTTAATAATAGTTCTGTGAATAGTTAGTAGACCTCACCTTCAAAAAAGTATGCAAATGATTTTCTCCTATTTAATAAATCAAAACCAAAACTTTCGCTGAAATCTGATGGATTTGTAAATAGATAATTAAATACCTTCCTTCTTAACTATAAATCTTATATTTTATGCGATTTTTTTCAGTTGAGATGGCAATTTGTACAAATAAATGTCTCTTTATCAATGATAATTCTTTTTTTCCAAATTTCTTTAGGGATCTTTAGGGATAGGGATTCTTTATGGATTTAGGTATCACATTGCAAAGAGTGAACAATAAAGTCCTAATTAACACGAAGATTTTACATTAGAAAGTATATATCTTTACTGAACAAATAAAACCACCACTATTTTGAAACTAAAATGGAAAGTACAAACAAACTTACTGACAGATTAAATGCAAAATATGACTTTGCATCGCTAGAGTTCAGTCAATTAATTTGAAAAATGTACGTTACCTACTGTATTATTGTAGGTATTGGTGTTTTATTACGAACTTTCTCCTTTATAAATCGTAAGTTACTAATTTAGCTGAATTTTTTTAGAATATCTTTGAAAAGTTGTATTTCGCTGTGTAAGTTTTAAGCTTGTCTCATATCCATGTTCAATATTTGTATACATTTGACATTTTTGTCACACGAGAACGGATGGTTTTTACGACTCGTCATTGTGTGTCCCTGTGTTTCCTCCCTCATACGTTCACTGCTTACTTTCATCAAAAAAATCATCCACACATCATTTCCAAAGATTGGAAATCATTTTCCTCTGGGCCTTCTTTGTGAAGTTAATGTGGAAAATAAAAACAAAAAACATAAAAATACGCTTTAAGAGGGCAGCAAAAGCACTTCATTTACGGAAATTCCAGCAGACGATTGAGTGCGAACTGTGTTTGACAAAGTAATAGCATCACTACAAATTGTATATATATATTGTATTCTCTAGTTACAGCTGAGAACTGCGAGAAAGCAGAGCTAACAGAACGGAAGTGCTCACTGCATCCAGTTAATGGCAAAGTACACCACTTAATTGCATCTCTGAGGACAAATAAAGCTGGACACACATTATGTAGGGTAGTGCATTTGTGTTACTGCCCTGGTATGTTAACGTTTTGCAAACTTGTAGATTGGTATTCTATGCTGCTGGAGGCACCACTACCGTAGAAATAGTGAATATAAAACAATTCGGGATAAAATATCGTTCTTTATTTCCTCTTTTTTACAAGACTTTAAATTCTATCGTCAGTGTTTAATCGTTAATTTTTAAAATACGATTCAAGTAAGAATTTAGTAGCTTACATTTCCAAAAATATGCGCAAGTAATAAAAACAAATTATCAATTGATCAAGAATGCAAGGCTGATGTAAGCGTAGTGAGTAAGATTAAAAAAGGGACGCTTAGATGATTTAGACATGTAGAGCGAACGAAAAAAGAAAGGAGTGTACGGAGAATATATGATACAAATGTGAATGGTAGCAGAAGTCTGGGACGCCCGAGAAAGACATGGCACGATCAAGTGAATCAGACACTTAAGTCAGCCCATGTCAAGAGTCAGAATAATAGAAGGGTATGTATGAGACGATGTATGAATGTGAATGAGGCAAGGAATGTGTGCCAAGACCAAGTTCTTTGGCAGTCCGTCCTCTCTGCCTTACCCTGCGGAGGAACGGCGTGATGGTTAGTTAGTTAATTATTGTAAATATCTTATTTCAGCGGTCATTATTTTGTTGACTCTCTCAAATAACGTATGACTGAAATCTGGTTGTGTGGTAAATTTAATTTACGTTTAGTAATTTGTACATCAAAGTGTGCAAATTAGTATTTATATAGTATATTTAATTTGCTTTTGACTCCCACGAAACATCTTAAATGTATCAATTGGTGCAAACTTTAAAATTCCCTACAGCGCATTAATACTTCATCCCTTTTAGGAAGCTTGATATCATTGCAAGTCCTTATATTGTATCTGTGAATGTCCTTATTGTATTCAAAACCCGCAAAAAAAATAAAAGTAAGTGTTTTACTATCTTCTTTTTTTGTAACAAAAAGATAAAATGTTAACCTTACTGGGATCTCCCGTGCTCAGGATTACATTTACATATTACAGGTATCTATTCAGATCTTGTCACCAAACACGGCCAAAGCCATTTCAAGCAATGCTTCGATTGCGAATGGTGGTCTTCCAGCAAGGGTATCATTCTAGAATGTGGTAAACATATATTTATGCCATGTAATTTCAACAAAATATTTTGCCTACCATCCTCAAAATGGAAATGAAATATTTTTTCTCGAAAGATTTTTTCAATATATATGATTGCTTAAAAATAAAAAAACTTGTCTCTTAAACATTAGATATCATTAAAAATAATAATAAATTCTATATTCATCTAGTATAGTTCTGTTTGTATTTTCTACAACCAACGTTTTTTATAAAATTTACAGTCGCTGTTTGTGTTTATATGGGGTATTAGACCTCCGTATCTTTAAACCGAGGGCCTTAAATCTCCAAATAACACCAATAAACAATTCTAGTTTTATAAAGCTGGCGTTTGATGCTTTAATGCTGAAGAAGGAACATTACGGAATTTGAAATCGATAAGAAAAGAAGTCTTTTTTGTTTATATTAAGAAACCACTAGAGTTGCATCTGTGCGGAGCCAGGGCACCATAAAAAATAATCCTATTAAAAAAGTGACAGCTTGCAAAATTCCTGATAAAATATTAGTCATTCAGAATATATCGAGAACACGTGTTATTTTCTTAAAAGATATCATGACAGAATGCGAAAATATCAGTATGTTAATATCAATGTCAATATTTGTATGAACACGTGTCCCGCCGTCCTCATAAAACATTCGTTTTTGACTGATACTTTGTTAGGAACTCTTTCAATTAATTGGTTATAGGTCTGCAGTCCTATTTTTAACAGGAAAATGAAAAATTTGACCGGAGTTTTAAAAAATTACTGTATTTAATATGTAAGTTTTCTCCGTGTGGGCAGTATGAGCTTCCCAATTGGGGTATGTTATGATGCTAAATGGATGAGGAAAAGTCTGAGATTGGGCAAAGGAAGGTTTGAAAGTACTTGCCTATTCAGATCTTGTCACCAAACACGGCTAAAGCCATTTCAAGCAATGATTCCATTCAAGGCGTCATTCTAGAACGTAGTACACATATATTGTATATTTATACAATATATTTTTAACAAAATATTTAAAGCCCACAATAAGGAACCTGCCATTTCTAAAATGTAGGTTTTCTGAAAATATTACTAACTTAGGACGAGTTGTTTCACAGAATTTGAATAATTCATCAAATTTCAAAGTTAATTTTTAAGTTCTGTGACAGTTCCATTCAAGTGCTATTATTGTCTTTAGTATTTTGCCGATATCAATTTCAACTTGTGCAATATTTTCAATCTAATATTTAATGCATACAAGATTTATATCTATGTAGATTTAATTTCTAATCATTCAAGACAATTTTATCCACTCACCTACGAAAAATGTCAAACAGAAAATTATTCAATTGCATCTGGAAATTGAGAGGAAGTTGAGAGAGTTTAATTAAGGAAGTTGAGTTAATCAGTGTTTCAGGAGTGACAAAATTATCTATCCCTCCCGTTGCGGCGCAGGGCAATGGTTCCAGAAAGTCCAGTTGGAGAGGTCAAAGGGTATCCCCAAACCAGCCTCTCCCGATTTTTCACGCCACGCAGCTAGTGGGCAGGTGCATCCTGAACACACCTCACCCGATGAACCCGGGCACCCCTGCTAAATCACCATACATAGTAATCCACTTGGGGTGACATATGGCAGAGGATTTGGTTATCCAATAGATGGTTTCCGGGGCGACGGTACCCAAACCCGCCTCCCAAATAACCCGCCTCTTTTTTCGTTTCACATTTGTCGTTTTTAGAGTGATTAATATTTTTTAATTTAGTTACTTTTTTAAATAATTAGGTACATTTTTGTATGGCACATGAAAAAAATATATATAAAATTAAAACAGATCATTGAAGTCCTCATCACGAGGAGATCCTGTGCTGAGGGGGACTATATATGTTAGTATACGTTTTCAGCAACTTAGATGATGATTTTAATATCTTAGCTAGTTCTTCTTCCGATATTTCAATGTATTTTATTTGTATTAAATGTTTAAATATTACAATTTGAGGTTTCATTCAAACAATTACCTTGTCCGATTTTGCGATTTGACACAAATTAGAAACAAAAATATAAATTAATTCAACAATCATCAATAACAAACGGAATAATTATGAAAGAAACTTGTTTTGTGGAAACATTGAAAGGGATTTTTTTAAATAAATTTAAAATAAATCAAATTTAATAATGTTATAATAATTATTAAGTTCTGCAAGTATTTCTGTTATTTTTACAGTTTTTAATGTGACAGCTGTTTCGGCTTTTGAGGCCATTATCAAACTGTGGATATGTCCACACGGCGACGACTTATTTATATGATTTTATTTATCCCCACCCATTTAAATTACTATAATGTTCAAAAATGATTCATTAAGAATTGGAATAACCAAAATATTTGAAAATGCAGCAGTGTTTATACACCTGTTAGAATTAATGACCTAAGGGCTTTCTTAATTGTTGGTACGTGGGTGATTATGTTGAGGAATTATATTTTTTGGGTTTTTTGAAAATATTAAGCATGGGAGAAATGATCATTTTTGTTTGATTATTAATTAGGGTTATGTTTGGATCATTAGTCATTCATTTTATTTAATTGTTCTAGTAAATTTAATCTAAAACCCTTTCTTTCTTTGTGTAAAGGTTAAGGCTCGTTGTCACATTAAAAACTGTAAAAATAACAGAAATACTTGCAGAACTTAATAATTATTATAACATTATTAAATTTGATTTATTTTAAATTTATTTAAAAAAAATTAAATGGAGTTCTACGAATTAAACACCAAAACAATAAATAGTTGAAAGGGATAATTATTCCCAGAGCTTTATTGAAATAATAAATTAAGCAATGAAATGTAAGAAACTCATTAGTTATGTGCATATTTATAAATGTCTGAAGAAACTAATGACCATGCACAGTATTGCACAGGCGTAGCTAGAAAAAGAACTGGCCCTTGCGCAACACTTTTGATGCAATATCTCTTAACGTAAGATGAACAGAGCATCTTTAGTATTGAGGCTAAAAATATGCGCTTGTAACTTTTGGAAAATAATCCGTGTGTTAGCTTTAAGGCGATGCACTACGTCGTGCAACATTTAGAATCGGGCCTCTAAAGATAACACTCCTTACGTATATATTTTATATTTATTTATTTAAACGCCCATTGGGCTTTTACATACATTGTTATTAGTGTTATTACATTAACTATGTGACATTTAAAAGTTTACGTACATATATAAATAAAATAGTTATTATATCTGTAGTACATAAATGTTTTACAAATAATACAGAATACCATTATGGAGAACAGTTTTTTTTTTTTACTTACTTAGAAAAATAAATGGATTGAAATTAATCAGCATTCATAGGGACTTAAAATCATATTCGAATTGTTATTTAAATTACAATATTAATTTGTAAAGTTAAAACATATATATTAAAGTTAAAAAGTCATAAAAGAAAAGAGTGAAAAAACAGAAGCTAAAAAATGGGTTTTTCACTATGGAGTGGAGAAGTCATACATTTCAGCAAAGTGTTTATGTAGATTTCGTTTAAGCACTGCTACGGAATCTCTAAATATATCAACAACATTACCAAATTTATTACCAAAATTTTGTATTCGATTTAACGATATGTGCGCTTGATAATTAGATTTGAAATTGTCACAGAAAAAGGTGGAATTTTGTCTCGTATTTTTGGAAGGTACAAATAATTTTATTGTGGCAAGAATTTCAGGGCTGTCGATTCTATAATTAATAATTTTATTTAGTAGAACAAGGTCGGAGATAATTCGCCTATCTGACAGCGTAATCAAATTTAGTTGATGCATGAGTTGGATATAATTTATATTTTGGATTGGAATATTCAGTTTAAAGTATATGGCGATAATGATTAAAATCCCGCTTAACACAAGTCGCCTGCTAGTAAAAAACATCGCCAAAAAGAGTGTTTTATTTTGTTTTGCAAAGATCATGCACAAAAAATTTCAATATTTTACGTTAATTTTATAAATAACTTTGAAATATCAAGCAATTTTCATAGGCCTGATACTCCACATACGACTATATTTTTATATATAAGGTATACCAATTCAACAATCATTAATAAGAAACGGAATCATTACGAAAAAAACACGTTTTATTGAAACGTTGAAAGGGATGATTATTTATTTATATATATATATATATATATATATATATATATTTATTTATATACATATTTACGCCTAAAAAGGCTTTTACATAGAAGTGATACATGATGCAGTACAGTAAGAGAATATGTATTATACAGGTGATATTGACAGTAAATAGATGTAATCCATTTTAAAGAAGGAAAAAAAAATAACATAAAGTAAAAAAGAAATTACAACAACATTACATATAAAACAAATCATTAAAACTAATTTACCAAAGCTACTCTAATTTGTAGGATTCAACAAAGTGTTGATGTAGATTATGCTTAATTCTATATATGGAGTCAATAAATAAATCAATAACACCCCCATACTTGTTGCCCAGATCATGCATCCTATTGGTCAGTGAGTGTGTCTGATAGTTGGTCGAGTATGTATTACAGAAGAATGTTGTATTTTGCCTTGTATTCCTAGTCGGCACATGTAGTTTAATAGTGGCAAGGATGGCAGGACTATCAATTAAGTTGTTAATGACTCTGTGTAACACAACCAGGTCTGAAATAATTCTCCTGTCAGACAGTGTTATTAGATGCAATTGATTCATCAAACTGACATAATTAATGTAATCAATAGGAATTCCGAGCTTAAAATGATTATTCCCAGAGCTTTATTGAATTCTGACAATCTGAATTTTTGTCGAATTAATTTCATTTTTCAAATTAATGATGATAAAACTTTTTTACTTTTAAAAACATAATATTATAGTTAGGTACTTTTTGTTTGTCTAAACTTTTCAAATAATCAGTAAAATTTTTGAAAATTACGTTGAAATTCAAAGCATATCCGAGTTCATTCAACCAGTACACTCAACAGACACATGATGCATGTGGTTCGATAGCTTTTTACAACAAATAATAATAATCTCCGAAATAGCTGTCACACCGAAAACAACGCCATACGCAAACGACCAGAAGTCAATATTTAAAAAAATAGTAGCTTTGTACTTCAGTTGATATTTAATAGCTTGATTCCAACAACTTTAAGAATGTTTGTATTTTCAAAAATAAATCTCATTTAAAACATTATTAAAATATTTTGTCAAAATATGCTGCTAAAATCACAGTAAAAATAAACATCGTGACTAGCATTTTTATAATCGTGAAAATAGATATGCAATGTTTATTATCAGGTCTAGAGTCAAGGTGCTTGTATCCACATAAACATTACTAAACATGTGTAAATGTATTTTAGATATAACGAAATATAAATATAACGAAAAAAGTCTTCTTGGAATGAGTCAATAGACTTCGTAAAATCACATGAGATATTTTTACAAGGCATATACAGGATGCGGCAAAACAGACAGTGCAGTTTTGAAAGGTATTATAAAAATACAGAAATTGTGTTTATTTTATTTTATTCGTTGTATAATGCCGTTTTATGTATCGATACATTGATGAAGGCGATACATTTATGTTTGGCACATACAAGTTAATAAGTGTAGTTCCAGAGATTGATTCAGACAAATGTTGACTAAAAATAGCACCGTGATTTAAGGTGTTGAAATTGAACATTCATTTTAAGAACAAGGATGGGTATTCTTCCATGTATAGGTAAACCTCTTTTGCACTTTTTCTATTTATGGGATATGGTTTTGTTCAGAAGGGGACCAAATAATGGATGTATATTCCAGTTCACCTATATCATCCTCAGCTCACATTACACAAGCAACTTTTCCACTTATAATTATTGAAGCAGCAGTTTTATTTTTTAATATTGTTAGATTTTTCGTAAGCCGAAAACACTGTTAAAAAAAATGTATGTATATATATATATCTTTTGCATATCGTGCCCAATCGATAGTAAAGTAGACACTCGTCTGGTCTATACATCCGAGATATGTATGACCCTCTGACCACACAGTCTCGTGGCGAATGCCTAATGAATGAATACCTATTTAGCAATTTACTCTTAATCCAGAGATTGACATTTCTATGGCGGGATATTTGATATGTCAGAGAGGTATTTTAATGAGTTTATCAATAGAGGTGAACCGGTCTTAACAATGTGACTTTGAACTCTGAGGTAGCTAGGTGGTAGGGAGGTGTGTTGGTGTTTGAAATAAACATTATTATTTTTAAAAAATATAAATTTTATATCAAACATTAAGCTTTTATAATTTTAAAAGAATTCATTACTAATAAAACACAATCCTTTGTGTAGGAAATCAGGAAGAAAACTATTACTTCAATTTTTATACCGTGTATACAATAAAATTTTAACAAATAATTATAAGCAATAATTAGTCATCCGAAATACTAATACAAATTTAAAATATCTCCCGAGTAAAAATAAATGCCGCCAACGGGAATTGAACCCGTGCCTTCTGATGATATCAGAAGGCACATCATTTGTTATCCTATATGCTATGCATAAAAAAACCTTGTCTTATAAACGTTAGTTTATCATTATAAAAAATAATAATATTTGATAAGTCAAAAATATTTCACCAATAAATGAAGATATAATATGTCTCGACGCCATCTAGTGAGAAATTTAGCACTAACAAAGCCTTTCCTACAAAAATAAAGTTGGTTGTTAACAGGTGAAAAAAATATAGTAAGCAGTAATTGTTGATTGAGGTACTAGTACATATTGAATCATTTGGCGGGTTGGAAATATGCTGACATAGCTCAGTGGATACAGAACACCTGACCGGACATCAGAAGGCACGGGTTCAATTCCCGTTGGCGGCATTTATTTTTACTCGGGAGATATTTTCAATTTGTATTAGTATTTCGGATGACTAATTATTGCTTATAATTATTTGTTATCCTTTATGCTATGCATAAAAAACCTTGTCTTATAAACGTTAGTTTATCATTATAAAAAAATAATAAAATTTTAACTTACAACTCAATCCAAAAATTTCGCTAATTTGTAACACTTTGTACGTTTTTGGGATTTTATCCATGTTTAAATATTTGAGACTGACTGAATTTTTTTTTTCTTTCCAACGATTATAGAAAAAGAGATAAAAAATACTTTTAATGTATGCGCCCTTACGCCCTTGTCAGATCTGTCCGTCAGAGCTTCTAATTAAATATTATGTTTGTAGCTAGTAATGTCCTTCCAAGGCTTGAAAGGTAAAAAATATCTTAAAAAACGTTTTAACTAAAACATTCTACGAAAATAAATATTTTTTCCACATCACAAGCCAAATAAATTAACTCATGACGCGGATTGAATATTTTTAGTCTGCCAAAAATACAGTAAAAATTTCGCGTTGTCTTTTTGGATAAAAAAAAATGGAAAAAGTCTTATTCATATGCTATAAATTATTATGCTCTTTGAATCCAAACCAAAACTGGGAAACTATTCTTGGACCCGACGTATTTTTCTTGAAATAGTACATGTAAGGGGTAGAAAGTATACATTTTTCCATTATTTTTAAAGTAAATAAAACTATGTAGGTACTGTGACTGAGACCACCAAGGCCTCAATTCTCGACGAAGTCATTCCACTCGAACAACGAGTGGTTCGACCCACTCGTTGTTCGAAAGGAATGACTTTATACTTTTGCCTTAATGTAATGTAAGCAGTTTTTATTTTTTTTAAAAGAAAGACAAAGGATCCATTGCAGCTCTAGGACATAGTCTGCGGGGTGAAGATTATCCTTATGGTTTATTTTACATTAGCTCCACACATGCCCATGATATAATTTGGGGATGCTGTGTAAATGGTATTTTTAGGGAAAGGAAGTAGAGGAAATTCTGGGAAGGAAAAAGGTATCAAAGTGTCCAGAAGTAACGGACGTATAAATCCATCCCTTCCACTGCGTTCCGAAAGAATCCTGCTGGAGAGGTCAAAAGGTCTCCATCAATTAATGGTTACCAACCCAAAACCAAACACCTACCTTAAATTGATATAAGTCCATTGGTATCTCTATTTAAGGTAAAAATATTTGAGTAACGTCGAGTATTTATTCGCCTTTACATGGTTCAAATATGTGTTATAAATTGAACGATGACAATTAAATGTCTATTTCAAAACCACGTAAGATATTAAATTGAAAATGTGTTCAACTCCTGTCCGTGATACTAATGACTATAATTGAATAAAATGAATGATTCGACTTTCAACCGGAAACTTCAACTTGATTTGTCACGCAATTGTAATCCTTCATGACTGCAATATGTATATATATATATATATATATATTGATAATATTGATATATATTGATAACGTGATCAAAATGATTCGACGGCTTTGTCATAGAAAATATAAATAATGTTGATATTTTAATTGTGAATTCATGGAAAACTGATTAGTTATTTGTTGAGTTTGCGAGGTCAACTAGTAATCGTGAATTCTGACCGGTGCAGTGTACTAATATTACGACAATGTTTCTAATCGCAACTTCAAGAATTTGAAACCTTTAATAACAGGACATGGTTTTGATAAAACGGCGCTGTATTCAATAACGTGTTATTGGAGATAGCGAGATGTTTGCAACGAACTGATAAAACTTTTCTTTGAAAATTAAAATAAATTATTATTCAAGTTAATTATGTTATAGAAAAATGTGTCATTATGGATCCTCTTTATACCAGAAAAATGGCACAATGCAAAAAAACATTGGCAAGAGGCCTAAAGTTTATAATTTACATCAATTTTTTTTATTTTTTTTTAATTGATTTTATTTTCAAGTCGAAAAATTTTTACATTTTTTTTTATTCTAATTTTTATACAGTACATAATGAACAGTTATATAAATAAAATAACAGTGTTAGTATGTGGCAAACAAACAACAAAAAGAAAGCATGTGCGCGGGTATTATAGTAATTTTTTTTCAACTTGGTAAGAATAAAACAAAAAATTAAGCTGTTTCAATTTGCTTTGAAGATAAATTATCTAAAACTATGTTGGAAAATGAATGAAAACAAAAAATAACATTAATTGGAAATGTTTATATAAATGGAAGATTTTCTTATAAAATTACTAGCTGTACCACGCCACGTGTTGCTGTATCTCAGTCTTTCTGTGCAGATAGAGAAAAAAAATAGCGCGTGTTGCTTGTACGTCCAACAGAGGGCTCTGTTATTAAAATAACATGTTTTTACCTGTCACAGGTGACATTTATATAATATAGGTTTATAAAAAAACACACGCGTATTCGATTGCAAGTTGTGTCGAAATTTCAAAGCAATCGATGAAGAACTTTCGGAGATTTAAGATTTTGAACAAACAAACAATTACATTTTTATCTATTTAGATAACTGTCTCTTTCTCAATCTTGTTTATCTTTCGCAAATTTAAGATTTTGAATAAACAAACATTTACTTTTTTCATTTATAAAGATAGATATATAAACATATTGTGCTATTTATACAATTAATAACAAAACTGATGTAAGTAAAAAAGTACTACCACAGAAGATTCATGATCTTCTGTGGTAGTACTAAATAAATATATCTATTTTAATTTCTTTTAGCCAACATTTGATTATTTTTTTTATAATAGTTAATCAACAATATGAAATTTAATAAAATATGTAATTCTAATGGTTAAATGAAATTAAATTCTATTTGGTTTCGTCGTCAATACTTGTCCCATACTTGTTGCCCAGATCATGCATCCTATTGGTCAGTGAGTGTGTCTGATAGTTGGTCGAGTATGTATTACAGAAGAATGTTATATTTTGTCTTGTATTCCTAGTCGGCACATGTAGTTTAATAGTGGCAAGGATGGCAGGACTATAAATTAAGTTGTTAATGACTCTGTGTAACACAACCAGGTCTGAAATAATTCTCCTGTCAGACAGTGTTATTAGATGCAATTGATTCATCAAACTGACATAATTAATGTAATCAATAGGAATTCCGAGCTTAAAATTTACGTACTTAAGAAATTTATGCTGAACTCTTTCTATATTATTGGAGTGAACTTTATATAAAGGGGACCAAATAGGTGTTGAAAATGTTGATTCCAAAAATACACAAGTACGTCACGTAGCTTTAGTGTGCATATAGATACAATTTCAAAAAGTGCATCATAAATATATATCAGGATTAATGAAAAGAATCACAAACTTTATATTTAGAACACTTTTAGAAGTGCAGAATTAACTTCAACATTATATAAATCATCTCGAATACGTATCCCCTATTTGGTCTCCCAATCATGAGATTCATAATTATATGATCGAATCCAAACAAAGAAAATTAATCCGTGTAATCGCTAACGTATAGTGACCGAATTTTGCACTACAAACTACACTCTATGACAGCCAGACGTAAACGTTCTGATTTATTGCTTTTGCATAAAATTATACCTGCATCAGTTGATACACCAAAAATTTTATCCCAAATTAACATCTTAACATCATCAAGAAAATCAACAAGGAGGATGAAAGACACCTTCAATATTAAAGCCAAACACAAAAATACAGGACATTTCTCCCCTGTACCGCAAACATTAAGAAATAATAACAAATACAATTATATCTAGTTGTTATTGTCAAGAAGCCCTTTATTTAAAGACAGGTGATATGGTACTTACCAAATCAGTGTGTCGTCAGTACAGAAGACAATAATAAATTGTTTTTGTACATGTTTGTATTCTACCTTTTACCCTTTATTGTTTGTCAATTCCTTTTTAATTTTGTCATCATTCCTGTTTTATGTACTGAAATAATTGTATTATTTTTTAAGAATAAATAATTATAATGGATGATTAAATTGTACAATTTTGGCGTAACTCACAAAGGGTAATGAAAACCTAATTAAAAATACGTTGAAACACCCTCTCACAGTGGGCCACAAAAAAACTTACATCGAAAACAGGTTAAATATTAAAAGCTTTCATACAACACTTTTTCCATAACCCAATTTAAGCAGATTGACTAAAAACGTACCATGTTCATTTTTAAATACTTTTTCATGAGGTTTTTTTATGTGGTCGGATTTTTGGTCTTGTCACTTTGCATGAATGGGTCTAGACATAATATATTGTATGTGGGTGATTTGGGTATATAATATTGAGGTTAAAGGATGAACTCATTTTTTGGCATAAAAAGCTGTATCTATTCTCATATTGCCTCCGTGGAAGAATATATTCATAACAATAAATGGTGTAAAAAACCTTAGGGTTTGAATCCCAAGTGATACGCTGTCAATTCAATACACCGAAACAAATAAAGAAAAACACATCTTAGGGTTGATATTACCTACACCGACACAGATATGATTTTTTTTTTTTTTTTTTTATGCGACACCTCACAAGAGCGTCCCTGCCTGTGCAGTGTACAGACAGGGGAACTATGTCACCACCCGGTTGGGCGGCGTTGTGAGGCGGAATAAGGTAGGGGCTGTAGGAAGGGATTTGTTAATGCGGGCCTTGAAGAGGGTCGGATTATAGGAGGGAGGAAAAACAGATGCCGGTAGCTCGTTCCACATACGAGCCGACTTACACAAAAACGAGTCGTAAAAACGGCCCGTTCTCATGAAGCCAACGTCAACCGTGAACGGGTGTTCAGTTCGTGTCCGTCGAGTTTCGCGCACGTGTACCGGTGCATCAGGAATCAATGCTGCTAGCTCCTTGGAGCAGGCTCCGTTGAAATACCTGTAGAACAGACACATTGCATGCCTACATTGCGTCTATGCATTAGAGAAGGCAATCGGTCTGTTAACAACGGATTGTCAATCAGACGGATCGCTCTCCTTTGCACAGATTCAAGCAGGTTTATTAAGTATTTTGGGGCACCAGCCCAAAGGTGGCTCCCAAATTCAATAGTTGGGCGGACTTGAGACTTGTACAGGGTCAGCAGCTGGTCACTGTTGAAGAATCTCCTAGCCCTGTACAAGACGCCCAACTTTTTGGAGGCCTGATTTACTCGGGCTTATGATAGATATTAAATGATTAACCTAAGATAACAACAGTAGTAAAGTGGTCCGAAGCTTTGAGTTTCAACTCGGAAGGGTTCAATCTTGTGCTAGCAAAAATTTCCTCTCGTTGCACAAGAAAAAAATATCCACATATAAAGATTGGTATTAACCTGTCAGCTGTAGATGGGACACCGGTGTCCTCCATACAAAAATCGATGAAATTTTTCTAAGCGATTTTAACTATTATCTACAAAGAAACTGTAAAAATAATAAGTGCAGAATCGCTTGCGCTAAATATTGCTTTGAAAATACTTTATTTAATTTAAATATCTACGATTTTTCGATGTGTAATTTTTTCTCAAGGTCACGGACGTCATCATAGTAAACTGGTTAAGAGACGTACTTGACTTACTTTAACCAGTAATATTATTTGTATTAAAAATGTAGGTGGTATTTAAAATTTTGGATTTTAGTGAGTTTTTTTGTTATTTGTTTGTTAGATTTTTTATTCAAAACAAACAAACAAAAAAAATCTTTCATACCCAACACTCCATTTCGACTCTAACTGTGCATTAACTGATATTTTTTTGTGTTTTTAGTTGAAAGAGAAGAGTTACCGAGTTAGTTATATAAAAGGTACGTCGCTTAACACCTAGAAATAAGATAGAAAAAGTTACCGATTTAGTGAAAACTCGAAATATGCAGTATCTGTGCATTTCTCTATCAGTAACCGCGACATCTGGCCATCAGAATACTAGCAATAATTATTTAACGAAGAACACGCACATCGCTGCCAGCATTTTCACTAGAAAGGTGAATGTATGCAAAGATATTTCAAGATCGCGTGAAAATGAAAACTGACAAGTCTGCTAGTAAAATTTCAAGCAGGACATCGTTATTCATGGTAGAGACATAAAATTAATTCCTAGGTTATTCTTGTCTAGTCTATTTAACTTTAAATCTATTTCTTGAACTTCGTGGCCACATGGAATTGACGTTTTTGTAATTTTTGTTTTTGCGATACTGTCATCTTGTCAGTTGATCTCTACAAGCTACAAGTATACGTACGTTTAAACTAGTTAATCACCATCAGTGTTTATTGTCACAGTCTTGCGTCATTCTGGCAAATAATTAATCACTGCTCTCGTTTTGGCGCCGAATGGAATGTAAACAAACAGAAAGTTTTTAAAATTGATGAAAATTTAAAAAAGTGTTTATTCTGAAAGCTGAGAATTATGTAAATAGCTTTATAATACTGTATTTCATAGTATTAACGTTGTTAAAGAAGTTTTCGTTTTCCAGATGGATTATATAATTAGTTAGCAGTCTTACTAGCTGAGTTAGATTGTCTTATTTTACAAGAAAATTATTTACGTTAACTGTAAATATACGTACATATCTACTTGTCTCTTCTTTTCAGTTTTACTTTGCTCTTTCACCAATTTTTCTACCGTAGTTAAGTGACATTCGCATTCCAGAACCCACAGTGGGAGTAAAGATACTTGCACCAAAAGCCATTTAAAAGTTACGAAATTATCTCAGAAAAAAACTAAAACTAAAAAAAATATATGAAAACGCAACACTTTGTATACACTTATTTTAATTAATAATAATCAACATGTTTCAAAGCCAATGGCTTCTTCTTCAGGATTATGAAAGCTAACGAATTTAAAAAATAGATAAGTATGGACTGATAAGTATATAATTGAGTCCAGTCCTTGGCGACGTAGGTTTAATCCTCAATCAATCAAAAAACTTTGTAAATATATCTACTAATATTAAAAAAAAAGTTTTTGAGTGGGTTTTTTTATTATTTTCAATAATTTTTTTTGGGTCTACACCGACGTCAGTCATATACCATCGTAATCACTAAAGTGAAAACTGATAGAAGTGTATTGAGGGCAAAACAATGTGCCCGAATTAAGGTTAATTTTCCCTTCCTTCTGTGATATAATTAAAACATGTTAAATATTGAAATTACTTCACTGGTCTTCTAGCAGATTACTAATTTCATTGGTCTGTTTGGAGCTAGGAAATATTTGAAATCGGTATAAACATCCTACTTGAAATTTCCCATTCAGTGATCCTAGGTACTTGAAATTCTAAATAGCATGTTATCAATATCAAAATTCAACGATATCAAACATATTGAACATCATAGAGTTTTATCCCACAATGGTCCGACCATCGACCTCTCTCACAACAATACCACAAGAATATAATACAACTCATAACTGTGTACGTGTATCCATATATGACAACGTTATTATAACTCGACACCTACGACAATGACAAAAGAGCACTGGTGGTTGAACCCATCGTTTATTTTACTTATTTTGCTATCGACGAAAGCAACACAATTGAAAAATTGAGGGAATATGAACAATTGAAAGAGAATCTGCTAGGTTATTACTCAGAGTCGGATCAGACATTAGAAAAAATTGTGTTACAATTTTGTTTAAACCACACAATTATGTTTTGAAATTATCCATATAAATAAAAGGGTATGTCCATGAGTGTTTACTCTGTAAACTCAAAACTAGTGGACAATTTTGCTAAAATTTTCTAAGTTTACAATAAAAACACATAAATTTGTTTTTGACCACTATAGTTTTATTTTCACTCTACCGGTTTCGGAAGAACCCTTCCTTCGTCAGGAGAATATCAAAAACTGATCTACTAAACAAAATATTGACATATATATACAAAAATGTTAAGTGTTTGAGGGAGGGGTGGACAAAGTGGAAGGGGTAATTACGGGAATTCCAGGAAGAACAGAGCGGTTAACTGGAAATATGTCTAGAATAGGACTATATGACAGATTAATTTGGTTATTCATTATACTGGAGTTATTATTGAGGGATTTTAATAAATTATTTAATTTTTGCCTTTATTACTACGGTGAAGAATTTTAACCCCTGTATCTTTAAAACAAATTTATGTGTTTTTATTGTAAATTATGATGAGCCACAAAGTGAATGCTTTTTACAATTTCTATGTTTGTTCTTATTAGTGTCAGGAGTTTTTAGAGGGTGTTTTGAATGGTATAAGAAGTTGGGGAAGACTTAACGCATTATTTACGTATCGTAATGAAATGAGATGAATCGAATTAAAGTCGATAAATGTAGTTTTGTAAAGTAACAATGTGGTATACAGCAGTTAATAGTTGAATGGAAAAGTCAGGATACCCGAGGAACACTTAACGCATTATCTCTGCACTGGAATAAGGTACGCAACCGAATTAAAAGTTGATATAATGTAGTTTTTTTTAACAAAAAAGTGGGTGTGTCAAGCCTACGCAAGACAGAAGTGAAACTTCTAGTATTCCTCTCTCTCTATTTTCATTTCATCATCTCTATTTTCTCTCTTAGGTTAGTTTGAAAATTAGAGGTTAAATAATTCAACGACGAAGCATGGATTTGCTTTTTCTAATATTTTCTTATAGATGAATGACGTTCGATTAATGTATAGTTCCAAAAATTTTCAATTTATTCACAAGTATACAATATTACATAAATAACAATATTACAATTAAAAATTACAAAGAAATTACAATGACAATTTACCAATCATGTGCCATTTTCATTGTCAATTTCATGAATATCATTTCCTAATGTCGTGATAATTGGGTTATGGTAACTAAAGTGCGAGATATATACATGAGCACTTAAATCCTTAATGAATCGTGCAAAAACTGCATCGATTGTTGTCCCGTGTCTAGTCGTGCTAGTGTTCCTATCATTAACAATATCCAAATTGAGGGTGTTTTTGAAAAAGTTCAATAACTCTACAGATTCTTCCCTCGCAAAATTAACATTAAAATCTCCCGAAATGATCATAGGAATTTCGTGATAATTCTTATTCAATAGCCTCGAACCACCCTCTGTGTATGGCAGAAGCAATTTTTTTTTTCTGTAAATTATTACATATTATCAAAATAAATAAATTAATTAAATAAATGTAATACAATTATCATAATATACGGATTAGATAATAATTTTAATCCAACACAATAACGCAAAGCGCGCTCTAGCGGAGTAATGTTTTATCACAGTGAGATAAGTGTTTTTATTATTTTGCAATATTATTTTCTTTTAAAAAATGTTCTGACCTACTAAAAAATAAGATATTGAATGAAAAAGGCGTTAAAAACAAAAAAATAATGTGCGATGGCCGAGAATCGAACTCGGATCAACTGCTTGGAAGGCAACTATGCTGACCATTACACCACCAACGCCAGTTGTCGGGATGAGCTAAGAAGCATTTATATGTTACTTCAAAACTTTGACTAGATCAAATGAACTTTAATCGGTGGTCCCGCATTTTCGTTTCGGTCATGAGTCGGTTTTACTCCGTCCCCGAAAATTCATTACGCGCCTAAAGAAGTTTCACTTCAATAACAATAATACTATATAGTGGTTAATGCTTTAAGTCCGAGACGCCCAATGGATCATATACTTGTAAAATTGTAATCATATAGTTGTAAAATTGTTCGTATGTATTATTTATTTATTTATTTATTAATCTTAAGTTAGCTCACATCTTCGTGTGTGCTAATAGTTTTATAAACATATAAACATGTACATTGTTTGGCAAACATATTCTTTCTTTAAATATTTCAATAAAGTCACAAAAAATAAACATTAATAATTGAGATAGACATATTTTCTTAATTCATTTTTGAACTTATTAATATTTTCTATCACAGCAATTTCCTTCGGGATTTTGTTATAGAGTTGAACGGCCTGGTACATCAGAGATTTTTGGGTGCTTGTTTTTTTTCTTGTTGGCAATCTAATTTGCTTAGAATTTCTCGTCCCGTGTCCGTGTATCTCGTTATTGTAATTTATTTTTCTTTTCAGTTCCTTAGACATCATCCCTAAGTTAATTTTATGTATAAAAATAAGTACATTCAAATACACAGTTTGCTTCACCGTCAAAATATTCAGCTCCTTTAACATGTCTCTTATCCGTGTGTATATGTTGCGCTTAAGTATTATTCGCATTGCTTTATGTGATAAATAAAGAAAGGGATGTAAGGAGAATGTATTGCGTGGAAGTGGCAGAAGAAGTCGTGGACACCCGCGGAAAACATGGCATGATCAAGTGAAAGAAATACTTACAAAAGTATATCGTTCAATAAATTCTTTACAATAATATTATTTCCACCTTAAAACTCAAACCTCATTACTTCAAACATTACTCCAAACTAGTCATAACGTCGGGTTAACGTCAGCTAATCGAATTTGTATATATTATAAAAAGAAACACGTGTTTCCCTACCCGCCTAATTTTCTTTACAAACAACTAGTGGTAGTTATGGTGGTGGACAGCCCTTGGTGTCACATCGAAAGTAAGAAAGTTTAGTGGGGGTGGCTGAGTGTGGGTGGGAGTGGGTGATGAAAATGTGCTTTGTTATGGGAAGGCCGCCTATGCTTCAAATTATTTCACCCGCCGACTCTGACGATAAGTCTGGAAGGATCCAGAGAGTTCGTGGAAGGTTCTAGAAGGAGAAAGTTCAAGAAGATTCTATAAGGTTCCAAACTGAGTTGCGGAGTTTATCGGAGAGTCTAGAAGGTTACGGAAAGTTCTGAAAGGAGCCACAGCAATGCGTGGTGGGGTACAGCTAGTGTGCTTATAAAATGTGTCTACATTTATGAATTGTGCTTACAAACTTTATTGTAATTATTTGATAAAAAGTAATGATTAAATATTTATTACAACTACTTATTTATTTTATTTTGTGCCACTCCCGTGGTCGAGCAGGTCCAATTTTTTGAAATTATTATTAATTTTACATTGGTAACTCATTAAATGAAAATATGTTTATTTATTGAAATTACTAGCTGAAGTTCCCGGCATTTCCTGGTTGTATAGGGGGATTTCTAAATCAGTTGTAGTTCCTGCTATTTCGAAAGCCAAGTGAGCAAAATTTCTCTGCTTCAACGGGTGGTAAAAGGGCACAGGAGTGATTTTTCGAAATCTTATGTAGACAGTGATCTTCATCTTATTGTGAAGGTGCGTAAAATTTCATGACTCTCAGTAAAACAGTGGATTTGTATAAAAATAAAATCCACGCCACCCACCCGCCCGCCAAAGACACTTTTCATTACATAAATAGACAGATTGTACGATAGATTAATCATCAGCTAACAGATCAAGATTTCTTATTTTAACGTTCCTTCTTCTACGAAAATAGAAAGACAATTTTTAAACTTACTTGAAGAGTATATAAATATATCTACCATTTTAGAAATTTCATTTGATAGCAAAATTCATCTAATCAAGTAGTACTGAGATAGAATATCTGTTCCGTTCCATCGTGTCTTGAACAAGTGGTGACGACTATGTTAGCCTACATACTAGTATTTGCGGTGAGTTTTAGAGTGGTAGGTACTCCATCTAATTGCTTCACAATGATTCCATGATAACTCAACATAATGATCATTTGACACAGTTTAAAAAGTGATATAAAGTCATTAAAAGCGATGAAAAACAAGGTTCCACTAAAACTCAATGCAGTGACAATTTAACACACATTTAAAAAGTGATATAAAGTCATTAAAAGCGATGAAAAAAAACTGTGTATACTAGTTTTTGTTTCAGGACTATTATATTATTTTTCAAATGTCACTGTGTTGGATTGTCCAGTTACACTTTACAAAATATTGCTATTGGGATGAAATAGTCTCACTGGCTCTGGGCAGATTGTGTTGTATTGAAAAATGTATGTAAGATTGTAGATTTTTATAATTTTGTTTTGAAGGAATGTACTTAGGATAGGTTGTTTCGCATAATTTGAACAATTCATAAAATGTCAACGTTCATTTTCGGGTTCTGTGAAAGTCCTGTTCAAGTTCTGTTACTATATCATTATAGGCTAATCTTTCACAAAACTTGAAAATTAACTTTGAAATTTGAAAAATTGTTCAAATTCTCTGAAAAAATTGTCCTTAATCTAAGAACGTTCTTAAAAAGCCTGTCAATAGCATTGATGTTGTATTTAGATGAGACATGAAGCGAAAAATATGTTCTGCTTTTTTACCTCCAACTGATCTCCAACCAAAATTACTGTGTCCGGTCTACGCGCACCACTTATCGCGTTATAATAATGAAATAAGTTTAGACAAGATATTTATATTTATGGCTTAGTTGCCTCTAATTAGAGCTTTATTGCCAATAGGCACCTTACAGCCCCTGCGATCCAATACCGATATTTTAACTTCTGTGAACAAAAACATTTTGATATCTTTGAACATTCCGACCCCTTCTAACATCTGTTCCCCAGAAATCTCCATGTTATCGGTCCGTCCAGTGCACTCCTGCTGATAAATAGGGGTGGGTGGTTTAGCACCACCACGACCGGGTGTTTCATACCCCTGGCGGGTGCGAAAAACCCCAACCAATAATATATCAAAAGGAAAACACTGCAATTTTGCACGAGGGTGAAAATTTTTCACCCCTGACATGGCTTTCCATAATAAATTACCGGACAAAGGAATTTTTTGTCAAAATAAGGTTGTAGATTTACGGTGCAAGTTGTACAGTATTTCTTTGCAAATCGCATGAACGTTGTAAATGCACACTGTTTTTATGTGAAAACAGAACAAGAGTCCCGACTGTTTGGTGCTAGTAAGCGATGGCATCCCCAAATGGCGTATGTTCTGAAACTGAAGGAAGTGTAAATGAATATGTGACAGAAGAAGTTGGGAAGTGTCGGGTACTTTCCAAAATTTAATGTGAATACCGCACAAGAGTCCCACTTGAGGTTCCCACCTTATTTATTATCCACGCAGTCTCTACAATACTCGACAGCTAACGCAATCTATGGTTAACCTAATAGGTTACTACTAGTGCCATCTATGGTGAGCTCTTACATTAATATCGAGGATATTACACTACTGAATTAATGAATTTCTCTAAAACCAGATTCAGATACCATGGCTGATTGTTAAAAGTTATTACGTTACACAGAATAATGAGTATGGATGATTTATTGAAATCCAGTTGAAATATGTTTGCATTCCATTTAATATTAAAATATTAGTCCATTCATTATATATGGGAACACGTGTTCGTGAAGAGTCATTTTTCTGATAAATATAATGATGAAATGTTACAATATTACAATTTTTATGAACACGCATTCCAATATCCTAATAACATGTTAGTGTTTTACCGACAGCATATTATTAAATCTGTCAAATCATTCGTTTAAGGGCTGCAGTCCCGTTTTTAACAGGAATAAGAGTAATTTAACCAGATTTTTAATGAATTAGCAATATTTAATGTCAGTAGGATTTTTCCTTGTACGAGTATTCTCACAATATATATCTTGATAGTGTCTTTGACGATTTGTTAAACGTTATTAATAAATTTATAGATCTCTGAGAATTTCGGTTAGTTCTAAGAATTCTTGCATTTGAAGCACAGAAATGACTTGAGTCTTTATGAAACAACTTGGCAGGAACTACAAAGAAGCGTATTGAACTAAAGAATTAGTTATGTGCGATCTTCATCAAACGGTGAATATGAAACGCCAGTATTGAAAATCATCAAGTTGCATCGAAATTTTGTATGTTTTTATGGTAAAGAATGCGTAAAATAAAAAACTATATAGAGTAGCACGCGTCTCAGCTTAAATTAATGGTTCAGAGTAAACATAAAATAATACATTTTTATTCATTTTTTTTTCTGTTTAATTCGTAGAACTCCATTTAGTATATTTTTTTTATTTAATTAAAATCAAATTTAATAATATAATTATTAAGTTCTGCCAGTATTTTTTTGTTTTTGTTATTGTTACAGATCTTTCGGCTTTCAAGGCCATTTTAAAACTGTTGTTTTAGCCGCGTTTAGACGACTTATTTATATGATTCTATTTTATGATTTTATTCTAAATTGGGATGGGGTATAAACTTTTTCTTAGATTTAGACCTGTTGGGTCCAAAACTATTATGTTTCAAGCTGGAACCAAACATACACATTCACAAAATTTCATTGAAATCTGTTGGGTTTTTTTAATTGGGTGTTTTTTTATATAGCAACATAATGTTACCAAATGAAGAGTAAGTACCAAATAATTCTTACCAAAATTGGGATGTTTTAGATATACTTATGTTTTTGTATGTCAATAAGAGCATTATATAATTATAATGTAATATCCCGTTAGTACGGACTGCACGCCACTGGTTTTAAGGTTTACAACAAATTTATTTTCATATAAAGGGTTAATAAAATAATGTATTAATGTTTTGCAAGGGAGCCTTTGACCGCCGATATAATCCAAAGGGCTTTTAAAGGTGGGCAACTTCGAGTATTTAACTTTCTAATTAATTTAATAATAACGTAGTTAACAGTTAGGTGAAACCTTCAAAGGGTACAACGGCTCTAACGAAAGTAATTAAATTTATTACAAATTTAGAATTTTGCTTTTAATTTTTGTGTAACATTTTTAAGGCTACTTGAACGCAGGTTCTAATGCATTCCTTAAATTCTCAAATTCTGTAAAAAAGGGGTAGATTGCGTAAAAGCTATTGATGACGAAACTATATGCATCACTCTTTAACACATGTTCCTGCATTTCACAAGTGAAGTACCTACATCAGTGACAGTGTAAAAAAATAATGTACGTGCTCAGTCTGTTAAGAAAACTTCTGCAGTGTACACGTTAAGTGTTCCTTCGGTGTGTTTAATTCGAGTATATTAGTGATCACCGCAGTGCCCCTCAAGACCACAATATCGATTTGCATCAAGACGTATACCAAAAACTATGGGTAAATCACAATTCCATTTCAATTCTAACTGTTAACCACGGCTACCCCAATAGTTGAGTAGAATATAATTTACAGTCCATGATAAAATCACAAATTGACTCGCAGACAAGATTTGCGATAAATTTTCAGATAGTATGGTAAGATGTAGCATACGACCTTACTCGATGGGTTATAGTTTAGTACTAAAATAACGAAAATCAAAATTACTCCGATTGACATACTTTTTGCATTCCGCTTTGAGATTTCTACAGCGTGCCTATATATTCATTTATTTATTTCACGTCTATTAAGGCTTTTACATACATATATATTATATATATAAAAAATATTAACCAAATTATACACGAAAATAGTGCAGGAAATGACTATTTAAAACAATTGCAGAAAAATAAATATAATGTCAAAATATCACTGAACTTGATCTACACAGCATGCAGGCACAAAACATTAAAAAAAAATTTAAAAAAAATTTCTGTTTCAGTTGACAAAATTATTATGTATTAGTCAAATTAAATACCTTTATTTAAATATTCCATTACTTGATGAAAAAAACTTCAATAGGGTATGCTTATATATTGAAATTGATGTACTAAATATATAAACAACATCGTAGTATTTTTTTCCTAGCTGTTGAATCCGTCGCATAGGAGTGTGATATTGGGACGTTGATATAAAATTGCTACAATAATATGGTAGGTACTATCTCGTAACCGACCTGCTTGGAGTATGAAAAGAGATTACATATAATAAATCAGGGGTATCAAACAATGAATTAATGATTTTATACAAACAGGTAAAATCGGAAATAATTCTACGATCAGATAATTTTATTAAATTTAATGAACAAAGTACGTTATCGTAATTTAGGTTTTCTCTAGGAATGCCCATTTTAAAATTTACATATCTTAAAAATTTATTTTGGATTCTTTCAATCGCATGTGAATGAACTTCATAATTTGGGGACCAAACCGTGGAATTGTATTTTACATGACTCCTCACTAGTGACATATATAATGTTTTTACAGTATTGACATTATTGAAATCACTAGATACCCTTAAAATAAATCCCAACATTTTCAAAGCCTTATTGGTTATTATTTAAATATGCTTGATAAAGTTAAGTTTCGTGTCAAACTAAATTCCTAAGTCATTAATTTCCTAGATAGATACTAAAGACATATTGTTAATGGAATAATCAAAAAACATTGGATTCTTTATTCGATGAAACCTCATAATTTGACATTTGCTTATGTTAAGTTGCAAGTTATATTGTAATGCCATTGGTATCGGATAGGGATTTTTAAATTACACAACAATTAATAACGACCAAATCTGAATTAATAAGTCTATGGTGAATATATATTTAATAAAAAAAAAACAGAAACGGCTTGGATTTTTTAACAAGAGTCAGAACACATGGCACCAAAAGAACCACAATTCAAAAGTTTTCATTCCATTCACCCTGTTATATATATTATTAAGTAAGTACTTAATAACCCCCACCCTTTGGCTCGAACTTTGGACAAAGAAAACTCCATTATTTACCACGGTACAAAACATTTCAATGAAATTCTACTCTCATTAACAAGCATAAATATTTACATTAATATTGTGAATAAAAAAAACACAATAACGACACAGATAATGTATATTTGACAGAGGTACATTAATTAAACCAAAACCACCAAGAAAATAATTTTAAATACTCCGTCAATTAATTTTTCCGAATATATTATTCCTTAACAGGGGACGTCTCAGAGATGGATGATCAATTTTCAGTTTAAAACAATTAGCTACGGTCGATGAGTATTTTAGAATTTGTTTTAATGAATACCGCACAAGAGTCCCAACTGCTCCCAGCCGTCTAGAGCCAGTGATAATGTAGCATCCCCGATTGGGGTATGTTGTGAGGCTGAAGGTTGTGGAGAGTGGAATAATACGGGAAGAGGATGGTGGGGGAGTACCTGGCTATTCAGATCTGGTCACCAAACACGGCTAAAGCCATTTCAAGCAACGTATCAATTCTTAATGGTGGGCTTACACCAGGGCAATACCGAGAGTATCTTCTACTCTGGAACGTGTCGCAAGTATAATATATATTATTTTTAAATGAATATATTGTGAAATAACACAGATTTATTAAATATAATCTACATTTGGGATTTGAACCCGTGGCCTTCGGCTTGCTAGTCAAACGTTTTACCCCTCGACCACGGAGGTCGTCCTCTAGCAAGTGTGTATGTTTCCCCATTCGCAATATAACGATATTACATTTGACTGCGTATTTTGATTATTTCCAGGTTCCATATGTTATCGATGATGATATAAGCTCATGATGTAATCGATGTTGCAAGCTGAAAAAAGTTAAATTGATGTAGAAATTTCAGATAGAAAATGCTGTATCTTGCCAAAGCTCAACGTTGGAGAGCTTTTACTGCTTCAGATAACAGAAATCTGGAAATAAAAAAGTATTGTTTTGTTTTAGTATTGTACCTTCCTTCTCGGAAACTGGAGTCGACAACTCTACTGACCAAGCCAAATCCCGATTGGATAAGACTGACATTTATGGCTTATATTAACTGATGTAACGGCATCGAATTTTAGAGAAATGTGTAAATTTCCGTGTATGTGTGCTTAATTTAAATTAAATGTTGATAGTATATATTATCATCGACAGCAAATCTATTCGCCGAGTTTTAGCTCGATTTGATGTTTTTAAGTGGGTTTATTTCCACTTCTAAGACTTGCATCTGTCACAAAAACAAAAGTAAAATTCAAATAGATATTTGAAAAAAGAGAAAACCGAACAAGAGATAGATTTTTGATGTAAGTTCTATATATACAAGTTTACGGTATGAACCTATATTTAAATTAAAAAATGATCATGATTCTAGAAATCAGAACTAGGTTTCAAACACGTCAAGCAATTGTATTCATGTGTGGATATGTAAAGAAAAGTATAATACACTATACAAGTACATCATAATACATCCCATATCTCCCCACGCACATTATAATACATCCCTTATCTCCACGCGTACATTATAATACATCCTATATCTCCACGCGCACATCATAATACATAGCAAATCTCCACTCGCACATCATAATACATCCCTTATCTCCACGCGCACATCATAATACAACCCTTATCTCCAAGCGTACATCATAGTAGAAATGTAAAGAAAAGTATAATACACCATACACCATTATAATACATCCTTCATTTCCCAGCGTACATCATAATTTTATTTTATTTATTTATTTATCTATGAATATAAAGTTTTTTACGTGTATTTTTCGACATCTGTCTCACTAGGCTACACCTGTGTCGAGACAGACGTATTCAGATACTTAAAGATTATTTACATTCATAATTAAATCAAAATACAAATTACAAAGTTGTATACACTTTAAAACATAGAGACAATAGAGAGATAACAGAAAGTGTAGGTACAGGTACGACAAGGTACGACAAAATTATAAATGTATATGATAAATAAATGCATTTAGTTGGAGGACGTAGTTACAAAGGGGGTTTTATAAAATTATTGATTCTAATATTTTATTTTGTATGTGAATTATTGTTATTGTTTACGTGTAATAATACATATACGTATAATACATCCCATATCTCCACGCGTACATCATAATACATCCCAAATCTCCACACATACATCATAATACATCCCATATGACCACGCGTTAATCCTTTATCTCCGTAAAGCATTTCTTTTTAATGTGGAATGCACTTACTACAGCTTTCACGGCTCGCCGATAGATGTCAGCATGTTGGCACATGGCAAACTGGGACTCCCATAAATTAACACCGCAAGCGCGCGGTCGGGCAGCTTTTCCTCGTCTTTTTCATACAAAATGGCGACTTTTTTCAAGCAAAATGGCGCCACGATAAATATATTATTCGCGGTACAAATGTTGTGTGCGTCCTTTATGTATTCAAACATTCCGCTCATATTAAAATGGAACATTCCGCAAACATGTTGAGCTGTGCGATTGTACGATTTGGATAAATGGGAAGAATATTTATGAATTCCATAGCTTCATTCGAAAGGAAAAAGCAAACGCAGGACGCGAGTGTATTCATAAATACGATTCCGATATATTATTTTTTTCGAAAGGAATATTTTTGCATGTTTTAATAAACTTTTTTCTTTTTTAAAAGCTGCCTATAAAGCTTTTTACAAGCACACACCGTATTATCGAGTAATTCTTATAAATACTGCATTTTTTTAGAAAGAATACTTGCTTGTTTTAATCAACTTTTTTCAAAGCGGCGTATCCATCGAACGATGGGTATGTATAAAAACATATATTTACCGTATTTTTAATGTAATATTGTTCATATTAATATAGAATATACTTACTCATAATAAACTTGCCGTAATATATCAAAAACGTTTGAGTATACCCATAAAGCTTTCAACACACCTTTTCTCCGAGTACTTCTAATAAACTCCACATTAAGAGGAAGCTACAAGCCAAAAATGTGTATATTCTTGGTATGCCTTATATTATAGGTAACAGGCATCAAAATCGCTTGACAAACGGAGTCTAAAAACGTTCCATTTCAGGCAAAAAACTGGTATTTATTTATTTTGTAAATAATTTTATAAGAAAGAAGAAAAGTTAATCAAGCGAAACTGTCACAAATAATCATAGCTATAATACTGTATTTTTTTTAATTATTTTACAAGCAATAATTATTCGCCTGAAACACTCATCCACATTGAAAAATCTCCTGATAAAAGATACATGACGCCAACGGGACTCGAACCCGTGTCCCTTCGATTGTCCCTTCAATCAGGAGATTTTTCAATGTGGATGAGTGTTTCAGGCGAATAATTATTGTTTGTAAAATAATTGTTACCCTTTGTGCTATGCATAAAAAATATTGTCTTAAACATTATTTTACCAAAAAAATAATAATTATATACTTTTTTAAAGTTGTTTCCTTTACGCGTTCTTACATTTCTACTGAAAAATATATTTTTAGTGGCTTACATTTATATTTTTTATTGAATAATTTATTTATTTATTTGTATTCTACTCAAATGAAATGAAAGGAAAACCTTCAATTTATCTACAGCATATTTTTTGGTATTCATAATGTACACCAATTCGTTATAAAGATTAATTAAAATAGTGATTTAGCATTAAGCTTCGCCTTAACAATGATCCACAGAATAAACATCTAAAAACAAACATAATGCGAAGCGCTAATTTTAGAACACATTTATTTCTTCATTCACATTCATACATAGTCTCACACATATTATTCTGGTATTCTGAGTCTTGACATGACCACGTTATAATTTTTTTATGTGAAATCGCAAAAGAGTCGCAACTGCTCCCAACGGTCTAGAGCCATTGAGACTATGGCATCCCTAATTGGGGGTATGTTACGAGGCCGAAGGTAGGGGGAAGGGGAAGGAGATGAGAAAGAGGAAAGTAGGGAAGTACTTAGCTAATCAGATCTGGTCACCAAACACGGCAAAAGTCATTTCAAGCAACGTTTCAATTCTGAATGGTAGTCTTACACCAGGGCGGTAGTGAGAGCTTCTTCCATGCTGTAACGTGTCACAAGTACACTGTTTATTTGTGAAATCATACAAATTAATCAAATAAAATTTACTTGACCTCCAGCTCGCTATTTGAGAGCCTTACTCCTCGACTACAGAGAACATCAAACTATCGAATAAACATTTGATTCTCTTGTTCATGTCATCTCTTTCTCGGGCGTCAGGACTTTTGCTACATCAACTTTCGTCATATATGTATGCTCATGGCACTCTTTTCCCTGTTCATCCACTCAACACATTTAAGCATCCCTATCATTAAGCCTTGCATTCCAAGTATTACATTTAATTGTCTGGAAATATGACTTTTTACTAGAACTCTTTAAAACTTTTATAAACCGGTACTTGTTTTTATTTTAAATATTTATTTAATGAACATTTAATGAACATGAATTAATTTAATGAAGAAAGAAAATAAATATATTTTATTGAATCCTTTCATCAACCGCTGTTCAAGCTGTGGATCTGTTAATAAACTAATAAATTATTCTTAGTTGATATATTACTTTGGCAATGAGTTTTATAGGGGTAGAAGGTACTTATAGAAGTGGAGGAACATTCACTTGTTGGGATGCTAATTTCACTATAGTTTTATAGCTTTATTTTATTTATTGCGATACGTTTGTGGTGATTTTTATTGCTATAGGTAATAATGTTCACTTCGCATCGCGGTTGTTGTTTTTAGACTGAATCCCGGACACAGAGGAGAGGTATGAAGGAGAGGAAAACGGGATTAGGGAACGAAATTCATTGCCAGTAAAACAATTCTCTATGAATCAACAATTAGCGATTATTGGCGTAAACAACTGGTTCTGAAGAGATTAACAGGACTTCATTGATATTATATAACATTAAACAACAATTATAAAGGAATTTAATCAACAGTAAGGGAGGCACAATGATTTATTCTGAGCTGTTCTCAAAAGCGAACAAATTAGTCTGAGGGGTTAAAAAATAAATAAAACACTTCCTTCCACTTGTTCAATTTTCACTGGCATTCCACGACGAATTGACTCTTTCAAAATTAGAAAAAATGTTATAGCTTTGTTTAATGTTATGTTATCATGGTCTGTAAATTTAATTAAATAAATTTAAACACCCCAATAAAAAGACAGGTGGTACTTTATTCGTAGGAGTTAATTGCCCTGCAATATAATGTTGACTCTAAAAAAAAACCAAATAAATTTTCCCTTTTAAGAATTAACCCGACAGTGTAATTTCAAATGAAGAATCCCATTGATTTTCATAGGTTAAAAATACGGTAACAACAAAGCAATCTGTGAAAATAAACAATAAGGGTATAATACAAGGAGAAGTCGGAAAACCTGTAAGTTTCCAAATAACTATTATAATGCAGGACATGTTATACATCCATCGTTACATATACATCCTTATATATACATCGTTATACATACATCGGTATAATTTTCGAACATTTTAAATCTTAATTTTAATGCACATCTTTTGTTTTGTTAAAGCAACCGATGTTTAGCCAAAACGATGAATCAGGTAGAATGTAATATTTTTTTAATGATAATGTTATTTTGTATATTTATTAAATTTACTCAGCCTTCACCTAGATCTACTCGATCGAAAATTAATTTTAATTGCAATGACAACATCAGGACTGAGTCACGTAAATATTCTCTTGTATCTAGATTGCATGCAGTTTGCAATCTTTCCCAGAAATGGTAGATATGTTCAACTGTTTGGGATATACTTAAAAGAAGGCTATAATAACATATCTCAATCATAATTTGTAATTTCCGACTTTATGCCCGGGTTAAATCTTCCCCATAGGAAAAAAACTATATCCTTCCACAAATTATCATCTAGTCAATCAACATCATGCTAGTGCATTGTATAAGCAAAATAAATACAAAACAATACAAGAACAACACGTCAACTCACCAGAGATCAAATGGTAAAATAATTCACCGACTCCAGATATTTTCATATCAGAGGGTTCGGCTCGGTAGAACTCTTAACATCGCCTATAAATCCTACTGATCCCCCAACATAAATCTTTAAAAAATCTTTCGTTAGCAGTATAATTTTAATAGAAATTTGCATTGCATTTTTAAGTTACTGTTTTTTTTATCTATATTCTTTTTATACAAACTTAATCGGGCGTTAATTAATAAATAAATAAAAATGATTACTGTTCCAATTATATTGTATATCACATATTTATAAAAACACATGTGGGCGTATACAAAAAATAAGTAAATATATTAAAAAAAAAACATTAAAATACATTTTTTTTTTTAATTCAACAGATATTATTAATAATAATAACAACCACATTGCTTAAGGTTAAGTAGGAAATACCAGTTAAAATATTTTTTTCGTCCGCTACAACACAGGGACATCCCTAGTATGATGGGTGATATTAAACAAAAAAAAATAAATCTAGTAATATTACTGTATTATCTTTATAAATTATCTCATTCAGTAGAATCATTTCCCTTATCACATTACTTGATGTGCAAAAACATATCTGTCTAACCATGCAGAATGCTATGTATGTAATAATACGCTGTCAAATAATTATATATTTTATTATCTTTTGTCTTAAATGTCTGCGTCATTGCCCTATCTGTATTACTTATACACACTTAATCAGATCGATAATTTCAATCAATATTTGACATGTATGTCGGTATCAATTGAGCTAATCTAAAATGTTCCCATCAGTCATACCGCAAACTCAAAAAAAAAATTATTATAATTTTTATGTAAAACAATACAAAAAACTTTCCACACAGCATCCCCAAAGACGAAAAAGGCCTTGAGGAAAAAATATTTTATGTGGAGTTAATGCAAAAAATTATCCTTTCCTATTAAATACTTTAAAAGTTCATAGGTTTTTAAAAATTCATTCTTTCTAATTTAAAATACCAAACACTAAGGACGGGTTGTTTCGGAGAATTTGAACAATTCATCAAATTTCAACGTTCATTTTCGGGTTCTGTGAAAGTCCTATTCAAGTTCTGTTATTATATCACTGTAGGCTAGTTGCTTGACAAAACTGAAATAAAAACAGAACTTGAAAAAATCTTTCACAGAACTTCAAAATGAACGTTGAAATTTGATGAATTGTTCAAATTCTCCGAAACAACCCGTCCTAAATAAGACTGTTCCGAACTATTCCATACCCACAAGAACAACACGACACAATACTCTATTCATTGCATTGCTAATTCTCCGATACAGAGGTGTCACACTTTGGAAAATATTACAATGGGTGATATTGATATGTTTAATGTAGACTTGGTGAATTTTGTGAATCATATTAAAAACTTATTCCAACACTATTCTTGAACTTTTGGTTGTTTTTTTGTTAACATATCTGATTGTTTTGTTTATTGTATTTTTATTTCACGAATGTATTTGTATGTATGTATTTTTTGTTCATTGTAAACTTATTTTTATTATTTCTTTTATTTATTCTAAATTGTGCATCATTTGCAACAGAACTTCCTCTCCTTCTTTTCCCTAAAAAGAGCATCCACACAGCATCCACAAAGATGGCATGGACCTTGAGGGATTTTTTTCTGTGTAGAGCTAATGTAAAAAACTGAATATTTAAAAAATATTGACAGTAATAAATCTTTCGAAGTATAATTTCACTTTCCAGCATTTCTTCAATCCCTGAGGTTAGCAATTTCTATGGGAATATAAGGACGCCTGCAGAAGAAGCAGCCAGCTTCTAGCTCGTTTGCTCAGATATCTAAGTGTAATGCCGTAAAAAGGCTTTCGTTTTCTTTTTTGTTCACTGATGTTTGTTGTTGGATATAAAGTTATTTGACTTCTTGTCGGGTAAAGAATGCGCTTTCTCTGTAATCTGCAAAGAACTCTGCTGTTACTTTAATATTTAGGTAAAGCAGAAAAGATGGAACGTTTCTTAGAAGAAAAGCAAAGTATTAGGATCATTAATTTTGTAGTATTTTATTTATTAAAAGAATATAAGAATTTCAATAGCCACGAGCCTTTAGAACTATGACTTGTGAATAATGGAAGTGAGAGGGGAAGGAGGGAGAAAATTGGAAATAAAAACTGTGCAAAGCATTCTTGAGAAGTATTATTATTTACAATATGTACTATACGATTATAGTGATTTATTTTTGGGGTATTATACCGTGTTACGCTACCTAACCTTATTTAGCCTAAGTTTCGGACAGCATTATGGTGTCCATCATCAGGGCAGATGTTGGACACTGTAATTCTGTTCGAAACGTTAGCTAAAGAAGGAGGTAACGCAATACGGCATAATACCTCAAAAATAAATTACTTTAATATGAAAAAATACCGTGAAAATCTCAAATTATATCTGCACTATACGAATTCAATTTCCAACTTCTTCGAGCCAGTGGGTATGTAGCATCCTCAAATTCGGTAAAAGCGATGGGAGTGAGGAAGGTTTTAAGCACCTCACTATTATTTTTTTTCACTAAACATGGCTAGTGCCATTTCAAATGACGTTTTGATTCTGATCTGGGGTATTTGACAAAGGTTAAGCTGAGAGTATTTAGCACTCCGGAAAATAACAAAAATACTTAAAGGTACCCACTATGCATTTTACTCTACATAAATGACGTCATATAAAAAACTAAAACATTGAAAATACAACTGTTTGCAGACGATGCACTGATTTACATTACTAAACATAAATATTTATGAGAAAGTAATCAACAAAATAAATATTGATTTGTTTACTAGGTATTAAATAAATTAAAATAAGTACATGAATAAAGACCAAAATAAAAACACACAAGGATTAATAGATAATGTGAATCAATGAAGAAATTATAAGAATGTAGTCAGTATAGACTTAATGCTGAAGCTCTCATAAAATAAAAAACACACGAGGATTAAAAGATACTGTGAATTAATTAATAAATCATAAAAATGTAGTCAGGATAGACTCAATGCAGAAGCTCTCATAAAATCCTGACAACAGAAATTAAAAAAAACCTTTTTCTTGGCAGAATCAGAAAAAAATGAACGTACAAGATGTAGAAAGTATAAAAAAAATTTATATTACAATACTTTTATTTTAACTTTTAATTAAAGTTCAAGTATTCTTCTCAAGGAGAGGAAAGAAGAATTCTGCAATGAAAAGAAATTAAAATACTGCAAATACTGCAATATAAAGAAATGCTAATAATAACTCAAGCGCAATAAAGGGACATTTTAATGGAACTATATTTTATGAAGGTGAAGCACAATATAATTTATTTGATGTATACATATTTGTATCCTTAAATATGATTCTAGAAATGGTGTCTAATGAACTCAAAAGAAAGATAAATTATAATAAAGAGATACACGGACACGGGACGAAAAAAACAAATTAGATTTCCAGCAGACAAAAAAACTATGTAACATAATTCCGAAAAAAATCTCTCTAAATCTATGTACCAGGCCGTCTAACTATATATTATAATTTCGAAAGAAATTTGTGTGAGTGAAAATATGTCTAATTTTAAAAAGAAATAAGAAAATAATATTTTTCTGCCACAATCATAAACGTTAAGTTGGTAATTAATCATTGAAATATATATGTCACTTTATGTATTGCTTTTCACAGAACATTAAGGATAACTTAGCGCCTTTCGTGGCAGCCGGACGCGTCCTAACGCATCCTCCAACCGCTTTGTGTTTGTTTTTAGTATTTTTGAGGGAAATGAGGCAACTTCCTTTTGAAATTATTGTTAAAATCAATCAACCAACATTTTAACTTAAATAAAAATAAACGTAACAACCATTTATTACACATTTATAATATGTGATTTGAGTGCAGGGTGTTAAAAGTGAATATTCGGAAATTTTGCTCAAAAATATTCGACGTTCGAAACGAACGTCGATCGGTAAATGCACCCCAGATGTTTTCAACGGAATTCTCGGAAACCCTCAAGACCCTAGCAGGTGTTCTGCTATGCCCAGGGTAATTTATTATCCCGACCGTCGCTTTTTATTGCGGGCAGAATGTACCACTTCAACAACCACCATGAACAGGATTACACGGAGATGTTTGATGGACTTGCCGAAAGTCACAGCAGTGCTGCCAGGGTCTCTTATCTATGTGAGGTGTCAGCGCTTTGTTAACAGTAGACACATACCTGGACGGATAACGAACCTCGTGCTGGCACTGTTGGTGGACGCGGTGGACTCTCTCGCTGCAGCAGCTGGTCCAGTTTCTTCATCACATAGGATTCTTGCTTCAGAGTCTTCATCTTCTATATTCGTGACCTGTTCCTGTATTTCATTTTACTTTACTTAACTTCACTATATTATTTTAATATTCATATTTTTGTAATACCTGCATCAACTCTAAAGCGCCCCTGAGGTGATATCTCACAAAAGCGACACTATACAAATTGTCCAATAAATAAAATAACTTACGTTAGTATCAACCTCACTAGGACTGATAGCTCGTATCGAGGTTAACAATTTACACCTTTTATTGAAGCAACATAAAGTAATCACTACGTGCTCAAAATATTTCAAGAAGAAAGAAAAAAACATCTTACATGAGAGGTCCATGTCTGTTATACATTCCAGTTTTAGTTAGTAACCTCCTGACTAACAAATGTGTTTTAAATTTAATGTTGAGTAAATGGTCGCTTACCAGTTGCGTAAAATTTACGACACGTTTAAATAGTAATATATAAAGGTCCTAAATGTTTTGATGTCAAATTTTGCGGCTTAATCTGCTTCAGTCCAAAGCTGCCTATTTTTTGCCTGCGTGGTCAAATCCTCCATACCAACACATTTTTCTACAGTGAAAGTAAGTTGTAAAAAGTGATTTTGGTGCAGGCATCAAATTTAATTTTTTGTTGCTTTAATTTAATTTAATTCACTCGGTTTTGAACCCAAGATAACCAAGAGAAGAACCCAAGAGTCATAGATCTTACCACATCACTAATATATGTCGTACTCATCACTAAACTATGCATTGAACACCTAAGACCCCTAAAAAGTTTTATAAACTGGAACCGTACTAATGGAATTCGTAAAAGATTAATTTTATATTACTTTCACCAATCAAAGAAATTGCCACTTGAAAATTCTGATGGAGATTGGATTCTGGTCTAAATTTGTATTCAAGACTTGGACCAGTAAATTATTCATAACTTTTACACAAAAGACTTATACGATATTTTCTACGCCTTTTATAAATGAGTTGATAGAATCTAAAGTCGGAAAGAACTTGAAATATATAATGTATTTCAGACACAAACAGGATATTTATGAAAAATGCTTGTAGATATTACGAAAACTATTACCAATGAACATGAATGTCTATATAAAAATTATTTTACAGCAATCATATTAATAATAATATTCTCTATTATATATATATATATATATATATATACTATTTAATCATAAAAAAAGAGAGTGTTAGTTCGTAAAACCTTAAATCTCCGAAAGTTCTTCACCGATTGCTTGGAAATTTTGACACAACGTTGCATTCAAATACGCGTATATTTTTAACATTCTGGATTTGCCGCCAGTTTTTTTTAAATTTAAGGCAATAATACCCAACCGCACGTCTAGTACGAGCGCAGTTAAAAATAAATAATATTCGATTGATTTATATAGCGCCGTTTTCGTTAAAAATAACCTCAAGGGCGCTGGAGCAAGGACAGTTCTACTGAAATATTCCTGGAAGCAGTCTGTCGATGAAGATATTCGCCAACCTCCATTTGGCAAGAACATCAGAAGAATAAAAATAAATCTTAATTAATTAACATAATAAATTATATCAAGTTTATTTTCTTCTTTTGTAAATAATTCATTAAGTTCACTTCATACAGCATTCCTTACTTTTCACTTCATTGTTTTTATGTCTAAATATACCATTATGATGGACTATAACTGCTTCTAAGCTAATAAACAATGACACTACATAAGACATGCGAACACCTCAGAACAAGTTCTCCCATTGAGGTGTTCACAAAATGGTTCCATGATAACTCAACACAATAACATCTCAACACGTTGTTTAAAAAGTGATAAAAAAGTCATTAAAACTGGTTAAAATGTTTCCATGATAACTCAACACAATGACATCTCAACACGTTGTTTAAAAAGTGATATCAAGTCATTAAAACTGGTTAAAATGTTTCCATGATAACTCAACACAATGACATCTCAACACGTTGTTTAAAAAGTGATATCAAGTCATTAAAACTGGTTAAAATTTTTCCATGATAACTCAACACAATGACATCTCAACACGTTGTTTAAAAAGTGACATAAAGTCATTAAAACTCGCCTTTCAATCTTAACTACGTGATCTATTTAACCTAGTTTTTGTTTCATCACTTTTCATGACTTTTTATCACTCTTTAAAGGTGTGTTGAAGTGTAATTTTTTATGAGTTGGCCGGTCACCTCACAAATAATACTTAACCATTTACATACAGTTATTGATTATTTAACACTTTACTACCATGTTTTACATTTGGAACATTTTTCTGCATTACTTGCAATTTCCATCTATTTACCTGTGAGCTGGAAATATATAGTAAGCGCAAGAAGTGAGCAAAAATAAAATAAAAATCATATAGTGTTTCGAACTCTAGATCTTTCGATTTAAATCAAAGGATCTGACGTGCTTTTACTAACATCATCACTATGGAATTGTGGATTTTACGAAGCAAAACTTAAAACCAAAAGAGCTCGTGCATTGTGATGCTTCAAAACAAAATTTTGTTTAAAAAGTACGAACTGAAAATTCGGCTTAATTCGTAAAGTATTCAACTGTCTCCCGTCCCCAACATAGAGTTGGTTATTTCTGTTGCTCTTCTGTCCCTCGCCTCTCACAATGTGAACTTTCCTTCCCATGTAAGGGGGTAAATAATTAAAAGTTTCGTCCATCCACTGATGGACGAAAGGTATATTTTGAATTTTTTTTTTTGCCATTATGCCCATCAAGTAGCTGGGCCAGGCGGGATGCTCACAAAACAGCCTGAGACAAAAGAGCTTGAGGAATAAAGCTAGAAATAAAAATCAAATATTATGAAGATAATCCTCTTAAAAACTGTAAAATGCTCACCGATGCCACTGAAGATATAAACCAAAAGAAAAGCCATTTTATTCTGACTTTGGATAAAACTAATCAAACACGTTCAAGTATTCTAGATCTATCTTTTACAGATAATCTCTTTGAATGACTTGACTGTTCAGTTGTTAATAACGTGTTTAATCTAATAAAATTGGAGTCTTGTGTTAACTGGCAACATTGTCTGTGACATAGCGAATTGTTCTGGACATTCAACTAGAAGTTGGAGAATTGGCAAATTCTCTTCCCACCCAGTGCGTAAATTCTACATAGTTGTTATTTTTTATGTTCATACTTTCAAATAACCCAGAGCTGAAGGCAAAGTTGCTCTTTAAAGTACAGTTGCATCAGTTTTTTTTTTTAATTTTTTCTTTAAAATGTTTTTTCCAATGAATATCATTCGTAAATGCTATTTTGTCCATGTTATTGACAAGGATTTTTGAAAACGTTTAATTATGTTAATGCTTTTTGTCTATGTGCGTAAATGCTATTTTTTTGAAATATGCTTTGTTGGTTATATCTTTATAATCTTGTATCCTTTATTCATTATGCATACTCTTTCAAATAAAGCTTTTTTATTCGGTGAATTTTCATTGCGGTGATAACACCGCCTCGCTACTTTTTTACAGAGGATGTTTTGTCAAAACTCTCAACCGTACGAAAACTTTTGGTCCATTGTATGTAAACGCTATTTGGTTCAAATATGCTTTGCTGGATGCATTATAACGTCATATTATATACTTCGTTCATATTATGTGCTCTTTAAAATAAGGATATTTTATGTGGCGTTGTTTCAATGCGGTGCTAACACCGCCTCGCTCCCTTTTTACACGGGATTTTTGTCAAAACTTTCTACTATACGAAGGCTATTTTGTCCATGTTATGTAAATGCTATTTTGTTTAAATGTGCTTTTTAGATTCATTTTGTGAAAAGTTTATTTTGTACAGGGGCTACTTTGTCCATATATGCTCCTTTGAGTTAGGCTTTTTTACATGGCATTATTTAGTCGAGGTGGTAACACTGCCTCCCGTCGCAGCGGGCGCGAGCACTATAGATTACAGGCTCCGCGCTAACTTAATTATTATTCACAACTTCCTGGCCAGCAAAAAACGGGCTCAAAAATGAAAAGAAAACAAGAGAATCGTATCTTAATTAGGATGATTTCAGTGATGACTTTATAAAAGTACTGTAGGCCGTTTTTGGAATTTCTTTCCCGCCATTCTTAGAAGATTATCGGTTTATAATGTGTATATTATATCCTTAATTCAAAATTATCGAAAATAAGAAACGTTAATACGAATACTTATTACGATTGTAGCTTGTATAGCTGTATAAATTCTAGCTTTAATAATGGATGCTTTAGAAATGAATGCTGTAGAAATGAGATTCCTGAGGTGTATGTGTGGCAAAATCATGTGTGATCGTGTGATTAATGTGGAGATTCACAAATAAGGCAAGGCTGATGTAAGCGTAATGAGTAAGATTAAAAAGGTGACGCTTAGTTGGTTTTGGGCATGTAGACCGAATGAATAAAGAAATGAGTATAAGGAGAATATATGACGCGCGTGTGAATGGTAGAAGAGGTCGGGGACGCCCGAGGAAGACATGGCACGATCAAATGAATCAGATACTTGACTCGGGCCATGTCAAGAGGCAGAATAACAGAAGAGTTTGTATGAAACGGTTAATGGTTAGTTGGTTAGTTAGCATAAACTATATTGATCTCGCTCAGGAAGAATGATAAACCAACGCCACATCGATTTATTCAGTGTACCACATTTAAAGCACCTATGCGCAAAATTTATTGATTGGACGTATCATTTTGACACGCTGATCCCTAGATTCTTACCCTACCCTCAAACCTTTTATCTTCTCAGAACTTCCTTTCCTTTATTTCCTTAAATAAGACCCCCACACAGCATCCCAAAAGATGACTTAGGCCCTAACGGAAAATATTTTCCTCGTGGACTCTTGTCATTCAAACATTCGTAGACATTTTAAACTGTAGCTTAAAAACATTCAAAGCCAAACTGGCTGATTCTGTCCCTTGATCTAGAAACTCAATTTTATTTTTTTCTGTTATTATATTTTATTTAACAATTTTCCAACTTCGATTCGACGACATCGACATTCAACTACATTGTACGACAGACTATAAATCTAGAATATGCTTCTACTGTTTGGACCCCATACGCCAAAACCAGCAAAAAATACATAGAAATATTGGAAGAAATTTTTAGAAAGTTTTTATGATATCTTTATACGGAGAAAAACGAGTTTTCTAATTTATTTAGAATTTCTTAAAATAAATTAAATTATTGGAAATTAACTAAAAGTTTTTCAGGAATCTGTTATCATTCTTTAAAGGCCTGTAATTCCGTTTTCAACAGGATTATAATAAAATAGAACAGATAAATAAATTGAATAACTTAATAAATTAGCAATACTAATTTTTCCCGAGTAGGTTTCCGAGATTTATGCATCACATGGATTTGTTCTCTGAAACTCGCTACGAAAGCATCCAATCTAGGAGAAATGGAACCTTTTCAGTAGCAGCATTAAAAATAATAAACGAATTTATTTACAGTTGGAATGCTATAAATTGTTTGTACCGAACAACTACAACCACGGACGGCACCCCGATCTGCTATGTATTACACATGGCAGAAAAGATCTGTTTCAGCATTGTATCACATGTGCTGCTAAATGGTATCTGTAGGTCTCTTGACATTTAAAACTTTGGCGTTGAAGGTTTCAATAGTCATTTTACATAGGCAAGAACTCTAAATAAAATCGTAATTAATTGAATATATAAATGAAAAGTCGACACATTATATCAACGGCTCAATTACACTTAAGCATATTGTGAAATCAGATATGAGCGCATCAGCAGAATGCTGCCAGATCTAATAAAAACAATGATTTTATCTTCAAAATAACTTTGCGATGCTTAACCCTTCAGGGTAATTTCTTTTGTTTTTCGGAACAACTCACATGGTATCACAGAAATTGTTGTATCTCTCATATCGTCGTTGTGAGAAATATATTAGAAAGAAGAAACAGCACGCTATATATTCAAATCAAGAAGTTACCATAGAAGAATTAAAATGTAGTCCTCTATGAAACCTAATATTCCGAACGCAATTTGAAAAAAAAATGAAAATTCATGATTTTTCTTTATATGAAACGATAAAAAAATTAAGTGACGGAAACATTTGTAATATACGGGTATGTGTCTAATAAAATGCATGTGTTTTTTTCTTTATTTTATAGCTGGTAATTTTTTTTTATGTGTGTAATATTTATAATTATAAATCAACATTTATTTTAACTTTTATTTGAAAGCGTATTTTATCACCTTTGAAAAACAGTTTTTATTTTTCAGATACGTTCAGAAAGATGTAATTTATTTGGATTTTATTATAAGCGAAAATACTTCAACCTTATTTCAAAGTTCGGCCGAAGCCTAATGGGTTAAATACAATAAAAAAATAATCAAATTATTTTTATGTAGGTAGATATTTACTAAAAACACTACAATATTAATGTAATTTAGGTAACTTTTTGAATACCAATAAATTATCATCGTTTTCATATTTTTCTCAATCCAATGGATCGTGTACCTCCCAGATGTTTCTTGTAGGTAGTTAATATTATGTAATCAACGTAGTAATAATTATTTTCAAGTGAACTTTACAATTTAAGTAATAATTGCATTATATTACCGTGCGTAGATACATAATTACTAATAAATAATACTAATTTGTACTGAGGTCAACGAAAACAATATCTTATATAATTTTTTTTAATGACTGATATCACCTACTTCAGTCTGATGAATTTAATATCTAGAATTCTTACTTCTATGCCTTTAATCACTCGTGACTTCGTGAAACATTTCATGCCTCAAAGCAGGATGAAGAAGAAAAATCGTTTTACAGTGCATATTTTAAAGAGTTCCCCAAATAACGGATTTTTGTTTTGTGTTGGTTTCTTCTTATTACTTTAATTAACTTTGTGTTAATGTATATTCTTTGTCTTGTTTACTTACACAAGCTTATATTTTTTCTTTATTGTTATCATGTTTAATTTGTAGAACTCCATTTTAATTTAAATTTTTTTATAAATTCAATAATATTGTTATTGGGTTTATAAAAACAGTTTATTTTTAAACAAGTTCTGCTGTGTAATTATTACTACGCGTGACAGCTGTTTCGCCCTCTGAAGGCATTATCAAACTGTGGGTAGCCCACTTACAGACGATACGTTTATATTATTTCTAGATAGGTGTTTAAATTTCAATTACTGATCTTAATTGATTTCTGAGTAAAATGTTAGAAATTATTATTGGTTATTACCCCAGTAAAGTTTCCCCAATTACTGTAATGCTTAAATTTGACTGAAGGTCTTTATGTTAATTATTCCCAAACGATGACTCATAGTCTCTCTTATATTAGATACATAACTCTCTTATATTTTTTAGTTCTTTCTTCGTTTTATATTGTACTATGACTGTCAATAACTAGCCGTTAATTATCAATAATTTAAAACTTCATAAAGTGTCCTAGACTTTAGATCTCACAAAAATAGAATTAATAAATATGGCCTCGTATATTTACATCTTAAATACGTTGTTTTTTTATTTTTTATTTACACATTTCTCATCCATGTCAGTTACCATACAAAGATGTTTGGCAATTTTAATTCAATGAAAATCTCAATCAGAGTTATTTGTTATTTTATTTTAACTCAGAGTGTTTTATCTCATGAAATTAAATTCCTACAAAAGATGATTTATAAAATAAACACGTAGTCAGTTCAACGGTTAATTTTAACCGAGATATTCTTGGAAAACTGCCAAACGATGCGCAAACAACTTCAATAAAATAAAGAAAATAATCAATATTTGTTGAATTAAGAAACACCATCTTAAAATTAAGAAAGGAATAATTATATTAATAAAAACTTTCGATTCATATTATAATCATCGTGTTGGTTTCGCTCGGAATAAATCGTACAATCCAAATTTTAGAACAGAAACACACTGTCATGTTGTCAGTATGTATCATTGAAAAGCATACTTTTTTTTTAGTTTATGTGACACTTCACAAGAGCCCCCCTGTTTTTACAGTGTAAAGCAGATGAGTTATGTCGCTATCTGGTTGAGCAGGGTTGTGAGGCGGGTTATGGTAGGGGCAGTAGGAATGTATCTATTAATGCCAGTAATGAAGAGGCCTGGATTGTATGAAGGAGGAAAAACATATGCCGGTAGCTCGTTCCACATACGAGCCGTCTTACACAATGACAAGTCGAAGAAGCGGCCCGGCCTCATGAATCCAATATCAACTGTGAATAGGTGTTCCGCTCGTATACGTCGAGTATCAATGCTTTGAGCTCTTTAGAGCAGGCTCTATTAAAATACCCGTAGAATAGACTCTAGACTCATTAGAGATGGATATCGGTCTGTTAACAATGGATTATTAACCGCCCTCCTTTGCACAGAAACAAGTTAGGTTATCGATCATTGTAGGTCTCCATCCCAGAGGTGGCTCCCAAATTCAAATGTTGGGCACACTTGGGATTTGTATAGGTTAAGCAGCTGGTTACTTTTGAATAATACAATACAATTGAAAATCTAGGAAGAAATCATTGACGACATCCTTTGTCGAGCAGTAAAGTCCTTGGGTTTGAACCCAGAGGTCTCAGTTCGAAAGCCGGCGTTAGTAAATATAAAATGATAGAGATACTCTACTTACAAATTTTTAAAGATTGTTAGAAACTCTCAGTATCACCCTGATATAAGAGAATTAATCGAAAAGTCGTTTAAAAATGGCCTGCCCATTCGTGCCACGTGCTGCTAGGCACCGTCCCTTTCCCCCAGTATTGGACAGTAAAGGGATGCTTGTTTAATACACCTATTTAATGTTCTAGCCAGTGATGACAAAGGAAAAACCAAAAAAATATCACCAAATTTAAAGACCAAAATGGCATCGATATCTTTTCCTATATATATACTGTCGGGTGTATCCTGTAACAGTCTGTTTACCACCAATTTCTTTTGACATCATTTTTAAAGACGCGCCATTCTTTATCTATCGTTTCAGAAAAATGAGTACATTTAATAATAAACACCTTTCACCAAATTGTTCGCCTCACCGTTTGAGTTTATTGTTAACTCCATTCAATAGAAAGACGCTCAGATAACGAGCCTGTTAAGTAAATTGTCAAAAACTAAAAATAAGTTTATATCTTTTAGCTAGATCAGAGGATCGAACCAATAAAATTTTACGCCCGGTGCAGAAAAGAATTGGACATTTATTTTAGATAACGTGAAATGATGTGCTATTTTCTGAGGTAGTTTTCTCTAAAGTGCGTTAGTGCAGTGAACTCTTATAAAAATATGAAGAAAGAAGACAAACTTGTAATATAATTTTACCAAACATTGCGCTATTCAAATTTCATGCTAAAAATCTACCCATCCGAATGATACGCGTACTCTCCAAAAGTCTACGAAATAAATCTAAAATCCAATAGGTGCGTTATGAACATCAGCACCTATGACTTTCTGTCATATTATTCTTACGTTCATGCAAAACGTATTAGTAGCGCCAAGGTGGTAGACCTGTGAACTCTACAAATCTACTAGCTTCCTGAGTACGCAGCACCTGATTTTAACCTACAACATTAAATTCTTTAGCTCCAGACATTTTAATGAATCACTGAATTGTATATAGTTGTATACAACAAATATATTCCGTGCATTTCCATGGTTAAAACCATGTTTTTTTAATGTGGAGATTTTTTTTCTATTTGCGTCCGTGGTTAGATACTGCACTGCTCATAGCCAAATGTTTGGTCGTAGCGAACCAATACGGGAAGGCGACTAAAATACTTAGGACGGGTTGTTTCGGAGAATTTTAACGATTCATCAAATTTCAACCTTCATTTGCGAATTCTGTGAATGTCCTATTGAAGTTCTGTCATTATATAATTATAGGTCAGTTACTTGACAGAACTGAAATAATAACAGAACTTGAGAAGTACTTTCACAGAACTTGAAAATTATTTATTTATTTATTAATTAACGCCCATCTTCGGGGCTTTTACTTATAAATATTAAGAAATATACATTATTTATTGTACATAACTGAATTGTTACATTAACAACATTTTATATTTGTTTAAATATAAATTGAAGATGTCCACTGACTTGTTATAATTGTGTCCCTCCATAAATATTCTGAGCAAGGAGGAATACATATGGTAGTTAGTCCCAGAATTTTGCACTGAAATAAATCCTGACTTCTAGTGTTACGTTGTGGAATCCGGAAGCTTATCAATTCTAGCAATACCGGACTATCAACTAAATCATTTAGAATTTTTTCTAATATAGCAAACTTATTTTGTGGCACCATTTTAATTGAAATTAATAAAATACTTAGTTTTTACCACTTTTATTGTTTATAAATACCAACATGTTTCATGAGCAACGCTCACTTCTTCAGGGTTTTAATAATACTAATTATAAAGAATAGACATAGACAATGGTGTCAATAGAGAAATAATAGACATAGACAATGGTGTCATTAAAAAATAATAGACATATACAATGGCAACAATGATAAGATGAGAATGGATAGGGGAAAGAGAGGCAATATGGAACAATTTACAAAGGGAATAGGTTTAATATTGGGTCATTTAAAAATATATATATATTTTTTTAAATAATTAATAAATATTAACAATCAAAAATTCATAAGTGTACCAAAATAACCTTTCCATGAAACTTATTCCCTTAAACGATTACATAGAACTGCAGTTCTACCACAAGTAAGTACTTATTTAAAATTTCATGAGATACATTATGAAAAATAGGTGTCGAATTCAAATGGTTTAAGTAGGAACATTAAATGTTATCTATATAATATGTACATAAAATGTGTATTTATTTGTTTGTCTCGTACACGTTCCAACACCATACATAAGATTTCACTAAAAAAATTAAAGTTTGTTCTAGAAAATGCCAGGAGTGTTTAGAGAGACAGGTAGAAGATTTCAGGGACGCTCGAGAAAGACTTAAAGCATTATCTCTGAACTGGAATGAGAAACGCAGTCGAATTAATGTCGACATAATGTAGTTTTTAACAGAAACAATGTGAATTTCATGATACTACGTAAAGTGAATGGTTAAAAACATCGGAGACGCCCGAGGAAGACATAACATGATGAAATTAATCAAAAACTTATGTTTTCCTTATAACACACAGTTTATAATATACATATTTATATATATTATAAACTTATATAAAATTTATGTTTTTACCTAGGTAAAACTTGCAGAAATTTTGAAACGAGGCTTAAGGAACATTTGAGATGTCTAAATAGTAATAATTATTCTGAATTTGCTAACTATCTAATTGAATTTAACTATTCATTTGATATAAATACAGGTTTAAAAATTTCACACACTAGCGTTAGTGGTTTTCAGTTAGATCTTTTAGAAATATTAGAAATTAGGAAAAATGTCAATAGAAATTTAAATATTATTAATAATCAAATTGATTTTGTGAATAACCCTATCCTAAACATATTTCCATTGTAAGTTTTTGTCTTTGATCTTCTAAGCTCCTCCCCTTTCCACGTCTCCCCCCCCCCCTCATTTTTATTTCTACCGACGCCTTTTCTATACTTGATAATTAGTTTTAGTACAATTTATGTCCTGATGAAGAGAACATCGTTCTCGAACATGTCGATTTTTAAAAAATAAAGATTATCGTGGTAAAAACAAAGTTTTTTAATTTATTTAATTAAAAACTTATGTGTATATTTTATTACTCCTGCACTTTGCACTTTACCCCCAGACGCCCTGTATATTACGGAAAAGATTTCAAATTTTAGCTACACGTAATAATAAAAAGGTAATGGGAAGCACCATTAAGACATACTTCAAAAGATAGTTAGTGAACTGTCTATAAGTGGCGTTAAAAATGTCAACGGTCAATGCTAAATCGTTAAGCAGTTAAGTTGCTCTGCTGATCGGCTTGTCGGTTAGTTTTCCTCGCTTTTGGCGCATAAAATTGCATGGGATCTCCCTCAAGTGTAATTATTAGTCACATTTAAGCTAACCTCTTTTACAATAGGTGGATTTTGTATAGTGTCCAACATTAACCTCAATTTTTCTTTTTAAGGTGCTGAAATCAAGCATTCCTGTTAATGCATAGTATGTATATTCCTTCATGTTTGGGTAATGCGTAAACCTCTGTTTTACTATTTCTATTTCTACGACATGGTTTTATTCAGAAAGGGCACACAGAACGGAGATTTATTCCAGGCTTACTGCGAACAATTACTTCATATGTTCTCTATATAGATTCCATTAGTATATGATCTTGCATTGCGGAGAATAAATCCAAACAGTTTGTTGGCGCGGGAGACAATGTCTAAAAATGATAATTTAATAATGAATGAGGACTTTTCTCACCTGGGTGATGCTCCAGTACCTGTCCAGCGATATGAGGCACAGATTCATGATGCTGGCCGTGGAGAGGAGCACGTCCATAGCGGAGTAGATCTCACACCACCAGTACCCAAATATCCAGTACCCCATTAGCTCGTTGGCCAGCGAGAAGGGCATTATCACCAGGCCTAAGAAGAAGTCCGACACAGCCAGCGAGGCGATAAACCAGTTCTGGATGTTCTTCAACGCCTTCTCCGTGGCTATCGCAATAATGACCAGCATATTGCCTACCACGACCATGATCATCAGGATGGTGACGATAAATGAAGCTATTATGATGTGGAGCAAGGAGTAACCACTTGGATACCAAGTATTGAATACCAGAAGCGTGTGATTAAGGGGATAGCTATCGTTGTACGATCCTGACAGGGTAAGATTGTAATCAAGGCTCGAACCATTCCCAGATCCTTGTAAGGCCATGTATTCGTCTTGGGTCAAGAACGGAGGCGGAAATGAGCTGTTGTAATTATTGTAATTCAAAATGGAGTAACTTCCGTTAGGCATTTTTGACACTTGGAGTCTTTCAACCAGTGCCTTCTTTTCTCTCGTTTCAGTCCTGGCGTCGTACAGGTAAATCATTCGAAATTGAAATCGATTTTTTATCCAAATTGCACATTAATTAATTAATTTTATTATGATATCAAAATTATTATTTAAATCGAAGAGTATAGGCACAGACGTTATTACTTCAATCGGTTCTTATTTTATTTTAAAAATGTTCAAGCGCTCTTTATTTACGATAAATTGGAAGAAATCGATTAGAATATTTATTATTTGTGAGGTTTTAGTTAATTATTAAGTTTATTTAAGCGTTGAAATGTTTGATTCTTCGGTAGATGACTCGGCAAAACGAAGTTTGGTCCCATTCAAGGAGGTTGGAAACTACCAAATCACTTTAAATTATACTTCAATCGCCTGTTTATTTCTAAATGACAACGGTAATTCAGGATTTATATTTTTATACGTTTACTATGAACGATGCACCTTTATCAATTTATTTATAGTTTATGTAATATAATAATTTCAAATTTAGAACTATGTTGTGAGACAGATTATTACCCTTAAATTGCTTACTTTCAAATTAATTAACTATATTTTATGAATTATGTTAATATGAGAAATAATTAATATGATTTATAAACCCTCTTTCTAAAACACACAAATGTTTTGACAGCACAAAAAGAAATTTGGCTAACTACTGAGTAATGCTAATTTACAAATGCAAATGTTTTTTTTTGTAATTTTACAAGAAAAATTCAAATACAATCGTATAATCGAATAAGTACAACAATTATATGTTAATTAATTTATTTTCTACTTATGTTTAACCCGTTTTTCCGAACGTTGCGCTTCTTTGCAGAATGCGACAAACTTTCAAAATTAAATATAATAAATAAAACTTATTTATTACAAATTGTTAAAACTATTTATTAAATATTTTTTACAGTATTATAAACTTATTGCAGTAGTAAGAATATTTAATTATACTCTAATTCGTTATTTTTTAAATTGCTATACGTTTTTTTATATATTAAATAGCAGCAAACGCCACATACAGATATTAACAATTATATATTTATTTTGACGCATAAGAATGCGATAAATTATATACTCGATAAAGTAAATTACAATACAATTGATAATAATTTTAATTTACAAATCGATAGAGAATATCTTGACAATGTAAGCGTATTTTTTGGTTCCTTCAAATCCTTAAATAATTTATATATTTATGCAGCCTTCGATTTGTATACAAAAAGTGTGCTTTCCTTCACCACCACCTTCACTATCAATATGGCAATAATAATAAGAAGCAATCTAAACAATATACACAAATATTTCAAAATAATGCTTACTCAAACCAAAACGAAAGAAGACATGATATAAAAAATATCTTGTTTTAAAATGAAAATATATGTTTTTTAAACAAAGTGGAAGAAATAAGTTAATTTATGTTTGAATGAATCATTCATCAATACGTCAAGAAAAGTCTTAATAATATGAATATTCACTCTCCTCGGGTATCTGTTTTGCTCTCAGACCAGCGAAAAGTGAAACGAAAAAGTTATTTGACGCAAACAAGAGTGATTGATGTTTGATTTATCGTTTTCCCTAAAAGCCAATAGGCAGACTGAAACACTCGACCGTCGTTTTCTCTATGAAAAACAGCAATAGGGATTCAATCTTCGGTGTTTATGACGTCCAAAAGCTGGTGTTTTACGAGGTGTAGTCGAGATTTTGATCTTGTACGCACAAACACAATTTATGGCGTTATGCTTTAAACTGCAAATCAATTATTTCTGCTTAACCAAATGTACTAAATACTCACTGTTTTCTAGAGCTTTCAGTCAAAGCTCTGTTCAAGTGGATAACGAAGTTAAAATGTTAGGCTTACACTTTTTTGTTTTGAAAATTGTCTGCGTATTTAAAACTAAATTTAGATTTTCTACTTTGCGATCTGGTAGAATTCTCGCCTTATTTTGCGGATCAAGTGGTATTTTATGAAGGAGCGCAAAGAACGAGCAAAAGAGAGCTTCTACGTGTAGGACTCCATCTCGAGCTGTATGGGGAAATCTAATCTGTTGGGTCTTCCATAATGAATTTGAGAAGAAGAGAAAGCTTCGCTTTTAATTAAGTCGTAGAGCTTTTGGATTCACAAGGCTAGAGCATCTGGACGAGACGCGGAGGAAATTAAATACCGGATTAATTGAAAATTTGAAAGTAAATTTTGAGATAATATTAATTATATTGACTAAAATCCCTCAACAATTAAAAATTATCTACCTAATCAATAATTCAAACAATATTTTATTTACCACTATTCTATTCCTGAGATTTAAAAAATCCGCTAAAAATAATTATAATATTTTTAAGGTTCTCGCTTGTATAAAAAATATGTCATTTTCGAATTGTTTTTTTTAAGAGGGTTCAAATAACACTTGCAAATTAACCAAATTAATCTAAGCATACACAAATATAAATTATTGCTCGATAATTGAAATGACCAGCGATTTATACACTTACATAACTTTGCTTTCTTTTGTATGTACAAAAAATACTCTAACGATAAATACACAAATTTATTTACATGTAGAACTGTGTTCTAAAAACAATTTCCTAGCAATTCTAATAAACTGGGTGTAGAAAAAAACTACATTCGAAAAGAGTAATATCAAAGTTTCATAAAAGAAAATATATCAAAATCAATTCCTGTTTTTGAAACAAGTGTAAAAAATATTTAGGTGAATTATTTATAAAACAAATTCCTCCGTTGCTATTGAGTATTCAGTTGTTTTAGATTATTAATCAATGTTTTAATGTCAATTCCGAAATATCACTATTTTGACCATTCATGTTTTTATTATAGTTTTTTAATGCTTAATTGTGCGTAGGATTTGCGTTGATATTTATAAGCACGCCCTTAATAGTGGTTTTAATCAAGTCCTCTGGAAGTCTTCCCGAAATAGCGTTACATATCGCAATCCAAAGATATGCGACGTCCAGCCACAAGTGTGGCCCATAACACCTGCTTTCTAATTCCGTGTGGTTCCTTCCTTCGAGTGGACCACACAGCCATCAATCATGCTGCAGAGTAGCGAGTTTGGCGTCCGACATATAAACCAGTATGTGTCCTTTTACAGCCTCCGCTCCTCCCCTCCAATGCTTCCCACCTGCGAAGCCTTATTTTCTCCCTTTCTTCCTTTTCCCCTGATGCGTTTTCTTTATTTAGCTTCTTCGCTTTCCAAACCCTTGTCAAGAAGTTTAATATCTTTCGCTTATCCCCTGGTTTCACAGACGTGGATTCACTCCTATATTTATTAGTGCGTACCCCTGTTTTTATTTGCTCTCCCGCACTCAATTGTATTTCAATTGCGACTCACTTAATCAAACATTATCAAACACACTTCAATCGAAATACAATCAACACTTTGATCAATTTAAGATTAAGCTCGAAATTTCGATCTTTTTGCCGAATTCTTAACACACGTTTGTTTTCATACTATTATTGCGGTATCGAACGAAACACTTTCGCTGTTAGCGCCATGGCAGTAATACTAACAAGAATGCTTTGCATTTGTGCATTAGAAAAATCCTTTTGTGGAAATGTAACAATGCGCCGGAAAGCTTTATATCTTGTGAAACGGCGGGAATATGGAACAATGTAAAAACGGCGGTTTTAAATTTTAAATGGACCCAGTTTTTAAATAACGTTCGCGGCGTAGTTTTCCTTTACCTCCCCGAAATTCTTGCCCGAATTACTTGGAAATAAAAGTCTGGTTTTCTGAACATGTTGGCCGTTGTTCGGGGTCCATCGTTATTTCCCGTATCTCACCCACTTGCGGTATCTGAAACAAAAAGAAAAAAAATAAATTAGTTTTGTTTTTTGAGTTCACTAGTTTTTCTTCGTGGATTCATTACCCACTCGTTCTGTTGTAGGAAATCCCCTAAAACGTCAATACATCTTACAATATCCATCAACTGGATAGGGTTTATAGGTTGTTCTATAGGTTTAGAGCCTTTTATCTCCACGAAGCTCTGAAACAAATTGCTCTGGAAGATGTTTCCTTTTTGTTCTTTTCGTAATAAGTTTTTTTGGAAGATCCTATCGACAACACTTTACCTACGTTTAATAGGAATGAGCAATCTACACAATTTCAATCACTTTGGGCGATGGTGTTATGTTAGACAAATATTGTAAATATTTGCATATTGTGGGATAAATTAGTAGTGTGGTTGACTCTGTCAGTACAGAATGAGACAGATAGGTGACATAGTTATAAATAAGAATGTAGTAGATAGATCTCTCTCTCACATCGCAGCTCCTAGCTAGTTAAGACTTATACATAATTTATTGTTTTGGTGTTTAATTCGTAGAACTCCATTTAATTTTTTTTAAATAAATCAAATTTAATAACGTTATAATAATTATTAAGTTCTGCAAGTATTTCTGTTATTTTTACAGTTTTTAATGTGACAGCTGTTTCGGCTTTTGAGGCCATTATCAAACTGTGTATATGTCCACACGGCGACGACTTATTTATATGATTTTATTTATTCCTGCCCATTTAAATTTCTATAATGTTCAAAAATGATTCATTAAGAATTGGAATAACCAAAATATTTGGAAATCCAGCAGTGTTTATACACCTGTTAAAAATAATGACCTAAGGGTTTTCTTAATTGTTGGTACTTGGGTGATTATGTAAAGGAATTATATTAATATTTACTTGAATTGAATTATATTTTATTTAAGTAAAAAAGTGTTTATTGGAATGGGAAAGGGAAGGTTGGGAAGTATCTACCTGGCTATTTAGATCTAGACACTAAACATGGTAAAATTAAGTTTATGCAATTGTTTTATGAATATTATTTATCAATCAATCATTACTTTATATTAATTATTTGAGCACTGAACGTTATCCACTGCTTACTCGCCCTGGTATAAATAAGTAACAGATGGTTACTCCTTCAGGGCTCTTACAAGGACTCTATTTTTTTGGTTAAACGACTCTATATTTATTATAAAAATAATCTAGACCCCCAATGTCCTTGCATAGTGGTTATGCTGCAGGATGCCTACAATCTACACAAAACTACAATTAACAGTAATTATTTGAGCGATAAAACGAATAAATATGTTAACTTGTCTGCTCCTGCTGGGTTTCGAGCCCGCAAACCTTGGATCCGTAGCCGAGGATCATAACCGCTGGTATTCGAACGACATTATTTAGTAGATAATTCTATTCTCTTGAGAGCTGGTGGTGACAGATTATAATTTCATAGTGCGAATGCAAGTATTATTGTGCCGATCACCAGTCCGCTGCAGAATTTGAAGATTAAGGAGCGAAACTCAATGCGAGTGATATTTCTGGTGAGTCTTCTGTTTTTATGTATTTGGTGGCTGGATTATAAGTTGTTACTTTTCCTGCAGAGTGAATTTAATAATCAATCCATTTTTTCATAGGGAATTAATTATTCCCTGATGGTCTGTGTGATTACAAGCCAGATCATCACCATAATTTTGGTCTACGTCCATAATTTTGGTTTACGTCCATTCCAAAAATTACTAATAAATACAGACGACGAACATTCACTTATCTTGTACCAACTGTATTTAATGAGATGCTGAAAATATGGTTAGTAGATCGAGATTTTTATATAATGATATTGTTTCTTAATACATTCGTATATATTAATTGTATGAATGCAATTGAATAAATATGCCTATGATAGTGTTTATGTTTCTTGTGTGCCTTGAGTTATATCTATTTGTCTATGAATTTTTTGCCTTTATATTATAAATCACTTAAGGCGATGCACTACGTAGTAATGCAAAATCATGTATTTTGGTTTGAAAATTTGGTTGCCTAGAAATGTTTCAGATGTTTTAATTAAATGCTGCGAGTAGAATACATATTGAACTTTGAAAATAATTGAGTATTTGTTACATAAGTCTTTTTATAAGCCCAGAAAAAAATAATGTATAGGGCTTATGAAAACTGCTTTAAAGTTCAAAATCTCTTACTTACGAACCCATTTTCGGTTATGATTTTATTATATAATGTTGCAAATTAAGTTATTTATAAAATGATTGGAAAAAAATTAAATATTTATGCCTGAACATCCACAAAATAAAGTAAAAGGCACTTTTTGGCCATGTTTTTTTCTTGCAAAAATAAATATAGGCGGATGGTGTTAAACCGGAATTTAAATCTTATCGCCATCTACGTAAGGGGTGTTATTGATAACAGCTCGATTTAAAATATTACACGACGTATTGCATCGCCTTAAAATGTTTTTTTTGTATCTATTTTCTGTATTGTGGTTTCTCGTTATACGTGTGCTTTAGTGTTATAATTAAGTTAATTGAACTTCTCACAAACTACTTTGGCAGTTTAGCGGGTGCTTATGATGACAATTAAAAAAAGCGACTTAACCAAAGCAAATCCGAGTTCCAGAGTTCATTGAACTTACACATCGAAACAATTTATGCAGGACATACAACTGACGATAGTAATTTTCATTTCAATGCATAAAATGTACCCGTTTAAAAACTTCTGTCGTGAGGTTTTTACACAAAGAACAAAGAAAGAAATAAAAAATGAACGCCCAATTTTAAGCTGCTTACAAGAGGAGCTTAAGCATTATGATCGTGTCTTACAATTATTATTTTAATCATTAGCGGAATATTCATCCGAACTCTTAGAACTACCAGCCATTATTGTAGGCTTGAGTACTAGTCCTAAGTAAGGGAAAATCCGTGTGGGGGAAACTGGATCCCTAATGAACGTCGTGTCAGGCTTACAGAATGAATAGAAACGCCCCTCCTTATTGCTAACGCATTTGCGGATTAAATTGGTTTAGGAAGGTTTTTTTATAAAAAAAGATAATAATGCATGTTCATGAAAATAAAACCAACATGAAAACCTTTGAACACAAACATCAGACTAGAAGTAGGAACAGAAATGACTTTTCTGTTGCAACGAGCAACACAGAGACATAGCAAAAAGTATTGTCGTATATCTATAAATATATATAAACATTTTTGTGTGTCCCCTATAGACTCTAAAACTGCTGGATCGAGTTTGTGCTTATTATTGCTAGAAGTGTTATAGAGTAAATTAAATGTTGTTAGTTAGTAAATCATGTTTTCTTGAAACTGGAAAAGCGCTGATAGTTGACAAAACATGAAATCCCACTATATTTGTCATGATTAATCAAAATAATTTAATAATTTAAGGTAAAAAGGTACATATAGACGCACAAAATAAAATACAATTTTATATTCTAATAATTTCGATAATTTTAAATTGTCTTTTATTATTAAATTGTACGCCATTGTGATGTAAGTCATTATTCTATAAAACCATTGTTTATCAATAACAGTAAATAAATAAAAAATTGTTATCTATTTATGTACCCAATGTAAAGCTCTATGGAGATATAAAATATTAAAATAAGCATATATTCCTAAAAGAAATATTTTATAGTCATACTGTGTTTTATCAGCTTTGTGCAAACTTTCGAAGTTAGTGGATTGAAAAATACTACAACATAAACACGCCACAAGATATACAGAAAATATTTATTAAACCACAAACAAGCAAAACAATATTTCGAGAAGGTTTAAAGGTTACTACACGTTTTTTTTTAAGTATGTATCAACCGTTCACTTAACATTAAACAAATAAACCATATAGTCTTATTAAAATCATAGCTAAAAACGTTCCTCTTAAACGAATGTCACTACACCTTAGATTAATGTGTTATAAAGAAAATACTTAGATTAATATGTTGTAAAGTATATTTGAACACTAATATTATAATATGTAATCTCCTACTTGTGAATTGGGTTAGTTGTAAGATGTACGTACATATAAGCTATACCCTTTGTACTTTCTGTAAACCTTTACATGTTTAATAAATGTTTATTGTATTTCATAATTTATTTATTTTTGGGGCTTTTACAATACGTAATGCCCCCTTTAATATATATAAATATATATATATGGCCCCTACCTTATCCCGCCTCTCAACTTTGCCCAACCGAGTGGTGACGTAGCTACCCTGCCTTTAAACTGTACAAGCAGTGGCTTTTTTTGTCAGGTGTCACATTAAAAAATATATATTTATATAAATAAATGCAATTTTCGACTTGCAAACCGAAGTTCAATTTTTATAAAACAATATTATCTGTAATATTCCATGAAATTAACATTAGTGCCATAGGTAGGCGACACGTTACGCTCTACGCTCTATTGCTTGGTCTATTTCAGCATATCACTCTACATACACTACCAATGCGAATGTATGACGATACGCTAAAATAGGCCAAGCCACGAAAATATAGCGCGCTTATTGCGTGTCCTATACACAGGCTTTTTTTATATTATTTTCTGCATGTTATGAAATAATTTATTATTTTACAAACATTCCTAACGTTTTGATTGTAACAAGTGCATAAAAAATTCAAAGAGTTCGTCTTACAAAGAAATATTAATAACGGAGTAAGGGTAGTATACTGGGAACCAATTTCAAATACTGAGAATTGGTACGTAATTTTAAATTTACAAGAACTCAAGTTGTATAATGTGAGACATATTTTTTTTCAAGCATTATACATATAATTATCATGTTATTACTGTTTGACGTCGTGGGGTTCGCAGAATATATCAAACAAATTTTGTCGAGACACTGAATCACATTACGAGATACAAGGAAACCAGATAAATACTATATGTTATATCACGTCTCTCGTTAAGTCTTAAAGTTAAGTTCCAAAAAAAAAAATATATATATTATTTTTAAAGATAATAAAAAGATAATTAAAAAATATATTAAAAATATAATTAAAAAAATATATTTAAGATAATAAAAAAAAATGTTATTTTTGAAGATAGTAAAAATATAATAAAAAATATAATTTAAAAAATATATTAAAAATATAATAAAAAAATATATTAAAAATATAATTTAAAAAATATATTAAAAATATAATTAAAAAAATATATTAAAGATATATGTTATTTTTGAAGATAATAAAAATATAATAAAAAAATTATATTAAAAATATAATAAATAAAATATCTTGAAAATATAATAAAAAAATATATTGAAGATAATAAAAAAATATATATGTTATTATTTATTTTATTTTGTCATTCATACATTTGTTATGCCGAAACGTTAATTAAATTCCCTCAAAAAAAAAATTGCAAAGTAAGCTCCGAAAATTATTAAAAACACGTTTTGTTCTGTTATTTATTATGTTATAGGTACGAAAAAATCACAGTATAATTTTAAATGCAACTAAAGCACTTTTCAAGAGATTTTGCTTTATTTAAAAAAATATTTTCGCTTTATTATTATCTTTTTTTAATATCAACGCGCTCCCTCTAACATTCATATTTATATATCTCCCTTTCAAATCATGTTTGAACGCTCACTACGGGGTCTAAATTATTTTTTTTAAATGTTGTTGTTTTCGCCACATTCCAGAGTGTTTGATTTGGTGAAAGACCTCAGATTTAAAATCAATACGCTGCTCGAAATAGCTGTTGTTTGGTGACAAGATCTGAATGGCCAGTAACTTTCTAACCCTAATTCCATTTGTATCTCTGTGTTTAATACGGGAATTATATTAAAAACTTTCATCCATACTATATTTTCAATAACTTAAAATTTGGTTAATTATTTTGTTGCGTTAGCTTAAATGAAATGAAAATAACCAACTTTGTTCACACCATCATTTAAAATTATTATTTTATTCAATTCATAATTTTTTTTTAAATATAAAAATAATGAGTATTATAACAAATTCATTAATTTTGTATATTTTTTTCTGGTGCCTCACAAGAACGCCCCTGTCTGCAAAGTGTAAAGGCAGAGGAATTAAGTGGCAACCTGGTTGGGCAGCGTTGTGGGGCGGGTAAGGAGTTATTTATTATTTTCATTTAAATACCTGTAGAACAGACTCAACTTGCACACATTGGGATGGCAATCGGTCTGTTAACAACGGATTGTCAATCAGACGGACCGCCCACCTTTGCACAGAATCAAGTAGGTTTATCAAATATTGAGAAGCTCCAGCCCAGAGGTGGTTCTTTAGAATAAAAACTAATTAATCTCCATATATTGAAATATTTTCTTCAGTAGGTTAGTACTAACTTGTGTATACTTATTTGACTATTCTTACAAATCTTCATTTTCGATATTCTTTTTCGGATTTTAAATAAGTTAAAAATTTTCATGAAAAAAAAATTGTAAATGATATTAGTTTTTCAAAATAATTTAATAATATAATTAAATTTTACCAATAAATGACAGTTATTTTTATTAACAAACAGTAATGAATCCCAAATATTGATTTATTATTATAGCAATATTTTAGTGTTTATAAGTAAATATAACTTTCCATAAATAGTCGACATTAAAATTTGTTGATTTTGTTAATAAAAATTGGCAGAAATAATAATACATTTTCTTAAATAGCTTCAAGACAACTGCAACATTGGTAAATATTTTTCAAAGAACACGAGAGTATTTTTCTTACTTTAACTAAAAATACACAGTAATGTGTGTAGATATACGCTTACTTCAAAGAGCCATTATTAGCCTTTTATGCTTTCCTGGCAACTTCAGAATCAAGATTCTATTTGTTCTTCTGGGCTATTATGCCCCTTCCTCTACCTTAGGAAATAAAACCAAAGACAACAATTGGACAACCATATTCCTAGAAGCTTCTCGTATGCCAATAACGTTTTATGTTCTCGCGTGCCTCGTAAATTCGTTTCGACGATATGATACCGATTTGCTCAGTTGCGTTAGGTTAGGTTAGGTTTAAAGTGACGACCTGGCTTTTCAGTTCAGGTCACCCAACAATACTATTCATCGGGTAGTTTCAAAGATTGATTTAAAAATGGTATTTTCAAATAAAATATGGTTTCAAAGCAGTTTTGACGTAAATTAACTTTTCTTCAGTAATTGAGACCACGCATACTTTGAACACTAAGGACGGGTTGTTTCGGAGAATTTGAACAATTCATCAAATTTCAACGTTCATTTTCGGGTTCTGTGAAAGACTTATTCAAGTTCTGTTATTATATCATTGTAGGCTAGTTGCTTGACAAAACTGAAATAAAAACAGAACTTGAAAAAATCTTTCACAGAACTTGAAAATGAACGTTGAAATTTGATGAATTGTTCAAATTCTCCGAAACAACCCGTCCTAAGTTTTTAAGCCTATGTTCTTTTTGAAGTAAATCGCTGAAAAAGTAGTTAAGTGCATGAATCTCTCTCGATAGAAAAAAAGTAGAAAAAACACATTTATTTGCTTATGTTAAAGGCCTGAAAAAATACAGTGTTTCTTTAAATGCTACATAAGACATCTGTATAGAGATTTTTGCACTCTTTTAAATAAATCATGCTTTATTCAATATTTTCTATTTCACCTATCTCTAAATAGTATAAAACAAAGTTCTTCCAAACTGCGCAACGGATTTTGATAGAGTTTTCAATATGATTTAGAAAATTTCTTCCGGAAGATATACATATACAAGTAGAGAAAATCAAGAGGTAAAATAAATATTTACGAGCGCTTTCATTGCTAACCCTGGCTAAACCCTATGAGATACGAGTACCTCAAAATAATGTACTACGGAATTGTATATCTTGAAAAGGCCTACAGAAAAGTCTGCTAGAGTAACCCCCAGCAATGCCGGGTACACTTCAGCTAGTTAATTATATATGTTAATACCAGCGCGCCCCCCCTTCATTTCAATACACATTCTTCTTCTTTTTGAAAGCTTACTACGGAGCCAGTGGGTCAGTGACATACCCAATTAGGGTAGGTTGTGAAGCCTAGATCCCAATGGTCAAGTGGTTAACACGCTGTCCTGGGAACCTGGGTTCAATTCTTCTGCATCGCTTCATGTATCGTTTAGATTTATTAGTATTATCTTCTTCTTCTTCAATGATTTATTAAGACACTCCATCCAACGTAGTAAATCCGGTAAAAAACGGGATTGCAGGCCTTATGAATGAATTAATGGTTTCCTGCTAAACTATTAGTAAATTACGTATATAATTATTATGATGCTTTAACACGTGTTCATTTATTATCAAAGCAAATGCAAGGCCTACAATCCCGTTTTTAACCATAATTACCAATAATTTGAAGAGATTCTAAGTGAAGTAGCAATAGTCATTTTTCTAGAATCATATATAGATTAAAGTAAATTTATACAAACAATTCGAAATTAAGACAAAATAAATACAAGTCAACAGAAAGGTAAGCAACAAAACAAAATAAATAAAGAGAAGAAAAGAAAAAAAAAGAAAATTTATTTTGACGATGCTATTAAGTTCTATAGTTCTATTATAGTATTTCAGATTTTAAAATTAATTAAAATAATTATTTAAAATTAAGCAAACTAAAATATTTAGTAAATAAATAAATTATAACTCCATTATTTTATTTATTTTCCTCAAATTTAGGTTTAAAAAAGTGGAAAAAATAAAGACAAATCTAATAATTTGCCACTGGAAATTAAGTGATGAAGTCGTGTAAATACAATATTCAGTGCGCGGCCTGGCATAATTTAGGTATAGACCTACGGTCGAATTTACCCTAGCAGGCTTGGAAAATTGATCTCTCCGTGGGGTTTGTTTCATTTTTTTCTGATAAACGTATTACTAAAATTTCAGATGTTTTTACAGGGATTTCTAGGGATGTTACTAATTCATCATCTAGAAAAACAAAATCTGTTTACCGAAAATTTTATAAAATTAAAATAAAACCGGTTCAAAAATAATGTTATGATTAGGTACTGTTTTATTAATCTTAATTATAAACATTAATAACAATGCTCTTGAGACATTAAGACAAATCAAAGACTTAGGCATCACTTTTCAATCAAATCTTTCATTTCTTAACCACATAACAGAAAACTCTAATAAGGGCTTGAAAATGTTGGGATTTATATCTAGGCTAACCAGAAATTTAAACTATATAAAGTGTATTAAATTGTTGTATTTTACCTATGTAAGAAGACAACTTGAGTACAATTCTCCTGACTGGAACCCACATTATAATATACATGTACAAGCTGTTGAAAGAATACAAAACAAATTCTTACGTTTTATAAATATTAAAATGGGTATTCCAGCAATTATGTTGAACTACAACACTCTTTTAAATTATATAAATATGCTCAAATTGTCAGGCAGAAGAATTTTCACTGACTTGGTATTTCTATATAAAATTCTAAATGATTTAGTTGATAGTCCGGTATTGCTAGAATTGATAATCTTCCGGATTCCACAACGTAACACTAGAAGTCAGGATTTATTTCAGTGCAGAAATTCTGAGACCAAGTACCATATGTATTCCTCTTTGCCCAGAATACTAATCGAAGGAAACAATTATAATTGTTTCCCTTGGTATACCAAGTCAGTAGACATCTTCAATTTATCTTTAAACAAATATAAAATGTTGTTAGTGAAGCAATTCAGTTATGTACAATAAATAATGTATATTTCTTTATATTCATATTTAAAAGCCAAGAAAAATGGCGTTAATTAATAAATAACGTACATCCCTAGGTATGGCTCTGAAAAAAAATTGTAGTTAAAAATTTGTTGGAATTAATTAAAATGTGAGCTTCGAGCGGACCTTCGTTATTTGTGTCACCTTAATATCATGTTGTCCCTAATACTTATTTATCTCAACTTCCTGCAAGTTGAATGGCAGTTTCATAAATCATTTCGTCTTAAATGAGGAAGAGAATATTTTCTTATCGCATGTTTTTAGCGCAGGGAACAATATCATACTTTAAACCATTTATCTTCCGGCGGACACTTTGAAATTGTGAAATTTCACATTTAAAAGACAACAAAACTCCTTTTCACAATGAATCTTGGTTGAAAAGAAGACTTGAAGTTGAAAATGTGAGATTCATTTAATTTTTTTTTAAAGGGTAGGTAGGTGCACATAATAATCGAAATTTAACGCAGAGTGCTTGTGACTTTTAATTATTGATTTTGTTTATTTATTTCTATTCTCGTACAAATAGTTTACAGAGATTTATAGTTTAAAAATACAAAAAATATTCATAAAGTGAAACTTGGTAGTACAGTTTAAAACAATCAGTAACTGTATGTAATGGTTAAGTAGCCATTTTTTGTGAACACCTCACCAGGAGAACATACGCTGAGGTGTTACGCTTAGAAGAATTAATTGTAATATTGAGTGTTCGCATGCTTTAAATAAAGTGTTGTTTTGCCGTCTTAAGTAAAAATATCGTCGAGAGTCTTAAGGTCGAAGTTGCACCCACAACGGCAGTTAGTATAGACATAGTAAGAATAGCAACAATGTAGTTAAAAGAAAAGTAAACTATACTACCTACCTGAGAATAACTGAAGATCAAGTGAGAAAAAATCACCCGGTAAAAAAACAAATTTGTTCTATAATTAATCTATTTTAGAACTAATGTGATTATTTTTTTTGAGGATTAAATCTTCATGCACAGGAACTGTAGTCGATAACTCTACCATCCTCGACAAATGACGATCGGGTATTACATTTATTTCGTATATTAACTACTATAATTTCATTCATTTCAGAAAAATGCTTATATGTCAGTACGTGATTGCCACCAAAAGTTGATACAATGTATTATCATCGACAACGAGTCTATCTGCCGAGTTTCAGCTCAATCGGATGTCGAAAAGTGGGTTAATTTCTGCTTCCAACATTTGCATTCACTCATTACCGAAAACTAAACCGAAATTTAAGCAGATATATTTAAAAATAGATGGTCTGCTAACAGCCTCCAAATCAACTATAATAAAAATGTACAAAATTGTTTTAAATATTAAAAACAAATATTCACAAACTAGCTTGAATTAGTTCGCAAATACAGCTTTAATTTGAATACTTAAATTTTTTGTCAAATACATCCACACCGTTTAAATAAGTTTGTTACCAAGACTGTGTGACATTTTAATGGGGAATGCAAATTAAATATTACATATCTAGTCGTTAATTTGGGTACATTTAGATTGAATAAATTCAAGAGTTCACGGCAATCAAAGAGTTTGAAAGAATTTATCAATTCCGAGTTTGGCAATCTTTATCGGATACTAAATATGTCGAACAGAAGGAATTTACATCAAATGTGTCTAATGCATCAGTTTGATGAATTCGAAGGTTCCTGTCTTTCTGTTTGACAGACTGCAGTAGTCCCGTGACACTCATCTACACATTAAACACCAAAAAGACCATTTACTCGTTCTCTCAAACACAAACTGCTGTATTTTGGGATATTTACAGCTGCGCATCATTAAAAGCTTGGAATTATATAGTCAGTGCTTTAAGATGGTCTGCATCGAATGGTTTTTTCGAAAGTTTTTATTCTAGATTAAAAGAATATTATATTTTCACTTATTTAACTAGAAATAACTAAAACATTACACATAAATACATTACATAACGATATTATTCACTTTCAGTGTTTTTTTGATTGAACTTGAAAATGAAGAAATTTTTTTAATGTGTTCTGGAAGGCAATTATATATGCCCCCCCCCCCCCTCGCAACGAATGAATTGCTTACCATAATGAGTATGTATGATGTTTAAATGTATTTTATCGTGTTGCCATGTAAGGTGTGTGTGTACTTGGGACTTTTTAATGAGTTCTGTATTTGTATGTATGAGTTTATCATGTATTTTGTAAATAAGGCGACGTGTATTTTATTCATATAATTTTCTTAATGTTACCAGTTTTGTTTCCATATATATATATTTTTGTGCATCTTCTAAGTTTGAAGTGAAATAGCTTTTTGATTACATTGTTTTGTGTTACCTGTAGTTCATGTTTAATATGTTTCATATGCGTTTCCCCAGATTTCAATCAAATAGTTTTAATGTGAATACAAGAGGTTAAAACATAAACCTTTTTTAATTTTCTTTGGTAACAGATATGATAACCGACTAAATATGCTAATTGAGGGGGTGATTATATTTTATTTTATTTTATTTGTTCATATATACGGCTTAACGTTGCCATCAGCAAAAGTAAGAATAGTGAAAGTACAAAAACTCAAACAAAATTAATAAGTAACAAGCATTAAATGTAAAAGTTCAACAAATCAAAGAAAGGTATAAAGTAACAAGTACAAAATGGAAAATTACAACAACTCAAATAAAAGTAAAAGTACAAAATGTAAAAGTACTAAAACTCAAAGAAAAGTATAAAGTAACAAGTATAAAATGTAAAAGTACAACAACTAGAAGAAAAGTATAAAATGGAAATGAACAACAACTCAAAGATAAGTATAAAATGTAAAAGTACAAGAACTCAAAGAAAAGTATAAAGTAACAAGTATAAAATGTTAAAATATCTAAAAGTATAAAATGTACAAAAAATATTATTTATTTGAAAAGGTTTTAAAAAGTGAGTACTGCTAAGTATGAGCAATGAAGAAGAAAATAATTAACAGGAGAAGAAAATCTTCGATAAAAAAAAAATTTCAATAGCAAGTTTCCAGTTGTGAAATTTTCATTTTCTATCACTCTTTTTGTGCCATTAAAGGCGTGTTGATTGTCCCATATATTAGGCCATTTAAGTTCTAGATTAAACAAGAAACGGGTAAGCACTTAACTTGTTAATGCGGTGCGCAGGTACCTGGCTATAATAGTTACTGACTGCAGAGTCTTCCGCACAACATCACAATTGATAGAATATACAATCTAAATGATTCTATCCTGTGTTGTGATTATGTTAGGAGAAATCCGGAACGTATACCTTTTTGACAATAGAATCAATGAAATAAAAAATAAAATTGATAAATATATAACCATATATTGTCAGAAAAGGTTTTTTATTGTTATTATTATTTTTATAAAAGGTCGGTCTTCTAAAGTTGGAATATTTAAAACATTCATTAACGACAGGTATTTTTTGAGCTCTAAACTAAAAATTTAAAATATACGAAGATTAGGAATTCCATTGTTTAAAGAAAGATTTTTCGCATTTGAAAATGTTTGTGTAATTTAACTCGATGTTAAATTGACCTTATTTCGGGCTCGTCGTTAAATTTTTTGTTGGTTTATATATTCGGCGGGTACAAAAAAGCAATCTAGAATAGATTTCCATAATTTTCATTTGCTTTAATAATTTAGGTCGTATTACCCAGTAACTCTATTTCCAATTGAAAAAATGATGACTATACAACTGTGATCAATTTGACAATCAATATTTTATTTATTTAAATATTATATATATTAAATATTGTATATACAAGGAGCCAGTGAGACTATGGCATCCCCAGATGGGGTGTGTTGTGAGGCTGAAATTAGTGGGGAGAGCAAGGAGATGAGGGAGAGGAAGTTGGGGGAGTAACTGGCTATTCAGATCTGGTCACCAAATACGGCTAAAGCCATTTCAAGCAACGTTTCAATTCTTAATGGTGGTCTTACACAAGGGCGTTAATGAGAGTATATTGTACTCTGGAACGTGCCGCAAGTATACTATACATTATTGTAATGAAATAATTATGAATTAACATAAATTCATCATATAAAATTTACTCACCCACGCCGAGATTTGAACTCACGACCTTCGGATTGCTAGTCGAGAGCCTTATCACTCGACCACGGAGGTCGTCAATAAATGTTTTCCTCAAAATGAAATATTGAAAAATGTTATTAAATAATTATTACATAGGTATTATAACTAACGTTAAAGAATATTGGTTCCATATAAATTATACACTAAATCCCCAATTCAGGACATCAATTGGCAAAATTCACTTTAAAAATGAAAAGAAATTTCTCAGAATTCCCAAATATCATATCATTTCCTTAATGCGACCATTCCCATAACATCAGACCCCCGTATGTAAAACTCTGTAAAAACTGAATACTCAAACTGCCTGCCGCGAGTTCAAGGCTCCAGGAACCATAAATAAAGAGACAGAAGTAAGATACGAGATTTTGTATAGGCAGCGTCATATTTCAGAGAAATCTTTTGCCTCGCAAACGCGCCGATGGTAAATGTAGAGAGGGGAAAATAAAGCCTGCCAATAACTTTGCAGTAGAAGATTTTGAAAGAATTCTTTTTTTATCAGACCTACGAGCTCGATTGGAATACTCTTTATGTCTAAAACAAACTTCTATGAACAGATGAAAACATACTGTGAGGGTAATGTGTGTTTTTTTTCAAATAATAATAATAAAAGTTTATTTCAGAATGTATACAGGGGTAGTGCAATGCAATACATTCCATATTTTAAAACAACAGACAAAAATAATAATAATAAGAAATAGAAAATTATGGATTTATGCTTGCCATTCAGGATAGAGTCATTGATACTCAAAATTATAGGAAGCATATAATCAAAGCGACAAATCAAATTGATGATATATGTAGAAGATGTTTGGCTTTTCCGGAAACTATAAAACATATTATATCGGGATGTTCTATATTAGCGCCGTCCGAGTATACATTTAGGCACAATCGAAATTTAAAAATAATTCACCAAAGCTTGGTAATTAAACATAACTTGATTGACTGCCGTAATATAGTACCATATTATGAATACGAAACCAAATTCATTTTTATAAAATTAATTTTATAAAATATAATATTATAAAACTATACTAACAGACCGAACGATTAGTCATAATAGACCCGATATAGTTTTATTTGAAAAAATTTTAAACAAATAACTTTTATCATTGATGTCGCTATTCCAAATTCCTGTAATATTCAAAAATCTGTTTTTGAAAAAATAAGATAATTCACAGATTTAACAAATTAGATTAAAAGAATTTGGCATTCTCAGACTATAAAAATATTACCATTTGTTATTTCGGCTACTGGCATTATACCTGGCTTTTTCATTTGAAATTTAAGCGTATTAGATCTGTCAAAAATATTATATGTAAAAATGCCAAAATCAGTCATTTTAAATACATGTAGGATAACGAAAGATTTTTTTGAATATTTATTCTGAGGGATCAGTTGAATTTATAGGTCAAGTTAGGAGTTCTACAGAGCCGAACTCTATGATATGAAAATATCTGGAGTCGGTGAATTATTTTCCTATTTGATCTCTAGTTAGTTGATGTGTGGCTCTTGTACCGTTTTGTATTTATTATACTTATGTAATGCACTCAAACAAACAAATAAACAAACTTGCATGGTGTGGATTATTTATGGAAAAGTGTTTGGAAGGGTTTACTTTTTCATGTGGGGACGATTTAACACGGACATAATGTCGGAAATATAAAATACATTGATGGGCAATGAGCGATATAAGTGAAAAATGTGTGAAGGCAGCCGTTTATGGAGGATATTTAAACACCATCAGGGGGGACTCCATCCAGACAACCATGGCAGTGATGATTTTGTTATTTTATTGGCGTAGTCTGCGCCATAAGCTTTCCATGATAATAAACGGCGTGAAAATGAATGGTGGAATAGCAGACACCGCAAAACAAATGTCAAGTTAGGTAATTTCAAGAGTTGGAAAAACAGAAGATTTGATTTAGGATGATATGTGCAAGTGAAGAATACTTAATGTGTATAAAAGTAGATTAGTATTTTAAACCTCTCTGCCTACTCTAGCGAATTCCATAACAAGTTGTACGGCCGCAAATGGTTTTGACAAGTTTAAGCGTCAAAGATCTCATTTATAACGAACAACGAACTATGCAAAATTGTCTAATCATATTATGATGTCAGGCTTGGTTTCAAAACTCTTTAAAGGACTGCTAGTTTAGCTTCCTTAAAACACTTATTATTTTTAACTGATTTACTACAAATTTTCACAAAAAACTGTAAAATCAAAACTGCATTCATATTGTGATGACTCTATGATGTGTTCATCGAAATATTTTTTTGATTGTATTTTGTAACAAACGTAAATAATCACCAAACAGTCAGTTTGCTACGATTATTTTATGTTTTAAAGTAACTCCGCTTTACATTCTCGCTTCCTCGCAATTATTGTCAGAATTTCGACAAAAACAAAATGGTCTACGATATTATTTCTCTCGAAATTGTTCTTGAAAGCATTTCAGGAATGTCCCTTAATATTTTGGAGCCAGTAAAAGTGATAGATGTTGCGCCAACTCACAACTTTATCGCCAATTTTATTAATTGGGTACTTCATTATGATTGTTTGGCATTTTCAAGCTAGAGAAAATATATCATTTTCGTAATTTAAATGATGTAAAAGAGAAGTATTTTTTATACAGACTCACGAGAAAATCACTAAAGACCTTACACACCTCCCTGCAATCGGAGGCGAATTAGAGAGAATGTTGGTGGGGGTAAAATTGGCGTCTTCTGTACATGCCCGCGCTGCCGCAGTGTGAAAATGATCATGTAGTAAAGCGCTTGTCGATCAAGATGGCGCCAACACTTTCCGTACATCAGAAAATAGGAATGGCTCTAGCGATTTCTTGCCTGCAATTTATTATGTAAAAAAAGAAAAAGGAAAATTTGGGTAAAGAACTTGTTGTAGAGTATTGTAGCGACCTTCGTGGCAGCCGGACGCGTCCACGCGTCCTACAACCGCTTTGTGTTTTTTTAGTATTATATTTTTCTTTGAAATTATTTTTAAAATCAGTCAATCAACATTTTAAATAAACTTAACAACCAGTTATCACAACTTTATAGTAATGTAATTAGAGTGCAGTGCGTTAAAAATAAATTAATGCTAAAAAATATTCGAAATTCACTGAAGTTGAACTTGGGACGAGGATCGGTAACTGTAGGTTCGCCAGATGTTTTCAACGAAATTCTCGAAAACTCTAAAGGCCCTAAAAAGTGTTTTGCTAAGCCTAGGATAATTTATTATCCCGACTGTCGCTTTTTATTGCGAGCACAATCAGAACTAACACCAGGAACAAGATTACATTGGAGATTAATGATGAACATGCCGAACGTCACAGCGGTGCTGCCAAGGTCTGATATCTATGTGAGGATATTATGTCAGTGCTTTGTTAGCAGCAGACACATACCTGGACGGATGACGAACCTCGTGCTGGCACTGTTGGTGGACGCGGTGGACTCTCTCGCTGCAGCAACTGGTCCCGTTTCTTCACCACCTAGGATTCTTGCTGCAGAATCTCCATCGTCTATCTTCGTGTCACCTGTTCCTGTACATCATTTTATTTAACTTATTTTCACTTTATTTTTGTAATATTTCTATTTTTTTTAATACCTGCATCAACTGTAAAGCGCCCCTGAGGTGATATCTCACAAAAACGGCGCTATACAAATTGTTCAATAAATAAATAAATAAAATCCCTGTAATTTCAGCCTAATGAAAGCAATGAGAGTACTTGCACCAGCAAACCTGAAGAACTTATACCGATAACTTATATTATAACTGATTTCGTGGGGTCGCCTGTCCCGATTTCGGAGTTAGGGCCGATTTGTCTACTCACGCCTTGATCAACGAAGCGATCTATCCACAACCATCCCGATTTTGCAACCGATTGCAGGGAGGTGTGTAAAGCCTGTAACACTTCTTGTTTCATCAATATTCACATTTACTATTACGTTCTTCTGACCCTATATATGACCGGGCTCGAATATTTGATTCGACGATTCAGTTGAAACGTCACACTCGAAATTAATATGTTTAATGCGGCAAAATGAAAGTTTTAAAAACATTCAAAAAACATGCCGAGCTTTGCAAAATTAATTGGTGTTTTTTTTTGCATAATTCGTGACGGTCTTGTTGCAATTTCAAACTTATCGCCCACAAGCGCCTCCGTCTCTATAGAGAATCTCGGTGCGGTTCTTGGCTTCAGTGAGCAGGGTGAAGATCGGACTGATGACGGTCAACCTCCGATAAGAGAAGACACTAAAAAAATTTAGGCACACATTAAAACCTAGTACATAGGTTTTAGTTTGTTATTTAGTTAACTTTTTGTATATATATAATCGCCAACCTTTGACTTGAGAAACACCAAACAAGGAAAATGTACGCGACATAAATTAAAAATAATAAAACATTTGTAAGAAGAACAAAACGATAAAATTAAACCCGAGCCGAAAATCTTGAGATTTTTTTCCCGTTCAGATAAACGATTCTTTTGAAACGGAATATTTGTTTTTTCGTTCGGGCGGAGAAAATAGGAAAAAAAGCGGGGGGGAAACTGCAATAAATTTAAACTCGGACCACGGAGGAAATGAATATGAATTATAATTTGAAAATTAAATTAAGGATATCTCCGTGGAATGTCGTAACTCAAAGGAGTTTTGGGGGAGTGGATAAGTAAGGGAAAAGAAGAAGACGAATGATAGGAAAATAAGGATTGAAGGAGGGGTTTATCGGCAACCTACTTACACTGGAAAATACTTATAATAATTTTAGAGCAATATTATATCTGACCCATCGAATAACTACAAATACTAGTAGATCTGTGAACAATAGATCTCGAAACCAAATAAATAATGTTTCTAATTTAACAAATCTAAACCTTGATTTCCTCTGAATTCCTTTTTTTTCTTTTAGTAAGTACTTAAATACCTACCTGCTAAATGCCTAAATTCATAATCATGAACTTAGACTATTTTTTTAAATTTTATCCATTTAATAATGTTAAAATATTTGACACAATCTGTGAAGAATAATTATTTAACTTTACAATGACGAATATATCACATATCTACGCATTATAGAAAAAAAAGATAAAAATACCTTTATAATGTATTGACGCCCCGGTCAGATCTGTCCTTCAGAGGCTATAATCGAATATGATGTTTGTGGCTAGTAATGTCTTTCTGACGCCCGAAGGGTTAAGTCCATGTTCCACATCTTTGTGGATACTTATCCAATCTCTTTCTTTAAATAAAATTAATAAATCCTAGTCTGAAATGTTGAATAATTCACGCAATGCCGTCAGTTGCACTACATCTAACCAGTGTTTCTTTAAATCCATTAAATGGGAATCATAACTGTATATATTATAACATTGTAAATGCAATTCCACATGTATGTTCACTTAACCACTTTCGGCGTCAGTACTTTAGACGCCCGCCGTGTATTCACTTCTGAGAATTATCGGATATCGATTTCCGGGTCAGAATAATAATTATACTTCTAAATACAGAAATGAAAAACGTCTTCTAGATTTGCCTTACGTTTTCAATATTTGCGGTAATGTATTATATATTTTTTCACATGCAGCAACACTTTGTGGGTGTACATAGTTTTGATTTAAATAAAATAATTTGGTTCGAGTCACTATATTTGTGTCTAGTATAAAACCGGTTTCGGTTCGACCTAGACTTTCATCGGGGTTTAACAGTGTACAGGTAACTTAGAAAAAAATTGGTATTATGGAAGAGAGAACATCAGCTTTGGCTGGGGGAGGCGAGGGGGGGGGGTAGCTAAGAAATAGGGGTTAAAAAGCAAGTGAATGGAAAAGGAAACATGTTTAAAATGGGCCATTTTATAAGTCTAATTGTTTATTTTATTAATTGAATTCTAATTAATGAGGATTAATTAATTTCAGCTTCTAGATACGATGTAGGTTTTTCAGAATTTGCATCACACTTAATTGAGAAAGATCGCTCTCTCCAGAAATCTTCGGGAACAGATGTACTGCATGCAAATGGGATAATTCTACGTCTGCATAATCTTCTGTGCATCCTTGCGTTATTTTAAATTGTATTCCTGCGTCGTGCTTAAAATTATGCAAGTTCTATGAACTTTCAATTTTCAAATTTGAACTGAAACGTAAAAATCATATTGGCGTACAAGCGATAAAGCAGGTACTAAAATTATTTTATTCATAAATTGTTATTTTTTTGAATATTTGTAAACTACTCCATAAGTTGAGCTTCTAAAGCTTGTATCTATGTGAGGAGTAAGTATATTCAAAAAGAAAATGATGCTTTAAAGGCGATTTGTAAACAATATTCAAGGTCTTATTAAATAACTACAAACGAAATTCAACAAACAAATTAACATTATTCAATATTCAAATAAACTAAAAAAATATTTGAATATGCACAATTTTAGAGAATCAGTATTATAATAACAGACAAAGTTTAAAAAAAAATAATGCTAGATAGTGTAGAATAAGTAAACGTTTATTATTGGTACAATATATCATCCAATTTCCAATATCCAATTTCAGGGAGTTAATTTGCTTTTTGAATTTCATATTTCAAAGTTCAGGTTACCTTTACTTTGATTTTGGACACTAATATATTATACCATATCACACCTAAATACAAGTATTATTGCTGAGCCGTGGTCATTCTTAACATTGGGGTGGCTATTAGGCCCTTTGTTTTGAATCTATTACCTATGATATCTAAGTGGTGAATTTTATTGATGACGTATTGTTTATAAATTTGATACAAGGCGTTTCTTTTATACAATTATTAAATGTGTATTTCTTTTGTTTAAATGTTTGACAGATGCTTAGATGAATTAATATAGTGAAGATGCGTTAACAAGCGCGTGGTTTCACTGAACTAGGTCCAGTGGACGTGCTTTAGCCAGCCGTTCATATAGATATTTCATTCGTACACACAAATTACTTGAATACCTATATTTATCACAAGCGGTGTTACATTTTATAATCGATTAATATGAATATATCGTTGCTTCTTTGTTTATTATGTAATTATTCTATATTTATTATGTGATTCATGTAGAATTTTTCAAGTTTACTAACATTTTCAAGGTAAATTTCTTCTTTTCAAAGGGATCGATCTCAAGGAAAATATTGTTTTATATACTTTCAGCTTCACAAATCCTACAATTGCAATTTCCCGTGATTTATTACAGATCTATAACTTACGGGAGTCCAATTGACGTTTTTTTTCATACTAGAATCTCTAGAACCACGTACAAGAAAGGGTTTTATTTAAAAGGTAAGAGAAAAAATCGTTAAAATGTTACTGTTTAATGTTTTTTAAAGAAGATAAAGAGAAACAAACAAAAAATAACTACAAATAGTAATTAAATCAAAGAAACCGTGTTCTATAAGCACATATCTCTAAAATATTATTTTTAGAAGAATTCAAAAACAACGATGTTCATTGTTCATGACACTTAGATGCAACTCCATAGAAATCTTCCGCCTGACCAATTATATTTACCCTGTGTGATTTTAATACCATTGATGCCAGTAGCATTTTTTACATATGTTTATAATTTGAATAGCTGCAAAGAAAAGCGGTCCAAAATACGTAAAGCGACAATTTCATGTTAGCGATCTTTCTAATAAACTTTTACCTGCTATACAAATTCCAACCAACGTACGAAATTTGTAGCTGTGCGTAAGTGGAAATGTGAGGTAAGTCCAGAATCGATTATTCCAATCAAATATTATTTACTAATGACTATTGATTGATGAAAAGGTCTCCGTGGTCGAGGAGTAAGACTCTCGACTAGCAAGCCGGAGGTCGCGGGTTTAAATCTCGGCGTGCACACGTCAATTTTATGTGATTAATTTGTGTTATTTCACAACTTACTCATGTAAAACAATATGCAGTATATTTTTAACACGTTCCATACTCTCAAATCGCCCTCCTGGAAAACCACCATTTAAAATTTAAATATTGCTTGAAATGGCTTTGGCGGATTTGGTGACCAGATCTGAATATCCAGGTACTTCCCCACCTTTCTTTTTCTCCTTACTCTCCCTACTACCTTCGCCTCACAACATACCTAAATTAGGGATGCCATAGTCTCACTGGCTCCAGACGGTTAGGAGCAGTTGAGATTCTTGTGCGGTATTCACAAAAAATTAAAAAACTATTTATTTGTTTTATTTATGAATCCTTTGATTTTTTGTTGTTGTAATATATATTCTTTGGTACAGTCGGGAACTGTAAACGCTACTGCAATGAACTTTTTAGGAAAATAATAAATTAGAACTTCAATTTTCAATATAAGTCTCTAAGTTGGCATGGCATCGGGTTCCCACCCAGGCGACGTGAATTCAATTTCGGGGCTGGCTAAACCTCCACCACGACCCAAGCAACATTTTTCGCTTGATAGTAGATTAATGATAGAATTTTTCAAAATATTGTCAAGTTATTCGTTAACTCGGGAATGTTTGTCCTTCTCAAAAATAAAAATAAAATAAACTTCCTAAGATGATAATATATGAAGTTGTATTTGTATGTGCGAATTTTATAAATTAAGATGCATAATTCATGAATGCACTTCAACTGTCAATTGCTCAATCTACAGTCTCTATATAATATAATATTTTTGGCGGCGTGCCTCAAGGTACCGTTTTGGGTCCCACTTTATTCTTAATTTATAAATTGTTGAATCTGCATATTATTATATTAAGTTTCTTCAGTTTAATCTTTCATTAAATATTTCCCCACAATTTGGGATAAAAAGAAATATAATCGGCCAAGATTCAAGGGAGAATTTTTGACAGAAATCTAAACAATGTTTTGCTTGCACTAATACAATCGAAATATATATTTTTTTAACTTAACAATTTCTACACGAAACATAATTGAAGATCTATTTACTCGTATATAAACATAATTATTATGGGATATTTGAAGAATTGGAAAATATCACATTTAAAATTATTAAGGATATGGATAAAAATTGCATGTAAAACATACAAAAATCAGGGTCCATCACCGATGCTTTGGCTTTGTTTTGACCACCGGAGTGTTAAATGGGACGTGGACTCACTTTGACAGTTGACTTTTTATTAGAAACATTTGATTTCAATCACTACAATATACCATGAGGCTTTTAAAACCTCTATTCTTAGTGCTCGTCATCCCTTTTTATTATATACTCTCCTGGCATTCCATTCCGCTCATGTCGGTCCATTTCTCCAATGTCTTCTTCTTCAAAGACCTTTCCTCCCTTTGACTGGGTGGATACATCCGCTAGACAATAGATACTATACAACAATCTACAGAGGTTGTGTGGAAATTTGTAGGAAGGTTGTGGGATGGGCCATAGTGACAAGCTAACGATTGACAGAGATCCGTTCAATTTCAATCAAAGAGGTAGATGGACAGTACATCAAAGAAAAAATCAGAGATAGCAGAAATTTCAGCACAGTTTTAGATAAGGGTACATTTGTATTTGTTTAGAAACATTTCTTATTTATGGTTCAAAGAGATCATAAATACCAACAAATCCTATGAATTGCCTAGATTTTTTATGTTAGTACTGCACAAGAGTCTCAACTGCTCACATCCGTGAGAATATGGAATCTTCAAATGAGGTATGTTTTAATTGTATAAGGGTGAAGCTAGCGAGGATAGGAAGAAGATGGGGAATATGAAAGTACCTGGCTATCCAGCCTTGTTCTTCCACTTATCCTAGTCCGAGGTTCCCCAGATATTATTTTCACTGCCTCCAGACAACTGTAACTCTTATTCAATGAGACATAAAAAAGAAAATTGCGCACTTACAAAAAGATATCGCGTTAAATATAATTCGAATAGCACCCGTCACAAATTATACGTCAACTGGGATAGACGAACATGAGATACATTTGACGTAACGTAAGTGCGATATGACTACTGGACCGATAACTCCCAGAAGTGACATCTATACCGATCTGAAAGAAAACTGATTTCTGAAATTTACATAAGACCTTTCGATTCCTAGGCCCTTAAAATTGATTACTAAAATTTTCTCTCTGAGACGCACTGTAAGATTTGGACTTCTGCAGTATCAGTGTGTAAAAGAATGTATAATTTGATAGACGCACGGCAGAACAGACTTATTGGCTGAGCACAGCAAGACACGGGGTATGTTGCTGCTAAACAACATGTCTCTTAAAATCCTCATCACAAGCATTTAACGTTTCAAGAAACATGCAAATATTATTTCCATTTTTCAGAAAGACGTGCACAAAATACAATAATACTTTCTTAGATGCTAATATTTTCCATTAGTTTTCAATTAAATTGACAGGGTTTAAATTAAATTTATAAGGGTTCTGGGAAGGAAAGGGGTATAAGGGGTGATTAGGAATCTATAAATCAGTCATACCATTGTGGAGTAAGGCGATGGGTCAAAGGAGACCAGTTGAAAATGTCAAAAGGTTTTCCCAAACCAGCTTCTCCCGATCCGGCACGCCACGCAACTGGTGCGCAGGCGCATCGTGAATATTCCGCACCCGAACAACCCGGTCACCCCTGCTTAGTCACCAAACGTAGTGAAACACTTGGGATGACCTATGGCAGAGGTGTTGGTTATCCAATAAATGGTTCCCGGGGCAACGGCACCCAAACCCGCCTCCAAAATTGAAAATTATTTTCCCATTTTCAATATGTTGTTTTTTTCTTGAATATTTTATCGTGTAAGTATGTATTATTATTTATTACATTATCTTTATACTTATAATCTTTTTTTTCTGTGAACTCCACTTTATGTTTATGTTTATCTCTAATTTTTTTTCCTGTATATGATATGAAATTTATGCGGAATCTTAAAATATAAATATGTATAACTGTTTGTTTATTTAATAAATGAAAAAATAATAAAAATGTAAATAAATAAATCTTCACTCGTGTCATTCTTCTTTTACTTACTCAATTGGGAATTCCATAGACTGGGTTTTTTTATTATTCTTGTGCTGTAAACGAATAAAATAAAATAAGCTTGAGAAATACGTCATTTGAAAATGCTTTAACATTTACATAAAAAGTAAGTTGTTATCTTCTTTTTTGCACCCGAACACGCCCACAAAATACTTCCACGGTTTTATCTCTTCAGTGGATACGATAAACAACGCGCCCCCCTCCGGCGTGTGTCGTACGTCGCACGACGTCCGTCGAATCAGTCTGATGTCTTTAGACGCGCTTGTGATATGTAATTATACCTACGTACAACATCGACGGTTCCGCACCAAGAATTTCTAGAAATATTTCAGGATACGATATTTCTCGTAATGTCGGAAGGACCGTACTGCTAATTGACGTCACCGTTGTGGGGGAGGGGGTAGCAACTGACATAAGGGGGTGGGGTGTTCAAGGGAAGGGGTGATTTGACGCCATTTTATGTTTGGTTACTTCTCGAGTAAGAACTCAAACACTCTGAGATTAAATGTTACGTTTTGCTCTGGCGGTAGTTTGTGCTAGAGTGATTTTTAACATTGAGCATTGAGTAATGAAGTAATGGCTAATAACTTTATAGGCAGCTAATTTGCATGTCCTTCCAAGCTTTTATAATTAGTGTGTATTTAATTTTGTTTTATTTAATTTTATTTGGATTTAAGCCCAGCTGGGCTTATACATGGATTTTAAGAAAAGAGATTTCGAAAATTCGCAAAAAAAAAATTTAAATATGTTAAAGTATTTTGTTAAGATCTGGTTATTAAATAGTCTAAACCCGTTTCTATCAACCGTTCAATTCTGATGTGGGTAATACTGACAATATCTTCTACTCTGGGAAATTCCTAAATGAACTTCACCAAATGTAATGTATGCCAACTGTAGCTTTATGCCAATGTGGTGTAGAGGCTGAGTATTATTATAGCGGGTGAAGGTGGTACACAATAATGATACGTGATCTTGTACTGATATTGATTGTAACAAAAGAGGCACACAATTAACGTGCATCGCCTATTATAAGATCTTGCAGCATTTCATCTCGCTTGCACTCATCCACATTCGTACAGACATCACATGAACCATATATTTTTTTTAAATATTTAATTGTGAAAAAATGAAAAATAGTTAAATAAAAATTATTTACACTCGCCGCGACGGGATTGGAACCCACAACTTCTGGATTCGTAGTCAAGGAGCTTAATTACTCGTCCACGGAGGCCGTCAATCATTATGAGAGCCATATTATATATCTGTCCAAGGCACAATTGTGCCAAACCAGTTGGCTTGTTTGATAAACGTAAACGAAGTGAAATTGTGTTAACTCATAACGCGTAGTCACTTTTTAAAATTATTATAAGCATTAATTACTCGCCTGAAATATCCATACAGATTCAATTGAACCCGCACCTTTTGATGTCCGGTCAGGTGCTCTGGACCACTGAGCTACGCCGGTTTATTTGAACCCGCCAAATAATTCCAACTGTACAAGTACTTCAATCGACAATTACTGCTTATAATATTTTTTCATCTGTAAACAACCAAATTTATTTAAGTGCTGAATTTCGAATCGTTGCTTTATTAGATTGAATGTCGAGATATATTTTATCTACATTTGCTGGTGAAATATTTTGACTTGTGGGCTAGTAATTAATGCTTATTATCATTTGCTATCCTTTGTGCTATGCATAAAAAACATTGTCTTATAAACATTGGTTTATCATAACAAAAATTACTCTTTTCAAAAGTTACCAGAATGTTGTCGCTTGATTTTATTCCGAACGAAAAACAAGGATAGAAATGTCTGCCGATATCTCGTCTAGGTGGCGAAATATTTATTTATTTATTTATTTATTTATTTATTTAGACGCCGTAAAAGGCTTTTACAATATACATGATTTATGTTTACAGTGGTTCACAGGAACGAAACAGTATTATGTTAAACAGAATAATTACTGAGAAATTATGTTGAAAATTAAACAAGAATAACATCTGGTATACATAGGTACAATAGCATTTTTATTTTCAATCCGTACAGTAATTTAGTATTGAGGTTATTGTTACCTTCAATATTGAATTTGGTTGAATTTGCTGAGAACTAAGAGTTAGCTCTATTGAATCAGGGCTGTCAGTAAGACATCTCATAACAATTTTGGGAAAAATTATAGTTTTGATTAAGTATATAACACTCTTCTGTCTGATATCTGATGTAAGTGAATAGTTTAGGTTCTGTGATAACTTATGAATAGAATGGTATTATGCCTAATAACATTGATAATTACGACAGAGGTATGTTATTATAGCCTTCTTATAACTATATTCCGTGCAGTTGAACACATCTACTACTTCTGAGAAAGCAATGCCAACTGCATGCAATCTAGGTATAAGCGAGTTTCTAAATGACTCAGTCCTGATATTGTTATTGAAATTAAAAAGAATTTTGGATCGAGTGGTTCTAGTGGGTATATGGAAGGTAATTAGGCTTAATATATCAGGGCTGTCTATAATACCATTGACAATTTAAAAATAAAAGTCAAATCGGAAATAAGTCTTCTATCTGAGAGTTTAAGTAAGTTTAATTCTTTCATCAAGTGATAGTAATTTATTGATTCTATAGGTAGACCGAGTTTATAGTTAATGTATCTTAGGAATTTATGCTGAATTTTTTCAATAGAGTCGGATATTAATTAAATATTCCGAAAGCCACGAGGATTAGATCGCTTAAAGAACGTTTTATCAATATTTTAGAGATTCATAGCAATATGAATTTATCTTATTTTTTTATTTTATTCAAATACTGATTTCGATTGCGCGTCTGTCTGAAACGTTACAGCTCGGATAAACTATGAATTAAAATATAATTTATAAATTAGAACTGATTGTATGAAGGATTCAGAGAAGCGATAAAGTAGGTACCTCACTGTAATATAATATTTTAACATAACATTATTTTTAGAGTCTTTTTTAAAATTGGAATTATATTATACATTGGAATATTCAGTGATTTTTCACTGGTTACGCTTGGAATCTAATATGTAAGGGAGAGTGCCTGTTAGGGGCGGGATGCGTGGATTTGATTTGTATACAAATGTACAGTTTTATTACGATGGTGATGAAATTTTACACACTTGACCTTCAAAACAATAGGAAGATCACAGTTTAAATGATATTTCCAAAACTTCGTTAATTTATTATTTAAATTTATTTTTTTGTATTTGATGCCTTTGCGGAATTTTATACAAATTACCCTACGACAATTCTGTGCTTCTGGCATATTTTCCTGTCGCGCTTTGGTTCACCTTTTCACATTTATTATTTGTTACCTGGACTCCCTGGCGTCGTCCGGGCTGAAAGCACAGGTATTTCTTTATACAGGGTGTCTGGAGATAAAGTACGCTAACTTCGGGGGTGATTCTAAATGATAGTTTTTTTCGTAATACCAATGTTTTAGTGTAGTTTTTAGGTAAAAATGTGAATTTTATGTATTTTAGGAACAATGTGAAATGTGAGAGTGCAAGGCTGACGTAAGCGTAATGAGTAAGTTTAAGAAAGGGACGCTTAGATGGTTTGGCCATATTTTTTTATATTTGAATTACATACATGTGATAGATTTACAGAAGAAAAACATATTGTTCTTAAAAACTAATTACAATAGAATGTTTTCTTTTTAACGTATCTACCCAATTCAATAGAGAAAAACGTTTCTCGTGTTTGAGTTATAGAGCCAATGAACAAAGAAAGGAGTGTAATGAGAATATATGATGCAAATGTGAATGGTAGCAGAAGTCGAGGACGCCCGAGGAAGACATGGCACGACCAAGTGAATCAGATACTTCAGTCGGGCCATGTCAATAAAAAAGTATGTCTGACACGATATATGAATGTGAATGAGACAAGGAGTGTGTGCCAAGACCGAGTTGTTTGTTGTTTTCTCTGCCTACCTGTTAGTTAGTGTGATTTTTTTTAATAGGATAATAAATAAACTATGGAAAAATACTTTTTTATTAAAAAATAAACATTGTAATTTCGAAAAAAATTGTTTACCTTTATAATTTCTACCATCTAATAGTATTATTACGCGATCGTCTGGACGATGTAGGCCCTCTGATTGGTCAAATTCAAATTGACTGTTTCGTGTAAATTCCGCTAACATGAAAATTAAGACCCGATTTCATACTAAAATACGATCACCAGATTTCTTCAAAAGCATCGTTTCTGCTCATATAATTTTTGGATAATATCGAAGAAAATATGTTTTAGAAAGTTCATAAACCATTGGATTAATTACATTACAATGAAAATTATTCACAGTTACGTGATTATGTTTGACGTTTATACAAAATCATGCGTTCCTTCAATATGACCGATACGCACGGCTATAGATGGCCGACAGAGCGCACCTCTGGCGGTATAAAAACGAACCAAATGACTGGCGCGAATATTTAAATATGCAGCTTACAATACTTGACTACTTGACCATTAACAAGCGTTTGATAAGACGATTTCTTCTGGAAGCTTATACTTTGTAATGGCATTTTTCATTATTGTTTTTATTTTTTTTTTGCTTATTAATTATATCTGATTTTATATTGAAATGTTTTCTAATTTCTAAAATTTCAAAATTATTTATTTGCGATGCTTTATATCCTGAGTGAAGTATTTTAAGACCTGAACTTTTATCGAAAGTGTGATCATTATTCAAATGATGATTTGCCAACTCAGATTCACTATTTCCATTTAGAGCCCTGAGATATTCTTTAGTTCTGACTTAGAAGTTTCTATTGGTTCTACCTTTGTAAAAGAAATTACAATCATCCCAATTGAGTTTTTAAACTCCTGATTTTTTTGTTTAATCTTTATTATTAAGAATATATTTTTTCATTGTTATTAGTGTAAAACGCCAGTTAAATAGTACCAGGATTGTTTTTATATATAATTTTAGAAGTATCGTTATCCACAAACAGAATTCTACGCCATTATTTATTTCTATCTTTATAAATACCGTTTAAAAAGAATATATTTAATTTTTTTATTTAGTATTTCAACTATCAATATTAGAATAACCGTTATTAAATGCTATTTGTCTTAAGAATATATTGTTTTATGGTTATATGCTATTTGTTTTTTTCAGGTCTTAAAATACTTCACACACGATATAAAGCATCGTAAATAAATAATTTTGAAATTTTAGAAATTAGGAAACATGTTAATATAAAACTAGATATAAGTAACAAGATTTTTTAATAAACTCTCTTTTAAATATTTTCCCACTTAACTGGTCTTTCCCGTCTAACGATATTGTAATTCCTAATTCTTATAAACCCAGCCTACTCTTACCCCTCCCCCCTCCTACCACTTCTTCTTTCCAATTGCAATCTATATTTAATTTTTGTCTTCGGTGTATACACAATAAAATGTAAACATTATATTTATTTATTTATTGGACAATTTGCATAGCGCCGCTTTTGTGAGATATCACCTCAGGGGCGCTATATTGTAATAATCTACCTTTATGTATAGATTTTTACTCTCCTGATGAAGGTGTATATATAATCTAACTTTAAACTTTATTAGATACAGTAACAGTTGTAGGTAAAGAATTACCACTGGGTTGGAGTAAAATTAACACCTATTAATTTAACCGACTGCTAATCTCATCGCACAATTACCCTCCTTTTATTCATAAACACGGGTACAATTAATCAATATGTAATAATCTATTACTTCAGTCAACTTTGTTATAACTATCTTTAATTGTGACAAACTATACGATATTGATTCAACTTATAGACATTGACGGTTGTAACACATATTTAAGCACTGCAAGTCTCCTATGAGCTAATTATTTTAGGTACGATAACAGTTAATATCAGTTGTAGACATGTAGTCAATAATAGTTTTTCATTTGAAATAATCCATCACAAATACGTAAAATATCATTTATTCAAACAACTTTCTTTCTTATTATGCGTAAATTTAGCATGTTATTATTCATTAACTCCTTCCTGTTTCGTGTTTTAACAATATATACTCACCTTCTCTCTGTGAATGACCTAATATCTATATATCAAATGTAACTGTTGTTTGTATCACTTAAAATGGGCGAAGCCCAACTAAGTGCGGCCCGGAGGGCTTAGCAGAAAAAACCCGCGGAGCGGGTTTTTAACTGCTAGTCATGTATAATCGTCTCCCGAAGTTATGCTCGAATATACTCCCAGACACCCTGTATATAATTAAAAAAAAAACATTTAAAAATCTTTGAAATGCAAACAAAACTCGTAATACAATATTTAGATTTAATTCTTCACAATACGCATTTGCTAATTTTGGCGAAATTAGCCTTGGCCAATTCCCGAAGTAATATCGTAGGTGTATCGCAATAACTTTGTTCTTTTTTATGCTCGTGCTGTAATTTGGTAACAAATATTGTTTCAATGTTTAAATAGATTTGTTTTTCGTTTCTTCTCAGCCTTCTTACAATCATTCATTAATCTTCGTCTAACACCCCGAAACAGACATGACACCCCTAGTGTTATTACTGTGGCACAAACAGGGGTTGAAAAACTGAGAACCTACCGTAGACACTTGGCAGGAGGGGGAAATTTAGGCTGTTTCGGTTTTCCAGCGAGAAGATAGGAATTCGGGGTGAGATTAATTTAGACCCGTCTTTCCAGCAATTGAATATATAAAGTCACACAATAATCAGTATACAGGAGAAGTCCTTCCGCATAATTAAAAATAAATTTAGCGAGTTAACGAACTCGAGGGTTTTATTAGTATTAATAATTTTATTTGTGATCTATTCGAGCGTATTTTACGTTCCTACATCGTAGATTTAAGTGGTGTGTTGGTTAAGTGTTGACTAAGCTAAGAAGGATGGAAGTGTTATGAATAATATCAAGAAAGAGGAGATGAGATGGTTTGAATATATAAACCATTGTTGGGCAAGTATCACCTCCTTTGCTTCTTGGCTCCTTAACGCCTTGGCAAGTCAGCGTCAGGAGACGACTGCTCCAATTGGGCAGTCCTGACCCCTCGAGAGTCCTTTCTAGCTGTCTCTTTTGCGGCACTTTTTCTCATGTGGTTTCTAGTTGTCTCTCTCCCGTTCATCGTCGATAAGACTTGCCTATTCAAATATGACCTAGGGGTGTAGTGGACATATAATAGGGCGTGGTGTCTAAATTTAGCTGCTGCTTGCCTCAACGTGATTCAGCATTCATTATAGGTATCGTATTGCAGACTCTTTGGAATAAAGCCTTTTTTGTGGTTTGTCTATCATCCTACCAAGTTATTGAACTGCCCAGCGGGACCGTCAAATTAATATTAATAAATAATATCAATCATTGCATAACCAACACCTCTGCGATAGCTAACCCCCGGTAATGCCCTGGTTTGTATGTGAGCTCTGGGCTAATTTAAAAAAAAAGAACAATGGAAATGCTTCGGGTGCAATATAACAACGCTTACCGATTGATTTTCGGACTCCTCAGGTACTGCAGTGCTTCCTCAATGTTTACAGAAGGGCGAGTTCCAGGATTTACAGCTCTGTTAAGAACCAGGATTGCAGGATAAACCATTCCAGAAATATTGTTATCATAGAATCCCGTCTGACTTCAGGATCGAGCATTGAAGACCATTGGAGAAAGATACTTGCTCCCAAAATATTAGATCCGATGGATTCCCGTGCTTCTCTGCTTTAATTTCTTATTTAATTTTTAATCTATTTTATTTATTTTCCTACACGTAAATATTATCTGTACTTATACCCTCTATGGGATGTGTGGGATTCCACTAACCTCCACACATCCTGCAATAAAGAAATTATTTATTTATTTATATTTTCATCACTCCTGGACACACTTATCCTACTCAACTCTCATACCTTTTACCTTTCCAGAACTTCCTCTCTTTCTTCTCCTTAAAAAAAACCCCCCTCACAGCATCCCAATAGATGACCTAGACCTTGAGGGAAATTATTTTCCACTGGGCCTCCTGTGTGTGTTTAATGTAAAAAAATTTATATAAATAAAAAATTGACTTCGTCAATGAATTCAAAACATGTACACTCTTTTTCCTCCGGTCAAATTTCGTGTTTAGTTTTACTCTCCTCTACGCAGTGGGGATAATATTTCCAGACAAAAAAAAACCAATAACATTATTTTTCGCTGAAATTATCTTCAAAGATTCCATAGAAGGTTACTTCGATTCCAGTCGACTCAACCAATACAATAGTTAACTGCGGAATCGTTGTGAAAGAATTCCACAATTCGGGTATAAAACTCGAATTTAAATGAAAATTTCCCAATTAAAAATCGTCAGGCAATCAAAAAAATAATCAAATTCAACAAAGAGTCTCACACACAGACGATTTTTTTTAAATATAAAAATTATGTATTTTTTACCCTGAACTAGAAAGGATTTCATTATGCTTTCAAAGCACGGAGTCAAAAAAAATTTTCAAAATGGTAATTTGTATGTTAATAATTATTATCGTCTTCAGACTCCTTAAGATTTATAAAAGGATTCTGAGTTAAATACGTCTGCTAATTTTAATTAGTGAGATAATTACAATTCTCTGTATTGTTATAAGAAGTTTGGGTAAAGCAATTGCATAGGAAAGGATAGAACGTAGGCTATGGACATAGGCCATTTGAAGTAGTACTAGACAGGGGCGCCTGGAGGTGCTGTATCGAAGAGATGTATGCCCGATTCGAATAAGATTAATATGATAAAAATAACGATTTTATTATAAAAAATGGCTAATATGCATTGACGTACTATATTTAGATGAGACATGAAGCGGAAAAATAGGTTCTATCTTTCACCTCCAACTGACCTCCAACTCTCCCAACGCTCTAACTAAAACTATCGAATCCGGTGTAAGCGCACCGCTTATCGCGTTCTTAATAGTGAAACGAGTTTCGACCAGATATCAGCATCTCGAATTGTAGCTCTATGCTAATAAGGCGTCTTTCAAAATATGGAAAAAAAATGTGTTTACTAATTTATAAAACTATAATTATTGCACAATTAATAGACTATTGCTCTAGTATTATCCTTTCAAAAAAATCCAGAATAGAGCAATGAGAAATTTTTTGAAGTTTAATAAATATAAATCAAAACAGAAATTGCTAAAGCAAAGCAGTGAAGTTCATAGTTGCTATTCAAATTATAAACAAGACGTATACAATGCGAGGACCATCTCAATAATGGGTATATTTGGTAAAGATTGGTTTGGTAAAGTTTAGTCAGATCCCAGTTTAGATGTGAGGTAAAATATATGTCTAAATATATAGTCTGGTATACGTTAGATATTATTTCGCCAATGCACACAATACTTTCAAATGCACAGTGCTTCAACACATAGACAACTCAAACGGTTTCATAAAAATGCGTTTATTTGATAAAGTAAAGTGATGTCAGATCATAAAATAGATAATGTTGGTTAGGTCTGGTTATGCACTTAATACTTTCAAATCGCGTAGCAAATACGACACACAGACAATCTCAAAAGGTTATATAAAAAAATGAGAAAATATTTGAAAAGAAAAACGGTGAGATTTACACGAAATTTCCCAAGTTCGTATTCCTACGGCCGATTATAACGCCATCTGACAGTTCATTCGCGCCAAACGCGAAACCCCTTTTGAGTGAAATTTGTATATATAGTTCGCCGAGCCGCGCGCCGCAGGCATTTATCTAAACTTCCAATTTCGGTATTTTTCATTAACTACTTTCTACTTCCTTTTTAGACAATTTTCATTCGGGTTCGTTGTGTGCCGGTCCGATTTAGGGTGACTGTTATTTTGATTACGATTCATCTCTGGGATTTTTTGTTTATTTTTCACATGTTGAACAGTCCCGACGATTTTCGATTCTTTCTGGCTTTTTCTGTTTTTATGGGTACCGCCGCCTCATGAACCATTTTTCGGATAAACCTTTGCCCATAGGTCACCTCAAATGTTTCTCTACATTTTATGATTTAGCAGGGGTGCCTGGGTTAATCTGGTGAGATATGTCCAGGTCTTTTCGGTGGATGCGTCTGCCAATATTCTGCATGGCGGGTCGGTCCGGGAGAGGCCGGTTGAGGGTGACCTTTTAACGTCTCTAGCAGGATTCTCTCATCCTATTGCCTTATACCGCGGTAAGATAATGAACGCGTCCATCACTCCTGGACACACAGATTCCTACACACCTCTCATGGGTATTTAGCACGGTCAAGGGTTTTATGGATAATTTCGGTAACTTGTAATCTTTCCTGAACATGACTGCAGACCGCCAACAATCAAACAATGATTCGCAACAACTAAGTGTTCTTAATTTATTAAACGTGTACTATTGTTTGTACGTTGGCGATCTGCATTCGTCCTCGGCAACGATTACAAGTTATCGACATAATCGATAAATCGACCCCTAAATAGATACCATGGTCCTCATACCTGTGTTCTTCCTACAACTTCCTCTCCTTTATTTATTTATAAAAAAACTCCCATCCAGCGTCCCAAATATGACATAGGCTGTGAGAAAAATTATTCTCCTCAGTGATAAAAACAATCTTCCCGTGTGTGGACAAAACGTAATTTTTTTTTTTAATTAGCTGATTTCCTCATTGAACGATTGCTTTGTATTTATTTTGTATCGAATTCCTTTGAAATACGATTGAAGTTTATATTTCATCAGCCGAAGTCCCGGGCGTTGCCCGTGTATTAAGCAGAGTTTTTCAAAAACAGATGTAGACAATAGTTGTCCTTGTATTGACCTTCCTCTTGTTTTGAAGGACAAACATGCAAAATTTCATTAACTTCGAAATAAACCTGTCGATTCATATGCAAAAAAAACCAACTCACAGACACTCTTCTTTGTATATACATAGCGTAATCTAGTTGGTTTTTGTTTATGTAAGTAATGTAATGTTATTTGCACGATAGTTTAATAACCCGTCTTACCAGTACATCAATGTTTTATTTAAATTTTTACTCACATTATGTAATAGTTGAATATACAGGAGGAACCATATTGGATCTTGTATTGTTTGATTGTTAAATTAATGTTTGAAAGCTACAGGGTACAGCAAAACAGACAGTGCAGTTTTGAAGGGCTGGTACATCCTGTATGGTGCGGTTAGGAATCTGGGAGGGGTCTCATTGTATCGGGACGGTCGTGCTGTTTTCAGTCATTACCATGGTTTAGTCCGGACATCACCGGGGCTTCGTCGTCCGCACAATTATCTTATATTGCTTAAAAAATCTTTAACATACCGATTTTTGATACCAGGAAATTGAAAATTGATAATTTTTAATGCGGGGATACACATGCCAGTGAAAAAGCACGGTTTGAGCGGGTTATACGGGTAACATTAGGCTTTCTAGCTGAGTAGCTAACGTGAGTACGTTTCGAGTTTCGTGCGTTAAGCTTGGCTGCGATGGATTTCTCGGAAGAAATAAGAAACGAACTGCAATTTAATTTTTGTAAATCGCTGCAAACATCTCTCATTCTTTACATCGTCCCACCGATTCATTTTGATCACAAAAAATATCAACTTTTAAAAAAGAAACCAAACACGCACGTACGTGTTAACTCTGCTAGTTACTGGCAGAGCGCATTCAGGTAAGCGCGCATCGCCTACCACTCCACACTTTACACCGAATACCACTGGCACATCAAAAATCAAATGCCGTGCGATTGAATGGTACACGGGGTACTGGCATGCACTTTTTTTTGTTACTCTTACTTTTTCTTTAAATATTGAATATATATCATGTTATATGGGCATCTGGGATTGCAATTACTGCTGGATTAAAATTTTAAAAAGTTAATATGTTTCTATATTTCAACACTTTAGCGTTATATATATATTTTTAGAAAACTTTTATTTAAGGAATCAGTAAAAAAAACTGTTACTCACTTTTAATGTCGTTTATACAATAATAAAAATATAATTTCTATCCCGGCAACTTGAAATTATGCCCTTTAACAATTTTTTGGATTTTATCCATGGAATCAAGTACCTATTAATATTTGAGACAAACTGAGAAAAATAATTATTTCATATAACAAACCACAAATCTCCGCATTATAGAAAAAAAAACTTTTATAAAACGTCAACACCCCGGTCAGATCTGTCCTTCAGCGACTCTAATGGAATATGATGTGCGTGGCTAGTAATGTCCTTCAAAGCCTTGAGGGGTTAAAATACAATTTTCTTCATAAATATCCATATTATCTACAATAATATATATATAAATGTGTGTATTTATTATACATTCCAATTCAAATTCCGACTAGCCTCTTACGGGCACGTGCCTTGTTCGGTAGGTTAGTAGATAATAATTCAAAAACTTTTGCAAAAAAACATTTATATGAATAAAGAAAAAAAAAAATAATACGTAACATGCTCACTTTTAATATATACTGGTCCAATTTCGGTATATGTCAAAATAAATCTTTCATTCACAATAGATACATTGGCGTTTAGCGACAAGATATGAATACAGACGTACCTACCTATACCTACCTACCTACCTACCTTTCCCTCCGCCATATCATTTCCGTTCCTACTCCCTTCAGCCTTATAACATACTTCAATTTGGGTTCACATAGCCCCACTGGATTTGGGCAATTGGTACTATTCTTGTGTGGAGTTCACATAAAAAAAAATTATCCATAAATGCTTGTGGGGTAAAAATGTTAATTTCCATGGTGTAATTAATAAACCTTTTTGAATTGAGTATATTTTTTCACTGACTTAATCTATTATTTAAGCCTAGGCTTTAACCCTTTGGGCATCAAAACATTTTTAGCTACCCGTCCGGTGAAATTTCATGGGACTTGCGAGATATTTTAAATGTGCTATATATAAAGAATTACCATTACCAAAATAAATACCTTTTTAAAAACTAAATAAAATAAATCCACGTCTTTTTTAGAAATACAGATTGATACTTTTAAATAATAATATTTTAATATCATACATGAAAATATTGACAAAAAAAAAAAAATTCTCGACAATTTGGAATTATGCCCTATAACAAATTATTGTCCTTCAGCGGAATATAATATATGGACACCCTGGTCAGATCTGTCCTTCAGCAGCTCCAATGGAATATGATGTGCGTGGCTAGTTATGTCCTTCAGCGGCTCTAATGGAATATAATATATATATATATATATATATATATATATATATATATATTTTATTTTTATTTTTTTTATATTAAATCCACACAGGAGGCCCCGAAGAAAATAATTTCCCTTAGGGCCTATGTCATCTTTGGGGATGCTGTGTGGAGGGTCTAACGTCCAGGTCAAATCTGTCCTTCAGCGGCTCTAATGGAATATGATGTGCGTGACTAGTTATGTCCTTCAGCGGCTCTAATGGAATATAATATATGGACGCCCCGGTCAGATTGTTCTTCAGCGGCTCTAATGGAATATAATATAAGGACGCACTGGTCAGATCTGTCCTTCAGCGGCTCTAATGGAATATAATATATGGACGCCCCGGTCAGATCTGTTCTTCAGCGGCTCTAATGGAATATAATATAAGGACGCCCTGGTCAGATCTGTCCTTCAGCGGCTCTAATGGAATATAATATATGTACGTCCAGGTCAAATCTGTCCTTCAGCGGCTCTAATGGAATATGATGTGCGTGACTAGTTATGTCCTTCAGCGGCTATAATGGAATATGATGTGAGTGGCTAGTATTGTATGGACGCCCGGTCAGATCCCTTCAGAGCCTCTTATGGAATATGATGTTTTTTTTTTGTTTTTTTTTTTTTTTTTTTTTTTTTATTAAACAATTTTTTTATATAAGATAATGTGTCCTTACTGGGGTACCCCGTTCTAACGTTCTTTGTGACTAGTAATGTATGGACGCCCCGTTAAATCTGTCTTTAGAGCCTCTAATGGAATATGATGTTTGTGACTAGTAATGAATGAATGCCCCGGTCAAATCTGCCCTTCAGCGGCTCTAATATAACATGATATGCGTGGCTAGTAATGTCCTTCTGAGGCTTGAGGGGTTAAAAATACAATTTTTCACATAAATATTCAAATTTTTTACAATTTAGTTAATAATCTGATTTAAAAACCAAATAGAAGGGGCTATGTGTCAATTCGGACAACAACACAAACAAAAAGTAAAACCAAACACACACACACCGTGTTCACACATTTTTTCCATGTACTTAGAACGTTTTATTAATTTATTTATTAGTACAACCAAAAGAGTCAGCAGTCCAAGCAAATACCAGAAGAAAAAAAAATCCTGACAATTGGTTACCCTTTTCAAACCGTACTCCGTTTTGGCGGAAATTCTCCGAAATATATGGCGTCATTTTAAAAATTCCGAACGCGTAAAAAATGGCGTTCAAATTTTTTCCGCTATCCAAGAAATAGGTTTTTATTTTGTTTTAAGGAGTTTTAAGCGACTTAATGCTTTTAGCGTCCGTATTACTTAGAATTTTTTGTTTCTTAAGTTCAACCGAGCTAAGGAAATGGACGAACAAGATTGTAATGCCGAGAAAGATGGATGTATATTATATATTATTTTTAATGGTCTGTGGAGGACTTCATTTGGGAGTAATTCTGTTCTGTCTCGAGCACCAAATTTAATGAACCGTTATTGAGTTGTATTTGTAACAAGATATATATTTTTATTTGCGTTTTACGTCTCTGTAGAGATGTGCTACTAATAGCTAAATTTTAATTTTTTCTTCATGTTTTTATACGACGCGTGTTACGAAATGAGATATTTAATATATATATATATATATATATATATATAAGGAGCGGTTTTTTAAAACCCATTTCCAAAATGTATGCAAGCAAACTCTTTTTTCAGTGAGGATTTATTGAATAATGAATTAATGATAAGTACCTAGGTATTTATGATACAGTAAAATTATATAATGATAAGTACCTAGGTATTTATGATACAGTAAAATTATATAATGATAAGTACCTAGGTATTTATGATACAAAAAATTATATAATGACAAGTACCCAGGTATTTATGATACAGTATAATTAAATAATAATAAGTACCTAGGTATTTATGATACGCTAAATATATATATATATAATGATAAGTACCTAGGTATTTATGATACAGTAAAATTATATAATGATAAGTGCCTAGGTATTTATGATACAGTAAAATTATATAATTAACCTTCATAATTTTTTTCCACTTGTTTATTTTCGATCGAACCGGTTTCACCCTACAACGAGCAACTTGGCAAGATGGACATCAGAAAGGTTTTAAATAAAAAAAGTTATATTTGGTACAGCCAATTGTTTTACGTTTAACAGACTAGGTGTTTTTGTATTAACACTTAAAAATTTATGATGAATTTATGATTTTAAAATGAAGTAAACTGAATCATTAAAACTTCTAATCCGAATTTATATCTATGTAGTTAAAAATATGTACGATATAGTTATAAAAACATTTAATTAGGTATAGATTATGCACTAGTTACCTACTGGAATTATTTGAAAAGTTTCTTAGTAGGTATTTTATTTCTTGCTTATTTTTTAATAAATACATTTTTATATGGGTATAGGTAACTACAAGTTATATGAAGGGTGTATTGCACTGTCACAGACCTCGCCGCAACGGATAACGTAATACGCACTATGTCTCATGCGGAGCTGTTGAAACGAGATAGAGGGCGTATCACTTGGTGCATTGGATTGTACTCAAAAGCAAATTGTGATGAAAAAATTCCCTTTTTACTAAAAATATGCTTAAGTGTCTTCAAATACTTAGTAATCCGGTTAAAAACGGGATTGTAGGCTGTTTCCCGATAATCTTTAAGTAAATTTGTTCATTCATCTGCATTTGTTTTAATAATATATAATGACGAAATGTGAACATATTAGGATCTTATGAACACGTGTTCAGACATCATGATAATATATTCACATTTTACTTAAAGTTTAACAGGAAACCTTTTAATTCATTCGTTAAGGGCCTACAATTTCATTTTTGACCGGAGTACCAATAAATTTATGAGATTCTTAATAATTTTGATATACTCATTTTTCTCCGCGCAGATACGAATTAATACATCCAGTATCTTATACATAATAATACTTACATATAGGTAAATGATATTTTGTGATTAAAAATTAGCTTGTTATGCGAAAAATATTTTTTTTTTATTAAAAGGAAAGCATATTACCGCCATCATAATTTGCTTGTGAATGTGTTGTAAAATTGGTATTCTCCGAATGTCATGTAGTCTATAAAAAAATCTTTAAAAAATGAGCCCTTCAACAAACTTTCAAAACCTTTAAACAAATATTTTGAAAGCATCAAAAGTAATATTTCAGCCAAACGCATTATCACCAGTTTTCAATAATACTAAAACCTTTTATTTCCGAAGCGTTTAAGTGGAACGAAAAGGCCAATGCTTTTTGCTGATATTTCTTTCATCGAACTTGTGGAATTAATACATTCATTTGGTATCACTTTCAATGAATGGCCGGTTCCTATTTTCCATTTCACAATAAGCCCTGCCGATTGAATTGCGAGAATTTCAATTGTCCAAGAACTAAAGAGGTTAAGTTTCGTTGAATTATGGAGATTTTTTTTAATAAATGATTAATGACCTATTTGTATTTTTTTATAAATGATTAATGACTAATTTGTATTTTTTTATTAATGATTAAAGACCAATTTGTATTTTTCAAAGATTTCTGCTCTTTCAAAGATTGATTTTAATAAATTTGATATACGTTCGTGCTTTGATATTGTTTAGTATTTTGGAAGTGTAACACAATGCAAGGGACAAAAATTTAACAAGTGATTTTATTGCCAAGCTACAAAACGCACTGAAAGTCGTAATATAATAGTTATAATTACCTTATGATTAAAATAGGGCATATAACCTAACCTAAATTACCCTTAACATTTTAAAGATATTTTTATAATATCAAAACACTTGGCTCTATCACGTTCACGAGTAATAACAAACGCATTGAAATAGTCTTTTTTTATTTGGACTTCGCTTCTCATTTGCTTCCAATTTGATGGTACCTACCTGTATGAAAAATGTTTGAAAAAAGAATTGTTGTTAGGATATTGACGTTTTTTTGCACAAATTACATAATCCTTTTTTTTAATGTTGCATAATTATGATGATAGATTATTTGTATAACGTCGTTTTCGTGAGAAAATCACCTCAAGGGCGCTAAAACCATAAAATAAATGCATTGTTTATAATTAAGTGGGTGGGTACTTAAAGCACCTGCGTACAAATCTTATGATTTCAGATCAAATTTATGTCTTGATTTATCATGGATGGGGATGGTCCGATGCTCTGTAGGGAACCCACTTGCACAGCGCGGGTGTAAACTGTGCACCCTAAAGTTTATGTTTAGACTTACGGAATTCAATACTTCGTTTGTGTGAAAGCACTATGAAACAATACATGATTATTACTTCAATGGTGAAAACCAGAGATTATATAATGGGAAATAAAAAGACGTTTTTCTGAAGCGAGGTCTATTGTTCAAAGAACAATTAGTCCATCATCGTAACAACAAAAACTAAAATAATTTGGGCCAATGTTACAGCAACAACTATTTAAAAAACAATTCCGTTTATTTACTAACATTTAACTAATATTAATGCAGTTACAAAAAAATATATATTATATATACCTATATTGATTCAATAATTAGGTTGCACTATATCAATGCTTTACTTCATCCTCTGCAGTTAGGTAATCAGCCCTAGCGATCAAGAGGCGCCATTCCATAAAGTGCTTTAAGAATAAAAAGCACTTAAAAGAATGTCAAAGTTTATCACCGGCAAAAGTTTCTTCAGTTTTTCAGCAGCGTCATTTATTATTTTGCCTTGAATATTTCAGTGCTTTTAAAAACAGTGTTTCGTTAATTAAAGAAAAAAATTATCGGAAACTTAATACTTTGAGCTGTTGAAAATTAAGGGATAAAATAATCAATCTTTCGTATTTGATGCTAAAATTGAAAACTTATTTTTAATCTAGCATTGAAATAAATTACTTTTCCTTTTAATGTCGTGATATAAATAGTAAGATTTTGTTGTAGGGATAATAAAATTAGTATTATATTTAAAAAAACTTCTAATAAAAAATATTTAATTAAAACTATGTTGTTGTGGTGGAGTTCAGAAAAAGACAAATTTGCAACCAAAAATAGATTTTTTTCAAGCAAAATATCTACTAAATTACATATTTTTCTTTAAGCTCTAAAATACATATGGCCGCTTATTTCACAGAATTTGAACAATTCGTAAAATTTGTTTTTAAAGTTCAGTTTTTTTTCATTTCAATTCTGTGAAACAACTGACACACGACGATATAATAACAGAACTTGAATAGAACTTTCACAGAACTTGGAAATAAACTCTGAAATTTGATAAATTATTCAAATTTTGTGAAACAACCCGTCATTAATGTATGACGGTTTCTATAAGTGTTTTTTTAAGGCATGTTCCACGGTTGTATATAACGGTCTCCGTGGTCGAGAGGTGAGGCTGGCTAAATTTATTTTGTGTTATTTCACAAATTACTCAATTAAAATAATATTTAGCATATTTGCGATACGTTGAGTTGAAGACATTCTCAGTATCTCTTTGGTGTAAGACAATTTTTCAGAACTTAAACATTGCTTGAAATGACTGTGTTTGGTGAGCAAATCTGAATAGCCAGGTACATCTCCTTCCTCTCCCCACTTCTTTCAACCTCAGAAACATACCCTAATTGGGTATGGCTTCAGACGGTTGGGAGCAGTTGGGACTATTGTGCGGTTTCACATTAAAATCATATCTATGTGCTAAAGCATGGAACTTGTCCGGGGTTCATGCACCATAATGTGCATTTACTTGAGACGACGAATCCATTTTCCCTCAAAACCAGACGTTATGCAAATAAAATCATATCCATATGCTGACGCATGAAACTTGACGGGGTTCATGCACCATACTGTGCATTTACTTGAGACGACGAATCGATTTACCCTCAAAACCAGACGTTATGCAAATAAAATCATTTCTATATGCTGACGCATGGAACTTGTCCGGGGTTCATGCACCATACTATGAATTTACTTGAGACGACGAATCGATTTACCCTCAAGACCAGACGTTATGCAAATAAAATTGTAATATTTTAAAACGGCTAGTGCATGATTCTACTGATATCATATTCCTTTCAGAATGCTTGGCTCATACCAGAAGGCAAAACAGATGTTCTTGCACATTATAACATGACAAGTGGAACGGTGATATTGAATAAATTTTCAGAAACAGTAGATACATTTTTTTTTGTATATTCATCAATATGTTAAAAATGTTAACATAAGCAATCAAGTATTGTAAATAATTTATTGATCTATAGAACCTATAAAATATCGATGTATGTCTATATAAATAAGAGTGTCTGTGGCAGGCGGCAAGGTTTGTTTTTTTTTTGACAAATTTACAGTTTTATTCCGATATAAAATAAATTTTGCACACTTGCCGTTCAAAATAAGAAGAAAATTATTATTTTCCACATCTGATTTCCAAGAGATCTACGTAAAGCACGAGCAACGCCGGGAACTTCAGCTAGTAATTTAATAAATATTTAAAAGCAATCTGATATGAATTTTCAGTTTTATTTAATTATGGATGTAACGATAAGTGTACAATTGAATGACAGGTTCCAATCGAAACTTTTCAGTCAGCTTTCAGCGGAAACTGAAATCACTTCCAGGAATAATACAGAGGGCAGCTTCACAGGATTATTTGATACGCACAAATTTTAATTGAAAACCTGGAAAACGGTATATTAATGCATTTCCGGCTTTGTGGAAATGAATGAGATTCCAACATAATATTTATGATGCTTTCGGGATCGGTGATTTTTTACAAAAAACGGCGCCATACAAATCATCCAAATATTATTTATGAGTATGTTTTTATATTTAAGTAATATTTTAAAAAAGTTTGACAATTAGGGAAGAGGGTGTGGGTACCGCCACCCAACATCCATTTATTGGATAACCAAAACTTCTTCAATAGATCACCCCAAGTGGTCCGCTACGTTTGGTGACTTAGCGGGGATGCCCGGTTTCATGGGGTGAGGTTTTTCTAGGGCTGGGCGGCTGATGCATCTGGGTGACGGGCCCAATCTGGAGGGACTGGTTGAGGGAGACAATTTGACCTCTCCAGCAGCACTCTCTCGACCTATAGCCGTGCATCGCAATAGGAGGGATGGATTCATACGTCCTTCACTTCTGGACCCATTGACTACTCAGGTTCCTGCTCATCCCTCATAACCTCGAAGAGACCCTCCAGACAGCATCCCTCCCATGTGGAGCTAATGTAGAAAGGTTTGATTTCCAGGTATGCCAAACCAAAGAAAGATAATATTATGATTATTTTTTATCAAAGGTTAACTTTATATTTACAAGCCAAGTAACTTATTTTTAGAAGCAATAATTATTAGCCTGAAAAACAAATATAAATTGAAAAAATCTTTCGAGAAAATATTAACGCCGCCGACGGGAATTTATAATTTTTTTCTGAAATTTTTTTGCAATTAATATTTATGTTTCATGCTAATAATTATTGCTTATCATAATTTTAATATAATGATGTTGAAGGATTAGAGAATGGAGAGAAGATGGGCAAAAGGAAGTTCAATAAAAACATTTATTTTGAAAAGGGCTACACCATTACCAGTGTTCTATGACAATAGCGACACTCGCAGCGAGTATCTACAACTCTGGAAGGAGGTACAAAAACTAAACCATTACTAGTGTTTTATGACCAGGGCGATTATCTACAATTCTGGAACGAGGTACAAAAACTAAACCATCACTAGTGTTCAATGACCACGGCGAGTATCTACAATTCTGGAACGAGGTACAAAAACTAAACCATTACTAGTGTTCAATGACCACGGCAAGTATCTACAATTCTGGAACGAGGTACAAAAACTAAACCATTACTAGTGTTCTATGACCACGGCGAGTATCTACAATTCTGGAACGAGGTACAAAAACTAAACCATTACTAGTGTTCTATGACCACGGCGAGTATCTACAATTCTGGAACGAGGTACAAAAACTAAACCATCACTAGTGTTCTATGACCACGGCGAGTATCTACAATTCTGGAAAGAGGTACAAAAACTAAACCATTACTAGTGTTCTATGACCACGGCGAGTATCTACAATTCTGGAACGAGGTACAAAAACTAAACCATTACTAGTGTTCTATGACCACGGCGATTATCTACAATTCTGGAACGAGGTACAAAAACTAAACCATCACTAGTGTTCTATGACCACGGCGAGTATCTACAACTCTGGAACGCGGTACAAAAACCTGTATTTATTTAATTGTCTTCTTAAAACAACAAACATTCGCAGGTTAAAAAGACTTGACAATAAAGGAATTACTCCATAACCATCTTAAGGGGAAAATAATGTTTGTGCAATGATGGCGAACTTAGCTGGAAAAAGAATTGTATCCACGATGCCTGGGTTGTAACCCGAAACATTTTTCCACTATTGTATTAATTTTTTCATTTATTTATTTATACATTATAAGTGTTTTATTTAGGACGGGTTGTTTCGGAGAATTTGAAGAATTCATCAAATTTCAACATTCATTTTCAGATTCTGTGAAAGTCCTATTCAAGTTCTGTTTTATATTATAATAGGCTAGTTGCTTGACAGAACAGAAATAGTAACAGAACTTGAAAATATCTTTCACAGAACTTGAAAATAAACTTTGAAATTTGAAGAATTGTTCAAATTCTCCGAAACAACCCGTCACTACTTTACCAGTGCTGAGATGCCCCATTTTACAATTTTATGTGACGAATTGCATATGTTAATATAATTCACTGAAATGTTTTGAAATAAATTGACTACTTAAGTATTATCGTTCCATTTATTATTTTATTTTAATTTATATAATAAGGCATTAAAGAAATATATTTTCCAAGTGTTCACAGGCAACTTCAAATTATTTAGACAAATGATATCTTATTATTTCAAAAACAAAATTCTATTAACTATACAAAAAATTATATGTTCATAATTTCATTACAAAATCGAATAAAGCATGAGACAACATTTTAGGGCGAGCTTACACGCGCAACCGCACATGTAACGTACGTAATATTTTTTAACTATTAATTTCGTAAATAAACGTAATATTATTTTCCAGTGTCAATGTCAATGTGTAGGGTGGGGTAACAATCAACACGAGTGGTGGCTTTGCCCGACCCCAAATGTGCGTTCGGTTGACTGTTGGCTGGATGTAGGTGAACATTTGTGTCTGTGGTATTAATTCACGCCCCCCATCTGCACCCCCCACGCTGCCACTGTCAATACCACACCCCAATTAGTCAAATGCCTTACTAGGAATTACCGTTCAAGCAAATAAACACTATAATTTATGGTCTCTTCATGAATTAACCAAGCGTGCTGGGATGTTACTGCCTGAAAGGATGCAGACCTTCTGCATCCTTTCTAGTAATTTATCTAGTTTCGTTATACATCTTATATACTGACAGATTGCCATTGCAGATATTGCAGGTGTCTCTCAAACCTTTAAACATTGGTATAATTTCAACATACACGAGATATGAAGTCTTATAAATACCACACAATATAGGCACGCTGTAGAGATGTACATACAATCAGTAGCGCTGGAGTGAAAGTTTAACTTCAGAGTGGAGATACTCCGTGGAAAGACCACCATTCAGAGTAGTAACGTTGCTTGAAATGGAAATATCCGTGTAAAGTAACTACAGGGTTTTCCAATAAGGGGTGTTATTTTTATTTTATTTATTTATTTTTTTTATTTTATTTGGTACATTATTTTGTTACAATTTATGTTTTCCAGTAATGTAGGCCTCACTGGGTGGCTTGCCCGTGCTGAGGCCTTCATTTTATAATATGAAAATCTAATCTACATATTACATTTAAAGAGAAGATAGTAAATTTGAAAAGAAAATAATAAATTTAAAATTAAAAATAAAAATACATAATAATACATTTAAAATTAAAAAATAATACAATGAAAATAATCTTGTGTGTTTGTGAGTGATGTGTGTTTATGTTGGTTTTGTGTGTTACGTGTAGGTTTTATTTTTATTTTATGCTATGACATTTTAGTAATACTGTCTTTTTTGTTGTTTAATCCATTTTGTAATTTTGTGTGTGAATTTATTTTTATTTTCCTCAATTTTAATTTCAATTTTTAGACTGTTGAAAGCTTTTATAGCATGGTATTGGTAGTGTCAATTTTGATATTCAATCGTAAAATATCAATGGTTTCGTTGCTTGTGTGGCACGTAGCGCCGTTTTGTTGAAAGTAAACGTTGTCCAGATCAATACCATATAATTTCAGCCATAAAAAATCATTAATCATCTCTCGATAGCGTAATCTATTCACCGTAACTGTTGCTCCAGTCTCATTTTCAAAAAAGTAAGGTTGAATGACTCTGCCGGACCATAAACCGTACTAAACAGTCACACGTTGAGAATAGCGAGGCTTTTCAACAATAATTCTTGGGTTTTTCGAGCCCCAGATGCGACAATTTTGCTTGTTGACGAAGCCACCGAGGTGGAAATGGGCCTCGTCACTCAAGATGATTTGCATTTGATTCACTCAAGTGAATTTTAATAATTTCAAAGCGTTGTTGAAGCGTGTATCGTTCCATTTTTATTAATGGCGTAGTTTCTACTTGTCAAATGTTGAAAAATGTTGAAAACTTTAAAAGTAATATCTACCGAAATAGCGGGGTATTCAAAATAACACCTCTTATTGGAAAACCCTATAGATATAGGCAGCCGGATACTTCCCAACCATTCTCTTATCCATTTCCTTCCCTTCCCCTCTCCATTTAGCCTTACATCACACCCCAATTGAAAGGACCAGTCACAATGACTTTTAACAGCTGGAAGCAGTTGGGACTCGTTTTCGGTATTAAAAATTAAAAAAACACATCGTTCTTCCACAGAACGGTACGTGAAATAGGTAATTGTTAACTTCTCCTTCTGGTTTAATGCGTTTATTATTATTTTTTATTTACTTAATAAGTTATCCTAGCAACCGAAGCAACACATTCCCCACAATTATTATTCCATCTTTTCCTGGGCGGTGCTGACATTTTAACGAAAGTTACCCGAGCTCGCTCTAAGTACAGGGCCAAAGCTGACGAAATATACTTAATATCTTAGGCGGAGGGCTTCAAAGCTGGGTATGATTTAAGATTTTCCAGACCAAAAGACTCACGTTTAGCTTTTGGGTTGAAAGCTGTGTTGCTCTCTTTCTTCTTAAATCAACTTTTCAGACCACTTACAAAGCCCATGATCAGGGCGGAGACAGAGACACAAACTAATTAACCATCACGCAATGTCATAGATAATGGAAAGCAAACAACTTTCTTTCTACACAAGTCATACTACTTCTAGTTTCAATAGCGTCGTCCAGTTTCTGTTTCGTCAACCCATTAGCTGGACAAGGGTTAACGAGTATCATGCAATTAATAGTTGAGTACTAATAGAAATGTCCGAATTATTATCACAGTTACAAATGACTTCATACGTTTTATAATGCCCTTTTGTGTGAGGTTTGTCTGGACCAGTTCAATATATTCGTACGGCTCAAAGTTTTGACTCAATTGAACGAGAGCGGTGAGCTCAGAGCAATGATAATACAATGCTTGCCCGATATGACTCGCCCGATAGAGCTCCCGATACGGCTCCCCCGGTACGGCTCCCCCGGTATGGCTCCCCGGTACTGCTCCCCCGCTGCGACTCTCAGCGTATGAATGATCGTACGGTTCTTGGTACCGGTAAGCCGCCTCGTACCACGAAAAAAATAAGATGCTAGGTAACTACCTAGTCCAAATGTAGGACTGTCAGACACCGTTCATGTCTCTGAGTATGTGATAGCAAATGATACTTCGATCAGTTTGATGGCACTTTTTTTATAAAGTATCTCCTGATATCGAGATATTTAAAAAATGATAATATTATTATTATATTCAAACCGTTCAATTGTGCCGTGGTGCGGTTTACCGGGAGTCGTACGAATACGGATCATCAAATGAGCTCGCTCAACTGTACGACTCGCTCATAAACGATTGATCGCTAGTTTGGACGAAACAAATCACACTGTCTGATACACAATTATCTTTCAAAAGTACATTTGATAATATGACCCGACTGAAGCACATTCAACAATTATCATGAAATCTTTTAAATGTCCATTGAGGTCTGGCAGTGAAGGTCTGGCAGTGAAGGTCTGGCATGTGAGATCTGGCTATCAGGTTTTTACGTACTCGTATATTTTAACATTTTATTTTCTTCCTAAAGGGAGGGTGGGCATCTAATATTCTACCAGCATCATTTCACGATATATATAAAATTAAATAGTATATGCAGACAATAATACGTAATATTTTTTTTTACAGATAACAATCAGTTTGCAGTTAGACATAACAATAATATTGATAAAAAAATCATTGTTTTGAAACCACTTTATTGATTACATCAAATATTATTTTATAATGTACATTACGTAAATATAATATATAATACATAAATATTTAATTAAGTAAATAGTATGGTCATTAAAATGTAATGCACATTTATTTTCTTCTCAAAATATTTGCTAGCGGTTCTTTAGGTGTTTAACCTACTTTATTAATGACAGAAAGCTTCATTTATGGCAGAACGACAAAACTTACATCAGAAGTTAATCAGACAAATAAATGCGTCAAAAAAAACTTATTTCTGGCCACTATATTATCTCTTACAATAGATTGTGTCGTGTTTCCATAAAAATACGAGTTATTATTTCGACCATCAACAATTAAAAGTTTAATCATTGCGATAGTGAGCTCTAAAATAACCCTCTCTCCGGCCCACTCTCTCTCTCTTGGTTGGTGAAGGCCTCTGTGGTAGAGCAGTAAACCTCTCGACTAGCAAGTCGGAGGTCACGGGATCAAATGTCGTCTTGCGCAAATAAATTTTATGTGACTAATTTTGTGTAATTTCACAACCAACTCATTTAAAATAAAATATAGTCAATTTGCGGAACTTTCCAGAGTGGAAGATACTCTTAGTATCACCCTGGAGTAAGACCACCAAAACTTTACTTGAAATGGCCGTGTTTTGACTGTGACCTTCTCAACATACCCTGATTGGGGATTACATAGTCTTACTTGCTTTATTCGGTTAGTGGCAGTTTGGTTTCACATAATTTATATAATCGTCAAAAAATGTCAAACCAAACCTTGCTATTCCGAGGGATGTACATAATAATGTTGGTACTGTCTTATCCTTCTTGTGTTGGTCAACGTCTCGAGATTTATTTATCTTTTTTTTCCTTTTTTTGACGTTCAAAATTTAATAAACATGGCTGTATCCCTTTTAAGTAAATAAGCCAATTAAAACGGGAAAATATTGAGATGGATATTAAAAATGGTAAAAACGGTAGTCGCTATTTCTTAAGCTTTGCCTTCAGAAGTGAGCTTAGGAAATGATTAATGTACGTAGGGAAGAAACCCAAAATTTTCGATATTTTTATGAGGCCCGCTTTTTATTCTTTGCTCTCTGGTTATGTAAGCGTTGATTATGAAAGGGAAAAAAACAATTCAATACTGTTTGGGGAGGTAAAATAATGATTTAAAGATTTTTTCTTACTCTCGGAAATACGAAAATAGAACAATGAAAATAAAAATAAAAAAATTAATGGCATTTTCAACTAAATCGTTTCAATGACGTTTTTGAATGAATTCATTCAAGTAGTGCTGACCCGTGAAAAAATCAAAATTGTCCAAAGAAGCGAAGCTAGCAGTCTACAATGGAGTGCTGGTACCTACCCTGATTTGTATGGCAGTGAGGCATGGAACTGGGCAGAGGAAGGATGAACGAAGACTGGATGCTGTAGAAATGAGATCCCTGAGGCGTATGTGTAGTAAAACCATGTATGATCGTGTGAGAAATTGGGAGATCCACAAATAATAAGGCGCAATGAGTAAGATTAAGAAAGGGACGCTTGGATCATTTGGGCATGTAGAGCAAATGAACGAAGAAAGGAGTGTAAAGAGAATATACGACGCAAATGTGAAACGATAGCAGAAGTCGGGACGCCCGTGGAAGACATGGCACGATCAAGTGAATCAGATACTTGAGTCGGGCCATTAGTATGACACGATGTATGAATGTGAATGAGGCAAGTACTGTGTATCAAGACCGATTTGTTTGGCCGTCCGTTCTCTCTGCCTACCCCTGCGGAGAAACGGCATGATAGTTAATTAGTTATTAAAATTGTAGGACTGATAATTGCATGTTAGCTAAAAAGCACAATCCTTTTAAAATTCATAAAATATTACTCTACTTGTCAAGATTAACCCAAAAAATGTATATAAAAGAAATACACATTACAAATGAAGAACTAAAATAATTTTTTTGTTAAAAAAATACTATATTTTAGTTAGGTACCTACTTGAATTTTGTTCAAATTTTTAAATAACATTTTTTTAATATTTATATTCTAGGTAGGTGGTCATTTATCGCTTTTCAGATTTTTTGGAAAAACGGTTCCAATTTTAAAAATGAAACTTGTACCGGCCTCGTGGTCCAGGGGTAAAGCATTCGACTAGCGGGTTCAAATCCCGGCGTGCGAGAGTATTTTTTAAAAATTTTATTTAATAAAGAAAGACAAACATTCCCGGATCACGAATAACTTGAAAATATTTGAAAACCTCCTACTACCACCACAATAAGCGAAAAATGTTGCTTGTGTTGTGATGGAGGACTTAGCTACCCGAGGAATTTAACACACTACGTCTGCATGGGACCCAAACGCGATGCCAACTCAGCCACTGACCGGTCATTGATTTAATACTATCGGTAGTTCTCGGGCCAGTTATAATTGTTGCATATAGTATTTGGTTCGGTTGTTTCCCGCCCGCGTCCCGCGCCTTTACCTACATCAGTCAGTTGTGTTAAAATTACCGCGCCGCAAGGTACAACCGATCTACCGCTTTCCGCATAACCTATCTTGAGTTTTTACACCACCGCGCTGCGCTGAAAACAGCAAATGTTATACCGCAAAAGATCGCCGTGACGAAGTGCATAAAAATAGCAATCTCTAACGCATTGACCATTTGGCAAACCCAATATCACCATTTCCTTTCCTGACCTCTCTTCCAAAACTAACAATTACCCTACCGGTGATTACCGCAGAGCAAAGTGGAAGGTGCCGACAGCTTGGAGATATTGGTAAGTCAAATCAAACAAATTCACAAAATATCGCAAATACAGTCCATTCACGCCGCAACAGGTAGTTTGATTAATTTGTGTTATTTCACAATTTACTCATTTAAAATTAAAAAAATATATATTTACGGTACGTTGCAGAGCGGAAGATACTTTCAATATCGCCCTGGTGTAAGACCACCATTCAGAATAGTTGCTTGAAATGGCGTTGGACGTGTTGCGTCCCCAGATCTGAATATCCAGGTACTTCCCCACTTTCTTCTTTCCTATCTCCTTCCCTTCCCCACTACCTTCAGCCTCACAATTTATTATAATATATACTTTTGCGGTTTCATTTTTCTTAAAAAACAAACAAACAACTTAATCCGACTTCATTCAACCTGATTTACAATCACAGACAGACCCACAACCCAAATTTGTATTTAAAATTACTTTACAAAAATTAAAAAATGATAACTATTATTTTTTATTTATTTTATGTGACCACCTCACAATAGTCCGAACTGTTCCCAACCATCTGGAGCCAGTGAAATTATGGCATCCCCAATCGGGGTACACTATATGTTATTTTTAATTTATAAATTGTGAAATAATGCAAATTCATGAAACAAAATTTACTTGATCACGCCGGGATTTGAACCCGCGACCATCGAATTGCTAGTCGAGAGCCTTAACCCTCCACCACGGAGGCCGTCAAATAAAACTTCATTTGGCAACAAAAGGGGTGACAATTACGATATGAACCAACTGATAATCTAAGGAAAAATCGTTTTAGGCGTTGTAGGTAATCATATGTTTCACGTATGACAGATTTGTGAGCGGGTCTCATCAAGACCTGGATGAAAGTATCACTTGTTACAACCACCTTCCTCAAATATCCCACGCAATCCCACCCAATATTGATTTCCTTTCAAATGGGGGTTATCTTAAGGAAAAGAGAAAATGTTTGTTCAAACTTCGAACACGAACATATCATATCTCCGTTACATAAAAAAGGTCAATGACATAGTGTAATGTCATGTGATTACTGGTATAAATATTCTCAGTTAAATTAATTAAGTACTACATTCCTCAATAATTGCTTGGTTTGTTCAAGATTACAAATAGATTATATTCGTAGATAATTACAATAAAGTCTCACTGGACACACGTCCGATCTGTTCTGAGTCTATTAGCTATTCTGCTGAAGCGAATGAAATATAGCGAGCTCCCGGCCTGTCAATCGGCTACCCTTCGGGTAACGTCGGAACCATTCGGGTCCTGGCAGTGCAGGCGCCGTCTATGAACAAAAAGCAGATTTATCTTAACTAGATATCAATTAATTAGATATTAACAACTTTACACATAGGTACGGAGTTTATAAAAAAAAGTTCCAGGATGGTGGATTCTCTCAGCCTCCCCCTGGTAAAAGAAGACCATTCGAAATCGAAGTGGTGATTTTTTCATGTAAATGCAACTGCTTCTATCCGTCTGAAGCCAGTGAGACTATGGCATACCCAATAGGGGTATGTTGTGAGGCTGAAGCAGAGAGAGGAAGATGTGGTAAGTACGTGGTTAATCAGATCTGGTCACCAAACAAGTTTAAGGCCATTTTACGAAAAGAAACATAGAACATCTTCCGCTCTGGATAGTGCAACAAATATACAATGTAATGTTTTAAGGGAATTAATTCTAACTAACTAACCGTCACGCTGTTTCCCTGCAGGGGTAGGCAGGGAAGACGGACCGCCAAACAACTCGATCACACCACACACTTCTTGCCTTATTCACATTCATAAATACTCTTCTATTATTCTGACTCTTGACCTGGCCCGACTCGAGTATCTGATTCACTTGATTGTGCCATGTCTTCCTCGGGCGTCCCCGACTTCATCATACATCCTCCTAACACTCCTTTCTTCACTCATTTGCTCTACGTGCCCAAACCATCTAAGCGTCCCTTTCTTAATCTTCTTATTACGCTTACATCAGCCTTGCACTCTTTGCGGATCGCCACATTCTTCACACGATGATACATAGTTTTACCACACATACGCCTCAGGGATCTCATTTCAACAGCATTTAATCTAGTTCATCCTTTCTCTGCATGTTCCATGCCTCACTTCCATACATCAGGGTAGGTACCAGAACTCCATTGTAGACTGCTAACTTCGCTTCTTTGGAAAAAATTTTGTTAGCGCCAACTTCGTTCAGTCCTCCATTAATGGAGTTACTTAATAAGTGAATTAATTCATAACAGCACAAATGAATTCAACAAACTATTCTTCATTCGCCTAGATTTGAGCCCGCGACCTGCGGATAGCTGGTCGAGAGTCTTACCGTACTTCAACAGAGGCCGTCAAAACGGCTTCAGCAATGTTTGGAGAATTGCATAGTCAGATGCTTCGAAAACTTTATCTTCCACATTTCTTTTCTCTATCCACTCCTTAAACTTCACCATTTACTCTAGTAGGGAATGCCATAGTCCCACTAGATTTGGGCAATTGGAACTCTGTGTTGTGTTCTTTCTATTCTTACACGTTGTTTTACTTCTTCAAACGCATTTATTTCTTCGTGCATGCCTATCCGCTTCATATAGAGCCTATAAAAAATACTGTTGACTCCGGTTGGCCCGTAAAAATATTTGAGTAAAGTCTATGAAGGTTTTTGCATTAGAGCCATCTATGAATTTTATATCAAGCTTTACGGCGCCATATTTGATAAATTCGCATACTTATGCTAATTTTCTAAAGCGAATGTATTTACAGCGGGAAAAAAAGATAGAGGCTTTCACAATCTCACAATAACAGGATGTTGGGAAACCAGTAAGGATTTTTCCGTAATTCTGTTTATTTACCCAAATAAACAAAAGGATATATAAAATAACTGGGATGAACAATCAAATTAAAAGTGTATATTTTTTTACAATCGGGATACATTTTTATGATTTTAAATTTTATGCAGAATCGCTTTGGCATTGTTTGAATTTGGAATCGATTAACTGTGTAGCATATTTACTTCACAATACTCGCTTATACCTAGATTGCATACAGTTGGCAATACTTTCGCAGAAAATAGTAGATGTGTTCAACTACACTAAACACAGTTACAAGAAGGCTATAATAACATACCTCAATAATAATAATAATTAAGGCTGGCATAATACTATTGTTCTGCATTGGGTTTCTATATAATTTGAATTACTATTCCACTAAACTATTATGTATATCACACACGAAGAAAATTTACTGATAAAAAATATTGTTAATTTATTGAAAATCTGGTCAAATTATTTATTTTCCTGACAAAAACGGCTGCAGGCCTTTAAAAATGTAATGACAGATTTCATAACAATCTATCAGTAATGCACGAATATGTTATGTGGAAGTCAGAAAACGTGTTCTTAAAAATTATAAAGTTTTCGCAATTCGTCCAACGCTCTAACGCCGGAACGACCGGAAACTACCGAATCTACCCCCTGCCACTGTTTCTCGCGTTATAATATAGGAACACGTTTTGACGAGATATTAATACGGAATAGCGTCTCTATGACTATTCCGTGATTTTAAAGGGTCTGCGCTAGTCGTTCATAATAAATTATATTAATAGTACCAACAAAAGATTAAAACAGTGCTATGTGACCGTCTATCTTCTCTGCTCTGCCCACTCCTCCGGGAAACGGCGTGATGGTTAGTTTATCACAATAGTATTAACCAGGTCAGTTTTATCATTTTCTAACACCCGCTAGACAAAGCACATTATTATAATTCTAGTCGAAGTACAAGCGACATGAACATTAAACGCAGTTTTCTAACCTTGGCTAGTTCAATTCACCCCCCTGGGAGATTCTCTTGACGCACTTAATGTACGAGATGTCGTAGTACGAACAATATAATCTTGCAGTCTTTATAATATTTATAGTAACTTAATAAAATAATCGTAGAAATAAAATTTTGTCAAAAATTAGTTAAACATACAGTTTTGATTAGAATTTTTGTTTAAGGCACACTCAGGCATAACCATTAATTAATTAATCTTCATCCCTTTCCGTTAGCTATTTTATGTAGCCATTGCAGCCCAGTCTCTCATCTCACGGACTCTGAAAATATATTCCTAAGCTTTTTCTGTGGCTACTTTTTCTCTACCGAAAGAATTTAGCTCGGCCTTTATTCTATTTGTATTTTATACGCAATATGTTTAAGACTTTGTATGCGGTTTAATATAAAGTTTGAAGAGTTTGACTGCGAAGACTTTTTTGAAACTGTGCATCATTTGAAATATTATAGATACAAATTAAGTTTTTCATAATGTGAAATATTCCTAGGTATTCCTGCGTAGTACCTACGGAAAATTATTACTGAATCAAATTCAATGAACTTTGAATTTGATTCAATAATAATTTTAACTTATAAGTTTAAAAGTTTGAACTTATAAATTACAAAATTTGAACTTATGAGTTTCAATCTAACATTCATGTCACTTAACGGCTCAATAAAACAGTTACATAAAGTAAAGAGCCACGGATCTTTGAATTTATATTTGATATAAGAATGAAACTGGAAATTATATATTATTTACACCGTGTGTTTCCAAAGTCACATACAAAAACTGTGTTCAAACTCAGGCGAAGCTGGATAGTAAGTTCTACAAAATAAAATGTTAAATATAAAACAACTCGTTAAGATAGTGTATCACACATATAGATGTCACTCGTATAGATGCCATGAAAAAAACGTAAGACGTTCGTAACAAAGTGAATCGAAGAGACCGTTAAAATCTAAAAACCTTTGTTTCTATATCTACATATTTATATGCCCAATCGGAGACAAACTCCCTACTCCCATTTTAAAATAATTCAAAGCATTTAAATAATAAAATACAAAAAACTTGATTTCATGAAACTGGATTTCATTTCAGCACTGACCTACAATTGACCTACTTTTTTTTCAGTTTCAACATTTTCACACGGGGCTAATACACAGCATTTATTTGCCTCCTGGGGTCGTAAAGGTCATAAGTCCAGGGCGTGTGCTTTGTTTAAGAAGGCCCCGAACCTAGGTCCAGCGCCTTGAGCCTGCAAAGCTGAGGTGTTAGATATTGTACAGTTCCTTCCCTGTTTATTTCTTGGTAAGAGTGTGCTTTTTATATAAATACTATGAGAGAAAACATTTGTTGTGAAAACGCGTGGTTACTAAATACAAATAATGCGCTTGTCTGTTTACCAAGTTTAGACTGGATGTCTAGACTAAACTACAAATAATATGTCTCAGTAATTATTGTGAATAGTCCTCATAAAATAATTACGCCTTCTTCGCAAAAAACACTTTGACTTTATTTAGACTAGAAACTTTTATAATAAATTGGGAATTCGTTCGTAGGATGACCTGGAGGTAAGCATCTTCTTCGCTGTGCTGTCAAAATGTATCTGTTGCTAGAAACCTAACTGCTAGCTCACTTCGGTTCTGAACTGGAGGGGCGAACCTGTATGCTAGAGACACCTCTTGGGGAACTCACCAGGCTTTATGAGCGACTATTCATATATGCCACGTAGCTCGAACTATCACAAAATTGTGAAAAATTTTCACTAGAGAAAACTTAGTACTTTTAATACATTTTTGACCACCGGATAATCACGTCTCATCTTTTTCCCTATGTCCTATTTGGATTACAAGCCTTACTGTGAAAATCCACCCTCACAAAATTAGTCAAGGGTTTGTTTTCCCTTATTTTTCTTCTAACTTTATTATTTTCATAATTTGTCCAAAATACTGTACTTTGCTCATTTTGATATGTTGTCAATTTTACGCCAAAAAAAAACACAGAAAAAAGCAAGATTTTCTTTGAAATTTACCGCTTCATTTCCCCGTCACAGGTTTTTTGCGTAAAAAAAAAACTCAAAGTAGACAAATAATTATTTGTTCCAACGTAAACATACATTATCTGGCTGAGTTTACGCACATAATGCAAACGTTTTACCGGAGAAACAAACTGATAGAAGTGAGTTGTAAGCGCGTACATATGCCTTAAGTGTGTCTCACATTTCCTGACACAGTTCCTGACACTTTTTCTTGACACAATTTTCTGATACTTCTGACAAAATTTATCTCAATTCAAACATCGAAATTCTTTCTTTTGAAGCTAATCAATTTAATGTCCTGTTTGGGGCATAGGAGTCAAAAGGTATTACCCATGTATATAAATCTGGTAATGTCGGTTTTATTTCAAAATGGTGATTGCACTATTGTTTTTTTATACGTTCTATGGGTGTAGATACCTCCGGTTGATTTGACAACGTCGTCGTTTAAATTACAATGACGATATTCGAAGATATTTTGGCAAACGTCGCTACGAACCCGGAATCATAGGGCTATTGAGGGGTAAAATGTGACGCTTTTTAAAATGATTTGCTTTTAAAATGATATATGGAATAATACATGAAAGTGAATGAAGCAAGGAACGTGTGCCAATACATAGTTGTGTGGCGATCAACCTCCTCTGCCTAGTCCTCCGGAGAAGCGGCGTGATTGTATGTATCTATCAAAATAGTATATTACGTCATTTATTTCTTTTAAACAACGACTTCGTTAGTTAGTTCAGATTATCTTAGATAAGATAATACTTCTTAGGATCAAATCTTGGGCGCGACGGATTTTGAAGTGTCCCGTGATCAAGTCAGTGCCATCGAGCACGGAGACTTAAATGGCGGTGATAGTTGTTGAAACTCATTGTTACTGCTAATGTGTGGGTTGTTTTACCACCGCAAGTATATTAAATAATCAGAGTGATTAGAGTATTATCAATAGCGAACTTGACTTGACTTGACTTAGTCGTTCTTTGTCTAGGAACTATTTGTTCAGTGTTACATGTGCACAGTAACGCGAAGATGCCGCTGTCAAAGGCCTAATGAATATTTCAAGGGGAGACGAGACGCTCCCGCCCACTGCTGCCGCCTCCCGTCCGCCCTTCTCTGACAGATGTCGATAAAAACCTGCGTTCATGGGCGGGAGAACCCATGTTTGTTTTTTTGTTAAAAAAGAGTCCATTTAATGATCCTGCTTCCAGATCTTTGAACAATGGACTTCCTAAGACAGTGCATTTTCTTGGACACAATGTCTAACAAAACAAAGGTTTTTTTGTTTATTTATGTTATACATAATGAATTAATATCTCATTTACCCACAGAAAATGTTGACCTACCAGGCCATTTAGTTGTTTTTCTTTCATTTACCTAGTGGATCAGTTTGTGGTGTTATTGTGAACTGTAATCAATATTTGTACTCAACTATTGGGGTTGTTGTGGTTAACAGTTAGAATTTTAAAGAATTCTGATTCACCCTTGGTTTTTTTGTAAATATTATTTACGTGAGGAACACTGCTTGTCCATCAAGCTCTAGCTTCTGGAATTAATAGCAATATAATAACATGTTCATTCCCCCGTTTTAACTGTCTGGAATGTATAAATATATGGTTGCAATGTCACTGAATGTGGATACGCCATACTATCAGACAGGGACAGGTAAATAGGTAACAAAAAATTGGATGGAGGAATGTAGAAACATGTGTTAACGGGAGATGCATATAGTTGCGTCAACACCGTAAAAGTAAATAATTTAAATTTCAAACACGAAAATCCCTCAAATGGATACCATCAATAGTCAACAGAGTCAATACTGTGGATGGATACTCAGAACTTCTAAAATATATCTTTTAAATATATATTTTTAACTTTTTCTCAATTTGTTATATTTTAGGATTTTAAAGTGAGGAGGTTTATAACAACAAAATGTATTTGTATGTAATTATGTACTTTTGCTTTGTAAATAATAAGAAAAAATATAAAACATTAACACCCCACAAGGGGCTCTGAGGAAAATATTTTCCCGCAGGGCATGTGACACATTTTGCTACATGGAGGGTTTTTTGGGAATAAGAGGAGAGTAAATTCTGGAAATGAAAACGAATTGATGCGTGGGGAGGAATCTGGTTCAGGAGTGACGGACTTATTAATCCTTCCATCCCACTGCGGTGGAAAGGAGTCGGTCTGGAGAGGTCAAGGGGTTTCCGTCAACCCTCTACCGATCCAGCCTGCCTAACAGTTGGTGGACGGACGAATCCGCCTTCAAGACCTGGATAAACCTCACCCCATGAACCCGGATACCCTTGCTAAGTCACCAAACGTTACAATGTTTTGTGAAGACAAGTTTACAAATGATGCATACAAGCAATGCATATTGTGTGAGTACTGTGTTTCAGTCATCTCTGACTATGATACTTATGCTTTTAACATGAAAACAAAATATGCTGACACAATAAAATAACCCCTCAGAATGGACAATAAATATCTGATAAATTGGTTTTTAAATAAATAATCAATTTAGCCACAAAATCAAATGACGATTTATTACCCGCAATTCGTAAACATTAAATGGTTACTTAAATGCCAAATAAATTCGGTCGAAGCTAATCATTAGGTATTTTTACCTCTGAAAGAAAATGGTTTCTGAGAAAAATCAAGCGAATCCGTGCTGAACGAAAGTTAAGGAAATAAATTGAATCTTTCAAAGATTTTAAAAATAGAAAAAAAGAATCGGTAAAAGTTTAAAGTTTAAAAATAAAATAAAAATGTAAAAGGAGGATGGTTGGGCAGTACCTACCTGGCTAATAATAATAGGTTATTAAACACAACTAAGATCATTTCAAGCAACAGCGTTGTTGAATGTTGGTATTACAACAGGGCGATACTGAGAGTATTTTTGCTGCCCAAAATTTATATCCCAAAAACTCTTTTATTTTGCGTCATAAATCATTAAATATAATTACAAAAAATGTATTAAAAAGTAATGGACGAAATTTTACTCAAAAAAGATTCTGAAGTGAAAAAGAAAATGATCCAGGTAAGTTTTTAGATTCTCACGGCCAAAAGCATTTTTGTTGTTTGTTTTTGGGGTGTTATGCCGTGTTGCGCTAACTCCTTCTTTAGCCGACGTTTCGGACAGCGTTGCAGTGTCCATCATCAGGGCAGATCCGGTAGATCCACATCTGCGGATCTACCGGATCTGCCCTGATGATGGACACTGCAACGCTGTCCGAAACGTCGGCTAAAGAAGGAGTTAGCGCAACACGGCATAACACCCCAAAAACAAACAACAAGAAAATGATCCAATTTAAGATTATTTTAGGGTATTCTAACTAAGAACTACCAATATCATCTTCATTCATTTTTTTAAAGCATATTTTAATAATTTCTATTCTCATGTATGATTGCAAGATTCTTCACGAACTAAATGTAATCTAGATAGTAACTTGGATAAATACATCTATTTTAATGTACGACATCTATCGATTTTTTCTACAAGTCAACTGTGAATATTTTTGGAATAACTTAATGAGTATTAACTAAAATTGTAATTATAATTATAAAGACAATATTAGCGACTCTAAAACAACGAAATATTATTAAATATTTAATAATGTTTAGGAATGTTTCTCATGCTAGATGCTTAAGGAGACCAAAATTCATTTTGCATTTTCTGTAACTAAGATTTAACTTGAACGCATAAGTGTGGAAAATCACCGATCGTAAGGTAGAATTTTTTTGCCACGACCTTTTGTTGAAAAAAATGGACGAGGATTTCGGCTGCTTTCCACATTGTAAGTACCTACTTTCGTATTGAATTTTTTAGACTTTCCGTCATACAAATCCACTTTGAAGAGCTTTTCCAAAATAATTTCATCACGAAATCCGTTCAACACACATATTATTCTTTACAAATGTAACACAAACACATTGTATTGTATTTCCCGCCCTTAAATCGGGACAAAGGAAAGCCTTCGTACTCAGTGTTCCCGAGAGCCTCGGGACTTCCCGATAATGTCCCTCACTGTTCCCGACTATCCCCGAATGTTCCTGAATGTCCCGAATGTCCCTGTTTTAGTCCCTTGGTAACCGGTTCATACAACATTAACACACATTATTTATTTAATGCATTCCGGACATTCAGGGTACTGAGTAACTTACAATTAGCTGGAAATCTAGTGATTGAAAAATTCTTCCAGAAATAAGCTATTTTTTATAAATCAACTAATGCAGATAACTAAATATATTCTTTTTGGTACAGATGCAGAAGAAAGTGTTTAGAAAGTAAAAGGTGTTCAACATAGCCAAGTCTGTTACAATTATGGCATTTAGATTCTGAAATGTTCTTTCAGCAGGTCGATACTAAGGGTATGTTTGCCTACGAAAAATATATAATAAGCAAAAAGCATTTATGTATAAAGACTAAATATACATTTCGTTATTTTTTTATTTCGTTGCATCTGGATTTGAATAAGAAAATATATATTTATAAAGGAAAAATTTATTGAGTAAAACATTGAATTGAAATATTGAAGTTTTTTTTATAATCAAATAAAGTAACGTTATTATTGAGTTCTGCGAATATTTAAGTTTTTTTCATTATTGTGACAACTGTTTCGGCGTTCAAAGCCATTTTAAAATTGTGGTTATGCCACGTTGAGACGACTTATTTTTATGATTCCATTTCAATTTGTATGATGTATATAATACTAATTCTAAAATTAAAATTTAAAACTTAATTTAAAGGTTTTATCGATTTACTGGGAGAATTATTGGGAAAATTTTATTTTTTTCCTTTGTACAGTAAACTATATTTTTTGTAAACTAGTAAGCGGTTTATTAAGTGTATTATTAAGAAAAGAAAAGAATCGTTGCGCAGTAATCAAAATGTGGAGCAATAATGGAGTTGTATAAAGTGAATGAATTTTTTAAATGAATTCTTTCAATTTTCTATTGTATATACTCGGCACGCTTTTTTAAGGTTAATTTGGAATCTAATATAACTCCTTAGTATTTGATTTCGAATAAATGACATCTGGATTCAGATCTAAGGGATTTCCGGGACTAAGGGGTTTCCAAAACAAATTATCAGGCACCATAATATTTAAATTTTGTTACCCATGCATTTATTGGATAAAAGTGCTGGAATGATGTTCTGATATCAACGATTTTTTCAATGATATGATTTGAGATAATATATTTATATTTTTCCCGGGTTTCTGGCTTTCACCCTTCTAGGGTGTTGTTGGCTATCGTTTCTATGGATGGAGAGTGAACAAACGTATATTTTATTTGCAATATGTCTGGCAGACATAGAATTGGCCGATGAAGGATGAAAGTAGATTGAATGTTGTGGAAATGAGATCCCTGAGGCACATGTTTTGTAAAACAATGTATGATGTAATACGTGAAAAAATGCCGAAATTCGCAAAAAATGCAAGGTTGATGTAAGCATAAGGAGTAAGATTAAGAAAGGGACGCATATATAGTTTGGACATCTAGTGCAAATAGACGAAAAAGGAATGTAAATATGACGCAAATTTTAATGCTTGAAGAAGTCGGGAACACCTGGAGAAGACATGGTACGATCAAATAAACCAAATACATGAGTCGGGCCATTTAAAGAGTCAAAATAACAGAAGGGTATGAATGAGACGATGTATGAATGTGAATGAGGCAAGGTGCCAAGACCAAGTTGTTTGCGTCTCTCTGTCTTCTTTGTCCACCCCTTTGAAAAAATCTTTCGGAAAATTGGAGTAAAGTTCATAAGAGATTGAACCTTGAATCCAGGTAAGCCATCTTTTGATAGGAAATCAACTTGGTATTCACAATATTTTTTGTATTATAATTAAATATACCGGCTCTAATACAATATTAAACGATTCCCAAAGATAGGTAAAAGTATATATATATTAATCAAAGTTTTAACCCAACTTCTGACTTCAACTGAATTAACCGTATCTCCGCCAGTTGAGTAGGTACAGTAAACAACGCGCCTAGTAAGTCCATTAGCAGAAAACCTCTTAAACGTCAGCGGCCACAAAGGGCCAGGAAAATCCATCAATTAGTTGGTGATTAAGGGTCCCGAGGAATTTGGAAAACAATGCTCTCAAGCGGCCATCCCACTACTGAATTTAGTATGCCTATTTTGAAAATTTTCACAAATAACTTCTGCTCAAATAAGTTTGCTTCTCGCTGCTAGCGAGCTTTTAATTGCCGACACCATTACTCTTATTTAGGAATTGAATGTTTTAACAACTTGAAGGAATGCCAGATAATAAATGAAAATGTTTTTAATTGAAGAAAAGGAAAACGCTTTTTTTTGGCAAATAAACTTTTCTTGAAATTAATATTTGTAGAAATTTTAAGGGCTTATTACGTAATAAAATAAAAAATAACTCAAATCTTAAAAGAAAAAGACAAGTTCCAAATTTTAACTGAAAACCGTACTCGACCTAAGCATATTTTTCTGTGCCAAAAATTAAATACTAATTCACTTGCACGAAATTATGATACCAACCAAGGACTTTTTTCAATCAACTACCGGAAGGAATTGGAAGCGTTGATGACAAAATGTGACACTGTTACAAAGAAATGTAAAGACAACCATCAAAATACTGTTTCCACGTGAATTGATATTAAAAATAAACTATATCTGATTACTATTTATTCTCTAAATATACAAAGTAATTTTCCTACCAAAAGATAACGCTTCCATGGAAGAATATTATAAATATCTCATAATATGAGAAACCTAATGTTAATACAACGTACTTACCTTAATTCTTTAATTTAAAAAAAATATATTACCACGAAGACTATAAATTAAGATCACAAAGGTACAATTAATTATAATCCACTCTAGGACAACTGGAACAACTTGTGTTTAGTAATATAAAGCAAAACCGAAATAAAATACCTAGGCATCACATGAGACTAATGCCTAAAATGGTCCATATACATAAACATACTAAAAGACAGAAAACTAACAAACATCTTTAGATGTCTAAGACATATTGTTGAGATTTATTCGGAATGACATACTTTACTTTCTGCCAGTTAATAATACAGTATGGTATTATAAGATGGGGTGGAACTTTAAACATTTTATATAGCACAAAAATTATTTTTTAAGCAATTTTATTTAAATCATATACATATTCATCAGAACTTCTGTTGAAAGAATTTAAATTCATCAGTAATTGAAATGAAAATACCTACCTAGAAGTAATATAAATATATCGTCTGTAAGTGATCAAGTCTGTCAGTTTGATAATGCCTTCAGAGGGCGAAACAGCTGTCACGCGTAATAATAATTACACAGCAGAACTTGTTTAAAAATAAACTATTTTTATAAATCTAATAATAATATTATTAAATATATAAAAAATAAAATGGAGTTCTACAAATTAAACTTCATAACAATAAATAATCAAACCAATTCTAAGCATTCTAATGCTAATAATCTGAAATATTTGTATTATTGTAGAAAGCAATCACTTTGTGGTTTGGCATATTTAATAAAATAAAATACTTTTTTGTTTTAAAACCACGATATTTATTAATTTAAGAACCGACCGGTTTCGCTTTACTTGATGATGCTTAAGTAAAGCGAAACCGGTCGGTTCTTAAATTAATAAATATCGTGGTTTTAAAACAAAAAAGTATTTTATTAAATTTTATGAAATATTTGTTTTAACCTTGAAATTACAGTTAAAAATAGTACATTTTATAACATCAGATCTAGTTTCTTTTTTAGTGTTTCAAAGTTCAGCTTTATAAAAAAGAAATAAACTTATTATTTTATTTTAACCGATTGCTTTACAAATCTTTTTTTCCTCAATTTGACATTTTCCTAAACGAAAAAAGCCTTGCTTTAACAAACCATGCATTTGTATTATATTAGAAAGTTTTCCATTTTCCATTTATACTTTCCCATCAATTTCCCCTTTGGATAATTTGATTCGATCAACAACAAAAGAATATCACAAAGGTGGTAAAATCTGTCTCTGCCAAACAAATCCAACCTCCATCGTGTTCTAAACGCAGCATTTTATCTGCGACCCTGTGGCTGATGGTTGTCCTTGGTCTACAAAACTAGAAAGCGACTGTTTTATTCATATACCGTGCACATTCAAATTTATGGTTACACCAGAAATTCAAATTTCAACTCACAGAACAAAAGCTTTTCTCGAAATATTCGCATTTCATTACAAGTATTTCCAAATATTATTACAGATAAAACTGTAAATGACATAATTTATTTTATTGAGGTTTTGAAACAATAAAAACTTATAACAGAACGATAAAAAAATCACGAAGGCCAAAACATGCGTTTTTGACCTGAAGTTTTAATGTTATATATACTGCACAAGAATTCCAATCCCCCAATGTGGATTTATATTTTTTTATTTATTTACATATTTATTTAGGAAACAACTAATCGTACATCAAAATATGAACAATAAACATACGAACGTTCTAGACCCATAAAGTTCCATTATGACATAACAAAGAAATAAAAATTATTAAAACATATATCATATTATTAACAAGTAAAGAAATACAGTTTTCGTGAGATCATACTATTCAAAACAATAAAATAAACTAGGAAATAACGATAGTTTAGTTTTCACAAGATGAAAGTATTATCAGTTATCAATTTAATCAGTTGCATTTTAAATGATCTCAAATTACATTTGAAAATGTATACATTTCGTAAGGCATTGTGAGTTTTACAGATACTTCATTTCAAAGAGTTTTGCGCGTATTTAGATTTACATTGTTCGTAATAAAAAGTCGTTTGATCTGATTTTGTAAGAGAATAAGTTATCAGAGATTTTTCTGGGTTTATATAAAGCGGTCGGGTCAAATCGATGATCAAAAATTACAATACGATGAGTTATTTATAAATGATAAACTTATGTTTATTAGAAAAGATTTTTATGCATAGCACAGAAGAAAACAAATTATTATAAGCAATGATTTGTGAAACAGTAGGTGTTTTATAAGTTTGTTTTAAGGGAATTTTAACATAGAAAGAATATAGTGAGAAATAATACAGTTAAGGCTGTTCGAGGAGATGCTGGACTTTCAATGGACATGGATCTCTGGAGGGGCCTGGTCGAAGGATCTTCGACCAAATTAGGACGAGAGGAAAGAGAGATGAAGAAAAGTAGGAGAAAAAAGTGTTTCGTCACGCCATTGGTCACCGGTGGCTTTGTTCTGTTATCGCTAATTATAGAGCCAAGATTCAAACTTTTAATTTTGGATCAGCGCAATTAATGTTGGTCGCCGTCGGCGACAAATCTGTTTTTTTGTTTGTTTTTTTTTTTAAATTAATTTTTCTCATCAAAAAATTGCAGAATATATAATATATCATTAGTAAGTTATATAACTATATGTAAGTAAGTAACAATGACATCGTTGAAAGAATAATGTTACAATAATAGAGTAGTTTCTAATATAGAACAAAAAGTAAATATGTATATAAGAGTATTATGTAGAAATGGAATAATATACTAAAATTAAATTTTTTATTTTCGTAGAAAGCAATCACTTTGTGGTTTAACATTTTAATGAAATAAAAACAATATTTTTTGTTTAAAACCACGAATTTTTATTAATTTTAAGACCGACCGGTTTCGCTACACTCGAGCATCGTCAGGGTACAAAATTAACTGCATAAGTTTAATTTTGTACCCTGACGATGCTCGAGTGCAGCGAAACCGGTCGGTCTTAAAATTAATAAAAATTCGTGGTTTTAAACAAAAAATATTGTTTTTATTTCACTAAATTTAAAGTTGTGCATAACCTGCCTCACTATGTTTAATATAGGATCCTATACAGCAACCCATTATTTTAGGTTACATTATTGTTTGTATATACACAATACAAATACAGCAAGTTTTAGCACAACGACTTCTGGTTTCTATCACGCTGTGATAATTATTGCTGTCAAAACGTTCAATTTACATATTGATTACTGTGTATCAGTAACTACTGATATGGTTCGACGTAAACGCCGTGGAAGAAGTGTCGATTGCCACGTTTAAACGTGCCTTGTGATCTATTTTATATTAACAACATCGTTACAGTGCGGGCACCACTTATATAAGCGCATCAATGTAATCAAAAGCTGGTGAGTACAATATGTGATACTTTGTCTGTGGTGTAGGACAGTGCCATTCTGTATCGAGATTACAAATTTCATTGGACAGAAAGGGGAAGCATTCCTTTACTCTAACCTAGATAAAAATAAACTATACTTAAACCATCTCAATGAACGGTTTTACTCTAGTATAAGTACACGGAGAAAAATTACAGAAATACTGTAGCGTCGATATTAATCCATCGAATAATTAATAATAAATCGCTCGACCTACTTAGGTACGTACTTGCTAATTGCTACTTAGGTACGTATTTGCAGCCGAAATCAAAACAAAGCAACCTACCTGTTTCAAGACCTACTTGCCTACTCGCGACAATACTAACGCGCACTCAGTCCGGGATACTACGAGAACTCGCCAGAAGGTTCGAGTCTACGGCCTATGCATAATCGCCGCAATGTCGAAGGTTCCCGAAACACACAGTCTGTGCGAGTGCCTAGAATTTAGTTGCCATCCATCTACCTACTGCTACCGTCAGCCGTCTAGTATAAATAAGCCCGACGCAGCGAGCCAGTCAGTCAGTCATAATTTTGCCGCCAGTCTACAAGGTTCAACGAGTGATCACCCGCGCTCTTCTTACTAGCGCGAGGGACACGTACCCGGCTTCGCCCGTACAATCATGGACTCTATCGGGACATCATCATAGCGTCTCGGCCACGTCCGCGGCCAGCGCTACTCGGATTACAAGCGCCCTGGTTCCAGCGTCTCTGACCAGCGCTTCTTCCACGCTACCATGACCACCACGAGGACACGCAGCATCCTCACTGGTCTACATCGTTCCCGTTCAACCGCCTACAAGGTCCGTTGCACCTTCGGCCGTCTCGTCAGCACTGGAGTGCCTGAAGACCTACGTCCTTCGCCAGTGCCTGACCTCCATCGAGTCCCGGTCACCAGCGCCCGGCGTCGACTCACTGACCCGCGCTTGACCAGCACATCACAGCCAGCATCCGGTGTATTCTTCTGTCCTACGTCATCTCCTCGTCACGGCTACTGACTCACCAATAAACACATGTGACCTTCAACACCTTCTTTCATTTCGTGCCTCACCAGTGATCCCCAAAATACCATATCGTTCAATTATTAAGAATCTCTTCAAATTATTCGTAATCCGCTTAATAACGGGATTGCATGCACTTAACAAATGAATTGATAGGTGTCATAATAAACTTTTAATAAAATACGAACGTATCATCATGATTTCGGAACGTGAGTTCATAAAAGTCATAATATTTCCGCGTTTCGTCGTTATATTGTATCGTATTGTTGAAGGAAAATACAGATACATGACTACTTTACCAATATTTACCAACAGTTTATCACGTAACGTCCTGTAATCCCATCTTTAACTGGATTACCAATAATTTGAAGATATTTTTAATAATGTTGCAATACATACTTTTCTCCGTGTAAGGTTTGCAATCCAATTTTTCTACTGATCTTTTTGAAGGTCATAGGTCAAAAAAATTATGAAGGGATTTATTTTTGGGGTAATATGCCGCGTTGCACTACCTCCTTCTTTAGCCATTCGAAATTCATAAAAATCCTAATCCCAATATTGATAAAGACGACGTCGCGACGGGACTTAGCTCAATAGTTCTTGGTATCCGGTAATTGATGGCTACACCAAAACTAAATGCAGAAAACCACTTTAAATTATGTTTTAATACCAGCTCTTAGATAATTGGAGCTGGCAACATACATGATGATGGACACGGCAATGCTGTCCGAAACGTCAGCTAAGAAGGGAGGTAGCGTGACATGGCATAATACCATAAAATAAATCACTACAATGCATTTGGCCCTGGGAATCACAAATTATATCGGAATGTAATTATTTTAATTGTACTAAAATAGGAGATGCTTAAGGTTTTATTTTATTGTTTCAAAATGTAAGAGTGACAAAATTTCAACATAATTCATATTTTTTATTTAAAATGATTGCCCTCAAACAACCAAAGTATTGATACCCGAGTACTATATCTATATCTACATATATATACGAGATACTCGTTGATATGAAAAAACTCGGTCAAAGCCAGATCATAAATCTCGGAGATTTATTGTGAAATCTTGACCGAGCGAAGTTTTGCCAAAAAGTGCGTAAACGAACTACCCTTAGGGTAGAAAACACTGATCTGATAATACCTAGAATTGTGATATGTACAAATCTAGAAGGCGGGTATGGGTAACCAATTTGTGAGGCGGGAATGGGTACCGCCACACTGGGAACCATTAATTGAAAAACCAACACCTTTGCCATAATAACCCCGTGCTACGTTTGGTGACTTAGCAGGGTGTTCGGGTTCATAGGGTGAGAATTTTTTGGGTCTTGGTGGCGATCCTGAGGTAGATATTTTTATCTCTCCAGCGGGACTCTCTCGACCTATATATCGCCTTCCTCTCCTTCCTTTGCTTAAAAAAAACCTTCACACAGCATTCCTCAAGATGACATCAGAAAACGTTTTTCCTCAGGGTGTCCAGTACAATAACTATCCTAACAAAAACGGGATTAAGCCAAAAAAAATTACTAGTAAATACTAGCAGGTCTTAGACTAGCCAATGAAATTCATTATCTGCTCAGTAGAAAATATCGATCATTGATCAATAATCAATAACAACCTAACAATCACTTTGTTATCTCCTTCGTTTCTCCTGCTCCCATAATCTTTACAAAATACCCCAAATACGTTTGTCACTTTTTGCTTGTGCAGTAATTATTAGGTAACAATCTCAACATTTTGTTTTCGAAGGTTTTATTTTACCTTTTTTTTACAGTAGCTCTCCACAAGATACCCTGAAGAAAATAATTCCCCTCAAGGCTTATGTTATCTTTGGGGATGCCATGTACATTATTGATTACTATATTTTTATAATTCTTTACCGGTTTGAACACATTCGTGCCATTTACTAACATTCTTAAAACTGGTGTAATATTATACAAGTACAGAAGTAAAATATTTGAGTTGTTGGCTTTTAAAAGGTAAATGTTAGTTTTTCAAATTCTTAAGACCTGTGCACAATTTTCACTTTTTAATGAAATTTAATTTTAAGAAAACTGATTTTTGAGTGCAACTTTGCCGAAAATCAAAAAATCCTTTCTTTCATTTCGGAAAATAACCCAATTCGGAGGCGAAATATCAATATATACAGAAAAAACTGAAAATTGCCCTTTTATAAGCAAGCCACCAATTTATGGGTGAAAGTTATTATAATCTATTTATGTATTTATAATATTGTTATTATATGAAAATTGAGCTTTATTCTGGCACAATGACTTTCTCACACACACTTCTGTAGATTTATCTCTTCAGTGGTGGGAAAGCTCTCGGAAAATTATCCGAACTTTTAAATGTTTTCAACTGGAATGACGAAAGTTCCGTGTAATAATATGTTTACGTGGGGCAAAAAAGTGGCTTGTGTTTACGTGATGAAATTGTTCTAACTTGGAAGTGGTGAAATGTAGTCAAAATTGGGTTAGGGACGAAATAATGCAGTGCTAATAAGGTCGCTAATGAAAATATCGTTTAAAAGGGGATAAATGGAGGAGCTTTAATTAAAAGTTATTTTATTTAAATACTAAAACCATGGTTGACTGTAAAGCTTCTTCTGCGCTTAATTATTTTAGTTAATTTTTCAACGCTTGACCTTGACCCAAGTATGCAAATTTAAGGGTGTTCCCCTGATGCTTACGTGCGTGACTTTCTAACTTTTCTGGAGCTTTAATTCCAATATTCTATGTTGGTCAAGTTCACTAAACAGCTTCAGGGCTTCGAGTTTCGGCTAAAGATAAAATAAATCAATGACCTACGAAAGACCTAATGTATTACGCATCGTTTACACTCAGATTACATCAGACGCGTATGCAAATGTATCGTCGGCTGAGTTATCTAACTGCCCATCTACAATTAGGCAAATTGTTTAAGATAGCCAAAAAAGCATTAAATTGTTCACCAATTTTCTTCAATCGGGTTTTAGGTAAAGTCTGATTTTTTTTTCTCATCATGTGCAACCTCTAAGTAAATTGCCTAAAAAAAATGCAGAGTGCCTTTGAGTGTGATGAGAAAGTGTTTAATTACCCGACAAACACTAGTAAAAGATATTTACAAATTAAATTACATTTAATTTGTAAATACAAGCAAATAACTTATGTTTTTCGATAATTATAAATAATACAATAAATGCAACAGTCAAATAACGAATTCAATGCTCTTGCTATCTTTTACTTCACTGTTTAAAGCATTCCAATCACTCTTAATAATTTAACAACAACAAAAACATCAACAACATCAATGCAAATCGCCACCATTTGCAAACTGTTGTTGCTCTATTATAGCACGACACGGACTGAATCATTTGACACCTCAAAATGGCGCTTAAGGCGCCCAGGCCCCTTAAGCGTTCGACGCAACTTTTGAATACAAAAACGATGCGTGAGTCTTATCGTTTATTCCGTTCATACACATATATTTTTATATTAATTTTGAGGAACATTTGAATTAAGAATTTACCGGAAATATAAGGGGGTTTCTTACTTGCCACATTTTATTTTAACTTTTCAGTAGTGCAAGTCATGCAGAGACAGTTTGTTATCAAACATCGTAAGTACACTAGTGGATCCCCCCGCAATGCTTCGCTATTGCTAATATCTTTCTCAGGGGCCTTCGACTTCTTCTACCATTATTCACTTCTGTATACCACAATGTTACTGTTAAAAAATTAAATTACATCGACTTTGTACCTCATTGCGGTGCAGAGATATTACGTTAAGTATTCCTAGGGCATCACCGACTTCTTCTACTATCTAAACATCTCTAAACACTCCTAGCACTAATAACAACAAACTTCGAAATTTTCAGAGATTAAAAACTAGTTAAAATTTAACTCAACCATTTGGAGTGCATTTCATAATATAAGACGTTGTCCTGCCACAGACCATTTTCTGTGTAGGGAAGTTAATATTTGTGGTTGTATTTTTTGAATGAGGAATCTGAAAAAATAATAATAGGTTTCAACTTTTTTTCTTTTATATCTCGACAACAGCGCCACCTATCGGGTCCAAAACGACCCTTTATTTCAAGCTGAAACCAACGATACACACACAAAATTTCGGAGATTAGCGTGTAGTAAACACAGTGACACGCAATTTTTACATATTAAAATATGATGTTCCAGCGTCTAGTGATAACAGTTAATTTAATCGGAAAACTGCATCTTTCACTCCTATTACATAGGTCCTTTCTTAATATTGCACGTTTTTGAAATTATCTTGTCTGTTTACGTTAAAATTTCGTTTATGGTTTGTTTTACATTGATCCACTTTGAACAGGACGCAAGAGCGTGTGGAACACGCAGGAACATTAAATTGAATCCTGTTTTACACCATGTACATCTAGGGGGGTTAATTTCTACAGCATTCATAACTTCATTGTTATCTGCTTGCCACACACACCACCAAAAATATTTCGAGGAATCGATGAAGAAACGACAGAATTGATCGGCAGAAGCTTTATAAGATTATTTTAATAATTGCCTTCTATGACCAACTATCACGCATAAGAGTTAGATTGATAACACTATATTATCATTATTGCAAAGGTTTCAATGTGGTACTTAACATCAAAATCTTCAGAGATTCAAATGCTAACTCATACAGCGGCAAAAACAAAGCAAAACGTGCTGAAAACCATGACGTAATCTTTCATAATATTTTATTATTTTTGTGAGTCGAAATTTTCACAAATCCATTTCGCAAATGTGTTGCCATTTAAAAAGTGGGCAGTCATAAATCCATTTTGATGGCACGCCAACAACGCTGACATCTGTGATTGTTTTCAGTAATTGAACGTTTCGCGAAGTCCGAACGTCAGAATATTCCACTTTTCACGGGTTTGCTTTCATTCCGATTCTGTATTTTATTTAATCAATGATTATTTCATACGCTTTTTGATTCGACTGTCAAACAAAATTTATTATGTAATTCAACTGTTGTATTGACAAACACAACGAAACGCTATTTAGGATTGCTAAGTTTTCCATAACACTATCTAAGTTTTTGATTGCTAATGGTTCGAATCTCAGCTTACAAATATTAATAGATTATAGATGATATGCTGAAATGAGTTGTTTGCATGATTTCTATTAAAAATAAATCAACTCTTAATTTTAACGACTTGTAATGTTAAAAAACCCATCATGTTTATAATTAAGTAATGGTGACTTCTTCAGGGCTTATTTAAAATTGAATTATAAAAATAGACTTACAGATGTAAAAGCATGAGCGATAGTGGGAAGGGAAGGTAATAGGCCTAATTTTTAATGGGAACAAATTTAACAGAGAGTCGTGAAAAAAGATTTTTTGATTATCGATAACATTTAAAATCTTGTTTACATTCTATCTAATATAAAAAAATTCAAGTTTATCTCAATAAACACAATTAATTTTACAGTGTAACAACTTAATTCCATTATTATAATCAAAAGTATAGTTAGTTTCCAATAATGATCAGCAAACTCCGAGAAACTATTGATGTCAATTTTTTTAAGTTGGTTAACTGATTTAAATTGTTTTAATTGAGTCTAAAATCACCAAAAATCGGTTTGTAATTTATAAATTAAAATACGAATAAATAAAATAGCTCACAACTTTTTCAGGTATTTGCTTATGATTTAAATGAATTATTCAGTTTGGTTAAGTATTTTGGCCTCAAATTCTAAATTAAGTTGTGCATGAAAAGGACCACGCATCCGTTCCTCTTAAGGCGATGATCCATTTGCGAATAAAACCGCTGGTACTAAAAAGTAAGACCGCCTGTGTAGCCCCAATGTACGTGATAGTACCTGTGTACGTGGTTAAAAACCGGAAGTCTGGCTCGCTGGCTCGAGGTGCATATTTTAAATCCTTATCCCCGACTTTACACAGTTTTCTTTGGTAGTTCATGTTCTGCGACTGGGAACACTCTGTGTCACTACTCCGGCAAACGACAGTCGACTGTTTGTCTCGCCAGTGGATCAGCAACCTTCGAGCAAACGAGTAATACCGTTAGCTTGCCGGCTCGCCAGTGGATCAGCAACGAGAGCCTTCGAGCCAAGGAGCCAACGAGTAACACCATTAGCTTGCCGGCTCGACAGTGGATCAGCAACGAGAGGCTTCGAGCCAACGAGTAATACCGTTAGCTTGCAGACTCGCTAATGGATCAGCAACGATAGCCTCTGAGCCAACGAGCCCATGGCTCGCCAATGGATCGGAAACGAGAGCCAACGAGTAATAATACTATTAGCTTACCGGCTCGCAAATGGATCAGGGCCTTGTACAATATTACTGAAATACGATTTACAGATTAATTTGCCTATTTTTCCAATTTATAATAACATCTTCTATTGAATCGTTGGATTCGTAATACCCTAATGATTTGGTCTTATCGAGACTGTCACAAACTTCTTCAATTTTCCAATCGCAATACCACAAGAACTCAAACAACAACAACTCATGATGGCAGCAAAACATGTATAATAACAAAACGTTGTTTGGTATTCAAAGATGGTAGCCGGAGGGTGGTAGCTCTCACCCTTAAATCTATTAAGCCTTCTCCCACCCTCTGCTACCCCGTCTCGTGGGCTCCATCTAATTATGTACGTGTCAGAATCCAGAGAAACATTATGTTGTATCAGATCTTGTTGGCGTCTGAAAACTTTGAAATATTATATTTATTGATCAGATATTGTCTAGATGTATAACGTTTATATGGTAAATATGTTTATGCAATGTACGGAAAAAAGAGCGCTGTTTTTGGAGGAAGCTATATCGAAAAGAATAATTATCGAAAGGATTACTCAATCGTTTGGATTCCGGTGTAAGCAATTTTCAAGGGTGGTTCTGTCAAAATTTAAAGTAAGTAAAACAAATTGAATGATGTTATTATCAAGTTCTGTGACAACAATATATGACTTGTTCTATTTTTAAAAATAATAAACTAAAACAAAGAGTTTATTTTGACAGATGTGTCATTCTACAAGAAATATTATGGTTAAAGGTATTTGACTTGAGATTGTTTTGTGTTGGAGTAATGTTTTGTGGATTTAATAAGATTATTTTGAGGATTATAAACGAGATAGTAATAAAAAACGTGGAATAATTATTATGGTGTAAATAACCATTCTTTGTAAACATAGATCAATATAAAGTTCGTTGGGATGTGATGTAACCTAAATTTATTAAAAGGATATGGGGTAGTTATATAATAAAATGAAAAGTTGAGGTTTCACGTCATTAACAATGTGTTCATTTGAAAAGAATAAATTTATTTCAGAAGTCTCCGGAAATGGTTAAAAGCTTATAGTTTTTGATGAAGATTTTTTTTCAGCTTTCATGAATTTAAAAAAAAATGAAAATGATTTTCTTTACTGTATCTACACAAATGTTCATTATAAAAAAATAAAACTGCAACAAATAAAGATATTTTATTATTTATCTCATTTCAATGAAAATATTGTGAAAACAATTTTTTTTTCCGGGCGATTTTGTTTTAACATGAGTATTGATGTCGAGAATCGTCACCTAAAAGTGAAGTTATCCAAAAGTCGGGTTCCACCAAGGCGCTTCGGGTTCAGTCCTGTGTCATTTTATCCACCAGTACTGAACATATAACATTTTTCAGCTTATCATGATGGTAGTAGGATGAATTTAAAAAAATGTCAGGTTATTCGTTTACTATCTTAAAAAATTATATTTGACAATTGTTGTCGCAACTATTTACATCTTCCTCAAACATATGTTCCTACATTCCCGCACCCAAACTGTTCCCCAATTACCTGTCCCTGTCTGACAGTGTTGAGTAACTACATCAGTGATATTTGCAACAGTTTATTTGTACATCATTTCGGACTGCTAAAAAAACCGGTACAGTGAACATGTTCCTTTAGTGCATTTATTTCAATTCTGTTACGGAAGATGTGCAGTGTCCTTCAAGTCCGTAATATCGATCGAAACTACCAAGGTTAAGTTAGAATCTTCTCCAATTCTAACTTTTAATCACAGCTTCCTCAATAGTTGTATCAAATATTGATTACAGTCCACCACTACACAAAAAACTGATTGCGACTACAACAATAACTATGAAAATAAATATTTTAAGCTCTTCGAGTATCTCAGATTTTTTTGTCATACGACGCAATTAATAAAGCAAAGCAACAAATAAGATATCATTTAATAGATATATAGTTCAAAGAGAAGTGCTCACACAAAGCTATATCCCTAGAAACAAAACTTGGGTCATTTGAAACTGATACGGCGCACAAACTATGTAAAAAAAAACATATTTCTGCTTCACATTATAGATGAGAAAAATAACGTAAAGCCGTTTTTTGTAACCGTTTAAGTTTCAAAACGGTCGCAACAGATTTATGGATTTTGGGATAACCGTTTAAAGAAACGTGTCAAATGCGCCACGATTGCAAAATAGCACTATTCGTTTGAGACTCCGCGCGAAACGTTTAAAACAGTTTGAATAAAATACGTAATTGTAAAAAACATTCACTTTGTGGCTCATCATAATTTATAATAAAAACACATAAATTTGTTTTTGACCACGATAGTTTTATTTTCACTCTACCGGTTTCGGAAGATCCCTTCCTTCGTCAGGAGAATATTTAAAACTGTTTTAAATATTCTCCTGACGAAGGAAGGGATCTTCCGAAACCGGTAGAGTGAAAATAAAACTATCGTGGTCAAAAACAAATTTATGTGTTTTTATTATGAATAAAATACATTTAAAAAAACAGTTTTGGTATAAGTAAATAGAAAATACAAAGAGTAGAGCATAAAGATACATACTATTTCTTAGTGCTACCCCAATTTACAAGAATTGGAGTAAATAAATATTATAATATTACAGTGTTTAAATACACAAATAGAAAAAGAGCCGTTTAAATTCATTAAGTGTATTCGTTTAAAGTATAGTCATCTGTTTAAAGGGATTTTTTTATAATTTAAAATCGTGTATGTATTTAATGTTACGTTTGAGGTTTTTATATTTATTTATTTTATATTACAAACAATACATGATTTACAGAGATGAAACAATATACGGGAATAAGATACTTCATGTTGGGTACCCATGATAAGTTTACTTGTAATGTCTGCTAAGTGGTATGTTTATTACTTAAATACCAGGTGACGCGTGTAGTATATATAGGTGTGTGTGTAATGTATGTGTGAGTGTTTGTATGTGTGTGTGTGTATGTATGCGCATTGAACAGTTTAAGTTATTGACATGATGCCACGTTTGAATTTGGGCAGTGAATCCGAAAAAATATCAATGTTAGAGTTAAGACAAATATTATTTAGAGTATGAAGAGCTCGGTTAATTGGTGAATTATATGCTGCATTTGTTTTATTATTAAGCGTGTGGAATAGCACTGTATTTTTTGTACGTCTCAAACGTATGTTAAAATAAATAAGGGGCAGAAGTTCGGTACAGTCAATGTCATTGTTTCAAATTCTGTGTATAAATATTGAGTCAGCTACTGCTCGTATATACTTTAATTGCCGTGTATCCTTTATGGCTTTTTGTTTGCTTGTGGTATTAATAAGTTTTCCGTAAATTTTGTCACGTGATTATGTTTTGAGTGTGTGAGAGGAAACTTATCTGAAGATGACTGTAATACTAGGCATAACTCCATCATATTGACGAACCGGCTACGAAAAAATTCTGAACCCGAATCTCAGTCATCGATCTTTGCGACGAAACGCTATCGCGTAAAACGCTTTCTCCAAAACTACGTCGCTAAACTTTGCTACAAAACGATTTAGAGAAAATAAAATGCCCGCATCCGTTCGCAAAGATGCTCTACACTAACTTTCGGCGCAATCGTTCTCCAAGAAAAGTTGCAGCTTATAACTCATTTAATTACCGGTACATAAGAACCTATTATATTAAATTAAAATGCAATATTTTATTTTATTACAATGATTGCATATAACGAAACACGTAGTTAGGCATTCGATAGTTTCGAGTCAGCGTTTTTTTTTTTGAGAAGCCGAAACGGTTTCAGTTATTTTGAAAAATAAACTGCCCAACTCTACTTCAAATTCACATTATCGATGCTTTGAAAAGAGTTTTAACAAAGGACAACTAGATGATACTTTGTATCCCATTTCTCTTAAAACATCTCATTTCAATCATATCAGAAAAGCACGTAATTTTCTTAAATTAATTAAAGTAAACAGAACACAATTCGTTCGAATGAAATTCACGATACAAAAACGGTCCCTAATCCGATTTTGGAGATAGGGGGGTTTAAAAACAAATTAAAAACGGACTCTTGAAATGGAAATGAGAGAACGCTGTTAGTAAAAATGAAAAAAAAGTTGGAAAAATATGAGGCTTACAATAAAATATCGCGCGTTTACATGAGTTTAACATTACCCTGGAATTTTTTTACTAAGACGGTATTTGAGGATCATAAAACAATTCAATCCACATAAATTCATAAACCGAGGGTTTAACCTTTTCAATGGCTTTCCACATCTCCTCTGTGGTTGAGCTACTGAGTTTTATTTTCACAAGATAAAAGTCGGTATCATTTTGTTTCTCAGAAAATTTTGGTTTCAGTTTATAAACTTTGTATCCATATAATTTCACTAACAAAGCGTTCCTGGAAACTGTTATCCATTTTCATCCACTTAAAGATGGATACATATAGTACGTCTTGTGAAAGCAAACAAAAGTTTCACTAGAATCTGTTTCCAAGGCAAAGTATCTTTTTCTGAATTTTACGCGAGTAACCACTAATTATTTTATGCTTACCGGAAAACTATAGTTAGAATAAGAACTATAATAATCATTGAAGAAGATAATACTAATAAATCTCAATCAAACTTGAAACAGAACAAGACACAAAAAATAAAATTAAAAAGATAACGGATAACAAATTATTATAAGCAATAAAAATAAATGCCGCCGACGGGAATTGAAATCGCACCTTCTAATAGCTAGGCAGGCCCTCTGGACCACTGAGCTACCTCAACTTATTAATACACGCCAAATAATTCAATATGTACTAGTACTTCAATCAAGAATTACTGCTCATTATATTTTTCACCTGTAAACAACCAACTTTATTTTTGTAGGAGACTTATTTAGTGCTAAATTTTCCCACTAGATGGCGTCGAGACATATTATATTTACATTTATTGGTGAAGTATTTTGATTGAATGAATGAAAAATTAATGTTTATAAGACAATGTTTTTATGCAAAGCACAAACGATAACAAATTATTATAAGCATATATATATATTTTTTATAAAATAATTTCTTATCCTTTCTGTTATGCCTTAAAAATCTTATTTTATCATCATAAGTTTATCATTAAAAAAATAATAAAAAGATAACGGTCGATGGCAATTATGGGGATCGAACCCGGCTTCTCTATCTTACCGGAACTTGTCCACTCTGCCATTGAGACCTGATTATTTTCCGTCATTTTGGTCGATCTCTAATTAATCTTAAAATTACCAACATTATCATACAGATTCTCATATTTTCAATTTATTTATTATTTAGTTGTTAAAATGATGTGCCGGTAAGACAGAAATCCTAAACTCAATCCCCAGTAGCGTCCGTTACTTTTCGTCGGTGTTTTGTTTCATTTCATTTTTCATTTAGATTGTTTAGTACTGCCTTCTAATTCGATGATTAAATATTACATTGATTACCTTCAAAATGTATTCAAGAATTGAATATAAATATAATGATGTATAATTAATACCACCGAAGCTAACCAAAATCATCCTTTCTAATCCGTATATAGAAATACAAATCCCAAAATACATATTTTTTATACAGGAAAACACGTGCATGTTTAATTATGTATTCATAATAATTTTATAAACGAAATCTAACGTTCATAATGCTGTATAGTTTAACCAATATTAATAATAATTACAGAGAAATACAGCCTGATACGCTTTTATTTTCAGTCGGTGGTGGTAATGTAGGTTTTGTGGACAAAAAATTTAAGTTTTAAATGTTTTTTCAAACGACATTACCGACTAGATGGTAGAGCGCTCAATCATCTGCCCCAAAATGTTATATCATTGCATAAATATCGTTTTCTGCTTATACTTTTGACCGGTCGGTGGCCGAATTGACATCGCGCTTGGGTCTCACTCGGACGTAGTGTGTTCAATTCCTCGGCTGGCTAAGTCCTCCATCACAATACAAGCAACATTTTCAGCTTACTGTGGTGGTAGTAGGATATTTTCAAATATTGTCAGATTATTCGTAACCCGGGAATGTTAGTCTTTCTTTTAAAAATAAAAAAATAATAATAAATATTGGAAGTAAAAGAAATTAAAATGTTGTCAACATAACCCGGGAATTTTTTTTTCAAATTTGATCAAAATAAAAATAAAAAAAATACTTTTGGTCGCGTTTAAAAATAGGTTTCTCAAGCCATAAGGAATAATTTCTCAAAGGAGCAGGCATCTTCTAGGAGATTTTTTTTTCTATTAAATATACACCTAATGATGTAAAATACTAATCAATACATTATCTAAAATCTATGTTATTGTTATGATTATACTTTAGTAAAAATGATAACCGAATAAAACAAAAGTTTAGGTTAAGATAAGTTAGGATTGGTAAGGATAGATTAGGTTATGTTTAGACGAGACAATACCCTAAAATAAAGTTAGAATCTTAACGACGTAAGTGAAGAAGCAATGCACGAAAATATGCGACGCGCGGCCTTGGTGTATAGGAAAGACCTACGGTTGTATTTTCCCTAACAAATCTCTAAAATAATGTTGGAATCTTAACGACATAAGTAATGAAGTCGTGTACAAACAATGTTCAGCGCGCGGCCCGTGGTACGGACGGACCTAAGATCGAATTTTCCATAGCAGGCCTAGAAAATTGTTTTTTTCCGTGGGGTTTGATTAAATTATTTCTGATGAACGTATTACTAAAAGTTTTTATAGGAATCCCTTAGAAAGTTACAAATTCATCGTCTAGAAAAATAAAATCTGCTGTTAACAACTATTTTTATGTCAAATATTTTAATGGTAATGTACTGTTTTTATTAATCTTCAATATGAATAAATTTCATCCATAGGGATCGCTTTAAAAAAATATATATTTTATCTTTATGAATTCTTCGAATTAATTAAAATTTGGTCCTCCAGCAAACCGCCGTTATTTAGTCTTGTGTCACCTTAAGTTAGATTCTTCTCACGTTGGTTTCTTATTGGTGAGGACCGTAACACCCACTCCAAATTTCCATGTTCAACAAGGTTCTTGAACTCCTCGCAGTTCTGCGCTGCGTGGAAAGCCAGTGATACTTGGTCACTAATTGCGTTAGTGACATTCTTCTGCTTTTTCTGCCAGTGCCAATGAGTTTCTCCAAGCTGGAGACCTCAGTTTGGCGAGCAACGTGACCAAAGAATCATAAAATTATATTAATAAGTGAGGTAAATTCAAAGTTTTTTGAATTTTTTTTATGTGCTGTTTTGTTATTATGGAACTGATAAAAATACAATATTCCGTTCCCCGACACATTCGTACAATACAATATATACAACGCAGTGTGTATTTAATTGCATGACGGTAATAAGACAGTCCATCCCGTGTCCCACAAGGTTACCGGAGACGCGCGTGATATTGCTGAAAATAATATACCGAACGGAATAAAGAAACGGAGAATGGTTTGGGTAGTGATATTGATTCTGGTTGTGTACCTCCTAAGGGATATTAAACGACGGAGAGGTTATTTATTAACTTTGGAACATATAAAAAAGCGAATAAAACATGTTCGAAATGGGTTTAAGGACATTGAACTTTGCCAATAAATTAACGTTAAATTTAAAAGGGCACGCCACCGCCAAATTACGAATTCAGTGCTGTCGCTAAGTAATCTTCACTATTTAAAAAGTCTTATCACCCTATTTATTTAATACGCTTGCGGTCAAATGATACAACAACAGTATCAACAACAATTGCCGCCATTTACAAACTGTCCTTGCTCGATGACACTGATTTGATCACGTGACACTTCAAAATCCATCGCACACTAAGGTAAGTATTGTATGTAGTCAGCCTTGATAAATGAGATTTCACAAAAGCTAGCACCTACAAGACTATCATCCGAAGTCCTCAAACGTGAGATGTGTGTACTGCGACATGGGCAAATAAATTATAGTAAATAAATAAAATAAATTATCGACAAACAATCTTAGACTTTTCTTCAAAATTGCGTTAAAAGTTAAAACGGTGTTTTGTACAGCGGATTGCTCAATAATTTAATTTATTCTACTGCCCGGTGGAACTATAGTTATTGGTATCCCCTGATTTGAGGTTTGTTGGGGCTGATAACATATAAAAGGGAAGGAGATCGCAAATAATCGGCAACTCAGGTGTAACCGCTGAAGACGGCTAAAGGCATTCAAGTAATGTTTCGATTATGCTTGGTGATATTACACCAGGGTGATACTAAGAGTATCTACCACTGGATAAAGCTTTTTCTAGGCTGTACTTAGATTTTTTTAAAGTCAAACCTGGCATTATCAAAAATGGGGTCACCAAATAATTTTATGGTAAGTGCCAGACATAATTTTCAAAATTGTAAATTCAGAGTCTGATCAATTTAAATATACCTACTCGACACACTAGACATAAAGACCTTTTTCAATGTCACCATTCACGAACAAATTATGTAGCAAACTCGCCAATTCTTCGCTTGCATAGATTAGTAAATAAATGTTTTTTTAAATAAAACAAACACTTTGTATTTAACCACGAATATTTATTATTTTACACATCGACCGGTTTCGCTTAGACTAAGCTTCATCAGGATATAATAATGTGTAGTTGTTATTATATCCTGATGAAGCTTGGTCTAAGCGAAACTGGTCGATGTGTAAAATAATAAATATTCGTGGTTAAATACAAAGTATTTGTTTTATTTTAAAAAATATAATGTCTATCCACAAAGTAATTGCTTCTTATGAAAAAAAAAAAATAAATAAATAAAAAGTTTATTTATTTTATTGATACATGATTTAGAGAGTACATGTGTTTTTTTGTGATATTTCACCCTCCATGCTAGGGATGATCCTGTGTTATGGCAGGTGAATTTTACAGTTTGCGGACATAGAATCTATACATCACTATAATATAAAAAGAAATAAAAAAGAATAGCTAGTTTGGCTTGCAAGAAGAAGATGGAGAAGTTAGAGAATTATAAGAAGATGACAAATTAGAGAAATTATTAGTAAATAGATCACACTAATTAGTTATGTACATACTATACCGCTAAGTTAGGGAATAAGAATTTATTATGTTTTGTCTGAAAGGTGATTAAATTGAAAGAGTGTAGAATGAATGGGTATTGTAGTTGTAATGTATTCCGTGTGTAAGGATCCATTTTGTAATTTGTTTTTTAAAGGAATGGGGTTGACTCACGGTTTTTAGGTTTTCAGGGATATGGTTAAAGATTTTAGGAGCTAGGAAGAAAAATTGTCTTTGAGCTGACGTGTATTTGTAACTTCGTTGTCACCAATGAAGTTACAAATTTGATGTTTAAAACATATTAAAAAAAAGTAATTTAATATATTATTTATGATAATCATTATATAATGACTTTTTTAGTTATTTTATCCAATTGTAAGCCACTGTAGTTAAATAAATTATTTTATGCAACCAATATTTATAACCCTTACGTACAAATTGTAAACATTTCAACTTACCCAATATGCCCTTAAGGTGATTTTGCACAAAAACGGCGCTATACTAGTCATCCAATTATTATTATTATTATTATTATAAAGACCCATGGGCATTTAAAATGAGTAAATAAATAATTGATTTTCTAAGTAAATAAACCATTCAATTAAAAATACTTTACAGGTAAATAAAATCATATATATATATATTACTACGAATTAAACACGATCAGAATAAATGTATTTAAAAGCTTTGTTTTACCAAGTATGCTTTGTTTGTTTATCTCGGTGACCCGGAAAGCTTTAGGAAGGACTTCAAGGCGGCCTTGAACCTTCTAAATCCTTTTAGGTGCCTCTAAATGGAGAGGTAGGTGCTCGTACGTCCATCAGCTGTTTATCCACAGAGAGATGTGTTCTGCCCAAATCCGTTGGCTTATTTTGGGGAGTCCATTTATATCGAATACTTTATGTACTTATTCCCCTTTATTCATCGATTGAAACATTGATTTTTATCACAGCCACTTTATGACACTACCGCTTGTGTTTTGAAAATAATGACTTTCCAATCTTGTAATGGTTTAAGAATTAACCCGTAAAAATAAAGATATTGCATATATTTTTAAATATCTTATAAAACTTTTAAAAAAATAAAATCGGTTTGGGTAAGGATTGAGCCTTCTCACCCAAGAACTCAAGTCAACCGCGCTACCGACTTTGCCAGGAGTTAATCTTGAGGACCGACATCTATTTCATATAATAATTGCTGTAATTTTTTCAGATTTTATAGAAATGCGTATATATCATCATGTGTTTATGTGTTGACACCAAAAGTTAATAGAATGCATTGTCAGTATATCTGCTGAGTTACAGCTCGATCAGATATCGAGAAATGGGTTAAATTCCACTTTCAAGATTTGCATTCCCTCATCAACGTTAACAAAAGTTAAATTCATCACCTTAAAAAAATAAATCTGCCGTTTCCATAATTTGTATTCCTTGCAATTTAATCGGTCCATTTACAAACGTCCCTTTCGTTTTTGTCGGAAATCATTCCAAATATAACTTACATCAAATTTACCATAATAAACTAACAAATAGGGAAACGTGGATTATTTAGTACGTGCTTTATATTATTTTAGACTTATAGCCAGCTAAGATTTTAAAATATAAAGAATTCAAATAAATAATTATAAAGTTGTATCGCCGGAGAAATAATATTTTACGTTTTAATTTAATTACTAGCCACATTTCAAAATCTAAGGAAATAGTTCATACAATGACTGTAAAAATGAGTTTCTACTAGTAAATTGTGGTATTGTCATTAATGTATGTTAGTATACTACCCCGTTATTCAATTATGTATTGTAATATCACAGCTCAGAGGCTCACTGGTCAATGGCATCGGGTTCCTACCTAGGAGACCTGAGAAGGAAGTAGGAGGATTTCAAATATTTTCTTTGAAGTTGAAGAACCATTTTCACATTAAGTTTTCATTGGAACAACTTTTCTTTAACTTTTGAAGGTTATTTACATCAGTGTAATATATCATTGAAGAATAAGATAATACGAACAAATCTAAACGAAACATAAAAAATAACAAGAAACAGAAACGAAAAAATTAGAATCAAACCTAGGATTTCTGTCTTACACTCGAACATCATATTCGCATATCTCATAAGACAGAGAGCCTGTATTCGTTTCCTAGTTTTGAGCTTTATCTTTTTTATTTTCTGTCTTGTTCTCTTTGAAAAATAGTTTTTTTTTTGAGAAATTATATCCTATTAAATACTGAAAAAGTGGACATAACTAGCACGTTAACTGGTTTTGACACCACCGTTAGTTATAATTCTTGCACGGTATGGCTGTGTCGAAAACGGGTTTGATAATTTGTAATATATTAAGTGGAAGTGTTTTATTCAATAAACATTTTGTTTTAATAATTTAATAAAGTCATCACATGCCGGCGATTCAAAAACCGCTATAATGCATATAGCGGTTAAAAATGTCAACACCATCATCAAATCTATCATTTGCACATAGTCTCAGAAGGCATAATCCAGTTAGGCCGTGCTTTACAATAAATTAACCCGAAAAATCGTTCGGAGCCATTGAGAAATTCACTTAGTTAAGTATATTTTTGTAGGCTTGTTCTTGAGCTCTTACCCCTTTTAGAAGTAATTCCTAGAAGTTTGATCTCTAGCGAATTGAATGAAAACTGACCTCGCCAATTTACTTTAGACTTCTTCGGTACTAGGCCTCTAACAGCCTTATTAAATTGAATAGTCGATGAAAGAAAAATGTCTATATTTGATTTATGTCAGTTAATGTAAAGTACAAACTGAAACGCTTTAGCATTGTTTTGGTTTATTTATTATAGTAATAATATTTTGATGATTTGTATAGCGCCGTTTTTGTGCAAAATCGCCTCAAGGGCGCTGTACAAATATATAATACATTTCTACAATTATCTATGTTATTACTAACTATATATGCAGATAATATACAGTACAATACTTACCTGGTAGGTCACTTGAGATTAACACTTAATTAACATTAACTAATTGTTTATTAGCGAAATTTAGATACAGGATTTACGACATAATTGGATATAAATGGACTTTCTCTCAGGAATGGTATATTTAATTTAAGAGTATGACAGCTTAAAAAAAAGTTTTTAGTTTAGACCTGAATTCTGTTGGACTTGTTATGGATCTTAGTTCCTGTGGAAGTTTATTCCAAGACTTCGGCCCAGATGCTCCGAAAGCGCGATCGCCAAACTTAGTATTTGGCTTGCGCTTAGGTTCCATCAGTCTGCCTACAGCTGCTTATGTTGCTGATCTAAGAGTTGACTGCCTCAGACCAGTGTTTTCTGGGACGCATAGTACAGAGATATAGGGTAGGGCCATTTCATTGATGAATTTAAACACTATCCAGCACAATGAACTGGATTCTTTCAGGGCACTTGAGCCAGTGAAGGTTACGAAGGTGTTCTGAAATGTGCGAATATTTTGAAACCCCGGTTATGAGCCGTGCTGCTGAATTTCTTCACTGAGTCACCCTATAACATAAAAAGTTGCCCGTGCGGCTTTTATAAACTTGTCGAAATTTTGTAAACATGTTACGGAAATACTTATCAGAGTACAGTAAGTAGTTATAATGTTACATACGTAATACAGAAATACATATCATTTACATTCACAACTAACTGTTTTTGTTTGACGCAGGACGGAGAGGTTTTGAATATTTCCAAAAGATCTTTATATATTGTATTGCTAGTTTGCTGAAATCGCGCTATTAGTTGTTTGAGTCAGTGCTGTGGTTTTCACAGTGGAAAAGATGGAGGAGTCTAGTAGATTTAACAGGGATATAAAAATGTATAACACTTCGGACTGGTTTTTCCGGAGAATTTAAAATATTCTTCAAAATTCAAAGTTAATTTCCAAGTTCGGTGAAAGATTTTTCAAATTCTGTTATTATTTCAGTTTTATCAAGCAAGTAGCCTCTAACTAACTAACTAACTAACCAGCTAACCATCACTCCGTTTCTTCGCAGGGGTAGGCAAAGAGGACGGACCGCCAATCAACTCGGTCTTGCCACACACTCTTCTATTATTCTGACTCTTGTCATGGCCCAACTCAAGTATCTGATTCATTTGGTCGTGCCATGTCTTCCTCGGGCATCCCCAACACCTGCTACTTTTCATATTTGCATCATATATTCTCCTTACACTCATTTCTTCGCTCATTCGCTCTACATGCTCAAACCATCTAAACATCCCTTTTTGATCTTACTCATTACGCTTACATCAGCCTTGCACTCTTTGCAGATCTCCACATTCTTCACAAAATCATACATAGTTTTACCATACAAACGTCTCAGGGATCTCATTTCTAGAGCATTCAGTCTACTTTCATCATTTTTCTGCCAGTTCCATGCCTCACTTCCATACATCAGAGTAGGTACCAGCACTCCATTGTGGACTACTAGGTTCGCTTCTTCGGACAATATTTTTTTAATTTAAATACTAGCCTCTAATGATATAATAACAGAACTTGAATAGAACTTTCACAGAACCCTATAATGACATTTGATGAATTGTTCTAATTTTACGAAACAACCCGTCCTTAACATTTGAGGACAGTCTGTGAAGTTATTCAGTTATTAAAAAGTTTAATAATTTCATTAATAGTTGTTCCATTTAAAATTAGCGCTAGGTTAAGATTGGACATTAATGTTTTATAGCAGATATCAATTACCTATTGTCTAAACTTATACTTACTTTTTTGTAGCGGCGTAATATACAATTATTAATAGGAGACCATATAGGAGATGCATTTTCAAAATATTACGTATATGCGATATTGTAATGAAGACACCTGCGCTTCAGAACGTAATGGTTGGTATTTTATTCAGAAAAGTCGTTAGCAATTCTTACCTTCGTCGAAATGTCAAAAGCCAAATCAAAACCATTGAGAGGCACTTTAAAATATTGAGCCAGACGAGCGGCAGGGGTTACAAGTTGAGAGTAAAGAGGTTCACAGCTCCTGAGGGTGATGGGGGGTGGTAGCTGTAGAGGGTGGTGGGAGGATGCTGGGGGAGGGGTGGGTTGATCATGACGAGTGAATGGACCAGCGGAGTAAATCATTCCGGTAAATGATCTTCTTTGGGGGCTCGCAGAGGCAATTACAAAATTTTAGATTGTAAATGCGGAGTGAAAGTGTGTTTTTTTGCGCATATAATTTTTTATGTGGCAATGTAGCTCGTTCTTAATCTTGGTTAAAAAGTGAATAGAAACAACAAAACTGCAATGAAAACTTGACTAAGCGTGGCAAAGTCCTGTTTTAATTCTACAGTTCTGCATTTCGTTTGTAATTTTTTTAAAGTTTTTTTTTTTTAATTTTTGAATTCATTGTGTTTATTTGTACTTTTTCGTTTGCATTTTTTCAATATTTTCGTAACCACCTACCTTCCAGAAGACAATTTGAAAAAAAATGGCATTGAGAATTCCTAATTTGAATGTTTTTTAACATGTTATATAATTAAGTAGGTAGATATTAAGTACCTACTTTCAAATCTGATTATTTAGGAGGACTTTTTTAAATTATATAGTATACTATTTTTGGTCTACTCTTATTAAATGTGAAATACTAGTTTATAAGGATCTGGTCACTATATCGTCTAAAAATGGTTATCAAATTTAGTCGGCATCATTACATCACACAATAATAATTATTTATTTATTTAAATACAAACGGCACAACACGTGCCATTAACATAAATATAAATATTATTGTATAAAGTATACAGCATAAAGTTAAAAATATAAAATACAGTATTATAGGATAAATATAAAGTTAAGTATAAAGTGTAAAGGTTAAATATATAGTTAAGTAAAAAGTGTAAAATAGGGTATAGAGTATAAAGTCCTCCACAACACAGGTGAACTCCTAGCGTGGAGGACAATATACTATACTATTGTAATACAAATATATTTAAAAATAAATAAAAAAAATAAAAAAGTGTAAAGGATAAATATAAAGAATAAATTATTAAAAATGGACAAATATTAGTAAAAAATTATTAATGACTTAGAATAATTATTATTATAAAGTGTATTTCATTACATAAGCTACCCGTAACCAATGACACGATAGCGTCTCTGAATTGTACAATATTGGGGGAAAGAGCTCAATTTACAGGTATCTACGTATCTATGCGGGTCAAGTCACTTAATATGTTTAATAATTGTTTCTAAATGTTGGTCAAAAACCAGATATTATCTGGTCCAATATCGGGGTATTCTTCACATTGCAATGGGTTGCATGTATATGAAAGTGATATTGATTTGTTTTCTGATCGCTTAAGACGGAGTAGTTTTTTTCTATCATTATCTCTTTCTAATTTTGAATACGTGAAGCTTACCACTTTGCTGCACAATAACGAACATGTCACATTTTCCAGCTCTTAAAGCTGTGATTTTCTCAATGCTCACTTACGTAAATAATTTTGTTAATATTTTAACAATATTTTATTATCCAAGCCAACCTAACTCTCAATCCCGCTCCCAAATATTCGACGAGAACATTTTTCCCCAAATGTCAGCATTTCTACAAATGATCCAAAACCCAACCCTCAAGTTATCACGGACGCGAACCATTTTGAAATAATAAATAACCTTCACGAAGGCATAGGAAAAAGGGCCCTTAATAATCGAATATCTATGTTTTCCTGAAACTCATTTGGCGAAACCAATACCTACTCGGGAAATATGTTTTCTTTCAGTGCTGAAAAAAATAAAATTTTCCAAGTCATTTAGCCGCTAGACCGGGGAATCAGTTATTTTTTTGACAGGACTGATACAAAAAAACATATGAAAGCCCTTGAACGTATAAGTCTTTTCGAGTAAATGTATGAGACGTTCTGATGAGATGGGGAAGTGGAAAATGTGACTTGAAGAAATAAGTACTAACTAGAACTTGTGTTGCTATAATGGAACGATAAATGTACTAGGTCAATAGTTTGCCGATTCAAGGAAGACTTAAGAAAGGGAGACAGAGCCATAGCAAATCCCTTGTCCTATTACGTAACGCTATTGGAAAATAAGCTGGTATCTCTTCTGTACATGTGTTTAAAAATGTTGTAAAAAAAAATCATATTTCTGTTCTATACATAATATTTCGATTCTCAGCTATCAGAAAATACTCTCATTCTCCTTTCTTAACGCATTAGTTATAAGCATTTCTAGTTTTAACTTATCATATTTACTGTTTTTACTATTTTTACATAAGCTACATACATTGGGACCTGAGGAAAATATATTCCCTCGGTTCCTGTTTTTGGAGATACTATGTGAAGGTTCTTTCAATGGAATTAAGGAGAGGATATTCTGAGAATTGAAAGGGTTTAAAGGGAGGATGTGAATCTGGGGCCCAGTGTGTCCAAGAGTGACACACATATGAATCCATCCTTACCTCTGCAGTGCAAGAAGTGGGTCAAGAGAGTTCGGCTGGAGAGGTCCAAGGGTATCTCTAGACCGGCCTCTCCTGATCCGGATCGCCACGTAGTTGGTGGGCAGACGCATCCGCTGCCATGCGTCTTATATCGGCGTATCTCTTCTTTTATTTCCACACTGGAGGCTTCGAGGAAAGTAATTTCCCTTGGGTTCTGTGTCATTTCTGGGGATGCTGTGTGGAGGGCCTTTTTGTGGAGATGAAGGAGTGAACATGGGTCTATTCGATAAATGTCTCGAAGAGACCCATGTTCACTGACATCATGTCCATATTCATTGACATCCACATACTTCAGAGTCTCATATGATGTCTTATATGGTCTCGAAGAGATCCATGTTGTAGGAGGGAAGATATACCGCCGGGACCGAGACCGGCATATCGTTCCACAGTAGAGCTGCTGAATTCAAGTACGAGTCGTAGAAGCGACGATCTCTTGTGACAAATGTCAACCATGTACATATGTTGAGGGCGCGTTTGGCGTGTTTCCCGATTATGCACCAGTGCCGAACGTTTTTAGCATTTACTAAACATTATTCCACAATTAACGAGGTACCATTTTTAACACAGCAACTAATTGTATAACGGTAAATTTAAATTTACGTCATTTTAAAAAAGTCATTCAGAGTCTCATATGATGTCTTATATGGTCTCGAAGAGATCCATGTTGTAGGAGGGAAGATATACCGCCGGGACCGAGACCGGCATATCGTTCCACAGTAGAGCTGCTGAATTCAAGTACGAGTCGTAGAAGCGACGATCTCTTGTGACAAATGTCAACCATGTACATATGTTGAGGGCGCGTTTGGCGTGTTTCCCGATTATGCACCAGTGCCGAACGTTTTTAGCATTTACTAAACATTATTCCACAATTAACGAGGTACCATTTTTAACACAGCAACTAATTGTATAACGGTAAATTTAAATTTACGTCATTTTAAAAAAGTCATTCAGAGTCTCATATGATGTCTTATATGGTCTCGAAGAGATCCATGTTGTAGGAGGGAAGATATACCGCCGGGACCGAGACCGGCATATCGTTCCACAGTAGAGCTGCTGAATTCAAGTACGAGTCGTAGAAGCGACGATCTCTTGTGACAAATGTCAACCATGTACATATGTTGAGGGCGCGTTTGGCGTGTTTCCCGATTATGCACCAGTGCCGAACGTTTTTAGCATTTACTAAACATTATTCCACAATTAACGAGGTACCATTTTTAACACAGCAACTAATTGTATAACGGTAAATTTAAATTTACGTCATTTTAAAAAAGTCATTCAGAGTCTCATATGATGTCTTATATGGTCTCGAAGAGATCCATGTTGTAGGAGGGAAGATATACCGCCGGGACCGAGACCGGCATATCGTTCCACAGTAGAGCTGCTGAATTCAAGTACGAGTCGTAGAAGCGACGATCTCTTGTGACAAATGTCAACCATGTACATATGTTGAGGGCGCGTTTGGCGTGTTTCCCGATTATGCACCAGTGCCGAACGTTTTTAGCATTTACTTAACATTATTCCACAATTAACGAGGTACCATTTTTAACACAGCAACTAATTGTATAACGGTAAATTTAAATTTACGTCATTTTAAAAAAGTCATTCAATGTATATATTTAATTAAATTAACAAGAGACCCAAAGTTGATCCCTGCGGTATCTTGCAGCAATTCACACTTCATTACATGTTAGTTACAAAATACTCGAGCAATACACAGTTGCTCGTATAGTTTAAACGTAGAAACTTTCACGTTATAAATTCTGTTTTTTTTAATCGGCCACAATGTAGTGGAAACTAGTTCCCTACGTTAGGAAACCTCCTGAATACCGTATTTTTTATTATTACGTGAAAAGTTTTTATGTTTCATTTTAGCTCGCAGAGTTTGTTTACTAAGTTGTCTCTAATAATGTACGTGTTAGCAATTGTTTCGCATTTAATATGTGGGGAGCATTTTTAAATTATTTTATGATAATAGTTTCCAATTTTTGTTTTTAACTACATTACTGAGCGCTAAGCATATTAAAAACATGTACATCACTTTCAAATTTTAAAAGGTTTAGCCGTGTTTGGTAATTTGAATAGCCAGGTACTTTCCAACCTTCTTACTACCCATTTCATTCCCTTCTCATCCACTTTAGACCACGCCACACTCACAGTACACTCTAGAGTGCCCGTCATTGCCCTGGTACGTTTTACTGCCAAGCGCCTAAATGTATTTCGAAATGGTTTTACAATAATTAAAGTTTGATGTCTTCCATCAACAAAGTATCTTTCTGAAGTGAGATTGCCGCTTTTATACAACGTAGAATTTCTCAATCACAGAGACAGTGTCATTGTTCACCGGCAAGTGTGCAGTCCATCTAACTAATTCCTAACCTACTTGGTATCGAAATGTTGTGATATCGGATCGAGAGTTCTCCAACTTCTACATGCCCGTATTAACCAATTCAGAAATGTCCCCTTTGTTTCATCGAGTCATTTTACATTTGTTGAACAGAGATTGAGAGACCATTGACCCAGAATTAGGATGCTAAATTTATAAAAATACATTGTTGCCCCTATCCATTTTTCATGTGTACATAAATATTTTACAAGAATTGTTTTCACGAAATCATTGCCCGAAATTATTAGTACTTTCAGACCCACTTACGGTAACATCTTGTCTTTGACTCTACCAACTTGCACAAACTCACCCACTAACTCGGTACTACGAGGCAATACTGAGTATCTAACCCAACCTAACCTCCGAGTACCTCAACTGTTTTCAGTAGACTATAAATATTGAACTCATGGATTGACTCACACCCGATCACGTTAAGCTGCATTTAAACAAGATAGTTTATAACCTCTTCAAAATTCTATGTTCAGTGTATATAACCTGCAACTTATAAACATAAACTAGGATTTTTAAAATGAGCAGAAGAAATGACCCGTTCTCCTGAAACCAACATCAATTGTGAACGGGTGTGTCACTAGCATTCTTTAATAATTTATAATGCTTATTTTTATTAAATAACACAGACGTGAAAAATAACATTTGCAGGATTTGTGAAGCCGAAAGTATTTACTAAAAAAATGTTTCCCTCGGGATCATCGCCTTTCAAAATAATAAATTAATCTTTCTAATATATGTAAACTCGAAAATTACCATGTCTTTCCAGTGACAAACATTTAAACAAAAGGAATACACATTTCAAATAATAAAATGAATTAATAAAATAATTTTGGTACCTAAATTATCGCTTGTCTTATGTGATTTATACTGATCAATTCAATTTTTGAAAAGTCAAAGTACATTGAACTTTACGCATGAAAATATTATTAAATCACGCACCCATTTACCGACTTCTGAAAATAGTATGTTTAATAATATGAACAGGTACTCTTAAATAGCAACGTTTTTGGGCTTTTACAGAAATTTAGATACTTTCAAAGTTAATTATAGAATGAAATTATTTTGAGCTACTTATGCAAAATTCAAACTTTTTCGAAATCTGACCTTTCGCGTCCCATTATATTTAAACAGGTTGACTAATAGCTGCTACTGCGGGAATTAAACCCTTGACCTTTAAGATTCAAAGTTTACCTTCCTGGGGCCTAAATACAATTTCACTTTACTTTTTAGTAGAACTTAAACCACTTAGCTGCGCTGTTAAATAGAAAAACATTCTTAATTCAATTGCTTTTTGTATTCAAACCACGAAAGCAAATAAATCTTAGCTAACCGGTTTCAACCAAGTTTTAAAAGTGTGCTTGAAAAACCTATTTTCATATCGATCAACTTTAAAATGTGGTCAAAATTTTTTTTAAATTTATTTGAATTGGAAATTGTATGGCTCAGTTGAGAATGGTGTCACTTTGTGAAAAGAGTTCCATTGAACAAGAAATTCCGTTTCTATCTATGAAACTTAGCTATAAGCCAAAAGTAATTAGTTAAAAGTCTAAGTGATCAATGCATAAATTAAGTTGTTAGGCGCCCTTGACGTGATTTTCTCACTAAAACGGCGCTATATAAATAATCCAATCATTATTATTATTAATGCAAACTTTATGAAACCACTCACAAAATTCAGAACAAATAAACTGACAGCTTTATAGTGAATTATTTTTGGGGTATTCTGCCGTGTTGCGCTATCTTTATTAACTAACCTATATTTTTATTACTTTTATTGTTATTTTTTGTTTTATTACTAATAATTTTTGTTTAATTTAAACAAATGTTAAAATATTTTTGTTGTCCTCTCCTAAACACAAGCAGCTGCTTTATTAGGAGAGTGATTGAAATATTGGTGTTTATATTGTTAAAAAATTGTAACCTTGTTTATATGTTTCAATAAAAAAAAAAAAAAAAAAAAAAAAAATCTCCTGTAGGTACACCATGGACACATCTAGACATCTTCCCTGATGATTTATACTGTAATGCAGTTCGAAACGTTGGCTAAAGAAGAAGGTAGCGCAACACGGCATAGTACCTCAAAAATAAATCACTATAATACCTCTGGCCGTAAAAATTTCTATATCAAACTAACCGCTATGTATACAGGGTATCCGGGGGTAAAATGCGCTAACTTCGGGAGGTTATTCTACAAGATGGTAAAAGTAAAAAAGATAAATGCTTTTTTTTCAAATTCTCATGTTTATTTTCCCATGCAAAAATATTTTCTATTAAAGAATATTTAATTTCCATAAAAACAATTTAACTTTTTTACATAAATACCACCTTAAAACAATGATTATTTTTTTGGTAAACTAATGTTTAAGGCGAGATTTTTTATGCATAGCACAAAGGGTAACAATTATTTTACAAGCAATAATTATACGCCTGAAACACTCATCCACATTGGAAAATCTCCTGATAAAAGATACATGACGCCAACGGGACTCGAACCCGTGTCCCTTCGATTTCCGGTCGACAGCTCTGACCACTGAGCTATGGCGGCTTATCTCTTACCCGCGAAATGATTCAATATATACTAGTGTTTCATTCAACAATTACTGCTTGTTACATTTTTTCACCTGAAAACAACCAACTTTATTTTATATGAGAATGCAATGCCTTATATGAGAATACAATGCCTTATATGAGAATACAATGCCTTTCTCATATAAAATAAAGTTGGTTGTTTTCAGGTGAAAAAATGTAACAAGCAGTAATTGTTGAATGAAACACTAGTATATATTGAATCATTTCGCGGGTAAGAGATAAGCCGCCATAGCTCAGTGGTCAGAGCTGTCGACCGGAAATCGAAGGGACACGGGTTCGAGTCCCGTTGGCGTCATGTATCTTTTATCAGGAGATTTTTCAATGTGTACGAGTGTTTCAGACGAATAATTATTGCTTGTAAAATAATTGAATAATTATTGCTTGTAAAATAATTGTTAAAACAATAAAATTTCGAAAAAAGTCGTTCATCTTTTTTTACTTCTAAAATCTTGTAGTATCATCCCCGAAGTTACCCCCGGACACTTACTATTAGAAAAATGTATGTCAAATTGTTTTAAAATAACAACATAAGTACTGCAGCCAAATATTCATGTAATACTCGTATATTACAACGGAGAGCCCGCTGCTCAGGTACCCTTAATGTTTTGTTTTGCTGTGAATTTTAAGTCCCGACAATTTCCAAATTACGAGTAGCATGAAAAGTTCTAGAAATTTGTTACCATTTCTTTGAAATATCTAGAAAGTTTCCATTTATAAAAGTTATAGTTGAATTTTGTGAAGAAACTAATTGTACCGGATTCAATTAGCCCTTAGAATATAATATATAAACTTGGAGGATGCAGAGTAATTAAGAAATAGTAAATCCTTTAAAATCTTCTCGATAAAGCAGAAAAACTAATTACCTCACCAAAAGCTCCCTAGTAAGCTTTGAACGGTAGGTATTTAAATACCAATATTATCGCTAATACAATAAAAATTATATTTTAATAGAGAAAAAGTCTCTTGACAAATTTCCTAAGAAGTATTTATTTATTTCACGCCTATTAAGGCTTTTACATACATATATATAAAAAATATTTACGAAATTATTCACGAAAATAGTGCAGGAAACGACTATTTAAAATAATTGCAGAAAAATAAATATAAAGTCAAAATATCACTGAACTTGATCTACACAGCATGCAGGCACAAAATTATTATGTGTTAGTCAAATTAAATACCTTTATTAAAATATTCCACTACTTGATGAAAAAACTTCAATAGGGTATGCTTATTGAAATTGATTTACTAAATATATCAACAACATCGTAGTATTTGTTTCCTAGCTGTTGAATCCGTCACATAGGAGTATGATATTGGGACGTTGATATAGAATTGCTACAATAATAATATTAAAAGATGAACACTGATTTTTTTCACATCTGTAACATCTTACATAACAAAACTAGTTGTTTTTTATTTCGGAGCATACTTTCTGATTTTTTCGATCGAGGAAATTTAATATTATTACCTTTTCTACTCTGCAAATGTGTAAAGATTATCTTATAAAATTACATATAGGTATTATTTTTTATAAGCAATAATTATTAGTCTGAAACACTCATCCACATTGAAAAATCTCCTGATAAAAGATACATGACGCCAACGGGACTTGAACCCGTGTCCTTTCGATTTCCTGTCGACAGCTCTGACCACTGAGCTATGGCGGCTTATCTCTTATCCGCGAAATAATTCAATATAATATAATAGTGTTTCATTCAATAATTACTGCTTGTTACATTTAATTTGATTCAATTAATTTGAATGAACTTTGAAATTCATTACGATTTTCTATCAAATAACTGTTAAATTGAACTATTATTATTATTATAAAACACAACTAAATGTAATTCGAGTAGAATATATTGATATCTCACCTTAAATTAAGTAAACAGTGTCGGCATAAATTCAATGGAACTCACAATCAGCAGATGTCAAAATATATACAGGTTTTTGTGGCGAGAATAAGGATTGCAACCGAGAGGGAAAAAATATACGCCACAAAAAAGACTACAAGCTATAAGAAAACAAAAACCTGACTTTTCTAAATCACTAACGTTGCGGCAAAAAAATCATAAAGTTTCTTGTTAATTTGAATTAACCCCGGGGATGAAAGGGTAAACTGTGGAGAAGTAAAATTTTGCGACATATCTCAAGCTCTTAAAAAAATTTTCAAAGCTCGACAAAACCATGTATCTACTCCAATTATGACTAATGAAGGTTCAACCAGCCGTAAAAAAAACTATAAGAAAAGGAATGAAAATTAACACTCCAAAAATGCAAGATCCTTTTGTTTATTTCTTGCAAATATTTAGTCTGACATTTCTTATTGTTATTTCCATACGAGAACATGTTTCCAAGCGCTGAAGAGTATATTCACAATATTAAATGAGGAATAAAGTAATGGATTTAAAAACCTCCACGTTGTTGTATGTTTTCAACCGCTCCTCGGGTGGAGTTTTGCTACGTAAACACTGAAGATATTAATCCCGTGGAAGTGCGCTGTGTTTTCCAAGAATTTTACAAAACGTAAGTTCTATTTGCCCTTACTTCTTGTTAAATTCATCGTGTCTGAAGCCTTGACTTCAACAGTCACCTGTGCACTGAATATATGTATAAACCGAGAGAATTGTGCTGAGGACGAGTCCATAATAATAATATTTGGCTAATTTATATAGCCCCGTTTTGCTGAAAAATCAACTCAAAGGCGCTGTATGTATCGCATGTACCCAAAGTTAGTTCAATATTTCTTAATTTTTTTATGTGAATACCGCACAAGAGTCCCAACCGTCTGAAGCCAGTGAGACTATGGAATTTCCAATCAGGGTATGGTGTGAGGTATTAAGGAAGGTAAAAGGAAGGTAGGGGGGTACTTGTCTATTCAGATTTTCTCACCAAACACGGTTAAAGCCATTTCAAGCAACGGTTCCATTCTGAATGGTGGTTTTACACCAGGGCGATGTTAAAAATATCTTCTGATCTGGAACGTGCCGCAAGGATACTATATATTATTTTTTATTAATAAATTGTGAAAAAACATAAATTAATCTAATGAAATTTAATGCGCACGCCTGGATTTGAACCCAAGTCCTTCGGCTTGCTAGTTGAAAGTCTTATCCCTCGACCAAGGAATCTGAACAAATATTTTTAAATATCAAAAATTCATTTAAATATCAAAATTCCTTCTTGGGGAGAGTATCAATTTCATTTGCCGAAGTTGATCCGAAGTCGATACGAAATCGATGCGAAGACGATGCGAAGTCGATGCATAAATATTAAATTGTAACCAACCGCTGGAAGTGTCAAACGTGATAAATATTAGTTCGTTTGACATTTTCAAGTGGATGCGAAGGCAATGTATTATTATTGCCTATTGCCGTATTGCATTGGACCAACGTGTACATTTGGCTTTATAGGATTGGAGTTGGCAACACGGTATCACATCTTCACAATATTTATACATTCGTCTTGATGATGGACACTGTAATTCTGTCCGAAAATTTGGCTAAAGAAGGATGTAGAGCAACACGGCATAACACCCAAAAATAAATTTCCATAATACTTTTGGCCGTGAAAATCTTAAATCACAAATTAATATTTTATAAAAATTCGTTAATTTTATACCTCAAAGTATCCAAAAATTTTCTTCAACAGAAATTGGTAACTGAAAAATCGGTTTATATCACGTTATGTCACTTCGCATTATATCATATCGCTATGCGTTTGCATCGACTTCGCCTACGGAAGATGCAGCGTAATTAGGCGAAAGTTTTTATTTAAGTTGCTAACAACCGTTTTACACTTCTAGGGAATACCTTTTCGGTGTGTTGAGGCATTAGGTTGCTATTGCGTGGCACAAAACATTACTTTTTCCTCAGGAGACACGTTGGGAAATTTCAATTCCCCGAACTGCCACCGAAACACGCGTTTTAAATAAACATCTCTCCAAATACTAAATGATAACTGGTTACTACAACCTACAGCATACATTTAGTGGTTAGATTCAGAAACTAAATGAAACACGAACTGAGGACTCTCCCGGTTTACGAATAAAGTGACAATTTTTTAATTTCTGCTTTTTCCTTTATTATGGTAAAATAAAATGATGACTTAGAACCGGCTACGCCTGGGTTGGAACCTGACACATTTATCGATTCGACTACTAACATAATTAAATACCTAGAAACTCCATGTAATGTATTTCTCTTGAGCGGAGTGTCAAAATGCGAATTGCGCGGGAATCAGTTTTCCATTACATTTGATTTCAGATAAATGCGCTGTTTTTAAACATATTTCTAAGTAAAATACTGTTTTCAAAAGTGAATGAAAGACTTCATTTACAGTCAGTCAGTTAAACATAAAAAATAATGTGACTTTTTTTCGTTTAATATCAAAAAATGGAAAATAAAAATTTTGCTAAATGATAATGCATTTCGTAAAATTATTTAAAATTTTCGGGGAGCGTCCATTGAAAACTTTTTACCACAGACACAAAGCTGGGTGTATCTCTTTCTAACATTGTTTAAACCATGTTTATATCTCATCATGATAAAAATGAGATAGCATGGCTTTTATGAGTTCGTGTCAGGATGGGAGAAATATCTCCAAAAAATACTCTACGGATGTTCGACGTACGGGAGAAATGTTTCCCAAAATTGCGCTAGGGGTTATATATTTTAATAGCTACATTGAGTTATTTATATCGAACTGGTTAAACGTTATGTTTCCATTTAAAATCATTCCACTCACCGTTCACTAGTAGCGTAGCGAAAAGTTGTTAATTTCCATTCCAAAAATTACTAATAAATACGGCCAACGAACATTCACTCATCTTCTACCTTCTATATTTACTAAGATGCCATTGGATGTGAAAAGCGAATCAAATTGCACCACTGAACTCAAAAAATGCTGAAAATATAGATTTTTTGTATTGATATTGTTTATAAATACATTGGTATCCATTGATTGCACGCATGTAATTGTATAAATATGCATATGAGAGTGTTAAAGTATATTATGATCCTTTGAGTGTATTGACTGTCTATATATCTGTCAATGTATTTTATGCTTTTGTATTGAAATATTTTTCTTATTTTTTGTATATTGTGGCTTCTTGTTATATGTGTTATAATTAAAAATTATGAAATTGACCTGCTGACCAACTGTTTTGGCAGTTTAGCGGGTACTCGTAATGAAGAATTAAAAAATAACATTAGTTTGTACTCGCTTGATACAATTCCAACAACACCATTTTGAAAGATAACAATACTTCTGCCATCGAAACAGTGGGTACTTAAAATTGCTTTTGTTGTGTTCAGTGAATTCATCAAATAATACTTTGAAAGCTTTTACGTCCTTTGTCCCTTGTTTCCAAAGTCTTAAACAAATCAAACTTTACTTTGTTCCGGAATCAATTGATCGTGTTTGTCTTATTTCTACATTCTTGACTTCCGTCTGGAATCGTTTATCTAGAGGTTATTTCAAGGTTACAATTTCATACTAATTACAATATTAATTAGAAAAAACAAGAAATATACTTTTTTTTGCAACAAATACATTTTAATTTATTTGTTGCAAAAAAATATATTTTTTTTTGCAACAAATACATTTTAATTTATCATATGCTCAAGTGAATCAAATACTTTAGTCGGGTCTTATCAAGAATAAGAATAACAAAATAGTATTTATGTGAAAAAAGCGATAAACGTGTACCAGGACAGAGTTACGTGACGGTTTATCCTCTCTTCCTACGCTTGCGGGGAAAAAGCGTGACGGTTGATCAGTGATTTTATGTTATAATTGCGCAGACCTGTGAAAAATGACGGGTTAGACTCAAATCTCGACAAATCAAATCCATTTTTGAAAATGTGTTATTATTATTATATTATAGGTATAGGTATCCCTGGTCTGAATTATTCACACAATCAGTTCCAATTTTAAAAATATCTTTAAATTCAAAGAATATTTGAGTTTATTGATGCAGATTTCACGCAGGACTATCGACAACACTGCACAGACAACCAAAATTAGTATGTTATATATCAGGTAGGTAGAAGAAAACATATTAAAGTTACGCTAAACAATAATGCAGACATGGGAACAAAAATATTAAATTGAATTAAATTCTAAAACTATGTAATTTAACCAAATATTAAAATATTATTAAGTTTTTCCCATACTTCCGTTAGTGATGTATTTTGCCAAACGTCAATGAGAAACAGCACATTGTCTCGCTAGATATTGTTTTTGGCTAGAAATGTACAGTAGACGCATGCGATTTTTAACGCATTCAATATTTGAACATTAGAAAGGTTTTTTTCTGAAGTCTAACGCTACAAACAAGCAAAAGATTTTATATATTTGTCTAAACTCTGGTGTCGCAAATATATTAAATTTAAAAGTCGTATGCTGGTAAAATATTAAAAAAAACTTTTCGGATATCGCTATAGTGGATATAAATGGAAAGAAAACAGGTCAAATCCAGGTATAAATCACGACTTCTAAAAATAATATCACCTGGACCGTTTTTTCCAGATTGACGCAGGAAAATTTGAAAATCGATAAACGAGCATTCTATATGTACAGGGGTTTAAAAAATCCGTTTAAAAAATAAACACAGTAAAACTCCAATACAAATAAGCTTATTTGCGAGTCCCAACGCCGTGTAAATCACGGAAAAACCTGTCCCGCACAAAGTCCCCGGGGAAAGTATCCCGGTTTGGAGTAAAATTACCCCTTGACGGTGAGTCAAGCGAGTGAACCAAGTATTTGGTGTAAATAAGCAGATTATTTACATTGAACGCGTAATTACTCGATAATGAGTCCCGAGCTGTGAAATTGTGTAAATAAATATGCTGTGTCAATATTTTAACAACAATCTCGTTACCAGACCTCCGCGAAAATTGGAATCTGTGTTGTTTTAATGTTTTTTTATTATTATTCAAGGTTTAGGCCTCTAGGGGCGAAACACAAAACCTGTGTGAGGAGAACCTGGGCATGATATGAACAGGGTCACAGTTTACTGATTTATTAACAGAGTTATAACAAATAATACATATTTATAGGCGTAAGATCATCAGTAAGTGTACAGCAGACATAGGGTTAACATTAGGATAATTACAAATTATATATACCAACTGTCCAATAACGGTCTACAACAGTAAGTTATTTCTGACAATTTGCATACGGGTAAATATATAATATAATTGTGGGCCCGGGTAGACGTTGTCGTGCCACAGACCGCCTTCTATGGAGACCGCATTTTATATAGACCTCATTTTATGTAGACTGCCTTTTATTTGTTCTCACTGTTGTTGGATATTTTATGCATTTGAGATACATAGAATACAAGCGCAAGTCACATACATTGTCGATATTGTTTTGACGTTTCATTTGATATCGATCATTTCTGCAGATTGTGATTATTGTTCACTACGATGTAAAAATGTAAATACATAAGTAAAAATGCGACCGATACCGTTCTATACTCTTTAAACTGCCACGAAGTATATATTTTTCACAGTGTGAACACTTACGACATAATTTTTTTTATTTAATTTTTTATTCATCTAATATTCAAGTGTAACAAAAAAGAAAATTCTTAATTGATGGTTAAAAATTAAATGTTACAAATGAGGTACATAAAGAATGATTCTTTATTGTAAGCAATATGGTTGTTTTAAATTATAGTAATGAATTTTAATATAATATAGTGCGATTTGTTGAACAATATTTTTTTGTCAATCCGTTATTTGCCAATATGAATAGATAAAGCTTACAGAACTCAAAAATGAATTACGATGCTTTTTTCCTATTAAAAATGCGTAAAATTGCATTAAAAAATATTGAGGGGGTGTAGAGAAGTTAAAATTTGTTGTTGTACCTATGTATTTTTGGATTATAATTATTATAAAAATTTAGATCTCGACAACAGCGCTCGCCCCTATCGATTCCAAAATTATCATGTTTCAAACTGAAACCAAACATAAACATTCAGAGAGTTTCATTGAAATTGGTTGGGCGGTTTCGGAGATTAGCGAGTACGAACACAATGATCCACGATTTTTATATTTTAAGAAGTTTCATGCTGTTAATAAATTCCTCCCTAATTGGGTTAGGGAGGTAGTGTCGTCTTGAATTTTATACAGTTTTATACGTTAAATAATTAGGAATACTACCATACGTATGAACATTCTAATAACAAAAATATGGAAAAGCTAATTGCAAATAAAATAAAAATATATGTACATATAATAATACTGAGGTAAGATCTCCTAGATCAGTGGTTCTTAACCTGGGTTCGATCGAACCCCAGGGGTTCGGTGAGTCAGTCTCGGGGGTTCGGTGAAGGTCAAGACCCCCGACCTATATGATTCGTGATGACACGCCCCGCTTGAAATCATTGAAATTCAGCAGAGCCAGGTTCAACAGCAACTCTTCAGAGCAACATCGCTCTCAACGTTTTGGTGTCAACAAATGGAAACATATCCTGTTATTGCTAAGAAAGCTCTGGAGATTTTTATACCGTTTGTTACAACATATCTTTGCGAGCAATCCTTTTCGAAGATGCTGGATATAAAAACGAAGAAGAGGAATAGACTTTGTTGTGAAAATGACATGAGAGTGGCACTTGCCAAGGTAAAGCCATGAATTTGTGAATTGGTTTCTGAAAGGCAACAGCAGAAGTCACACTGATTTAAAGTAAATAATAATTAATATGTTTAATTTTTTCGATTTAACCATTGAAATTTAATATTTTGATGTTTGTTTTTTTTTATTTTTTTTTTCATTTTGTAGACCTATATATAAATACAGGGTGTATCGGCACTAACCCGACAAACTTTAACCAGCTATTCCTTAAGACATTTGGAGTAAAAAATGTTATGGGCACTTTGCTGTCCGGTAGTATTTTTTTTTCAATTAAAAACAAAAAAATTAAACATTTCCACACTACATCACTGTCATTGGCATTGCTTTTCGTGTTCAACAGCTGTTATAAGCAAGTATGTCGAAAAGCGTCTTCGCTCTTTCGTACACACTAAATAATAATAGTTAATGAGACGAATGGTGCCGTGCCATTTCGTTGTGATTGTAAAAGCGCGCCAATATAGGTACACACGTACATTATTCAACGGAATTCGAATAAAATATTGCCAGATGGGTTTTCGAACTTTGACAAAGGATAAAACAGTGGTGACATGTGGTGAAAATAAGAATAATAATTTTTTTATTAAAAAAAAACGGTACCGGACAGCAAAGTGCACATAAGATTTTTTACTCCAAATATGCTAAGGAATAGCTGGTTAAAGTTTGTCGGGTACGTGCCGATACACCCTGTATACCATGTTTTGAATTTGAAAAAATCTAATTTTATTTTTCAAATTAGGAGGGGTTCGGTGAATGCGCATATGTAACTGGTGGGGTTCGGTAACTCCAAAAAGGTCAAGAACCACTGTCCTAGATGAAGCATTAAAAATGAACAGTTTTCTACACTTTTCCACACTTTTAGACACGCTAGCATTCTATATACTAATTCAAACTAATATTAATTTTCCTCGTCATTACAAACGTAATGACAAAGACCATTGTTCTATGATTCAAGCGCAGACCCCTGAAAATGCACGGAATATTATAATTGTAGGATTTTAAATATATATAAATTTGTCTCACGATCATCGTTTTCCAAAATAAGAAATTCACCCTTCTGTCCAATCTGTCCAATGACATAAATAAAAAAAATTACAAGACACGTTACATTCATACCAACCGAACAATAAAAAGTAGCACCGCTTACGAAAAGCATAGCCATATTAAAGAATATGTATATGAACATGGCACTTGTGCAACTAGATTATCACAAACGCGTATCAATTGTATTGCCCCAAAAATTTACAACACACTTATTACAACTTTTGATGAAAATTAAATATTATAAAAAAACACTGATCTTATATTACTGATAAAAAACACATATTTATAAGACAAATTGCCACCTTATTTTTTCATTTCATACAAAAATAATTCATAATTTTTTTTTTATTTCCAAATTGCGGTCGGAATCTTTGGTTTCGTAGGTGTACATTTTAATTATTCTGTTGTTAGCTTCTATATTTAAATACTAAACATAACTATGGCGGTAAGTGAGACGCAACGATTTCTAAAAGCTGTTTGTTCCCAAAACCCAAAAACTAAGTTCCCACTTAGCGTGAAGAGTTAATTCCAATAAGTATTTCCAAATTAGAAAATTAAAATTTCATTGATCGTGAATAATGTTATGCATTACGCATTAATGTTTCTCATTACTTATCAACGTACCCGTTCAACAACATCCGAAATTAGTTTATTTAATTAGGTACCTACAACCCTAATATTATATTATATACAACTATCACCAAATAATTTCATTACACTTATGGATTTTTATAGTGTATTTAATTCATTGAAATATCTAGATGGAAAATGCAAGTATTCGGTGTAAGAAGGAAAATCAATTACAAATGCAGGACATTTCAGCCTGCCTGACAAGTCTCCAGTTATTGTGAAATTCCCTGGCACTGTAGACCTGAGGAATCCGGGCGACAAAGTTAATTTGGTAATGCATATTTTTAGGAACAAACTGTGGTCACAGTCGTTCTAGAAATTAAACATGTTTTTGTTTTGTTTGTGAAACACAAAATTTTTCAATATCTTTAGATACTTTCGTAAATAAAATAAGAGTATGTGTATATATATATATATCGAGTGTCTATGACCTATTACTGTGGCCGGCGAGCGGACACCACGAAGGCGGTGTAGGTATATTTTTTATGGTTCCATGATAACTCAACACAGTGACAATTCAACACAATTTAAAAAGTGATATAAAGTCATTAGAAACGATGTAAAAAATTTTTTTTTACCTAACCTAACCTACTTAACCCAGTTAATAAAGTTTTTGTTTCATCACTTTCCATGACTTTATATAACTTTTTAAAGATGTGATGAATTATCATTGTGATGATTTATGCGGTCACCATTTTTTATACAAATATGCAGTTTAATTCAGAGATGATGAAATTTGAAATAAAACAAGTGGAAGGTTACTGTCTACGTGAAATTTCGAAAACTATGAGAAAATATTTAAAAGATTTAAAGTTATGGCTTTTCAGTACAGCAGTCGAAACTTTTTTTTATTTAATTTGTATCAATTTATGTTTCTCATAAACTATTCACCACATATTACACTAAACACTTATACAAACCGCTTAGACAAAATGTAATCTTGTTTTTGTTTTATATGCCCACAGTTTGTTGGTTTCTAGGTACAATAATATAATTATTTAAATGTATTACCCACGCACAGGCTGCGCCTTAGAGAGTTATCATTATTCGTATTGATTTAGATAATATTGTATGTAATAAATGGAAAAATTGGGAAAAATAAAGATTTTTTTTTTTTAATCCTGAACATCGCCGGAGCCTTCAGTTAGTTCTCAATAATTATTGATATATCATTTACGATTAAGATAACGACACTGAAGGTATGAGGTTAAAATAGCCATATATATATGTTTATGGACATGCCACTTATGTTTATGCAGTACTCCATTGCAAAATCCACACTAGCCCAAAGGTGTATTAATTTTGTTGCCCCTTAAAAGTACAACACACTAGTTACAATTTTTAATAAAATCATGTTGCGTCAAAACATTGATTAATGTAAAAAAAAATCTTTGGTAAAATATACCTAAACACATACATTTTTCTTATCATCAGTCAATTGTTTTTATTCAACTAGTTCTCAATTATTATTGATAAATCATTTACGGTTCAGATGACGACACTGAAGATGTGACGTTAAAATAACTCGAAATAAATTGGTTACTTTCTTTTGATAACATTTTGCAATAATTGACAGCATCGAACTACAATCCAATAAGAGGTGTTTTTATTTTTGTCACGGAAGTGCGACCACAAAACCGGATATACTACCTACTCACTGGATATTTTAAGGACTTTCAGAGTATGAATGCATTGAATAGGATTTTAACAGAATTTATAATGGAGCTCTTTGATTGGTGTCACGATAGCTTAATTAAAATTTCAAGTTCCCGTTATTTCAACATTAAGTAGGAATTATTGTCGGATTCCATACATAAAGAAAAGGTAGATCACACACAGCACAAAATTTACTCAACATTCAATTAAGTTTCATATCGATGCATTTTTAAGATACAATTTTCATAAAAATTCTTATATAAATATAAACAGTGGGTATATCAACTATACTTGTAGATAATAATAGAGCTCGCCTTTTAAAGGCAGTGATGCTAAAAATGTCGATATCCGAATTGATTCTGTTCAACAGCAAGATTGCTCTCCCCACAGGCATGACCATTGGCAAGTTAGTCATGCAGGCCGGAAGATACAATAGGCTATGTTATCGGTGACGGAGATAACCATCGGGAACATAAAAATGAATTCTCTCAATGATGACCGAATTTTCAAACCATCCACGAATCAGTCTAAAGAAATGAATAGCAATGCGCACATCCCTCCTGACCTGTAGATAAACAAATAATATTTTTATTTTTTTATCATCGACCAGGTTTTATGTGACTCCAAGCTGCATTAAGGCTGAAGAATAATAATTCAATTACTTGTCGGGGTTGCAGTTTGAAAACTTCAACGGTTCTTTTTGAAAATAACAGAGGGCGCCACCTCTGTTTAAAACAATCATAAACTGTACAGTAATTGATTTAATAATACTATCAGAATAAATTGACTGAAATAATTTTTTTTACAGTTATACATATCAATCAGTTATACACATCAATTTCACTTAGCAACCAAAAAAATATGGAAAATAATTGAGATTAATGTTTATATTTCTTATTGAAATATGAGAACGATAAAAATTACGGAAAATAATCAGGTCTCAATAACCCAGTAGTTAGAGCATTTTCTTGGTAAAACAAAGGTCTTGGGTTCGATCCCCAGTTGCGGCCGTCACCTCTTTTTCATTCTGCTCCTCTTTGTTTACATTAACTCCTAACTTAGGAGGCCCTGAGAAGAACGTCTTGCTCGGTTGCAGGTTTCGTTTATATTTAGTAATATTAGCTTCTTCGTCAATAACTTCAGAATAGGCATCGTATAGTGAGGCGGGTAGCGTACTTGCATTTGTACCTATAATATACGTCAATAAACGCCCGGGTTGCCGTCAGTAAAATTAAAACTTAACTTTTTTTTTTAAAAACCATCATGTCTTTTCTCGTAGGGTTAGGCAGAAAGGATTGAAATCCTCACAAATCGGAGATGTTTTACTCTGGTTTGACACAACGGAGAACAAACTGGATTTGGAAAATTTGTTGTATCTCCGCGGTTTCTCACAAACTCTATTCAATAAAACTCCGACTTCAACAAAACACTTGAAAGATTGACAATGGGCCCAAATATTTTAAGGCGATGCACTACGTCGTGTAATATTTTAAATTGAGCCGCTATCAATAACAACCCTTACGTAGATAGCGATAAGGTTTAAATTCCCGCTTAACACCATCCGCCTGTTTTGATTTATGCAAGAAAAAAACATATCCAAAAAGTGCCTTTTATTTTATTTTGTGGATGTTCAGGCATAATTTTTGTTTTTTCGATCATTTTATAAATAACTTAATTTCCCACATTATACAATAAAATCATAACCGAAAATGGGTTCGTAAGTAGGAGATTTTGAACTTTAAAGCAGTTTTCATAGGCCTTTACATTATTTTTTTCTGGGCGTATAAAAATACTTATCTAAAAAATACTCGATTATTTCAAAGGCCAAGATGTATTCTACTCACAGTATTTAATTAAAGCATCTGAAACATTTCTAGGCGACCAAATTTTCAAACCAAAAACACCTGATTTTGCATTACTACGTATGGCATCGCCTTAATTAGCATGCGGTTAGAATGATATGGATCCCATCCGGGAGATTCCTGCCTCATTTATCGAACTCTCGCAGTATTTATTGTAAAAATTCCCAAATACACCCCTGAAGTGTTGGTAGAGCTATACGGTGAAGAGGACCGTATACTGCTCGGGTTAAAATCTTTATTCATAATAATAATCATGCAAGATTTTTTTAGACTGGCACCACTTTGTTCTGATCTTCGAAAATCCGGTCAGTTTCGCATTTCGCGTTTAGTTACTAACTAAATGTTTCTGCATATTATGACATTTGCAATGTCATTGACCCGGTTTGTTTTAAATGACTTCGAAAGTCGGCAAATTATACGTTCGGTATTTGCTTAGGTAAATCGATAATTCGATTTTTTTAAATCTTTTGATAGTGCTGCAAATGGGTGTAACGGCTTTTTTTACATTTTAATGCGTGACCAATTATTATTATTTGTCATATAAACCAGATTTTTAACATTTTTTTACTACAATCGTGACAATCTGTCCACTTCTCATACTGTCGTATTACGGTCAATATACGCAGTACCCATGCGCAAGATTATGAGTAACATTTTCTACTAATCCGTCTTTATCTCCTCGTATTATCTTTTATAGAGTAAGACGGTATGTCTCTACAATACTCGACAGCTAAACGTCATCTGTGGGTAATCTAATGGACTAATCTAGTACCATCTATGGGTGAGCTCATACACTCATATAAAGGATATTATTATATGCAGGGTAATAGCATGATGGTTCGGTACTTCAGATTAAAGTGGGTCAAGTTTTTATTTTATTTACTTGTGCCGTTATCACCGTGAGTCATACACGTCACTGTCATTGAGAACGCGACAAGTAGGTACTGCAATGTTCCTTGCGTGTTGCGTGTCGCGCAGTTCTCCACAATAATTATTGCCCATATACCATCTCATTACGCACCTGACGGATATTTGTTCCAGAAACCTCGTTAATTTATTTTTTACCCGGGAATAAAACTACTATTTTCACTTAACATAAAGATAATGTTTCGGTCTATGTTCGCAAAATACTTCTAATATTGATACTGACCGTGGTTAAACTCAAATATAATATGTTTTACCTCACACAGGAGGTCTTGAGGAAAAGAATTGCCCTCAGGGCGGATTTCATCACTGTGGATGCCGTGTAGAAGCTCTTTTGATAAGAAGAAGGAGTGGAGATGGTTCTTGAAGAGTCGTTGGTCTTGTAGAAGAGAGGATACATTGATGCCGGCAAATTATTCCACAGCCGAGCCGTTGAAATGAAGAACGAGTCGTAGAAGCGATCCGTTCTCATGTGACAAATATTAACCGTGTACATATGTTGGGCGCGTGATTGGATTTGCGGAGTATCTTTCATTTTAATACCGGTAGAACAATGATTGTAATCTATTAAACGGACTGCCCGTTTCTAAACTAATACCAAGAACATAATACGAGTATCATACACCTTCCCGCCAACAATTGAACGGTTTTCAACCAATTACAGTTAAGGTATTCCCTCAATGAAGATTAAATTAATTAATAAAAATAAGGTAATTATGCCTGCTGATAATAACCAAATAATTGGAAATTTAGCTGTGAAACACCACATAGCAAATAAAATCCATATATTTGTAATAAAATCACTGAATACCATCTCTGTTTACCCCCACTCCCTCCCTCAAAGGTTATGTTCATTTTTTACATTGACCCCACACAGAAGGCCCTGAGGAAAATAACTTTCTTGAGGTCCTATGTTATCTCTGGGGATGAGGGTTAGGTAAGAAGACGCATCCTCATCACACCTCACCCGATGAACCCGGCACCCCTGCTAAATAACCAAACGTAACGAACACTTGGGGTGACCTATGACAAAGGTATTCGTTATTCAATAAATGGATCCCGGGGCGGCGGTACCCAAACCAGTCTCACAAATTGAAACCATAGTTTGGATTAGTTGTACCAGTCTGAAGATGGCAATAATAAGCTGAAACCGGTAACGGTCAAAAAATAAAATAAGTGGAAAAAAAGTATAAATATTTTTCAAAGTATATGGTTACATTTGTCAAAAAATGGAGGTTTAAAATTTTTATAATTTATTTAATTTGGTAATTAAAAAAAAAATATATATATTTATAATGTGTTCGTTACCTTGGAGTTGTTTCAAATACAGAAATATAAAATGGGATATATAAAAAAGTGTCAACAAAAAAAATTCACTAAGGCGAAGTCTGCGTAAGCGTAATAGCATTTCGCTTACATGTTTCTATGATTAAAGATTTTTAAATTAGGTATGTTAATATTAAAGTATTCATTTTGTAGGAAAGATTATTCAAAATGGAATTATAAACGAAGTAATAAAACACAAGATGTGTCATTGAACAGAATTAAATATTAGGTTAGGTTAGATTAGGATTATGGATTAACATGTTTTATAAAATATATCTTTGAAGCATTGATTTCGATGAGTAAATTTATTATGATTTCATAATTTGATTTAGAAAATAATCTCTTTACCAGATTGCTACGACATGACCTTGCTATCGGAAAATTTATTTGCAGATATGTTATTATTATTTTAAAACAGCAAGAATGTACACATTTAAATCGCAACTACAGTAATACGAGAGTAATTCAAGAGGCCATTAATTAATGTGTCAAGCTATTTAATCAATAGATATTATTTGCGATTTCCACGGCCAATGATATAATTGAGTTTAATTTTAGGGTTTGTATGTTGTTTTCGCGCTTACACCTCCTTCAGCCGACGATTCGGACTGCGTCCGAGCAGTTGCCCTGATGATGGACGCTGTAACGCTGTTCGAAACATTGGCTAAAGAAGGAGTGAATATGGTATAATAATTTATTTTATATTATAAATTTTTTTAAATTACGATTTGGTGATTTTCTCAACTACTTTACTATGCTCATGTCTGTATTATGGTTATGGTAATTATTCACAATAAGTTCATAATACGCGTCATTATTTCAGTGAATCTACAATTAATAAATATTACGTGACACCTAATTAAATATTACTGTTTTGCAATTTTAAATGATAAATCAATATACAGGGTGGTAAGGGACGTACTTGACTTACTTAAGCAGTGATTCCTGACATTATTTGGTGAAAAAATATTAATGAAATTTTGTTCTCCGGTGAAATTTTTGGTGTTTTTTTCAACAAAAACAGTGGGAATTAGACATCTAGGATCGATGTGAGAGTTTGGCGGTTAGTAACAACATGTAGAAGTTTTTTTTATGTTGCCGGAGACCAAAATTTACTTAGCATTTTTTACTCAAAATAATGTCAGGATTCAATGTTTAAAGTAAGTCAATCGCGCCCCTTAACATCCTGTACTATATACAATTCATGTACTTTGTATTAAGTTCACACAAACTATATTTGTTTACATGCTTAGGCAAAATTACTAATAAGCAGTCGAAATCCCTTGTTTTCATAATATATATCTGAATTTTATAAGTATAATAGAAACCAAAAGTATTTCAGTAGCAAATAGAACTCTGAATTTTAATTAAAACGAAAAATACTCTTTTCTGAAATTGTGTGTGTTTATCAATATTTGCCCTCGAGCACGCAGAATGTCACGAGCTGCCACTGTAAACAGCTAATATTTATTATTAACTGTCTACGTATAAAACATCAAAGTAATAAATGGAACGTTAGTCCGTTCAGACATTTGCATGCAATAGCGTTTAGTTACGAGTTAGTCGGGAATTTATTGTGAATGGATTATATTGAATGAAATTTAGAATCAAATAGGTATTTAATATTATAAATAATTCGATGTTGAGTCTACAAATCGTATGATTTACTGCACATTTGCGCAGACCCGCGAAAAACTACGCGATGGTCTTTAACTTTTGGACCGAATCAATATAATACAGGGTTTTCCAATAAGAGGTGTTATTTTGATATTCAATCGTAAAAGATCAATGGTTTCGTTGCTTGTGTGGCACATAGCGTCGTTTTGTTGAAATTAAACGTTGTCCAGATCAATACCATCCAATTCCAGTCATAAAAATCATTAATCATCTCTCGATAGCGCAATCCATTCACCGTAACTGTTGCTCCAGCCTCATTTTCGAAAAAGTAAGGTCCAATGACTCCGCCGGACCATAAACCGCACCAAACAGTCACACGTTGAGGATAGAGAGGCTTTTCAACAATAACTCTTGGGTTTTCCGAGCCCCAGGTGCGACAATTTTGCTTGTTGACGAAGCCACCGAGGTGGAAATGAGCCTCATCACTCAAGATGATTTTCATTTGATTTGCTCAAGTGAATTTTAATAATTTCAATGCGTTTTTAAAGCGTGTATCGTTTCATTTTTCAAATGTCAAAAAATGAGAGCTTCAAAAGTAACATCTACCGAAATAGCGGGCTATTCAAAATAACACCTCTTATTGGAATGTATATCATTGAAGAATAAGATGATACTTACAAATTAAACGAAACATGAAACAGAACAAGACACAATAGAGACCGTTGTCTTTTTTTTCTGTGTCTTTCTCTGTTTCATTTTTCGTTCAGATTTATCAGTAATATCTTCTTCTTTAAATATATATTATATTGGTGAGTAAAACCTTGAGGTTTTTAAAAAGAAGTTATTTCAATAATATCTAACTTTATTTGCCTTACGAGGAACGGCTGCGAGGCCTTCATAAATTTGGATTTGAGACTAAAATGCTTAAGAGGAAGCTACAAGCCAAAAATGTGTATTTTCCTGGTATACCTTATATTGTAGATAATAGGCATTAAAATCGCTTGACAAACGGAGTCTAGAAACGTTCGATTTCAAGCACAAAACTGGTTTTTATTTATTTTATAAATAATTTTATTAGAAAGCAAAAAAGTTAATCAAGTGAAACTGTCACAGATAATCTTAGCTATAATACATTATTTTTTTTAAGTTGTTTCCTTTACGTGTTTATACATTTCTATTAAAAAAATATATTTTTTAATAGTTTACATTTATATTTTTTATTGAGTAATTTTTATTTATTTGTATTCTACTCAAGCGAAACGATGGGAAAACCTTAAATTTATCTAAAGCATTTTTTTTGTATTCATAATGTACACCAATTTGTTATAAAGATCAAACAAAATAGTGATTTAGAATTAAGCTTCGCCTTAACCACAAAGTATAGCAAATATCTACATAGTACAGATATGTGCTTCTTTATTTATTTTTGTTTTAAGTGTGGTAAATATAAATTACAATATTAAATGGCTTATTAATAAAAGTTTACGTTAATTTTATTTACAATTACAATTTACATAATTCTTTGTACTAACTGAATAAGTCGATAGTAATAATATTATGATCAGAGTTCAGAGGCACGTGGATATGCTGGATATTGTATTATGTTTATAATCTGATACAGGATCATAGAAAAAAATTGGAAATGCTAACTCAAAACTATTTATTACTTTAGACCAAGAATTTACAACCGGTAGATCGAGGAACAAATGGTGGTCGATCCCAATAATAATTGTAATTTTTAACTAACTAACTAACCATCACGCCGTTTCCTCGCAGGGGTAGGCAGAGAGGACGGACCGCCAAACAACTCGGTCTTGGCACACATTCCTTGCCTCATTCACTTTCATACATCGTCTCATACATACTCTTCTATTGTTCTGACTCTTGACATGGCCCGACTCAAGTATCTGATTCACTTGGTCGTGCCATGTCTTCCTCGGGTGTCCCCGACTTCTGCTACCATTCACATTTGCAGTTGAATTTTGGAAATTATTATTATCATTTCCATATTTTAAATTCACAATTATAGATGAAAAGATATATGTTAAGATGTTAATTGTGATTCTTTTTTTAATTCAGAAGTCAAAAATCTTCAACACCTTAGAATTAATTATATTTCCCCGCTGAAGTGCATTTCGACATTCAATTTCCGGTTTCTGCCATCATCGGGTCCGCCCTCCGCCCACCCCCATATTACCACCCCTTTCCCCAACCCCGCGAACAGTCCACACTCTGCAGCAGTTGATAATTTAATCACAAACGTAAATGCCCGGGCGCATTCGGGAATTGCGGAACTAGGGCATACCAAAGATTCGAACAATCGGAAATTTTGTTTGGAAGTCTTGAAATAAATTAATTTTAATTGAAAAGACCGCTATTGAATGTTTTGTAATATCTATATAGTTTTTCAAGAAAACTACATAGAGGATAGAGTTCCACAAAATTCAGTCTTTGTATACGCTATTGCATCATACATCGTCTCGCATGACACCTATACTAAACTGCTATTCCGGCATCTGACAAATATTTTTATTCAGTTGTTTTTTTTAAATAATCAATTTGACAGCCTCCATGGTCGAAGGGTGAGGTTCTCGACTAGCAAGTTTGAGGTCGCGGATTCGAATCCCGGCGTGCGCAAGTAAATTTTATTTGATTAAAAATAACACTATTCATTTAAAATAGCAAATAGTATATTTGCGGCACGTTCCGCAAGTGGAAGATACTCACATTATCGCCCTGGTGTAAGAACACCATTCAGAATTGAAACATTGCTTAAAATGGCTTTTACACATATCAATACGGGATGCCATAGTCTCACTGGCTCCTGACGATTAGGAGGATACGATAGGAGCACTTGGGACTTGTGTGTGGTATTCACATCAAAAAAATATTTTTTCAAAACTTGCACCTACCGCTCGTGCGTACAATTATAAACAACTAGTCCAAAAATAATAATTGTTATTTAGATTTAAAGTCCTGAAAGTTTCTTTCAGAACTCTCCTTCCATGGCTTATTTATGTACATAATAATGTAACAACAAACTTTTCTCAATGTTATGTTATACCTCTGTATATAATTTAATATCTCTGAATATAATGTAAGTTATGCCTGTTTCCGATAACTCAAATTTTCGGTACACACAACAAAACGTTATCTAATAAACAGTATCGAAAAATGTTTGCCTTAGTTTGAATATAAAAGAGTAAGCAAAGTTATTACTAGGGAAGGAATATTTCTGGAAAAATAAATTTGTAAAGTAGGAATATAATATCTTTTTTCCTATCTTAAAATTATTCAGCGATACCGGAAAGAAGTAAAAAATTATGAATACATGAAAACGTGCCACATTATTCTTAATATATCCTTCTAATCTAGCAATATTTTTATTCTATTTTAGAAAAATTCGTATTCTTTTTTTTTATTAAATCAATATATATATTATTATTTATTATTATTATTATTATTATTATGTAATGAGCAGGCAGCATTCTGCTGATGCGCTCATATCCGGTTTCACAACTAGTTTGACAGCAATTGAGTGTTTTATGTTTGAACTAAGTCCTTTCTTCTCTCCAAATGTGAATCCAATAGGGCTTTGAAATGATTTATATTTGTTGCATCGATGACATGTTGTGGGAGTTTGTTCCAAGCATCCACTACTCTATTTGCAAGGAAGTGTTTTCTAGGATTAGATGCAAAAGGCGTTTTGGTGATTTTTTTTGAGTGTCCACGGAGATTTATATTTTTATTATTAGTGAAGATTTCTTGGATGCTAGGGCAACTGTAATATCCAGATAAAATTTTGAAAGTCTCGATCAAGTCACCCCTTTCTCTTCTTTCTTGTAAGGTTGGTAATCTCAATTCCTTGAGTCTATCTTCGTATCGTAGATCTTTCAGAGCTCTTGGTATTTTAGTGAAACGTCTCTGTACTCTCTCTAACAGATTTATATCCTTTGTGAAGTAAGGACTCCATATTTGGAAAGCATATTCCAGGAGAGGTCGCACATATGTTTTATATATTTTTAACATCATGTCCGGTGTTAGGTCAAGGAAGGTTTTCCTGATTAGATATGTTAGTGAATTTGCTCTTTTCACAATTCCAGCGATATGTGGTTCTCATTTCAAGTCCTGTGATATGGTAACTCCTAAGTCTTGTTGTAATGTCACTGCTTTTAGAGGTGTTCCATTAAGTTTGTAGGCAAGTGTAGGGTTAGTTTTTCCAACATGTAGGACAGTGCATTTTTCGACATTGAGTTTAAGAAGCCAATCATTTGTCCATTGATATATTTCGTTTAAATCGTTTTGCAGTTGGTTGTGATGAGTGTGTGGGTTTGCAAAGAATTTTGTGTCATCTGCAAAGCAGCTGGAGTCTGATTTTATTATAGTATGCAGGTCCGTGATGTACAAAATAAACAGGACTGGACCGAGAACTGATCCTTGAGGGACACCACTGGTCACATTTCGCTCAGATGACAGTTGGTTGCCAATTCGAACTTGTAATTTTCTCTCAGTGAGGAAGGATTTGATCCATTCGAGAAGTCGTCCTCTTATGCCTAGGAATTTAATTTTAGCCAACAGTCTATTGGTTGGAACAGTATCGAAGGCTTTCTCGAAGTCGAGATAAATTACGTCAGTGGGAATCCGTTTGTCCCACTCGTTTGTCCAGTAATCTATGTTAAGAATGAGATTGGTAATCGTGGATCTTTTTGGCACAAATCCATGCTGTTTGTTTGAGATTATGTCAAGTTTGATCAGGAATGAGCGTATCTCGTCCACTATTATTCTTTCCATGGTTTTGCAGATAATACTAGTCAAGCTTATAGGTCTGTAATTTGCTGGTTTGAGTTTATCACCTTTTTTGTAGATGGGTGTAATTATAGCTCTCTTCCAATCTTTAGGGAGTTTCCCATCTAAAAAGGATTGTTGCATAACCAGAGCTATGGGATGACTGAGAGTTGCTGCACACTTTTTGAGAACAATAGCAGGAATATTATCAGGGCCAGTAGCGCTATCTTCTCGCAACCCCTTCAAAATATTCTCAACTGCTGATGGAGTGAATTCTATTTCGCATAGTGAACTATCTACATACACATCTTGACTAATAGTTGGTATACTGGTGTCTGGTTCATTGACATAGGTTTTTTCAAATTGTGTTGCAAGGATGTTTGCTATGTCTATCTCGCTGGTAACTGTTTCGTTAGAGAAGTTATATAGTATGGTTGGAGTAGACACTTTCGAGGCAATCTGTTTCCTTATATAACTGTAAAATGGTTTCTGTCCGCTGTCAATCAATTTTTGCTCAAACTTTTTTCTGGTATTTCTTAGTTGCGATAAAAGGTAGTTATTTTTCAGTTTATATTCTCTGTAATACTCATTTTCAATCTCATTTACATTCCCCAGGTGTTTTCTGGATAATCTATAACCATCCCAGGCTTTCTTTTTCTCTTTAATCAATGCTAGTATGTGTTTGTCGATCCAAGGTTTGTTCTTATTGTGGTTTTTATTGCCTTTGAATAGTGGTATTTTTGACACAATCTTCTCTTCAAACATGTTCGTAAAAAAGTTCCACTTTTCTTCAGTTGTAGTGGTTTCCATGAGAGACCACATTATATCATGAGTGCTTAAGGTTTCATTTATTTTATCATAATCTGCTATGTGATAGTTGGGTCTCGGCTTCTTGCCTCTCGGGCCGGAGGATCCGTTGTTATGGCTGGTACTTACTTGTAGAGTTGACAACAAACATATATGGTCACTTTTGCCTATAGGTGCTAGATATTTTATATCAGTAATGAGATGTTCATCATTGCACAGGACTAAGTCCAATAGAGATGGGGTATTGTTGTCCCTGTATCTTGTAGGTTTATCTACCAATTGCCAATAGTTCTGTTCAAGTACATATCCTCAAATAAGGCCTCGGGGCTGTTTGAATTACGCACTTCTGTAATGGGCCATACCAATTTGGAATAATTGAAGTCTCCAAGGATTATTACGTTTGACACGTCAGCTATTATTTTTAATTGGTGTAATAGTTTTTGGTGGTTTTCGTACGATGCATTTGGTGGGCAGTAGACACCAGCTAGGATAGTTTTGAGATTGTGTATTTGCATGTCAATGAATAATGCGTCAATTTGTGGGTAATTACTAGAACTGTTTTCCAGGGCTTTGTTCACCTGGGCTGAGATTGTCAGGCCTATGGTCCTTTTCTTTACATATATTGCTACACCACCTCCTCGTTTTTCAATTCGACGGTCTTTGCGGAAGAGTGTGTAATCCGGAAGATCCACTAACGTATCTGGTATTTCTGCCTTTAGCCACGTTTCTGTCACTATTAGTACTGTTGGTTTTATAAGGTTTATTTGTGCAAGAACAAGATCAAATTTCCGTGTGAGAGAGCATAGGTTCGTATACAGTATTGAGATATTGACTATGTAATTATTTACATGTTTTTTGGAATTTTTATAATTTTAGGGCATCCTTTGATGTATTTGATTGTCAATTCCTTCTCCCCCTTTTCTGTTCTTTGATGCAGCTCATTCCTTAAATCAATTAAATGCTGCCGTTGCATAGGAGTTTGATCCGATTTGATTGAGTTTGGTTTTTTTAGTTTATTTTTATTTTTGAGAATGGCCAAAGCTTCACCTCGTGTTTGGAAGATTATTTTTATCGGGCGAGGGAATTTTTTTTCTGCAGAAGGTTTTCCAAGACGGAGCACTTTTATGTTATTTTGACTTGTGCTGGTGATGCTTCCTATAACTTTCCAGCATTCGTCGGTGTCTCGTAATTTGCGTTGTTCGGGATCTGGTAAGTCACACTCAGGGATATCAAACATAATTATGTTTTTTGCTCGGGATTGCCGATCGCTAAGTTCACTAATCATGTCTTCTGTGCATCGCATTTGTTGCTGTTTTTTGCAGGCGTTGACTTCTTCTTGGAGGTCCCGAATTAGTTTGTGTAGTACAGGTATTTGTTGAAGGCCACTCTCACATTCAGGACACAAGAATTTCATTCTGCATATATATATATATAGAGTTAGTACATCCAGTACTTTAAGCCGGCAGTCCAATCATATTATTATGATTGGGCCGCCAGCATTAATTTTTAATTATTATTATTCTCTTAATGTTAATGGGATGCCATTAAATGAATTTGACCAGACATATTTAAAAATTTAAGAAAACTGATGGTTACATTAATTTTTTCAAGTAAATTAACACAAAATACTTGATTTATTTTTGGGGTGTTATGCCATGTTGCGCTACCTCCTTTAGCAAACGTTTATCCATCCGAAACGTTGGCCGATAAGGAGGTAGCGCAACACGGTATAGTGCCCGAAAAATAAATCACGGTAGTACCTTTTTGCCATTAAAATCTTATCTGACAAAATACTTGCTCGAATATTATATTTACCGGCTTTTGTATAACTAAATTTTAATCTGTTTGTACTGAATATAATCTTTTTTAACAGAGTTTTTACAGCAAACGCCCTAATTTTAATGATTTAGAGCTATGGAGGCTTTAAACATCTTTTGCACTGTGATTTGTTTTGAAGTAGACAATAGTCCTAAATATTTTTAGAATTACATTAAAGCAGTTAGGTAAATATATATATATGTAGGTACATACAAGATAATATTTCTAATCTCACTAGATATTTTGTTTTAAATTATGTGTGTTTGTACTCTCAATCAATTGAGACAAAATTTGGAACAAAACAATTTTGTAAATTACTTATTATTTTGTGTAATGATGCAATATTTGTTGCCTAACTGAATAAATTAGTTATGTAATTTTTATTTGAATAACCTTTCTGTTAACATTTGAAGGTTCCATCAATGTAATATATCACTGAAGTAGAAGATAATTCTAATCAATCTAAACAAACATGAAAAAGAGGAAGACAGAAAAATATAAAAGGTGGGAATTGAACCCAGAATCTAGGTTAACTAGGTTACAAACCACTTATTCAGTACTTAGTTAGCATTCAAAATGATAGCAGCAAAAAATATGGGAAAACATAGTTGAAAATAATTAGGTCCCAATAGACGAGTGGTTACAGCCGTTGTCCCGGCAAGACAGATATCGAAGGTTCAATTCCCAGTTGAAACCGTTACCTTTTTTTTCTTCGTCTTTTCTGTTTCATATTTTGTTTACATTTATTTGTAATATCTTCTTATTCAATAATAAATTACTTATTGTTTACCCGTAGGTAGTAAGCTAAAACCTTCGAAAGAAGTTTTTAGTTTGTTTTGTTTTTGTTTGCCATGGTGTGTTGATATTTCATAAATATCCCGCTGGAATACATAAATTATCCTTTCCTATTAAATACTCTAAAAAATCATACATTAGAAAACAGGCGCAAAATAAATTATTTAACTTTCTCTTTTAAAATAAAAAAAACTAAATTAGATTGTTCCGAACTCCTGCAACTTATAAACTTTAACCACAAGAACAACAAGACACATTACTCTATTCTACTTCAGAACTACATTGCTAATTCTCCGATACAGAGGTGTCACACTATGGCAAATCAATGCTTAGGTGATATTGATATGTTTAATGTGGACTCAGTGAATTTTGTGGATCATTTTAAAAACCTATTTCAACACTATTCTTGAACTTTTGGTTGTCTCTTTGTTAACTTCTCTGATCACTACATATTTATAAATTGTTTTTTTCTTGTATTTTTATTTTCAATATGTGTGTATTTTTTTGTTTATTTTAATGATTTCTTCTATTTGTTCTAAATTATGCATCGTGCCATAATTTACAGGCGTAATTAATAAAATGAAAATAAAATAATAAAAATAATCATAACAATATTATGAGCATATTCTAGAATTTGTTTCAAATTTTTAAGTTATTAAAATTGATACGAAGGTCATATAAAACATACATCGAACATAAAACAATAACACCATAAACGACTGATTAACAGTTATACGATGTTTTTTATTCCTCCTTAATACTTAGTTTCAATTTCTACATATTAGTTTAGTAAGTAAAATGGTTCACTTCGTAAAACCAAATATGAAAATAGGTTCATGTTCTTGATTATGCATAGATACCTTATAGTAATATGAATGATATAAAAGCGTTTCTAACAATTAAAATTGACCAAACAGTCTTACCCAATCCAATACGCATTCACCAAACACGAAATCTAACCGTAGCCATATTTATTTTCTTACTAATTGATCGAAATATTTTACCAAACACACATAGCACACGACTAACTATTAGTCCTACTAAATCAAATACGCATTCTTCAAACACGATATCTAACTGTAGCCAAATATATGTTTTACTTAATGATCGCAATATTTTACAAAATGCAAATTAACACACGATCACCTCTTAGTCTTACTAAATCAAATACGCACTCTCCAAACACGAAATCTAACTGTGACCAAATTCAGTTTTATTACTAATTGATCGCAATATCTTGGCAAATGCATATCACCTCTCAGTCATACGAAATCAAATACGCATTTCCCAAACACGTTATCTAGTGTTGCCGAATACATATATTACCAATTCATCGCAATAAATTATCAAATGCCTGTTATCGCACTAAATCTCCAGATGAATGTTTCGGACAATAGGCAACTCTACGCTAAAAACATACTAGCGTAAGTCTTCAAACACAGAGCTATGTTTGATAATGTCCAAAGTGCTCGTGATACTAGAACCAAAGGGCATAATCTCTTACTAATCATTTTTGCTAAAACAACTTTTGCAAAAGAAAAATTTATTCACTTTGCCACAAAGCTACACAACGCGCTTCCACTGACCAGTGGACAGTCACAAATTATTCTAAATATAAATTAGACACCAACTCTTGGGTCATCAGCCAAGACAGATCAAACGTCAACGATTTTATTAAAACATGTTTATAAGTATGTGTCTTCAATGGCACGATGTTAATTGTGTTATATTTATAATGTAATATTATGTTGTAAACTAGGATTCGTTTTGTAAAGTTGAATTACTTAAACTAATCGTTTCAGAATCTGCTACTGCTCTCAACAGAGGAGTGATACAGGCACTGTTATACATCACTCATGGAATGTAAGTTATAAAGCTGAAAAAATAAAAATTACAAAACTGAATTCTCAAATAAGGCATTGCCGATTGTTTTTTTTTTTTTTTTTTTTTTTTTTTTTTTTATTTTTTTTTTTTTTTATATATTCAATAATATTATTATTGGGTTTATAAAAACAGTTTGATAATGCCTTCAGAAGGCGAAACAGCTGTCACGCGTAATAATAATTACACAGCAGAACTTGTTTAAAAATAAACTGTTTTTATAAACCCAATAATAATATTATTGAATATATAAAAAAAAAATAAAATAAAATAAAATGGAGTTCTACAAATTAAACTTAATAACAATAAATAAAAAAAATTGCCGATTGTGATTGCATGGAAATTGAACAGTATTTATTGGATTCCTTCTCACATTTTGACATAAAATATTATGTTCTTAAGTTCTTAAGTTCAAAGTAAACAACTTAGACATACTTCGTTTAAATATATTTATATATTTTTTAATTTCTGTTTTTACATTGTTTATCTATTTATATATTTTTTTTTTTTGTTTTACCCTCTAAATTTTTTTAAAAATAATTTGTAAATTCTTAAAAGGATATTGCGCATTTCTTTCATACCTCTATTTGTAAAATAATATTCTTATGTATATATTTTTCCCATATTTATAAGTGAAAATATTTGTAAATGTATTTAACTGCTGTTTAAGTTAATTCGTGAGAAATAGTTTGGATGCAGGTGAATTCTCTAGTTGATGTTTCGTATATATTTTTGTCAATTGATATCTGTATCTGTTTTTTCTCCTTAATAAAAATAAAAAAAAGTCTTTTTATAGTATTTATTACTTTGAAGTAGGAAACTTGGATCAAAAATACTTTGATTGATCCACTCTGTATAAACAATGCCCTATTTTCTATAAAGGTTCAATTTATTCTTAAATATATCTCCACCCTTTTACCCACTTCCCTAAAGCTCTTATTATTATATATATATGGTTAAATATAACTATATACATTCTAATGTGTATTTGTCTTCAATTTCTGAGTACTTCGAGTCGATTTCCAAGAACTCCCTGAGGAATAATTTAAGTTGATAATATTACAAATATCAAAAGATTTTTCTTCGAAATGAAGGTTTTTTTAGACGTTCGTATTATGTTTACTCTACACAAATCAATAAAAGAAATGGACGTGGGACTTGAGAGGTCTACGTAGTGGGAGATGGAAATCATTCCAAATCCGAGATGTTAAGCTGAACAACAAATAGTACTGCGTTACGAGTCCACAACCATATTTATAACATACTTCCCTTGAACATTATTTTTAAAGATTATATATGGACTCATTTGTCTAGTTGAAAAGTAATTATTTGAAATTTCTTCGATTGAAAAAACATCGCAAAGTGTCATCCAAAAATCAAACATGAAAAAATTTACGTTGTTTCTTTAAATACTACTTAAGATATTGGTCGAGAGATATTTTAAATGAACCAAACTTTATTAAATATTTCTGGATACGCTTATAATTTATAATTGTTATTTTTTTTATTATTTTTTATTTATTTCCCATTCAAACCATCTTCTTCTTCTTTTTTGAGGACCTACTCAATACCGACCCTGAAAAACTTGTTTTCTAAGTATGTAACGTAATGTATTGTATTCCATGCTTTATAAACCATTTGTAAGATAAGTTTCGAATAACTTCTTAGAGTTCAATATGAGATTATAAATATTGTATAGGCATTTATAAATAAATTATTGCTGTTTTTTTAACAAAATCCCAAATTGTAATATTTATGAAGATAATGTTGGTGTCTCTCAACAGAAGTGTGATAATACGTAATTGTAAAAAGCATTCACTTTGTGGCTCATCATAATTTATAATAAAAACACATAAATTTGTTTTTGACCACGATAGTTTTATTTTCACTCTACCGGTTTCGTAAGATCCCTTCCTTCGTCAGGAGAATATTTAAAACTAATCTACTACACAAAATATTGACACATAAATACAAAAATGTTAAGTGTTTGAGGGAGATGTCGACAAAGTGGAAGGGGTAATTACGGGAATTCCAGGAAGAACAGAGCGGTTAACTGGAAATATGTCAAGAATAGGACTATAAGACAGATTAATTTGGTTATTTATTATACTGGAGTTATTATTGATGGATTTTCTGATTTCAAGTGCTTCTAAATTATCTAATTTTTTGCCTTTATTACTACGGTGAAGAATTTTAACCCCTGTATCTTTATTAAAAGTATGATCGGTGGAAATGAGATGATTGGCAAACTCCGAAAAATTATTGTTATTTAAACATCTTAAATGTTCGGTGATTCTAATATTTATATTTCTAGTTGTCTTACCTATGTAGAACGATTGACAATCATTGCAATCGGTTGACAATCGGTTGCAATGATTGTCAATCGTTCTACATAGGTAAGACAACTAGAAATATAAATATTAGAATCACCGAACATTTAAGATGTTTAAATAACAATAATTTTTCGGAGTTTGCCAATCATCTCATTTCCACCGATCATACTTTTAATAAAGATACAGGGGTTAAAATTCTTCACCGTAGTAATAAAGGCAAAAAATTAGATAATTTAGAAGCACTTGAAATCAGAAAATCCATCAATAATAACTCCAGTATAATAAATAACCAAATTAATCTGTCTTATAGTCCTATTCTTGACATATTTCCAGTTAACCGCTCTGTTCTTCCTGGAATTCCCGTAATTACCCCTTCCACTTTGTCGACATCTCCCTCAAACACTTAACATTTTTGTATTTATGTGTCAATATTTTGTGTAGTAGATTAGTTTTAAATATTCTCCTGACGAAGGAAGGGATCTTCCGAAACCGGTAGAGTGAAAATAAAACTATCGTGGTCAAAAACAAATTTATGTGTTTTTATTATAGAAGTGTGATAAAGTTAAAAATGACGTAAGTTGATATGGTCGAAGTAGCTCAGTGGTCAGAGAACTTCCCCGGCAAAAAATAGATACTGAATTCAATTCCTATATGCACCTGAATCTTTTCTCTCGTTTCTGTTTCACATCTTTCGTTCGAGAGTCGGTAATATTATCTTCAATGATTAAATTATTTTATTTATTTATTGAACATCAAATAGATCTAATCATTTGGTCGTATATAAACAAACATTGATACATTTTAATTTACATTTTGCTTTCTTTCTAATACATATTCAAAATATAATTTTTCTTTAAATATGCTTAATCTAGGTACACTTGTATGCCTTTACGCAGTAAACAACTCAGTGTTTTTGATTTGTTCAATCTTTTTAGTCTAATGATTTTTTTTAATATATTTTATTTATTTATTTATTTGTTAAGACATACACAGTACAATAAGATACAGTTAGATATTTTTAGTTATTACATAGTTGTAGTACCTATTACGTATGTCCATAAAATATCATTACGTAATTTCGCCTGAGATTGTTATAAAAGGAAGGAAGTGTGGTGGATAGATAATAATAAATGAATTGTAAACAAGAATTATAATAAGCTCACGAATTGTAATTGACTGTTATAATAATATATAATAATAATAAATATAATTATATTAATACATAGGAGTTTTGAAAAATGATGTGAAAATATTTTTGAAATATGTCATGCTAAGAAATTTAATAAGTTAGTTTTGTATGTTAGAAAGGAATCATAAAAGATGTCTAAATGTAGTAATTTTTCGTAATGGGTGTATGTTGTGATTGCGCGACTAATTACTGAGCATTTAAACAAATGACGGATAGCAATTCGGGACTATCTACATTTGTTATTTAGCAGATTATGTAGAAACATCAGGTCTGACAATGTGCGTCTTTTTTATATAAATCTTATATGTTGTGTGTGGAAGTCTTTATTATTTTGTAGTTTATCTATAAAGTAAATTTTTAGCAAAATTATTAAAAACTTTGTAGATAAAAATGAAAACTTCACACAAAATTCTTTGTTTAAGACTCATACTTACTATAGCATTTATTGTTTTAATTTATACATATAAAATTTCAAAATGTGTCTCATTGCTCTATTTCGGATTATTTAAAGTTTTTTTAGCTTCCTTCATTACTTAAAGAATACTAGAACAGTAGTCTGCGTGTTATACAACTAATTTTTTATAAGATTAGTCAAATTTTCCAAATTCTTCCAATCCTCTTTTTTGGCAATAAAATTGGCATTTTCTTCAAGAGATATCTTTGAGTCCGAATTTTCGTCAATTACTGCATTAACCTTTTTGTTTTTTTTTCCAAATTTAATACATTTAGAACATACGATCACTTAAGTTTTTAGATTCTCACGGCCAAAAGCATTTTTGTTGTTTGTTTTTGGGGTGTTATGCCGTGTTGCGCTAACTCCTTCTTTAGCCGACGTTTCGGACAGCGTTGCAGTGTCCATCATCAGGGCAGATCCATCATCAGGGCAGGGATCTGCCCTGATGATGGACACTGCAACGCTGTCCGAAACGTCGGCTAAAGAAGGAGTTAGCGCAACACGGCATAACACCCCAAAAACAAACAACAAAAATACGATCACTTGATTCGATTCACACAATACAGCTAATATCTACATTAATTTGTGTTTTCCAACCTATTAATCAATAAAATTCAATTGATTTCGTCTCTGTTTATCACCTCTCATCCCTCGTTTAACATTTCCAAGGTCATCTGCCAGATTGCTTCCTTTTTCTTCTCACCTAATAGAATGCCAACCACAAGTAAAAGCACTCGAAGCAATGATTCTTGATCGCCTGGCAGAGTTGAAAGGACCACTCGGGCGAACATCTGAAGAACTCCACCCCTTCAGTTCGATATCCACCCCTTCCCTTTCGATAACTTGTAAGGGTGCAAAACGGAATACAAATACAGCGAACAACAATTCATTTTTGAGAATCAGTATTCAGTCTCTAATCTGCCATGGAAAAGACAGATCAATTTGTATAAATTGTAAGGTTTTTTTGTGATGAAATGCCAGACGATTTTCACTGTGAACACTTCACGATACCACATTTATATTATTTCAGTATTGGAAGAAATTTTAGAAATGCTTAAGGCTTTTTTCATTTTTTATAAATTTTAATTTCATATACAAACAATAGTCCTACCAGCTCACAACTGTCTGGACGTAGTGATACTATAGCATCCCCGATTGGATAAGTTGTAAGGTTGAAAGTGATCGAGAGGGGAGGTGGAAGATGGAATAGTACAATACCTAGTTACTAAATACAGCTAAAACCATTTCAATCAACGTTCCGGTCCCGAATGTTGGTATGCTCGTGGGTGGTACTAAAAGTATCCACCAATCTGGAACATACCGCAAATATACCGATTACATATTATTTTTAATAGATTGTGACGTAAAATAGATTTATCAAATAATATTCCAGATTCCTATCAAAGGATCGTAACTACTCCACAGAGAACTGGTAGATATACAGAGAACTGATAGATATACAGAGAACTGAGAGATATACAGAGAACTGATAGATCTTTGGTTCCTCTCGGGGACCTAACTCTTTAGCTCGTAAGACTGCAGATGGTATAAACACACTTCTGCTGAATTATACCATTTGCGATAGTTAACTTCCCATAAAAGAAAACTGCAAGAGAATAATAAATTTCTTCAATAGTTGTGAAATTACTTTATGGCGTCATTTTGATTATACTGAAATGAAACACTATGTTAATTAATAATAATCTAGATGTTTTTTTTATTTTTTATTTTTTTTATTATGTACAATATTTTTTACAATTCAAGGTTTTCAGTAATGTAGGCCTCACTGAGTGGCTTGCCCGTGCTGAGGCCTTCATTTTATAATATAAAAAAAACTACATAATACATTTAATGAGAAAAATTATACATTTAAAATTAAAAATACATAATAATATATTAAAACATTAACGAATATATAAAAAAAGTAAAAAAATATAGGTACATGTAGACAAATATATCATAATGAACCGACTCATACATTATATTCCGTTACATATTAAAAAAATATAAAACTAAGCTGGGGTATGACTCACCTTTACCAAGAATGTGCCGTTATTTTAACGAGACATATAAAAGTCATCCCATTGATTTGTCAATGTCATCACTGGCCACTTTCAAATCAAACGTAAACAAGACTTAAAGCTACCTATCGTGTTTATCTATAAAGTAATTACTATTGCTGTTATGAAATGTATATGTAAGTGTATGTATTTGTGTATACATGTATGCATGTAGGTGCATACATGTACATTATTCTTTACTTATAGTTTTGTGCTCATCAATGTTGTGTTTGTCTGTAATTAGTGATAGTATCAACCAAGTTTAAATTGTGTAATTGATTTTCGAGAGCTTTGATATGGATCACTGTTGACAAACCTAAAAAAAAAAAAAAAAAAAAAAAAAAAATAATGAAAGGTGATTAATTAGTAATTATAATATTTTCAAAAAATTAAATTAAATTACCATAAAATAGTTAATTTTTACATGTAGGTGAATGTAAATAGCTTTTTTTATAACATAACACATTTATGTTATAATCACTTTTAAATTCGTTAATTTTAATTATCCAGACCTAAAAGTTTTTCGTTTATATATAAGCATAATAAAGTATTAGAGAAGAAGAATAAGATCTACTTAAAATGATGGGACAGAAGGGAGACGATGATCATCATATTTGAAAATTAATAAGTGCTATGTCTCTGAGGTTTCCTCACAAACTCTCTTAAACAATAACACACCGGCTTCAACAAAATACTTCGACTTTTTACTGTGATAAATTAACAATGACTCTGACAATCTGACATCTTAACTTACTAACAACGGTTGGAATAATCTGAACACCATATTTATTATCCTACTAACAGTACCCCGCTACGCGTTGCTGTGGCTCAGTCCATCTGTGCAGATAGAGAAACAATAGTGCGTTTTGTTTTTACTTCCAACAGCGCTGTTTTAAAAAAAAAACATGTTTTTACCTGTCACTGGTGATCTCTATATAATATAGGTATAGAAAAACACAAGCGTATTCAAATGCATCGTTGTGTCAAAATTTCAAAGCAATCGTTGAAGAACTTTAAGAGATTTAAGATTTTGAACGAACGAACATTTACATTTTTATTTATATGGATTATTTTCGAAATCTAACGCCCTCTATCGGTAACCTAATAGACTAATATATTACCATCTATAGGCGAGCTTATATAATAATATCGAGGATATTACAATAAGCATTTGTGGTTTTAATAGAATTAAAATTAAAAAACTTTTTCACTTTGTTCCACTTATTTATTATTACCAGGACCGGTTTCATCCTACTACGGACATTTTCAGACTGGTAGTTGAAACTCTTATGCTACTGATTTTATACAAACTTAGGCAGGGGTACACAACATTGTTTATATATAATGAATGATTCTATTTTGTTAATTTGAGGTAGGTATTATGAGTTATTTTGTTAATTTAGGGTACATTAGGTAATTATAAAGTTTATTTTTATAAATTATGAATGATGTTACAAAGCAAGTACATATTTATAGATCATATGAATATAAAAGAATTTATATAATTAAAAAGGTTTGTGATTTCTGATATTTTATTTTTGTAATGTTGGGATATTCCCTCCTTGTTGCTTAGGGCTTATTGTCAAATATTGATAGCAATTAAGTCATTGTTATTATTAGGGTTCCCCACATATTTGGGTTATTACATCTTTAAATTACATACTTAAATTATACCACTGCTCTCTGAAGTAAAATTATTCTAAGTGAATTATAATGGGTAAATTAATGGTGATTGAGCATTATGTTCTAACTGTTTATTCATAACATATTTACGATCTATTTTCTTCGTTAAGCGATTGATTTCTAGTGACTCTAATCTGTCTAATTTTTGTCCTTTGTTGCAAACATGAAGGATTTTTACATCTCTATCTTTGTCAAAAGTATGTTGGTTTTCTAGTAGATGCAAGGCAACGTTCGATAAATCTCCTTTTTGATTAACCCAACTAGCGAAATGTTCTTTTATACGGGTTGATACTGCTCTTCCTGTTTGTCCTACGTAATACGCGGGGCAATTCGAGCAGTTCACCTGGTAGACTCCAGAGTTTTCCAGATTACCTCTTTTATCTTTATTGTTTATAAATATTTTACCCAAAGAATTTACATTATAAAAGGCTGTCTTACATTTTTTATCACTGTCTATTAATTTTGATATTTTATTTGATATTTTGCCAAGGTACGGTATTTTAGTCCATTGTTTTGTTTCTATTTCCTTGTCCGGCGTAAGGCCATATGTAATTGAAGCTACGGTGAGTTTTTTATTCTTCTTCTTTATAAGATTATCAATCATTATGCTATCGTAACCATTATTTTCTGCAATAGTTTTGATAACTTTTAATTCATTATTGTAATTTATGTCGTTTAGTGGTACATGTAATAGTCTATGGATTAAAGAATGGAATACCGACAATTTATGTGAAATGTGGTGTCTTGAGGAGCTGTGAATAATATTATCGCTATATGTCGGTTTCCTGTATATCGAAAATTCTAATTTGTTATTAACTATATTCATTCCTATATCTAAAAAGTTGATTTTATCTCCTCCTATCTCCATCGTGAATTGAATTGACTTATTGATTTGATTTATTTCTTTGATGAAGATATCTAGTTGTCTCTGCGTACCGGTCCATATGATCAAAATGTCGTCTACATATCTCCGATAGAAAATAACATTTTTAAATGATTTTAACTTTTCGATGGTTTCTTCCAAGTGGTCCATCATGAACTCTGCTAATATTGGTGAGATAGGACTGCCCATGGCCAACCCTTTTGATTGTAAATAGAATTTATTATCGAATCTAAAATAGTTTTGTTCAATGCACGTATTTATTACTTGATTAATTTCTCTCTTTTTTATTATATTTAAATTGATTTTCTCCATGTAATTATTGATTATTATTTTTAATTCATCTGTGGGTACGCTTGTAAATAGACTAACAACATCAAATGACACCAGAGAGGCGTTGTTTGGTATATGTATATCCTTGATGAGGTCTATTAATTGCAAAGAATTTTTTATTCCATATTTTGGTTTGAAATTTAAAGTGTTTTTAATGATTCTATTTGCGTATTTTGCTAACTTATAGGCTGGTGCTGAGTTATATCCTACGACTGGTCTCACTGGTATATCTAATTTGTGAACTTTAGGTTGTCCATATAGCCGCGGACATTGGGGGTTCATGACAGTGAGGTTGGATTTTTGGAATTTATCTTTAATGAGTGTTTGGCATGTACTAAGAATTGAATTTATTTCTGCGGTAAATTTTGGGGTGGGATCCTTTTTTAATAAAATAACATCACTAGAGTCCAGCACATTTTGGACTTTTTCAATATAAATATTTTTTGGTAGAATTACAGTGCTATTCCCCTTATCAGCTTTTGAAATAATTAAGTTATTTTCTTTAATTTTATTTTTAATTGATTTTATTGTACGAGCTTCGCTTGAAAACTTACTATTAGTTATAGCGTTTTTTATTATTTTTGAACATAAATATTTTTTACCGTAATCTGATGGAATTGCAATGTCTACGTCTAATGCAAAATTCTCGTAATCTTTTATGTGAATTGGTAAGTCAGGGCAATGTTTTAATCCTTTATCTAGCATTTTTATTTCATCTACATTAAACTGTACCTTGGACGTGTTTACTACTTTTTCGTAAAAAGTTGTTTGAGGTAATTCTATATTAACATTTGTCGGTGATTTTAATTGTTTTTGTGTCCAATACTTTAATTTTTCGATTTGTTTCTGATATGTTGCATGTATTTTATTATTTACCATAAGGGTAGTTTCGTTAAAAAGGCAATCAAATTCTATTGGATGTAATTTTGATGTGAGAGCAGTGTGTATGTAAAATAAGTACGTACTGACATTATCCCGGATGCTGTACTACTTCTTCATCTCCTGTGTGGTCCAAGTCCTCTGGGCTGCTGCAACTGCAAGTGTGGCTGCTCTGCTATTCGTGTTCGTTTTGATGTTGATGTATTTTGGTAAAAGTCCTCGTTTTTTACACTCACGATTGAACCAAAGGTGTTGTGTCGCCATCCGTCGCTTCAGATTGAGTTTCTTGTATAGTCTCTTCAGTGTTGCTGTGTTTGCTGCTTTTAATGAGTCTAGTTTTTGCACTGTTAATTCGTGGTGGAATTCCATTGTAATAGAATTAAAATTAAAAAACTTTTTCACTTTGTTCCACTTATTTATTATTACCAGGACCGGTTTCATCCTACTACGGACATTTTCAGACTGGTAGTTGAAACTCTTATGCTACTGATTTTATACAAACTTAGGCAGGGGTACACAACATTGTTTATATATAATGAATGATTCTATTTTGTTAATTTGAGGTAGGTATTATGAGTTATTTTGTTAATTTAGGGTACATTAGGTAATTATAAAGTTTATTTTTATAAATTATGAATGATGTTACAAAGCAAGTACATATTTATAGATCATATGAATATAAAAGAATTTATATAATTAAAAAGGTTTGTGATTTCTGATATTTTATTTTTGTAATGTTGGGATATTCCCTCCTTGTTGCTTAGGGCTTATTGTCAAATATTGATAGCAATTAAGTCATTGTTATTATTAGGGTTCCCCACATATTTGGGTTATTACATCTTTAAATTACATACTTAAATTATACCACTGCTCTCTGAAGTAAAATTATTCTAAGTGAATTATAATGGGTAAATTAATGGTGATTGAGCATTATGTTCTAACTGTTTATTCATAACATATTTACGATCTATTTTCTTCGTTAAGCGATTGATTTCTAGTGACTCTAATCTGTCTAATTTTTGTCCTTTGTTGCAAACATGAAGGATTTTTACATCTCTATCTTTGTCAAAAGTATGTTGGTTTTCTAGTAGATGCAAGGCAACGTTCGATAAATCTCCTTTTTGATTAACCCAACTAGCGAAATGTTCTTTTATACGGGTTGATACTGCTCTTCCTGTTTGTCCTACGTAATACGCGGGGCAATTCGAGCAGTTCACCTGGTAGATGACCTCCCATTATAATTCACTTAGAATAATTTTACTTCAGAGAGCAGTGGTATAATTTAAGTATGTAATTTAAAGATGTAATAACCCAAATATGTGGGGAACCCTAATAATAACAATGACTTAATTGCTATCAATATTTGACAATAAGCCCTAAGCAACAAGGAGGGAATATCCCAACATTACAAAAATAAAATATCAGAAATCACAAACCTTTTTAATTATATAAATTCTTTTATATTCATATGATCTATAAATATGTACTTGCTTTGTAACATCATTCATAATTTATAAAAATAAACTTTATAATTACCTAATGTACCCTAAATTAACAAAATAACTCATAATACCTACCTCAAATTAACAAAATAGAATCATTCATTATATATAAACAATGTTGTGTACCCCTGCCTAAGTTTGTATAAAATCAGTAGCATAAGAGTTTCAACTACCAGTCTGAAAATGTCCGTAGTAGGATGAAACCGGTCCTGGTAATAATAAATAAGTGGAACAAAGTGAAAAAGTTTTTTAATTTTAATTCTATTACAATGGAATTCCACCACGAATTAACAGTGCAAAAACTAGACTCATTAAAAGCAGCAAACACAGCAACACTGAAGAGACTATACAAGAAACTCAATCTGAAGCGACGGATGGCGACACAACACCTTTGGTTCAATCGTGAGTGTAAAAAACGAGGACTTTTACCAAAATACATCAACATCAAAACGAACACGAATAGCAGAGCAGCCACACTTGCAGTTGCAGCAGCCCAGAGGACTTGGACCACACAGGAGATGAAGAAGTGGTACAGCATCCGGGATAATGTCAGTACGTACTTATTTTACATACACACTGCTCTCACATCAAAATTACATCCAATAGAATTTGATTGCCTTTTTAACGAAACTACCCTTATGGTAAATAATAAAATACATGCAACATATCAGAAACAAATCGAAAAATTAAAGTATTGGACACAAAAACAATTAAAATCACCGACAAATGTTAATATAGAATTACCTCAAACAACTTTTTACGAAAAAGTAGTAAACACGTCCAAGGTACAGTTTAATGTAGATGAAATAAAAATGCTAGATAAAGGATTAAAACATTGCCCTGACTTACCAATTCACATAAAAGATTACGAGAATTTTGCATTAGACGTAGATATTGCAATTCCATCAGATTACGGTAAAAAATATTTATGTTCAAAAATAATAAAAAACGCTATAACTAATAGTAAGTTTTCAAGCGAAGCTCGTACAATAAAATCAATTAAAAATAAAATTAAAGAAAATAACTTAATTATTTCAAAAGCTGATAAGGGGAATAGCACTGTAATTCTACCAAAAAATATTTATATTGAAAAAGTCCAAAATGTGCTGGACTCTAGTGATGTTATTTTATTAAAAAAGGATCCCACCCCAAAATTTACCGCAGAAATAAATTCAATTCTTAGTACATGCCAAACACTCATTAAAGATAAATTCCAAAAATCCAACCTCACTGTCATGAACCCCCAATGTCCGCGGCTATATGGACAACCTAAAGTTCACAAATTAGATATACCAGTGAGACCAGTCGTAGGATATAACTCAGCACCAGCCTATAAGTTAGCAAAATACGCAAATAGAATCATTAAAAACACTTTAAATTTCAAACCAAAATATGGAATAAAAAATTCTTTGCAATTAATAGACCTCATCAAGGATATACATATACCAAACAACGCCTCTCTGGTGTCATTTGATGTTGTTAGTCTATTTACAAGCGTACCCACAGATGAATTAAAAATAATAATCAATAATTACATGGAGAAAATCAATTTAAATATAATAAAAAAGAGAGAAATTAATCAAGTAATAAATACGTGCATTGAACAAAACTATTTTAGATTCGATAATAAATTCTATTTACAATCAAAAGGGTTGGCCATGGGCAGTCCTATCTCACCAATATTAGCAGAGTTCATGATGGACCACTTGGAAGAAACCATCGAAAAGTTAAAATCATTTAAAAATGTTATTTTCTATCGGAGATATGTAGACGACATTTTGATCATATGGACCGGTACGCAGAGACAACTAGATATCTTCATCAAAGAAATAAATCAAATCAATAAGTCAATTCAATTCACGATGGAGATAGGAGGAGATAAAATCAACTTTTTAGATATAGGAATGAATATAGTTAATAACAAATTAGAATTTTCGATATACAGGAAACCGACATATAGCGATAATATTATTCACAGCTCCTCAAGACACCACATTTCACATAAATTGTCGGTATTCCATTCTTTAATCCATAGACTATTACATGTACCACTAAACGACATAAATTACAATAATGAATTAAAAGTTATCAAAACTATTGCAGAAAATAATGGTTACGATAGCATAATGATTGATAATCTTATAAAGAAGAAGAATAAAAAACTCACCGTAGCTTCAATTACATATGGCCTTACGCCGGACAAGGAAATAGAAACAAAACAATGGACTAAAATACCGTACCTTGGCAAAATATCAAATAAAATATCAAAATTAATAGACAGTGATAAAAAATGTAAGACAGCCTTTTATAATGTAAATTCTTTGGGTAAAATATTTATAAACAATAAAGATAAAAGAGGTAATCTGGAAAACTCTGGAGTCTACCAGGTGAACTGCTCGAATTGCCCCGCGTATTACGTAGGACAAACAGGAAGAGCAGTATCAACCCGTATAAAAGAACATTTCGCTAGTTGGGTTAATCAAAAAGGAGATTTATCGAACGTTGCCTTGCATCTACTAGAAAACCAACATACTTTTGACAAAGATAGAGATGTAAAAATCCTTCATGTTTGCAACAAAGGACAAAAATTAGACAGATTAGAGTCACTAGAAATCAATCGCTTAACGAAGAAAATAGATCGTAAATATGTTATGAATAAACAGTTAGAACATAATGCTCAATCACCATTAATTTACCCATTATAATTCACTTAGAATAATTTTACTTCAGAGAGCAGTGGTATAATTTAAGTATGTAATTTAAAGATGTAATAACCCAAATATGTGGGGAACCCTAATAATAACAATGACTTAATTGCTATCAATATTTGACAATAAGCCCTAAGCAACAAGGAGGGAATATCCCAACATTACAAAAATAAAATATCAGAAATCACAAACCTTTTTAATTATATAAATTCTTTTATATTCATATGATCTATAAATATGTACTTGCTTTGTAACATCATTCATAATTTATAAAAATAAACTTTATAATTACCTAATGTACCCTAAATTAACAAAATAACTCATAATACCTACCTCAAATTAACAAAATAGAATCATTCATTATATATAAACAATGTTGTGTACCCCTGCCTAAGTTTGTATAAAATCAGTAGCATAAGAGTTTCAACTACCAGTCTGAAAATGTCCGTAGTAGGATGAAACCGGTCCTGGTAATAATAAATAAGTGGAACAAAGTGAAAAAGTTTTTTAATTTTAATTCTATTACAATGGAATTCCACCACGAATTAACAGTGCAAAAACTAGACTCATTTGTGGTTTTATTTCCAAAATGTATATTCTGAATCCTTTCGACTCTGAAAGTACATTTTTAAATATTACCACTGTTTCACGTAGGTCGTAAGCCTACACAAAAACATTTTAAAAAATCCACAAAACGTAACAGGTAAGATAAATATGTCTCTTTTATTTAAGCCCCGAACACAGCCTCTGTATATACTATACAGCGTGCATTTTCTACAGCACCCCAGTTACCAGCCTCCGAGATAACGGTGAAGTGAAAAGCTCGGTACCAGGCATTAGTGGCGGGTACATAACTTGTGTGGGGTAGCACTGAACACTGAGGTACACCGACAGAAGTGGGTAGTGGGCATTTCTGTGTGCCAGAACTAAGATAATTTTAGCCTTTGTTCTGTCGAAGTAAATGTATTCAAACATCGAAATATTTCTTAAACTGATTTCCTTGAACTTTCAGGGGCAAAATAGTCAAAAAGTCTTCAAATTGGTTTTGGCACCGATTAGACAAATCGAGACATGTGTGTATTGTGGGCGTTTGTCTAAATTACTTTTTTTACGTCATCTTTGGGGATGCTGTGTGGAGGGTCTTTTTGAGAAATCAAATATCACGAAAAGATTAACGATCTACCTGTGCTAGTGAACAAGGGTCTTTAAGAGTCCCGTATTTTACTTATTTTTATTTTTATTTGGTACAATATTTTTTTACATTTCAAAGTTTTCCAGTAATGTTGGCCTCACTGGGTGGCTTGCCCGTGCTGAGGCCTTCATTTTATAATATGAAAATAATCTAAATACAATCTACAATATAAGATAAAATAATACATTTAATATATAATCTTGTGTGTTTGTGAGTGATGTGTGTTTATATTGGTTTTGTGTGTTACGTGTAGGTTTTATTTTTATTTTATGCTATGACATTTTGGTAATATTGTCTTTTTTGTTGTTTAATCCATTTTGTAATTTTGTGTGTGAATTTATTTTTATTATCCTCAATTTTAATTTCAATTTTTAGACTGTTGAAAGCTTTTATAGCATGGTATTGATAGTGTCTTTGTCCAAAGCTTGAATTTACTGTTGGAGTTTTTATGTTTTCTTTGTACGCTTGTCTAACTGGTCTGTTAGTGTTATTTTGTGTATGTTGAAATTTTTTTTTTGTCAAAAATGTAGTTTAGTAGTGTTTTAACGTATAATTGGCGTATATCTAGTACGTCACAGCTGTTGAATATTTGGTCTGTATCAGTCAGTCTATGTTTTTTTAGTATTACCTTTAAGATCGTTTTCTGTGCGGTTTCTATGTAATTGATAGCCGAGTTTGTTGCTCCTCCCCAAGCAATAATTCCATATTCTATTATTGATTGGCAGAGTGCAAAATATATTGTTTTCAATTGTTTTATATTATATATGTTTCTTATGTTTAGGAAAATGTGTATTGTTTTGAGAAGTTTATTTGTGATTTGTTTGATGTGAGGTATCCATCTAAGGTTATGGTCAATTACGATTCCTAGATACTTTATTTGTTCTGTTTTTTCTAGAGGAGGGCAATCGCAGATGTTGGTGTTTAAACATTCGTGTATTTTTATGGTGTTTGTGTGGTTTTTGGCTGTCCCGTGCTATTTTGTGAATAATGTTGTGAATTTTGTCTTTGATATGTTAAGTGTAAGTATGTTTGAGTCTAGCCATGTTTTCACTTGCGAGATTCCCGAATTCGCTATGTTATATACATTATTCTTTTTTTTTAATTTTTTTTTTATTGAAAATTTTTTTGATACATATATATACAGGTACATACATAATAACAAAAAATAAAAGAGAGTAACAAAAAAATCCCACAAAGGCGAGGCCTGTGCGTGGGCATTATTATTTGTATGTGGATATTTAAAACAGTGGTTTAAATAAAAATAAAATATTGTACATGGTGATTGATTTTACCATAATTTCAGTTACTTTTTACTAAAATTCCAAAAATATTTAAGTGCTCAATGAATATTAATTGGTACAACAAGTATTAATTGATACAACAAACACATAGCAGACTTTATTATATATCTACTCTTAAAGCTAATTAGTTGTAAGTATAATTAATGGCTTTGTTAATAACTTATAAGAAAAAAATATCTATTTTGGCTGTTTTGAGCCAAGTTCTGATATATTTTTTATATGAATGAAGATTTTGACGAGTAGTCTCTTTAAGGGTTGAACATACTGAATTATAGATTTTTGGAGCAATAAAACTAATGTGTCTCTGGGCCTGTCTAGTTTTACAGTGGGGTACAACATACTCACAGGCGCCACATCTTCGACTGGAACGATTAGAGTTTTTAATAAAATTGTTTGGGTGCTTGTAGATAAATTTAAGACATTGAAAACTATAGGTTTGTCTAAGGTCCAAAATATCGGTTTCCCTAAACAATTGTTTGGATGGATAAGATTTACTTTTCTGGTACATAATCTTAATTATTGCTTTTTGGGCAATTTCTAATGGTTTGAGATGATTATTGTAACTTCCTCCCCAACCAATTATTCCATAGGAAATAGATGAATGTACTAGTGCATCATAAACTAATTTTATGGTTTTTATATTAACTATATTACACATTCTTTTAAAAATATAATTTAAATATCTCAGTTTGTTAACAGTTTTTTCTATATGGCTGGTCCATTTTAGTTGAGAATCTATATGGTTACACCTAAGTACTTAATATTTTTTCCTGATTTCATCTCTTTACAGTTTGAGCATGCGGTAGGGTTACAATTTACATTATGAAATCTTAAATTAAGATTAGTTTTGGGAGCTGACTTCAGTGTGTTATAGAAAGGAATACAGAGAGTTTTTTCATAATTTAAAGTAAGAAGGTTTCTATCTAGCCACTCTTTGACAATAGTAATACATTTGTTAGCCTTATTAGTTGTGTCTTCCCATGTATTTCCTTGGACTGTTATTGCAGTATCGTCAGCAAATGAGAAAATATTACCAGGTATAACAATGTTACATAAATCATTTATATAGATTAAAAAGAGTAGCGGCCCTAATACAGTCCCTTGTGGAACACCGTGTTTTACTGTATCAAAATTGCTCAAATACATTCCAATTTTTGTACATTGTTGTCGATTCGAAATGTAATTTTGTAAAAGCATGAGACATTTATTTTTAATTCCAATGTTGGATATTTTATTTAAGAGAGTACTATGGTTGACTGTGTCAAAGGCTTTCTTCAAATCTAAAAAAATTGTTAGGGTTTTAATATTTGAGTCTAGGTTAGAATAAATTCTATTGGTTAAATTAAATATAGCATCGTCAGTGCCGAGTTTGGTTCTAAAGCCATATTGGTTAGCTGATAGGAATGCATGAGATTCCAGAAAATCGATGATTCGTTTTTTTATACATTTTTCTAATATCTTGGACAATTGAGAAGTTAAGGTGATTGGTCTGTAGTTGTCTGTTTTACATCGAGGTCCTGATTTGTGTATTGGAATGATATTCGCAAGTTTAAATAAATCCGGGAAAATACTCTTACTGATACATGTGTTAAATATATGATGTAGTGGTTTGATTATATGTTGTTTTATGGATTTAATTGTAGCATTACTTAAGTTATCAGGACCATTTGCAGACCTAACGCTTATGTTATCAATATGGTTTGAGATTTCAACTTCTGTAATTTCCATGAATTCAGATAGTTCAGAGGTAGAATTTTTAGTCTCTAAATAGTCTGAGAATACATTCTGAGAGTGTAAGCTAAGAGAAGGGTTATTGTCTATTAGGGTAGATGCAATGTTTGTGAAAAAGTGATTGAAATTGTTTGCAATATCTTCAGCATTCTCTAAGATTATATTATGTTCGGTTACAATTTTTGGGGGAATTTTGTGATCCTTTTGTTTCCTGTTTGAGATCTCATTTATGATGTTCCATGTTATTCGTGAGTCGTTTTGTGCTTTTTGGAGTTGTTCAGAATAGTACTGTTGTTTGCATTTTTTTATAAGAGTATTAAGGTAATTTCTATATATAATATAATGGTTCCCTTTGCTGTAATTTTGTGTTTCATTGTTGGTTATGCAATGGTTTTCGTAAGTTTTGTAAGATTTGAACAGTTTATTTCTATGATGTATTGATATTATTAGACCACGTGTGATCCATGGTTTTATGTGTCTATGTCATGGTTTTATTTGTCTATTCCAATCCTTAGATTTAAAAAGTAAAACTGTGTCATCAGCATAGCTAACTATTTCACCGTATTGTAATAGGAAGAAGATACAGAGGCACGCAAAACTTTCCAAAGCCGATGTGTTGAACTTAAGAAGGAGTTTTAAAAACTTTTGCAATTGAATCAGCAACGCATCTCATAAATTGTCACGAAATTAATTGTCCTGAAATAATCCAGTTCAAGCCTCGCTGTGTAGTATTATTTGAGTCAGTTAGCGGAATGGCCCCGGTATATTTATTGGAACTGCACATTCAAGCATTCAGTCTATGCTACTAAATGCTGCAGACCGAATTCTGTAGAAATGAGATCCCTGAGTCGTTTGTGTCGTAAAACCTTGTATGATCGTGTGAGATAAATATGGAGATCCGAAAATAATGAAAGGATGATAAAAGCGTATCGAGTAAGATTAAAAAAGGGACGCTTAGATGGTTTGGACATGCTCAGCAAATGAACAAAGAAAGTCGTGTAAGGAGAATATATGAAGCAAACGTAAATGGCAGGGACGCTCGAGAAAGACACGGCACCGTACGTGAGTCGTGTCACGTCAAGAATCATAATAATAGAAAAGTATGTATGAGACGACGTATTGATGTAAATGAGGCAGGGACTGTTTGCCAATACCGAGTTGTTTGCCCGGCGGTCCTCTCTGCCTACATCTGCGGTGAAACAGCGTGATGGTTAGTTAGTAAAAATACTGAAAAGTAAAAATTCACGACTCTCAACTCTTCATCAGTAGCGTCATCAGATATAGGAAGGTAAAATGAATCAACGCGCATAGCAGACACTAAGATCTGAAAACGTGCTTTCGGAGTATCAGGCATTAAAGCTCGGAATCAATTTCCACACGATTTAAGAATTATTAAAGACTTGACAGAATTCAGAGCGACGCTTAATTAAAATTGATCTCTTCAGAAAATCATATCAATTAAATATAGAGTTGCAAACCTAATTAAAGTGACTAACAGGTTTTTATTATTATTTGATGCGATAGTGCGCAAATTCGTCAATCCAATGCTATGCAAAATTACTGAAACCTTTCGCTTTTGGCGAATTCGCCTATCTTATTGATCACATCTTCAATCAAAGCACTGGTACTAATATTATTCAGAAAATGGTCATGGCACATATATATAATATTTTATAAGCTCTCGAAACAAAGAAAGCATTTAAAACCAAAATTCATATTCTTAATAATCAATTATATGTGTCTAATAGCCCAATATTAGGTACATTCCCCTAAAATCGTGTGTCCAATAGCCCAATATTAGTTATATTACCCTAAAATCAAAAAATTCTCATTTTTCCTTAATCACCTCTTCAGTTTACATTACGATACAACCAATAATGTACAAGTTGTATTTATTTTTCTTTCTGTTACCATGTAATGTTTTTTTTTCAATTTCATGCTATCTCACCGTTCTTTTATTGGATTTTGAGATCACTATCCATGAGGACAAAAACAAAATTGTATTTTTTGATTAGTTTACTATTTGTACCCTGATAATGCCCGTATTAAGTGAAACCAGTCGTCCAAATAAATTCATGGTTATAAACAAAGTTTTCAATGTTTAATTTCATCAATAATACACCACAGAGTGACTGCTCTCTACCATTAAATATATATATATTAATTTAAATCATTTATAATAATTTCAGGTTCAGTAACTTCAGGTAAGTATGTTTCTGTATCTATTTGGTTTTGAAATGAGAATATGCTTAGTTCTTACCCGAATAATGTATTCAGTTCTTACATCTTCATTGCTAGAAATTATTTGAAATATGGCAAGAAAGTAGTGCAAATTCTAGTGCAGAATTGGGACTACCTTGGAAGAAAATTTTGATGTTTTCGTGTAAATTATCTAGTTAAAATTATAAAGAAGGACGTAGACGATCTTGGAAATGCATAGTATCGTTTTACGTACACATTCGTTTTGTTGTGGCGTTAATTACCTCGAGTTAGTGAGGTAGAACTCACTATATTGTGATTGTGTTGTGTGCTTCTTCGCAGAGATACAGTGGTAAGTGATTTGTCATCCCGTTTTTCTTCTTTCCATATAAACCCAAATAATACAAATCCAGCAAACACCAATTCATTTCACTTATTATTCAAAGTTCATTTTCAAGCGGTAATTCGTACGCGGTTTAAAAAACGGCGCCTTACAAATTATCCGAATATGATTAGATTATGAATAGTCGTATGTGGTCTAGTGGTCAAAAGGTCTTACAATATGTCGGTAAAATATGTAGATTACATTTCTATGGATTATCTGTGCAGTGTAGATTAATATTACAGCAGCCAGGAAATGGGCCTGGAGAATGATAAGATTATGATTAAGTGATTATTTATCCTCAGTATCTCCAACAGGCTCCTTGTGGTATTTTGTATTTCTGAAATAGAATTCCTATAAATAATTTCAGCAGTGCTATTTTTATACTGAACGCCTAAAATCCAAATTCCCACGTAAAAATGTTACAAAATAGATTATTTACCATCTTAAATCAGAATTTCTATTTGGGTAACAGAAACACTATAATATAATGACAGTGAGCGTTAGAGCATTTTGACATTATCACTTCTTTTTCGGGCTCTAATTTATGGTTCAATTTTCTACTTGTCTTATAATCTTTTACCTTTTTAAAAAAAAAATTATTAACCCACGTCTTTTATTTTATTTACATTAACTCCGCGTAGGAGTCATCTTTAGGGATGGTGTGTATTTTTAAGAAAGGAGAGGATGTTCTAGGAAGGAAAAAGGTATGAGCGGTGGGTAGGAATCTATGGATCAGTGTGTCCAGGAGTAAAGAACGAATAATTTATCGCTGCGGCGTTAGGCGATTGTTCATGAAAGACCATTTGCAAAGGTCAAAGGGTCTCCCCAAACCAGCTTCTACCGATCTGGCAGGCCACGCAGCTGGTGGGCAGGCACTTCCTGAATACATCTCCAAACACCAAACGTAGCGAACCACTTGAAAATACCTATGGCAGAGACGTTGGTTATCCAATCAATGGTTTCCGGGGCGGCGGTACCCGAAAGCTCCTCCCAAATTACAAAATACAAATACTTTTTTTTCTGTACAAGCCGCCTCACTAAAGTTCCGAGGTAGCATAAATTTAACCAAATTTTAATATATTAAAGGAAATGAAAAGAACAAAACAAACTCAGAAATTTAAAGAAATAAAAAAAGTAAATGAAACACAACAGAATTAAAGAAAGAAATGAGAATATAAGATAAGAGAAAAATTCCTGCATGGAGTATGTTATAATACTGTAGAAGTTATCCATCCGCAGTATATAATTCTTTTGTTGGCCATCCAAGTGTGAATTTTTTCTTTTAGACTTTTAAAATTGTATTTTTCTCAATCAATTGTCACACCATTTTAAAACAAACTGATTAATTGTGTGCTCTGACGTTACGAAATTTTTCTCAATTTTTCGTATCATTTGTAGGAGAGCGAAAATATTTTTTAATTATTTCAAAATATGTTTCTGATATTTCAAGGCAGGTATTGTAGTTATAGCGATTTGTCTTATACATATATATATATATATATATATATTGTTTTATTTTCATTTTTTTTATTTATGTTTCTTTTATATATTTTAATAATATTTTTTATCAGTTTTATATTACTTCGTGCTTTAAAATTGTTCACTATAATTTTCGATAGCGGAGTTGGTATATTCTGTTCTTTCTATACAAAAGCTCAGCTGGGCGTAAACCAAAAAAAAAAGATTTTTTGTAAAAACCTACAGAAATTATTTATTTCTAGTTTCTATCTGCATAACGAACGAAATTAAACATACAACATTTCAGCTCACGTTTCGACTGATTTATTTTATAAATTCGATTATAGCCGGGTTTGAAGCGTTATGTTTATTGTTCCCTGTGATAGCTGTAAACCCATTTTTGTAATAGGATATAATCATGCTTTTGACTGAAATTTACATTCAAAGCCAACATTCTATATATTATTTTATCTACCTGGGTACATGGAAAATCCATTTCAATATAAACGTTAAAGTTTTCTTTGGGCACGTTAAGGAAAACTAACCGTGCCTATTTATATTCCAATTTTCCGTTGAATCTAAAAAAGATATCCATATTTATGTACAGTAAAATGTTTGTATTTGATATGATATTTTCACAAAGAGTAGATTTGCGTTTTTTAATGCTTCAATCTACTTTTTATTATGACTTAAGTCATGGAATAGTGTAAAAGAAATTTAAACACAGTCGCAACTCAAGTATTCAGACAATGAATACGTTTGATAGATTTTCTTATTTTGAACTAAAAAAATTTACTTTATGGGAAAGACGCGACTTGTCTTAATCCTGGGTAAATTAAACCTATATGTCTAATAACCAATATCTTACAATTTCGATTGTGAAACGCAAAATCAGTAGGTATATAAAACCATTACTGCAGCAATAATGTCAATTTTATTATTTTGCAACAGTTGTGTTTTTATTTACCTCATAAGAACGGGTCGTTTTTACAATTTCTTCATATGCTCAATATCTTACCTCTCAATGGCTTTTTTGAGAGTTTTCTCTCTAACGTGAATACACCTCTTCGAGTATTAAAAAATCTCAACCCACAGCATCCTCAAAAATGCCAAAGGCTCAGAGGATTCTTGTGTGAAGTATTATATAACAATAATAAAATAGTGAAACTTCTTCTATCTAAATATTAAACACAAACTGTGACAAAAGTAACTAACCGGAAAGCGAAACATTCCAAAGTTTTATTTTAGTGGATTTTTTAATAATGTGTATGTATGAGATAAAAATATATGTTTGTTGTCCATAGCAGTTACCCCACCAGCTTCTAGCGAATTTCAAAAGGACATACTAGAATAATAAATCACGTTGTTTTGAAATATGGAAATCGATGTCCCTTCTCTGACATTCGAGCGAATTTCCAATGTCAAATATTTCCTGGAAAATTTCGTTCAAATGCAAAAAAAAATATCCAAAACAAAGGGATTATTTGCAAATTTACATATCAGATGGTTTAATAAAATAACAGCACACATATAAATTGAATTATGGGCGTTCTGTAGTATTATTTATTTATTCTTATAAAATAGGTTTTAAAGATGATTTTTATTTCAAGCTTAAACTTATTTAAGCAAGTGGAAAGAAGTTTTAAAACAGAATTCCACCATGAATTAATTGTTTTTAAATATATGTATATTCAGTTGTTTTTACATTTGTATTTTACATAGTGTCTTACAAAACTTAGTAGTATTCAGTTTGATTGTAAGAAATGGAAGTATATATTTTATTTCGTCGATCTTTTCAATGTCTGTTTTGGTGTCCCATTAGCTGTTAAAACTCGTGAATTAATGATTCTGGAAAAAAATCGTTGAGTTTATTATTTTTAGTGGTGGTTATCGTTTTTATTTGCTAGTCAAATATGTATTTAATACTCGATATACGATAGTGAAAAGTACTTTAATTGCAATTAAATTATGCGATAAGATACATACTTCAAGACCTTTGTAGCAAAATAGTTAACCAGTATAATATGCATTTGATTTTGATTTGAGCATAGATTTTTCGTTTAACAAAATTCATAAATCACTGCGATTGGTGACGTTATATTTTTTTAGTTTAGTGAACCTTCCAAATTTGAGTGGGGAATTTTAAAGAAAATTTTCAAGTTTTCAAGGTTAATTTTTTAAACGAAAGCAAAATATTGAGACGTAGTATTTTTCTTTGTAAAAATAATAAACACTTTCCATTGCATTCGTACAAAAACATTGACCCATAAACATTCAGTGATATATTCATTTTTTAAATATATTTTTATATACGTATTTATATTTTCCGGCAGTTTATTAAAGATTTCCACCATATTGGCTTACACCAAATGGTTTAGGTATGTAAAATACCAAAAAATGTTTTAGCGAAATATATTTCGTGATGGGAAATATGTTTTAATCCCATATTCAAATGATATTGTTTCAACTTAAAAACCTACGTTTTTTGATTGAATTAACAAAATCCTTCATGTTCGTTGGTACCCAATTTAGTGTAATACACGTACTACGAGCGGAAAATCCTGAATGCTTAAAAAAACTTAATCACTTCTCAAAATATTATAGGAACTGTGTAAACAACTGTATTTTAAAGTTTCTTGATAATTTATAAAGTTTCATGTATCTCAAATGGTTAAGTGTACCTATTAAATAACTACGATGATTATTTTAAGCCTTCAAAAAACATATCAAATACAGCAGTTGATTAACGTTAAAATAAAGTAAGTAAGTTAATGTTTACACTTTAACCATTTATCACAGTGTATCTGAAATTAAAATTAATTAACAAGCATAGTATTTAATTTAGAATAACGTTTTAATTCCACTTACCGTTTTTATTGTAGCTAAATCCAGCACAAAACTGTTCACTGAAATGTTGCGAAAATTCGCAGGAACACTAATAGAAAATTTTTGAACACAACAAAACGCAATGCGAACAAAACAACACACAAAATAATTAATATGTATAGGTAAAATAACGGATATTTTTATGTATTTTTTTTTTAAATAGAATTGTTTGAATTCTCAGAAGGTTGTAATGTAACTTAGTAGTGAACTTGACACTGAGGGACCTGTCAGAAACTGCGGCGATTCCCGCGCATTTTGACCGGAAGCGAACACCCCGCGCTCGGTGATTTTTCGCGCGCTCTAAAAGGGTTGTCGGGAGGTCCTTTTTGAAATAATAAAAATAAAGACGTGCGAGGGACGTCGGGCGCTCGATGCCGTTCCCCGGGACGCAGAAGTGCGACGGCTGAAGCGACCGATCGCGGCTGGGGCGCCGGTAAGACTGGCGGCAGATCTGCGGGCATGCGCAAGCTTCTCCGCTTCCTCGGTCGCTTTTTAGGCACTCGATCCCGCACTACTAGACTACTGTACTGATGTACTACTGTACTACTGTACTACTGTACTGATGTATGCAGCCAAATTATTATTGTTTTAAGCTTTGCTTAGGGCCGCCGCTGCTTTCAACCGGTTTTCGCAAATGTCGGCGTAAGGGACATTTTTTCAGTATGTTTTGAACGAATCATTGAGGTTTTTTTAACGTTAACCCCATTCGGAAGGCTTAAGTGAAAATAATTTCCCTCAGGGCCTATTTCAGCTTTAGAGATGCTGAGTTAAGGGTTTTTTTATAGAAAGCATGGAGAAGAAGTGTGTCCAGGAGTGACGGATCTATGAATCTATCTTCTATGACCCACGAATGTACCCTCCACATAACATCCCCAGAGATGATAGGCCCTAAGGAAATTATTTTCCTAAGGGCTTCCTATGTGGAATTAATATAGAATTTAAAAAAACATCCCCCTGCCGCAGTCCAAGGAGATAGGTCAAGAAAGACAAGTTAGAGATGTCAAAGCGTCTCCCCAAACTAGCCTCTCCCGATCTAGAATGCCCAAGTATCGGTTAGGCAGATACACTTCACCCGATGAATCCGGACATCCCAGCTAAGTCTCTAAACGTAGCGAACCACTTGGGATGACCTATGGCAAATATGTTGGTTATCCAATAATAATAATAAGAAAAGTTTATTCCAGTATGTATACAGGGATCGTGCAATGCAAAAAATCCATACTTTTAAGAATAAAATAATAAGATTGTGGAATATAAGTGAAAAAAGATAAAACAAAAATCTGTGTAAGCAGCCGTTGTAGTGTAATCTACCCACAGTTCTGACGTGTACAGCGAAGTGCAGAATACGTTGAATAGTATCCTTTTGACGTTTGTACTGCAAAAATAAAAAAAAATGCATTGACAACTCTCTAACAGAAATCGCTCTTATTTGTAAGAATAAATGATTCATGGGGCGGCGGTACCCAAAACCTCCTCCCAAAATATGAAGAAAGAAAATTTCATGGAAAACTCAAAAGAAAAATTGATGTGGTGCTATTAACGCATCTTTAACATAGTGATGGGCTATATTGATAAGGCTTGTCGCAGAGATCCATGAATTAAATCCCAACACGAACAAATAAAATTTTATGTACTTAATTAACACCAAAATTGACATAAAATTATAGGATTTTGTTTGCGAGTGGAATATACGAGTATACCCTTAGTACTTACTTATCGTCAATGTGAAATACAACTATTCGGAGATGAAACGATGTTTAAAAAAGGCTTACGTTTTATATACTGATCATATCGAAATGACCCACGTTCATTTCTACTTTCCTCACGATGTTTTAAACTGTGGTATAATGAAAGGAAATGTCGTTTTAATTATTTATTTTACATTAACTCCACACAGAAGAGTCTGAAGAAAATAAATTACCCTCGGGACCTATGTCATTCTTTGGGATGCTTTGTTGAGGGTCTTTTTTAGGTGAAGAAGGAGTGAACATGGGTCTTGAAGGGAGGAAACATAGAGGCCGGAAAATGGTTCCACAGCCGAGATATCGAACGCAAGAACGACTCGTAGACACGACCCGTGCTCAGTGACAAATGTCAACCGTGTATTTTCCGAATATGCACCCGTGTCGAAGAGCCTAATGACGCTGGTTTCTAGGAGCATTTTCCATCGTAATGCCAGTAGCATAAACAGTATACCTACCTGACGCGTGTGCTCTAAAGATTACAATCCATCAAGATAGGGGAACCTATCAAACGGAAGGCCGTTTCGGTACATAGTCAAGGGTTTTTTCAGTAATTTTGTGGCTCCAGACCAGAGGTGGCTGCCAATTTCAACAGTGGGGAGATTTGTACAGGGTTAGCAGTTGTTTACTATTAAAGTATCCGAGGGGGCTACGCTAGAGTACGCCCAGCTTCCGTGTGGCTAACATGAGCTAAAATGAGCTACGTTAATGAGTTATGTTGTTGCTACTTTTAATAATGGCTCACTTAGAGTTACTTCATTTGGTTTGAACAGTGATATTAATAATTACGTATGCTATTTTTAGAAAAAAATTTTTGAAATAAATATAATTTTAACAATGTATTAGGTTCTGCAAGTATTTTAATTTGTATTATTACTGTCACATGTAAAGGTGTTTAACGCTATTATCAAACATTGAGACATCTTTTTTTTACTAACAGAGTGATAAAAAATAATGCGTATTGATAGAAGTAAGTTTACAGCAAACAGCAAGTTAACATTAATTAAATTACATAGTAATAAAAATCCAATAACGGTTTACAAAAGTATATTTTTTCAAATGATATGCATAAGGGTAACTATACAGGTGTCTGGGGGTAACTTCAAGAGGTGATTCTTCATAATTTTAGAAGTAGAAAAGATGAAAATAAATATTCTTCTATGGAAAAATATTTTTGTATGGAAAAAAAAAAAATTCTAAAAAAGTTTTTTTACTTCTACCATCATGTGCCATTAACCCTGCATTATAAATGTTTCAAATCTGTTAATTAGTACCTTCATAATTGAGAATAACTCGTGTTATATGTTTTTATTTATCCTTACACCATTTTATTTTAACGACCTTCAAAACGATTCATTAATAGAAAAAAACAATTTTATCAGTGTGATACGTCACGAGTTTAATAATGGCGTTGAACTCCGGTAGGAATCTGGGGGTCAGTGTGTCAGTGTATAGTGATGTATCAATCCATCCCTCCTTTTACGATACAAGGAGTTGGAGTTGAAATTCCTGCTGAAGAAAAAAAAGTCTCCCCAATCCGGCATACCACGCAGTTAGTGGACAGACGCATCCGCCAACAGGACATAGACAAACCTTACCCCATGCTCCCGGTTACCTCTGTTTAGTCACCAAACGGTTCAATGATAACTCAACACAGTGACAATTCAACACACCTCACCAAACATAGGGAACCATTTGTGATGATCTATGGTAGGTGTTGGCTGTCTATTGAATGGTTTCCGAGGCGGTAATAATAAAATACTTTAAAGTTTGAAAAATACAAATTTAATTTATTTTTTGGAATAACCTAATGAGTAAAAAACTCAAGTTGTAATATTAAATTAACAAGATGTCGCACATTAAATCTAAAATAAAATATATTTATCTTAAGACACTGTCAAGATTGAATTTAGTTCAGGTTGAATATTGTGATCATAAATAAAAATGTGCGGTGAGAAAAATGAAGACAATGTTGGTAGTTCTTATTCAAAGTATAATACCGTTAAATAAGACCGAAAGAGATAGGGTAACATTAGCTCAGTTGGAAGAGCGGTGCCCCGGCAAGGCAAGGGTCCTGGGTTCGATATCTTCGAGATCTGGCCTTATCTTTTTGTGATTCATCTATTTCAAATTTTCGTTTAGAAATCATAAAATAGACGAACTTATTACTTATTATGTTACTCATTTTGTGTACTACTTGTGGTTTCGCGATACTACATACAGTTTTCCTACCAATCAAAAAAATGTATAATTTGAAAATTTTTAAGTACCAATTTTAATATTGTTTAATTTCGAGTACAAACTTAATACGTTTCAAGTGATTTATTTTAAAATATTGGCCATGCATTCACTTGCACTGGAGTTACTTTTAGGTACAAAATGAAATACAAATAGCTCGTTAACGAAGACAATCATTAACTTCATTAAACAATAATAACAGACGATATAAATTTCAATTTTTATTCTACGTTATCACCCACAATAGGGAAATTACAACACTCATTAGCGAAGCCATTATATTTATAAATACGTTTCTAGAAAGTTAACGTAGTCCACTCGGCACATTTATTTAAATACACATTAAATTAGATAGATGTCGTCGTTTAGAAAAAAGCTAGTCGACAATTAATAAACTTGTGTAATTAAAATACTGTATTTATTTGCTGAAGTTCCGGCGTTGCCCAAGCTTAACACAGAGTTTTTCTGAAATTTCCGAAATGACAGAAATTTCCCCATTTAATTTCATCACAAAGTATCAAAATTCTACTTTAACCCTTTCAGACTTGAGCTTAAGTTGGCAGTGGTAGAATATATTTGATGCTTGGTTGCTTTGAATAGTTTAGAAGTTACTGCTAATTTTTTAAATAACAACTCGGTCTTGGCACACACTTCTTGCCTCATTCAAATTCATACACCGACTCATACTTGATTCTGTAAAGCTACTTATATTTATTTCCCAAATAAATACAACTCTTATATGAGCAATAGCATAATGAACATTGTAGGCAATGCCTATTGGCAATTGAAAAAATCTATGACTTTGTTTACTTCTAATCACAGCATGGATGAATTTAAAGCAATCGCTGTAAACGCAGCAATTTTTGATTGTGCATGTTCGTCGTTTGGAAAAAATATGAAATATTTATTTATTTATTCTGGGTTTCTATATATATTTCTCACTTACGTGAGAACTATCCAGTTACAAAAACTAAATTAATTTACAGATTAAAATCTACAATTGCATATAAATTACATATTGTAACATATCGGCAAAAATGCAATTAAATACAGGTTACGTACAATTTAAAAACCAAACAAATAATAATATAAAATTATACATAAGCTCAGTTAATGACAAATAATACTAGGAGAGGCAAGAGACACGAGAGTTACAGTGATACATAATATATTTATCTAATCATATTATTTAGCAGCGGCAGAACATTTTTTTGAATCTGTATGAATTTATAATGAACATATATGTTCATTATAAATCCCAAAAAAGATGTTTGTATAAATATGGTAACTAGAAATTCGTAGTACCTACAACTGGGAAACTGATTAATGTACATTATTTTTTTTTAAGTCGATGAATTTATTAGAACTTTCGTTTTCGAGTAAAAATGTGATTTTGGTTTTTTTTTACATCAGCCTCACACAAGAGGTCCTGAGAAAAAAATAATTCCCTCTGGATCCATTTCATCTTTGAGGATGCTATGTGGGGAGACTTTTTATGGAAAAGAAGGAGAGGAAGTTCTGGAAAGAAAAAATGATGAGGGGTTGGTACGAATCAAATAATACGGGGGTCAATTCCACAAGGTGATGCGTCTAGAGAGTCCGGCTGGAGAGGTCAAAAGGTCTCCTTCAACCAGTCTCTCTGAATTCGATCAGTCACGCAGTATGTGGGTAAATGCATCCATCGCCAATACCTATACACACTTCACCCCATGAACGCCGGCGCCCTTGCCAACGTAGCGAACTTCTTGTAGAGACCAATGGCATTAGTGTTGGTTATCCAATAAATGGTTCCCGGTTGGCGGTATCCATACACCTCCCAAATTGATGTAAATTCCCCACTTTCCCGCTTGTAGTACGAGTTTCCAGAAATCCTGTCAAGCATAATACTCCAAAAATGAACGACCACAGATTATCATTTCGGTTGAACATTTTCATCTCAGTTATGGAATGTGATATAAATATGTTATATCTTGCTAAAGAGTATTAAAACGCCCTTATAAAATTTCCAGCATATTTCGTAATATAGTCAATCAAAAAGCCAGTTTCTAAAAATCAACTTTGTAATTTTGTCGACAAAAATGTTCATTATAAGTTTTTAATGACCAACCGAAACTAGATTTTTAGCCAAAAGCGAAACTTGCTATATTTATAAAAGTTAAAAATGTATTTATTCATTTTTACTAGAATAACTTTTAGGATGTTATACCCATCAATGTTATATTAACCATTGAAGAAGAATAAAATATTGATATCTAATTTTTTTGATATTTTATGTAATTTGATAATATAACAATAACGGTTATTTATTGGCTTGTTCAGATTGGTATCAATGGAAAACAATTTATTATATTTTATTAATACATCATTTTAATTAAAAAAAAAATTATTTTTCCTTTTGAATTTTATATTTTCATATACTTTAAATTTTTTACTTATAACTTTTAAACTTTGTATTTATGCTAATGACACATGTCATGCCGTATTTTTTTTAAATAAATGAATAGTACTAATGAATCTAAATGAAACATTAAACAGAACAAGATGCAGAAAATAAAAAAGATAACGGTTGCAAGTACGATAATGTGTATCCTAGACACCATACAAATAAATTCGCTAGAATCATTAAAAAATAAAGCAGCCAAAAACATGGGGAAATTAGTTGAAGATAGTATTGTGAATTTGGAATTTGAAATATATGATCGACAAAATGGCATAAAAAAATTAGGTCACAATTACCGAGTGGATTGAGGCGTTGTCCTGGTAAGATAGAGATCCCGGGATCAATCCCAAGCTCCAATTCTTCAATGGGTAAAAGTTTGTACCCCGAAATTGCCGTTTTTATTGTTAAACTTGCAAGAGTTAATTAGAGTTACTGTCAAATAAAATTAAAGGCAGCGCTTCTCGGTTCGTTGTTATGTAGCAGTTTAATGTGCGTAGTTACTTACTTTAATTTTAAAGGAGTCACAAAAAAAATCAAAAGATCTTAGAACTTCTAACAATTGCAAACAAATCAGTCTAGACTTTAATAGTCTTCATGTTAGATAGTAGCATTATAATAAATAGTAGATTATTATTACTTCGGCTGAGCCGATGTTTCGACTGTTTTTTGGTTAAAACCGAAACTGCTGCCAAAACTCGTTAATTGGCCGAAACTGACCGAAACCGAAACCGAAACTAAAATTGAAACCGTAACCAAAACCGCAACTGACACCGACATGGCAACCGAAACCGAAACCAAAACCGAAACCGAAACGGCAACCAAAACCGAAACCGACCCTAAATTGAAACTCTATCGGTAACTAAGATTTACTGGCGAAAATAAATTAGGATTAAGAACATGGTTATCGAAATAATTTAAGTTTTTTTTTCGATTTATGCTAATTGGATTTTGCCTTTAGTACGGAGGGCCATTAAAAGAACGCAAAATTTTTAAATGATATTTGAATAAACATCATTATAATTTATTAATTTTGCTGATTAGTGGCCAAGTCAAATGATGCGTCTGGTTCCCACCCAATCCTCCACCCTCCATCATTGCGGAAGCAAAATCTTCACCTTGAAGTGATGGTAGTGTAGAGTGTTTCTTACAATTTTTTTTCAGGTTATTGATAACCCAAAAATTTTTCTTTTTAAAACCAAAATAATGCTCATAATAATAATATTTATAATCCCAAAAGCCAAGGAACTCATATTTTCGGCATTAGATTTTTTCAGGAAACATTTCAGGTGGTATTTGAAATGCCATTTAAATGTGAGGCGTGACACTCCAAGTGTCAAAACAAACATGCCATTTTTCATATTGGTAAACTTATCAATCAACTTCGTGGGGTGAAAATTTTCATAAAAATGTCACATTGTCGGGAAACCCGGCGAAGGAATAATGTAATATAAAGAGAATGTCATTATTAATATTTTTCATGAGTTGATTTTGGGATTAAATTAAATTTCGTTCGTCCTTCAGATAAAAATAAATTCGCAGGTGTATCTCTGCGTTACTCCGGTTTAATGACCTCTAGAACTAGAATTTTCTCACGATTCGAAGTGGAAGATACTTTCAGTGTATTTATAAAACGTTTTTCAACGATAAAATTAGCAGTAATCACCAAATTTCATTTTTCTAGACGTTGAATTAGAAACTCCCGAGGGATATCTTTAGAAACATTTGAGATTTTAGTAATAGGTTCATCAGAAATAATTAAAATATACCTCATGGAAAGATCGATTTTCTAGACCTGCTAGGGCAAAGTCGACCAAACGCCAGTCGAACATACTTCATCACTTATGTCGTTAAGATTCCCAATTTATCTTAGAGATTTGATAGGGCAAATTCAACCACAGGTCTGTCCAATACACCAGGGCGACGCGTTGTATATTTTTGTCCACGGCTGCTTAAGGCGATGCCATACGTAGTAATGCAAAATCATGTGTTTTTGGTTTGAAAATTTTGTCGCCTAAAAATGTTTCAGATGCTTCAATTAAATACTGCGAGTAGAATACATCTTGGCCTTTAATATAATCGAGTATTATTTATATAAGTCTCTTTATAAGCCCAGAAAAAAATAATGTATAAGGCCTATGAAAACTGCTTTAAAGTTCAAAATCTCCCACTTACGAACCCATTTTCGGTTATGATTTTATTGTATAATGTGGCAAATTAAGTTATCTATAAAATGATTTGAAAAAAATTACATATTTATGCCTGAACATCCACAAAATAAAATAAAAGGCACTTTTTGGCCATGTTCTTTTCTTGCATAAATCAAAACAGGCGGATGGTGTTAAGCGGGAATTTAAACCTTATCGCCATCTATGTAAGGGGTGTTATTGATAGCGGCTCAATTTATAATATTACACGACATAGTGCATCGCCTTAATATTTTGTATTGTCTCGTCTTCAATAAAATTTCAGCCAAGCAAAACTTGAGCTTTAATGTGATACATTGATAATGGGCTCAGATATTTATCCTTTAGCAGATTGTTGGAATCATCTTGACCCTGAGGCTCCCATTTTATGTATTATGCACTCAGTTTCTACAATACTCGACACCTAAACGCCATCTATGGATAACCTAATAGACTAATATCTAGTGCCATCTATGGGTAAGCCCTTACATTAATATCAATTTTATTACGGAAAAGTTGCATAGCCTTGTAGGGTGACCAAATCTGAATAGCCAGGTATCTTTTCACCTTTTCTTTAACCTCACAACATACCTCAACTTGGAGATGCCATAGTTCCATTGACTCCGGACGGTCGTGAGTAGTTGGGACTCTTGTAAATGACAACATTTAGGTTTTAATACTTATTCAATAAATACTTTACACACCTGGGTAAATAAAAAAAATTACAACTTAAATTAAAAAAATTATTTTGATTTTCAATTTTCCTTCAGCAAGGCTTTAGGATACCGATAACAATAAATTATAGTAAAACTAAAAAAAGTTTTAATTAAGGGAATATAACGGTGAGTATGCTAATAAAAAGGTATGCCTGTTGTGTTTCCTCGTCTTTATTAACATAACTTCCGAGCTTGTAACTTATCATATTTAAGAGAGTTAAACACTACCCAAAAGAATTGTTATTCTTTACCAGTTAACAATAAATTAAGGCGATGCACTACGTAGTAATGCAAAATCATGTGTTTTTGGTTTGAAAATTTTGTCGCCTAGAAATGTTTCAGATGTTTTAATTAAATACTGCGAGTAGAATACATCCTGGCCTTTGAAATAATCGAGTATTTTGTAAGTCTTTTTTTAAGCCCAAAAAAAAATTATGTTTAAGGCCTATGACGATTGCTTTAATGTTCAAATTCTCCTACTTACGAACCCATTTTTGGTTATGGTTTTATTGTGTAATGTGGCAAATTAAGTTATTTATAAAATGATCCAAAAACATTTAAATATCTGTGCCTGAACATCCACAAAATAAAATAAAAGGCGCTTTTTGGTCATGTTTTTTTCTTGCATAAATCAAAACAGGTGGATGGTGTTAAGCGGGAATTTAAGCCTTATCGCCATCTACGTAAGGTGTGTTATTGATAGTGGTTCGATTCAAAATATTACACGACGTAGTGCATCGCCTTACGTCAGTTTAACTCTAAATTTACTTGGCGTTAATCGAAGTATTTTAAAACTAACAATCACCGCAGTGTATATCACGTAACCTGCACGTATTTCATTCTAGTCAATGAGATTAAGCTATTAAACGTTGCGAATACGTATTAATCGATCTGCGATCGTTAACAATCGTCATCAGAATGTCAACTCCCAAAATGCCAAAGAGCAAACCACCGCTGACTTTGCCAGAATATTGGCATTATTATAGCCCTAATCACTGAATAGATAACAAACACTCTTACACTAGAAATGCAAGGAAAATTTTCAAACCGTCTCAGCCCACTTTTTAAATACATACATTTGAATTTCCCCATTGCTTTCATGAATTAATGCAAATCTTGGAAGTGGACGCAAATTAACGCACTTCCCGAAACTCGTTGTAAACCTAGTATCTAATAACTATTTTTGTTCTGATTTTTCCATATCCCCCGATGTTAATGACGTTTTTTGGACTCTTCTACAAATACATAAAGATTTATTTAGTAAAAATAATTTACCACAATTGAATATTAGCAAAAGAATAATATCTGTTGGAGGACTAACCATGCCACTAGCACGAACCACAACAGCACAACATCACTATATATTCAAGGGTGTAAAATTATTTAATAAATTGCCCCTTGATATACGATCGGAAGAAAACTACGAAAAATATTTTAAAAAAATAAATTAAAATACTCTTGTACCACCTCATAACTTTACTTATTGTTTAGAAATATGTTTTTGCCTTTTAAATTCTTTGAATCATCTATTAACTAACCTATATTTTTATTACTTTTATTGTTATTTTTTGTTTTATTACTAATATTTTTTGTTTAATTTAAACAAATGTAAAAATATTTTTGTTGTCCTCTCCTAAACACAAGCAGCTGCTTTATTAGGAGAGTGATTGAAATATTAGTGTTTATATTGTTAAAAAATTGTAACCTTGTATGTTTCAATAAAAAAAATTAAAATATACAGTACCGTTCTTACCTGGTAGGTCATTTGAGATTAACACTTAATTAACATTAACTAATTGTTTATTAGTGAAATTTAGATACAAGATTTAGGACATAATAGGAAAATTGGATGTAATTGGACTTTCTCTCAGGAATGGTATATTTAATTTAAGGGTATGACAACTATCACCTCAGCAACCAGAAAATGTTGCTTGTGTCTTGATGGAGGTTTTAGCCGACCGAGAAAATGAATTCACGATGCCTAGGTGAGACCATACCAACTTGGTCACTGACCGGTTAAAATTAAAATTTCATAATGATGATGAATCACTGCTCTGTATTTGTATTAATTTAATCAAATAATAGTTTTACTTTTGGATGACAAAACACGCCCACATCACAATTCTTGTGTTCTTCTTTATTCTATGGCCCTAATAGTGTTGATCGGCCAAACAGCATTAGCGCTGCAGTCACTGTGACAGAATAACTATGGCCCGCAGCTCATGTGCGGTAACAAAGTCACCTATTCAATCAATAACTGGTATGACATTAACTGTTATTAATTAGTTCTGTATCTGCAGCGCACTGGGAATATTAGACATTAATAAAATGTTAACCGAAATTAACTTGAATCCTTTGAGTGCAATATATTGCATAGGTGTCACAACCAGAATTGACGTGAAGATAGTACTCACACAAATGCATTCCTTGCGTATAGCAACTTATTTTTCAGGATCAAAAATAAAATTCCAATAGAAATGGAATAATATAATTTTTGACGACGATATACACGTAATTATCTTCTTGTATTGAACTTCAAGTGTGCAAAATTTCACCAATAAGTACCAAAATTTTATTTTAAACGGTGGTAAAAAGGGGTGGTGTGGTTTTTCTAAATCTCGTGTAGACAGTGACGGATTAAAACTGGAGATTTGTTTCAAAACGTGTATATATACAACGTGTTCCACGCTCATACAGCAATACTACCGTGGTATATGGATTACATAATTTTATATTAGATAATTATTATAATTTTGGTAAAACTCGTAAAAAGGAAAATACATATTATTGTTTGTAGAGTTCAATATGAACCCAAGATATCTAGATATAAAGCAAGAGATCTTGCCCTTTAACACGAAGGTCAAAAAATATATAAATTGTGTGCCTTTCTAAAGGCTTATTGTTTGATGCCGAATGGCTGTTAAAATGTACTGTAAATGAAAAATAAATCAATTATTATTTTTTGGTAAACTAATGTTTAAGACAAGATTTTTTATGCATAGCACAAAGGGTAACAATCATTTTACAAGCAATAATTATTCGCCTGAAACACTCATCCACATTGAAAAATCTCCTGATAAAAGATACATAGTTGGTTGTTTTCAGGTGAAAAAATGTAACAAGCAGTAATTGTTGAATGAAACACTAGTATATATTGAATTATTTCGCAGATAAGAGATAAGCCGCCATAGCTCAGTGGTCAGAGCTGTCGACCGGAAATCGAAGGGACACGGGTTCGAGTCCCGTTGGCGTCATGTATCTTTTATCAGGAGATTTTTCAATGTGGATGAGTGTTTCAGGCGAATAATTATTGCTTGTAAAATAATTGAAAAAAAAATCATTCGATTGGGTTAAAATCACTGTGAAAAACGAGGAAGTTTAAAGTAAGTCTTACCTTATGACGACGTTGGTTTATTTTAATTCCTATTGGTTCCTTGAAAATTCCATTTGCATTAATTACTTAAAATCTATAGGTATACACCGCGTATAAGATCACAATGTAGTGCCAATGAATGTTGTATTTCCTTGGGGATGCAATTTACCCAATTTTATGACATTTTTACGACAATAATGATACGAGCAGCAAGATTTTATACACTATTAACGACGACGATATTACGAATGAAAATAAATGACACGTGTGTTACAACAAGAATTGAATATCACTGGTATAGGTCTACTTTCTTCCATTTTTGTTTTTCCCGGGTAAGACTTTTAGGACGAAGAGGAACAAAGGAAATGACAATTTGAACAGGACAATGGGATATGGAATAATCACAAAACTGTGTTAATATTACTCACTTACTTTGAAGCGCTTCAGTTTATTAACACAATACCATGCAGTCTTTCTCCCATTCGATAAAAACCTATTAAATAAACCAACAGGAGTTTTTCCAATCACAAACTTTCTGTGTCCGATTGTATGTTTTTAACAGCTCCTTTAGCATTAATGTCAAATTGTCTATACAAAGACATTGTGTGCAGTTGATAAAACAACGGTAGTGTTTCAATGTATCTGTCATGGTATATTTATTTATAGTGCCCCTTTGATGACCCTCATAAACATTTTATTGGTCGTGGTTACACTTTCATGGGGCTTGGGAGGAAAAGCATGAAGTAACAGGTTTTCAGATTTTCCTCGGTATTTTTATAATATTTAATTGGAATTTTTCATTATGCTTTGCATTAACAGATTTATAATGATAATCCAATGATAACTTTTTCAAATTCAGCGTTTAAAAAATCGTAGTTTACATTTTTTATGGAACATAGCATTCGCAAAAATTACAAAAAATCAATGTCAATGGTGCTTAAATAAAATGTATTGAAAATATTTGAAAAATCTTCAGAGAAAAAATACATTCTATCATTACACTACGTTGCTCTATCATTACACTACGTTGCTCTATCATTACACTACGCTTATTTAAAAAAATCTAATAAGCAATAATTGTTGAATGCAAAATACTACTACATATTAAATTATTTGGCGGGTTTAGAATAAGCCGACATAGCGTAATGGTGGAGTAGCTGACCGGCAATCGGAAGGCTGCTGATCCTAAATCATTTAGTTTAATAATTTAATTTTTTTTTAAACTAGAATTTTTTTCAAATCCACAGCTGAGAACCGAACCCCGGTTAACTGTTTGAAAGGCAACTATGCTGACCATAACATCAACGATTTTTTTATAAGGACGGATGCATAAATTCAATATAATATACATATTGAAAATATAACAATTACTTTGTTAAAATTTTTTTATTATTGTATCTTAATCACCTTAATTATAAATATGTGTTTAATTATAATGTTGTACACTATTGTGCAGCTCTTTTTAAGTATGCAGTAGCAAGAAAAATCTTAATGAAGCAACGCCTAAAATATCAATAAATTTTGCTGGAGAACTATTTTTTTTCTTTTGCGTAGGTAGTATTAAAATGACAAGACACTGTGTGCTTTTTTAATGTATGTGTAATATATTGGTATACTGTATAATTATCTGCTTAGTATGGAAGACCCTTGAGATCGTGAGTATTCAATAAATGCTTTGGTTCGTCTAAGATTACGAGCACTTTATTTTCGTACGATAATTACAACGAACGTTCTGTCCGTTCTTTCAGAGACTATGAGTAATTCCATACGAGGGGAGTAACTTGAAGTGAGCTCCCTACCTAGGGATCGGGTGAACTCGTAACCATTCGCGTACAACCGACATGCTATCTCTATCAGATGGTGTAAGTACCGCCATCAGTGGAAAACCTTTACAAATACTTTAACTGGACAATAAAAACCTAGATCTACACACTCTTATGAACGTTATCGAAACTACAACCAAATAACAACACTATACAACGATGTACGTTAATATAACTGCATGTTTGTAACATTTAATAGCTTCACTTTTAAACAAATGGCTTAACTCCTCAAATGGGAATGATTTTCCAATGAATAAGCTTCCACGTTCCCAGCCCCCTGCGTTGTGATGTAGGTAGTGAGGGTAAATTACCTTCACCTCCCCCTCTCCGGGCCTTTGACTGAAAGCAATGAACTAACGTGATTGGTGCAAGCGGTGCGTTAACACGCCACGGAGGGGTGGACTGGTCGAAGGGCGATCGTTGGATTTTTTTTATTCAGTGCATTGTTTATTATAGAAATTAGGAATTTTTCAACCACCATTATAGGCACGTGCCAGTGTGGTGGTGGTCAATTTTATATCAAGTATATCATAAAAAATAGAAATTATACAATATTTAATGAAATAAGGAGTGTAGAATTTAGAATATAAGGAGTATAAAATTAAGAAAAGTACATAAATTCAGAGTAAGTAAGGAAATAAGAAATACATTTATATATATATATATATATATATATATATATATATTCGTTTTGGCGAGATACAGTGTTTATTGAAAGTACCTACATTAAAATAATTTTAAAGAATATATCAATAATACGTGTACGGGACGTGTTCGCCTGCACAAGAAAAAACTGTAAAATATAAGCACCGGCACACATTTACCTTTGTCCTGTGTAATGATTCAAATAAAGCACTTGAGGTATTTCATTTGAACCATTACAGAGTTATTTAAAATATCATAAAAATGCAGGGAATATCGACTATTGTAATATGTTTGCCTCAATGAATGCGTCTTGAGAAAGACGATATATTCGACATTTGTAATTTGCTTTTGAAAAGAACGCCTTTATAAAGGCGGTTGTTTTTATTGCGGGTAAAACTCCTTGTATCCCTCCAGGCTCAGTCGGCAACGGCTTTGCGGGGCGCTGGCTGGCGGCGAGCACAAGGGGCCCTAGGTCTCTCGGCCACTGCAAATCCCCTCTCCGAGGCTGGCTGGTTCAGTAGGCAATGGCAGATCCCCTCTCCGAGGCTGGCTAGCAGGCAGGTTCAGTCGGAAACGAGTCTGCCACATCGGGGCCTTGGTCACCGGCGAACTCGAGGAAGCCCGGGGCAGAGGCGCCGCGACGTCGGGGCGTCGCGACCAGTGAGCAGGCCAGCTCAGTAGCCAACAGTAAATCCCCTCTCCAAGGTGCAGTGACAGCGGAAGTGGAGCGGGGGGGGAACCGGGTTGAAATCAAACACAGCGAGTTATTTCCCAGCGAAACGAGTAATGTCAGAGCCGACAGCGGTAGATGTTGCTCGGTCCAGGGCTTGTGGCGGAATGGAGAAGGGACCGGTTTTTGCGGCGTCTTTATAAGATTCTATATGACCGCGCCTCCGACCCTTGATTGTTTTATGAAATTCCCGTAACGAGCTTGCTTTTTTCTTGCTATGAAGCTCGCCACGTTTGTAGGATTAAATCTGTTTATCTCAGAAATATAGGAATATTTTATAATATTAGACCTTGTCTACCGCTGTCGTTTTTCCAAAACCACGTCGTCGCAATATTTTTTATTTGGTTATAATAAGACATATTCTACAAGATAAGTGGTCAAATCTCTGTAACATTTTCAGAGTTTCGCTGAGTACATAATTATCTTACGTGTAACATATTTTATTTCTATTCGAGCTTATTTAATTAACATGTAAGTATCTTTGTACAAAACTATTTAGTTAACATTGTTTCCTATTATTACAGGAAGGGCTTGCAAATTTGTATTTTTTACCAATCTCTTGGATACACGTGGGCCGCTCAAGCAGGTTTTGTGCTTAGCCAATCAGCGGCTGCTTAGCCAGAGTAAGATGGTTGCTTGAGTTGAAGCGAGACAACTGCCATTTGGGTCCGAGCGATAAAATTTACCGTTAAACGGCAGGGCAGGTTTTTAAACATGAGTTACCTATATGTAAGGCAGGTTTATCAACGTTAGTTTTATGGAAGGTTTTACATAGTTTTCGACAGTGGTAAATATGATGGCATTTTGTTGTGTTTTTTATAATTGATGTACATTTTATATTGATGATGCTGATGACGTTCGATACAATACGAAATATAGAAGAATTTAAAAAGAGTAAAAAAATTACAGGATTTAAAACTTAGTAAGTATAGAATTTGAAAGGATATATGTAAGAATATGATTTTAGATTTTCACGGCCTTGTATTTTTAGTATTTTTGTTATTTGTTTTTGGGGTGTTATGCCGTGTTGCGATAACTCATTATTTAGCCTTACTATATCCACCAATGAAAAATTCTGAAAATCTATGGAATAAACTGTTGAAAGGCGAGTGCTGGCTGATTGGAACATTTATGGTTGTTTGATATTTTGATCTCAAACAACGCCATTGTCGTGTAGTTTTTGACGGATTTGAATATATTATTCATTCAATATTAGCGAGATGTCCGTCAGTTTGTGACTCCTATTTCTCAATCGGAAGCAAAGGACGGAGTGGTTCGTTATGAAATTACGCGTTGCCAACACAAAATAGAACACGTGTTTGTAAACTAAATAATAAAATTAATAATTCTAAATCTCTCTTTGTTTTGTTCCTAATTTGTAATAGCCTTAATTTTACTTCACCGCAGAAATGAATCTATTTTCTTTATTCAGAGAGTATCCGTTTTCCTGTCAGGAGTGTACATATTGTGAAGCCTTAATAAATCGTAATTATATCATGTAGGTAGAATTCCATCATTCTATCTTATTCATGAATTATTTAACCTGTAGCTATAATTTATTGTCTTGCTGAAATAAAAATGCTTAATATGTAAATGAGTTTTTCATTTTCTATAATAAAAACACATAAATTTGTTTTTGACCACGATAGTTTTATTTTCACTCTACCGGTTTCGGAAGATCCCTTCCTTCATCAGGAGAATATTTAAAACTGTTTTAAATATTCTCCTGACGAAGGAAGGGATCTTCCGAAACCGGTAGAGTGAAAATAAAACTATCGTGGTCAAAAACAAATTTATGTGTTTTTATTATAAATTATGATGAGCCACAAAGTGAATGCTTTTTACAATTACGTATTTTTCATTTTCTTGTCGTGAGGTAATATTTTTACATTTGTATTTAAAAAATATTTTGGGATAAATTCAAATTCAAATCTGAATTCTCATTGGAGCCTACTTATGCTCCAAATGAGAATTGTACTATCTATATATTGACATATCTATGGTCAAATGGAGGACCAATTTGTTTCATACAAAAAGCCCGAAGATGGCCCATAGTAAGCTTCAAAACATGACGCGGAGTGGAGGCCTGTCGCTTGAAATGATCTGGAATATTTATTTTAATATTTTATTTTCAAAAATTCTATTCGTAAAAAAGCACAGGCGTTTTTTCTTCTTTTATTAGGTTTCGGGAATACCCGGTGGAGACTGATCCCACCGTTCCTCTATGAAGAACCGCCACTGTTAATAAAATAAGTTTGAGTAGCAGAATAACATCATAATTCTTAACAGTTTGAATTGAATAAAATCAATCTTTCAGTGTCAATATTGATACCAATTCCATGTTTAAATGTATACCTAGAAAATATTTCAAACAATAATCATTATGTCTTTGATTATATATATATATATATATATATATATATTTTTTACTTTATTTATTTTCATTTCTTTACATATATTATACATATTAATAGATAGTATATAATAACATAATATATAATACCAAATAGTATACACAAGAAATGAAAACCCACTAAGGCACTGCCTGAGTGTGGGTAATATAAAACGATTACTATATTTCAAGTACCTAAAGTATAATATACATTAGTAGAAAAAGTTTTTTTTTTTGCTTATAGTTATTATAAAAAGTAAAGAGAAAAACATTATGTACAATAGTTTATAAAGTTTCAGCAAGTGAGTTGTAGAAAGGATCAATAAATTTATATTAAAAGCGTTTCAATATCTGCGTCATTCAGCCATAATTTTACCTCTTTAATATATTCAATCTTTTTATTTATCATTTGAGTTTGTAGTGGTAGAAGGTTAAATGTACGAGGACCAATGAAACTGCTATGTGTCTGCATTAATTAAGTATTGGTTTGGGGGGTGTAAAATATATTATTTGTTCTTTTGCTCATTCTGTTTTCATTTATTTTGAAATTATTTCTGTTTTTAAATAAATATTTCATAGTTTGTAATATAAATAATTTTCGAATGTTAAATAATTTAGATTCCTTGTATAATAGGTCGGTCGAGAATGTTTTATTTTTGTTATATATGACTTTAATTATGTGTTTTTGAATTATTTGTAGAGGCTTAATAAATGTATCAGGTGCACCACCCCATCCTATTATGCCTTAAGTGATTGCAGATTGCACCAGGGAGAAGTAGATCATTTTCAATTTTTCAGCGTTTAAAATTTCCTTGAGTCTATAAAATATGTTGGTAAGATATCTTGGTTTAGAGGTGGTTTGATTAATATGTGATTTCCAATTAAGATTAATATCTAATGATACTCCTAAATATTTTATATTTTTGACATTAGCGAGTTCGTTGCACAGGAAGCACATTTCTTGATTGCAAGTTGTATTATGTATTCTAATTTTAAGGTTTTCTTTTGGTTTGTTTCTTATGTTTTTATAAAAAGGAAAGTAAAATGTTTTGCTGTAGTTTAAGACAAGTTTGTTGTATTTTAACCATTTTGAAACAAGTGAAATACATACATTTGCTTTCGAAAAAGTTTCTGTCCAATTATTACCATCCACTATTATTGCCGTGTCGTCGGCGTAAGAAACAATTTTACCAGGGATTACAAAATTACATAAATCATTAATATAAATTAAGAATAAAATCGGGCCAAGAACAGTTCCCTGCGGAACTCCGTTTTTTATATGTGTCTCTGAACTATAATTATTCCCAATTTTTGTTATTATCAGAACTTTTAATAAAATATCGTTGTGTATTTTTCTTTTTTTTTTAAATTTGGCCTGTTATGTTGTTATTTTATTGGTCAAAGATATAAAGATTCCTAATACTATAGACTGTTTATAACAAATAAATCAAAAAAAAAATTATCTTCAACATCCCTCTTTGACCTCCACCATGTTAAGAAGAAAAGAACGCCATTACAATGATAATCATTTTGAGAACATTCAGCTTTTGTGTAGATCTGACAATCATTCGATGAGTTTAACAAAAATATTTGAGGGTCATTTTTAAAATTGGATTTGATTGGGTGAAGAATTCAGAGAGGCGATAAAGTACCTACCTGTAATGCAATATTTAAACAGAAAATCATTTTAATGATGTAAGTGACACAAAATTTCAAAATTGGAAACGAACTGTCAAGAATTCATATCATCCCGTAATTTTTCAAGGGGCTGCACTAATCAAAAATACTATTTTCTTTGAATTTAAGTAATATTCAAAATTAGAAAAGTAATTGTTTGAAGTCTTCGGACAAGCGAAAAAGTACCTACCTAGAATATATTATTTCCACAATTTTTTTTAAATTGTATCATTTTCCACTTGTAGTAAACACTTCCCCTCTCTCTTACCTAAGTCTTCCACCCCCACCAAAGTTGATGTTTTTTCCCCCTCTTCCAGCTTAACTATAAGTACCCATACACCTCTGTAATTATTTAATATGTTTTTATTCACCCTGATGAAGGTTCGGGTTGAACTGAAACCGGTTGGTTATAAATATATACAATAAAGTGGTATTCAAACAAAGTTATTTTATTTTAATTATTGTATCATTTTCATTTTCAAGTTGGTATATAATATAATCGAATTCAAAAAAATTATTAATTCAGTAAAATATAAAGAGTAGTTGCTTGAGTGCGCCCCTGTGAAATCACCCCCTAAACAATGGCTTTCATCTCCAAACTTTAGTGTTATCTACGCGCGCTTTGCAGTGGAAGGCGCGGTGAAAGCGCGGTGATCAATGCTTCTCCCGCTTCCTACCTCACATTCAACCCCTCTCTACTCTATATTCTCTTCTCCACACTCTACCCTCTCTTCTTTATTCTACCTTAATTTCCATTCCATTTTCTAAACCAATAGGTACTTCGTATATCTTCGTTTCGTAGAAAAACGATCAAAAGTTCCACCTTTTTTATCAAATTACAAGTAAATATTTACCACCTGGCTTCACACAATTATTTTTTTTCGTGTTAAACAAAAATAAATGTCATTTCTATTTTTAAAAAGTTATATGAAAATTTCAAAGCTGCATGGCTCAAGATGAAAATTACGTAAAAAATTCCTGCTAGATAAGATTACCGATATTTTTGTTTTGTGGCAAAGAGTTTGTTTAATGGTTTAGATTAAATAAACCTACATAAAAAACTTTCTAATGGCCAACTAATCATTTTTTATAAAATTTTGAAAATGTGTTATCAGTGGCAAAATTGTGAGTCAGCACATATCTTAATCTGAATACAACAAAATAATGTGACTCAACACACATCTTAACCTGAATTCAACAAAATTTATAATTTTAATAATGGGAGTCATCACACATTTCAATCTGAATACAAAAAAATAATGTGAGTCAGCACACATCTCAATCTGAATACAACAAAATAATTTGAGTCAGCACACATCTCAATCTGAATACAACAAAATAATTTGAGTCAGCACACATATCAATCTGAATACAACAAAATAATAGTAATAATAAAAAATAGCAGTTATAAACCCGCTCCGCGGGTTTTTTGCTACTAGGTCCTGCGGGCGGCACTTAGTTGGCCATCGTCCAGTTTAAGTTATACTGACAACAGTTACATTTAATAGGTATATATTAGGTCATTCGCAGAGAGAAAGTGAGTATATATTGTTAAAACACAGAACAGGAATGAGTTAATGAATAATCACATGTTTAATTTAGGCATAATAAGAATGACAGTTGTTTGGGTAAAACTTTACGTCAAATATTTGATTCAACTTAGTGACAGTAAACAATAACGTTTTGCCTTAACGATTTTTAAAAATATTGATATTTTATATTATTTACGTATATAATAATTTAAGCAAAAATTTGCAACCGACGCACTATTTTGACAGAACACCGATATGAAGTTCGCGCATAATTCGCGTTTGTTTGTAGGCAGTGTAGACACTGCCAACCTAACAATAAAAAAACTTGAAACACAATCGAAAGCTGAGTCTATGGCATCACCATTTGGGGTATTTCGTGAGGCTAGGTGGGGAAAAGTTAAAGTTAAGGAAAAGGAAGGTGGGGAAATTCCTAGCAGGTCTGGTCACCAAATACAGCTTAAGCCATTTTAAGCAACGATTCAATTCTTAATGGTGTGCACTACACCAGGGCGATACTGAGATTATCGTCCACTCTTAAACGTGCCGCAAACATACTATATAATGGTCTGGTCACCAAATACAGCTTAAGCCATTTTAAGCAACGATTCAATTCTTAATGGTGTGCACTACACCAGGGCGATACTGAGATTATCGTCCACTCTTAAACGTGCCGCAAACATACTATATAATGGTCTGGTCACCAAATACAGCTTAAGCCATTTTAAGCAACGATTCAATTCTTAATGGTGTGCACTACACCAGGGCGATACTGAGATTATCGTCCACTCTTAAACGTGCCGCAAACATACTATATAATGGTCTGGTCACCAAATACAGCTTAAGCCATTTTAAGCAACGATTCAATTCTTAATGGTGTGCACTACACCAGGGCGATACTGAGATTATCGTCCACTCTTAAACGTGCCGCAAACATACTATATAATGGTCTGGTCACCAAATACAGCTTAAGCCATTTTAAGCAACGATTCAATTCTTAATGGTGTGCACTACACCAGGGCGATACTGAGATTATCGTCCACTCTTAAACGTGCCGCAAACATACTATATAATGGTCTGGTCACCAAATACAGCTTAAGCCATTTTAAGCAACGATTCAATTCTTAATGGTGTGCACTACACCAGGGCGATACTGAGATTATCGTCCACTCTTAAACGTGCCGCAAACATACTATATAATGGTCTGGTCACCAAATACAGCTTAAGCTATTTTAAGCAACGATTCAATTCTTAATGGTGTGCACTACACCAGGGCGATACTGAGATTATCGTCCACTCTTAAACGTGCCGCAAACATACTATATAATGGTCTGGTCACCAAATACAGCTTAAGCCATTTTAAGCAACGATTCAATTCTTAATGGTGTGCACTACACCAGGGCGATACTGAGATTATCGTCCACTCTTAAACGTGCCGCAAACATACTATATAATGGTCTGGTCACCAAATACAGCTTAAGCCATTTTAAGCAACGATTCAATTCTTAATGGTGTGCACTACACCAGGGCGATACTGAGATTATCGTCCACTCTTAAACGTGCCGCAAACATACTATATAATGGTCTGGTCACCAAATACAGCTTAAGCCATTTTAAGCAACGATTCAATTCTTAATGGTGTGCACTACACCAGGGCGATACTGAGATTATCGTCCACTCTTAAACGTGCCGCAAACATACTATATAATGGTCTGGTCACCAAATACAGCTTAAGCCATTTTAAGCAACGATTCAATTCTTAATGGTGTGCACTACACCAGGGCGATACTGAGATTATCGTCCACTCTTAAACGTGCCGCAAACATACTATATAATGGTCTGGTCACCAAATACAGCTTAAGCCATTTTAAGCAACGATTCAATTCTTAATGGTGTGCACTACACCAGGGCGATACTGAGATTATCGTCCACTCTTAAACGTGCCGCAAACATACTATATAATGGTCTGGTCACCAAATACAGCTTAAGCTATTTTAAGCAACGATTCAATTCTTAATGGTGTGCACTACACCAGGGCGATACTGAGATTATCGTCCACTCTTAAACGTGCCGCAAACATACTATATAATGGTCTGGTCACCAAATACAGCTTAAGCCATTTTAAGCAACGATTCAATTCTTAATGGTGTGCACTACACCAGGGCGATACTGAGATTATCGTCCACTCTTAAACGTGCCGCAAACATACTATATAATGGTCTGGTCACCAAATACAGCTTAAGCCATTTTAAGCAACGATTCAATTCTTAATGGTGTGCACTACACCAGGGCGATACTGAGATTATCGTCCACTCTTAAACGTGCCGCAAACATACTATATAATGGTCTGGTCACCAAATACAGCTTAAGCCATTTTAAGCAACGATTCAATTCTTAATGGTGTGCACTACACCAGGGCGATACTGAGATTATCGTCCACTCTTAAACGTGCCGCAAACATACTATATAATGGTCTGGTCACCAAATACAGCTTAAGCCATTTTAAGCAACGATTCAATTCTTAATGGTGTGCACTACACCAGGGCGATACTGAGATTATCGTCCACTCTTAAACGTGCCGCAAACATACTATATAATGGTCTGGTCACCAAATACAGCTTAAGCCATTTTAAGCAACGATTCAATTCTTAATGGTGTGCACTACACCAGGGCGATACTGAGATTATCGTCCACTCTTAAACGTGCCGCAAACATACTATATAATGGTCTGGTCACCAAATACAGCTTAAGCCATTTTAAGCAACGATTCAATTCTTAATGGTGTGCACTACACCAGGGCGATACTGAGATTATCGTCCACTCTTAAACGTGCCGCAAACATACTATATAATGGTCTGGTCACCAAATACAGCTTAAGCTATTTTAAGCAACGATTCAATTCTTAATGGTGTGCACTACACCAGGGCGATACTGAGATTATCGTCCACTCTTAAACGTGCCGCAAACATACTATATAATGGTCTGGTCACCAAATACAGCTTAAGCCATTTTAAGCAACGATTCAATTCTTAATGGTGTGCACTACACCAGGGCGATACTGAGATTATCGTCCACTCTTAAACCTGCCGCAAACATACTATATAATGGAAGTGAGTATTTTTTGAATAACGCAAATTAATCAAATGAAATTTACTTGCGTACGCCGGTGTTTCAACCCGCGTTCTTCAGCTTAGTAGTTGAGAGCCTTCAAAGTTGTGAGATCGTCAAAATGTAACGATAATAAATTTTTAAATTTATTTTATTAAAAAGCCTGTTTGACAAACTGTTTAGTAGCAGTTGAACGGGACTCGAATTGAAATAAAAATTATATATATTTATTTAATTTACTCAGTTTCGCCGACTGCCGCCCGCTTTTTAATCACAATATTTAAAAACGTTTTTTCTCACAATTCACTTGAGCGCAACATTTTTTTTATTATTTAAAAAATGATGAAACCTTTCTTTTCCATTAAATGAAGACAGTGAGATTGCGGCTAGGAAGTGAGTGGCTGGCTTATCAGATCTTGTTACTTAAAACACCTAAAGCCATTTCAAGTCACGTTTTCACTCTAAATGGTCTCGAATGGACGAAACTGAGATTTTCTTCCATTCTGGAAAGAAGTGCTAATAAAAGATACTTAATTACTCTAATTAGTTCACGTTTTATAACCATTATCAGAAAAGTCTAATGGTATATTCGTTCATTAAAACTGCAACTGTTGGGATTCCATTTTATGTATTATTGAATTTAAATAATTTATTACACTTTAACATGATTTTTAAATATCTATTTCAGGGATCGCTAGTTAAGGCCATCTCTTAAGGAACCATCAAAATGAAAACACTTTACACAATCAGCCTTCTTTACTATTTATTTGGCAACATCGTTTTGCATATTATTACGAAATTATTGCTGGAAGCTACTAGCTTTCTTATTACTTTTGTTAAAGGTACCAAATATTTAAAACTTTTACTGCTCTGAACCGATGCGGGACGCTTGGCCTGCTTTTCTGGTCTTCATCACGTGGTTCAACCCATGTTTAGAGTAAATCTGCATTCGGCCTTGCCACTTTGTGTGGGTAACAACCTACACAGTGGACGCCGGTTCGTCTCCTGACTCCCACCTGAAGTCCACGGCTCTCTGAACTGAAGTGTAGAGTTCTCCTAACTAAAGTGCAGTCCCGCTGTCCTTTGTGCTTCCCCTCATAATCATAATCATTCCTTATTGGCATGATTTTACTGTTGATCGTCGATCACCACATAAGGTTATCCTTCTGATTTCACGTGACCAAGGCATGTTTTACACTATATTGCTGCGTGATCGATGTGGTGGTGTGTCCTCTATTATTTCTAGTAGTAGGGATGCTTGATTAATGGAGCATATGGACGACTCATGAGAATATATTTTTTAATTCTTTATCTTTCCCATTCGTTTGTCACACATTTTATGATGTCAAGCTTTTTCGATATTCATGTGATGTAAATTTAAAAGTTACCGTATTATATTGAAGGTCATCTAGAAAGTAAGGTTACAGCATTTATGTAGGATCAAAAATGCTTGTATTTACTCGAAAATCGCCGGACATTTCTATAGTTGGGGCACCAGCTTTTGTATTCCAGTGTCATAGACCTCCGCCGCCAGCTCTTTCAGCCACTTCTTCATAGCTTCTTCAACCTGCTGATCGTTAGAAAAACGTCTCCCACCCAAAAACTCCTTTAATTTATTGAAAAGGTGATAGTCTGAAGGCCCCAAGTTGGGTGAAAAAAGGGAGTGGGTGACAATATCCCATCCAAACGATGTCAGTAGCTCCTATATGTGAATTCTGTTGACGTTGTTCAGATATATCTAAACTGGAGCCTATTCAACAAACTATGATTATTGAAAAATATTTAAATGTTTGCTCTACTTAGTTTATTATAAAATTATAACTCTTCATACCGATTATTACGACGGCCTCACTTAAAACGTTTTATTTTAAATTTCATGTGATTATCGCACAAGAGTTTGAACTACTCCCAACCTCCAGTAGCCAGTTAGACTACAGTACCTTTTGTGTGGTAGGTTCCTAATGTTTAAATTTTTATAAATATTTTTTATCCAAAGCGTAAATCGTTATTAAAATATTGCAGTAAAATTAGTTTTCGATGTCTACAAATTGACTAAGTTTCAAAATGAACTTGGACAAAACGTAGGCTATTGTGTCTTGTGTCGTCATAATATACACGATTCGGTACAATTCATAATTCGAATGGCACCACAGCAGTACCTTGATGTGAGACGCTTTTTGGACGTCCGCAAATATCAACATTTTTGACGGTTTATATCTTCGCTACTATGTGTTTTCCACAATTTGAAAAAGTTGAGTCCTCAAATGATTCACCTATTCCAATGACTACGACGCATTTGTAAAAAAAACATGACATGCAGGAGACAACCTCGCTATCGCGATATATCGGGTGAAGGTGGTGGGGAGGGGAAGAAGGCGGGAAAAGGGCGAGTAAGGTCCTGACATCAGACAAACTGAAATCAATTTGCTTCACAGTACAAAAGTATCACATTAGAACTGGTTGTTTCTACGACTCGTCCTTGAGTTCAACAGCTTGACTGTGGAACGATTTGCCGGCCCCTGTGTTTCCTTCCTTGTTCAACATGGGTCTCTCCAAAATCCATATTAACTTCTTCATATCCTCAAAAATACCTTCCAAACAGCATCCCCAAATATGACACAGGTTCTGAGGGAAATTATTTTCCTCAGGACTTGTTATTTATTTATTTATTACACGCCCTAGTGGGCTTTTACACACTACAAAGTTTAATAGTTGAGTATCACAGTTATTATAAATTCTACAAAATTAAACAATAAAGGGAACATAATACAACGAAAAAAGAAAAAAAATAAATGTTACAACAAAAGCATATAATAAAATAAGATACATTAGTAAAAATGATAAGAAGTCTCACATAAATAGATATTCAAAATAAAAAATAAAAATATATATATTGTGGAAATTATACACTTCTATTTGTGTCTCGATATATAAATAATTGAAATAAACAATATTTATATTGATTATTTTTAAGGTGAAATATATCTCCCACATCAGAATATTTATTTCCGAGACTGGGAAGTCTTGGAATCGGGGAATTTTGATAAGACAGTGTCCCAGTGTTGTAAAAATAAAAGGGTAGTAAATTTCGGCAAGATCTTTTGGGTATGTGGATGCTAATTAATTGGAGTAACTCAGGACAGTCAATTTTGTAATGAAGTATTTTATGTAATACTATTAAATCTGTGTTTATTCTTCTTTCAGAAAGTTTTAATAGGGACAATTTATCTAGTAAGTAGTTATAATCAATGTTTTCTATAGGAATATGCAATTTATAGTTTATATACTTCAGGAACTTATGTTGAATCTTTTCAATGTTATTGGAATGAATATTGTAAAAGGGAGACCATAACGTAGAGTTATACTCTAGTTGGCATCTAACAAGGGTTTTGTACAACATGATAAATGTGCCTAAATTGACGAAAATAAATGACAATAAACAAAGCTTTTTTTTTAATAACTTTATTAGTAAAACCTCAAATTGTAATAATCAATTATTCAAGACGATATTGGCGATTCCTAAACGAAAATATGAAACAGAAAAATCAGAAAAAAGATACGGTCACATCTTGGACTTGAACCCAGGACCCTTGCCTGGGCACCGCTCTACCAATTTTTTCTGATTTTTCTGTTTCAAATTTTCGTTTAGTAATCGCTAATATTGTCTTCAAAAATTAAAGTTTTTTTTACTATAATACATCTGTTTTTATTAATAGGTATAAACATATGTATTTTAAAAAACATTTTTTTTGGTTTTCCTCCGGATTTAACTTTCCTTCTCAACTGATCAACTGTTGTGAACTTTTAAAAGTACGAGAAATTTGTTCATCATTGGTTTGACTAAGAATTCAATCATCCTCCCCAAGGACTGATTAAAAGGCGTGAACCGTGCTATCACTTAAATTTTTATAACGTCATCTAATTTCGAAAAATGTCAATTTGTGTGTATGCATGAGTGCCTTTGTTAATAAAATGCATTGTCATTGACAACTATCTATATCTATCTGCCAAGTTTTAGCTCGATCAGATCTCGAGAAGTGGGTTAATTTCCACTTCATTCATTCGTTCAAATATTTGAAACTAAAATAGATGCATTTAAAAATAGATTTTTTTTTATTTTGTTCAACTCCGTACATTTTTACGACCAATTTGATTCACTAAAAATTTATAACTAGTAAAATACGCGGCAGGAACTAGTGGAAGTCAATCATAAAGTGAGTCAAAGGATAAACCGAGTAAGTGCTTTACTGGCCAAAATATATTCCCGTATTTACGATACCCAGCTGCGTTTATGCAAAGTCAACGATTACGTTTGGTGAAATTGTATGCAGAAGAGAACAGCTGCGATAGAGTGCTTTTGGACGGAGTACGGTATTTGTTGGAAGGATCACATATATATTACATGATTGCATTTATTATTTGTATCAATAAACATATTCATTCCACGCAAGCTTAAACCGGGAAGCGATCTAAAAAATAAAATTCAATATTAAAATTAAAATAAATATAAAATAAAAATAAATATAAAATAAAAATAAATATACAAATTAAAATAAAAATGAAATTAAAATTAAAATTAAAATTAAAATTAAAATTAAAATTAAAATTAAAATTAAAATTAAAATTAAAATTAAAATTAAAATTAAAATTAAAATTAAATTTTAATTTTAATTCTAATTTTATTTTAATTTTAAAAATTCAAATTAAATTTTAATTTTAATTTTAATTTTAATTTTAATTTTAATTTTAATTTTAATTTTAATTTTAATTTTAATTTTAATTTTAATTTTAATTTTTAATTTTAATTTTAATTTTAATTTTAATTTTAATTTTAATTTTAATTTTAATTTTAATTTTAATTTTAATTTTAATTTTAATTTTAATTTTAATTTTAATTTTAATTTTAATTTTAATTTTAATTTTAATTTTAATTTTAATTTTAATTTTAATTTTAATTTTAATTTTAATTTTAATTTTAATTTTAATTTTAATTTTAATTTTAATTTTAATTTTAATTTTAATTTTAATTTTAATTTTAATTTTAATTTTAATTTTAATTTTAATTTTAATTTTAATTTTAATTTTAATTTTAATTTTAATTTTAATTTTAATTTTAATTTTAATTTTAATTTTAATTTTAATTTTAATTAAATTTAAAATTAAATTTACATTTAAAATTTAAATTAAATGATAAATCCATTCAAAGTTCAGTTGCATTAGATAAATCCATTCAAAGTTCAGTTGCATTAAAAAGTCCATTAAATATAAGTGTGTGGGGTTTTTTATTGTGTGGTTCGATAAAACCCTTCAAGCCACAAAATGACAGAAGACGACAAAAACTAATATTTATAAATCAGGTTAACTAATTTATAAATCCTGTAGCTTTGATGTAAAATTTCTATTTTTGATAGATTTAAGAGTTGGCCAGATTCGTGTAGATGTAGGGTTTTTTCGACATAACCGAAAATCGAAAAACGTTTACAAGTAGATGCCATCTACACGGATTTTTGCAAAGCATTTGACCAGTTAAATCAATCATTACTCATCAAGAAGCTGGAAAAGTTTGGCATAAATGGAAATACTTTGAAATGGTTCGAAAGTTACATTACAGAAAGAAAACTGCAAGTGGTTGTAGGAGGGTACTCCGCGGATCTTTTTACTGCAACGTCGGGAATTCCACAGGGCTCGCATCTTGGACCTTTGCTATTTTTAATCTTTATAAACGACATTATTTTAAGAATAAAAACATCAAAATATCTCCTGTTTGCCGATGACCTTAAGTTGTACAAAAAAATTACTTCATTAGAAGATTGCACCGATTTGCAAAAAGACTTATCATCACTTCATGAATGGTGTACACTAAATGATTTATATTTTAATGAAAACAAATGTGCCGTAATTTCATTCACAAAGAACATTAATAAATTCTCAAACACAAATCACATTAACAATATCCCTTTACTAAACACAACTTCAATCAAAGACTTAGGCGTGACATTTGACTCGTCACTTAGCTTCAATAAACATGTAGATACAATTTCAAAAAGTGCATCACAAGTATTAGGATTAACGCTAAGAATTACAAATTGTTTTAAAAGTACAGAATTAACTTTGACATTATATAAATCAATTGTGCGAAGTATTCTCGAATATGCATCAACAATTTGGTCTCCCAATTATGAGATTCATAATTATAGGATTGAATCCATACAAAGGAAACTAACCCGTGTAATTGCTTATCGTGAAGGTTTATCTGATCAATTTGGAACTTATAATGACCGAATTTTGCACTACAAACTACACTCACTGACGGTCAGACGTAAACTTTCTGACGTACTGCTCCTACACAAAATTATACATGCATCAGTTGATACACCAAACATTTTATCCCAAATTAACATCAATATTCCATCAAGAAAATCAACAAGGAGGATGAACGACATTTTCTATATTAAAGCCTACCACACAAATACAGGATATTTTTCCCCTGTACCGCGAACATTAAGAAATTATAACATTATACATGGCTCTAATAATGTAATAGACATTTTTAATGACCAATTTAAACACTTCAAAAAAAATGTATTACCTTTAATCATATTAAGCTGATATTGTGATGAATGATACTCTCAGTATCGCCCTGGTGTAAGACCACCATTCAGAATTGAAACGTTGCTTGAAATGGCTTTAGCCGTGTTTGGTGACCATATCTGAATAGCCAGGTACTTCCCCACCTTCCTCTTCCCCATCTCCCTCCCCTCCCCAATACCCTCAGCCTCACAACATACCCCAATTGGGGATGCCATAGTCTCACTGGCTCCAGACGGGAGCAGTTGGGACTCTTGTGCGGTATTACTATAAAAAAAAATAAATAAAAAAAAACCCTTTATTTAATGAGAAGCAACATTGTACCTACCTAATCATTGTCTCACCAGTACAGGTGTGACAATAACAAATCGTTTATGAACATATTTGTATTTACCTTTTACCCATTCTTATTTGTTATTTACTTCTGCATATTTAGCTTATTCATTTTGTTACTATTTTTGTTGTTATTATGTATTTAAACATCCATGTATGTAAATTTAAAGTTGTTATTATGTATTTAAACATCCATGTATGTAAATTCTTGGGCACCATGCCTGTTTTATGTACTTATTTATGTACTTAAATAAAAATAAAAAATAAATAAATAAATAATAACCAAAAAAAATTACACTTAATTTAGATTTTATTAATATCAAAATCAACAAAAAAATCTCTTACCATATGTTACAGGGTGTAGCAAAACAGATAGTGAAACAGATAGTGGAGTTTTGTTCTTGTAACATTTGAAAGATTCCTATTAAAAGCTGATTGTGATCAACAGAAGAAGATTACTATCATGTTGTTAAGCCGGTTAGCTTATTAAAATTTGAATTTCAATCGGCGTTTAACTGAGAACTTTGAAATGTCAAAAAAAACAGAAAATGGAAGCATGAAAGTGATAAAATCGAAAGATGGTAAAATGTTGACGAATGAGGAAAAAATAAAAGAGAGATGGATGAAGTATTTCGAGGAAGTCTTCGAAAGCGAAGTGAGTGATAGTGATTCCAGCAGTGTATCAGATATGAATGATGATGGAGTGAATGTTACCGAAATTTGAAGTATTTCGAGGAAGTCTTCGAAAGCGAAGTGAGTGATAGTGATTCCAGCAGTGTATCAGATATGAATGATGATGGAGTGAATGTTACCGAAATTAGCATGGATGAGATAGAAAGCTCTATTAAATGTATGAAGAATCGTAAGGCTGTCGGTTTCGACAATATTGCTGCTGAATATTTTAAAGGAGGTAGCCGTATAATTCTCACATGGTTGTGCAATCTTTTTAACCAATGTTTAAAGGAGTTTATCTTGTTCTGTTTCATGATTCCTTAAGATTTATAGGAAGCATCTTTTTCTTTAATTATATATTACATTGATTGGTATAACTTTCAAAAGTTAGAAAAAAAGTTATTCCGAAAGGTTGTTTTTTTTTTACTTTTTAAAAATATTTTTTTGAAAATGATCTCTTTTTGATTTCCCTGCAGTTACGGCTTATCGAATTAATAAACTTCCCAAAATAAAGCAAAACGATCTGCTGATTATCAAAGCACTTTACTAGCTGCTATTACCCCCAGAGACTGTGTTTTAAAAAAAGAACAAGCCATAACTGGCTTATTGTTTTTGCATTCAACAAGCATCTTTAGAATAGTAACCGGGTTCCGCATTTCCCTCGGGGTCCCGCCGTACTCCGTTTATGTTCACAAGGACTTCTACTGCACAAACGACAATATTTAAATTTCTGAGCGCAATTCTTTCAGGGAATTTGTTCAGAATGCGGTAGATTGGAGTTTTTACTAGAAAATACAAGCTTTTAAAAAAACTAACTGCCTAACGTTTGACACGCTTAACTTTTTAGTCGAATACGTAACTGATAATAATAATAATTGGATAATTTGCATATGGTTTAGTGAAAAATAACCTCAAGGCTCTAATTTTATTATTTACAAACAGATACACAAAAATATTCTTACCTCGCAGGTCACTTCAAATAAACACACTTTTATAAAAATGTTTTTGCATGAAGAAAACACCGTAGTAAAATCACTTTCTTGCTGCAGAGTCTCCATCTTCTATCTACGTGTCACCTTGTTCCCGTACTTCATTTTTCTTAACTTAACTTCACTTTATTTTTGTAATATTTATATTTTTTCAACTGTACAGCGCCCCTGAGGCGATATCTCACAAAAGTGGCGCTATACAAATAGTCCAATAAATAAATAAAAATACATTATTAGGTACATTTATTGGAAGATTATTTAAAAAAATAGATTTGATATTTAGTTTAAAGACTGGAGTATTTAGGACTCTTTAGGACTAGAGAATTTTTATGAAATGACCTTGAAAAGCTTATAAATCCTTAGTTGTTTACATTTCTTACACATTTTGTTATTTACAAACTCGCGGACTATGACAGTGAAAGGATATGACTTACTAAAAAGGTAAGTAAAGATAAGGTTTTAAGTTTAGCTCTGCATTCTGTCGAGCCTGTGATCATTCTTAAATCATGTGGCAGTCAATTCCAGGCTTTAGGTCCTGACACTCCGAAAGCACGCTCACCAAATATAATAAAAATATTATGAAACTAAGAAAAGAAAACTTTTATATCTGTAATCAAGATATATAAGGAAAATAAAGGCTCGCAAGCAACATTGTACTTGTCTGAAAAGGAACTTAATTGTTTGAAACCGGTCCGGTCCGATTAATAAACACGTGGGATATGGTTTAAATTTGTTTTGTTACCAATAAACAATAATTACTCGCTTGAAATATCTACACAAAATAAATGCCGTCAGCGGGAATGGAACCCGCACCTTCTGATTGCCGGTCAGGTGCTCTGAAACCCTAAGCTACGTCTGCTTGTGTTATCCTTTGTGCGATGCAAAAAAACCTGGTCTTATAAACATTAGTTTATCATTAAAAATTAATAATAAATTATATTGTTACAGTCAGATAAATAAAATATTGATTAATGCCGTACCTAGTAGACTGAATTTAAGTATAAAGTATAGAGGTCATATGATATTAACATAATTCTAAAGTAACGTGATAAGTTAAATAATAAACTGTTAAAAAAATGGCATATAAGATGGTTTACCAATGTACTAATATGTTATTCAAACCAATATCATGGCAACAATATCAATATGCACAATATGTCGTGAAGTGCAAATTTTAGTAAGTAGGTGATAGATTTTTTATTATTTTCAATTGCAAAGTTTGTACATGATGTGGGTATGCAGTATAATATAAGTATAAATTCAATTTTTTTCCCAGTCGTCCTCAATAGGGTTTTCTGTTCTGATGCGGCCTGTAGTTTTTAAACGTTTGTATTAAGTTTGTTTATACATCGGCTTCATAATGTTTGTAAGTTAAATATCACTTTGTTCTCTCAGCCATGTTTTTACTTTTGTTTTAAATATGTTCATTTCCGTTATTTTTTTTTTGTTACATTTGGTCGAGCGTTGTATAATTTCTTAGCGTAGAATTCGATATATTTCTCTTTCCAAAAAATGTATTCAAACTGGGAGTAATCAGTATATTTTGGCTTATTGCTCTGGTTGAGTATTTATGTTGGTCAGTGGAGTATTCAGATAAGTTTTATTTTATTTTATCTTTAATGCAATATTTTTTTTAATGAAGTTTTCTACATTGTAGACTTGGAAGGGTTTTTAAATATTTCTTCTATCGGATTGTTTTTATAGTAGCTTAGAAGAGATATGTAATGTAAAAAATTTAAAGCTTAATAAAATGTTTATAAATATAAATATATTTTTATTTTAACAATAAAATAATGCTGGTAAAAAAGGTTATTATGCATAGCACAAAGGATAACAAATTATCATAAGCAATGTAAGCCAGCGGAGCTGTCTTTATTATTTAATAAATACATTTTTAAAGCGCCCTTGAGGTGATTTTTCACGAAATTAGCGATATTATTATTATTACTAGTCAAAAACACTAATACAAATTGAAAAAATCTCCTAAGAAAAAATAAATGCCGCCGACAAGAACTGATCTTTCAGATTGATTGGTAGACCAGCTGAACGGCATTCGGAAGGCTACGGGTTCAATTCCCGTCGACAGCATTTATTTTTTGTCGGAAAATTTTTTCAATTTGTATGAATGTTTTAGGCTTATAATTATCAATATTTTTATTTATTTAAATTAATTTAGTAGCCAATCTTTCCTACAGAATCCAAAATTATGGTCCTTTCAAAGTTACGAAATAAAATTTTCTTAATATTTCGTTAATTTTCCAAGAAAATTAAGAAAATCGCATTCAAATACGTTCGCGAAAATTTCTTAAGCATTCTAATTCCTTGCTTTTTGTCACAGTTTTAATTTTATTTCGTTTGCCAAATGTTATTAAACAATTAACGAACAATTTTGTTTGGCGAAACTTTCCTACGGCCATATTATCGTTATTGTTGTTTCGTTTACAAACACAAGATGGCGGAAACTTCGAGAGGAAATAATTCAATTTATATTTGGTAGAAGACAAACAAGTCTAATTAATGAAGGACAGAATATTAAACTTGAATGATGGAATAGCCTTAGAAAACGTGTTAATCATTTTTAATTGTTACCTTTTGCTATTTTAATTGCCTATCCCACCATCTAACTCATCAAGGTTGGCTGTCATAAGATCAAACAATAAATGTAAATTACAGTTAAATATTTAAGATTTAATCATTGACCAAGATCTAATCGAACAATAATTATAGGGCGTTCCAGTTTCTAGATGCAAAGCGAATAACGAAACGCATAACAAAAGAACAACCAACGACGTCTGAAAATGTTTTTTATTACCTCCAACTGACCTCCAACCCTCCAAACGACTAAAAACTACCGAATCAGGTTTATGCTAATAGTTTGCAGATTATATATCTTTGGAAGACAAGTTTTTTCGTCTCTTTTTATTTTTCTTTAATCTTATCATTAAATCTATAACCAATCCTAATCCCGTGCAAACGGAGGCAATTGAGACCCATTGCCATTCTGATTTTATCATTAAATCTATAACCAATACCTAATACCGTGCAAATATAATTGCCATTATTAAATATATATTGCCATACATAACCAATAACTAATTGCGTGCAAATGGAGGCAATCATGACCCATTGCCATTCTGATTTTGAGATGTAATTCAGTAAAATTCGGGTGCGACTGCGGAATCGGGGTATGTTTTGAGGCTGGCTGTTCAGATCTGGTCATCAAAGACGGCTAAAGCCATTTCAAGCAACTTTTCAATTCTGAAAAGTGTTTTTATACAGGGATTATTTTGAGAGTATCTTCCACTCTGAAACGTGACGCAAGTATACTATGTTATTTGTAATTCATAAATTGTGAAATAACACAAATTAATCAGATAAAATTTAATTTCACAAGCCGGGATGAACCAGTGACCTTCGGCTTGCTAGTCCAAGGCTCGACCCCGAAAATTCGCATACGAAATTATATCATTGTTTGTTTGACCTTCGGCTTGCTAGTCCAAGGCTCGACCCCGAAAATTCGCATACGAAATTATATCATTGTTTGTTTGACCTTCGGCTTGCTAGTCCAAGGCTCGACCCCGAAAATTCGCATACGAAATTATATCATTGTTTGTTTGACATGCACTATCCTCGTCACATAATCAATTTTTTTTTTGATTCGCCTTTATGGCCACTATTCGATGAAAAACTTCCACCCTATTAATTAAATTAATTTTCTTCTTCTATATTGCTGTCGTAGCAGCATGTAATTCTCTATACTTTTACAGCTTTTTAAAACTAAATAAGATTAAATTTACATATTTTACTTATATCATATCTTACTTACGTGCGTGTGCAGCATGTTGTACATATACATATACCAGGGGATTAAATAATATAATCATGCATTGAGAAATAACGCATGCTAAAATGCACAGAAAAATAAAAAATACTATACACATGCCTTTATATATTGTGTAAAATTAAAATATATGTATAATAGTACACAACTGCTGATCCTGTCAAACTGTTGAATTTGGCAATCACCTCTGGTCTGGAGCTCCAAAATATCTGAAAAACCCTTGACTATGTGCAAAAACGGGCAGTCCATTTCGATAGATTCCCATTGGTAACAAACGGATTTCAATCATTAAAGCACAAGCGTCAGGTAGGAATACCGTACCTGTACTACCGTTATTACAATGGAAGATGCTAGAAGAACCTAACGTCTTTGATCCCTTTGGCACCGGTGCACAGTCGTCAAACACAAACGCCCGACATATATACACGATTAACATTTGTCAGATGAGAACAGGTCGCTTCTACGACTCGTTCTTGAGTTTTACAACTCGGATATGGAACTATTTGCCGACCTCTGTGTTTCTTTCCTCCTACAACATGGGTCTTCTCAAAAAGACCCTCCGCATAGCATCCCCAAAGACGACATGGGCCCTGAGGGAAATCATTTCCCTCACACATTAGCACAATGCACACATAAATTAATTAATCTTCAGACTCGACTAAATCATTATGTTCCTGTTACAGTTCTACAATCCCAGTTTTAATTTGCATTTATATTAATTTATTCACCGTTTATACGATTTTCACTGCTAATATTTTGAATATTTTTGAACACATTTTATGAATGAGATATTGCGTAAATGGTCTGCTAGTCCATTTTCCAGTAAATACCTGAAAAATTTCAAATAATAGTATAAGTTAAAATATGTATTTATTTATTTACTTTACAAGTACCTTTACACATTGAATAAAACATTTTTAAAAAAAATTGCACAGAGTAAACATACACTAATATGATTACTTAATTTTATAACTAAAATTAAATATTCAACAGGTTTTATTACAAAACAAACGAAGCATCTAATTAGCCAGTTAACGGTGCTCTTCAAACTTTCAATAATGTCTGTCTAAACTCTAACATCGTGACATTTTTCGGACTCACTGCCAAAATTTAAACGTCATATTTTATCAATAATATAAACTGTTCAATGTGCATACATACACACACATACACACACACACACACACACACACACACACACACACACACATACACACACACACCCTCACACACTCACACACACACACACACACACCCTCACACACACACACACACACACACACACACACAATTTACATCTAAAAAATGTATTCTGTATTTTTAATAGAATCTAAATGAACCTAATAACGTGGTGACCAAAGAGGTGGCTTCCGTGGTCATGGTTAAAGGCTCTCGACTAGCAATCCAGAGGTCGCGGGTTCTAATCCCGGCATGCGCAATTAAATTTTATTTGATTAATTTGAGTAATTTCACAGTAGATTAATTAAAAATAATATATACTATATTTGTAATACGTTCCAGAGTGTAAGATATTCCTAGTATCGCCATTGTGTAAGACCATCATTCAGAATTGAAACGTTGCTTAAAATGGCTTTGGCCGTGTTTGGTGACCAGATCTGAATAGCCAGGTAGTAGATTGCTAAAATGTATAATATTTAAATAGTATATCAAAAAAAATCTTGTGTGATAATTATTCTCAATTCTATGAAATTGAAATTGCTATGAATAAATTGCCTCACATATTTCCTAATTCTTTTGGTATCACATAATTTATTCTAAACCACTAAACCACCAGTAATAAATTTCGCGAACCTTCAAAATGTGATAGTGAAACGAAATTCATTTTTAGTGCGCCGACCCGTACGAAAAATACAATACAGAATCGCTTCAAGGTTGAAAAACAAAATAGGAAACTAGTTTAAATGATGTCACAGAACTGGAGCAATGGCCGAAGTTAGTTTCTATTTAAAGTTTTCAAGAAGAATTGGTTATTTTTTTTTACTTTGGGAAATAGGTCATGTTCCTCTTCCCCTCAACACTACCTTCAGCCTCATAACATATGGGGATGCCATAGTCTCACTCGCTCTAGACGGTTGGGAGAAGTTGAAACTCTTGTGACGTATTCACATTTAAAAACGGCATCACCTTATTTCTAAGCAAGTTTTTCATCGGAAATTTCCCTATTTTTAAAATTTGAATATCAATTTTGTTATCTGTAATGAATGAATACAAATTTTGGAAGCGGACTTCAAATCGAGCTGAAACTCAGCAGAGAGACTCGTTGTCAGTGACAATGCATTCTGTAAACTTTTGGTGGCAATCACGAGCGGACATATAATATTATCGAATAACATTGCAGCAGTAAATAAACGAAATAAATATCGGTGTTACCCGATCAGCATTTGCCAAAGTTGGTAGAGTTGTCGATTCCAGTTCCTGGGTAGTCCCTGACTTCTTCTACCATTCATGTCAGTGACAATGCATTCTGTAAACTTTTGGTGGCAATCACGAGCGGACATATAATATTATCGAATAACATTGCAGCAGTAAATAAACGAAATAAATATCGGTGTTACCCGATCAGCATTTGCCAAAGTTGGTAGAGTTGTCGATTCCAGTTCCTGGGTAGTCCCTGACTTCTTCTACCATTCATGTCAGTGACAATGCATTCTGTAAACTTTTGGTGGCAATCACGAGCGGACATATAATATTATCGAATAACATTGCAGCAGTAAATAAACGAAATAAATTTCGGTGTTACCCGATCAGCATTTGCCAAAGTTGGTAGAGTTGTCGATTCCAGTTCCTGGGTAGTCCCTGACTTCTTCTACCATTCATGTCAGTGACAATGCATTCTGTAAACTTTTGGTGGCAATCACGAGCGGACATATAATATTATCGAATAACATTGCAGCAGTAAATAAACGAAATAAATATCGGTGTTACCCGATCAGCATTTGCCAAAGTTGGTAGAGTTGTCGATTCCAGTTCCTGGGTAGTCCCTGACTTCTTCTACCATTCATGTTCGCGTCATATATTCTCCTTACACTGCTTCCTTCGTTCATTCTCACTCCCATTCACCAGGGTAGGTACCAGCACTTCATTGTGAACTACTAGCTTGATTCTCTGGACATTTTTTTTAGCGCCATAGGTCACCCCAAGTGATTCGATACGTTTGGCGATTTAGCAGGGGTGCCCCCGGTTCATGGGGTAAGTTTTGTCTAGGTCTTGGCGGCGGATGCATTTGCCCAACTATGGGAGAGACTGGATGAGGGAGATCTTTTGACCTCTTCAGGCGGACTTTTGAGCCATCATTTTGCACCGCAGTGGGAGGGATGGACCCATATATCCTTCCCAGAACTTCTTCTCCTTCCAATTCCTTAAAATACCCTTCATACAGCATCATAAGATACATAGTGAGCTAGATGACGTGTGGATTATAGATACGCAATACTCTAGAACGAAGCCTGTCACAAAGAAATAAAATCATTCATCATCAATCATAAATAATGACCGTATAAAAATATTTCCACTTGATGAATTTCTGCGAAAGATCGATTGATTAAACGAATCCGGCGACACATATGAATCAAAACCAAATATTAACATGATTTAATTCACATTATGATTAATGTGGCGTTAGAAATTATTTAATTATTTACGTTATTTTATGGGTTTTACATCGGAATACATAGTAAAAATTATACAGTTTTAAACATATCCGAACTGCCTTGGTAACAATCTTGTACGTTTATTTAAAGATAAAGTAAAGTTTTGTAATGTGAATATCGTGAAAGAATTTAAATTGGTCCCAACCAAAATTCAGGGAAAATTACGTTGCTGAAGGTAACGGGTAAAGGAGATGGGGAAGTAAATCCGTATTCAGATTTATAACCCGCGACTTTCAGATTGCTAGTAGAGAGCTAAGGCAAGGGGTAACCCCTCGACCATGGTGGCGGTAAGGAGATGTCAATTGACATAATTATTTCCCTCCATAAGTATTATGGGCAATGAGGAATATATATGGTAGTTAGTACCCGAATTTCTGCATTGAAATAAATCCCGACTTCTAGTATAACGTAATAGAATCCGTAAGCTTATCAATGCAAGCAATTCTGGACTATCAAATCCATCATTTAGATCTTTATATAGAAATACCAAGTATGTGATAATCCTTCTATCCGACAATTTAAGCATATTTATATCATTTAAAAGAGTGTTGTAGTACAAAAAAATTGGCAAAAACCCATTTTAAAACTTGGAAAGCTTAAGAACTTATTTTGAATTCTTTCAATAGCTTGTACATGAATAATTTCACGTGGGTTCCGGCCTCTGTGGTTGAAGGGTAAGGCTTTCGACTAGCAATCCATAGATTGCAGGTTCAAATCTCAGCACTGTTATTTCACAATTTACTAATTTAAAATAATTAATCCAGAGTGAAAGATACTCTCAGTATCGTTCTGGTGTAAGACCACCATTCGTAATTGAAACTTTGCTTGAAATGGCTTTGGCGTGTTTGGTGACCAGATCTAATAAAACGGGATTCTCCCAGACATCTAGAGATTAACTAAAATAACCCCTATCTACAAGAAGGGAGACAAACGCGATATCCGGAATTATCGACCAGTTGCCGTTTTATGTTCCATCATGAAAATATTCGAGAAAATTCTACATAAATATATACTTAATCACGTTAATCCAATTCTTGATGACCGTCAATATGGTTTTAGACCCCAGATGTCAGTAACATCAAACCTCTTATGCATCTCAGATTTCTTATCACAAACTCTCGACAATTGGGGACAGGTGGATGTTGCTTATCTTACCTGGAAAAAGCATTCGACAAGGTTGACATCGAAATTCTTCTAAATAAGCTAGCTTTATTTGGTTTTTCCAAAAGACTACTCTGTTTTTTTGCTTCATATTTTCGAAATCGTAGACAGTTTGTTTATTATAAGGATTCCAGTTCTTTAGAATTCATAGTTTTTTCTGGAGTTCCTCAGGGGTCTATCCTTGGACCACTTCTGTTTCTGATTTTTACTAACGATATTGGTTCAGTCATCACACATTCGCTGTATTTACTATTTGCAGATGACTTGAAACTATATCGCTCAATTAAAAACCATCTTGACTGTATTCTCCTTCAACGTGACATTGACTGCGTCTCAAACTGGGCCAAAATAAATGGCTTGAACTTCAGTACACCCAAGTGCAATATCGTCTCGTATACAAGATCAAAGAAACCGCATGTATTTGAATATACAATCAATGAAATTATTCTCCAACACCTAAACCAAATCAAAGATCTAGGAGTTATTTACGACAGCAAACTAACTTTTCACCAACACATCGATGATTTAATAAGCAGAGCATACAGGCTTCTCGGATTCGTAATTAGAAACTCATATCCGTTTCGTAACACAAAAACACTGACGTTATTATATAACACACTAGTCCTAAGTGTACTTGAATCAAACTCGATCATCTGGGCTCCACATGAATTAACATACACTTTACGCATTGAAAGAGTCCATAAAAAATTTTTAAGTTTTTTATTCTCGCGGCTCTATGGACGTTACCCTTGGCTTTACCCATCGATTTATATATTAGGCATGACCAATTACCACTTCCTAGAGACACGTAGAGGTATTGCTTTTCTTAAATATTTTTTCCAACTAATAAACGGTCACTTATCTTTTACATTTTTCACCTGCCACTTACATTTTTCCGGCAACCGTCGTGTCGGAAGGACGTACTTTTAAGCTATGTCGTGCAATGCATGTAATATCATTATAAATAAGTGCCTCGCGTTTATCCAAAATAAGGCGGACACTCTCGATGAGATCGCGATCACGCAATTATGTACCTCCGCCTTCTCGGAGGAGGAAATAAAGAACGCGAAGACCATCTTGTTCGACAAACTTCCGGACAAACGAACTCTGCGGAAAGGAGACGGCAGGATCAGCCGAGATCTCCAGGACATCCTGAAGGCCTTGAAGGAGACAGACCCTGACAGGCTACCTGTATTTGTTGCCAGACAGCTGCATAAATTGCCTCCCGTCAACTTTGATAGTGTGGACGTATCCAAACTCCTAAAGGAACTAAACGCTATGAAAATGGAAATAACACACATTAAAACCGAATTAAAAGATTCTTCGGCCACAAGAAATGATGAGTTAAAACAAGAACTGGCTTTAATAAAAGAACAAATTACTAAAATTCACGCTCCAAATAAACAAAGCGATTTGGCCGAGAACCCGCAACAAAATAGTGACAAAAATGTAGGTAATACTCATCTTAAAAGTAAACAAATACCGACAGAAGAATCCTACTCAACGGTTGTGACTAAGAACGCATACAACAATGCAACTAACACACACATGAAAAATACTCAAGAACGCACCGAGCGTAGAAACAGTGATCGCTGTGATCGACCGAGTTTGCACTTTGAACGGCCCGAAAACAACAAACAGAGAACGCGCGAGCACGGCCCGCGGCCCGAACCCCGGCCTTCAGCGACGGGCGAAAACGGATGTACTTTAGTAACGCGGAAAGCTAACCGAAACTTGAAAGGTAAAGCAACGTCAACAATATTAAAGTCGGCCGACTTAATCTCAACGGTTTACATTTCGGGGTTTACTGTGGAAACCACCGAGGAAGACATCAATGCCTACCTAGCAGAAAAGGGTTTGGAAGGTACCAAGATTGAAAAAATCAAGCCTTTCCGCCCTACGCCTTTTAACAGCTTTAAACTTTCTGTCAAAGCGATCGAAGTAAAGAAATTCCTGGCAGAAGAACTCTGGCCGGAGGGAATTGTATTTCGAAGATTTATAGAATCGCGCATATCAACCAAACATCAAAATGACAAATAACAATTTAAGAATTATATCCTTAAATTGCAGATCGGTTCGCAGTTCTGTAAAATTTATACATGATCTTTGCATTTTTTGAACAACTTGAACTATTATTAAACAAAATTTGCAAAAACAACAAAAAACAAATAATACTCTGCGGTGATTTAAATATTGATACAAGCTACAAGAACAAAAACGCAGATTCACTCAAAAACACACTAAAATCTCACAACATACGCTTGATTATTGATAAACCTACTCGTATACAAGGAAATAAAAAAAGTATAATTGATCATATAGGTACAAATATATCAAAAAGCTCTTACACATGGGAAGTCACAGAATTAGCTGTATCAGATCATATGGCACAGTTAATGCACGTAAAAACAGAATATAATATAAACCAAACGTGGTATACAAAAAAACAATTATTTAACACAGAAAACACAAACATTTTTAACAATTACTTATCGTGTATATGTTGGGAACCACTGAAATCCTTTGAATCCATTAATGACAGCTACGAATACTTCATTAATGAAATAAATAATGGTATGAAGCTTTGTTTCCCCTTTAAACAGTATGAATATCCCCAAAAACGCAAAATAAAATTGGGTAACGACTGGTATTAAGATATCTATTAGACAAAAAAGACATCTGTACATGAAACAAAAAAACACAACGGACCTCACAATCATAAACAATTACAAACAATACAAAAAAATTCTCAGTAAAGTAAAACAGGTAGCTAAACGAAATTACAATAGTAAACGAATTCAAAACGCGCAAAATAAAACCAAAACATCGTGGAACATAATAAAAGAGAACTCAAATAATTCTAATTCTAAAAGTAAACCAAAAATCTGTCTTAAAATAAATGATAACCTGGTATCAGAACCAAAAAACATTGCAAATGAATTTAACATTTTCTTTGCACCACCGCCACCACCACAAAATACATCTCTACATCCACAATCTGCCAAAACAGTCAAAAACAAACAGTCGCAATCATTCTTTATAACGCCTGTAAACAGGGAGGAAATTATTAAAATCATCGTAAAACTGAAAAATAAAAGCAGTGTCGGCACTGACAAAATCCCTATAAAAATTATAAAAGCATGTGCAGAAGCGTTAAGTTACCCGTTGGAAATATTAATTAACAAATCTTTTGAATCAGGAACCTTCCCAGAACAATTAAAACAATCTATTATTGTACCTTTGTATAAGAAGGGTCCTAAACAGGAAATCTCAAACTACAGACCGATATCCTTATTACCAAACTTTTCAAAAATATTTGAAAGAGCCATGTACAATCGCATTTATAACTTTCTCGAAAACTTTGAGATAATATGTCCACAACAATTTGGATTCCGTAAAGGCCGTTCAACAACACAGGCAGTATTCAATTTTTTGAACAAAATTCTAGAAAATATTAATATTAGTAAAAAAACTGTAGGTATCTTTCTCGACCTCTCAAAAGCATTCGACAATGTTGATCATGAGCTTCTTCTAATTAAACTTGAACATGTGGGTATTAGAGGTTTAGCATTAAAATGGTTTGAATCGTACTTAAAAAATCGTCAGCAGAAAGTTCAAATTTCAAATATCAATGAAAAAATGGTCCAGTACATGGTAGAATCCAAATGGAGAACGATAAACAAGGGTGTGCCACAAGGAAGCATTCTTGGGCCTCTCCTCTTCCTTATCTATAAAAACGAACTTCCAATAATTGCTGGCACAGAATGTTCAATGTTTGCTGATGACACCGCTTTGTTGTTTGAATGTAATGGAGACGTTGACGAATTTAACAAACAAGTTAACGAGACTTGCCAATTAATAGCAAACTGGCTGTTATCGCAACATCTATCACTCAACACAAACAAAACCCAAATCTTAAAATTTTGTCCAGTGCAAGCTACACCTATAAATATAAATGTAAACATTAATAATAATATAATCGAACCTTCCCAAACCTGTTCACTACTGGGAATAGAATTAGATACAAACATAAACTGGAAAGAACATGTCTCCAAAATTGTAGCAAAAATCAGTAGTTTTTCTTATGTTCTGGGTACCTTGAGAAAAATATTAAACACCGAATCAGTAATAGCCGCATACTATGGTTATGTATATTCAATAATAAAATACGGTATTATTTTTTGGGGAAACTCGGTAAACGCTAAAGATGTTTTCATCATACAAAAGAGATGCATAAGAAAAATTACAAACTCTGATCGTTTAGATTCATGTAGACCTATGTTTAAAAATCTGAAAATTCTGACAGTCACAGATATATATATAATGGAGTTATGCATGTTAGTGCGATCATCTACAGACAAGTTCCCACTAAAAAACTCAACACATAAATACGCTACAAGGCTCACAGAAAACTTACTAATACCAAAAGCAAACAAAACAATATTCCAAAAAGGACCATACTACATGGCCATTAAAGTATATAATAACCTTCCACATAACATTAAACAAATACAAGATACACACAAATTCAAATCGTTACTAAACACTTTCCTAGTTAATAAATGTCACTACACGTTGAGTGAATACCTTACGTAAATGAAACGCCTATTTTTATTGGTATTTGTATTTTTATTTAATATTTGTATTTTTTTTATTTTTTCATTGGTATATTGTTATTTTATCTGTATAAACATTGTAATTATTATAATAAAACAAATAATATTATATAAACATTGTAATTAAATAAATGTGGTTAGCTGGAAGAAATGGGGTCTACCCATAAGCTACACCTTTTGTAATTTTTTATTTTACAATAAATAATTTTTGATTTGATTTGATTTGATTTGAACTACACGATATTATATTAGTTCAAGAAACGTGGTTACTCCCTACAGATATTGACTTCCTATCACATATACACCCGGATTTCAACAGCTTGGGAACCTCTGCCGTTAATATCGCCGATGGGCCACTCCTGGGAAGACCATACGGTGGAGTGGGGATACTCTACAGACAAAATTTAAGGGTTACCGCAATCCCAATGCATAACTGTCGGATGGCCGGACTCGAGGTTAGTTTGATTACTGAAACATTAAGTATTTTTACAATCTACATGCCAACTTGTTCAACTGACAACTTTGAGGAATATTCTAACTGCCTTGCCTCCCTACAAGCAATAATTGACGATAAAGATTACATTAACACAATTATTATTGGAGATTTCAACGCTAATCCCGACTCACTCTTTGGATTGGAGCTAATCTCTTTCTGTCAAGAATTTGAATACGTATGTGCCGGCATCGAATTATTACCTGCGGATTCTTACACCTATATCAGTGACGCACACAGCTCTACCAGGTGGTTAGACCATTGTCTGGTAACGAAAAAATATTTTGAAGCAAATTGTCGATATGAAAATATATTACGATATTGATTGGACAGATCACCGGCCTCTCGAGCTGATTTTACAAACAGATGGAATAGCAACAACGGAAGTGTTTACATCTGAGTTGAGGGATCCAGCACTATGGAATCCGAATAATATACTCGATATCGGAAAATATAACTCTTACTCGCAAACCTATCTCGTCAAAATAAAGTCAAATAAAACATTTGCTGAGGATGGTGGCAACCCTACATACGCCAAAATAAAATACCTATACGGCAGTATACTAAATGCTCTGCATAGCAGTGCCATTTCTGTGTTTACTAAGCGTACTATCCAAAAACATAAGCAAGTATGTGGGTGGAATGAATTTGTAGCGGACAAATACGATGAATCCAGACAAGCGATGCTCACTTGGATAACTAACGGGAGACCAGGCGAGGGTCCTGTCGCAGAGGATAGAAGGGCAAAACGTGCTGCATTTAAAACAGCACTAAAACAATGCCAAAATAACTCGACTCAACTCCAGATGGACAAAATAGCAGGGGATCTAGATAATCGTGACTTCAAAAAATTTTGGAACAAGTCAAATAAACTGTTAAACATGCGTTGTAAAATCTCGTGCAACATACACGGAGAGACGAATCCAGAAATAATTGCAAACATTTTTAAAGAACATTTTGCAACTACCACACCGACTATCGACTCAAGTGAATCACATTTAACGGCTTATGATGATATCGATCTCACCATCACAACTAACATGATAAAATCGGCCATTAGTAATATGAAATCCGGAACGTCTGCAGGGCATGATGGTTTAAGCACCGAACACGTCAAACATGCAGGGGCAGCGATTATGGGACTTCTGGCAACACTGTTCACCGACATCATAAAGAGTGGCTATCTACCCAAAGACATGACAAAGACAATTATTATACCGATAATAAAATCCAAACTGGCAGACATAACTTCACAGGAAAACTACAGACCGATATCCATCGCCACGGCCATCGCTAGAATATTTGAACGAGTTCTCTTAGATCAAGTCGGATACCATATGACAACGAAATATAATCAGATGGGTTTCAAGAGAGAATGCTCTACTGACTCAGCTATATTTTGCGTAAAAAGAACGTTAGAATACTACAGGAAGAAGAAAACAACAACTTATGCATGCTTTCTGGACCTTAGTAAGGCATTCGACAGAGTTTCCCACCCCTTATTATGGAAAAAACTAAAGGAAAGAGGGATACCATGGAAAGTGGTAAAAATTCTCGAATCATGGCACCGTCAGCAAGAAAATCTTGTAAAGTGGAAAGACGGATTCTCAGAACCCTATTTCTTAAAAAGCGGGGTCAGACAGGGAGGATGTATGTCCCTAGTACTGTTTAATCTATACATGGACGAATTAACCCACAGATTAAACAATGCTGGAGTGGGCTGCCACATCGGAGGTCTATGTGTTAATAATATGAGCTACGCAGATGATATGGTTCTGATGGTACCGTCAATACGGGGATTGAGAATTCTCCTGAAAATCTGTGAAGAATTTGCTCACGAAACCAACATGATCTATAATGCGAAAAAAACAGCACTGTTGGTCATAAAACACGGGGAAGGCCCAAAAAACATTCCCCCCGTCTTTTTGAATGGTGAGATTCTGAAAACAGTTGAAACCACAAAATATCTAGGACATGTCATCAACAACAAGTTAACGGATGATGAAGATATTGACAGGCAGAGGCGTGTACTGAGTATAAAATGTAATATGCTCAGTAGAAGATTCGGGCTCTGTAGTCCACGAGTGAAAAGGACGCTCTTCATAGCCTTTTGCACCACCCTGTACACATGCGAGCTCTGGGCTAATTTCAAGAAAAGAACAATGGAAAGGCTTCGGGTGCAATACAACAACGCCTACCGATTGATGTTCGGACTTCCCAGGCACTGCAGTGCCTCATCGATGTTTACAGAAGGGCGAGTTCCAGGATTTGCAGCTCTGTTAAGAACCAAGATTGCAGGACTGAGGGAAAGGTTAAACAATTCCAGAAACATTCTTATCATAGAATCCCGTCTGACTTCAGGATCGAGCATTGAAGACCATTGGAGAAAGATACTTGCTCCCACAATCTTACATCCGATGGATTCCCGTGCTTCTCTGGTTTAATTTCATCTTTAATTTAATTTTAATTTTTAATCTCGTTTTATTTATTTTACTATATGTAAATACTATCTGTACTTATATCCTCTATGGGATGTGTGGGATTGCACTAACCTCCCCACATCCTGGAATAAAGAATTTATTTATTTATTTATTTATCTAATAATGAGATACTGGCCCAATTAAATTTTTTTGTACCAGAATCTCACTCTCGAGGACGTCATCACAATCTTCTATATAGTAGAGCAAGCCGCACTAATTTATTTATGAACTCACCTGTGGGGAGAGCTACGTGCTTTTTGAATGCGGTAGATAAAAAAATAGATTTATTTTTTGTGTCCTATAGCGCATTTTCGAGATTTTTGGCATTGCATATACACTGCATAAATGGTACAATTATAACGTCTTAGACTTTATAACCTGTAATTGTTATAAATAAATGTTCAAATTATATAAATAAATAAATAGCCAGGTACTTCCCTACCTTCCTTCTCCCCATCTCCTTCCCTTACCCACGACCTTCAGCCTCACAGCATACCCCAATTGGGGATTCCATAGTCTCACTTGTTTCAGATGGTTGGGAGCAGTTTGGACAGGTTTCACATTAAAATAGACCAAAACAAAGACAAAATACAACAGATTAATAAATTTAAAAATGTTGAAATTTCTTGTAAACCTAGTATTATAATATGACAACCATAGACTAAATACAACTAGACTAGGTGTAACCAGTGAAAAATAACACCAACTCAATTTTGTTTTGGTTCACGTGCACATTTATGAAAAGGCGCACGCATTGTGTCGCAATGCGAAATTGCAACTGTGCATTGCGTTTTACCTTTTGTTGGTCTAGAGTTAAGCTATTTTGCTTGTCAGCTATGCTGGGCAAGTTCATTTTTTCAATCACAAAAATAACCCAGTTCCAAATATTTTAGATTGTGCCTATCGCGGACTTTATTTTAGAAAATGTAATCAGCTATCTGAATAAAAAAATATATAAGTACCTTACCGATAGATTCAAGGCAACGCATTAACAAATATCAGAAATTAATAGAATTTCACTAACGACAAGTAAATTTTCCGACGTCATCTTTCAAACTAGTCACAATTATGACGTCATGCAGTGTGTTATACGCTTTTAAGGAAAACATATAAACAATAGTACTTGGCACGAGCTTGCCACATGATAATTATTGATGTGTTGGTTAAAATCAGGCGTTCTTACTTGATGCGCGCAAAAACTTTAGAAGTGTTGGTTATTTTTTAGTGTTGTCTCTATTCAGGGTCGTATTAAGTCCACAATTATTTGCATGTTAAATTATGTGAAAAAATCGCGTCGTTGAGTAATTTATTTTGTGTTTACTATCTTAATTACATTTTTCTTTTCATTGAAAAAATATATATTACAAAGTATTTATATATATATATATATTACACTTACCTTTTTTATTAGGTATGTAGGCTTAAAATGTTAGGTACAGGAATAAATATTTTCTATATACATTCCGATAATTATTCTTAAAATGTCTTATTTTCGCTTAGGTTTCCCCACAAACCGAGAAAAAATTGAGAAATGGATATAAGCAATCCGGATTCAATTTTGTGAAAATAACTAGGTAATATTTATTATATATAACATTCGAAAAAATTCCCCAATTCCTCGTATATGTGCACAATCTAATACAAAATTTTACAGCATTGACATTTTTGGTAATAACCTAAAGAAATATCGATATGAAGTAATGCGTACGATCGATTATTAATATGAGAGTATGGAATGTATCGGGAGCATCTCCTATCCTCTTCCAATTTTCCTCTTCCTCTCCCCTTCCTTTAACACCAAATTAATTTCAAGATATTAAAACTTCATTTCTAATGAACTTTAACGTAAGAAACTTCTGTGGCTTGACTTCAGTTAACTTGTATATTTATATCTATCATTGTATATTATATAAAAGCTGATTGTTTCTTACAAAATATGGTAAATTAATATTTAAAAAATAAATATTTACAAATACGGAAAAAAGAGTGTTTGCTAATTTATTTAAAAAAGCGGATTGCAGGCCTTTAACGAACGAATAATGAACAGGTTTCTGGTTGAACTTTTAAAAAAATTTCGAATACATTCATTATCACGATGTCGGAACAGAGTTTTTCTAATTTATTTAAAAAAGGGATTGCAGGCCCTTAACAAATGAATAAACAGGTTTCCTGTTAAATTGTTAGTAAATTTCGAATACATTAATTATCACGATATCGGAACACGTTGACCGTACCATCATCAGGAAGCCATTTATGCTCAAATCATTTTCATCCCAAACGTTTAGACTGCAATTTCCTTCAGGTCCTTTATAATCTTTGAGCATTCTGTGTGGAGGAGAGAATGTAATATACCCACAAATTAGCTATCGTTGCTTAATCTGAGAAAGGTTATTTTAATTACTGGTTGTTATTGTCTAGCTTTGATTAAGCGCCATCTATATATTTCACAAAAATGGTACTACAAAAATAAACCGAATAGGCATTTCTCTGAAATCGTATGACATTACAGCAGTTAATATACGAAATAAATTTCGGTCCGATCGGCATGCATTTGGCAAGGTTGTTGGCGCGGTTCACTCCAATCCTTGGGAAGGAAGGTAAAATCATATTTTTTTCCGTAGATATGTAAAGTTGTGCCTATAATAAAAAAAGAAGACAAACACAATGAAAAAATGTAAAAGCTTATTTAATGGGCATAAATAAATTGATATTATTACCATGTAACCCCCACCCTCCCTTGTCCCACCCCAACATATGATTTCTCTCGCTTTATTTTGTCTATTATAATTTATACATTATTAATAAGTACCTAGACTAGTTTTTTATAATTCTGTCTTATAAACCTAACGAAGCGGTTAAAAACAAAATAACTTTTCATTTGATTCAAGTGTCAAGCCACAAAGTAAACGGTTTCTTTGATAATTATATACTATTTTATATAAATAATTTTGTAAATTCTTAAAACTTCTACTCAATAGTAAATATGTGTACGTTTCCCGTTTTGGTTCAATATGTAGTGTACAGAATCCAAAACTTGTGAATATAAAAATCATTTTGTGTTATTTATTAGTCCTTTACCTGATTCAGACCTGGTTAAGCAAAAAATGTTATTTGGTGACGGTTTTGTATTCAAATTACAACAACAACTCGGTAACAAAATGAACGCTGTTCCTTGGTTCCGCTTACGAGTTTGAACGTTTGTACAAGGAGTTTAAACAGAGTTGGGTTGTTAAGTTCATCTCCATATTTGTGACGTACGCTATGTGGTGTCATTTTTAAAATGGATTTAACTAGACAAGGCTAATCTAGTATAAATACATCAATGATGACAACGTATTGATTCAATCATTATCATCCGCCATTCTATTGGCTGTCCACCATACAATTTTCATTCATTTTTGTACCACAATTTCCACTTCGTTCTAACATTGTGAGAGTTGCTTTAAGCCATTGGGTCTCCTTGGAACTTGGACTTTGGCGTCATGAAATTTGCCAACTTTTGGAATTATGAGTTAATGAAATCATTTTTCTTACAAAGTAACTTTCACCATGAACTGTGAAACTTAGAAATATCTATATTCCGTATATTTTTTTTATTATCATGTATCGAAAGAATCAGTAGGTACTAAACATAGTCAAACAGAGTTAAATACTGTGAAAGACCGACAATTTTGAACCGCATGGAAATTTGCATGACAAACAAAATCAATGCTAAAACAATTAAAATTCTAAACATGCCACAACTTTCACTATTCCAAATTTTAACATATATGTCCTGCCACTGAGAGCTCCGTCGAAGCCTCTCTTTCAACTACATGAGTCCTTATTAAGAAAGAGGGAGATGGTACAACGGAGTTGTCAGCGGTACGCCTCTAGCACTTTATTTAATAATGCGGGTCGTACATAATTCGGTACCCGCAGCCATACTGCCATAAGTAAAATCTTACCAAACAAATTTTTAATTTTCTTAACCTTAATTTAATATTTTTTATTTTAAAAAAATCTATAATAAAAAAATAAGACTAAGCACTTCAACACTGGTAGATACTTCCAGTATCACCCTAGTTAAAGACCGCCATTCTGAATAGAAACGTGCTTTCTTCCTTTCTTCTTTCGTCCACAAAACGTGCCGCAAATATACTAAGCATATGTATTATTTTTAATGGATTAATTTGAATAAATAGGATTTAAAACTGTGACATCTGGATTCGTCACCGATGATCCTAAAACTCAACCACGGAGGTCGTCTTATATAATATTTCCATTTTTATTTTCAAGAGTCCCAACTGCTCCCAACCGTCTGAAGCCAGTGAGACTATGTCCCAATTCAGAGAAGATCACGAGGCTGAAGGTGACGTGAAGGAGATGTGGAAGTATTGTGAAATAACACAACAAATTCATCAAATGAAATATACTTGCGCAGGCCGGGTTTGAACACGTGTCCTTCGGTTTGCTATTCGAGAGCCTCACCTGTCGAACGCGGAGACCGTCAAAATACACAATTCTTATTTCAACTTCATTTTCACTAACTTGATATATTTTTCGACTTTTAGTATTCTAGTTGCGAGCTTCTAAATAATCTCGTATGTTCACAATTCCAGAAAACGACTCAGCCTCGTGTCGTGCTGTAGTTTTATCCGGTTTGCTTTAGTTTTAAGTTAAGTGATTTATTTAGAGGAGCAGAATTAGGAAATAGGGACCTAGTTGCCCGGATTGATTTACCGGACAATGGGGGACCCTCGAGATTTGGAAAACAACCCTGATGTCCTGCTGTGTCTCCCGGATATGTTGTATTTGTGGGCTCACATAAATATTTTATAGAAAACAACTGTTCCTAAATGTACATAATAAGATCGATGCTGATGTTGTTTATTTATAGGACTGTTCATATTTAATTTTGTACTAAAAAAACACATAAATTTGTTTTAGACCACTTTAATTTCATTTAAACTCTACCGGTTTCGGAAGAACCCTTCTATCATTAGGGGAATATTAAAAACTAATCTAAATATTATGTAATCGGATCATTATTTATCACGAACGCCTTTTATGTATCTTTTTATGTTTCTTTTCATATATCTTCACTTTTACTCATTTTCTCTTTCCTTAAATCCTGTACTCCTCTACGATAATTCGACTGTCCTAAAACGGGAAATTTTCCTAGTTGGAAACGTTTCTTGCATAAAATGTAATGAATATTATAAAAAATAAATAAATGCTCTAAAATATTATTTATATAGCGGAGACGGTATACATGTAATTCCCGTGAGCACTTGGGTCGTAGGCCCATTGCGCTATCTCCCATTTTACCTCATTCCTTTAACAGTAATCCGGTCCCTTTTATAAAGTTCACAGGGTTGTCATTAGATATGTGGCTATGTTTTCTGGTTCTACAATGTGTCTTCCCAGGTATCTGAGCCTTGTTCCAAACAGAGCGGGACATTGGCACCAAAGGTGAATTGGAGTCTATTCATCCTCTTCTCATTTCCTGCATCTGTTGGAGTTTTAAACTCCCAATAACTGCACGTGTCTCCTGAGATAGCAGTGTCTCGTTAGTAGTCCTACCAGTTCCCTCAGTATTTTTCTGGTTTGCCTTGGGTCTGGTCCGAATATGAGTTATTTGGATTGCCTCATTCCGGGTGCCCTTTCCTATTCCTCCCAGTGACGGCATTCGACCCACCTTTCAATATGTATTATAATTTTGGTGTATTAAGCTGTTACTCCCACGGCCAGCTTGGATCCCGCAAGCAGTGATTTCGTCCCTTTCCTTGCTAGTCCATCAGCCCGCTCATTGCTCTCAATTTCTTTATGTTCTGGTACCCAGATTTTATTGATGGTAGCAAGTTCTTCAAGAATGGTTTTGCATTCCATCGCCAGTCTGGAGTCGCATTGGTTACTTTTCAGTGCCATTAGGGCTGTCTGGCTATCAGAGCATATGCCTATGTTCTTATTCCTGTACCCGATACGTATGTTTTCCTGATACGTATGTTTTCCTGTGGACAAGATAAGATGATGCACAATGTATTCCTAGAGGTATACTAAGTTCCCTCTTGGAACCCTGTAAACAGATCCCGGCCCCTGTTCCCTCCTCTATCTTTAACCCATCTGTGAACCAGATTTCTTCCTGTTAAAATCTAAAAAAATAATATATAAATATAAGTAGACGAATTTTTTTTGTATTTGGACAGGAACAGAGAGGCAACTGACTAAATTCCTTCTTCTTATAAATTCATTATATAAAAACATCTAATTCACTTTAGAGCTAGGTAGTAATACATCGATTAATTTTCTAAATTTAACACTAACTTCAGTAAATAACAGAATTGAATTTAAAATTGATCGTAAATCGACATACACAGATATAACTATACATAACACATCAAACCATCCGATATCACACAAACATTCTGTCCATCATTCAATGGTGCACCGCCTAGTTAAAATCCCACTATCATCTGTTCATTTCGCAATTGATACGTCAATAGTTTATATCGTAGATCTCCTGATGAAGGAAGAGTTCTTCCGAAACCGGTAGAATTTATATAAAATTAAAGTGGTCAAAAACAAATTTATGTGTCGTTTATTGTAAATTATGATGAGCCCACGAAGTTAATAATTTTTTGCAATAATTTAATTTTGTTTTTATTGAAGATAAATTTTTATGAACGTTACACTTTTATTTATGCTACACACAGGAGGCCCTAAAGAAAATACTTTTCCGGGGGAATTTTTAAGGAAATCAAGAAGAGGATCTGTAAAGGAAACATGTAGTTAAGAGGGCGGTAGAAATCTGGGGGTCAGTGTGAGTCCACAAGTGACGGATGTACAATTCCATTTGTCCCACTGCGGTGCAAGGGTCGATAGAGTCCTGTTGGGGAGATCAAAGGGTCCCCCTTAACCAATGTCTCCCGATCCCACCCATCACACAGTATTTAGGCAGTCGCATCCGCCTCCAAGACATATACAGACATCCCCCATGAATCCAGGCAGCCTGCTAAGTCACCAAACCTAGAAAAATCACTCGTGGTAATCAACCTATGGCAGGGGTGTTGGTTTTCGAATAAATGGTTCCGTGGAAGGCGGCACCCATAGCCGCCGTATCAGTAGTTAAATGGTCAATTTACATAAATTTAATACTGTCTTTCTTTAAAAAGTGCCTCCATATAACATTCGCTAAATATGACACAGACCTCCTGTCTAGATGTAATGTTTAAAAAAGCTTGAATTGATACTTCCTTACTTTTTTGGAAATGTATTTGTTATTTTTTGTTCTCTGGATTGCTTAAACCAAACATATGTTTGTTGAAAAAGTTATTAGTTAGATTGATAATTTAAAGCATAGCGGGGGTAAACCAAAAAGGTTGTATCCTTTAACGAACTCTTGACAGCGAAATTGTAGGTTTGAAGCAAAAATTATGTAAACAGTCCTCAAGTTCGTTAGCGATAGCATACTTTTGTTTTTATTTACCGCCTTCATATTTTATTTATTTATTGAACCCCGTAAACAGTTAAAATAATGCAGAAATTTAATACCTAAGTACATAAAATAAATATCATTTGATCATCAAATACAGTAAATCGATCAACTATATTTTTCACATCCAGAGTCTGCTTGGTTTACATTTCACCAAATGAAACGGTTCTATTTGAAGTCATAAAATGTATTAAAGCGAATTTATGTTGGAACATTTTTGAGCTAAATATATCTACAACGTCGGAGTATATTTCCTAAATTTTGGATTAGTCTCATAGGCGCGTAATACTGTGAAGTTGTAGAAGAATTGCTACAATAGTATGGTAGGTACTGTCTTGTATCTAACTGTCCTGCCAGAAACATGGAACATTTAGGGTAAATATCGTACATCATTATCTCCCTTTGGGGAGAATTACTAAACTCGTAAAATACCTTTCTTCTGAGGTAGACATTTTTCAAATAAACTCCCGTGACTTCAAGATTGAAATAAATATTTTTTTAAACCTGTTAACGTCTCAACGTATATAAGTAACTACTATTGCCATCTATATTGCAATTATTAAGGTATTAGGTTTGAAGCTTAGCTAAACCTTGCATTCTTACATAAGTTTCACTGATTATGTTTCACAGGCAGTTTCTCAGTTGATAAGGTAGTAGGGGAGCCAGGGGCTTGTTGTAACGGGGGTAAGTAGTAACAGCTTAATAACTCAGCCGGTTTCAAATATTTTGTTTCGATTTTGAACTCAACGTGCCCTTTAAGATAGGCTTACGACGTAAGCGCAGTCAATACAGTGCGGGAAAGCGCCGTGACCGGTTGTCTGCAGGAGTGCGTTTTTTTGCCAGGTAACCTAAAAAATATTATTTCGTAAATTTTGATTTCAAGATCACACTGTGTCAAATTGAAAAATATTTCTATTAAATTTTGCTAAGCATTTATTAAGCCATCGTATTATGGTACTTTCACATATCCTAAGCCAATCATTTTTTTTTATAAATAATAATTTCAGTAATTTCGGTTTGGGGCTAGTTGTAGCAAAATTTAAGGGGCAAGTAGTAACCTGTTACAACTTGCCCCTTGCCGCAGTTGGATATAAGCTTTACTGAAGTGATTAACCAATTGACTGGTGAAATACCCGCTGAACCCATCCCAGGCCCTTCAGGCGTCCAAAATATGTCTACCGGTTTTTCACCTTCAAAGATCAGACCTTTACCTAAAGCACCACCAAGAAAAAAAGCAAACAGGGCTGTACGTAAGCGAAAGTTAGCTGTTTTGACTGACACTTCAGAGAAGGAAGCTCTGGAGAGAGAATTTGAAGAAAAAATGATAAAAAAAAACAGAAACAAGAAGCTAAAGCAAAAAATAAAGGAACGGGAAAGGGCAAAGGTAAAGCAAAGGCGCATAGACCTGAAAAGACCAAGATTGATAAAGTGAAAAAAAAAGTTTTCAATGAAGACTCAGATTCTGAAGAAGAAGAGTGGTTATGTTTGATTTGCGGAGAAGAATATAGCAAATCAGACAAAGAAGATTGGGTCGAGTGTATGATCTGTAAACTGTTTTCACACGTTAAATGTGTAAGAGGTGATCCTGTTTCGTACATTTGTATAAACTGTGAATCTGATGAAGACGAAGCATAAGCAGCGAAGGTTGAGGAAATTAGTTGTTTGAATTAATTTCTTTAAACTTTTGACCAAAAATAATGTAAGATTTGTTTGTTTTCTTTTTTAAAGCCCATGTAGCATGCCACATTGATTGTGATAGTTGAGTAAATACAAAAATTAAAGAATTCTTATAAAAAATGTTTTCACTGATGATTGAGTTTATTAATAAGTTTAATTAACCTAAGTATATGCTATACGAGTCCAAAGATGACTATTGTTGTTAAAAAAAACGATAAGTATTCACCTCATTAGTTCGTAAGAAATACGATTGTCTTATTATGTGTTCGTTGGTTTTATAATACAAGCCTAAAATAATGAAACCTGTTGTTTTAATATGACGTTACTACTTGCCCCACACTAGTTACAACTTGCCAAAAACGGGGTAAGTTGTAACAAGCGACTCTTTCCACAAAAAGTGTTATAAATACAAATTTATTATAGATTCAGGAAAAAATATAGTGGGAATATATTTTCAAATATATGATTACTCATTTAAAAGGTTTTTTCAATGAAAATACTCAATAGTTTAGTCACTCCATTGAAAGAAGGAAAAAATGTTACAACTAGCCCCTCTCTCCCCTACCCTAATTAGCGGTTACCTTGTAAACACAAAATTCTGTCAATGTCTTTTGGTATTGTGTTAGATACATCCACTTTTTATAAATACGTGTGACTTCTTTAAATAACCACTTCTTGAATGTTCGTATGCGGAACAAAGCAATTCTCTTAAGAACCAACATGGGGACCGAGCCGTCCTTTAATTGGGCAAAGATTAAAAAATTGTAAAGACATCGTATAAATTGTTCCATTATAAATAAACTCAGAAGAATATTTAAGCCCGGAGTGTTTTTTTTACTGAAGTGACCGGAATTCCTAACGAATGCAATGTTATTGATTGTACATTTTTGAAATGTAATTGGATTTACTGTTTTTTATATATTAAATAAATAAAAAGTTAATTTCTACATTACGTTAAATGATAAATCACATTTTTATATATAATATACCTTAAAAATATTCTTAGCGAATGATATGTGTTAAAATAAATCACGTGAACTCCAAAAATCTACCACCACCAATAAAAAGCCTACCAAAAAATTCTCCAAAAAAATCCAACTCTCCATCACTCGATAGAAAATGCCGATAGTATATGAAAAAGAGAGCAACATGTTTTTTGGGTCGTTTTTCGAATACATGATCGATTGGCGAAGGTATTTTTCATTGAAAGAATTTCGAGAGAATTAAGCACTCGTAATATACTTTACAAGCTTTTAGCTTCTATGGGGTGTTGGTTTGCACACTAAAATGAATTATGAAAAGAGGAAGATATATTGTACCTACCTAGAGTGTGGTAATGATAAATTATAAATAATATATTTTTATAAATAATAATTTATATATATATATCATTGAAGAAGATAATACTAATACATCTTATTTATTTATTTAGAATTTGCGGCACAAGTGCCATTTACATACAAAGTTTTTTTATTTTATTTTTTAGCATATACATAAGGCAGTATTAAATTTTGATGATAGAAATTAAAGAATTCAATTAAAATAAAACATTACAAATAAAATAACAGTAAAGAAAGAAGCAATGACAATAGCCTGTTATGTAGTGACCTCATGAAAATAAGTGGCGTTAAAATGTGTTATTAGTGCAGCTTTATACTTTACAAGGGGAATATTAAAAGTATCTGCGATTTTAGCATAAAATTTCCTAAAAAAAATACATGAAACAAAACAAGCGACGGTTCCATGATAACTCAACACAGTGACAATTCAACACACTTTTAAAAAGTGATATAAAGTCTTTAGAAAAGATGAAAAAAATATTTTTCTTAACCTAACCTACATAACCCAGTTAATAAAATTTTTGATTCATCACTTTTCATAACTTTATATAACTTTTTAAAGATGTGATGAATTATCATTGTGATGATTTATCCGGTTACGTTAGAAAGATGCAGTAACATAAAAGTGATGTCTTCATGCAAATAGTAACATCAATATAGTTTGGCAGATAAATTTTCCAGAACAATAGGCACCTTTCACAGTTATGTTTTTAAAAGTAAATTCGGAAATCCAACTGGACCATATGGATACCAAAATCATAATTAAATACCAGGTTTTTGAAATTCAAGCAACAACAATTATTTTGAATTTCTTTTTACAGAGGGATACTGCACTGCCATCTATTGCAGATTTCTGCAAGATTCAACATTTAGGGCTCCTTAAAATCGTAGAGGCATGAAACGATCCTTGAGATATGTGAAAAATATTATAGGATTTATAATTAGTTTGAGACAAAAACAACAACAAAAATAATGGCGCTGTAAGATGTTTTTTGTTGTTTTTTTATGATGCAGTTCATACGTCGACCAAATATCGTATTCAATGTGAATGTCTCATAAATAAATGTTTGATTCCTGTATATAATAAAATAAAATATCTGGCTAATGTTTTGCGCATTGGATTCAAAATTAACATTTATTTATTTATACTGGGTTTTTACAGACGATCTCACTTACGTGAGAACAATCCAGTTATAAAAACTCAGTTAACATACAAATAGGTAGAACAATTACCAAAATCTACTTAGCCATAGGACACATTATTTTTCATATACCTAAATTAAGATTACAAATTATTACTAAAGAAATACAAATATTACAGAAAAGTAAGAGACGCAAGTAATACATAATATAATCAGTGCAACATATTATTTAACAATAGCAGAATTTTTTTTCTGAATACATACAAATTATCGACAAAAATATCTACTTCAGCACAATCAATCTTATTATACAGTCGACAAGTCGACAACATCCTGCGGGTTTGATTCCTTGCTTCATTCACATTCATACAACATGTCGTTCAAGCATGACCCGACACAATTGGTTATTGCCATGTCTTCCTTGAATAGCTCCGACTTTTATTACCACTTTTTTGCGTCCATATCTCATTGTTATTCATTTCAAAAATAAAAATTAACTTTTGTACAACGAAAGAACATTCCGTTAACAGCGTTAGTAGCCTATTTCATCAAAGGGCTCAACTTCTACACAAATTTTCTGAATATGTATTAAATTGGAGTGGGGCTTATACTTATCAATACAATTTTCCGAATTAACTATATTTCCAAATATTAAGTAATTTAGTATTAACCGGTAAAATTTTCCACTCCGTCAAAAGAAAACTTATCAAAATTTGCATTGGTGTCCATAATATTATTTATGTTGAGTAAAGTGTCCGGATAATGTGGAAATATGAAGCTCTCATTACAGGAAGCAGGAAATTTTGCAAACCTCAAAAATTATGTATGAAAACTTCCTAATCTCAAGATAGCGATCAAGACACGATAGCGTTAGAGATTTCTTTTAGTTATTTATGCATTTCCCTGTGAAAACGTATTGAATACTTTATTGTTATTTACATTAGCTCAATCGGATCGTTTTAAGGGAAAGAAGGATGGGTCGTTCTGGGAAGGAAAAGGTTTGAGGGGTGGGTAGGAATCTGGCGGTCAGTGTATCCAGGAATGACAGACGTACATTTCCATCCCAATAGGTCGAGAGGGTGCTGCTAGAGAGGTCAAATATCTGCCTCAACCATTCTCCGATCCAGCCCCTCACGCAGTAAGGGGGCAGACACGTCCGCCGCCAAGATCTAGACAAACCTCACCTTATGAACCTGGACACTCCCAAATGACCATTAACATTATATTATAAATTAGATTCTAAAATAGATAACATTTTAAATCATTTAATTATCAGCACTTTAGGGCATTTGCCGGGTAAGAGGGGACTGGTATGAAAAACTTTGCATCAGTGTGCAAAAATACATTCAAATGTGTCTTATATACAATGGTTTGCCTGCATATTTTTGTTTTCAACCCTTTTGTTAAAGTGTCAATATTTTATAATACTATAAGTTTATCTAGTTCTAGCGAAGAATAATATGACGAGATCATCTGGGAGATCTCTCTAGTAATTTTCTGGAGTGATGTCTAGACGTACCGAATTAGTATGGACGAAGCGAGATGTGTTTTTCTTATGGTCTAGTACTAACAAAGGGTGGCCCTATTTAGTTTACAAATAAGCAAGCTTTGAAAATTTCAACCCTGGGGTATTCCGTAGGAGTGGGCAGTTACAAATTAAGATACTTTGTTTCTGGGCCAAGTATTACGGTAGGTATTTAAAACACATTTTAAATCATTCGTTCGACAAAACACTTGGGCATCCTTAACATGGTTGGGTTTTTCTACAAAATTTCTCCACAAATTATACCTCAACCGTTTTTCGCTTTAAATAAATAAAAATAAATTCAGGAATATTTGTAAGAGGTGTTATAACGTATCAGTGTACCGAAGTAAGCTAATTTGTTCCTTACTTCTGGTAAAAATTTTCGACCATCGTAATTCGTCCTTTTCTTTTATTGGCCTATGTAGGGCCTAGAAGTTAAAAGATTTTATTTTAACTTGTAACATCTTTTAAATCGGTATTCAACTGAACTTAATTAAATTCAATTCCATTTTCTATTTACAGAGTTAAGTCAAGCATCAACATTGAATCAAGTTTTCAAATATTTTTTGGAATTTATGAATAATCATTATACCCTCATGCATGACGTCTTCTATAGTTGAGGGAATTCTCGAATACGAATCCGGAAGTCACTGGTTTAAAACCTGCCATGCTCAAGTAAATTTTAAAACAAATATTATTTTACATTTACTGCATTTTCCAGACCGGAAGATAGTCTGAGTAATGCCCTGGTAAATGCCACCAATCAGAATTGAAAAGTTGGTTGAAACGGATTTTCAGAAGGGTTTTTGACCACATATGAATAGCTAAGTACTCCCCCACCTTCCCGTTTCCCATTTCTTTCCCCTGCACACTACTTTCAGCCTCACAACATACCCCAACAAGGATCGCCGTATTCTCACTCGCTCCAGACGGATGGGAGCAGTTGGGACTCTTGTGCGGTATTCAAATAAACAAAATACACAAGAAGGGTTTTTTCGAAGCCCCCGTGTATATTCTATTTTTAAATAATCACAAAAAATCCATCTGATTTTGTCCTTTTTCACGACCTTTTTAACACACCCCTTCGCACACCACCTCCCGATGTATCACATTGAAAAAACCACATGACGAGGGTTGTTTTATTAAATCTCCATTGTGTGTTTTAATTAAAAAAATTAATAAATCGGTCCGAAAACAAGGGTGGTTTTGGGTCGCCATATTCTATAGCCAAGAGGTATGAAGTAATATGGGGGTAGGATGGATTAACCAAATGCTTGGGCCTTGCAATTAACACATAAAATTTGTTTTTATTTGGCCATCCCCGGCGTGTTCAAAATATTTTTATTGTCATATAAAATAGTTATTTTTAGTATTATTCATTTCATATATTCACGGTCAGAAGATTTCTCGATTTTCTATCTCGGAAAAACATTCGATTAATTACCATTAATATAAAATTCTTTACTGGTATCTCACGGTTTCAGATTTAACACTTGCTGCATGGATTATCCTTGGATGGATTATCATCATTATCCTAAATTAATGTAAGTGCTCACACGTAGATGGCACTCATAATAGTCTATTAGGTTACCTATACATAGATGGCGTTTGTTGTCGAGGATAATAGGATAGTAAATAAAGTGGCAAGGTCGAGATCCAGATTATATTTCAATGACCTGCTAATCAAGATATCGGAGCCCATTGTCAATTTGTCATTATAAAGTTCAAAGTTTTTTTTTATTAAAGCCGGAGTTTTTATTAAGAGATAACCTCGGAGATGTAATATATTCAATCACTGAATACAGGATTTTCTAATAAGAGGTGTTATTTTGATATTCAATCGTAAAATATCAATGGTTTCGTTGCTTGTGTGGCACGTAGCGCCGTCTTGTTGAAAGTGAACGTTGTCCAGATCAATACCATCCAGTTTTGGCCATTAAAAATCATTAATCATCTCTCGATAGCGCAATCCATTCACCGTAACTGTTGCTCCAGCCTCATTTTCGAAAAAGTAAGCTCCAATTACTTCGCCGGACCATAAACTGCACCAAACAGTCACAAGTTGAGGATAGAGAGGCTTTTCAACAATAACTCTTGGGTTTTCCGAACCCCCGATGCGAAAATTTTGCTTGTTGACGAAGCCACCGAGGTGGAAATGGGCCTCATCACTCAACATGATTTGCATTTGATTCACTCAAGTGAATTTTAATGATTTCAATGCGTTTTTGAAGCGTGTATCGTTCCATTTTTATTAATGGCGTAGTTTCTACTTGTCAAATGTTAAAAACTAACTGCTTCAAAAGTAATATCTACGGAATTAGCGGGCTATTCAAAATAACACCTCTTATTAGAAACCCTGTATATTTAGTGTATAATATTATGTCTCATTTTTTTTTAAATTACATAAAGGTAAATAAAATTGATTGATTGTTTTAGAAAGAAAGTGCTACAAGCAATGACGTTACAATATCAAGACATGTCTCACAAAATTAAAATAAAAAAATGTCATGCAACGCTCTTGTTTCAAGCAAATTCTTACTTCAAGCATTTATCATGCATGAAAAAGATAAACATTAAAAAATATATAAAAAATATTCAAAAATATATATAGTGCATGAACGAAATAAACGATCGGACCAGACGGAGTCTTCGTGTTCAAACGTTGCGTCAAATACTACGTCAAGGTATTACAAGGTATACTAGAGTTAAAAGCTTGATTTTGAGATGTCAAGTGATAAGTCAGTGCCGTGTCATAATAGAGCAACGATAGTTTGCAAATGGCAGCGATTCTTGTTGATAATCATTACTACTACTTATTTATATGCTGTTTTATCGCAAACATAAAATTATCGTACTATTTTAAACTGCGAAGTTTAGTTGACGATATCACTGACTTCATAATTTGGCTCAGATCTCTACTCTAGTCGGCCTTGGATTTTCTTTATGACGTATAAAATGGAACAAACGTTTTGTAATAATCGAAAAAAGTCATTTAGGTGACATGGTATTCCTTGACTCTTACTAGTATTTGCCGAGTAGTTAAAACACTTTTTCGTCGCGCACGAGGGGATTTTGGCACTTATTAAGGTAATAAGAAGTAGCATGACCTAACGCGACGCGTGACAGTTTAAAACTAAAACTACGAAATAGAACGCACTACAATTGACGTACTTTTTGCTTGCCACTTTGAGTTTTCTACAGCGCCTCTATATTATTATGAGTCGCGAAATGGTATTTTTGCGGACATGACATGTTTATGAGAAAACTGTCTGGTATTTTTTCATAAAAATTTTGTATAGTCCTTCTAGATAAATTTAGCACTTAGAAAAACAAAATTATGTTTCTGAAATTAAGGTAAATGAACTGAAAAATTATCTGAAACACAAAAATTGTGTTATTCTAGAAACCTTTATGCTTATTTTTGATAATAAAAATATATACATATCTTCATTCTTATGAATGTTTGTACTACAAAATCTCTTACTACAGTAGTTATTACATATTTTCTAAATATTGGTTTCCTGAAGGACTATATTTTAGTTTTAAAAAAATTGTTCATTTGTATTCTTTATTTTCAAGATCGTAAAAAATCCTTATGGTAAATCAAGTATGAAAAAAACAAATATTTTAACAGCCAAAAGGTGTATTACATATAAAATAAACAATATTAACTATACGAGCCTTCGAAATATACCAAAAAACTTTAAAAAAACGCGCTTACAAATAATAAAAATGATCTCTCTTAATAGATTTAGCCTTCAAAGAAAACCAAAAAAATTTCTACATTTAAATTACTTTAAATAGAGTCAAGTTTGACCCACAACTATGTCCACGCTTGTGCAAAAAAAATAACATTCAAATCACATTAAGAAAAAAAGTTTTTTCATTCGAAAAAGTGTTAATTTTAATATTTCGCCAAAATTCAAGATGTCCCATTGGTTATCGTGCGTCGTTGGCCACGTGCTTTATTTGATAATATTTTAAAATTTCATTGAAGGTAAGGAAAAGTGGTACTAATTTTAAATGAGAATTAACGTAATTTTAATTTTCTTAATAGTTTACACAACTGAAATGTTACGCATAACCGAAATTATATGATTTACTTTTCAGGTATGTGGTAAAATAACTTACTAAACATGTTTATTAAATTTATCAATTTAATGACAATTCGTTAATTTTCTTCATACCATGTCTGTCTTATTTACATAGATATGAATTTGAGAAAATTAGATCAAAAACGAAATCTATATGCCATCTTTAAATTGGTATTTTGTAACTTTATTATAAAGATCAATCGGAATTATGGAACAAAAGTAAAATAGATGTTTTAAAGTGCTTTTGTGTTATCCTATAAAAGTCATAATATGTTTGGGAGAGGTTTTTCTAAGAACAAGTCTAGACTTTTTTAGAGCTTATTGTTTGATTTGACATAAAATCCAAAAGCTTTTTAAATTGGGATTGAATGCCGTTTTTATGACGTGCCCTCGAAAACAAAGCCGATATTTCAACAGTTTTACTAGGTGCGCATGAAGATTATCTTCACATCTATAGCATCACATTGAAGTAATGCTCTTGGTAAGTCTATGTACTCGACTAAGTATTAAGCTACGGTCTATAGATGGTCTTATTTTTATTTAATATTCTGTTGTAAACTACGATGTTGATAGACTTTCTGTTTTGATTTTAATGTTGTGCTGTAAACTGTGATGAGCCATCTTGTAATTTAACTGTGATGAGTCAACTTGTAATATTTTCATTTAAACCGTGATGAGCCATCTTGAAATATTGTGTATAAAACTGTGATGAGTGATCTTGTAATATTGTGTTTTAAACTGTAATGGGCCATCTTGTAATATATTTTTTTAAACCGTGATGAGTCATCTTGTAATTATGTGTTTAAATCTGTGATGAGTCATCTTGTGTTTTAAACTGTGATTAGTCGTCTTGTAATATTGTGTTTTAAACTGTGATGAGTCGTATTGTAATATTGTGTTTTAAACTGCCCTTGCTCTCCATACAGAACTTCCTAGCGAGACAAGTAGCTACTGTACATCACCCATGAAGCAATGAATAAATAAAAAGCAACATTTTCAATTAAAAATATGCCTAAATTAGATTTTTCCATTTGAAACCGCACATGAGTCAACCGTCTGGAGCCAGCGTTGTGAGGCTGAAGTTAATGGGGAGGGGAATAAGAAGCGGAAGAAGGAAGATTGAGATATACCTTGCTATTTAGATTTGTTTTAAAAGAAAGACAGACATTCCCGGGTTACGAATAACCAGACAATATTTAAAAATCTCCTACTACCACCACAGTAAGCGGAAAATGTTGTTTATTTTCGGAATAACTTTATTAAGTAAAACCTCAAATTGAAATATTTATTTATTGCAGACAATATTAGCGATTTCTAAACGAAAATCTGAAACAGAAAAATCAGAAAAGGATACGGTCACATCTAGGACTCGAACCCAGGACCCTTGTCTGGCCGGAACACCGCTCTACCACTGAGCTAATGGTACCCTATCCCCCTCGGTCACTTTTAACTGTATCATACTTTCAATAAGAAAAATGTTGTGTTGGGATGGAGGACTTAGCCAGCCGAGAAATTGAACACACTACGCCTGGGTGGGACCCAAACGCGAACTTATGCCATTTATAGCGAGGTTTCGATTCTGGATGGTGGTTTTTTAATAGGGCGATATTGAGAGACTATGATTTAATTAGGGTAGAATAATAGACGAAACAAGATGTAAAATCTAAATAATGCATATAACGATGACAGGTAAAATATGAGTGTGACACGAATAATAATGACAATAACTAGTCCACTTTCCACATGGCGTAGGTAAACTTTCTCTCCCATTTCCACAAGTTTGGAATTTCCACTGAATCCACCGTGAGCTAATCTGAGCTAAACTTTGAATTTGTTCTAACGGAAACGGGAAGGTGGATTCCAAACCACCCTCGCTTTGGTACGCCGGCCAATCGGCGCGCCTTGAAATATAATTTATCTGTCGAACGACTGCGGGGGGAGTTCAAGTTTGATGTGTGATTAATTTAATTTTGTTTGCTAACGCAGCTTGCGGAACTACCGTATACATGATTTTTTTTTGTTTCGGGCCGATTTAACTTACGGCATTAAATGTAGATTCGGTGAACGAACCCCAGGGATCAAACGTATAATATGTTGGTCTTTACATGAATGATTCCAATGAATATTGTCAAATTTAATCCATGCCCACATAAATTCAACATCTCAAGGATTGCTAGTATGTATATTAATTGTTTAATGTTTTTTTTTTATATTTTAAATACATACATTGGGAGACTGATGTCATCAGAATGGATCCCATATTCAACACGACTTTCTTAGGTAAGTGAACCTAGGATCTCTTTTAACCTCTTCGAAAAACCCTTTTTTCCTACCAAACATGGCGATACTCAGTATATTTGCGGCATGTTCCAGAGTGGAATATACTCTCAGTATCACTCTGGCGTAAGACCATCATTCAGAGTTGAAACCTTGAAATGGCTTTGACCGTGTTTGGTGACCAGATCTGAAAATCCTGGTACTTCTCCACCATTCTCTTCTCTATCTCTTTCCCCTCCTCACTACCTTCAACCTCGCAATATACCCTAATTGAGGATGCCATGGTCTGATTTTGAGCACCCACATCCATCAGAAAAAAACCCAAAATATATTCATTCATCCATTCCTACACAAACCCGAGATGACAGGAACTCACCTTACCCGGAACAACAAACTACTTTTTTATGAATAATACTCGTACTCCTAAACTTGACGACATCAAATCCACCTTCAATATAATGCATCAAAACGTACAATGCATTCGAAATAAAATCCTAGAATTAGAAAATATTCTATGTGAAAAAAATATCGATGTACTTTGTGTTAGCGAACACTGGCTACAAAAGGATGAAACGACATCTATTAATTTTAATGGTTATAAATTAGGTTCAATTTTTTGTCGAGAGAGTCATATTCATGGAGGTGTCTCCATTTACTTAAACGAAAACATTGTATTTAAAGAACTAGAATTTGTTAAACAAATAACAAAAGAATTTGTATTTGAATGTGTTGGTATAGAAATTCCAAAACTTAAAATGATAATCTGTACAGTCTACTATAATGACTCTGATATTAATATTTTTTTTGAACAACTTGAACTTTTACTCAACAAAATTTGCAAAAACAACAAAAAACAAATAATAATCTGCGGTGACTTAAATATTGATACAAGCTACAAGAACAAAAACGCAGATTCACTCAAAAACACACTAAAATCTCACAACATACGCTTGATTATTGATAAACCTACTCGTATACAAGGAAATAAAAAAAGTATAATTGATCATATAGGTACAAATATATCAAAAAGCTCTTACACATGGGAAGTCACAGAATTAGCTGTATCAGATCATATGGCACAGTTAATGCACGTAAAAACAGAATATAATATAAACCAAACGTGGTATACAAAAAAACAATTATTTAACACAGAAAACACAAACATTTTTAACAATTACTTATCGTGTATATGTTGGGAACCACTGAAATCCTTTGAATCCATTAATGACAGCTACGAATACTTCATTAATGAAATAAATAATGGTATGAAGCTTTGTTTCCCCTTTAAACTGTATAAATATCCTCAAAAACGCAAAATAAATTGGGTAACGACTGGTATAAGGATATCTATTAGACAAAAAAGACATCTGTACATGAAACAAAAAAACACAAATGACCTCAAAATCATAAACAATTACAAACAATACAAAAAAATTCTCAGTAAAGTAAAACAGGTAGCTAAACGGAATTACAATAGTAAACGAATTCAAAACGCGCAAAATAAAACCAAAACATCGTGGAACATAATAAAAGAGAACTCAAATAATTCTAATTCTAAAAATAAACCAAAAATCTGTCTTAAAATAAATGATAACCTGGTATCAGAACCAAAAAACATTGCAAATGAATTTAACATTTTCTTTGCACCACCGCCACCACCACAAAATACATCTCTACATCCACAATCTGCCAAAACAGTCAAAAACAAACAGTCGCGATCATTCTTTATAACGCCTGTAAACAGGGAGGAAATTATTAAAATCATCGTAAAACTGAAAAATAAAAGCAGTGTCGGCACTGACAAAATCCCTATAAAAATTATAAAAGCATGTGCAGAAGCGTTAAGTTACCCGTTGGAAATATTAATTAACAAATCTTTTGAATCAGGAACCTTCCCAGAACAATTAAAACAATCTATTATTGTACCTTTTTATAAGAAGGGTCCTAAACAGGAAATCTCAAACTACAGACCGATATCCTTATTACCAAACTTTTCAAAAATATTTGAAAGAGCCATGTACAATCGCATTTATAACTTTCTCGAAAACTTTGAGATAATATGTCCACAGCAATTTGGATTCCGTAAAGGCCGTTCAACAACACAGGCAGTATTCAATTTTTTGAACAAAATTCTAGAAAATATCAATATTAGTAAAAAAACTGTAGGTATCTTTCTCGACCTCTCAAAAGCATTCGACAATGTTGATCATGAGCTTCTTCTAATTAAACTTGAACATGTGGGTATTAGAGGTTTAGCATTAAAATGGTTTGAATCGTACTTAAAAAATCGTCAGCAGAAAGTTCAAATTTCAAATATCAATGAAAAAATGGTCCAGTACATGGTAGAATCCAAATGGAGAACAATAAACAAGGGTGTGCCACAAGGAAGCATTCTTGGGCCTCTCCTCTTCCTTATCTATATAAACGAACTTCCAATAATTGCTGGCACAGAATGTTCAATGTTTGCTGATGACACCGCTTTGTTGTTTGAATGTAATGGAGACGTTGACGAATTTAACAAACAAGTTAACGAGACTTGCCAATTAATAGCAAACTGGCTGTTATCGCAACATCTATCACTCAACACAAACAAAACCCAAATCTTAAAATTTTGTCCAGTGCAAGCTACAGCTATAAATATAAATGTAAACATTAATAATAATATAATCGAACCTTCCCAAACCTGTTCACTACTGGGAATAGAATTAGATACAAACATAAACTGGAAAGAACATGTCTCAAAAATTGTAGCAAAAATCAGTAGTTTTTCTTATGTTCTGGGTACCTTGAGAAAAATATTAAACACCGAATCAGTAATAGCCGCATACTATGGTTATGTATATTCAATAATAAAATACGGTATTATTTTTTGGGGAAACTCGGTAAACGCTAAAGATGTTTTCATCATACAAAAGAGATGCATAAGAAAAATTACAAACTCTGATCGTTTAGATTCATGTAGACCTATGTTTAAAAATCTGAAAATTCTGACAGTCACAGATATATATATAATGGAGTTATGCATGTTAGTGCGATCATCCACAGACAAGTTCCCACTAAAAAACTCAACACATAAATACGCTACAAGGCTCACAGAAAACCTACTAATACCAAAAGCAAACAAAACAATATTCCAAAAAGGACCATACTACATGGCCATTAAAGTATATAACAACCTTCCACATAACATTAAACAAATACAAGATACACACAAATTCAAATCGTTACTAAACACTTTCCTTGTTAATAAATGTCACTACACGTTGAGTGAATACCTCACGTAAATGAAACGCCTATTTTTTATTGGTATATATATTTGTATTTTTTTTATTTTTTCATTGGTATATTGTTATTTTATCTGTATAAACATTGTAATTATTATAATAAAACAAATAATATTATATATTGTATTTAAATAAATGTGGTTAGCTGGAAGAAATGGGGTCTACCCATAAGCTACACCTTTTGTAATTTTTATTTTACAATAAATAATTTTTGATTTGATTTGATTTGATTTGATAGTTGGGAACAGTAGGGACTCTTATTAGGTTTCACACATAAAATAAATAATAATTTTAAAATATCCAATTCAACCATAACTTTGAATGTATATTAAAATCTTTGCAGCAAAGGTGAGTAGTATCTGATTTAACGTTTTTACATATAATTTTAAACGATAACTTCGACTGTACCGAATCTTTCCATAATAAATTTTTACATATCTTTGAGCCCATGAGCCCTATTTCACACGCTTAATTACAAAAAAAAATGCAGCTTCTAATTCCCCAGTTAATATTACTCTTCGTTCATTTAATAATGTTTGTCTTTTTTTCAACATCTACATTTTTTCGGATTCACTGCCTAAATTTAAAAGTGGCATTATATCAAAAATAATTTAAACTGTTCAATGCGCATAATTCTTAATTAATTTATTTTCATTTCATTAATTTTATAACCCAATAATTATTGAGATATTACAAGGAAACATATCATAGGTACCAGACTAGAAATATTTAATTTCTTTAAATTGTTTCATCACTGTCCTGTTTGTTTCTCGTTTCAATATTATAAATATTATTTATTTCATTTTTTTACACAAAATATTTTTAAACTAGCCTGTCTCGACACATGATATCCATAGTGTGACAGGCACATAAAAATATGTATAAACCTTACGTATCTAAAAAAAAAGAATGAATAAATAGTAAATTTAACTTAAATAACTGAAATAAAACGTGAGAAGAGCCGGCTCCATTAGCTAGCATCTAATAAATAATGATCTGTTTACATGCCAACAGCAACAAATGCAGCATCACTTTGATTATAATTTATAATTATCTTAAACTTAATGACTGACACTATGATATAAAATAATTTGTATAATTTTGCATGTATTTTAATCCTACTTTTAATATATTTTCTTTAAAATTTCAATCAGTTTAATCTTTATTTTTATTTTCAATATGGTTTTTATGATCATATGTATTTAAAAAAAATTTACCATAACATACACTTTACCCTCATGTATTATTATTTGTTCTACAAAATATTATTTTTTTATTCTTACATAAATCATGTAGGACTACCATTAAAATTTAAAAAATAATATTTGATAAACTTGATATAAATTTTGATCTTTATGATATAAATGACTTATAAAATATGAAAATGGTTTGGTTTTTATTTGTGATGTATGGTTATAAGGTTGAGTACTTAATCGATAGATGGCGGTAGTCATAAAGCTTTCGCCAGAGTTCGCCAGATGTCACTAGAGTGTAACATTGGAGGGGACCCACTCTTTCTCAACGGCTGTGTGAGGAAACTGATTGTTTAACCTCCTTAGCCGCACACGTCAGGACTCTAATTTTTTTTTGTAATAAGAGGCTAAATTTATTTTAAAACGATTCTAGACCCTCCAATGTCCCTGCGTGAATGATTGTTAGTACGAAATAATGTTTGCATACTTACATTAGAGTATATGCATAGTTACACTAGAGTGTAACAGGTACTCGCGAGATTATGTTATCAGAGAGCAAGCTCCTGGGGATCAGATTTTTACCTACCATCGGGTAACGATCAGTTTTAGCTAGACAGACATGTTATTGCAAATAAACACATTTATATAAAGAACTTTTTTCTGTTATTAGAGAGATCCCAACACCGAAGTCTGCTTGAGTAAAGGCAGACGTAATATTATTAAAAGCACATCTTTTTTGACTATATTTTGTTCAAAGGAGGAGGAACTTACAAAGGTTAAATAATGGTTTTACATAAACTTTTCAGAAAAGTTTAGTTTTTTTGCTCTTTTGAACAAAAAAGAAAATATAACAGATATTCGGTATGAAAATAATAGAAAAAAGTAAAAAGAAGAAAAGAAAAAAAATTGTATTGTTTTTGAGAAATATTAAATTAATTTGTGAAGAGTAATAATTGTTAGAAAGTTACTGAAAGAGTTTTTTATTTCTCTTTTGATTATTTTACTATTCGAAAAAACCAAATTTCAACAATCAGAAACTAACATTAATATGCCAGTTCGACAAGCGTACATACATCACATAAAAACTCCGTCGTTAAGCCCAAGTTTTGGACAAAGACACCACAAATACGTTCAGCAATATTACACTGCATAAACATGAGGAAACAAAAACATTTCACAAACAAGAAATGAATTAAAGAACAAAAATATATATGTAGCGATGCTACTAAAATATTCGAGAACGTTCGCCTATTCAAAACGCATCATACCTAGAATTCTCCAGATACAATGCTCGCTTTGTAAATACGGCGCGTCTACCTAAACGCCAAAATATTCTCGATGCACCGTGCGGCTGTTAAACGGGCGCATCAAGACGTGGTCAGTCAGTCATTAATTAGCAGTTTTACAAGTGACCAGCCTGCGGGCCATGCGAGTGCTCGCTGCCTACCATAAATGAACCACTCACTAGATCAATATCTTCGGGTTTTTCGTACTGAGCCCATGGGTCCTAAAGTTTTCCATAGATAAAAGTCTGTTCCTGAAAAATATACGTCACTACACGACATACTAGGATAAAAACTATAAAAAAGGCGTAACCATAGACAATATAATTCTCATTCGGAGCCAACCCCATTCGCTAGCCTAAAATCGGCCAATAACAGCGGCCATAAACATGCATGAAGTGCGCACTGGTTTGTGGAAAATATACGTCACACGTCAGCCATAGAGATTACCGTGTCTTTTTTTCTGACCCACTTTTTTCTCGGAGTTATACCCCCCTGCTGCCTACTGAGCAGCCGACCACTTGGCCGGCCCTCCGCGTCGCGCCCCGCCGTTATCCCACCACACCGCAACAGGCCACGGATCTACTCTACTACGTCCGGCTTTGTTCGGACCTTAAGAAGTGGCTATCATGGACTCCGCGGGATTACATCAGCGCCCTGGCCCCGGATATCATCCATGGGCTGCGTTTCCGCGCATCTGCCGACCAGGTCAATCATACCTTCGGCTATCCTGTTTCACACTGGAGTACCCGGAAGACTGTCATCCCAGTGCTGAACACACCCTCAATTCCGGTCTCCACCAACGCGTTGTCGAGCCACTGACTCCACCGCCGTCATCGCCGCTTACACCTAGTATCATCGTCATCAGTCCGGAGTCATATCATAACTGCGCTACTGACTCAAAATAAACGCTGTGACATCATAACCTTCATCTTCCACTGTCTCACTACCAAATCCCAAATTTATTTTAAAAGAATTAAAAAATTACATACTGCACAATATCACAACTGTACACAATAATGTTTTTTTATATCCCGCTAATATATCAGTAATAATTAAAATTTGTAAAGATTTTTATTATGGAGGTAGACTATCATCAAGTAAGAAGGAAATCTTCACAAATATTTTACATGTATCTAAAAACGCGTATGCTTCATTAAATTTTAAATCGCTTCATAAATATTTTGAATTTCCCAAAACAATATCTAAAAACCCACGAAATGTATAAATTTGCATACTGTAATAACGCTCCCCTTAAAAATCATCTACATCATGTCATTGTTATTATTGATCCTTTGACAAACGCTCCAAACAAGACGCCAGAGATTCGATGTGACACTTTAACATCGCTTGGCGTTTTTCGCCATGGAAAAGATGCACAATGGTTCAAATCGCTAATTTATATGGTCAAAAATGTAAAAATAAAGATTCTTACAGTATGTATTTACTAATAGTCTCAGCTACTCGGATTCAGTGGGAAGTTGGCATTCCCATTTTGGATGAAGCTGTATTGTAAAATGGAAGGCGATGAGTAGGAGGAAGGTTCGGAAATAAAAAAACTGTAAGTTCAGTTTAAGTTGTTTTAATTTTTAACTTTCATCATATTTCAAAATTCTACAGATCTCTGAATGTGGTATTCAATAAACTCACGGCCTGCAATTCACCGAATACATTTCACAGACCACAATTAAAATCACCGCGGGGATAGTTCACGGCCCAAAATTATTCACCAAACACAATTCAACACCCACAGGTTAAGTTATTTTAGGTTAATGCGGTCGCGTTTTATACTTACCTATCTAAAAGCTAGTAAAATGGCGTTCATTTGGAATATTAAAGTAGCTGATATTTGAAAAGTTCCAACAATTTCATAAAAAGTAAGCAAATTTTACCGTACCCCAAGGAGACCAGCAACACCTAAAACAGACATCTTCTTTTTTATCTCGTTAGTTCTTCAGTGTTCTATATTTATTTATTTGTTGAAAAAAATAGTGTATTGATATAAAATCCTAAGCCGCTCATATCACTAGCAAATTCCTGTGTCGTGATGTGCAACTTTACAATTAACTTGAATTTGATGTAACATTGAAAATATAAACTTACAATTATTACAAAAATAAACACTACAGTTACTCAAACTAAAATTACAGCTTGGTAGTACGTTTAAAGTTTTCAACAATAACATTTTATTAAATAAATAATTATTACAAAGTACCAGTATTGTCTTATTAGCCAAAATCACAGGGTGACCATACTGACTATGACAAGCGGTATGATATGAGTAATTATTTTCAAAAATAACAGTAAACAAATAAAAATAGAAATAGGTACATACCAACAAGTAAGTTATCATAAGTATATAATAATAATTAAATAATAGTGTTAAGTGGAAATTAAGTTAGTTTTTGCATTTTACGATAGGTAGCGCTAGTTTCAGCTGCGGTCCGCGCACACACCAAAATCCGAATGGTTCCGACAAGTTCCCGAACCTAGCCGACCGTAGGTAGGCGGCTTCATTAGGGAGTAAGGCAAACTTAGCCTCTCGACAGAATAACTCAATAGAATAGACGTCAGTCCGGCAACAGTTCTTTTGTAATTCTTATCGTAAATAAACATCCTTGTTATCTTGACGAACCGTTTATAATATCATGGAAGTCTCCCACAACTCATTTGCATAAGGAAGATTAATCGGAATTAAAATACAGTAAGCAGATAATAATAATAATACAGTAAGTAAATAATAATAATAATATGTAGAAATTTTTTGGCTTTTCCGGAAACTATAGAACATATTATATCGGGATTTTCTATATTAGCACCGTCCGAGTATACATTTAGGCAAAGTCAAGTTTTAAAAATAATTCACCAAAGTTTGGTTATTAACCATAACTTGATTGACTGCTGTAATATAATACCATATTATGAATACGAACCAAATTCATTTTTAGAAAACGAATTTTATAAAATATATTATGATAAAACTATACTAACAGACCGAACGATTAGTCATAATAGACACGATATAGTTTTACATGACAAAATTTAAAAAATAACTTATATCATTGATGTCGCTATTCCAAATTCCTGTAATATTCAAAAATCTGTTCATGATAAAATAAGAAAATACACAGATTAAGGAAATGAGATTAAAAAAATTTGGCATTCTCAGACTATAAAGATATTACCATTCGTTATTTCGGCTACTGGCATTATACCTAGCTCATTAAAATTTTAGGCGTATTAGATCTATCAAAAAATTTATATATAAAGATGCAAAAGTCGGTCATTTTGAATACATGTAGGATAACGAAAGATTTTTTAAATATTTATGTTGAGGGATCAGTAGGATTTATAGGCCCTGTTAGAAGTTCTACCGAGCCGAACCCTCTGATATGAAAATATCTGGAGTCGGTGAATTTTTTTTTTCCCATTTGATCTCTGGTGAGTTGACGTGTTGTTGTTCTTGTATTGTTTTGTATTTATTTTACTTATGTAATGCACTTGCATAGTGTTGATTGACTAGCTGATCATTTGTGGAAAAGTGAGTGGAAGGGTTTAGTTTTTCCTATGGGGAAGATTTAACCCGGACAACAAAATCGGAAGCATAAAAAATAAATTATTATAAAATTTTGACAATGGTCAGAATGTGTGTATGTGCAGCTAAAATTGTTTTTCGAACCATATTTTTACGTTCTTGTTCGCTGAAAAAAAACAATGTTAACGGTGCCTTTCCCGGGATAATAAGGGTGGTCCATCTAAGTCAGCTTCGTGACGTATTCCATCAATCACTTGCCGATCGATCTTTTCCTTTCTACTTGCGCCCTTATACTGTAGAATGTTTTTACGTGACACCTTTATACCGTGTGTTAATACTGGGAATGACAGATTATCGTGAGTTGGTTCCTAGTATAGTTGATTTTTATTGGGAGTGAAATTTAGCATCATGGACGTTTTTTACGCCAAAATTCGATTCTTCTTCTTTTTTCGTTCGGTGAAAATGGGATATTATAATAATTAATTTGCACAAAAGGTTTTCTTCATCTCAGGCAATGCTGAGCGGTGTGTTAGTTTTTGAGGAAAGATTTATTGTGGTAATCAGGTGGTTCCTGGAAAAATAATAAATAAAATATTATAAAAATCTGAAACCGACTGAAATTATTATTAAATTTACAAAAAAAAAAAAACTTAAAATCATGAACATACAAAATAAATTAAACATCAATACAGCGGCGAGTAGCAGGCGTCCCCGGTGCGGGCCAAAACTGTTGATAAATTTTGCTAACATTCGCGGCCTGCACACAAATTTAAACTCTGTTCATCACCATCTTTTGTCCCAACGTCCCAACCTTCTTTTCCTATCCGAAACTCAGATAGCCGAGCCGCCAGACTCCTCCTATCTGGACTGCCCGGGCTTTACCCTTGCAAGCAAGTTCCGACACAAAGGAGGAGTCTGCCTCTATAGTCGAGCTGACGTCAACTGTGTACGACTATTGAGTCTGGAAAACTCCAGATTCGACGTAATGTGGGTGCGCGTCAATCTTGCCAGTGCGGCAAGATTCTACGCATGTTTATACCGCTCACCGAACCATAGCGAATCAGACACTTCCGAACTCTTCAAACATTTGAGCGATACTATTGATGATCTCTTGCCCCGCTACCCTTCGGCCGAGTTTATTGTTCTGGGTGACTTCAATGTTCATAACGAACCATGGTTGAAGTTCTCAGGCCCAACGGACTCGGCTGGCCGACAGGCGGAATCCTTTGGCATTTGCTACGGATTAGAGCAACTGGTTCTGGAGCCTACAAGGGTTCCTGATGTCCAGACTCACGGCTCCAATCTGTTAGACCTATTGTTAACTACTGTGCCACACGGTTATAAGATTGACATCACAGCGCCTCTGGGATCATCCGACCACTGCCTAGTGACGACATCAATCCCCGTTAACCTCAGACCAACCAATGAGAGGCTGAGGAGAAAAGTGTGGCACTATAGGTCAGCAGATTGGTTCGGTATGCGGGCCAATTTCAACCGGTGACCTCTCCAACCCGGCCAACTACCGCCCCATAGCGATCACATCAGTTCTGTCTAAAGTGATGGAAAGTGTGATCAACGACAAACTGCTCACATACCTCGAGAAGAACAAAATTATCAACGACCGTCAATACGGATTCCGGCGGAACCGCTCGTGCGGTGATCTTCTCGCGTATGTGACACATGTTTGGGGGCGGTGCCTGGAACGTCACGGTGAGACTCAAACGGTCGCACTAGACATATCTAAGGCCTAGACCTAAGACCGAGGACTTTATTGCCTTGTTACGGACTTCCCGCATCCCTGTGTACGTGGATTGCTGACTTTTTAAGGGATAGGTCAATTCAGGCGGTTGCTGACGGTTTCACCTCTTCCTCACACTCCATAAATGCTGGCGTCCCACAGGGATCGGTTCTGTCTCCGACTTTGTTTTTATTGCACATCAATGACCTTTTGACATGTGCACCGATTCATTGTTACGCGGATGACAGTACAGTTCATGATAGCTTTTTGTTTGACAAGCCCCCAAAGGGCACACAAACTCCAAAGGCTCGGAGGGCTTTGAAGCAGAGAATGGACGGTTATCTCGAGAGTATTTCCTCCTGGGGTAAAAATAATCTCGTCGAATTTAATGTTTCAAAGACCCAATCCTGTCTGATTACGTCTAAAAGGGATCCAAATGATAATCTAGTCTCCTTCAACGGAAGCAATCTTCCGAACAGGCCTTCCATTGATATGCTTGGTGTAACTATAAATGACCAGCTCAGGTACGGGGGCTCCATCGAAGCCAGAGTAAAGTTGGCCTCTCAGAAGCTGGGCGTACTGTACAGGGCCCGCAGATACTTTAATAGTACACAACTGCTGACCCTGTACCAATCGCAAGTGCGCCCTACAGTCGAATTTGGCAGCCATCTCTGGTCCGGAGCCCCTAAATACCTGAAAAAAACCCTTGACTCTGTGCAAAAACGGGCAGTCCGTTTGATAGATTCCCCAATCTTAACAAACGGACTGCAATCTTTAGAGCACAGGCGTCAGGTACGTATGCTGTCCTTGTTCTATCGGTATTACAATGGAAGATGCTCTGAGGAACTAGCGTCATTGATCCCTTCGGCACCGGTGCGTAGTCGGGATACACGCCAAACGCGCGCCCAACATTTGTACACGGTTGACATTTGTCACATGAGAACGGGTCGCTTCTACGATTCGTTCTTAAGTTCAACAACTCGGCTGTGGAACGAACTGCCGGCCTCTGTGTTTCCTCCCTCCTACAACATGGGACTCTTCAAGACCCATGTTCACTCCTTCCTCTCCACAAAAAACAGCAACAACTCTCGAATTGTGATTCCAAGGTTCATGAAATTATCAATACTTTTCTGTCTATCATTTATAAGTTGATACAAGTAATTTCAGTTCGAATTTCCATTAATAAATTAGAGTTATTGTTCATATAGCACACCAGAAACTGTTTGTTTCTGAAATCTGGTTACGAGGACTCGTGGAAAAAAGTCCGAAAAAAGTAACATCACTTAATTTCCATTTGCATACTACAAGCTACTGAGTTTTAGTAACCAGATTTAAAGGGTCAGTGACTCCCATTTTTTAAAATTATTTTTCGTGGTACCTACTTCGTTATTATTGTGGCGAGGTCCCTTTTTAACTCGAACGTTTTACATTTCGTCGTTCTGTAAATTTGTTTGTATGTTCCTTGTCGAGTTCATTATTGATTACTTTTTAAGGAATCAGTAAAGATTATTTTTTCAAACATGGAATCGTTTGTTTATTTGGACATTCTTATTCGCAGTTATTCACTATTATCGTAAGTACCTACCTGCCCGAAAAGATTAAAAAAAAATAATTGTGGGATAGGTGATAGATATTATTGTTCCTTTATTAATTTTTTTATTTAAAATATTAAATGATTCATAATTGAGTAGGTCGGTATTTCAGTGCCTATTCGTACTTACAAATCTTACGATTTCTGATGAAATTTTGGTTTTGATTTTTTAAATAAGAGAAGATTATAAACAAACAATTTCGGACGCAAGATCTACTGTTCATTGGCCTCTATTAAACTCCAAGATTTTGTCAGCAAAAATAGAATTTATTCCATGTTCCATCGCCCTCTGTTGAACTCAACCGCTTTGTCATTGACCTTGGGAAATTCCTCTATCCGAGTAATGGGCAGCCGTCGGTCGTCAATCCAACAAATTCTATAAATCAGCATACTCGTATTGGTGAACAATATGGCTTCTCGAGTTCGGTACAGCACGTGATATAGTGCGCGTACACTGATACTAGTTTCTTTTCCTTGTCATAGTTGTTATTTATGATTTAAGCCGATTCATCAATTACAGCTTCCACCCGCCGATTACATATCTGAACCAGAAATCTCGAATTACACACATAATGTACAAAAATGGTAAAATACAATACAATTCAATACAAAAAGCATTATCACATTCCATAGATAAAGAACCCACTGGAGAAGGTCATCTCTGTAAAACAATGCAATTAAATTGGGCCCACTCGCATACCGACGAAAAAATAAACTTGACCAAAGTAAAACTTTTACTGGAAATTGAAATCCTGGCCGCCAAGATAATTTGATTACTGTAACCAAATGATAGAAGAAGGATATTTAGGAAGGGAAATAAGAATGGTCCAGCTAGGAGGATGCCACCGGAAAATAGAAATAGGTCTACCTTTTGGTGGATGTCCTTTCTTCCTTATAAGCACTAAAAATTCACAGTGAAAACGGCGTGCCTATTGGGCGTAACGCGGAGTTGAACTAATTGCTTGTAACTCTAACGATCGAAATTGTACTAACTACACCGGCACTATAAATTCTCTCGGTGAAAAAAAATTGAAGAAATTGTCAACGGTGCCCGAATATTACAATTATAGGATTTGTGAAGATGAAAGTATTTATAAAATACCTGCGGTGCCCGAATATTACAATTGTAGGATTTGTGAAGATGAAAGTATTTATAAAATACCTGCGGTGCCCGAATATTACAATTGTAGGATTGTGAAGATGAAAGTATTTATAAAATATCTGTGGTGTCCGAATACTACAATTGTGGGATTTGTGAAGATGAAAGTATTTATAAAATTCCTGCGGTGCCCGAATATTACAATTGTAGGATTTGTGAAGATGAAAGTATTTATAAAATACCTGCGGTGCCCGAATATTACAATTGTAGGATTTGTGAAGATGAAAGTATTTATAAAATATCTGTGGTGTCCGAATATTACAATTGTAGGATTTGTGAAGACGAAAGTATTTATAAAATACTTGCGGTGCCCGAATATTACAATTGTAGGATTTGTAAAGATGAAAGTATTTATAAAATATTTGCCTTTAAAAAAATATTACAGAACACCAGAAATTTACCATTCGAATGAATTGTTTAGTATACTTTACAAATCATTTTTCTAATTTAAATCTGTCTCAATTGTAAATAAAAGAATACGCATTTCAAATATGCAATTATAGTTATTAATTGTGTAATAAAATAATTTTGGTACCTTGTCTGATATTATTTAATACTTCTTAGTTCCTATTTTTTAAAATTAAATGATCATTTATGAATTTTACGTATTTCGCAGAAATATTTCACATCTCGTATGCATACACCGACAACCGAATTTTATTGTTTTACTAACTCTAACCGATACTAGTTGACGAAATAATTTCTTCGAATATTTCGACTTTTCTTACAACGATAAAGAGTGCAATCTTGTTCATCATTTCTCAATGCCCGCACCTACAGAACGAAATAATAATTAATGGCAAAATGTTATTAATTTTCCGTTCAACCCAATTCGAAGGCTATCGTATTGATGGGCCGGGATTAAGGCTTGATTGATTACAGAGGCTTTGTTCCTGGCTGTATGGGTACATCCGTACATCCGGCTCCGGGCAGAACCTTCCCCTACTTCCCGACGGAAGTGCGACCACAAAACCGGATATACTACCTACTCACTGGATATTTTAAGGACTTTCAGAGTATGAATGCATTGAATGGGATTTTAACAGAATTTATAATGGAGCTCTTTGATTGGTGCCACGATAGCTTAATTAAAATTTCAAGTTCCCGTTATTTCAAAATTAAGTTGGAATTATTGTCGGATTCCATACATAAAGAAAAGGTAGATCACACATAGCAAAAAATTTACTCAACATTCAATTAAGTTTCACATCGATGCATTTTTAAGATACATTTTTAATAAAAATTCTTATATAAATATAAACAGTGGGTATATCAACTATACTTGTAATAATAGAGCTCGCCTTTTAAAGGCAGCTTCATTGATGCTAAAAATGTCGATATCCGAATTGATTCTGTTCAACGGTAAGATTGCTCTCCCCACAGGCATGACCATTGGCAAGTTAGTCCTGCAGGCTGGAAGATAGAATAGGCTATGTTATCGGTGACGGAGATAACCATCGGGAACATAAAAATGAATTCTCTCCACGATGACCGAATTTTCAAACCATCCACGAATCAGTCTAAAGAAATGTATAGCAATGCGCACATCCCTCCTGACCTGTAGATAGTTCATTCCAAGATAACCCAAAATAAATTCTGTAAGATGAAGGTATTTTTATTCCAAAAATGACTAATAGACACATAGAAATAAATACTGTATTAATCATTTGCTGACGAACATAAAAAGCGAATGAATGAACTCAAAAAATGGTTACCATATCAAGGTGAATTTTTTTAAATAAGAGAAATTAAAAGCATACTTTTCTGGGTTCGAAATCTACTGTTCACAAAACTACTAGTAATATTATTCATTCATTTTATAATATACAGGGTTTTCCAATAAAAGGTGTTATTTTGAATAGCCCGTTATTTCGGTAGATGTTACTTTTGAAGCTGTCATTTTTGGACATTTGACAAGTAAAAACTTTGCCATTAATAAAAATGGAACGACACACGCTTCAACAACGCATTGAAATTATTAAAATTCACTTGAGTGAATCAAATGCAAATCATCTTGAGTGATGAAGCCCATTTCCACCTCGGTGGCTTCGTCAACAAGCAAAATTTTCGCATCTGGGGCTCGGAAAACCCAAGAGTTATTGTTGAAAAGCCTTTCTATTCTCAACGTGTGACTGTTTGGTGCGGTTTATGGTCCGGCGGAGTCATTGGACAATACTTTTTCGAAAATGAGGCTGGAGCAACAGTTACAGTGAATGGATCGCTATCGAGAGATGATTATTGATTTTTTATGGTCGGAATTGGATGGTATTAATTTCGACAACGTTTACTTTCAACAAGACGGCGCTACGTGCTACACAAGCAACGAAACCATTGATCTTTTACGATTGAATATCAAAATAACACCTCTTATTGGAAAACCCTATATTATATTCTAAAGCAGGTACACACGTTTTAAGAGACGGAAGAAAGGGTTGATAAGGACTGACAGAAGGGTGAATACAGGAAATTCACTTCATGGAGGACCGACTGCATGAGAGGCAAATAAAGAATTTTTGTAAAAGTCAGCTAACCTATCTACTGCAGCACACAAAGGAGTTCTGATATCGCCTCCACACATGGCGGTGAGGCATGGAACTGGCAGAGGCAGGGCGAAAGTATACTCAATGCTTTAGAATTTAATAATAACCGTTAAGCATTTTTGTGGTTAAGCCATGTAGGTATATGGTTTACTGTAAGGAAACGCATGTCCAATTGTATAAAAGAGACGACCTAGTATTAATGAGACAGCGTGACAATGAATCTATATATTGACTATTCTTGACTACATTCACTGACTCTCTATACCACATCGTTACTATTAAAAAAACTACATCGTATCGACTTACATTCGACTCCGTATCTTATTCCAGTGCATGTGTAATGCGTTATGTCTTTTTCGGGCGTCCCGGGCTTCTTCTAACATTCAAACCACTCTCTAAGCACTTCTGATACTAATAAGAACAAACTTTAAAATTTTCTACGAAATCGGTCCTTTAGTTTGAGTCTGTAGAGGACAAACAAATAAATATTCATTATTACACATAGATCAAAAATGGACGTAAGAATACTTGGATATTGAAACAATAATTGAAAATAAATAGTTTCATTTAACTGTATTCTCGTGAAGGACCAATGATTTATACAACCTCACCGCCTGCCGCTTCGAAACCCCGCTTAAATGTAACATCCAAACGGCGAGAATGACTGTCAAAACAGAGTGACATCTGTTGTTTTAAGGTAGAATGTCGTGCGACACGGGTTTTTTTCACTCCGCGTGAAATCCACCCCCAAAACCCGCATTCAAAGGCTGACACTTTTATACATTAACGAGGGGTACGCCCACTGCTCGCTGCTCCACGCTCGTCAAACACCGCACAGTGCGGCAAGGCACAAATTTTCCGGCCAAAGCAAAAATTTTCGGTAATAGAAAAAACACAAAATTTAATGATATACAAGGTGTCCGTGGGTAAAGTGTGCTAACTTTGGGGGGCGATTCTACATGATAGTACCAGCAAAATAGAAAAATAACTTTTTTGAAATTTGATATTTGTGGAGGCGGGGGGGACAGGGATGGCAAACAATGATTTTATTAAAATTAATTGGATTTTTCACCCTGTTACCCCCACCCCCTCCCCCAAAGGTTATGTATATAAACCATAGCTTAAGGAATAATTGTACCAAGAAGAATATAATAAGCTGAAACAGGTAACTGTATAATAATAATATACGTGGAAAAATGTTTAAAATTGTTTCAATATATCATTTGTTACGAGCTGCCCATATCCTCCATTAATCAAGCATCCCTACGACTACAAATCATAGAGGATACACCACCACATCGATTACGCAGCAATATAGTATAAAGCATTCCTTGGTCACGAGCAAACAGAAAGATCACCTTATTTGGTGATCGACAATAAACCGCAGTGAGCGCTAACGCAAAAATCATGCACATAAAAGGAATGATTGACTACGGACGAGAACGATAAAGAAGGAGAGAGATGAAACATAAGGGTAAGGAGGAGACGGAGACTTCAGTTCGGAGAACTCGTTACTTTAGTTCCGAGAGCCGTGGACTTCTGTGTGTGATCACTCACACATAGCAGCGATGCAGATATCGTCTATGGTAATTTTTTTACGTAGAGTTCAAACCTTCACTTAGAAAACAAAGACGGACGCCTCTTACGGAAAAATATAAAACAGCAATAATGATTAATTTCACGAAATGTGTATGTACTGGAGAGATACAATGGATTCGAGATCGGTATTCATATTGAAATTGGTGTCATCGGAAGATAGGGTCCCATTTTCAATAAGCGGACGTAAAATTCGAGGTCTAAATCCAATTGCATCTAATTTCTTTCATTTTCTTCTTTGTTTCATTTTAATTCAAATTCTTTTCCCTTAAATATGATGCTCTTCATTTTTATTGCACTTATAACTAATTACTATAACTATACACTTATAACTAGTAACTTTATTTCAATAAATGCTTTAACCTTTTCGTAATTGGAACTGATTCAATGTGAATTAAGACAAGCGCTAAAGCAGGTAGGTACCTACTAATAATCAGAAAATTATTTAAATTTTATTGAAAATTACTTATAATTCTAATAAGATTTTTTTTTTATTGGTGCCCTTTTTTACTCATTTAAAGTACGCTCTAGCGTGTTTAAATCGCACTTTATGGAACGCGCGTTTTTTAAAGTTACCATGGCAACATCAACAAATCAACAAAATGTGAAGTCTAAATGTCAACTATTCATATTCTTTTTTATAAACGTCTTTGGATTTTTCAGGTATTAACCGCGATTCTGCTTTGGTATTTAAATTATGAATATTAGAACTCATTTTACAACACACAATAACTAGTAAAAACTGTGATGTCAACTATTAATATTATGTGACAGATTGCAAATTAATGTTTGTGTTTTTCATTTCCATGACAACAAGATATTGTGATGTCACATCACGAATTCATTAATAGTTCTTATTTCCAAATTTTTAATAATTATATCAATATTTATGTTTTCAAAGTGTACCAATAAAAAAAATAGCGAAAAGTATTCGTGGATAACTGGTCTTTAAAACACTTGCTTTATTTCGAGCACTCGGCTACGCCGTCGTGCTCGAAAAATCGCGCGTTGTTTATCCACTTATACTTTAATATACTAATAATTTTTTAATGGAGTTCGAAAGTTAAATTAAAAATTGTCATTATTTGATTTCAACAGCAACGATCATGAGACAAATATTTTATAAGCACTTAAGTTGTCTTGTACGTATTAAGCTGAAAAGATTCTGTATGGAACAATACAAAAAAAATCTTGCAGGATGAATAATTGAAGCCCCTGACACGAGAGAAAAAACTTTAAAAAAAGTTAATTCATACATTTTGTTAATTATTCTGTTATTTAGTACCCAATACGAGTGACAAAATGACTACTATTTGATTATAGAGGCAAGAAAACAACAATTTCGCCAGCTGAACCACTGTGCCCAACTCACGTATCAGAATTATATACGAATTCATTTTATGAATAAGTTATTTGGGTACGTACAGTGTACACGTGATACACATACCAACAGTAGGTTTTTAAGATACATGGGTATATGTTTATTTTGATTGCCATATACTGCTAAAAATCTACCTGTAGATTTGGCGACTTTTTCTGTTTTCACTGCTACCCAAGACTGGAATAAATAAAAGCTTGGTTTTATATCCGAACTTTCCCCGTCTAAAGATGCTATCTCTAAAATGAAACATATAAACTTGTTCATGTGTTCAAGATCAAAACCATCATATATCTCAGGATTTTGATATATTTTTGGTGATAGATTTTACCCGCATCAACAAAGCTATTTTTTTATAATATTGAGATAGAAATATTCATACTTACTGCTTCAATTGCTAGTAAGTTACTCACAATAAATACATAATCCTGTGATATGTGTTTTATACGAATATATTTTATTTATTTAGGATTAACGACACAAGTGCCATTTACATACATGATAGTTTTTGACAGTTATAGTACAATATAGAAAGAAGAAATAAAAGAAAAGTTATGAGATTATATAAGTAAACATAAGAAAAGACATTACAAAGTAAGATAAGAAGATGAAACAAAAACAAAACTAAAAAATCTGTTATGTTATACCTCGTAGGTTCCATGATAACTCAACACAGTGACAATTCAACACACTTTTAAAAAGTGATATAAAGTCATTAGAAACGATGAAAAAAAATGTAACCTATCCTAACCTAACCTAACCTTACCTACTTAACCCAGTTAATAAAGTTTTTGTTTCATCACTTTCCATGACTTTATATAACTTTTTAAATATGTGATGAATTATCATTGTGATGATTTATCCGGTCACCGATGAACTAATATATAACTCCTGTCATATTTTCATTTTTATTTTAGTAAAAAAGTTTTGGTGTAATTTTTCTGGTAATTTTCCAGTATTTATTAAGCACAACAATAATAAGTCCCATGCCACAGACCGTTGGAACAAGATTAAACTGGAAGTTATTGTGTCATACTTAATCCTGTATTCGGTTTTGTAAATGGAAAAAATATGCTTTCTAACGATCCTATTGAGAGAAAGTATGTTTTGGCGAAGTTTTTTCAATAAATCGCTTACAATTTAACATTTGCTAGCTATTTACGGTGTCCAGAAACACATTGTATTAAACATTTGGATCTAGGTCTACGCTTCTACGCATTTTAAAAGGCATTTGACAGACGATATTTACCTAGCAACCAGATTTCTGAAATTTGACTTTAAAAAGTCCAATTTCGGACCCAATTCACTTGAAAACGAAAACTCAATTCAAGATCGTCTTCAAAGTTACAATATTTCTCTTCCTTATCTCCTTGCCGTACTCCCTCGTTTCAGCCGTGCAAGTGGGTTTTCATTTCTTGTGTATACTATTTGGTATTATATATTGTGTTATTATATACTATCTATTAATATGTATAATATGTGTAAAGAAATGAAAATAAATAAAGTATTAAAAAAAAAAAAAAAAAAAAAATGTACGCCCATTATTGGACAGTTATCCCAGATAGTTGTAATTTTTGTTTTTGTTATGTTTTTTAGTCCAAACAATCTAAAGACAGTGAGTATGTTGTGAAGCTGACTGTAGTGGGAAAAGTAAAGAGATGGGAAATATGAAGTTCGGGAAGTATCTGGTATCATTCTGGGAATAGTCTTATCTCAATGACCTCTAATAATATCATACCTAATCTTTAACTAAATCGATACTCTAACAAAGTTTTCACATCACTTGAAATATTGGTTATATAACAAAAATTATAAGAGTTTTACGGCAGTACATGAATGGAAATATTGGTCATATAACAAAATTTATAATAGTTTTACGGCAGTACATGAATGGAAATATTGGTCATATAACAAAATTTATAAGAGTTTTTCGGCAGTACATGAATGGAAATATTGGTCATATAACAAAATTTATAAGAGTTTTTCGGCAGTACATGAATGGAAATATTGGTCATATAACAAAATTTATAAGAGTTTTTCGGCAGTACATGAATGGAAATATTGGTCATATAACAAAATTTATAAGAGTTTTACGGCAGTACATGAATGGAAATATTGGTCTATAACAAAATTTATAAGAGTTTTACCGCAGTACATCAATTGAAATATCGGTTATATGACAAAATTTATAAGAGTTTTACGGTAGTACATCAACAGAAATTTTTCTTCATCATTTCTAGATATAATGTCCTTAACTTCGCGTGAAAATCCTTTTATTTTAGGATCTGTCAAACATATCAATCAAACTTCTCAAAGCCTGGGCCGATAATGTCTTCGCTGTTTCCGCCCCGGTGTGAATCAATCACTCGACTTCCGGACTCAGATTAAGGTGCTCTAACTTCTACGTCTTTGTTACGTAGTATTTCAAGTGAGAAGTACCTACTTAGTTCTCAGTTATTTCAGAGTTTCCGTGAATTTTACATTCCTTCGAATATTTGACATAGTTCAATAAACAAGACAATTAACGCAAATAACTTTTCTAACATTTTTAAGTATAAGAAAATTTACAATCATCAAAAAAGACTTATATCGGTTGTATGTATGTCTGTCTACGTAACTATAGTAAAATGAATTTCGAATTTCTTTTGAATTAATCGAATCGAATTAATTTGCCGCATTAAATTATCTGATTTAAATATAAAAAATACACATATTATATACGATTTACAAATAATAAATATAAAGTTATAAATAAAACTCTTCAACTATAACCTAGATATCCCCTCGAAAAAACTACATCAAGAAATGAACTTATTACAAATTATAAATTGTAAAATTATAACGTACCTAACATATGCCTTTTAATCTACAAAATACAAATTCGACTATTACGCACGAACACAACATTTACAAAAACGTCACAAGTACACGAACACTATACAAGACAACTTTAATATTGCACAGTAATACTGTTGACTGCTTGACCGGTCGGTGGCTGAGTTGACATCGCGTTTGGGTCCCACCCAGACATAGTGTGTTCAATTCCTCGGCTGGATAATTCCTCCATCACAACACAAGCATTATTTTCCACTTACTGTGGTGGTAGTAGGAGATTTTCAAATATTATCAGGTTATTTGTAACTCGGAAATGTTTGTCTTTCTTTAAAAAATAAAATAAACTTAGTAAACACTTTTTACTAGCTGTACCCCGCCACGCGTTGCTGTGGCTCAGTCTGTCTGTGTAGACAGATAAACGAGAGTGCGTGTTGCTTTTACGTCCAACAGAAGGCGCTGTGTGACAAATCTATATAATATAGGTTTATAAAAACACACGCGTATTCGAATACAACGATTTTCAACGATCGGAGAAACGAACATTTACGTTTTTATTTATATAGAAGATACTTAATGTCGTATAATACACATACAGCCCTGATGAAGCTACGGTTGTAGCGAAGCCCGGTCGCCATTACGTATAAAAATAAAAGTGGTGTTTACTAAGTTATAGTTTTATTTAAATATATATATATTACTTTGACTTTATAAATATATATTTTTTAAAAGTAATAATAATTCAGTATTAGAATTGGTGTAAAGAATTCAGACAAACTACATAATTACCTATAATATAATATTATTAATGGCTAAAATTATAATAATAATTGGTTATATTGTCGTTTTCAAAATTGAAATTGATTTGTCAAATATTCAAGCTTCCCCCCGAATTTACGTGTCTGGGCTAGTATTGCATAAATTCGCGTTTGAATCATATTTTGAGAGATATTTTAAAGACAAGCGTTTTTCAGGACGTGCTAATCATCTTATCGAAACAATAACCAATAACCTGTTTAAGAACGTTTAGATGGTTTGGATGTTTTGACAAACAAACAAACAAAAAACACACTTTCGCATTTATAATATTAGTTATTTAGTTGTAGGTAGATTTTGTATCACAATTAGTGTATCGATATTAAAATAATCGTAGCATCTAATTTAAATTTTTGTATTGGAACTTACTTCACTCGAAACAAATAATAAATGTTCAATCATCGAAGATAATATTAATGGTTCTCAAACTAAAATTGAAACCAGGACCTTAGCCTTGCCGGGGTGCTACTTTACCTCTGAGCTAACCCTTGCTTTTGGAAAAAGAAGATAATGTTAGTAGTTCTTAGTCAAAGTATGACAAAGTTAAATATAACTGAAGGAAATTGGGTCGAATTAGATCAGTTGCAGAGCAGCGCCCCGAAAAGGCTAAGGTCCCTGGTTCAATTCCTGGACACGATCGCATATTTTTCTGATTTATCTGCTTCAATTTTTTGTTTGAGAATCGCTTATATTTTCTTCAATGATTAAATATTACAACTTGAGGTTTAACTCATTAAGCTATTCCAAAGCTTATATCTCTTATATAAGTAATCGATACATTCAGTTCAACCCTACAATGTGACGTTTTTACGTCGATGTAGGTAACGAAATGGTTTCCTCGGAAACGAGTCAAGTCTTCTTCATGCATTGGGCTCAATGTAAGGTAATTTATTTCAGTATTTTTCAACTCTCAGTTGGAATGTTACAAATAGTCTCTGTTTTGAATATAGAATACCTTGCATTTGAATTCCAAACACCCCTTTGTCTAGAAAGTCTAGCTGCAGCATATTTTGCATTTTATAGAATCTCAGGGTGTTTGCGGAAAAACTCTTATGCCCGGGATCGCTTTTGAGTAAGTTCTTCCATATTCTAAAATCCCTCCTATAGACTTGAAAGCCTTAAAAATGTGGATACTTTAACCTGAAAATCCTATTGGGTTTATAGTATTCCATGTTCATGGCAATAGACTTAGCGTTTTTAGTTTGTAGAAATGTTTTTTTTCTTATTTTTCATTGTGTTACTCGTATTAATATGTTGCATCAGTCTTTTTAGCTCTATCCAACACCAATGATAGTTATTTTTTTAACTCTATCCAACACCAAACTAAGCATATGCCCTTTTAATGATAGTTATTTTTTAGCTCCAGCCAATACCAAACTAGGCATATCCCCGTTTAATGATAATTATTTTTAACTCTAGCCAATACCAAACTAGGCATATCCCCGTTTAATGATAGTTATTTTTCAGCTCTAGCCAATACCAAACTAGGCATATGCCCGTTTAATGATATTTATTTTTTAGCTCTAGCCAATACCAAACTAGGCATATCCCCGTTTAATGATAGTTATTTTTTAGCTCTATCCAACACCAAACTAGGCATATGCCCGTTTAATGATAGTTATTTTATATCCAATACCAAACTAGGCATATGCCTGTTACGCCCGCCAAATTCCATGCATCTGTACCTTGTTCCAAAAGTGTGTGAAATTGTCGTAAAATCCACTTAAAAGTTTCCAAATAATCCCAAAAAACGCTTCCAAGGCGCTCTGATTTATCTTCTTGGAACGCAACTATTTGACAATATAAGAATTAAGCACAGAGCGACCACATATTGGGAGACTTAAAAACTTCCCCCAACTTTCCGGGGATTTCTCCGAATAATAGAAATGTTTTATTAGTCCAGAATTCCTCAAAAGTTATCCCCGTATGATTGTATATCGTATTGAATCCGTTTGTTATACTATTTGTGCGGGTGCAATCGGAAGGAATTCTTATAACCCAATTTTAACCCTCCAGGCCTCTGGTATATTCGCCACTATATTTCTTAAAGACTGTTTTCGAATATTTGTCAAGTATCCGATAAATAAAAACTGTTTTTGAATATTTCTCAATAATCCGAAAAATAAAAACTGTTTTTGAATATTTCTCAAGAATCCGAAAAATTAAAAGTTTTTGAATATTTCTCAAGAATCCGAAAAATAAAAACTGTTTCTAAATATTTCTCAAGAATCCGAAAAATAAAAACTGTTTTTGAATATTTCTCAAGCATCCGAAAAATTTAAACTGTTTTAGAAAGGTGACGAAATAAGCTTATAGATGTTATTGTTAGAAAAACATATTTTCATTAAATTTTAGCGCCATCATAAAAAGTTTTAAAAATGGTTTACGTTACATTTTTTCGTCTAAACACTGAACTATAATGCACACTTTATTAGAAAAAGTATAAACACTACCGGAAATTGAATTTTTTGTTCGTTGGGTTTCGATAGCCACGTAGGGGGCCAATGTTGAGTTGCCGACAGTCACCTTCAGTGGTAGAATCAGGATACTCATTGATTAGCTCAATTGGGGTCGGCAATTATGCCTTTACACGGGGAACAGATTCAACAATTCAACTCCACTCTCTCGTCAAATGAAACGCTAATGGAATGATTCATGAGTGTATTTACAGTTAAACAAGCACACACATAGTATAACACAAAAGGGGCACATAATATATATCCAAAATAAATCCTGACTGATTGAATTTTAACAAATCTATCTCTCATTTTGGTTTCGTTTCTCATAATGCAAAGATGGCAAAGATTTGATTTACGCTTACATGAGGTGTTCCATGAATGCGGGGGTTGCTAGGGCCAGCGAGGAGTTACTTCTAGAACATTGTAGAGTGGAAAACAAAATGATGCTCGTCCACACGCGCCATAGTGCGTGTTAGGCTGGGCGATGCTGTGCGCCCGCGTGTAGTGTCGAGGCCGAGTCTAGAGTCGAAGTGCAAGATGGCCGACGCTCTTACAACCGTTGGGGTTCTCGACGCGGTGCGCAGGAATGCATGCGCATCGTTCTGCGCCGCCTAGTTCTGCGTTGAATATTATTTCGCGGGGTTTTTTAAATGTGTTTGAGAGATCTGTTACGTAACAAGGTGCACATTTTAATTATTCTATAGTTCACTTCTAGATTTGAATATAAGGTGTCGTATTTTTTCTTTCTAACACTGTTTACATCATATTTATCACTATGATAGTAAGGGTGACACAACACTTTCCATGAGACCATATGACCTGTTCCCAAAAACGAACAATTTAATTTTACAGGTAATCGCAATTTGTTTGCAAAACCGAACAAATTTGACTGATGGGTTAAAATAGAATCGGGTTATTACTTGACAATACTACATCATTTTACTAGCTACTGGGTTGCGCTCATGATTTGAATTTTTAAGTACAAATTCACGATCCGTATGCCATTGAAAAATGCTTACAAAAATATTTAGTTAAGTAGATCTCTATCGAAACCTTTTTTTGTATGTAAGATACGTGCAATGGTATTTTAAAGATTCATAGCCCATGATGGATATGGGGTTAGCTGAAGTAAGGGTCGTTTAGCTTAATAGATTTTATTTGTTCTCAAACTGCTGCCAACCGTCTGGAGCCAGTAAGACCATGATATTCCCATTGTTGTATGTTGGTGGTGGTATTATGGTGGCGGGTAAGGGAAGAAAATGAGGAAGTGGATGGGGGAAGTACTTGGCTGTTCAGGTCTGGTCACCAAACAAGCCATTTGAAGCATTTTTTTATAATCTACCATTCTGTAACGTGCCTGAAGTACACTATATTTTTTTGTATTAATAAATTGTGAATTAATCCAGTATAATTTACTTGCGCAGGACGTGATTCAAACACGAGATCTTCATTTGTTTGTTTATGGGTAGATTTTAATGTGTCAGGAATCGATATTCAATTTTATTTGTTTTAATACTAACCAGTACGCCCACGCCGCGTCAAACGTTTTCTTTTGTGACAGATTGAAATTGATTCTGTAACAAAGAAAGGTATCAATTTTCTTTGAAATACGAGTAACTATGATATGTGAGCTTTTGGTATTGAGAACGTCTTAATAATTATTGTAAAACATACCGATTTCAAATAGATTTTTAAACTTAAGGCCAGATTCACACACGCTTTTATGGAAATGCCAAACAGACGTGACAAATAAACACTTATTTTTTTTAATTCCTCTTACCACTAAATTTCCAGAATTTCAGAAGCATTTTTTTCTTATTCAAAAAATCAAAACCAAAATTTCCAATAATTAAAAACATAACATTTGTAAGTAGGTAAGTACTTAAATACCCGCGAACTTAAATATAAGGCAACATTTAAAAAAATTCAAATAACGAATTTAAGAATTTTTTTTTGTTTCATTTCTTTAGGCATATAACATAATACTGATTATTCCGGTTTAATAGCTTCTAGTAGGATCCGCGCTGATAAAAATATCCGTGGTATAAAAAGGTGGTATCCAACACGGCTACCATCTTGAACCAGAAACGGAACAAACAAACAAATTTACAGACAGACGAAATGTAAAATGTTAGATTTAAAACAGTCAACAAAACTTTTCATCTGCAGCACGAAAAATGAGTATTATTTATTTATTGGTAATCCGGTTTAAAATAAAATTGCAGGTCTTTAAGAATGGATTAATAGGTTTTCTGATAAACTTTTAGTAAATTACGAATATATTATCACAATTTCGGAACCCGTGTTCGTGAAAATCCGAAAATTTTCACATTTTGTCCAGGCGTATCATCAAAACAAATGCACGTGTTCCGATGTCGGAAATATTCTTAATTTTCTAAAAAAAAAATCAGAAATCCTGTCAATTCATTTGTTAAGACCTGCAATCCCGTTTTTAACCGAATTGCCATTAATTTGAAGAGATTCTTAATAAAATATAAATACTCATTTGTATCCGTGTATGCCGCCATAACAGGTCAACGAAGTTGATTACATGTTCTAGAAAATAATTGTAAATGAAGGATCATTTTCACAAGAAGTATGAAATACATTCGGGCACACGGACACGTCCACAATTCTGTTTTTATCATTTAAAGTGTCGTGACTAATGAAAGGGTGTTTCAATCAACGAATAATGACAATTAATTACAACGGCACATTTTACATCAATATTGATTTTCCAACAAACTTTTTCGGCGTGTTAGTAGAGTTGTCAATTTTTTAATAAGTTAATAATATATTGTGAAAGTTGGGACGGATATCCTAACTCTCATTTGGCATGTCATAAAACCTAATAAATTATAACTTTTGTTTTAAAACAAAGCAATGAGCAGGCGTAATTTGGAAATAAAAATTATCTCGAAAAGTTTTACCGATAATTTGATTCCTTAGTATTTTTCCACTTTACGTTTGTTGTCAAACAAATCATGATAATTAGGTAACTTATAAATCATGCACTACTATTTTAGAACAATTTATTATTTTATGAGCTTTTTATGTGAAACCGCACAAGAGTCCCAACTGTTCCCGTCCGTCTGGAGCCAGTGAGACTAAGGCTTCCCCAATTGGGGTACTTTGTGATGCTGTAGCTAGTTGGGATGGGAAGGTGATGGGGAAGAGGAAGGGGTAGAAGTACCTGGATACTTAAATCTGGTCACCAAACATGGCGAAAACCATTTCAGCAACTTCTCAATTCCGAATGGTGGTCTTACAGCAGGGCGATACTAAGAGTATCTTCAACTCTGGAGCGTGCCACAAATACACTGTATATTAGTTTAAATGATCAATTTGTGAAATAAATCAAATAAAATTTACTTGTGCATACCGGCATTTAAGCCCGCGACCTCTAGCTTGTGATTCAAGAGCTTTGCCACTCGACCACGGAGAACTTAACCTTGATTAGTGGAGAACTTAACTTTGAGGGGTACCAGATGCATAGTTCTTACTGAAATGAGAACGGGTAGTTTCTACGACTCGTTATAATTTTAGACTTGAATTTTTTTTTTTTTTTTTATTTGGTACATTATTTTGTTACAATTTATGTTTTCCAGTAATGTAGGCCTCACTGGGTGGCTTGCCCGTGCTGAGGCCTTCATTTTATAATATGAAAATCTAAGATAGTAAATTTGAAAAGAAAATAATAAATTTAAAATTAAAAATAAAAATACATAATAATACATTTAAAATTAAAAAATAATACAATGAAAATAATCTTGTGTGTTTGTGAGTGATGTGTGTTTATGTTGGTTTTGTGTGTTACGTGTAGGTTTTATTTTTATTTTATGCTATGACATTTTGGTAATATTGTCTTTTTTGTTGTTTAATCCATTTTGTAATTTTGTGTGTGAATTTATTTTTATTTTCCTCAATTTTAATTTCAATTTTTAGACTGTTGAAAGCTTTTATTGCATGGTATTGGTAGTGTCTTTGTCCAAAGGTTGAATTTACTGTAGGAGTTTTAATGTTTTCTTTGTACGCTTGTCTAACTGGTCTGTTAGTGTTATTTTGTGTGTGTTGAAATTTATTTTTTTTGTTAAAAATGTAGTTTAGTAGTGTTTTAATGTATAATTGGCGTATATCTAGTACGTCACAGCTGTTGAATATTTGGTCTGTATCGGTCAGTCTATGTTTTTTTAGTATTACCTTTAAGATCGTTTTCTGTGCGGTTTGTATGTAATTGATAGCCGAGTTTGTTGCTCCTCCCCAAGCAATAATTCCATATTCTATTATTGATTGGCAGAGTGCAAAATATATTGTTTTCAATTGTTTTATTTTATATATGTTTCTTATGTTAAGGAAAATGTGTATTGTTTTGAGAAGTTTATTTGTGATTTGTTTGATGTGGGGTATCCATCTAAGGTTATGGTCAATTACGATTCCTAGATACTTTATTTGATCTGTTTTTTCTAGAGGAGGGCAATCGCAGATGTTGGTGTTTAAACATTCGTGTATTTTTATGGTGTTTGTATTGTTTTTTGGCTGTCCCGTGCTATTTATACTGTATGTTGTGAATTTTGTCTTTGATATGTTAAGTGTAAGTATGTTTGAGTCTAGCCATGTTTTGACTTGCGAGATTCCCAAATTCGCTATGTTATATACATTATTCCAATCCTTAGATTTGAAAAGTAAAACTGTGTCATCAGCATAGCTAACTATTTCACCATCTATTTTCATGCTGCAAAGTTCATTTATATAAATAGTAAAAAGAACGGGCCCTAGTATGCTTCCTTGTGGAACTCCATATGTAATCGGCAGTGGTTTACTAGTATGGTTGTTAATTTTGACTTGTTGAGTTCTGTTACTCATATAACTTTTAAATAGTTGAAGTTCCTTGCCTTTGATACCCATGTTTTCTAATTTTTTAAAAAGTGAATTGTGGCAGATTGAGTCAAAGGCTTTAGCTAAATCTAGATATATCGCTATGCATTTGTACCCTTGATCTAAGTTGCTATGTATATAATCTACTGTACATGCCAAAGCTTCTTTTGTGCCTATTTTGTCTCTAAATCCATATTGGTTATCCGAGATTAATTTGTTTTCTTCAAGGTATTTTATAATTTGGTTTTTTAATACTCTTTCGAAAATCTTTGATAGCGAGTTTAACAGAGTGATTGGTCTATAATTAGTTATTTCCATTTTGTCTCCGGATTTATAAATGGGGATAACTAGTCCTTTTTTAAGAGTACTAGGAAAGCAGGAGTGTGTTATACTAAGGTTGATTAAGTGTGTTATAGGTTTCAAAATTTCATTTTTTAATATCTTAATGCAATCCGTTGTTATCTCATCTAATCCAGGAGCAATTCGGTTTTTTAATGTGTTTATTATTTTGTCAATTTCCTCTTCCGAGGTTGTTTTTATTGTAAATCTGTGTTGTGTCGGTTTTTTATTGATATTTGATCTATTTGTTTGTGTTAGTGTGTTTGTGTTATGCAATTTACGGTTCGCTAAAACTTTTCCTATATTTGCAAAGAAGTTATTCACATGATTTGCTATAGTTTCTGTATTTGTATTGACATCTAATTTTTTGGAGTTAATATTTAGATTTTCAATAGTATTTTTCTGTTTGTATTTTTGTGTGTATGTGACTTCTTTTAATATTTTCCATAATTCCTTTGGGTTATTTTTTTCTTTTTTAAGTTTTTCGCTATAGTATAATTCCTTAGCCACTCTAATAATTTTGGTGCAGATGTTTCTATATCTTTTATAGTAGTTAAGTTGTTCCATGTCGTAGGGTGTATATTTAATTTGTTTGTGAATTTTGTCTCGTTTACGAATACAGTTTAATATTCCCTGTGTTATCCATAGTTTAATTTTTTTTGCTTTGTGTGTGAGTTTTACTTGTTTTATGATAGTGTTTTTATTTATTTCTTGTCCTAACATGTTATTAAATTTATCCCAGGCCTCCTCCACGTTCTCTATTTGGTATATTGTACTCCAGTCTATTTGTTTGAGTTTTTCTTTCAAGTTTGAGTAGTTAATTATTTTTTTTGTGAATATTTTGTCTTGGTTGGGTTTTGTGTTTTCGGTGTCTATTGCTATCATATTCATGTAGTGATCTGTGATAGTGCTTTCAAGTACTACGGTTTTGGTTTTAAGTTTTGTTTTGATCATTATATGATCTATACAAGTTTTTGTGTTTTGTGTGACTCGTGTTGGAATCTTTATCGTTGGCTCCAGTCCATGCTGTGCTAGTAGTGTTAGGTATTCTATGTTTTGTGGGTGTCCGTTTTGTAATATGTTTATGTTTAGGTCTCCAATGATGATGATATTTTTATTTTTGTTGATTTCTTTTAAAGTATTGTTAAGTGCAGTTAGGAAATGTGTGATGTCGTTTTTGGATGGAGATCTGTACATCGCAAGAATACACGTTTCTTTATCATATGCTATGTGTATGCAGTTGGAGTCTATTATGTGTATTTCTTTGACGATTGTATTTATTTTATCATTGATGTATATAACTATGCCATCATTTTGATTTTTGTGTTTTTTTGTGTGGTGTGTGTTATAGTTTTCGATTGTTTTTGGTACATATTTATCGTTCAACCAGCATTCTGTCAGCACAATTATATCAAAATTATTATCAAGCTGTTGTAGGTATATCGTAAATTCATCAAAATTTTTATTAATTGACCTAATGTTTTGGTGTAATATTTTGATTCTATTTTTTTCTTTTGTGATGTTTGTCCATATATTAAAATCGTTTGTACTTACACAGTAGTGTTGGTTGTCCGAGTCTGTATATTCCATGTAATCCGCCATGTTGGTGATTAATTGTGTAAGTATATGATGTGAAGTGTATTTACGTGTGGAGTTGTGTTTATGTTAGTTTGTTAATGTCATCACAATGTTTAATATTGAAAATTTTGCCTTCCGGGGTCTTCCTGGTTAATAGATGGCCTCTTCGAAACCATACAAATTTGTAGTTAATTATTTTTGCATGGTTTTTTAATTTCCACATTAGTTGCTTGTAATATGGCGTCATTACTTCTCCAATGTAAATGTTTTGTTTTCCGGGCTGGTGTATTGCCTCCGTGGTGAGACCTTTTCTTGATGATAGTATTGCATCCCTTTTATTTTTGTTATTTAATTTGAAAGTTATTTTCGGTGGGTGGTTTGGTCGGCGATCTTGGATGTGATTTATATTCGAAATTTCTGTGTCTTCAGTTTGAACTCCGCACGCAGCAGTTATTTCCTTTATTATGTTTTTTGTCATTTTAGGATCATTATTTTGGATACCTGATATTTCGAGATACTCTTCCAGTGTCGCCTGTTCCATTTCTGTTGTTTTTACTAAAATACTTTTGAATTCTATGTTTTTTTGTTCTAGTTCATTTTTTATTTCAGATATTTCTTTTTCTAACTGTGGAATTTTTTCAATAGATTTTATTAATGTATCGTATTGGTCGCTTATAAATTGAAGCGATTTTTTATTGTCCGCAGATTCCGTTTCTATCTTGTTTAAAATCACTGTTTTCATTTCATCGAATTTTTTGTCGATGTAATTTATAATTTAATTCATATTTTCTGGGTTTTCAGTGTATGTTGAGTCGGTAGGCCGAAAGTTCTTACTAGAAGAAGGAGTGTAATTGGATTGTGATTGAGTTTTAGGATCCAATGTTTTACATTCTTTGCATTTCCAGTTGTCTCTGAGTGTTTTTGACATTTTTTTAAATTTTTCTGCGGTGCTATTTATGCAGGTGTAATGAAATGCATTTAAGCATATGCTGCATTTTATGCTCTTGTTTGGACTAATAATATTATCGCAACTATAGCAGTCCATTTTTGTTATTATTTACGTTTATTATAATAATGTATTTATTTATTCGGTTTCTGTATATTTGTCTTTTATGCGAGGTTTCTTGATTTTATTTAATAATGGTAATTAATTTATTTAATAACAGTAGAAAAAATATATCTGTTTCGCAATTTTTTTGAAAACAATTTATGTGTTTAGTTCCATCTGTTGACGAATAGCGAAACGCATTTATTTATTGTATTTTTTGTTTAATTCCTGTACATTTTTCTGCCCTCTATGGTCAAGTAGCGATAAATGTACAATGTGTAGTTGTGGCGTTAAAATTTATTTATTTTCGTTTAAAATTTGTTAATTTTGTTCAAATTCAAAGTATTTTTCACTTCTGTGTACGGCACCACTGCGCAACTGTTACTGATTACGCTTAGTAGACTTTTTTATGCTTTATTTCACTGTTATAATGTATGTAGACAGTCCGGCATAGGCAATACAAAAATTACATTTACTGAAATTTCGTTGTTTCAACTTGTCATTTGACAACTTCTTCAACTCTGCAGCTACTTTATACTGATTAAATAAACTTTTTATACTGATTAAATAAACTTTTTTCACTTAAATTCGCTATTTTAATACGGAGCAGAACACTAGTTGACAACTGTCAAATTCAACCATAGACAATTGTGATAACGAGTTAAGTTAAATTAAAATGATAACGAGTCGTAGAAACTACCCGTTCTCATTTCAATAAGAACTATGCATCCTCTACCCCTCAAAGTAAAGTTCTCATAGTTCTTAGTCAAGAGCTTTGCCATTCGACCACGGAGAACTTTACTTTGAGGGGTATCAGATGCATAGTTCTTACTGAAATGAGAACGGGTAGTTTCTACGACTCGTTATCATTTTAGACTCGAATTTCCAACTCGAATTTGTGTTTCCTCTCTCCTATCCTAAAATATGGGTTTATTCAAGATCAATGTTCACTCCCTCCTTTACTCAAAAAGACCTCCCATGCAGCATCTCCAAAATACGCCTTTAGGGAAATTATTTTCATTTCCGTGTAGGGTTCGTGTAAAAAAATATCTCAATAACAAATTAACACTATCCCAATTTTAGAACACCAATAGTTTTTTCTGCAAGTCACATACAATTTTTGTTCCAAAGCTCCACGTTCATTTCCAATTCAGCGTCAAGTCTGTCCTATTCGCTCTTAAAAATTTGGGTTTTTCATTACCAACATAAAGGGTTGATTTATTATTTTTAATGTTCTGTCTTCATCATAATGCCAAAAGCAGACATTTTTTTCCAAAACCATCATGAGTTTTTTTAATCCATGCATACAAATTCCTGAAAAATGTTTAAATTAACATTCTGAAAAACAGGGCTCTTTTGTCAAAATTTGTGAAACAACCCAACATGTCCGGTCAAAATGAAAAATGTTTTGTGTCGAAGACAAAAAGACGCTAATGATCGAAAACCATCAGAGAATCTGTTACAAATAAATTTTATGTAGTGAGATGTGACTTCAGATTCCCAGGAAAGTAATAATTATAGTAAGTAACAAGGGACTTAAAACTACAGTAACACATGACCGAGAAGGTATTAATGAAATGGCCTATAACTTTTTCAAATAAAATTAAATGTAACAATAACAGGACTGAGCATTTAAAACACTCGCTTGTACATAGATAACTTAAAGTTAGTAATCAATACGCGGATCTGTTTAACTGCATGGAATGTAGGAACAAGAAGGCTATACTTTCATATCTTTTCAATCAATGTTAATCGAACCTAAGACTTCTAGAGCTTCTGTTGATGAGAAAGTATAAAATTAACATAATCGACAACTCATTGTCTATCATTTATTGTTTATGGTATATTTATGCCATTGAAATAAACTTGGCTATGAGGCATGAAGCGAAAAAATAGGTTCCGCGTTTTTTACCTCCAACTGACCTCCAACTCTCACAGCGCTCTAACTAAATCTACTGAATCCGGTCTACGTACACCACTTATTGCGTTCCAATAGTGGAACAATTTTCGACGAAATATTAGTGCCTCCAATTGTAGATATATGCTTACATACTTATTTACATTTACAAATACATATTGTCACTTTTAACATGGAGCTTTAAATAGAGACGCTACTGGGTACTAATATCTTGTTCCACTATCGGAACGCGATAAAATAACTAATATATAGTATGTAATATTCTTTCTCCCTCTGTCTGTTTACTTATAATATATACACGATAACTCTGTCTTAGTATTTAGTTATTATTTTTAAAAGTTCAGGATTAAATACGAGGAGTTTGTTTAACCCTTAGAAGGTGGCTTATATTTTGTAAATATCTCAAATAATATTGAAAATTATATTTGAAATAATTGACAGCCATCTACAATGCCAATGTTTTAATTAGGATTTTTTTGACAATATTTAAATGCATTCAAAACTTCTAAAACCTAGCTCTATACTCTTTTCATCGCAGTGCACCTGAAGGTAGTCATGATTTCACTGAACTGTTATTATACTTCTTCGTATCCTAAGGGTTAAAATAAAAAATAAACATAAATTGTTGATAAATATTCTTTTGTTAGTTATGCTGATCCTTTTTGGTAAAATTATTTGTGGTCTTTGAAAAAACAGCAATGTTAAAATGATCGTTAAATCCATGAATATTTATGCCACTTAAAATTTGAATGAGTTCTAAATTTAAATTTCAAAGTTTCTCCTCGCTCACGGATTTCTCAATGCAAATGGACTTGCGTCAAACGCGCTGAACTTTGAGAAACCAAACTGATGTAGTAGGTACCTAAGACAAGAGAAACGGGAAAATAGAGAATATAACAAATATGAAATAATTAATTACATTAACATGGCAATATGCATTTTTTTCTCCGTCTAAATAGCCAAAACTCAAATTTATTTATTTACTTATTACTTTATTAACACCCTTTTTAGGGGCTTGTACAAATGAATTGTAAAAATTATACAAGATTAAACTGCCTCAGTAACAATCTTTTGTATTTGTTAAGTGATAAATTTAAGATGTCCACTGACTTGGTAAAATTGTTTCCCTCCCTAAGTATTCTGGGTAATGAGGAATACATATGGTTGTTAGTCCCAGAATTTTTGTAACTGAAATAAATCCCGACCTCTAGTATTACGTAATCCGAAAATTCCTTAACTTCATTGACTTTTCGTAGCACCGAATTAATTTAATATCACGCAAAAATAACATTTTAAGTTTAATTTATATAGATTACACTCGTGGAAGACAAATATAGGTGATCTTCAAATAATTCAAACTCTATGACTAAGCTTTTGCTAAGCGAAAGTATTTATGTACAAATGGGAGATATGAAATTATTATATAAGATATCATGGTTTAATATTGTATTTCGAAACCTTTTGTCCGATTCCATGAATGGAGAAAAGTATATCATACACACAATGCAAGAATTATCCAAAATTTCAAATAAATACGCGCAATGAATATTATATCCCACCGATCAATTGTTTCAGGAAACTGACATTATGAAACTAAGGCGGATCTACTGTGTCCAATGTCTTAAATTTATATACACTCGTCCTTATAATGTCTTTAAAAACCCAAATCGTTCTAGCCAGAGACACAGCATATGCGTGTACACAGTGCTCCACTGCAAAACCAGGCTGGCCCAAAGACATTAACTATACTGTCCCAAAATTGTTTAATTCCTTGCCGAATTCCATCAACATGTGCTAATACCTAAACTCGTATAAAATAAATGTTAAAAGCTGGGTAAGAAAAATCTGGAACTGAACTGTTTTTATTAAATTCGCAGAAACTCCAGTTAAATCACTTTCATCTATCTATACTATAGATTCTATGGGTACTATATTTTTTTTCATTATTTAACCACCACTGTTTTGAATACATAAATTATAATGCCCACGCACAGGCTTCGCCTATATGGGATTTTTTTTTTACTGTCTTATATTTTGTATTATTATATATGTACCTGTATGTATCAAAAAATTTTGCCAGTAAAAAAAAATATTATAAAAATATGTACTTACCTTGAACTTTCTACATTTAATAAGATGCCAAGGCATATAAAAAACCAACCAAATTGCACCACTGAACTCAAAAGAAATATTTTACTAGTGGTTAATAGATTAAGATTTTTTTAAATTGATATTGTTCACAACATTAGTATCCATTGATTATATGCATGTAATTGTATAAATATGTCTATAAGTGCGTTGTATGTTGTGTGCCATTGAGTGTGTATATGCCTATAAGTATCTATGTTGACTGAATTATATCTATCTGTCTACGTATTCTATGCCTGTGGATTGTAGTCACTTCGTAGTCACTATTATATAGTGTCTTGGATTTGGGTCAAGTTATGATATATTGTTCTTAAAAATGTCCCCATACTAACTTCATTTAGTGGCTTTGCTCTAGTTCATAGTCTATGTCCCTATTACCTCAATTACTGTCTTCGATTTTGCTCAGTTACATTATTAATGATTGTTCAATTTCACAGACACTGCTTTCCAAAATGTCCTAATATACATTTTTTTAATAATAATAATAATAAAATGTAATTCTTAACATAATTTGCTGTCTTGCATTACTCTGAAGATCAGAAAAAATTAATTCATTTACTGTATTTGTTTGGATGTTCCCAAATTCATGTACTTAGTTTACTGTCTTGGATTTGTCTCAAGTTTGGAGATACTGAGAAGTTGTAAGGTCTTCAATTTATTTACTGTCTTGAATTGGATATTCCTAAATTCATGTAGTTAACTGTCTTAGATTTGCATTGAGTTCAAAGATAGATATTATAGTCACAGTGTTATTCGTCTGTATATATTTCCTATATTATGGCTTCTAGTTATATGTGTGCTTCGGTGACCGGATAAATCATCAAAATGATAATTCATCACATCTTCAAAAAGTTATATAAAGTCATGGAAAGTGTTGAAACAAAAACTTTATTAACTGGATTAAGTAGGTTAGGTTAGGTTAGGTTAGGTTAGGTTAGGTTAGATTAAAAAAAAATCATCGTTTTCAATAACTTTATATCACTTTTTAAAAGTGTGTTGAATAGTAACTGTGTTGAGTTAGCATGGAACTGTGTGCTTCAGTGCTATAATAAATATTGTGAAATTGACCTGTTGACCAACCATTTCGGCAGTTTAGCGGGTGCTTATAATGAAATTATTTTAAAACTATATATTTTTATAAATAAGCCCATGAATTTGTATTTAAAGTCAAAGTACATAATTTCAAGTCTGCCACAAATCGATATCTCTCAGACAAGTCCAATATTTCAAGACTCCATCTCGTCTCTTTTTGGTCCACGCATCAGTAGCTCAATTTGATTCATCAGCAATTTTCCGAAAACGTTCAAACTCAGACTTTAAAATAAAACTAAACAATATCAATGGCTACTCCTATGGTGCCTTCAGTGTGGTCAGCAAAAATGATGAAAGCGGCATAATATGTCTTTCTCGAAACGTCTTACAGATGTATTTATTGAATCTCTGCCAAACAAAACTAAAATAGTTTAAACACAGGTCTTTTTTATTTTATCTGAAACTATTGTCTAGTAGTTTCGTGGGTACATGAGACTTCGCGTCCAAAAATGTATGTTTCTAATTTTTTCCTATTTAATAAATCAAAACATGAAAAAAATGCAAAAAAATCCTTAGATACGTCTACATGCGAACGCATGGAACTTATCCGAAGTTCGTGGACCATATAGACTTACTTGAGCCAGCAAACAGATTAAGCCTAGTCGTAATATAATTCATAACTCCATTATGGAATGCTATTTCTTATACGTGCCCGAAAACTTTAGCCGTAGTTGGCGCCATGACTTGTTCAAGATACCACACTACATAACAGATGCACTAGCACAACAAAGCATGACACGAGGAATGGTGATTTTGAATGAAATTTCAGAAACAGTAGATGTATTTCATTTCTCTATAAATAGCCATAATTATTTATTCTATAATTATCTTTCCAGATGCTAAGAGTGCCAGAATGAGAAGATTGTACTGTAATTGGATTGTACAATATTAAATAAAATTACCGCTGAAATAATTTATAAGTTGGTATATAAATATCTCTCCAGTTAATTATAATTACTCTTTATTATCCTTACTACGTAATTTTAACCATATGTAAATGAAATCCTCAGCACGGGAGATCCCAATGAAGATATCATGATATCTATTTATTACAAAAAAGAAGATAGTAAAACACCTGTAGATAGGTAAAAATCCTAGGAGCTTACCACTCTGATATGAAAGTTGTCACAATCCAATCTCATACATATCTGCGAACTTATCTATTCCCTAACATTCTTCCCGTTCAAACTTTCATGTTTCATGCAATATTTCATTTGACAAAACGACTACTTGGCTTTAGTTTCGTACACTTTAAAAATGGAACACATTCAAATAATATTTCGAAAAGTCTATGTAAGTACCTACACCAATTTCGTAACAATAATATTTGCAGCATTTCACTGCGAGCAGGAACTTCTAAAAATGTTTAGAAGAACCTTATTACAGGAGTGTACTAGTCTTGCAGAGTAGGTACTGTACTATTCTTTTTTATGTGAAACTTCAAAAAAGTGCCAACTGCTCTCAACCGTCTTGAGCCAATGAGACTATGGCATCCCCAATCGGGGTATGTTGTGAGGCTGAAGGTAGCGGAGAGGGGTAGTAGATGGGGAAAAGTAAGGCTAAAGGTTGAGAGCAGTTGGGTTATTACGTTGTTACGTCATTACTTCATTACGTCGTTAGGTCAATATGTCATAACAAAACGTTTTTCTAATTGAAGGAACAATATTGCAAAACCTCGGCCTTAAAATTACCAAGCCACCTCTGCCTGCACATCACTAGCAGAGTCGGCAACTCCCAGCTTCTTCCATTCCAGTGATTCTCAGTGGGAGCGATAGTGTGATCCAGGGGGGCTGTGGGCAGTAAAATGCTCCAAGGGGACGATGAAGAGCTGAAATAGAGGTTAAATAAATTAAAGAGAAAATATTTTTTTCTAATGAAATCAACCAAGTCGTAGGTATATCAGTTCAAGAATCTTACAGATGAACCGTTCAAATAGTGATCAAAAATACTTTTTTTTCTTTCGAAAATTCTTCAAATAATAAATACCTGGAAAAAACAGTTTTTTTTCTTTTATATAAAAAAATTATGTTTCTTTGTTAGTCCCCTATACACTCAAGAACTACAGTATCGATGTCGCTGAAAATTTCAATGTTTTTTCTTTTTAGTGCCATATATTCTGAAATTCTCAGAATATTAATGACCCACGCACTGAAAATGTGGATTTTATATATTTATTAATTTTATTTTAGTAATTTGTATATTTAAGGTTACAAATTACTAATTAATTGTCACATATAAATATACTATATTTTTTCTTGGTTGATGTGGCTCTTACACAACATCTTTAACTTTCCACGTGATTTCATTGCACGTCCTTGTTTTATGTTTGTGTATGTCCTAGTTGTATACAATTTTATTTTAAAAATATTTGGGTAGCAGGTTGTTAATTATTTTATGTACAAATGTCCAAGGTCAACATCTGTTTCACCTTTAACCAATTTAGTTCTTTTAACATTTTATTTACTTTTGAATATCTATTTCGTCTGAGTATTGTTCTCATTGGAGAATTTGAAATTTATTTTGTTCTCGGTGATTACACAGGAAAAGGATAGTTGAGCAGTAGTTAAAATGTGGAGCAATAATGGAGTTATAAATGGTGATTGCAGTTTTTCCGGACAGTTTTTGGCGAATTCTTCCCAAAAAGATATCATGTGCAATGATGGCGAACTAATCTAGTTGATGATCGAACTGGTATCGCCCGGTTGTTGGTGATATTGCAAAACCTGAGGCGCTTTACCATCGAAGCTGTTATTTTTTTATCTGTGGGGGAGGGGGCGTTGAAAATAAATATTATTTTAGATAAGGTTGGGAACCTCTGCTCTATACCATCATACGATATTCCTTCCCATCTCCTTCTCCTCCCCATTCTGCGGAGATACGACGCTACTCCGAAATATAAACACAGATGTTTACCGTCACCGCGCGGTGCCAGCAGCGAGTTTATCATAAAATTGCATTAAGAAACAAAATGCTGGAGAAAAATTCTGAAATGTGAAATTTTGCTGGATGGTCTAAGACGAATATTTAAAATTCTCTTATTTTTCAATATGGACTTTTACGTACACAAATTATATGTATCGGGTATATGGTTTATTTAAAAGAAAGACTAGCATTCCACAATTGGGTGCCAATATCTACCTTTTCTGATTTATTTATGTCTGAAACCACACAAGAGTCCCAACTGCTCCCAACCGTCTAGAGCTAGTGAGACTATGGCATCTCCAACAAAAACAGCTCAAGCAACGTCTTAGACCAGGGCGATACTGAGATCATTTTCAACTCTGGAATGTGCCGCAAATATAAAATAAAAATAATCAATAAAATTGATTTGCGCACGCCGGGATGCGAACCCGCGACCTCCAGCTTGCTAGTCGAGAGCCTTACCCCTCCACCACAAGATTGCAAATCTTTAGAGCACAGGCGTCAGGTGGGAATGGTGTCCTTGTTCCACCGATATTTCAACGGAAGATGCTCCGAACATCTAACGTCATTGATTCCTTTGGCACCGGTACACAGTTGTAAAATACAACATTCGTCATATAAGAACGGGTCGTTTCTACGACTAGTTCACGTGTTTAACAGCTTGGCTGTGAAATGATTTTCCGGGCTCTGTGTTTCTTTCCTCCTACAATACGGACCTCTGCAAGACCCTGGTAAACACCTTCCTTTCCTCAGAAAGACCCTCAAAACGGCATCCCCAATATGATATGGGCGCTGAGGAAAATTGAAGTTTTATTAGTGGAGTTGATGAATGTGATTGAGGAAAGGAGTATGTGCCAAGACAGAGTTATGGGGCGGTCTATCCGTTGTGCTCCTGGAATAAATCAGTTAAATCAGGTAAATCAGTTTATAATTCTAATCCATCAATGACTGAATTTTTATAAGAAGGTTATTCATATTTGATATACGCCACAGTACCGAAAGTATATTTTTTTCCTTATAGTATTTATGTAATGATTATGTGTTTGATTAAACATTTTTACACACGTATTTCTTCCATGTGTTTACAATGAAGCAAAAAATGGTAATAAAACAACAAGTTTGAAGGAATAACTTTGTAAAAAATTTACTATCCAATTTCATCAAAAATTCTCTTCCTAAATTTAAAATTAAACGTGACAAAATTCGCCGTAAATTTTCAATTTTAGGTTACGGCTGATGAAACAGCTTTTGGATAAATGCATTTTGAAGTGTCCAAGTTTTTAAAATATCGTCTATAAACATCCATACATAGATATCTGTAAACACTTTTAATACTTTTTAAAATTTAAACTGTTTATTCGTGGATGAAAATTCATTTAAATGTTTTTTTTTAACAAAAAACCTTTGTAACTGTTTTCCACTGACAAAGTACTAGACTAGACAAAACGGGCGTCCTCCGTAGCATAACGGTAAGTGCATTTAACTTTAAGACTTAATGTAAATATTTAGCGCTGATAAAACACTGAATTCTTCACACATCAGATCCTATTTTGTAAACTAAAACAATTTCTCTTCAAATATTACACTACGTAATTCTTGACACAATCAGAAATGACACTTAGATTCAAAATAAATCAGAGTTTATTGAGCCGGAGTTACAATCACTCACAGACAGACCGACATCCGAAATTAATATGTTTAATTGCTGCCAATTTTAATGGTGCTTTTGAATTGCGTGTGAAGTTGATAAAAATAGCTGTATATACATTGTTCGCGTCCAATTTGTAAAACCCATTTTAATTATTTTTATAATTTACATAATAATCCAGTTCATAATATTATAAGTGAATAAATATTTCAAAAATATAAATATATCTGTCTTAAGTAATAAATAACAATTTGCGTGAATGTATTTTTTTACAACTTCAATCGGCAAACTGTCCCCCAGGTTTCAAATCATCGGTTTTATTTTTCAATGTCGGCAATGCTATTCTATGAGTTTGCTTTGTCATAGCGCATCTCACAGAGCGCTCCCGCCCTGCATATAACCGCATATAGCTGCATACAGCTACATGTGGCACAGTGCATCATGCAAATCTATCAAACTCACAGTAGAAGCTTTAGGACGGGAGCTTCTCAGCCAAAGACTGGTAGGAAGATAGACAAATTCACTTTGTTACGTCATATCGTGACTGTCAAACAAATGACTTGTGTTTGGATGCTGCAGATGTGATGTTTAGATAGGTTGGAAGCTTTCGTATTACTCAGAGGTATTATTTGGCATTGTTTTATTATTTCGTGAGTTTGTCTAAGTTAAAATTGTAACTTCTGTTCATTAACACTTTTGTTTTGAATTTAAGTTTTAATTTTTTAAATTAGAGCTGATTGTGGGAACAATTCCAACAAGCGAATTCCAAAAAGTAGGTACCAAAATTACATTATTATAATTAGTTTATTAATAATTCTGTATTATGTAAATGTGTATTTCTTTTGTTAAAAATTTTAGCAGATGACATAATTTTTCATGTTTACTAACGGTGATTCACATTGTTTGTTTTTGAAAGGCAATGATCCTCAGGCAAATATTTTTTTAAATAATTTTAGTTCACAAATCCTACATTATACATGGAGAAAAATGATTATTGCTATTTTGTTAAGAATCTCTTCAAATTATTGGTAATCCAGTTTAAATCGGGATTGCTGTTTGTTTCCGGATAAATATTTTAGTAAATTCCTAATATATCGGAACACGTGTTCATTGCATTTGCATTGATAATATATAATGACGAAGTGCGCAAAATTACGATTTATATGAATACAAGTTCCGACGTCGTGATAATACATTCGAATTTTACTGAAAGTTTTTCTAGAAATCTATGAATTCACTCGTTAAGGGCCTGCAATCCCGTTTTTAATCAGATTGCGAACAATTTGGAGAGGTTCTTAATAAATCAGCAACATCCTTTATTCTCCTCGTACTGATATGTAGTGTATTTGGGTATTTTTGCCAAAGTTTGAATAGTGCGTTTTAATCAAGTCCCAAAATTGTGATAGTTTTTTATTATTTTTAAGTTGTGTGGAATATTAGAAAGATATATATATATATTAAAACGCAAATTTAATATTTTAATTTATTTTGTCAGTTAATTACAACTATCAAACTTGTATAATATATTTTTAAAAACTTTTTCACACATAACCTTTAAAAGAAGTTGAATATTACTGTCTAAGTGAGCCTTAAAAAAAACACCCACTTTTCCCTTAGCACAATTTTCATATATTTCTTGATCAAAATTTTGCACACTTCGAAATGAGATTACTGTATAGATCTGATTTCGTAAAACTCTGTAGAAAACCTCGTGGCCTGTACTTATTTGTATGTATTTTTATTATAGAAACAAACAGCGCATTGGTTACAGTGATGAAACAATTTACAGATTCTAAATATTTCAAGGTGATTTATTTCCTTGTAATGTCTCATGTGGTATGTATATTCACTAATATAGGTTATAGGTGTGTGTTTGTGCGAGTGTGGATATATGTTTCCGCATTGAACAGTTTATATCATTGACATTTGTACTGGACGGGAGTCCGCACAAGACTGTAGATTTAGGCGCCGGGTCCAAACCGTGTCTTCAACCGATGAGAATGCTCCTTTACGGCCGATGATGATGATTGTAGTTGATATTGATGATAAATCTGCCTCCCGCACCCAGTGCTTGGTGAATGTTGGGTACTGGGTGTGCTGTCGTCTCTGCTCGCTTCTGGTGTTGGCGGTTTTCCAGAGGAGGGCCGGCTTGTCTTGAAGAGGTAACACCAGAAGATCTTGGAGCAGAAGACTTGGCGAGGTGAGGCAGATGTTGGGCAGGAGTCACTTGTAGATAATAAAACGCTTGGTTTCGGTGGTAAAGATGAACTAATTTATTTTCAATTATGTGGCTGCTTATATTTAATTAGCCTGACTCGCGCCCGACATTGGGCTGGGAGCCCAAAAGTGGTGGGGGATTGTACCCGCGCCAGCAATGAGTTTATAGGCCCCGGCAAAATGTTGCATATTCATTTTGCCGGCAGCACTGGCGAAAGTAGTCGCTTAAATTTGCGAGTTAGAAAAGATTTTGAACGCTTACATGAATAACAATTACATTTTTTTTTTTTTTTTTTTTTTATAGTGAATACCTCACAAGAGTCCCAACTGCTCCCGTCTGGAGCCAGTGAGACTATGGCATCCCCAATTGGGATGTTGTGAGGCTGAAGGTAAGTGGGGAAGGGAAAGAGGAAGGTGGGGAAGTACCTGGCTATTCAGATCTAGTCACTAAACACGGCTAAAGCCATTTGGAGCAACGTTTCAATTCTGAATGGTGGTCTTACACCAGGGCGATACTGGTAGTATCTTCCACTCTGGAACGTGCCGCAAATATACTATATATTATTTTAATTAATTAATTGTGAAATAACACAAATTAATCAAATAAAATTTATTTGCGCACGCCGCACAGTGGTCCCAAATCCCGATCTAGCTAGACAAAAATATTTTTTCATGGCATTTGATACAAAAGGGTCACAATGTAATAAAAAAAATACTTAAAAAAATATAAATTTATTTTAGCCATTGTTGCAGATTTTTAAAATAAAAAATTAATTACTAATAAAATGTCCATAGTATAATAGTTCGGTAAAGTCATAACGAAGCACTTATTTTAAGTTATTAGTTAAAAATATTTTTTTAACATAATATAAGAACAAAACCGAATGACATTTTTTGTTTATGAATTACTAGCCGAGTCGCTATCGTCACTATTATTAAATGCTAATGTTCCAACATTGGCTGTATAATTTTGGATCAAGGTAGAAATATAAACCCACTTATTTCGCCAGAAATGTTTATTGCAGAAGAGACATAAAAATGATAAATCAACCTATTTATTAACTTTTAACAGGGAAGAATCTATGGCGACATCTATCAAAAACTATCCTAACATAAACATCAGCTCAAGTATCTACATATAGCGACATCTATGCAAAGCTACACTAAACTCTATTTTTTAACATAAACTCCCCCCGAAAAAAGGATTGGAGGTCATTTTTTCTGAAACAAACCCCAAAACATAAGAATAAAAATTAAGCAGCTAAATATCTACATATATGCCAAAATTAATTTGGAAGAAAGAAAAATAGTAATTATTAACTATAATTGTTAATACTAAAAATTGATTAACAATGAATATTTGAAATAATAGGTAACCTATTTCTAAGCATAAGTTTAAACATAAGACTACTCTAAAAAACGAAATGACAATTTCAAACTAACTAAAATTATACAAATTAATTATGAGATTAAAATTATTACTTTCGTTCAAATCAAATTCATGCAATTCACTAAGCTATTCTATACTATAATTTAACAACTAAGATAATTCCAATAACCTTGTTCTAACAGAAATCATAACAATAATCAAACATAAGACAAATAATATAGACAACACAACATGGAGCGCTGGTTTCCTGGTCATCCTTCTTAAGGGTTTGTGTTTTTCTATAGTTCATTACCACATTTATAATTAGTTTCTTCAGATGTATTTGTGTAGTTTGAAATTACATATAGCCAGCAGGCTATCTCGGTTTATAAGCGTTCATTTTTTTCTTGGTATATACGGATCTACAATCCTTTTTTTATTTTGTACATTTTTTATCAAACTCGCAAGTTTTATTGTTATCCACTTTTTTATGCATTGTTTTTACCTTTTATTTATTATTATTTCTTCCTTTTCTTCTTTTAATTTATTATTATTATTTTCTATTTATGATAATACACAAAAATTTTATAATGTTCTTATCACGAAACTTTTTATATTGTTTTGCACAAAACCTTTTTTTTTTATTTTGCGCTTACTCAGCGTCTGGTCCGTTGGGTGGGGGTGTCGACATTTTCAGCTCCTCGTTGTCATCTATTGGCAACAGACAGATCTTGGAAATGGCCCTCTGGATGATGCCTTTCGACGTGATGATGGTCGCCACGCGAACTCTTCCATCAGCGCCAGGATGAACGGCGCTCACACGTCCCAGTCTCCAGTAGCAAGAAGGGACGTTGTCCTCCTTTATTACGACCATGTCGCCAGACCGCATCTGCCTTTGATTCCTATTGGTCCATTTGCTTCTGGTTTGAAGTTCTGCTAAGTACTCCTTCCGCCACCTCGACCAAAAAAATTGTACAATCTGGATTAGTTTTTGGTAATTGTTTAATCGATTGAATGTGATATGTTCCAAATTTTGTTCTGGAATCGCCGCCAAACTAGTTCCTATTAGAAAGTGACCAGGAGTCAAGGGATTAAGGTCATAAGGATCATTTGATAAGGGAGACAGTGGCCTGGAGTTTAAGCAAGATTCAATTTGACACAACACCGTATTAATCTCTTCATAAGTTAATGAAGCGATACTGGTTATTCTTTTTAAGTGATGCTTAACTGACTTTATCCCAGCCTCCCAGAGCCCCCCAAAGTTCGGCGCACGAGCTGGTATAAATTGCCATTGTATTCCTAATGTGGATAAATAATTATCAATTTTATCATTAGACATATTTAAAAAATTATAAATTTCTCTTAGTTCATTATTAGCCGCTTTAAAATTGGTTGCATTGTCCGAGAACATTTTGCTTGGTCTACCACGACGCGAGATAAACCTTTTCAAAGAGTTTAAAAAACTCTCTGCGCTCAAGGACAGCACAGCTTCTAAGTGCACGGCTTTAGTGACCATGCATACGAACAAGCAAATATATGATTTAACGCTATGTGATTTTCTGTGAATACCCGACTTTATTAATATTGGTCCACAGTAGTCCACTCCTGTTATCTGAAATGGCCTACATTCAGTTATTCTTTCAGCTGGTAGGTCGGCCATCAACTGCTGTTCGGATTTGGGATTACATCTATAACAAATTATACATTTTTTTATTATCTTTTTTACAACATTCCTTCCCTTAATCGGCCAAAATTTCATTCTAATCAACGCCAATAATGACTGCGTTCCCGAGTGTAAGTTCAAGTAATGATAGTGTTTTACAATTAGCTCTGTTAATTTATGATGCGAAGGTAACAAAATTGGGTGCTGCTGGCCTTCGGTTACCATTTTACCTTTGGAGAGCCTTCCCCCCACACGAATTAGATCCCTTTCAATAAAAGGATCTAATGACTTTAGTGCACTATTCCTAGGTATATTACCTCCATTATTTAAAGCTCGAATTTCGTCTCTGAAACAGTATGATTGCGCCCGAGATATTAATTTGTTTACTGAATTTTCCAACTCACTAACTGTCAATTTACTATAGCGGCGCTGCGAAGGGTTTCTACAATTAAAAATAAATCTATTAATGTATGCTGTTACTCTCTGTAATTTGGAAAAATTGGAATATCTATCAAAAATGTCCCAGTCCTGTTTCACAGCAGACAACAGTGCCGAGCTTGTTTTGATCTCTGGTGGATCAATACAAAATGAGTTGGAATTTGGCCAGCACGCTGAATCCAACGTCAGCCAATCTGGACCATGCCACCAAATGCTGGAAATTAATAACTGTGAAACGCAGATTCCTCTGGAAAGCACGTCTGCTGCATTGTCTTCCGACCGTACATGGTTCCATTGCTCCGGCTGACTGGTTTCCTGGATTTCCGCCACTCTATTAGCAACGAAAGTGTTCCATCTTACTGGCTGATCCCTGATCCAGCACAGTACTATTTGGGAATCACACCAGTATGTAGTAGGTATATCCGGAGTACATAGAGCATCTTTAATGTAATTCACTAGTCTTGTCAGTAATACGGCTCCACATAATTCTAACTTGGGTAGAGAAACACTTTTCAAAGGCGCTACCCGTGATTTGGACATTATCAACTTGGAGTACTTCTTACCCAATTTGTCAGTAGACACCATATAAACACAGGACGAATATGCCTTTTCTGAGGCGTCACAAAATCCATGCAGCTGTAAATTTACATGATCTTGACATATTATCTTTCTACCTATTCTTAAATAATTTAATTGAGGCTGTTCATTCACATATGCTTCCCATGTCTTCAACATATCATATGGAATAGGCTCATCCCATTGAACCTTTGCCTGCCACAATTTTTGCATCAATAATTTAGCAATAACAGTAACAGGACCTATTAATCCTAACGGGTCAAATATGGACGCAATGCATGACAGCATTTGTCGTTTGCTATTAATTGGATTTTTTAATAACTTCACGGTGTATAAGAAATTATCCTGTTGATTGTTCCAAGACAGGCCTAATATTTTGTTGTCATTTGAATCTGTACTAATAATCATATCTGACATGCTTTTTTCCTTCGAACATAATGAGGGCAAATTCGACCGCCATTTCCTTAAGTTCATTCCCGCGGATGCCATGATAGATATTAGTTGTTCTTTAATTATTAAACAGTTTTCTTCAGTTTCATCTCCAGTAATTAAGTCATCCACATAAAAATTATTCTTTATAATCTGACTGACCTTGTGGTTTGATGATATATTTTCATTTCCCAGCTGCTGGAGGCATCTAGTTGCCAAAAATGATGACGGCCCCAGACCGTAGGTAACGGTGTTAAGTCGATAATGCTGAATTTCCTCCTCCGGGAAATTTTTCCATACTATTCGCTGTAGATCTCTGTCTTCGGGTCGCACCAATATTTGCCTGTACATTTTCTCAATGTCGGCTGTTATCGCGTACTGGTGTTTTCTGAAACATATCAATTGTGCGGCTAAATCTTTCTGTAAAACAGGTCCTATCATGAGAGCATCGTTTAACGATATACCATTGGATGATTTTGCTGAACCGTCAAATACCACTCGAGTCTTAGTGGTAGTGCTCGATTCTTTCAATACTGCATGATGTGGCAAATAAAAATAACAATCTTTATTAGAAGGTGCTTCGCACCGGGTCATGTGACCCAAGTTTATATATTCCTGCATGAATTCTTTATATTTTTTCATCAGGTCAGGATTTGAAGAAAATTTCCTTTGCAAATTGCAAAGTCTTTTTTCCGCCATAGGCAGCGTTTCTCCCAACTGCTTAACACAGGGGCGCTGTGGTAAGCTTACCATGAAACGACCATTGTCATTCCTTTTATACGTGTCCTTGAAAATCTCCTCGCACGCTCGCTCCTCATGGCTCCGGTGCTTCACCGGTTGGAATTCTTCTAATTTCCAGAAGTTTTCAATCTGTTTATGGATTATATTTAATGATAGTTGACAAGATTTTACTGGCCTTTTTATTTTTGTTGTGACGATGGGTCCTGACACCAGCCATCCGAATTCAGTTCTCTGTAATATGGGTCCTGAGTCTCCATTTCGAAGTTGATCTTGCTTCATAATTTCCCAAAAGGTTTCCGCTCCTAGTAGCATATCTATGGAGCTTGTTTCATAGAAGGCAGGATCCGCTAACTGAAGACCATCAGGTATGTTGGCATCCTTTCTCTGAAAAGAAATTTGCGGCAGATGACTTGTTACCTCTTTCAAAACGAGACATTCTATGTCTCTTTCATACGGTGAATAGTTCGAGAAAATTCTTAAATTTATGCTATTTTTAATATTCAATATTTTGTTTTGGATTCCGGTAATCGGTATGTTTGCCCTTTTGGGTTTTAATTGCAACCTTGTTGCAAATTCTTCTGTTATAAAATTGGACTGAGAACCACTATCCAATAAAACTCTAGCCTTAATCAAATTTCCGTTATTATTCAAAACTTTAATAACGGCGGTAGATAACAAAACAAAACTATTAGATATTTTCGTAGAGTGATTTGTAACTAAAGGTTCATTATTTGATGTTGATGGTGAATCCCTATCCTGAGACTTCGAATTATCTGTTTCCTTTTTTAAATGCAACAAAGTATTGTGCGAGTTATTTTCGCATATACGACAATTGTATTTACTTTTACATTCTTTTAGCTTATGACCCAAGCACAAACATTTCAAACACGCATTTACTTGACGTATCTTTATAATTCTATCCTTAGTATTTAATATTAAAAAATTTTTACAATTATAAACCTTATGATCGCCCTTGCAAATAATACATTTTGTCATTTGAGGCGTTAAAGAAATCATAGCTTCTTTTCGGTATTTGAAAGGAAAAGTTTTATTTTGATTAAATTTTCCTTCAGTAATCCCAGCAAATTCTAAAATCTGAACTCGATCTGATAAATATTTTATAAACTCTTTATATGTGGGTAGATTCTCTTTTGTGGCAAATACTTCCCAATGATGTCGAGTTTCACTATCTAGTTTTCGCGACAATAAATATATTAACATGATATCCCAATTTTCGGTGGGTATATTTAACTTATTTAACGATTTTAAATGTAATTCGGATTCATCGATAAGATTCCTTAATGCTACGGAATTTTCAAATTTTATTTCAGGTAATTTGAATAATGCTTCAACGTGCTTATGTATAATAATTTTTATATTTTGATAGCGAGAAGTTAACATCTCCCATGCAGTATGATAGTTCTCCTGGTTATTTGGAAGTGAGGTTAATAATTTAGCTGCGTCACCTTCGAGGCATGATCGCAGATAATACAATTTTTGAATAACTTCTAAAGATGGATTATTTTCAACTAAAGCAACAAAAGTATCCCGAAAATTCAACCATTTTTCGTAACTCCCATTAAATTTTGGCAACTCAAGTATAGGCAAACGTATGTTATGTGATGTTGTATTCTGAACTTTATTTAACAATTTATCTTTAGCCTTAGCAACAATATTATAATATAAATTTTCAAATGCTTGCCTTTCTGTTTTGGTTAATTCTTCCGGCGAAATTGCTTCTATGTTATCTTGTAATGAGTCGAAGGTGTCTAAAATTGGTTCAAGTTTCTTCAATCTGACTTCAATTTCAGATTGCGACAAATTATCACCGTTTATATATTCATTGAACCTAGTTAATTTCGCCTTGCAGACTCCACGCTGGTTAATCAAAGTTTTGAGATCCATTTTTAAATATCAAGAAAGGAGGTATTCACAGAACGTATTGTCAAATGATAATCACTTGTAATCAATCACTACACGTGCACTGTCCTTGATCACAGAACTTTACTAATTAACCGATAAACAATGAATTTTATCTGAATTTTATAAATGCAACAGCTCGATGGCTGTCAAAAAGAAAACAATTTGACACTATTGTTATTCTCTCCACAATCTCCACCGCGCATGCGTCAGCTTGCTTCGCGGCTGGGTTGGTGTTTTTACCGACTCGCGGTAACTTTCGAAATTTAAACTAACGGATTTTCAAATATAACCGCTCGTAATAAATCTTTTAAGAAATTTAAAATACTTGCTTTGTATTCTAACTTCTTTTTATATTGTTGTAACAATTATTATTGCTTACTACAATTTCGATGATGGGTATGAAATCAATTCAAACAACACTTGGTAACAATCAGCCCGATTCAATTTTAAAACAAACAAAGAAATACGGCTGTGTAATAAATCATGCTCTCCTGCCTGGGAAAATAAGGTAGGTATATGGGATATGGTCACTTGCCCGTTTTTCTGAAGATCCCTTCTGATGTTGGATGTTGAAGATGTTTGCTGGTTCTTTTATCATCCGCGATTCAATCGATAATACGGATGCGGCACGAAGGTCCAATGTATAATTTTGGATCAAGGTAGAAATATAAACCCACTTATTTCGCCAGAAATGTTTATTGCAGAAGAGACATAAAAATGATAAATCAACCTATTTATTAACTTTTAACAGGGAAGAATCTATGGCGACATCTATCAAAAACTATCCTAACATAAACATCAGCTCAAGTATCTACATATAGCGACATCTATGCAAAGCTACACTAAACTCTATTTTTTAACAGACTTCTGTATTTTCTTCGCTAGAACTTCTGGAATCCATAATAATTTTAAGACACCAGTAGGTAAGACATTGCAATGTGTTGTTGATATTTTGGCAGCATCCCGTTTTCCATGTGACCTCAAGTTGATTTGAGTAGTATGAGAGACTTCTTGTGGACTTCGAGATTTTCTTGTTTTGCTTTTTGACGAGCATAAACCAAATTTTTTTTCTGGCCTACCATGTAGTCTCTCATCACGCGTCTCTACAGGAAGAATAAATACTGTGTTAAGCCATTTTGCGTGTTTAAACTTCAATTTTAAAGTACTTCTTCCGACTTCAAACCATTTTCAAAATATTAATATAAACGAAGGGATTTTTTTCTTAAGTAAACTATCCTCGAGACTTTAAAAACTGTTTTTCTTCAATAAATATTTTAAATGTTCATAAACACACTGCCGTATTGCAGCACAATTCAACTTTGACGTGCCCTTTACTTCTAGAATGTCCAAAATATCTAAACGATAGATTGTAGGTAGAGGCTCTGTAAAAGACAAAAGAGCAAGTTTGAGCAAACAAATTTTATAAGATATTATACATAAAGAATGGTTTTATATGAAACTAGTTTTGTTTGGTGGTACAAATCGGTACACGATTTTGAAAGTTTAATTAAACTTTGGCAAATAATTTTAAATATTGATACTTTTTTCACGATTTTTAATTAATAATTAAGTAATGTTGAATAGGCAAATTATAAAATAATTAAATTAATTTGAAAGAACGTACCATAGACTTCAATTTTTGTATTTACATAATTTCTCTCCGATTTCAAATAACAACACTAACGATCGAACAGCGTGCACACCCGAAAGCGTCCGACCGCTGGGCGAACGATTGGCACATCCGAAGTGTCGTGTTTACAACGTCGCCACGTATCGCGCGTATTGTTTTTAATTTTTTATCGATGTGAACATAATACTATGGACATTTTTCAATGTTGTGAGAATATTTTTGTACATAAATAAAAACATCGTTGAAATCTTTTTGTCTAGCTAGTTTCCTCAAAGGGGACCATAGTGCGCCGGGTTCGAACCCGTGACCTTCGGAATGGTAGTCCAATGGGTTACCACTGGACTATGCCGGCCGTCAACATACATAGTTTAAATGCATAGTAGTTATAAGAATGTGTATCTTGACAACTAGATTTTTTGTTTGCCAACATACGACAAAAAATAGGAAAAGTTTGTAAATAAATGTGTAAATATGATCTCAAAGCGATCAAATTTGTAAAACATTGTTAAGTTGGTATTTTTCCCAAGTCCCCCGTAACATAGCGCTCAGAAAGAGATAAGATTCACTATGCTACGAGGTTCCTGGATTTTTGTACACGCAAAAAAGGTAAAAAATATTGTTCAAAAAATGGTTATACATATGTGTGAAAAACAGCTTTTTTAATATCTCCTCAGCGGTAGTATATTGAAAATAGTGATTATTTGACTACCGCCGAGGGGATGAACAAGTAAAATATAAACATTTGCAATATTTAAAAATTGATTTTTCCTAGTAAAGTTTACATAGAAAAAATGCTTGACATCGATCCACGCGGCAGGTAAGCCGGCGATGCGGTATCGATGCCATTCGTAGACAAAGTTTTTCAAGCGGCCGGGAACAAAATGGCCAGTGGCGGGGAGTGATGATTTCGCCAGTGGCGTGGGGTAGGCACATTTTATAAATGTAAAATCAGATTTTATAAAATTGAATAATGTGGTCAACTACGTCCGTTACAACATTATAAAAAAACTCTTAACTGTTCGTTGGTTCGCCAAAATCTAGAATATGCCTGCCTTATTTGATCTCCATTCTACGATGTTCACATTAATCATAACGAATCCGTACAGCATTGCTTCTTAATGGGAATTGCTTGGAGGTTGTGGCTAGAAAGAGGTCATTACTAATACGATGAACTTGAAGTAAAATGAAATTTTTCTTCTTTAGTAAAACGTAGGAACGACTTTGATCTCATCTGCATTATCAAAATTATTAAGACTAAGATTGACTCGCGTACTCATTATTTTCAATATCCCTTCCCGTAGACTCAGAAATAATGATTTGCTTTTTCGTCAATCAACACTCCACAAATTATTTACACCATTCACCAATGTCCAGAATGTCCACACTTGGCAACTCAAGTCAGGACCTTGAATTTTTTGGTGTAAGCCTTAATGATTTATGGTCATTACGCAAGTAATATTTTATATGGTTGTGGCAGAAGTCGTGAACTCTATCAAAACCATTTTCCTTTGTTGACATTATCTTTAATGTTTATTTACCTATTTTTATCCATAAGAGTATTTTTTTGTATTGTAACATATCTCCTTGTATTGACTTTGTGTAATATTTAATGTGTTGTAATTGGACATGGTCCGTTAGTAAATAAATAAAATATGATCCTTTTAAATTTGATCGGTAAATACAATGAAATGTCGATAGTTTAGACAAATAGTATTCAGAGAATGAAGAGCACGGTTAGTTGTCGAATTAAACCCTGCATTATACGTATAAAAACATAAATTAGAGTGTCAGTTAATTTGCACACTTGACCTTCGAAACAAGAGGAAGATCACTATCAATATAAAATTTCGAAAAATCACCTCATCACCCTGCCCATTTCCCACCTTCTAAAGTGTAGCTGTATGCCAATGTAGTGTAGAGGCTGGAGTATTACTGTAGCGGGTGAAGGTCGTACACAATAATGATACGCGATCTTGTAGTGATATTTATTGGGGAGCTGCTATTAACAAAAGAGGGACAGTCCTAGTACACATCGCCTTTTATAGCGTCTCGCAAGCATGCTATTTCGTTTGCACTTACACACATATATACAAACACCACATAAAGCAAAGTAAAGCCCGGGCAACATGCACACACATGGAATTCATATTTGACGCGTGCCAATTAATTATCTGTAGAAAAGATTTACATTTACATTTGCAAGATGTTCGTCATAATAATTTATTCATAGTATAAATATCGAGCGGTTGCTATGGTTAGGTTAGGCTGGATTACGTTAGGTTAGGTTAGCTTCAGTTGGGTTGGGCGAGGTTAAGTTAGGTTAATGTAGGTAAAGATAAGATAAAAATAACTATTTCAATAATAATTGAATGATTCAATTAAAAAAACCGAACCTTCATCACCGTTTTTAAATCCACCACTATAATTGTGGATGTTTTTTTTAATACAGCACAAGAGTTCTAACAGCCCGGAACCAATGGGACTATGGTAATCCTTTGAAAAATGCTGAAAGGCTGAATAAAGTTGGTAGAGTGTAAAGTAATAATAATAATAATAATGTATTCATGCTAAACATGATGAATAAATTATTCAATATTCAAATTTTCAACGCAATACGAACTGGTTTATTAGCTAATTTCTGAATATTGCTTGACCCGTGCCCCTAGAACAATTGGACTTTTGAGTCAAAATTGACTTTTTACATAAAATTCTTACGTTTTTTGCTTTATTTCCAATACCCTTTCTAAAATAATACACGTTCAAGTTCAACAAGTTTTCATTTGCAAATTCTACGAGCAACTTAATTCTATCTGCCACAGATAAAAAATATTTGGAGCAACATGGTTCCATTTCCATTTCTTGGTTCCATTTTTTGGCAAATGGAACAAAGAAAAAAAATACATTTATGAAAAATTGAATACACAGAAAATATTTTTATTTAATTATTTAATCGAATCAAAACTAAAAACAGGGAATTTAGCAAAAAAAAATCATCAGATAGTTCCTTGTTTGGCTGATTTCTAAAGCAACATGGATCTATCTATTTTTTGCTAAATTGTTAATTTTTTTTTTGCGTGCCATGTTATGAAACATAAAGAAAGTTCAATTACAGGTAAATTATGTCAGACCTGGTATTGTTACACATTCAGTAGCAGTAGTAGTAGTTAAGACACTATTAAATTCCATCTGCCGACTAGGAACACAAGACAAAATATAACATTCTTCTGCAATACATACACAATCAACTATCAAACACACTCACCAACCAATTGGATGCATGATCTGGGCAACAAGTTTTTTTATTTATTTCAAGATAATTTATTACAAAATGATAGCAAATTTATATCGTATTATTCCCAGTGAGTTTACAAAACTCATTTCGGGAAAGACAGCATTAGATTAAAGACAAGACAACATAAATACATTAAAATAAATAAACGCAGAAGTTATTTTGGAGTTCCAAAGAAAGAATGTGTCAGTCATTAATAAAACTGCTGAGGAAATAGCTTTTAAGAGCTTTTGCCAATGTTTTTTTGTTTTGAAGTGTTAGATTACTAGGTAATGCGTTATATTGCTTATGTGCAATATATTGTAAGGAGTTAATTCCAAATTTAGTCGTGTAAGTAGATGACGATAAGTGTATTTGATTTTGTGATTGTGTTTTGTGCTGGTGTATGTCGGAATTGAAGACTGGTTTAGTGTTAGTGTGTGAGGAGTGTTTTAATATTTGTAGAATGGCAGTTGTGATGTTATACTTTGGCAGAATCGTAAAAGGAAGTATTTGTGTCTGTGAGTATATATCATTGACATGTGTATCCCATTGTCCTATTTTTAATTCTTTTTCCGATTTTATGTCCGGGTTAAATCTTCCCCATAGGAAAAACTAAACCCTTCCACACACTTTTCCACAAATGATCATCTAGTCAATCAACATTATGCAAGTGCATTATATAAGCAAAATAAAACAAGAACAACACGTCAACCCATCAGAGATCAAATGGGAAAATAATTCACCGACTCCAGATATTTTCATATCAGAGGGTTCGGCTCGGTAGAACTCCTAACAAGGCCTAACAGGGCCTACTGATCCCTCAACATAAATATTTAAAAAATCTATTACTGTTATTATTACGTGTTTTACTAATATTTTTTCATATTCAGTTTATCAGTTTAACGTTATCTAATGCTTTGATAACTTTGTGTATAATATCCGAAAGTTCACTAAGTATATTCGGTTCTTAAAGCCCGACTGGGGCTTACATTACATTACGTTCTTCATATTCAATTTTTCAAAAACGCAATTTTTCGAAAATGCTATTTTTATTATTTTATTCGTATTTCAAACGTTGAACTAAATATTTAATTTCATGGAATGGCAGACAGAACCTTTTTGCTCCAATGGCAAGCGGACTGCTCGCCAAGTTCATCACAAAGCGGCCAGTGCCAAGTGCTAGGTGCATCATAGCACCAGCTGGTGATCCGTCACTCAGCAATGAGGCAATCTGCTATTTTGATTTACGACGCTCTGCAGATGCGAGAATTATTCTCTCAATAACACACTATTCGAGATCAATGTTTTGATAATCATCGTCAGTGCAAATTATTTATTTATTATTTTATTAACGTCTTTTTTAGGGGCTTTTACATATGAATAGTAAAAACTATATACTAATACAGTATATATGTAAAGAAAAATATAATTTTCTTTAATTCAAGGCAATGCCGAGCTTGTCTCGTCATAGTGGCTGTGTGCGTCGTGGAATGTCACTGGCTGGATGTGCGCCACAGTACCTACACACTACACAGTCGACTCGATATTTCGTAATCTATGGTTTAAGACATACTAAAAATAATCTATGGGTTGTGACAAGGGAGATTGATGGGAATAATTTCAATAATTGATAATTGCTATCGTGATTGTGAGGAATTGACATAACAATTAATAACATTAAATGTCGTTTCTTTCCTTACAGGTAATGTTTTGTTACTGAATGCTTTTCTTTATGTAAATCTTGTGAGATTAACAAAATAAACCTCTTCTTTCCTTACAGAGAAACTAAATTGTGTTTTAATTGACTGTGTCGTTGAAATCACAAGGAAAATATCATTAGGTATATATATTTACTATACATAATCATATTTACTATAATCGTTTGTATTTAAACGATTAATTAAAGATGTCCACTGACTTGGTATAATTATTTCCCTCCGTAAGTATTGTGGGCAATGAGGAATACATATGGCAGTTAGTACCAGAATTTCTGCACTGAATAGAATTACGTAGTGGAATCCGAAATCTTATCAATACAAGCATGTATTGTAAACAATATTTTTTTCTGAATTATACTACTTATTTATTTTTCTTACTGTTTATTTACAGAGAATGTACTTTTTTATTTTCGGAAGGAGATGGGAAAGAGGAAGTTGGAGAAGTATCTTGTTGTGCAGATCTGGTCACCAAACACGGCTAAAACTAATGTTTGGCAAGTAATGTTTTAATTCTGAGTGGTGGTCTTACACCAGGGCGCTACTGAGAGTATTTTCCACTTGAAAAAGTCCCCCAAGTATAGTATATATTATTTTAAATAAATAAATCGTGAAATAACACAAATACATCACACATAATTAACTTGCTGATGCCTGGATTTGAACCCGCGACCTTCGGATTGCTAATCGATAGCCTTACTCCTCGACCACGGAGGCCATTTGTTATATTACTGTTCTTATATACATCTAATGTTGCCTATGTATATGTACATTTATTTTCCTGTCCGTGATGATATATTTAATTTTTTACCATTAAAAATGTGTTTTTTTTTAAGCAAAAGTATTCAAATAACATACTTAGGAAAAATACAACAAAAAGTTTTATTGGACTGAGACTCAAACTTGGAACCTTCTTTATGCAGGAAGGAAGCTCTACCCCAACCTTTTCCACTACCATATGTTTGAAAATCAATAATTTTGAGTAAGGACGTTTTTTCCATTTTTTGAGTTTAAATTAAATTATATATATTTTCTCTCATATGATTAATCTAAACTAACTAACCGTCACGCCGTTTCCCTGCAGGGGTAGGCAGAGAGGACGGACCGCCAAAAAAACTCGTTCTTGGCATACTTTTCTTGCCTCATTGACATTTATATATATTTGTATTTACCTTTTACCCATTCTTATTTGTTATTTACTTCTGCATATTTAGCTTATTCATTTTGTTACTATTTTTGTTATTATCATTTTGTTATTATTATGTATTTAAACATCCATGTATGTAAATTCTTGGGCACCATGCCTGTTTTATGTACTTAAATAAATAAATAAATAAATTTATACACCGTTTCATACATACTCTTCTATTATTCTGACTCTCGACATGGCCCGACTCAAGTATCTGATTCTCTTGATCGTGCCATGTCTTCCTCGGGCATTCCCGATTTCTGCTACCATTCGCATTCGCATCATATATTCTCCTTACACTCCTTTCTTCGCTCATTCGCTCTACATACGCTTATCTCCACATTTCTCACACGATCGTGCATGGTTTTACAACACATACGCCTCAGGGATCTCATTTCAACAGAATTCAGTCTACTTTCATCCTTTCTCTGCCAGTTCCATGCCTCACTTCCATACATCAGGGTAGGTACCAGCACTCCGTTGTAGACTTCTAACTTCGCATCTTTAGACAATTTTTTGCTAGCGCCAACTGCGTCCAGTCCTCCATTGACATATATTGGAGTTTTTTTAATAGTGACAACGTGGTATACATTAGTGAATGGTAGACAAAGTCGGGGACACTCAAGGAAGACATAGCACGATCAACTCAACTATTACTATAATATTATTGCCACCTACAAAATACATTACGTTTTCAGGTACACTAGAATTCACAACTCCAAAACATTCATAACCTCGAGCAATTCCGGGTACACGTCAGCTAGTGTAATATAAAATAAAGCATGTGTCACTTTTTCTAGAGTGATCGTTACTTTCCTGGCTTTAGCAGTGATATGCAACGAGATCTGAACTTCCGGGTACTTCCCAACCATACCCTTTCTCATCTTCTTCCACTTACCACTCCTTCAGCCTCACACATACCCCAAATCGGAGAAGTCACGGTTCCAATGGCTCCTAATTGCAATTGGGAGTCATGACTTATTCATCAGTTTAAAAATACGAAACTTCGACAAGAGAGGATGCTCCACCTACCTTAATATCTCTATTAGCCCCATCAAGTCAAATAAAGCCACGCATAGTTTCCCGAATGGGTAATGATTCATGATGTGTTGCATTAAAGCACTAATTCGTGTAATAATTACTCAGTCAAACAGGGCCAGACTGCATACAGCACAAGCTAGCTAGATAATTCTAGACAGCGGTAGGTGGCAGATAGTTCATATTATTATATCGTATGCAGTGTCGGATTAAGCCCCGAGGAGGCCTTTTCTGATCATCATCACGACGATATATCCCAATTAAGATGTGCGGTGAGAAAATGAAGATAATTTTGGTAGATCTTATTCGAAGTATGATACAGTTAAAATGACCGAAGAAGATAGGGTCTCATTTGCTCAGTTGGTAGAGCGGTGCCCCGGCAAAGCGAGGGTTCTGGGTGCAAGTCTGTTTCTGTTCGTGTGAGTGTGAGTGTGTATGTAGGTAAGAGAAGTGATAGTATATATGTGCATTGAACAGTTTATATCAATGACGTGATGCTCTTTTGCCAGAGTTTAGGTAAACATTATTGAAGGTACGAAGAGCAAGATTGATTGGCAAATTTGATGCCATATTTGTTTTGTTATTAGGCATGTAATATGGTTCTATATTCGCCTACTACAACAGTCCTCCGTCGTTCCTGCCTTACTCCAATCCTCTTCAACGCAATCTATCTACCCAGTGCGTCACCAGACTCCGAGCTGGGAGGAAGACGATTATTTTTTTTATAGAGCTTACAGGGAAGGAACAAAGAAGTAGACAGAACAAACTATAAATGTCTAAATACAAGCTTAAGTGTACCCGGCGTTGCTCGGGTTTATGAACAAGGCCGTTTTAGGTCGTGAAGGATCCCAAAAAAATGTATTGTCTACATTTATTTTTATTACCTACGTAGATATAAAAAAGATTTGCGAATGCCACACATTTGTCCCAATTCTTCAATGATCTCGCAGCCCTGTAGAACTATGATATCCCCAAGTAGAGTAAGTGACGAGGGTGAAGGGGGTGGAAAATTACCTTCAAATTTTACGAAGAAACGGTAAAGCGTTTATTTAAATATTTTATGGTGTCCCCTAGGTAGGTATATGGTGGGAATGACGTTAGTGAAATATTAATAATTATTTTATTTTTTGATTCCTAATAAGAATAGGTATATAAAATTTATAAAGACACGGAAACAGCGCCGCAGGTGAAAGTTTTTCCCTTTAGGATGTAAGTAAAATAACATATTTCACTTAGTTAACTAGAATTTTAATTCTATTGCATTGTGCCACAGTACGATGTTATTCACCTTCAATGTGTGTTATCGTATTGTCTTACTTTTGAATGTGTGTTATCTGTGTGCTATATTGTCTTGTACTTTTGAATGTACGTTATCGTATTGTCATTCAAAGTTTTAGTGTACTTGGGACGCTTTAGTGAGTTCTATGATTGTATGAAAGAGTCTGTTAGTTATTTTATATAACGGGAGACTTATATTGTATTATAATTGTACATTGAGATAGAACCTGCAGACAAGCAGCCATGTAGCAGCTTCGTGGGACTATCTATACATTGTCTAAAAAAAAAGTGTAATTTTCAGTCAATAAAGGTCAGCTTAATAAAAAAAATAAAATAAAAAAGTAAGGTAAGTGGAATATGAGTTATTATATTTCACTAACTTTACGGAAAAAGTGTCGTACGTGATTTTTTTCCATGGTTTTCTCAATATGGGTAGGTATGTGGTGTAGTGGAAGGGATTGGAATATGAATTATAACATTCACAAAGACAAGAAAAAAGCGCAGGCGAAAATTGTTGTAGGTCGAAGCGCAGACCAATAAATATCTGGAAGGGCCTCCCCCACCCCCACAATTTTGGCTCTAGGCCGGGACCTCTCGGTGCCTATGCGGAAGTCCGGCCCCGACCGAGACGACACGTTACGTCTGTATCTGGCACTGAACTTCTCACATTTATTATTAAAAAAAAACAGAGATTTGTATTTTTGGCGCCAGTTACAAACTTCCTTTTTTTCCTTTAATTTTTTTTTTTTTACCAATTTTTCTAGGGAGGGGGGTCTTTTAGCTTTTCAGTGGATTTATATTATAGTAAGGTCCCAAGGCAAAATTATGGGTGTCCCAAGCTATCTCCAAATATTACATAGGAAAAACGGCACTAAATCCCAGGATGCGATTTAACCTTTCATGCTATTATTTTCGCTTTTAGAAACAACTCATATGATCACAGAAATCGTTGTTTCCCTTTCTGATAGGCAGCTAAATATGATATAAACGATATTGAAATAATAAATATTAAAAAAACACGCTTTATATTCAAATATAAAAGTTAACCACAGAAGAATTAAAATGTACGACTTTATGAATCCCAAGGTTACTAGACTTGGTGAATTTTTAGTAAAATTAGCCAGCGTTTAGGTGGTCAGAAGCAGTGGCAAGTTCAGTCGGTAGCCAGCAGTAAGTGGCCAGCCTTTAGGTTGTAAGCATCGGTGGCCAGCAGTCGGTAGCCAGTGGTCATTTTATTATAAGAGCGGGCACACGGAGACGTCCCACTACTGTAATGTCTAGAGAGAGATGCGTCCGGCTCAGCTGTTGGAGTGCTGGCAGTAAGTAGCTCGTTGTTGTACGTAATTTATGCGTAGTTGTCTGTTTGAAGGAAATGCTGCTTTTGGTTGAGAATTTGGAATGGTAATTCAAGTTATAGAAAATGATCGCGTTTTTAGGTTCGACCAGATCTAAATATTGAAAATTAATAAATATTTTGTTAGTGAGGAATTTATAATATCTGTTATATGTGTTCGTGTGACATCAGCGTCAGCTTGCAAAAACGTGTTTACAGTTTTCAAAGCAGGTATTTAGTTGTACTAATATTATTTCGGTTCACTCTTGCAGCTTGAATCGCCTGGTAGCAGCCTTTTCCTTTGTCAATATTATGATTTCGTTTTGGAAAATAGGGTCTTCAAACTCGCAGGTGTGCCAGTTCGAAGACGAGTTTATCATCTAGCTGACATTTTAAATAATTCATTTTATTAAATATCATTCTTCACGTTCGACATAATTTTTATATGAAACGACAAAAGTTTAGGTGAAAATAACGTTTGTAATTTTTTGTCTAATAAAATCAGTGTTTCTTCGTGTATTTTAGTTACATTTTTTTATTTGCATTGAAGGTTTTAACATTTCGAAAAATGTAAGTTTATTTCGAAAAGTAAACTTTGAAAGTATATTTAACCACCTTTCAAAAACATTTTTTATTTATTTGGATTTTATCGCAAAGCGAAAATACCCCGTCCTTATGACAGATTAGGCATGAGGCCTGAGAAGTTAGCCTCCTCCACAAATGCTCTCCGCTGGCTGCGGTGCCTAGTCAATCACATCTCAGTCCACCCCATTCTGCTTCAATCCTCTCCCACGCAGTCTGTCCACCTCTTTCTTGGTCTAATTCCTCAGTGAAAGCCATTTGGTCATAAATATTAGGTACTGTCAGTTTTTATACATTCTGGCGTATTCCTCGGAGGAATCGAGCCCACAAGCCGAAGCCTACTCTGCCTTGCGATAAATCCGGTCCTGATATATAGTGAATGTGTGTAGGTTTAAGAACACGGCCCAGTAATTAGGCAGTAAGCCGACATACACGTGCCAGGTAGATACGAGTGGTACAGATACATAGTTCTGTTATCCGAGTACGGCACTGATTCCTAGCTTCATATTGCGATTATAACATTTGGTTCTAAACATTTCAGACTAATGAGGCATTAGGATCGGATTCAACTAAGGACTTAAGTTTGATGAACAAATTAAGGGATTTAAGTTTTATCTTGCATTAAAGATTGGTATAACAAAACTTCGTCGTTACAAATACGTCTTTTCAATTTGGGAGACATGTTGGTTACCACCACCACGGGAACCATGTATTGGATAGCCAACACCTCTGCAGGTCACCCCAAGTGGTTTGATACGTTTGGTGATTTAGCAGAGGTGCCCGGGTTCAACGGGTAAGGTGTGTTCAGGATGCGCCTACCCACCAGCTGCGTGGCGTGCCAGATCGAAAGAGACTGGTTTGGGAAGAGATGATCTCTCCAACTAGTTTCTCGACCTATCGCCTAGCGCCGCAGTGGGAGGTATATATCTATATGTCCGATACTCCTTGATACACTGATCCCTAGATTCCTACCCAACCCTCATACCTTTTACCTTCCCAGAAATTCTTTTTCTTTCTCTCCTTAAAGATGACATAGGCCACTAGGGAAATAATTTTCCTCTGGGCCTCTTGTGAGGGGTTAATATAAAAAATAAATAAATAAAACTTTAAATGGAGTCAGTGAAATGTTGGTGCCAATCTGAGAATTTTCTGAGGTGAAATGAAACAGAACTTGTCGGTAATCAGGTGATTAAGACAGTGGCTGGCAGTCGGGTGGAGAGAGTAGAACATCCACAGCGGGTACCAAATTACCCCCTTTTCAATGCAAGTTATGCTTAAAAAATGGGTTTAACGTTTTTAACGAAGTCAGTAGGGAAGAGGAACCAATAGAAAAAAAAATCTATATTTTTAGTTATAAAATTTTACGTTTTATATCTAGTGTACATCTATTCTAAAAATCTATAAACTAATTCTATTACCTACGTACTAATATTTTTTACTTCATAACATTGAAACATAACACACGAAAAACTGCAAAACTTTTGGCTTCTTTAACATTTAGGGAGTTATTATTTTTTGGTAAACTAATGTTTTTAAGACAAGATTTTTTATGCATAGCACAAAGGGTAACAATTATTTTACAAGCAATAATTGTTCGCCTGAAACACTCATCCACATTGAAAAATCTCCTGATAAAAGATACATGACGCCAACGGGACTCGAACCCGGGTCCCTTCGATTTCCGGTCGACAGCTCTGACCACTGAGCTATGGCGGCTTATCTCTTACCCGCGAAATTATTCAATATATACTAGTGTTTCATTCAACAATTACTGCTTGTTACATTTTTCACCTGAAAACAACCAACTTTATTTTATATGAGAAAGGCATTGTAAGTGCTAACTCTCTCACTAGATGGCGTCGAGACAAATTGTCTACATTTTTAGGCGAAATACTTGAACTTGTCAAATATTAATTATTATTTTTTGGTAAACTAATGTTTTTAAGACAAGATTTTTTATGCATAGCACAAAGGGTAACAATTATTTTACAAGCAATAATTAGGGAGGGAGTTCATTGAAAATTTTGACAGTAAACAAAGTTAAAACCATTTATTTTTATTTTTTCACTGTGTTGAAAGTGTCTCATCTATATACGGTCAGAAGGGGTAACTGTTACAAATATTCAGGTTTCTGCTAATCCAAAGTAGCAATATTTACCAACATATTTTCAAAAAATAATCGCCGAGCAATACTTTAGCATTATCTCTGCACAGAAATGAGATAAGGAGTCGAATTAGTGTCGATACAACGTAGTTTTTCTAAAGTAACAATGTGGTATATGTACACTAGTGAGTGGTAGAAAAAGTCGCAAACGCCGAGGGAGACAAGTATCAAATAATTATTGTGGTAGAATGAGGCGTATGTCATGAACAAAGAAAGATGTGTAAGAAGAATCTACGATATGGAAAAGAATGGTAGAAGATATCGTGGACGAACGAGAATGGTTTGGCATGACAAAGTGAAACAAATTAATTTTAAAGGCAACAATAAACTCACTACTAATTACTCTATCACTTTTTTTATACATATTAATATTCTGTTCAAATAAAATATTCTCTTTTATTATAACATTCTAGGCCTTAAAAGAATTTATTTTATATTAATTACTATTCGTTATCATAAACACCTCATACCTCGATTTATGTCAGGTCTTATACAAACCTAGTATTCATTCAACTATTACTACACTAGAAGATATTTCTTTTAATTATGTATTGTTTAACTGCACTTCTATTAACAACTGTATCACTTGCAATAATATTTTTGTGTACACATTACTTGTTCTGTAATCACTCTATTGTTAAAGCCATTTTATGGCCTTTAAATAAATAAATAAATACTTATGTAAAATGTGTTTGGTCAAAACGTTTCTCCAAACCATTCTTACCTTCAAGCAAAGCCGGGGACATGTCAGTTAGTAGTAATAAAAAGACACCTGGTAAAAAAAAATAGATTAATGTCGTATTTTCATATTGCATAATATTCGTATTGTGATTTAAAAATGGCCCCGTTTAGTGATAATCCGGAGTTGCGGAAGCTTCGTGCTTATGAATATGCAAAAGTGTCCCTAATTCTGCGGTTGACTTGGCGGTTTGCAAATAACCCAATTCGACAATGCAAAGTAGCCACGCTAATACTGATTTAAATATCGTCGTATTTGTATGTGAAGAGTGGATTATTCAACGTATTGTTTACTGACTTTTTATTAACGAAACCGTTTTTAATAAGGTATTATATTAACAAAGAAAATTAATGAATTATTAATGTGTTTGATTTTCAGATATTTCCTTCCGTGTTTGTATGAATGGCTTCATTTGATGTGAAATATGTAGAAGAAGAGAGATTATCTGAAAATTACTGCTTAACCTCAATTTCAATTTGGGAGGCGGGGCATTTATTGTATAACCAATACCTCTTCCATTGGTCGCCCCTAGTGATGGGGTTTTTCTTATGAGAAGTATTGGCGTCGGATGCGTCCACGACTGGGATGAGAAAAGACTGGTTGAGGGAGATCATTTGACCTCTCCAGCAGGACTCTCTCGACCCAATCGCCTTGCACCGCAATGACGGGAATCGATTTATAGGTCCGTCACTCCTGGACCCACTGACTCCCAGATTCCTACCGACCCATCATCCCTTTTTCTCCCCCTGAACTTCCTTGAAAAGACCCTCCGCACAGCGGCCCCAAAGACGATATAGGCTAATTGTCAAAAAGGAAAATTATTTTACTCGGGGCTTCCTGTCAAAAATAAAACAAAGAAAAACTAACTTGAGGGAGGACTCTGTCCAAAACTGGATGCCAGAAGGCTCGTATGAAAGTCAAGATTTGTTTAAGCAATTCGAGATGTTCTATCAATATTCCATTATTAACTTAGCCAAACTACTATTTCCTAACCAAGAAAAATGTTAAAAACATTAACGTTGCGTTCTAAACAATGGCTATATGTGTCACCTAAAACTCGTTCAATCTCCTTTCCTATTATGGTCAAACATATAATATAAACAGATTTAGAATGAGAGAAAATCGATTTTTTTTTTCTTTTAAAATTTATTTAAATTCTCCCGTATCACTTAAAAAAATACTACAAAAAATTTGTGAATAAAAGTGAAGTAACAATAATCTATATAATGTGTCCGTCGGTAAGAAATTTGCTTTGAAGATTTTAATATTTTTAATTTCATATGTCGTATGTTTTGCGTTTTTAATCAAAAACTGATTAAGTCTTTCATTTGCTTTCAAGAAAAGTATTTAATTTTGGAATGCTTTCAAAATAGCGAACCAATTTGATATTAAATATAATTTTGGAATAAGTTCAAAATAGAGAACCCATCTTCGAATCTCAAGTTGTAATATTATTTTGTCTAGGACCAAGAGGTTTGTTTAAATAGCTAAGGGCGTAAACGTAGGTATGCTTGGAGAGGTAGGTTCTTTTAGAATCCCACTGGAGATATATCCTATACAGCTACATCCAACTGTTCTTATATTCTCGCTTCCTTACACCTCTCAACATTAATCTGTGAGAAATAGTTTAACATACATGAAAATCCTATAGACTTGATAGATTTTTCGTTTTTTTTTATACGAATACCGCACAAGATTCCCAACAGCTCAAAGGAGTCAGTGTGACTATGGCATCGACAATTGGGTTATGTCATGGGGCTGAAGGCTGTAGAGAGCGGAAGAAGATGGGGAAGTACAAAGCCCTTCAGGTCTGGTCACCAAACACGACTAAAGCCTTTCAAAGCAATGTTTCAATTCTGAATGGTGGTCCTGCTCATGGCGATACTGGGAGTATTTTGCAGCCTGGACGTGCCGAAAACAAACATATTATTTTTAATGAATAAATTGTAAAATAACAAAAATAAATTTAATTTAATTTACTTGCGCACGACGTGATTTGAACCATTGACCTCCGGATTGCATGTCGGAAGCTTTACTCCTCTACAATGTAACTCTACCTTAACTATTTTTTTTTAATTATATTTATTCAATAAAAAATTTACAATGTGTGATATACATATATATATTTCACTAGTAATAAGATGAAAGATATTATGATATGATTAATATTTATTATTTTTCAATGTTCTCCCATAATAAGCAATTGCTTGTGTGTATGGGATGGGGTATTATTTGTTTAGTTTCTTAGATTTTTATTTTATTTTTTAAATTTTTGTTTTTTTTTCGTTTATTTATTTACGTTTTTTTTTATTTAGTTAAGGTTTTCAGTATATTTTTTTAATTGTGTTTTGAATTCTTTGAAACTATCATTTAATGATCTTATATTTTCTGGCAATTTATTGAAGAAATTTGTAGTTTTGCTGACCCAAAGTTTTTTTACAAATCGGAATTGGTAACATGTATTTTTGCCTGAGATTTGCTGTGTTTTTGAATGGTACGGTTTTGTTTAGGATATCATCTTTGTAAACTTGTAAGGTTGCGTGATACAGGAAAAGAGTATTTAATTTTCTATCTGTATCTTTTCATAAAATAATATTTTTAACATTGAAAAAAACCTACTTATTATAACTCTCTATGGGATTTGTGGGATAGCACTTACCTCCTTACATTCTGGAATAAAGATCGTCATTATTCTACTCGAGCAATGGCAGATTCAAACAAAAAATTGAAATAATATCTAATTACAATATCTATTAAAATTTTAATACTATTCCACCCAATACAATATAATACTTCAGCGCTATACACTGAAAATGTCATGTGAAATATTGCATGCCATCCCTTTCACGTTTCCCTGAACAGTTCCCATACAAAATACATCAACACGACTCGTTTGCAGAATACAAAACATTAAACACAAAGCAATTGGTTCACCATGAAAATGCGTTCAACTGACAAGGGTTACAAATACAAGAAAATATTTTATAAAACATTTTACAATATATTAATTAAAATATCATGTTCGATCCAGATACCAGTACGTAGCATAACTATATTTTGCCTTGCAAAGGAATATCAAATTTCATTTCCCCTACATTGTATAATTATTACAATTATCATCGGTGTGTAGTCTATAACTGAATTGTAGCCGGAAATCGAAGTAATTCCCTACATTTTATAATTGTTACCATTATCACCCGCGGTGTGTAGTTTATAACTGAATTGTAGCCGGAAATCGTAGTAATTCCCTACATTTTATAATTGTTACCATTATCACCCGCGGTGTGTAGTCTATAACTGAATTGTAGCCGGAAATCGTAGTAATTCCCTACATTTTATAATTGTTACCATTATCACCCGCGGTGTGTAGTCTATAACTGAATTGTAGCCGGAAATCGTAGTAATTCCCTACATTTTATAATTGTTACCATTATCACCCGCGGTGTGTAGTCTATAACTGAATTGTAGCCGGAAATCGTAGTAATCCCCTACATTTTATAATTGTTACCATTATCACCAGCGGTGTGTAGTCTATAACTGAATTGTAGCCGGAAATCGTAGTAATCCCCTACATTTTGTAATTGTTACCATTATCACCCGCGGTGTATAGTCTATAACTGAATTGTAGCCGGAAATCGTAGTAATCCCCTACATTTTATAATTGTTATAATTATCACCAGCGGTGTGTAGTCTATAACTGAATTGTAGCCGGAAATCGTAGTAATTCCCTACATTTTATAATTGTTACCATTATCACCCGCGGTGTGTAGTCTATAACTGAATTGTAGCCGGAAATCGTAGTAATTCCCTACATTTTATAATTGTTACCATTATCACCCGCGGTGTGTAGTCTATAACTGAATTGTAGCCGGAAATCGTAGTAATCCCCTACATTTTATAATTGTTACCATTATCACCAGCGGTGTGTAGACTATAACTGAATTGTAGCCGGAAATCGTAGTAATCCCCTACATTTTATAATTGTTACTATTATCACCCGCGGTGTGTAGTCTATAACTGAATTGTAGCCGGAAATCGTAGTAATTCCCTACATTTTATAATTGTTACCATTATCACCCGCGGTGTGTAGTCTATAACTGAATTGTAGCCGGAAATCGTAGTAATCCCCTACATTTTATAATTGTTACCATTATCACCCGCGGTGTGTAGTCTATAACTGAATTGTAGCCGGAAATCGTAGTAATCCCTTACATTTTATAATTGTTATAATTATCACCAGCGGTGTGTAGTCTATAACTGAATTGTAGCCGGAAATCGTAGTAATCCCTTACATTTTATAATTGTTATAATTATCACCAGCGGTGTGTAGTCTATAACTGAATTGTAGCCGGAAATCGTAGTAATCCCCTACATTTTATAATTGTTACCATTATCACCCGCGGTGTGTAGTCTATAACTGAATTGTAGCCGGAAATCGTAGTAATCTCCTACATTTTATAATTGTTACCATTATCACCCGCGGTGTGTAGTCTATAACTGAATTGTAGCCGGAAATCGTAGTAATCCCCTACATTTTATAATTGTTATAATTATCACCAGCGGTGTGTAGTCTATAACTGAATTGTAGCCGGAAATCGTAGTTATCCCCTACATTTTATAATTGTTACCATTATCACCCGCGGTGTGTAGTCTATAACTGAATTGTAGCCGGAAATCGTAGTAATCCCCTACATTTTATAATTGTTATAATTATCACCAGCGGTGTGTAGTCTATAACTGAATTGTAGCCGGAAATTGTAGTAATCCCCTACATTTTATAATTGTTACCATTATCACCCGCGGTGTGTAGTCTATAACTGAATTGTAGCCGGAAATCGTAGTAATCCCCTACATTTTATAATTGTTACCATTTTCACCCGCGGTGTGTAGTCTATAACTGAATTGTAGCCGGAAATCGTAGTAATCCCCTTCATTTTATAATTGTTATAATTATCACCAGCGGTGTGTAGTCTATAACTGAATTGTAGCCGGAAATCGTAGTAATCCCCTACATTTTATAATTGTTACCATTATCACCCGCGGTGTGTAGTCTATAACTGAATTGTAGCCGGAAATCGTAGTAATCCCCTACATTTTATAATTGTTATAATTATCACCAGCGGTGTGTAGTCTATAACTGAATTGTAGCCGGAAATTGTAGTAATCCCCTACATTTTATAATTGTTACCATTATCACCCGCGGTGTGTAGTCTATAACTGAATTGTAGCCGGAAATCGTAGTAATCCCCTACATTTTATAATTGTTACCATTTTCACCCGCGGTGTGTAGTCTATAACTGAATTGTAGCCGGAAATCGTAGTAATCCCCTTCATTTTATAATTGTTATAATTATCACCAGCGGTGTGTAGTCTATAACTGAATTGTAGCCGGAAATCGTAGTAATCCCCTACATTTTATAATTGTTACCATTATCACCCGCGGTGTGTAGTCTATAACTGAATTGTAGCCGGAAAACGTAGTAATCCCCTACATTTTATAATTGTTATAATTATCACCAGCGGTGTGTAGTCTATAACTGAATTGTAGCCGAAAATCGTAGTAATCCCCTACATTTTATAATTGTTACCATTTTCACCCGCGGTGTGTAGTCTATAACTGAATTGTAGCCGGAAATCGTAGTATGTAGTCTATAACTGAATTGTAGCCGGAAATCGTAGTAATCCCCTACATTTTATAATTGTTACCATTATCACCCGCGGTGTGTAGTCTATAACTGCATTGTAGCCGGAAATCGTAGTAATCCCCTACATTTTATAATTGTTATAATTATCACCAGCGGTGTGTAGTCTATAACTGAATTGTAGCCGGAAATCGTAGTAATCCCCTACATTTTATAATTGTTACCATTATCACCCGCGGTGTGTAGTCTATAACTGCATTGTAGCCGGAAATCGTAGTAATCCCCTACATTTTATAATTGTTATAATTATCACCAGCGGTGTGTAGTCTATAACTGAATTGTAGCCTGAAATCGTAGTAATACCTATATTTTATAATTGTTACAATAATACACACCTAATGTTTTTTAATATGCCTCTGTGGATGTATAAAGCTGTTCTTATGAAACACTTTTGTTGTTATGCAATAGATGCTGACTTTGAAAGCGATGATACTTATGCATAAAATAATAAACAACGTATTTACAAAATACTTTTCGAACAAAATTATATATAATCAGGACATTCACAGCTATAACACAAGAACGTGCAATGAAATTAGGCTTTCCAAAAAAGTACAAAGTCAATACACAAAATAGTTTACTGTACAAAAGGAGTTTATCTCCAAATAATTTACTATAGAAAAGAAGTTTATACACAAAATACTATACAAAAGAATGCCATAGTACAATGTGCTGCCAGAAACTATAAAGTCTGCACCAATTGATAGATTCAAACTGGATTGCAGGATCCATGTTAATCAAAAGAAAATGTAATAATGGATGTTTAAAATATAATAAATTAGACATTTTTCAACATGTATTTTAATGCCAATTCTGGTTATGCTTCTGTTAAGCAGTCTGGTTATGATATGATGACCCTAGGAGCGGTGACGTAACCGCTACAGTGCCATTAATTCAAAATAAATAAATTAGTGTCCGCTCAATGCCAGAAAATTTAGACAATTTTTTTTTAAAGTTGTGTTCTTCTTTTGTTAAATGATGTTTGACTGACACTTTCAACTGACCAGAGCTGGTAGCACTGTAGCAATTCCAACTGTGGTAATGATAAGGTAAGGAATGGAGATGGCATAAGAATATAGCGAAGTGGGTTGTTGGAAAAAATGCATTTTTTTTTTATTTATCAATATTTTAGTTTTATAAACGTGTTTTTTTAATATTTATCCATCTAAATGGGGTTAAAGGGTGAAATTTTGATGATAAAACTGAAATAATTATACACTATGTACCTAAAAAAATATTTAAATATTTAAAGTGGCGGCTCGTGACTTTTGAGTGTACTAGAGTGATAATATTACAAAAAATGGCATTATCATTGTTGTTGTGGCTGAAAACGATTTTTATTTTTATTCGAAAATTATTTTCAGGAAATCGTTCAGCGCACGGCCAAACTGAAATTTCCTGAAAATTTTCATATAAAAATCGGAATTTCGAAAAAAATTTAAAAATCGTTTAAAGCACTACAACATCACTTATGTTATTTTTTGTAATATTAGCACTCTAGTACACCCAAAAGTTACGAGCCGCCACTGCGATATAGTACCCCACTACCCAGCAAGAATCTCTTGATGATTCTGCTGTACATTCATTAAAAAAGTATGTTTTTTATAATTCGACATATTTTCAGCCTTTGAACACATTTCACTGCATTATACGAGTACCTACACTAGTGCGCACAAACATCGAACACCCCTATTTCACAACCCCATGCTTTTGAAATACAATGCTGAAAGATTTACGTGAAATTTGTATTTAAACCTCGAATTTGTTTTGGAGAATCGGTACAACAGATATTCCCCATTAGTTCAAACACCACAGCAAATATTTGGCAAAATTAGGCAACATTATCCATGGCATTTTGGCTATTTTGAGCTATTTAGTAAAGCACGAACAATATTATTCATGCAGTTGAATAGCTCCATTGAAAACAACTGATTATCGCCGATGTTCACTTTTGGGTTTATGCGTTCAATAAAAAATGCAAATAATCTATTAATTAGAACACCTATTAAGCAGGTAAGTTTTTAGATTTTCACGGCCAAAAGCATTTTTGTTGTTTGTTTTTGGGGTGTTAGGCTAAAGAAGGAGCTAGCGCAACACGGCATAACACCCCAAAAACAAACAACAAAAAAACCTATTAAGCAGTTTTATGTCATTTCACATGAAGTACCACATATACTAAATAATGATTTTCATTCAGTAGTCATGTTCTTAACTTATTCCTGCAGTACTCCTTACATAGTTGATAAAAATACCTACATTCAAAGCAATAAGAAGTGAACAAATTCACAATAGTACTAGAAGAAATAACAACATTATACATGTAAAATACATAAAAATGAAACTGCCATCCAAAAGTTGATTTAGTGCATCGTCATCGAAAGTGAGTATATCTACCGAGTTTCAGCTTGATCGGATTTAGGGAAGTGGGTTAATTTTCAATCGAGAAAATAAATTTAGTGAGAGGAATTCTGTGGTAAAAAATTATGTTTCAGCAAATAAAAAACCCTTTATATATAAACAGGCTACAACACAATCCTAATACTCGTTTTGACTTTAATGAAGAACTTATTGTACCTAAGCATACAAATAAATATGGACAAAGAACGTTAAACTATATAGTTCCCAGTTGTTTTAAAATGTTACCTGCTGAAATTAAAAACTGTGCCCAAAGCAAACAATTGGTGAATTTACTGAAGACTTGGCTTACTGAAAGAATTAATTTGTATTAGCTTACAATGATATATTATTTTTAAGTCTTTTAAAATTGTTATTTATGTTTTCATAATTTTCTTTTGCTATATTTCTGTAAAATTTTGTAATTTTTTTGTATAATTGTAAAATGTAACTGTAAACTCACTAAAATAAGATTTATTATGAAAAGAACCCGTTAGACAAACTGTAAAGTGTATAAAATTTAAAAAAATAAAAAGTCGAAAGTCAAATAGTTGTGTTTTTTTTATATTCATCTACAACACATATAAAAAATTGATGTCCGCAGTTTTTTCACGAGTCTGCACAAGCATAAAATAACCTTCAATACCTACTATCCGCTTTTTTTCATTATGAATAAAATCATAAAATAGCGTCTGCAGTAATTTCTGATTTTTTTAGAAAATGATAAAAAACCGTTAACTAATCAAAACATAATGAATCAATAATTTTTCTGCATCATTAGATCGATGTTATTCGACGTTTCGAATTTAAAATCAGCATCGTTTTCCATTTGTATGCACCTCAAACGATGCGTTAACATCAAAACCACCAAAATCATCGTACGTGAAAATGAATATCTACAGAAATTTGCATTATCGACTGAAATAGGAAAATTTCAAATTCGAAAGAACTTTTAAGAATGTGTTAAACTACCAGGAATGTCTTATGACCTCCGACGCAAATTATTATTCACGTTGTGATGCTCTGTCACCATCATCACAGCGGGATGTGGCCTCCTCCGCAAATACTCTCACTGGCTGCACTCTAGCAAACGTCCTCCGGGGGTCCAGAACCGTCAAAACGATAACTTTGCAATAACAGATTGCTAGGCGTAACTACCGATGATTTTATACCGATTTCCCAAGCACGGTCGCACTATTGATACCGAGACCGTTGTCGATAACGCAAAAATCATAAATCGATATTTGCTGGCAAACACCGGTGCATCTCTTTGTGAAATGACATTCCTAAAAGTCAGACAACTACTTAAAAGTTAAAAGTACTATCCTTACCTTGTTACACTAAAAAGGGAGTTAATTATTGCATGAGGTCATTAGCCATTACCAAGAAGACTTGTTTCTTGAAGCTGAAGCGGAGTCAATTGATCACGTCTTAGGTGAAGTAATTAATTTATTTACTAAATACTATAATAAAATACAATTACCACATTTTTTAGCTTTAAAAGTTCACAGTAGTTAAATGTTAGTCATTGGGGAGAAAGGTTCAATCGTCAGTCAAACCAACAAAAATTACTTATTTTTAAATACATATTTTAATAAAAATATATTGTTTTTATGGGTTGATTTTTTCATAATTATTTTCACAGTAGTTCTACGTTTTCTACAGCTTAACTCTCTCTCTCTAATTTAATCGCGGCGAACTGTTATTGACGCAGAAGATAATTGCAATTATGTGAATGCATAAACAATGGCAAAATATGCAGAAATAACGCGCTAATTCCAAATGGCTGGGATCGTTAAATGTTTGTTTATGATATTACGTACAGAATAATTATAATTTTAATTTATGTAGTATTAATAACAGTAGTTGAACAGACAATGCCTTAAAGTGTGATGAAGTGAGACTATGACCAAAATAGAAAAAAAATGAGTTCGCCAATTTAAGAACTGTCTACTCCTAGACTGGAGTATTTATACACTCTGTTCCACGCTCAAACCGCGAAACTTTGGTAGGTGATTCAAGATAATCTTCTTGTAATTTTCTTACGAAAACGGCGCTTAATTAGTAATTCAATCATTATTATTAATCAAAGAAACCGTTCTAATCACAGAAAAATCAAATTGTGTTGCCTAATGTGTTTTTATTTTATTTTTATTAAATGTTATTTAATTGTAAAATGGGAGTCGCACCACGGGTTAAGCACCCATTTAGGCCCTTATTATCAAATAATGTTTTTAAAGTATTCCATCTAGTAAAAACAACTTTATTTTTTTTAAATCGTAACTTTACTTTTGGGAAATCGGTTTACGTCGGTTCGAAACAGCGGTTATTAAATTTGAAACATTTTCCGATTATTGTTTTAAAGATGAACCTATTAAATATTTTTTAATACAAAATCAATGTAGTCATTTAAAGAACACAGTGTACATAAACGTATCTCGAGATTGAATGAATTATTGTATGACATGTTGTGGAAATTTGTTCCATGCTTCCACTACTCTATGTTAGAAGAATCGATGACATGTTGTGGAAGTTTGTTCCATGCTTCCACTACTCTATATTAATAGAATCGATGACATGTTGTGGAAGTTTGTTCCATGCTTCCACTACTCTATATTAATAGAATCGATGACATGTTGTGGAAGTTTGTTCCATGCTTCCACTACTCTATATTAATAGAATCGATGACATGTTGTGGAAGTTTGTTCCATGCTTCCACTACTCTATATTAATAGAATCGATGACATGTTGTGGATGTTCGTTCCATGCATCCACAACTCTATATTAATATAGGGTTTTCTAATAAGAGGTGTTATTTTATTATGAATATAAATTAAATTTTTATTTATTTTATATACATAAACACACACTTGCCACAAACTACACATCATTTCTTATCACTTTCTCATCACTTCTTTAATTTTATTATGTATATAAATTTAAAATGACAGCTTCAAAATTAACAACTACCGAAATAGCGGGCTATTCAAAATAACACCTCTTATTGTTTGTTCCATGCTTCCACTACTCTATATTAATAGAATCGATGATATGTTGTGGAAGTTTGTTCCATGCTTCCACTACTCTATGTTAGTAGAAACGATGACATGTTGTGGAAGGTTGTTCCATACATCCGCTACTCTATTTGCAAGGAAGTGTTTCCTAGGATTGGATACAAATTTTTTTTCGTATCCACGGACACTATTTTTGTTGAATGCCAGGGCAACTATTAAGTCCAGCTAAATGAGGAAATAATTGTCAAATAATACAAACTAATCAAATAAAATTTACTTGCACTCGCGGGGATTTGAACCAGCGTCCACCAAATTCTTAGCCACGAATCGCAACCACTCAACCATGGAGGCGATCATTAATAAATAATTATCAATAAATAATCTAAGTTAAAATTAAATCCGTTCACAAAATTTAGTTTTTAATTTTCCATAATGGATTTGAAGCTATTTTTGTTAGGTTTAAACCTTCCCTTACCCATGCTGGCAACTTGTGTTTACAGATCTCTTTAAGATGTTCAATCATATAGTAACAAATAGTAAAACAAACTACTCAAAATTGAAACATTGCGCATTGCGTTAAATGGCTGGATACTTCCCAATTTGATAATTTTCTCTTTTCCCTCCCCACTCCATTCAACCTCACAAAATACTCCGATTGCGAAGCTATGGCTAGCTGCTGGCAGTAAAGACTACACTGCGTTATTCACGTAAAGAGTATTAACGGCTCTAATACCGAGTTCACACGAGAGCAATACAGTAGACAATATAGTGCTACCATATCCCAGCTCCGTGAATAGCCTCGACCCCGCAGAATAGGAAAATGGAAGAAAACAACAATTAAACCGTAGTTTAAACGAGGAACCTTCGAAAGTGGATACAAGACGACGCGCGTTACGATTTATCTAATATTAAATCTTGATTAACAAAATAAATTGGAGTGTTCCGTTTCTAAGCCGAATTACGAGATCCGAGCGCCGAGAGCGGAGATACGCACGGAGCGACTGTCTATTGTCCTACTGTCGTGTCCAAGTGCACGCGGGCAACGCAACCTACAATACAATGCATTTGCGAACTGAAACACGAGCCGAGCCTCGAATTGTGGGAAAAGAACGGAGCGAAATGCCGCTTGCGGCTACTTTGTTCCTTTCCTATAATTCGAGGCGAAGCTGGTCGCGTTTCGGTTCGCTTATGTATCCGTACTTCAAGACACTGTTCTGCAGAGATAGCTTGACTGTTCATCTCTGGGACAATATCCAAGGCCGAGGCAAGCCAAGGCAATTGGAACAGTCCGCTCCGGCGCTTAATTGCCAAGGTGACAAGACGCTGATAAAGCCTAACACCTAACATTCCTAACGCGCGGTTTGGCACAAGGCCGGCCCAGACAATATCTCGGTTCATTGTCCTTCCTCCGAACTACTGTTCATACTAGGACAATGAGACAACTCAGTATTGTCCTGTCCTCGTGTGAACCCGGTATTAATCACGTTAAAAAAATAATATAATAACGTCCGTATTTCGGCTTGCGGAGTTCTGGTATGTGGAATTTATTTTCGCATATCACGAACCCTTAAAACCCTAACGGCGTAATCACTAATAGCTGGACACAAAAAGCGTAATGAATTATTATCCTCCAGTGACCACAACAAATGCAGATCGCCTCCGACCATTATACACACCAGTCCGCAATCTCAAATCCCATCGCGGGGATTAAAATCTCACCTGTCAAAACCAGCGGGAAAGGGATGAAATCCCCATTGGAAATTTCGTATTTGTATTTCATTTAGAGCAGAGGTTCCTAATCAGTGTCCCAGGTACGTGAGCTTGTTTAAGGGTTACACGCACGCATACATTAAAATCGCTAAATTTTATTTTGAGTTAATCAATTTGCGATTGAAGTTCACTAAAATGCAACCTGATTATTCAGAGAGAGAAGTTACTAACTAACTAACTAACTAACCATAAGGGTAGGCAGAGAGGAAGGACCGCCAAATAACTCGGTCTTGGCACACACTCCTTGCCTTATTCACATTCACACTCGTCTCACACGTACTCTTCTATTATTCTGACTCTTGACATGGCCCGTCTCGAGTATCTCATTCACTTGATCATTCCATAAATTACTCGGGCGTCCCCGACTTCAGCTACCATTTCTATTTGCGTCATATGTAGGAAAGTCAAAAGGGCGTAAGCGACAATTTATTTAAAACCTAATTAAATATACAGTTTTGATCAGACAAAGAATCTTATCATAACTATATGACTAACAAATTTTTGACAAAATCGTCGCTTACGTCTTTTTGCCTTTCCGGCTTCCATGTGTTATTTTATTTTCATTCATGTGTAACTACAAGATTTTATTTTTTATTAAGGCACATTACTATATTGTATATACTATGTTTATTATAATGTAAATAAATCTAAACGAAACGGGAAACAGAACAAGACACATAAAATTAAAATAAAATGGTCTCAACTGGGAAACGAATCCAAGATCTCTGTCTAACCGGGAAAAACCGACGTAACTCAGTGGTCCAGAGCACCTGACCGAACACCAAAAGGTGCGGTTCAATTCCCGTCGGCGGCATTTATTTTTGCTCGGGAGATATTTTCAATTTGTATGGATATTTCATCCGAGTATTTATTGCTTATAATGAAATTTTTTAATATATGACGTAATGTAATTATTTGATTGATGATGTTCCATATTTGAACTTAGTGGTCATTGCATGTGGCGCCATCTGTAAGACATTTGGTGCAACCGACGCAAGATGACAGCCATATCAGATGACTGATTAATTCAATGTCTCCAATTAATAATTACACATATTATATATATACCTGTATAATTATATAATGTGTCATCCAACATTATATGCTAATTTTGGGTGTCAGTGCATAGGCGCATCGTGAAGTGATGCTTATTCCTGCGTAGTGCCTAAAACTATTTATGTTCAACGTAATTTAATTTTATAAATTGGAACTGATTAGTATAAACATTACACATTAGACAAGCGATAAAGTAGGTACCAAAATTATTTTATTGATGCAAAAATATTTTTTATATTGAAAAATAAACAATTGGTATGTACAAAGTTATTTAGATATGAAAAATAAAAAAAATAATTGTTTATTATTTACAAGTGTTTAATTTTTACTTTAAGTTTACTAGATGATTTTTTTTCACTCCTAAAATTATAATATCACGTGATTTTTCATCATATAAATCTTCAGATGACAGGAAAAAATGAGAAATAACAAAATTAGGTAAGTTTTTAGATTCTCACGGCCAAAAGCATTTTTGTTGTTTGTTTTTGGGGTGTTATGCCGTGTTGCGCTAACTCCTTCTTTAGCCGACGTTTCGGACAGCGTTGCAGTGTCCATCATCAGGGCAGATCCGGTAGATCCGAAGATGTGTAAATTTTTGGCTGTCGAGGCCAACATAAATACTGTGCTTTCAGAATTCGACACAAGATGTCGCCACTTCCGTTGGCAATTCGCACTTGGACGGGCCCAGGCCACAAATAAATAAGCACAAACTCGACAACCAAAAATTTACACATCTTCGGATCTACCGGATCTGCCCTGATGATGGACACTGCAACGCTGTCCGAAACGTCGGCTAAAGAAGGAGTTAGCGCAACACGGCATAACACCTAACACCCCAAAAACAAACAACAAAAATAACAAAATTAGTTTAAATACCAGAATCACTCAATCACTGTATGTGACGTATGTGTATGATTTATATAGATGTAAAATAAAACAGATGTGGCCAGTTTACAGAAGACCTCCTGGCTCCAAGACCCAAGAAAATCTATTCCAGTAAAAAAATTCGGTGTTTGAAAAGATTTTATTGATTTCACGAGAAGTAAGAAAAATTGAGAAAGGCACACGGACACGTCCGTTATCTTCAGGTTCTACCAGTTTATCTGTCCAGTGTTATAAATCTACACTTTAACTTAATTTAATTTCAATATATCCATCATTTTATCATTAGGGAAAAATTTTGGCGGTGAGTGTCACACACATTTGATTAAATAGTTTTTTACCGAAAATACTAAGAAATCACTTTACATCATACAAATAACAATTGTGTATGAGTAAATAAGTGTATTAGTACCACAAATAATTCTTCTCCGGGACCTTGTCGTCTATGGGGATACTGTGTGATACAGAGTGAGTGATCAAAAGGTCTCTTTTACTCTCTCGCGAATTGGCCTGTCACGCAGTTGAACATCCCTGTTAAGTCACCAAACGTAGCGAACCAGTTGCGGTGACTATACACTAAATGATTCCCGGGACCCACACCCTCCTCCCAAATCAGTGTGGCATAACCGCAGTTTGATTAACAAAGACTTAGGACGGGTTGTTTCGGAGAATTTGAACAATTCATCAAATTTCAAAGTTCATTTTCAAGTTCTGTGAAAGATTTTTTCAAGTTCTGTTTTTATTTCAGTTTTGTCAAGCAACTAGCCTACAATAATATAATAACAGAACTTGAATAGGACTTTCACAGAACCCGAAAATGAACGTTGAAATTTGATGAATTGTTCAAATTCTCCGAAACAACCCGTCCTTAAAGGCCGAAATAGAGGTCACAATAATAAAAACAAAAAAAAATTAAATTTAATGAAATTTAAAAGGAGTTCTACGAATTAAACACAACGACAATAATAGTATTTTTATCCTTATTCTAGATATTAAAAGTTTATTTTAAAACCACGTCAACGACTTATCGTTAAAAGCTCTATTCAAACCATACAATAATTTAATAATTTACATTCATAAGTTGACAAATATTAAACTAAAAGAGTTCTGCAAAATTCCACACTTAAATAAAAGGCCAGGACTAATTATTTTCATAATTTGAAACGTGAATACATTTCTGTTTCCAGTCAATTCAATAATTTGTTTAGAGTGGCTTCGTTGGCTCTTTTCAAGTAGAAACTTCCGAGCTTTTTTCAAAGGTGGATTCCCTTTTTGGTGAAATTGAGTTGATTTCGAAATGATGATAGAATCATTTGAAATAATTTTAACCGGTTGCTTTTACATTGCGTTTGACTTGATCCTTTTTACGTTTCAGTGAATACACCAAAAATATTTATTTTGTCGTAAATATTTTCAGATTTTAATCTGGAAACCTGTAATGGCATAAAAACAAAAATGGTTAAAGTTCATTTTTAGTAATTTTAGCTGTAAATTGTGATATTATCGAATTTCGGGAACTAAATGTACCAACTATCACAGAATCGTAAAAAAGAAACACCTTATATCAAATGTTTAAAGAATATTACAAAAATAAAATTCACACCTTAGATAGCATTAGCAATAGATTCAAAACAAATGGCCTAATAGATATCCCAATGCTAAGAACGACCACGGCTCAGCACCAATATTTGTATTTAGGTGTGTGATGATACAATATATTATTGTTGTGTATATTGAATTACGTTTCTGGTTAATTTAAATATTGAATTGTGTTAATTAGTATGTTGAATTATGTTTGTATTTATTTAATAAGTCTTTGAATATTGTTTACCCATCGCCTTTTAAGCATTATTTTCTTTTGTTCTATTAGAATAATTGGGTAAAAAAAATTTATTGCATATCGTTATATTATTTTGTAATAAATATTGATTTCAAATTATCGATACACTTCGACCATTCAAACAAAAATTCCAAATAAGTTTGTTGTGAGCGTGTACGGGTGCCAAAAAGCAGCTCTAATCTTTTTACTTTCGGAGAAATCGATCGAACATCTTTCAAATTTCGACATTATTTCTTGACGGCTTCTGTGGTCGAGGGGTTTAAGACATTCAGAATTTAAACGATACTTGAAATAGATTTAGCCGTGTTGGTGACCAGATCTGAATAGCCAGGTAATCCCCCACCTTCCTCTCCCTCCATCTCCTTCCCCTTCCCACTTCCTTCAGCCTGACAACATACCCCTATTGGGGATGCCATAGTTTAACTTCCTCTAGACGGTTGGTAGCAGTTGGGACTCTTGTGCGGTTACACAAAAAAATTACAAAGAACCAATAATCAATTTTAATGGACCCCTTGACTTAAGAATCGAAATTTTTAAGATTTTTAATCCAAAAAAAACTATAGCCTTCGATTCAATGAACAAATTTAAATCGAATATTCCAATTATAATGTCAATTTCATTCAGAAAAAAATGTATGGCAAACATTATGTTTAAAATGACTAAGGCCTAAAAATCTTCCAATTACATCTTTGATTTTTTTAGTTTGTCGTGAAATTTATTTTTTTAAATCAATCTTGTTATTTTCATTAACCTAATGCAAATTTTACTTACTACCTACTCTTCCATGGAATATTAGGAGAAGATTATATATAAGATATAAAGAATGGCGTCTCTAGTGGAAATCCGCTATAAATATATTTTTTTTACAACAATAATCCCATATCCCTAAAGGTGTATGCAGTGAGGATGGAATGATGAATAACAAAATACGATATATTTTTTTTATTTTTTTATTTAACGCCCATAGGGCTTTTACATGTAGGTGGTACAATTTTAATGACAGTTTTGAAACATAAGAAAGAAATAATAAAAATTAAATTATATTAAAAAATAATATATGCAAGAAACAAAATTAAAAATACAGTGATTTGACTGGTTTACAAAAATATAACTTCCATTTAGGAATAGTGTTGAAATAAGTATTTTACGTAATCTACAAAATTCGCAACGTTAATATTAAATATATCGACATCACCTAAGTAATGGTTTCCCATAGTGTGAAACCGTTGTATTGGGGGCTAATAAACCGTTGTATACTATGTATATATGAAGTCGGCTTAGAGAAAGTACGCCATAAGTACCTGCTTACATGTATTATAAGAGGTACAATTGAAAGTCTCCTAATGGGTATGCATACATTAAAGAGGTTTTCGAGGGATCGAACTGCAGAGTCATCAACTGTAAGGGAGCCAGCTGTCGGGGGGTCAAATGTCGGAGGATCAAGTATCATTGAATCATTGTAAATAATTAATTCGTTAATGAAATAAAAATAACCGTGTTGTTAGTACTATTTAATTTTAAATGACTCTATAATAATTTTGCAATAATTATTGAAAAATGCGTTAATTATTTTCCTCGTGAAATGTGATTTGAAATTTTCCATCATTACTTTGATTAATTTATGTCACCCAGAAGGGTGAATAAAAAAATTATTTATTTTTTTAACAAGAAGTAAACAAACTTAATAGAATACAGCGATATCATCATAAGACTGTCTTCTTAATTAATTATTCCTAAGTCCTCAAACATTAATCAAATTTATTTTCAACCACCGAATCATAAACAAATTATAAATATTGTTGACTTTGCTTCGAGCCCCAACAAAATATATAATTTATAACCCAATGCTAATCTTAATAGTCTTTTGATTAAAGCAAAGAAAGACAGATTAATTGAGCCTAAAAAGTGAATGGTTTTGTTTGATGGACAAAAAATATCTCTTAGTGTCATTAATCAAAATGCAATAAAAAAAATCAACGACCGCAGATAAGAATTCATATTTTTTTACCAACCAAGAAAATATGCAATTAGTTGAATTGTAGTTTTTAGAAAGTTGAACTGGCAATCGAAATGGCTTTATCCTTATTTGGTAACCAAGTCTGAATAGTCAACCTTTCTCTTCCGCAGCTTATTTTCCTCTCCACTCCTCTCCAAGACTCCGACTGTCTCCAGTCTCAGAGGTTGCAGGTTTTAAATCTGTGTGACAATAAAGTCAAATGTTTCACTTCGTCAGTGTAGAGCAGGACAGACTAGTAGTATAAAATCCCATTTATTAGCGACATCTCTCTCTCTCTCTCTCACACACACACATCCCAGCTCGCAACTAAGAAGTAACCGTAATCTCTTTACTCGGTTAAGCATTAAACGAAACTAATCCAATACGATGCAGCAGCACAGCTCATAACCGGGGCTTCTAAATATTCGCATATTTCAGAACGCCTTCGTAACCTTCACTGGCTCTTCAAGTGCCCTGAAAGAATCCAGTACAAATTGTGCTGGATGGTGTTTAAATCAATCAATGAACACTAGTCTGAAGCAGTCAACTCTTAGATCAACAACATCATCAGCTGTAGGCAGACTGATGGAACCTAAGCGCAAGCCAAATACTAAGTTCGGTGATCGCGCTTTCGGAGCATCTGGGCCGAAGGCTTGGAATAAACTCTCTCAGGAACTTAGATCCAAAACAAGTCCAACAGAATTCAGGTCTAAAATAAAAACTTACCTTTTTAAGCTGTCACACCCTTAAATTAAATATACCATTCCTGAAAAAAAGTCCAATTATCCAATTGAGTCCTAAATCAATTTCGCTAATAAACAATTAGTTAATGTTAATTAAGTGTTTATCTTAAGTGACCTACCAGGTAAGTATGGTATTGTATATTATCTCCGTATATAGTTAGTGATAGCATAGATCATTGTAGAAATGAATTATATATTTATATAGCGGCCTTGAGGTGATTTCGCACAAAAACGGCGCTATACAAATCGTCCAAATGATATTATTATTATTATAGCAATAATCCCAGAACCATAAATTGTAATAACAGTGACATAGCGAACATTATAAGAACAAAACCCTTCTCGAACAATTTAAACATGTATTTTAAGTTTGAACCTTGTCTCAAAGTAATTTTCATGTATTAAATCATTTATTTGCGTATGCCGGGTTTCGAACCCGCGATCTGTGGAATAAGGATTTTAACCGCTGAGCCGCGTAGTTTTTGTTTTTATTTTATGAAAGGTTCATCTTTCAATAGCGCCTGTGAACAATATAATATCGGCAACTTATTAATGCGGGTCTTGAAGAGGCCCTGATTATATGAATTAAGAAAAACACATGCCGGTAGCTTGTTCAACAACACGCAAGCCGACTTACAAAAAAAATAGTCGAATAAACGACCCGTTCTCATGAAGCGAACATTAAGCCCCAGTATATGCTGTTTGGAATTGCGATTTGGGCAACACCCACCTCTTTTAGTTTTCATAACTGCGCATAGGGTTTTGATTGTCGCTAAGATAGCAATTTTAGATATTTCACTTCATGCGTTTGCTACATCTGTTGATATTGTTGAGAACTAAAATTAATTTTACCAAAAGTTGGTCATATGATATACTTATACTCTCCATGTGACATGTAGTTAACAAAATTCGCCGTGCATTTAACGGCAACAAGTAGTAAGGGTCGACATGAGTCCGCCGATCGTTAGGTATTTGGTATTTGATAAATAAACTTTTATTTCGGTGGACAAATACTAGCGACGTTACTTGACCTGGACACAGTGGACACGCGCGGGACTTAAAGCGCCTACAATTCTCAAACTAAGGATATTACAGATTTAATTAATTAAATCTTTTTTATATTAAATTAAAATGTAACTTATGTATATACTTTTATAAAATGAATACATATTTAAAAATTTCTCCGTTCATAAATATATTAAACCTACTTTTCTATACATAACATACACTTGTATATAGTATGCTTATAATAATTATATACCACAAAGATAATTTTTATTGTTTTAAGCTTTTTTATATCAACAGAGTTTGAACTCTGGATTCCTCCTAAAGACTTGTAAAACAGAAGACTTTTTAAAATTATTTATTTATTCATTTAAACAATACAATATAAAGAGTTATCTAATATGCTTGCAATATAACATTATAATAAAAATAACGCACTCGTGGCTGATCAAAGTATTAAATATATATAAAATCAACCCCATTATTATTAGCTTTTTGGAAAATATTATGTCCTTTTGGAATACCAATTTACTTTTCAATTTAAAAGGTAAGAAAATAGTAATACCGGGCATTTCAATTAAAAGAGGGATTTTTCAAGGAGACTCATTGAGTCCTTTTTGGTTTTGCCAAGCATTGAATCCTCTATCTAAAATGTTCATTAAAAGCAAGTTTGGAATAAAAATTAATGGTAATACAAGGGAGAGTATTACAATTTCGCATTTGTTATAGATGATATAAAATTATTTTCGAATTTTGAACAAAATTTAGAAAAAATGATCGAGGTAGTTAAAAACTTTTCAGATGATATCAAAATGACTCTTAGTTTAGATAAATGTAGAACGATATAGAGAAAGGCAAAATTGTAGATGGGGACGAGAGTATATAGTTTAGAAAAGTTTAGAAATTTCCAAATTACTAGTATGAAAAGGGACGAGGTTTATAAGTATTTCGTATTCCCACTATCAAAAGATTAGACCATACTAATATTAAAAATGATTTTAGGATTAAACTTCAAACTAGGATCAGGAAAATTTTAAAATGCAATCTATCTGCTAAAAATTTAGTAAAAGCAATAAATACTTGGGCAATACCTCTATTAACGTACTCATATGGCATAATTAAATGGTCTAATACAGATTTAGATAACTTATAACGATTAATTAGAACTACGCTAACAAAGTTTCATTGCCATCATCCAAATTCAGCTATAGAACAAATTAATTTACCTAGAAATTTAGGAGGTAGAAGTATAGTCAAAATAACTTCTTTGAAACATAATCAGGTAGAAATGCTAAGAATTTTTTTCCATAGGAAAGCTCATAGCTCAGAAATGCACAAAATAATTTGAAAGGCAGATAGAAACATTACACCTTTAAATTTATACGTCGAGAATGCCAACATTTTTATAAATCCCAACCAGGAATTATTATTATTATTATATTACAATTATTAGATTCCTGGTCAAATAAAATTTTACACGCAAAACACTTCAATTATCTCAACCAAACGTATGTTGACAAATTTTTGGCAAAGAAATGGTTGAGTATTGGAGAGTTGAGCGCAGAAATAAAAGGATTATGCTTGCTATTCAGGATAGAGTCATTAATACTAAAAAAATATAGGAAGCATATAATCAAAGATACAAATCAAATTGATGATTTATGTAGAAAATGTTTGGCTTTTCCGGATTATCTTTCAAATATAAGTGTTTTTTTTTAAATATAAGTGAGGGGTTCAAACGGTTTAATTATCACCTTTGTACTTAAACTCCTTTACAAGTTGTAGGGAAAACATTACGCAGTGGAGTAGTCACATCTGAAAAAAGGTTAGAATTTATTGAAAATAGATCGCCTAGGTACAGTCTGTCAAAAATTGTACAGTAAAAAAGTATACTGGGTAGAATTTGTACACGGTCGACATTTGCTCCAAGAGAACGGGTCGATTCTACGACTCGTTCTCGAGTTCAACGGCTCGACTGAGGAATTATTTGCTGGTCTCTGTATTTTCTCCCTTCAACAACACGGAACTCTTCGAGACACTTTTTAACTTCTCCCTTTCCTCAAAAGACCCCCCACACAGCATCGTCACAGATGACACAGGCTTTTAGGGAAATTATTTTTTTCAGGGACTCCTGTGTATCATTATTCAATGGTCAATAAAAAACGAACTTACTCGGAATTTCCAGTTACCAATGCATTATATATACTCGTATCTTCAAATGAACGCATTCTGAAATAAATTAAAAGTACAAATAAGTATGTAGTTATAAAACAATAGAAAAAATATTTTGTAATAGAATAAGTTTAATGCATTTTTTATACGGAGTTGTCCCTTAACGATAATTTCTGATACTGAAGTTTGCTTGTTATTTTTTTTTGCGTTGACTGTATTTTTTTAAATTAAATGAAATTATAATTTTACAAAGAAATATGTAAATTTTATAAATTTATACGTAAGAGTTAAATTTATTATTAATATTAAAAAAAACTGCTTGACTCATTAAATAAATAATCGTCCCACAGTTTAATATTCCTCAACTCCCCGGTGCAAAAACCACGAGAGAAAAAACCTACGTGAAAGCTCGCCTAGTAACGGGTCGCAAAATTCTAGACGTTGCATAATTTTATGATTTGACACTCTGAGGGCGAAAAGTATCGTCGGGATATATTTTGGGGTATTACGCCGTGTTGCGCTTGAGCTAACATTTCGGACAGTTTAGCATTGTTCATCGTCAGGGCAGATGTGTAGATTGTGGTGAATTTTGTATACAGAAAGTTACCCCAAAAAGAAATCACGATAATTATTTTCGTTTGTATAATATTCCTCAACAAACTAACTAACTTACTAACCATCACGCCGTTTACCCGCAGGGGTAGGCAGAGAGGACGGACCGCCAAATAACTCGGTCTTGGCACACACTTCTTGCCTCATTTACATTCATACATCGTCTCATACATGCTCTTCTATTATTCTGATACACTTGGTCGTGCCATGTCTTCCTCGGGCGTCCCCGACTTCTGCTACCATTCACATTTGCATCGTCTATTCTCCTTACACTCCTTCCTTCGCTCATTTTCTCTACATGCCCAAACCATCATTCTTCAACAATAAAAATCGCAATATTCCTCAACAATAAAAACTAAATAAAAAAACTTACCCGGCAATTCCAGTTTCCAATGCATTTGAATTAGAAATATCTCCCAATGTATGTATTCTGAAATAATAAAATAGGTGTAATTTTTACTACATAATATACTAGTAAATATTTCAAATACTTATTTTCAAAATAATAATAAATATATTATGTAGCATAAACTGAAATTGGTTTCTTCTTACCGTTTAGATTGCAACATGTGTTGAGACTTTTGGAGATATAATTTATTTTAGAAATTCGACAATTTTTTTGTTTATTTCCCATTTTAAAAAAAATATTATTTAACTGATATATAGCTATATACACGTAAAATAAGTTAATCAAATATTTGAAATTAAATATTATTTACAATAAATTACGTAATTTTCGATGCCAAAAATACTAGTACAGGTCCACCAAGCTTGCCGTCTGGACGGCGAATGGCGATTGTTTGAAATAGGCTTATGTAAATCCGAATGTTAGAGAGAGCGCGCTAATATTTAAAGTGATTGAAATGAACAGACGTAAGCGACTGCTGTGAAAATATTTTATAAAACACGACTCATTTGAAATAAAGCAAAAATCTCTCTCCAATGTCTTTAGTTGCATTTAAACATACACTCTGAATTTTTTCGTGCTTATAACATATCAAATAACAGAACAAAACGTATTTTTAATAATTTTCGGAGCTTACTTTGCGATTTTTTTCTATCGAGGGAATTTCAAATAATTAACGTTTCGGCAAAACAAATGTATGGATATTATCTTCAAAAACAACATTTTTTTTTTGGAACTCCAAGACTTAAGGAGTTAGCGAGAAACTTGATATAAAATCGGTAGAAATTGAAAATGCCGGGTCTTAACTGTGAATGGGTTTCTATCTGAGTTTTACGTACGTGCACCGGTGCACAATAGATCAAATCTGGTATCTATTTCAAGTAGACTTCATTGAAATATCTGTAGAACAGACTTGGCATTCCTACATTGCGTCAGGTTGGCAAAAAAAAAATCAAAACAAAGTAGGTTATATCGTTCCGATCCTTAATACAATATAATTAGTTCGTTTTTTCATAGGGTTAAGTCACACAGTTAAAAAACCTTGTTTTAATCTTTGAAAAGCGTAAAGTTTTGAAAAACGCTACTCTTATCGCAGTCACCCAGCCTGGCAATGTCAACAGACCTCACAACCCGCAGTTCACCATTCCCTCGTATTCTTCACCCTAGTGTAAATATGTAGAATATCGCCATAACCTCAAAACTTATATAATGCGGTAAGTAAGTAGTGAGCTGTAGGTTAGCCCGTGATGAAAGAACTTAAGAGGAACGGTTGCGTGGCGGTCACACAACCAAACAGAATAAGTTTTAAAAATTAAAACGTTTAGCAAATATTAAGTGTCGATGTTAAATATTTTTTGGTGTTTTAAAAATGTTAAGTATGTACCATGAGAGTATTCGATTTTTCGTGATTTCACTGGCATTTTTGTGACTTCATAGTAATTGTTAAAATTTAATCTTGCACTGTAATGATAAAATAGTGAAATATGAAATAAAATTTAAAAAATACCTTAAAAAGGCGTTTTTTTTTACGATTCAAATTTGTGTTTATTTTTGTTACCTCCTTTTTTATCCAATGTTTCGGACAGCATTATTGTGTTTATCATCATGGCAGATGTGTTATCAATAAATTACATCATCATCAGGGTAGATGAGTAATTTGTTGATATCATATTGATTACTCATTTACGCTAATGATGGACATTGTAATGCTGTCCGAAACGTTAGCTAAGGTAGAAGGTAGCGCAACACGGTATAATATCCTAAAATAAATTGTTTCTGCTCTCTTGGTACGAGAACATCAATGTTGACCTTACTGAGGCTATTTTCTCCCACGCCTTGGTTGGCGTGTGAAATACATTTTTCTTAAACTAACATTTATTTCAAAGGGCCGTGACATGTACAAAAGAAATATATTTGCAGTGTATCCTAGAAATGCATTTGAAATTTGTAATTTTTATTTAGTTTTTTTTTTATTACGGGTCAATATTAGAGCTACCTTGGTTAAAAGTATCCTTCCAATTATTACACCCTCAGTGGGCCATAAAGTTTTAAAGACACTATCTTTAGAGCTGAATGTAATGACTTTTGAACTTAAACGTATAACAATGAGATATAATTTTTAATCCTAGAATTCCAGACATCTTTAAAGGACATTTTGTTTATAAAATAAGAGGCTGTTAGATAAATTATTTTATTTGGGATTTCACTTGTTTGCAGATATGGGGAAAAAATATTATGTTACGATAATATTATGACTAAATTATTCACAATAAGTATAGGTTCATTCTGGAATTGGCATAAATCGCTATAATACTTTTCGCCGTTAAAAAATCCAAATCATACCAGTCGTTTGTAATTTAAATATAAGCCAACCAAAATGAAATTATTATTTTTTTTATTTTAGGCATAACTTTTTTGATGTGACGTTTCGTTTTCAAGTAAATCGTGTCTGAAGTTGGAATATTTTAAATCAAACGTAATGAATATCGGCCGCATGTTTTTTTATTATACCGACTATTTAAGCATTGTACATACAAAATATGTTATAAAATATTTGTATAGTAAATAATAATTCTTAGTACTCCTCCCTAAGGCGACTTGTGCTGAGGAGGACTAAAGTTTTTCATTTCTGTTTTATCAGTTTTTAATGTATTTTTCAATGAGTTTTTTCATTAATCTAAAGAGATTTTATGAATTTTATGAAAGCAGCCAGATTTTTCTTCTCGATTTGTTATCATTCAAATCTTATATTCATTTATATCAGGGGGAAGTATTTTGTGGAGTTTCGTCACAAAAAAATATAATTTCTTTGTCCGAACGTGGTTTTATGACCTCGAATATTTTTATGTCATTGTGATTTGACCTTGTTTGATGAATATACGGTATTTTAGAGGATTTAGCATTTTTGAATAGTTTCAATAGTTTTTATTTATGGCATATATTTGTTGAACATCAAAACTATTGAAAATTTCAATCGAACGCTACTATTTTCAGAATGGTCTTTATGATTCCTTTTTGATTTGTGTTCAGGTTATGTATGTATTAATGTCATTTAACATGCATTGAAGCGTAAACCGGGCTCCAATAGTTTTTTTAGATTCTTCAGTTTCTGAAAAAAGTTAAATACGAAATACTTATATCGAAATAATAAGTATTATTGTAGAAAGCAATCACTTTGTGGTTTGACATATTTAATAAAATAAAATAAAATACTTTTCGTTTTAAAACCACGAGTTTTTAATAATTTTTAGAACCGACCGGTTTCGCTTTACTCAAGCATATTCTATTCATTACTAGTAATAATTTGTACCATGAAGATGCTTGAGTAAAGCGAAACCGGTCGGTTCTAAAAATTATTAAAAACTCATGGTTTTAAAACAAAAAGTATTTTTTTTTTATTTTATGAAATAATACGTGTTTATTTCTCTATGTGATGTAGATTCACCAGTTTCCCGCTTGTATTAGGAATGTCCAAACACCGTGTATTTTATTTTACGTTCATCATTCAGGACCGCCACCGTGAATCTTAACACTGTTGTCAGTTTTTCAGTTCATTTTGTATCATGTTAGCGCTGCGTCCACCACCTATATAAGCTTGGGTTAAACCTCCATTCCTCCTCGCGCCGCGTGCGCCGGTATAAATTCCAGCAGCGACATCTGCCGGCCCCATAACTCCGGCCTCACCTATATTTTATGGAAATGAAAAATTGTATTTAAATATGCGTTTGCAATAAAATTTCATACTGAGAATATGTGGAAGCAATTCTATGGTAGATATATTTTCCTGTAATTTACTAATGTTTGCATTTTACACTTCATTAGATAATTTCACTAGCTGGGTTGAGTTTCTGTAGCGTACTGTTGATTCTTAATTTGCAATACACTTGAAGATCGGGAGATGTTCAATAATTACTTCGGTTTGTCTGAGATTACGAGTAAGTTTATTATGGTAAATTATGAATATCCAACTGGACATCTGTTCTGCGGGAACTAACTTCTACTGAGATGCTCGCCAGATAATTGGCTAGCAGTAACCATTCGGGTATGGCCGACACGTTATCTCTGCCACCCACGGAGGCATCTTAAAACTAAATATCAATATTCAGAAACATTTTTTTTCTTTAAATTTTTTGAAGGTTATACCCATCAACAACTAGTTGTGAAAGTTATATTTTTGTGTTTGTTAGTAATATATTCTTTTTACTAACAAACACAAAAATAAAAATATAACTTTCACAACTAGTTGTTGCAGTAGTCACAGCAGTAATCTCATTATTTTATGTGTCTTGTTCTGTTTTATGTTTCGTATAGGTTTGGTAGTATTATTTTCTTAAAAAATATATCAATAATTTAAATCTACGCACTCTAATGTCATCTGTTGAGCGGTATTGAAATTACAAATATCTATTAACACTACAGTTTCTATTGCATTTTAAAAATTATTTGCACTAGTAACTAGTAACTAAACATACAAGAAACATGTTTAAGCCTTCAGGCTTTTAAATATTTCTACTTACAAGTCCCAAAGACGGTGATATTTCTCATCTATATGTGCTATATGTGTCCTAATTTTGAAGTTGTCATTATAACAAACACCATTTTAAAAACCTACCTAAATTAATTGTTGGATTTTTAAATAAACTTTGTTATTTCTAAATAATTAAATTTTAATATTAACCATTTATATATTGACTCGGTAAGCAAAATTTTGAAATAAATTGATATTTAGAAAACACATTTCTTTTGTGTTGGGAATTTGTAAGAAAAGTGTCACTTCACTTTGTATGTCGTTTATTCAATAAAAAAAATTAATCATTTTACTAACGATCAACTGTCAAAGAAAAAATCCCACTTATTTGTAATCATACACTTTGATAATTTTTAGGTTTTTTGGAATCAAGTATAAATTAATATTAGAGACTTAGAAGCATAATTATTACTCTTTTCAACAACGAACAAATCACGTATCTTCGCATTATCGGAAAAAACATAATAATACTTTAATGATGTATAAACTCCCCGGTCAGATTTGTCCTCAAGAGGCTCTAACGAATGGTTTGTGATAATTGTGCTTGAGGCTTGAAGGGTTAAAAATTTTCAAATTCTAAAATGACCTCCGTGATCAGATCGGACCCAAATTTTTATTTTTATGAAAATACCTCGAAACATAAAAATAAAAACAGTTTATTTAACTCATAATACTTATTATTCATTTCAGTACTCAAAGTACAGTTTCCGAGCTGCATAGTATGGAGTAGAGCTAAAGTCGAGAAACTATCGGAAAACTTCTTGTTAAAAACGTTTTCAGTTTCTAGTGCTAGATAATATAACGCCATCTATCTGCGATGAGCTGAACTTCTGCTCTACGTAGAGACAGTTTCAATGCTATTGAAATTCCAGATAAATTTTACCAAAATTCTCGACGAGGGCAAACATTAATTCAAATCCAATGGATAAAAATAACTGACTGAGCTTATCGAAGTCCTGTTTTAACTAGACGGTTTTGAATTACGTCGGTCTGTATTTTTTTTGTACGCTCCGTTTCAGGTTCTATGTGATAGCCATGTTCGATAATACGTTTTCATACCGCCAGATTTCACATGAACGCGGATCATCAAAATTATGGTATCTACCTGCCTGACTAAAGTTTGAAAAAATAATAATTGTTATTGATATAGTGACGTTTCTTTGGATAAATTGTTGAATTCCTTAAATGAAATCTTGACTAGCAATCCGGAAATCACGGGTTCATATTTTTAGGTTAGTATTTTTTTAATTTCATTTGTGTTATTTCACAACTTATTTATTTAAAAAGAATGTGTGATGAGACGATAATTGAAAAGATAAATGAAACGTTACTTGAAATGACTTTAGCCGTGTTTAGTGACCAGATCTTAATTGCCAGCTACTTTCCCACCTTCCTCATCCTCATCTCCTTCCTATCCCCACTACATTCATCCTCACAACATACCCCGAAGCAACTCTTGTGAGGGTATTCACATAAAAACATACATTAAAAATATGTTTGGGTATTTATGTACTTATTTGATAATCTTATGATTTCTAAGGAAATTTTCGTTTCAATTTATTTAATAATTTAAATTTGGAAACATCCTTTTTTGGACGAGACGTCTACTATTCACAGAATTATTAGTTCACGTTTACTTGTCCTTTACATGGCAACAGAAAAATCATTTTTGTCCGAGGTTCGTTAAACTTTTGTGATCTTTTCTCTATACCGATTTGAAAGAAAACCGAGGTTCTCAATTTACATAAGACTTTTCAACTCCTAGGCCCATTAGGATTGGAAAAGACCGGTTGACTTTCACCTTTTCTTTGCCGGACTCTCTCGACCATGGAACTATTTTTTATTGAATATACAAACACATTACAATAATTTACAAATTATATATTTATTTATATTAGTAAATTTATACAAATAAAAAATCAATAACTTTTTAGATATTTCAACATTTTAAGGTAATTTCAGGTACAACAGTTGAATTGTGTTATTGAAGAAAATAATTTTCTTCGTTGGAAAATTTTTTTTGAATGGGAAAAAAGAACGGAATTTCCAAAAAAAGTTACTTACTTTTTTTCGTCTACCATAAATTAGAAGCACCTCTCGCAGTTTGTGCACTTTATCCCCGGATACCCTGTCTATGACAATGGGGCTTTTACATAATAACAGAGTGATTATATGCTTGGAACTAACAGTAAACATGTGTAAAAAGAGAAATAATTAGTGAAAAAAAAGAAAATAAAATGTTGAAGAATGAACGAGCTAAATGATGAAGTCATATAGGTACCTATATATTACTCCTGGACATACTGACCTAGGGCCGGCAATTGGAGTAGTCCGCTCCGGCCGCCAAATTGCCAAAACGCTATTACCAACACCTAACACATTGCCCTTGAGATTATTTTTCACAAAAACGGTGCCTTGGGTTTACAGCCTACTAAACTATTAAACTATCCTACTTGAATGACTATAAAGTCTTCAATGTCCGAAAATTCTATATTAATATTATATACTAATCTTTTAGTAAGGGTGCCAACAATGGTGGTATAAAAAAGTGATACAAGTCTCCCATTTTTTTTATCTTTTCTTCTCTTGTGGGGATGGATGGTAAAAATAACGACTTAGCTCAGTGGTCCAGAGCACCTGACCGGACATCAGAAGGTGCGTGTTCAATTCCCGTCGGCGGCATTTATTTTTACTCGAGAGATATTTTCAATTTGTATGGATATTTCAGGCGACTAATTTTTGCTTATAATAATTTTTTATCCTTTGTGCTATGCATAAAAACCTTGTCTTATAAACATTAGTCGATCATTTAAAAAAATAATAATAAAAGGAATTTATACTAAGCCTTTAGAATGGGTAATAAATCCTTGCACTTGTGGCACTGGTAATCGTACTTTAATAAAATACATATAAACTACGTTGGGGTGTATTGACTACTATGTTAAAAGAATTCATTCAAATATATGTATTATTTTCAAAGGTGAAGCAAAACCAATTTCTCGAACGGGACCCTATTTTCGCCTGTTTGAAGTGTGTTCATTTTAAAAACACCATAATATTTAAAAGGTTCTTCGCGTGAACATATAACTCGCACCAATCTATGTATATTTTGTAAATTGAACTCAGTGCATCGTTGCGTTAGGTTTCATGCTTCCATACGTTTGCGAGTATGTGCCTACCTATCTTCTGTTTGAACGAAAAATTCACAAGTGTAAGTAAACAAGCAAAAAACAGCGAATCTATTTGAAATTGAATATCATGGCTTCTTCACTTACGTCGTTAAGATACAGTCTATGTTTTGTGTTTAGTCTCGTCTTAAACAATAACTGGGTTCATTAGGTTACGTTTTTCGGTTTGGTTTATAGGTTTTTTTTCATCACTTTGAACGACTTTATATCTTTTTTAAAGGTGTGTTGAAATGTCATTGGGTTAAGTTATCATGGTACGATTTATCATTATTACTGAAGGTATCTCACATAAAAATCAAATAATATTATAATGTAGTATATCATTACGGATCATTTGTTCCGATGTGTTTCCTGCTTAAGACACATATAATAATATAAACTCGTGCACACTTAAGCCAATAAAAATTTAACTGGGCAAGGTAAGCCTTTACATGTTCGATTTTGTAATAAAAAGTTTAATGTTACGATGAGTATTGAATGAAATGACTGGTTGAACCGTAGGGATTGTATAAAACGTCTATTAAAATGTAAACGTTGGGCAATTTTCGTCTGCTAAATGGGCTTAACGTGAAATCCAATGATTTCGAAATAAAATTATTTGCATAATGGACGGAAGGAGTATAGAATGTATGGAGATTTGCGAAAAATATAGGGCGTCTTGTATTTAATACGATATAATATATTATATTGATTGACACATTAAAAAAATATGTTTTACCGTATTTTTTCACGGAGATCTCCCGTTCTGGGGATTTTATTAATGTAGTCTTGCTATTTTGTTGTAGTTTTGATCCAGTTAATGCATTCTTAAAGTATCTCCATAGATGGCGGTACTTACGCCATATGACAGAGACAGCATGTCGGTCGTACAAAAGGGTTACTAGTACGGCCGATGCTAGCCGATTCCTGGGTAGGTAGCTCACTTCGAGTTGCTTCCCTCGTTAGAATAACTCATGGTCTCAGATAGAACGGACGTATGTCCTGCAAAATATTCATTGTAATTTTCTTACGATAATAAAGTTATCGTTATATTTGACAATCCAAATCATTTATTGAATACAACCGATTCTAAGTGTATTCTAACTAAGGAGATAATGAAATAGTACATTACCTATTACATATTATTAAAATTTAGTAGTTTATATAAAATTCAGTATTTTTTATTATTTAATATTTATTGAATAATTAATCAATTTACAGAGTAAAATCAATAATGTTAACAAAAATAATTCATACAATTAGTTTTCACTGTTTTTGATTTTTTAATTTTCCTCTTCTATAGAAGCTGGTGCTTGTGTCTAGAAGAGTGGTGAGCATCAAGTTGAAGAATATTTAGTGTTTTGTAATTATGAATATTAAAATTTGTAATTAATTAAAAAGATAGTTCCATCATTTCTGTATTTTTACATTGAACTACTCTTTAATTGCTTTTACTAGGTGTTTATCGTTTTCTATTGTTCTAATATTTTCTGGTAGGCTGTTGAAGTATTTTTTCCCTAGATATATGTAATGGTGTTGAGCAAAAGTGGTGTTACATTTTTGTGTTGGAAATATATGTTTTTGACGAGTACAACTTTCAGTTAAAAAGCTGTGATTTTGTTTTTCTTTTATTATTTGAGTTTTTATGTTTTTTTGGACAAGATCATTAAATTTTGATACTCTAAATTCTTCAAAAATTAGGTGTGTTGGATAATCTCTTGGTTTTTTCAATATTATTTTTTATAATTAGACGTTTTACAATTTCAACAGGGAGTAGATTTGTATTGTATGCAGCTCCCCAGCTGATTACAGCGTATTGGAGATTTTATTGTACTAAAGCATGGTAGACTGATGTTATAATTTCCAATGAGAGAAAATTTCGAATTTTTAAAATTTATAAATTATTATTTTTATTTTGTTGACGGTTTGGTTGATTTGATCTTTCCAGCTTAGGTTTTTGTCCATTATTATTCCTAAGTATTTAATTTTATTTTAAATTTTCAATGTGGAACAGTTTATTGTACAGTTTTTAATATTATGTTTTTTTAAATTGTCATGTCAAAATTTTGTAGAAAATTTGGATTTTATTGCAAATGGTATAACGTGAGTTTTTTCGCTGTTTAGAGATAGTAAATTTATGTTAAACCAGTATTTAAGAGTGTTTATGTCTTCTGTTGCTTTTAGTTTTATTAATTCCCATGTATTGTCACTTTCAATGATGACTGTATCGTCAGCATAAGAGGTTATATTACCATGAAGTGTTTGAGAAAATATCCCGTTTACATATAAGATGAATGATATTTAGGTTAATTCAAAATGTATTAGGTTGTATTTTTTCTGAAATAATTATAAATACATTACATTTTGGTTTTTTGGGGCAGTTGAGTGGTTTCAGTTTCAGCCTGTAGTTAGTGTCAGTATATTATCTATTTCTGATCTCTCTATGTTATATATCCAGCTTTTTATTTGAGATTAAAATGTAATAATATTGTTTTGAGTTTTTAATGAGAGTGAAATTTTATTGTACAGTTTAGTACCATAGTACAGGAAGGTTTTTGCCCAAATGTTGTATTTGGATATATTTCTGACCTTGAAATCTAATGTTTCTAATACAACGGTTAGTTGTTTTTTTTCTTTTGTTTTGTATTTATTAATATAAAAGAGTATTGTTTTAGAATAGAATTCTTGAATTGATATGATGTTAATATTAGTAAGTGCTAGTTCTTACAGGGACTTTTAGATTACAATAAATACAGAAAAGTATCTGTGGCGGGCGGGCTAACGGCCTGGCTTTGTTTATTTAGTAAAATCTACATTTTTATTCTCAGATTAATGATTTTTTGCATACTTGACTTGTAAAACATGAGGAAGATAAACCTATTTCGAAAAACTACACCTTAAAGCAGAATTTAAATACTTCTAGATAATTTTAAAAAAACTTAACTTTTTTTATTTGGTCTCTTTTTATGCTGTCCACATTCGACGCATTGAATCTGTTCAACATCGGTTCTTAGGAGGGATTGCTAGGAGGCTAGGTTTATAAAAAGGCAAATACTCATATGATGAAATTGAACTAACTCTAAACCTCTCTCCTTTGGTAGTCCGTCGGGAAAGAAATGACCTCATTTGCTTCTTCAAAATTATAAATGGTATTATTAATTCACCTACTCTACTGCAACTCATTCCCTTCAATATCCCCTCGCAAAGACTCAGAAATAATGAACTGCTCTTCCTCAACCATCATTCGACAAATTATGGATATTATTCACCATTGTCCAGAACGTGTAGACTGGTCAACTCAAGTCAAAACCTTAACTTTTTTGGGATAAGTCTGAATGATTTTTGCCAGTCGCTAAACAAGTGACGGAATATTTAAGTGTCCTGTAGTCCTGACCCACGCCGTATTCTTGACTTGATTCGAATTGTCACTTTATTTTCTTATATTATATCTACCATATGTCTTTGCTTTCATGTACCTTTGTCTACTCCTGTATTTTTCTTTTAACTTTATTCGTGTTATTATTTTGTAATTTGGACGATGTCCGTTAATAAATAAATAAATAAATAAAATAAGAGACAAATTAGCTACTGGTTACATCTAACTTCGCAAAACTCTGCATAAAGCCGGAGCAACGCCGGGGACTTAAGTTAGTTATGATATAAAATTATAACGATAATACCTTATTTCAGACGGCTATCTAATATTAATGGGAGATGGAATGGTGTTCAGCATAAAAATATGATAGCTGAAATTTTATTTTTTTGTCATTTAAAGTTAAGATATTTGCATTTATATTAAAATTCATAAAACCAGTAAAAAAATTTAGTTTCTAGTTTTCCGTTAAATATTTATTTTTTTGTATTATATTTATAAATCTAAAAAGGTATTTCTGCCCAGCTCTGTCCGGGTTTCCTCAAGTATTTTCGAAATATTTGCTACATTTTAAAATAATTAAGCCGGCTCTTATTTTTTTACAATTACATGTCATTTCAGAGCTCCACAGCACATGATGCTACACGTGATGATCACTTTGAGAGCTGAAAAAACTTACTTTGACATAAAATTAGACAGCTAGACGCCATGCTAAAAAATTGACATTCAGAATTATGATGTTGCAAATTTTTTTGAATAATATTTACTGAGTGACAGATCAAAACCAAAAATAATTCGCTTGCATGCAAACATTATCATTGTATCGGTATTCCAGTTCGAACATCTAATAATAATTAATTCACAAAACAGAAGCATTTCCCATTAATCACAAACTAATGTATTCATGATTTGCAATTAACTTGTGAGGTTATCGCTTTAATATCTGTATCCAATATTCAGCAAATACAACTTAGGAAATTAACTATGTGGCCATTCGTTATTAGTTAATCAACGGGAAACGGAAGTGATTTTGAAGATAAATGCGTGCTCTATCCTCTTTTGCTACAACTAATACTTAATAATAATAAATTCTTTATTCCTGGTTGTGGAGAGGTTAGTGCAATCCCACACATCCCATTGAGTGTATAAGTACAGATAATAATTTACATCATAGGAAAATAAATAAAATAGATTAAAAATTAAAATTAAAAATTAAATTAAAGCAGAGAAACACGGGAATCCATCGGATCTAAGATTGTGGGAGCAAGTATCTTTCACCAATTCTCTTCAATGCTCGATCTTGAAGTCAGACGGGATTCTATGATCCTGCAATCCTGGTTCTTAACGCTGCCGAGTTGCTCCCTGGTTCAGAGCCAGACTTTGGTAATTTACTAATTTCGTTTAAGGACGAAATTAAAGAAGAAATTAATAAAGTGTTTATGCAATTAAAAACAATGAATGATGCGCTAAGAGAGTGTCACTCCAAAATTAATAACCTCGAAGTCAAAAACAATGAACTTCAAACTAATTATAATCTGGTATTGTCCAAATTAAACCGTCTTGAGCAAACCTCATTAAAAAACAACGTGGAAATTATTGGCATACCGGAAAAAAGAAATGAAAATTTAATAGATATCATAAAATTGCTAGGAGCCAAGGCAGGTGTTGATGTTCTCCCAAATGATATTGATGGAATCTCTCGTACAAGGGTCAAGGAATTACCCAGAGAAAATCCTAAATTTACTCGTCCAATTGTAGTAAAGTTCACAGCCAGCCGCAGTAGAGATAACTTTCTTGCTGCTATAAGGAAGAAAGGCAGTCTCAACTCAAGTGATTTGAAGCTTCCCGGGGACTCCAAAATTTATGTCAACGAGCATCTGACTGCTGCAACCCGTGCGCTCTTCAAGACAGTGAGAGACTTAAGCAAGGATAAAAACTTTAAATTCAGATGGATCAAATACGGAAAAATTTTTATACGCAAAAATGAAACTAGTCCCATTATTCAGGTGACATTGGAATCTGACGTGACTCAGGTTTTTTGCTGATAATCTTCTTAGATTTAGCATCGTCTCGTGTGACTATAAGCTATTATCAATTTATTTTTCCTATCTACCTTATCTTTTTTCCTACTTTAAAATATCATCCTTTGTACTGGTTTTTCTTTATTTGTATAATATTAACAACTAACTCTTTTAATACTACCAACTTTAATCCAAATTATCCTACATTTACTCTGCTTGCGTTACTACAACACCACTCTAATATTTATAATTTACTAGAACATGCCTACAACTATTTTATCAGTCTTATATTTTATATATTTTATCAACTAAATGTACTAAAATGTTGAATGTATATTATCAAAATGTGACTGGACTGCGTTCTAAAACTGATAGATTTTATTTTAATGTTACCAATAACAACTATGATATTATTATGATAACTGAAACTTGGCTTGTAGACAGTATTGCTAGTGAAGAGCTATTTGACAACCGTTACCTGGTATTTAGGCGCGATCGCAATGAGCAAAACAGAGGAGGTGGAGTAATGATTGCGTTGAAGAAGCACCTCAAAGCTCACGTACAAAATGACTGGAATACGAGTGCTGAAGACATCTGGGTGACTATCTCGATTGAGAATTTCAAAAATATTCATTTATGTTGTGTTTATATACCACCAGGAGTCAATCACTCTCAAAGCATAAATGAATTCATGGATAAATTATGTGCACTTCGAGAACTTTACCACAACGATCACTTCGTCATATCAGGTGATTTCAATTTACCACTAATTAACTGGTCTATTGGTAACGGTAACAGTATGCAAATTATGAATGGTTATCAATCTGAAATTATTTCCAAACTATCAGACACCCTTTCTTTTACTGATCTCTCGCAATACTGCACCTTCCCGAATAATAATCGTACATTCCTAGACCTTGTCTTTAGTTCGTTCCCTGTTAATGTGTCTAATACTGATGATTATCTCATACCTGAATGTAAACATCATAAAACCATTATTTTCGACATCAATATAGCTCTGGAAACCCCTATGGTGGACAACAAAAGGACAATCTATCTCTTCAGGAATGCTAATTTTGAAACGATCAATAACATCCTCAATAATATTGATTGGGATGCAGAATTTTTAAACCTATCAACTAATAATGCCATTGACCGTTTTTATGTTATTTTAAATGAAATTATTCGTTTGAACGTCCCATCAAAGGAAGTTCATATTAACAACTCTTATCCTTATTGGTTTAATCCAGCCCTGATAAAACTCACTAAAGAAAAATATAAAGTGTTCAAAATGTGGAAAAAGTGGTCAAATCCTTTGGACTACCGTGAATTTTGTGTTCTTCGATCAAGGCAAAAGAAAATGTCTAGGGAATGTCTTAAACAATTTATAATAAACGCCGAACTTAATATATCCCGTGACCCGAAACATTTCTGGACCTATATTAAAGGAAAGAGAAATAATTCTGGTTTACCGCATATTATGAAACTGGGTGACATAACTGCCGTGAATCCCTTCGCAATATGCAACCTGTTCTCACAACACTTCGTCTCAACTTTTAATCACAAAACTGTTTCCGATGTTCATTCTACCAATTATCACGTAGACAATCAAGTTAACATATCTTCGGTATCAGTTTCCAAAGAAAAAATAGAAAAAATAATTGATACTATCTCTTGCTCACTGGGTGCAGGTAGCGATAAAATTCCGGCATTATTTATCAAAATGTGTAGCAAGGTAATCTCGAAGCCACTATTATTGCTCTTTCAATCCTCATTGAAAGAAGGTGTCTTTCCGGATCGCTGGAAGTGTGCTCATATTACACCAGTATTTAAGTCTGGGGCGAAAAATGAAGTACGTAACTATCGTCCAATATCTAAATTACCGATATTCAGTAAGATATTTGAAAAAATTGTTCATGAACAACTGTATGACTGTGTCCAGTCTGTAATAATTGCTAACCAACATGGATTCATGAAAAAAAGATCAGTTGTCTCTAATCTTGCAACTTTCACTGAAAATATATCAAAATATATGGATGATCAAATCCAAGTTGACGTAATCTATACAGACTTCTCCAAAGCATTTGATAAAATTGATCACAGTCTTCTTTTATCTAAACTACTAGCTCTGGGAATCCACGGGGATTTGTACCGATGGCTGGTCTCCTATCTTAATGGGCGCACTCAAGGAGTAACTATTAATGGCTTCATATCTGAGATTGTAAATATACCTTCAGGTGTGCCCCAAGGATCTCACCTGGGACCGTTGCTGTTCACAATTTTCATCAACGATATTATAAAATGCTTTAATTATGCAAATATTCTACTCTTCGCCGACGATATGAAAATATTCTTTCCTATTAATTCTATTATTGACTGTTATAAATTACAAGAAGATCTATATAGACTTGATGACTACTGCATTATCAATCATCTCAACATGAACACCTCAAAATGTTATGTGATTACCTTCACTAGAAACAAAATAAAATTTGAACATAACTACTACATAGCCAGTCAAGTACTTAAAAAGGTTACACAAATTCGTGACCTAGGTGTTCTGCTTGACAGTAAACTTACATTCGAGGCGCATGTTGACATGATTGTGAAGAAAGCCCTTAGAATGTTAGGATTCTTATTCCGTATTGGAAAAGAATTCAATAATATTCAAACACTTAAAATATTGTATTTTTCTTATGTTCGTAGTCATCTTGAATTTGCTTCTCAGATATGGAATCCTCAATATAACATTTATGTAAAGCGCATTGAAGCCATCCAAAAAAAATTTGTCAATCATTTAAATTTTAAGATGAATATTGGTAACCACGGGATTAACAGCTCGATGGAATATTATGGACTAATACCATTAAAAACTAGAAGAGACTCCGCAGATATAATATATCTCTATAAAATTATCAGTGGCCTTATTGATTGTTCGCCCCTTTTGTCTGAGATTAATTTTAGAGTCCCTAGCTTTAGAACTAGAGATAAGTCACTTTTTCATCTTCAAAAATGCTCTACTAATCTCAGACATAACGCTTTTATTTTCAGAGCTTGTACCCTATACAATAAGAATTTTAATTGTATTGACATATTTTCGTGTAGTTTAGGAACATTTAAAAAAGATACCTTAGCTATTATTAAATAATAATTAATAACATACTGCAAGTTATCATGTTGTTGATATGAACCCTGTCCAGTTACAAGTGACTCATTTTATAAACATCTGTTTAGTTTAGTTGTAGGTATATACATATATTGGTGATTATTGGTGTTGTGTGAGGATAAAATTGATATTTTGAAATTTACTTGTGTTCTTATATCCGATGTTATGTTTACTTTATTTAGTATTTTGTATTTTCTGTAAATATTTTTTGCCCACGGGTACTGGACCCTTAGTTTGTTATTATAATTATTTTTTTATGTGAAAACCTATCATTAGATATTATTTGTATTTTTTATAAGTTAATTATTTAAAGATGTAAAAAATCTGATGGTTTTCCTAAATAAACAAAATAAAATAAATAAACAAAATAAAACATTGAGGAAGCACTGCAGTGCATGGGGAGTCCGAACATCAATCGGTAAGCGTTGTTATATTGCACCCGAAGCCTTTCCATTGTTCTTTTTTTTAAATTGCCCCAGAGCTCGCATGTGTACAGGGTGGTGCAAAAGGCTATGAAGAGCGTCCTTTTCACTCGTGGACTACAGAGCTGAAATCTTCTACTGAGCATGTTACATTTTATACTCAGTACACGCCTCTGCCTGTCAATATCTTCACCATCCGTTAACTTATTGTTGATGACATGTCCTAGATATAATGAAACACGACTTAAATATTGAAATGTGTGTACCTACTATCAAATTTTGGTATTGCTGCCTTTTTGTTAACATTAAATTATATTAACCCTCCGACGGGCAATGTGGCCTGGCCAGGAAATTTTGATTTTTAAAAGTGATTTTTTTGCGTGAATATTCTGAGTTGTCTTTAGGCAAGCGGTTTCAATATACTACACAACTCGGCGAGCTTAATCGAATTGTGATATTGCCGATGAGTTTAGTTGGTAGAATAAAAACAATAGTTTTAGTTAAAACTTCAAGGACTGTTCCACATGGCTTGGACAGGCCATCGCATATGGCATCTAGGTCTGCCTAGCTTAGGTCTAACTACCCACTCAGCGGTCAAATTTACACTGTAAACTTCCAGATGCTGATCGTAAAGTGAATCGACGTTCAAGATTGGTGTTGGATTTTGTTGACAAATTTCGCTATACCGGCTGAACAACATACTGCGATAACTTTTTTACGTCACTCGACTTGGCCAGAATTCTGGTGGAAAATGGACTTAACAACGTTGGTTGTAAGTCGGCCACGTCAAGATTCATAATAGTATTATTACACGATGTATGAATGTGAATGAGACAAGGAGTGTGCGTCAAGACCGAGTTGTTTGGCGGTCCATCCTCTCTGCCTACCCCTGCGGGGAAATGATTTGATTATTAGTTAGTTAGTTAGTTACAACAGATAAACAACCCTCTTTGACTGTGTAAACATGTATATATCAGTAATAATGTTAGTTTCTATATTAGTAATGTTTCACATAAACGGTCGTTTATGGAATAAAATTTTCACCACGTTTTTTAGTAAGGCTGTTAGTATTTAAAACGTAAGATAAAAGTGAACGGTTTCGTAGTATTACCAAATTATATTAACGTCCAACAAATTGCTTAGTAAGTTAATATAAGTAATATTTTATAATAAATCGCGTATCGGAAAAAAAACTTTTGTCTAATTCAAATTTCTCTCAAAATTTAAGAATTAATCCAAAACATGAACGTGTTTACCTGAAACACCTAAAACCCCCCGATTTGGCATTTCTGCCATCGTGAAATTTGCAAAACATTCCTGCCTTCTAACTATTTTCAGCGTCATTTCTCTCTTGATCTTCAGTGTTTCGAAATCAACCCTCGCATTATTCCAGATAATGCTTATTTTTTAATTTTCTCTTCAAAACATTGTTCATTCCTTCCTCTCCTCAAAAAACCCTCCACACAGCACCCCCTAAAAAGACAAAGGCACTGGGTGAAACTATTTATCTCAATGCTTCCTGTGTGGGGTTAGTGTAAAAATATATTATTATTGTAAAAAGCAATCACTGTGGTTTGACATATTTAATAAAATAAAATAAAATACTTTTTGTTTTAGAACCACGACTTTATAATAATTTTTAGAACCGACCGGTTTCGCTTTACTCAAGCATCTTCAGGGTACAAATTATTATTAGACAAGAAGTATAAAGTGTTAGCTTATACATATGTATTGTATGATTTCTCTATGTTTGTAATATTTATATCATGTTGTCTCCCTCAATTTTTTTTTATATATAAGCTCACACTTTATACTTCTTCTCTAGTAATAATTTGTACCCTGAAGATGCTTGAGTAAAGCGAAACCGGTCGGTTCTAAAAATTATTATAAACTCGTGGTTTTAAAACAAAAGTATTTTATTTTATTTTATTAAAAATATATTTTTTTAAGTTCGTATAAAACTGAAACAAGGATGACCGATTAGTAGTTGGGTGAACAAAAGCGTCGTTGGTTGAATCCCATGTTAGCTAAGTCTTCCTTCATTCAACAAACAACATTTTCCGCTTATAATAATGAAGGTAGGAGGAATTTAACTCTTGTCAGGATATTTGTAATCCGATAATTTACTAAAAAGAGTAAATTGTGGTTATTTTTTAACTTTATAAAATACTTACCAAAAGAAAATTGATGTCGTTTTTTCCCTGTTTTTAATTTTTTCTCACAGAACAAATGGTCTTGTTTATTTTCGGTTCGATAAATAATATTCATTCGATAATCCTGGAACCAAACACATTCATTTAATTGGCAATTCACAGGAAATTGACACTTCAATCAAACATAATTTATTGATTGACTGTCAAATTTCCCTGCCAGTGACATACCGAAGTGCAATAATACTTCTAAAATTCGGTTGGTTATTGTTGTTTCGTTGAGGATAAACTTACATCGCAGTTGACAAACTTAACTATGGAGTTTGGGGCGTCTCTACTGTAGACTATCTGTCTAACCTGTCACAGTCTCTGGAGTTGCAATATTATTTATTCACTCATGTACTCCATAACACGGTTATGCACCAATATATTACGGGGAATATAAACAATTTGAGGTACATATAAGTATAGAGGGTCGTGGGAGCAGTTTGACTACTCTGTGACATATGTCAAAAAAGGTTGCTGAATTTTCTGTAAGTAACTTTAAAAAGGGCGATGGTCAATGCAGAATCGTTGAGCAGTTCTGTTCATTGGTGCGTTGTGATAGGCAGACGTCCTCGCTATCGGAGTATGAAAAAGTGCATGGGATATCCCACGAGTATACTTGTTAGGTGCATATAAGTTAACCTCTTTCAATATAAGTGGATTAAGTATAGTTCCAGAGATTACTTAAAAAAAAACATTTGCCTAAAAATATTTTTCATTATGTTTCTAAGGTGTTGAAATCCAGCATTACTTTTAAGAACAAGGATGATAAAGGAATGGATAGTAGGTAATTCTCTCACATATATTTTAGGATACTGCGAACAAAGAGTTCATATGTTCTTCGTATTGATATTTTGTTAGTAAACGATATCGCATTACGAAGAACAAATCCAATATGTAAGATTTGAAAAACAGATTTTCTTCGAAAATCACGCCAAGGTCTTGAATCTCATTTTTGGGTAACGGTATTATTATTACTCGTAACAATATTTTCATAACCGATAGCATCGCAAGATCTTAAAAACAATTTACAGAAAATATTTTTTAGTTCATAATTTATTCTAGAATTATTTTTTATTCTTCGTAATCGTATTCTGATTACACGTTAAAATGAAACTCTTAGATGTCTTATTTCAGCGTTAGATATTCTTGTTTCATATCAAAATTTTAAAAAAGCAAATCTGTCAACCCTATTCCAAAAACTTTCAGAATTTCCAAAAAAAGAAAAAGTCTCGAATTTATCTCGTATTACAGCCTTTTTATATCATTTCCGTGTTGAGTGGGATTGTTTTAGGCCATAGGCTGTGAGACCATCTGCCCAAATTCAGAATTAATTGAACATAACTAATTTATCAGCAAACAGCTGTGACAGTGGTGTGAGATTGGAGAATAGAATGATTTGATTAGGAATCTTGCTGTGGGAGAAGATAGGTTATGGATACATATGTGTCTGAAAAAAAAGATTAAATCTTTCACCAGCTTATTCCGCAAAACTTCAGGGGGCTGATTATTCATGATAATAAATACAAAAAATTAAGGAAAACGTTTTTCTGATGGCCCCGTGGTCGAGGGATAAGGCTCTTGATGAGTTATTATTATTACATATATTCACAAATTACTCATTTCTAAAATTGAATTAAAATTTGTTGCGGGTTCAAATCCCAGCGTGCCCGCGTCAATTTTATTTGATAAATTTGTGCTATTTCACAAATTACTAATTAAAAGTCATGTAAAAATTAAATGAATCGATAATTGAATTGAATTGAATTTGCGGCACGTTCCAGGGTGGAAGATACCCTCACTATCGCCCTCGTGTAGGGCCATCATTAAAAATTGAAATTTTGCTTGAAATGGCTTTGGTCGTGTTTGGTGACTAGATCTGAAAATCCAAGAACTCCCCCATCTTCTTCCCCATCTTCTTCCCCATCTCCTTCCTCTCCCCTTTACATTCAGCCCCACAACATACACAACATGTGGATGCCGGTATTATTATTTGTTCGGTATTCCTCTTTTTTAAGTATAAGTCTCGTGGATGTAGACGGTGTTCGGAAATTAGTGGTACCTACCTACGAATCTACACAATATTAATTGGATAACCAACACCTCTGTCATTGGTCACCTTTAGTGGATCGCTACTTTTCGGGGTGTCAGACTCTGTCGTCTTATCGCCTTGCATCGCAGTGGGAGGGATGAATTCATCCTATCTCCATTTTCTTAAAAAGGCTGTCCACAAAGCATGCCCAAAGATGACACAAGTCCTCAGAGCCCACTGTGTGGGGTTAATGTTAAAAAAAGTCATGGAACTTGTTGTTTTTCAAAGTTTGTATTGGTAGATAATTGCTTGAAAAGGTTATTTTTCTTGCAGTATTTTTAAAATGTACATTTTGAAGAAATGATTAATTGGATGTAAAATCGAAATAAGCTAATCTAACTTAACCCAACCTTATATCCGAATAAAATATAGTATGTTCCAATCGGTGTTGCTAGAGAAATAAAAAATGTTCCGCTTTATTACTTAATTTATTTATACATTTACCGTCGAACTAAACCTACTCTACCCAGAGCAATTATATATTATTATTCCCATTTCCACAAAAAAAATTATAACATCAGCGTCCTTGCAAAGAAATGAGGTCCCGATATAAAAACCTTTTTCGTTTTCAGTTCATTAACATAAAAAGCCACTAATCTCCCAAGTCTTAACTTAAATTTCGTCTTGGAATTTCTCTCATCTGCTGGTGGCGTTTTTTCTGAATTTTAAATTCATCCTTGCTACCGCTGCTCCCAGGGGAACCGTAAAGGACGAGACGAAAATATTTGGTATCCTTTCTAAATAATATAAGTCACAAATCTATATTTCGCACGTGCAAATCTTGGAGCGATGAGGCACGACCAAGTTTCGACACGTGTCCCGTGGGAAATGATTGAAAAAGAATCACAGAAATTTATACGACACGCTAGCTTTAGGATCTTCGAGGTGGGATAATTTTATTTAGGTGTTATGAAAATATTACGCACATGATTTTCTTAAGAAAGGAAATGATTATTTAATTTTCTTAACTTTGGGAATACGTTGCGTAAATTATGTCAAGACGGCGTATAAAATATTAGACATTTTAGTATTTTTTACGATATACATACGATGGAATAGAAAAGTCAAGTTTTCAAATTTACTCTCTATAAAATTTTCCAATGAGTTTTTTTCGTCTGCAATTTATCAAACATTAACAAAAATCAAAAAATTTTCTTGAGCAGAAAAACAATTTCAATAACCTGTCTGGAACCTCGGAGTTGAAAGATCTCGCGTAAATAGGTAATCTCGTGAAAGTTACACAACATCAAAATATGACTAAGAAAACAAGATCAAGAAATCAACTATCATGAAGATGAGGAAATTTACAAACGTAGTCTACAAACGTAGTCAACAAACGTAGTCAACAAACTTAGTCAACATACGTAGCCAACAAGCGCAGACAACAAACGTAGTCAATTAACATAGTCAACAAACGTAGTCATAAACGTAGTCATCAAAAATTAACTTTTGGAATCAACAAACATAGTCAACAAATATGAAGACGAAGAAATCAACAAACGTAGTAAAAAAACGTGGTCAACAAATTTAGTCAACAAACATCACAGTCTACATAAATTAAGGTGAGGAAATCTAGTCAACAAATATAAAGATCAATCAACAAACATGAAGATGAAGAAATCAACCAAAATTAGGATGAGAAAATCAACGAACGTAGTCAACAAATATTAAGGAGAGGTGAGTCAATAAACATTGTCACAATAGACATAAAGATAATGAAATCAACTAACATAGTGAACAGACATGAAGATGAGGAAATAATAAAAATTATGTTGTGACACTAAAGCAACCCAAATTCAACAAATATGAAGATGAGGAAATCAGCAATCACGAAGATGAAGAAATCAACAAACGCGATGATGAGGCAACCAACAAACATGAAAATGGGGAAACATGAAGGTGAAGAGATCAACAAATTTGAGTATCAGGGAATTTACCATTTTTAAAATGAAGAAGTCCACAAGTATGATGAGAAGATAAATAAATCACGATGTCACGTCAACACAACTATCAAACAAAACTGACCGCCTCAAATTAGGAATCCCTAGAGAATCCGTACTGCAAATAAACTACTACACGATGTATTTTAATAGTCATATTAAAAAATGTTAAATCAATCAGCATGGATCACACTTCTTGGGAATCTCTGTTCAGTGGCAAGACATAAATATATATCTAACAGTTTTAACAAAACTGTATTTTTTATCGTATATAACATTTTAACACCATTGTAAATTTTACTCTGAAGGTTTTTATTGATCACTAGTAGATATTATGAAAAGTGTTAAATAACCTTATTGACGGTGCTTTCACAGTTGTTATTAAAATGCTATGATTATTTGTATACGACTTAATGTCGCTCTAGTTTTGAATAAATGTTTAGTTAGGTATTCGCTTGAGACTGTAAAGCTGTAAAGCTCTCCTGCGAGCTTCGTTTTAACTGAATTTAAGTTTAAGATGTTTCAGGTAAAACTTACTTTACTTGCGAAGAGATGCTAAAATTCTCTATTGAATTTATTCACCTTCGCGTTACGGCCGAATTCATAAACAAATCCTTACGACGAATATTCCTTAATCCTACATCTATTATATTTAATATAGAGGTTGATATAGGGAACCAATAATTTATTTTTTTAGATGTAAGTACAAATTGTTGAAAATATGCAATTTGTTTTTCTGAATAGATATCAATAGCAAGGTATTGCAGTGAACATCGCAATTCTTTTACACAATATATTATCAATTGTGATGTATGGTACATTTAAGTTGAATATTCATGCGATAGATGGCACTAGTCATAAAGCTTACTCCAGAGTCCGACAGATGTCGCTAGAGTGTAGCAATTGCCTGTAGGATATTATTGACAGACAACGAGCTTCTAGAAACAGAGAATTACCAACCCTCGGGTAATGAACAGTGTAGCTAAATCCAGACCTATTTATTGTAACGTAAATAAACTATAAGTTGAACCTTTTACTTTATCAAAGAGTTCCCAACACAGTAATCTGCAAGTAAAGCAGAGACATAACATCAATAAAATCCATCTATGGGTCTGTTCACCAAAACCTAGACTTCCAAATCTAAATCTCAATCCAGTCATAGAAATAAACTTTTCAACTCAACTCAATATTTTTGTAAGACTTAGAGAAATATTCTTAGACTAGAAAACCTTAAAAAAGTGTACTATGCAATTGTTCAATCTACGTTACAATATGGAATTATTGGCTGGGGAGGAACATATTAAAATATTTTATATCCAATTAAAATAGTTGAAAGATTGATAAATAAGGAAATCTTGAAAAAACCAGCTACATTTTCCACTGAAATTCTCTTTTCAATATTCAATGTACCCACAATAGACAAAATGTATAAAAAATATTTAATACAACAATTTTTTAAGGAAAAGCAATTAAATAACTTACAATTTAATGTATCAGCAATATATCAAAATAATATTAAAATCTAAAATTTTCATGGTAATTCGGCCGTAATTCTGCATGTAGATCCCCACACCAGTGCTTAGTTGGAAATTGTTGAGTTTGGATGTTGGCAGAGGGTGGCCTTTCCTTGGGGGGGTCGTAGGGGGTACTGGTTGGGGGGGCATGAAGCAAGGGGGCGGGTTTGCAGCTATGATGCACTGCGGGTCCAATCTCTGAGAATTTAAACCCAAATATCCCTGTGAACTGAACTAAAACGAAATATGCAGGACCAGTTTTATAACCATTGCTTCATTTTTCTATTTGATGAAATATTAAATATCAGTAATACATGCTTATTATAAAAAATACAAGAAAAAATGGTTATTGTCGTGGCTGTAAGTTGTTAGTTCTATGTAATATAATTTAATTTGTAAAGCGTCCGTGTGATGATTTACCATCTAAAACAGCGCCATAGAAGCAAGTCATTTGGTCTTAATAATAATTATTATGAAAAAACATCTTTTGAAAGTACATGAAAAAATCATTCAGGTACTTTTCAGGCACTTGCTTTGTGAGAAAAATCAAGCAAATACAAAATACACAAAACACCTGAACTATGACAGATTGTTTGAAATCCTGGCTTTAAATTTGCAAACCAAACCAAACCTGCACGAAATATTCCTCTACTGAACTAAAGTTGGAATATTTCTATATAAATGAAACTCTTGCGAAATATTCATGAAAGGAACCCGCTTTCAGCGAATACTTCCCATTTAGTGTTTAGTATTTAACGCGTATTTCCTCGGAATCTTATCGTTTGCGCACAGACTATAAAGGAGTACATTATTTAAGACATGACTTAACGTGTGAATTATTTGAAAAATTTATTTACTTAGAAGTTGTATCTTGTAGCTTAGTTCTTTTTCTCGGATCTAGTGACAGAGTTGTACTTAGATTCACTCAGCATCGACATGGGTATCGATTCTCCAATCCAGGCTGCTCGCAATCGCCGTCTAAAGTACATTCATTGGTCGATGTTCTTATTTCTAAGTCTCGTTGAAGGTACATACTTACATACGCCAAATGTCATTCGACTCGAACAACGAGAGGTCCAACCGAGAATCTTCGTCGAGAATCGAGGCCCTGGAGAAAGACCAACATTCGGAATCGAAACTTTGTTGGAAATTGCTTTAGTTGTATCTGGTGACCAGATGGGAATATCTAGATACTTCCCAACCTTCTTCTTACACATCTCTTTACCTACTCGCTCCCTTCAGCCTCATAAGATATACTAATTTGGATGCTATAGCCCTACTTACAATATTCGGTACGATGCTTAAATAATGAAGTATAGATTTTTAATGATCAGATTGAAATTATTATTTTTTTTAAATTCAACCAATGAAAAAGTCCTTTATTTAATGTACTAAATGTGTATTACGTCAGCTCATGTGGCGATAATATATAGTGAATTCTACTTTTTACCCAATTAACTTGTTTGGCATTTACGTTTATACAACACTTATTCAGCTAATCATTGATGTTTAATGTGGTTAACTTTTGTTATATACAAAGTTTCCGGGGGTAAAGTGCGCTTACTTTGGGGGTGATTCTACATTATATTACAAGTAAAAAAGATTTTACCGTTTGAGATAGTTTTTAGGTTAAAAAGTTGAATTGTTTGTATGGGAAATTTAATATTCTTCTACGGAAAAATATTTTTGTGTGGGAAAATAAACATTAGGATTTCTAAAAAAGTTATTTATCTTTTTTACTTCTACCGCCATGTAGAATCACCTATTGAAGTTAGCACACTTTTCCCCGGACACCCTGTACATATTACAAATTACTCTTTCTGTCAATCCATAATTCAATATGGTATTATTAAAAACTAATAATAATCTCTCCCCCCCCCCCTCCCTCCATTATATATTCTTAATATTTAGACATTTACGTGTGTAAGTTGTGGGTATCGTGCCCGTTTTACGTATCGAGGGATTTTTGGCATTTTTTGACAAGTTTGTCAAAACGTTTCGAGTGATCCTTTGCCATAATATACCAAATTTTTACAACCTAAAAATATGGGTGACTTTGAACCGCAGTAAGCAAGTAAAATATTATATTATTAATATATATAAAATATTATATATATATTAATAATATATCAATCGCTCAATTAAGTCATGTTTGTGTGATTATTTTGTTTACTTTTTGTAAGTGTTTTATTGAAAATTACCTTGAGACGATTTGTCTGATATTCGTAATGAAATACGAAATACTCTTCTATTAGTATAATTTTATCTTTGAAATTGAATTCGAACCGAGCGCATTTGTATATTATTTAATATTTCGACGGTGAGAAGAAGTGCATTTCTCAAAAGATGAAGGAAGGTAGCAAGTGAAATTATAAGAGAAGCTGTGATTCGATTGCTGGTGAAGCGATGTGTCGAAGCCACTGAGTAGGAATTACAAATAATTTTATACAGATTTGTAAGAAAAATTATGTCACAAGTTTAAGTAAGAGTTTCGCCACAGACAGGCCATTGAAATTGATAATCTTTCAGGAATACGTTTTGCATATTATGTAATTGACGTGTGGAATGCTTTGGGTCAGCGGCACCCGGTGGGATGCCGCCTCAGCCTCTCGATGAGTACAAAATTCCATTGATTAACCGTTTGACTCTTTTTGATATATATTTTTAAAATGTAAGTATCATTTATTTTTTTATAACGATACTAATTAAGGCGATGCACTACGTCTTGTAATATTTTAAATTGAGCCGTTATCAATAACAACCCTTACGTAGATGGCGATAAGCTTTAAATTCCCGCTTAACACCATCCGCCTGTTTTGATTTATGCAAGAAAAAAACATGGCCAAAAAGTGCCTTTTATTTTATTTTGTGGATGTTCAGGCATAAATATTTAATTTTTTTCCGATCATTTTATAAATAACTTAATTTTCCACATTATACAAAAAAATCATAACCGAAAATGGGTTCGTAAGTAGGAGATTTTGAACAATAAAGCAGTTTTCATAGGCCTTATACATTATTTTTTTCTGTGCTTATAAAAAGATTTATCTAAAAAATACTCGATTATTTCAAAGGCCAAGATGTATTCTACTCGCAGTATTTAATTAAAGCATCTGAAACATTTCTAGGCGACCAAATTTTCAAACCAAAAACACATGATTTTGAATTACTACGTATGGTATCGCCTTAAATTAAATGTATGAACTGTTTTAATCAGATGTCATTTTGTGGTCTCCTGAGAGGCCGAGAATGGAGCCGTCTTCTACCGCTGTCTCTACATGCTCCGACGGCCTCATTGACGGCCTCCGTGGTCGAGAGGTAACGGCCTCGACTAGCAAGCCGGAGGTCTCGTTAAAATCCCGGCGTGCGCAAGTAAATTTTATTTGAAAAATTAGTGATCTTTCACAATTTACTCATTTATATAGTATATTTGGAGCACTTTCCAGAGTCGGAGACACTCAGTATCGCCCTGGTGTAAAACCACCATTCAGAGTTGAAACCTTGAAACATTGACAGATACTTACCCACCCTCTTCTCCTTCCCCTCCCTATTATCCTAAGCTTCACAACATACCCCAATTAGGGATGCCATAGTGTCACTGCCTGCAGACGGTTGGGAGCAGTTGAGACTCTTGTGCTAGTTCACATTAAAAAAAATAATGCTAATTGCTGGTCAGTGTGCGTTTATGCAGAGAATGTGTTAAGTGGGAATTTGAATTATTTTGGTTTTTATATGCACGGACACGTCCATAACATCATTCTATTGATGTACCTCATCGGTGGTTGAAGCTGCTTGGTTCTACTGCAGTGAGATTAATGATTATAGAGATTCTGATAAGAGCTGTGAAAGGAAGGTAAGAGGAGATTTAATCTTCGCAAAACTAGCACCCTATATTATTATATCCGATTCCAAGTACAGAGATGATGACAAAATATTTATTTATGGCTCCCTTATAAGCTTTCATAAAGAAGAAGAAGATTACTGAAGATGGTTTGAAAGGGAGAGATGTAAGTACGAATGATAGAGGGAGTGCGCTAATATTAAAACGGGCCTTGGCAACTGTTGTGAACAAATTTAACTCCTCAGGTTAATTTGTTTGGTTTTGGGAACAAACAGCTATTACCCGTAGAGTCAATCTGTTCGCTTTTTGGAACAGCTCGTAATATAGTCTCAAAGAAATCGTTGTGTCTCCTTTACTGTCGTAGTGAGAAGTGTGATCTAAACACTGTTAGAAAGAGAAAACACAACACTTTATATTGATATCTTGAAATTAACTTGAGAAGAATTAAAATGTGCACTTCTATGAAACCAAAGGTTCCGACCGCAATTTGAGAAAAAAAAACTTATAAATATATATATACAAAACGACAAAAAGTGAAGTGACAGTAAATTTAATAAAACACAATTTTTATTCCATTGTTTTTTTTCGTTAGCATAATTTTAGTTCATTAGTCTAGAGACAAAATGTTGTTTTTCAAAATTTTTTATGTTTGCATTAAAAAAATATTAACATTTTGAATATAAATGTTTACTTCTGACATTAAAAAATGGAAAGCTTTTTACATCACCTTTCAAAAACAGTTTTTAGTTTTTGGATAAGTCAAAGCAGAAATATACACGAATACTCTGACTTTCAGGCAGCGTCTCTATTAATTGTTTTTGTGTTTAATTCGTAGAGCTCCTGAATTGTTTTTAATCTAATACGATTATTATTAAGTTCTGCAAGTATTTCAAACAGCTGTAACTATAATAAAAACCAAAATAATTGCAGAACTTAATGATAATATTATTAAATTTTAAAAAAAGGATCAAAAATAATATACAATATTAACATTTATTTTGAAGAGCTTAAAGTATTCTTATGTGGATCTTAATTTATTGAGTACCCCCCAAAAAAAATGCAGTTATTACACATGGGGGCCATAAATTTTCAAATATTGCAAATCAACCCATCCAGGCGTTGCTAATTCAATTATTAGTTAAGTCCTTATAAGTCTTCCATCGTTGACCAAGTTAATGCTATAGTATAGGAAATTCAAAATATATCTGGAAGTTTGCGGAATGGGTCTATCTTTAAAATAAAATTTATTAAATCCTTAAAAAAAAATTTTAAATCTTCAATAATCAAACTGATTTATTTATTTATTCAAAAGATAGTTTTTAACATAAAAAAATAATCTGCCCATCTCACCAGGGCATTCCTGTGTCAAGATGTGCAAGATTATTTGGCCATACGGAAAGTCACTAACTTTTTACCGTGAAACTATTTTTTTATTAGTTTCAATTGCGAAGCTTCTACATGAAATATAAGTATATATTCCCTTCAATATATCTTATTCCCTTAAAACTATCTTATTCCCTCGAAACTATCTTATTCCCTTGAAACTATCTAAAACTATCCTATTCTCACGAAACTATTATATTCCCTTGATACTATCTAGTTCCTTTGAAACTATCTTATCCTCTCAAGACTACTTATTCCCTTGAAACTATTTTATTCCCTTGATACTTTCTAGTTAAAGTGTGTTATTTTCTCGAAACTATCCTATTGCTTTGAAACCATCGTATTCTCTCAAAACTGTATTTGTCCTTTGAAACTCTCTTATTCACTGGAAATTATTTTATTCCCCTGAAATTCTTTTTTTAGTTTTAGCGTCGCTAATAGCTACTGTCTTCAATAGTTAACATATTGCAGCTTAAGGTTTTACTCAAGTAAATATGTATATATATTTAAGGGCAATAGTATATACTATTGCCCTTATTTCGGGAAGAATCTTGCAATCATGCATACAGATAGCAGGCAATATAAATATACTTTAAGAAAATGAAAACTATGCTGGTAGTTCTTAGTCGAAGTATAATTCAGCTAAGCGAAACCTTTTATGGTTTTTCTATTATTAAATTTGTCTTCAATAATCAAAATATTACAGTTTTAGGTTTTACTCATTAAAATATTACAAGAAAATAAAAATAAATAATTATGCGTTGAACAAACATTTTCAAGTAATGAAATTCCCTATCAAACAAGTATTCAATTTAACTGGCTTGTCTGGGGCCTAGGAGGCAAGAGGTCTTATTGATATTAAATGGGTGACATTACTTTTCTTTCAAATCAGTTCAGTGATGAAACCTTTATTTCGTAGCAAAAATATTAAAAAATGGTAAAAATTCGTCAATTTTTTATGTTTTCAATTTACGTCTTCCGTGAACACAAAAGCCATATAACACCATTAATATTAAAATATACGTGGCATTACGGATGCTTTCAGAGCGTCTAAGCTTTTAGGAAGGTAATAGATTTATAAATCACCCTCATTATTTACAAATGGACCGCCTGAAAATAAGTTGTAAATACAAAAAGCCCTTTCTAGAACTAAATTGCTGAAAACTCCAGGGACCAACAAAAGGACTTAACAGAAGCCTTATCATTTCTGACTTAACATACAAAAATATTGATTTCCTATGGTATTTTTTTATACACTTTTCTTGGGTTCGCATTGAACAAAAATTTTATTTAATTTTTGAGAACTTTTAAAAAATAATTTTTAAAAAGTACCTGCTTACGATCATTTAAAAACATGCGTTTAAAATTTGTATCTATTTACGAAGACCATTACGAAACTATGAGCATTTAGAACACGTTTCAAGAGATCATACTGTCCCGGCTGAGTCCCAACTGCTCACAACCGTTTGGTCGTGAGACCGGTAATGGGGAGGGGAAAGAGATGGAGAAGAGGTAGTAACTGTCTATTCAGATCTGATCACCAAATAGGCTTAATCCATTTCAAGTAACTTATAGCGATTTTTGGGGGTATAATGCCGTGTTGCGCTACCTTCTTCTCTAGCCAACGTTTTGGACAGCATTGCATGAGTAATTTGGCAGCATCAGGGCAGATGCTAAATTACACATCTGCCCTGATGATGGACACTGCAATAATGTCCAAAACGTTAACTAAAGAAGGAGGTAGCGCAATACGGCATAATACCCCAAAAACAAATCACCATAATACTTTTGGCCGTGAAAATCTCAAATCACACCATATCAAGCAATGTTTCAGTACTGAATGGTAGTCTTACATCAGGGCGATACTGGTTTCACATTAAAAAAAATGTAAGCAAACTATGTACATAATACATAAAATAAGTGGATAATAATAATAATAAATTAAAGCATTTGTAACGTATTCAATTTTGAATTGAGAATCGTATATTTATTCCTAATGAATGAAAAAAATAATATATTTATGTAGGAACAGTGGAAGTCGAAATGAAATAGAGATGAATTGGCGTTTTAAAAGTACAACGTCAGTCGATTTATAAGTTGCGGAGATCTTTGTTTTTTTTTAAATATTAATTGCAGTAATATCTGGTGAAATTATACGATGAAATGACAATCCAAATTTTTGAAGGACAATCGGCTAGTAAATAATTCTTTCCTTAGTAAAAATTCTTAATTCAAATACCTCACAAAATTCCTAACTGCCCGGATCCTGTTGGAGCATGGCATCCCTAATTGCGGTAAGTTCTGAGGCTGAAAAGAGTGAGAACAAAAACGTGAGTGTGTTTTGAGGTTGAAGGTAGATGGGGAAGAGAAGGTAGAAAGTCAAGCAAAGTTTTAATTTCGTATGGTGGTCTTTTATTCTGAAACCACGGCAAGGCTCAACTTAGTCAGTTGAGGGTCACCTGGGGTTGCGACGCCAATACTATAAGAACGGCATCCACTGCCCTTTTTATTTATGGAGCCTGTTTGATGAACATCTATTTGTGATCAGTGTTGTTATTAAGATCAACTCAGGGTAGAAGGCCTGTGCAGTGAACATATTCGGTTCCCTCAGTGTCTTTCGCATCCAACCTGGATGTTATGGAAGCTTATGCGTGAAATAAATCATATCTCCTGTGTGTGAAACCAACCATCAACATCTTTGAAGAACATCAAAGGGGTAAGTCGGATTTCTTCTTTACTCCCTGTTCACCATCTCTAACCATAGTTGTGTCAACTTCAAAGTTCACAATTAATATTTTACAGTCCATTCTTGATTTGCCTATTACAATCACATTATTTGGTCCACATTTTCATGGTCGATGTTCAACTTAATGTCATAATACTAACCATCATCGAGAATTAAAAATCTACATCTTTCTACTGGCTCCCCATAATGCAAATATAACCCCACAAAAATATCAGGCGAGAGATTGCAATACTGATCAATACAAGAAAGCCCTGTAATACCTTTCCACGATAATATCGTCTCTCACCCTGTAAACCGTTTGAAGTCCCGAAAACGCTTCTTGATGGAAGGAGAGAGATTCCTCAGAATACCATCATGGAGTGAGATCCAGAAGAAATGTGGAAACTGAGTGGCAATCGGCCAACTTGAGATATGCCCATCTCGGGCATGATCCCACTGAGAACCTGAATTCTCAGTGCCTCGTAAACTCTGGTCCGCCATCAATAAGATGTGATCCTCTCGCAGTTTGCTGTACCTACCTTATGCCCAGTTAGGGCCTTAGAGAGTAGGTGATATGTGAATGCGGTGCAAACCACATAACACATGGTCAACGAATCGCCGCCGCATTCACTCCCCGGCGGGATTGATGATTTTGGAGACAACTATTAATGAATCTTTTTTTTTAATAACTTCATGGGTTAAACCTCAAATTTAAAATTTAAACATTGAAGACAATGGTAGCAATTCTCAAACAGAAAAAGGAACTGTCGCATATAGGAAGTGAACTCAGGACCTTCACTGGGGCGCTGCTCTACCACTGAGCTAATCCGACCCTATTATCATTTTTACCAGGCTTCGTTTATGTAGCTACTCGTACATCATACCATTCAGCTTTATAGCTCACATGTTATTCTGTTTCTCAGCAACATGTAGGACATATAAGTGCTGAAGGTCATAAAGTAATTTTCTAACGCGGGTTTCATTCCCATTTTCTTTAATATTTATAAAGTTTCCCTACGGGTAAAAGATATTCACTTAGAACCACATAAGATTTATTAAACCAACTTTAGTTTCTTTGAAGGGAGTGCAATAAATTCTAATCCCTTTAGATTTTCAGAAAGAATTTTTTTTGGCACGATGATGCCTCTTTTGTTGGTACAAGTTTTTAAATAAACACAAAACGTATTTTTCTACGCACTACAATTTTTTTACAGCCTTAGAATTATGTTGCCATAAACTAAAAATGAGAAAACGTAACCAACAAGTAAAACCACGCATATTGTTTTTCAGATATCCAAGTTTTATTACGTGTACTTTCATGTTTGCTTATAAGTCACCTAATACGAAAAGGAATTTCAGAAAACAAATTTTAATTTAAAGTTGGGAGTATATATTTGAATTATGAGAAACGATAAATAAAATATGATCCAATTGATAATTCAGATGGAGATCCATATAGCTTTGAAACCTAAATGACTGGTACGAATGCAGTTCCGCTGAGTTTGTTCGGGGCAACCTGCAGGGAAAATATTTCCATGTGACCCGATGATAGAAGAAGAAAATATACATAAATTTGTTTCTCTTGTGTGGTACTCACATAAGACATAAATAAAAATTTGATGGGATTTTCTGGAAAATATTGTTATAAAATTGTGTCCTTCTTTGGGAAAGAGGTGTAGAGGTTGCCCACCATTGAGATGGACAGATACAGGATAGACACATGAACAGACAACCTGAAAATAACTACCGACTTTGGATGGATGACAGCTAGCAAGCATCGACAAAGTAAACACATATATAAGAAAGACAACTCATTCAAAATCGAAACTTTGCTTGAAATGGTTTAGACGTATTTTTAGACCAGGCCAGCTACTTTTTCCACCTTTCTCTTCTCCACATCCTTCTCCTCCCAACTACCTTTAGCTTCACAACACCATCTAATTGGAGATGCCATTGTTTCACTATTTTCAGAAGTCGAATTGGGTTCAAGCCTAAAATATTGTCATTATCTTCGGATGCCACAGATAGTAGCACTTTGACGGTAAGTACTCACATGAAATCTAAATTTTGTTTGATGAACAAGATAATATTGTAACTTCATAGGAAAACTTACTTACTAACCATTATTTAACTAAATGCATAAGTGTAGTAACCAGAGAAGCTGTATTAAATGGACAAATTACTTGCACGTGTATTGACCATATATTTGCCAAATTTAGAGGCAAGAAAATAACTGCTTGCGTCTGTGAAAATAATATTGCCGATCATTTTATCACTGCTATTTATATAAAATCTCATAAACGTCAGGTAGACTTTGCAAAAAAATATATTCAAATCATCTCACAAAAGGATATTGATAGATATATCAGAGATTATAACTAGAGTATACTTATAGAAGAGAAGGATTGTATTTCATTATATGAAAAAATAAAATCTTTATTTAATAAATTTTACAAGAGTAGTTATAAAACGATAGTGCAAAAACCGAAAACACGACTTTATGCAATAAATGAATGGGTAAGCAGTGAATTATTATGTCATATAAATAAAATGGATAAGCAATATAAAAAATGGCAAAGTACACCAACAAACAAAACATATGAAACAGAATACAAAAAATTACGAAACCTTGTCAATAAACTTATAAATATAGATAAAACTAACTACTATAAAAAATTGAAAAACTGTTTTAACGATACAAAAAAACCTGGGATGAGATAAATAAAATTTTAAGACGTAAACCCAAAAACGATTGTGATGAAATTATAACACGATATATGTTAAAAGATAGAACTAAGGATTCTGTGTGAAATGATTTTGTGAATTACTTCTCGGATAGCATCAGCAACATGTTACATAAATGCAATCACTGGAAGAACTGCCTCACAGTTTTTTATAGCAAGAGCTACTATAACTGATATCGAAAACATTATTAAAATAAAATGAAAAACTCTAAAAGCACAGGTATTGACAATATAAGAATGTTTGATTTAAAATTAATATAAAAACTCTTGAGTCAATAATTACTCATTTAATCAATAAGATAATAGAGCAAGCAAAAATTCCACTAGAATTTAAATGTAGAATCACTAGACTAATCTTTCAAGGTGGAAAACACATTGAACTGAGAAATTATAGGCCTATTAGTATACTACCTGCATTAGAAAAAATTCTCAAAAAAAAATTATCAAATAAATTAAATAATTACATTGAAAAATTGCTATCATAGATCCAAATCAGTAAGGCTTTCAAAGAAAAAAAAAATACTGAAAAACTACTGCAAGATTTTTCCAATTACATAAATAATCAATCAAATAATAAATTACCTGTTATTTATCGATAACTCTAAAGCTTTTGACACAATTAACTCTAAAAAACTGCTAGAAACATTAAAAAAAATTGGAATAAGAGGAAATGTGTTAAATTTATTTAAAGATTATCTTAGAGACAGAGAAATATGTACGAAAATAAATAATACTTTTAGTAAAACAAAAAATGTATCTGCAGGAGTTCCACAAGGTTCCATACTGTGACCTACACTATATATAATTTATGTAACTATAATGAAAACACTTTTCTCTTTTGTTAAACAATTTGTATTTGCAGATGATACGGCATTGGTCATATCACATAAAGATCTAAAAATTGCAATTGAACTCATGCAAATTGACTTTAATCAACTTTGTAAATGGTCAAATGATGCAGGACTATTAATAAATGCTAAAAAACCAAAGTTATGCATATAAGATCACCTAATGCCAGATTTAAATTTAATCCTAATATTATTTCTCATAATTTTAATTGTATCCATAAAAATATCACGAAATTGTAAATGTGAAAGCTTAAAATTAGTTACGGAATATGTCTATCTTGGTGTTACAGAAGATTGTTTTTTTCAAATAGGACAAACATATTAAGAAAACCTGTAAAAGATTCAGATCAATTGCTGGCAGAATGTACACATTAAATTTTTTCCTATCATTTGAAACACTTAAAATAATTTATATGTCAATGGCAGAATCTATTATAAGATATGTATTAAGCGGTTCCATGATAACTCAACACAGTGACAATTCAACACACATTTAAAAAGTGATATAAAGTCAATAGAAACGATTTAAAAAAAACCCAACCTAACCTAACCTAACCTACTTAACCCAGTTAATAAAGTTTTTGTTTCATCACTTTCCATGACTTTATATAACTTTTCAAAGATGTGATGATTTATCCGATCACCGGATTAACCATATGGGGAAATACTACTATAAACAATCTGAAACAAGTCCAAGTTGTACAAAACGCAATTGTAAAATTACTAGTCTTCCCTAATATTTTCAAACAGAGACACAATACACCGTTGCTGTTTAAGAGTGCCAAAATTTTACCTGATAAGGCTATTCTATGGCGAAAAATCATAATTCAGCATATATTTACCCCGCAGCATTAAGAAAAATTAGAACATAAATACAGTAGGTACTAGATTCACGCGCAATGACGGGTTAATAGTTACGAAATTTAATAATAAATACGGACAGAGAACTTTTGAATACAACATACCGAAGAGATTTTATTTATTATCTGACACTATAAAGCAAGGTTAGTCTATGAATAAGGTTAAATATATAGTGAAAATATGGCTATCGATAAATAAATATTTACTTTAATATGTATGAAAAAATGTTGATTCTGTATAAGATGTAATTTATAATTTATATAAATGTATATGTAACTAAACTTTAAGCACCTGTTGACAAGCCAATTCAATTGGTTTAACAGGACTTGTTTGTTGACATGTATTAAGGGGGAAGTATCATAAATAGCGCTAAACATCACTTTGTATTTACCTAGTAAGAGGAATACCACTAATAATTTATCTAAAAATTCTATAGGGGTAGTTAGAAAAATGTCTTATGTTACCAGTGAATTAACTTTTTTTATCGTAAACTTTTTTATTCTATATGAAATACACATTGCAACTTTACGTAAAACTTCAAAAATGCCTTCGCTGGAAGCAGAATAGCTCCTATCAGAGAGATTTTTTTTTTTAAATCCATCGGTCATCTCAAAGTAAATATGATACAGGTCATTTTAAATAAATAAAAAAGACTTTAACATATATGGATTTTTGTTGTGATTCAATTAAACTTCCCGAATATTTCAATTATTTTCCGTCATACAAAATCCTATGGATGAAATCATTGTCCATAGCTTGACCGAACACCGCTAGTCACTGTCAGTCTCGAGGTGAATTCGGAAGTGAGAGCACGCTTATTTTGTTTATTCTCCAGTGCTCGGCCAACTTTCAAATTTCTAATAGGAATCCAGAGGAGATTGGTGCTATAGCCAAGGGGTAAGTGGAAATTAAATATTATTTATTTTGTAATATATAGTTTGAAACTTGTTTTACGGTCTCAACTTTTTTTTACCTTTTTCAGGTACCAATACGTAAATAATAAAGGGGCACATAAATGGGAAATAATAAAGGGACTCGCGCGTACAGCGCCGAAAGAGACCGCTCCACTGGAGGAAAAGAAGAATAAGGTTTGTCAAAATACATCATTCCGATGGACACGTTTTCTACAAATTTTTACCGACTTCTATCGAAGTCGGTAAAACGGAGTAGGTGGTGGCTTGAACTCGGATCTAATTTCAAAATGCATTATTTCGGCATCAATCATAAATTTCTCCAGTTCTCTACCGATTTAGTTCAAAATCGGGATTAGGGAGTTTGGATGTGCACTGTACTCGGATCTAATGTCAAAATGCATAATTTCAGCATCCATCTTGGATTTCTTCAGTTCTCTACCGATTTAGTTCAAAATCGGGATTAGGGAGTTTAGATGTGCATTGAACTCGGATCTAATGTCAAAATGCATAATGTTGGCATCCATTTTGAATTTTTCGAGTTTTCTACTGATTTGGTTCAAAATCGGGATTAAGGAGTTTGGATGTGCATTGAACTCGGATCTAACGTCATAACTTCAGCATCCAGCTTGAATTTCTTGAGTTTTCTGCCGATTTGGTGCAAAATCTGGATTACGGAGTTTGGAGATGAACTTTGTGAGACTAGTGTGAAGGTGCTTTCAACGATTCTACCGATTCCTTTCAAACTGTCGCTAAGATTGGGAACAATGTCTATCAGTTTTTGTTGTTTGTTTTTAGGGTGTTATGCCGTGTTGCGCTAACTCCTTCTTTAGCCGACGTTTCGGACAGCGTTGCAGTGTCCATCATCAGGGCAGATCAGGTAGATCCGAAGATGTGATCTACCGGATCTGCCCTGATGATGGACACTGCAACGCTGTCCGAAACGTCGGCTAAAGAAGGAGTTAGCGCAACACGGCATAACACCCCAAAAACAAACAACAAAAATGCTTTTGGCCGTGAAATCTAAAAACTTACCTAATGTCTATCAGATCCATTGATAAATGCACTGAATTTCGTTGATGGCTAATTCCGGGTAGTAGTATTATAAATAAATTATTAAAAAAAATATATATAAATATATATATATGAGAGAGAGAGAAAATAAATATAAAATAATATATTACCGGTAACATGCATAGTAAGAATTATAGTGTATTTTATACAATGTACAAAAAACTTTTTTAATAGCCTTAACCACAAAGAAAGCCAAAGTTTTGGCACTTTTCGAGGATATTATGCTAAAAACATGAAAAAAGTATTTTTAACCAAGACATTTAGATAATTTTATATCAATTTTTATCAACTTCTTTATATCTATCTTAGACTGTGTTTTTTTCTTAGTTTATGTACTTCATTCTACTTTTATGTATATCTAAGTTAATATTGTAAAATATATTCTTTCCCGAGTACGAAAAAAACATTGAAATAAATTTTCAAATTACATTCATGATTTACAAATAAACTTTTTTCCATTTCTATCGCACTAAATATATAATCAAAAAATATTTGTCGTAACTTAATTTTACGTTTTCCCTTTTTTCACACCCATTGCTTTCTGGTAATATTATATTAAAAAAAACAGTTATTGTCATTACACAAACCATACAATCAAATTTATGAACCAAAAATCTTTTCCAAGTCAAAACACGATTAGATTCTATGTGACTTTGAGTAAAAAACTGAGACGTCAAAAAAGGTCCAGGGCGCAAAAGATGTGACTGTATATCCATTATTTTGCTAGTATGATTTTTATTCTGTCAAGTTGTATCCATTATTTAGTAAATAAATATAAATTTTATAAAGCACGTATATTTTTATTTCGTATTTTATCAAAACCGTGTCAATCATCCCCCTATCTACTCAAAAGACGCGGTGTTGGTTTTGAAACCGCAGCTGTTCTAGCGGCCGACCGATTCATTTACAAGTAGCAATAATACCTAACTGTACTGAAGTCGAGATTTGATACCGTCCCCTTAACTATTTATTCAATAAAAATAAATTTTAAAAAAATCTAAAAAAAAAACAAAAAACATTTGAGGGAGACCTTGGTTATATCAGGACACCAGAAAAGTCGTGAAGAAGAAGAAAAATATAGCAAAATTGTGATCGCGATTTGTAGTAAACATAATTTATTCTTTTGTATAAAATCCATTTGCTTTCGGGAAGAGATGCGCGCAGTACTCAATAAAATACAGCCCCAACTTAACAACGTCTGTAACTTAAAAATGACTTTAATGGTAGATCTTGTAATAGCGCCCCTTTTTACAGCCACCTCCTGTGGCAGAAATTTTCAAGATCCTTACAGAACAAGGATACTGCAACAAGGGCCGGCTCTACGGGAGCACATTCGGGCGCCGAATTTCCGAGCTTAACTTGAACTTAAGATTATTTTCAAAAATACAAATTATCCACATATTACTGATTACAGGGATCACCTGCCCTGACTACAAAAAACCACTGTAGAATATAAAACTCATCTGTGTAGTTGAGACGTCTGCTAAAAATGAACTCTTAAAATATTACCGAGCTCATTCATAATACATTTATTTAGCCAATGAAGGAAATCTTAATATGCCAATTAATTTATCAAAACAGCCACATTCTAAAGGCGGGTCTCCAGCGCATAAAATGTTTGATTTTTTAAACAATTACACAAAACATTGTAACTTGGCCACACTGTTTTTGTAGGCATGTCCACAAAGTTTTTTCTTTCCGTGGCTGAAGAAAAACGTTCTTTGTGAAAATAATATTTTGTAGAAGAAAGAAATGTAGTGCGTATGGAAAAAATATCTGAAGGAGGGCTGAAACATTAAGAAAAAAAGTCAATGTAATTTTGGCGTCCGAAAATATTTTTTTTCACATGATAAGCCCTCTGTCTCATCTGTTACCGCGCTACTGAAACGAGACTTAGGACCACGTACTGCCTTGTAAAATGTATAAATCACTCACCAGATATTTCATAGAGCCATGACGTCACTAGTACCGATTTTGTAATTACTTATAAAACATTTTAAACTGTTTACCGTTCATTTCATCTAAGTATGTAAAGTAATAACAAAAAATCATCAAACTAGTTATTGACGCAACTATATGCATCCCCCTCTAACGCATGTTCCTACATTACCCGACCCAACCTCTTACCCTATCACCTATCCCCGTCTGACGGTGTGGAGTACTTACATTGAGTGACAATGCAACAATTTATTTATACATCGTCAGTCTGTTAAGAAAACCGGTAAACGTTAAGTGTTGCCTCAGTGTGTTTATTTCTTTTTCTTTAGCGATGACTTCGCAGTGTCGAATTGTGCCAGGTTGTGACAAATATTAATTATAGTCTACCATAAAACCACAAAGTACACTATTTAAAAAAAGAGTAGTTGGCAGATAGTAAAAAACTCACAACTTCTTTAACAATGGTAAGCATTTTAACTGGGCATTTAGGGCAAAAAGTAGGTTGTACTTATTCAATCTCCCTGTAAGTGTTTTCCTTAGATTTGCATAGGTAGGTACTTTGTGTTCGCTGTACATAGCGCTGTATACTATATATGAATAATTTAAGGGTTGTGGAGATTAAACTTGATTGATGTCATATCCTTTAAAAGGTTCGCTCTTGTACTTTCCTACTCTGTCAAAAAATCTCAATTTTACAAAAGAATCTTGAAAATAATTAATGGTTGCTCTTCTTTCATCTTTGCTACCTAACAGTGACGTGCATTGAGTTTTAAGAAATATTTTTAGCTTTTATTTTAAATTTAAAAATATATTCATTTATATTATTATTTAATTTATAAAAAAACAATTCATTTACAAACAAATTTATTTAGTCATAGAAAGAGTCATCCAAAGTGTCAATTCGGAAATACTCGTGCTTCACTGTAATGACCTTTAGTCACATTTAAATAGTAAAAAGTGGGAAAACTTTACGGGGTTAATTAATAACCATTTATAATAAAAGTAATTTGATTTTCATTACAAATACCTATATGGAAGTAATATAAATAGATCGTTTTAAAGTCGCTTCGCCACATTTTGATACAAACTTTGGGAGGTACACACATTGTAATAATTACACAGAAAAACATATTTGTATCTAAACTACTTTGTTTATAAATTAGGTGAATATATAATGAAAGAAAAATCAATGATCAAAGTGAAGATCAACAAATTAAACTTAACAACAAAAAGTAATTATTTTTTCTTTATCTAAGTGCAACATGTAATAATTTGTATATTTATTCTAAAAAGTGCGTGTATTTTAATAAGCTTTTTTTAAATTAAAAAAATAACTATCTAGCTAACCTTTACTCCGTTTCCCACAGGGGTAGGCAGAGAGGACAGACCGCCAAACAACTCGGTTTTGGCACACACTTCTTGCCTCATTCACATTCATACATCGTCTCATACAAACTCTTCTATTATTCTGACTCTTGACATGGCCCGACTCAAGTATCTGATTCACTTGGTCGTGCCATATATTCCTCGGGCGTCTCCGACTTCTGCTACCATTCACTTTTTTTTCGTTTATTCTCCTTACTCTCCTTTCTTCGCTCATTCGCTCTACATGCTCAAACCATCTAAGCGTCCCTTTCTTGATCTTACTCATTACGCTTACTATCTAGTATCTTCACAACCTTTCTTATCTTTTCCTTTCACTCCCCTTCTTACATCAGCCACACAACATTCTATTGCTAGAAATTCTACGTACTGCAGATACAATGGCAACTTGTGCACACATAAAAACTGCATTTTGTTAAGCAGGAACATTTGTTTTTAAAACAATGAAAACCGTACGCCACTGGCTGTAACCCTTTTGGAATGTGAGTTTTATTTTTGTTATTTGAGCAGAGTCGAGAAGAAAGGATATTTTATATTTTGAAAGTGCAATAACAATTAGTCAGGGAAAATGGTAGTTAGTTCTGGCACTTAATACCTTGGATTACGTTAATGGTTCACTTTTGAAAATAGCGTTACTTTAAGCATTTTATCAATGATTACGACCGAAACCCTTCAATTAAAAATCCGTATTATAATTCCGAATTTGTGCCTCATAGTAACTCAAGAGATACTTTTTGACGGCCTCCGTAGTCGAGGGGTAAGGCTCTCGACTGCCAAGTTGGAGGTCGCGGGTTCAAATTCCGGCATGCGCAAGTAAACTTTATTTGATAAATTTGTGTTATTTCACAATTTATTCATTTAAATTAATAATATGTAGTATACTTGCAACACGTTTCAGAGTGGAATATACTAAGTCTCGCCCTGATGTAAGACCACTATTTATAGTTAAAACATTACTTGAAATGGCTTTGGACGTGTTTCGTGACCAGATCTTAATAGCCAAGTACTTCCCTACTTTCCTCTCCCCCATCTCCTTCCCCTGCCACTTACTTTAGCCTCACAACATACAAAATTGGAAATGCTATTGTCTCACTAGCTCCACACGGTTGAGATCAGTTGGGACTCTTGAGCGTTTTAACTTTTTTAATTTTTTAAAAAGATGCTGACATTTAAAATATTGAATGAGGGCACTTTCATTAAGTATGAAAAAACACACAGATCTGCCCTGATGATAGACACTGTAATGCTGTCCGAAACATTATCGAAAAAAATGAGTTAGCGCAACACGGCATAATACCCCAAAAATAAATTACCATAAGATCTTAACCTTATTTCAAATGTAGATTATTTTAAATCTGAACACCGCATAAGAGTCACAACTGCCCAGAACCAGTGAGCATGCATAATTGGGGTATTTTCTGAGGCTTAACTGAATTGGGAGATGGGGAGAGAAAGGTTTTGACTGGGGAAAAAAAATGCTGTCTATATTCGTTGTACGTATTTTTTGACAAAACATGTAACAAAAACCGAAAAGGCGTCAAAACCAAACCAACCCTTCGATGGTTAACATAACACGCAATTTGAAAATCATTTCACCCCTATCGCCTCCCAAGTCCCGACCACCAGTTGGGGTGAGGGTTGGTAGACAAAGCTTTGTTCCCTACCACAGATTACCAACGACAATATTATTATAATTCCAGAGCTAAAATAGCAATGACTAAATAGCTATTTCAATAGAATTTATCTGATATTATTTCAATATTTTTCATGTGCGACTTTTGTTTATATTGCAATTTTATTTTATTTGTTCTGAGAACTGTGATAGGAATTTTTTTTATTTACATCTTTGCCTCTTTAGCACTAGAGTTCCAACTGTCCGGGGATGGCATCCCTAATTTGGGAAATATTGTGAGACTGTAAAATAGAAAGGAGATGATGAAGATAAAGGTTAAAAAGCTTATATTATAAAGCTTTTTGTTACACTGTTGTTGTTTTGAATAAAATAAAGAGAAGAATTTAAACTTAACATATTTATTGTTTTGTGTTTAATTCTTAGAACTCCATTTTTTTTTAATTTAATTAAAATCAAATTTAATAATATAATCATTAAGTTCTTAAAGTATTTTTTTGGTTTTTGTTATTGTTACAGCTGTTTCGGCTTTCAAGGCCATTTTCAAACTGTGGTTTTAGACACGTTTAGACGACTTATTTATATAATATGATTTAAGATTTTCACGGCCAAAAGTATTTTTGTTATTTGTTTTTGGGGTGTTATGCCGTGTTGCACTAACTCCTTCTTTAGTCAAAGTTTTTGACAGCATTGCAGTGTCTATCATCAGGGCATCCGGTAATTGACGGCTACACCAGATCTAAACGAAGAAAACCACTTTAAAAATTATACGTTAATGTTAACTCAGAGGGTTGGAGCTGGCAATTTTCACCACAACCTCAAATAACACATCTGCCCTGATTATGGAACTGCAATGCTGTCCGAAACGTTGGCTAAAAAAGGAGTTAAATAACAAAAAAATACTTATTTATATGATTCTATTTTACCCCCTCCCAATTTAAAATGATTTATTACCGGTTAAACCAATTTACTGATAAAATAATTGTGACAATAGATTTCATATTCTGTGGGTGTATTTTGATGTCTGTTTTCCCAACATTAATGTTATCTTAATTGTTTAATAATGATGTAGCAGTTATTAATTTATTTTTTGTTTAGGTTTTGTGAACATACTTAGAAGCGGGGAATAAATAATTTTCCTTACTTTATTAATTAATGTTATATTAGGGTCATTGGTTCTTTTATTGATTTCTAATTGTTCAAGTAAATTTAATATAAGGCCCTTTCTTTCTATGTGCAAGGGTTTAAGTTCATTGTTGTCAAGCGGGACGTGATTATTTACTAATACATGTTCTGCGAATTTTGAAAAAGTGCTTTTATTATTATAACTTCTTATATGTTCTTTGAATCTATTTCATTTAGCCCTTCCCGTCTGTCCGATATAAGTAGCGTTGCAGTCGGCGTGATCACATTTTAATTAATATATGCCACTATTATTAAGTTTATGATGTCTTCTTTTAGAGATTTTAAGGTTTTTTCCTATGTTATTATTGGTTTTGAAAGCTATATTTATACCGCATTTTTTATTTCTTTTGCTATTTTTATGGATATTGGACCGATGAATTCGAAAAATGCAAATATATTAATATTATTAACTTATTTTGTAACTTCCCCATTAAATAATGCCTTATAGTAAATTAGATTATATAAATATGCATTTTCAAAAATATACGCCTAATTTCGTTTACTTGTCGAGATGTGATCACGTGACACTAGGCTGGCTTCAAATTAAGATCTCACTGATGCGCCATCTAGGTTGTAACCATAAAATTAAAATCTTATACTGTGTTTCCACTTATAAAACTTGTCCAAAGTGATTTCATAGCCAAATTCCTGACACAGTTTTGACAGCTCATAACATTACGACACTACAGAACAGCTGACACAAATCTATGACTGAGTTCAAAACTATTATAACTCAGAATTCGCATAAAAATAACTTCAGCCAAAATTCGATTGACAGTAGTATTATTTAGAGTAATGCATACATCCAAACGCTAATCCCTTTACCAATAAACGTGTTTTAGTTTTTACACATCTGTTGTATCACTATTTATGTATGGTACACGATTGTTTATCAGTTTTTTAAACTTTTGAAAACGTTTATTAGTAAGGCTGTAAATATAAAAATTATTTAGCTCACTGAACATAGCGAAGTCCTATTGTATATATTTTTTCTCTAACTACTTTGACTAGATAGTTTAAATACAGGGTTTTCCAATAGGTCCAAACCTGTTTTTATTATTTGTTAATGATGTATTGTATATTTTCAATGATGTTCAAGTATTAATGTTTGCAGACGACCTGAAATTATTTAAAGCAATCAGAAACATTAACAATTGTCAAATAACTTGTCAAGATTTATTAAATGGTGTCGTCATACCCGCTTGCAACTTAACATAAGGAAATGTCAAATTATGAGGTTTCATCGAATAAAGAATCCAATATTTTTTGATTATTCCATTAACAATATGTCGTTAGTATCTGTCTCGAAAATTAATGACTTAGGTATTTGGTTTGACACAAAACTTAACTTTATCAAGCATATTGAACCAATAAAGCTTTGAAAATGTTGGGAGTTATTTTAAGGGTATCTAGTGATTTCAATAATGTAAATACTGTAAAAACATTATATATGTCACTAGTAAGGAGTCATGTAGAATACAATTCCACGGTTTGGTCCCCAAATTATGAGTTTCAATCACTTGCGATTGAAAGAATCCAAAATAAATTTTTAATATATGTAAATTTTAAAATGGGCATTCCTAGAGAAAACCTTAATTACGATAACGTACTTTGTTCATTAAATTTAATAAAATTATGTGATCGTAGAATTATTTCTGATTTAACCTGTTTGTATAAAATCATTAATTCAATGTTTGATACCCCTGATTTATTATATGTAATCTCTTTTCATACTCCAAGCAGGTCGGTTACAAGACTGTACCTACCATATTATTGTAGCAATTCTATATCAACGTCCCAATATCACACTCCTATGCGACGGATTCAACAGCTAGGAAACAAATACTACGATGTTGTTGATATATTTTTATTTATTTATTTATTAGATACAAATAATTACATACATATTAAGGAAGTTTTGGCTGTCTAACTAGGAAATTTTCCCATTTTAGGACAGCCAAATTGCCTGGTTTAGTAAACATTTGTACACGCTGCTGTTATGAATTATATTTCCATACTTTACATTAATAGTTAAGCTAGTAATATGTAGTCTATATACATATATATTTTTCAAAGTAATCAAAATAAAAACTTTTTCAGAGATATTTGTACACCCGAATATTAGTTTTTTTTTTTTTTATGAAAACACCTGATAAATGTTATTTATTTATTTATTTTTCATGTTCTCCGTAAAACGGTTATTCACCAATACATTATGGAGAAGATTACAAATTAGACAAAAAGTATAGCAAAACACATAAAAGGGTCAGTTTCACTACTTTGTGACATACGTCAAAAGATAATTGTTAAACTGCCTGTAGGTTACGTTAAAAATGTCGATGGTCAATGCAGACTCGTTGAGCAGTTCAGTCGCTCTGTTGACTGGGGCGTTGTGATAGGCAGAAGTCCTCGCTTTTGGAGCATAAAAAAGGGTATGGGACCTTCCACGAGTATACTTGTCTGGGACATATAAGTTAATCTCTTTCAAAATAGGTGGATTATGTATAGTTCCAGAGATTATCTTAAAAAAATGTTTTCCTAAAAATATTTTTCGGCGGGCTTCTAATGTATTAAGATCGAGCATTCCTGCTAAGAATAAGGATGGATACAGGAAAGGGTAGTACATATATTCCCTCATATATAGGTAACGCATGAATCTCTTTTGTACTTTTTCTATTTCGAGAATATGATTTTGCTCAGAAGGGGCCCAAATAATGGAGCTATATTCCAAGATACTGCGAACAAGTGCTTCATACGTTCTTCGGATTGCGATTCCGTTGGTAAATGATCAAGGTACATGTAATAATATGCATAATTAAGGAACACTGTATCAGGGTACATGATAACATATTGGATTAATTCAATTTATAGTTACAATATAAGAAAAATATTAGGTGGGTTTCTTAATTTGTTCGCTGTTACTATGCTGTGTATTAATTTACATAATCAAGGTACATATAATATAATATACATAATCAAGAAAAGTGTAAACAAGGTACATGAAAACATATTGTATAAACATTATCAATTTAGTACATCAATTTCAATATATAAGCATACCCTATTGGAGTTTTTTTCATCAAGTAGTGGAATAATTTAATAAAAGTATTTAATTTGACTAACACATAATAATTTTGTCAACTGAAAAAGAAAAAAAAAAGGATTATTTATGTTTTGTGCCTACATGCTGTGTAGATCAAGTTCAGCGATATTTTGACTTTATTTTTTGGCAATTGTTTTAAATAGTCGTTTCCTGCACTATTTTCGTGTATAATTTCGTAAATATATTTTTATATATATATATATATATATATGTATATAAAAGCCTTAATAGGCGTGAAATAAATAAATAAATAAGAGGTGTTATTTTGAATAGCCCGCTATTTCGGTAGATGTTACTTTTGAAGCTGTCATTTTTTGACATTTGACAAGTAGAAGCTACGCCATTAATAAAAATGGAACGATACACGCTTCAACAACGCATTGAAATTATTAAAATTCACTTGAGTGAATCAAATGCGAATCATCTTGAGTGATGAGGCCCATTTCCACCTCGGTGGCTTCGTCAACAAGCAAAATTGTCGCATCTGGAGCTCGGAAAACCCAAAAGTTATTGTTGAAAAGCCTCTCTATCTTCAAAGTGTGACTGTTTGGTGCGGTTTATGATCCAGTGGAGTCATTGAACCTTACTTTTTCGAAAATGAGGCTGGAGCAACAGTTACGGTGAATGGATTGCGCTATCGAGAAATGATTAATATTTTTTTATGGCCGGAATTGGATGGTATTGATCTGGACAATGTTTACTTTCAACAAGACGGCGCTACGTGCCACACAAGCAACGAAACCATTGATCTTTTACGATTAAATATCAAAATAACACCTCTTATTGGAAAACCCTGTACATACACTTGAGGATCAGCGTAGAATAAGCGACCTTTGCTCAATAGTCTGGTCAATTTAAGAGTACCTACTCGAAACACTAGGCATAAGGACTTATTTCAAAGTCACCATTCACAAACGAATTATGTAGATAACTCGCCAATTCCTCGCCTACATAATTTAGCAAATAAATATATCAATGATCGTAATATTTTTTATTTAATTTTATCTAATGCAAGAAATTATTTTTTGCAAACAATGTTTATAACCCTTATGTACAAAATTGTAAATATTTTAATTTAGCCAATTTAAAAGCCCTATTGGCATATAAAAAGAGAAAATAAATTTATAAAAATATACTTATTTTATTCAGCTCTAGAGAAAACTTATTTAATATGATAGCGCCCTTGAGGTGATTTTTACAAAAACGGCGCTATACAATTTATCCGATTATTATTATTATTATTATTAGCACAAGAGTTCCAACCGAGGGGAAGTTGATGTCGAAGAGGAAGGCAGGGAAGTACCTGACTATTGATCTGGTTACCAAATACGGCCAAAGCCATTTCAAGCAACGTTTCAATATTGAATGGTGGTCTTACACATGGACGATACCGAGAGTATCTTGCACTTTTTAACGTGCCACAAATATAACATATATTATTTTAAATGATTAATTTGAAAAATAATACAAACTAAACCAATCAAACCAGGATTTGAACACACGACCCGAAACCGTAAAAAATGGGTGTACTTATGTGTACTACGTAAGTATTTGAATAAAATTTGTACTATGGGAGTTGTAACAGTACTGAAGTCAGCCACGGAATAATAGCTTTCAAACGACAAGCTGTTAATGTTGCAAGTTGCAGACAATTTAACGTTTAGCAATGAACACACTATTGCCTTCATCATTTAACCTTTACAAACCCATTAAAGTTGTCCACCATTAATAATAAGAAAAGCCATTTTAAAAGATTTACCGTGGCGTATGGCAACAATGTGAAACTTCTTGTTTATATCATGTTTTTTAATCATTTTTGTATACATATTATATCGTTTGTGTATTTACGCCATGAATTTAATGGTACCAATAAGTTGTTTTCTATTTATGTGAAATATCTCGGAGTGTTAATGCTTGACAAATAACAAACAATCTTTGAACTCCAAATAATCGACTTTATGGTTAATAAATTGAATTAATCTCTGTTTCTGGGATGGTAATTGAGTGGAAAACCTATTAAACACACTAATACGAAAAAAATCTCGGTTTTCAATCTTCTCTGAAAATGATTAAGTAATATATGGGTTAGGGGTTAGGTTAGGTTGGTTTTGGTTAGATTATGTTGTATGTATGGATATGCACGGATATTTATGGATATTTAAACTACATGGATATTGGTGGAAAGTATGCATGGAGTTCATGTTTGGCCTGGCCTTTAGTCTGGCCTGGTCATCACTGCAGAAGCTCTGTAATTGATTCAAATTAAAAGCACTGAGGGACCATGTTCACTGTATCGGTTTTCTTAACAGACTGATCAGATAAAAATAAATTGCTGCAATATCACTGCATGTGGGTACTCCACACTGTCAGACTAGGACGGGTAATCGGGTAACAAATTGGGTGGGGGAATGTTGTTACATATGTTAGAGGGAAATGCGTGTAGTTGCGTCAACAACCTTTTTTTAAATATATGCGATAAAAAATTTGTTTTAAATTATGAGGTATTCGGCAGCAACAATTTACCTTAACCCTTTATAACCAAGCCCCCCTTTCCCTACCCTCACCGATTTTCCCAGTAATATCACCGCGGATTGAGAGCGGGCGCTTTCCCAATTTGATTCTCTCAAACAGAATAAATGGTTTCAATTTGTAACGGAGACGTGAGGTTATTTAGGAAACAAAGGCTGCTGTAGTGAGCACATGACTTTCCTCTTACTGTTTTTACAGCGCACTATTGTGACGAAAACAAGTCATATATTGTTTTGGGTAAAGGAACGGCTGCTTGCACAGTATTTACATTAATTGTAGTGTAGGCAAGTGTACGTACTTATCGTCAGGCAGTTTCTCCGTTGGGGTAGGTAGAGAGAATTAATAGCTAAGCAACATGTCTGGTACATAGCGCACACGCTCGTTGATATAATCACTTTTATGCGTCGGTCGTCATTATACTCTTCAATTGAAAGTAGAGGACACTCTAAGTACCCCCCCCCCCCCCAGTGGTGGGGAGGGAAAAAAGGTGGGGAATTATTATTTTTTTTTTTTAATTACCTGGGTATTCAGATTCTGAGTTTTCTTTGATATATATTTTTTTAAGAAAGACAAACATTCCCGGGCTACGAATAACCTAAATATCTCTTACCACCACCACACTAAGTGGAAAATGTTGCATGTGTTGTAATGGAGGACTGGGAGAGCCATGGGCAATGTCAACTCAGCCACCGACCGGTCGGTTATTTATTTATTCATCTATCTATTTATTTATTTATAATTACCATTCATTGTACCAAATATACAACAAATTATAGATATCCTCCTTGTGATAAGAAATAAAAATAATTATAATAACAAATTTATATAAAAAAAAACGAAAACAGCAATAAGAAGACAAGGAGATAAAATAATTGTTGTTTATTTATTTCTGTTAAATTAATAACAGAAATAAATAAACAACAATAGAAAATTTACTGTAAAGAAAAAAAAAGTTATTCAACTGCAAATGAAGATATTAACTTTTAATATTTTATTTTAATTATTATTATTTGGTCTGTTCAAGCAAGAATTCTATTTAATAGAATAGAATGGCGTGTGGAGCGCCTCTGCATAATTAAATATTACAAATTACCCGTAACAAAGATAGTTTAAAAATTTGTTTTGAATTGCTTCGACTTTGTTAATGTGTAATTTATAAAATGGTGACCAAAGAACTGTTGCAAACTTCAGGTGACAATATTGTTATTAATTTAATCATTCGTTCACATACATACATTAGTAAACCAGTTGAACCAATAGAACGGGAGAAAGTCAAAGCTTTCTTTAAACGCTTTTTCCCGAATACAGATATTTTCCAGATGTTTTCTCCAGTTCCTGAAATACCTGAAAACTGAAAGAGCAATGTTCCAACAGAAATGTATTGAGTTTTGATTTGCAGAACATTGAGCAAGAAAATTATGTTTTCTGTACAAAGCAAACGTGGCGTAGACTGTTTTTAGAAGCTGGAGGTGACCGCACTACTTCAACAAGATGTTACCGCCGAATTAGATGGCATCAATTAAACAAACTGATTTATATAATACAGAAAGAAAGAGTTAAGCATTTAAGAATTATATTCAATTAAATTTGCATCCTAAGTTAAACTGTCTGGCAAAAAGGGGCTTAAATTTACTGATATAAAATATTGTTAATTTATTAAAAATCTGGTCAAATTAGTCAGTATTCTGTTCAAAACTATCAATAAAGCACGAATGTGTTATGATGAAGTGGGGACGTGCGTTCTTCAAAATAATAATAGTAAAGGCACATGCGTGAACACGTGTTCAGATTTATTCCGAATTGATAATATTTTATTGAGAAATGATCATGCAGTCACATGTTTAACAGTAAATAAAAAAATCCGTACTAATTTTTCTCGTGTAAGTATGGAATGTGATACCGATTTTAGGGTGGTTGAAGATAGCTGGTGGTAGCAACTCATATCGGCTTCAAATGCATCAAATAATATCATTGTCAGTTCTAGAATGGCCTTATCAATGTTGTCCCCAAGACAAAAGCCCGTGATGGTGCAAGATTGTATCGGAAGATGCTTTACGATACCTCCTTTTCCAAGGATGAGGACTCCAGTTTTAAACTATCAATAGTGACGTAAACGAGCCGATCCATCGGTCACCAGCCAAAAGGAATGCCTACTGCTCTGGGCTGTTTATTAAGGAATAAGAAGCAGAAGCCCATAAATAAACTACTCACTAGATCGACATCATCGGGCTTTTTTATGAAACAAATTGGACCTACAAACATAGATATGCCAATACATAGACTGTAAAATTCTCATTCGGAGCCTACTTATTATACTATACACCAATGAAAAATTTCATAGATTTTCAGAGTTTTTTATTGGTGGATATAGTTAAGCAATCATATGATGCCACAATTTTTCGGTACCAATTTTTTACACCCCCCTGCAGAAGCCCCTTCGATTTTCACCTCAGGTTTTGTCATCCGATTTCAGGTGATGAATCCCAAAAAATTCGAGGGTTGACTAGTGAGTAAATACTGGAGGTGTTACACACTGAAACCATAGATAAAAAATAAGTTGATTCACATACCTTTTTAAAAATTCTTAAATATACAAGCAATGCACGTGTATCAACGACATGTGCATTGCTTGTATATCGAATGTTTCAAACTAACTTTTTTAGCCTTCAGAAATTTAGTGAAATTAAAAAAAATATATATATATAGGTTTTAGGCATTTTAGGTTGGGGAGGATCTTACAAAAACAATCTAAATTATTGAAAAGTTTCACAAAGTATTATCATAAATGCAACACTTAAAAAAAATCTCCTTCTCAACAAAATCTATTTTTAAACTATTTGAAGTACCAAATATAGAAAAAATATTGAAAAAATATTGCATCCATTTTCACATTTTAAATATTCTGGTTCTTAAAAAAATGAAAATGAATGATAGCTGCCCTTGTGGTGTTTTTTCACGAAAAGGGCGCTTAATAAATTAGCTAAATATCATTAAATATTATTTTCACAAGTTTATCAAAAAAATATTCAAAATAATTCTGTACCCGAGAAGCTTACGAATGCAACTCCAAAACACAAAATGTTTCGGAGAGCCGAAAACTATCTTCTTTTAGCAAAATTTTCCGGAGAACCGAAAACTATCTTCTTTTAGCAAAATGTTCAGGAGAGCCGAAAACTATCTTCTTTTAACAAAATTTTAGCAAAATGTTCCGAATAGCAAAAAAGTAGAGTCTTTTAGCAAAATTCCACAAACATGTTTATAGGTAATTGAAAGAAATATGGTTTTTCTTTCAATTATCTATAATTATTTGGTTTTTCGGCTTTCTCGAACATTTTCTGTTTTAGAGTTAGTCTAGTAATCTATAAATAATATTTCTCCTAGCAAACTTCTGCAAATGTTACCTGTTGATTCTTATTAAATCTTACCCCAAAAATAATCACCCACGCATTTCAATGGTAGTCGTATCCAAAATATTCCTCATGTATTTTCATTCAGTGCTGGAAACCAATTTCATACAGTCATGAATACCTCACAAAGTAGGACGGTGACATAATGCGGCCCATTCACCTTACAGCTACACTACTTTCGGCTGTTATATAGACGTAGTTGTAGGTCCCTATCTAACTACTTCACGCCTTCCGTGTGAGGGACCCTTTATACTTGCATTGGCAGGCGGTCTTTGAGTTTGATCGGTGAGTAATTGAATAAATTCACAAATTATTTGAATGATTATTTGATTTATTGATCGTAGGTAACTACCCAACAAAAACGAGTTCGTGCAGTGTGTGAATGGGGTCGTTTAAAAGTTTATTTTCTTATTGGATTCTGATTCTATATAATATTATCAAATCAAAATCAAACATTATGTAAAAACTCATAATCTATTGACAGGTAAAATAACGTAACAAACTCATAATCTCAATACAAGTGAAATAAGTTAACAAACTCATAATCTCAATACAAGTAAAGTAACGTAACAAACTCATAATCTCAATACAAGTAAAGTAACGTAACAAACTCATAATCTCAATACAAGTAAAATAACGTAACAAACTCATAATCTCAATTGAAGTAAAATAACGTAACAAACTCATGATTTAAATTTAAATTTATTTATTTCATCAAAAAAATTAAAGAATATATAAAATATCATTAGTAAGTAAAATACCTATATGTGGTTAGTGACAATTACATGGTTGAAAAAATAATGTTACAATAATAGAACAGTTTCTAATAGTAGAAAAAGTAATTTTTTTTTTGGTTTAAATTATAACATTTTTACAGTAATAAACATAATATATGGCAAAAGCAAAATAGTGAAATACATTTACAAGGATTCTACGCCAATTAATAGAGCTAGCTCTTGAGCTTGGTGTAGGAGTTTTTTCATAATTTTACTACATTTTATTGTACAATGATACTATGTATGAGTGTTATAAAGATATGGCATAATTTACTATATTTTAAGTTGTGCATAACCTGCCTCACTAGGCGAACCTGTGTTGAGGCAGTAAATATCTATTTGACAAGTAAAATAACAAACTCATGATCTATTTGAAAATGGCTAAATGTAGTGGGGCTGGGGAAGGAAAAGAGGAAAGAGGGGAAAAACCTCCTTATTGCTTATAAGCAGTAGTAAGTAGTAGAATACCTACAATTTTTATTTCAACTTTCAATTCTATCTCCATCAAAAAAGCCTTAATAGGCGTAAAATAAATAAAAAAAATATTTTTTTCTTTTTTTCTCTACTTACTTTTAATTTCTATTTTTGCATTTAGTTTTATTTATTCTTTTTTGTTTTACCCTAGATTTTCTTATTTTCATATTATTACTTTTTATCTGTTTATTATTATATTTTATGGATTTATTTATTTTTTCATGTTCTCTATAAAACGGTTATACACCAATATATCATGGAGAAAATTACAAATTAAAAAGTTTACAGAGGCAGTTTTACTATTTTGTGACATGTGTTAAAAGATAGTTACTGAATTGTCTGTAGGTGACATTGAAAATGTCGATGGCTATTGCAGAATCGTTAAGCAGTTGAGTCGCTCTGTTTATTGGCGCGTTCTGATAGGCAGAAGTCCTCGCTTTCGGAGCATATAGGAGTGCATGGGATCTCCCTCGAGTATAATTGTTAGGGACATAAAAGTTAACCTCTTTCAACATAGGCGGATTGTGTATTTTACCAGAGATTAACTTAAAAAAGTGTTTGCCTAAAAATATTTTTCTGCGGGCTTCTAATGTATTGAAATCGAGTATTCCTGTTAAGAACAAGGATGGATACAGGAATGGATGGTATATATATTCCCTCATATACAGGTAACGCATAAACCTTTTTTGTACTTTTTCTATTTCTAAGGTATGGTTTTGTTCAGAAGGGGCCCAAATAATGGAGCTGTATTCCATGATGCTGCGGACAAGTGCTTCATATGTTCTCCGTATTGCAATTCCATTAGTAAATGATCTCGCATTACGAAGAACAAATCCAAGCATTTTGTTGGCGCGGGAGACAATGTCAGATATGTGGGATTTGAAAGAAAGATTTGCTTCGAAGATCACCCCAAGGTCACGAATCTCGTTTTTGCGTGTTAATATATTTTTATTAATGTGATATGGGAATAGAAATGTATTTTTGGATGTTACCCATGTTTCGGCTGTTAGTGAGATGTCTAGAGATAGGTAATTAATTTTTGTTTTGATTTGCTGACGGTTAATGTGATCTGTGTAGTTAGGTGATTTTTCAGTACAATGACCATAGAAGGTCGGATAGTGGTCTGTTATGTCAATTTTGAAGGTAGCAAATCTATGTGGGTAACTTTTATTTGATTTGAGGAATATGTGATCTAAACATGAATCATTTGGATGATTATAATGATATAGGTGGTGAGATTCATAAGGTTTGTTGAGGGTGATAGAGTGGGGCGAAATCCATGCTGATTCATCAATCCATTGATGACTACCACAACACGGGCATTAGTTTAGTGTGATAGTCAAAATAAAATGTACTGCATCATCGTGTAAATATTTATTCAATAAAAAAATAAAAGCAATTTGATATTCACTTTAAGTACCTATTTATCGAAGTGCAATAAATAGATCGTCTACATGTGGATTCACCACAGTTCAATAATGCCTTCAGAAGGCGAAACAGCTGTCACGCGTAATAATTATTATGATAGAACTGGTTTATAAATAAACTCTGTATTTTTTTACTGATGGGTATAACCTTCAAAGGTTAAAGAAAATAAAAGGTTAAAAAATTGTTAACATTTTTTTTTCAGATGTTTATGGTTTTCATGCTTCAGGGACGTTCTAGGCCATCATTTCAAATTATGGAGAGAAGGAATGTAATAATATATAATCTAGTGTGTTTGTGAGTGATGTGTGCTTTATATTGATTTTGTGTGTTACGTGTAGGTTTTATTATTTTATGTTATGAAATTTTGATAACACTGTCTTTTTTGTTCTTTAATACATTTTGTAATTTTGTGTCTGAATTTATTTTTGTTTTCCTCAATTTTATTTTTAAGTGTTAGACTATTGAATGCTTTTATAGCATGGTATTGATAGTGTCTTTGTCCAAAGCTTGTATTTACTGTCGGAGTTTTTATGTTTTCTTTGTACGCTTGTCTAACTGGTCTGTTAGTGTTATTTTTTTCATGTTGAAATTTGTTTTATTGGTCAATAATGTAGTTTATTAGTGTTTTAACGTATATTTGGGGTATATCTAGTACGTCACAACTGTTGAATATTTGGTCTGTATCAGTCAGTCTATGTTTTTTTTGTTCCATGATAACTCAACACAGTGAGAATTCAACACACTTTTAAAAAGTGATATAAAGTCATTAGAAACGATAAAAAAAATTAACCTAACCTAACCTAACCCTACTTAACCCAGTTAATAAAGTTTTTATTTCATCACTTTCCATGACTTTATATAACTTTTTAAAGATGTGATGAATTATCATTGTGTTGATTTATCCGGTCACCGTTTTTTTAGTATTACCTTTAAGATCGTTTTTTGTCCGATTTCTATGGAATCGATAGCCGAGTTCGTTGCTCCTCCCCAAGCAATAATTCCATATCCTATAATTGATTGGCAAAGTACAAAATATATTGTTTCATTTTATATATGTTTCTTATGTTTAGGAAAATGTGTATTATTTTGAAGAGTTTATTTGTGATTTGTTTGATGTGAGGTATCCATCTAAGGTTATGGTCAATTACGATTCCTAGATACTAGCAGATGTTGGTGTTTAAATTAATTCTAATGTGAGCCTCGAACAAACCCCCGTTATATTAGAGTATTGATATAATGCATTGTGGACGATATTGATTGTTGCTTTTCATAGATAATTACATTAATGCATAACTACTTCTGTAATAGGTTCACATCATGGCAGGACTACACTGAAACTATGAGATAATTTGTGTTTCATGTATTTAATTAAAATTACAAGGTCAAATCACAATGACATAAAAAATTTTCCAGGTCGTAAAACCACATTTGGACATAGAAATTATATTTTTTTTGTGTCGAAACTTCGCAACATCCTTTTCCCTGATATAAAGCAAATAAAAAAATGGAATGATTACAAATCAAGAATAAAAATCTGGCTGAAAGAGATTAATGAAAAAACTCTGAAAGCAACATTAAATACAACATAGAATACTAATAAAACAGAAATGAATATATTTAGTCCGCCTCAGCACAGATCACCCTAGTGAAGAGGACGAAGAAGTACAATTTACTATACATATATTTAATATCATGTTTTGTATGTACAATGTTTAAATAGTTGCTATGATAAAAACAAATTAAGAAAACACTCTTCAGAAATCTTAATATTACTGCTGCAAATTTTTGATCAATTTGTCATTACTTTTCTCCTTTTCTCGTTCCTACCAATTTATTCATTGATATCTACTGTTTTTTACTTCGTATGTTATGCTTTGTATTTTGTATTATCGGATAATAGTCAGTAAACAAATGGAATCCAAAATGTGTTAGGAAAAAATTGTACTCACTCACCAGAGCAATAGAAACAATAGTCAAGCAATAAAAATATTCAATAATTTACTTGCGCAATGTATCATGAGCCTGAAAGCTTATGGCCCAGCCATGTTAGTTATCATCCATCAATACCGCACAAGACTCCCAACTGCTCATTACTAAACGCTAGTGAAACTATGACATCCGCAATCGGGGTTTACTGTGAGTCTGAAGGATGTGGGGAGAGGAAAGAGTTGTGGAAGAAGAATATGTGCACATAGAATTGACTATAGGTTGGCTGCCTCCATGGTCGAGGGGTTAGGCTCTCGGCTAGCAATCCGAAGGTCACGGTTTCAAATCCCGGCGTGCGCAAGTAAATTTTATTGATGAATTTGTGTTTTTCATTGTTGATTAATTTAAAATAATGTATAGTATTCTTGCGGTACGTTCCAGTGTGGAAGATACCAGGTATAAGACCACCATCCATGAAATGGCTTTAACCGTGTTTGGTGACTAGACCTGAATAGCCAGGTACCTTTCTCTTCCCCTATCTCCTTCCCCTCCCAACTTACCTAAAATCTCACTGGGTCCAGGCCGTTGGTGAGTAGTTGGGGCTCTTGTGCGGTATTTAAATAAATACATTTTTTTATTTATTGTTTTTGTGTTTGATTCGTAGAACTCCAATAATTTATTTTTTTTAATTTAATTAAAATCAATTTTAATAATTTTATTATTAAGTTCTGTAAGTAAGTATTTAATGGTTTTTATTATTGTAAAAGCAGTTTCGACTTTCAAGGCCATAATCAAACAGTTTGAAAATGTCCTTGAAAGCCGAAACAGCTGTAACAATAACAAAAACCAAAAAAATACTTGCAGAACTTAATGATTGTATTATTAAATTTAAATTTTTAAAAAAAATAATAATTAAAAAAAAATATATATATACAATTTTGTTTGGAACCACTTTATTTTAATTATTATTGCCATATCGGTTTCTGAAGGGACCTTTCTTCATCAGGGGAATATTAAAACTATGTCCTTCTGAAATCGGTAAAGCAATAATTATTAAAAAAAATGGTTTCAAACAAATTTATGGTAATAATGAAACACAAGTTTCGCTATATTAAAGTATAGCACTATGTATATTCGCACTCCATACGAATTACTACCAGACAGTGTTATGTGCAAGTTTCTGTTAATCAACACATTTCACACTCATTAGACGTAATAAATTAAATGGATGAAACTAGATGCTGTAGCGTAACACCTTCTTAGGGCGCCGGCGGCACTTTGTGTGTTAAGATAAAACGAAAAGATTCCCTACACCATTACAGAACTGCAGAATTTGTTTTTAGCACCACATCTGGAGTGCTGATGGGGTTTAAAGTAAGGTGACCATGGATACCAATTAAATGGATTAAATATTATTTTTGAAACATATTCAAAGAGCGAACGATATAATTATGAATAATTGACTGCAACTGAAAAGTAATGTACCCATACTTGTAGAGAGCGATCAAAAACAAATCGCTAGATCGGGCAAAAAGTGCATTAAATTAAAATTCTTTAACATGGTTTATTTTTTAACATAGTCACCGTTAAAGCCAACACATTTCTCTCAACGCGTAACAAGTTTTTTCATTCCGTCACTGAAAAATTCTTCCGACTTTTCTCGAATCCAGGACTTGACAGCTGCCTTCACTTCATCGTCGGAGGTATAATGATTACCCTTGAGGTCTCTCTTGAGCAGGTTCAATTGTGCGCTGAACTGCCAACAAAATTGAACAACATTTTTCAGCTCATCATATTCTTACATAATATTTTTAATTATAAAATTACACACAATCTTTATAAATATGTTAAAAATATAAATGTAATCTATCTAAAGATATTAATTTGGTTGAGAATAATCTATTGCGGACACAAGCTTTGCTTCCCGCACGCCTGTTATGACGGCTACGAATCGAAATACACACCATTCCGGGCGATATAGCCTCGCTTGGGAATGGTCATTTTGTAAGCTCCTACCATACATACATCATTAAACCTTCATATCACACAAAATGTATCAAAAAAATGTCTTTAGTTCGGCGTGAAGATGACACGAAGAGAATCGAAAGTGTCCGAAGATTTCCGAAGAAAGGGCTGCAGCGAAGTAAGTATTCTTCACCTACGGTTTGAACAAGATAGTAATAATATTTATCTTATAAAATGCAATCACGAGTCAACGGGTGAGCTATGTATCTCGTGTAATATTATCTTGTAATACAGTCCTTTGGTTAGGCAACCTATTTGCACTGACTTTATTAGTTTTTTTTTTGTTTGTTTTACATTTAAAAAGTAACCTTTTGTTTATATGTGTTTTTTGTCACTCGTTGTGTTATTATCAGATCTGCTATATATAATTATTCTGGTATTACTATTCTTATATAAAAAATAACAATCTCTTCATGTTTATTTATTGAACAATTTGTATAGCCCCGCTTTTGTGAGATATCACCTCAGGGGCGTTTACAGTTGATGCTGGTATTACAAAAGATATAAATATTACAAAAATAAAGTGAAGTTAAGTTAAGTAAAATGAAATACAGGAACATATGACACGAAGATAGAAGATGGAGACTCTGCAGCAAGAATCCTATGTGGTGAAGAAACTAGAGCAGCTGATGCAGCAAGAGAGTCCACCGCGTCCACCAACAGCGTCCAGGTATGTGTCTGCTGCTAATAAAGGGCTGACACCTCACATAGATAAGAGACCCTGGCAGCACTGCTGTGACGTTCGGCAAGTCCATCATTCATCTCCATATAATCCTGTTCCTGGTGATGGTTGAAGTGGTGCATTCTGCCCGCAATAAAAAAGCGACGGTCGGGATAATAAATTACCCCGAGCTTAGCAAAGCACTTGCTAGGGCCTTCAGAATTTCCGAGAATTCCGATGAAAACATCTGGGGTGCATTTACCGATCGACGTTCGTTTCGACTGTCGAATATTTTTGAGCAAAATTTCCCAATATTCACTTTTAACATCTTGCACTCAAATCACATATTATAAAATTCTAATAACTGGTTGTTCACTTTATTTTTATTTAAGTTAAAATGTTGATTGATTTTAAAAATACAAAAAAAAACAAAAAGCGGTTAGAGGACGCGTCCGGCTGCCACGAACGGCGCCATATAATAATAATAATCTTTTAAAGGATTGAAGCAATAATAAAAGGGTCTAAGAATTGATCATCTCTATAAATAGGTCAGATACTCACACTTATACTTTTTTTACTAGTTGCATTTGCGAAATTTCTACATGATGTAGGTATAAAGTTGGTATAATATAAGTATAAATTCAATTTTCTTCACAGTCACCCTCACTAGTGTTTCCTGTTCTCTCGTAGTTTTCAAACTTTTGTACAAATATGTTAAGTTTTTGAGGAATTTTTCGGTGAACGACCATACATTTAAGACATCGGCTACGCCTGCTAAGGATGGTGTGGAATCGGTTCAAACTTCGGATTTCGCAAAGCCTCTTCAGTTATGCGTGAGGTGTGTGGACGAGCGTTGTCATGTTGCAAGATTATTGACGCCTGGCTACCTCCAACACGAAGGTGTTTTAGAGTCTATACCGAGAAGAATTTACCGTTACCCCTCATTCCAGATAATCGGTCGCTGTTCAACTCACGTTGACATAACACTATACATCTCCTTACTTCCGCTTCTTGAAATACACTGAATGAACGCAACGACCTCAAACCTGCGAATGCGTATTGAGAGGGAATGTTACTTCCACTTGCCACATGGCGTGCTTCGGAAAGTCATTTCTTTTAAAAGCTACCCGATTACGGCACAATGGGGTTTTGTTTTCTCTGCACTATTAGTTATGTCATTTATTTATTTAATAGTGGTGTGCACAAAGTGATTTATTTTCATTAAATTAAAATGACTCCATAAAGTGAATTTGCGTTTATTGAAGAAGTAAACAATTTTTCCCTTTAAAACGTGGTCACACAACATTAAAACAACACTGTAATTACACCGCGATGATGTCCCCGGGTTCATATTATTTGTATGGAAATAATTATTACATCGGCCATACGAGTCGCGATAATGGCCCACGGCTGCTGTGCCGTTTTACCGTAATAACCTAGTAATCCAACTCCCCGATATGAAGGGGGTGTCGCAGTAGTGGAGAAATGGTCCAGCGAAAAATACATAGATACATTTTTTTTTCTTTTTAAATGCAAACGGACTAATTTCTAATATAGATTTCAAACTTTCGTCACATTTTTTTGCGTACAAAATGTTTTGTACCTACTATAACGTTGCTAGTTCGTATTTAAATATTTCTTTTTTCCACTGCCCATGAAATGACATCATCCGTGTTAAGCAGTGGCGTGCCAAAACTTTTCATGGTTTTACAAAAATAATTCGCTCTGTGGGTGAAGTTTATTTATGAAAATTTCTGTAGTCTCTTTAGATGGGTACCTACAACATATTATAATTTGATTATTAATTATTTTACTCTTCAAATCTAAGGATTGGAAAAATGTATATAACATAGCCAATTTGGGAATCTTGCAAGTGAAAACATGGCTAGACTCAAACATACTTACACTTAACATATCAAAGACAAAATTCACAACATACAGTATAAATAGCACGGGACAGCCAAAAAACAACACAAACACCATCAAAATACACGAATGTTTAAACACCAACATCTGCGATTGCCCTCCTCTAGAAAAAACAGAACAAATAAAGTATCTAGGAATCGTAATTGACCATAACCTTAGATGGATACCTCACATCAAACAAATCACAAATAAACTTCTCAAAACAATACACATTTAAGCGCCTGAGGCGGTACTTTTAGTGTGAATACAGCACAAGAGCCCCAACTGCTTCCAACGGTCCGGAGTCAGACTTTGGCATCTCCAATTGGGTTCTTGTGAGGCTCGAAATAGCGGGGAGGGTAAGTAAATGAAAGAGGAAGGTGGGAAATTAAGTTTCATTTCTGAATGGTGGTCCTACACCAGGGCGATACTGAGAGTATCTTCCGTGATACGTTTATACTTATAATTTATTTTTATAAAATAATTTTCCCATCTACTGTGTCGGAAAATAGTCGGTTTTACACTAACATATTTTCCGTATTTAGAAAAGTTTAAAAGTCACGGCACGCTACTGATCTCTATATGAGATAGCAGAAAGGGTACTGCGCCTGCCGTAGGTACCAAGAGAACTAGGTAAAATGTTTCTTCTAATGAAACCCCAAATCTTAAACGTTTATTCAACATTAAAACTAATGCGTTCGTCCAACATTTACGTTACCCGTGGGTAAAGCTTGAATTATGTAATTCACCCGTGTGTGATATCTTTTTGCTCTTTTGTTTACATTGTATCATACAAGGTGTTCTAAGTTCCATCGTTTTAAGGAGTTTTAAAGTTCAAATTTTATGGTAACAATAATGCATCATGTGTTTGCGGTACTTACCGGAGTGGTAGATACTGCCAGTGTTGCCCTGGTGAGAAACCATCACTAAGAATCGAAACGTTGCTTGAAATGGCTTTTGCCGTGTTTAGTGACCAGATTTAGTAACCACAATTTACCAATCTTCTTCCCACTACAGTCAAAATAGTCGTTGCAGTGAGACGATGTGTAAATGACACATTATGTTTTAGTTTATACATGAAAACAAAGGGAGATATGGCATGTAAAGATTTTTTTTGAAAAAACACATGGGGGGCAATTATTCGAAGGCTTAAAGTCAAATAATATTATCTACAAAAAAACATACCAATATTTGTTATGAGTTGCCCATATTCTCCATTAATCATGTATCCCTATGACTACAATTCATAGAGGACCCACAACCGCATCGATCACGCAGCAATATAGTGTAAAAATGCCCTGGTCACGTGCAATCAGAAGGATCACCTTATATGGTGATCGACTGTGAGGATAAGCGCTAACGCAAAAATCATGCCTATAAAAGTAATGATTTACTACGGACGAGGGGGAAATAATGGAATAGACGAAAAAGGAGAGGAAGCGGATACACACTGGGCGGCGGGACTGCACTTGAGTTGGGAGAACTCGTCACTTCAGTTCCAAGAGCCGTGGACTTCAGTTGTGGGAGTAAGTAGACGAGCCGCCGTCCGCTGTGTGGGTGATCACCCACACATTACTGCAAGGCCGAATGCAGATTACTCTAAACGCTGGAGAGTTGAACCACGCGAGGGACACAAGAGAAGCAACCCAAACGTCCCACATCGGTTCACAGTAGTAAGCGCTTTAAATATATGGTACCTTTAACAAACGTAATGAAACAGAGCCAGTAACTTCCAGGATACAATTGTTCCATGGAATTAGGTTTAAGATAATTTCGTAATATTATGCATAACTTTGTTACCAAATAAATGGTATATCAGTATAACCGTATTTATTTTGATGGTTCTTTGAGAGATGACCAGAACTAGAGATCCCTGAGATTATTATTAATAAATACAAGTAAGTATTATATTTTATTTAACATACTATTGTAACGTCTTTTTGTAGATAATGTTGTTTAACTTTAAGCCCTATAATTATTTATTTTTGTAGCGAATATAGTGCACAGAGAATCATGAAGAAAGGGCCATTTTTTTATCTCAGAATCTCCCGTTTGAGATTCAAATGGAGTTTATTTCTGTCTCTCACTTTTTTAACTGTGTTTTTTAATTCAAATTGTCTGAATATTATTAAATTGTTTCAGTATTTAATCGAAAAAATAAATAATCTTTCGAATTTATCGCTCGAATACACGCACCACTAAAATTACTATATGTCACATATTAAAATATATGGGAGAATGCTTTTGGTGGCCATAATTACCAGTCCGTATCCAATAATCCACCAAATCACACCACTACAAGCCTAAAAGCTTTCAGCCTAATTGTTTTTCTTACAAATAAAGAAGTAAAGTTATTATACACCTTCATGATTTTTGTGGCTTTTCGTTAGCAACACATTAAAAAAGAAATTATTAGTTTGAGAACCAAAATCGATCAAAGTCAGACATGATTTAAGATTTTCACGACCAAATATATTATAGATAGTATATTTGTGGGGTGTTATACCGTGCTGTACTACCTCCTTCTTTGACCAAACGTTATACCCCAAAAATAAATCACCTAACGATCAAAAGTCGTTTAAAGGTAACATGGTTATGTGAAAAAATGTAAATAACTAAATTATTTTTATTTTCAATAAAATCGACACGGATTTTCGATACATATAAAAAAAACTCGAATAAAAGTAAAAATTTCAAATTGTCGCGAAAAAAGTAAAAATTTCGAATTGACGTGAAAAAGATTACACTTTAAAAACTTTATGAATACTTAATGCATATTGGATTTTTTCTACAAAATTGTTCCACACATCTCCCTTCCAAAGTTTTAAAGCAGGTGATTGATGGAATTCGAGTGTGATTGACACGTGTGATTTATTCATTGGAAAATTCAAACACTTGACATTCATATATGTACATTAAGGGGAAGCTAATGCGTATTACCGCCTCAAGTTGTATTAGATATTATGCAAAAAGAATGTAATAGAAAGTTTTATTTTTAAAATATTCTTTTTAGGAGCCCAAGCACGAAACGCAATATCGACACGATAAAATAATTTTTTATTTTATTTAGTACAGGTTATTGTAAACATTTGAAAAATGTGTTGTCTGTCCAATTAGTAGGAATTCCCGTTTTAGGACAGGAAAAATTTAAATAACTTGACATGCATATTTTGTGAAACTAAAGATTTAAAAAAGGAAGAAAAGAAAACAAAGAAAATAGAGAAGAGAAAGAATCAAAAACTAAAATAGATTAAAATGAAAAGAGTTGATGTTAGATTACTAAACTTATAATAATAAAATAAATAGTACGTGTACTTAATAATAAAGGGTTAGGGCATAGAGATTGGTAACTGTTGGTTTTATTGCATATTATAATATTTGGTGGAACAAATTTTGACATACATACAGATATTGTAAGAGGAAGAATATTTGAGATCAAAACTTTTGAAGTTCTGTTTACTAAAACATGTAATAGATTAAAACATAAAGGTAACTGTTTTTTGTTTACGTTTTTGTTTTTTGTTTTTGATTAAGTTTTTGTTTTTCAAGAGATCACTCTCATTTCTTTCTAATTTTCCTGTGTTTTCCTTTTTCCCAGCATCAGGTATGAAGTTGTTTAGTTTTGGCCCAAACGATAAATGGCAAGTGCCTTTGAGCGAGGGATGTTTTGGTTGCGAGTGATACGATTGGATTTCTCCGTGTGTCTGAGTGTCGGGTGTCGTGAGAGTGTTCGATGTCGGGTAAAGATGACGTTGTTTATGAGTGTTTAAAATTGATTTCGGCACGTGCAGTTGTCTAACATCCTGAACGTGTATCAATAATGTTGGTTATTGGTCGACAAGGCTTTTTTTGATGCAAAAACTTTACATATTTAAAAGATTATTTTATAATTTGGGCCTCCCTGGGTACTTCACCCGTGTTAAGGCCCCCATTTTACAAGTTAACAATATTCAATAAAAATTTAATATCAACTAATAAATTGGAATAAAACTGAAATTAAATAAAATAAAATACAATTTTAAAAAATCGGAAAATATTATGAGGTATGGTATTTGGTTTATGTATTGTAATACTTTTGTGTATTACGTATATGTTTAATTATAAGGTATTGTAGAATATAATGGTATGTCTATTGTAATACTTTTGTGTATTACTTATATGTTTAATTCTCTTACGATAAATTTTTATAATATTGCTTTTTTTGTTCTTTAATTTATCTTTTACTTTTGAATCTGAAATGTTTTTTGCTTCCATCACTTTTTATATAGAGTGAAAGAATGTTGAATGCTTTTATTGTCTAGTATTTGTGGTATACTTGTCCAAAGCTTGTGTTTACCGTCGGAATTTTTTTATGTTTTTTTTTTGTACGCTTTTTAAGGGTAAATCTTGAAGAATTCATCATCTGCTCTTTCATAGATGGCGCTAATTCAATTACTTCACTTAAATACACGTTTTGCAAGTTATGCTTCGAAAAATTTAGACGAATTACTTGTGTGTGTAAATAGTTAATGTATAGTTCTTTTATAATAAATAGTTTTGTCCGCATAAAAACCCAAATCTTTTTAGAAAGTCATACAAATACAATAGTTTCTCGGTGATTCAATCCAATGCATGTATTTGTATGCCTATCTTGAAAAAATTGAGTTTTAGGGTGCAAATTAATACAGTTAATGATGTTTGAGTTAAACGTAACCGGTCGGTCAATAAATAATTTAAAAAAATCGTGGTTTTAAACAAAATAATTGTTTTATTTTATAAGAAGTTACATGTAATCGATACCTAATTCAGAGTGGAAGATACTCTCAATGTCACCCGGGTGAAATACCACCATTCAGAATGTTGCTTAAAATGGCTTTAGCCGTGTTTGGTGAGCAAATCTGAATAGCCAGGTACCCCATCTTCTCCCAAATCTCTTTCTACCCCACACTGCCGTCAGCCTCACAACATACCCCGTAACAAATGTATTTATTTAATATGAACAATACAAATATACAATAAACAATAAACCATTAACGATGACATCCGAAAGTATGAAAGAGATCAGAAACTCTAGAAGTATATAAAAATGAAGAGATACAAGTAATTGCAAGTAAACTTAGGTTATATTAATATTTGTGATATTATAGCCTTCTTGTTCCTACATTCCGTGCAGTCAAGTAGATCCACAACATCCGCATCTGTTGTGGATCTATTGATTGAACATTTGTGATATTATAGCATTCTTGTTGTTATGTTTGCACAAAGCTTGCTAGAGCTAACTGCAAAGTTATGTATGTCCACACGATTGCAGGAAACGAACCACGCACTGATGGCGTGTTAGATCACCAATACATACAAGTACATCCGCGATATCTCTGCTTGTCACGATCACGCGGGTTAACAGCCAATCATGTACTTCGTGTCCTTATAAGGGCATGGGGCACGCGCCAAAGAGTGGGACAAGCCCCCCCCCAGCGAGGACCAACGCAGGTCAAGTACTTGCGGCTAGCTGCCCACGCGCCAGTTGACCGCCGACCCCGCTGATCTCAACACAATGTGTTAGTTCCGAGTTACCATCGCCGCCGAAATTGGTGTCGCCATAGATATGGACCGGCCTGATTTGTTTCACCATGTGTGCCGCCAGTCCCTCAGAACCACAGCCTCCTTACGTTATATAGTTGGGTCCTGTCTCCGTCTGCCGATGTCTCCCACCAGCACCTTATGTTGTATAGTTGGGTCATGCCTCTGACCACGCCGCCAACCTCGTACCCCTGTGATGCTAGCTGCCCCACCTACCGTCGACCCCAGGCTGAGATCGTGAACTTGTAGACCCCGGCCTCAGCCCTGGGCGTCTGCCGCCCTAGCCTGTTTGTGTGGACCCCCATGGCCATCCAATCAGTGCCCCCGTTCTGCTCCATCGTCTCTGCGACTCCGGCCGCCGCCCTGGCGTCCCTTTGCCGTCCAGCGTGGTGTGCCCTAGTGGCCGCCTTTCTGCATCAGCCCCGCATCATTCTGGCGCACCTTTTGCTGTCCAGCGTGGTGTGCCCTCGTGGCCGCCCTTCTGCACCCGTCCTGCACCCTGCCTGGCACCTGCCATGGCCCCTGCCGACCGTCTCACCGCATCCGCCGTAAATTACACGTGAGCGCATAATATACCTTGTCAATCAGAGCCCTTAGAGTCAATAGATTGCCTAAGTAACTAGTTAAAAAGCTATGTAACCTTTGTAGATCTGTTGATAACCTGTATTACCTGTATAATAAACCTTCATAACAAGAGACTTGTTTTAATTGGGAAATTGACTATAATCCACACCCTGAATGATTGGAGTATCAAGCTTTGCCGCCGGCTTGTGCGGCGATGACTATTTGTGTAACACACCTATAGTATATTACATGGCCTAAACGCCAACGTAACACTGGCGCCACAACATGGATAGTCAATTAGCCCGATAAAATACGTCTTTTGTTGCTATGTTTTACTATAATATTAATGTTTTTTTTCCCACAGCTGTGTGTTATAATTCAATTTCTGATCCGGGAGTGTTTGTAATACGAATGTGCCGTCGGAAGCGTGAAGCAAATACATTCTGTTACTAAATACGTAATAAACCAAATACGAGAAATTACGACGTAATAAATGTTAAATGTGGATGTTTCCGAGAGATAGATGTGTTATTTCAATTTTGGAATGCAATTTAATTGTTTCGTTATAGAAATAATTTTTTTTGTCAGGTTAAGCTTTGCTTATCTGTTTCATTGTAATAAGTTGAAATAATTCAAATACTCAAAAGAACTTCCAAGTATCAATTTTCCGTCGGATTAAATTCAGTTATTGTTTTAATTTACATTCTCTAATAAATAACGTATTGGTTGTTTTTAATTAAGATCCGTAGACCTTACCGGTTATTACCATTATTAAATCATGGATCCTCCCAATATTGGTAGAATTTTAAATTTTGAATTGCCGCAAAAGTAATATAACAGAAAATAATAGTTGGTTAGAATAAAAACTCGCAGCAAAAAACTCGCAGTAGAAATAACATTTACACAGTAAAGAGATTGTTGGTTGGAATACGCAGTTGTTTCAACATTTTTCGCAGTAAATGGTAAAACAGTAAAACAACTTTTAGAACAGGAAATAATATTACACAGAAAATAAATTGTTGGTAGAAAATATAAAACACGCTACGAGCAGTAACTTGAGATATCTTAATAAGTCACGTCTATTAAAAATACCGACAAAGGATCCATTCCCGCGTCGCAACAGACAATATTTACGCATAATAATAATAAATATGAATTCGTCAAAGGTCGCCGCGTTCATGTTGATACGTATATTGTTTATTCTCGCACCCAGTTTAAGGCGATATAATATGTAAACTATAATACATATTTCGTGCATTTCTAATAATATTATTTAAATGAACAAGGTGCTATGTGTCATTCAATGTTTATAACTCAAAGACGTCATGAATCTTTGAGTACATTTATTTTGGCTGACATAGTAGTCACTCTGTTTATTTTATTGTGTTTCTGTGAGATTCTGACTAGCTAGCAGACATCTTATAGAAATACAATATATAATTTTTTTTTTTTTCTCTCTCTTTTCATCTCTCTCTTCCATAACTATAATTCGTTTTAAAGTAATAATAACAATAAATCAAAACTCAGACACTTTTATCACAATAAATGAGTATTGTGATATAGAAGATATAAGTTGTAGTTATGAAGTAACTACATAAGTTATATAAAATTATATTTAAAAATATACATTTTTGTATATATTTCGTTACGAAACACGACACGTTACATTGATTGAGGGTTAAATTCAAGAACCTTAAGTTTTAGTGGAATTTTTTTTATTATAGTAAGGAAAAAACCGCCTTAAGCATTCAATATCCTGCCCGGGACCGAAAAATAAACTTAATTTATATTTCGTGGAATTATTGTACTAAGAATATATACCAATTTTTAGTACAAATTAAGGTTATATTTGTATATATAATCTTCTTTTCGTTGACAGGAAACGGCGTAAGAAATGTCCTGTACTTTTGAAGTGATGATTTCGTTCTTCATCACTTAAAGTTATCAGTGGTAGATTAGGAACCCATTTTGTAAATATAACTCAAATATCTTGTGTTATAAATTGAATAGTTCAAATGAGAAACCCCGTATGTGGTTTTTGTTCAGACATTCTCTTATATAGAAAATTATGTCAAATGTTTTTGTATTTAATTGGTTACATACCAATTATTTGTTTTTTTCTGGAATTTTTTTTTCTTTTCTCCTTCTTGCGTAGTGAATACGTGTCGTTATTTTTAAGGAAGTCAATCTCTGGAAATCGGATTATGTAGTTCTCGATTTTTAAATTAAAAAGACTCGAATAAGTCTTATATAACAGAGATTGAATTATCACACACAGTAGTTGTTGAGTGGTATGTAATATGTTGTAAATTATAATTGTGTAAATTGTTCCCTAACTAATTATTAATTAGTTATGGGTTGTGTATTGTAATTTTTTGTAAACACGTAATTGATTGCTTCGGTATCAATATGGTAAAAAAAAACCAGCGTGTAAAGTCCTTCATAAAGTTGAGACGAAATAAATTGTGTTTTTGTATTATATGCTACACCATGTCAATTATGGTGTGAATTTTTTTTGTTGTAAACACGTATTTGATTGCCTCGGTATCAATAAAAAGAAATAACGTGTAAAGTCCTTCATAAAGTTGAGACGAAATAAAATTGTGTAATTATATTATATGTTATGCCATTTCAATTATGGTGTGAATTTTTTTTGTTGTAAACACGTATTTGATTGCCTCGGTATCAATAAAAAGAAATAACGTGTAAAAGTCCTTCATAAAGTCGTGACGAAATAAAATTGTGTAATTGTAATATGTGTTACGCCATGTCAAGTGTGGTGTGTATGTTCTCATAGAAAGATGAATTATAATATATACCCGGTAAGAAGAAATAGTTTTTGTAAAGATAACGTAATTATGTCTTAGATTTGGTAAATCTAAAATTGTTGGTCATTAAGGACAAATGGTGGTTGCATATTTATGTCATTTTGGGACATTATTGAATCTTAACCAAAGAATTGGGTTGATAATTGCACTTAAGGTCATTTTGGGTTTTGTCTGGTCATTTGGTGAGAACACTTTATGAGTGTTCTGAAAATTTTGTCGAACGTTTTCGTTACGACGTGCTGGTGTTTCTTGTTAACACCTGGTACAGCGCTGTACGGTTTATAGGAAATAAATCGTTAAATGTCATAGGATAATATTAGCCTTATAATTAATTACATGGTAGGTCTTGGTAGCGTTGACCTGTATAATCAATATGCGATACGAGAGGATTGGTCTATATGCCTAAGAATTATTAGCAACCAGACAAACCATGACTAAATGAGAATATATTGTTAAAATCTTGAGTAGAATTTTTGTTGTTTTCCGTTTTTCAAAATTATCAATGGATAATAAGAAATAACATAACATGTGTATTGATACTTGTGTTGTATAGTGTCAAGAATTTCATTGTTAAAGACGCAAATATGGGTTGATTTCGATCAATCGCATGATATAATCAGCGTACACATTCCATAACAGGAATTTTGTGTATAAAAAAAACATGTATAGTTTAAGAATTTCATTGTAAAAAAATGCGAAATATGGGTTGATTTTGGTCAATCGCATAAGCGTATAATATTCTCTAACCAGAATACCATTTTGTATAACATTGTACAATTGTGAACATTGTTAATTGTTCTTCTTTTGTGGTTTGATGGAAAGTGTAGGCCTGGTGGTAAATTGTGTACATCCATTCGGTAATACCACATTGTATGCTACATTTGTTGTTTTGGTATTGTCTTTTTTTTTGAGAAAAAAAAAAAAGCAAGCCAGGTATATTCTTTTTGTTTGGAAAGAAGGTGATGAGTATTCTTTTCTGTTGGGAAGAAGGCCATGTGTATTTTTTTGTTTGGAAAAAAGTTGTGTATGTAAATCATAGCGTGTTTTGTATCGCGCCTTGGAGATCATTTCTGCAATTATTTTTGAAAGAGGTTTGGCAACCCTTGTTCAGTGTATTTGTTAGGGATTGTTCAACTTGGCTCTCAGGTAGTTAAATTTTTGTTTTGGCTCGTTAGGGAGTGTTTAAATCTTTGTGAAATGAGGTAGCTCTGTACCTCTCGTACGGCAAACAAGAGGACGTTGCCCTGCTTCGGCCACGTTGCCTGGGATCTTCTTTCATCGACAAGGAGGGTAGTGTTATGTTTGCACAAAGCTTGCTAGAGCTAACTGCAAAGTTATGTATGTCCACACGATTGCAGGAAACGAACCACGCACTGATGGCGTGTTAGATCACCAATACATACAAGTACATCCGCGATATCTCTGCTTGTCACGATCACGCGGGTTAACAGCCAATCATGTACTTCGTGTCCTTATAAGGGCATGGGGCACGCGCCAAAGAGTGGGACAAGCCCCTCCCCAGCGAGGACCAACGCAGGTCAAGTACTTGCGGCTAGCTGCCCACGCGCCAGTTGACCGCCGACCCCGCTGATCTCAACACAATGTGTTAGTTCCGAGTTACCATCGCCGCCGAAATTGGTGTCGCCATAGATATGGACCGGCCTGATTTGTTTCACCATGTGTGCCGCCAGTCCCTCAGAACCACAGCCTCCTTACGTTATATAGTTGGGTCCTGTCTCCGTCTGCCGATGTCTCCCACCAGCACCTTATGTTGTATAGTTGGGTCATGCCTCTGACCACGCCGCCAACCTCGTACCCCTGTGATGCTAGCTGCCCCACCTACCGTCGACCCCAGGCTGAGATCGTGAACTTGTAGACCCCGGCCTCAGCCCTGGGCGTCTGCCGCCCTAGCCTGTTTGTGTGGACCCCCTTGGCCATCCAATCAGTGCCCCCGTTCTGCTTCATCGTCTCTGCGACTCCGGCCGCCGCCCTGGCGTCCCTTTGCCGTCCAGCGTGGTGTGCCCTAGTGGCCGCCTTTCTGCATCAGCCCCGCATCATTCTGGCGCACCTTTTGCTGTCCAGCGTGGTGTGCCCTCGTGGCCGCCCTTCTGCACCCGTCCTGCACCCTGCCTGGCACCTGCCATGGCCCCTGCCGACCGTCTCACCGCATCCGCCGTAAATTACACGTGAGCGCATAATATACCTTGTCAATCAGAGCCCTTAGAGTCAATAGATTGCCTAAGTAACTAGTTAGGCCTTAAAAAGCTATGTAACCTTTGTAGATCTGTTGATAACCTGTATTACCTGTATAATAAACCTTCATAACAAGAGACTTGTTTTAATTGGGAAATTGACTATAATCCACACCCTGAATGATTGGAGTATCAAGCTTTGCCGCCGGCTTGTGCGGCGATGACTATTTGTGTAACACACCTATAGTATATTACATGGCCTAAACGCCAACGTAACATTGTACCTACATTCCGTACAGTTACAGTTACTAACTTTAGTAATAGATATGCGGATGTTGTGGATCTATTGATTGAACATTTGTGATATTATAGCCTTCTTGTACCTACATTCCGTACAGTTAAGTAGATCCACAACATCCGCATCTGTTGTGGATCTATTGATTGAACATTTGTGATATTATAGCCTTCTTGTACCTACATTCCGTACAGTTAAGTAGATCCACAACATCCGCATATCTATTACTAACTTTAGTAGATCCACAACATCCGCATATCTATTACTAAAGTTAGTAATAGATATGCGGATGTTGTGGATCTATTGATTGAACATTTGTGATATTATAGCCTTCTTGTACCTACATTCCGTACAGTTAGTAGATCCACAACATCCGCATCTGTTGTGGATCTATTGATTGAACATTTGTGATATTATAGCCTTCTTGTACCTACATTCCGTACAGTTAAGTAGATCCACAACATCCGCATATCTATTACTAAAGTTAGTAATAGATATGCGGATGTTGTGGATCTATTGATTGAACATTTGTGATATTATAGCCTTCTTGTACCTACATTCCGTACAGTTAAGTAGATCCACAACATCCGCATGTCAATTACTAAAGTTAGTAATAGATATGAGGATGTTGTGGATCTGTGGCGTCGAATTATCCAGATTAAATAATTAATAATAAACTGCTATTTGCTACTTAGTATCTACTCCCGAATTATGTACTTGCATCGTTAAATCGTAAACAAAGTAATCTACGTACTTCAAGTACCTACCTGCATATTGTTGATAATAACACTGCAGTCCGTCTCGAATACTACGAGAACTCGCCAGAAGGTTCGAGCCTACGGCCTAGGCATAATTGCCAAGCCGTCGAAAGTTCGCGAATGATCCAGATCGAGCGAGTGTCTTCGATTTAGTTGCCATCCACCTACCTACTGCCGCCGTCGGCCGAGTAGTATAAATAAGCCCGACGCAGCGAGCCAGTCAGTCAGTCATAATTTTGCCGTCAGTCTACGAGGCTCAACGAGCGATCACCCGCGTTCTTCTTACTAGCGCGAGGGACACGTACCCGGCTTCGCCCCTATCATCATGGACTCTATCGGGACATCATCATAGCGCCTCGGCCACGTCCGCGGCCAGCGCTACTCGGATTACAAGCGCCCTGGTTCCAGCGTCTCTGACCAGCGCTTCTTCCACGCAACCATGACCACCACGAGGACACGCAGCATCTTCACTGGTCACGCCGTTCCCGTTCAACTGCCCACAAGGTCCGCCGTACCTTCGGCCTTCTCGTCAGCACTGGAGTGCCTGAAGACCTACGTTCTTCGCCAGTGCCTGACCTACATCGAGTCCCGGTCACAAGCGCCCGGCGTCGACTCACTGACCCGCGCTTGACCAGCACATCATCAGTCAGCATCCGGTGTATTCTTCTGTCCTACATCATCTCCTCGTCACGGCAACTGACTCACCAATAAACACATGTGACCTTCAAAACCTTCTTTCATTTCGTGCCCTCACCATTGATCCCCAAAGTGGTGACCCCGACGTGATCTGCAGCCCGACGTGATCTGCAGCCCGACGTGATAGTGTTACCCCGACTCACCGGTAACCCCGTCTCAAAATGGGTGATCAGTAAAGGCACCACGGAGCAGCAGCACCAGACCATCTCCGCACAAGCGCGGATAATAGTGCCACCATGGTTATCTGAGTGAATCTTCAACCTGTGTTGTGAACATGTGTTTTGCAAAATTTTTTTTTTTATGAAGTGTCACAATTTAAAAGACGTTCGTTTCCGAGCTGTTTCTTCTATCGCAGCCCTCAGCAAAGCTGCTGGGAAGGGGGTGTCTGTGGCGTCGAATTATCCAGATTAAATAATTAATAATAAACTGCTACTTGCTACTTAGTATCTACTCCCGAATTATGTACTTGCATCGTTAAATCGTAAACAAAGTAATCTACGTACTTCAAGTACCTACCTGCATATTGTTGATAATAACACTGCAGTCCGTCTCGAATACTACGAGAACTCGCCAGAAGGTTCGAGCCTACGGCCTAGGCATAATTGCCAAGCCGTCGAAAGTTCGCGAATGATCCAGATCGAGCGAGTGTCTTCGATTTAGTTGCCATCCACCTACCTACTGCCGCCGTCGGCCGAGTAGTATAAATAAGCCCGACGCAGCGAGCCAGTCAGTCAGTCATAATTTTGCCGTCAGTCTACGAGGCTCAACGAGCGATCACCCGCGTTCTTCTTACTAGCGCGAGGGACACGTACCCGGCTTCGCCCCTATCATCATGGACTCTATCGGGACATCATCATAGCGCCTCGGCCACGTCCGCGGCCAGCGCTACTCGGATTACAAGCGCCCTGGTTCCAGCGTCTCTGACCAGCGCTTCTTCCACGCAACCATGACCACCACGAGGACACGCAGCATCCTCACTGGTCACGCCGTTCCCGTTCAACTGCCCACAAGGTCCGCCGTACCTTCGGCCTTCTCGTCAGCACTGGAGTGCCTGAAGACCTACGTTCTTCGCCAGTGCCCGACCTACATCGAGTCCCGGTCACAAGCGCCCGGCGTCGACTCACTGACCCGCGCTTGACCAGCACATCATCAGTCAGCATCCGGTGTATTCTTCTGTCCTACATCATCTCCTCGTCACGGCAACTGACTCACCAATAAACACATGTGACCTTCACAACCTTCTTTCATTTCGTGCCCTCACCATTGATCCCCAAAGATCTATTGATTGAACATTTGTGATATTATAGCCTTCTTGTACCTACATTCCGTACAGTTAATTAGATCCACAACATCCGCGTATCTATTACTAACTTCATGTAATCTAGGTATAAGCGAGTGTTTAAAATGCTCCGGGACTATGGATTCTCACTGGCTCCATATGATTGGGAGCAGGATTTTTATGCTGTACTTAAATAATGTTTTTTTTTAAATCATGTTCCTAAAGAAAAAAATGTTTAAATGTTCTTATATTATCTATGCGTGGCGATTTCAACTTCAATTAATAATGATTACAACAGAAGTATTTCGAGACACAGGCAAAGGTAAAATCATTTTCTATCTTTTAATGATTCAATTCCATAACGCTATACACATCATTGCTTGGCCTATTTCAGCACATCGCTCGCCATACATTCCTATTGGGATTTTATTGCGAGCGATATGCTGAAATAGGCAAAACCACGATAATATAGGGCGCTTTTGGCGTGGTGTGTCTCAGGCTTTAAGCATTTTTATTCAAATGTATTAATGATAAAGTGATGTTTATAACACAAACTTTTTACGCATAGCACAATTCAAAATAATTGTCTAGTGAGATATATTTACTTTGGATGGATATTTCAAGTGAATAATTATTGCTTATAATAGTTTGTTATCCACCGTGCCAGAAATAAAAAAAAAACATTTTCTTATAAACATAAACATTAGTTTACCGTTAAAAATTATAATATTTGATAATGATTAATTTAGATATAATATGTCTCAACGCCATCTCGTGGGAAATTCAGCACTAACCAATCCTTTCCTACAAAAGTTGTTTGCAGGGGAAAAATATAATAAGCAATAATTGTTGAATGAATTACTGGTACATATTTAATTATTTGGCTTTGGAATAAGCCGACGTAGCTTAGTAGTTCAGAGCACCTGACCGGCCATCAGAAGGTGCGATTTCTATTCCCTTCGGCGGCATTTATTTTTTCTCGGGAGATATTTTCAGACACGAAAGCAGACCGAATTATTCCCGTCGGCAGCACTCGGGAGATATTTTCAATTTGTATAATTTTTATTATGTTGGAATGGAATAAAACTCAAAAGAATTTTCTATGTCTTAAAAGCTATTTTTAATGTAATTTCGAACGAAAAGCATACTTTCGTGATATGGAAATAATTATGCAGAGTTTGTGTTTGCAATATCAACCATTTTTTTCTAACTTAAACAGCCTTTGATGAAAGCCAGTTTAGATTAAGCAAGTAATTAAGATTGCAAAATAAATATTTAAGATCATTGGAATAACCTTATTTAAATAACTTTTTAAGGTTATACCTGTCAATGTAACGTTTAATCGTTGAATAAGAAGATGATACTAATAAACCTAAACAAAATATCAAACAGAAAAAGACGCAGAAAATAAATAAAAAAAAGTAACGGACGCAACTCGGAATCGAACCAAAGACCTCTGTCTTGCCGAGACAACGCTGGGATCTGATTTTTACGCCATTTTTGTAGACCACGTGTTTTAATCTCAGAATTAACTATATTTTTAACTGCTACCATTTTGAAATATTACAAAGTTCTATGCGATTTTTTTTGTAAACCTACCGTTACAATTGCCGTTTTTACCGTAATTATTTAATGTAGTATAGAAAAATTCTTTTGAGTTTTTGTTGTTTTCCCGTATCTTTTTAGCTTTCAATAAGGGCCCCCAAATTTAGTGCAGGGCTGACCATGCTGTGAGCTATAACCACTAATACCAAACCACTACTTTCAGGGGGGCGCCACGATCTGCTATGCATACCTACCACGTGAGAAAATAGATTTGTTGGCTCAGAACAGCACGATACAGGATATGGTGCTACTAAACAACATGTCTCTTGAGATCTTCATCGTAAGCCTTGAAGGTTTCAAGGGACATACAAATAATATCTCTTGATTCATATCATTAGAATAAGTAAAATCTACACCTGTATGGAACCAAAGGTTCCGACCGCAATTTATGAGAAATTTATGATACTTTGTGAATTTTTTTATTAATTATTTTTCTATGAATCATCAAAAAGTGACGCACCTATAATGTTTATAAAATATCGGTCTAGAATGGTCGTGGATTTTATTGAGAAGAGGAAATACACACGAATTTCTGACAGCATCTTTAGGAAATACAGGGTTTTCCAATAAGAGGTGTTATTTTGATATTCAATCGTAAAAGATCAATAGTTTCGTTGCTTGTGTGGCACGTAGCGCCGTTTTGTTGAAAGTAAACGTTGTCCAGATCAATACCATCCAATTCCGGCCATAAAAAATCATTAATCATCTCTCGATAGCGCAATCCATTCACCGTAACTGTTGCTCCAGCCTCATTTTCAAAAAAGTAAGGTCCAATGACTCCGCCGGACCATAAACCACACTAAAAAGTCACACGTTGAAGATAGAGAGGCTTTTCAACAATAACTTTTGGGTTTTCCGAGCCCCATATGCGACAATTTTGCTTGTTGACGAAGCCACCGAGGTGGAAATGGGCCTCATCACTGAAGATGATTTGCATTTGATTCACTCAAGTGAATTTTGAAGCGTGTTCCATTTTTATTAGGGGCGTAGTTTCTATATGTCAAATGTTAAAAAATGACAGCTTCAAAAGTAACATCTACCGAAATAGTGGGCTATTCAAAATAACACCGCTTATTGGAAAACCTGTATAACAGTCAATATGACAGAGGCCCGATTTTTTTTTTTAAATAATGTGTTATTGAATTTTTGTTACTGTTAGTATGGTCCATAGCTACCTAAGAACACAATGATGGTGTAAACCGCCCATACAAGATCCTACTGAAGAGTTGAAGAATCCATTTGAAAATCTCACAAAGCCTAGAAGACTAAGGGATAGGGAATAGGGATTGTGCTGGACTGTAGATCGGGAGTTGGTGGGTACAGCTACAGACGCCTTCTAGGCTCTCACAATGCAATAGGTACTCGTACTGCCTCTCCATGGTTTCATATTACTACACTGAATACCGGGGATGCTATTCAAATCCAACAGCCTAGACTGCCTCCTGTACGGGAATATGTGTAGGGGTGTCTTGCGTTTTTAAACATCGAAGTGACTTTCAAATCGACGTGAGAGCGTTCCGTCTGAATGACAATCCGTTGTTAACAGACCAATTTCCATATCTAGACGCAATGTAATCATGCTGAGTCTATTCTATAAGTATTTTAATGGAGCCTGTTCTAAGGAGCTAGCAGCATTGTTCCCCGGTGGACGTGCCTGAAACTCGCAATGGACACGAATAGAACACCCATTCACAGAAGATGTTGGAGAACGGGTCGTTTCATCGACTCATTTTGTGTAAGTCGGCTCGCATGTAAAACGATCTATAAGCGTCTGTTTTTCCTTCGTCTCAGGAACCGCATGAATAAATTCCTTCCTGTGTCCTTCCGGTGTCTTTCACTATTTAACAAAACTTCAAGATCAATAAATCATCATCAGATGTCACATAAAAAAGATAAAAATCAATCAATTACAAATACAGGGAAAAAAAAGGAAAGAAATAAGGAAACAAGACAAAACAAAACATGACAAGAAAATTACGTATTTATAATAATGTTCTCTTTAAAATATTCTTATGATGCTGTTTTTCAAGTAGGTTCTCTGCTGTATGTTTTCGATTCCTGCGTATCGATATGTATACTAATTTACAAATACACTTTTTTAGAAAAATCAGTTGACAAATACAAGTTTTAAATGCTCTTGAGGTGACCGTATTATTTATATAATGTATTGTAACTTCATTAAACGTATTATCCGAAACATCAATGTTTCATGACATCCTTGAACGCTGAGGGCTCGAACAAATAAAACCCACCCTTACAGAGTTATCCTTTTGAAATAAGAAGATAATTGAACAGATTTTATTTCCCGGGATTCGCGTCCCGATTCGTCTAAAACGCCGAACGTTATGTTCCTTTATTTACTCAGAATAAAAAGGATTGCTATTATTTTTCCACGAAATACTCCTACAATTGAACGAGAAGAAGAAAAACTATAGAAATGTATCAAAATGGTGTTACTGGGAAAGATTCATTAAAAAAAATAAAGCCTTCGCAAATTGCTTTTTAAGTTTGTTCACAAGAAACTTTGAGCAATATAAAATATATTAATAGAAACGTTAAAGCTCTGAGTGAAAGCTCCTCTATATTGTTTGATCCTCAACTTTGAATAAAAAACTTATAAAGAAAAGGTACAAGTTAATAATATTTTACATAACATTCTTAATTAAACGGTTGGTAGAGAACTGTTCTCGGAATAACTGGGGAACTAATATATACTTATACAATCGTTAAATAAATAAATATTATTTACTTGTACAATACAGTTGCCTAAAAATAGTAGGTTCTGGTCACTTAGCGTTGAGGAAAACGTCCTAAACTAGGAGATTTTGGTTGAGGATAGTTCGGATTCTTTTGACGTAGGTATCGTGGTGTATTTAGGTCATTTCTGGTTGTAATTAGTCAATGATTTAGGTACATATATATTTCCTGACGTTCTAGGTCTTTTACACTTCGCGTTGAGGTCAGTTCGGATTCTTTAACAACTTTTTATAAAGCATTTTTTTCAAAAAATTAAAAGTTTTTTTCAACAGGTTTATAAAATCTCTTGCTTTTTTAAGAATAACTTTAACGATAATTTTTTTGTGTTGTTACTATCGAATTTTGTCGTATACTTTATTTTATGCAAGTTAAGTTGTTAAAGTTGGGCAACAATTTGTTAATAGTCCCCAAGTGGCTTATACAGTAACGCCCTATGAAAGACCAGTACTTTATTGAAACGGTGCTTGAAACAGTGGTCTGGTATTTCCAAAATTTATTTTCTTGATCTCGTTCCGTGACATATGTGACACCTCACAAGAATATCCTTCTATGTGTAGTGTAAAGACGCGGGAACTATATCGCCACCCTGTTGGGGGGGGGTGTGATGTGGATTAAACTATAGGGCGTACGAAGGAACTTATGACGGTCTCCATGGTCGAGGGGTAATTCTCTGGATTGGCAATCCGGAGGTCGCGAATTAAAATCCTGGTGTGCGCAAGTAAATTATATTTGATTATTATGTGTTAATACGGTATATTTGCATCACGTTCCAGAATGGAAGATCCTCAGTATTTAAATGTTGCTTGAAATGACTTCAGATGTGTGTAGTGACCAGATCTGAATAGCCAGGTACTTTCCCACCTTCCTATTCCCCCTTTCCACTACCTTCTGCCTCACAACATTCCCCAATCGAGGATTCTATAGTCTCACTGGCTCCAGACGATTGAGAGCAGCAAAAAAGAACCCTTTTAATAACATCCTGACCCAAGCTACTAAACTCTTCTAAATATCATACCTCAAGTATTGTTCATGTGAATGGTTACCGTCTGCGGTCGAAACGTTCATGGTTTTGACACGTTAAGTGACCAGATATGAATAGCTAGATCTCTCATAAACTTCTTGCCGATATTAAACCGCATACATCATCGCATCGCGCCATTGTTAGGAGAGACTTAGCGCCGATATTATAATAGACCTGTAGAAGTAGCCGATAGCTAACTGCCGCATATTCCATATCGCTAGCTAATGGCTGCATTATTCACGATATCGGATCACAGACAGTTAGTTACTACCATGGAGTAAAAAGTTACTTAGTTTCGTGATTTTTTGTAAACGTTCATTTATTTAATGATGAAAAATCTTGACAATTTTTTTCTTCCTCATTAAATGAATAATACATAACTCAATAGGGTGTAGTTTTTTTTCATTATTGATATTCAAACTAAAACTTCAGGGCTCCATAGCTCATGATGGAAATTACTTTTTGAAGTTTTAATTTAGGATTGACTTTTATATTAGATTTCATATTTATAACGATTAAAAACAAATAATTTTTTGAAATCTCATTTTAATAATAATTTATAAAATTATTTTACCCTCGCATTATTGGTTTTATTGAATTTTTAATGATTTTTTTAAGAATTATTTTCTTTTACCGCTCTATTCTGTTAGATAAGTAATTAACTTTTATATTATTTTCATCTGACCAAATAATTTTTAAAAATTATGTTAAAATTAATTGGCTCGGATATAAACTGCCATCAAATTAATGTTTCCAATTCAATTTTCTGTACGGAACTGGTTTAGTTACTAAAAATGTTAACAAATAATTATAAGAAATAATTAGTAGCCTGAAATATCAATACAAATTGAAAATATCTCCGAGTAAAAATAAATGCCGCCAGCGAGATTATTTTTATTCGGGAGATAGTTTCAATTTTTATTGATATTTCAGGCGACTATTTATTTGTTATCCTTTATGCTATGCATAAAACCTTTATTAACATTATTTTATCATAAAAAAAAAATAACAAAAAATTTTGTAAAGCTCAATTTAATATAATGTAATCACCATACAGGATGTTCCAAAAAGTGCATTAACTTCCTGATGATATTGAAATTTGACGTTTTCATACATTTTCAAGTGAAAATTAGAGAATTAATACCTTTACAAACATGGTATTATATACATACGCAATTTATGTATTATGCCATTAAGAAATTTTAAGAGATTAAATACATTATTTTCGAAATCATTTTTTTATTTTATCATTTTTATCATCCCATCTTGAATTACCTCTTGGAAATAATGAACACTAACTACTCCAGGATACCTTGGATATATTAATGAATTTTATGTAGTAACCTGCCTTGAAAATATTATCTTAGTAGGGGGGGGTGAGTGGAAGGTGGGTACCTGGCTATTTACATCGGGTTACCAAAAATGGCTAAATCCATTTCAACTAAGATTATTTTAATGTGCGAAATTCATGAAATTCAAAATTCAATAAAATTCTCGCGCTCGTGAAAATTAAATATAACAATGAAAGTCTCGCACTCATGAAAAGTAAATTTGATAATGAAAGTCTCGCGCTCTTTAAAACTCAATAATAAAAACATATATTTTTTTAACTAGAAAAGGTTTTACTCGTATTACTGGAATCGAGAAAATTCTTCAATGAATTCCTTTCGGGTTTGTTAAAAGCCAGCCTTTAAAGGCAAAAAACCATACGTTACCCGGCCGACAGTCTGTCCGTCTATCAGCAGATTGAAGTTCAAGGAAAGTTGCGGATTCGTGCTAATTTATGAGACTTTTAGCTGTGGGAGCCATACTGAATCAAACGCCGTTTATATATATTTTAAGTTATTGATTTAACCAAACCATTCTGGGAATATATTTTATCAAGTGTGTATTCGTTAAGTGTCATGAAATAATTTGCAAAATTAATGCCTTAACACGGGCGGTTTATGAGAAACCTCAACTTATATCTATACATTTCCATTCTTCACATATATTTACCTACTGTAACATATAAATTTTTTTAATATAATCGGTAAAAAATCTTAACACTCGGTTCCGTTTTTGAGAAGAAAACAGGTGAAATTATAAAAATCATTTCGATGATTTTATTTAGGTATAATCAGCCTGAGGTACACTTGTACATTTTCCTCAGTATTCGAGGGATAAGGGACAGTCCGGACAGCGACAGTTTTGTAATATACCTACCATTCAAATTCTCGGCGCCCGCGTTTCCTCTTATTGAAATAAAAATATATAATTTTTACACATAAACCATTTACCGAACGGGCAATGTTAATCACGAAAAAATGTGAAGAAAAATTTTTTTATCAACAGAAGATAACAAATAATAAATATTGATAGAAGTAAGTAAGAATATCAGTAAGTGTACCACAGACAGAGGGTTAATATTAAGAAAATTGCAAAGTAATAACAAAGTATATAGTATATACCAACCGTCCCATGACGGTGTATAATACTATGTTATTTCAAATGATCTGCATAAGGGTTAGTACATAGCATATGTTCCAAGCTGTTAGTTAATGCCTCCATAATTGAGAAAAAAATGTATTTTGGTCGGAATAGGGATAGGTAGGTACTTTTATCTTAGTCATCATTTTCTATTTTAAACGCCAAGATGAACAAGCGTTTCATTAAAAAAAATAAGGCAAAGTTTTCTAAACAGTAGTTAGCTGCCTCCAGCTATAACCCGCTGATATCTTAAATTGACGATCAGCTAAACCCGAAGGATTCCGCTAACTGTAATCTAATCATTCCACACTAGTCCCTGAACGTTAGAGATCCCCGTGAGGGAACCACCCTTCAACCTTTTATAATTCTCGCTAACTTCCAGCCAATCCCGATCCAATTATGCGATTGAGAATATCTGGCGCCTGTACTCGTATAACCAACCAAATGAACTCATCATATGGAGCTTCGTTTAATTACAAAAAGGGTGTTTACACCTCGCGAAACTTTCTGTGCATCGTCATGTTTATTTTCTTTTTTCAGTTGGGTTTTGTAGGTAGGATCCTTAGTACGTTTACGACGTAAGCGACCTTTTTTATATACCAAAATCCTCAGCGTATCCATCGCAGATTTTTGGTTTGTAAAATATTTATAACAATGAAAGTGGGAAAAGTTCTCATAGTTGATATACAAAACAATTTTATTTCTGCTAAGACTTTCATAGAAGCTGAATAACAGGTTTGAACAATTGTTTTACTAAATAAATGTATTTTAATTCCGATTTTGTTTTCTTGAATGCATAAATAAATAAATGAATGAAAACAATGAAATCTTGGATGTGGACATTAACCTTCTTCCTGAAATCCGATTGAGCTGAAACTCAGCATATATATTCGTTGAATCGCACACACACGTATTTCTCAGCATATATATCGTTGTATCGCACACACACAGATATTTCTCAGCATATATATCGTTTTATCGCACACACACGTATTTCTCAAAAATTAGATAACATTATAAAAATTACAGCAGTAAATTTACGAAATAAATATCGGAATTATCCATTTAGGATTTGACTAAAGTAATAGCGCGGCTCACTCATTTTAGTCAGTCCCTGGGGAGGAGGGTTCAATCCTCAGTCAATCCAAAAAATACATCCACTAATAAACATTGATATATTATTGGTTGATTTGTTTCTATTTTTTTGTTAATTTTAATTTGTTGTCGGTTGCATTATGTTATTCAACTGTTTTATACTGGCACAGACCTTGGTGAACAGTAGGTTTTTTTTTTTTTTAGTTATTTATTAAGTTAAAAGAAATACATATTTCGCTTTGTTAACTTAAGTGTACATTGATTAAAAACAAAAATAATATTTATATAAATAATTATGGTTTACTACCTAAGTAACATATTTTTCTTAAGTAAGAGCATTTTGGTTTTGCTCATTGATCTTGAGGGCAAACAGTTTTTTTTAACAGGTTTGGTGAAGCTCAGGAAATATTCATTTTCATTTATTCATTTATTCATTTTATTTTTCATTTAAATTTACACACAGTACAATATGATACAAGATATAATTAAAATATTTTGTGATTATTGATTATTGTACCTTATCAGGTCGAAATTATTGGTTCCTAACTAGGCAAATTGCCCGTTCCAAGAAACCAAAAAATATGTGAAAGTAAGTGTGTGATTTGTCTATGTCTATAATATATCTCATTAATGTTTTAATTTGTGATGTTTAATCGTTACAATCTTATGATAGAGTCGAACTTGAGCTGTTGTGTATGTTTCAATTGTGTATGAACAATAATTAGAATAATGGAAGATATATATAGTGTGTGATTAGTCTATGTCTATTTATTACGTGACGTTTTTTAACATTTTTTCAGATTCTCCTCTGCCCAGTCCAATCAACCATTTAGTTATTATTGGGCCTATGTATGAAATATTACAAGTTTTAATGTTTAATTCAGGGGGGATTTTGTTGTACAATTTAGGTCCCAAGTATGTGTGTGTCTTTTGGTACTTTGCCGTATTGCTCGTTGGGATCATAAGGTCAATTCTGGTGTGGCTTCTTGTGATGTGTTTATGGTCAATTTTATTAATATTGTCTAGATTTTTATGTACATGGATAATAACCTTTTTTATATAGTTTTGACGAACATCAAGTACATTAAATTGTTTAAAGAGCTCATCGCTAGAGAACCTATATGGTTTGCGCATTATGACTTTAATTATTGATTTCTGGGCCTTCATAAGCGGATCTAGAATTGATATTCCTGATGCTCCCCAGCCAATGCAACCATACATTAAGAGGGGGTTGCACAGTCCGAAATATATTTTTCTAAGATCTACTTGTCTAATTATGTTTCGCACTGCAAAGAAAATGTGAGTAAGTTTTCTTACCCTAGTTGTAAGATTGTCATTGTGATAATTCCACTTAAGATGATTGTCTATTATAACACCTAGGTACTTGATGTTTTTCACACATTCAAGATCTTCACAATTGCAGTGAGGTTCAGTATTATAGGAGTTACAGTCATGATTATGTGTTTTTATTGTGTGTGTTGTACTAGGTTGTCCTTTTATGGTTGAGCTGAATCTTATGTATTTGGTTTTAGAAGTGTTCAGTGTTAGTAGATTTTTGTTGAGCCATTGTTTTATCATATTAATTCCACTTTCAGCAAGTTTGTGTGTGTCAGTCCAGTCATCTCCTTCAAAGATAGCTACCGTATCGTCTGCGAATGTAATAATTTTACCACCGATTGGTAGCTCGCACAACTCATTGATATAGATTATAAATAGAAGGAGTCCCAATGTGCTTTCTTGTGGTACACCAAAGTTAGTGCCTAGTGAGTTACTCAAAGTTTTACCAGTTTTGAGTTGCTGGCTTCTACCTGCTAGGTAACTCTTTAGCCATTCGTATGGCATACCTACAATTCCAATATTTTGTAGTCTTTTGAGGAGTATTTTGTGAGAAATTGTGTCAAAAGCTTTGGCTAGGTCTAAGAATATTTCGATGTTTTTCTTTCCACGATCTATATTATTAGAAATATGTTCTGTGAGTTGTGCTATGGCGTCGTCCGTACCTCTCCCTGATCGAAAGCCGAACTGATTTTTGCTTAAAAGTTTTCTGTTCTCTATGTAATTACTTAATCTATTTTTAAAGATTTTTTCAATAATTTTTGAGATAGCGCTCAACAGAGATATTGGTCTATAATTGTTAACTTGGTTTTTGGGTCCACTTTTGTGGATTGGTACTACTATAGATTTTTTAAGATGATCGGGGAAAATCCCAGAGGAAAAGCTTTTATTGATAATGTTTGATAGAGGCGTTGCTACATTGTGTTTAATGATTTTAAGTATAAATGTGTTTAGATTGTCAGGACCTTTAGAGTGTGTAGTGTTAAGACTGTCAATGATTTTTAAAACCTCTTCGTTTGTCGTAGGTGTGAGTTTAAATGAAAAAAGATTTTGTTTTGATTCTATTGACAATGCCAGTGAGTCTTCGGTTTCCTTGGTGACACTTAAGATGTTTTCTGCAAGCTTAGACCCAACCATCGTAAAGTATTGGTTTGTGTGGCACGCAATTATGTCCGAATCAATGATGGATGTATTCCCAATTCGTAATTCGTTAATATTGAGTTCAGTTTTGTGTTTAGTGTATGTAATTTGTTTAACGATTTTCCACATATTTTTGCTAGATGTATCTCGGTCGAGTTGTTGCTTATAGTACCGTTCTTTAGCGTTACGCATAACATTTTTACAAATGTTACGGTACATACGGTAAATCTGTTGTTTGAGAGTATCCTGTGGGTCTTTTGTCGCCAGTCTGTGTAAGTGATTTCTTTTGTGTATGGCTTTTACAATACCCCTGCTGATCCAAGGAGTAAGTTGTTTTTTTTAATGTGCAGTGAGATTATTTGTTGAATTTTTAGTTATGTACTTGTCGATTTTGCTAATAAATAAATTGAATGCACTGTTAACTTCATTCACTTCACACAAATCTTGCCATGTTTCACCATTCCGATCTTTAATTAGTCCCCCATAACAGATAGTTGATATACAGTGGTTAGTTTTTACTTGGTTTTTATGGGATGTGTCCGGAATGCTTATTGCGGTTGTGTAGTGATCGGTTATTGTATTGTGGATAATAAATGCGGTGGAGTCCGTAATATTTCTGATATTTATGTGGTCTAAACATGACCTGCTATTACCTTGAATCCTGGTAGGAACTTTAATATTTAATGCGAAGTTGTTTTCTGCCATGGCGCATAGGTAATCGTGACATTGTCTGTGTATATTTCCGTAGGTGTTGATGTTTATATCCCCCATTACTATTTGTTGTTTGAATTCACTACATTTTTTAAGTTCAGATACGAGATTATCCAGAAATTCCTGAATGTCAGTGAATGATGGTGATCTGTAAATGGCTAAAATACATAGATGTCCATTAATTACTATTTTTAGACAGTTTGATTGACTGATATGAATTTCTTGAATTTGAGAGTGAATATCATCGCTAATGTAGGCTACCACTCCACTGTTTTGATTCAAATGTTGTGTTGTGTGGTATTCATGATAACCTGTAATTTGTTTTGCGAGATATGAATCATTCAATCTGCATTCCGACAGTATTATTATATGAAATCTCACAGTCATCTTAGTATTATCTAAGAATAGAAGAAAATCGTCAAGATTTTCCATTGTGCGGATATTCTGATGTACAATATTAAATTTATTATTTCTCCAGTTAAATTCTTTGAGTTCATCAGTACCTTCTAGGATAATTTCAGTATTTGGGTCCCCAATATTATCTAACTCCGAGTAAGCGTTTAAGATCATTTTAAGGCGACACAATACCCTGATAACTGGGATTTGCCCCGACGCTCACATTTTAATTATTTCTGATGAGCTTATTACCAAAATCTTAAATGTTTCTAGAGGGATTCGAAGGGATGCAAGTTATTTATTTTTAAGATTAATAAAAACAGGACCTTACCATTAAATATATTATGTAAAACGATAAGTACATTTTATTAAATGTAAAATGTTGTAAGATAAGCGGCAAGTACCAGATTTTATTTTTCTAGACGATGAATTAGTAACTTCCCGACGAATCCCTCAAAAAAGATTAGGGATTTTATTAATGTATTCATAAGAATTAATTAAAATAAAAACACTCGCGAAAATTCAATTTCTGGCCAGATAAACCAAAGTCGACCGCCAGTACTTCAAAAATCTGGATTGTGCGTAGTATATTTGTGTGCGCGTTGGTAAGGAGTTACTACGTAATGATTCAGACGCCGCCAAAGTTCCGGCCTGTAAGGTTGTGTGTCACCCGGCCCGTCGCTCCGGTCATTTCTTTTACGTATTTTTTTAATTAATCAAACGATTACTTTGAAATCTATTAGTGAAATTTTCTGTTTTTTATAATTTAACTTCTTCCTCAAGTGAGTGAAGGTTTTTTTATATGTTTCACCAATATAAAAGAATACTTTTTTTTTTCAATTGTTTATTCTTAAAATGTGTACAGTGGTCATGTTTCAGATAAATTTGGACATTGTTAAAAAAATATGAAAACAGTTTATTTAGTAGAAGTTTTTTAATTCTTAAGTTTCTTTATTTTAATAGTTAAATATTACCTTAAATATTTTTTTCAATAAAAAGTTCCGCTTTTATGTGTGATTTTTATTTGTAATTGTCACGCCTAAAAATGATTATCAAGTAAAACTTATTTTATATAAAAAGTATTTCAAATATAATAATTATAAACAGTGTAGTTTCTTTTTACATATAAATTATATTATTTGGCTTTCAGTCACACCAATTTTTGGGCACGGAAAAACTGATTGTGAAGAACTCAGACATGCTATAAATACCTAATATAATATTTTAACAAAAAATTAAATGCGTAAATGTGTAGGCACTTGAGAAAAAAGATGACACTAAAGTATTGTCGTTATGTTATTATGTATCATTTCTAGCCCAAGTAGACTTTTTTACTATTAATCCTTTTTTTCACGACACTTGGCGAACCGGCTGTCTGACCGGTTGTCACAACCAGCGGCACAGAATGTTATAGAGTGCCCCTTCACTAGAATCGTTTTCCTGGTTTTATTTATTTACGCCCTACTGGGCTTTTACATAAATTTCTAATTATACAGTCATGTTAGTTGTAACAATGGTATATCTAATAAATTATAGTAAAATAAAAGGAGTTTTTTACTAAGGAGTGGTATTCTCTTATATTTCAATAAAGTGTTTGTGAAGAGTTCGTTTCATTACTAATACTCCAGGGCAATTAGCGATTCGCGATCGTAATTATTCCGGTAGTCCCAATTTTTTTATATGTTTTATAAACTGGTCCCCTGATGTGAAATCTGAGTTTCCGACCTTGGCACACCTGTGCTCGCGCCGCCATTTTGAAAAAAACCGGCCGAAATCGCTCCAAAATCTAGTTTTTCCAAAATATCTCATTCCCAATGCAAATTTCGGCTAAATTAGCTAAACAATTAAAGTAGAACAAAAAATTACTTACAACTTTTTTGAGAACAATTTTCTTCAATCTCTAATAGGTACCGAGGTAGAAAGTCGTAAAGGTGCGTATATTTTTGAAAAAAACAAGTTATTTGCGCGACTAGCTTTGGTTTTTTGTAAATATCTCGTTTCCAGTACAATTTTGTGAAAAAATTATTGATACTAATTTGTAGAAAATAAAATTTCATAAAATAAATAGGTATTTAATTTATGTGTTTTAACTCTAATACGTATTCAAGCTCTAATCCACCAAAACCAGTTAAATTACCCAACAACTAATTTATGAAATTCGAATGTTTTTTTTCCATAAAACAAAAACTCTACATCGAAAGTTTTTCTCCATACAGACAATTAGACATATGTCACCTATAAAGTACCTAAAGTCATTCGAATATTAAAAAGAGTCATTAATCTTTTAAGTTTAGATTGTTAGATCATTTGTTGTAGATAGAATTGTGCAATTATTTCTCCAAGTTACTGCACTTACTTACGTTGAAATGATTTTCAAATTTAAGGTAAAATTGAACCAATTTATAATAAATCTCTTGGCTAATATATACTTACGTTTCAGTTTAATATACCTATTTATTTTATGAAATTTTATTTTCTACAAAATTAGTATCAATAATTTTTACACAAAATTGTACTGGAAACGAGATATTTACAAAAAATCAAAGCTAGTCGCGCAAAAAACTTATTTTTTTCAAAAATATACGCACCTTTACGACTTTCTACCTCGGTACCTATTAGAGATTGAAGAAAATTGTTTTCACAAAAGTTGTAGGTAATTTTATGTTTTACTTTAATTATTTAGCTAATTTAGCCAAAATTTGCATTGGGAATGAGATATTTTGGAAAAACTAGATTTTGGCGCGATTACAGCCGATTTTTTTTAAATGGTGGCGCGAGCACAGGCGCGCCATGGTCGGAAATTCAGATTATACATCATGGGATCAGTTTATAAAAAATATAAAAAAATTGGGACTACCGGAATAATTACGATCGCAACCCCCTTTTTGGCGCTAAGTGTACTGGCCTATAATACGGAATCCCCAAATATATCGACAACATTCTCACATTTATAACCCAGATAACATGTAGGTACGTTTATCATCAACAAATCAATAAAAAAACCGACCAATATCATATAACAACAAAGGCAAAGGCATATGGCAACAAAGAAAAAAAGAACAGGTATCCGCTAGTAAGCAGGGCGAAAAAAATCAAAGGCAGAATAAAGAACACAGAAAAAATGTGCAATTAATGCTTGCTTCTAGACTCAGCACTATATCACCTCTATCTATATTACAGCAGGTAATTTATACACTTGTATATACCCGTCTATACGTACTTATACGCTCGTGTGTATAATGCCAAAATTTGATTGAAAAGTGAATTAACATAATTTTTCTAATATTGTTTTTATTTCATCACGAAAATACTTAATATATCAATAATCCGATGCCGAAAGGACCGATTTCACCGGAGAAAAATTCTGAGCAAGTAATAACTGATTTAAACATATAATTTTATTATGAACGTATTGAAGTCGTAAAAAATTTTCAAATACATATTTCCCATACATATTGTTTTCAATTGACGTAAATAAAGTAAAAGTTTTGTTTACACAGGAAGAGAAGAAACCCGTTATTCTGGAAGGAAGGAGAATAGAAGACATATTTTTTCTTTAAATATATTAAATAGAATTTCGCAGCACGACTCTTTTTATGATTGTAATTATCTAACTTAGAGATAGTTGAGCGTATACTTCGAGATGACAAGTTCTGGGAAGAAAAAATACTTATTAAATTAACTAATTTTTAAATGGATTGCATTCTTGTCGAGCTTATCGATCCTGGAGTCACAAGGTCTATGAATGTTCGTGATCCTCCACATATCTTAGATATTGTATGTAAAGAACGTCAATTTGGAAAGCGTCGTTTAGATTTCGACGAAATGCTAGTTTATTGAATAATTATTTTCGTTTTTTATATAAATTATTTTTACTATTTCTAACTTATATTATAATAAATGATGGCCTTTATACAAAAAAAGTTGCATCTTATGCTTTTTACATTACATAATTATTTGTTTTATGTAATTTTTTGTAAACGAAAATAATAAATATTGAAAATGACTGATATTTTATTTATCTTGTCAATATATTCAGATATAATTATGATCAGATATTATGAAAATGATTCGTGATTGAATACCGTATTGTTTTGACATCTGTCAATGAAGAACACGTCGGTTACGAGTCATAAGTTACTGCCTACCGTCTAGCAGTATGGTTACAGAAATCTGATAAGAATCATAAAATCATGAGCTCCTTCAGCAATAGGTAACTTTTCTATCGAAATTTACCTAAAACATGCACATTCAACTTAATATTACTATTCACATAGTTTGAAAGACGCCCATTAATAAGCATTTCATGTTCAAACCTTACTCATGGGTACCATCTAGTAGATTTCATCGCTGCTCTGACTTCGTACTGTTCGTGGTGTCGCGTGTTCCCCGTTTCAACTTACTTCACCTCTCCTCTCCTCTCCACCCCGAAATATTATAATATTTTATTCGAAGCGGAGCGCATGTGAAACTAATTTGCCTCGCCCACTTAAAGCGCGTTCACGCCCATAACTGATATTTTTTTGGGATCTTATTTCGTCTTAATTTAGATTTATTAGGAGGTGCTGTCATAAGATCACTGAGTATTAGGCCTGTATTTATACTTGCATGGCGGGAGTTTGAGCATATTATAAAACAAACATTAGTGTAAATACTTGAGAGATGAGAGAAGAATAAATTATATCTAGTGTACAATATCATGGTGGTGGTAAGACTCATAGAACAAAAAGAAGAAACAGTCGATCTAAATAATAATAATAATGATAAGTAGAGAGAGAGTACATTATTTTGAGTTTGTGTTATCTTATCGAAAGTTAATAAGTCGAAAGTAGCCAATAGGGAAAGTAAGAATACATATTGAGTGTTATAAAATAACGGATAAAAGCATATTATAAAGTAAACATTACTGTAAATAGTTGATAGATGAGAGGAGAATAATTTATATCTCGTGTACAATATCATGGTGGTGTTATGACTCATAAAACAAAAGTAAAAAACAGTCGATCTAGATAATAATAATAATGATAAGTAGAGAGAGAGTACATTATTTTGAGTATATGTTTTCTTGTCGAATGTAGCTAATAGGGAAAGTAAGAATTCATATGTAGTGTTATAAAATATTGGATAAAAGCATATTATAAAGCAAACATTAATGTATATACTTAATAGATAATAGAAGAATAATTTAAATCTCGTGTACAATATCATGGCGGTGTTATGACTCATAAAACGAAAATAAAAAGCTTTCGATCTAGATAATAATAATATTAGGTAGAGAGCGAGTACATTATATTGAGTATGTTTTTTCTTGTCGAAAGTAGCCAATAGGGAAAGTGAGAATACATATTGACTATTATTGAATAACGGATAAAAACATATTATAAAACAAACAATAATGTCTAATATAGTGGAGTGGTATAGCAGCACAGTAATTTGTATCATTAGTCACAGTAGTTGACGTTTTTCACGGTCCAAATCAGCAATATTATTTATTGGAATTGTCTTGGATGTATCAGATTTCCTCAAAAGAATGCGCCCTCCTCTGGACCAAGCATGTTTATAATTATGGTCTCTAGCAAATTTTTTTGTTTGTGATAGCAAAAATTTTCCTTTCTGAGTTAATTGGTCGGATATATAAATGTGATTGGCAGTTTGCGATAATCCTAGGTCCCTTGTATTTATTTGGTTTGTCACATTAGTAGTGGATTTCTTGTAAGATTTGAATTTGGATAGGAACTCGCCCCGCGATGTTATGGTATTGAATGTCGCCACGATAGATCTTGGATTTTTGTCGGAGAACTTCGGTCCAATCCTGTTTATTTTTGTTATTACAGAATGCACGTCGCTATTTTCGTAGTTGATGATATTACAGATTTTTTTGAGAACTTCTGCATTATTTTCAATGTTTGACTCCGGGACACCTCTTATCACGATGTTAAAGATTTGGCTTAAATACTCCAATTTATCAATTTTTTATGATTTTTTTATTATGATTTTTTTGTGCAGTTAATTCATCATTGACTATTTCTTGTGCTTTTTCGATAGTATTTATACGTTTTTTTAAGTCTTCTTGTTGATCTGCCATAAATTGGATAGTTTTTATTAATTCGATATTTTGTGACATGAGAGCTTCATATTTATTTACATATGAATCAAATTTGTCTTCCACGAATTTCATTATGGTTGATTTGAATTCAGTGAGCTCATTTAAAAATAGTTGCGAGGTTAATGGACCATTAGCTCCATCTATATTTGAGGTTGGTAAGCTTTCTGTGTTTGTTTGAATTGCGAGTTCAGGTTTTGGCGCTTGAGAAAACTGTTTTGCTTGTATGGCGATAGATGGCGGTTCTTTTTCGTTGTTCAATGTTATTTCATTATTCGCCTGCTTTGATTTGATATTTTTATTATTTTTAATACATTTTTTGTATTTCCACTGCAAACTCCTTGCACTACGGCGTGTCGTTTCAGTAATGTCAGCACAGCCAAGGTGGTATCTTTTTTCACAGACACTACAGCTTATGAAGTCCGATGGAGTGTCAATGTCTTTTTCGCAAATAATGCACTTTGTATTCATTATAATATTGTTTGACACAGTCTTTACGTAAAAAGTGATTTTTAATGGCTAATAATATTTTAAGATAGTAATCGTTGATCACTATAGCGTCACAACCGATGATTTTTTCCAATAGGTAGAGATAACACTTCAGGGCAGTTTGACACTTCGAGGTAGTTTAGAAATGTAGGTAAAAAAGCACTAAAACAAGCCACTTCACGCGATAAAAATTCACTGGTTTGACGCGCGGTCTACAATTTGGAAGAATTGGGCACTTTAAACTCAGTTCACTAATGGTCTGTTTGGTGATTATTAATAAAATTATGTAGACATAAAAATACGTCACACTGGATGAATGGGTAGGTATGTTGTTGAAACAGTGCATCGACTGATATATAAATAATATTTGCCTTATACCGTTGTCTTTCAAAAATTTACCATCATTATTGTTCATCGGAAATTTACCATCATTATTGTTCATCGGAAATTTACCATCATTATTATTCATCGGAAATTTACCATCATTATTGTTCATCGGAAATTTACACTTTCAGTACCTCAACATGAAAAATTACAATGTGTCAAAAATTCTAATAAAATAAATACTCATTTATAATTACTAACTAATTAATTATAAACGAGGTAATTTGGTTCGGCCTAGTTTATCGCTTGTCTAAATCGTTCCCACAATCAATTGATGCAAATCCCAGTTCTACATTTCATTGAACCCGAGTTAAACATAGACTCAGGATCATTATAATTTTCAATAATTTGTTATGTAATTTTAATGATGTATTTAAGATTATTTAAAGAAATTGTTAATGCACTCCATTTTTGCCATTTTTCGATTAACTACCAAATAAAAACCTTTTTTTAGACTAAATTATTTTACAATCGTCGACATGAGGAAAAAAACTATTGTTTAGTAACCGAATGAACAAATGCGTGGGTTTTCCACCCAGGCGTTGCAAGTTCAATTATCTACTTGCTGCAAAGACCTCTATCATTGCAAAAGCAATTAAAAATGTATTATTAATTTGGTTGTATTACACAGAGTCATTAACAACTTAATTGACAGCCCTGCTATCGTCCTTACTATTAAATTCCATGTCCCGACTAGGAACACAAGACTAAATGTAACATTCTTTTGCAATACATACACAATCAACTATCAGATACACTCACTAACCAATACGATGCATGATCTGGGCAACAAGTTTGGGGGTATATATTTACTGACTTCATTTATAGAATTAAGCGTAATCTATACCAGAACTTTGTTGAATCCTACAAATTATACAGGGTTTTCCAATAAGAGGTGTTATTTTGAATAGCCCGTTATTTCGGTAGATGTTACTTTTAAAGCTGTCATTTTTTAACATTTGACAAGTAGAAACTACGTCATTAATAAAAATTGAACGATACACGCTTCAACAACGCATTGAAATAATTAAAATTCACTTGAGTGAATCAAATGCAAATCATCTTGAGTGATGAGGCCCATTTCCACCTCGGTGGCTTCGTCAACAAGCGAAATCGTCGCATCTGGGGCTCGGAAAACCCAAAATTGTTTGTTGAAAAGCCTTTTTATCCTCAATGTGTGACTGTTTGGTTCGGTTTATGGTCCGGCAAAGTCATTGGACCTTACTTTTTCGAAAATCAGGCTGGAGCAACAGTTACTGTGAATGGATTGCGCTATCGAGAGATGATTAATATTTTTTTATGGCCGGAATTGGATGGTATTGATCTGGATAACGTTTACATTCAACAAGACGGCGCTACGTGCCACACAAGCAACGAAACCATTAATTTTTTACGATTCAATATCAAAATAACACCTCTTATTGGAAAACCCTGTAGTAGCGTTGGTAATGTACGTTTAGTGATTTATCTTTTTTTTTTATTAACAAAATTTTTGATACATATACAATTCAGGTACATAGATAGTAATAAAGAATGAAAGAGTAACAAAAAAATCCCACAAAGGCGAAACCTGAGCGTGGGTATTATAGTGTAAGGATAAAACAGTGGTGTTTAAAATATTTATTTTTTAAACTTGTAAAAAGTATCTATAGAGATCGATGTGATTGTTTTTTTTTACAGAAAAGTAATAAGTAATATATATTTTACATCTTATATGTAGTGTTGTTCTAGTTTCTATTTTATTTTATGTTTCCGTTTAACTATTATTTAATTGTATGTAGTTTATCAATTTAACGATAGTTCAAGCTTTCAAAATTTTGTGTATAAATTTCGTCAGCTCACTGCTCATATTTTGTTCTTATAATCCATGGATAAGCCGAAAAACCAAATAAGTAATATAAAATTACATGTTGTCAGATTTTTTGTTACCCGGGAATATTAGTCTATTTTTGAAAAATAAAACAAAGAAACAAGTACTATGCAGCAAAACAAATGGATTTTTTATTGAAGTATCATACTTAATACCACTTGAGTACAGAATCCATACCAATTTATTTTGGAATACTCCAGAACCGAATTGGACCAATTTATATTTTTACCTGTGATGTATCCGAATGAATTGGCTTACCTCGAATATCGCGTATTTAATTCTACGTAAATAACATGGTACATGATTTCTTCGAATTGATTTATATTTATGTAATAATATATTTTATTTCGTTGTAGGAATGGTATCATAAATATTATTTAAAATATATGAAAAACATTATGTTTAATTATCAATCCACAGTTAACGAACAAAAGGAAAAGGTTACTTCTGATAACAAAAACCTACTACTTGAGCTAATTCCCAAAATACTGATAATTAAACCCGTTAACTCTTGACAGGCCAAGATGCCAAACAAAACGCACGTAACCAAGTGGGTCTTCCGACGACCCCATGCATTTTTCTGTCTTACAGGCTTTTAAACTATAGAAATCCCAATTATTCAGTCAATTATTAATGGTAACTTATGTATTTACAGAATTACGTAAAATACTAAAGTGATATGTCCAGTATTTAAGCTAATATTAGGAAAATAGTAATTTTAGGTACTACCTACTCTCTCACATGGCTGTGGAATAGTTAAATAAATTAATACATCTTGCAGAATCAGATAAATCAAAAGAAAAAAATTGTTTTGTGAAATGAATTTAATCAAAAATAATAATGTCAGTTGTTGGTATGTCCGTGGATATGTCTGTGAGTGATGGTAAAACTCTGGTTCAATGAACTTGGATTGTTATGAATTTAAGTGTAATTTCAAAAATTTGAACTGATTGTGTAAAGAAAATAAAGACAAGTGATGAGTATTTTCAAATAATATGATTTTTTTATAAAAAATAATTTTAAAATTTTCAAAATTGGAACCGATGTATCAAGAGAGCGATAAAGTACCTACTTATAATATACATTTTAAAATTGTACTAAAAATGTGTCTTTCTTTTGTTTAGATTTTAAAAGGTTAATACTAGAACGAATGCATACATTGGACAAAGAGAAATTAAAAACTGTCTATTTTACCTTAGTCCAATCTCGACATTCAAAACACAGTATGTCCAATGTAGAGCCACTAAATATTGCTCCCAAATTGATTTTTAAAGTTATGTGCAACAAAAATCCTTTTTCATCCAACCTACTTTATAAGGAATGTAATGTTATGTGTATAAAACAGCTGTATATCGCTCAAATTGTTCGAAGATTTTTAATCAACATCAAATTCTCAGAAAGAACACAACATTTGTTCCACCGTGCCCTAGAATTTGGTCTACATTGAATTTTGTGGCGATACCGTACTAAATCACATTGTGGTCAAAGAAACTATATTTATCAGGCTTCACTTGATAATAACTTCAATTGCTTGGATAAATTTTATAAGATTGTTTAAACTTTTGTGTTGACAGAGGATTGCTTTTTATAGTAGACGCTATTGGTGAAGATTTATTCATTATCTGTGATTCTTTGACCAATTTATTTACATATTCTGCTTGATCTGACCTTGTGTCTACTTTAATCACCTCTCAACTTATATGTTTGTTTCTTGTACTCATAACACTTTACTTGTGGCGAAACCGGTTAGCGTTTCATACAAAAAATATGTAGATACGTATTAATTTATTTTATATTAAAGGAACAAACATTACAGTGATGAAACAACTTTAAATATTTCAAGCTGCGTACCAATGCTATGTTTCGTTTTAAAGTCTCATATGTGGTATGTATATTTGGTAATTACAGGGTGACGTCTATAGTATATATGTGTGTGTATCTGAGCGTGTATGGGTAAATGTATGCGCAATGAACAGTTTATGATATTATCAACATGATGCTACTTTTAAATTTGTGCAGTGAATCCGAAAATGTATTGATATCCGAGTTTGGAGTTTGAATGAATATTATTGAATGTACGAAGATAATAATTTGAAGGCTCTACTTTCTTCTTCTTCTTTATTTCATTCGTATAACGGTGTTCAATTTTACAATATTAAACATCCTAATTTTGGCTGTCGGTGCTTGGTTGTATGCGTGAAGTAAACATATTTTCTAAACTGATACTTAATTATGAATTATCAAAACTGAAACTTAATTATTAATTTTCAAAACTGAAACAAAATTATTAAATTTCCGAGTTGAAACTGATAATTACATATCATATCAAAGAAGCAAAAAACTAGCAACTAAAATTATGTTAATAATTATTATTCTTAGTTTCAAAAAATGTATCGACAAATATATAGTATCTGTTTGACAGATGTCGTAATTTTTCATGTTAAAGTATATAATATAATTCTTATTAATTAAGTGAATATGTTAAGGTAAAACCGGCAGACGAGCAGCTGTGTGGCAGCTTTGCTAAACTACCTTTTCTAACATAACTTTATTAAAAACCATATATTATTATTAAATTGAATAAAAATTAAAGAAAAAAGTGAAGTAAAAAAAATTATACGATAAAAAATAAAAAAAAGCAATATACGCGAACATAACTCACAAATATCAATGTTCCATTTAAAAGATATTATTACAGGTAACTCAAAAAACAATTCGTAATCATAGAAACGAAGAGCAAGTCTTCACTTATTTGAGTCCTGAAAACGTGAAAAGATTTTAGACCACGTACTTGTTATATTAGTCCCGAGTCCTGGATGCTCTCACGCTTTCATTCAAATGTTCTTTGATCTTCCGAAATGTCTTTCAGCTTCGATCTTTTCAAAGCGTTCTTCCAATACGTAGATCTGAGATACTTAATATATCTACCTTACTTAATATACTTTATACTGTCAACGTAAGAAGAAGCTTTTATTGATTATAGTACAAGTAATAAGAAAGTGACAACATTATTTTACTATTACTATTACCGCCCCCCTACCCCTGGGGACGTTATTTAGATTCAGGGGGCGGTTATGGTTTTATGGCAAATCGGGGACGGTGAAAACTTCAAGGGGTGGTGAAGGGTGAAATGAAGGACAGAGGAATTAACAAATTCTCATAAGTCGTACATTATTCCAAGAATCTTGCATATAAACAGTTTAATTAGTTGTTAGGTATTATTGACGAATTTTGATAACATTGTTTCACCAAACATTTTTTTTTAATTTAGAAAGCAACATTTCTGGGTTACAAATATTTTCAGAATATAGAAAATCCACCCACTTCCCTCATTATAAATGGAAAATGTGGTGTGTGCAATTTTGAAGTATTAAACACAACAGCCGGGTTATTCGTGATATTTCAAAACATATAACTGTCACATTAAAAAAAATTAGTAAAAGTGAAATTTTTTTGGGGTCAAATATTTTTGGAAAGTGGACGGTGAGCCAGATAACGTTGGGAACCTCTGATCAAAGTCTTGTTGTTTTTTGTGTCTTTCTTCTCAACGTTAACAAAATAAATCTCTAAAAGTGATTTTCCACAAAAACGGGGTTCTTCAAATTTTCTTGTCGCTTATCAAGTCAAACATATTATTATATTAACGGGCTTGTATCCGGCGTTGCTTAGAATTTCTGGTAGATTGGATTGGAGTACACTCAACATAATTTTCCTTTTTACCGCCAGTAGTGAAAGCAGCGCTATTGCGCTTTTTGCGGTAGAACGGCAAACCAACCCTCCTTTACACAGACATTTTGATGAAACATCCGTACGAGGCGTATCCAGAAAGTAAGTGTACTGAGGCTCTCACGACCGAATGAATTTTATTTTCGACATGTTGGCTACACTTAGGTGTAGCCTGACTCTTCCCCTCCGCAACGAGACCGGTTCAAGGTCAGTACATTGAGAAGTGTCGACGCGACAACACGTTTCGTGAAAAATGTCAATCCAATCTCCCGCCAAGTGCGAAATACGCGGCGTCATCCGTTATCTCGTTTGGAAGGGAAAACTTCCGTTTGACCTCTTCACCCTCCACCAAAAAGTTCAAAACCACAATTTCAGCCAAGAAAATCATGAAATCCGTGTTTTGGGACTGTCAAGGCATAATTTTGATTGAATATCTGCCTCAAGGGGAGACCATCAACTCTGCAAGATACTGTGAGACCCTAAAAAAATTGCGGAAGGCGATTCAAAACATGAGGAGAGGCATGCTGACAAAGGGAGTCAGCCTGCTGCACGACAATGCCAGACCACACACGGCCAACGCCACGAAGGAACTGCTTGCCTCGTTTAAATGGGATGTCATGAACCACCCCGCGCATTTCCCTGACCTAGCACCTTCAGATTATTATCTCTTTACCTCCCTGAAGCTGTACATGAAAGGTTTTCAATCGACGAGGAGGTAAAGGAGGAGGTGGAGAAGTGGACAAAGGGGTTGGCGGGAAACTATTTCGAGCAAGGCATCAAAAAGTTGATCCCCGCTTCACCACCTGCATTGAGAGGAATGGCGACTACACGAGGGCAGTTAGTAGCCAGTAGTCGCTAGGACCAGTTAGAATCATTTCAGGCAAACTTAGTGTTTCAGATCTCATTTAGCCAGCTTCTAGTTAGGTCGACTATCGAGTCACCATTATATTAAGTATTAATAAATCCCTGATTTATCATAAAGAACCAATTATTTATAATCTCCTTCCACGACGAGTTGGAAGAACTGTTTGTGGGAACACATGTGAATTTTTATACACTTCCGACATCCTTTTGTTTTGCTTACGTCTATTTACTGTTATTAGAGAGAAATGGACAACAATAAAGTAGTACACGATAATCGAATTAGAATGTTAGAACAATTTTGCCGTGTCAAAATTAAAGCGATGATAAAATTTACAATTTTAATTATATACGAGTATATTTGAATTCCACATTTATTTTTGGTAATGGATGAATGCAAATCTTGGAAGCGAAAATTAACCCACTTCCTGACATTCGATCGAGCTGAAACTTGGTAGGTAGACTCGTTGTCGATGACCATGCATTCTGTCAAAGCACGCACACGCGGACTTATTTGCATTTCTCTGAAATCGTAAGAAGTAAGAGCAGATAATATACAAAATAAATGTCGGTCCTATCCGATCGGCATTTCGCGATGTTGGTATAGTTGTCGACTGCAGTTCCTGAATAGGAAGGTTAAATCCTCAAGATTGAAGGTCAATCCTCAGAAAAATAAATAAAAAAGTTTTAAAAGATGTTTTAAAATAGATTTATTGTTGTAAAAACTTTGTTTTTCGTGGGTTAATTTTCGTACATTTTAATATAACATTTTTTCCATGTTGGAGAATATATGATGCAAATGTAAATGGTAGCAGAAGTCGGGGACGCCTGAGGAAGACATGGCACGACCAAATGAGTTAGAGTATGTATGAGACGTGTGCCAAGACCGACTTGTTTGGCGGTCCGTCCTTTAGTTAGTCTGGTGTGTATTGGAAATGGTGAAGATTAGTAAAGCTGTAAATCATGTTGCTTATATTATGCAACACCATTCTTACTTCCTCTACCGACTCCATGCTTCAAAACCAAATGGAATTGGGCTCAAACATCAAATCAATTATTTGTGATAAACTAACGTGTTACACTCAATGATGTATTGTATCTCTATGGTTAAACTATTTATATATTTAGTCAGCAAACAAAGATAACACCAGAGTAATAACACAACTAGATGGGATCATACAAAACTGACACTGAAATGAAATATGACTGCTTTTTGCTATAATGCTTCGCAGCCAGAATGAAAAAACACTTATTCTCTGGTGTATTCAGTTCAAGAGATATCTGTTGGAGAAATTATTATTTTAGCCTCCTTCGTTTTTACATTCGTACTCAACAAACTCTTATCACTCCGGTAACCTTTGGGATTTCGCTGGAGGTTGAAGTGCCTTAGTATCTTCGGGAAGTTTTAAAACGATAATTAGTACGCAATTCAATGAGAAGTGTATATAATATTAACTAACTAACCATCATTTCGTTTCGCCGCAGGGTTAGGCAAAAAGGACGGACCGGTCTTGGCACACACTCCTTGCCTCACTCACATACATGCATCGTCTCATACATGTTCTTCTGTTATTAAGACTCTTAACATAGCTCGACTCAAGCATGTGGTCCACTTGATCGTGCCATGTCTTCCTCAGGTGTCCCCGACTTCTACCATTTACATTCACATCTGTTGTGTTCCTACAAACAATTCTCCAACTCGTCATGGAATGAGATTTTAGAGAATAAGTTATTTAAATTAAATTAAGATTTATTCAATACTTACAAGAGTGACTTCGATGGTCGACCTAACTAGGAGCTGGGTAAATGATATCTGCAAACACCAAGTTTGTCTGGAAGCAGCCTAACTGGCCCTAGCGACTACTGACTTTAGCTGCCATATTGCGGATTTCCAAGCAAGCTCTTTGCACTGCCCTCTATGAGTGCATCTGTGAAGCTCTTAGCTAACTCTCTTCCCAACATCATCATATTATATTCTTCTTACACTCCTTAACTTGCCAAAACTATTAAAACGTCCCTTTCTTAACCTTCATTATAAGGCATATATTTTTTGTAAATCTCCACATTTATCACACGAGCATATATGTTTTTAACATATTATGTACTATTAATATTCTTACTGAAAGATATACGCAACATTGTTGACAAGAAAACATTTAAAGTTGTGTAATACGACTTGTGCCATTCGATTAATAGGTATGGAATACTACGCGGGGGCGATGGAGCGAAAACCATTCTAGATCCTTAGGGGGTATTTCACTATCTCTGATTATGTTCTGACTAAGCACTAATCCGCGGATTAGTCATTTTTTCGTTTTCACTATATCTGAATAACGCTAACGCTCGGGTTAAAGTTCGATTTGACTAATCAGTGCTCGAACTTCACGTTAGGCGCTATTCCTCGAATCAAAGATGGCGTCAAAACATTCCGAGTTTGACAGCTGAGAAGTGAGTCGAATTTTGTTGAATGAATTTGAATGCTTGTATGATCCATCCTGAATTATTTGATTGTGTTCAAAATAAGAATCAATGTATTAATTCGACATCAATCTATCTAAAATGACCTGATAATCAACATAACATAACCAAAAAAATGCACACTTCGCGGTGTGCGGACTGTGACGTATGACAGCCGTGGCAGTAGATGGAGTAACTGCAAACATTTTGCGATGTTGCCAGACTATTTCGAGTGTTATCTATCCGGAAGCTCGAAACAATGGTGAAACGGTCGCCGTTGAATAGCCAACGGATAGCTAGTCAGATATTTAGCCCGACATAGTGAAATACCCCCTTATAGTAAGAAGGTTTAGTTAGAGTGATGTTTAAAAATCTTGTATCCATCGACAGCCTAATTGAAAAAAAATGTTGCATGTAATGTTATAATGTAGAATACGAACAACTTTAAGCTTCACAGTCTTATAGATCACAGTTACACGACAAGACTAAGAACAGAACAAAGAGTGACAGTAGCAAAAATGGATACATCGTTTGGACAACGTTTTCAATAAATTTGACGTGTTGTAAAAAGCCGACATAGCTCGGTGGTCCAGAGCACCTGACCGGACATCAGAAGGTGCGGGTTCAATTCCCGTCGGCGGCATTTATTTTTACTCGGGAAATATTTTCAATTTGTATGGATAATTCTGGCGACTTATTATTGATTATAATAATTTGTTATTCTTTGACTTACGTATAAAAAAAATTTGTCTTATAAACATTAGTTTATCATTAAAAAAATAATACGTTTTCATATAATGCTAGCGCTTAAGGTTAATAAAACAGACCCTCCTAAAAAGCGAATTACAGTATGGCTGATAGAAAGTGGCAGAAAAGAATCGGAAAGATTAAAATCATTGTCTGGCTGAATTGTAAACTGGACTGGACAGGACTGGTCTGATGACTGGACTGGACTGGACGTGGACTAGAGAAGCAGATTTAGAGTCTGCTGTTATACAACATGACGTCTCCGGATTTGTAAACTGGACTGGACAGGACTGGTCTGATGACTGGACTGGACTGAACGTGGATTAGAGAAGCAGATTTAGAGTCTGCTGTTATACAACATGACGTCTCCGGATTTGTAAACTGGACTGGACAGGACTGGTCTGATGACTGAACTGGACTGAACGTGGACTAGAGAAGCAGATTTAGAGTCTGCTGTTATACAACATGACGTCTCCGGATTTGTAAACTGGACTGGACAGGACTGGTCTGATGACTGAACTGGACTGAACGTGGACTAGAGAAGCAGATTTAGAGTCTGCTGATATACAACATAACGTCTCTGGATTTGCCTATCAAACACTGAGGCACCCAAATCCTTTATGTTTGTTAATTATATTATTAGTTTTACTCGGGATTACTACATTTGTGTACATCATTGTAAATATTCTTATTTTTTTATGTTACCACCTTGATATGGGAATTTTCTTAGTTTAGGGTATTTAAAAATAAATAAAATACTCTTACCATAATATACGTTTCATTATAGTCCATTGAATTTCCAAGATTCGGGCCTTCAACCGCTGATTGACCAAAAATTATACCTTGTTAGTTTGTCATCCCCAGTTTAAAGGTCTGTTCTGCTTGGTCGTGTCAGTTTAAGTAAATTCCGGTCCCTTTTCACAGTTCGTTCCGCCCGCTAGACGACCGGACCGGCCCTAATGAATAAACACTATGGCAAACAGTGGAAAATTAAGGCTGTATTACTGTATATAGCAAATATGGAAACCCCTAAAGCACATTGGACTACACAAGTGTAAAAGCTGCAGCGTCATGTTAGTGTTTTTTTTTTTGTGCAATTACTTCCGAACGACAAAGTTCACGCAGAAATTTTGGGAAACCTTTTTATATTTTATGTGAGTATCGCAGATGGGTCCCAACTGCTTTCCACCGTCTGGAGCCAGTGAGACTATGGCATCCCTAATGGGTACACGTTGAAAAATAAGTATTACTAATTTATTTAAAAATCTCTTCAATAATAGCTAATCAGTTAAAAACGGGATTGCAGGCCTTTAAGGAATAAATTAACAGTCTTCCTGATAAACTTTTACTATATTTCTAATATATTGTACACATGTTCGAACACGTGTTCGACATCGTGATAATGTATTCGAAATGTACTAAAAGTTTATCAGGGAGCCTTTTAATTCATTCATTAAAAGCCAGAAATCTCTTTTTAACTGGATGTTCTATGTGTATGTTTTGAGGCTGAATGCAGTTATCAATTGATTATCACCCTGGTGAGAACATACAGAATCGAAACGTGGCTTAAAATGGCTTTAGCCATGTTTGGTTATCAGATTTGTAGTTATCAGGTACTTACCCACTAATTTATTGGCTAAACTACACGTCAGCAGAATATTTAAAAAAAATACATGCAATGGTCTGCCTTTCAAATTTCCCAAAGAACATATCCAGTGTAATTTTCATCATTGGCAACCCCGAAACCACTGACAGCTCCTTATTTGGGATTCATATGGCAACATTCATTCCTGTCGTGTCGCAGTAAGAGTGGTCGTTTATCAAAGAGGCGGGAAGCAGACCTCCTCTTATAATACTGATAGTGATAATGTTATGGACAACCAACCAACCTAACCTAAAAGGTTTGCTTGTTCGTGTTACTATAATAATTTGTAATGCTTATACGAATTCGGATTTACGTGAATGGGTTACTTTATAAATTAATGTAAAGTAACCATATAAATATGCACCAAAGTATTGTTTGACAACTGTAGAGTACTGTTAATTCTCTTTTTAATTTGAAATACACTTGATAATCGTAAGATTTCAATAATTACTTCAGTTCGTCTGAGGTTACGAGTATGTTTATTATTATGAGATATTTACAATGAATTGAACGTTCTATATGAATTCTGTTGCAGTAGGGAACTCATGCTGAGATGGCCTGTATTGGCAGTACTTGTAAATATTCGGGTATTAGACCCAAACGGCGGACATATTATCTCTGTCATGTGGTATTACTATTGTCACCTACGCAGACATCTTAAAACTACATAAACTAAATATCCTAACTTAAATCTACACACTCTAACGACATCTGTTATGTGGTATTGAAACCACATATATTTGCCAGCACAATAACCTACCTAACACAACCTGAATGTTTTTTATTCGTGTTACTGTGTTACAGTAAAACAAATACTCATTCTGATTCGGGGTAATTTATAATATTGTCAAGGAACTATTTAAATAAGTTCCAAAGTATTGTTTAGACACAACCTAACCTAACATAGCCTAAAAGTGTTGCATCCGAAACTGCTTACGAATTATAGCTTCAGATGCACTTTTCATGGATTGAAAGAACTTTAAACGATACGAAATGGTGATTGCTGGAATTGGGTGCTACAATGTGTGGGATAGAACAAGGTATGGAAGGAAAACGTGATGAGCGATCAGTTATTACTGTAACTCTGCAAAGGAGCACCCAACACAATCACAATATAGTGAGTTCCATCACAATACCTCGATGTAATTATTGCTACAGCAAAATGAATGCGTACCTAAAACAATATTTTGCATTTCCAAGTTAGTCAAATGTCTTCTTTTTACTTCAAAATGAGATTATATAAACTAAATACCTTATAATATTAACAACACCTACAACTTCTGACATTCCCCATACATTCTGAAGGCAGCATGCTACCCTATCGCCTCCTAGCGGCGTGAGTTGTGCACCTTAGTTTGCTTCCATGCTGTTGGATTTTATGTGAAATGTATAGTTTATTTTACTTCAATAAATAACTTAGGAACTTTTTAAATTATGTCTTGATTTAGAAAGATAATGAAACACACCCTCATGAAATTATGAGAAATTTTCTTTTAATTTCTTATTAATAGATTATATGATTTAACGAACTCATATTATATTTCACCAACTATAATACCTGTCAACGTTTTTAGGGATTCTGAAACAGTTTTCCGGCATGGTGATGCTTGGGGACTGGGAAAAGGTAGGAACTGGATAAAATGACCTTCTGGTAAAATCTAAGTATATCCTCATTTTAATATAATATACATAATATACAATAAGGCTTTTGCGGAATCGGATTAACGTGAATGTGTAATTCTCTATCCTGTTCTAGGCAAGTCCACCATCGACGGTAAGCAACTTAAATCAAAATACAGAATTACGTTTTTACGTCCGGAAGTTTCAAGAACCGCGGTGATATTTGACTCCTATTCTTCGTATTATTCGAGGGACAGTATAACAATCTTATCTTTCAGGCATTCTATTTCATAGAAGTTGTATTGTTATGTCAATTAATATTCCTGCAGCAAGTGTTCTGTCTGACCCTTCCTGTCCTCCGGTCTCCTAGTAATCTTACCCCATTATTATTGATGTGGTCATCTCGTGACAACAAATTTACATATTAATAATTATTGTACAGTTACATTGATTTTTCACTTTTTATAAACGCCCTTTTAGGAGCTTTTACATGTGAATAGTTAAATTTATATATTAATAATTTATTATAACTAAACTGTTTAGTAACATTTTTTTACATTAAGCCCACATAGGAGGACCTAAGGAAAATAAATACGATTTTTCATCTTTTAGAATGCTGTGAGGAGGGTCTTTTTTAAGAAAATGAAGGAGAGAAAGTTCTGAGATGGTAAAAGGAATGATTATTGGGTATGAATCTAAGGATCAGTGTGTCCAAGAGTGACGGACAAATGAATACATCCACTACGGCGCAAGGTGATGAGTCGAGAGACCAGTTGAAAAGGTCAAAGGTTCTCCCCAAACCAGCCTCTCTCGATCTGGCACGCCACACAGCTGGTGGGTAGGCGCATCTTGAACACACCTCTCCGATGAACCCGGGCACGTGGTCACGAACCTGGGATGTTGGTTATCCAATACATAACTCCGGGGCGGCGGTACCCAGACCGCCTCCCAAATTGATATCCACTGACTCGGTATAATTATTTCCCTCCATAAGTATTCTGGGCAATGAGGAATACATATGGTAGTTAATATTATTTAATACCTATTATTACATTTTAACAGATGGATTGTGAGAAATATGAATATGTTTTTGCTTTTGATTGGAGCGAAAGAATCCTTATTGAGCCAATGGAACTATGGCAAAACTTCACCAAATTAGATAAATTGAAAGCACGGTTAGAAATGTGGGGAAAAGGTGGTACAAAAACTAATTATTAAAGTAATTTTGAAAAAACAACCAACATTACCTTCAGAAACATTGTTCAATATTTTTAAAGTACCAAAAATTGAAGACCTTTATAAAAAAGATTCAATATTACAAATTTTCAAAGAAAATGTAATAAAGAAATTTAAACTTAACTCATCATTAAGGCACAAGCATAACATCCATATTCCTCTATTTTCAACACAACAAATGCACAATAATTATTTTTACAAAGGCATTAAATATTTCAGTAGTATTCCCGATGAAATAAAAAATAACAGATTTGGTATCATTTAAAAAAAAAGATCAAATTATATTTTAAACAATTAACAACCATAACATCACCAATCACTTAATTTCATGCCATATTATAATTTTTTAACGTTACAACATCCTAGTATTTAAGATTATATTTATAGTATCATTGTACAATAAAATGTAGTAAAATTATGAAAAAAGTCCTACACCAAGCTCAAGAGCTTGCTCTCTTAATTGGCGTAGAATCCTTGTAAATGTATTTCGCTATTTTGTTTTGCCATATATTATGTGTATTACTGTAACAATGTTATAATTTAAACAATAAAAAAAATAAAAATTAGTTACCTATCTGTAGGGCAGGTTTATCAACATTAGTTTTTATGGAAGGTTTCACATAGTTTTTGACAGTGGTAAATATGATGGCATTTTGTTGTGTTTGTTATATTTGATGTGCGTGTTATATTGATGATGATGATGATGACGTTCGATACACTAGTGAAATTCATTTCACAAACATTGAATTTTTTTCTTATTTCATTCACCTATCTGCGGCCTGACAATCAAAAAGTCTTATGAAAACTAACGACATTATTTTTATTTCATACTGGTATAGATCCCACGTCCAGAGATTATTAATTCACTTGTAATTATTTCACCTCTGATTTTCTTAAAAAAATATATAACATTATTTGCAACTAGTTTAAGAGAAGAATGCGCTCTCAGTATCGCTCTGGTTACAGAGCACGGTATGTAATTGTAACGTTACTCGATATGGGTTAAGCTATGCTTTTTGACTAGATCGGAATAGCTGAGAATTTCCAAACTATTTTTTATTACACATTAAAGAAATATAAATATTTCACCTTCTAATTAAATATATAATTTTACACAATATAACAATAGTACATGACATCCATCTTATCAAACTCTCTACATTCTGTTCGCTTAAGATCGAACAGTTTTTTTCCTAAATATATTTATTCGATTCTCCGTTTTGAGGCTATCGGGAAGAATATAGTATTATGTGTATACTGTATACTCTCGTGGCATATGTTTTTTTACCACTTTCCGTCTTTACTGTATCAGTGTACAATTTATTATGTTGTCTTGTAGAGTGTTTGTGTACTTGTGAAGATTTTAAAAATGTTGCGTCTGTGTGTATTAGTTCATTTTATAGATTGAAAGGCATATTTTATATTCACACAATTTTCAATTTTAGTTCATTTCTTGGTAAAGTTTTTTCGTGGGGATATCTGAGTTGAACTTAATGCGTTTTTATAACTTTATTCCGTATTATTTGTAAATTCTTTAAGAACGTAATGTGTGTTTTTCCGCATATTTCTATCAGATAATTTAGGTGAGACTGGATCAAGCTTCCTTCTCGCGTCTCCTTTCTTCACTTGATTCAGACTCACTACATTTGTCAAGAAAGATGCTTCATAGTTCCACGAAGGTCACTGTCTCCATCAGATTTCTTAACCTTATAAACAAGAGGAAAGTCACTGTCTACATCAGATTTATTAACCTTATAAACAAGAGGAAAGTCACTGTCTACATCAGATTTATTAACCTTATAAACAAGAGGAAAGTCACTGTCTACATCAGATTTATTAACCTTCTAAACAAGAGGAAGGTCACTGTCTACATCAAATCTTAACCTTCTAAACAAGAGGAAGGTCACTGTCTACATCAGATTTCTTAAAAGTTTGCGTAAAGCCGGTCAACGCCGGGGACTAGTTTATAAGCTGATCTTTATTGAATGAATTTTTTTACATTTTTTTTTTTTTTAGACAATGTATAGATAGTCCCACGAAGCTGCCACATGGCTGCTTGTCTGCAGGTTCTATCTCATTATACAGTTATAATACAATAAATAAAATAAATAACAGACTCTTACATATAATCGTCCCAAGTACACTAACACTTTGAATGACAATACGATAACATACATTCAAAAATACAAGACAATATAGCACATAGATAACACACATTCAAAGTAAGACATATACGATAACACAATGTAATAGAATTAACATAACACAAATAAAAAGCTTGCTAGTGAACAAAAAAAAAATACATTCATTTATATTAGAATTTAAGCTTTCAATTAATGTCTTTCCTTTTCTTATTTGTTTGCTCTATTTTTTATAGATATACAGATTTTTCATTTATAAGCCACATCTTTACAGTTTTCATGCTTAAACTCTTATTTTCTGAAAAAACAAATTTATTTTTGAGCTTATTAAAAATCACTGGTACACAGTACTCCAGCGTTCGGCTTCCATACTTATTTGTTATTTTAGGTATTTTCAGCCCTTTGTTTTCTGTAAGACGTGTGCTGTGACTATGTACCAGTGGTTTTTTATAAGTACTATCGCCCCAGTTATCTTTAATGGTAAGGAACCAAAATAAACCTTTTATTGGGAGCAGGCCCTCAGCACAATATAAGAGTTGCACATTGTGTCTTTGTCTATACATATTAGGTGATACAATTTTTTTAATGATAGAGGTTTGCAAATTTTGTACATACTTAATATATGTCATGCTTGTATTTCCCCAGCTTCTAATTCCATATCTAAGAATAGATTCTACTAATGAGAAATATACTAGTTTGAGTGTGCTATGAGGCAAGACAAATTTTAATTTATAGAAACTGTTTGCTAGAGCTCTTAGCTGGTTACATATTTTAGTAACTTGCTTATCCCATTTAAATGTGTTATCTACTTTTAATCCCAGATAAGTATACTCGTTGACAAAATCAATTTTCTCACATTGGCAGTTGGATATTATTTTTCTATGGATGCATTCAAAGTTATGTGCGGTTAGTTTGGGGATATTCCACATTTTCAAACTTGGTGATCTGATATACATGCATTTTGTTTTCTTTACATTTATAACCAATCCTACATCGTGTGCCCATTTTAGCAGTTCATCAAAGTCGGTTTGCAATTCTTGAATCGCTATTTGAGGATTTTCATGAGATACTACAAGTGCGGTGTCATCTGCGAAAATGAATCTGCGCGCCTTTCTAAATAGTTTCGACATAGCTATAACATATATAATATATAATTTTGGGCCCAAAATTGACCCCTGTGGGACACCAGACCTAACAAATTTAGATTTACTCATCTCATTCAATATTTTTACCCTCATTTTTCTATTTGATAAGTAGTTATTAAAAAAAGTTAGCAGTTTACCACGGATTCCAATAATTTGTAGAAATTTTATTATTTGTTTATGGCATAGTGTATCAAAGGCTTTAGAGAAATCAATAAAGAGTACAAGTACATGTTTTTGAGAGTTGAGCTGGGTGTTTATGAAATTAGAAAAATTATTAAGTAGTGCGTCACAGCTTTTTTTTTTCTGGAACCCGTACTGACATTTGTCAATGATACCAAATTTATTTAAATATCCATCTAGGTATATTGCTATATATTTTTCGAGAATTTTTTCCAAGGCAGGTAATAGGGAAATAGGTCTGTAATTATTTATAATTGAATGATCACCGCCTTTAAAAATAGGTCTAACAATACTAGTTTTTAATTCTTCAGGTATTTGGCAAGTATCAATTATTGTGTTTATAAAATGAGTAATTACTGGGCTCAGTATTTTTACATGTTTTTTTATATCATACATACGTATTTGGTCCAATCCTGGTGTTTTTGAGTTTTTCAATATTCCGATAATAGATTCGATTTGTTTTACGCTAGCTCTGGGTAGGTACATAGAATGCGGTAAATCGTCTAGCTGGCACGGAGACGCACGGACATCACATTTGTGTAGTAACTCATTTACTCCCTCATCAAAGAAGTTAGCAAAATTTTCTGCAACTTCATCCGTCGGTTTGGTCTTCAAGAAGAATTTAGATATAACTGCGTCACAACTGGATTTGTTTTTTCTTCCTAATATTTTGTTTATTTCGTTCCACGTTTTTTTTATATCCTTAAAACAATTATTGAATTTGTTATTGAAGTACGTTTTTTTTGCATCTAATATTTGCTTATTTAGATTATTTCTGTATTTTTTGTAGTCTTTTTCATAATTCTTGTTTGTTGGCATGTTTTTCCATTTTCTCCATAATTTATCCCTCATTTGTATATTTTCTATGAGAATATCGTTCATCCAACTTTTTTGATTATGGCGATACGTATTTTTTACTAATTTTGTGATACTGCTTTTTTCGTAGATTTTTTTAAAGTGTGATTTAATGTCTTGATATATGATATCCGGATCAGTGTGAATTTTAATTGAGTTCCAATCAGTTTTTGTAATCATTTCTCCAACTTTTTTTTCAGATAGTACAGTGTTGTATTCATGGTGCGATATTTTGCTTTTGTCCTTAGTGTAAAGGTATACTACAGACACGGCAGTTATATAATGATCTGCTATCCTTGTTTCGCATACGCATGAGTTAATTTCACACTTTTCTTTTTCTCTAATATATATGTGATCCAGACACGTCGCAGTTGTGTAGGTATTTACCACCGCTTCTCTCGTAATGTCATATATACATTTCACTAGACCGTAATTAGCCATTAAATTTTCGTATTGCTAGTTATTATATAGTTTTATATATTTCATCGTGAGAATGGAAGAAGTGAAGGCATTTACCGGTTATAGTGGAAATTATGAACATTACGATACTTTCTCTCATAAACCAAACATTCTACATGGGTATTTCAAATTAAGTGTACCTAATCCACGTGGTATACAAGTGATACCACCCATATAATTATATTACGTATCCCCTCACAAACACGCGTACTCTAATCTATTTCCTGTCAGGTGCGTCATTCCATCATAAATTACTATGAGCCACGAATATTTACCTAACTAAGGAAGCCCTTAATCACAGGCAAGGGGTTAAACACTACCGAACATACACCTAAGTACAATATTGTCTAAAAAAACTTAAAATTATATGATACTGTGTTAAAAATCATCAAATCATATGAAATAGAAAAAAATACAAGCAAAAAGTTATTGAATGTTCTGAGAATTGATCTAAGAACATTTCGCTTTCCTTGGGTCATATTTTTTCATTATTATAATTCATTTAGTTTTATCAAAAACTAATAAATGATTATAAGCAATAACTAGTCGCCTGTAATATCAATACAAATAAAAAATAAATTCCGCCGACGGGAATTAAACCCGCGCCTTCTGATGTCCGATCAGACGCTCTGGACCACTGAGCCACGTCGGCTTATTTCCAACACGCCAAATAATTCAATTTGTACTAGTACTTCAATCAACAATTACCGCTTATTATATTTTTTCACCTGTAAACAGCCAACTTTATTTTTGTAGGAAAGGCTTTGTTAGTGCTAAATTTCCCACTAGATGGCGTCGAGACATATTATATCTACATACAGGGTTTTTCAATAAGAAGTGTTATTTTGAATAGCCCGCTATTTCGGTAGATGTTACTTTTGAAGCTGTCATTTTTTGACATTTGACAAGTAGAAACTACGCCATCAATAAAAATGGAACGATATATGCTTCAACAACGCATTGAAATTATTAAAATTCACTTGAGTTAATCAAAAGCAAATCATCTTGAGTGATGAGGCCCATTTTCACCTCGGTTGCTTCGTCAACAAGCAAAATTGTCGCATCTGGGGCTCGGAAAACCCAAGATTTATTGTTAAAAAGCTTCTCTTTCCTCAAAATGTTACTGTTTGGTGCGGTTTATGGTCCGGCGGAGTCATTGGACCTTACTTTTTCAAAAATGAGGCTGGAGCAACAGTTACGGTGAATGGATTGCGCTATCGAGAGATGATTAATGATTTTTTATGGCCGGAATTGGATGGTATTGATCTGGACAACGTTTACTTTCAACAAAACGGCGCTACGTGCCACACAAGCAACGAAACCATTGATCTTTTTTGATTGAATATCAAAATAACACCTCTTATTGGAAAACCCTGTATGTTGGTGAAATATTTTGACTGTATTATTATTATTTATTTAATGATAAACTAATGTTTATAAGACAAGGTTTTTATGAAAACCACAATTGTTTAAAATAATCATCAAAAACACAAATCATGTAATTTATGTATGTAATGTGTTTTCTTATTCATTTTAATTCTTATTTTAAAATGAATAAGAAAACACATCACATACATAAAAATAAGAATTAAAATAATCATCATAAACACTTTTCATGTAATGTGTTTTCTTTTTCATTTTAATTCTTATTTGTGTTTTCTCTCCAGATGGCCTAGTCTTTAAACAGCTATTTTGACCATTATTATTTTTAAGCTTATTTTATTTTAACTATACCTGTACCTACATATTTTAATACTGTTAATTGTGTTTTGTGTATATTGTAGGCATCCTGAAGCCTAATCACTACCCAGGGACATTTGGGGTATAGATTATTTTTATAATAAATATAGAGTCGTTTATTAAAAAAAAGTCTTTGTAAGAGCCCTGAAGGAGTAACCATCTGTTACTTATACCGGGGAGGGTAACAACTCCAGTGTTCACCACCAATCTGACTCTTCGCCTAACAGACTAATTGTCACATATCCTCTAGACTCTAGATGCTGGCTTAGCTCATTCCGCGTATCAATGATAGAAGCTCAAAGTTTTCCTAAACGAGGTACCGTCTCCCCGATGGCCCTTTATTCTAGCAAATATTTTTTATTGAATTATTATTAAATTCAAGATTCAATCGGAGATTTGAGTTTAAAATTGCAAACATATCCAAAATTCGTCTACGCTACCATAACATCATTATAATACGACTAAATATATCATTTGAATAAGTGTCTAACTAAATACCATATCAAAATATTCTATCACGGAAACATGCGAAATCTTTTCGAGGGTTTTGTAATTTGCAATTATGTGTATTACTGCTCCTGGCAATTCGCGTGCTGTTGTAAAAAGGACTAGTCATTCGTAAGCAGATTTTATTTTCAAAGTCTTAATAATGATGATAGAATTCAAGGTGTCTGAAAACTGTCGGATTAATTTATTGACCAGTTATTGAAAGGGTGGAGCCAGCGTCACCTCCCGCACCTCGCAACATAGTTCCCCTCACCTTTAGATTCCTTTCTGCTGACTCTCATATCTATGGACTAAATCCATATATAGCATAGCATAGCACAAAGGAAAACAAACTATTATAAGCAATAATTAGTCGCCTCAAGGCGGGTTGGAAATAAGCCAACGTGGCTCAGTGGTCCAGAGCATCTGACCGGACATCAGAAGGTGCGGGGTCAATTCCCATCGGCGATATTTATTTTTACTTGGGAGATATTTTCAATTTGTATTGATATTTCAGGCGACTAATTATTGCTTATAATATTTTTTTATAGATTGATACTTTTTTACAATAACTATTATTTACTAAAAATAGATATTTTATGAAAATTGAAGAATAGGTGTGTTTCACAGTATCACCCCCACGCAGACCACAATATAATATTTGTGTATCGTTTCACCTACTAGCTACCAGCAGATAGGAGAAAGTAGGTAGGCACAGGAGCACAATGGCAAGAGCCGCTTGATCTACCTCTGAAGACGTTTCGATCACATCTTGATCAAACATTTGCATTGGCGTGAGATTACTTGCGGATCAATAGGGTGTAGTTGAACCCACCTGCCATCTGTTGTTATTGGTTCGAGTTAACAACAGATCAAGGGCTTTTCTATTCAATATCACATCTTAAGGTTTACGCACGTCGCGGTGGGTGGGGAAAATTTCTTATTTATTTATAGATTTACATTCAATATACCTACATAACATTCACTAAAGACATAAACCAATAAAGTGACACAGCCACATCACAGAGCTGGTAAAGAAAACAAGGAAATATATCTGTAAATTCGTTAGGTTTACAAATATTTTATGTATGAAAATAATCAAAAATGTGTATTACGCCCTTGTTCATTCTTTACTTATCTACGTTATTATTGGTTGGAAAAGGATCCCATAACAACAATCTATACTCTAAAAAAGTTTCACAAATGCTAAAACTAAAAAACATATCTTTTAAAGAAAATCGCTTTTGTATGATACTATATTCAACTAAGTTTCGATTTTTAAATGTGTTAAGAGAAAAATCCCAAAGAAAATCATGAATAGAACTTATGAAAAATGGAATTATTTCATTTTCTTACAATTAAAATTAAGAGAAGGTACCTACCAAAGTAAGAATCGTGGCTCCTACAAAAACTCCTCTTTCATGATAAGGTTTTGGTACTTTGTTAAAAATGGCCTGAAATGATATATGTAATTTATTATATTAGAAAAAAATAAATTTTAATTTAAAAAAAACAGTATGCTGTGGATATTGGGCATGACCGTGTGCCTTTATAAATCTTATAGAGAATGAAAGGACTGCGATGGGCTGGTCATCGGACTTGTTGAAAGAATGATAGGACTGCGATGGATTGGACATCGGGCTTGTTGAAAGAATGCTAGGACTACGATGGGCTGGTCATCGGACTTGTTGAAAGAATGCTAGAACTGCGATGTGCTGGACATCGGGCTTTTTGAAAGAATGCTAGGACTGCGATGGACTGGACTGGATATTGGGCATGACCGTGTGCCTTTATAAATCTTATAGAGAATGAAAGGACTGCGATGGGCTGGTCATCGGACTTGTTGAAAGAATGATAGGACTGCGATGGATTGGACATCGGGCTTGTTGAAAGAATGCTAGGACTACGATGGGCTGGTCATCGGACTTGTTGAAAGAATGCTAGAACTGCGATGTGCTGGACATCGGGCTTTTTGAAAGAATGCTAGGACTGCGATGGACTGGACATCGGGCTTGTTTAAAGAATGCTAGGACTGCGATGGACTGGTCATCGGACTTTTTGAAAAAATGCTACGACTGCGATGAGCTGGACATCGGGCTTGTTTAAATAATGCTAGGACTGCGATGGACTAGTCATCGGGCTTGTTTAAAGAATGCTAGGACTGCGATGGACTGGTCATCGGACTTTTTGAAAAAATGCTACGACTGCGATGAGCTGGACATCGGGCTTGTTTAAATAATGCTAGGACTGCGATGGACTGGACAAAGGGGTTGTTGAAAGAATGACAAGACTGCGATGAGCTGGACATCGACCGACATCAGCTTCTTTTCCCTCCCCACTCTCTTCAGCCGCACACTAGGAAGTAACACTGGTTTCGGATACCAACGATATAATGTTGGAATCACATAAAAATATAAACAATCGAAATATATATTATATTTATATCTCTTTGTTTTTTAATAGTTTTAACCTTTCTTTATATTTACTGATTATACCATTATACTTACATTTATATTGTTGCATTCCTTATGTTGCTGTACTTTTATCTGTAAATTAATATGTGAATGGCACATATTGTACCGTATATGTGAAATAAATAAATACTATTCACTCTGTTTTACTCTAACCCAATCCAACCTAACCTAACCTAACAAAATATAAATAAATACAATAAAAGGAAAAAATATTATTTTAAATCATGAGTACCGCACAAGAGTCCCAACAGCTATCATCCGATTGAAGCCAGTGAGACTATGACATCCCCAATTGGAGACTATGTTGTGAAGCTGGCGATAGTGAAGAGGGAAATAAGATGGGGAAGAGGAAAGTGAGAAAGCGCCTGGCTATTCAGTTTTGGTCACTAAATGCGGTATCATGAACTGAATTTAATAAAAGTTAAACATTTAACCCGAAACATTTCGGTTCTGAATGATAGTCATTCACCGGGGCGATACTGAAAGTAACTAGCACTCTGGAATACGCTTTAATTAATAATTATTTTTTTACATTTTTACTAAATAATTTTTGAAATAACGACCTCTGGATTCGTAACCAAAAATCATAATCATAAAATCATAGATAATGATAAATAAAATACTTTCGCATAATAATAATTACATTGTTTGGATTGTCTGCACCTACCCTAAAGAGGTCTTAACTTGAAGAGATTGTGAATATCATCCATCTTGTTTATGTAATGTTGTTATCCCTGTTTGGCTGCAGCCGTCTCCCTCTCTCTTCTCACTCTTCCCCCATCTCCAGCCTTTCCAAGCAATATTTCGGCAGCAGCCTAAAATAAGCCTAAAATCCCTCCTTCTTATGGAACTGTCGAAATGTTTCTCAAACAAAGATGACTATTTTCAACCCCTAAATTTGCCAATATTTGACCATCTTATACTACTAGTTTTGTGAATAGTGGACATCGAATCCAAAAAAGCATGTTTATTGTGTTATCTTATTTAGAAAACAAAACCAAAATATCTCTGTAATCATAAGATTTGTAAGGAGTTAAGTAACCTAAATCCCAACCTACTCAGTCGTAAACCGTACATTATTTTACGTAGCTTTTTTAATTTATTTTTTTGAATTGGATTCCTCCAAGGAGTTACCCAAGGTTTGTAGAAAATATATAGAGGAAAAGGTTGCGATGATTGGACTACCTAATTTTGTACGCGTATAGCTTCTTAGTCTTGGTATATATAATAAAAGTAATTGATTCATTAAAACCACCGTGGTCGAGAGGTAACACAACCGGAGGTTGCGGGTTCAAATACTGGCTTGCACAAGAAATTTATATTTAATTAATTTATATAGTTTTACAATTAATTCATTTAAAATAACACATATTACATTCGCTCTGAGATACCCTCAGTGTCACTCTGTTTAAAGGCGACCAATGAGAATTCAAATTTTAATAGACATGGTTTTAGCTGTATTTCGTGACCGGATCTGAATATCCCCACTCAATCTCCTTCTCCTCTCCAATACCTTTACATTCACAACATACCCTAATTGGGGATGCCGTAGTATCACTGGCTCCAAATGGTTGGGAGCAGTTGGGACTCTTGAAAAATTACGTGAAATAACCAGGTTCCAATGGCCGAGTAGTTAAAGGCGTTGTGCCGGTAAGACAGAGTTCCTGGGTTTGATTCCCAGTTGTTACCGTTACCTTTTTTAAAATTTTCTGTTTCTTGTTTCATTTGTTTTTTTAATTATTCTTCATTAATCATAATAAAATATAATTTAGATTCGATATATATGTATTTTTTTATAAAAATATGTGGTGTTGTAACCTTTTTTGAGAGCACCACTCGTGTAAAAAAGGCGGAGAAAATTTATATGAAAGTTTTCTGAAATAATTATTAATATTATCGATTTCTTCGATGTTTTATAAGTCTCTCAAAACGAGGGATTTCTTTAAGACTTAGTTTGAGAAGCGCCTGTTTGTAACCCTTTTATCTGCTCATAACTAGATCAGTTGCGAGGGAAGCTGTCAGCGGTGATTAAGTCCACCATCAAGATGAATCCTCGCGATGGAGGCTACACAATAACACTATATACAACATGTATAATGATACACAACACACTATGTACATTGTACAACACACATTATACAACACATGCGGGATTGGCACTTAAAATCTTCTGACGAGTATGCTATACCAGTATGAGTGTTGTAGTTATTTGAACTATCAATTTTTTTTTAAATTTTTTAATTATTAAAGGAAAAAGAACAGATAAGTAATAAGGTTTACAATTACAATGACAATATTTAATAATACTCTTCCAGAGAAGCATTAGCTTGTGGTTGGGAGGGGAGTGTACATTATATTATTGTAGATATTACATTAGTATTTTACGCAGAATCAAGAGAAGTAGGAAAAAAAATATTGTACCCGACTAAATGTCGTGTGCATACAGACTGAAAAAATAGGGGTTAGTTACACGACTCAAACGACTTTGTAAATGCCAATCAATAGACTTTCGTCCTGAAAAGGACGTTTCTGGAATATACACGACTTTGTGCAAAATGCAAATCAATTGAACCTCGTCCTGAAAAGGACGTTTCTGGTATATAGACGACTTTGTGCAAATGCAAATAAATGAAAGATTGCCTTTAAAAAGGCAGTTAAGTATGTCAGCTTCTTAAGCCACGTGGTGCCCGCCGGAATCTTGTCGATACAGGATTCTTCAGTTGAAGGAGAAAGGCCAATAAAATTCTCAGAACTTGGCAGAAAGGGGCAGCGGCAGGTAGCTCGTAGATGCGGAGGTCCGAGGCGAGGGTGATCCAATGGAGAAAGAGGATTTAGAATTTAAAAATGCTGCTTTTTGTCAAAGTTGCGACTCGGCAACGGCACATAAAAAAAGTTCAGCCAAGGTCCAGCGGACCGTTTATGGCTTCTCATTGGTCGGATTTCTATAGCCGTTGGAGCGTACCAGCCAGCCTTGGACCCCACACTTTCTAATTTGCTACCCGCCGGCCAATTGTTTATTGTTTATTTTTTTACAAGTTACATTTTTTACATTTCAAGGAATTTGACAATCTTAAAGCTAGGTACACAATGCAGAGTTCCGTGAATGTGGACAATTTCAAAATAGTTTATTAATGTTACATCCACGGATTAACATTATACGCAAACAATATTTATTTATTTCTTATAGTAGTAAATAGTAGCGAAAGATGTAAACAAAAACAATATAAAGTCATTCTTAAATTATAATGAACAAGCGTCCGATATAAATATTGTAAGTAAAATGTAATAATTATTCTCTGCATGACTTCTATTGGGAGGAGGTTAGTTTTATATGCGGATCCCCAACTAATGATGGCATATTGTAAAGTTGATTGAGCCAAAGCATAGTATATTGAGTATGGGTTTTTATCGACAAAAAATTTCTGATTCTTAAAAATATATATACTAGTTTTCTAATATTTTTTACAACTTGACATATTTAGTCTTTCCATTTCAGATTTGTATCTATAATTATCCCTAGATTGCGTTTGTTGTTTTTAATATTGAGCAGTTGGTGATACAATAATTTTTATCGTGTGTTTTGGAATTGTCATGTATGATAATGTCATAATATTTATGGGTGTCTTTTGAATGTATTGCAAATGGAATGACAAATGTTTTATCTCTATTTAGTGATGGTAAATTAATGTTGAAGAAATTCTTAAGATTATTTATGTCTTCTGTGGCTTTTAGCGTTACTTTTTCTCAAGTCTTTTCCTTTATTATTAGTACTGTATCGTCGGCAAATGAAGTAATTTGTCCATGTAATGTTTGAAAGAAAATATCGTTCACGTATATGATAAAATGTATTGGTCCTAGCACCGAACCTTGCGGGATTCCAAAGTCTGATATTTCTTTATCACTATTAACCAGATTCATTTTTACGACTTGCGGGCGTTTTTTTTTAATTAGTAAAGTAGGTAATCCATTTAATCGCGTTGTCTTTTATAACTATATTTTCCAATTTTTTCAGTAGAATTTCCTAGGACATGCTATCAAAAACTTTTCAGAGATAAATAAAAATACCTTCACATTTTTCGCCCTTATCTAACGAAGTTACATTAGCATTTCTTGGATTTTATTATTTTCAAAGAAATTGAGCAACTGCTTTTTCACGATTTTTTCAAAAATCTTTCCTATGTTTGAGATTAGACAGATAGGGCGATAATTAGTTATTTGTTGTGGATCTCCAGCTTTATAAATAGGTGAAATTATTGTGTTCATATAGTTTGTTGGAAAAATTCATTTTATCAAACTTAAGTTTATCAAATGAGTAATGGGTTTTATCAAATGAATTTTCATGGATTTTATAATATGTACCGTAATATTATCGAATCCGGGAGACAAACCTCCTTTCATGCCTTCTATTATTTTTAAGATTTCACACTCAGATGTTGTTTCAAACTTTGACATTTTTTTTTGATTCTGTAAATTTACAATTACTTTGGGTTAATAGGTTTATTAATATTTTTCGCTAGATTTTTACCAACATTGGCAAAAAAATAATTAAACATGTTTGCTCATTATTTAGGCTGAATTTTAGCATCTATGATTTTCTTTGTGAAATAGTTCTCTTTACTTTTTTAATACAGGTTTTTAATATATTTTTATTTTTTTGTAAAAAAATGTTTCCTTTTTCATCTAGGGGATTTTTTGATGTTGTTTTACAAAGTTTTTCTTTGTTTCGGATTAATATTATAAGTCCTTGGGTTATCCAAGGTTTTAAACATCTAATTTTTGATTTTATTTGAACTGTAGTTTCAATAGTCTTACATTTTATGTGCTGTAACAACATATTTTCAAATTTGTGTGAGCAGGTTTCGGTATCATCAATAACTAACACATTGTTCAGTTGCTCATTTTTTAGTTTTTCGTATAAAATAGTCATATTTGTGGTGGATTTTTTGGTTATTAAGTTATGTTTTTTTGGTTTAGTTTTTTTATAATAAAACATAATGATGGCATCAACCACTCGAAAAAACTCAGATATAATAATTTATAAAATATTAAAATCCATTAAAAATTTTAACACAATTACTGTGACAATATGTTATTTCATTCTTTACTATTGAACATTCTCACTACATTATAACCACTCGAGCGATTGGTGTCATATATACATACACTTATCATATTATTTAATTAATGCCATCCCTCAAAATATTAATAAGGAAACATTTTAACACAATTACTGTGACAATATGTTAAAAAAATGCTTTACTATTGAACATTCTCACTTTATTATAACCACTCGAGCGATTGGTGTCATATATACATACATTTATCATATTATATAATTAATGCCATCCCTCAAAATATTAATATGGAAACATTTTAACACAATTACTGTGACAATATGTTAAAAAAATGCTTTACTATTGAACATTCTCACTTTATTATAACCACTCGAGCGATTGGTGTCATATATACATACACTTATCATATTATATAATTAATGCCATCCCTCAAAATATTAATATGGAAACATTTTAAAGACAATGAATTCTCTTTAGGATGTATAAATTTGGCACATTATGGCTAGCGATTGCTCAAAATGTTTTGCAAACTTGGCACAATTTGCCGAAAATCGCTCGAGTGGATAAGCAATTAACATCATACAAATATTCCTTACTAATATTACAATTTTCATACAAATATTCCTTACTAGCAACAAAATTTGTAGTTATAATTTCGTTCAAGGTTTACTTGCAGCACAATATTTATCTCAGTATTATATAAAACTTGGATTTTTTTTTACTTTTTGTGTACTTCATATTTCATTAACAATTTTATTGCATTCACCTCTTTCCAGCTTGATAACTTATCTTGTTCTTATCACATTCACTCTTTATCTTTATAAATATTTGTTACTTTTAATTTAGTACTTAAATACTCAATTTTTGAGCATTGGAATTAAAAAAGTAGAACCAAAACATTTTTAAATTTTATTTAGTAGATAATATTATCTCTGAGTTTTGAACAAAAGCGTTTTTACGTAGAAATTAAAACGTTTATTCAAAACTACATATGTTCATAATATTTATATTTTTACCTCCTTACTAATGGGCGTATTTTTTTGCAGCTGAAAGACAACCATTTCTCTACATTAATGGTGATTTATCAGTTGTTTAGGGTTTGAAACTCTTTTATTAGTAAGGCCCAAAATTTTACATTATACTGTTCACTTTATATGAAATAACAATAAAGTATTGGTCAACATGGTGATTCGATGTATTAATGCTTTGTAAATGTCTATTAAATATGTATGTACCTGTATGTATCAAAAAATTTGCCAATAAAAAAAAAATTAAAAAATACCAAGAATTTTATAAAAAAAAACATATTATTTTGTCATCAATCTGTGAATGACTCACATTTTCTCTTTTAAGCTGGGCTATTACCGGAGACTTCCTCAATTAATACGTATACATTCATTACTACAAATCACTGCAAACTTAACTTCATAATATAATTTGTTATAATTCTGTATGGTAAGTTGAAAAGGAAAGGCAAAAAGGAAAGGAAAGGCTCAACTTTAGGGGTGATATTATTCAGTTAGTTTAAGTTCAGTTGGTCGGTCAATCGGTCAGTAAGTCGGACTATAATTCCATGTTTAGATTTGTAACATACAATTTGCACTTTAAATTTTATTTATACATGGTGTAATTTTTAGGCAACTAACGATTGCTTTCGGCGATCAAACTGTCGGCACCGCGATTATTATTATTTTTTTTAGCAAAATGTCACCTTGGCTCTAGCAACACTTGCCTGCAAGTGTTGAGTTTGTGGCTCCCGCTCATATCGAGGGCTATTGATTGTAATGCGATGTTATAATGTAACCTTTACTCAACCCTTGAGTTTCAGAAGATTGGTTTAGGACAAAATTTAAAGTGACTCACGCTAGGACATGCAATAGTTTCTCATCTGGACGCATGAATAAAAATTAAATTAATAATCGGGTAGTTTGTTAAATCTTTTTTTTTATATAAATACTATTGCAGCATATTTTTAAGAGGTCATTGCCCAAATGACCTTCTCAGAAGTGCCGCCACTGCTTACTTTAATATAAGCAAAACTTAATATATAACATTTTCAATGAACTCAGGTAAAATCACTGGAACTAAAATTTCACGAATGCCATAGAAAAAATGATAAATGTAAAGGCTCAATTATAGAAATATTACAAAGCATAAAATATCTCGGGGTAGTAATTGATGAAAATCTTAGATGGAACCTACATATCAAAGGTATCACGAAAAAATATACAAAACTTATAAGTTTCTTTAAATAACTAAGAAATATGGTAAATAAAAAGGACATAAAAAGTCTTTTTTTTTTTTATTTATTATAAATTTTTAAAGATACAAGTTTTATGCAGTCCCACAAAGCTGTCACACATGACGGCTTGTCTGTAGGTTCTACAAATAATATATATAAACATTTTTAATTTTTAATACATGTATGACACAAAATTATACAATAAACAATATCACAAAATAATATATCTCAAAGTACCTACCTATTTAAAAATTATTTAGGCAGGTACGTTGAGATGTTCAGGAATACATCAATAATAAAGTTCAGAGATACATTGATTCGTCGCTTATTAGCCAACGCTTAGTGTTTTTGGGGCAGGGTCTCTCATTATTCTGAGGTTTAAAAGAATTATTAAATTTATTGAAAATCTCTGGTATTAAATATTTAAGCGTTCGGCTTCCATACTTATTTGTTACTCTTGGAATAATGAGGCCCTTATTTTCAGTGAATCTTGTTGTGTGATTATGCACCGGTTGCTTTTTATATTTGCTATCTCCCTCATTATCCATTATAATAATGTACCAAAGAAGACCCTTTATTGGAAGTAGGCCCTCAGAACCATACAGTAGTTTTAGATTACTTCTTTGTCTGTAAATATTCGGTGGTACAATTCTATTACGCTTTATGTCATTCTCGTATTGAATATGGAATTATAGGATGGGGATCTGCTGTATCTAAGTATATACATAACCTGAACACAATTCAAAAAGGAATCATAAAGACCATACTGAAAGTACCCATAAGAACGCCTTCGATTAAAATTTACAATAGTTTTGAAATACCAAATTTACAATAAATATATGCTTAAAATTTACTACTGAAACTATTCAAAAATATTCAATCCTCTACAAACAGCACATTCATCAAACAAGGTCAAATCACAATGATATAAAAAATATTCCAGGTCATAAAACCACATTCGGGCAAAGAAATTATATTTATCCACAATATCCTTCCCCGGGGTATAAAACGAATAGAAAATTTCAATGATTACGAATCAAGAATAAAATCTGACTTAAAGTGATTAATGATGAAACTCTGAAAAAAACATCAAAAACGAGGAAATACAATTTACTATATGTTAACTATCATATTTTGTATGTATGTACAGTGTTTACATAGACGCTATAATAAAAATTTAAATACTATTATACGACTATTTAGGGCGCAAGACACACGATTTACACTTAGTACGGCAAAATGCAACAATGCAACATAACTGTGTGAATGTGTAAAAATTATAGAAAATACCTATTATTATTTTTATCGGTGAATCAGTAAGGGTAAATGGAAGCCAGAATTTTTCATTTAACATTTCAGTAGGAAAAATGAAATATATACATTTGATATCGCAGTTAATATATGTGGTGAACGTATATCTGTCGGTATGAAAGAGACAGGCATATCTGAGTGAGACAGCATGACCGAGACGTATAAAAAGGCGTGTCAGTTGTAACTCGTCCTCTTTTCAATAACAAACTCTTATACTGTCCATTGTATCAATACGTATAGCTACCTGAATAAACCCAAATAGTACGGAGTACCCGCATGTATTTTATTAATAAGTAATCTGGGTGATCGGCAAGGAAGATAAAATTAAATAAAAAGTAAAAAAGAATAAAATTTTATTTCCGACTTTACGTCCGGGTTACCACAGGAAAAACTAAACCCTTCCGCACACTTTTCCACAAATGATCATCTATTCAATCCACATTATGTAAGTGCATTATATAAGCATAATAAATACAAAACAATACAAGAACAACACGTCAACTCAACAGAGATCAAATGGGAAAATAATTCACCGACTCCAGATATTTTCGTATCAGAGGGTCCGGCTCGGTAGAACTCCTAACTGTACTTATAAATCCTTATGATCCCTCACAATAAGTATTCAAAAAATATTTCGCAATCCTACATGTATTTAAAATTACTGATTGTTGCATATTTATATATAAATTCTTTGACAGATCTAATACGCCTAAATTTCAGTAGCCGAAATAATAAATGGTAATATTTTTATAGTCTGATAATGCCAAATTCTTTTAATCTCATTTCCTAAATCTGTGTATTTTCTTATTTTTTCAGAAACAGATTTTTGAATATTACAGGAATTCGGAATGGCGACATCAATGATAAGTTATTTTATTAATCTTGTCATGTAAAACTATATCAGGTCTATTATGACTAATCTCGGTTCGGTCTGTTAGTATAGTTTTATCATAATATATTTTATAAAATTCATTTTCTAAAAATGAATTTTGTTCGTATTCATAATATGGTACTATATTACGGCAGTCAATCAAGTTATGTTTAATTACCAAACATTGGTGAATTATTTTCAAAACTTAATTGTGCCTAAATGTATAGTCGGACGGCGCTAATACAGAACATCCCGTTGTAATATCGTTGTATATCATCCATAAACAACAATTTTAACATAATGCACCAGAATATTAGAAGTATCAATAAAAACTTTGATGAACTACAAATATTGATGAAAAGTTTAAATTTAAAATGGGATATTATTATTCTTACTGAATGTTGGCTAACTGATAAATACTACCCCCTACAAAATGGTAATTATGTCCCTTACTCTACAATAATGAACAACACAAAAAATGATGGTGTCATCGTATTTATTAAAGAAGATATAGAAGCTGATGTCAGAAAGATCTGTATCAATAATGCAAACTGTCTAAGTATATCAATCGGTAATGACACAACAATACTCGCAATTTATAGATCTCCTTCTACACAAAATCTAGAACCATTCCTCAACTCCTTATCTAATCAACTAAGTCTACTAAAAAGAACTAAAGATGTATTTATCATCGGTGATATAAATATTGATATTCTTGAAAATGGCCATCCAAAAAAATTTGATTATATGCAAACACTAGCATACCATGGATATAAAAGCCTAATTGATGACCCAACACGTGTACATAATGAAAGCAAAACTTGCATTGATCATATCTTTTGTAAAACTAATAGAAAAACTCAAGCCATTATTTGTACTACCACACTGACAGACCATTATACAATAATTCTATCTATTACAAAAAAAATACATATGTAAACCAAAAAAAGAAATCACTCCTAACGAAGTCTGAAACAAATTGTGAAAACGTCAAATGCGAGTTAACAGTGAATGACTGGACAAGCCTTCTGGAAAAAGATGATACTGATACTGCTTGGAGTTATTTTATAGAAGTTTTACAGAACATTATCCTATCAAACACCAAAACCATAGAAAAAAAGTTATCTCATAAAAATTTACACATTAAACCTTGGATTAGTCAGAATATTATAAACTCAATCAGAAAAAGAGATGAACTGCACAAAAAAGTCAAAAACAACCCTTATGATATCCTAACACTTCGATTCTACAAAAGATATCGTAATACATGTAAAAATGTAATACGTTATGCTAAAGAAACATTCTATAAAAACAAAATTGATGAATGTAATAATGATTCACGTAAACTCTGGCAGATCATAAATGAAATAACTAATGCTAAAGCCTCACATAATGACAATAGCATTAAGGAATTAAACATTGATGAGATTCCCACATCTTTTGCAGAACACCCGGACAAACTTCTTGACTTTATAAACAACTATTTTTGCAATATAGGCTCAAACTTAGCAAATAAAATTAAACAAAATTCAATTAGTACTATCGAAAATACAGTGAGGATTGACGATGTAAATCAAGAAAACAGCCTCAATATTGTCAAGATAACAAGTGATGAAATAAGAAATATTATAGCCTCCCTAAATATAAATACTTCATCGGGAAATGAACTGATATCAAGCAAATCAATTAAATATCTACAAAATGAGTTAATCCACCTACTAACGTATCTTATAAATCTGACAATATCAAATGGTATTTTTCCTGCTTGTCTTAAAATTGCTACGATCATTCCAATATATAAAAACGGTCCCAAAAATGATGTATCAAACTATCGACCAATTAGTATTTTAACTACACTATCAAAAATAATAGAAAAAGTTATAAAAAAACAAATGCTTACATTTTTGGATTCTAATAAAATATTATCATCTACGCAGTATGGTTTTAGGGAAAACCTGGGTACTGGTGACGCTATAGCTAATGTAACAAATACAATTATTAGAAAATTGGATGAAGGCAAAAAATGCCTAGCAGTTTTCATTGATCTTCAAAAAGCTTTCGATACCATTGACCACGAAATACTGTATTTAAAACTAAAAAAAAATGGAATAACCGAAACAACCCTAAACCTACTTAGAAGTTACTTAACGGGAAGAGAACAATTTGTACAAATTGGTAAAAGAAGGAGCAAAACTCTACCAATTAAGTACGGTGTCCCCCAGGGAAGCGTATTAGGACCTATACTATTTCTAATTTACATAAATGACCTTATGAATCTTCCCATCAAATGAAACATAATGAGCTTTGCGGATGACAGTGTAATTTTATTCCATGAACAAGATTGGACAAGCACATATAAGGAGGCTGAACATGGCCTAACTGTTCTTCAAAACTGGCTTAAAGCAAACTCCCTTTCATTAAATGTGAATAAAACCAAATATTTAATTTTTTCCAAAAACAAAAGAGGACAACCAATGAATGAGCATATACTCAAACTACATGAATGTCAAAAAAAAATTCCTCAATGTTCCTGCTCGATTATAACTCAAACCAAAAGCATAAAATATCTTGGTATTGAAATTGACGATAAACTACACTGGGATTCACACATTGATCGAACTTCAAAAAAGTTAACTAAACTCATCTACTTCTTCAAAAAATTACGGAACATTTTGTCAGCTAGGGATTTAAAGAGGGTTTACTATGCTTTATGCCACTCCAAATTGGAATATGGAATAATAGGATGGGGCTCAGCAGTATCAAAACATATAAAACAGCTGAAGGTAACTCAGAATTGCATCATAAAGACCATACTAAAGGTTCCCATAAGGACGTCAACAACAGAAATTTTTAAACAATTTGACGTTCCAAGCATACAGAAAATCTATGCCAAAAACATTTTGGTACAACACCTCAAAAATAAATCTCAGGAAAACACCTCACATACTCATAAAACCAGAGCCAAACAAACAGAGATTTATTTATTTATTTATTTATTTATTTTATTTAAACGCCCATAGGGCTTTTACATACAATGCTATTATGTTTTTTTAAATACAATAACAATAAAGAGTTTACATAATATATAAGAATATACAGATTATATAAAATATAAGATTGAACAATGCATAGGTTAACAAAATATAGGTAACATGAAACAAGAGTTTACGAAACGTAGGTAACATGAAATTTAAGTAAATGAAATAAAAATATATGATCTGCCAATATCCTCCAAAACAATTGAATACAAAAGGATGAAATTGTTGTTCACATTAGCCTATAAACTATGTAACTCTAATTAACAATCTCTATTACGCAAGATTAGGATAAGAAACGACAAAAAGTCTAATAGAAAAACATTTAGTTAAGTATTATAATATTAAACCAAGTATCACATTATTAAGTCAAGTACCACAATATTAAACCAAGTATTATAATATTAAATTAAGTATTACAATATTCAGTCAAGTATTATAATATTAAACAAAGTACCATAATATTAAGTTATATTAAACTAAGTATTATAATATTTATTTATTTAAACGTAATTTGTAGAGTAGTGGAAATAGTTCGCACATACTCCGTTTAATGTTTGCAATGTTCATATTTGACATACAGATTTAATAATAATGTGTTTATAGGCTGATAGACATTCAGTACCGTTAGTGTTCACGCAATATTTATTCCCTGCACTGTGTAGTCGGTTCATTACTGAATTTATTTCTGCTATGGTACCTGCAATGTTACAATGGTAAGGTACCTTCTGACTAACCGTTCTACTAGGCACATGAAAGTCGATCAACCTAAGGAGTTCAGGGGAGTCAAACATGTTATTAACAATTTTATAAAGAAAAAAGAGATCAGAACATATTCTTCTTTCTTTTAATGTGGCTAGGCCCATGACTTTCAACAGTGAGGTGTAGTTAATGTTTTCAATAGGAATACCTAATCTATAATTTATGTTACGTAAAAATTTATGTTGGATTCGCTCGATAGATTTTTCATGAATATTGTAAAATGGATTCCAAATGGTTGAGTTGAATTCTAAATGGCTTCTGACAATGGATGAATATAATATTTTTTAAGTTTTTAAATTTTTGAAATCTTTTGCAGTTCTTAATATGAAACCCAACATTTGCATCGCTTTAGTGGTTATATTGTTAATGTGGGAGATAAATGTTAATTTGGTGTCAAATATTATCCCCAGGTCTTTTATTTCGGGTACAGATACTAAGACTTGATCATTCATACAGTATGTGAAAATCAATGGGTTTTTCTTCCTATAAAAATTCATGACTTGACACTTTTTTACATTGAGGGTTAACTTATTTAGGATACACCAATCAGAAAAGCTAATGAGATTTGATTGTAATAATAAGCAGTCATTAATATTGTCATCATCTGCGAACATCAAAATAAAGACACGTTTAAATACATTTGTAACGTCATTTATAAATATGTTGAAAAGAATTGGTCCTAGATGTGATCCCTGGGGCACACCGCTTGTAGCTGTAAAAGTGTAGGACAGTTGACCTTTAATGCAGACAGTAAGCTGTCGATTAGACAGATAATTCTTAAACCAGGATAGTACGTTACCGGTTATGCCAATTTTCGCCAGTTTGCTAACAAGAATTTTATGGCAAACCTTATCAAACGCTTTGCTGAAATCAGTATATATAGAATCGACTTGTTGTCTATTAGCAAGTGCATTTGTTATATAATTTTCGTACAGGGATAGATTGGTTAAGGTTGATCTGTTTGAAACAAAACCATGTTGGCAAGTTGTAATGATGGATTTCACGCTGGGGTTTATCTCAAGAAGAATTAATTTTTCAAAAATCTTGGGTATTGATGATTGGATACAAATTGGACGATAATTTTCAATTGCAGATTTATCCCCGCATTTAAATATTGGAGTTAAGTAACTTTTTTTCCAAAGTTTTGGGAAATTTTCCGTTGACAGAGACTTATTAAATAATATGAACAACGGAATGGATAAGCTGTCTGCACAGTTTTTAATCAAGATGGGTGGAATTTGATCCGGCCCGGAACTTAATTTTGGTTCAAGTGTTTTAAGGTAATTTGTAATGTCGGTGATGTTAATATTAATATTTGATAATTGCAAGTTTATATCAGAATTAAATTCCGGAATTTGTTCATCTGAAATGTTAGGTTCAAACGCATCTTCAAAGAAATCGGCAAACATGTCAACAATTTCTTTTATGTTGCCAGAACTCCTCTGTTTATGATTCATAGTTCCGGGGATCCCGACTTCATTTTTTTTCATAGACTTTACGTGTTTCCAGAAATGTTTTACATCATGATTTATAGTATTTTCCACTTCCATTATATAATTTTTGTAACTATTTTTAGACAAATTTTTGCAAGCTTTCCTGACACTTTTAAATTTAATATAATTAGGTACAGATCTATGTTCTTTATAGATTTTATGAGATTCTTTTTTTAAATTTATCAAGTGAATTAATTCTTTAGTGAACCATATTGGATACGTTGATTCTTTATGTTGGGTAAGAGGAATATTATTTGAAATTACATTATTGAGTTGCGAGTAAAAATAGTCAGTATTGTAATCAATATCACCGTCATTTAGACATGTCCAGTCAATGTTAGACAGTACCTCATTAACTTTATTGTAATCTGCGTTTTTAAAATTATAACAAATTCTTGAGATTTTAAGATTATCATTTCCAGTGTAAGGTATAGAAATTATAAGTGTAGGATGGTGTTTATCTATAGGGACAATGAACTCAGGAGATTCGTATACATTTACATTATCTTCATTTGAAAATATCAAATCGAGAATGCGATTGTTAACATTGGGTACGTTATTAAATTGAGAAAGATTTAAATAAGAACACATATCCAGAATATCCCTTTCACAATCAGAAATTGGCGAGTAATTAGGATCATTAAACTTACAATTCGGAAGGTTGTAATCACCACAGACAATTATTTTGTGTGTTGGATATTTTGTTTTTACACACTCAACGTCCTCACAGTGATTTTTGTATATCGACAAGTCCGAGTTGGGAGGAATATATACACTGCCAATAATAGTTTTACATGATTTTCCGCTTAATAGTACAAATATTTGCTCAACATCATAATTTTTATGTTTAATTAATTTAGAGTTAGTGCTTTTATTCACTGCTATTAAGACGCCCCCTCCTCTTGATTTGGCACTAGTATTATGACTCCGGTCCATTCGGTATATGTTGTGATTCGGTAATCCGAGCTCCGCTGAATGAATGGAAGGTTCCAACCAGGTTTCGGTGAGTACGATGACGTCTTGTGTGATGGTAGGAGCTGTAACTTTGAATTTGCCGAGTTTTGATTTGATACCCCTGATATTTTGGTAGTAGATGCAGCATGATCCCGGTTTATGTTTATTTGCTGGCCTCTGTAATTTCACATCAACCACTTTCGTGCTTAATTCCATAACATTTCTGATATTCTGATAGTACAGGTTACATTTATTTAGTTTGAGTTTTTTGGCAAAACATCGATAATTTTGGGGAGGTTATTAATATATTTTATAGTTAAATTTGGTTCGCCATTTTTCTTTCTAGTTTCCAGTTCGTCCCGAAGCATCATAAGTTGTTTTCTTTGCTGACTCGTCTGATCGTTGCCGGCTTTAACACCATCTTTGAATTTTTTGTTATTAATTAAGATTGTCCGGGCTAAATGCTCCTCATTGAGTTCTATCTTGATTGGTCTACATTTGTTTGAAATTTTCTTCGTTCCCAACCTGTACATTTTAATGTCTTGGGTATTAATGGTAATATCAATATTTTTCAGGGCCGTAGTAACTTTTTTAACATCATCGGAAATATTTATAGATGTTAGATCTGACGTACTCTCCGGGACATTGAAGAGAATTATGTTTTTAGCACGAAGCTTCCTCTCTTCAATTTCGGTTAATACTTCACAAATATTAGGTGGAGGATTTGTGGGGTTAGTATCAGTAGATTGAGTAAGAGCTGCACTTTTTAAGGTCGATAATTCTCCTTCGAGAATACCCATCCGGACGGCCATTAATCCTGTTGTTCCCAAGAGTTCCGTTGTTAAAGGTGTTATTTTTCCCATTTGTTCCTTTGTGAATTTGTTACCCGGGTCATTTATAATTTTGATAAGGGAACTAAGTAGATCTTTTGCCTTTGTCATGTAGTTGAGCGAGTTTTCGTTTAGATCCATGTTTTATAAGAGTTAAGACGATGTTTACACTATTCTTTGAAAAATTGATACTAGCGCCTATTTCCCGCAATCAGTTAGGCACGATTCAAAAATGATGACACTATTAGCCAATAGCGAGAAAATGACGACACTTGCAACCAATGACAAACTTATTTTTTGCGCATGCGCGTTCTGTATGTTTATGATTTCAGAAATGTTTTTATTTGATATTTTTAAAACACGATACTAATCAGCACACAATATATTTAAGAAATAATACTGACTGATTTTTGAAAACACCAAGTAATATAAAGTATTTAACACTTTTTGTTTGTATTTACTTGCAAATCCTTACTGTTTATGTAATTTTAATATGGAGCGTATTTCACTGTGAACTCTAGGTTGTAGGTATTGTTGTCTCTATATAACTATATATATACTAACTATACCAAAGTGTAACTCTACCTTTGGACAAAGAAGCTCTGAATTTTTAGCAGTAAAGGTATATAACAAACTCCCACTTAGTATCAAACAAATCAAAACAAAAAACAACTGCATTAAGAACATTAAATCTTGGCTTAAGGAATTACCGGAAAAAGAACTTACTAGCATATTTAAAACATCGTCGTAGAAGTTTCTGGAAACCCTTACCCAAAACATGGAGTCATACCATAGAAGTCGCTGAATAACTTATCCAAAACCTAGTCCCCCTCAGCACAGGATCTCCTAGTGAGGAGGACAATGAATATAATCAACATCTATTTTTTAATGAAATAAAAACAATATTTTTTTTTTGTTTAAAACCACGAATTTTTATTAATTTTAAGACCGACCGGTTTCGCTACACTCGAGCATCGTCAGGGTACAAAATTAAACTAATCAATAATACAAAATGTGTCATTATATGTACATACAGAGGGAGATAGAAAGTAAAACCAAAATGAAACAACAATATATTAAAAGAAAACAATTAGTGTATATAAATATTATAATAATAGAGAATAGGCATTAATAATTGTAAGGTGATTAAGGGATACTGGGAATTTTACAGTTTACAGGGAATATTCCCAGTATTGGGCTTTTTGACAAATCTAATTGATTATTCAGAATTAAACTTTTGGTTTTAATGGCTTTCTTAATTTCTAGTGCTTCTAGGTTATTCAATTTGTTACTATGGTCTTTTCTATGGAGAATCTTAGCACCGGTGCTTTTATTGAATGTATGATCTTTTTCAATAAGATGATTGGCAAACTCTGAAAAGCCATTGCTATTTAGGCATCTAAGATGTTCTTTAATCCTAATGTTGACATTGCGCGTTGTCTTCCCGATATAAAACGCTGGACAATTGTTACAATTTAATTTATAAATTCCTGCATGACTAAGTGTGTCATCTTTATCTTTAGAATTGACTAAAAATTTACCTAAATTGTTGTTGGTATAAAACGCCGGTTTGACTTCAGAAGGAAGGTTAACTATACTGCAGGAAGAAAAATTATTGATGAATAGAATACGGCGCCATTGGAAAGGAAGATTATTATTATTAATATTATGTGAACTCGCGAATAAGAAGTTTTTAACTGCTAATTGTTTTAGTTTTTTACTTAAAATTCTATCAATAAAATCTGGATCGTATCCATTATTAGACGCTATTTTTTAAATTATTGATAATTCGTTAGAGAAATTAATATTAGTTAATGGAATCGTGACCAAGCGATGGACCATTGAGTGAAATGCTGAGTGTTTGTGTGAAAATGGATGATTGGATGTATTATGTATGACAATATCGGTGTAGGTAGGTTTCCGAAAGATGTTAAAATCGATTTTATTATTTATGAGAGATAAGGATAGGTCTAGGAAGTTTAAGGATGAATTAATGCCTATCTCTAGTGTAAATTTAATATTTTTATGATAAGAATTTATAAGGTTGAGGAAGGAATTTAGTTGCCGTTCCGTGCCTGTCCATATACAAAATATGTCATCGACATATCTTTTCCACAGAAAGACGTTTTTTATAAGTGGTGAGTTACCGGCAAGTATTTTACTCTCCAAGTTATTCATGAATATATCGGCAATCAAAGGGCTAGTGGGAGCACCCATAGGTAAACCTTCTTTTTGCTGATATCTATCAAAAATAGCGTCTAATAATGGATACGATCCAGATTTTATTGAAAGAATTTTAAGTAAAAAACTAAAACAATTAGCAGTTAAAAACTTCTTATTCGCGAGTCCACATAATATTAATAATAATAATCTTCCTTTCCAATGGCGCCGTATTCTATTCATCAATAATTTTTCTTCTTGCAGTATAGTTAACCTTCCTTCTGAAGTCAAACCGGCGCACACTGGGGCCAAGTTGATACAATAAACAAAAAAAATAAATTCAATAGTACGATGTCGTTTCATTTGTTTCGAGGTACCTCGATAGTTGTAGCATTATAATATATTAGGTAGAAACCTTTGACCATACCCTTCTACCTGTGACACCGCTCAGTACAAAGCGAACACTCGTGCAGATAATAAGCCGTTTACAAGTGCCAGCATAAAACTCAAGTTCAAGTATTTATTTCGGAAGACACCTATTACGAATCCCAAAAGTGAGTATGGAATCATCATGTTCAGGTATTTATCTTATTTTTTCACATTATATTTTGAACATTATTAATTATTTTAATAGATAAAATTGTTTATCAAATATATACAAAAATTTAGTCGTGATTTTAAAAAAATTGATATTCTTTTAGAGATTAGTTGAGCTCCGGGCACCTCCGGGCTATCATTCAAACACTTTTAGGACCAGTAACTATTGTTATTTACGAACCACTTTTAAAATCTTGCACATATGTACACTTTTTTAAGTAATGAATTATTTTAATGTGATCGGGAGCTATAATTAAAATGAACAGTTTTTTTAAAAACTCGGGATCAGACAATTCAATATCATGTTAGTTACAAAACCTGTCAGAATAGAGATTTATTTCAAAATAATCGTTACCGACATTCAATTTCCATTTTTTGGACGTAAGGTGGTAAAGTGTAACTCAAAGATAAAACTTCATGGTCTCCCTTCCTAAAACTGTTTATACCACATATCTGGTCATAATAGAACAAAGATAGAACGCGTTTTCTGAGAGAAAAAGTCGTGTCAGTTGGTGACAGATATAGCACAATGCAATTCAGCGGTTTTTATGCTTCGTGACAAATACAACACTACGTGAACCGAGCGGAGAAATTATTCATTTTCTTTTTTTCACACAGGTGTGAATTCTGATACCTTATCCATGACAAGACGACAATTATTCACAATAATGAAGAACTCTGGATACTTACACATTCCAGATCAGCTAAATTCGCTGCAAAAGGAAATGGAGTTGAGGACAGGATGCATCGGTGATCCCAGAAAACATATTTCGAGAAGGATAAATCGCTTCAAATCGGAACACTATTCACGATGGGTAGCAGCGCACCGGATTGAAGTAAGATTTCTGGAGAAAAATAAAACATTGCTGGATTCATCAATTTATTTTCCGAATCTTTCACTAAAACGCGGTGATCCCGGTCGCCCGAAAATTACCTTTGATCAGAGTACAAAACGAATGAAACGACAAAAGACTCTGGATTTGAGAAAGTCTACTCGTCTAACTGAATTAGTTTATGCCACACATATGGAACTTAGAACTACAGGACAGACAGAGGCGTCTATAGCTATCACTGATATTTTATCGGATTCATCAAGTCCCAGTAAAAGTAGCTTATAGAAAGTCTCTTGAAACAGTTACTATGTCAGGAGAGGATGCTGTAGCACTCGTAGTGGAAGCGGGATTATCTCGACACCAATACAATGTAATAAAATCAAATGCTCCAAAACTATACCCGTCTTATAAAATTGTACAGGCCGCATAAAAGGAATGTTACCCAGTGACTGCAAAAATCAATGTTAGTGATATTTCAGTTCATGATGATTTGCAGACAATACTCAATCTTACCGTTAAGACGAAATAAGATCCTAAAAAAATATCAGTTATGGGCGTGAACGCGCTTTAAGTGGGCGAAGCAAATTAGTTTCACACGCGCTCCGCTTCGCATTAAATATTATAATATTTTGGGGTGCAGAGGAATGAAGTACGTTGGAACGGGGAACACCCGACACCACGAACAGTTCGAAGTCAGAGCAGCGATGAAATCCACTAGATGGTACCCATGAGTAAGGTTTGAACATGAAATGCTTAATAATGGGCGTCTTTCAAACTATGTGAATAGTAATATTAAGTTGAATGTGCATGTTTTAGGTAAATTTCGATAGAAACGTTACCTATTGCAGAAGGAGCTCATGATTTTATGATTCTTATCAGATTTCTGTAACCATACTGCTAGACGGTAGGCAGTAACTTATGACTCGTAACCGACGTGTTCTTCATTGACAGATGTCAAAGCAATACGGTATTCAATCACGAATCATTTTCATAATATCTGATCATAATTATATCTGAATATATTGACAAGATAAATAAAATATCAGTCATTTTCAATATTTATTATTATCGTTTACAAAAAGTTACATAAAACAAATAATTATGTAATGTAAAAAGCATAAGATGCAACTTTTTTTGTATAAAGGCCATCATTTATTATAATATAAGTTAGAAATAGTAAAAATAATTTTATATAAAAAACGAAAATAATTATTCAATGAATAGCATTTCGTCGAAATCTAAACGAGGCTTTCCAAATTGACGTTCTTTACATACAATATCTAAGATATGTGGAGGATCACGAACATTCATAGACCTTGTGACTCCAGGATCGATAAGCTCGACAAGAATGCAATCCATTTAAAAATTAGTTAATTTAATAAGCATTTTTTCTTCCCAGAACTTGTCATCTCGAAGTATACGCTCAACTATCTCTAAGTTAGATAATTACAATCATAAAAAGAGTCGTGCTGCGAAATTCTATTTAATAAAGTTAAAGAAAAAATATGTCTTCTATTCTCCTTCCTTCCAGAATAACGGGTTTCTTCTCTTCCTGTGTAAACAAAACTTTTACTTTATTTACGTCATTTTTTTTTTTTTTTTTTTTTTTTTTTATTAAAAGTATACAATACAGAATATAGTATATTATATAAAGCATTGTACTCCCAGGAGTTAATAAACTCATTTCGGGAATGATACGCATTACATGAAACATATAGCTGTATGTATTAAATGGACATATGATGGGACATACACAACATTATTATTTCAGATAGTCATTAATAAGATGAAGTTTGAGCATGTTAGTTTGGGTCTTTTTACATTGACTTGCACATTTGATCTCGTTGGGTAGTTGATTATATTTTGTGTGAGCTATGTATTCCAGGGATCTTAGTCCACATTTTGTTGATTTGATTTTTGGTATATGTAGTTTGTTGTGATTTCTTGTGTTGTGTTGGTGTACGTCGTAATTGTAATAGAGTGTAGTGTTGGAATGTGCCGAGTGTTGAATTATTTGTAATATAGTTTTCGTTATTTCAAAAGTGGGAATGGTATTAAAAGGAAGTATTTGGGTGTTTCTGTAGATGTCTTTGACATGTGTGTCCCAAGGTAAACTGAAAATATTTCGCAGGGCTCTATTTTGGACGACTTGGACTTCTGAAATCATTTTTTTTGTAGCAAATCCCCAGATTCCGGCGAGATATATTAGATGTGAGTGAATCATAGCATGGTAAATCGATTTTAATAGAGAGGGAGGAAGTAACCCGCGAAGTCTATATAAAACACCAGTTATAGGAGTAATTTTGGATAGAACATGTTTAAATTGGTGATTCCATGTGAGTTGTGAATCAATGAAAAGGCCAAGATATTTTGTAACATCAGCCCTTTCAAGGCGGTTATTATCAAGACTTATATTAAGACTTACATTTTTTTATTTGCAAACAGTATGTAATGTGTTTTTTTTATGTTTAGGCTAAGTTTGTTTAATCGCAGCCAGTTTGCCAGGCAAGCTACATCCCTTTCCATTTCCTTTTCAAGTTCGTTTAAATCATTATTGTGATAAAGAATCACTGTGTCATCTGCATAGAGTTGTATTGTACCCTTAAGTCCCCATTTAGCAATATCATTTATATATATTAAAAATAGTAATGGTCCAAGTACGGAGCCCTGAGGCACGCCACATTTTATCGTTCCCATGCTGCTTGTCCCCTTTCCAACAAAGGTCTGACAGTGTCGGTTAGAGAGGTAGCTACACAGTAACTTCAGGGGAGTGCCTACTATGCCTAGGTGTTCTAGCTTCTTTAGTAGTATCCCATGGTCAATCGTATCGAAAGCCTTTTTTAAATCTATAAATAAGCCTGCAGCATGCTTACCCTGGTCTATATGCTTTTGGGGGGCGTATACAAAATCGAAGGCAGCACATTTTGTGTTAGATTGGTTTCTGAATCCATACTGTTGGGATGCGAGTAAATTGTTTGATAGGAGATATTTAGTGAGCCTAAGCTTAATAACCTTTTCAAAAACTTTAGAGACGACAAAGAGGATGGATATAGGACGGTAATTAGAAGGATTTTTTTTGCAATCATCTTTGTAAATCGGAATTATTTTTGCTATCTTTAGTTGATCTGGGAAGATTCCACTATTCAGGGATTGATTAATAAGAAAAACAAGGTGGTCAACTAATATATCTTTGCAAAAGTTCAGGTACACTGGTGTAATTCCATCTAAACCTGGAGATGCATTAGACTTTAGTTGAGAGATGATACTGAGAACTTCTGTTTTATTTGTTTTGGCCATGTATAAGGACTGGATTGCTTTTTGATCCTTGTTTATAGTGATAGAATCATCTGGATATGATGCAATTGTAGCTGCTAAGTTTTCCCCAACTGATATAAAGAAGTTGTTAAAAGTTGAAGCTATCTGTGTTGGGCATGTTATTTCTTCATTCTTAATGAGAAGACATTCAATTTCATCTTTCTGGGGTGTCGAGCTATTTGTTAGAATTGCATTTATTATTTTCCATGTCTGTCGCGGATTACGCAGGTTTTCTTTAAATATAGTCGTGTAGTATTTGGTTTTAGCATATCTTCTATAGTTGGTAACTTGATTTCTTGTTTTATTTCTCAGTGCTGTGAATATATCACTTTGCTGATTTTTTTTCCAGACTTTAAACGCATTGTTGCGCTGTTTGATAAGTGCATTTAATTTTGCATCAAACCATGGAGTATTACCCCTCCGTTGGTCTCCTATGCGTAACTCAGATTGATGTTGGGATGATTTTATTGCTGTTTTGATGTATTCATTAAAATTATTATAGATTTCATTGGCATTACTGGTGGTTTCGTGTGGAAAGTTGTGGGATTCTACATATGTTTTTAACATGTTTTTATCGGTTTTGGTGTTGTTTGAAAAAGAATGTATTCTATTATTAGTGTGATGTTTCAAGCTGTTTTGGTAATCTAATATCAAAATGTTATGATCACTTAGGTAGGCATCTATATTTGCAGTAGTTGAGGAAATATTTTGTCTGTTTGAGATGATATGGTCTATTAGAGAAGTAGAGGTATCTGTTACTCGTGTAGGATAGGATGTGTTACATATGAAACAGTTGTATGAGTCTAGCGTGTTGATGTATTTAAGAGATGTATTATTTTTTTGAAGAATGTCAATGTTGAAATCACCAAAGATAAGGGTATCATCTGTACAGTTATTTAAAATAGATTCATGATACATTAAGAATTCGTTAATGTTTGAGGTAGGCTTTCTGTATATAACATAAATATTTAACGGTTTAAAATTTCTATTACGGATATATAATTGAAAACAATATGTATGGGAAATATGTATTTGAAAATTTTTTACGACTTCAATACGTTCATAATAAAATTATATGTTTAAATCAGTTATTACTTGCTCAGAATTTTTCTCCGGTGAAATCGGTCCTTTCGGCATCGGATTATTGATATATTAAGTATTTCCGTGATGAAATAAAAACAATATTAGAAACATTATGTTAATTCACTTTTCAATCAAATTTTGGAATTATACACACGAGCGTATAAGTACGTATAGACGGGTATATACAAGTGTATAAATTACCTGCTGTAATATAGATAGAGGTGGTATATTGCTGAGTCTAGAAGCAAGCATTAATTGCACATTTTTTCTGTGTTCTTTATTCTGCCTTTAATTTTTTTCACCCTGCTTACTAGCGGATACCTGTTCTTTTTATCTTTGTTGCCATATGCCTTTGCCTTTGTTGTTATATGATATTGGTCGGTTTTTGCATTGGTTTGTTGATGATAAACGTACCTACATGTTATCTGGGTTATAAATGTGAGAATGTTGTCGATATATTTGGGGATTCCGTATTATAGGCCAGTATACATAGCGCCAAAAAGGGGGTTGCGATCGTAATTATTCCGGTAGTCCCAATTTTTTTATATGTTTTATAAACTGATCCCATGATGTATAATCTGAATTTCCGACCATGGCGCACCTGTGCTCGCGCCACCATTTTAAAAAAAAACCGGCTGTAATCGCGCCAAAATCTAGTTTTTCCAAAATATCTCATTCTCAATGCAAATTTTGGCTAAATTAGCTAAATAATTAAAGTAAAACATAAAATTACCTACGACTTTTGTGAAAACAATTTTCTTCAATCTCTAATAGGTACCGAGGTAGAAAGTCGTAAAGGTGCGTATATTTTTGAAAAAAACAAGTTTTTTGCGCGACTAGCTTTGTTTTTTTGTAAATATCTCGTTTCCAGTACAATTTTGTGTAAAAATTATTGATACTAATTTTGTAGAAAATAAAATTTCATAAAATAAATACGTATATAATTTATGTGTTTTAATTCTAATAATCCACCAAAACCAGGGCAAAAATTGAAACAGATGTAAAGTGTTTTAAATTTCATTCCTTAATTTTATTTTTCTTCAACAATTATTGTTGTGAGAACATATAAGTTGACAACAATCGTCATGCCTGCGTCAGACCTAGCTTTAAGGTTTGGGCTGGAAACGGCATGCACGTTAGTGTCATAAGAACTAGAGCCAGCAAATAGTGAAAACTTTTGACAACAATCGTCATGCCTGCGTCAGACCTAGCTTTAAGGTTTGGGCTGGAAACGGCATGCACGTTAGTGTCATAAGAACTAGAGCCAGCAAATAGTTGTGATGTTTTGAATATCCACATAAATAAACGATAAATAATAAACGAACGTGCTCCAAAAAATTTTTTTTATGGCAGCTAACAGATAAGATTTATTGACAGGCGGGCTTGAAGTGCATATGTTCCACGGGAAGGAAGAAAGAGATCGCATGGCAGTCGGTCTTTGAACTTGAGTACATTGACAGCTCCGTGAAATCGATACAAATGAGAAGTGAAGTTGAGATTACAGTGAATTAGTGAATTCAGATGGTGTTAAGAGTATTGTGGAATATTGAATTAAAGTGAAAGATTTTGATCCGGTGTTTGTGTGAAGTGAAAGTGTGTTAGACTAAACGTGATTTGGTAAATATGTAGTTCAAACTAAGTGACTTGTCTTAAAAACATGGAAATGATAAAAATAATGATTGCGTTTTTAAAACAGAGTGAACGTATTTAAAGGCGGGAAGTGTTTAATTGGGCTAGGTTATTGATTTGGCGAGATGGCATTTTATCCACGGAGACCGAAAACCAGAGAAACAAATATATCATTAACTGTGGGTTCGAATCCTGACAGATTAGGGAGGTACAATTTTATTTACAGGAATATTTAATTACCCTTTTAAAGTCGTAGGGAGGGGACCAAAATTGAACAAATTACAAGGATTTCGCTAAAAGGAGAAAATGATTAATGTAATGGAATGCCGGTAGGGAGGGGACCGAAAAACTAAACTGATTTAGCTATGTAGAGTGTAACCAGGTAAGCTTCACGCTGAGAAGGAGAGATGATTAACTGGGTGAGTTTTTATATTATTTATTAAATTTCAGAGGACCTTTTTAAAAGACGGATACAACCGAGGTATAGGAACTAAGTTTACGACACCTGCCGCCCAAATAATGTTATCATTAAAAGGGATGTGCTAGGCGAACTGTCAATCAGCTGTGAGCGAGAGACGAGTCAACGACCTTTTCATATGTAGGCCGATAACTTTTGTTTTAGGGGAACGCCTTGGACCGAAGGTCATAATATCGAGAATTAACCTACCTGCCGATCTGTTATTCTTTTAAGACATTACGAATCAAATCATGACGTTGTCCCTGCGGTAGGTATTGAATCGCCGACGAAATATAAAATACCCATTACAAATTAGGCCAACCAATATAAATTTGCAGTATAAAAATACCTATCTACAGGGTACCTACCACAACACTGGCGTACAATTGAAACAGCGAACACTATGAGGCCGAGAGGCGCGGTGTACAGTCAGTCAAAGGGGAAGTTTTGCTAGCGTATGACCGCCCGAATAGAAAGCGTTCGGATGCAACCAGACAAAACAAAATGAATACTTTTCTTCTGTTATTTGACTTTCTAATTTAATACTTTTCATTTATTGTTTGACTTTCTAAGCTGCGAATTGGGATGCACAAAACAAATCTAGAGTCAAAAGAGGGAGATGATAATCTCCGAAATAAAACTACCAACCGAACAATTTTTCTCAACAGGTACCTTTCGAGAGGTAGGCAGCCTCTTTAAATTAAATTTAAAAATCAAACCAATTATCCGTTTATACCTACCTGAGAGGATAGGTATTCAATAGAAGTTACCCATACCTAATACACGAGGATGCTAGTAACCTCATAAAATAATTACTAGAACCAAATATTAAAGTACAGACAGTCCTCATCCTAAATTTGGCATTTCGAGTAGACCTTACATATATCTCACATGATAATTGGCTGAATGGGTAGGCACACAACCTATCGTTAAAAAGCAGGCTAAATGTCGACAAGATCGTCGTGTGTTATCTATGTTATTGACCTAGAAAGGGATGTAAATCCCCGACGACGAGGGAGTTACAACGTTTTCTAGAGGTGGCACGTAACTTAGGACCTTACGTGTCACATTTTCGCGACTAGATTCGTGACAAGGGATGTCATGGTTTTCCCCTTCTACACTCAGTAAAGTAGTTTTTCCTGGAGGTGTATGAGATTGGGGCAATTCTGAAATTGGTGATGAGACCTGGTTTTCTTTATTCTGGCGTGACGGTTGCCGATTTGGAACAAGGGGAGACCCGGCCGGTTGCGATATCCAGACACGCAGATATCGATCGCCTTGCTCAAATTATCATCCATCGGTTTTGTTTGGTAAAGAGGAGGAGCCAATCTTAACTTGAAAAAAAATCATTTCCTTTCCTCTCCTTCCCCTCCCAAAATATATACATGGATGGCGCCGACAACTAACACCATAAATTTATCGTATGTATATCACATATATAAAATCTAACACTTTATTATGTTCACATTACCCTATGACAGGTAGAATCACGTAGCTAGTTTGAAGAGCGGGCGACTTCAGAAAAATAAGGTTTATGAAATGGCTTTAAAACACAGCGATAATGTATTCAACTCACTCTATCTCAAAAGAACCAAGGGATACTACACATACATAGATAACTAGGTTTCTAAACCGAGAAACAAAAAACCAACACAACGTTCGGTGAAGCCTTTTTATACTGAACCGTCACGTGAAATGAGTACGTTCAAGGTCGTACGTCACGTGGACAAACTAGGATGTACACACTTGAAGGGGTGTGTAATAAAGAGAGGAGCAAAGGCTCGTAGAGACGGCAGGGGAGGAATTTTCCAACCCTGCGAACACATATGCAAAGCCTTATGGAAAAGCTACCTATGGGACTTTAAAGAAAAATTATCGTAGAAAGACGAAGGAAAAGTTTGAAGTAGAAAGGGCAGATCATTACATAGTGAAAACTTTTCAGGTTCATTCATCTCTGGTCCGTGCTGAAAAATAATGTCAGTTTTTGTTAATTTTTTTAGAGCGCTTATTTAATCATATAAAATTAATATTATTTACTTTATATTTACAGAAATTGTGAAAAAATTACCATGTTGAGTGTCGGTATAGCGTTTAACACAATACTCGTATTTTCTTTATTATTTGCAATATTATCTGGATGAAGTCTTGCGGAATTTTTCCGAAAATGAGAAATATTGTTAATTATTTATACTGTATCTATTCCCTAATTATTTAGAGATGTATTAAGACATGCCCGACAAACTTTCACCAACAATTTCTGAGCTTATTTGGTGTAAAAAATGCATTTCGGTAAAAATAAAAATATGTCACCGGAAATCAAAATTAATTTACTTCTTATACTCCAAATTCAATATGCTCAGAAGTTTATCGACTGCGTATATATGTATATATCTACATATATAAAATTATTTAAGCTGACATTGTACAATTATGTTCTGTAAAAAACGTATCCCAAAGATCTATTTTTATGTGTGTATTTAAGTAGTACCTTCTCCATTCCGTTAAACATTTTCCTTGGTGCCGTAATTTTGTTCGGGATAAAACTCCTTTTGTCTTCTGTTTTCCCATATTTAACTGAAACGTAAGTATATATTAGCCAAGAGATTTATTATAAATTGGTTCAATTTTACCTTAAATTTGAAAATCATTTCAACGTAAGTAAGTGCAGTAACTTGGGGAGATAATTGCACAATTCTATCTACAACAAATGATCTAACAATCTAAACTTAAAAGATTAATGACTCTTTTTAATATTCGAATGACTTTAGGTACTTTATAGGTGACATATGTCTAATTGTCTGTATGGAGAAAAACTTTCGATGTAGAGTTTTTGTTTTATGGAAAAAAAACTTTCGAATTTCAAAAATTTGTTGTTGGGTAATTTTACTGGTTTTGGTGGATTAGAGCTTGGATACATATTAGAGTTAAAGCACATAAATTAAATACCTATTTATTTTATGAAATTTTATTTTCTACAAAATTAGTATCAATAATTTTTTCACAAAATTGTACTGGAAACGAGATATTTACAAAAAACCAAAGCTAGTCGCGCAAAAAACTTGTTTTTTTCAAAAATATACGCACCTTTACGACTTTCTACCTCGGTACCTATTAGAGATTGAAGAAAATTGTTCAGACAAAAGTTGTAAGTAATTTTATGTTCTACTTTAATTGTTTAGCTAATTTAGCCGAAATTTGCATTGGGAATGAGATATTTTGGAAAAACTAGATTTTGGAGCGATTTCGGCCGGTTTTTTTCAAAATGGCGGCGCGAGCACAGGTGTGCCAAGGTCGGAAACTCAGATTTTACATCAGAGGACCAGTTTATAAAACATATAAAAAAATTGGGACTACCGGAATAATTACGATCGCGAATCGGTAATTGCCCTGGAGTATTAGTAATGAAACGAACTCTTCACAAACACTTTATTGAAATATAAGAGAATACCACTCCTTAGTAAAAAACTCCTTTTATTTTACCATAATTTATTAGATATTCCATTGTTACAACTAACATGACTGTATAATTAGAAATTAATTTAAAAGCCCAGTAGGGCGTAAATAAATAAAACTAGGAAAACGATTCTAGTGAAGGGGCACTCTATAACATTCTGTGCCGCTGGTTGTGACAACCGGACAGACAGAAGCGTTGCCAAGTGTCGTGAAAAAAAGGATTAATAGTAAAAAAGTCTACTTGGGCTAGAAATGATACATAATAACATAACGACAATACTTTAGTGTCATCTTTTTTCTCAAGTGCCTACACATTTACGCATTTAATAATGTATTCTTTTGTATTGGTTATTATTTATATTTATATTTATTATTTATATAAAAAACCTTTACTCACTTGAGGAAGAAGTTAAATTATAAAAAACAGAAAATTTCACTAATAGATTTCAAAGTAATCGTTTGATTAAATAAAAAAATACGTAAAAGAAATGACCGGAGCGACGGACCGGGTGACACACAACCTTACAGGCCGGAACTTTGGTGGCGTCTGAGTCATTACGTAGTAACTCCTTACCAACGCGCACACAAATATACTACGCACAATCCAGAGTTTTGGAGTACTGGCGGTCGACTTTCGTGTATCTGGCCAGAAATTGAATTTTCGCGAGTGTTTTTATTTTAATTAATTCTTATGAATACATTAATAAAATCTCTAATCTTTTGTGAGGGAGTCGTCGGGAAGTTACTAATTCATCGTCTAGAAAAATAAAATCTGGTACTTGCCGCTTATCTCACAACATTTTACATTTAATAAAATGTACTTATCGTTTTACATAATATATTTAATTGTAAGGTCCTGTTTTTATTAATCTTAAATATAAATAACTTGCATCCCTTCGAATCCCTCTAGAAACATTTAAGATTTTAGTAATAAGCTCACCAGAAATAATTAAAATGTGAGCGTCGGGGCAAATCCCCGTTATCAGGGTATTGTGTCGCCTTAAGTGTTTGGTCTTCGCTCCGGGCAATGTTATACGTACACTCAATTCTAAGGAATTATAAAATATGTTTTCAATTTGTTATTTTTGTTATCAGATCTTCTGCGAGCAAAAGGAAGAAGCAAAAAAAAAAAGTTGACCACACTCCCCATAGAAGCGGTAGAACTGCTAATGGCTCCATCATTACAGCCGACAGGTGAAAATTATTCAAGTACTCAGGATGATGATGATGATAGTGACGATTACGATTATTATGATGATCGTGATGATGGTAGTGTTGATGATGGTGATGATGATAATGATTTTGACTCAATCAAGTCGGATAAAGAGAATTGATTTTTTTGTTTTGTTATTTATTTATTTAAATCGCTAATATAAAATATGTACATAATAAAGTTTACATATATTATGTATTTAAAAATTATTTTTTTTTATAACCTTCCTTTCCACATTCAAATTTTTTCTTAAAAACGTCGCTGTGAATAAAGGGCGTTTTTCATCACTCTTGCCCCAGTGTGCGGCGTTTTATACCAACAACAATTTAGGTAAATTTTTAGTCAATTCTAAAGATAAAGATGACACACTTAGTCATGCAGGAATTTATAAATTAAATTGTAACAATTGTCCAGCGTTTTATATCGGGAAGACAACGCGCAATGTCAACATTAGGATTAAAGAACATCTTAGATGCCTAAATAGCAATGGCTTTTCAGAGTTTGCCAATCATCTTATTGAAAAAGATCATACATTCAATAAAAGCACCGGTGCTAAGATTCTCCATAGAAAAGACCATAGTAACAAATTGAATAACCTAGAAGCACTAGAAATTAAGAAAGCCATTAAAACCAAAAGTTTAATTCTGAATAATCAATTAGATTTGTCAAAAAGCCCAATACTGGGAATATTCCCTGTAAACTGTAAAATTCCCAGTATCTCTTAATCACCTTACAATTATTAATGCCTATTCTCTATTATTATAATATTTATATACACTAATTGTTTTCTTTTAATATATTGTTGTTTCATTTTGGTTTTACTTTCTATCTCCCTCTGTATGTACATATAATGACACATTTTGTATTATTGATTAGTTTAATTTTGTACCCTGACGATGCTCGAGTGTAGCGAAACCGGTCGGTCTTAAAATTAATAAAAATTCGTGGTTTTAAACAAAAAAAAAAATATTGTTTTTATTTCATTAAAATGTTAAACCACAAAGTGATTGCTTTCTACGAAAAAAAAAAATATATATATATATATATCTATTTTTTTTATACATATTCTTATAAAAATGTAAAAAAAATGTATAATATAGCTACTAATAAAAAAAAAAAAAATTAAAAAAAAAAAATATGTTCTATAGTTTCCGGAAAAGCCAAACATTTTCTGCATAAATCATCAAATTCATTTGTATCTTTGATTATATGCTTCCTATAACTTTTAATATTCATGACTCTATCCTGAATGGCAATTTAGTAATTTCTTATTGGTGGTACTACTGGCTTAGCGCGCTATTTTTTTCATTTTATAGTAGCTACACTTTTTGTAGCTATTTTTGTAATTTGAAAGCTGATTTTTTTTTATTTTATCTTCATTTTGAAGGCACGTTTTCAATACCTAATGTAATTTTTGAACAAATTGATGTATTTTTTTGCAGGTACATTGTGTATGAAACGATTCCATGATAACTCAACACAGTAACAATTCAACACACTTTTAAAAAGTGATATAAAGTCATTAGAAACGATGAAAAAAAATAATTTTAAACCTAACCTAACCTAACCTATTTAACCCAGTTAATAAAGTTTTTGTTTCATCACTTTCCATGACTTTTTTAAAGATGTGATGAATTATCATTTTTATTAGTTATCCGGTCACCGTATGATACAGACCCCTAGAAACCTAATGTTCTTTCAAATTACAGAAGCAATAACTTCTAAAGTATCATTGCCAGTTTTAATACAGGAGTGAAAATGTTAAGCGTTCAGCTGTATGAAGTCCTCTGCCGTAGTAATGAATGGTGAGCACATAACATGTTGTAGATTCAAATAATTAATTAATAACTTTTGACATACATTAGATTATTACTAAGGGTCTCTTTGTCTGCAACCTACATTTGATATAAAAGTTTTATATCATTATTATCGATCGATGATCGGTGAACGAACTCGGAATGAACTTTTCTCTGCAAAATCTGGCTCCTCCGACACCAAAGTCACCAAAATGATAAGGGATCTCACAATAGGTACCCTCGTTCACCCATGTAGCGCGGAAAAGCGCGGTTTCGCACGCTTCCGTGCTAAAGTTTCCTCCTTTGCCGTCATGTATGTCAGTAAAGCTTACTCTTGAGTTCTGAGACCCCCAGATTCCTTCACCTCCGGTAATTACTTCTACTGAAGCAAACCAGTTTCGTCTTCGGATCAATCATATATACTCCTCACGGTTTGTTGTGAAGTGTGGTTTCCTAGGCCAGACCTCACCTCCAAGCAGACATTGTAAATGGTTGCTGTAACCGAGGGTTCTACGTTGCCCATTTGAATAATATATAAGAAGATATATGTAAAAATGCGTTTTAATAATCTGCAATGTATGTAAGCTTTAGATAATACATCCCAGACCAGGGAGTGCCGAGAGTGTATGACACATTCATAGTCGGATTAATCCGTTTAGATACATTCTAATATAAATATTAATATTTACAATACACATAATAGACATACATTTGGTTTTGGTTGATAATTTTTTTTTTTTAAATAAAACAAACATTTTGTATTTAACCACGAATATTTATTATTTAACACATCGACCGGTTTCGTTTCAACCAAGCTTCATCAGGATATAATAATAACTCAAAGTTAAAGTTATTATTATATCCTGATGAAGCTCTGTTGAAGCGAAACCGGTCGATGGGTAAAATAATAAATATTTGTGGTTAAATACAAAGTGTTTGTTTTATTTAAAAAAATATAATGTCTAACCACAGAGTAAATGCTTCTTATGAAAAAAAAAATAATAATAATTTTATTATTGTGAGCTATCATCTCATTATTGATTGCTAGGTCTACATATTTCATTCATCTGTTTTGATTTGGCTTTAAAAATTGTAATGGAAAACCTGCCCTAATTGAACATTTTTTTAAATATTGAAGACAATATTAGCGATTTCTAAACGAAAATCTGAAACAGAAAAATCAGAAAAGGAAACGGTCACATCTGGGAATCAGCGAAACGTATTGTTATTAGCTGGTGATTTATAAATAAATTAATTTTAAGTTCATATTCGTTATTTTTGTTTTTATTTTCATATTGCGGGTATGTAGCTAGGATTTACCTACTATCGAAAAGATATTTAAAGCTCACTTGGATTGTGAAAGTATGATTCTTGAAGATCGGCCTAATTTGGAGTAGGTACTTGAAGGTTAAGTTAGGTGCTTGAAACGGCTTTAGCCGTGTTTGGTGACCAGATCTGAATAGCCAGGAACTCCCCCACCTCCTTCCTCCCTCCACTACCTTCAGCCTCACAACATCCCCCAAATAAGGATGTCTCAATTGTTTCAAGTTGGGAACAATTAAGACTGGTGCGGTATTCACAAACAAAAATAATAAAACATGAGTATGGAATGTAACGGGAGCATCTCCTATACTTATCCTATAAACCTCTTCTTCTCCCCTTTACCCACTAATTAGCTTCTATCACTAAGCAACTTTAGCATAAGAAAGTTTTTTACTTCATATTATGTAATAGATCTTTCGTTTTAAGCATCTCAATTTTAAATTTCTCACAAATAAATATCAAGAGTCGGTTCAATGGATGAATTCCTACCTACTTGTGAGACGATGTATGAACGTGAATGAGGCAAGTATATCCTATCTTGCTATTACCCCCACACTTCCTTTTGTCTCACAAAAACATGTGGGAAATTGCATACGGTCAGAGGAATTCTCTTTTCATTAGGTATATTTATTATTTTACACTCTCTGTACACATGCGTATTTTCTCTTCAATGAAAAAATAGGTATAACCTACATTAAGGTTGCTGTAATCCCACAGACTCCAGTAATTTTTAACTCTTGTATGTTATATTTCCTTAAAATAAGATTATATTTGCATCAAAGCAAAGTGAGATTTGACTCAAAACAATGTTACGTTTTCATTAAGACAATGTGATATGCTCATCAAAAGAAGGTGATATTTTCATCGAAACAGTGTGATATGTTCCTCAAAACAAAGCGACACAACATCGTGATATTTTCATCAAAACAGAGTGATATAGTAATTTTCATCAAAACAACTCGATATTTTTTCTAAAAATAAGGTATGTTCTTTAAAACAGATTATTTTCATCGAAAATAGGGTGATATTTCCTCAAAACATCTCTTGGTATTTCGGGACTATACGATACATCCTCCAGATAAGGCGATACATAAAGATTCGAACAAAGTTGGTGGGCTCTTTCCGCGTAATTGAATTTGAGTGTGTGCTGTAACGCAGTTTGACAGCGAACAAATTAGATTCTGGGTGGAGTTGTATCGAACGCGCACGCACCAGTAGGCGTAGGCGCTAAAACCTACGATGGCATAAACGAACTACAACTAAGATTTTTTTCTTACAGCCACAATTTTAATTTTTATAATCTCAAGGTTATAAGATGTTGGAACTCCGCACATTTATGATCTACAATTTTATAATTTAAAAATTTGTATATTTTTTTTGTTATTTATATATCTAAGCTTACAAATTACTAATAAGTTATAACTTATGTACTATGTTTTCTCTTGTTATTGTGGCTCCTACAATACATTTTGAATCTAACAATTGATGCAGACTTTAAAGTTTCCATTATAATACTTCTAATAAGTCTAAAGTCATGGTGTTTGAAAGAGAGAGTACGAAAACAGTGTGCAATATAGTTGTGAATGAGGAATACTTGGAGCAGGTGGATGAGTTTGTGTATTTAGGGAGTATGTTCTAGAGAGATGGGAAGGCTGACAGCGGTATTGAAATAAAGGTAATTGTAGGCAACTCCTGAAGGACCGAACGCGGTTGGCGCTAGCAAAAACTATCCAAAGAAGCGAAGCTAGCAGTTCACAGCTAGCAGTACCTACCCTGATGTATGGAAGTTAGGCATGTAACTGGCAGAGGAAGGATGAAAGTAGACTGAATGCTGTAGAAATCCGATCCCTGAGGCGTATGTGTGGTAAAACCATGTATGGTGATGTGAGAAATGTGGATATCAGAATGCAAGGCTGATTTAAGCGTAATAAGTAAGATTAAAAAAACGACTCTTAGATGGTTTAACCATTTAGAGCGAATGGACGAAGAAAAGAGTGCATGGAGAATATATGACAAAAATGTGATTGGTACAAGAAGCGGAGGACGCCCGGGCACGATCACGTGGACTTTTTCCCAAAAAGAAGATCTTCTTCCCAATTTTCCTCTGAGTACAATTAATAACTGTTTATGTTGTTAATGATTTAAATGCCTAACAAATAATTATGGGTAATAAGAACAGAACGAATCATAACGAAAAAAACATTCTAAAAGCTTAAAAAAAAAATAATTTCATCAGTACCAAAATAACTCGATTTTTAATCTATTTAACTAATGTAAGGTGAGGAAGGTAGGTACTGTGGATAAATGCCATGGCGGTAGGAAGCAAAACTTAATATATTTGTTTCCATTTTCGAAATCCAGCAGATTTTTTTTACTTTTTCTTCTTGATAGTTTTTCTTTTCTTTCCTACAAGACAGTGCTCATAAAATTATCATTTCTTTGTAAATAAAAGATAAACAAGTCACCCTCAATACGGGCCATTCAATCTTCTTCAAATAATAAATGGAATGATACGTTTTTATTATCTTTGGCGTATATTTTTTCAGACGGTCACTTTCACTCATTGCAAAGTCAATAATGGAAAAATAAAAATAAACCATCTCTTCAACACGAAACAGAAAATCCCTACAAATGTGATCTACGCCAAAATGAAATAAAATTGATGTCGCCAATTGACAAGTCCTTTCGACTCCTAGGGCCCAGATACGTGATGAAATTATTTTATGTTTGCCGTCTAATTAAATTACTAACTTCTTCCAAAAGCTGCCTTTTAAAGCTTGGTTTCTTTATTCGGACACAATAACACAGACAATTCACAGTGGACAAAATATTTTTAGCATCAATGAAGCTGCCTTTAAAAGGCAAGCTTATTACTGCTATAGTTGATATATACAATGTTTATATTAATGTAAGAATTCTTATTACCAAATATATTTTAAAAACGCATTAAAATTAACGAATTTTGTAATGTTTTTAAAATTAATAAACTGAATTGAATTCCTAGGTGTGTAATGTATGCCGATTTGAAAGAAAACCCTTTAATTACCCTTTAACAATTTCAACAGCAATAAGGAAAAATTGAGATTAACTCGAACACACAGACGCCCATAGCACACTTCCTTCGCTTTCCACAAAATTCAGAGACCGTATTTTTATTGTGTTACGAATAGAAAATATAGCATAGAAAAAATTCGAAGCACACAAATAATGGTGATGAAATTGTCTTCATAATATTATTATTAGGAAATAAACAAACGTTGATATTTTTGTGAGTTGAAAGAAACCATATTTATTTGAGGAGGCGATTTGATTGTGTGGAGATAATGGACATACTTAACTATGCAGTTGTCGACATCGAATATGTTCGTTTATCATTCACTGGAATTTCTTGTGTAATAAATGTTTATAATAACCCACTAACGAATATTTGCACTCGCATTATCTTATCTTTTTAAATTATCTACGCTTAAAGTAATAATGTACGCATTCTTATTCTGCTTATTGAGAAATTTAAATTTATTAATTAGAAAGCGTATTAATTTTTTTTCTTTCCTTTATTCGTAAAATAAAACTTCGGGAGGTCATTGATTGATAGGCTAGTCATCGGTGCGCACCGATATACAGGGGGTTAAGTGTACATACTTCGGGAGGTGATTCTATAATATTCTAGTCATCGGTGCGCACCGATATACAGAGGGTAAAGTGTACATACTTCGGGAGGTGATTCTATGATATTCTAGTCATCGGTGCACACCGATATACAGGGGGTAAAGTGTACATACTTCGGGAGATGATTCTATGATATTCTAGTCATCGGTGCACACCGATATACAGGGGGTTAAGTGTACATACTTCGGGAGGTGATTCTATAATATTCTAGTCATCGGTGCACACCGATATACAGGGGGTAAAGTGTACACACTTCGGGAGGTGATTCTATGATATTCTAGTCATCGGTGCACACCGATATACAGGGGGTAAAGTGTACATACTTCGGGAGGTGATTCTATGATATTCTAGTCATCGGTGCACACCGATATACAGGGGGTAAAGTGTACATACTTCGGGAGGTGATTCTATGATATTCTAGTCATCGGTGCACACCGATATACAGGGGGTAAAGTGTACATACTTCGGGAGGTGATTCTATAATATTCTAGTCATCGGTGCACACCGATATACAGGGGGTAAAGTGTACATACTACGGGAGGTGATTCTATGATATTCTAGTCATCGGTGCACACCGATATACAGGGGGTAAAGTGTACATACTTCGGGAGGTGATTCTATAATATTCTAGTCATCGGTGCGCCTCGATATACAGGGGGTCAAGGGGTAAAGTACTCAAACTTCGGGAAGTGATTCTATCTCTTAATTCTATTTCATAAATTTTCAATGTAATACTCGTATACACAAATAGTTAATATATATATATGTAATATATATTATTTTAAATATATTTGTTGGTAATATATTTTTAATTAATTAATTTAGGAGGCGGGTATGGATACCGCTGCCCCGAGAACCATTCATGGGATAACCAACACCCCTGCCATAGGTCACCCAAAGTGGTTCCCTACGTTGGTTGACTTAGCAGAGGTGCCCGGGTTCATGGCTGAGGTTTGTATAAGCCTCGGCAGCGGACGCGTCTGCCCATATTACTAGTACTGGTTGAAGTAGACCTTTTGACCTATCCTGCTGGACTCTCTCTCAACCCAACGCCTTGCTATGCTGTTGGAGGAATGGATTCATCTTCCGTCACTCCTGGACACATTGGCCCCCAGATTCCTATGCGCATCTCATACCTTTTTCCTTCACATAACTTTCTTTCATTCCTTTCCCTAAAAAGTACCTACACAAATCATCTTCAAAAATGATATAGGCCCTGAGGGATTTTTTTTCCTCAGGGCCTACTATGATAATTTTTTTTTAAAGTAAAACACCTATCTAACCGGAGAATTAAACATACATAATTTAGACCCGTCGGTGGCCGAATTGACATCGCGCTTGGGTCCCACTCAGGCGTAGTGTGTTCAATTCCTCGACTGGCTAAGTCCTCCATCACAACACAAGCAACATTTTCAGCTTACTGTGGTGGTAGTAGGAGATTTTCAAATATTGTCAGGTTATTCGTAACCCGGGAATGTTTGTCTTTCTTTTTAAAAAAAATAATAATAATAATAAAATAATAAGTTGGGTTATTTTTTATCATTTTACTTTTTTTTATCCTTTATCGGCTGCTACATAAGACAGTTAATTGTCATCGTGTACAAACGTTATTGAAAATTTAAAAATTTGTAGGAGATTTTGATATGAGAATAATGCAACAATCATGAATAAGGTACCATTGGATTACACAATCATTTATTTAGGTTTTTTCAAATACATATTTTTTTATAATAATATTTAGGCAGTATAAATATTTATTTGGTATTCAAAAAATACATTCGTTAAAATAAACCGCTGATAGTTCCGTCGTAATCTCTCCCTCCTCCTCATAAACATGCCAAAAAGAGAGGTTAGAATGGAGCTCTCATCGGCAGTGCCACGGGAATGAAGTTTTACTGAATAAATCATTTTAACATAAATAATTTTGTATTGGCTTTGATTTTTCTCACAGAATAAAACATGTCATTTTCGGAATAGACTTTGGTACATCCATGGCAACCATGATTGCCTCATTGAAAACATCCTTCACATTTTCCTGTAAAGAAGATTAATACTATTTATTGAATTATTAAAGTACCTACCATTTTTTAAATATTTTTATTATTTATTTATTCATTTTTTGGGAAATCAACAGTTTACATTTTTACAGATTGTACATAAGTAAAATAGCCAAAATAAAACCAATTACGGATTTCCTCCTTGTGACTTTACGTAAGACAGCATTAGAAGAAATAATTAAATTTATGAGAAATGTGAAGTTATAATTATATAAAATAAAAGAATTGTATAAAATAATAGAACAAAATAATACAACAAAAATAAAGGGGAAAAATAAAACTAAAATTTATATAAAATAAAAGATTATCGATACATTGGTAACCATAAGAATACAAACAATATTGTGCATATAAATCATATCATAACCATAACCATAAGAAGACAATGTTGTGCATATAAATCATACTATAACAGGATTATAAATATATAAATACTAGAAACATAAACATCAGAAACATCAGTGAAATACTCTTTTAAGGTCATTTTATATTTAGTAAATTCGCAATTGAAGATGTCGATATTGAATAATATGTTATTGTAATTATTACATATTCTGTTCAGGCAAGAATTTTGTCTACAGTCCGTTTTGCTTTGATTGATTTTAAACAGGATAGAAGACCGTGTTAAACGTGCAGGCACATTAAATTTAATATTATTTAGCAACTCTGGGCATTGAATATTATTATTAATTAATTTATATAGGAATAGAGCATCTGCATGATGCCTTCGTACACTTAATGAATCAATTTTAAAGTACGAAGCTGCCTCTGCATAATTATTAAATCTTACAAATGACCTGTAACAGAGATATTTTAGGAATTTGTTTTGAATTGCTTCGATTTTGTTTATGTGGATTTTATAGAATGGAGACCAAACAATTGATGCAAACTCCAGATGACTTCGTACGTAGGCAAAGTAGAGTTGTTTAATGATATTGATGTTATTAAAAAGTTTTGTGTTTCTAATGATGAAACCTAACATTTTAGCAGCCTTATTTGTGATTTGTTGTATATGAAGGTTATATTGAAGTTTATTATCAAGAGTTATTCCAAGATCACGAATATTTGAGACTGTTGCAATGTTGATGTTATTTAAAGAATAATTAAATAATGTTTTATTTTTATTTCTGGAAAAGTCAATGTGATGACATTTTGAAACATTTAGAAATAATTGATTTTGTTGGCAATAGGTAGCTACATTGTTTAAATCATGTTGTAAATTAATACAATCGTTTAGACTTTTTATTGGCTTGTATAGCTTAGCATCATCAGCAAATAATTCTATTTCAGAGTTTTTTACAACATTGACCAAATCATTAATATATAAAATGAAAAATAATGGTCCGAGATGTGAACCCTGTTGGATCCCTGAGGAAATTTGATTTAAGTCTGATACAAAGCCCTTTATTGCTACTGCCTGTGATCTGTTAAGTATATGAGATGTAACCCAACGAAATAAATTACCACGTATACCTAATGCCCAAAGTTTTCTTAGTAGTAATTTTTGATTAATTTTATCAAATGCTTTGGCAAAGTCTGTATAAATGATATCTACTTGAGTGCGATTGTCCATGTGACCAACAATGAATTCGGTAAGAAGAACGAGATTACTTTCCACATTTCTGCCTTTTGTAAAACCATGTTGTTTTGTTGTTATGATGTGATTGAGTTGTGGACTTAGGTATTGGTAAACAATTTTTTCCATTAACTTACTGAATATTGTTAGTTTTGAAATCGGACGATAATTTTTAACATTATTTTTTTCGCCATTTTTGTGGATTGGTGTTACATATGCTCTTTTCCATATTTCAGGTACCGTGCCTTCGTTCATTGATTTATTATATATAATGCAGAGAGGTTTAGCGAGTGTTTCAGCACAATTAACTATAAAGTATGACGGAATATCATCACACCCCGCGCTTGTGTTCATGTCAAGAGCTTTTATTTCTTTTAAGACTATTTCTCGTGTGAATTTAACCGTGGTGATATTTATGTTATTTGTGTTTTTTGGTATGTCAAATGTTGGTAGGTTATTATCTTTTATGTAAACTGATTGGAAATATTCCATAAAAATATTACATACATCTTGGCCATTTTCAGCTTTTTTGTCATCTAGATGCATCGTCCTTGGAAGGGACGATTGTGTTTTTTTCATATTATTGAAATGATTCCAGAAGAGTTTAGGATTACCATTCATGTTACTTTCAGCAGTATGTATATAATTAATGTAGAGTTCTTGTGCAATTCGTTTTTGTCTAGATCTTAAGAGTGAAAACGTTTGGTAGTCACGTGGATTTTGAAATTTTTTGAAATATTTATGATATTTATTTTTTTCTTTAATTATTTTTATGAGAGATGATGTATACCATGGCGGATAAGTATAATTTTTTGCTGGTTTAGTTGGTATGTAATTTATTTTAATATTGTTCAATATGTTGTAGAAGACGTCAGTTGCGGATTGAGTATTCAGATGGTTCAGATTATGATCCCAATCAATTTCGTTTAGTTTTGTGTTTATCATTGAATAATCTGCTTTTCTAAATTGTAATACTTGCTTTGTGTTAGTTTTCAGGTTTTTATTTTTATTTTTAATAGGAATTGAAATTAGCAGTGTTTTATGATAAACATCTTCTGGTACTAATGAAATGTTATTGTGAGTAATTTTCAGTTGTATGTTACTTAGAGCTAAATCAAGAATGCAATTATTTATATTATTACTCTGAGAGTTATATTGTTGCAGATTATTAAATGATAAAAATTCTATAAAGTTAAAATGGGCGGGATTTAATGAATTGATGGGTTCAGTGTACATATAATCACAGTTGTCATTTATTGGTAACCAAAGTAAGTGAGGTAGGTTGTAGTCTCCCACTATAATGAAACTGTCATTATTGTTATCCGTCATAATCTGTGATACTTTGTTTATGTGAGAAGTAATATTTATAAGATGTTTATTGTCAGGTGGGATGTACGAAGTACATATGTGAATTTTTTTACCAGGAAGTGATATAGTTACCCATATGTCTTCCGCTTCAGAATCCCATTCTAGTTTTTGATCAGAAATTAATTTACTTTTGACTGCAATTAAAACTCCACCACCGCGATTTTGATTGAGGTTATGATAATCTCTATCTCGTCTGTAAATATGGTACCGTGGATCGAAAAGTTCCTCATTAAAGATTGAATTGTTAAGCCATGTTTCACTGAGACATATAATGTCATAGTTGTTTAATAATACATTTTGAAGAAAAATATGTGTCTTGGTTCTGAGACCTCTTAAGTTTTGATAGTATAATTCTAAAGATTCCATTGTATTAAGTATATAGTGCAGTTAATATAAAGTTGCTGGAAAGTTAGTTGATGGAAATATTGTATGTTTTTAGTTTTTCTAGATCATTATAATAATTTATGCAATGGTGATTTGTGTTTTCATTAAGTCTTACATAAATTTTACAATTTTTGATCTAACAGAATTTGAATTTATTAATTTTGGTAAACTCTCTGACCTTTTTGTAGAGTACTTTGTTTTTATGAGTTAAATGTTCATTTATATAGATCCGTTGTTTTCCATTAAAGTTAATATCCTCTGCTGTCAGGCCCCTTCTTGTCCGGATTGCTGCTATGATTTCGTCTTTCTGTTTCCTGCCCTTTAGTTTTACTATAATATTCCGCGGTCTTCCTTCAATCTTCTCCTTGGGGGTGACTCGGGTGGCGTATTCAATGTCGTCGCTTACTATATTTAATTCTGAATAGATCCTTTTGATAATCTCCGTCAGGTTCTCTTGTTTTTTTTCTGGTATCCCAATGATCTCTATGTTATTAATGCGTGCGTGTTGTTCGTTAGCATCCAATTGTTTTTGTAATTCTTTAAATTCACTTTGTATTACGGCGTTTTGTTCCAGAGTTTTTTCAAGGTTGTTGTTTTTTTTCGTATCAATTTTTTTTTCTAGAGTTAATATTTTATTTTTTAATTCCTCGATTTCTTCTTTATACTCGTTTCTGATGATTTCCAGAAATTGTACCTTAAATTCTTCAAACTTTTTGTCAAGAAGTTGGAGGAGTTGGGTGTCCGTAGTATTTAGTGTTTTTGCAGTTGCTCGTGTAGTCATTTTGGCACGAAATATTAATTAGTATAACTTCACTTCACTATTAAAGCTATTAAAATATAGATATTTAGATTTTAGCTAGAATTTTTTATTTTATTTTGAGATATTTCAAGAGTGAAATAAAAACACGACAGCTGTCATTGAATGTTATTGTTGTATTGATTATCAAATATTTTTTTTAAACTACCAGTAATTTGTATGTTTTATAAGTTCTTAGTAGGATTGACGGAGGACAGAGGTCGCGGGTTCAAATCCTAGCGTGCGCAAGTAAATTTAATTTGATTGATTTGCGTTATTTTTATGATTATATTATGAAATGATATTATTAAACCTTATATCTTTTTAAATAATATGCATATTTTCGGAATGTTCCAGAGTGAAAGATACTCTCAGTATCGCCCTGGCATAAGACCACCATTTAGAATTTAAACGTTTCGAGAAATGGCTTTAGCCGTCTTTAGTGACGAGATCTTAATAGCCAGGTACTTCCCCACAATTACTTACTTCCTCTTCCCCATCTCCTTCCCTTTCCTCAATACCTTCAGTCTCACAACATAACCTAATTGTTAACGTCATTGTCTCTTTGGCTGCAGACAGTTGGGAGCAGTTGGGACTCATTTGAGATAAAAAATCCTCCTCGATACTGTTAGAATTCCATTGTAATATTATTTGTTTTTTTACTTTTCGGGGAGGAATTCCATTTTAGAAATAAGTATAAAGTTTGATTTACAACGCCATCTAAAGGGTATGCTATGTCACACAGCCTGTGTGGAGGATTGAATTTATTGCAGAAATGAATTGATTTTAAGACGAGACAATACCCTAAAATAGAACCAGAATCTTAACGAGATAACTGAAGAAGCTATGCACAAAAGAAGGTGTATTGGACAGACCCAAGGTAGAATTCGCCATATCAAATCTCTAAAATAAAGTGGTAATCTTAACGATATAAGTGATAAAGTCGTGTAAAAATAATTTTCAGCGAGCGGCCCGGCGAAGACGGACGGACATTGACGACTTTGTCCTAGAAGGTCTAGAAAATCGATCTCTCTGTGGGTTTTATTTTAATTTCGAGTATTTCTGATAAACCCATTACTAAACAGAATAGTCAACACTATAATTTACATGTAAAAACATTATCATATTGGAATGTCCTAAAACGGGCAATCGCCTAGTTGGACATTTTAAGTTCATTAATTGTATTATGTAATATTTACAAACAAACAATAAATAAATAAATAAATAAAATAAATAAATAAAATCTCTAATATTTCTAGAGGGATCCCTCTGGAAGTTACTATATCATCGCTTAGAAAAATAAAATTTGGTGCTTACCATTAATTTTATAATTGAAAAACGTTTTATAAAATCTTCAAACCGTTTTACATAAAATATTTTAATGGTAAAGTCCTGTTTTTATTAATTTTAAATATTATTAATTTATATCCGTAGGCAACATCGTTAATCCATACTACTGCAAATCACATCTACGCACAATGCAGTTTCACCCCGCCTTTGTTTCTACCTACACATCAAACGCATAACTGTCATTTGTTCCGCCGCTTTTTTATGTGAGTCTGCATAGCGTAAAGGCAGGGAAGCTATTTCGGCAACAGGTTGGGCAGCGTTGTGAGGCAGCTTAAGGTGGAGGATATAGGGGATTTATTAATACGGGTCTTGAAAAGGCCCGGATCATACAAAGGAGGAAGAACACATGCCGGGTGTTCCGCTCATGTACGTTGAGTTTCACGCACGTACACCGATGCACTGGGGTTCAATTCTTATAGCTCCTTATAGCAGGCTCCATTAAAATACCTGTAGAACAAAGACTCAGCATGTCCACATTGCGTCTGTGCATTAGAGATGGTAATCGGTCTGTTAAAAATGGATTGTCAATCAGATGGACAGCCCTCCTTTGCACAGGATCAAGTATTGTGAGGCCTCAGCCCAGAGGTGGCCCCCAAATTCAATTGTTGGGCGTACTTGAAATTTGTATAGCGTTAGCAGCTGGTTAATATTAAATAATCTGCTTGCCTTATACAAGATCCCAGTTTCTTGGAAGCCAGATTTACTCGCGCTTCTGTAGAGTGTATAGCCCCGATACTTTGAGCCGGTCTAATATACTTACTCCAAGCATTTCAATGGAGTCTTTATTGGGAGGGTGCTTACATTAAATTGCAACATACAGTCATTGACAGGCTTTGATCGTTCGTGCAGTTTGTTCGCAGCTCGGTAAGCTTCCATGACACATATCCATTTGAATTCTATTGAGAAGATTATAGTTAAATTCCACATTTAAGTGTTCCACCAACCTGCAGCTTGGCCGAACACTCCAAGTATTTGACGGCCCCCAACTGTTTGGCTAACTTCTTCCCATGTTTAACGCTCACGACATTTCTTCTTTCCTTCCTCAGGTCATTTTGTGTTCCCACCAGCAAAAATGGAGTATTTGGACAGAAGTGTCCAATTTCTTTAAGCCACTGCAAATAAAACATATTTTCAGTATGGCAGTCTACCATAGGGATACATAATATATGTAGGTAAGTACTTCCAGGAGGCCTAGCATGAACTTAGACAAGTCGAAACTTGCTGGAATATGAGCCTAGCATGAATCTAGGTAAGTCGACACTTGCTATATTTGGAAGCCTAGAATGAACCTAGTTAAGTCGACACTTGCTGGAATGAGGGACTGCAGTCCATTTTGCATCAATAATGACCTTCTTAGTTTTACATTCTTCTTCTAATATTTTTTTTATTGTTATAGTTAGTTTTAATACTTAAAATAATTTTAAAGTCTTAATATTTCAAATCTTGGAGGAATAGCATGTATGAAGATATAGCCAAAAAAAGTTACCCAACTTTTGCAAATTGTGAAATTTCTCTTTCTCCATGGAATTCACGTATTATCAAAAATTTCGAGGGTGAAGGTAGTAGGTAGTAGTACATTATATAATGATAAACATACCTGCTCTCTAGCATTCTCAAATGATTCTGGAATGGCAATAGAGCAGCAGATGAGGAATACGTCAGTTTTGGGATAAGCCAGGGGACGAAGCCTGTCATACTCTTCTTGGCCTGCAAAATAAATACAAGAGATTTTTTTAATATACAGTGTTACAAAAATAAAAGTAGCGAAATGGATGACTTATGGATTTGGGTTGCTAAAAGGTATGAAACCTTTTTAACCGAAAGGCCAATTTATCAATTTGCAATTTTTTCTTGGGCCGCAAGGGCTGGGGTACATACAGCTTGACATGGTTTACTGGTGTCGCAAACCATTTCATATTTTCTAAAACTGTTCACTTTTAATAAAGTAATCGTCAAAAAAGGAAAGCCGCTGATGATTTTTATTTATCTCCAAGGTAAACCAATAGTTCTGTCGATTTTATCATTCTGAAATAAGCAAACAAAAGTTTGTTGCGAAACCCTTTTATAGTTACATATTTTGTAATATAGATTTAGAAAAGTAAAATATTTGATCACGGCACCCGGAAATCTGAACGATTAAACACATCAAAACTGTTTTCAGAAACATAATTAGGAAACGTAACTACTCTTATAAAACGAAATCCATGCAAAAAATCAATCATAACGCGCACAAATAAAGCGCAAAAATGTAAAAATGTTGCTAGGTTCAAGGCCATATCAATTTATTTAATAATTCGTTCGGATAGTTAAACAAAATTTAGAGCATTTTTTTCTGTAAAAATGTAAAAATATAAAACAAAATGTAAAAATGTAAACCTTTGAAATTATTAAAAAGTTTGAAGAATGATTAAACTGTTGCGATTTGTGGGCCGCACGTAATGGGCTTGAGGGCCGCACGCGGCTCATTTCTGCTGTAGATGGCAACACCCAGCCGATTTAAATGAAAAGGGTGTAATTATGAAAAAAAAATATACTATGATTCAAGTCCAAGTGCATATTTTCGTTGTACGTATTGTTAAGGTGACCAAGACCAACATAGGATTCATAGATGAAATTGTTGCTTGAATTATTGATAAAAAATACAATTTTTGATGTGAAACTTATTTTGGCACGTCTAGGGGGGTAAAACCGACTCTGGCGTAGACAACACTCTTGCATGGAACGACACTTCATTCGGCCAGTCTCGTGACTTATCGGCTCTTTCCACCCGGTTGCCACAACTCATATTAACTCCATATATTTCTTTAAGTATATTTTAATAATAATAAAAGAATTATTTTTCTATCAATGGTTTACTATCATTTTCACTTCCTTCGATAAAAATGAATTTCAATGTTTCACATCAGTCAGGCGTTGTGTGACGGTAATTATTTTGTAATCTCCTATTGAACTCTTAATGTGATAGGCCACGAACCACCACTGCTCTTCAGTTATTTTATTTATTAACACTTTATAATACATAAGCAATTTCTACCTGCCAACCCGTATCTAGGATGCAACTCATCAGAAGTATCACTGAGAATGATTTGCACCATTTCACCCCTGATGTTGACTCCGACACTGTAATTTCTATAAGCCATTCCGTATCTAGAATGTAACTCACCAGAAGTATCACAGACTGACATGCACCATTCCACCCCTGATGTTGACTCCGACACTGTAATTTCTAACAGCCAACCCGTATCTAGAATGTAACTCACCAGAAGTATCAAAGAGAGAGAACTGCACCATTTCACCCCTGATGTTGACTCCGACACTGTAATTTCTATAAGCCATTCCGTATCTAGAATGTAACTCACCAGAAGTATCACAGACTGACATGCACCATTCCACCCCTGATTTTGACTCCGACACTGTAATTTCTAACAGCCAACCCGTATCTAGAATGTAACTCACCAGAAGTATCAAAGAGAGAGAAGTGCACCATTTCACCCCTGATGTTGACACTGACACTGTAATTATCAAACACCGTTGGGACGTATTCAGTACTAAATGTGTTGTTTGCGTAGGCCATTAATAAGCAAGTCTTCCCAACAGCACCATCTCCTATCACTACACATTTCACAACTTTACTTGTTGCCATTTTTACAAACAAAACTTTAATATTGTCTCAATATAGGTTAATGTAATACCGACTCGAAGTACAAATTCGCTCCACGAAAAAATCGTTGGGCACTGTGTAACTCTTCCGGATAAATAAATAGAATTTATTTCGAATTACTCATTGCATGAGTTATCAATTTTATCTCAAGAGTGACAGTAGTTTCTCAAGATAATGTATATAGATAAAAAAGCAGATTTGATAATAATATTATGGAAGTAGAAAATATAGCCAATGTCGGTTATCAATTTAAATTTATGGATGAATTGACTGATCCCTATGGGTTTTTTCAGTACATCTCAGTATCGCCCTGGTATCTCACCATTCACAATCGAAACTTTGCATGAAATGACTGGTCAGTGGCTGAGTTGGCATCGTGTTTAGTTCCCACCCAGGCGTCGTGAGTTCAATTACTCGACTGGCTAAGTTATCCATTACGAAACTTTGCATGAAATGACTGGTCAGTGGCTGAGTTGGCATCGCGTTTAGTTCAATTACTAGTTTCGGAAAATAATTACTCATCATAGAAAATAATCAAGTATCTTCTGATAGTATTAATACGCTTGCGTCTGGACGATGTAGGCCCTCTGATTGGTCAAATTTAAATTGTTTGTTTCGGTTAAATTCCACTAATTTGAAAATTAAGACCCGATTTCATACTAAAATAGGATCACCAGATTTCTTCAAAAGCATCTGTTCTGCTCATATAATTTTTGGATAATATCGAAGAAAATATGTTTTAGAAAGTTCATAATCCATTGGATTAATTACATTACAGTAAAAATTATCCACAGTTACGTATTGAAATTTGACGTTTATCATTATTCACGCGCAAGACCCATTGTTCAGTGCTGCCAGCGTATATCGATTTCCAATCAATGCAAAAAGCTTTTATAGCCAGTTAGTGTCAAGCAATGTACAATTTCAGTGTGATTTTTTAAAGTGAGATATATATATACAAATAAATAATTATAAATATAATATATTATTATAAATCCACCATTATAAAGCCGGCTGCAAAAATAACCAGTTCCACTCGATACTTAAACACGTAATTAATTATTTTTTGATATTACAACACCGACCCCATGCGCTGTCAATGTTTAATATGTGTCATATGTGATAATTACAGAATTATTGACGTGATAACCAAGAAATTTGTTTACAAACTACCTGTGAATCGCTAAAAAGAAATATTTTGTTTTCAGATTATTATTTCAATTTAATTACTATGGCTAAAAGGAATGTGGACAATATTTTACCAGAATTGGTCGAATTTCGGAATGTTCGAATGAGAGGGAAATTTACCAAGCGATCGAAGTGCCATAGTAGTGTATTCTTGAAGTTTGCTCAATAATCCTAATTATGTGCTTCTAGAACAGAATTATTTCGGCGTCATATCAAAAGAGTGTCATATAAAAAGGTAAACTGTTACATTCTTGCTGTCATACTGGAAAAATAATACCACAAATTTTAGCTTATCCAGCACCGAATTATTGACAGGAGATTGTAGTCAATCTAAAAACTTTAGGAATTTTATTTGTCAATACAAGAGTGCTAATAGATTTGCCTCATTTGGAGCGCAAATAGCTAATATCCCAGGTAATGGTCCATATTGTTTAAAAATTTCTGGTTAGGTTTATCATCTCACTTCCAGAAGTATACAAGTTGCAGGTGAAATACCTTCCTATGCTCAGCTTTATCTATACGATCCTGATGAGGCTGTTAGAGTGCGTATGAGTCATCCATCTAATGCCGATTGCTATAAAAATATAATGCAAATAATTGATAGTGAAATACGCCAAATAAGCCCTCATCAGTATAAGAAACTAAAAGAATCTGTCGAGGAAGAAGAAATACGCATTGCAGTCTATTATTTACACGTTCATCAGAGTTAAAATGCTCCAACCAGTTCTCACGATATCGCCATGGTATACGTAGCAGACAGACGGGAATTTGCCATCGGGTATAGATATCGCTGTTTAACCTAAAAATGTTAAGGACTTCAAAGGATGGCAACTTTATCAAAGCATTTAGATCCTATGGTTTTCCCACTACTATTTCTATCAGTTGAATGTGGTTGGACCCCAGGCTTTAAGCATCATTCTGTGTACTGCTCAATGTCATACTGTAACTGCTATGTAGTTTTATGCAAGCAGTGCGAAGAAACATATTTAATCCAATCCATTATGCGGGTAAACTTTTTTAACAGTATTTAATTCATGCTTACATTATTTATCTATTATCATTATTTATGAATCTGGTCGCCTAGATTACATTAGGAAAAACCAACGACACCTCAGAGTGGAATGCTATCAAGGTTTGCAAAACCATGTAAGAAATTTAGCCACTGATAAGAGGAGTATGTGCAGGTAATACAGTCATTCTTCCATCTTCATTTACTGGTGGACCACGACATGTGAATAAACTTTATCAAGTTTCAATGGCAATGGTACGTAAATTTGGTCGTCCTGATCTATTCATAACTTTTACATGCAATCCCAAATGGCCAGAAATACCAACCGAATTGGAACATTATCAATCGGCCGCGGACAGGCCTGATATAGTAGCTAAGGTTTTCCATCTAAAAGTCAAGGAATTTATTCATGATATGACTGAGAAACATGTTTTTGGAAAGGTAATTTGTTGGGTGTATACAATTGAACAGCAAAAAAGAGGACTACCTCATCTACATGGTGTGTTTACACTTTGCAGCCAAGATAAGTTGTATACAGCTTCTGATATTGATAATGCCGTATCTGCAGAATTACCCCATCCGAAGAATTCGGCTTTGTACCGTATTATTTAAAAAAATAACATTCGAGGACCATGTGGCGTACTTAATCCAAGGTCAGTCTGCATGGTAGACGGTAAGTGCTCTAAAAAATTCCCCAAATCATTTAAAGATGCTACTGATAATAATTCCGCAGGCTACCCAGATTACAGGAGACGTGATAATTTTTCTGAAAATCACGTTATTCGGGATATACGTATCGACAATCGATTTGTTGTTCCATATAATTCTTAGCAAAAAATATGATGCTCATATTAATGTTAAAATTTGTTCCTCTTTGGATAGTATTTATTTATTTATACTGGGTTTTTAGAGATGTTCTCACTTATCTATACATGATCAATCTCACTCAATTTTACTTCTGGCTTTACATTTACCCGACAGCCAATCTGTTTATTTTGTCTCTACAAAATAAGCCTGTTCCTCCCGCCCCTCTGGGCGGGCGGAATAGGCTCTCAGGGAAGCATCTACAAGGAACACCTCTTTAACAGCGTGGTTCCAATTGAATCTTCAAGATATTGAGGGACGCTCTATTCTGTATCAAGATGTACCAAATAACTATGTCTTTTCAGCTGGTAAAAAGAGGACGAGGCGACAGCGGGGAGGCGGAAACATCATTGGATGAATACCTTCAATTTCTCCTAGAAGTATAGAACTGTATCATTTACGGCTGATTCTTATAAAGGTGGCTGGAGCTACATCCTTTGAATCTTTGCGAACTGTTGATGGCAATTTACTATGTAGCTACTTTTCATGATGCGGCGCGTGAACTGAAGCTCATTGATGACATACGAGAATGGTCGCAGTATGACGGAGGCTTCATTGTATTTGACGCCTAAAATTCTTAGACATCTATTTGTTTTAATTTTAATACAATGTATCCCTTCGATCTTCGGCTGAAGATTTTTTTCATCATGGTGTTGCTGAAGAAACAGCTATTAATCTTTGTCTTTTAAACATACAGGATATTCTCATGAAGGAGAATTCATCTTGCAGAATGCAGGGCTTACCTGAACCTGATGAAAGTTGCAGTTTTGGACAAGTATCTGATTTTAATGTAATTTCTGAAAACACTTTAGGTGAATTGATGGCTGCCAAACTCAATGACGTACAACTTCAAGCATATAATTCTATTCAGGCATTGCAGCACTCTTACTTCCAGGTGGGGTAACGTGTCATACTGCTTTTAATTTACCCCTCAATTTACAGGACAATACAACATGTAAGGTCACATCAAAGAATCGGAAAATTATAACGGAAGCAGATATTATAATATGGGATGAAGCACCGATGGCCCCAGGTGTAGCTTTAGAAGTAATTGAGCGTACTATACGTGATATCATGGGAAGTGATTCTGTCTTTGGTAACAAAGTTATTGTTTTGGGCGGAGACTTTCGTCAGATCCTTCCAGTGCCGACGTGCTTCACGAGGACAATTAATTGCCGCTTGCATAAAAGCAGCACACTTTGGTACCATTTCAAAACTTTTCAATTAAAAACAAATGTCAGAGCTTTAGAAAGTGAAAATATATTTTCTAAATGGCTTTTGGACTTGGAAGATGGCAAACTTCCTTCTGTAGAAGGAACATTAGAGTCATCTGTGCTTATTTCCAATGTAAATATTTGTCAAGATATTATTCACTATATATACGGTGAGACACATACAACTGCTGATGCCTTAGGGTTGAGTCAACGTACCATATTGTGCCCTAAAAATAGTCATGTTTATGCAATCAATGAGGATGTACTTCAATGGAAAGCGCCCCTGGGGTGATATCTCACAAAAGCGGTGCTACAAAAATTTCAGCTGTAACTTAATTCAAGCCAAAATCATTACGGGGAACAGAAAATGTACAGTACATTTCATTCCTAGAATTTAAAACACTTTGTCGGATGTTACAATATAATTCAATATGTGCAGGAAACAGTTTCCAGTCAAATTAGCTTATGCAATGACCATCAATAAATCTCAAGGACAAACTTTTGAACGGGTTGGACTGTTACTTCCTGAACCAGTATTTTCTCATGGACAGTTTGAGCGCAGTCATCGTTATTTATACAAATTCTGACTGATTGGTATACGGATAATATTGTTTATAAAGAGATTTTTTCTTAATGAAAGTGTATAATATTATGTTGTAGATTGTAAAAAATACAAGTATAATAAATTGTACTTGCTTAAAAAGTTTTGTTTTTTGTGTCCCTTGAAATGAAAATGACTCAATTTATCTCACCTGTAAGGTTTTCCCGCCTAAGAATTAAGAGAGTTTTGGTGTAATTACTTTGACAATCGTTAGGTAAGAGCGTAATATTATTTCACCCAAATATGTAGATTATTAGGACTTATCCCAATAAAATAATTCTTAATATATTTTAAAAAAAATGTAATTACTTTGACAGTCTTTTGGTAAGAGTATATTATTTTACCAAAGTTATATGTAATATTGTAATATGTTGAAAATTTTTTTATTTTCGAATTACATATAAATATTTTGCAATTTAATTTCGATTTAAAAATTAAATCATTTCGGTGGTATGGAAGAGGAAACATTTTTCTCATTGACGAGATTTATGTTGGGGTGAGGGGTGTTTAATGGTGCAGAATGTCTTTCTATTATATATCTACCCATTGATCTAATATCTACCTATTAAATGTAACTGTTAGTATCACTTAAACTGGGCGAAGCCCAACCAAGTGCCGCCCGCAGGGCCTAGCAACAAAAACCCGCGGAGCGGGTTTTTAACTGTTAGTTCATATTATTATACATACGTATAATAACAAGAAAATTTGCAGATGGGGACAATTCTACAAAAGATCAATCAGTTGATACTTTTAATCATACAAAATTACAGAAAAATAGTAACATGAAGGGAGTGGAGATAGGAAGGAGATTGGAAACAACCTAGCGAATCAGATCTGGCCACCAAACATAGCTTAAGCGATTTCAAGCAATGCATTGTTTCTTAATGGTGGTCTCTCACCAGAATCAGGATTATACTGAGTAAAACTTCCACTCTGGGATAGGGTGGCAGGAACAAACCAAGACTTTTATTAATTTTGAAAAATTGAATATAGTTCTTGTTTAATAATAGATAACTGCAAAAACCTCAAATTACAAGCTCTGGCGTCAAACATTGGACATTGGTTACATGGTAACATTGGAAAATGGTTAGAAAAATCTTTTATCATTCAATATTTCGATGTAATTAGCATGCACACCCTTTCGCCGTCTGTGTAACCTGATATTATCGTCCATGACTTCCGCCCATTCCACTGTATCTAAATTACCTTCATTTTCGCGGTCCATATTAATAAAATTGGCAATATGCAAATACAACAAAATTGAAACTAGAGTGCAAACCATAAATAAACCACACACCTTCAAACCGAATGACGTTTGACATTTCTCTGTATTTTTTCTCTCTAGGTTTTGACGGCAGATGCGTCTGGTTGAAAGGGTCTTTTTATCTCTCCAGCAGAACTCTATCGACCCATCGCCTTGCACTGCAGTGGGAGGGATGGATGGAAAGCCCTCCATACAGCATCCCCAAAGATGACAAAGACCCTGTGGGAAATTATTTTCCTCAGCGCCTCCTGTGTCGAACTAATGTAAAAAAAAAAACATATATTTCATGTAGCGTCGTGTACAAAAAGTAGGATATCAGTAGGCTACTTATGGTGGCATCACAGTCACGTAAAAAGCTGGTAAAAAGGAATCTTTTCATCATGAATGATTTTACAAGGTTGAGTTGTTTCAAACTCCATTACGATTTATGACCAAATAAAAATGATGTCGACATTTTACGTAAAACCTTTCGACTCTTTGGCCCAACACAGGCCGAGAAATCGATAATTTGAAACCTTAGGTATTTGAATTTTTTTACCAATTTGACCCGAAGTATTGAAAAATCTTGTTTATTTGGGCTGACACCTCCATAACACACTTCTATCATTTATCCTTTTAGTGTTCTGTGTAAATCTTTCTTATTTGGGTGACACCTCTATAACACACTTATGTCAGTTATCCCTTCAGTGCTCTTTGTAAATCAAAACACTCGTTTCAAAAATAATTCAAATTCATTTTGTTACAGTACATAATCTAAACCTTAATAAATAATCAAGTAAATAACTAATTTTTTAAATATTTATTACAATAATATTTACTGGAAGATGTATGTAGTAGCTAAAAAAAATGAAACATTATGTTGCAGTAAATACATTAAAAAAAGACAAAATAAAATTAAAAATTTGAAAAATACTTATCCAGAGAACAAAAATCATATTAATATATTCTATGCTATGAAAATTTTTAACAAAGAGCTATTCTTTTTTTAAATCATTTTTTATCACAGTCTGTCTGCAACCTGGCAGGCAACGGACGCGTGTAACTGTACTTTAGTCGCACTAACACGTTGAGACCCGAATACAAAACAGGATAAATAAAACGTTGCGATGGAGGAAGAAGTTGATCCGCATGACTACATACACAAAGCTAAGAAAGAAATTGCTGAAATGACCGCATTATTCGATGAAACAAGAATCACAAAAGAAACAAAAATAGAAAACTCGAAAAAAATGAGCTCTATTATGGAAAATATTTCGCATATGGCGATAGACCTAGCAAAACTGAAAGAAAAAAATACAATGTTGAAGGAAATGCTAAAAACTAAAAATGAAAGAGTAACGTACACGTCAGCAGTAAAAACAAACTATCACCAAGAAGAGATTGAAGAAAAAAACTTTCCAATTATAATAACATCATTAAATACGAACCAAAATCAAGACCAACTTAAGGAAACAATACAAAATAAAATTAAAATATCTGCTCTGGGCATCGGAGTAAACAGCATGAAAAAAATAACTAACAACAGATTAATTATAACTTGCCCTAAAAAAGAAGATGCAACCAAACTGAAAAATGATATAAACAAAATATCAAAAAAAGACATTACGGCAGAAGAAATACAAAGAAAAAAACCATGTGTAATATTCAAAGGAATACAAACAAATTACACAAAAGAAGAATTTTTAACAGACTTAAGACTCCAAAATGATGACATTAAAATAATGACAGATCAAAATCCTGATATATTTCAGGTGAAAGCTATCACCGACAACAAAAGAAATAAATACCACAATATAATTGTCCAAACAAATGGAAACATGAGAGATTACCTTATAAGGAAAAACGTGTCAACTTAGGATTCTTGAGGATATATGTTGAAGACTGCTACCCTTTAACACAATGCTACCACTGTCTAAGATTTGGCCATACTGCACATAAATGCCTAGATAAAATAAAGGATCCAAGATGTATGCACTGCGCCGGAGACCACCAATACCGGGAATGCAAATCTACGGACCACCCCCCCAAATGTGCCAACTGCTGGGATTCTAATCAAAAGAAACAAAAAAATTTCCTTACGGATCACCTACCAAATAGTATAGCATGTAAGTTTAGAAATTATATGTTAAAAGTTGCCAAACAAAAAATCGATTACAATGCAGAATAAATTAACTATGTTAATTAAAATCAATAATTTAAATATTCAGCCTGACGGCATAGGTAGTGTTAAACAAGACATTTACAAATCATGAGTCACTGCCGATTGCTTATCAGCGGCGGCACTCTTATTTTAAATATATTCAGACGACAATAAACAAAAATAATAATAGAGGTATTGCAGTACTCATTCTGACGAAATTCATTATTGTTAATATTTTAGATTACCCAATATTTCTTACAAACTGCATTCAAATTGAAATAATTATAAAATGACATGTAAACCTACCTTTCAATCATTACTCAAATAAATACATAGGTATAGTAACCAGAGAGGTTGTAATAAATTATCATATTAATAGCACAGAATTTGAACTAATTATTTTATAAAATACTGCTTTAAGTAATTATCTAGAAGAAGACAATGAAGTAGATTTTTTAAGAACTAACGATCTACAACAGTGGATAAATATTAAAAAACGTGATGTAGGGGAATTAATTTGTATTCATGTAAATATCAGATCATTATGTAAGAATTGGGATGTTTTGCATGTTCATTTAAGAAATTGTTGGGAGCGTATAGATATTTTAATTATTAGCGAAACAAATATACAAGCTGACCAAATTAATATGTAAGAGATTCCGGGCTATTCAAATTACAACTATTGTCGTAATAATAAATCAGGTGGGGGCATATCGCTATATATAAGAAACAGTATGGTATTTAAACAATCACCACTAGAATCAAATTATTTTGAAAATGTCTTTGGTGTAATTACTCTTCCAAATAAACAAAGTTTGAGTATATTAGCGATATATCGACCACCGAATCTTAACAAACTATCTTTTATTAGGCAAATTGAATCTATTCTGACGGATTTCATAGGCCTTCGAGACAATGTTTTGTTCTTTGGGGACACTAATATAAACTTGATGAATTTTCATGATCCTGTAGTAAACTCATATGAAAATATTCTTGCAAGCAATTATTTGATCAAATGCATAGATGGTGTGACGCGGGAAGCAATTGTTAGCGGGCGCATAACACAATCATGCATAGATCATAATAGGTATATACATTAGGTACAGTAACGGGCTTAAACAAGTGGACTCGCTATCAGCGTGTGTATGCGAGATTTCCATAGCAGATCACTCTATGACAGCGGTTAATATTAAATATGATGTGCAAAAAGAACCATTAAAAAACATGAAAAAGATAACAATTTTATCCCAAAAACATATTGATAATCACATCCGAGAAATACACTGGAATTCTTTACTTAATGAACAAGAAAGTACCTTTTTGTATCATCAAATTAAAAATAATTTCATTAATTTATATGAAAAAAGCACTGTGTCATTTTTTGAAAAACCTACCAAAAGACCACATGCGATCAAAAAATGGATAACTACAGATATTTTAGAGTTCATAAAAAAAGGGATTTATTGTTTCGAAGATGGAAAAATTCTCCTTGTAATAAAACTTATGAAAATGAATACAGGTCCATGCGAAATAATGTCAACAAATTAATTACTAAAAGAAAAAAATGTTATTTTAAAGATAAATTCAAACGTAGTTTCAATAATACTAAGCAAACATGGGATGAAATAAATAAAATGTTGGGAAGAAAAACTAAAAGTAATTGTGATGAAGTCATCTCACGATATGTGTTAAAGGAACAGACGGTGGAAAGTGTAACAAACCAATATGTAAATTATTTCTCAGATAGTATAAGCCAAATGTTGCACAGATGTGATTTTAAGGCATCCAATGTTAATCAAATAAAATTACCTCACAGTATGTATTTACCAAAGGCAACTCTTGGGCAACTCTCACTGAGATAAAAAATATTGTTAAAAAAATGAAAAATTCAAAATCCTTGGGAATGGACAACATAAGAATGTACGACATAAAAAGACATATAGATATTTTAGGACCCATTATAACGCACTTAGTTAATAGACTTATTATAGGAGCTGAATTGCCAAATGATCTTAAATGTGCTATTATTAGACCTATATACAAAGGAGGAAAGCACTCATAAATAGGAAACTATCGACCTATCAGTATCTTGCCTGCACTTAAATAATTTTTTGTAAAATATATTTCCTTAAAATTAAATAAATACTTAGAAAAATTTGGCATTATAGACCAAAAACAATATGGCTTTCAAAACAAAAAAAGCACAGAGAATTTATTACAGGATTTTTCAAATTATATTTATAATGAATTAAACCATAAAAGACATGTTTTAGTACTATTTATAGATAACTCCAAAGCGTTTGATACAATTGACCCACAGAAATTATTAAAAATCTTAGAAGCAATTGGAATTTGAGTTAACCTACTTAATTTGTTTAAAAATTATTTATTTAATAGACATATCTGTGTAAAAATATTAGAAAAAATGAGTGGGAGGAAAAAAATCTATGCTGGAGTCCCGCAGGGGTCAATTTTGGGTCCAACCCTTTATATTATATTTGTATCAATAATGAAAAAATTATTTAAATATGTAAGACACTTTGTATATGCTGACGGCACTGCTCTTGTCATATCTGATGAACAATTATCCATTGCGATTAAATATATGCAACATGACTTTACGTCCCTGATAAAATGGTCACATGACGCAGGTCTAATCATTAATACCAAGAAAACTAAATTGATACACATACGGTCTCCACATGCTTCATTTCAGATCATGCCCAAAATAATTTCACATAACTTTATATGTATTCATCAAAACATTTTACAGCCCTGTATGTGTGAAAGTATTGAACTGGTAAATGAATACGTTTATTTGGGGGTGACTGTTGATTGTCATTTCAAATGGGATACACAAATAAACAAAACTTGCAAGCGGCTGAGAGCGATAGTGGGTAGGATATACAAACTGAAATGTTTCGTTCCGGTGAATATTTTAAAAATTATTTACCTATCACTTGCAGAATCAACTTTACGGTATGGTTTAACTACTTGGGGTCACTCTTGTAAAACTAATTTAAACCACCTGCAATCGGTACAAAATTCTATGGTTAAGTTATTAGCTCAAAAACATATTTTTTCACAGAGACGAAACATATCATTGTTGTATCGGAATTTAACAATATTACCGGTGCAGGCCTTATTATGGTACAAATTATTGATTCAACATATATCTGAGTCTGATTATAAAAGGAAAGTGGAACATGAATATAATACAAAGTTTACAGAGAATGAAGGAATGCTTGTTCCAAAATATAATAATAAATACGGACGGCGAACCCTAGAATTTAACGTGCCAAAAATGCTTAACATGTTACCCATTAATATAAAAAATTGCGATTCTACAAATAGATTGAGATATATGCTGAAACAATGGTTACTAAATAGAGATAGTTTATATTAATTTAGGTGGAGAATCTAAAAACTTACCTAATTTAGGTGTGTTAATTGTATAGTTATAGTAATAATAGTATGTGTGCATGTATGTAATTGATCATTAACATCCTGTTGACAAACTGCTTTATTGCAGTTTAACGGGATTGTAGCTTGAAAACCAATAAAAATAAAAATAAAATCCAATAAAATAACATACTTTTTTTGTATAATCCATCTCACTAGGCTGAGCTTGTTTCGAGGTGGCGGGAGTTTAATCTAATTTTAGTTGTTGATAATTTACATAGAATCAGAGATATAAAAAAGATTAATAATGAGATACATAAATTAAAAAAACATAAGAGAGAAATGAAAATACAAATAAATTAATGAGAACAAAGGAAAAAAATACAGGCGTGGAGTGTGTTATAATTTATAAAATTGTAGATGTTATCTGTCCGCAGTATGCAATGCCTTTTTGGACTATCCATGTGTGAATTTTGTGTCTTAGATTTACGCTTGTTTCCAGGTCTTCAATATCTTTTTCAATTAAATTGAAAATTTTGGAGCCAGATTATGAAAATGTCTGTATCCATAGGAGGTATTCATCTTCGGGGTCATGTGTTGATGTCTGTTTCTTGTTTCGTAATTGTGTTTTAAAGTATAATGGTTAAGTTTGTCGTTTGGTAATATAGAGTTATAATTTTTATTACAGTTGCTGAATGTTCAGTACGGTGAAATCCTTAAATAACTGTATTGTAAAGAATCTTTAAGGTTTTTTAGTGATAACTTTAATTGAGGCTTCTTGCGCTTTGTCAAGAGGGTCCATATTAGTGTTAGCAGCACCACCCTAACCAATCATACGGTGAGTGATAATTGATTGGGCTAATGCATAATATATTGCTTTTAGAGTCTTCGTTTGCATTATGTTTCGTATGTTCTTAAAGAAATATGTAAGTTTTCTTACTTTACCCGCTGTTTCATTTATTTGTTCTGTCTTTTGGGATCTATGCTAAAAGTGATGTACTTTGTTTTGTCTATGTTAAGTCTCATTAGATTATTGTGGAACCAATATTTAATCTTGTTGATTCCTTCAGTCGCTTTTTATGTACACTTGTCCAAGAATATGAAGTAAAAACAAGAACAGTGTCATCCGAAAAGCAAATAATATCACCGCTTGTGTATAACTGACACAAGGAATTAATATATGGTAAAAATAGGATGGATACTAATGTACTTCCTTTGGGAACTCCGTAAGATATGTACGGTGAGTGATAATTGATTGGGCTAATGCATAATATATTGCTTTTAGAGTCTTCGTTTGCATTATGTTTCGTATGTTCTTAAAGAAATATGTAAGTTTTCTAACTTTACCCGCTGTTTCATTTATTTGTTCTGTCGTTTGGGATCTATGCTAAAAGTGATGTACTTTGTTTTGTCTATGTTAAGTGTCATTAGATTATTGTGGAACCAATATTTAATCTTGTTGATTCCTTCAGTCGCTTTTTATGTACACTTGTCCAAGAATATGAAGTAAAAGCAAGAACAGTGTCATCCGAAAAGCAAATAATATCACCGCTTGTGTATAACTGACACAAGGAATTAATATATGGTAAAAATAGGATGGATACTAATGTACTTCCTTTGGGAACTCCGTAAGATATGTATCTATTGAGGCTTGTTATATTGTCTACTTTTAGTGAGTGGCTGCGGTCAGTTAAATATGATTTGATCCAGTTATAGGCTGAATTTTTAATATCTACGTTTTCCAGTTTTTTAAGGATTTTGTGGGACACTGTATAAAAAGCTTTGCTCAGATCCAAAAATACCACAATGCAACTTTTTTTTATTTTTTTTTTAGAATGGTTTCTTTTACTTTCAGCATTGCATCTTGTACTCCCATATTCTTTCGAAAACCATACTGATTTTCTGGTAAGTTTTTAAGTTTGTCTAAGTTGTCTACAAATTGGGTTTTCACTAGATTTTCGAACACTTTAGTGAGCACATTTAAAAGTGATATAGGCCTGTAGTTTAAGGGATTATTTTTGTCTCCGGATTTGTAAATAGGCACTATGTTTGCACTTTTAAAATGGCTGGGAAATATGCCGCTAGTGATACTGAGATTACAGATGCATGTGAAGGGAAGAGCAATTGGATATTTTATTTGTTTTATAAGTTTCGTGTCGAGTTCGTCGAGTCCAGTCGCACAATCGTTTCTCAGTTTGTTAATGTGATGTATTTTGTCTTTGGTTTGGAAAGTTTTAATCGTAAATGTATTGTTATTTTGTGCATTAGTGATATATTTGTCAGCAAGTGTATGTTATTCAGGCGATAGGCTCGAACTTTCTAGCGAGTTGGCGTGATGTGCCAGACTTGCTCGCAACGTATTGTCGTAGGTAGGTCGCGATGTTTACGATTTAGCTGTCAGTAGTAACTCGCAAGTAGATACTCGTAGAAAGGAAGGTTGTGTTGTTTACGTTTTAGTTCTCAGTATTAATTTGTAAGTACCTAAGTAGGTCGAGCTGTTTATTATTAATGAGACAATTCTGGATTGTTCTCTCGTCGCCACAAATGCAAGGCTGATGTAAGCGTAATGAGTAAGATTAAAAAAGGGACGCTTAGATGGTTTAACCATTTAGAGCGAATGAACGACGCCCGGGCACGATCAAGGGAATGAAGTACTTGAGTCGGGCTATGTTAAGTCAGAATAATAAAAGAGTATGTATGAGACGATGTGTGAATGTGAATGAGACGAGAAGTGTGTGCCAAGACCGAGTTGTTTTGGCGATCCGTCTTCTCTGCCTACCCCTGCGGGGAAACGGCGTGATGGTTAGTTAGTTATTATAATACTTCAGCGCATTATAATACTTCATCCCTTTGTATAGTCAACTACTTTGTGTATCCTTATTTCATTTCATATCCTTGTGTTATGTCTGTGAATACCTTTGTTGTATATAATTTTGTTTGAAACGAGTTTTGGTAACAGGTGGTTTTTTATTTTATGTATAAATATCATCGCGTTCAAGTTCATCTGTTTCACTGTTAGCCAATTTAGTTCCATTAACATTTATTTTACTTTTGAAAATCTTTTTCGTCTAAGTATTATTAACGTTGCAACTTTTCTCTGTCGTTACACAAGAAAAGAATCATTGGATTATAAAGAACAAAATTGTGATTTTTTGGGGGAATTCTTCTTAAAAAGGAGATCTTCTTCCACATTTTCTTTAGTGTACACTTAATAACTGTTTATGTTGTTAATGATTTAATTGCCCGACAACTAATTCTGGGTAATAAGAATACGACGACGAATACTAGACGGAAAGTATGTTTTTAATAATTAAGAAAAAACCATTCAGCTTCCAAAACAATAATTGTCTTCCATCTGTACCAAAACAACTCTATTTTAATCTATTTTTCAAATAATTTTAACTGATGTAAGGTCAGGAAGGTAGGTACTGTGGATAAATGCCATGGCGGTAGGAAGCAAAACTTAATATATTTTTTCCATTTTAGAAATCCAGCAGATTTTTTTTTTACTTTTCTTCTTCTACTTTTACTTCTTCTACTTTTCTTGATAGTTTTTAAGACAATGCTCATAAAATTATCATTTCTTTGTAAATAAACGATAAACAAGTCGCCTCCAATACGGGCCATTCAATCTTCTTCAAATATTAAATGGAATGATTCGTTTTTATTATCTTTGGCGTATATTTTTTCAGACGGTCACTTTCACTCATTGCAAAGTCAATAATGGAAAAATAAAAATAAACAATCTCTTCAACACCAAACAGAAAATCCCTAGATATTGTGATCTACGCCAAAATGAAATAAAATTGATATTGCCAATTGACAAGTCTTTTCGACTCCTAGGGCCCATATAGGTGCTGAAATTATTTTATGTTGGTACTTATTTTGTTTGCGTCTAATTAAATTAGTAATTTCTTCAAAAAGCTGCCTTTTAAAGCTTGGTTTCTTTATTCGGACACAATAACACAGACAATTCACAGTGGACAAAATATGTTTAGCATCAATGAAGCTGCCTTTAAAAGGCAAGCTTATTACTGGTATAGTTGATATACACACTGTTTATATTAATGTAAGAATTCTTATTACCAAATATATTTTAACAACGCATTAAAATTAACAAATTTTGAAATGTTTTTAAAATTAATAAACTGAATTGAATTGAATTGAATTCCTAGGTGTGAAATCTATGCTGATTTGAAAGAAAACCCTTTAATTACCCTTTAACAATTTCAACAGCAATAAGGAAAAATTGAGATTAACTCGGACACACAGACGCCCATAGCACACTTCTGTCGCTTTCCACAAAATTCAGAGACAATATTTTTCTGATTGTGTGACGAATAGAAAATATAGCATAGACAAAATTCGAAGCACACAAATAATGGTGATGATACCGTCTTCATAATATTATTATTAGGAAATAAACAAATGTTGATATTTTTGTGAGTTCAAAGAAACCATATTTATTTGAGGACGCGATTTGATCGTGTGGAGATAATGGACATACTTAACTGTGCAGTCGTAGACATCGAATATTTTCGTTTATCATTCACTGGAATTTCTTGTATAATAAATGTTTATACTTACCCACCAACTTTGAATATTTGCACTCGCATTATCTTATCTTTTTAAATTATCTATGATTAAAAAAATAATGTACGCATTCTTATTCTGCTTATTGATTAAAAACACAATAAAATGTTAATATGTAGGTAGGTACCTATTCCGACTTTACGAGTTACTGTACCGAGTCTGACTTTTACAACATTTTTAAGAAATTTAAATTTATTAATTAGGAAGTGTCTACATATCTGTGCACCCAATATGTTTTTGTAAGCGTTTTTTCCATGAAACAACTAATTTTACCTGTGCTACACCACTCGCCCTCGTGTGACAGTTTGACACTTAAATTAACCTTATCTTACATAACCTAACCTAAGTTAAGCTAAACTTACCTAACATAACTGTACCGGACAGCAGATGGATGTACCTAAATAATGAAGGAATTGAATATTTATCTGTTATCACCCATTTTACAATGCCAAATCCTTAGGCTTATAGGCTTATTACGCACGATGAGTCATCTTGGTAAGATTTTAAATCATCGTAAGCGTGTTGTGTCGCCATTTCAAGGATGAATTACTCCTACGACAAAACTGTGGGACCTTAGTAATTAATTTTCAGCGCTATGACGCATTACAATATTTCTGTTTAGATATAAGAATAATTGCTCCAAATTAACACGTGTAGAAACTGTTGTACTTGAACCCAAAAAATACGCAAACAACTGGCCCAATCGGTCAGTTGTCCAACGACTTTCGTGAAGTTGTGTTTCATTTGCAAATCCTTCCCTGAGTTACCCCAGAGAGGAATCCGGCATTTTACAGTCGGTGTAGGTGTCCTTAACCACAACTAAACTAACCTAACCTAACCGTCCAATACAAAATGTCGGTTAAGAGGAAACTACAACCCAAAAATGTGTATATTCTTGGTATACCTTATATTGTGGGTAATAGGCATTAAAATCGCTTGACAAACGGAGTCTAGAAATGTTCGATTTCAAGCAAAAGACTGGTTTTTATTTATTTTGTAAATAATTTTATGAAAAAACAAAAAAAAATAATCAAGTTAAACTGTCACACATAATCTTGGCTTTAATACTCTATTTTTAAAAGTTGTTTCTTTGACGCGTTCATACATTTCTATTGAATATAAATATTTTTTAGTAGTTTACATGCATATTTTTTATTGAGTAATTTATTTTTTTTTTATTTGTATTCTACATGAACGAAACGATAGGAATACCTTCAACTTATCTAAAGCATATTTTTTGGTATTCATAATGTACACCAAATCGTTATAAAGTTTAATCAAAATAGTGATTTAGCATTAGCCGATTCATAAGCAGATCACTAATAGACGTTGCTCTATTGATTTTGTGAAAAGTTAGACATACAGGTTTATAAATATAAAATTTTATAATTTTAAGTGTGAATTTAATAAAGTAATCCAACGTTTTATTCAATTTTAGGTTATTTTGTTATATTGCGCTTCTACCTTCTTTAGTCAATATTTCATTCTGTCCTGATAATTGAGACTGTGACGCTGTCCGAAACTATGGCTAAAGAAGAAGGAAGCGCAACACTGCACATTAACCCTAAAACTCATCACGATAATACGGCCGCGAAAATCTCTAATCACACATAATCCAAACATATACGCGCTTTAATATTATTAAAAACACTATTTTTTATACAGGGCGTCCGGGGGTAAAGTGCACTAACTTCGGGAGGTGATTCTACATGATGGTAGAAGTAAAAAAATAACTTTGTTCGAAATCACAATTTTTTCCCCATAGAAGAATATTTATTTTCCCGTACAATTAATTCATGTGAGATATTAACTGGCACGGACTTGTTGACATTGATGCTTGTATTTAGATTATTTGTGATTTTTAAGAAATGCACCTATTACTAATTTCACAGGAAATATGTAATATGTATTGAAATCGTTTTTAATCAGATAATAATGTAAAGTAATAATTGATAATGTTTCAGATAACAATCAATAAATTAACATTTTTTGATTGCACTGCATCGCGTTATATTGATTTAAGAATTACAAATTTGATAGAATCTTGCCACTATCCTTGTAAATTGATAAAAATTCTTTAAATACATTTGATTTTTAATCTATTTTTGTTACCAGAATTTTTTTTCACCAAAAGAGCGTTAACAAAGGGTACCTAAATAGCATTTGTTTCTCGAAAATTACCTTCATACTTCTGGAGCGCATACTTCTGGAGATGGTTCTATAATAGTCTAGTCATCGGTGCGCCCCGATATACAGGGGGTCCGGGAGTAAAGTGCGCATACTTCTGGAGGTGGTTCTATAATAGTCTAGTCATCGGTGCGCCCCGATATACAGGAGGTCCGGGGGTAATGTCCACATATTTCTAGAGGTGGTTCTATAATAGTCTAGTCATCGGTGCGCCACGATATACAGGAGGTCCGGGAGTAAAGTGCGCATACTTCTGGAGGTGGTTCTATAATAGTCTAGTCATCGGTGCGCCCCGATATACAGGAGGTCCGGGAGTAAAGTGCGCATACTTCTGGAGGTGGTTCTATAATAGTCTAGTCATCGGTGCGCCCCGATATACAGGAGGTCCGGGAGTAAAGTGCGCATACTTCTGGAGGTGGTTCTATAATAGTCTAGTCATCGGTGCGCCACGATATACAGGAGGTCCGGGAGTAAAGTGCGCATACTTCTGGAGGTGGTTCTATAATAGTCTAGTCATCGGTGCGCCCCGATATACAGGAGGTCCGGGAGTAAAGTGCGCATACTTCTGGAGGTGGTTCTATAATAGTCTAGTCATCGGTGCGCCCCGATATACAGGAGGTCCGGGAGTAAAGTGCGCATACTTCTAGAGGTGGTTCTATAATAGTCTAGTCATCGGTGCGCCCCGATATACAGGAGGTCCGGGAGTAAAGTGCGCATACTTCTTTAGGTGGTTCTATAATAGTCTAGTCATCGGTGCGCCCCGATATACAGGAGGTCCGGGGGTAATGTCCACATACTTCTAGAGGTGGTTCTATAATAGTCTAGTCATCGGTGCGCCCCGATATACAGGAGGTCCGGGAGTAAAGTGCGCATACTTCTGGAGGTGGTTCTATAATAGTCTAGTCATCGGTGCGCCCCGATATACAGGAGGTCCGGGAGTAAAGTGCGCATACTTCTTTAGGTGGTTCTATAATAGTCTAGTCATCGGTGCCCCCCGATATACAGGGGGTAAAGTGTAAATACTTCGGGAGTTGATTCTATAATATTCTAGTCATCGGTGCGCCTCGATATACAGGGGGTCAGGTGGTAAAGTGCACATACTTCGGGAGGTGATTCTTTGATGGTCTAGTCATCAGTGGACTCCGATATACAGGGGGTCTGGGGGTAAAGTGCACAAAATTCGAGAGGTGATTGTACATGATAGTAAAAAAGATAAATTACTTTTATGAAATTTCAACGTTTTAAGGTAGTATGATTTGAGTATTTCACGGCCGTCTTATCGTGATAAATTCTTGGGTTATTGTGCAGTGTTGCGCTTCCCCTTTCTTTAGCCAAACTTTCGGATAGCGTTACAGTGTCAATTATCAGGACAAAATGAAATGTTGGCTAAAGAAGGTAGAAGCGCATTATAGCAAAATCACCCAAAACTGAATAAAACCTTGAATTATTTTATTAAATTCACATTGGAAATTTATTATCATTACATATTTTATATTTATAAACCTGCTTGTCTAACTTTTCATTTAACTTCACCCTGTAAACTTTCACTTTATACTTTTTCACATCAAACTTTTAATTTCGCTTTGAAAATTATCACTTTATAACTTTTCAATATAATACTCGTATACAAAAGTAGTTGGTAATATATTTCTTGAATATATTTTCTAATTGTAATATATTTTAAATTTTTTAATTTAGGAAGTATGGATACCGCTGCCCCGGGAACCATTCATGGGATAACCAACACCCCTGCCATAGGTCACCCAAGGTGGTTCCCTACGTTGGTTGACTTAGCAGAGCTGCCCGGGTTCATGGGGTGAGGTTTGTATAGAAAGCAACGCCTTCCAATGCTGTTGGAGGAATGGATTCATCTTCCGTCACTTCTGGACACATTGACCCCCAGATTCCTACCCGCCCCTCACACCATTTTCCTTCCCAGAACTTTCTTTCCTTCCTCCCCCTAAAAAGACCCTACACAAATCATCCTCAAAGATGAAATAGGCCCTGAGGGATTTTTTTTCCTCAGGGCCGCCTGTGATAAAAATCTGTTTTAATTAAAAGCACCTATTTATTTTTTATGTAACCTGCGAATTAAACATACATAATAAAATAATAAGTTAGGTTATTTTTTATCACTTTACTTTTCGTTTTTCCTTTGTCGGCTGCTAGATAAGACGGCTAATTGTCATCGTGTACAAACGTTATTGAAAATTGAAAATTTTATAGGAGATTTTGTGTAATTAGAAAAATCGATCCAGATAAATAAAATAAATAATGCAATAATCATGAATAAGGTACCATTGGGTTACACAATCATTTATTTAGGTTTTTACAAATTCACACATGTTTATAATAATATTTGGGTAGTACAAATATACATTTCACACACAAAAAACACATTCGTTAAAATACACCGCTGATGGCTCCGTCGTAATCTCTCCTTCTTCCTCATAAACATGCCAAAAAGAGAGGTTATAATGTAGCTCTCAGCGGCAGTGCCACGGGAATGAATTTTTACTGAATAAATAATTTTAACATAAATAATTTTGTATTCGTTTTGATTTTTCTCACAGAATAAAACATTTCCTTTTCGAAATAGGCTTTTGTCCATCCATACCAACGACGATAGCTTCATTGAAAACATCCTTCACATTTTGCTGGAAAGAAGATTATTATTATTGATTAAATTATTAACGTACCAATTTTTTAAATATTTTTATTCTCAAATTTTTTAAACTACCAAATTTTCTTTATTTTTCAGTAGGTCGCGGGTTCAAATCCTAGCGTGAACAAGTAAATTTAATTTGATTGATTTGTGTTATTTATATGATTATATTATGATATAATATATGATTATGCCTTATATCATTTAAAATAATATAAGGCATATTTTCGGAATGTTCCAGAGTGAAAGATACTCTCAGTATCGCCCTGGTATAAGACCACCGCTCAGAATTTAAAGGTTACTTGAAATGGCTTTAGCCGTCTTTGGTGACCAGATCTTAATAGCCAGGTACTTCCCCAGCTTTATTACTTCATCCTCCCCATCTCCTTCGGAGGGTGCTTACATTAAATTGCAACAGACAGTCGTTGACAGGCTTTGATCGTTCGTGCAGTTTGTTCGCAGCTCGGTAAGCTTCCATGACATATATCCATTTGTTTCAATTAAGAATATTATAGGTAAAGTACACATTTAAGTGTTCCACCAACCTTCAGCTTTGCTGAACACTCCAAATATTTGACGGCCCCCAGCTGTTTGGCTAACCTCTCCCCGTGACTAAAGGTCACGGTATTTGTTCGTTCCACCCTCAGGTCATTTTGTGTTCCCACCAGCAAAAATGGAGTATTTGGACAGTGGTGTCGCATTTCTTTCAGCCACTGGAAATAAAACATATTGTCAATGCCAGTCTACCATAGGGATAAATAATATATGTAGTTAAGTACTTTCAGGAGGCCTAGCATGAACCTAGACAAATCGACACTTGCTAGAATATGAGGCCTAGCATGAATCTAGGTAAGTCGACACTAGCTATAGTTGGAAGCCTAGCGTGAACCTGGTTAAGTCGACACTTGGTAAAATTGGCTAGAAGGAACTGCGGTCCATTTTGTATCAATAATAACCTTTTTACTTTTTATATTATATTACTTTTTATATACATCATTCACCAAATATAAACAAGTCATTACCCAATTTAATTCAGAAAGAAGAATATCAAATATAATATAATTTTACTATAGAAACTTCGTAGCTCTGTTTATCTTACCAAAGTTTTGTAATTTTCCTAGTATTATATTTTTCCATCTTGCATGGTGGAGTGTCTAGTTTCTACTTTATTTCTTTTTGACATTGTTTTTGTTTAAGAGGTTGTGTTTTATTATGTCATCTATTTACTTTTTGATTATACTTTGATTTTGTTTTTTGATAATACTTTGATTTTGTTTTTTGATTATACTTTGATTTTGTTTTTTTATTATACTTTGATTTTGTTTTTTGATTATACTTTGATTTTGTTGTATTTATTTAGATGTTCTTTGTAAAAAAATAATAAAATAACATGTAAAAGCCCAGCCGGGCGTAAATTTATACATAAATATTCTTCTTCTAATATGTTTTTATTGTTGTAGTTAGTTTTAATAATTAAAATAATTTTCAAAGTTATAGTATATGAATGTAACCCATGACGTCACCAATCACCAGTCTCAAAAGAGCTAAAAAAAATTTCAACCGGCGCTGTATCTTATATGGGAGTCCAGACATTTTTTATTCTTAAGATTACAAGCTTTTAACATGAAAGAACACTGGGTACTATGTTATCATCTGTCACTAATGTTATCGTATTGAATCAAAGTGTATCCACGACCGCACCTGATAAGCAATTTATCGGTGTTTAAAATCCTGCATTAAAATATTTTCATCGGTTCAAATGTGAATGTGGACCAGAGTTGCCAATGCATGCACTCTAAAATACCCCCAAGAGATGGAGAGATTTTCAAATTTATTACAAAATCCACTACCTCCAAAATGAAACAAAATTCTATTGAATTTTGCATTATTATTTACTATCTACATAGTTATTTTCGGATTTTCCCTTTCATTCAGGCTTTAAAACTAAATATAAAACTTTCTCACAATTATTGTAAATATTTTTTTCAATATAGTTGCATAATCTAGAATCTCCGTATTTTCTCCACAAAAAGATTAACCCTATTCTTGAAAATCTTAGAAATTCCCCACAATTCGGGAAATTCTCCACGAATAATTGGAAACCCTGATGTGGAATGTGGATGTTGTAGACAATGTAGACCATGGATATATTACTTACGTAGACTTGTTCAGGTTCAGTCGTACCAACCAAACTGTTCGTTTTAATGGGATCGTATTTTATTAGTTTTTAAATGACGTTTTATAAATTTTACATATAATACCACCGCATATATTGAGTACATGGTACAACCATCAGGAAAATTTAGTTGGATGGAATGATAGCCTATCCGAAGCAGCTAAACAAGTAGGCTCAATGTCCCCATTGCTGTTCAACGTATGTATGGATGAGCTTATGTAAATAATTGTACAAAACGAGAATCCGATGCTATATAGCCGGGGTATATATGAACAATATCAGTTATGCAGACGACATGGTCATAATGGCCCCATCGGTAAGAGTAATTAGGAAGCTTCTGGCGTGCCAATATGCTCGCCAGGAGATTCAACAGGTGCAGTTCTCCGGTCGAAGAAGCAACTATTCCAGACATAATGCATGAGCTTTTACACTAGCGAACTATGGACAAGGTACAACACACTCCGAGTACAGTATAACCAGGCATGCAGGGCGCTGCTGGCAATGCAGCGCCTCACATGTGTCCGCAGAAGGAAGGGTGCATGGGTTTGCTGCTTTGATGCGCCACAGAGTACTAAATATGTTTACCATTTTATTTTATTTTTAATTCATTATCATGTAATTTATTTAGATGTATGCTGTTATATGGTAAACAGAGTATTGCACTCACCGCTCTGTTCTGCTAAAATAAACAAACATTTTTATTATTATTACATTATTAACTTATATCTACAGAATCAGCGTTGTTTATTGATCTATATGAATACATACTGTTTAATCCATAATATTTTTCACTCCAGTTCCTTATTGGAAGTCTAGCATGAACCTGGTTTAGTCGACCCTTGCTAGAATTGGAGGCCTAGCATGAACCTAATTAAGTCGACCGTTGCTAGAATTCGAGGTCTAGCATGAACCTAGTTAAGTTGACCCTTGCTACAGTTGGAGGCTTACCATGAACATTTCTACAACACTTGCTAGTAATTGGCTTTATTTAATTACCTTTGACATCGACTGAGGGCTGCTTTTTTTGCAATTTTTTTGATACATACAGGTACATATATAATTATACAAAACATAAGACGGTAACAAAAAAATCCCACAAATGCGAAGCCTGTGCGTGGGCATAAGTTATGTATTCAAAACAATGGTGGTTAAATAAAGAAAAAATATATATATGTATATAGTTAAATTAATATGATTTTACTGGAGTTTTTGCGTATTCAATAAAAAAAGCAGTTAAAGTTGAAGTTAAAAAGAAGTTAATTTTTTTTAAATGTAGACGGCAGTGGCATATTTTAGTTATCATATTCGTAGAACAAATTATTGAAAAAATTCTCTCACTTCCAGATTTTTTCTTACCCAGCTTTTAACATTTATTTTATACGAGATTAGGTTTTGACACATTTTGATGGAACTCGGCAAGGAATTAAACAATTTTGGGCCAATATAGTTAATGTGTCTTTGGGCTAGCCTAGTATTGCAGTGAGGCACTGTGTACACCCATATGGTGTGTCTCTGGCTAGAACGATTTGGATTTTTACAGAAATTATAAGGACGAGTGTATATAAATTTAATACATTGTACACAGTAGATCCGCCTTAGTTCCATAATGTCAGTTTCCTGAAACAATTGATCGGTGGGATATGTCTTGGTCTTCTGGTGCATTATCTTAATGATAGACTTCGATTAGTATGTTCCTCCCCAGGCGATTATTCCGTAGGAAATTAATGAAAATGCATCATAAACAATGCTTAGTTATCAAGATCCTCCAAACTCTAAATAAAGTTGTCTACATTCGATAAGCGTCATTTTAACACGGGAAAATGGAGAATCAACAGATATTGAGGATTATTTTAAATATTAGTAAAAAAAATCACCAAATGCCTAATCAATTTTTTAAAAATTTAGGGGAATAATGTATGTATATTTTTTCTTCCAACGGGCGAACAATATGATGTTTTCAACTGTCAAATGTCAAGAATGTCGTCGGCGATTAGCAGCTGTGAGGGTAGTAGGTAGTAGTACATTATATTATGATATACATACCCGCTCTTTAACATTATCAAATGATTCTGGAATGGCAATAGAGCAGCAGATGAGGAATACGTCAGTTTTGGGATAAGCCAGGGGACGAAGCCTGTCGTACTCTTCTTGGCCTGAAAGATAAATACAAGAGGATTTTTTAATATACAGTGTGACAAAAATAATAGAAGAGAGCTTTAAGGTATCCAAGTTTTTTAACCGAACGGCCAATTTATCAATTTTCAATTTGTTCGCGGGCCGCAAGTGCTAGGGTACATACAGCCCGACATGGTTAACTGGTGTCGCAAATCATTTCATATTTTCTAAAACTGTTCATTTTTTAAAGTAATCATAAAAAGAAAAAAAGGAAAGCCGCTGATGATTTTTATTTATCTCCAAGGTAAACCAATAATTCGGTCGATTTTAACATTCTGAAATAAGCAAACAAAAGTTTGTTGCGAAACACTTTCGTATATGTACATGTTTTGTAATATAGATTTAGAAAAGTTAAATATTTGATCACATCACCGATATTTTTGATATTTTTAATCTGAACGATTAAAAATATCAAAACTTTTTTCAGAAACATAATTAGGTAACGTAACTACTCTTATAAAACGAAATCCATGCAAAATATCAATCATAACGGGCACAAATAAAGCGCAAAAATGTAGAAATGTTGCTAGGTTCAAGGCCAAATGAATTAATTTAATAATTCGTTCGGAGAGTTAAACAAAATTTAGTCAGAAACATGTAAATAAAATGTAAACCTTTGAAATCAATAAAAACTTTGAAGAATGATTAAACTGTTGCGGTTTGTGGGCTGCACGTAATGGGCTTGAGGGCCGCACGCGGCTCATCTCTGCTGTAGATGGCAACACCCAGAACATTCAAATGAAAAGGGTGTAATTTTGAAAAAATATATACTATGAATCAAGTCCAAGTGCATATTTTCATTGTACGTATTGTTAAGGGGACCATTCGTACAGGTTTTAACCATTACGGAAGAGAGTAGTTTTTTTCTGGTCCTCAGCCCGGTTACTCGTGACATTTTTTTTCTTATACAGAGTTTTGCAAAACAGCCAGTGCAGTTTTGAATAACCGGTCATCTTCAGGACTTGATGCATAAAACGGCATGATGTACCGAAATTTAAAAAAAAAAAAACATAACCGAGTTGTTGAACACGAGAACGAATCGTAGAAGTAATCCGTTCTCGTGTGACAAACGTCAACCGACATTTTATGTTGTGTGCCAAAGAGATCAATGATGCTAGTTTCTCGGAGCATCTTGACGCCTGTGCTCCAAGGATTGCAGTCCGTTTATTAAGAAAGGGGAAACAACGTTGTTTTTCAGGTATTTTAGGGCTCCAGACTAGAGGTGGCTACCAAATTCAACAATGGGGCGCACTTGCGATTTGTACAGGGTCTGCGGTTGTGTACTATTAAAGTATCTGTATGCCCTGTACAGTAAGCACAGCTTATGAGAGGCTAACTTGACTATGGCTTGGATGGAGCCACCGTGCCTGAGCTGGTAACTTAGAGTTACACCAAGCATATCAATGAAAGGCACATTGGGAAGGTTGTTTCCGTTGAAGGACACTAGATTGTTATTTCTATATTTTTAAAACATAATCAGGCATGATTGGACCATTGAAACATTAAATTCGACTAGGTTATTCTTACCCAAAGAGGTAACTATCCACTCTCTCACTGCTACAAAGCCCTCCGAGATCTTGAAGTTTGTGTATCCTTTGGGGATCTGTCAAACGAAAGCTATCACGGACGCTACTGTAATCCGCGTAACAATGATTTTGTGCACATAATAAGAGATTATTGATGTGCAACAAAAACAAAGACGGAGGCAGATCCCTGTGGGACGCCAGCATTTATTGAAATTGAGGACGACCTTTCCCTCAAATAGTCGGCAATCTAAGTGCACAAGGATGCGGGAAGTCCACAAAAAGGCAGTTTGTTGAAAAATCCTCGATGCCAAACCCAATCAAAGGTCTTGGAAACATCCAGTGCAACTGTTTGGGTGTTAGATCACCGCACGAGCGGTTCCGCCAGAATCCGTATTGTCGGTCCTTAATAAAGTGTTTTCCAATAAGAGGTGTTATTTTTAATAGCCCGCTATTTCGGTAGATGTTACTTTTGAAGCTGTTATTTTTTGACATTTGACAAGTAGAAACAACGTTTTTAATAAAAATGGAATAATACACGCTTCAACAACGCTTTGAAATTATTAAAATTCACTTGATTGAATCAAACGCAAATCATCTTGAGTGATGAGGCCCATTTCCACCTCGGTGGCTTCGTCAACAAGCAAAATTGTCGCATCTAGGGCTCGGAAAACCCAAGAGTTATTGTTGAAAAACCTCTTTATCTTCAACATGTGACTGTTTGGTACGGTTTATGGTCCGGCGGAGTCATTGGACCTTACTTTTTCGAAAATGAGGCTGGAGCAACAGTTACGGTGAATGGATTGCGCTATCGAGAGATGATTAATGATTTTTTATGGCCGAAATTGGATGGTATTGATCTGGACAACGTTTACTTTCAACAAGACGGCGCTACGTGCCACACAAGCAACGAAACCATTGATCTTTTACTATTGAATATCAAAATAACACCTCTTATTGGAAAAGCCTGTAGTTTTGTTCTTCTTGAGGTATGTGAGCAGTTTGTCTTTGATGACATGTTCTATCACCTTGAATGGGGTGGTAGTTGGCCAGGTTTGTGCGGTCACCCATTTTTGGAATTGGGTGAATGACTGCTCAACCAGAGGGAGCCAGGATGAGGCAATTTTTGATGTGAAACTTCTTTTGGCACGCCTAGGGGGGTAAAACCCGACTCTTGCGTAGACAACACTCTTGCATGGAACGACACTTCATTCGGCCAGTCGTGACTTATCGGCTCTCTCCGCCCGTCCGCCATAACTCCTATTAACTCCATATATTTTAATAATAATAAAATAATTAGTTTACCATCAGAAAAATGGTTTACTATCATTTTCACTTCCATCGATAGAAATCAATTTCAATGTTTCACATCAATCAGACGTCGTGTGACTGTTTGAAATCTCCGATTGAACTCAATGAGATAGGTCATGAACCGCCACTGCTCCTCAGTTATTTTATTTATTGTTGGGAAGTAAGAGATTCATAGATGCACTCACAGATGGCAGTGCATAGAGCTTGCGTGGAAGTCCGCAAGATGAAGCCAGTGGCCAGTAGTCGCCAGGGACAGTGGGAAGGCCCCCAGAGAAACTTATTTTTTCAGATTCAATCGAGTCACCTTTATAATACGCGGAGTAATAATAAATCCCCGATTAATCTAAAAGAACCAATTATTTATAAACTCATTCCAGGACGAGTTGGAGACCTGTTTGTACGAACACAACAGCTGGCGCAGCTGTAGGATTAATCGGTGGATTTTTTTTTGCTGTCACACGACAGCAGAAAGTTAAACCAGGAGCGAGGGGGCTAAAGTCACGGACGTGACTTGCAATATTTTTTTCTCTTCGTGGAGAAGAGAAAGAGTGCAATGGATCTCTAGGCCAAGGATCGGCGTAGTTATTTTCTGTTCCAGCGGTAAATTACTAAACCAGGATCAAACCAGGAAAGAACCAGGAAGGAACCAGACCAGGAAAATACAATTTTTCACGGCCAAAGCGAGCGGTGACTCAAAAAAATGGATCGAGGACTATCCGAAGGAAGACTTATTTGGACAAGGGGCCCAAGAAGAGATCCGGAGATAAGTAGCCTTATTTTTTTGTGGAGGAAATAGTTACATTTTTTTTTAAACTTTTTATTGTGGTCTGTTTTTCTTTGTGGATATGGAGTCGGGCAGGATTTCGTGTTTTAACCATCTCGTTGGAGACTGGACGGTTTTTATGTTACGGATTGAGCAGTTTTTCGTCATAAATGATGAGAATGTTAACGCAGTTAAAAATAGGGCTTTTTTGTTGAATCTATATGTATATGAATATTATATGTATATAAGGATTGTATTAGGACATAGATAACTATGTACCTACTTAAAATACCACAATAAACAATAAGATCACTGTAAAAAATTTACATGCATTAATACGCATTTAGGGTTATTCCAGTATAACAGGCTGGTTTTTGCGAGGATAATCGCGAGTTGTCTACAGGGGTTGAGATGCATAGCATTTTATTTAGATGACATTATTATTTCAGGGGTCAGCGAGCAGGATCTCTATAATATTATTCACGCGGTTTGTAATCGGTTAAGGGAGTGTGGCTTATGTGTTATCACGGAGAAATGTCAGTTGTTTGTAAAAACAATCGACTTTTTGGGTTAGGTGATTTTCAACCACAAAGTGATAAATTAGAAGCAATTAAAGAGGCACCGTATCCGTCAGATGCTTCACAATTAAAAAGTTTATTAGGTTTTTTTAATTTCTATCGAAATTTCATTCCGAATATCTCATCAATTTGCGAACCGTTACATAACCTGCTAAAAAAATACTAAATTTGAGTTCGATCAGGCATGTGACGCAGTGAACAAGATTAAATATCTAATGAGTAATAACAGAATACTCACAAATTACTTCCCTCAGATGCAAGTTGCTCGAGACTAGGAGCGTCTTTGTTTCGTGTTTTTGCGGATGGAACGATGAGACCAATTTCATTTGCGTCGAGAAGTTTAACGATTGTGGAAAAAAATATAACATCCTTGATTTGGAAGCATTGGCTCTTGTTTTTGGATTGAACAAGTTCTTTCGGTATTTGTTCGGAAGGGATTTACACTTTGTGTAGACATCTAGGAGAGAATAAACATATACCTGTGTTAGCAGCAAATCGGTTACAACGTTATGGCATCATTTTAGCTGGGTTTTCATACAAGATCGAGTACGTCAAATCAGCCAATAATCATGCAGATTTTTTATCGCGGCTACCGTTAGAAACTTCTGAGGAAAAATTTGAAGACGATCAAGGAACGGATTTTGTATGCTGTATAGAGAAGTGCGAGCACTTAGATGTAAAGCGTATAGTCGCTACAACAGAGTCCGATACAAAAGTTCAAGAGATTTTAGGGCATCTGCGTGGCGGATGGCCCAAGAGAGTTAATCGGGATAGTTCCTTATGGAAATTTTGGGTAAAAAGTATGGAGGTTAGGAACGTCGATTATTTAACACTTACCTGTCTTACAACAACGTCACCATCCATGTATATTTTGACTCCAAATAAATACGATTTATATATCAGAAGGATAATTTTATTTTTATAGATTTAAAAGATTACAATTTTAAATCAAACTCGGAAGGCTAATGTGGAGAATGACAAACGTATGACATGACTTGTCAGAACGGCTATTAGAATCGGAATAATCTGTGGTTGTCTTTTCGCCGTTCAAGTCTCTGCCATTAGGGATAACACACCTAAAAATTAGTTTATACGGTTGATAAGTGATTCTCCACACGCCTCCCCACCAGTTATAAAGTTATAACGACATAAAAGAAATCTTAATATTTAAAATTGGTTCTTTATACCTAGGACTACAATACTATTTGAAAACATATGCCTGTGACTTTATTAAATTACTGTATGTACATCATGAACAATTTTTAATGCAATAAAAATTATGATTTTAAGATTATGTGCATTATTGTATATCACCTATATCACTAGTTGTATAAAAATATTCCATGAGCTTAAAAAGTAAATCTATAACTAGTGTGGCTTCAACAACATTTGGTTTGGAGCTTGGCTAAAAATGAGCAAAATTATTTCAAGCTATTGGCTGAATGGTGGCATGAATATCATTTAAAAGTAGCCTAGAAACATCTTGTGTGTTTATACTAGAAGCTGTACAATTATTATTCATATAAAGTAAATTTTCTATTACTGAAATATGATAAAGTACATTATTAAAACTATTTATAATATAAAGTACAAGTTATAAATGCATGAACCTGAAAATTCAATTTAGAGAGTACATAGTATATATTAAAAAATATTTGCTTTTTATGAACATATAATAATAGCTCGTCAACTGTTTACAAGTGTAGTCTATTTATATACTAGGTTTGAATACCTGAACTTGTGATAAATTTGCTAATACCATTGTAAACACTTAAGGAGTAATATTTAGATAAAATAGTTTTTTTAACAACACATTCTATCAGGTGTGATGCAGGTTACCTGAATCACACTTGAGAGGATGCGGTTAAAATATTACAAGGTTATAAACAATTACATTTCATTAAAAGAAATGGTATAAAATATTATTGTATCATATAAATGAGAAAATTTCAACAACATGTTCAATTCCTTTAGAATACATAATGTACTGTAAAACTAAGTACATAGGTTTGTTAAAAGTTGTTAAAAGTACATGTAAAATTTCTGCATAACAAGATTTACATAAAAATGCTTAAAATTTTTTTTTTCTTTTAATATATGAAACTTCAACGCGTATAGCGGAATGGTTTTGAACTTGGATATGTTTATTATATAGGTATACATTAATATCTGGTATGTGGTTTACATGATAAATGTTAAATATTAAGCCCGTTTTATATATATAAGTTATCTTAAGTACATGTTATATATTATGGTAAGATATAATGGTAAGACGGTTGTTATATTAATGCGTGATATATTATGCTTGGTACATTTATTGTAAAACATATTAAAGTGTTCGCTATCTTAGCTGGTTGTAAGATAATATCTTAGACATTGATGTTGTATCGTGTAATATACGATTTTAAAGTTTACTTAAAACTAGTTACATGTTATTTACATGATTTTAAGAATGAAAAATTTTCATTTGTTACAAGAATTATGATAGTTTGAATACTAAAGCTCAAAATTTCATCAAGTTTTTGTAGACTTTTAGTATTTTTGCTCGGTAAATTAAAAAATATATATACTTTGAAATTCCCATGAGTTTGGTTATGTATTTTATATAGATTACTATAAAATTTTGTTTTGTATGAATCAACTTATACTTGATATGAGTTTGTATGAATGTTAATAAGGGAATGAATTTATTTTGCCATAGTTCCATTCATTTGCGTACTGATTGGTATCTATCAGGAAAATGAACTTTGCGACCAGATCTTGTTCTTGTAATGTTTTCTGGGAGTGGTTCCTGGACAGATGTTGAAATAGGTACATTATCCTCTACTGGTATAAAGGCGGGTTTTAGTCGGTCTATCGAGACGCGTTTTGGTTGTCCTTTAACGGTAATGACGAATGTTTTTTCATTACGCTCTTCAACTTGGTATGGGCCTTCGTAGGGGTTCTGAAGTGGCTTTCTTCCCCCATCGGTTCTAAGGAACACATGTGTAGAAGTAGGTAGGTCTTTGTGAACAAAAATTTTTCTTGTACCGTGGATGCTGGCAGGAGTTGATTTGATGTTCTCGAACTTCCGCTGGAGTCGTCCAATATACGTATCTGGTTCCTCGCGTGGAGTTGCTGTGAAGAAATCGCATGGGAGTTTTAGAGTTCTACCGTAAGTTAGTTCTGCTGGTGAACACTTCAAATCTTCACGTACTGTTGCTCTTAGGCCAAGTAAAATGAGTGGTAGATTTTCAACCCAATTCTGGTCTCCACATGCCATAAGAGATGATTTTAACGTACGGTGCCATCTCTCAATCATACCGTTGGCTTGTGGGTGATACGCAGTTGTTCTCTGGTGCTTGATACCAAACTTCTCTGTAAGTTTTTTGAAGAGGCAACTTTCAAATTGACGCCCCTGGTCGGTTACTATGCTGTCAGGAGTTCCATGACGGGCAATCCAATGGGTCGTCAATGCCGTGGCGACCGTTTCTGCTGTCATATTTTTTAGAGGAATCGCCTCAGGCCATCGGGTAAATCTGTCGACCATTGTAAGTATGTACTGGTACTCGTTACATATTGGGAGAGGTCCAACTAGATCGATATGTATATTTCGGAATCGATCCTCAGGTAATATATATGTTGCTAATGGTGCAACAGTATGTCGGGAGACCTTAGCTTTTTGACAGGCTACACATTGCTTGACAAAGTTTTTTATGTCTGTAGCCATCTTATGCCATACAAATCTTTGTTTAATTGTTTTTGTCGTTCCCAGGATGCCAGGGTGGCAAATATTATGTACACTTTCAATTACTTGTTTTTGCATGCAAGCCGGTACAAATGGTCTGATGTTACCTGTTGATATGTCACACCATATTGAAGTTTCGGTGCCAGGTATCACCATTTGACGTAAGGCGAGGGCGGTGTCATCTTTTGCCTTCATAAGTCCGTCGTCTTGACACTGCGCTATTCCCATCTGCCTATAGTCAATAGAAGTAGGACTATTAATCTCCTCTATTCGAGATAGTGCGTCAGCTACTACGTTATGTTCTCCGGAAACATGTCTAATGTCCGTTGAAAATTGTGCTATATAATCCAGCTGCCTTTCTTGACGTGGTGAGCTGGAGGCTCGCTTCTTATTAAAGGCGAAGGTAATTGGTTTATGGTCCGTATATATAGTGAAATTTCTACCTTCAATGTGGTTCCGGAAATATTTTACAGTTTCGTAAATGGCGGTAAGTTCTCGATCAAAGGTGCTGTACTTCTTTTGAGCAGGTGTAAATTTTTTCGAGAAAAATCCTAGAGGTTCCCAAGAGTTGTCGTTGAACTGTTGTAGTGAGGCTCCCATGGCTATGTCGCTAGCGTCGACCATTATAGAAATTCTTGCTGATGGGATTGGATGCGCGAGTAAAGCTGCATTTGCTAATTGCTGTTTACTTTCCTCAAACGCTTCTGTCAGTTCTTGATTCCATGTGAGTATCCTTTTGTCGTTCTTTTTGTAACCGCTGATGCTGTTGAATAGCTTAGTCTGTGTGTTGATAGAATTTGGAAGGAATCGGCGATAGTAATTTAGCATTCCCAAAAATCTTCGCAAGTCTTTTGCTGTTTTTGGTGTTGGAAACTCTGTGACTGCTGTTACTTTTTCTTTAATTGGCGACATTCCTTTTTGGGTGATTGTGTGACCCAAGAAGTTAACTTTATGCACACCAAATTGGCACTTGTTTATATTAATTACCAGATCATATTCGGCAAGACGATTTAGCAGTAAGTCTAGATGTTTTTTGTGTTCTTCTTCGTTTTTGGAAGCGATTAGTATGTCGTCCAAATAAACGAAACAAAAATCTAAGTCTTTGGTTACAGCATGCATAAATCGCTGGAAGCTTTGTGCTGCATTTGTTAGTCCGAATTGCATACGTGTAAATTCAAATAACCCAAATGGGGTAATGATCGCTGTCTTTGGTATGTCCGCTGGTTCCACTGGTATCTGGTGGTAGGCACGCGTCATATCTATGGTGCTGAATATAGTAGCGTCTGATAATTTGTGTGCGAAATCCTGCAGTTGAGATATAGGATATTTGTCTACGATTGTTTTTGCGTTTAATCTGCGGTAGTCCCCGCACGGACGCCATTCACCATTTGGCTTCTTGACCATGTGCAAGGGGCTGGCCCAATTACTTTTTGATGGCCTGCAAATCCCCTGCTCCATTAAGAACTTGAATTCCTTTTTGGCTGCTTCTAGTAGAGCTGGTGCCAGCCTACGAGCACGCTCAGTGACAGGAGGTCCCTTCGTCTCTATACAATGGGTTACTGTATGTTTTTGTTTATCAGGAATTTTCATATTAGGTCTTGTTAAGTTAGGATATTTGTTCAGGATGTCCCGATATTTTTGCGATGTAGAAATGGTAGAAATTCCAGAAGTTGGTCCTTTGTAAGTTGTTCCCTTGATTAGTAAACCTGTAGACTGGTCTGCGATAATTGCTTTTTTGAGGTTAACCGTTAAGTTGTAATTGTGTAGAAAATCTGCGCCTAGTATCGGTCTTGAAACATCGGCAACAATGAATCGCCATTTTAATGCCCGTCGTAGGCCAAAATTGAGTTCGACGGTCCTTGTACCATAGGTTTTAATGGGATTTCCATTCGCTCCATACAACGTAGTGGGATAATTGTCAGAAGTTAAACTGTTCTTGTTATAAGATGGATTTCTCGGTATGACAGAAACATCTGCACCAGTATCCACAAGGAATTTCTGTCGTGTTTGCAAGTCATACACGAAGAGACGACAAGTTTTGTTGTTGGGAATCTCACATGTCTCTACTGCGAGGTTCCGCTGTCGTTTCCCGAAGTTTTTTTTTTAGTAAAAGAGCACGGTTGATAGCACTTGTGAGCCTTTTCCCCGAATCGCATGTGGTAATAGCAAAAATCATTGTTCTTCTCAGCTGGTCTATCACGAGACTTGGACCTGCTTTTTCTTGTGTAGTTATGTTGTGGTGCATTATGATATGAGAAGTTCCTACGAGGACTTTGAGTTCTTCTTCCTCGGAAATCTGTAGAGCGATTCGTCTGGGTAAGTTTTAACTTGGATACTTCGTGTGTGAGAGCTGAAACTTGTTTCTGGAGTTGTAGCAATATGGATGTTTCGGTTGGTTCCGCTCTTGATGAACTCTGCCTATTCTTGTGATCCACCGCACTGCATTCAGTTGTTTGGTATATGTCAATTATTTTATCTGCTGCTGACGCCAGTTGGTAGATATTATTTTCCGAGAGTGCTGAGAGTATTGCTTGCGCGTGTTGTGGTAGGCGCTGCATCCATAATGTTCGCACTATCTCACTTTCCGCTAAAGCGGGTCCGGCCAATTCAAGCATATGACGTAGGAGTTCTGTGGGTTTCCTATCTTCTAGCTGAATCCCTGTGAGAAGACGTGTCAGACGCTTCTCCGCTGAATCTTGGAGACGATCAATAAGTGCTGTCTTGAGAGTTGCATATTTTTCAGCTGTTGGCGGCTTCGTGACAATGTCACTCACGCTTTGTAGAATTTGCGAATCTAGAGCTGCGACGATGATATTGTATTTTGTAAAATCGTCTTTTATTCGTGAATTTGCAAATTGCGCCTCTGTCTGCACAAACCATAATGAAATGTTGTCCTTCCAGCAAGGTGGAAGCCTTACTGAGACATGGTGGAGGTCTTGATTTGTGTTGGTAGATTCCATGTTGTTAGTTTGTTGATTACACGTTGAACTCGTTCCGGAGGTTTGTTCGGAGAAGAATTTATCGAGGTTACTGTCTTGGCTGACAGGTGTGGTCATTTCGCATTTAGTTCGAGATTAGCAAATGTGTGGAAATTTGGCAAATATGCAGATGGATATTTTTTAAAAAATCAATGGAATTTACTTTTTTAAAGGAACGATCTATGTAATTTTTTCGAAACTAATATAGAGTCATAAATTGGTGAAATATTTTGTTAATATTATCCGAGATTCGAACCTTTAATTTACAGATTGATATTTGTATATATTTTTCAGGATTAAAAATTTGCAATTAATATTTTAATAAGTAGGTAGTTTATCCAATTATAGAATTGTTGATTAATATTGTTCCCATTTAAAATTTGCCAGGATTTAGTTGTAACATATTGTTGTAATAACACATTTTGCAAAGTCATGTAGGTACTCAAAATTAAAAATTAAAATTAGTGAAAATTTTAAAAACTTTACGATTGTATCGGTTCTTTTGTCTCCAACGGCGTTCTATGCTGCTTGCTGTGGCTTGCAGAATCTCGTGGGGATGGAGTACTGGTAGCATGAAGAGATTTGGCTGCTATTCTCTGCAATGATGTACGTCACTGTGGCTGGAACGTGTTGCTGTTCTGCATGCACCCGTGTAGAGATGCTTTGGAATTCTCACTGAAAAAGATTTTATACGCAAGCTTAATTCTTAAAAGAATAAGAGACATTTTTATCATTAGTTGGCGAAAATTAAATCATGAAAATCAGGATGTCTTTAAAAATCACAGTATGGGGTTTTGCATTCTCGTATATCTGAAATTGTCGTAACAATCCCAGGAAGTATGTATATACTTCATAATTTTATATTTACTGAGGAGCATTTAATATTCAAGGACAAAGTGTAAATTAAAATTTTGAAAATAATTGTAAGAATGAACTCACCGTGTGATTCCTCAGGATTCCGGTCCAATAGTCGTTCTGATCGTCTGATTGTCATTTATCGAAAAGAGAGAAATATTCAAGATTACCGCGTGAAATCGTCGGGTTGTTACCATTTATGGAGGTTAGGAACGTCGATTATTTAACACTTACCTGTCTTACAACAACGTCACCATCCATGTATATTTTGACTCCAAATAAATACGATTTATATATCAGAAGGATAATTTTATTTTTATAGATTTAAAAGATTACAATTTTAAATCAAACTCGGAAGGCTAATGTGGAGAATGACAAACGTATGACATGACTTGTCAGAACGGCTATTAGAATCGGAATAATCTGTGGTTGTCTTTTCGCCGTTCAAGTCTCTGCCATTAGGGATAACACACCTAAAAATTAGTTTATACGGTTGATAAGTGATTCTCCACAAAAGGAACGAATTATCTACTGTCAACGATTGTTTGTTCTGGCAGCATATAATTGTAATTCCTAGTTCGCTACAAAGTAAAGTGTTAGATTTACTGCCCATGACACATTCGATCGAGGTGGACATTAAATTTGCAATTTTGAAATAACCTTTAAGCCGTCTACATAAGGGTTTCATGATTTTGTATTTTGTTACCGCCCAGCGCTGGCGGTATGAAGACGTTCTTTATCTTAGTGCCGCTCTGTTCTGTGAATTTTTTTCAACTAAAATCAGTTTACGTGTAATCGTTTTTTTTTAATTCCTAGTTTTATACAATGGGGAGGAAAGATAATAAAAAAAAACTGGGTACGCTCAGTGGCCTAAAAAATATAAAACATGCTGGAATGTTTGGGTAAGTTCAAATAATTATTTTCATAATTAGGTACCTAGAAACAATAACGCAAGAAATATTTGTTTATTATATGTTATTATGTTTAGAAATCAAACAGATATACATAAAGAATAAAAACAAATATACATTGCAAAATGAACGCACGATATAAAAAGTTACAATCATTATTTAAATATACAAAAAAAATACTATAAATCGGTCATAATCGATTATCGAACACGATTAGACTATTAGGTAAGATATACTCATGGAGTAGGAATTTTTATTTATTTTTTCAATGTCTTTTGTAATGTAATGTATCTAAATGTTTTTTACAGGCCTCTACGTAATATTTCCGTAAAAAAACAATTGAAAAATACTGCCTTTTCCGAGGGAATTCTATCTGTCAATGAAAATGTACAAGTATTTTTTTTACACCTAATGCCTAACTATAATTATGTTTTGTAATTTATTGAATTTAGTCGATTTATATGATGATACTATTTGAAAAACAACCATGCAATAATTTCTTTGCCAAAAATTTCGAAATAACGCAGCCGAACAAAACAACGAGTGTTAAACCAATTTTAATCTCCCGCGAGATTAAAATTCGGAAGATTTATGTTTTAAAATAACTTGTATTGCCAAGTTCCTACTTTCTGAGGAAATGATCAAATATAAATTTTTATTTATTAAAACCTAAACTACAGCCCAAAGAGTAGGTTTCTACTGCTAAACTATCGATGAATTTTAATTTGGTAATTTCCAATATTTTTATTTATATTTATATATAAATATCGATATTTGCCTATGTTGTCCCAAAGAATGTCAAGCAATCGAAGTTATTATTAGTAAATTTAATTGGGGGCACCGTAAATAAAATATTTTCTAAAGAAATGTGAAATATATGCACAAGTTTTGAAATTTCTTTTTAATGCAGATCAAGACACAGAATCTGAATCAAAAGCAAAGCTCGTTATTCGAGGACACAGAATACTTGAATTTCTAAAATCATTCTCTTGTGGTGAGTGAACTATATTAATTCGTGTTATTGACTCTATATTTATTTAAGCTTTTATAATTGCCGATTTTCCATATGTCATCAATGTTTACTTAAAAAATTACTGGAATATCCTAGAACCATTTAGCAAAGATGCATGCTTACGGTTAAGTGGTTTATTACCTGGGATTTCCGGATTTTAATTGCCTTAGCCTATTGTCGGCTTATCGCTCTTGGGGAAAGTACTGAGTGATTAGACTTCTACCATTATTATGAATTAACAGTTAGATCAATTGACCGGTCAGCCACCCCGTGTACAATTCATCGGCCGGCTAAGTCCTCACTCACGACTCGAGCAAAAGTTCTGGCTCACTGGTGGTAGTAGGAGATTTTCAAATATTGTCAGGATATTCGTAACCCGTGAATATTGTCTTTCTTTAAAAAAAATCAATTGGTTAAAATAACAGCGTGAGTATAAATTAACAGTTATATCAATAGATTCGTAGAGGTAGGTATAATAACGTTATTTTTTATTTATGTTTATTTAGGAATTATTTTGAATGTTCATTGATAGTTAATTTAATTGGAACAACATAGTTTAGGGTTCTTTTATATTGATATTATATTAGTTTTTTTTAAGTGTTTACTATTTAAAGTAGTATTTACATAACTTGTAACATTTTTTAAATAAAAATATGAAAAGCATGCAAAAGTCATGAAATACATTTTTAATTGCAGAACGATTGTGTCAGAGGGAATATGCCACCGCAACGAAAACCCAATGAGATTTATATCTCTACAGACAGAGGCGCTCTTGTGAGATGTCATATAAATAAATTTAAAAAAACTAAGAATTTAAAAAACAGTTCTTTGTGCCTCCTGTAAAATTTGTGAATGAATTGAAATCATGTATTATACCGATATTAAGTCGACATAAAGCCGACAATGTATGATGTTACTGTGATTTTGATCATCATAAATAATAATTTTTTTACAATTTTTGGATTTTTGACAAATTTTACCAGTGTGCGTTTATGGGCGTAATTGGGCGTATATAATAATAATATAATACATCTGGGCTCGGCTTTCTCTCATTGCCTCTCAAGTATCCTATAACCCACCCCAATAAACCGCGCCCCTTCCGAATTCGAAGGTCACCTGGACTATGAGATCGCCTTAAGGAGTAATAATATTGAATTTTTAACTTAAGGCGATGCCATATCGTCCGGTAGTAATGCAAAATCATGTGTCTTTGGTTTGAAAATTTGGTCGCCTAGAAATGTTTCAGATGCTTTAATTAAATACTGCGAGTAAAATACATCTTGGCCTTTGAAATAATCGAGTATTTTTTAGATAAATCTTTTTATAAGCCCAGAAAAAAATAATGTATAAGGCATATGAAAACTGCTTTAATGTTCAAAATCTCCTACTTACAAACCCATTTTCGGTTATGATTTTATTGTATAATGTGGCAAATTAAGTTATTTATGAAATGATCGAAAAAAAAAAAATTTTTATGCCTGAACATCCACAAAATAAAATAAAAGGCACTTTTTGGCCATGTTTTTTTCTTGCATAAATCAAAACAGGCGGATGGTGTTGAGCGGGAATTTAAACCTTATCGCCATCTACGTAAGGGTTGTTATTGATAGCAGCTCGATTTAAAATATTACACGACGTAGTGCAAAAACGATAAAAAAAATCTGAAGAAGATTGTCGTTAATAATGTACTTCAATCAAATTATAAAAATAGATTATATGAATTTTTAGGTGATTATCGGAACACCCCACATTCTACGACGGGGGTCGAACCGTCCGTCCTCATGTTTGGAAGAAGGTTAAAATCAACTTTTAGTAGACTAATTCCTAAAAGGTTCGAGGAAGTCAGAGCATCCTCAGTAGAGCGGTTAGCAAATAAGAACATTGAAAAAAGCCAATCTAATCAGATTAGGAATTTTGGTGGGGTAATTTGCAGGAATTTTCAGGTAGGTCAGGAATGTTTGGCGAGAGATTTCAGACAACCGAATGAAGGTTCCTAGGCTAAAGGTATTGTCGAGAAAAGACTTGGAAAAAAATTATATTATTGAAATTTTAGGAAGTCAGATCTCTTGGAAAAGACACATAGATCAGCTGAGGAAGTGTTCTGTGCATTGGAGAGATGAAATAACAGCAGACCCTACAGCGTCTGATATGTCGAAATGCTGTGCAGACGAACTGGAGACGTCATTCTTATTGAGAGGTTTTAACTGATGTTCTCCTGATTTCAGGTCTCCAAAGGGAATCAGAAGACCACCACAACTTCAGCCAACTTCTTGAGGTGGAAGGCTTCGTCCTAGACGTCCTTGAAATTACCTCCAGGAAAAATACGGCTACTTGTAAATACGACAACAGTGAACAGTGAACACTTTATAATACATACATAAAGAGCTGACTTATTGCTTGGCAGCAATTTCTATCAGTCAACCCGTATCTAGAATGTGACTCACCAGAAGTATCACAGAGAGTGACTTGCACCATTTCACCCCTGATGTTGACTCCGACACTGTAATTTTCAAACACCGTCGGGACGTATTCACGAATAAACGTGTTTTTCGCGTAGGCTATTAATAGGCAAGTCTTCCCAACAGCACCATCTCCTATCACTACACATTTCACAACTTTATTTGTGGCCATTTTCACAAAAAAACTTCAATATTGTCTCACTACAGGTTAATTTAATACCAACTCTGAAGTATAAGTTCACTCCATGAAAAAATTGTTACGCACTGTATAACTGTTACTTATTGAATGACTTATCTATTTTATCTCAAGAGTGATAGTGGTTTCTCCAGATAATGTATATAGATAAAAAGCAGATTTAATAATAATATTATGGAAGTAGAAAATATAACCAATGGCAGTTATCAGTTTAAATTCATGGATGAATTGACTGATCCCCATGGGTTTTTTTGGTTCATGAACGATACTCTCAGTATCGCCCTGGTATCTCACCATTCACAATCGAAACTTTGCATGAAATGACTGGTCAGTGGCTGAGTTGGCATAGCGTTTAGTTCCCAGCCAGGCGTCGTGAGTTCAATTACTCGACTGGCTAAGTCATCCATTACGAAACTTTGCATGAAATGACTGGTCAGTGGCTGAGTTGGCATAGCGTTTAGTTCCCAGCCAGGCGTCGTGAGTTCAATTACTCGACTGGCTAAGTCATCCATTACGAAACTTTGCATGAAATGACTGGTCAGTGGCTGAGTTGGCATAGCGTTTAGTTCCCAGCCAGGCGTCGTGAGTTCAATTACTCGACTGGCTAAGTCATCCATTACGAAACTTTGCATGAAATGACTGGTCAGTGGCTGAGTTGGCATAGCGTTTAGTTCCCAGCCAGGCGTCGTGAGTTCAATTACTCGACTGGCTAAGTCATCCATTACGAAACTTTGCATGAAATGACTGGTCAGTGGCTGAGTTGGCATAGCGTTTAGTTCCCAGCCAGGCGTCGTGAGTTCAATTACTCGACTGGCTAAGTCATCCATTACGAAACTTTGCATGAAATGACTGGTCAGTGGCTGAGTTGGCATAGCGTTTAGTTCCCAGCCAGGCGTCGTGAGTTCAATTACTCGACTGGCTAAGTCATCCATTACGAAACTTTGCATGAAATGACTGGTCAGTGGCTGAGTTGGCATAGCGTTTAGTTCCCAGCCAGGCGTCGTGAGTTCAATTACTCGACTGGCTAAGTCATCCATTACGAAACTTTGCATGAAATGACTGGTCAGTGGCTGAGTTGGCATAGCGTTTAGTTCCCAGCCAGGCGTCGTGAGTTCAATTACTCGACTGGCTAAGTCATCCATTACGAAACTTTGCATGAAATGACTGGTCAGTGGCTGAGTTGGCATAGCGTTTAGTTCCCAGCCAGGCGTCGTGAGTTCAATTACTCGACTGGCTAAGTCATCCATTACGAAACTTTGCATGAAATGACTGGTCAGTGGCTGAGTTGGCATAGCGTTTAGTTCCCAGCCAGGCGTCGTGAGTTCAATTACTCGACTGGCTAAGTCATCCATTACGAAACTTTGCATGAAATGACTGGTCAGTGGCTGAGTTGGCATAGCGTTTAGTTCCCAGCCAGGCGTCGTGAGTTCAATTACTCGACTGGCTAAGTCATCCATTACGAAACTTTGCATGAAATGACTGGTCAGTGGCTGAGTTGGCATAGCGTTTAGTTCCCAGCCAGGCGTCGTGAGTTCAATTACTCGACTGGCTAAGTCATCCATTACGAAACTTTGCATGAAATGACTGGTCAGTGGCTGAGTTGGCATAGCGTTTAGTTCCCAGCCAGGCGTCGTGAGTTCAATTACTCGACTGGCTAAGTCATCCATTACGAAACTTTGCATGAAATGACTGGTCAGTGGCTGAGTTGGCATAGCGTTTAGTTCCCAGCCAGGCGTCGTGAGTTCAATTACTCGACTGGCTAAGTCATCCATTACGAAACTTTGCATGAAATGACTGGTCAGTGGCTGAGTTGGCATAGCGTTTAGTTCCCAGCCAGGCGTCGTGAGTTCAATTACTCGACTGGCTAAGTCATCCATTACGAAACTTTGCATGAAATGACTGGTCAGTGGCTGAGTTGGCATAGCGTTTAGTTCCCAGCCAGGCGTCGTGAGTTCAATTACTCGACTGGCTAAGTCATCCATTACGAAACTTTGCATGAAATGACTTGTTAGTGGCTGAGTTGGCATCTGAGTTCTGTTTCAGTGATAGATCAAGCAGCAAAACCCTCGAATTATAAGCTCTGGTGTCTTGAAATTCACAGAGATTTTTCTGCATCAAATATCCAGATCCAAAAATAAAGCGTCAGCTTGTCCTTTTTAATGTCGCATAAGTACATTCGAAAATTTGACTTTGAAGTTTCTCATGGACAGCAAAAACAAACCAAAACTTAGCAATAGCTACAGGCAGAGTGAGGAAATGAAGATTGTGGATTTCAGAACATCATCCGGCAATGAAATGGTATTTCTTACATTGGAAAATGGTTAGAAAAAACTTTTGTCATTCAATATTTGGATGTAATTGACATGCACACCCTTTCGCCGTCTGTGTAACATGATATTATCGTCCATTACTTCTGCCCATTCCACTATATCTAAATATCTTCATTTTCGCTGTCCATATAAATATAATTTAACATAATTAAATTGGTAATAAAATTGGCAATACGCAAACAATAAAATTGAAACTAGAGTGCAAACCGAATGACGTTTGACATTTCTCTGTATTTTTTCACTCTGTTGACACTTTTTTATTACTAGTCCTTTACTGAGCCGAGTTTAATTCAGTCGTTTGGTTCCCCTAGCTTGATCAATGCTTTATTGAGTGTAGTTGTGCATTTGAGCAATGTTGAGACAAAATTTCTGCTCAACCATATATGTATGTAATAAAGAACACAAGAAATTCCACTTGGATGTGTTTCGTGATCCAAATATTTGGCCAATCGGGCCTTAAATTTCCAATACAAAACTGTTGATCACCATGATTATGAAATTAAAATGGGATGGAGATCTACGATGTCAGAAGAGTGTAAGAAAGACAGAGCGCATGTAAACTAGATTATAAATGATCTAGTTTTCTTCTTTATTCTATGGGCTCAAAAGTGAATCAATGGGGTTGGGAACAATGGCCATAAAACAAGAAGTTACATTGTTTGTTTCATATTATTCTATTATTGTTGAAAAATAAAAATATGCACCTACCTATTCCAAAAAGAAAAAAGGTGAAATTCAGACTGAGCTACAGTGACTACAGATCTACAAACTTATATGTGCAGGTGGCCAAAATAAGAACTAACTAAATACTTAGTAGTAGCCGTAGATAACAGAAACAAAGAGGATATGGTATGGGAGTGTGCCAACTGTCACTGAGTTATGACCAATCTGCACAGCTCTATCGGGGTTAAGGTAGAAACCAAGGCGAGGCATAGCTGATTTGCAGTAGTGTGGATGAACAATGTTGGCGACACGCTTTAGGCGCATGGTTTCATACATTTAATGGTTCATGCCCCATCTCCCTTGTTCACTCATCTATGATAGTAATACACAAAAGGAATTTCTACAAAATTTCAAAATGCACTTTGAGATATGTTATTTTATTTATTCACGTATCAAAACAGTACAAAAACTTGAAATTGTTTAAATTCCCTTATTTCCAGAATTAGAATATTATAAAACAATGATTCACTGCTGCAAACACATGATAAAATGTAGAATGGCGTGGCAGCAGTACATTCTCTTTGTACATGGAGATACTTACAAGCGACTACACTTTCGTGCGCGTAGCAAACGCACCGCTCTTTAGTACCCGCCATACTATTTTGCAAGTGTTCGTACACGGGTCGACTACGGGTTTGATATCAGTTGCACGCTACTGACAGTGCTGGTAGCACGTTATGCGAGTTGCGTTCCTATCTACTACTCGTTTGACAGAAATGATGTCCGAAAATGAAAGTTAAATTCATTCTGAAGGTGGAAAAATTTACATGTTTATATGACTATAATTTACCCGAATGCGTTAGAAATTTATACCAATTTGAGAGGCAGATATGGGTACCGCCGCCCTGGGAATCATTCATTGAATAAGCAATACCTCTCCCATAGGTCACCCCCAAGCACTTTCATGAGGTGAGGATTATCTAGGTGTTGGCGGCGGATGCGTCTGCCCACCTACTGTGTGGCAGACAGGATTTGGAGAGATCGGATTTGCTTGAGGGGGTCTTTTTATCTCTCCAGCAGGACTCTCTCGACCCATCACCTTGCACTGCAGTGGGAGGGATGAATTCAAACATCCGTCACTCCTGGACACACTGACCCCCAGATTCCTACCCACCCCTCACACCTTTTTCCTTCCTTGATCTTCATCTCCTTAAAAAAATCCTCCACACAGCATCCCAAAAGACGACATAGACCCTGGTGAAATTATTTTCCTCAGAGCCTCCTGTGTCGAACTAATGTAAAAAAAAAAATTCAGGTAGCGTCGTGTACAAAAACCAGCATCAAAAAGTAGCATATCAGTAGGCTACTTATGGTTTCAACACAGTCACGTAGCTTCTAAGTATCTCCAAGTATGAAGGGCCTAATAATACTGCTGGTAAAAAAGAAATCTTTTCCCCGTAAATTTTTTTTCAATTTACTTCTATAAGGTTGAGGTTTAAAATTTTCGCCATTTTACCTAAAACCTTTCGACTCCTTGGCCCCAAACAGGCCGAGAAATCGATAATTTGTTAAAAAAAATAATAATTTCCATAGGTATTTGAAATGTTTTACGAATTTGACCCAAAGTAAGCATACTGACACCTCCATAACACACTTCTATCAGTTATCCACTCAGTGTTCTATGTAAATCAAAATACTGGGGTCAGAAATAATTCAAAATTAGATTCATTTTGTTACAGTACATAATCTAAACCTAAATAATCAATAAAATTAATACATTTTATAAATATTTTTTACAAAAATATTGACTGGAAGATGTATGTAGTAGCTAAAAAAAATAATAAATAAATAAAACATTATGTTGCAGTAAATACATTCAAAAAGGACAGAATATTGAAAAAATACTTTTCCAGAGAATAAAAATCATATTTATTTATTCTATTCTGTGAAAATTTTTAACAAAAAGCTTGTCACGGTGAAAGTCTCTTATAAAGAACCAGAAAAATCTTCTTATATGGGAACCTTATAATAAGTATGTGTATTTCACGGTAAAAACATAATTTCTTCAGCCAAAGTACAATATTTGAAAAGGCATTTTGATAATAAATAAAAATTTTAAATTTCTTAGAAATGCATTTGGTAAAATTACTTTTTTATGTGATACATAGTGAAGTTCTCACATATAATAAAAAATAAATCAAACATATTAAAGTTCACAAAGTAACTGCATAGATGGTCTTAACTAAAGACAAAAATTGCAATAAGGGATACAAAAACATGTGTGTTAAATTAAATAAGGTTTAGGTGTAAACTCCCAACACGTTTGATACAAAAAAACATGTGTGTTAAATTAAATAAGGTTGAGGTGTAAACTCCCAACACATTTGATATTAAAAAAACATGAGTGTTAAATTAAATAAGGTTGAGGTGTAAACTCCCAACACATTTGATATTAAAAAACATGAGTGTTAAATTAAATAAGGTTTAGGTGTAAGCTCCCAACACGTTTGATACAAAAAAACATGTGTGTTAAATTAAATAAGGTTGAGGTGTAAACTCCCAACACATTTGATATTAAAAAACATGAGTGTTAAATTAAATAAGGTTGAGGTGTTTAAAACTCCCAACACATTTGATAACCATCAAATCGAAAATAACAGCACCATTTAAAAATATTGGCACTTGAATGCTTTCTTTTTCGCTGACTCTTATTATCATTTTAACTTTAAATTAAATTATGATCAGTGAAAATCGATTGAAAAACTGACTATTATGGTTGACAGCTGATCACAATTGGATCAAAGGCCGAAAATCGAAATTATAATTGGTGCCGATCGTGGATTTGATGGTCATCAAATGGGAAGGAATTTGAAACACCCCTAAACAGCCTAAATCAGAGAGTTACATGTTAGCACACATTTAACTTGGTTTTAAGTTTAAATTATGTACAAATAAGTAATAATACAATATGAAGTATAAATATTACAATACTACCTAGTATTAGTATGTAACCATAAAATGCAGTGTGAGCTAAGTTATTAATCAAAAAACATAATGCAATAAATATGCAGAATAAATTGATAAAAAAGATTGTGCAGTGTGTTAGAAGCAGCTTTGGATGTCAGTAGAAAAATAACTATTTCAGGGTTCAAGTTGGCGAAAGTCATTTAATATTGTAGGAACTGCTCGCGTATTTCATTATTACTTTCTGGCTAGGTCTACCATCTGGTAACACTAAAGGCTGTTTTTGAAAGGTTATCATTAGAAATAAACATATAAGTTTATTAAATTTAAGAAGGCAAATGTGATAAAGTTTTAAAAGTATTTGCGTTTTTTATCTAAAATTAAGCTAAAATAACTGATAAACAAAAAATACACTTTTTTGACAAAATTAGGTTCGGAACTTTTGGTTGAATAGAGGGTGGGCATTTAAATTCTTCTGTGGTTAACTTCTATATTTGGAAACAAAGCTTGGCGTTTTTTCTTTCTAACTCCGTTTAATTCATATTTCTAACTATGAGGGTAAGGGAGACACAACGATTTCCATGTGACCATATGAGCTGTCCCCAAAAGTCAACAAATTGACTATGGGTTAAAAAACCTTTTGTTATTCTATATATATTTGAATTATATAAAAATAAACTTTGAACTATAGTTGTATACTTCATAACACAACTATGGTCAATGTTTTCGTGTGCGTGGGTGTTTGAACTACAGTTGTGGCTTGCGACCGGTAACCAGGCAACTCAGGACAGCGGGAATTCAACACACTCTTCAGAAGTGATATGAAGTCATGATAAGTGATGAAAAAAACTAGGTTAAATAGGTTGGGTTTTTATACAAAAAAACTTTTAATGAAATAAAATAAAAAAATAAAGGTGTAATTACAAATTAATAAATAAAATTATAATACTTTTCACAACATACATAAAAGATTATTATGCGTTCATTTAAAATCTTTGGTGATATCATAGACTTAGGTGACCCAAAAGAGGTGCATTATTATGTATTTTGATATACATAATGCAAATAGAGCACTTATCAGATTCATGTTTATCAAGTTTGGAACATGTACTAAAATACTTCAGTGAACAGGCAACAAATATAATTTTTTAACAGTGCGTTATGAGTAACGTTGCCTGCCTACTCGACTGAACTAAGTCGGCCCATGTTGTGCAGCAGTTATCGCTGAAGCGTAACAATTCTGTACACGAGCAGCGTGATAATCGTAAAATTAATAAGGAACATAAATAGTAATGAAAAAAATCTGATCTAATCAAAAACAATATTTTATACTATTGGAAAATGCATTACCGAATTATGTATTTAACTTTTAGCTAGGTTATTTTGAGCCACCCAATATCAAAGGACCTACTAAATACTCCACTATACAAGTCAATACAAATGTCACTATCGACTAATGGAGTCACCCATCATTTTTTTTTTAAATTTAAAAAATTGCAAAAAGTCGTTTTTGAATTCCTATGATGAACAAAAATATGTTATCATAAATTACCTTTATCAGGTAAATTATTTTTATTTTATTACCAAAGTACAAAATTGAACAAGCCACACACATTCTTAGGCAAATGATTACATTGCTATTCTAAGTTATGAAAGGCAAGCAAGATTTATTTACAAGGCATTTGAACTCAGTAAATAACTTACAAAAAATTAGTGCACCCTAGTATAGACAAAATGAGATAAAGCAAAAGTTTTTTAAAAACATCCATTTTGTTTAACCCGTAGGAGCCGGCAAGAATATTCAATAAATAAAAATACATTTTTGTTACTAATACCATGCTTGATAAAGCGACATTTTGATTTTTGCGTTTGACAAAACCAGTAGAATCCAAAGGCAAAATGAATGCATAAGGTCAACACTGCAATTGTAGTGCTTCGTGACGTGCGTCTCCACAATTCTTCAACACTGCAAATGCAGGGCTCCAGCCCCTAGGGATTAAACTTTCATTTATGAATATTACACGTCGTAAACAAAGAAAACAGGAAGCAATGTTTTAAACTGGAAGACTACTGTCCTTTGTGATAATTTATTACCTTCTTATTATCAGTTCTGTAATATAATACCCCTTAAGACATCATTTATTGGATCATAGATTATTACTAGACTCATACAACTATGATTACTAGACTCACACAACCACAAAAAAACATATCTGCCACAATGAATACATAACGGTCAATCTGTAACTTTTGCGTTAGATGTTGTGTTACGTCAGTGTTCCGAAACAATTAACACAAAAAGGCTAAACCGGTAATCCGTATCTCAAAACTTTGCATTACATTAGGTTAGCCATTGGAAGTTGAAAGACATCCGTCGTGTGTTAACGGCTGTCAAATTTCTGTGGTTTTCTGTGGCTTGTCTATTCTTGTTTGTGTGTTGACGTTGGATCAATTGGTTAGAAGGGCACACCTCACGCGGAGATAACCAGCTGCGATTGTTTCTAAAGACAAGAACAACATCTATAATAATAGGTTCATTGGAACATCGTAGTGGCTCGTGGATTGGTAAAAACAACATTCATTAGACAATGTCTTCAAATAATGATTAGCAAAAGTCGCATATTCAAAGGTTACATGTAATAAGCATCATTCAATTGAGAATTTACAAGATATTTTGTGTAAAATAACTTATTGTATGAAATACATAAAAGATTGCCATATTATAACTACTTACATATTTGATAGTAAAAGCCTAATAGGCGTTCATAAATTAATATCCTTTTGAAGTATTGTTTTAATGATTTTTAAACACATTGACATTCGCAAATTTGTCCGTGACTGCCGGCTTGTAACGCAGGTTATGCGGTAAACACACCGTCATTTCTGGCATTTGTGTTGCAGTTTAATATATATTTGTCTCTTAACGCTTATTACATATAACGTATTTAGCTTGTTAGCAAGATACGGAATACCGTGTTTGGGAAAACTGCCAAAATGTGTTGTTTACAGCCGATTTACCATTCAAAGGCTTAGACACATTACGCTACACGCATCAATGCTTGTTTGGGAGTGGACTATGCAGATTACATCTTACATATGCAATAATCTACCTAAGGAGAGGGGGTTAAATTAATTGGGAACTGCTGAGGAATTTCATTTCTTTGAATGGGATCTGTCACCTTGCAGATGACAGCCTACATAAATTAATCTGACCCTCTCTCCTGCCGTAGGGGTCGCATCATTTTCAAATATCGCTTGGCTAGCAGATCACGGTGTATCATCGTCGTCACACCCACACTTATAACACATCGTCTGGTGTGACAGGTCTGTATGGGATTGTATGGCGAGCGATGTGATGTTATATAAAACGCTTTGATGCATATAACATAATGTGTCTACCCCATTAGGCTAAAGCAAAAGATACAGAATTACCCTTCAGTTCTCAAATGGTTAAATCTAAACCTTTTCTATAGATGAAGCTGTATAACTAGGAAACGGATCAGTATGCCTTCAAAAAATATATTTGAAAATAATATATATGATCTAAAACTCTGAAAAATGTGCACTAATTTTAGTGCGTACGTAAATACTATGCAAAAAAAAATTGCTTGAAATGCACACAAATAAGAAGTATGTAGGTATTTACATAATATTGACATATGAATTTATGCAATATCCATTCCTTAATGCCTGTGACAGACCACACTATAAGCCCTCTATTTTCTCGTGGCTTGACATATTTCAGCATATCGCTCGCCATACATTCCCATTGGTAGTGTACGACGAGCGATTTATTGAAATAGGCCAACCACGATGCGTATAGCGTAATGTGTCTCCACCCTGATGATACATAACAGTAACAGATATAAAATACATAAGATTGACTTTCGTAGTACCGAAAGTGACCCGTAATGAAGTAATCCTGTATAATCAAAATACCGGGTAATCTCAGTTCTAACATGAAACCAATGTTTTATCATCAATGTATTAAATCAATATTATGAACCATGGATAATAGAAACAAAGGAAGACATAGCATGGGAGGGTGCTGACTGTTGTCGAGCTGTCACCATACTACACGGACTATCAAAGCGGCGGAGAAAATGAAAGTTGTGTTTGGTGTTTAGGTAGAAACAAAGTTTGGATGCCGCTGTGAGTAGATGCGATTTGTTGTAGTATGGGTGAACGATAATGCCGAAGCGCATAGGAGCGAAGTTTCATAATAATAATAGTCCTTATCCCCTTGTTTCTATTATCTATGATATGAATTAATCAAGGTAAACGGTAAGGTATGTTCAATTATATTTCATCGCTTACTCTTATTGCAGATGACTAGCCTAGTATATTGTAGATCAACATTTAGCTTTGAAGATTCCAATACATTATATTAATAAGCAAATATATATATAATATTATTATTATTATTTTGTAAATGGGATTGGTTTACGCTGTGTGAGAGAAAATCTATACATAAAGTTATTTGACACGGTAACGACAAGACTCTGTGGAAGAAGTTTTGTCGCAAATCAGAGGATGAGACACTTCTTAGGTTTGATGGGATCCGGAGGTTGCAGGGCGGCCAAGATTGCTTCGTCGAAGACGTTCTTCAAGCCTTTCTGAAAAATGAAACGGATAAAATTGATGTGGCGATATTAAAATTGTGATGACACAAGTGACATTTGGAAGATTCCTTTTCTTACATCTAGTAGGAAAAAATATAAAATTTTAAAAAAATAAAGGTTAAATAAGAAATACAGATAAATTTTGATGTAAAAGAAACTAAAATAACAGGTACCTTTGCTTATGCAGTGGTAGGTTACTAGAATATTCGGGAACATTCGCCCATGCAACCCGCATCGCCTTAGAACCTACTAGCGAAACATCGAAAGGTACGACGCATCTACCTACTCGCTGGATTATTATCGATCGCATTCACGCCTATATAAATGGCAGCGTCAAGAGGTACTTAACAGTCAGTCTTGCAAGTTTTTTTTTTTTTTTTTTTATATTAACTCCACACAGGAGGCCCTGAAGAAAATAATTTCCCTCAGGGCCTATGTCATCTTTGGGGATGCTGTGTGGAGGGTCTTTTTGTGGAGAGGAAGGAGTGAACATGGGTCTTGAAGAGTCCCATGTTGTAGGAGGGAGGAAACACAGAGGCCGGCAGTTCGTTCCACAGCCGAGCTGTTGAACTTAAGAACGAATCGTTAGTACCATACGAAAGTTAGTACCATACAAGCGACAACTGAGACGGGCAGTAGCCCCAGCGCCGCGCCCCGCTTCCTACCTCACCGCGCCGCCATGGGCTACAGACCTACTATGCCCAGCATTGCACGAACCTTAAAGGAAAGACTACAGATAATCAACTCTGCGGGATTACATTAGCGCCATGGCCTTGTATATCATCCCTGGCCTGCGCTCCCCACGCGCCTAGACCCTGCGACATCTTCGCTGGTCTGCGCCTTGGCCCTGCGACATCTTCGCCGGCCTGCGCATTTGCCGACCAGGTCAATCGTACCTTTGGCTCTCTTGCTTCACACTGGAGTACCAGGAAGTCTCAAGGTCATCCCCAGTGCTGAACACATCCACAAGTCCGATCTCCACTGACTTTATCGCCTCGACAACTCCACCGCCATCATCGCCGCTTACGCCTGGCTTTACACGTTGCTCTTCGACATGGAGGATCGCCGCTGCCAATTTCCACCGCCGCGGTGTGGATCTACGGCCTGGGGAATTCACCGTCGATCTATATCCACCAACTACGTGAGCATCGGTCCGGAGCCATCTCACAACTGCACTGACTTAAATAAACGCTGTGACATCACCACCTCCCTCTTTCATTTGTCTCCTTACCACATCCCCAAACATACAAATCATTTCAATTATTATATAACACATATCCTATGAAAAGTGCAAAGACTTGTAGCTTGCTTTAAGGCTTCTGGTAGGTTATTATAAAGATTTTGTTCTTTATTTTCGAAGGAAGCAAATACTTTGGGGTGTGACATATTGAATGAAAAAACATACACTTAGTAAGACACCACTTTATTTTTGAATCAATAACGATAGCCAACCGGGTTTCGCTTGTCCCAAGCTTCATCAGGGCTAAATATCAACTAAAGCTAATTAGATACAGGCACATATAAATATAGGTAAATGAAAACAATGAGTGAAAGAGATACAAAACAGATAGAAAGAGATGCAAATAGAAAAGGTGGAGACAAATTATTAAGGATGATGAGGAGGGAGGGGGGGGGAAGGAAATAACAGTTTCAGCGGCGGAATAAATTTAATATGGGACTATCAGATAAATTAATTTGGTTATTTATTATATTTAAATTATTATTAACTGCTTTTTTTATTTCAAGGGCTTCTAAGTTGTTTAATCTAATTCCAGATCCATTTTTATGCAATATTTTAGTTCCAGAGATTTTATCGAATGAATGATTAGATTCTATTAAATGATTCGCAAATTCTGAAAAGGCATTATTGTTTAAACATCGTATATGTTCTTTTACTCTTAAGTTGACATTCCGTTAAGTTGACATTATTAATTAATACTAAAGATAAAGACGATAAACTAAGCCACTCGGGCATATATAAACTTAATTGTAATGATTGTTCTGCTTTTTATATCGGAAAAACGGCCCGGAATGTCAACTTAAGAGTAAAAGAACATATACGATGTTTAAACAATAATGCCTTTTCAGAATTTGCGAATCATTTAATAGAATCTAATCATTCATTCGATAAAATCTCTGGAACTAAAATATTGCATAAAAATGGATCTGGAATTAGATTAAACAACTTAGAAGCCCTTGAAATAAAAAAAGCAGTTAATAATAATTTAAATATAATAAATAACCAAATTAATTTATCTGATAGTCCCATATTAAATTTATTCCGCCGCTGAAACTGTTATTTCCTTCCCCCCCCCTCCCTCCTCATCATCCTTAATAATTTGTCTCCACCTTTTCTATTTGCATCTCTTTCTATCTGTTTTGTATCTCTTTCACTCATTGTTTTCATTTACCTATATTTATATGTGCCTGTATCTAATTAGCTTTAGTTGATATTTAGCCCTGATGAAGCTTGGGACAAGCGAAACCCGGTTGGCTATCGTTATTGATTCAAAAATAAAGTGGTGTCTTACTAAGTGTATGTTTTTTCATTCATTTTGTTCTTTATAAAACACTCTGGTAATTATTCGGAATCGCTGGACATGGATTATACGAAATATTTTTAAATAAAACCTTCTGATTTACCTCAATGACTATAAAAGGAATTTAAAAAATTAATTAAAAATTTCCCAAATGCAGTCAGATTCCTTTTATAGTAATCGATTCAGATTTACAAAATATTAATACTAATTAGGACGATGTAGAACCACATAAAAATACTTTTTTCAGCGTTTTACCGCCACGGCTGTCTTTTTAGATTCAGATTTGCGAAATTTTATGATTTATTTCCGAAAAAATCTAATTTTTTCGAATCACACGAAAAAATTTCAGCGGTTATTTTTTTGGCTAAAATTTCGAATTATCGGGGTTCGAATTAACGGGGTTCTACTGTACATACAGTTTAATGTGCTTGGCATCGCATGCCTTTGCTACGACCCTCGGTTGAGGAGGCAGTAAAATAATATTAACTCTTGCACTGCGAGCAATGATCGAGATGCTTCTTCAAGTAGGTGAGTTTTTAGATGTATGGAGATCAGGAGACAGTATCTGCAGTAGTGATAATTGCTGTTTGCCGATGTAGATTATCAATGTCTTGAGGTGTTATGGAGGTTTCCCGTAGAATAATGATAACTTGTGAAGTTTTAGGTAAAATAACTTTATTTAAAGTAAAATATAATAATTAACTTGTAATTATAATTAAGACAATGTCAATAACGGAAGGACAGCGTGTAGACTGTACTTCGTTGTAATTAAGAGTGAACGTGGTGGGACAGTTTGTTCCTGTTTAAATAGTAAATCTCGTATCCCGGATTCGTGGGAATTATCGTAGATTTAAGTACTAGGCACAAAAATGAGTCGTGTGGAATTCGATTATGAGTTTAGTTAATTGATTTTTATAAAATAATGCGTTTGTTTGGAAACGCATGAATGCACAAAAGGTTGACGCTAATGGCGTTAGATTTATAGCTAAGGCTGGGATTATAACACCTTCTTCAATACATTCATCATATGTAAGTTGAACTCCAAAACAATGAAGAGTCACGTTACTAATATTAAGGATTAGATATCAGATTATTTATGATAGACAAGTAGCAATATGATTAAGCAAGTGAAATTTGAGCAAAGTCAACAGTCTCAATTCTCTATGGTGGAATGTGGCATGACATTATTTGACACATGAGAATGACTAACAGCTTAAATGCAAAATGTCTTGTCTTTCCTCCATTCTCTAACATAATTATATATCCCCAATTTTGTAAAAAAAAAAACTGGTAAAAAAGCTAGAAAATAACTAAAAATATACAGCCAAACTTGGGTGTCTTCAAGAAGCAAGTCTACTCCTTCGCTTCCAAGAACAAACCCTCCATACAGAATCTTCATAGAGCTGTGGTTTTCTTGAGACATTGCCTCATTGCTGAGGATCCCCACTCCAGTTGCCTCCCCCCCTCCACACGGATAGTTAGTTGAAAACATTAAACCCCTAATACTATTCACAGAAAGGTAGCAGACAAAGCTGAAGAAATCAACTACAGAGGCCGTATGAAGAGAGGCTGGATCCGCAATGGACGGAGGCCAATGAAGTATGTAGTAATCAAAGTGACTAACCTGCGTCAGGGCCGAGCACTCCACGTACTTGACAGCTCTAAGCTCTCGGGCCAGCTTCTCTCCCTGCTCCAGTGTCAGGGGCCGCTGCTTGTTCTTAGCGAGCTTCTCCAGCTGGGCGGGGTCGTCTCGGAGGTCCACCTGCGTGCCCACTAGCAGGAAGGGGGTCTTCTGGCAGTGATGCGTTATCTCGGGCACCCACTAGAAACAATCATACAATTAGACATGCCATTTAGCCATTAATGCAATTTTTAGTTATTAAATAGGTAAAGTTATCGAATTCCGCTTCATGCAAAGGCTCTAAAAAAACAACACTTGATTTCACCTTAAATATCAAATGGAGACAACTATTTAGTTGGGGGGGTTTAACCTTTTGAACGCGTTAATTTGCTCCGTTTTATCTATACCCGTACGCGGTACATATTTTCAAATACCTATGCACGCAATTAAATGTCAAATTATAGCATTCTGGCATGATTTATTGGACTATATAGACAGAACAGATTATTCTCCACAATATGAAAACAAATCCTCGTGTGTCAACACTCTTAGATGTTTATAAAAACAAAAACATAAAATTTCATACAAAGACGTACCGTATCTTTTGAATGTGGTCCCGCCATTCACTCGGCGTGTGTGTACTTAGGTGATAGACACAAGTGGGACACCGTGATCACTTATCATTTTTAGTTATGAAAACTTTTTCTCAAACTCTTTTCTAAACTCAACACTTAAAAATAACACATAAATTTTATATCACTTAATAAATATTGTTTTTTAAGCACTTTAGAGGAATCTCTGTCGGTCACATTTTTTTGGAAATATGGTAAACTTTAAAACAGGGTTCGATACATAAAGACACACCACATTCTTTACATACGTATCTTGTTAACTGCATTTTTTTTATTTTTCAATCGGCATACACGACATCGTCTACGCGGTTTTTTTTATTTTGCCAGTTGATGGAATCAATTCGGCCATATGCTTAGCGGCATATTTAGGCAAACCCCGAAACGGGTTGAGGTGGGCTGATGTATTAGGCTCTGGTATTTGAGAAATCTCTGGTTTATATTTCTCAACTAGTTGCATAATAACCGCCAATTGAAAATCTGCGAGAGATTTTTTTATACCTGTCACTTGGGTGTACAAAATAAATGAATTCAATAAATATAGGTCAAGTATGTGAAAAAATTCTTTTTTATACCATTTTATGGTCTTCCTCATACAGGATAAACTGCTCAGCATCATGTCGCTTTTGTCAACAGCTCCCATAGATTTATTGTAATCAATGACACAGGCGGGCTTGCGAATGGGTTGTTTAGTTTGGTGATTTATTTTACTGGTTTCCTTAAATGAGTTATCGTGCAAGGTAGTTAGCATATGTACATCCCTTTTATCACACCATTTTAATGCTAAAAGGGGACCGCGGCTTTTTGACTCAAATTCGCTTTTTTTCAGTTTAATAAATTTTGGCATTTCCTTCCGGTTCTTTTTTACCGTCCCACAGGCATTTGTTATTTTCGAATGCAAAAAATTGAATAACTTTGGACTTGAGTACCAATTGTCACACCACAAATTGTGCCCTTTGCCAAAATAATCAGTTAGGAGTGTAGTAACAACAGCGCCGGTTATTCCCAAGTTTTGTTCATCTGTAATTTCCGTGCCTTCTCCGCAGTAAATTATGAAATCTAGAATGTATCCAGTTTTCACATCACACAAAACAAACATTTTGATTCCAAAGCGATGTCGTTTTGATGGAATATATTGCTTAAAAATAAGCCTACCCTTGAAAACAATGATACTTTCATCGATACATAGGTCTTCATAAGGTATCACAGACTCCTCAAATAGTGTTCGGGTGTGATTTAAAATTAACCTTATTTTATAAAGACGATCTATAGGAAGCGAATTTGAGTCACAGAAATGTAAATTTTGCAACAACAATTGATATCGGTCTCTACTCATGATCTGGCCAAAAATAGGGGAACTTAGAAATATATTTGTACTCCAATACTCTTCAATAGTCAAGTGTTCGTTTCTTGTCATAAGCATGGTTATTGCAAAAAATAGATACATTTCTTCAATACTTGTGTCCTTCCACTTATGAATTCGTGACTTCGCACCAAATTCCTTTGAAATGAGAAGAAAAGTATGGTAGTCGTTTGTTTCTCGAACAATTTCATTCATAATCGAGCGATTCAAAATATGTTCAAAAAAATCACTTTCTGTTGAATTTTTGTTAAATTGTACAGAAACGCCGGATTGAAAATCATCAAATTCGTGTACTATTGGAAGATGAGGTCCAGACACCCAGGAGTGTAGCACTTCTTCACTTACAGACTCATTCACTTGCGTTTCTGTATCTGAAAGTTCCGAAGGTTCAAATTCATCTTCGGACATTTCATAATCAGAATCCAAAACGTTCAATATATTTTCAATTTCATCATCTTCCAAACTATGGGCCATTTTTTATCCGAAAAATCAAATGAATTAAAAAACTAAAAACTTGTGAACGTTTCCTAATAAATTTTGAAATAGTATATAAAACACGAAAATAACACGCACTTTAGTAATATATAACTAATATATATATAACAAAATATATTTAAATTAATAAAGTATATAGTAAAGTCAATAACTCAGTTTTGTAACACAATAAAACGTTAAAAAATACGCGCAATCGGCACAATATGGTCACTCGTGGATACAGTAAAATTAAATTTGCTAGACGAAACACAAGAAATCAAAAAAAAAATTGATTTCTGAAGTGAACAAATTAATTTGAATTTTTCGTAATAATTCAATCTTACAGCAGAACACAGAATGTTATCGGCGCAGATTCCACAAATCAACTCGGCGCGCGCAAGCGCAGGTAACATACTAGTACTAACGCCATCCGTTGACAAAATTGTGAACTAAAGCACTCAAAGGGGCGAAGAGGCGCACTTGATTATGGATCTTTTTTTATGAAATACAATTTTATTTTTGAGAAATACTTGTAGATGTCAGCATCGTGATAGTTCTACGAATGTCCAAGCGAGCAAGAAATACATTTATGACAAAAGAGCGCTGGAATATCGGCCGTCAAAGTTTCTGTATCAACTGTTGATACGGCCGCGTGTGAGTATAGACTTTTTGCCGTAACAACAGTTGATACGGCCACGTGCAAAAGATTAAGTAAACATGCACAAATTAGGTTTTTAGGTTGTTAGTTTGGGTTATTTTAATCATTTAAGGAGGTGACAGATTAGGCTATAAGCTCAAAGACTTTTATATAACTCACACCTGAAAGATGATGTGTTATAAGTGTGGGCGTGGCGAACATGATGAGCCGTGATTTGTTAGCCAGACGATATTTGAAAATAATGCGACCCCTTCTCCAGCCATAGGACAATTTACGGAGCGCCTTAATTACGCAGCTGTCATCTGTCAAGGTGACAGATTCCATACAAATAAATTATATTCTGCGGCAGTTCCCCAATGGATCTGACCCCCTCTCCTGAGGAAGATTATAGAATAGTGTGTAGGACCTCAGCATATAGTATAGGCCATGCCCAAATTATGCGTTATGCGTATAGCATATAGCGTAATGTGTCTAATGCTTTATGCGTATTTCCTAACCTTCAAACTTAACATTGAGAAAAAATGGAATTTTAATGCATCTTTTACCATCTCCCTCGACATAAATAGTTGTTTCTTGTAATAATTAAGTTGAAACCAAGTGTTATTTATTAAAAAAAATCATATTAAGCATAAAGCGGAAATCGACAAGTTTACCATTAAATTTAATACACAGTTTGCGTATTTCGATATCTGACTTATAAAGGCCCATATTAGGCTATTTTGTAATTTCAGTTTTCAGGGGACTGAATAGAGAAAACTTCTTATGTTGGAACCACATTATACTCATACAAACAAAGCTCTTTTTACCATAAAAAAACCTCAATTAACAATATTATATTTCTAATTTACACATACCTCTAACCTCACTATTTCCCAACCAGTTTCCATTCCCAAAAGTATTTTTTTTAAAACTCCCTTTGATTTTTCAGTAAACTTAAAAATGGGAAATATTAAAATATGAAGGAAAATATTACAATCAGGTAACTACTCCAATTTATCACCTTCCCTTCAAATAACTGTTTTGTTTTTAAGTAGGTGAGTACAATCAATTGTAGGGTAACTTATAGGGAGTTGACATCTCCCGAAAATAACAATAATATTTACAGTTCCCCACATTCACGTGCAACTGGTAACATTACAACGCGCGGGATGCCTAACGTGGAAATCATTTCATTCTTTCTCCAGTGGTCTCAGCCGCCGGTTTAGCTCTAAATCCCCCCTTGCGTACGAGATCTGTTTTGTTCATAAAATTATTGTAACGTGAGTTTGTTAAAATAAAAACTAAATTGAAAATATTCTAATTTTACACACCGAGAGTAATCACGCAACCTTCGATTCTGCAGATTGGAGAACCACAGAATCATCCAGCCAACAACCCATTTAAATTGGCGATAATCACAATCCTCCAAAAAATTATAATATTCATCAGAGCGGACAATTTTGAAGTTTTAGTAAGCAATGTATTTATTCTTACCTTTTCCCTGACATTTTCAAAAGAATTTGGATGAACAACGGAAAAGCACACGAGGAAGACATCAGTCTGTGGATAGCTCAGGGGTCGAAGCCTATCGTAATCTTCCTGGCCTAAAAAAAAAAAAAATAATATATTATTTGCAAAAACCCAGCCACCTTTAAAAAAATATATATGCTAACTCTGGTCTTATGAAACACAAAACTATGTACATATTACATAAAACCACTATTTAATGCCATACCCAAAAGGCGAAAATCGCTCCACACAAAGGTTTCAAAATTGCACTTCCAATAATAATATAAATTTGAACCCCCTATAGACCATTGAATTTGGTTGGTGCTACCGTTGGGTGTCAACCATTGAGTGTTGGATACATATGACGCGATGGTTGGTTCAATTTCGTCAGTTGCTCCTCCGGGGAACATGCGCAGCATGCCTCCTACTTTATCAAAAAAACTAAAATTTGCGATATGATGCTAATAAAAGAATTTTAAAAAAATCTTTTTACGGTCTTATTTGTTGCATCCTTTTCAATATATTTGAACAGCTCCAAAAGAATCACTAGAGTTTCATTCGTGGTATCTCTATCAGAGTACATCATGCTTGTAGTATCCCACAATCAAGTTAAATTCTCATAAAATGTAAAAAAACTTCACGACCATTGTATCATTTTATTTGTTAAATATGTACTCACAAACAACTACGCACGACGGCTCCCTGGGCAGACTGAGTAAAATTGGTTCAACCACCCAATCGTAGTACAGACGATCCAACTTGGCTGGCGGTTGGGTGGTTGCATGGTGGTTGGATGCTCTGGCGGGACAACCGTTCGATTTGATAGCCACGCCCCCCTAACGAATACAATGCATCTCCACACAGTTCAACTCGACCAGATTGATACAACCGTACAGCCAAATTGAATGATCTGTAGCGCCCTTTAGCAAATCTACATCACAACCCACCAACCAATAGTGATCATAATGTGTGCACAGAAAATATTCATATCAATTAGGATTTACCCTGCAGCGAGAATGGAATCTAGGAACACTTGCTTCAGTGGCAAATGGCATTGTCTTACAAAGAGTGTTGCAAAACATCACCATCTTTATCATAATGTAAACTGATAACTATGCATAAAACAGGAATTCTATTTTGAATGCGGAGAGCCGTAACAATAACAATGGATTGAATGTTTTAATAATAATAATATCTTTATTTAGGAAAGTTTACACATTACAACTATACATACATATTATGGTTTACATTGATTTGTAACTTTTATATTGGTTATAAAATTAACAAAAATGAAGAACTATTAATACAAACATAATATTTTGAAGGTAAATAGAAAATAAAAGTACAGTTGTGGTTTCTCAAATACCGCCTCACTAGGCTAGCCTGTGTTGAGGCAGAATTTTTTGTGTTAGTTCCTAATACCATTGAACATACCTATACTTGTATTAAGAAGTATTCGCTCAATAATGTGGTGACTTCAATAACTGCGAATTTGGGTGAATGCACCGTAAAGACCCTATTCTTATTTTTAATCCAAATTTTTACATTATTTTTGAAATTTTTTTGTGAATCACATTGTTTTATGCTGTCTGGAAGAATGTTGTAGAGTCTTGTCGCAAAGTATTTAAAGTTTCGTTGACCAAACGTAGTATGTGTTATCGGAATTTGTAGTAAGATTTTGTTGTTGTTTCGAGTACATCGTGTATTTGAACTTTTTACGTAGTAATTATGTATATTTGAGTATAGATGAGTTAGGATAGTTTTTGCATATAGCTGCCGAACATCAAACACCAACATCAACATAATGATATTGAACCTGTGATTTATATAGTATGGAATAGAAGTCGATCATTGTTTAACAGGATTGTTGAAGTGGTGATGTCTTTAACAGGAATTTTCAGATTCAGAAATAATATTGTAACTCATGGTCATATAGTTGAAAATCTATCTTGATAATGAACAAAAAAAATCAATAAGCCACATCAACATGAGTAATATAACGTGCTAATTGTGCCAAATAATATTATGTCAACTTCGCACAATTACCCAATCCATTTAAGGCAATGAATAAAAAAAATTGCATACCTGCAGTATCAAACAATCCTAGGGTATAAGGTTCACCTCCAATCATCACAGTTACCGCGTAGTTATCAAACACCGTGGGTACATATTCAGAAGGAAACTTATTAGTCGTATAACTGATAAGTAAGCAAGTTTTTCCCATCGTGCCGTCCCCGACGACCACACATTTTATTGTCTGCATTTTAATGCCGGTTTTACAGATTGATTAGTCAAATCGCGAAGCTGTATCACGCATCAGAACCGTTAACTTAAACTAGAAATATTAATACGTGACAAAATGCGTATAATATTTGAGAGATTCGATAAAAAAACAATGTCTAATTTTAAACACTGGCAAAAAGTTTTCTACGGTGACAGATTATAATCATAGAAAACAGTTCCAGAAAAAGAAATGACTCAACCGATAAACGCCACAAAACAATAGACAAGAAAATTATTTCTCACTAGGTATTGGGAATTTTACTCACCTTCTTACTTTTTATCCATTGTTTGCAATCTACGTAAACGTTGTTTTATCTATGTTTCTATGTTATGTCAAATTTTGGCACGTGTGTGTATAGTTTTGAAAATAGTGATTTAAAGGTTATATGTTTATTTTCACAAAAAATAAACAGTTTTACTTAAAAATTACACAATAGGCTAGACAAAATGGTGAAAGTTAAGAACAAGAAGAATTTCGGACAAGCCGATAGATTACACTCCAAGAAATCGCAGGCGAAAACCAAACGTAATCTAAATCCTTTTGAAGTACACATAAATAAAGAGAAGTTCAAAGTTCTAGGGAAGAAGTCAAAGAATGACTGGGGATTACCTGGAGTGTCTCGAGCCAAGGCTTTAAAAAAGGTAAGACAGTAAATCTGAATCATTCGCTACTTTCTGTCAACATTTTCTTAAATTTAATTTTTGTCTAATATGGTTTCGTTTTATCCTTTCAGAGGAAAAACACACTAGGACATGAGTTGAAACTGGTCAACAAGACAAACACTTTCCTTGATAAAAGAATCGGGGAGAAAAATGTGGCTCTTACTGAAGAAGATAAAATAGGGGCTAGGTTTACGCTGGAGAGAATTCAGCAGAATAAGATGAAATCTGATAAGACAAGTATTTACAATCTAGCAGAAGACGAAATTCTAACTCATAGGTAATTCAACAACACCTTGTGTTTTTATGATAAGTTAGCCTATTTATTAGTCTTTTCATTTATTTTTATTAATATTCAATAATATTTCTAGAGGACAAACCTTAGAAGAGATTGAAAAGTTTGATGACCCCCGATCAGATGATGAGGAAGATGAAGAAATGGAGAGGAATCAATATGGTGGCAACTTGAAAGGTAGTAAAAAGTTGTAGACATTGGATTGAAAACATCTCTTCCCTGTACTTAAGTCCGCTGTTTGTTTCCCTAGCAGTAGATAAGTTGTGTCAGATATTTGGCTTCACGCAACATATTTTCACTGTGGATTAACGATTAAATTCAATGTCTAATAGATACCAAATGGTTTCAAAGTTAATAATAAACTAGTTACCTAATATAAATTAAAGGGATTTTGTTTATCTCAGAAGATTGTTTACGTAAATATGTTGAATATTTGGATTAACCAGTGGACTGCCGATGGGTCTCCGGAGAACATGCAAGCATTCTAGGATTTGCAATGCGATTTTTACCTTAATGCTTTGAAAAATGTATGAAAAACAAAATCAACATCGCTTGGGCTAATAAAGTTTTAGATTCAACTTTTGATTTTATGAATGGCTCCTGTATGAAGGCTTAAAAATGATTTTTCTGTTTCATGGTCTGTCCTTCAACAGGTTAAGAGGAATCGCGGACGGCGCTTTGTCCATAAAAACATATTCCCCTATTTCCTCTCTGGTTTTGAAACTAGTGCAAATATTTTTAATATAGTATAGATATCAACCATTGGCACGTCCCTTACATTTTGCTTTTTTGATAAGTTATTATTAGGAGTTAGGACCCCCAAAAATCCTTAAAATTACCATCAACAGACGTTCAGTATACAAATTTGACAATGTATTTTTATATAAAAGCAAAACATACGGACATACAGTAGCTGAAAAAATCTTAAAAATCGTTTCGTTTTTGGAGAAGAAAACGGGAGTACAAAATTTTCGATTTTGAAGATTTTATTTAGGTATAATCAACCTGATGTGCAGTTGTCCCTTTTGCTCAGTACTCAGGAGGGGTAACAGTGACAGCACCAGTTTTGTAAAATACCTATTATTCAAATTTTAAGTTTCCTCTTAACCGTGATTTCACATTTATGTTCAATCTTATATATATATATATATTATATCCCTGTTAATAATTGCTGCTGTATATAAATTCTCATGCTCTATTTTATATTCTTATTTCAGACGGTTTTGTCGCCGATGCCAATTTCGGTGGAGGAGTTCTCACGAGGAACGAGAACGGGAGAGACGGAGCCCTGTCCCGAAAGGATCTCATCGAACAGCTGATCATTGAATCCAAGAAGCGAAAGTTGGAGAAGCAGAAACTCAAGGAGGAGACTCTGGACCTGACCGAGAAACTGGACACTGAGTGGAAGGACCTGCAGCCGGTCGTGGCCAAAGACTTTAACAAGGAAGTGGAGAAACTGGAAAAGAGCAAGCCCGTGGAAGCTCCGTCCCTGATAGAGAAACTCCTCAGCGATTATGAGAAGAAGAACGAAGACTATGATAAGATGATGAGGGAATTAAAATTCGAGCCTCGGGGAACTGTGAGTATTATTGTTTGTTGTTGTGAATCACTGCACAAGAGACCCAAATGCTCACAGCCAGTGAGGGATTATGGGAAGATGAGAAAGATGAAGGTTATGACGTGTGTCCAGCTTTTCAGATCTTGTCTAAGCCCGACAAGTCTTTTCCAGCAATGTTTCGATTCTGAATAGTTGTCCCTCATCAGGACAATACTGAGAATATCTACCATTCTAAATATCAATGGTTTTACTATAAAACGTGATGAAAGTTGATCATTTTATGAACAAAATTAAATTCATCATTTTCTGTACATAACACGAAATGTGAAGATATTTCAATAGACATAAAACATTGTTGCCAAATTTTAACTTTCGCATTCTTTATACACTGTGTAACAAAAACACCGTTTAACAAATGTGAAGTAGTTCTTCTTTAGTAAGGCTGCTAGTGTACAGTGTACATATTTATAATATTATATATGTACAACCAGAACTACCTCCATTGCTAGGGATAACTTCTTGACACCATCCCACAGGTTGCCGGCTAAAAATCTAGCGAGGCAATTCAATGTTTAATTGACTTTCACACGTGGAATAATTCAAAAAAAATTTTTTTCAGCCATCTGACAGACTAAAGAGTGAGGATGAAATAGCCAAGGTGGAGAAAGACAAGTTGGAGAAGTTAGAGCAAGACAGATTAGCCAGAATGCATGGCACGGCTTCCATGAACAAGACTGCCACTAAACCGAAACATCGGTAAAACCTATTCTTTCTACAATTAAACCAACATTGCTTTTTTTTAGTGCATAACCTCTACACTACTTGAGCTTCAGTTTTTTTTATATGAATGCGGCTAAAATTCAGTTTCCCCTCGTAGTCCTCGGAAAAACTAGAAACTGAAATATATCCTGGTTTAGGGAATGGCTAACTTCATGGGACTTCAGTTCAGGACTTGCTTTAATCCCGAGATATCCTGTCGGTCGTCTGAATAATAGAAAACTTGTGTCTATTAATAATAATGTTGTCTGTTACCTTTATTTTAGATCGGCGGATGACCTGGATGATGATTTTGAAGTTGATTCAGACCCTGAGATGATGGTTGCCTACGATTCTGAAGGAAAAGTACTTAATCCTGAAAGATTTGAAAAGGACAATGGTAGTTATTATTAACTTATAATTTTTATTTATGTAAAGTTCTATCGAGCTGCTTGGTTTTATTTTCACTGGTTATTTATTATATTAATAACTAACCTAACATAACCTTGTTTACTCTGTTTTCCCTTGAATAATCTTCTTCCTTCATAATTAATCCCCTTTTTATATGGAAGTGCCTACACATGAGTCACCTCGATGGATACCATAAATCTGTTTTGCAATGCGAACTGTTTGTTAGCACTCTTCATATGAATCAGCTTTTTACCGGTGCTCCGCCGCCCGCACTAATATGACAGTTTGTAATTGCTTAGTAATGATTTGACGTATATTTGATCACACAAAAGAAAAACGAGGTGTGTTTTATTACTAAGGTCATGTGCTTGTTAATACCTAACCAAACCTTGCAATAAAAAATGTCAGTCACCAACAGAGCACTAATGTGCTAAGTACGCCCCGCAAATTAGATTAATGTGCTATTATATATCAGGGCGCACCGATGTGTAGACACCCATTTAATACGAATTTATGAAAGTGCCTTCTCCAATTTAGACATTAATTTTTTTAATGTTTTTTATTGTTGTGTTTTGTTTCTAGATGAAGATGAGGAAAGCGATGATGAAGATAAGAATGGCTCAGACGAAGAAGGAAGTGAGCCAGAAGGTGGTGATGGCAGTACAGAAGAAAGAGAGGACGATTCAGGAGAAGAAAGTGAAGCCGATTCTCTATGTGATCTCAGAGAACCTGACCAACAGGAATCCTCCAGTGAAGACGAAGAAACCGAAGAAAAAGAAACTGTTAGCAAGAAACGGAAAATACCTGTACTGAATATTTCGTCACCGAAAAAAGTCAAAACTGACTCTGAAAAAAATGTTAAAAAAGAAGCTCCTGTTTTGAACATTTCCTCTCCGAAGATTACTAAAACAGATACTCCCGGTGTATTGAACATATCATCAGTGAAAACTGTTAAACCTGATGTGACTCCTTTGGTCAGTGCCAAGTCTAAGGAAGATTTCAGGCTATTACAGTCGGGGGTAATCAGTAGCAGTCATTTGAAAGAAACCACTATTGTAGTGGAGAATGGGGAGAGTATAGCTGTAGATAAAATTAAAGCAGATTTGCTGGCGAGGAAAGCGATGATGGAAAAGGCGGCCACTGAATTACCATTCACATTTGAAATGCCCAAAAATTATGAAGCCCTACAGGTAATTTTTCTATTTATGAATACGCCTTATGAAAACTTTTTGGAAAGTCCCCAGCGTTGCCCGCGCTTTACGCAGAGTTTTTCGAAATCTAATGTAGACAGGGATCTTCCTCTTGTTAGGCAGGATGTGAAAAATTTCATTAGTCGCAGAAAATTAAATCCCCACCAATGTCCGCCACGCACTCTTCTTTATACATATAAATAGAAGATAATTAAAACACTAACACACAGATGTATCTCTGTTGCCTCCTCTCGTGGTTACAATGGAGCTCTTAGTGGCAGCTTCAAATGTGTACATGTGTATAATATCTTATAGGGTTTTTGAAGGAATCGAAAAATCAAACTTTGTTTCTTACTTCTGGGTTCCGAATTAGACATTTTTTTAGTCATGAACCGAAAACCTAAACTTATGTTGTGAGAAATCCTTAGATTTTACTGTACTTAACTCATTCACTGCTAGGTGCTTTCGTTACTGTTGGGAGTGGTTGCCACTGAACGTCTAAAACTCCATTTTCAAATGTGTTAAATCAATCCTCTCCTTTCTACATTTTTTTCAGGAATTACTTGAGAAACAGCCTCCAGATTACCAGTTTATAATAGTGGAAAGAATAATCAAATGCAACCACCCCAAATTAAAAGAAGGCAACAAGGCCAAACTGGGAACACTCTTCGCCTATCTCTTGCAATATGTGAATGATCTATTCTGCGAAGAATCAGTTACGACCGAAGAAGAATTGATCAACGCCTTCAGGTGTTTAGATAGACTCAGCAGTCACTTCTTCGACCTTGCTCAGATGGACACCGCCAATACAAAGAACTGCATTGCGGAAGTCATAAAAGAAAAATACGAAGAATATAAAAATAAATCAACTGTTTTTCCCGACCTGGACACATTAATTTTCTTTAAACTGGTCTCGTTATTATTCCCGACTTCAGATTTGAAACATCCGGTCGTTTCGCCGTGTTTCATCTTCATGTCTCTGCTATTGACGACTTGTAAAGTTAAAAATAACAAAGACGTAGCCAAGGGATTGTTCATCACGACAATGGTAGCAGAATATACAGTTTTATCGAAGAGGATTCTACCTGCGGCGTTTAACTTCTTAAGAGGATTACTGTTTCTGCCTATTCCAACGTTACCAGACCATCAAATTAAAGTTTTGAAGCCAATGAAGCCTCATGGACCAAGAAGTAATCTGTTAGTTTTAAACAAATCAGAAAAAATCAATGATTCTGATTGTTGGAAGATGCTCGCTCGTCATTTAATCAATGAAAACCAAGATAACGACTTTAAAACTCGTGTTTTGGTTACGTCAATTAAATTATTAGAAGATTTCTTTAATCAGGCGGGTGACTTGACAATTCAGCGTACGCTTTTTGAGCCCCATCTTGATTTGTTGAAGAGGATACCTAAAACTGATTATCCAGAGTCTGTATCCAAACGGTTGACTGGCACAATTGATATGATGGAGACGACATTGAAGGCCAAGACATTTGTGCCGCTGGTATCGGAGAATAAGAAACCCAAGTCTTTGAAATTGTACGAGCCTGCAGTTGAAAAACAGTAAGTTTTCCTGATTTATCTAACAAATTTTCCTATTTCTCCACTCTCCAGAAGAAACAAAAAAAGTTGCTTGGCATATTTTCAAATGGTTTTGCGCATTTAGCATTTTTTTGGATGCTTTTACTGTTGCTTGATTCATAACCATCCCAATACCGGAAGGTCCTGAGTTTTTCTTATACAGGTATATTGGGCTATTTTTCACAAAAACAGCACTATGCAAATTAGCCAATTAATTTAATAAATTAATTCAATTATTTTAGCCAATTATTATTATCAAATAACCATTTTTGGATATATATGCAAATTTTCGGACACAAAATCCTTTCATATATTTCTAACTAACAAACCAACACTTAATTTCACCCTCGGAGACTTTGTTGATCCACATTCACCCACTTGTTCTCGTTTGCACATAGGTCTGTTTTTCTGACTCTTGGTTCTTACACAAGTATTCAAGTCACTTGATCATATTATCCATATACTTTTTTACATCATATAAACCTTTAAGCCTGGTAAGCACATATATTCTTATTCGATCGAGTAAAACCGACAAGTTAGAATAATGGCTCGAGGCAGTGTCCACACCTACGGTTTTACTCAACAATATTGGCTTGATGTTTAGTGTGTGCTGAACAATTTGAGCCCTATCATGTCTACAATGCGGAAGTAACTATGTCTTTGTTTAGCGAGTCTCTTAGCCACTAATAACTTTCTCGGTGTAACTTACACAAAAGAAATTAGTATGAGAAGTAGTAAAAAAGAAATTAGGAGTTCCAAATCGCTGCGAGCCGTCTCAAAGCAAGCCATGAGTTTTACCGTTCACATGGTGTTACTTGATAACGACAAAAACCGTTGAGTAAGAATGAATGTGCGTTCTAGGTTTTATGAAGAACAGGTTCATGAAGCTACAGTTCAGGATACTAATTCAAAAGCATTCTGTTTGCCATCCAGCCGTTCTGTAGGATAGAAGTTCCTGTATATTGTTAATCCCTTGACTAATACATGTTATAATTTTCTTTTTACAGATTCAACTCTAAGAGCAAGAAGGGAATGTCTAAGGAAAAGATTGAACACGAGAAGCTGGTTTACAAGCACAAGAAGGAGGTGAAGGGGGCGCTGAGAGAGATCAGGAGGGACAGATCCTTCATTGGAGCCTACAAACTGAAGGATAAACTTCACAGGTACAGAATTATTATTGTTGCAAAGCTCTAGTCTATATTATATATTAAATTGAACCACGCAGATATAAGAATCTTATCCATTCCAAGTACGAATCATTTGTATGTTGATACATCATTACGATAGCTGCACAAGCTCCGTAGCTCATTATCCTCATTATGTTGACTACCCAACAGAAAAATCTATGCAATTTCATGGTGGCAAAGCTGGCCATTCGAGAGTTTATGCTGCTTTAGTCTTAACATAAACAAATTTTCTGCTTTATAGTTAAGATTCGAGCACCTAACCTTTTGGCCATACTAAGGAGAGAATCCTTTTTTTAGCTTCTTACTTGTTCTTCCCAACCTTCACCTCACCAACTTCCTTCAGCCTCAGAACATTCCCCAATTTGGGGGATGCTGAAGTTCCACTAGCCCTAAACAGATGGGGGACTCTTGCAATTTTACATAATATGTGTATATTATTAAGTCTGTAACATTGTTTATGGGCACATTTGAATTTAGTGATTAATTAATTTAACGTCTAGCTATGAAATAATATTAACCTTTTCAAAGCAATCTATACCATGACATGACATTTTGACACAATATTCGAGAATGTGTTTTAGTGAAAAATTATGGATCACAAGTGCAACAGCCGGGTAGGTAAGGTTGAAAAAACGTATATTTTATATGTTTTATTTTTTTATTTCAGTGACAACATTCGTAAAGAGAAGGTTAAGAGGATTTATTCCGAGGCTTCAGAGCAGCAGGGAGAACTCAACGCCATGCAGAGAAGTAAAAAGAAGAAGAAATAGACACATCATTACAATTACATCATTATTTGTTAATAAATATTATGTTATTGACGACCAGAATAAAATTAATTTACAAAACTTTCTTATTTTTTATAAAACAATCCTTCGTTGGGTTACTGCTAGCTAACTAACGTTTTCTTGATAACTCCTCAAAATGACAATTCAACACACCTATAAAAAGTGCTATAAAGTTATGAAAAGTGATGAAACAAAAACTAGGATAGTTATACATATATGTAACCTAGTTTTTGTTTCATCACTTTTCATAACTTTATAGCACTTTTTATAGGTGTGTTGAATTGTCATTTTGAGGAGTTTGTAACAGTTATATTTGCCACGCCAGCAACGTTCTCAACGAGCGAGCAGCAGCAGCGGACGTTTCTGGGACCCCTGACGGGTGGACCTCAAGACAATGGATTCGCATTAGCTAATTTTTTATACTGGAAATTGATTCCTAGTTTACTTTTATTTTGTAAGATATGGTATCTACATGGCGCCCTACTCTGTAAAAGGTTAGTTGATCTCTTGTGTGGTGTGTTATGTAATATGGTCACCCTACATTAAAAAGGGCTTGGTCACCCCACTCTGGCAGATCACGCCACCAGATGGTCAAATCACGTGAACATAGCAAGCCACGACCGCTGTAAGCTGCGCGCTTCAACTCAGTCAAAATCCGACCTCGGCTGCAACAACAGTGTCTCTCGCGGAGCAAACTGCTACGCTCGCCAACATGGCGCGCAAATTACGCGATATTAGAAACGATCTCCTTTCTTGGATATAACTAAATATCACGCGCAACCAAGTCACAAACATGTGCCGACAACACGACTCCAGCTGTACTCGGCGGAGCCTAACTTCCGGTAAATTCCTCGTGCGCAACGATGCCAAATTATCCGCTGCCCCTCGGGAGCGCGGGCTACTTCCAGCTCGACACGTCATGCCACCCCTCATCAGAACCCTGGAAACCATGTAAGCTACTTCGACACACCCTTTTATTGTGTTCAAATCGTTAACTTCATGTAAAATCTCCGTTTCACCCGGTCGTCCTAGAGAGAGAGTAGAGATTTCGATTCAACCCTGTGTTTCTTTAGAAGATGTTAAATATACCTGTGCCTTTTACTAATGTGTTATTATTGTGCTGGCCCTTCCAATCTCCTGACCGATGGACGAAGTAATGAACAAAGAAGTTCCTCACCCCTGATCGTATACGAGTTTTATCTGCTTACCCTTTTACTGAGCTAGCCAATTTTATAACCTGGTTCGATTCCAGATGGGTTTTAACCCTAAACATAGCAGGTATAATGTCACTTTATTATTATTATTATGTAGTAGCAGGCAGCATTCTGCTGATGCGCTCATATCCGGTTTCACAACAAGTTATTTTGTTACACTGTTAAATTCCATCCTGCTAGTGATTCCTCATCGAACCTGGCACTGTGTTATTCAACTCCTTAATTTTATAGAGTCTCACGTTAGTTTGCTTGATAATAAATATTTTTTTTCACCTAATCATTCTTTCAATTGAATTCCACAGTTGGTTTATTCTAATGATGGGTCGGGTAATTATTCTTATTTATTAGCTAAAAAACCTTTTTATCGTGAAACCGTTAGTTAGTTAGCAGTAACCTAACTAAGGATTGTTTTATAAAAAATGTAAAGTTAGTAAAGAACTTCTTTAGGGAGTTCCTATAGCAGCTGTAGATAAATGGTTCGTGAGTACATACATATATTGTGTCAGCGATATATTCCATACATCTGATATGTGTCCATACGTTTTACCCAAGTTCTGGATTCTATGTAGCAGACTGTTGAATTGTGCCGCTGTGGCAGTGTTGATACAGTAATAAAGTACGAGGGTTGGTCAATAAGTCCTTAGAAAAAAGCATTAAAACAGTTTGTATTTTTGTATTTTTTTTTTATTTCTCAACATAATCTCCTTGGAGCTCAATACACTTGGTTAGACGTTTCTCAATTTTTTTTAAACCGTCAGAAAAATAAGTTTTCGGAAGGTCCTCAAAATAAGCATTTGTCCGATCGATGACTTCTTCATTTGAAAAAAAAAGTTGTCCACTTAGCCATTTTTTTAAGTTTGGGAAAAGGAAAAAGTCACTGGGGGCTAAATCTGGCGAATACGGTGGGTGGTCGACCAATTCGAACTTCAATTCTTCAATTTTAGCCATTGATCGTAAACATGTGTGAACACGGGCATTGTCCTGATGAAAGAGGATTTTTTTCCTGTTTAAATGAGGCCGTTTTTCTTCAATTTTGTTTTTTAGCTGGTCCAATAAAGATGCATAATAATCCCCTGTTATTGTTTTTCCTTTTTCCAAATAGTCAACGAAAATAATTCCACGTGCATCCCAAAATACAGTAGCCATAACCTTACCAGCTGATTTTACGGTTTTCGCCTTCTTTGGACATGGTTCGCCTTTCGCAATCCACTGCTTTGACTGTTCTTTCGTCTCGGGAGTATAGTGGTGTATCCATGTTTCATCTACAGTCACAAAGCGACGAAAAAATTCATCCGGATTGCGTTGCATGAGCGACAACAGGGCTTTAGAGGCCACCACCCTATTGCGTTTATTGTCGACTGTGAGCAAACGCGGCACCCATCTTGCAGAAATTTTTTTCATGCCCAATTTGTCATGTAAAATAGAAATGACGCTACCTTTTGAGATCCCTGTAACCTCAATTATCTCACTCAACTTTAATCTTCGGTCACTTAATACCATATCGTGGATTTTATTGATCATTTCTGGTGTAGTCACCTCTACAGGACGTCCTGAGCGTGGTTCATCCTTTGTTGATGTACGACCACGTTTAAATTCATTTAACCAGTTATAAATAGTTGCAAGTGAAGGAGCAGATGTGCCGTGAACTAAATCCAACTCATTTTTTATTTCCTTTGCTGTTAACCCTTTTATATTAAAATGTTTAATAACAGCTCTCAACTCAATTTTCTCCATTTTTGTAAACAAGCAAATTTTTTTTTTTTAAATGTACGAGAAACACACAACAACCCGACCAATCTGCTTGAAACTTCGCAGAATACTGAATCGGTAGTGCCGCTGCATGAAAACAAACCGCTTACAGTACTAGTCGCGCCACCTGTCGGCTTTTCTAAGGACTTATTGACCCACCCTCGTATATACTCAAATTCGTTGATTGTAACAGAAAAATGTAGTATAGTTATTCTTTAGGTATGTTGAGTTTATAATTATGGAGGAAGGTGAATTTAAATGGCTAATTTCATAATTATATGGAAGATTGGAGTCAAGTTCAGACTTATAAGAGATGAGATGTTGAACGGAGGGGAAGAAATTTTAGATCAGGCTTGATGGAAGAGAATATATTTTTTGTTTAGAGAGAGACAACTAATAAAATATGTGATCTGAGGTTCCCACTTCTAGAATCTCCTACAATCTGGGGAGTCAAGCATGTGAATTTTAAAAAGGTGACATGGAACAGATTACACAAAACACTTCTACCGGTTTATTTGTTCAGTGATCTAGTAGACACAGTTTGCAGTTTTAAAATACAAGAAAATAAATATGTAATAAAAGATAATTATCTTACACTTAAATGTGTGAATTTATTATTATTCATGAATGATATTTTCAACTCATTGGGTTAACAATTTTTTTACTATTGGAACAATCTGTTTCCTCGATGCCTTGATATTATGTTGCGTAAAATGATCACAGAAACTCAGCTTTGCTTTACATTTCTCCAGCTGTAAACTTGGTTCTTTTTCCTCAAGTAATGCATCAATTATCTTCTTATGTAGTTGGCAATCTTGTATAGAACATACAGCCAAATCCCTTGTTACAACGTTATCGACAACAGTCAAACCGATAATTAAAATGGTAGTCGTTTTATTCTTTTTGCAGAATGTACTGATTGCTGTTGAACAATCTTCCCTTTTAAGAAAATCTTTGACAAGCATCGGTAAACCAGGGAGTGGTAGGCCATCTATTATTTTCAAATCTCTGCTTAGTAATTGCAAAGAGTTCAACGAAGAACAATCAATTCTCGCTGTTAGAATTTCGGAAAAAATAACCGATCTGTGTGTATCTTTATCTTCTATACTTAATATATTTTCTAATTCGTCGGCCATTTGGAAATCTAATGGACGAGCTCTGTCAGCCGAAGGCAGAAAATTTGCAGTGTCTAAGATTATTGTACCATAAAGCAAGTTGGCAACATCAGTATTATCAATTAAAAATTGTTTGCCACTAGCAGATTTATTTATCTCGGAGCAAACTAATGATGTGCAAGATCCCACAAGTTCAATAGTTACTTCGACAGTATCTCTGTATGTCCAACTTACCTCATCTTTTGGTCTATGGTCCAAAATGGCTGACACAAAAGGGGCCATGGCTTTGAGTGAGTCACTGAGTACATGATGATCAACTAGAATAACACTAAATTTACTGTTTTCTTGCAATAATTTGAAATCCAATTCATCGCGACAGATGAGATTCTCAACATTAACAGCATATTTTTTTAGCATGTAAGTCACCTCAGTCTTGAGAGGCAATTCTTCTCGTGGTATATTGAACACTGGCAAATATATTTCTTCTGATTTGTTTGTGCTGCAAACATTATGAAAGTATGCGAGTATGATCGAACAGACCGCGGAGTCCAAGTCACAAGACTCATTTCCTAAAACCAATGTCAACTTTTTGTTTTTGGAAATGGTTTTCAAATTAACTTTGAGTTCATCAATAAAGGCGTTCATATTGCTTAATAACCGATAATATGAGATGCAAAGTATCGAGAAGAATCCCAAATGACTGAAACTAATGTCACTTGGACCCGTAAATAAACCACTCGGACGCTCGGACCGTTTCTTGCATAAATAAACCACCATTAAACCACTATCGTTTCTTGGACGTCGTTGGCAGTTGACAGACGTCAGTGGGGTAGGTGTTACCATGACTCCGAAATATTTTTCCCTTCGTGAAAAATTAGCCCAGAATGGGAGTACTACCGCGATAACAATATTACAATTTTATTCCTTGTCGTGAGAAATAGAGGTCCTCTTGATACTTCGAACAACTAGTACAAGTGAAAATAAATACTCATTCCAAATACCTGTTCTCTAGTTTTTAGAGATCGTCAAATATGACGTTTAATAAATAGGTCCCAATGGTCAAATGGTTACTGACCCCAGTGGTCGGGACGCTGTCCCGGTAAGAGACAAGAAATCTTGGGTTCAATTCCTAGTTGTGACTGTTATTTTGTGATTCTCTGTGTCTTTTTTCTGTTTCATGATTCATTTAGAGTTGTTAGTATTATCTTCTTCAACGAAATACATATTTCTCTTATATTTTTGTATCCTCGGTATATGCAGTGACTTTGCCATCGAATATATAAATAATGCATATATGTATCTTTTTGTTTTTTATTTTTCTGTGATGAAATGCCGACACAATATTTTTCAAATTTTCCATCTACTTATAAATAATCTTTATTTGCACGACAAATATGCCAAACAATTTGAATTTATAACATAATTATATGCCAAAATAAAAAAAATAAAAGTATTAATAGTGATGTATTCTTTCCCAAATTTATTGAAATGTCCTCGGACGTCACATCACTGATGAGAGTAGATAAAAAAAATATGTCTTTTGGGAAAATACTTTCCTCTAATAAAATCATAGACAATACGTGTAATATTGCTGATATTTAGGCTTCCGATTATGAAGGATTATGTTCCAAGCCGCGCTAAGCTCCACATTCCAACCAAGCCGAGCTTTAAATCAACCTATATACCGGGCTTGCTTTTTTTTGCATTTGCATTGATCATCAACGGTGCTGCCACATAATATAAATAAAACATATTAATTCTTTCTACACAAATGCTTCAGCTTCACCACCCCCATACACACAAGCCCTGCTTATTTATGGGGGTACATCAAATACTTATATTATGTAATTAATAACCGTACTATATTGTTTAATTATATTATGTAATTGTTATATTATGTAATTCGTGTATCTTTTTTTTACTAATAAAAAAAAAAAAAAAAAAAAAAAATCTAAGGCGGTCGTCCCACGGGTCAGTAAAGAATCGACCCGCATACCGAGTGCAAATCGTTCCATATATTTGTATTGGGCCCTCAAACAAAGTAAACACACCGGGGGCCGAGACGGAGTGATGCGATGTACTTCCCGTAAACAGCTAGCGGTACCAAGATTATTTGGGCGCTCCATATTTATCGTTACACCACTAATATCAGATACCAGTAACATTTATTTTTAATTAAGATTTATTTTTTATTATTTTTGTGAATTAATTATTTAGGTATATATCTTTCTATTTATTATATACTTTAATAAAAATGTTAATGTTCCTCTGTTCAACATCTAATACAACGTATAATGAAACTCAACTTATGGGAAAGGAACGAAGCAACTGCAAATGGCGCGAAACGCCGCTTGCAGTTGCTTAGTTCCTTTCCCGTAATTCGTGGCTCAATTCGCGTTTAAATTCGCAAAAGTATACGTACCATTAAATCTCCGGACGTTCTTCACCGATTGCTTTGAAATGTTGATACAACGTTGCATTCGAATACCCGTGTGTTTTTAAATTATATATTTGTCACCTGTGACAGGTAAAAACATACTTTTTTGAAAAACAGCGTAATCTGTTGGACAAACATGCTTTTTTTAATAAACATCGCTATCTATTTGACATACTGAGCCACAACAACTAGTTAATAATATCACAAAAAATCCACAATCCGCCATTCGGTCGTCTCCTCAGTCTCTTATCAAATTACAATTTATTTAAAATTACTTGTTAATAATACCCGTGAGTCGAATTGACGATGATAAGACAATTCATTTAATAGGCAGGTACGGGTGTCGCCGCCCCGAGAAGCATTTATTGGATAAACAACACCTTTGCCATATGTCACCCAAAGTGATTCGCTACACTTGGTGACTAAGCAGGGGTGCCCGGGACAGATAAGCATTTCCCAGAACTTCATCTCCTTCCTTTCTTAAAAAACCCTTCTCATAGCATCCCCTAAGATGACATAGGCCATGAGGGTATGTATTTTTCTCGGGGCCTCATGTGTGGAACTAATGTAAAAAAATATTATTCATCGTGAAGGCGGTAAATGCGAAAACAAAAGTATGCAATACCGACAGTTTTCTAAGCTGCAAGCAACATTTTTGCCTTGAATCATACAAATAAATCACGCAACATTTCTCGCGTCTTTACAGCACTCGGTTTTTGTCGATTTCTTACCGACCCGTGTATTCTTTGTACCAAAACATTTATTCACATGTGTTTTTGAATTGTACTTCTTGTATATTTGATATTATTTAAATTTTATTGATGGGCATAACATAGCAATAATAAAACATGTAATGGTCAAAACCAAAACTCAGCGTAATACAACAAGTTATGAGACGTCTCCTGAAGTGTGAGATTTATAACATTTAATTTTTATTCATTATCAATTAAGAATTTTCATTTCATTTATTACACTTGAATTTGAGATGAATAAAAAATGAAAAATAATATATATATAAAAACATGCATATGGAAAGTGTTTTCTATGGATTGAAAGACATGCTTCAAGGCAGTTTTATAGTATGCAAAGTTACCGGTCACATTTTTACTTATTTTCTATCGTACTGAACAATAATTACAATCTGTTGAAATTATCGATGTCAAAATAATATGTACGATGGATGTGACTTGCGCATGTACTTTATGTATGTCAAATGCATAAAACATCCAACAAAAGTGACAACAGATAAAAGGCAGTCTACATAAAATGAGGTCTTTATAAAATGCGGTCTACATAGAAGGCGGTCTGTGGCAGGACAACGTCTGCCCTGGCCCACTAGTGCTATTATCAATTATACGGTCGGAAAAAAATCATATTTCTAAAAAACATGCGGACCGCGGAAGCACGGTCGGAAAAACTTATCTTCCCCCCCCGCAGTCAGGGAAATGTAGGGAAATTTCAGACCGAAATCTAGGGAAATAAATTTTTGGATATACCATCACTAATGCCGCTTGGTATCTGTGGTTAATTTAACATCAACTTTTTGTTTGTGATATAATTTCGCGCTGGAAGCGGAAGCCCACGGAAGCCGGTCGCTTGATAGTTTTGTTTTGTGTTTTGCGTGTGGAAATTAAAGTCCTTGTGTGCTTCATTACCTTTATTGGATACCGGTGAGTGTTTTATACGCCATTTCTGTTATAAATACCTGTTAGTTTCGCTAAATAATGTGTTCCAACTTCCTCACATCGAGGTTGATGATCCCTAGATTTCATGGCCTCGAAATACAACTGCTAAACTTCATTTCAATGCCAGTTATGTTTCGTCTTGTTTTAACCAATACTAAGAATAGTCTGTTAGGCTATTTCGCACACGCGTTTATGTAGCGCCATGTGACTTCGAATTAAATATTTGTTTCCGTATGTCCACTTCTTCGCTTTGTGATGTCCACAAACATTTTCGAAGTGGGCATGTCAAAAAGTAATTAGTATGGCATGCAGCTAGCATAAAGCATTGTATATCAGTTTAAAATTATTTTATAACTGACTTTTAGGTTTATTTTTATCCTTACTCCAACCTAACATCATTTTGTAAACACCAAACAAACATTATCTTTGTTTTGACTTTCCATTTCTGTAATTATTATTGCTCTTCACAAACATTGAATCAAAATTTAAAATCATCTCACCTTCTGCTTATCCGACTGACTAAATTCATGTAAATTATCAAAGCTTTACATTTTTACACTGACATTGAAAACTATATTGTAAACCAGGGAATAGTAGAATTTGCTGTGTTAATAATTGTATATTGTATGAAGAACGAAACCTGCAAAATGGTTTCCCTCCAATGTTGTATTCGTATAATTGCATTAATTTATTTTCTTTCTGACTACTGAATGAGTTAACCTATGCATGCATAATTTGATTATACGATTCAACTAATGTCATGTCTGGTTGTATAAGTTATTATTACTATTATTTACGTGAAACCTGGTCTGGTCACTAAACACGCCCAAAGCCATTTCAAGCAACGTTTCAATTCTGAATGGTGGTCATACACCAGGGCGATACTGAGAGTAGCTTCCACTCGTGCAGAAAATATACTTTATATTTTTTTTAATGAGTAATTTGTGAAATAATTCAAATAAAATTTATTTGCGCACGCCAGGATTTGAACCCGCGACCTCCTGCTTGCTATTCGAGAGCCTTACCCCTCGACGGAGGTCTATTGGAAGTATTATTGGTTGTCAGTGATACAAACATTTACAAATTTATTGGTAAACATTAAATTTTATTCATATTATTTCATATTGCTGTCTTTTTTCTTAATTAAAAATGGTCTTGGTTTCATGAATACATACCTATAGTGTAATAGGAACGTCAAAAACTACCAGGATTAAGATTTATATCTCAAGGTCGTTATTTTTGGCATTCAATCCTCTCTAAAGAATTGTACAATGGTTCGCTACATTTTCCAGAATTCTATCAGCTTGTGTGTGTTATTTCACATATAATTCAAATGAAATATTGTTTAGAATATTATTTTTGTGGCACGTTCCAGAGTTGTGGTAACTCTCATTATCAGTTTCATCTTTCAGAATTTAAAAGTTGCTTGAGATGGCTTTAGTTGTGTTGAGTGGCCAGATCTGAACAGCCGGGTATCTACTTCCCAACCTGTCGCTTCCCTTCTCCTTACCCCTTAAACCCCTAGAAAACGAGGACAACGTTTATTCCCCTATTTCCTCTCTGGATTTTTACACTAGAGCAAATATATTTTACTATAATATGGACTTACTGACATTTCCCTACCATTGTCCCTACGTTTCACTTTCTTATAAGTTACTTCTTATCGGAGTTAGGACCCTCCAATCCTTAAAAATGCCCTAGTTTAAATTCTATGAACAGACGTTCAGTCTACAAATTTGATAATGTATTTTAAAAAAAGCTAAACGTGGACATATAATTCTTCTAATGATACAATTAGTAAAAAAATTAAAATCGGTCCAGTTTTAGAGGAAAAACCATTGAAATTACGAATCCTCGATTTTGACGATTTTATTTGGGTATTATAGATGTTCAGTCGTCCCTTTCGCACAGTATTTGGGAAGGGAAGGGACAGCAACAGTTTTGTAATATACCTATTTCAAATTTTATTTATGATCCCGTAGTAAGCGTTCAAATATGGTTTGAAAGGGAAATATGTAAATACGTTAGAGGGAGCGCGCAAATGTAAAAAAAAAATAAGCGAAAATGGTGAAAATATTTAATAAAACACGACTCGTTTGAAATAGAGCAAAAATCTCTCGACAAATGTTGCGTAAAGATACACTGATTTTTTCATGCCTATAACATAATAAATAACAGAACAAAACGTGTTTATAATAATTTTCGGAGCTTACTTTGCATTTTTTTTCTATAGAGGGTATTTCATATAATTAAGGTTTCGGTATAAATAACATGTATATTTTTTGGAACTTAAAAAATTGAAGAGTTGATGAGAAACTTGTTATAAATCGGTAGAAATTGGGTATACGGGGCCTCAAGTCTCACGCCCTAATGTATACACCAATAATGGGGTGACTTAGTCCTACTAACGCCGAGCAGTTGAGATTCTTATGAGTTATTCGCGTTTAAATAGTTAGAAACAGATTCAGACGCCAAATATTATTATACAAGCGTGTTCAGTCGTACCTACTTTACTATGATAATGTAATACCCGATGAGAAAAAAATGTCTGCATGTAAGTTGTAATAAAGGTGGGCAGGAAAAAGTCAAGGTCGGCCACACGGAGAGTAAATTACGAATGAGATTCAATTTGAACAATGCCAATGAATTTTGTAATAAAAGAGGCATTCCTGGTGCTGTATTTTTTGCTTCATACAATATTATCTGCTCTACTTCTTTGTTTCCCGCGAAAAATCACTGATTGTAAGTTGACATGCCAAGATAAAAACTGAAGATTTTTGTTTCTTACAAAATTAAAAATAACTGATTTAATTTCAAATATAGAATAAATATTATATGTAGGTACTTTATCGCTTGTCTGGATTTAAATGAGTTCCAATTTCGAAAATGTTACACATACGCACAGCGACATTATTAGTATCGTTTATTTTCGTCGCACTTATATGCAAGTACACTTTGCAAGTTGTTATCAGCACAGTTTGTATGTGTAAGTAGGTACCTAGTGCGTGCGGTCGTAATTTTTTCTTGTACTTATCCGCTCATCGTCGTAATTCCTGGCTATCACAATTTCAGAACAATGTTCATTTCAGCTTCAGTAAGTGCGCATTTACAGATGTACAAACTACTCATCTGTACCATATCTGTACAGTCTGAGGCGTCGCTACCGTGGATAATGTTATTGTATTATTATTACCCTTTCTGACCGCCTGCGCATATAAGTTTGTCAATGTTGTCTCTTAGTAATAAATAATTGGGTTTAGAGTTTACAACGCGTTTTTGAAATAATTCGAACCTATATGTATATTTTCCTCGTGTCCTAAAACCACATTTTATTTCCCGCCTTTTCTCCCGCTAAAATCCAAGTTCGCTCGTTTATTTACGTTGTTGCCACTGAAATAGAAAATAATGTCGTGACCGTTTCTTGCTCGTTTTTTCCCAGAACAGGTAGGTAGGTACTACTTATAAAATAAAAACAATTTATAAATAGCTTAGAATAATTAGTGATGGTCAAAAACGAAATATTTTGATAATCGAATGTTGTGTTTCCAATATTACGCAATTTCCTTTTGGGAACTACCTTTCCTCCCATCCTCTACAAAAAAGAACGGCAGCTCAAATGAACACCTCTTGGATTAGCCATGCAAATGTGGCCTTTATTCCACTGGGTCACAACGTAAAACAAGTACGGAAACATGCGGCACAAAGCCAGTGAATTCTTACGAACTCTTTATAGTACCTACTAAATACACAATTAAAACAAAACATTCTTTTTTGGTGTTAGAATTGATGTAAGTGCTAGAATTGTGATTTCTGGTGGTGATGTCTCAATATTGAGTAAATATACAGAAACGTGGGACATCGTTATATAAATAGGCATATTCTATTTTAAAAACACTTTGTATCAGTTAAACAATGAGAACTATTTCAGTAACAGAAAATGGAAAATATTGCATTTTAATAGCTATTTTGTTTAAAAAAAAATGGATAATTTGACATCTTTTCTCAACGTCTTTTGACATAGTAATATTGAAATACATTTTTTAAAACCCAAACTAAGAACCTATTTCAGTTTCTTGGCTTCATATTTTGGCCTAATAATAATATTAACTGTAACGGACGTTGTTGGGCATATTTTTCCATTTTTTTTTTATATGTTAACTTTTATAAAATGTGCCAACTCCACGCCACTGGCAAATTCCTCACTCCCCGCCACTGCTCATTCATAGCCCGTTTCGGCCAAAATTTTTTAATTTTATTTTATGGATTCTTTCGTAATCCTCTAACTAGCTAGGGCTTATAAAACATTCACGGAGCACCGGGTGCGGGAGGCAGATTGCCATAAACTTTACAACTATCATCATCATCGGCCGTAAAGGAGCATTCTCATCGGTTGAAGATACGGTTTGGACCCGGCGCCCAAATCCACAGTCTTGTGCGGACTCCTGTCCAGTACATTAACCTTGAAAGTTTCACATCAATAGCAGAGGCCGCCAAGTGAACAATCGATATTTTAACGAAATAACTATTATAATGCATTATTTTCCATTCCTGAAAACTGAAATACTTCAAAATTATTATCTAACTGATGAAAAGTGATTTTTTAAAGTGCATTTTATTAAGCGTGTCCCACTTGGTGACTGGATAACTCATCAAAATGACAATTCAACACACTTATAAAAATTGTTATAAAGTTATGAAAAGTAATGAAACAAAAACTAGGTTAAATAGGTTACATATGTGGTTACATTAGCTTTCAGAATTCGCCACAAGATGTCGCCACTTCCGTTGGCATTTCGCACTTGGATGGGCCCAGGCCACAAATAAATAAGCACAAACTCGACAACCAAAATTCACACATCTTCGGATCTACCGGATCTGCCCTGATGATGGACACTGCAACGCTGTCCGAAACGTCGGCTAAAGAAGGAGTTAGCGCAACACGGCATAACACCCCAAAAACAAACAACAAAAATGCTTTTGGCCGTGAGAATCTAAAAACTTACATATTCGTATAGTGCTTTATAATAATATGTTGTTTATTGCATCGCTTAGAAGTTTTTATTATTATACATGTCACATTACATGTGATAATCAGATTACACTTCAGGCCTCCGCGCAGAAAAGTCTCGCAGTGAACTGGGCTGTAAACCGTTATTTTACTTTTGGTCTTACTTTTCTGCGCGGCGTTCAACAAATAGCGTCTTCAATACCGTGCGGGCGGGAGAAGCAAATATTCTAACTTAAAATATTAATTTAACTATCTTAATCAATTTTCTTTTTTTTTAATTACATCAATTCTAATAGACGGTTAACATTGGTAAAAAAATTACTGGAATTCCTTATTGAAGAATTTTTTTTTTTTCCTTAAAAAATGTTTAAGCGACGTGGTTCTCACAGTTTGAATGACGTCACACCCACACCCCGCCTCTTACCGCTCGGATTCCACTCGTTTTGGCGGGCTTAATAAAATTTAAACTTTGAGAATTAATTTAATTATGAAAACAGACTTTTAAAAAAAAATAAAAAATTCCAGTATTTAAGTTTGAATGCGAACATTGATAAAAAAAAAAAATAAAAAATGGACTCAACTTCCTTATTGCAAATATGCTAGTCTTCCCTAAAATATACACTGACAGATTTCAGTCAGTTTTCAATACTGTAGCAAGGCTGATAACCGGTGTTTCAAAATATTCCCACAAATCTCAAAACATCTGCGGAACCTCATCTGAGTACAGAGCAAATCTAAATACTCACATTTTCACCTTGTCTTATCCAGAATAATGACCGCATTTTTTTCAGTAGTATTTCGTTGCTCAGTCCAGGGGATTTTTCTCCTTAACTACCCACTTTCATATAATAACCATTTACTACGCGTAAATTATTTTTGTAATATTTTATACCTTTACCACTCTACGGGCAGAAATCATGACAATCTGTATTTGTAAACGTAAATATGTATGTTAGTCGTAAATCTCCAGTTTAAGCCGTAGTTGTAAGTCATATTATAGCGGTATCTTGTAAATACCCACCCGGTCATAAATATGTATAGTTTTAAGTTACTAGTTAGAGAAGTCTTAGTTGTAAATCATTCGAAATTAATCTTGGTTATAAGCCACAAGTAATAAGTCTAAGTCATAGGAATACATAAGTATAAACTAAGTTGTTAAGCGCCATTGAGGTGATTTTCTCACGAAAACGGCGCTATACAAATAATCCGATCATTATTATTAATGGAAATGAAAAAAAGTACCGGAAAAAATTGTTTAGTTATTTATTTACTTCACTAATAATACAGTTTCATCAATTCAAAATTCCTACCTATTTTTTAAATGTTTCATTTATTCTTTTATATTTCAACGTATTATTTACAAATTAAGTCGAGCAAGATTTTTTTTTTCAATTATTCAAAAAATTTAATTTTTATTAAAAAATTGAAATCTTTTCTGGTCTGTATTCAAAAGGGTACTAGATATTTGTCATACCTTTTATTTGAAAAAAAAAAACATTCCGTTTGGGTATTTTTATTTTAGATGTAAAATGTATTGTTTCGCTTAAGTACACGCAGTTGGTTTCGTTTTACATAACACATAATTTTTCACAGAGTGGTTAGTTATGTTTAGTGGAAACATTGTTGTTTTTTTTTTCCAAAATATTCTAATTCTATTGTTTCTGTTTTGGAAGTGAGGGACGTTTTGACCGTCAGATTCTCAAAGTCAAAAGACAGGTTTTTAACAAAAAAATGATATTTGAAAATGTTTCGTTAATTTTAATAAATAGCTTTAAAATTTCAAAGCCGTTGTTTTATGTTTTACAATTATACCAATAATTCTATCACTGACAATATATTAGAAAATATGAGGCGCTAATTCATATAAGTTTGGGAAACTCTGTTATTTTATCAATCTCAAGTGTGTTGAATGTTTGAAGCGTTTGTTTTATTGTCTCAATTGAAGATGACCACGTGTTGGAGTTCTTATGTTATAAAGTGCGCGATATTCCGAAAGTCTTCTGATCTAAAGCAGATTAATTAATTCCAATTAAAAGAAAAACTTTATTAAATCATTTATCACCCACCACTGAATTTATAAAACGTATATAAGTCTGTTGTCTGCTTGTTTGTGTACCCTAATTTCGAAATTCATTCTTGAACAGTTCAATTTCATGGGACCTAGGAGTCAAGAGGCCAATCTAAATTGAATTAGTTTTCTTTCCTTTTTATAATTTTCTTTGGATTATATGTTCAGTGATAGCCCCCTTCGCTTCTTAAATAATTTGTTTTACTATTTTACCACATCTCCACACAGCATCCCCAAAGATGACATTCCTGAGGGGAATTATTTTCCTCAGGGTCTCCTGTGTGGGGTTAATGTTTCTAAAATAATTAATTATAGTTATTATCTATCTAAAGGTTTCTAAAATGATTTATTTTTATAACAATCTAAATGTTTCACAAATGATTTATTATTTTATTATACCAATCTAAATGTTTTACAAATGATTTATTATTTTATTATACCAATCTAAATGTTTCACAAATGATTTTTTTATTTTATTATACCAATCTAAATGTTTCTCAAATGATTTATTATTTTATTATACCAATCTCAATGTTTCTCAAATGATTTATTATTTTATTATACCAATCTAAATGATTTATTATTTTATTATACCAATCTAAATGTTTCTCAAATGATTTATTATTTTATTATACCAATCTAAATGTTTCACAAATGATTTATTATTTTATTATACCAATCTAAATGTTTCTCAAATGATTTATTATTTTATTATACCAATCTAAATGTTTCTCAAATGATTTATTATTTTATTATACCAATCTAAATGTTTCTCAAATGATTTATTATTTTATTATACCAATCTAAATGTTTCACAAATGATTTATTATTTTATTATGCCAATCTAAATGTTTCTCAAATGATTTATTATTTTATTATACGAATCTAAATGTTTCTCAAATGATTTATTATTTTATTATATCAATCTAAATGTTTCTAAAGTAATTTGTTCTTTTATACCAGTTTCACAGAATTTGAACAATTAATCAAAGTTAAAATTCAAGTTCTGTGAAAGTAATATTCATATTCTGTTATTATTTCAGTTCTGTGAACCTACTGACCCATAATGATATAATAACAGAACTTGAATGGGACTTTCACAGTACTTGAAAATCGACGTTGAAATTTGATGAATTTGAATAATTCGTCAAATATCGAAGTTGATTTTGAAGTTCTGTAAAGGTTCTGTTGTGATTTCAGTTCTGTGAAGAATCTGGCCAGTAATTATATAACAATAGAACTTGAATAGAACCTTTAAAGAACTTGCAAAATAACTTTGAAATTTGATGAATTGTTCAAATCCCGTGAAACAACCCGTCCTAAATGTTTCTGAAATATTCGGTCTTTTCGATTTGTGTTTTCTCGATTGTGACCATTGCATTCAATGAAATTAGGTACCTACTACTTATGTTGGTCATTAATTTATGTATTTTATCTCGTGTTACAAAACCATATCAGAGTTTGATATCGTTTTGTAATTTCGACTCTGGCCTCGTACAATCACCATACATCGCATCGTTACGCGACAATAGGTAATTCAGTTATACGCGCAATCTCTCGAATGCGAGCACGTTCAATTCTCATATCGCGCAGTAGGTACCTGATTTCATTCATTACTACTGGTTATTTACCCACTACAGTTTTCCATTTACCTAGAACACATTACCTAGTAATTAGTTATTGTTATTTGTTCGTCGCATAATTTTGATAGACTGTTTAGACGGAAATTCTGTGTTTGTTTGCTTTGCATAGTGAAAAAAAACGTGTGTCCTACGTTTTTACACAGTTAATTTTTCGCATGAGAAAAGGTCGATTTCATGTTCCTGTGGAATAATTTGTACGCTTTTGTTTTCTCTCCGTCCTACATGAGTATATTCAAGACCCTGGTGAAAGGCCACCATCCAAAATTGAAACGTTGCTTGACATGACGCTAACCAGATTAGCCAAGTACTTCTCAACCGTCCTCTCCTCATCTCGTTAGCTCCCCACACCTCTTGAGTCTCACAACACACCTGAATTGGGAATGTCATATGTTATAGTCCCAATGGTTTCGGGAAGTTGTGGTATTAACGTCTTAAATTATTTATTTTTAAAAACCTCCACCCAGCAACCCTAAAGATGACATTGAAATCTATGACGAGGTAAACCTCGGAGCCCTCTGAATATTAAAAAAAATCGATTTATGATTTTTGTTAATTTTAGGACGGTTTGTTTCACAAAATGTGAAAAATTCATCGAATTTCGAAATAAAATTCAAGTTCTGTGAAAGCTTTGAATTTGAGAATTTTGTCACCCCAAGTGGTTTGGTGACTTAGCAGGGGTGCCCGGGTTCATGGGCTGAGGTTTGTCTAGGTCTTGGCGGTGGATGCTTTTGGCACATACTGCGTGACGGGCCGGATCTGGAGAGACTGGTTTAGGGAAACCTTTTGACTTCTCCAGTTGGACTCTCTCGACCCACCCCTCATACCTTTTCCTTTCCAGAACTTCCTCTCCTTCCTTTCCTTAAAACATCACTCCACACAGCATCCCCAAAGATGACATAGGCCCTGAGCGAACTTTTTTCTTCAGAGCCTCCTGTGTGGAGCTAATGTAAAAAAGTTCTATTCGTTCTGTTAAATAATTATTTCATCATATGCCGGTGTAGTAAAGGTATTTGTCTTTGCCGAAATGAGTTTTTTTTAACTTACTAGGAGTAATATATTATAAATTGCATTTTGTAATACATTATCACTGAATAAATTATAGTAACAGAACTTGAATGTTAATATTCATTTTCAAATTCTGTGAAACAATCCCTATTTAGCTTTCTAGTAGAATGAGTCAGGATTCATTCCATAATTTATTAACTAATTATTTGTAATTTAACTAATGGTAGTTTTCGAAAACATTGTTTTGATTATTATGGTACTGTATTTCTATCCTGCTCTTCGATCGTTCATCGTCGTTTTTCAAGATGATTGATGAATGAGAACTTCAGTTTATTTCGAAACGTCTGCGGATCAAGTCGTGTGTTTTGAAATATATTTACCTGACAAGTGTTAAATTCCTGTTTAAGTGTTCTCAGTTTTGTGTAGTTTGTGAATGAATATTAATTGTGAGAAAATTATATATAAATCTTTATTGAGGAAGTGAGCAGCTACAATTACAACAAGAGTAAGTTGTATTAACTTTATAGATTTGAAATGGAAATATTTTATTCAAATTAATTAGATTAGTGCACAAAATAGATAAAACTGATATAACTGTGAGCTTTTACGTGTTCCAGAATTGAGGTCAATTTTTCCTTACTTAGTGAAATTGAGCAAAAAAAATTCAAATTTTGAGATACACATTTTCTTGAACAGATGATCAATTTCACTGGTGTGTCTGGGGCCTAGGACTCGAAATATCTTGTGTAAATATCAAGTTTATTTCAAATCGGTTGTTAAATTTCTGGGTATTATCGGTTCAGAGTGATTGTTTCATTCTAGGATGGTAGATACTATCAGTATTGCCCTGGTGAAACCAACATTCAGAAGCAAAACGTTGCTTTAAATTTGAAATGGCTTTAGATCTTAATAGTCGGGAAATATTCGACAGCCTCTGTAGTCTAGAGGTAAGGCTTCTCGGCTATCAATCCGAATGTCGCGGTTCAAATCCCGGCATGCGCGAGTAAAAATTTTATTTGATGAATTTGTGTTACAATTTATTAATTTAAAACCATATATGGTTTGTGGTACGTTCCAGGGTGGAAGATATCATGTAAGACCATCATTCAGAATTTAAACGTTGCTTGAAATGGTTTTAGCCGTGTTTGGTGACTAGATCTGAAAATCCAGGTACTTCCTCTTCCCCATCTCCTTCCCCTCCCCACTATCTCCAGCCTCACACATACCCAATTGGGGATGCCATAGTCTCACTGGCTACAGACGGTTGGGAACAGTTGGGTCTCTTGTGCGATACTCATTTTTTTTCTTCAATATAACCAATATTCATCTTCCGCTACCTGCAGCCTCATACATAATGCACCCCATTTGATGATTAGATTGTTCCACTGGCTTCAGGCTGATAGTGTGCGCTGTACTACACAATGCGCACACCGATTCAAAAAAAACATGGAAAGTCATTAATGAAATTACAAATAGAAATCAAAAGGTCCACAAAATTCCTCAAAAAATCATTACTGACAATAACGAAACCATCGAAGACGCCGAGAGCATTGCTAACAATTTCAATCACTTCTTTACAAACATCGCCTCAACCCTTATGGATAATAATCCCAATCTTAGTATTCACTCAAATCAAACTCTTCCCGGCCTTTCAGAGACTAAAAACACTACCTCTGAGCTTTCTACATTCAGAGAAATAAAAAAACCTGAAATCTTAAAACAAATTGATAACCTTAAAGAGAAGTCTGCAAATGGCCCGGATAACTTAAGCAATACCACAATCAAATCAATTAAAAAACACATAATCATCCCATTACATCACATCTTTAACAGTTGCATCAGACATAGCATATACCCCGACAATTTTAAATTCTCCCACATCATTCCAATACATAAATCCGGATCCCAATGCAAAACAGATAACTATAGACCTATACTCTAACTTCGCAACTATCCAAGATCTTCGAAAAGTGTTTAAAACAACAAATTATGAATTTTCTAGAATCTAATTCAATCCTCTCAGCTAATCAATATGGCTTTAGAACAAACCTTTCCACCAACGACGCTATTTACGTCTTATTTGATGAAATTTTGTAATTTTGTGTACATATATGAACCATGTTTTTTTTAAGTTTAAGCCACCGGAATTAATTGTACTTTTCTAACAGAAGGCATAAAATGAGACAATATATATATATATATACATAATTCATATATACATATATTAAAAATATATACCACATATATACTATATATATAATATGTTTTTTACCTGAAAAAAGATAGTTGGACGGTGTAAATTGTATGAGAAAGGTGTTGAAAGAAACTAATGTTATTTGCTATTACTGTTGTTTATTACAATAGTATAAAAGATTATAACATGTCATAAAATGTAGTAGGTATAATAACTAAGTACAAAATGTTGCTGATTACTTTCCATACGACATGAGTGGGAGTTTTCTTTTTCTACTGCAAAATTACTTACTTGTTTAAGTATTCGTCCTTTCATCTTGGCTTCAAAACCTTAAATCAAAGTGATGTATAGTATTTACATAGGCCTAGTGAAAATTTTATAAATGTTATTACAGTTCCCAAATGAAATTTCAATTTAATATGTAAGACGTTATTTAGAAACATTATAAATACAAAATAGTCGAAAAAAAACTTACTTAAATTCTAATCCTTTGCAGAGGTTTTGTACTGGCTCTTGGTCTTGAACGTATTTAGATCTTTACGGTCTACCAGTCTGGCACGGATAAAACCATCTCTTTCGATCAGCCCACATACTCGCTTCGAAGCTTCTGTGACTTCGTTGACAATTCGTTCCTCCGCTTGAGTGTGAGAAGGAATTCTAAATTCAACCCTTCTACTTTTGCCAGTTTCCGCAATTGACTCCAACTCTTCTAGGCTCATATCAGTAACAAGAGGGGGTTCGGTTACTGAAGTGGATTGCCAGTCAATCATATCTATATAGTCTTCGGCATCAAAATTGATCTGAGGGGGTTTAAATACCCTTACCCCTTTCCTTTCGGTTGCGCAAGCTTTCTGGATTCTCTTATAAGCCAAGGCTCTGATATGTTTTCGTTCATCGAACAGCATAGCTACCAAACATGCTCTGGGTGAGCCATGAAAGCATTTCTCTGTAACGTTGCATGGACGACTTTTCTTAGCTCATCTTCCAAGTAATTGCTGAAAAGAAACATTTAAAAAAATGAATGGAATTTTTTGTTGTTTGTTTTTGGGGTGTTATGCCGTGTTGCGCTAACTCCTTCTTTAGCCGACGTTTCGGACATCGTTGCAGTGTCCATCATCAGGGCAGATCCGGTAGATCCGAAGATGTGTCGAAGATGATCCGAAGAACATCTTCGGATCTACCGGATCTGCCCTGATGATGGACACTGCAACGATGTCCGAAACGTCGGCTAAAGAAGGAGTTAGCGCAACACGGCATAACACCCCAAAAACAAACAACAAAAATGCTTTTGGCCGTGAAAATCTAAAAACTTACCTAACAAAATGAATGGAAGCTTGCGGGATTTGGGGATTGCACTTAATTGAGAACCATGATGGTATGTTGACCTTCATTATGAACTCTGCAAGCTTTGTTAGCTGAGGGGTCGGATCATCGGTGGCAACATACAAACGAAGGACTCGATTTGCCAGAGTAAGCCACCTGGCGTGCGAGATGTTGCTGGGGTTTCGTTTGACCAACTCTTCTTTATGGAAAGTAATCAGCAACATTTTATACTTAGTTAATATACTACATTTTATGACATATTAAAACCTTTTATACTATTGTAATAAACAACAGTAATAGCAAATAACATTAGTTTCTTTCAACACCTTTCTCATACAATTTACACCGTCCAACTATCTTTTTTCAGGTAAAAAACATATTATATATATATAGTATATATGTCGTATATATTTTTAATATATGTATATATGAATTATGTATATATATATATATTGTCTCATTTTATGCCTTCTATAAGAAAAGTACAATTAATTCCGGTGGCTTAAACTTAAAAAAAACATGGTTCATATATGTACACAAAATTACAAAATTTCATCAAAATTAACAAACTTTAGGGCTTGTGCGGGAGACCTAAAATCCATTTTTTATTTAAAAAAATCGTTCCTTACTTATTTTTATGCCTTAATATTACTGTTTTTTAACTTGGAATAAACACAAAAGTTACGATTTTATTTTTTTAAATTTTAAAAAAATTTGATATTTTTTGAAAAAAATTAAAACTTTAGGCCTTGTGCGGGAGACCTAAACATTTTTTTAAAAATCCAAAATTTTTTGTGGTAAGTTGTGGTATCTAGTAGCAACTTTTTTTCAACTTGGAATTTGAAAACTAAAAAAAAGTTAAAAATCGATACACCCTAATGTACACAGTGCCTCACTGCAAAACTAGGCTAGCCCAAAGACACATTAACTATATTGGCCCAAAATTGTTTAATTCCTTGCCGAGTTCCATCAAGATGTGGCAAAACCTAAACTCATATAAAATAAATGTCAAAAGCTGGGTAAAAAAGTATCTGGAAGTGAGAGAATTTTTTCTATAAGTTATAAAAATATGATACCTATATATGATAATATGTTACCATCTATATTTAAAAAAAAAAAAAAAAGTTTAACTTCTTTTAAACTGTTTTTTTTATTAAAATAACCAAATGTACTATATGATTTATTTTTTTCTTTATTCATATCTCTTTTTTCATTTAAACCATAGATAATGTAACCACCACTGTTTTGATTTTCACCTTATAATGCCCACGCACAGGCTTCGCCTTTGTGGGATTTTTTTGTTACTGCCTTATATTTTGTATCACTATATATGTACCTGTATGTATCAAAAAAATTGACAATAAATAAAAAAAAAAAAAAAAATCATAGAAAAAACAAACAAATAATATTATAAATTAATTAATTAGTGTGATACAAATATTTGATACGCGATGTAAACAGTTAATCAAGTCTAATGAATGCAATTTATTTATTTATCTTTTCGTGGTAGATAGCGGTTATCTGAATTGAGTAGTGTGTATTCAAATAAGTGTTATTTATGATTCGAACACTGATTGTTTGACTAATCGATGACTCAAAAAAATATTATTATCGTAGGTACTACCTTCGATTTATCGATGTTCAATTAGTACCTCCTTTGCGTTCCGAATAAACACGTAGCTGCGTATAAACAGAAGAAAAAATGCGCAAACTCTAGCTCGAATTACGGGAAAGGAACGAAGCAACCGCGGTCTTTTTCTCCTGTTTATACGCAGCATTTAGTTAAGACTGGTTTTGCGAACAGTGGACCTAGCGTTTAATTTAAAAAATCAAAACCAATATTTCCTCTGAAAAAATAAGGAATTATTCAATTTGAATCAAAGAAACGCCATTGCTAGCTCAATGAATGGCAAATGGCGGTCTTTTGCCGGGACGATGCTGAGAGTATTTACAACTGTGAAATTTGTCACAAATATTCTTGTTAAAATGACAATTGAGTATATACATTATGCAGTTATATTATAACTAGCTGTACCCCGCTACGCGTTGCTGTGTCTCAGTCTGTCTGTGCTGATAGTGAATGTTGCATTTACGCCATGACATGTAAAAGCATGTTTTTACTCACAGTAGTCATCTATATAATATAGATATATATATAAAAACACACGCATATTCGAATGCAACGTTTCGACAAAATTTCAAACCAATCGGTGAAGGACATTTAACAAACGAACAGTAACATTTTTATTTATATATATTACCTACCATAAAATGAACCTGTTCGGAACTATTTGAGAACGATTTCAAGCTTCTGATTGAGGGGAGGATATATGAAAAATGAGAATACCTACTTAAATTTTTTTATGACATACCTTTCCCCATCGAATACCCAAAAAATCCTCAGCTGTTGTAATTACATTAACAATACTAAAATAAAATTTATCATTATAATGTACCGCTTTGCATAGCAATTTCACTCAAACTAGATTTGGCTTCAATGGGATTTTTACACGTGGTGGACATCGGTTTAATAATAGTAACTAAGCAAAACCAATCAGTTGATTACCTGCATATCTCAGGTGTACAAAACGCACTTAGAGAATCACTGAAGATCGGAATTTTGAACTTCTAGCTGTAAAATAAATGATTTAATCTTGACACGAGTCTTCAGTTCTACAATAATAACTCATACCGACGGGATATGACCATCTTAAAACCACGAACCAGGTATGAACCGAAAGTACCTGGCTGCCTTTCTGTCGGGAACATGTTTGATATGAACGCAGGTGCATACGTAGTGTAATACAGATAGTATGTCTAAAGATACCTACGGATGTACATCGCACTCGTACTAATGTTTGTCGATTTCTCGCGCTGGAATTTCAATGAGGTGAAGGTACTGAACTTGACAGTACCTGCCTCTTTGATTATATTAGCTTTTTACTTCGTGTTTTCTCTTCACTACCCGGCTACGCTCGAGATTTTTGTTTAAAAATACAAACGAGGAGGCCCCCAGTACAAGTCCATCCATAAAGATTATATCGGATGAAGTGTTTATAGATGTGATTGGTCTTGTTTTATTTTTTGACAGTTCTATCGATATTTCAAAGCTCTATAGCTCATGATATAAATAACTGGCACATCCGTTTTTCCTCCCCTCAATGACGCATACACAAGGTGTCCGGGGGTAAAGTGCACTAACTTCGGGAGGCGATTATACCCTTTTCCAAATTCCGACGTTTTAAGGTAATTTACAAGTAAATAAGTTTAATTGTTTGTATGAATAAAATAAATATCTGTGAATAATATTTTTGTATCTGAAAAAATCAATGGAATTTAAAAAAAAAAATCAATTGTCTCTTTTACTTCTACAAGAAATGGCAACATCAATTTTGTTAAATACATAAATGAATAATAGACGGACACGAGCCGTACACCCGTTCACTGTTAAGGTTGACTTCCTGGAAAAAAATGCAACGTTTTTTTTTTTGGTTAGTTTTTAGATTTTCACGGCCAAAAGCATTTTTGTTTTTTCGCAACACGGCATAACACCCCAAAAACAAACAACAAAAAAGTTTTTTTTTTTTGTAAAAAAAAACAGCATTCTTACAACATCAATCAATGCCTTAGCTTTATATTTTTCCTCGAATCATCCGTCATTCGGTTAATTGTTTTATCCCTTTAGAAATCGGTTATTCATTCGTATGTATCGATTTTGAAAACGAAATCTATATTTAAAATCAATTTGACCTGATCTGTGAAATGATAGCTCTGACTAGATGGGTGAAAGTCATACATAGTATACGACCAATGAGCCATAAAATACAAAGATCCAGGTACATTCTTTGGTAGGTCATTTCCTTAATCTTCAACCCTAATTATTATCCAAGAAAAGCAATTAGTATAGTCTGGCTAACTTTCAAACACATGCTGAGTCAACGTTAATAGTAGTAGTTGTTTGTTAATTATGACTGGTCGGCGCTATGTAGAAATGTACGAAGAACTTAAATGATGAACTGTTAATGATCTTAAATTCAATTTATTTCCGTGGCATAGCGGTAAGCTCCCTGGCTCTGGGCCCAGGGATCGCTAATTTTAATGGAAATGGAAAACTTAGTATTGTCATTGAGTAAAAAATGTTAGTGAAATGGAATTTTTTATAATGTCGTTGATGAAATGGGTTTCAGTAATCCTTCATCAGATCTTCCGCTACGGGTAAATTTTGACTTGTCTTGGCGCTCAGTTTAATTTGGTAAAATTGGCAGTGGATTTGTTAGTTGGTTCTACATATTTTTCAATCAATTTCCTCGGCTCTGTTTCTGCAGCTGAGAGCTCCGTTGCAACCTCTGTTTCAGTAATATGTTTCGTTACAACGGAGATATCAGCGGTACGCCTTTTTAATGTTATGCTTGAACACTATGAATTTTTAGATTTATATATATAAAACGGACAGGATCTGTTTTAAATATGAAACTTAAAATAATAAAATTACCGTACCGGTTAATTACTGATTTTAGGAAGAGTTCCTTTCGGTACAAAGCCAAGCATTTATCGTGATACTATAGTGATTGCACTAGACAGTAGCCACTAAAGGTCAGTGGCAAGAACACTGAGTTGACAAGTGGAGGCTTCTTATCATAGCTCTAACGATTGCATAAGTACTACTAACGAAGTACATAATAGAACACTCAGCTTTCTCTCGAACTTAATGTTCGCTCAAGTATTTGAGTGTACTCTCAACGGCGCGTTTGAACTATCAAAGATATGCCAATAATGCCTTTTTCGTATTGGAAGTTAACACCTCAGGCTAATTTGTTCGGTTCTGCGAACATACAGCTATTACCCGTAGAATCGATTTGTTCGCTTTTCAGAACAGCTCATATGATGTCATAGAAATCGTTTCAAACGGAGTCTTGTCTCCCTTAATGTCATGGTTAGAAGAATAATAATAACGGTGTTAGAAAGAGAAAACATCACGCTTTATATTCAAATCTAGAAGTTAACCACAGAGTAACTAAAATGTATACTTCTACGAAACCAAAGATACCGACCGTAATTTGAGAAAAATTTATGAAACTTTGTGAATTTTTTTTTATTAATTATTTTATATGAAACGACAAACGTATGTGTATTTCTTTTTTTCGTTATCATTACTCTTAGTTCAGTGTAAGGTCAGCCATTTTTTTAAAATTGTTTAATTTCAAAAATTTAATATTTCAAAAAATGTAATATTTACTTTTAATAATAAAATTTAAAAACGTATTTCATCGCCTTGCAAGAACCGTTTTTAGTTTTGGAATACTAACTAACAAGCCGTTTCTCCGCATGGGTATGCAGAGAGGACGGACCGCTAAACAACTAGATCTTGGCACGTGTAGAAATATCCATTTTCATTGGCTAAAAAAATATGCTGGGAATCTTTTTACTTCAAATACGAACAATGCAAACACTATTTCTTCAGAATAACAAACATACAATTTTCATGGTATGTTTGTTATTTTAGTGAATACGTATGTTTCTTGTTCATATCAAAACGAACTTGAGATGACCTCTTTATCTTTAGTTTCCGTGCACTTTGAGGTGGATTCACAACGGCGACGATTCAATAAAAGTATTAATTTCTGCCAAACTTTTGTTATATTTTTTGTGGTGGCATTCAAACACAGCAGTAGCGGTGGGAATCTAAAGATACCAAGTTGTGAATTTAGTTTTAATATAATATTTGCAGCGTGAGAGATTACTGAACTGTCTCGTAATAAGCATTGTGTAAATTTATTTATTTTCTGCATCATTATTGACTAGTAATACATCATGTTTTATCTAAAATTATCACAGATACATAGACATTTCCATGTTTATTTCAGCGATGTGTTCATGGAGGTAAAACTCCATAATAATTATCACGCATTTCCGATTGAATGGTTTTACAACTCGTTTCCCGCCATATTCAATGAACCTTGACTCCGCAAACTGTCATGGCGGCTTTTTTACGTCTCGAATATTTTTTTCACAACAATTTACAAAATTTCGGTAACACATCGAACACACGTCAAATTTTTAGTTAAAACATTTTGCTTTTCTAACGAGTTGAAAAGGGACCTAGGTAGGAGTGCCTGCTTATTTTCAAATAAGATGTATTATTACGAATTAAATTAGCTTTAAGAATCTGATATTATATATTATTATCTTAATGACTGTATAGTTTAGGAGTGCTGTAAACGGATGTGGGGTCCTCTGCTATTTTCAAAAAATTCCGTTGAAGTTTTCAAACCTCGGTATCGGCTTTTTTTATCTGCTTGTAACTAACCAATATGTGCAAGCGGCCAAAAAAGAATGCATATATTTGTATAGATCTGTGACATCGGCAACACTTTTCGATTGACAAATAACGGGCAAATCATTTTAAAGACGACACGTTTGCATTTGTGCATACCAATCATATGAGGCCGATAGTACCGAAAGTTAAAAAAAAATTAAACACCCGCCCGCAGTTCCCTCTTTCCCACAAATGCCCAAAGATACTGGGTGCTTAGCGACGTTTGTCAATTTCGTTTAAATTAAGATTCGACAATGTTATTTTTTATACATATATATGGGTCACTCGTCGACTGCGGGTCTCGTGCCACAAAATCTTTTCAAAACATTGAAACCTTTACACAAAACACATGTTTTCAATCGGCCACGGAAAGTATGCATACACAAATGTGTATGTTCATGCCCCAATGTTTCAATGTTCTAAAAAACTTTGGTGTTCAAGGTACCCGGCTTAACAAAAACAAAATTATGATTAAATATTTTTTGATTCATCCAGTACACCGCACTAACAAGTGAGGGTATCTTTAAATTGTTTACCTGTATACTTTTCGCCTTTATTAAATGTTGCAGTCATTTAACTGTTTTCAAAAAAGGTCACACTGTGAGGCGCCTCTACGAAAATCCTCTTCTGGCTCTGCCACGTTTTTTCTTCGAAAGTTGTATTCGATTTATAATTGTTTTTTTTTTTAAACTTGTTTCCTTTTAATCTCCACTCAGTTCTACGATTCCTTATAAAAAGTTGTAATTAGAAGAAATTTTTTTTTCGTAATATGGGAAAAATAACATTATGTTACGTCACTGATAACTAAGTAGGTTGCTGGCTTCATTATCTATTCACGATCCAGATAGAAATCATCGGTTCACTAGGTTTGAAGGGCTGGGCTTTGGTGGAAAAGTGAAAAGTCACCTACCTAGCCACACCCATTATTTAGTTCGAATTACGAAAATAAAACATACATATAAATTCATTATTCTTTTTTTTAAATTTAGAATTTTCTCAACGAACGAATCAACCTGGTCTATATCTATTTACAGCTTTACGTTACGAATATTTTTTTTCGAATTACGAAATTGCAACTATGTCTGCTTCGATTTAAACGTATTTTACAAGTTACGAATAATTGCGAATCTGCAATATTGAAATTCGCAATACATTTTGTTGTTCTACTTGTTTTATAACTACTTGCCGTTAAATATTAAGAATTCTTATTAGAATTTATTAAAGTGCATCATTCACATCCAAGATATATATTGTATTTCTATAGTTTACAGCCCGCTTCTATTTACAAACACAGGTAAAGTACCAGTGGTTCCCACATTATCAAAAATAATGTTATTGTATCGAAAAATATAACTGATAGCTGTGTTTACATTAAACCATTAAAAAATAACCGACTTCAAAGAAGTATTAGAAGATATGGATTATGGACACGGGAAAGAAGAATATAGATAAAATGTTGCAACTTAACATAGATCAACGTTATATTATGTTTTTCTTCTGTATGTTTTACCACTATACATTTTTCTTGAATGTTATATTTTTCAAAATTACTTTAAAAACAATGTACGTACTTATAAAACTTGACCAAATTTACAATTTATAATTCACACATGTGACCTTAGAACGGGGTGCCCCAGTAAGGTCATATTCTTTTGAGCAAATGTAAAAAAAATACAACAAAAAAAACATTACAAATATATTTTCGAATTACAAAACTTCGACATTCAAATTCGTTTTTCCTTCTATTTCAACATGTGTATCCCACCTTAAGGGGGAAGTATCATAAATAGCGCTAAACATCACTTTGTATTTACCTAGTAAAAGGAATACCACTAATAATTTATCTAAAAATTCTATAGGGGTAGTTAGAAAAATGTCTTATGTTACCAGTGAATTAACTTTTTTTATCGTAAACTTTTTTATTCTATATGAAATACACATTGCAACTTTACGTAAAACTTCAAAAATGCCTTCGCTGGAAGCAGAATAGCTCCTATCAGAGAGATTTTTTTTTTAAATCCATCGGTCATCTCAAAGTAAATATGATACAGGTCATTTTAAATAAATAAAAAACACTTTAACATATATGGATTTTTGTTGTGATTCAATTAAACTTCCCGAATATTTCAATTATTTTCCGTCATACAAAATCCTATGGATGAAATCATTGTCCATAGCTTGACCGAACACCGCTAGTGACTGTCAGTCTCGAGGTGAATTCGGAAGTGAGAGCACGCTTATTTTGTTTATTCTCCAGTGCTCGGCCAACTTTCAAATTTCTAATAGGAATCCAGAGGAGATTGGTGCTATAGCCAAGGGGTAAGTGGAAATTAAATATTATTTATTTTGTAATATATAATTTGAAACTTGTTTTACGGTCTCAACTTTTTTTTACCTTTTTCAGGTACCAATATGTAAATAATAAAGGGGCACATAAATGGGAAATAATAAAGGGACTCGCGCGTACAGCGCCGAAAGAGACCGCTCCACTGGAGGAAAAGAAGAATAAGGTTTGTCAAAATACATCATTCCGATGGACACGTTTTCTACAAATTTTTACCGACTTCTATCGAAGTCGGTAAAACGGAGTAGGTGGTGGCTTGAACTCGGATCTAATTTCAAAATGCATTATTTCGGCATCAATCATAAATTTCTCCAGTTCTCTACCGATTTAGTTCAAAATCGGGATTAGGGAGTTTGGATGTGCACTGTACTCGGATCTAATGTCAAAATGCATAATTTCAGCATCCATCTTGGATTTCTTCAGTTCTCTACCGATTTAGTTCAAAATCGGGATTAGGGAGTTTAGATGTGCATTGAACTCGGATCTAATGTCAAAATGCATAATGTTGGCATCCATTTTGAATTTTTCGAGTTTTCTACTGATTTGGTTCAAAATCGGGATTAAGGAGTTTGGATGTGCATTGAACTCGGATCTAACGTCATAACTTCAACATCCAGCTTGAATTTCTTGAGTTTTCTGCCGATTTGGTGCAAAATCTGGATTACGGAGTTTGGAGATGGACTTTGCGAGACTAGTGTGAAGGTGCTTTCAACGATTCTACCGATTCCTTTCAAACTGTCGCTAAGATTGGGAACAATGTGTATCAGTTTTTGTTGTTTGTTTTTAGGGTGTTATGCCGTGTTGCGCTAACTCCTTCTTTAGCCGACGTTTCGGACAGCGTTGCAGTGTCCATCATCAGGGCAGATCAGGTAGATCCGAATATGTGATCTACCGGATCTGCCCTGATGATGGACACTGCAACGCTGTCCGAAACGTCGGCTAAAGAAGGAGTTAGCGCAACACGGCATAACACCCCAAAAACAAACAACAAAAATGCTTTTGGCCGTGAAATCTAAAAACTTACCTAATGTCTATCAGATCCATTGATAAATGCACTGAATTTCGTTGATGGCTAATTCCGGGTAGTAGTATTATAAATAAATTATTAAAAAAATATATATAAATATATATATATGAGAGAGAGAGAAAATAAATATAAAATAATATATTACCGGTAACATGCATAGTAAGAATTATAGTGTATTTTATACAATGTACAAAAAACTTTTTTAATAGCCTTAACCACAAAGAAAGCCAAAGTTTTGGCACTTTTCGAGGATATTATGCTAAAAACATGAAAAAAGTATTTTTAACCAAGACTTTTAGATAATTTTATATCAATTTTTATCAACTTCTTTATATCTATCTTAGACTGTGTTTTTTTCTTAGTTTATGTTCTTCATTCTACTTTTTTGTATATCTAAGTTAATATTGTAAAATATATTCTTTCCCGAGTACGAAAAAAACATTGAAATAATTTTTCAAATTACATTCATGATTTACAAATAAACTTTTTTCCATTTCTATCGCACTAAATATATAATCAAAAAATATTTGTCGTAACTTAATTTTACGTTTTCCCTTTTTTCACACCCATTGCTTTCTGGTAATATTATATTTAAAAAAAAAAACAGTTATTGTCATTACACAAACCATACAATCAAATTTATGAACCAAAAATCTTTTCCAAGTCAAAACACGATTAGATTCTATGTGACTTTGAGTAAAAAACTGAGACGTCAAAAAAGGTCCAGGGCGCAAAAGATGTGACTGTATATCCATTATTTTGCTAGTATGAATTTTATTCTGTCAAGTTGTATCCATTATTTAGTAAATAAATATAAATTTTATAAAGCACGTGTATTTTTATTTCGTATTTTATCAAAACCGTGTCAATCATCCCCCTATCTACTCAAAAGACGCGGTGTTGGTTTTGAAACCGCAGCTGTTCTAGCGGCCGACCGATTCATTTACAAGTAGCAATAATACCTAACTGTACTGAAGTCGAGATTTGATACCGTCCCCTTAACGTTTAACAAATAATTAAAGTATGTACATTGCATACGAATAATTTTAGGTATTTTTAGAATTACGAAATTGCGACATTCAAATTCGTTCGACGTGTTTTATGCCATAATAAGTTACGACAACTTGTTCGAATTACGAAACTCCGACATTCAAATAACGTATAATACATTTTTTACAGTTTAAAATCATCTGCTTCTATTAATGTTTTACGTGTAATAAAAACTTGTTCAGCCTTATCAGCCAGTTGATATTTACGACACGCGTAATCTATGCAAAATCACGCAGCATTTCCGTAGGTGTAACCAGAAAATTTGCTGTATAAATTATTATGCAAATAATATTATTACCAGATCCCACCTGATCTCAGCAAGAATAGGTAGAACGGATAGGATGCCACAAATTTTACTTTCTCTACCTCTACATTCATAGCATAATAATACCTATTAATAATAATAATATTTGGATGATTTATATCACGCCGTTTTCGTAATCTATCGATCTTCTAATATATAAATGAGAGTGCTGTGTATGAGATCGATATTTGTATACAAATCTACAGTTTTATTCCAAAACTTTTTTAAAATTTGGAATCTTGGCCTTCAAATAAGAAGGATACTGTCTACATGAATTACGAAAAACTCTTCGTGAAGCCCGCGCAACGCCGGGGAATTCATCTAGTGTATATATTTATGTGAAGAAGAATGTCTGTGGTTAGCGGGCGGCATTTATTTGATTTTAAAACAGTTTTATTCCGAGATTAATGAAATTTTACACACTTGACCTTCAAACAATTGGAAGGTCGCTAGATTTAGAAAAACTCTGCGTAAAGCTCGGACAACGCCGGGACTTCAGCTAGTATAAATAAAACAATCGAAAATATCATGGATTTAAAACCAGTTGATTTCAGTTGTTTGAAATCCCTTTAGCTATGTTTTGTTGCCAGAATTGTGAGTAGCCAGATAATTTTCAACTGTTCTCTTCCTCTTCCAAACTTGACTCTTCCTCGCAATTATAAAAGTGGGGTTCCATTATCACCCCACTGCCTGTAGGCTGTTTCTGCAGGCCGGGCAATGTGGTCTTCACATGTAATATTTTTAAATACGCGTTTCAATACATTATAATGATGTAAATGAAAGTGAGGAAATATTTATTTGCCTTTTTTCTCATTTGAGATCATCGAATATATTTCCTAACACCGGTATTTTTGAATGTTTAATCAAGTGCATTCAGAATAATTAATTTTATTGACCTGCGATTTTTCCCAATGTCAAATATCGCATTTGTAAAATTTCAAGTAAGTTTGCCATATTTTTTGTGCAAAAATTATTTTAAATATTTTATATGCGCTCTAGTTCTGGATGTAGGTCAATTTAGATATTTCATTTTTCGCTTGTTTACATAGATTTTTTCTCTAAATTTTGATATCTTCTTATTGACATGAAACATTTAATTTATTTATTATTATACTACAAGAGTCATCGTTGCACAGAAACCATCAGGCTATTGCACTGCCAGTGAAGAATGTTAAGTGGCGAAATTATTCAGGGGTCCTGGTTGTTCTCACGTGGTCACTGAACATAGCTAAAGCCATTTCAATCAAAGTTTAAACTATTCTGACCGTCGTTAGCGTAATTTCAAGTGTCCAAATAAATTATTATGTCATTAAACCTATATTATTTATAGTTTTATTAGTTTCAACCAGTGGCGGCTCGTGACTTTTAAGCGTGATAGGGTGCTAACTTTGACAAATTCGACATTATTGGTGTTGTTTAGATAATTTTTTTTTTCGAAAATTCAATCTTTTATATGAAGTTTTTAGGAAATTTCAGTTTATCCGTGCGCCGCACAGATTTCCTGAAAATCTTCATACAAAAAACCGAATTTAAAAAAAAAAAAAATCATTTTCGGATACAATAACATCAATAATGCCATTTTTGTAATATTAGCACTCTAGTACACCCAAAAGTTACGAACTCCCACTGGTTTCAAGACTCTTTTCATATATTAAAGTGCAGAAAATTAATTTTGAAACATGGATGGGATAGTGGCTCTTTTTTTTGGAAATAAAATGTTTAATTCAAAGCTCCATAGCTCTTAATGGAAGTCACTTTATGATCTGAAAATAGTTGCAATTACAGAAGTTGTGTAAATTCTGTTATGCCAGAGCTGACCATTCAAAATCTACTTTATTTTATAATAAAATGAATTAATTAAATCATGAATCCAATGTCAGCCTTATCTTCCAAGCAGAGGTAAAGTAATCTGATATGTCAGCAGCTTTATGTAAATTAATATGTTTTCCAAGGACATTCTCCATTGCATTGAGAGTTGATTGTTTAGTATACAAATAATACTTCATACTCAAAACACGAGAAACTAACTGATTATACAACAAAATATAAATTTCAAGTTCTAATTTTTTTTTGGTTTTCTAAATTTTTTGTAATGTAAAAATAAGAATTAATATAATTTTTCTATCTTTTCAGATCAAATCATGAGTCAGAAAAACCTGCGTGTTACGGTGGAAGCACTGCCGAAAATACAAGAAGTAAGTTCTTAATATTATTTTTTTCTATCATGGTCATATCAAGAACTAGCTGATGTGTACCCGGAGTTGCTAAGGGTTATTCTTAAGAAATAGACATATACCATACCGGACTTTTCTGTAGGCCTTTTTAAGATTTATAATTCCATAATACATTATTTTGATATATCTCATAAGGTTTATCCAGCGTTAGCAATGTAAGTGCCCAAAAATATTTCTTTTATGACATTGATTTTTCTCTAGTTTCTATAAATATGATATGCAAGTTTTATATATGTAAACCTTCCGGAAGAAACCTAAATAATAGTATAAACCCATTATCAAAATCCGTTGAGTAGTTTAGAAGAACTATGCGCACAAACAGAGAGACGCGGATAGCCACTTCGTTTTATACTATTTAGAGACTAAGCAGAATAGATAAGACTAACTAAGTTGTCATTGTAAGTTATCGATATTGTTAGCACTGCTTAAAAAAAATAGTTCGCACTTCTTCTTCTGTAGTTAATTTCTAGATTTGAATATAAATATATATAGTTGTGGTATTTTTTTTCTAACACCCTTTAGATCATATTTCTCGCCATGACAGTAAGGGAGATACAATGATTTCTGTGGGACCACATGAGTTGTTCCCAAAAGCGAAAAAAATTTGCCTGAATGGTCAAAACTAAGTATATTTTACAGTTTCATATATTCAGCATTCCTTTTAATTGGTCTTCATTATTCTTTCTTGGTACCTGTATTATTATATTACAAAATAATTAGGATAAACTCTTATCTGTCTTCTGTATTATGTTGCTGCTCTTATTTCACTATCTTCTGTTATTTTATCTCCATACAAATGAGTCTTAGAGATGCAAAACCCGCTGAAAATTTATTTCACCGTAGGCAATTTATCCCACAATTCTGAATCTTTTGACCATACTAGAGTCTGCAACAAAATATACAACATCAATTAATAATCAAACAAAAAATATATATCACATTCCTGTTTCTCGATTGAAAGCAAATAACGAAACGCATAAGAAAGAATAACCACAACGAATGAGTGTAAATGAATGAAATGGCTACAAATAACATTCTTCATTGCTAAATGGAACGGAACCCATTAGAAAGAGATATCCATTCAAATATGTGTACTGGTGAAACAGCTATATTATTATGAACGCCCCTTGTTTCTGTATGCGTGCTTCTTGACTCCAATTGCGTGCCTAAGCGTCCCACTGACAAGCGAGCATGTCCGTGGTAAGGATGACGTCACAGGCGAGTGACGAGCATTGGATGTCCGCCAGATAAATTACTATACGTTGTGCTCAAACTGCTCACCGCGGACATGCTCGCCTATCAGTGGACAGCTTTCCCCCTACTTCTCGAAAACAACTGAGCAACAAATAATATTAAAATAATAATAATAAACTTGTGAATAATTGTATGTATTGAAATAATAATAACATTTTGAACGCGGACGTGCTCGCCCGTCAGTGGACTGCTTCTGTTCTTCCATAATTATTTTTTTGATAGAAAACAATACGTAGTTTACGGGCAGGTCGCTTCTAAACCATACCTCCCAAGTTATGGGGTCCCTCAAGGGTCTAATTTAGGACCTCTATTGTTTTGTAGGTTTATTAATGACATAGCTCTGCTCATAAAATTTGTTATTTGCTGACGACATTAAACTGTATACCGGAATAAACACAAAAGAGGACACCATTCGATATCCACGGCATAGTAGAGTGGAGTAATCGAAATAAACTTTACTTTAACAGAGGAAAGTGTGCAATTATGTGCTTCCCAAGGGCAAAGCATACTCTATACTTTAACTATAAAATGTCTGGTACCTCGTTAAAACATATTTCTTTAACGTAGGATTTAGGAATCACTTTTGACACGTCCCTTGTTGAGTTGTGGAGTGTAGTTATCCCAAGTGGAGTTTTTTCAAAATTTTTGAATTTAATCTTAAATGTCATAATTGTTTCTTCAAAAATATAAAAATTTGTGACCAGATCATAATGAAAGATTTTGAATAAGGTAAAATACAGAATTTTATTTAAATTTGATCAATAGTTCAGAAGTTATAGCTATTTTACATGAAACGTAATTTTGCGCGCAAACGTGATCAAAATTGCCCGCTTTACGGCGTAGATTGATTAAAAAACCCCCCGCAAACATTGTGTTAACATACTCATAGGTATACGATTAATTGTAAATGTTTGTGAAATGTTATTGGAATCACTGTTTTTCACAAATAAATTCTATTTCCCAGGAGAAGATGGAGAACCCAACCAAAGAAGTATCAAAGAAGCGCTCCGCAAAAGAGGACAAGAAAGCTGCCGCTGCGGCTAAAGACACCCCGGTCGAGTCCACCAGCACTGCTACCAATGGTGTTGCACCACCTGCCAAGGTATGCCAAATATCTAGTTCAATTTGGACGCTCCCACCTTCTACTTCTCCACCTTCCTCTTCCCACCTCCTTTCCCTCCCCACTAACTTCAGCCTTACAACATACACTCATTAGGGATGCCATAGTCTTACTGGCTCCAGACAGTTGGGAACATTTGGGACTCTGGTGGGGTATTTACCTAAAAAAGGGTTAGAATAATAGACAATTGTGTATGAGAAGATGTATGAATGTGAATGAAGTAGAGAGATTGTGCCAAGACAAAGCTATGTGGCGGTCTATCCTCTTTGCCTATCCCTGCTTGAAATGGCTTTAACCGTGTTTGGTGACCAAATCTGAAGCCAGATTAGATAGCCAGGTACTAATATTACAAAACCTTCCCCTTCTCTCCTTCCCTTCATTCATTTCCATTATGCACCATGGAGTGACGAAATACAATTATATTTTGTAAGTCACATACCAAGAAAGAGATAGACATGCCATAATGCTAAATCTGGGTATCAATTTGAAGAGCTGGGTGCAAACCACAAGACAAATCATTTTGGCACCAGGAGGGTTCCAGCATTTATTTCTTGAATAATCCACAACACCAGTTTTATTCTGACTCAAGTATTATCTACTGTCAAAAGGACTAGTAATTTGTAAGCCGGTTTTATTTTCAAAGACTAAATAGTGAGAGTACAATGCGAGTTGCCTGTAAACTCGGATTCATTTATTCTCTAATCAATGAAAGGGAAATGCACACGCTTCGCGCAACTTGGTTTGTTCCCCTCACCTTTATGGGTCCGTCTTGTTCTGTTCTTGCGCGTTCATTCATGTGTATTAAAAAATAATACAAGTACGCCGCCAAACAAAAATAACAAAAAATGCTTCTATTTTAGGAAGCAGAACCCCAACAAGAAACCGCCATCATAGCTGTAAACGGCAAGTCTAAAAAAGATAAGAAAGAAAAGAAAGAACCTAACAAAGACAAAACAGCTCCGGTAACAAACGGCGTGTCGGATGTGGCATTAAATGTTGTCGCCGAACCTGCTGCGTCTGCTGTGTCCGTCGTGGCACCCACAACAGCCGAACTGAACCCGGACATCATTGAAGATGATGCCATGGTGCAGACCACTGAGCAAGATAACGATGAGCTGTTCCCTGAACTGAACTACGATGAGACCAGTGATAATGAGTGCCAGTTCGACACAGCGTCTCCAAACTTCTCGCCTGTTGGACTCAGCGCAACAAGACGGTCACAGGTAATTAGTCCAAAATTGGATTGTTTTTATTTTATTTATTTATTTACTCTTTTATACGCCTTTGGGGCTTTTACATTGGGTACACAAAATGGTTACAATTTTTTACACCGAATTGTTTGCCTAAAATAATCATTATTTTTATTACAACTGTTACAATTGGTTAAAAAAAATATTAAAATATCTAAAATTATCAGAAATAATATTTGGACATCAAAAAATTATTTAGGTGTGATTTAAACATTGAATTTGTTACATTAAAAATGTTGATATCATTTTTTGGATATTCGTTTATTAAACTATGTGAAATTGGCGAGTTTGCTTCATAATTTGTTTATGTACGGTGACATTGAAATATGCCTAGTGTGTCGAGTAGGTACTATCATATTGACTAGACTCGTACACTAATTTCAACATGGTCTGATTTCTTTGCAGGCCAAGAAGATCCCGACACCTGAGACGCCCCAACTCCCAACCGCCAAATCTGACACTCCCGAGTCAGGGGTCTGCCCCTCCCCCTCCCGCGGCACCCCTGACACCGCCACCCCGCTGCGCGAAAAGGTTTTCAAGATGCAGGAGGCCTACACGCCCATCAGCATGTCTCCGGCCCCCGTCCAGGAGCGCCTCGGCCAGGACTCAGAGACAGAGGAGGACCCCAAGGGCAGGGCCACTCCCACTGAGGAGGTGGGGTCCGCCAAGACCGACACCAACTTTTCCAAGTCCAGGATAAAGGTGTCTCCGTACAGACGCAGCTCCAGGATCTCTGAGCAGTACTCCATCATGGCTAACTATTCAGGTTATTATTAAATTACGCTTATAAATTATTGGGCTAGCTTTACTCTTGTACTTAAATTTACAACTTACATAAGTTTTTGAAAAGTTTCCCACAAGTACGTTTACATATTCGTCCAACTTACGGTAATTAATGTTGATGTTAGTTATTTGAAAGTTTAACTTATGTAAGTGCTCATAATAACAGATACACTTGTAAGTTTCTTCGCAGTAATTTCGCTTCCTGTCAACGATGAGTTCCAGTCGTGTAATTTTCACAAAACGTCGAAATGGATCAAATACAGTGTTTTGGATTAGAAGTTGGCTTGAGATAAAAAAAATTCTCTAGACGCTATCACTTTGTTAACGGCATAATTAAAAATGGAGTACCAAACATTTTATCAGAATGACAGCCCGATGATTGCAACGAATTTCGAACATGTTAAAACATAATTAAAAATAAGGATGATCATTTTCGGTAAGCTTTTTTTACCACCTGAAAAATAAATTATATCTACGATTTTTGGCATCAGATAAGTTTCTTTCCGTTTACATTAGTTTTGATAGTACTTATTTGTGTATTATCCAGTGTTATTTTTTGTATTGTTTTCAGGAGAAAATTACGTATTCTTTACCCTTTTTGAGTAGTCTATCTCAGATTATAGTTCAAATAATAAAATTAATGGGCAAATGACAAAAACAACTGTAAGGTATATAAAAAAATGCTCGCAATTGCTGAACAAAATATTGAATATTAATTTTTACTTATCCAAAAAAATGCAACAATATATTTTAAATAAGAATCTTTTGTTATATTGTAGTATTTTGATAATTAATGAAGATAATCAATTTTATTTACATGCGTATGTGATATGTAAGTTTTCTTTTTTTAAGATGCTTGTTAATATTAAATTAACACATCAAAAGTTACACACTTTTCTTTACCAGATCCAGAATATTAAAATACATTTTATAATCATTGTTTATAGGCCTACACTATTTAAATACGTTCTATTCACCTACTCTACATATACTATTATGTCCATTGACTTGCATCTAAATTATCTATTAATAAATACTGTATTTCAACTTTTTACTTTTATACGGAATGTTATAAGTGTAATATTTTATATAACCACTGGAGCGACAGAGAGAATAATGAAAAATAGCTTCACTTGCTCGCCACCTTTGAAAGTTAATTTGGAAAAATTTCCGACCACATTAAAAAAATCATTACTCCATATTTGTATATGTAAACATATAAAAAAAAATATACTGCTATGTAGCCAATAAACTCACCTATATTTTATTAATTATTTTGTATTTGTATAATTGATAGAAAAATTATAAAAAAATCGTAAACTTTGTAAATGCCCGAATTTTGTGAACCTGTTAAATTTGAATGAACTAAATTATGATATTTTATACATTTACCACAAAGAAGTGGTACTACATTAGGAAGATACATTAACTGTTTACAATTAACAATAAGAATAACTGCCCTACTTGCTTTATTTAAATCATTTGATCGTTTTATACAGATAGCCTATTTCACGATGTCAAAATCAGAGTGCTGCTTTTTAAATAATTGTGACTGAGAACTGGAGATTTTTTATCCATGTTTTTGTGTTTCGTGATAGAACAAGAAACAAAGATTTAAAAAAAGCCCATATCATAGCAATAAGCTTTGCCAATCTTTCAGGATATACTTTGTAATTTGATAAAATCCTGTGGAATTCTGCCATTTTGTTTGGGAAAATACGAGATGACAGCTAGTTTTTTGTATCGAAAATATGCTAAAAAACACCCGTTTTTTTAATTAAAGGAGTTGAAAACACATTTAATTGAATCACGATTACACTAATATATATTATGGCGTTAAAACGCAAAAAACACAATCACTTACGGCATTTTAAAAGATGTGTAAATATAACCGATTTCTCAAAACAGTTTCGCCTCGAAGGTAAAATTTTTGGAATAAACTGTCACATTTAAACCGCCAAATATTTCTTCCAGAAGCATCTATGGATAATCGGTGTTGCCATAGATGAAGCCAATTTTACCAGCTTTACAACGGAATAAATTATTGGCCAGGGACTGGTTTAAATAATATTATATTTAATTTTTACGAGTGGTACGTAATAAACGTCGAATAATTCGACATGCTCAATATTAGAAGAAAAAAAAAAGTCGAATTATTCGACATGTTCGCTCCAGTGGATAAAGAGTATAATAGTTTATATACACCGCAATACCAATATTCCCATTTAAATCTGCACTACTGTTTCAATACTTGTTTTAGCGGCGTAAACTCACGCACACTATCTTACTTACAAATCGTTACCAAATGGAGAATGAAACAAATAAATTATTGTTATCCATTAATTATCATGTTATCAATTAATTATCAATTATCAATTAGTTATCAATTAAAATTCAATGAACGAAACAAATATATTTCATGTAGAAAATGTACAGTATGCATTTACTGGTGCAAATTATTAAACCTACCTTATACTGAACAATACTATAATCTAACCATGAATATTTTGGAAATATTTTATTTAAATCATTATGTCTTTTAGTTTCATAGATGATGACAATGATATTAATTTTTGTAAAGTAAATAACCTGCGTGAATGGTTTCAAAAGCAAGATTCAAGGAAATGTGATACAAGTAAACTTAATTTTGTTCAACTAAACATTAGGTCAATATGTAAATATTTCGACCTATTTCATGTTTATTTTAAAGACTGTTTAAATCACGTTGACGTACTCATGCTTTGCGAAACGGCAATTCGTTCGGAACTTGTTAATCTTTATGATATTCCCGGATACAATTCGTATCACTATTGTAGAAAACAAAAATCCGGTGGAGGCATCTTGTTATATATAAAGAATAACCTTTCCTTTTCGCAAATATTTCTGGACACCAAATTTTTTGAGAACGTTTTTGGAATATTGACACTTCCAAATAAGAGCACTTTAAATGTCTTAGCAATATACCGACCTCCGAATCTAAATAAGCTATCATTTTTGTCAGAAATATCCTCTGTGTTTGAAAACAATATTAAATCAAATGAAAGTGTAATATTTTTCGGCGACATAAATTTAAATTTATTAAACAAAAATGATCCTATCATAATAAATTATGAAAATATTCTTACAAATAACTATTTGAAAAAATGTATAGATGGCGTCACTAGGGAAGTAATTGTTAAACAGAAAATAAATAGTTCATGTATCGATCATTTCTACGTGCGAATAAGTGGTAAACTGCCCGCTGGATTAACCAGTACAATCTTCGCATGTGTATGTGACTATAACATTGCCGATCACAACACAACAGCTATAAGTATACGCTATAACTCGGTAGATAATTTAAACTCAAATGATTATAATAAAGTTAAAATTCTTTCGCAAAAACTGGTTGATAAACATATTTGTAATTATGATTGGAAATCGCTTCTAAAGGAAACCGAATGTTCTGTTATTTATTTGAAAATTAAAAATTATTTTGATGACTTGTATAAAAAAAGCACAATTGAAATAAGCAATAAATCAAAAAACCGACCGCATGCCATAAATGAATGGATATCTACTGATGCACTTTATAAAATTAAAAAAAGAGATTTTTTATACAAACGTTGGAGAAATGCTCCAACGAACAAATACTATGAAAAAGAATATAAGTGTTTTCGAAATATTTTAAATAAATTGTTAATAAAATTAAAAACCTCATACTATAATGATAAATTCAAAAATATATTTCAAGACTCAAAAAAAACATGGAACGAATGTAATCAAATTTTAGGAAAGAAATGTAAAAATGATTGTGACCAAGTTGCATCCAAATATTTGATGAAAGATCGGACCGAAGAAAGCGTAACAAATGACTTTGTTGATTATTTCTCTGACAATGTTTGCAATATGTTACATAAATGTAATCACAGGACAACTGGGTTTGAACCAGAGGAGATGCCTCAAAGCATGTACCTACCTAGGGCTAAAATTGCTGATATAGAAAACATTGTGAAACAACTTAAAAGCTCTTCTCCTGGAATCGATAATATCAGAATGAGCGAAATTAAAAAACATATATTAACATTAGGTCCAATTATAACCCATTTTGTAAACAGAATCTTATTTGAAGCAAAAATTCCAGATGATTTAAAATGTAGTATTATCAGACCCATTTATAAAGGAGGTGATCACACCATTTTGGGTAATTATAGACCAATCAGTATTTTGCCATCACTCGAAAAAATTCTTGAAAAATACATTCAAATTAAATTAATAAAATATTTGGAAGATTTTTCTATTATTGATACTAACCAATATGGATTCCAAAAAAAAAGGGCACTGAAGTGCTACTTCAAAAGTTTGCCAGCTTGATAAATAATAATTTAAATAATAAACATGTATTAGTCTTATTTATAGATTATTCCAAGGCATTTGACACTATAAACCATAAAATTGTTGAAAATACTAGAAATCATAGGAATAAGAGGGAAACTTCTAAAACTATTTGAAAATTATTTGAACAACAGGTGCATGCAAATAAAGCTTTTGAACACATTAAGTAAAAAAAGAAAAATCTTAGCAGGTGTACCTCAAGGTTCCATATTAGGTCCTATTTTATATATAATTTATGTATCTTTTATTAAATTTATTTTTAAACATGTAAAACACTTTGTGTACGCGGATGATACTGCATTGGTGTTTTCTTGCAGTAATTTGCAATTATGTATTGAACTTTTACAAAAAGATTACATTGAACTTTTAAAATGGTCTCACGACTCTGGCCTAATCATAAATGCAAAAAAAACTAAATTGATACACATTAGATCACCAAATGCCAAGGTAAATACTATTATACCCGAAATTAAAACACACAATTCAGATTGCCTACATGTTGGTATCCCTGCGCTGTGTACATGTGAAAATATTGAACTGGTTAAAAAATATGTTTATTTAGGTGTTATTATTGATTGTTTTTTCAAATGGGATTTACAGATAAATAAAGTCTGTGAACGACTGAGATCTATTATTAGTAGATTATATAAATTAAAATTTTATGTTCCAATATGCACACTTCGAATAATTTATTTATCACTAGCTGAATCTATCATAAGGTATGGAATTACAGCTTGGGGATTTTCCTCTAAAACAAATATAAATCATGTTCAATCAGTTCAAAATTCTCTTGTTAAATTATTAGCTCATAAAAGTTTATATGAACAAAGGCATAATGTTCCATACCTTTATCAAAATCTGAAAATCCTCTCGGTAAGAGCAATTATGTGGTATAAAATAATTTTTCAGCACATAAATAGCCCTATGTACATAAATAGACTGGAACACACTTACAATACTCGTTTTACATTAAATGAAGGACTAATCGTACCAAAGCATGTAAACAAATATGGACAAAGAACGCTAGACTACATGATACCAAATTGTTTAAATATGTTACCTGCAGAAATCAAAAAATGTACAAATATAAAAAGAAATTTTTTGTTGAAAAATTGGCTAGCTGAAAGAAATAGTTTGTACTAGACTCTAATACAAACTATTTCTAACTGCATACGTTTTAATTGTTTTTTGTTTTTATTTTTATTGTATTACACCTCTCATGATATGAATGTATACATTTGATATAATCTGTTTAAGTTAAAAGCACCCAATGACAAACTACTTTAAAGTAGTTTATTGGGACTTTTTGATTTTTGTATATTATTTTGATATTTAATAAAAAAAAAAATAAAAAAAAATGATTTTGGTAAAAAAAACCTGTGACAAGCTGCCATTTAATTTTTATGCTTCTAAACTTATTAAACTGATTTCACAAGTTAATTACGACCTCTGAGTAATAAACGGGTGGTGCACAGCATGACAAAGGACTTAAAAGGTTAACCATAATTGTTTATTTAACTTTATAGGTAACAACAGCACCCAGCAGACCGAAGTGATTGGAGACATCTCCTCATCCAGCCGGGAGCCGTCGGAGAATGGAGAACAATCTGGAGACTGCTCAGTAGGGGAACGGAGCTTCTCTGATAGCTTCAAGTATGTCCTTTTACATACTAACCATATTAAATAGTCATTGCCTCATTGCTTTTAGGATGGGGACCCCACTCCAATAGCCCTGATGAACAAGGCTCCTCCACTCCCCCCGGTCCTGACATTTGTTATGCCTGTGATACTTGATCCCCTGCTTCTCCTGCCTTCCACTTTGCCAGTTATCAAGAGTTGCTCCATGTTCTAGATCGCAGTTTGACGACAGACAGACAGTTGATAGCATATTTTCGATGATTAACTCTTTGCAGAATGGATAGATTAGTACGCTTGGCTGTCCATGAATCCTGAGCATTCCTCAGCGAAGATGTCTGTTTCCTTTCATCGGCCCTAAGTGGCCACTTTGGTTTTGTATGGAATCTGATAAGTTTTGTAGCCCACCATTTTTTCAACAAGTTTTCTCACACTGAAAAGTGCTCAAATTTATGCACTCTCATCAGTCACCATTCAGATTTTAATGCCTATAATATATGATTTATTCAAGTTTACGTACAAAAATAACTGTAAATCAAAATAAATGATACTGATATACTTATCTGTGGGGTATATTCCGTAACATCTTTAATTCATCCTGCGTTAGCTATTACGTTTATGGTCTTCATGGATTTACCTTCTAAAACACTGTATAATAGTTTTCTATCAATACATCATTCTAACGCAGCCTTTTGTCCTTAGGAGCATAAAGGGACGTCGTAGCTACCGCCATCTGCGTGAGATCAGCCTGCGTAACCTGTCCGCGCAGAGATTGCACCACCACCGCCCAGAGGAAGATAATACGGAAAGCAAGGATGTGTCCATCAGCAGTGTCAACGCCACTAATGGCGGCTCCACGTGTAAGTCTTTATTATTCAATTTGTCCTTATTTAAATAAGATTTTATGTAATTTAAAATGACACAATATCTTCGGGCGATGCAGAGTTGAACTCTATACATTCTCTTAGTCTCTAAAAATTATTCTGAAATACAAGGAGCTGTGGGTCTATCTTTTTTCTTTCACTAAGGGGGTTTTTCACTATCTCTGATTATGTTCTGACCAAGCACTAATCCGCGGATTAGTCATTTTTTCGTTTTCACTATATCTGAATAACGCTAACGCTCGGGTTAAAGTTAGATTTGACTAATCAGTGCTCTAACCAGACGTTAGGCGCTATTCCTCGAATCAAAGATGGCGTCAAAACATTCCGAGTTTAACAGCTGAGAAGTGAGTCGAATTTTGTAGAATGAATTTGAATGCTTGTATGATCCATCCTGAATTATTTGATTGTGTTCAAAATAAGAAACAATGTATTAATTCGACACGAATCTATCTAAAATGTCCTGATAATCAACATAACATAACCAAAAAAATGTACACTTCGCGGTGTGCGGACTGTGACGCATGACAGCCGTGGCAGTAGATGGACTAACTGCAAACATTTTGCGATGTTGCCAGACTATTTCGAGTGTTATCTATCCGGAAGCTCGAAACAATGGTGAAACGGTGGCCGTTGAATAACGAAGTTATTCTGAACTTTAAAGCCAGCCAACGGATAGCTATTCAGATATTTAGCCCGACATAGTGAAATACCCCCTTACCCTAATTTGTTCACTTGTAGGAACAGCTCATATGGTCACACAGAAATCTTTTTCTCCCTTACTGGTATGGTGAGAAATACGAATTTGACTGTGTTAGTTTGTTTACTGCGTATTATATTCAAATCTAGAAGTTAACCACAGAATAATTCAAATATGAATAATTCAAAAATGAACAATTCTATGAAACCAAAGGTTCTGACCGCAATTTGAGAAAAAAAATTTGAATTTATTTTAAAATTATTTTTTATATGATACTACAAAAAAGTGAGGTGACAGTAAAATTAGTGTTTTTTTTTTCATTTTCAGTAATTTTAGTTCAAAGTTTAGACGAAACCCATATGTTTTATAATTTTTTTTATGTTTGCACTAAAAACTTTAACATTTCGAAAATTGTATTTGTATTTCTAATAATAAAATTTGAAAGCGCATTTCATCACCCTTCACAAACGTTTTTTCGTTTTCGGATGCATTCAAATTAATAATAGCCTACTGGCTGAGTTGACAAATGCTTTGAGTTTCCACTCGTGTGACATGGATTCGCATTCCACAATAATGATGGTAGTCGAAAATTGTCAGATTATTCGTAACCTGGGAATATTATTTGTCTTTATTTGTTTCTATAAAAAATTCACAGTTCCAATTTTTCTATTTTCTCATAATATAATTCTTTTTGACAGGCGACACGGTATCATCAGAATCCTCAGCAAAGTGGACGCCCGTGGGCCACGTGGTGGGGCGCAAGCGACGCAATGAGAGTTCTGAACGCGAGGAGCACCCTCTGCCCCCGCACCCTCCCTCCCCAGCCCTCCTGCTGGGCGAGGCGGCTCCACCAGGGGAGGCCCTGCTGGTTGGGGAGAGGCCCAGCAAGAGACAGCGCCTGCTGGGGTACGTGTCCACCCCACTCAGACAGCTCAGGGAGAAGATGGCCAGCAGTACGCCTATTCAGGTAGCATTACCTCTTTAAATCTTAAGACATCCACTTTAGGGATTTATAGTATAGAGCTTATACAGGGTGTTAAATACATACCCGACTTACTTTAACCAGTGATTCTAGAGTTTATTTGGAGTAAAAATTGTTGATGACGTTTTGGTCACCATTGACTTTTCCTTTTCTCAATCAGCATTTGTTATAATTACATATTTGAAATTCATATTTGACTGGTTAGTAGCCAAATGGACAAATGTGTCAGGTTCCCACTCAGGCATCGCAGGTTTAATCCTCTGCTAGCTAAGTCCTCCATCATTGAAAGCAATATTTTCCCACTCTAACGATGTTGGTAAAAGGAATTCAAATACATATTGTGAGTATTTTAATATTATTTTATTTTTATTCTAACAGTTTTCATCCCGCATATCACACAAGGCAGACCCCATGCTGGCTCCTTCCGCAGATGAAACCATAACAACAGATGAACCGATGGTTGCAGATATCGTCCCCCTGGCCAAAGAGGGAGGACCAGAACACAAATGGTGCTCAATCATGTAAAAGAAAAATACACCATGGACTAAATATTTTGGAAACACTTAAGGCGATGCCATACGTAGTAATGCAAAATCATGTTTTTTTGATTTGAAAATTTGATCGCCTACAAATGTTTCAGATGCTTCAATTAAATACTGCGAGTAGAATACATCTTGGCCTTTGAAATAATCGAGTATTTTTTTGATAAGTCTTTTTATAAGCCCAGAAAAAAATAATGTATAAGGCCTATGAAAACTGCTTTAAAGTTCAAAATCTCCTACTTACGAACCCATTTTCAGTTATGTTTTTATTGTATAATGTGGCAAATTAAGTTATTTATAATATGATCGAAAAAAAAAAAAAAAATGCCTTAACATCCACAAAATAAAATAAAAGGCACTTTTTGGTCATGTTTTTTTCTTGCATAAATCAAAGCAGGCGGATGGTGTTAAGCGGGAATTTAAACCTTATCGCCATCTACGTAAGGGTTATTATTGATAGCGGCTCAATTCAAAATATTACACGACGTAGTGCATCGCCTTAAGAATCCTAATCTTAAAAATGCAACACTCATTTACATTCTGATGTCTGTGGATCTTTCATTTGAAATGTTTAAATAATACAGTTCTTTTTTCAATAAAGTTTAATCAGTCTAAATCGCAGGTAACAACTGTAGTTGTTTTATGTGGCAAAGTCCATTGCGAACTGCCGCACCAACTTCGCGTCAAAATGATCATGCCAATAAAGTACCACATTTTTACGCAACGTTCGCAGTGTGTTAATATTACACTCCCGAGTGACTGTGTCCATTTGCATTTTCGTTCGCATCGACTTCGCCCTCATAAAAATAAAACGCATTGTAAACGAAAATTTTGATTATAGGGTAAGAGAAAAAGTTTTGGTCATCATGTTTAAAAAATATACTAAAATAAATACAATCATTGTTTAAAATAGAATTAAAAAGTTGGTAAAATTTTCATACTCCGCTTACTTCTGCATAATTACGCTAAAATTATTGAAGTAACTAAATCATAATTTCATTAGTACAACTATTTACATCAGGGGAGATGGAAAAACATGCACAAAATAGGTTATTAGGTTCTTTGTTTGGGGTTACTTAAATAATTTGTGCGTATCTAAATAGATTGAAGCGGACCTTTTTGGCAAACATCACATCAAACATTGCATCAAAAATTTGAACTTTGAAAAAAATTGGATGCATTTTTTACCATCTCTCCCGATGTAAATACTTATTTCTTGTATGTAGTAATAAGAAGTAAGCAGAATATGGAACCAACCAAGTTTGTTAGTTTTATCTATAACGAAGAAACACCATATTTTTATTTGTAATTTTTAATACAATTTACAAAATGACATTCAGTCCATTGAACAGAAAAAAACCTAGAAATGTGATCTTTAGATAATAATTTGGATGAACACTGTTGTCGGCAATTTATTTAAGACCTTTTGACTCCTAGGCTCCAGACACGCCAATGAAATTGACTTTTTGTTCATGAAAGAATTTCAATATTTGATCAATTTCACACAAAGTCAGATAAAATTGACTGCACTCGGACACAATCATTACACACTTCTGTTGGTTTATCTCTTGGGATGGTTCAGTCATTTTTCAGAAAATCATTAAAAGCAATTTATATTATGGCCTCAGACTAATTTGTTTGGTTTTGGGAACAAACAGCTGTTACCGGTAGAATCAATTTGTTTGCTTTTCAGAACAGCTGATATGGTGTCATGGAAATCGTTCTTTCTCCCTTACCGTCATAGTAAGAAATATGGACTAAACAGTGTTAGAAAGAGAAAACACCAAGCTTTATAATCAAAAATAGAAGTTAACCACAGAAGAATTTAAATGTACACCTCTATGAAACCAAAAGTTCCGAAAATAATTTGTAAAGCTTTGTGATTTTTTATATGAAAGGTGACAGTAGTTTTTGTAATACATTTGTATATAAAATGTATTTTCTTTTGGTTTTCCGTCATTTTAATTCAGTGTTTAGACGAGAAAACTAAGGTGGGCCATTTTTAAAACTTTTTATGTTTGATTTAAAAAATTATATGTTTATTTTTAATAATAAAATTTGAAAGCGTATTTTACCACCTTTCAAAAACAGTTTTTTGGTTTTTGGATAGGTTCAGAAACAGCTCGTATATTTGGATTTTATTGAGAAGTGGAAATATACACAAATTCTACAACTTTCTGACAGCATCTTTAAGAAATGTAACGGTAATATGCCTGAAGGGTTAACAGATTTCCAACCTTATTTCTTGTGAAATTTTTCATGAAAGTTACTATCCCAAAACTTTACTGAAAAAAAAAAGGATGTTATTGATTAAAATTTATGAAGTGCATAACCTGGAATTTCAACTATTCCCCAATCGCATTGTAGCAAAGAGTCATTTGAAAACTAATCAACAATATGATATTACACAGTATCCATATTTTTTAGTACAAATTTCAATAAAAGTTGTCAAGATTAAAAATATATATATATTGACCCTTTTTAAACAAGTCGATTTGATAGAATATAATGTAGTTGTTATCATATCAGTAAGCGTTTTAGCTGAAATGTCAAAAGACGTTTATGAAATTTTACAAAATTAGTTGACGGTATTTACATATTTTATAGTGGTTTTTACTATACTATTTCTGCCAAAAGAATTGTGAAAAATTTTCAAAATCTGTAGATTTTACATTCACGATTTCACATCGCAAAGATTAATGTTAAGGAATAATGTAAATACTGAAATTCTATTTGCTCAAAAATTAAACTTCACAGGCATTTTTGTACTTTGGAAATTAATATTTGGCTAATTTATATAGTGCCTTTTTCGTGACAAAACATTATTGAATGAACCACTAACTTTGTACACAACACTTTGTAATATTCAAACGTGCCAACCGGTTTCAGCCCATAATATACAGTGAAATTCTCTTATAAGTTTTCCAAGGGACTGAAACTTCTAAACCCATATGGTGCTGAATGATGATTGTTCTTCGTACGTCAAACTATTTAAATCCTTTGAAAGTTGCCTTGAACATAGGCTTGGCAGTTGAGGCATGGATTTGCGGCCTTAGTTAATATGGTCTTGGCGGCGATTGGGTTTTAAGCATAAAAACTTTATAATTGGGAACCTTATATGTGGATTTCACTGTAATCTGCGTATTATATTATCTTAACGACTGTACAGTTTAGGATCGTTGTAAACTGAAGTGGCGCCCTCTGTTGTTTTAAAAAAGAACTAACAGTATGTATTACTATAAATTTACACAAAGTGATTAAGAAGATGGGCAAGGTTTTCTTGTAATATAACGCATGCAATGAATTTTCTTACCTTCTTAAGCACCAAAAGTACCCATTAGATACAAAAAAATGTATCCGTTGAGCAATAATGCTTTCTGTTTGTGGGATTTTAACCCTCGGCACACTACAGAGGTCGCGGGAGCTTGGCATTTCAAAGGTTAAGAAGTTTTCCAAAGGACTGATAAAACAACTTCTTTATAGTAAAAACCTTTCAATATGTGGGATAATAAATTAAACCATATTTTCAAATTCAGTCTCCAACCGAAAAACCAAACTGCTTACGCTTGAAACTCGTGATGTGCCGATGCTAAATTTTCGCCGTTCGCCAACTGATTTTATTTTTGTAATAACTTTTTGCCAAATGATGTTTTTGTAAATTGTACATATTTTTATAATCTACCGTAAGCAGTTTCCCCAGAACAGCTCGGAGAAATGATTTTTTTGATTGTACCTATTGGCAACGGCGGCACACCGGGGGTTAAGCGAGTTTCACTGTTCTTTTTATATTTATCTGCCCTGACAAAATCACGGTTGTGCTGAGACCAGTTAGCATATCATTATGAAATAAAAGTGATGTAAAGTTAAGTGCTTATATTTTTTTATCTGCATTAAAACATTTTGACTTGTGCCCCTTCCTAACTAAACTCATAGAATGTGTTCATCATTATTTCGTTTTACCCACTGAATATTCTTTCTCTCATTAATTTCTGTTTATTATTTCACAATTTATTTTTCAGCTTTCTAGAAAACCTTTTTTTTTTTAAATTTTTGTAGCAAACTGACAAGGACAAAAAATGTTTATAGTAACCATAGATAGTAGAAACAAAGGGAGTAATAATAATTATTATTAATGCGGCGGAGCCAATGAGAGCGCTGATTAGATAATAAGCACTTGAAAAATTCTTGCATTTGAATGGAAACCAATGTTTCCAATCCATTAGCACCTTCGGTTCTAGCCCATATAGGGCGCACTCTGTCTCTTACACTTGCCTCACATATACATGATGATGAAACACAGCTCTGTATTTAAAATTTAAGCAAAGAATGATCTGACTTTTGGATCACGAAGCACACCCACATCGCATTTCTTGTGTTCTTCTTTATTCTATGAATAAAATTTATGTGTTTGGTGTGTAGGTAGAAACAAAGGTGCAAATGCGATTTACGATAATACTGGTTAAGAGTATTGGCGACACTTGCGGTGTGTGCGGTATCACACTGATAAATAATATTTTATTGCCCATCTCCCTTGTTTCTATCATCTATGATAACAACTATCCTAATCGTTTAAGATAAATATGTTAACATTATTTATTTTAAATAGAATCAGAAATACAATATATTGTTTGTTTCCATGTATTCAATCCTATTCTATGTTAAATTGAAATAATTTTTGACCTGCAAATTTGTTTTTTTTTTTTCATGTTCCGTCCAAAATAATTTTTCTTCAGACCAACAATATAATTTCCATGTGAATGCAAATAATTTTTCTATAAAAAACCATTGTATGTCTTATTTTTTTTTTGATGAATAAATTTTTTTATCTTATCTGTAAAATGAATTCTTTTTTTATTCTTTATACAGGGTGTATTGGCACGTACCCGACAAATTTTAACCAGCGATTCCTGAGCATATATGGAGTAAAAAATGTTAAAGCCACTTTGCTGTTCGGTAACGTTGTTTTTAATAAAAAAATTATTAGTCATATTTTCACCACATGTCACCACTGTTTTATCCTTTGTCAAAGTTTGAAAACCCATCTGGTAATATTTTATTCGAATTCCGTTGAATAATGTACATGTGTACCTACATTGGCGCACTTTTACAATCACAACGAAATGGCACGGCACCATTCGTCTCATTTTTAACTATTATTATTTAGTGTGTGCGAAAGAGCGAAGACGCTTTTCGACATACTTGCTTATAACAGCTGTTGAACACGAAAAGCAATGCCAGTGATGTAGTGTGGAAATTTTTATTTTTTTTGTTTTTAATTGGAAAAAAATGTTACCAGACAGCAAAGTGCCCATAACATTTTTTACTCCAAATGTGCTAAGGAATAGCTGGTTAAAGTTTGTCGGGTTAGTGCCGATACACCCTGTATAGAAGTTTCAATTATGTAGGAAAAGTATTTTACATAAATTACTCATTTTTGTTTGTTATTGATTGACAAGAGTTATGCGGGCGACTATTATGGAAAAATAAAGAAAAACTGTTAAATTTATGAATACATTTTGAGATCTTGATGTAGATTTAACTTTCCTACACATATATATTTGTGTAAATGAAACATTTAATGATATTATTTTTAATCTGTCGATTAAAAGTGTTATAGATTATTACAATAAAATTATCATTCTTAATTGTTTTTTTATTTTTTACTAGCTGACGTGTACCCGGCGTTGTTGCATTATCTATTCGTTGCTCGGAGACTTACAAATGATTTGGGGTAAAGTTTTAAGGTTGTGTATTCTAGAGGACCTTAAAACTGGGTGCATTTTTAAGGTGGAAATAATATTGTATTGTAATTGGTATTTGTTTCACTTGATCGTGCCAAGTCATACATTTTCCTTACATCTTTTTCTTCATTCATCACATTTTACCACAAATAATGATTTGACTCATGTTTTTCTCGGGTGTCCCTGACTTTTTCTACCATTCACTTCACATAGTATCATGAAATTCACATTGTTACTGTTAAAAAACTACATTACGTTAACTTTAATTCGACTCTGTATCTCATTCGAGTGCACTCTCTAAACCCCCCATGTCACTAATAAGAACAAACTTTGATATTTTCAGCAAAATTGGATGAATGGTTTAGGAACGTGTACAGGACAAACAAAAAAACCTTCATTGTTATATATATATAGATTGGTTCCATGATATTTCATCAAAATGACAAATAAAGACACCTTTAAAAAGTGATATGAATCCTATAATTTCTATACCCGCTATATCCGATTTTTTGACAAAATGATCTGAGTATGACATCTTGTTCACATTTTTGCAAGCAACAAGAGGAGCCTAAAATTGAGTTTCAAAACCCTCCTTATCACGACTAAAAACCATGTTAAAACTGCGAGTGAGAAACGAAATCCGCTATATCATACAGAAAGTTACTATCAAAACGCGCTATATCGGATTCAACCAATCACAAGCAGTTATTTTGCCAAAATACAATATGGCCGCCGCTCTGACGCCACGCTCGTGTGTCAAAATGATCTACGCGTGTGTTTCTAAACCCGCCATGTTGGCTCAGTTGACTTTCAAAAGCCTCTATATCACGAAGTGAGTATCAAAATCCGCTTTATCCATTTTATTTATCGAAATTACTTAATTATTGCTAGACATATATAGAAAAATAAATGCTTTTCGAAATTTTATTACTCCAATTCATTATATAAAAAATTGTAATGCAATTACTTATGTACGCTAGAGATGTGACAGTTTTTTGCGGTTTTCTCCAAATCAATGAAAGTTGATATACGGGTATAGAAATTGCACGACTCATATAGAGTCAAGTAAAGTGATAATATTAGGTGTGTTGAACTGTCATTTTGATAAGATACCGGGTCACCATATAGATTGTATGATTATTTTATCAATTGTAATTAATGACTGCATTGCCTAAGCTTTCACAGAGTTATTCGAAATCAGATGTAAACACTAATTTTATTTAACATTTAGTGTGCAAAATTTCATCAAGTATCAAAATTCTGCTTTAAGCGATGGGGATTGTTTTTCAAAATCTCATGTAGGCAGTGACCTTCCTCCTATTTTGAAGGTCAAGTGTGCAAAATTGCATCAACCTTGGAATAAAACTACATAGATGTGTTTAAAGAACAAACATACCAGGAAACATTTTTATACAAAGTGTCTGGGGTAAAGAACACTAACTTCCTGAGGTGGTTCTACATGACTGTCCAAGTAAAAAATATAAATAACATTTTAGAAATTCAGGTGTTTAGTAGAATGGTAAAAAAACATTAGAATTTTGAAAAAAGTTTTTTTTTTTTACTTCTACCGTCATGTAGAACCACCTCCCGAAGTTAGTGCACTTTACCCCCGGACACCCTGTAAATTATAGATTTCAGGAGATTAGAAAAAAGAAGGTGACTTCGGTACTCAAAAGTGTTGTTTTCTCTTTCATTAGAGAAATGTGGAAGATGTTCACAGACATAGGAATTAATAGACGAGAAGATATGGGCGAGGGGTAAAATCAACTGTTGAAGAACGAGGGAACGAGGGAACGAGTGAAGCTGACTGTGATTCGTCAATAAATCAATCTGACAGTAAATAGGCATCTCGCATTATAATATCACCATTTACTTCTTAAAAGTAAAATCTGCTTTGAATGAATAGACATTTTTACATGGGAGCGCAAATTATTCGCCACGTTATGAACAAATTTGCGAAGTCCAAATTCGGCAAAGTAAGGCAGCTTTTATTTTCAGAGTCGTAGTTAGTTTCAGAGTATTTAGTTAAGACACTTTTATAAATGTTCATAATTTACTTCCCAGCAACCAACCAGCTTTGTGTTTCGCGTCCAGACGTTTCTCTATGTGATAGTAACAACTGATTCATATTATACGATGTGAATATGCTTAAAATAAAGTAAAATAATGCTTATATATGGAATGTAATACGACAATTGGGTTTATTCTCTTTTTTCACATCTATTTTTACCAGTTTTCATAGTACAAGTCAAAATTTTGCCGTGTTATTTAGTAAAATGAACCGATGATGCCTCGACCATAGTTCGCACAAGAATGATGACGTCACGTTTTCAAATTTCATTTGAGGCCGAACGCGAGCCCAGCCGGCTCAATGGAACCGGTATGGGGAGTGGGGATAATACGCTTTTAATCACTTAGGGCAGGTCTACTAATATTCATATGTCTATGAAGATGTTTTATTTTGTGTTAGCTGATTTTCAAGCATACTTTAAAAACTCCAAACCTGCTCCTTCGAGAGACCCATTTTGTATATAGGAGGGAGGAAACACAAAATTCATTCCACAATTGAGCTGTTGAGCAAAATAACAAGTTGTAATTCGATAGTGTTAAAATGTTCATCAGTGCCAAAGAAATGGATGATGATGTCCTAGTTTTCGCAGCATTGAAATACTGGTAGACTTTTGTGTTATAAAGATTATAATCAAATAGATTGCACTTTTTGATTCAAGGGTTTTCTTTGGGTACCTCGGGGCTCCAGACCAGAGGTGACTGCAAAACTCAACAGTGTAAACTAGTGATTTGTACAGGGTTTTCTACTATGTATCTGCGTGCCTTGTACAGTACGCCCAGTTTCTGAGACTAACTTGATTCTTATCTTCGATGGAGCCCCCGTGCCTGAGCAGATCATGGATATATCCAATAAATCATTGAATTGTAAGTAAAATGCATACATAACAACACACTTGGGCTGCAATAAAGACAGTAGAAACACATGAAAAGACTTATTTCAGCAGAATGAGGAGCACAAGTTAAAAGGAAATTATCGCTTCGTGATGTGTTTGTATTTTTTTTTCAATGACCGGTAGTAAATAAATAGTGATCAGAATATACAAAGCAATAAATTTATTATAACATTTAACTTTTGTCACAACTTAACATTTGTAATAATGATTACATGAAGTGGGTTCTTGCTAGTGATGGGCATAATACATGAAAATCCAGTTTCATTGAATTTGTGCGTGGGTTCAATTTCTCTATTAGCTAAGTCCTCCATCATTGCACAAGCAACATTTTCCCACAATAACAATGGAATTTTGAAGTGATTGCATGTAACCCAGGAGGTTAAAAAAATTGATACGTTTTATACCCGTCACTAGTTTTTTGTAATTTTTATTTGGTTAATTTGATGTTATTGAGGTCTTCCGAGGTGTAATGGTATACGCAGTTGTGTTCAGTGTTGGTAAGAAAATGATTAAGTTACAGCCAAGTTTGACAGTAAATTTATTGATTTTTTCTTCAATAGTTGCAAAATTACTTTGTAGCGTCATTTTAATTATATGAAAATGAAATACTTTGTATACACCATTTTTAATTAATAATTTACTTGAAATAAATTAATTTTGTTAATTTTCATGATCCTGACGAAGAAGCCTTTTATTATTAATTAAAAGTGATGTATACAAAGTATTTCATTTTCATATAAATTTATTAATTATAAATAACCCACCCACTGGGGTTGCACATTAGTAAAATATTATAATATTATGTAGTGCAGTGCAGTAGAGTACAAGGCTAAAAGTAGGTATTCTAAACCTCATTAAAGGCTTTTATAACCTACAAATTTATTTGCAAACCTTTTACATCTATGTTAAGTAAGAATAATATATTAGTTTTGTTTAAAAATACTTTAAATGATCACAGGCAAAGCCTTAACTCTTAATAATGTGTACTCTCAAACAGTGGCGGCTAGCTCTAAGGAGCGTTGGAGCAACGCACTCCCAACATCTCAGTCAATTTAAAAATATTAATTATTAACCGATAATAATACCATCAAAAATCAAAGGAAATAAAAGTATGTAGTTAAATTCAACCGGCTTGAATTTTCATTCTTTATATCAAGTGTCATAAGTCAAGTGATGCGAGCGAATTTCGTATCGCTCATCGAGAAATGTCACCTGGGAACATCAATTATATACAGGCGCAGAGTGTGGATGTTGACCATAGTATTGAAATTTCTCCGAAACATGAAAGGCGCACCTCTCAAACTCTTCGGTGAGATGGCGCCACTTTAGTTCACAGTTTGCGTACTGATAATTCAAGCAGGTCAGTCAGTATAAGCTTCAAAATTGCTAGTTACATGAGTAAATGGACTATTTACGTGAGTACAAGCCGCCACTGGTTTCAAATAAAACTTATAAAGCAAAATATAATAAAAGTGAGGTATTTAGAAACAAACATGGTGATGTCAGATTGTTGCAAAATAATAAAAAAATTTAATGAAATTAAATTAAAATAGTTTTAAAATTAACACCTTTTTATCAAAACTTGATGAAACAATTTCAAAATTGTAAGAGATGGCAACATGACATTACCGGTTTTGTTAGAAATACAATACATGCCGTTTTCATTACAAACACATCTAAAAAATATATATTTGTTTGTGGACGCCATCTTGAAACGTACATTTTTGTGGTTTCTGATTGGTCCAATTGGGTTTTAAAACAATAAAAACACTGCAATTTAAAAATCTCATTTTATACAGGGTGTCCGGTGTAAGGTGCACAACTTTCGAGAGGTGATTCTACACGATGGTAGAAATAAAAAAGATGAATAACTTTATTCGAAATTTTGTTGTTTTTTTTCCCATACAAAAATATATTATTTTCTACCTACAAACAGTTCAACTTTTGTACTTTAAAACGTTGAAATTTCGAAATTTTTTATTTTTTTTTACTTGTACTGTTGCGTAGAACCACCTCCGGAAGTTTGTGCACTTTACCCCCGGACACCCTGTACAGTTCAAAATGTGTGATTTAACAACTTCAAACCAAATTTGTGTTATAATTTTTTGTAGATACATAAATATGTATTTAACTCATTTTGCTTGAAATTAACGTTTATTTCTATACCACTAAAATAATAAACAAACTTATTATCTAGATATAAATTGACTTTAAAAGTCGGTTGAACATTTCTTGTTGAATTATTTACAATTTATTATAACAAATAAATTCATTGGATCGGGGAGCTAAAACTTTCTTTTGCAAAATAAAATATTGTTATTTACGTTAATTGAAGAAAAATAACAAAAAATGCTGATACTACGTTACTCAAAAAAATGTGCAGTCAAAAATGTAATTCTAATCAACTATGTTACATTGTTACAGACAAATTATGTAATATTATTATAATTTTAAAATAAGGCAACATCAATAATATACTAAATCATGGTTCCCCAAGCTTACACCGTAGCACCGTGATTAATTTATTTTAAATACCACGGTCAGTTAAAAAATATGATTATTTTAATATATATAAAAATATTGTTGGAAAAAATAAATATTTTCAAAAAATTTTCATTTTCACATATTATTGGGAACCTCTGGACTAAATAGATTATTGATTGAACCAGTATTTCATTTAAATTAAACAAAGTGAACTAGATTTTGTTGTTTTATAGAAACTTGAAATAGTAGGCATACTGTTTGATTACTAAGTACATAATTTCCCCAAAAATGTTTTGTGTTTGACCAAATATGTAGTTAACGTAAATCTTATCAATCGCTGATGAACGTTGAGTAATTCTAAAGGGTTATTTGTATATTTTGTACAAAATAAACACTTTTCTTGGATAATACATAATTAGGTATTTGAAAATTAATAATAAAGTTAAAAAATAAAACATTTCGCGAGAACGTATGTACGTACATATGTGATGGTTAAATAATTAATCTATGTACATTATTATATTCCAGCTAATATTGACATAATATGTGATTCCCTGTGTTTTAAGGGACACAACCTTGAAAAAATAAAACGTATATTCACACATCATTTCATACATATTTGGAGAATAATTTATTAGACTTGATTGTTTGAATCGCCGTCACATTTGAAGTTGTCATCAAATCACCAATTAGCGCCATTTTGAATTTTTGACATCTTTCAAATGGTTCCATAGTCTAAAGAAGAAAAGTGCCATCCATACAAATTGAAATTGAATGGAAATAAATGTTCCATTTAGCATGTGCTCCGTCTCACTTACTTCGTTTCATCTGACACCGTAGATCTCCGTCCCATTTGAATTTCGTAATCACGTTGAAACACAATTTTTTATTGTAAATTTTAGGCCCAATTAGCCAATATTTTGATCACGAAACACGTCAACAAGACATTTCTTGTATTCTTCTTTATTCTATGAATGGTTCCATTAGTCACCGATTCTTGGCCCGTGAACATTAAAACATTTTATGAAAATGTCAAATGTTTGCTTTGTTTGTTTTTGAAGCTTTATTTAGATGTGACAGGTGTTCAAACAACTCAGTCTTACACGTGGACATTTTAACAGTTTTTATGTACATAAAGAGATACTGCGCTAACATTTTTCATTGTGATTTTGATATTTGAAAATGTTTGGTCAATTTCACCAGATTTAAGGAAAAGTTGACCTTATTTCAGGCACACTGACACGCCTATATCACACTTCTATCGGTACATCTCTTCAGTGAATTCAGCGTTTAAGGTGATTAAATCACAACTCGGGTGCATTAAAATATATAATTTTATACTCTGTTACCATTCATAGCTGTCGGACGAAATAAAAACAATATATATAAAAATAGTTAGATTGACAAAGGTAGGCCCTGGAAATTACGAAGCACTTTAGGACTCCAGGGGCCGCAGTCTGCAACCTCTAGGTCCTAGCATGGCCATATCGATAAGAAGCAATACCAATTAAATTTAGTTGTCGAAGTTTGTTTATTGATGTCTCAAGCATGAACCGCGATTGATAAATGAACCAACGTCAGAAAAAAAGAGCCCAAGATGGCAACACTGATGCATTCCATCTACATCTTCGATGCCAAAATTATAAATAATTTAAACTTTTACCAATGGTCATTTGCCATTATCCATTAATATTCTGAATAACTATTGAAACTCGGTTTCCCCAATTTTAAATTTGTCAGCATCGAGCATTAATTTGCCTGTGGATCGCGCTTCCTCCCCCTTTAGCCAACATTTCGGACAGCCATACAGTATTCATCATACACATGGCCCCTTCATTCACAGGGTATGCAAGTATTCGATAGTCATGTTGTGTAATCACTCACGTCGCTACTGAATTCACAAGACCCGTGTCTCCACCACTCATTGTTGAATTCTCAAAACGTCAAAGCTAAAATGCTTTCAAAAGTTCACTCACAACCAAACAGTTGCTGAAGCTGTCATTTTGATATGGTGTCAATTTATAAATTTTTTTGACTGCATTTTTCCTAGCATTGATCTAAATCACACGCATTGTTACAAAATGTCTGACACAAAGTCTCAATGATAAAATGTCTGCATCGAGTGCCGATGTAAGAACCTCCGTGCAGATGTATGGCGGTAGTCGCCAAGATACTAAAATCAATAAGTATCGGATTCTTGCCTATCCCTGCGGAAGAACAACCTAAGGCTGTCTGAAATGTTGGCTAAAAGGGCGCTTCCACTGCGGCATATATGTACTTTTGACTGAAAATCTCAAATCACTAACAATATTGTATTCGAACTGTCAAATGTAATTGTCATGCTTGCTGATCACCAATATTGTTTATTAAATTCTTTTATCTTGTTGATGCTGGCGTTCATGCTAGGGCCCCAGGCTTGCAGTCTAGAACTTCAGGGCCCGTCTAGGACCTGAGGGCCTGCAGGCGCGACTGCATATCCTGCAGCTCTCCGTCAGCGTCTGGGGTCTCTGCTTCTTCCTCGCGGCTGGTGGAGGCCCCAGGGGCCTCTGCCTCGGCCTGCGGGGGCGCGGGGGCCTCGCCCAGCTTGCCCTGCGTGAGCTCCCAAAGGACCTAAACAAGAAATGCATTGTGAATACGGTGACTTTCGATAGTGTAAACCTTTTTTTATCAAAATTGAGTTGAGTATGCCATCTATGGCAACAAAATATAAGCTATCTATCTAACCGCCATCGCATTTGGTCGAACAGTTAGATCCCAAGCCATATTTCATTGTTTTCTCCGTAGATCTATTTGAAAATATTTTGGAACAAAACAGTGTCAACACCAAAATGGCAACAGATGGAGGGTTAAATGCGGCCAGTAGGAGACTCAACTTTGACAATAATCATTGGTTCTGAGGATTCTGTCCGAGATCCGCACTTTATTGAAAGTGTTAGCTCTTTGAATATTGAAATCGAAGTAAGTGGCATGACACTACATGGATCAGTACCCAGGATTAAGAACAGTTTTGTTGGGGTAAGGTTTTTCTAACTATGTGGCCTGACTCCTTACCTTGTCAACTTCAGTCTGGGCCTCCTCCTCCAGCTCGTCCTGGTCCTCGAGCCCCTCCATTGTCTCGTCCAGCATCTCCTCAATGATGCCCGCCCGCATCATCTCCTTGGACATCTCTCGCATAGTGTGCGCCACTTCCGGCAGGCGCACCAGCGACTGCATAGCTTGCATCACCTGCGGACACACAATACAACATAGGGATTTATTAAAATAGAACTCTTAATTTTTATTAATCTGGCGACACTGTATTTATTTTTACATGTTCAAGCTTAAGGGGGTATTTCACTATGTCGGGCTAAATATCTGAATAGCTATCCGTTGGCTGGCTTTAAAGTTCAGAATAACTTCGTTATTCAACGGCGACCGTTTCACCATTGTTTCGAGCTGCCGGATAGATAACACTCGAAATAGTCTGGCAACATCGCAAAATGTTTGCTGTTTCTCCATCTACTGCCACGGCTGTCATGCGTAACAGTCCGCACACCGCGAAGTGTGCATTTTTTTGGTTATGTTATGTTGATTATCAGGTCATTTTAGATAGATTCGTGTCGAATTAATACATTGTTTCTTATTTTGAACACAATCAAATAATTCAGGATGGATCATACAAGCATTCAAATTCATTCTACAAAATTCGACTCACTTCTCAGCTGTTAAACTCGGAATGTTTTGACGCCATCTTTGATTCGAGGAATAGCGCCTAACGTCTGGTTAGAGCACTGATTAGTCAAATCTAACTTTAACCCGAGCGTTAGCGTTATTCAGATATAGTGAAAACGAAAAAATGACTAATCCGCGGATTAGTGCTTGGTCAGAACATAATCAGAGATAGTGAAAAACCCCCTTAATCGCTTTCAAAGTACACTTAGTTTGATGTAATGCGCTTAATGAGACATTTCTTGCACTATTCAAAACAACAAATCTTGATGCCTTTCAGACTTGCCGGCGTTTTTTGATTCACTTCTTCCACATTGGAAAAACGTTGTTAAACAGTGTCATTCGATTTAAAAAATTATTGGAATTCCTCATTGCAATATTGGAACAGTCATGTTTTGTACTAATTATAATAATCTACATAAAGAAGAGCCTATGTGGTGGCGGGGCTTTCTTCTTTTATGCAAATCTGATGAAATTTTGCACACTTGACTGTTGTATTGTTATCTATGGCCATTTCCTAATATATTGTCTGTGCTACACAAACCCTAGCTGTCACCACTTGTCAACAGATCTCCAGCTGGGCTGGTTTAATAAATAACATATCAAATACAAACGTGTTATAATATTCGTTCACCACAATACAACAATCGCTCTTGACAAATTAATCGCTTTTTCCAAGTTTAACGACGTTTCTTGTAAAAGTCTTTCTTTCAAGTAGTAAAGATTTCGATTTAGGTTACATATGAATATGTCCTTTATTAAGGATGTTTGTAGATTGCCGAAATCACAAGTTTGACTTAGATTTTGTAGCGAAGCAATAAAATCTTCGACTGTTTCACTGTCGCCTTGCTTCCTCGTGAAGAATTTAAATCGTTCCACTGTCACATTTACTGTGGGTATGAAGTGTTTATCGTAAAGGAGTAAAATACCGTCGAGCGTACTTTTCTCAATTGTGAGGCCAAATGAGTTAAAAATTTCTACCCCTTCCGGGCCAATCGTGTGTAGAAGCCTGGCCACTTTTTGAATTTCCTTTTCTTCATTAAAATTATTAGCCATCATATAAATAAGGAATGATTGCTTAAATTTCTTCCACTCACCCGCCATATTTGGAACAATCGCCATCGGCACAATATGACTCGACATTTTATTTCTTTTGACAATTTGTTTTGGATACAAATTATTGACTCTTGATGTGACTTGACTTGACTTCACTCACAATATATTTATTAAGACACACCTGACACCATGTTGTATTGTGGTGAACGAATATTATAACACGTTTGTATTTGTGGTGTTATTTATTAAACCAGCCCAGCTGGCGATCTGTTGACAAGTGGTGACAGCTAGGGTTTGTGTAGCACAGACAATATATTAGGAAATGGCCATAGATAACATTATACTAATAACACCAACATTGACCATCAAACAAGAAGACGGTGACTATTTGCAGGAGATTTCAAAAGACCACCCCTTAAAGCAGAATTTTGATAACAATTATTTTACAAGCAATAATTATTCGCCTGAAACACTCATCCACATTGGAAAATCTCCTGATAAAAGATACATGACGCCAACGGGACTCGAACCCGTGTCCCTTCGATTTCCGGTCGACAGCTCTGATCACTGAGCTATGGCGGCTTATCTCTTATCCGCGAAATAATTCAATATATACTAGTGTTTCATTCAACAATTACTGCTTGTTACATTTTTTCACCTGAAAACAACCAACTTTATTTTATATGAGAAAGGCATTGTAAGTGCTAACTCTCTCACTAGATGGCGTCGAGACAAATTGTCTACATTTTTAGGTGAAATACTTGAACTTGTCAAATATTAATTATTATTTTTTTGGTAAACTAATGTTTAAGACAAGATTTTTTATGCATAGCACAAAGGGTAAAAATTATTTTACAAGCAATAATTATTCGCCTGAAACACTCATCCACATTGGAAAATCTCCTGATAAAAGATACATGACGCCATCGGGACTCGAAGCCGTGTCCCTTCGATTTCCGGTCGACAGCTCTGACCACTGAGTTCAAGTATGTCACCTAAAAATGTAGACAATTTGTCTCGACGCCATCTAGTGAGAGAGTTAGCACTTACAATGCCTTTCTCATATAAAATAAAGTTGGTTGTTTTCAGGTGAAAAAATGTAACAAGCAGTAATTGTTGAATGAAACACTAGTATATATTGAATTATTTCGCGGATAAGAGATAAGCCGCCATAGCTCAGTGGTCAGAGCTGTCGACCGGATATCGAAGGGACACGGGTTCGAGTCCCGTTGGCGTCATGTATCTTTTATCAGGAGATTTTCCAATGTGGATGAGTGTTTCAGGCGAATAATTATTGCTTGTAAAATAATTGTTACCCTTTGTGCTATGCATAAAAAATCTTGTCTTAAACATTAGTTTACCAAAAAAATAATAATCAGAATTTTGATACTTCTTGATGAAATTTTAGACACTTGACATTGAAAATAAGAGGAAAATTACTGTCTAAATCTGATTTCGAAAACTCTGCAAAGTGGGGACTTGAGCTAGTTATGTATAAACAAATGATCCTTACCTCTGTTGATTTTTGTAATGAGCCAGCTACTCTCAGTGTGGCTGAAAATAATACATGAATCATTAGAATCAGGCACACATATTTAGCTGTAAGAGGTTATGACAATTGACAAGGTCGTTCCCAGTAGTTAGCTTCTAACCCGATTGCCGCTAACCCGCATCATATGGCGCGAGAATAATCAGTGCCTCCAGCGAAGCGCGCATCTTTCTAAATACATCTATTTGAATTTCACTCTTGTTTTCGGAAATGAATGAATCCGACATCCGACCGAGCTGGAACTCGGCAGATAGTCTTGTTGTCGATGACAGTGCATTCTTTCAAATCTTGGTAGCAATCACGTACATAGACGCAGACATATATGCATTTCTCTGAAATCGGATGACATTATAGCAGTTAATATATGAAATAAATGTCGGTCCTACCCGATCGTCATTTGTCAACTCCAGTTTCTGTGTAGGAAGGTTCAATACTCGGTCCAACCAAAAAAAATTTTTTTTTTTTAAGTTTTATAATATACTGCTGACGTGTACCTGGCATTGATGGGGTTTATCCATAGGAGATAGACATATACCACCGTGGACTTTTCTGTAGACCTTTTTAAGATATACAATGCTGTAGTTCATTATATTAAGGTATCTCATAAAGTTTAGCCAGAGTTATCAAATGTATGGGTACAAAAATTTTTTATTTTCGACTTGATTACAAAACAACGACTTTTCTCTACTTTCTATAAATATAATATGCATAAATTATAAATATATATAAACCTTCTGGAAGAAATTTTCTAAATGATAGTGAAAACTCTATAAAATTCCATTGCGTAGTTTAGAAGAACTAAGCGCACAAACAGGCATACACGGATAGCCACTTTATTTTATACTATTTGGAGATTAGAGATGTATTAGAGTAAAAAAACTCTTTTTTTCTTACGGGTTGATTTTTGAAGCATTTATTTGAAAAGAAAATGTATGAATATAAAATAAAATTGTGGTCTTTATTATATGCACATTGGCAATGCATTAAAATGGTTGAAATTGGCATTGGTTTGTCAATTTAATTTCCCACAGTCCCCTCACAAGAAGTGATAATATTCATCAGCGGACACTCTATAGTTTGCAAAAATGCACTATTTTTTCACTACATTTTCTGTAATAAGGCAAAAAACATAAAACACTGACAATACGATACTAGTAAAATAAACAACTCCTTTCCTAAACCCAAGCACCAGCTTATATTAGGAAAGAATATAATAATAAACAAAAATTTTCACTGCAAAATCTGTTAAAAAAAAAAACAATAACATTGAAGATTAGCGACTCTCAAATGAAAATTTAAAAAAGAAACGGTCGCATCTGGGAATTGAACCTAAGACCTTAGCCTTGCAGGGGCTCTGCTCTAACCTCTAAGCTAATTGGACCCTCTTTCCTTTCCTGTCATATTTAACAGTATCATACTTCGATTAGGAACTACCAATAATAATAATAATAATAATTGGATGACTTGTATAGCGCCGTTTTTGTGCAAAATCACCTCAAGGGCGCTGTACAAACTTATAATACATTTCTACAGTGATCTATGTTATTACTTAACTATTTATGGAGAAAATATACAGTACAATACTGGTAGGTCACTTGAGTTAGGTCACACTTAATTAACATTATCTTCATTTTCTTAATGCATACTTTTATTGGTTGCTATCTTTATGTATATACATAATTTAAGTAAAGAAGTAAGCGGGGTAAGGAAATTTTACCAAAAATTGAAAGTCATAACTTTATGACATTTGAATATTTAAAAAGTCCGATACGATTACAAAAACTTTCAGTTGCGATCATCTCAAAAATAGTATTTCTTTGACTTATTATTTTTTCACAGTATACCTACAAATTAATGTATTTATTTATTTTATTTTGGTACATCCCTTTCATATATATTTCCTGACTGAAACTTGGTTGGATCCGTCCATTAATACAGAAGAACTAGGCTTCACTTCACACAACACCTACCGCTTAGATAGAAGTACCGCCACCAGCACCAAATCAAGAGGAGGAGGTGTATTAATATCAGTCACCAAATCTATAACTTCATCCAGGCTAAAATGCAAACACAAAAATATAGAACAAATTTTCCTACTACTCAAGACGAACCTAGGAAAAATCATTCTTGGATGTGTTTATATTCCTCCCGGATCAATTACACAAATTTACGTAAACCACATTGAAGATGTAGAGGCCCTCAAGCTCAAATATCCGGAAGCTAGAATGCTGCTAATCGGCGACTAGAATACTCCCAATATAGACTGGATTACCCATAGCGATAACTCAACAACTCATTTTAATACATCTGCTAATGCTCGTGAAATTATAAATATGTCAAATTTCCTAGGTCTTAAACAAATTAATAATGTATACAACTCTAATCACCACTTACTAGATCTTGCATTTAGTAGCGATCCTTCAGTAAAATTATGTAAATCCATAGACCCCCTTCTTCCCGAAGATTCCCACCATCCTCCCTTAAACATCACCATTACTAACAACTTCCTAAACATTTACTCTAATAGTGTTCCTAAATATTCATACAATTTTGCAAGGGCAGATTATCCACTGATAACAAAATACTTAGAAAGTACAGACTGGTCCTTTTTAGACAAAAACACAAAGTTAACCAAAATCTTGAATCTTTTTACTCCATCATCAACACGGCTATTGAAAAATATGTTCCCTTAATTCAATTCAAACCATCAAAGTTCCCCAAATGGTTTAATAATGACTTAAAACACTTAATAATTAACAAAAAAATCTGGCACAAAAATTTCAAAGAGAGCAACTCTATCTCTGACTACAAAATATTTCATAAATATAGAACTGACTGTAAAAAGCTCTCCAAAAAATTATATCAAACATACATACTCAACACAGAAAAGTCTATTCCTTCAAATACCAAAAACTTTTTTACACATGTAAACTCACTAAGAAAAAACAAACCTAGCCTACCAACATACATGTATTTCGAAGGGAAAGGTAGTAGTGATACTAATGACATCGTTAATTTGTTTGCCGACTTCTTCAAAAATGTTTACGATAATGATATCCCAAATGTTCAACTTCCACCCTTTCATCCAAAGGAATCGGTCCACATTCCCGCTTTACATATAAATGTTCCTGATGTTATACGCAAAATAAAAACACTCGACTTAAAGAAAAAAGCGGGTCCTGACAAAATTAGTCCTGCCTTTCTAATTAACTGTGCATCAATAATAGCCAATCCACTATGTCATATATTTAACCAATCATTAAATTCTGGCTGCTTCCCCGACCTATGGAAAAATTGCTATCTAACACCTGTATTTAAAAAAGGCGATATTCATGATGTCACTAACTACCGACCCATCTGCATGCTCTCAACTATCCCCAAACTGTTTGAAAAACTTATCCTCGATAAAATCTCCATACATATTAACAACATCATTGTAACTAATCAACATGGATTTATGCCAGGCAGATCCACACTAACAAATCTCTCCTTATATGAAAATTTTATAGCATGTTCACTCGAAAACAAAACCCAAGTCGACTCAATATATACAGACTTTGTAAAAGCGTTTGACAAAGTTAACCATAAAATTCTTCTCAATAAACTTAGTCAAATCGGAATTGAGGGTAAATTATTGGAATGGATAAAAAGCTACTTAACAAATAGAAATCTACAAGTAAAAAATAATTCTAACCTTTCACACAAGTTCATAGCTACTAGCGGTGTACCCCAAGGGTCACATTTAGGCCCAATACTGTTTCTCCTTTTCATAAACGATATTGTTACTGTATTTGATAAAAATGTAGAAGTGCTACTTTTTGCCGATGACCTTAAACTATTTAAAATTATAAAAACAATAAATGACTGTATTCAAATTCAATTAAATTTAAATAAACTTCAAGATTGGTGCAAAACTAACAAACTTTATCTCAATATTAGTAAATGCCACATTATAAGATTTTTCAGAACAACACAACCCCTTAACTATCAATACAAAATTAATAATGTTTCTCTCGTCTCTGTAAGTGAAATTAACGATCTCGGCATTACTTTCGATTCAAAATTTAACTTTCTTTCACATGTAGAAACAGTCACCAACAAAGGATTAAAAATGCTCGGCTTCATTCTCCGAAATGGCAGAGACTTTAAAAATATTTCAACACTAAAAATCTTATATTCCTCACTTGTTCGAAGTCAAATCGAATATAATTCTCCTATTTGGTGTCCTTACTTTAAAATCCACTCCGACTCTATTGAAAAAATTCAGCATAAATTCCTAAGATACATTAACTATAAACTCGGTCTACCTATAGAATCAATAAATTACAATCATTTGATGAAAGAATTAAACTTACTTAAACTCTCAGATAGAAGACTTATTTCCGATTTGACTTTTATTTTTAAAATTGTCAATGGTATTATAGACAGTCCTGATATATTAAGCCTAATTACCTTCCATATACCCACTAGAACCACTCGATCCAAAATTCTTTTTAATTTCAATAACAATATCAGGACTGAGTCATTTAGAAACTCGCTTATACCTAGATTGCATGCAGTTGGCAATGCTTTCTCAGAAGTAGTAGATGTGTTCAACTGCACGGAATATAGTTATAAGAAGGCTATAATAACAAACCTCTGTCGTAATTATCAATGTTATTAGGCATAATACCATTCTATTCATAAGTTATCACAGAACCTAAACTATGCACTTACATTAGATATCAGACAGAAGAGTGTTATCTAATAATTTTACATACTTAATCAAAACTATAATTTTTCCCAAAATTTTTATGAGATGTCTTACTGACAGCCCTGATTCAATAGAGCTAACTCTTAGTTCTCAGCAAATTCAACCAAATTCAATATTGAAGGTAACAATAACCTCAATACTAAACTACTGTACGGATTGAAAATAAAAATGCTATTGTACCTATGTATACCAGATGTTATTCTTGTTTAACTGTCAACATAATTTCTCAGTAATTATTCTGTTTAACATAATACTGTTTCGCTCCTGTGAACCACTGTAAACATAAATCATGTATATTGTAAAAGCCTTTTACGGCGTCTAAATAAATAAATAAATAAATAAATATTTTACATTTCATAGTACAATCCAGTAATGTTGGCCTCACTGGGTTACCCGTGCTGCTGGCTTACCCGTGGGCTGGCTTACCCGTGCTGAGGCCTCCATTTTATAATACAAAAAAATATACATAATACATTTAAAGAAAATATATATAATGTTGGTAAAGAAAAAAAAAAACATAAGATCAAGATAAATTTAAACTAAAAATGTAGATTTAAAATTAAAGTAAAATAAAATTCAAATAAAATGAAATAAAGTTAAAATCAGTATATATATTTATATACGTTGTGTGTTTGTGAGTGATGTGTGTTTTATATTGGTTTTGCGTGTAAAAAGATACCCTTCAAAAGAGTTCATAAAATAACAATATTATAATTTTACTGGTCTTCCATTAAAAGCCTTAGCTTGTGGATGGAAGAATAGTTAACATTTCACATATTATGTACAAATAAAGTCACGTGTACAGTTAATACAATGCAGTTAATACAGTTAATACATTTCATATAATTATAATTACTATTTACTATAATCATGTATTTCAATATATATGTATGTGTAGGTAATATAGACACATGGCAATCAGACCCGTTAACTAAAATATGTAAACATATATGTATTCAGTAAGAAGAAAAACAAGTAAGATTTTTAGTGTGACATTCTTTAAAATACTTTTTGATGGAGTTCAATAATTGAATTTTGTTCCTAATGCTTCTGATTTCTATTGGTAGGTTATTGAAAAAGAATTTTCCTTGGTGAGTATAATGGTGTTGTGCAAAAGAAGTGTTTAATTTGGGGCACACAAATACATGTTTAAGTCTAGTACGATTTTCAGTTATGAATGCGTATTTATCTTTTTCTTTTATAATTTGTATAATTGAATTTTTTATAAATAAGTTTTTAAATGTTGGAACTTTGAATTCTTCGAATATGCTGTCAGTTGGGAAGTCTGGAGGTTTTTTTAGTATAATTTTTATTATTAGTTTTTGAACAATTTCTATGGGGGTCAGATTAGTTTTGTAAGCTGCTCCCCAACTGATAATGGCATACTGAAGAATAGACTGTACTAATGCGTAGTATATTGAGTATAGGTTTTTCGTTGATAAAAAGTTTCGTATCCGTAAGAATATATGAATTAACTTCCTAACTCTTTTTATTGTATGGTCGATGTGATCTTTCCATTTTAGGTTTTTATCTATGATTATTCCAAGATATGTAATTTTATCCGCTATTTTCAGAAGTGAACATTTTTGTTGGCAGTGATTAGTATCGTGTTGTGCGAGAGAATGATTATGTAAGAATATTTGAAGATTTGGAGGTACAATGTTAGTGTTAATTTCGAAAGGAATGACATATGTTTTATCACTATTTAACGACAAGAGGTTATTGTCAAACCATATTTTTAGAATATTTATGTCTTCTGTAGCTTTTAGATTAATTTTTTCCCAAGTTTTTTCTTTTATTATAAGGACTGTATCATCAGCGTAAGAGATAATTTGGCCATGCAATGGCTGAATAAATATGTCGTTTACATACAAAATGAACAATATTGGTCCAAGTACGGTGCCCTGTGGGATACCAAAATTTGATGTTTCTTGGTCGCTAGTTTGGTCATTTATTTTAACAAATTGTGCACGATTGTTCAAATAACTTTCTATCCATTGGACGGCTTTATCATTGATGTTATTTAATTTCAGTTTTTTGATAAGCTTTGTGTGTGAGATACTATCGAATGCTTTTCTTAGGTCTATGAATATTCCTGCGCATTTATTTCCTTCATCAAGTGCAGAGTATATAAATGATGTTACATTTGCTATTGCATCTTGTGTGCTTTTTGTTTTTAAGAATCCGAATTGATTGGAATGTAATATTTTATTGTTTTCTAGAAAATCAACAACCCTTTTTTTCACAATTTTTTCAAATATTTTTGCTATATTCGATATTAGTGATATCGGTCGATAATTTGAAACATTTTGCGGGTCGCCGGTTTTAAAGATAGGGGATATTATAGATTTTTTATAATTTGTTGGGAATATGCCTTTAGTCAGACTGAGATTGATAAGGTGGTTTAGTGGTTTCAGTAGATACATTTTCATTTCTTTAAGAATTTTCACAGAAATGTGGTCAAAACCTGGAGAGGATCCGTCTTTCATGCTTTCTATTACAAGTTGTATTTCAGTTTCGGTAGTTTTTTTAAAAGTGGATAGTGTATTTTGTTTTTGGGTATTAGTTGTTATAGTTTTTGGTGTGTGTACAGATTTAGTGATTTTATCAGCGAGATTGTTTCCTACTTTAGAGAAGTAAGAATTAAAAATGTTTGCTGTTAGTTTTGGGTCTTTGGATACATCTATGATATTATTTTCATGTTTTAAATATTTTATAGAATTATTTTTTTTCTTATTTTCAATTGCATAATTTACCGTTTTCCAAATAACTTTTAGATTGTTTTCTGAAGTAGAGATTATTTTTTTAAAGTAGTCGTCTTTACTTTTTTTAATTAAAGCTGTTAATTTATTTCTATATTTTTTGAGAACTATCTTAGCATTTTCATCGTGTGGATTTTTAATTGTATTTTTATATAGCCTTTCTTTTTCTCTGATAGATTTTATTAGGCCACAAGTGATCCAAGGTTTTATACGTCTGAATTTTGAATTCGTGTATAATGAGACCTCTGTTGTGGAGGTTTCAATATGATCCATAATTTGTTTTTCAAACATATTTGAGCATTGTTCGACATCGTTAGATTGTAGTATCGTACACCAAGTTTCTGCTTTCAATTTTTTCTCTAAAGTGACAATATTTGTGGTCTTTTTAATAGTAATTGGAGCATTAATTTGTGATTTTATTTCATTATCATACAATAATAAGCAAGTGTGGTGGTCAGTAATATTCGTTTGCCAAATCATTGTTTTGATTTTATATAGGTTTTGTAATTTTATGTTTATCCAAATATGATCTAAGCAAGACGATTTTTGTCCGTGCATTTCTCTAGTATTTTTGTTTATGCATGATTTAAAATCTAATTCAGTCATACAATTTAGGAACTCATTTTTGAAAATATTTTCTGATTTTTCGTTAATGTTAATATTAAAATCACCCGCGATAAAACAGGTTTTATTTTTAAGCGGTAGTAATATATTTTTCAGTTGAGTTATAAAATGTGAAATATTTGATTCGTGTGTTCTGTAAATGGCAATTATGTGATAAATATATTTATCGAGTTTAATTTCGATTTGAATACAGTTAGTCAGTAATATTGGGTGTTCTAAAGTCGTGACAATACTGAATTTGGTGTGAACGAATATTGCGATTCCACTATTTTTATTGATATTTATTTTAGTTGGGATGTATGTATAGTTAGGAAGTTGAAAGGCTGGTGACTCATCATTTGTAAATGTCTCTGTTAATATTATACAGTCTGGTTGTAATATTAGATTATTGATTTTAATAATAAATTCATCAAAATTTTGAAACATACTACAAATATTTTGGTGTAATATGAATAAACCGTTAAATTTGTGTGGGAAAAATTCATTACATGTCTCTGTGCTTGCACATTCGTATTCATGGATTTTGTAGAAATTTTCTATTTGGCTAGCTATAAAATCATCCATTTAAAATTAATTTTAATTCATTTAGAGCAATTGATAGCTAGACTTACCAAGTTGATTTTTCATCTGCAGTTGAACTGAATTAAGATGAGCTTTGCTGATGTATATTTTGGTGATAGCCTTGCGCGACCGAAGAATCTCCTTAGCCAGAATTGTGCAAACTTGCTTGTCATTCTTTGTGGCGGCTTCCTTTAAGGATTTTTTTATTTTGTCCTCTTCTCTTTGGATGGCTAAAATAAATTGAAACAAAAATAAAATATGTTTATTTTTCGTTTTACGAAAGGCCAACATACCCAGGTTACAAATAACCAGATAATAATTGAAAAACTACTAACACTATCATTATGAGCAGAAGATGTTGCTTGTGCAATGGTAGAGGACTTAGCCATGAGAGGAATAATTGAACCCATGACGCCTGGGTGGCAACCAGACATATTTATCAGCTCAGCCATTAGGCGGTTAAATGAACATTTCCCGGCTACCTCCGTATTTAGAAATTAAAACATGGAAATCGATAGAAAAAACGTATTGATGTTAGGGTAGTTGAAAGTAGAGCTGCAACAGCATTTTACAGCCAAGATCTTCGATTGCATCTTGAATTTCTTAAAATAATTTGGTTGTTACTGTGGAGGACCGCTTTTATTTGCTTATTTAAAATATAGGTTGTTTTGAAGGATTCTTATAAAAGTTCTGTTTTAATTAAGTCGAATCGAAGATTTCTTTCAAAAAAATAATCGTACTAAGCGGGTCCGACTAAAACTTTACCGATTTTTTAAACATTAATTACAAATCAGCTTATTATGTATTTTTGTTATTTGTTTTTGGGGTGTTATGCCGTGTTGCGCTAACTCCTTCTTTAGGCTAAAGAAGGAGTTAGCGCAACACGGCATAACACCCCAAAAACAAATAACAAAAATACTTTTGGCCGTGAAAATCTTAAATCATATTTGAGCTTATTATGTAGTTTAGTTGACTGACAGTAGTAAAAATTAAGAGCATCGCTTCAGAAAATCAAGGTTAAGTAAGTAAACAAATTAATCCAAACGTATTATGAGTCACCTCTTATTTGGCGGTCGAGTTGGTTGCCTTCTTTCCTCAACTTGTGTGTCCACTCGTTCACCTGCAAAGGTGGGGTTGGTTAAATAGCGAAATTAACACAACAAGATAACAACGCAACTACAGGGTGCGGCAGAGAGGACGGACGGTTTTAAAAAAATCATAAAATAGTTCATTTTTACTCAAAAACAAATTTATTGATGGAATCAGGTTCGCGAGGAAATAGAATTTTAGACAGTCAAGTGTGGAAAATCATATCAGGCATGTGGTGGCCGAAATCGTTGATGCAGTGCTGGAGGCGTTCTTGGAAGTTCGCGTTGACTCTCTCCAACATCGCTCTCTCATCTTGGGCGACTTCCACGCGAATTGCGTCCTTCAATTCGTCCAGAGTTCGGGGCTTGTTCTCGTATACTCTAGCCTTGAGGTGTCCCCATAAGAAAAAATCGCATATGGATAAATCTGGGGACCGAGGAGGCCAATGAACATCGCCAAACCTGGAAGGGAAGAGAGGGCGAATAACGTCCATTGATGCTCTAGCTGTGTGGGCGGTCGCCCCATCCTGTTGGAACCACACAAGTCGGATTGGAACACGTTGCCATCGTAATTCAGAGAAAAAGAAGTTGGTGATCATTTCGACGTAGAGCTCTGAGTTCACGGTAACAGCACGACCATTACCGTCTTCGAAGAAGTAAGGGCCAATGATGCAAGTTTGCGATACAGCGCACCAAACCGTTACTTTTGGGCTGAGCAGCGGTCTTTCGTGTAAACGGATTTTCATTAGCCCAATAACGTAAAGTCTGCTTGTTAACCATGTTGTTTACGTGAAAGTGGGCTTCGTCACTCATGAACAAAATGAGGTTCTCATTTTGATCGATCAGTGCTTCCATCTCACGTGCGAAGTTCATTCGTTGTGCATAATCTCCGGGCTGTAACTGTTGCACAATGGCCAATTTATAGGGGTGAAAGCGGAGATCCATATGCAAAATTCGCCTTACCGAACGATCACTGAGGCGAAGTGCAGCAGCGTGTTTCCGGTCAGATCGAGTCGGACTGCGAAGAAAGGCTTGTCGAACGCGTTCAACATTTTCAGGAGTTCGAACTGTTCGCGGAGCTCCTCTTGGTCTTCTGTTGATAAGTTCACCACGCCTGCGAAGTGATTCAACCCAACGAAGGATGGTTTTTCGAGAGGGAACAGCTCTATTCCGATGAATGTTGAAGTGGCGACGAAACTCACGATCTACGACGGTGACTGACTCATTATTTCGGACGAAACAATCATAGGCGAAAACGCGGTGCTCCACCGTCCACGGCTCCATGACGACAACTGCATAAATAAACCTGGTTTACTTTTCTCGTAGACGGAGGGGGAGAGTACTACCCATCTCAAAAACGTCCGTCCTCTCTGCCGCACCCTGTATATTCAAATGTTATTTACCAAATCTTTGGGATTCTTCTCAGGTGTTTTTCCAAACAGTCCCATTTTGGTTTTTCTCCTATAAATACACTTCAAAACACTAGACAAAATAATATATAACAATAATGTAAAATTGTTATTTCTAATTTCCACGACAGTTCAGATTTGACAGCGAGTTGCCGTGTTGCCATAAATAAACCACTCACCATGCTGCCATACAAAAAAAAAAATGATTTAGTATTAGCTGCGTACCTACTTATTTCCAAAATAAAATGATTTTTCATCACCATTATTATTCTGTTTAATATTATTGCGATTATAAAAGAATAAAAACCTCTGTATATTACTATAGCTCTGCTTTCATTACTCATGCCTAGCATATAATTTATTTTTATTCGTTTACACACAACTACGCACGACGCGTCGTGCGACGACTTCCCAGGCAGACAAAAAAGTTAATCAAACCGCTCAACCGCTATACAGACAGTCTTACATGATTGTACCATATCTTTTATTAATGTCTAATGAATAATAAGTTGTGGTAAGTAAGTCCCAAAAAACTTTCTAATAAATTTATTATTCCCCTTATACCCCTTCCCACAACCATTTTCAAATTCTCCCTTCCCCCATGTGAACGTTGTAGCTAGGCCACTGGGTGGATAGTTGATTTATGCTGGGTGGTTGTGTGCTCTGACTGAGTGGTTTATTTATGCTCTGGCGGTCCAACCATTGAACGCAAAACTTTACGTTCAACTCAACCAGATTGATACGACCGATCAATCAAATTGAATCGCCTATAGAGCCCACCATGTGCGTATGCATTTACGAGCCGAAGCGCTAGTCGATTTACGAATTATGGGAAAGAAACGATCATGGAACGAACCAACAGCAAGCGACGGTTCGCGCCATATTCGCGCCGTTCGGCCCGTTCGCTGGCTCTATAAATTGCTTGTTACAGCCGTTCGTCATTTTTATTCTACCTAAAATTAAAAATATAAATATTAAAATAAAATTTTGTTTTTTCTCGCGGCACGAGTGAGAACTACAATAAAATTCAGGCTGATAATATTTTCAATCAAGTTACGCAGTAAGGTACTTATTTTAACTTTAAATTTATTTCATAGACGACGCAGTGTAAAGTGTAACGTTTGGAATGCATTGGAATTTCTTTGATAGCTTCCCTTGGTCCTTGGTTTAGTTCGCTCAAGTTCGCTGGTTGCTGGTTGCTGGTTCGTTCAAACTTCAGTTATATTGTCATAATATATGGTTGCAAGTTGCAATAGAGCTGCTCTGTGCGCTGATTTTTGCATAGTTTATTCTCGTGTGTCTACTTTTCGCGTATGTGGCAGTGCTCTTATAACAGTAATTTCTAATTCCTGCCATTATTGTGTCACACGGAGTGTTTTCTTCTAATATATGTGTTCCATACCGGCATTAAGAAGGACTGTCGTTAGTGATTAGGATACCATTTTGCAGAATCAAGGTGAGTGCGCTAATAATTTTTTTCACTTCCGATAAAAAACGAATGAAATAATGATGATTCAACTCTTGTTCTACATTCATTAAAATTACTAGTTGCTCCTTCGTTGTCTTTCGCGTTCACATTTCGAATTTTCATGATACTTTTTATCCAATTTTACGAACGATGAATATTGCGGTAACGAAGTCACAATTTTTTAGGTTATGTTTTATATATTTTGTTGTTTTGGAGAGGAATTCATGCAAAATAGTGATAAACTCATTTTTTCATTGAACACATGCTTTGGTGTTTCATTTGGATTATTCTGTCTTTTAAAAAAAATACAATTACATAACTATTTACATTATTTTGTCAAATTTACGCAATGTCTTCTGTTTAAAGCCTTGCAAATTTGCCGACATTAGAGTTCAATGATCTTGACTCTTGGGAAAGTATTAGAATAAAATTATCATTACATAAAACGATCTATTAGCATGTAAATGAATCTGATTATTTTTTAAACGCATCTGAAATTATTTTCTAAATAAATTTTATATTTCTAACATGTAACCAAAAATTATTATTTTGACATTTGAAAAATTTCTATAGGATGTCAAACTCTTGTAGAATAATTAATAGGTTATTCAGGTTCTTGAAATTTAAATTGAATAGATAATATCGAGTTTCATTTAATGTAATTTACAAAATAACGATATAATATTCTCATCTTCTAGTAAGTTTTATTTATCATTTTTACACCTGTGTGGAAATTTAATCTTTTTATAATAACGGTTCTTTTATTTGAATAAATTCAGTAAAATTAATCATTTATATCGTTTTATTAATAATTTTATTTTCACGGCACCCTTCAACGGAACGCGACAACCATAAAAGTTAATAAATTTTCTTTATTATTTCCTGAAATGTGTGCATGCAAAAAAACTTGATTTTAATGTCAATATGATGATTACTGTGCAAAATGTAAGGTACGATAATATACAAAGTTATTGTTTTCAAGGACATTTGGTAATCTTAGTTATAAAAAAAAGTATGTAATAAAAAGGTGTTATTGAAGATTACCTAAAACAAAAAAAGACTGGGTTCACCGTGTTACTATCAAGGCCGACCCTACGCGGGCGCAATGACGCAGCTATTTGTATTTATTACAGAAAAAAACTTTAGCCGTGTTCGGTGACCATATCTGAACATCCGGGTACTTCCCAACCTTCCCCTACCCCTTCTCCTCTAAACCTTCTCCTCCCCTACCCACTCCCTTCAAACTCACAACATATCCTATTTATTGGGTATACCATAGTCTAAGTCTAAGCTGTAGGCTCTCATGAATCTAAAAAATCCTGGACAGAGTATTAGTGCGATTTTGTATGAAAGGCATTGAAGCCAAATCTAGGGTGTTGAGAAATTGCCTGGCAGCCATCTTGTGTGACTAACACCTGAAAATACAATTGAGGAAAAAAAAAAAAAATAAATTCAGACACAAAATTATAAAATGGATTAAAGAACAAAAAAGACAATATTAACAAAATTTCATAACATAAAATAATAAAACCTACACGTAACACACAAAACCAATATAAACACACATCACTCACAAACAAACAACATATAATATAAATATACCGATTTTTACTTTATTTTATTTTACTTTAATTTTAAATCTATATTTTTAGTTTAAATTTATCTTAATCTTTTTTTCTCTTCATCAACAATATATATATATATTTCTATAAATGTATTATGAATATTTTTTTGTGTTATAAAATGAAGGCTTCAGCACGGGTAAGCCACCCAGTGAGGCCAACATTACTAAATTGTAATAAGAAATGTAAAATATTGTATCAAATAAAAAATAAAAACTTTCGACCTGATTTGTATGCGAAGTGGTTCATAATGAACTATTATTATTTTTATTTTTTTTTTGTTAACGCATTTACAACGACTTTACAACGATTTTTGGGGGAATTTGATAAGAAAAGGAATGGGATTCGTAATTAAAAAATTAAAGTAGGTTTTGGCATTTTTCATATATTTTCCCCCGCACCCCGCTGCTTGAAATTATTCTCGATTTGCTCCGTCCAGGGCTTTTTAGGTCCATGAAAGTTATAAACCCTAAATCAGAGGTTCCCAACCTTATCTGGCTCACCGCCCACTTTTCAAGTATTTTTTTAGTTTTTACATTAACCCCGCGCAGGAGGCCCTAAAGATAATAGTTGCCCTCAGCATTTATCAGTATAGACTTACATTCATCGAGCGATTGGGTATGCTTATGTTATTGATAATCAATCTAAAATATACAAATAGTTTGGTAAGGTATTATTATACGAAGAATTTTTCAATGTCAGGACAGTGTTTTCAGCGGCTTGTTTGTCATAATTTAACGAATAGTGCATTGACTACAGCAACACAAATACTATTTAAAATTAGTATCCTCGCGTATAGCACCATTCTGATTGAAGTGGGGAACTTTATCAAAAAATCAACTCGTTAATTAGCCCGCCTAAAAAATTTGGCATTTTTAAAGATCTCGATCTCCCGATAACGTAGGAGCATAGATATACAACTCACGCAGCATAGAAAGTCAAGTACTTTCATCTAATAAAATCATAGACAATACTTGTAATATTGCTGATATCTAGGCTTCCGACCTATATACGGATTATGGTCCAAACCGCGCTAAGCTCCACATTCCAACCAAGCCGAGCTTTAAATGAACCGATATACCGGGATATAATCTCACTGGCTTCAGACGGAAGCAGTTAGGACTCTTGTGGGGTATTCTCATTAAAAAATAATATAAACTTGTTTTAAATTTAACACAACTGAGTAAATTTTCAGTTGTGTAAAATTTAAAATACGTTTATTAGTAATGCCCCTGTAACATGTCTATAAGAATCTCTCGGTGTTATTATTTTTCAGGTGTCCCTACCTACCAACCCAACTGCCAACGAATTGAATCAATGCAAAAATACCACAAGGCTATTTTATTCGTTAGTGGCGTAGGTCAGTAACTCTCGCGACGGTTTGCGACTCCGCCAATCGTTTAAGGTCACCCTGCTTCGTTCAAAACACAAATAATAAAATATCATTTTTATTAACCTACCCACATACCTACTTATAATTATAATAAGACTAGCTGACTTATACCCGGCGTTGCTCGAAGACTTGTAAATGTAAAGTTTTGAGGTAGTGAATTCCAGCAATTCGAGCATTGTGAACAACTGGATGCATTTTAAGGTGGAAATAATATGATTGTATTGTAATAAGTATTTGTTTCACTTGATCGTGCCATGTCTTCCTCGGGCGTCATCGACCTCTTCAACCATTCAATTCCAAGTCATATATTCTCCTTACATCGTTCATCCCTTACGTCTCATTTTACCACAAATAATTATTTGATTAGTGTCTTTCTCGGGCGTTCATGACTTGTTCTACCATTCACTTCATGTTATATCATGAAATCCACATTTTCCCCGTTTAAAACTGCATTATTTCGACTTTAATTCAACCATTTCAGTGCAGAGATAATGTGTTGAATCTTTCTCGAGCGCCATTCAAACCGTTCTCTAAACTCTCCTGGTAATAAATAATAAGAACAAAATTTGAAATTTTCAGTGAAATCGTTTCAGTTAAATAGATCCGCCGCTTCTTCGTATTAACTTCATGTAATCTAGGTACAAGCTAGTGTTTGAAATGCCCAGTCCTGGTTGGTTACTCTCGTAGGTATATTAAATCGTAGCCGTCTATACTATCATTTACAATTTTGAACATAAATAATATTAAGTCGGATCTGCGAGTTTTAATAAATTTAATTATTTCATCAAGTAATCGTAGCTCGTGCTTTCAATGGGAATACCGAGTTTAAAATAGATGTCTTGTTAATACATTGTCGTTGTATGGTGATTTGGGCTAAGTTCTCAAACTGGGTAGGCCATCTGGAATAGATAACCCCAAATATTGCTAACATCCAGAATTTCTTTAAAATCAAATCTTATGCAAAACGTGTCACTTTATTTGATCAATAATATTATGTAAGGATCATTACAGGAGTAATTTTAATGACATGACCACTGAATGGGATTACTAAATCCTGCTTACAGTTTCCACTACTGATGTTAGGAGCGCAAACATGGACCGCAAACCTTGTTACTAACATTGCAATGAAAATGGACACACACAAATAGCCACTCTAGATATCTTTCGGTTCTGTGTTTACCCGCTGATTAAATTTTCAACCTGCTCCCATCGGTCCCTAACAAATCAGTGCCCCTTGGTGTACCGATCGCACCGGGACAGGAGTTCTTGCTGGTGGTACACGGTATATTCATTTAGTATCACTGAATTAACCTGTAAAAATAAATACAACAACAGTCGTATTAAAACGTCGCAGATGAGTACGAGACGAGAATTAACAAAGCAGGGCACACGGCCGCTACAAGTAGCACAAGGTCGCCCTCGGAAGACGTTTGCAGCATGTAATATTGTGAACGCGAAGACTACTTGACAACACCCGACACCTGAGTGTGTAGGTAGTGTAGGTAGAGGTACACTATTATATTTTATTATATACAGAAGAATGCAGTGGACACGGTCGGTAGCAACTTTGGTAGTCGTCTCTATACGATAAGCGACTGAAGGAATGTAAAAATAAACAATGCGCAGTGAGTGTAGGTGAATTCGTAGTGAACTATTTAAGGAAGCAAATCACTATTTTGATTAATCTTTACAACGAATTGTTGTACATTATGAATACCAAAAATATGCTTTAGATAAATTGAAGGTTTTCCTATCGCTTCGCTTAAGTAGAATACAAATAAAAAAATAAATTACTCAATAAAAAATATAAATGCAAACTACTAAAAAATATGTTTTTTCAATAGAAATGTATGAACGCGTAAAGGAAACAACTTTTAAAAAATACAGTATTATAGCTAAGATTATATGTGACAGTTTCACTTGATTAACATTTTTGCTTTCTTATAAAATTATTTACAAAATAAATAAAAACCAGTTTTGTGCTTGAAATCGAACGTTTCTAGACTCCGTTTTTCAAGCGATTTTAATGCCTATTACCCACAATATAAGGTATACCAAGAATATACACATTTTTGGCTTGTAGCTTCCTCTTAATTCTCTAAATGGAGTCGGTAAATATATGAATAGTACCCCCAAACTTGTTGCCCAGATCATGCATCCTATTGGTTAGTGAATGCGTCTGGCAGTCGGTTGTGAACGTATTGCAGAAGAATGTTACATTTTGTCTTATGTTCCTAGTCGGTACATGGAAGTTAATATTGGCGACGATGGTAGGGCTGTCAATTAAGTTGTTAAGGGTATAAAAAATGAATATATTTGATGTGGTTTAGTAAAATGAAAAGTTTTCACTTGAACGTGGAATATAAACTGATTCATATTTGGCTTGGCTAGGAGGAAAGTTAGGACTAATCAAGGCATTATTTAAACTGTACTCGCGCACTATGCAATACATTATGCATAACGCCCAACAAAATAATTCTAAAACATCTACCTATTCATGCAGTAGTAGGTACCTGCGTAAAGGGCGCATTACCTAATTGTTTTTTTGTCTGTAGTTGTTCGTATTTGGCTCAATGACACACCACGGGGATAATCGACCGTACATATAGTAGGTAATATATACTTTGAAATTTTAAATATTCAAGTTGACCTTCTTTCGTTCCTTCTTCCGAGCTTTTAAGCCGCATTCAGATGAAGGTGTTAACACATTCGCGAGCTGATCTCACCCTTGTTGACCTTTCTAATAAGTAATACGTGTAATGTAATAACACTAAAAATATATTCCAGACGTGGGAGCATTTCACGGTGTAAAAAGGTTGTGTAAATCCAAATGTTTTTATTATTTTTTTGGTAAATTAATGTTTTTAAGACAAGATTTTTTTTTATGCATAGCACAAAGGATAACAATTATTTTTATAAGCAATAATTGTTCGCCTGAAACACTCATCCACATTGAAAAATCTCCTGATAAAAGATACATGACGCCAACGGGACTTAAAAAAATCTTGTCTTAAAAACATTAATTTACCAAAAAAATAATAATTAATATTTGACAAGTTCAAGTATTTCACCTAATAATGTAGACAATTTGTCTCAACGCCATCTAGTGAGAGAGTTAGCACTTACAATGCCTTTCTCATATAAAATAAAGTTGGTTGTTTTCAGGTGAAAAAATGTAACAAGCAGTAATTGTTGAATGAAACACTAGCATATATTGAATAATTTCGCGGGTAAGAGATAAGCCTCCATAGCTCAGTGGTCAGAGCTGTCGACCGGAAATCGAAGGGACACGGGTTCGAGTCCCGTTGGCGTCATGTATCTTTTATCAGGAGATTTTTCAATGTGGATGAGTGTTTCAGGCGAACAATTATTGCTTATAAAAATAATTGTTTCCAAATGTTTTTGATATTTTTTTTAACTTAGTTTATTAACCACTGTAGATTGTTTAGAAACAGAGGTTGTGGTGGCATTCCTTGTCCAAACTCAGCTACAGATTGACACGGTTAACTTTGCAGTCGGTGGCATCGTCACTAAATAGGAATTACTATTACAAAATAAATCTTCCAACTTACGTTCTATTTGGACGGTAATTAAATATTATTACGGTTGAAAAACATTGTAATGCATAATTTTATTCTTTCGTATCATCAGTGTAAATTATAAATATTAAAATGACTTAAATTTTAATTATTATTGTGAGTAATTTTTTCCCTCTAAACTGGTTAAAACACTCGCAATGTTGTGTTTTTAAAGTTCAGAATTTTTGTCTTATGTTTATCTTTATAATAATTCTTTAATGTATCATTTTTTCCAATAATCTATATTCTTCTATATAAATAAAAATGTAAATGTTTGTTTGTTCGAAATCTTAAATCTCCGAAAGTTCTTCACCGATTGCTTTGAAATTTTGACACAACGTTGCATTCGAACACGCCTGTGTTTGTAAATACCTATATTATATAGCTGTCATCTGTGACAGGTAAAAACATGCTTTAAAAAAAAACAACAGCGCCATCTGTTGGACGTTAAAGCAACACGCGCTATTGTTTCTCTATCTGCACAGACAGATTGAGCCACAGCAATGCGTGGCGGAGTACAGTTAGAGTATCAATCTATCAAACCATATAAATAAAAATGTAAATGTTCGTTTGTTCAAAATCTCAAATCTCCAAAAGTTCTTCACCGATTGCTTAGAAATTTGGACACAACGTTGTATACGAATACGTGTGTGTTTTTATTATGTTTTTATTTCCCATATTATATAGATGTCACCGGTAATAGGTAAAAACATGTTTTTTTTTAAACTACCATCTGTTGGACGTGAAAGAAACGCACTATTGTTTCTTAAAAAAAAAATAGTATGTAGTATGAATTCTTAATGAATTAAATAATTGGACATCATAACTTATGAAAAGCAGACGAATAACAAAAAAACATTACGTCTTTAACTCCTCTTTGACCGCCTTCAAAGTTAACCATTTCAAGTTGTGGGAGATGCAACCAAAATAAAATAAGGTGTTTTTTTCGCATTTTTTGGCAAAATGTGTTTTTTTTCTCATATTTTTGTTCGTGTGACTTGTCTCAGGGGTTTTCTCATAATCTCTCTTAGTCAATAAAACACTTTTACTGTGATACATTGTCAGTGGGGCCTGATATCTTATTAAGCAGACGGTTTGAATAATCTGAACACCGACCTTGGGGTTGTTAACTTTTTTACTGTCCTAATACTCTCCAAATCTAACGCCATCTACGGTTAACCTAATAGACTACTACGACTGTCATCTATGCGCTCTTACATTAATATCAAGGACTCCGCAGTTTGTATATATTGTAATATAATTAAGCAATATAATTTATGTAGTGTGCACGTGACATTGTAAAATTTGAAAAAATCATAATTCTCATATTTTCTTAGTTGGTGGTGTAAATGTCATCTTTGTTTCATTCCAAGCAGTTGGTCGAGTTTAGATTCACTGCCGTGGTAATATATACTTTTTCATATATATTTTTTAAAATCTGTATTTAATTTTTATAAATCACGGTATATTTTTCACGGGTCTGCGCTAGTAATACATAATATTATAGCTTTACGTTGGTGTTTTCACCCAGAGCTATAACGAGTCAATCACGCAGTGTTGAGTTTGTTTACATTTTAGCCTCGCTTTATACGCGTGCCCATGGTTGTTTAATGGTCAGTGCTTATCTATGACTTTTGACTTCATATCTTATAAGGACACCCAATGGCAATATCAAATAGGTACTCATCAGTGGCGTGCCTCACACCGATCGTTAGTCTCCTTCTCCTCCTTCTCTTTCAATCGTAGGTTGGCTATCATTAGAGGATTTGAGACATTCATCGTGCAGACTTTTACAGTCCGGAACAACTCAGCGGTACTGTCAAGTACGTTTCGAAGTCATATTCTCCAGGACTATCACCAGTCGGATAATCTTGCGTTTGTCGTTTTTCTTTATGTTCATTAACCGCTCGGACGATTTTGTCATACTATGGCAAGTTTGCAAAACGTCTTGAGCGATTGCTTGCTATAATGTGCCAAATTTATAGAACTAATGAAAATATGGGATAAACGTTGAAATGTAGGTGGATTCATTGGCTTTAAACCGTATGTTTCCGTATTCCGCTCGAGTTGCCAATGTTTAAAATTTCACAATTTCCGCCGTAATTATCGCCAGAAACGATCTTCATTCTTAATACGCACAAATTATTTAAAAAGCACTTCGCAAAGCGTCCCTATTAGTTTTATTAAAATTATCTTCGGAGAAGCAAAATAATACTTTTTTGATAATTTTATTTTTATTCTGTATTTTCACAATTTAATAATTTAAAATACATAACATATTAAACATTTTACTTTATAATATTGTTACAAAATACATAGTAAATGCGTAAGAATAAAATAGTGGAATATATGTTTTTAAGTATTTTAGGTTTGTACATTGTACATTGTAGAAATTTTGTGTATCGGTGTAGTGAGGAAGTGATCAAGCTCGCTTATCACAATACGCTAGGTGGTACATAAAATGTTTTTGAACCCTTTCTATACGATGAAAGTGATGTCCATATAGAACTTGCGTACTCCAACACGTTGCGGGAGAAGGAATTGTACAGCGTTATTTTTGATTTGGGATTTTGAAAATGTTTACTAAAAGTGGTTAAAACTAAGCGATATTTTTAACATACAAATTTATTTATTATTTTTACAGTGGACCGCCCGCCACTGGTGCATATTGATAAATATTTCTAGTTCTCATAACAATAATAATTATTTATTAGCGAAGCGTGGCACTATTAAATATTTGTTATCATTTATGATGTAGCTTTGCGGAATATTTCACATGTAGTTTGTTTATCACCATTAATGAGAGCACCTACCCATACTATAATTTACGAAGTAATTAGATACCAGAAATCTGAATATATTTTGTCATTTATGGCGTGTCATCATTATATTATTAGTTTCACATGATATGTAGGTAGGTACCTATTATCATTAAAAAAAATATATGTGAACGATCCTATTGAGTGGTTTTCGGTATAACTTATTATAAATTTTAGACTTGTTATGAATAATCTGAAAAAAAAAGATAATTTAGAAATTAGTTCGTCGGAATTAATTAAAACGCCAGCGCATAGCAAACCCCTGTTATTATACATATAGTCTTATGTCGCCATTTTTTAAAATAACATTACATTGATTCATCTTAACTACTACTAGCTGATGTGTACCCGGTATTGCTCGGGGTTGTGAATGATTTGGAGTAAACTTTTGAGGTTGTGAATTCTAGAATAATCATCGACTTTTCGCTACTTTTTATAAATATAATATGCATATATTACATACATATATTGCGTAGTTTAAAAGAACTATTCGCACAGACAGACAGACAGACGCGAATATCGACTTCATGTTATACTATTTAGAGATAAAAGACGACCAGGTAGATGGAAAAGACGACCAGGTAGATGGAAAAGACGACCAGGTAGATGGAAGAGACGACCAGGTAGATGGAAAAGACGACCAGGTAGATGGAAGAGACGACCAGGTAGATGGAAAAGACGACCAGGTAGATGGAAGAGACGACCAGGTAGATGGAAAAGACGACCAGGTAGATGGAAAATGCAGCATTTTAATAGTTATTTCGTTAATCTGGAAATCGTTTGTTAGTTTTTTCTTATTTAACCCAATTTATTAACCTATGAATTTTACACAATATATTAAATAAAAAGTCAACTAGTTTAAAAACATTCATAATTAATGTGTAAAAAACATGGTGGAAACAAAGGACGTCCAATTATCCGTGTTGTAAACGAAATAGCTATTAAGAGGAAGCTACAAGCCAAAAATGTGTATATTCTTGGTATACCTTACATTGTAGGTAATAGGCATTAAAATCGTTTGACAAACGGAGTCTAGAAACGTCCGATTTCAAGGACAAAACTGGTTTTTATTTATTTTGTAAATAATTTTATAAGAAAGCAAAATAGTTAATCAAGTGAAACTGTCATAGATAATCTTAGCTATAATACTGTATTTTTTTAAAGTTGTTTTCTTTACGCGTTCATACATTTCTATTGAAAAAACATTTTGTTAGTAGTTTACATTTATATTTTTTATTGAGTAATTTATTTTTTTATTTGTATTCTACTCAAGCGAAACGATAGAAAACCTTCAATTTATCTAAAGCATATTTTTGATATTCATAATATACACCAATTCGTTATAAAGATTAATCAAAATAGTGATTTAGCCAAAATGCAGTATTTCCAATTACTTCAAGAGTAAATAGTTAGTTAATATTTTATAGTAATTAATTGAATCAAAATGTTATTTAAAAAAATATTCGTACTAAGTGTGTCCAGCTATCCTAAAAGATTACCCAGAAAAATGAGCAAGATATATAAGCGCCCCTAAGGTGATATCTCACAAAAGCGGCGCTATACAAATTGTCCAATAAATAAATAAATTTATGTTTTTTAGATCAACTCCACAAAGGAGGCCCTGAGGAAAATAATTTCCCTTAGGGCTTATGTCATCTCTGGGGATGCTGTGTGGAGGGTCTTTATGAGGAGAGGAAGAGTTAACAAAGATCTTGAAGAGATCCATGTTGTAGGTTGTAGCAGGGAGGAAACACAGAGGCATTGATGTATATTATATGTATTTTATTACATTATGTATCTTCGCAGTCATATTATTAGTTATTAATTTAACTTCAATGGCAGCGAAGTTTTTTATTGCTCCACAATGATTATTAATAATATTGTGAAGCATCGATTTATTTGATAATAATTAATATTGGATCTATTTGATCTTTAGTTTCCTGTTATTTCCTTTTGTTATGACCGTTATATGAAGTAATGAATCTTATTCTTCAATCTGCAAACAGGCATTGCAAGTTGAACTCATAAACAGTGCATTGTAATAAAAATTATGTGATTTTAGTATCTACTACTTATGTACCCACTTCTACTGTTGAATTCAATAACAAATAATGTTTTTCTTTAAATGTCGGTACTTGTTATTTATTGGAAACTAACATAAGAATTTATTCATAGTTTGCAAAGTTTTACAGGTACATACTCTGATATTCTGGCTTTGTTAAATCATGTTTTAGTTTGCATTTTAAGGGATGTTGCCATTCGAGCGTAATTTTCGTGAATTTTTGAGTTGTGAATCGCGTTTTTTGAGTCGAGTAATTTATGCTGCTCTCGGTTTCATATACATGTACGAGGGGTGGGTAGGAATCTGGGGGTCAGTGAGCCCAGGAGTGACGGGCGTATGCATCCATCCCTCCCACTGTGGTGCAAGGCGATGTTCTGAGAGAGTTCTGCTGGAGAGGTCAAAAGGTCTCCATCAACTGATCTGGCCAGCCACGCAGTTGGTGGGTAGACGCATCCGCCACCAAGACCCGGACAAGCCTCACCGCATGAATCCTCTCACTCCTGCTCGTCAATCAATTGGGGTGACCTATGGCTGAGGCGTTGGTTATACAATAAATGGTTCCCGGGCGCAGGTACCCATACACGCCTCCCTAATTGAGATGACTCCATTTGATATTGAATTATCTTATAACTTAGCAACATACGTAAAAATCTACTTTGTTATATTTCTTGCTCCAAAGTTGAGGTCAATATCTGCCATATGAACTTGGTTTTTGGCATTGGTTTTTACTTCCACTTGCTATACTTACCACCTGGCAATATGCCCACATTTATTCTACATTGTAATGTAATGTATTTAATATAAAACTCTTAATAATTAAACATTGAAGAGAATAATACTAATAAATCTAAACGAAACATGAAACAGAACAAGATACAGAAAAATAAAAAGATAACGGTCTTAACTGGGAATCTAATCCAGGATTTCTGTCTTACCGGGACAACGTATTTAATCACTCGACCACTGAGACCTAATTATTGTAGTCGTTATTGTCGTTCTAATATTTTAAATTCAGAATTAACAAGACAAATGGAAGATCTACAGTCTCTCGTGTCTAGGATGAACGACGTATGTATGAAGAATGAGTAATGAATGTAAGTAAGTCTAAAGTAGTGGTGTTTGAAAGAGAGAGTGCGAAAACAGTGTGCAATATAGTTGTGAATGAGGAATACTTGGAGCAGGTGGATGAGTTTGTGTATTTAGGGAGTATGTTCTAGAGAGATGGGAAGGCTGACAGATATTGTAAGAAGGGTAAATGCAGGTAATTCCATTTATGGAGGACTAACAAAAAAATGTCCAAAGAAGCGAAGCTAGTAGTCCACAATGTAGCGGTAGTACCTACCCTGATGTATGGAAGTGAGGCATGGAACTGGCAGAGAAAGGAGGAAAATAGACTGAATGCTGTAGAAATGAGATCCCTGAGGCATATGTGTGGTAAAACCATGTATGATCGTGTGAGAAATGTGGAGATCCGCAAAGAGTGCAAGGCTGGTTTAAGCGTAATGAGTAAGATCAAGAAAGGGACGCTTAGATGGTCTGGGCATGTAGAGCGAATCAGCGAAGAAAGGAGTGTAAGGAGAATATACGATGCAAATGTAAATGGTAGAAGAAGGCGGGGACGCCCGAGGAAGACATGGCAAGACCAAGTGAAACAGATACTTGAGTCGGGCCATGTCAAGAGTCATAATAATAGAAGAGTATGTATAGTTATACCCTTTGTACTCTGTATTTTTGTGCAATAAATATTTTTTTGAATTTGAATTTGTATGAGACGATGTATGAATGTGAATGAGGCAAGGAGTGTGTGCCAAGACCGAGTTATTTGGCGGTCCGTCCTCTGCCTACCCCTGCGGAGAAACGGCGTGATGGTTAGTTAGTTAGTTTAGAATGAACAATATTATCTTCAACTAATTTTTCCCATATTTTTGGCAGCTATCTTTTTGAACGATTACAACATTCTAAAGGATTGGATTGTATCCTAGAAAGTGTCTCGGATAAACATATCCGATTTTTATTTATATGGGTTACCTATTGACTTTTTCTAAAAGTCTAAATATTCTATTTTTAATAATTAAACTTCCAACTGAGTAATGGTCCTATATCCAATACATAAACGGCCTAACCAATTGCTACAGTTGAGCGTCCTGCCCTATGGTTATCAGCTCCGATTGAACCTCAACAGTTCAACTCTCAACTTATGAATTATCTATCGCTTATCTATGTCTAACTGCATCAGTGGCGCAGCTATTGCCCGGGCAACCGCTGTGGGGTCTGCTAGGGGCCCAATCCCAATGTTTAAAGTATCCCTTTCCGCCCTTGCAAATTTTCTTTTTACATTTTGTATTTACTGTACTTAGGACTAAACTTTGGATTCCTATGGGACCTCTTCTTACCCCCTCTTTTAGAAAACATCTCGGTTCCGCACAATTGTTAGCTCGAGGGCTGTGTTATACCTTTAATATGTTTTGTCCCGAACACACTATCGTATCAAGAAGATGCTGGTGGGTCGTGAGAGTCCGGCTGTAAAGAGCCGGTGAGCAGACGCATCCGCCACCAAAACCTGGACCAGCCTCACCCCATGAATCCAAACATCCCTGTTCTAATTCTCCAAACGTAGCGACTAGCGACCCACTTCTCAACTGTTCCCATTTGTGAGGAAGAGCCAGTTATACTATGGTACCCTGTTGTGATGCTGAGGCTAGTGGAAAGATCTGGTGACCGAACACGTCTAAAGCTATTTCAATTATCATTCTTCTTATCGTAGAATTTTGATCATTCTTGAAGAAATTTTGTATACTTGATGTTCAAAATAAGAGTAAAATTACATACTAAATTAGTTAAGCCCGGGCAACTTCGGTGACTTCATCTAGTACAGTATGATACCTTCCTTTCTTTGAAGCGCTAATCAATCATCATCATCAATCTCGGAATAGAACTGTAGATTTATATAAAAAAGAAAGTCGCGCCGCGCGCCTTCTTTATGCAAACAGAAAGAAATATAGATTAACTTTCGTTCCGTTCCGATCATAATCAGTTTTTCCCGGGGGGCAGAGTATTTAGCCCCAAACCACTGCTTACCACTACTTGGTAATCTCACCTCTGGCGCACAACCGCTGTTAACGGTAATGCATGTAGTAGTTAGTCTCTGTGATAGCACAGTACAGCAGTAACACAGTGACAGTACGTTAGGACTATCAACTGTCGCCGGTCACTGCTTCGGTCACTAGTCAGCTGCTGAACTCGGTAGACTTCGCTCCTTCGAGGCGGTGTGTTTTACAACAAGTGCTATATTGCGACATGTCAAGTGACACAGAAAAGTGCGCGGAAATATTATTTTACAATTGACTTTTTTAGGTAAATTTAAATGTGAGAGTTAAAATGTGCATAAAATAATTTTATAGATATTTGATTATTAACGTGAGAATCTATTTTTTAATATATATAAACAAACTAAGTTTTATGACGCAAAACACATAAAATCACTTTTATACCTTGATCGTATGACCGACTAGTTCCTTTTTTATACTAGCTGAAGTTTCCGGCGTTGCCCGAGCTTTGGACAGAGTTTCTTGAAATCAGATGTCAACAGTAGTTTCCCTTTTATAGTTTTGTCCGTCTTTTCAAGAAAGGCATACAATTATAATATTGGATTGAATCATCGATACAATATTGTATTTGTATGCCTTTCTTGAAAGAATTGAGTTTTTATGCGGCCAAAACTATTTTTTCACATTCATATACCGCATGTACAGGCGCGAACAAACCATTCATCTTAATATTTTTAAGCATATCTTGCTACAAGTATTTTTTCCTAAAATTATTAAACAAGCGCCATCTATTAACGAGTGGTTTATGAATAATTTTAAGTTTACCCTTGTGTTGATGGTTAGGTACCAATCGCTTCGATATTAAATAAATATATCGCTCAACTATAACGCTGAACATTGATGAATAAACTATACCTTTCAAATGGTGAGAAAACATCGTGAAAGTTGCACAATTTTTCTCTCTGGGATTTATAAAGCAACGAAATATTTTTGTAACTCGTATCGTCATTTCCGCCACGAGCTTCGAATATCCATTAATTTTTAAAGAATTAGATACAATATATAACACACAATATCGCCTTTTCGTTATTTTTAATTTCAAACCTCGGGCGAAGCCGGCTTGAAAAGCTGTAAGGTGTAGTAACTTTTTTTATAGTAAATTTTTCAATTAGAAAATATATATTTTTTTATGTATTCTTAGAATCATTTTTTGAACATCACAACGTACTGAAAATGTCAATGAACCAAGGATTGTGTGCCAATGCAGCGCTCTATCATCCTCTCTGTCCACCTCTCCTGAAGCGGGGTGATGGTTAATTAGTACGTTAATGTAAACTAGGATTTATGTATCGAGTACGATATCTAGAATTTCTAGCAAATGCAAAGTTCTTATCGAATTTACATACTGAATAAAATGGTTCATGCTATCGAAGTATGGGTCACGTCACGGCGTGCAATACATAAGTACAGCAGTGCATGTATATGATATTATGTTTTGTGTTCTACCATAAACAATATGTGCTATCATAAACAATGTTTGTTTTCATAAACAATGCTTATTTATCGATTCGAACTCTCCGATTCCACGATGGGTACAAATTTAAATAAATATTAACAATATAATTTTTTTGCAATAATTGAAAACCGTTTCAATTATTGTATTTTTATCTTTCTCTCATTGGAAAAAATGGGTAATGGTGTGTGTTTTTTTAAATTATACAGATATTATTTAATTTTAAAAAATCCATTACGTTGAAATATTTTATTATTTTTCATAATTATTGTTTTGATTTCATCATTTTACATCACTTTCTCTCGGCTCCGGACTATGAATTCCGAAGTCGCTGGTGATGAGATTAATTTCGAGCAACCTTTCAATTCCTCATTGTGTTCATTCACCAGGGCGATACTGAGAGTATCGTCCACTCTGGGAAGTCCGTATAAATTATTATCAAATGCTTTTATTCAATAAATGCTTTTAAATTGAGTCATTGAAAATAATTTATATGCCCTTTCCAGAGTGGACAATACTCTTAGTACCGCTGGTGAATGAACACAATTCCGAACTGAAAGGTTGCTTGAAATGGTTTTTGCCGTGTTGGGTGACCACATTTGAATGGCCTGATACTTTCCCATTCATTTCAGCCCCGCAATATACCATACACGCCATAGTCTCACTGGCTCCAGAATTTCGGACACAAAATTTTCCCAGAATATTTTCTTATTTCAAAGAAAAAATTCACCAGGAATTTATTTTCCCATCCTGGGATTCGGCTCAAATATAAAATTTTGCATATTATACTTAATGGGGTAAAACGGCGTAAATACACATAAAAACATTTGTAGAAAAAGAGTTGGGACAAATATATTTGAGGTGATTTGACATTTTAATTTTTTGTAGTGCATCTTTTATGAGGTACTCAACACATTATAACAAAATACAAGGAAATGGCTAGTTAAAAAACTTGTTTATTGCATACTATTTACAATCTATTGAATAATTTAGGTGGATGCAAATACGACGATTGTCTGATTAAAAGTCTGTAAGTCCATCCTTGGCCCAGTTTACACAGGTCCATGTTAAAAGTATGTTGAAATACCAGATCTGAAGATTCTAGTCGAAAAGTTGAGTCAGTAATAAGTAGTAAGTAGTGACCCCAAGGGTAAGAACGCCACTTCGCGTGTACGAAACATTAATACATATTCGCTATGATATCATCCAGATATCCATGTGGTACGATTGATTCGTTTGAACGAATGTGTGAATTAGTAATCGAATATTTTAACAATTGAATACTCTTTCGAATACGATACAATAACAAAACTTATCGGTAGGCAAAATCATAATAACGTTTTGTAATTTGCATAGCTTTTTGTCTGGAATGTAAGTAACTAAATGTTTTCGGCGCGCCACATCATTAGCTATGGCGCTTTAAAATATCCAGTTAGCTGTCTAAAATTATCACATAATTATAGGTTTCGTTTATATTAATTGTTCCATAAGTCAAAAATCAACCCCATAAAAAACAGTTTTTTTTACTATAACATATATTTACTACATCTATTTTAAAATATCTTTTCAAACTTGGTTTAAATAAGGATTGTACCTTCCTACACAGCAAGAGACAACTCGACCGATCGGGCGGGACCGACATTTATTTCGTATATTTACTTCTGTAATGTCAACCGATTTCAGAGAAATGCGTATATGTCGACATGTGTACGTGATTGCCACCAAAATGCATTGTCATAGACAACGAGTCTATCTGCCGAGTTTCAGCTCGATTGGATGTCGGCAAGTGGATTCATTTCCGCTTTCAAGATTTGTATTTATTTACTACCCGTACCCCCGCCACGCGTTGCTGTGGCTCAGTCTGTCTGTGCAGATAGATCTGTAAATAGCGCGTGTTGCTTTTACGTCCAATAAATGGCGTTGTTTAAAAAAAAACATGTTTTGGTGTATCGGCACGTACCCGACAAACTTTAACCAGCTATTCCTTGGCACATTTGGAGTAAAAAATGTTATGGGCACTTTGCTGTACGTAACATTTTTTTTTAATAAAAAATTTATTATTCATATTTTCACCACATGTCACCAATGTTTTATCCTTTGTCAAAGTTTGAAAACCCGTCTGGCAATATTTTGTTCGAGTTTCGTTGAATATTGTAAGTACGTACCTACGTTGGCGCGCTTTTACAATCACAACGAAATGGCATTGCACCATTCGTCTCATTTTGAACTATTATTATTTAGTGTGTACGAAAGAGCGAGGACACTTTTTGACACACTTGCTAATAAGAGCTGTTGAACACGAGGAACAATTGCAATGACAGTGACGCAGTGTGGATTTTTTATTTTTCTTTTGTTTTTAATTGAAAAAAAATGTTACCGGACAGTAAAGTGCCCATAACATTTTTTACTCCAAATGTGCTAAGGAATAGCTGGTTAAAGTTTGTCGGGTACGTGCCGATACACCCTGTATAGATTACCGAAAAAAAGTGAAATTCATAAAGATGTTTTCAAAAAAAGTGTTAGTACCTTTACTGAAAGACAAAATTAAATTTTCCGCGCTTTTTAATGATGTACAAAGAAATAGTAAATACTTATTTAAAATTGGACGGAACGGGTAGTGAAACACGTAACTTGTAATTTAAATAAATAACCCATTAACTTTGAAGAACTTCTTAGTATTTTACTTTAAAATTGTGCTCTGAATTATTAAACTATCCAATCTTAAATCTCTTTATCATAATAGCTAGATACTAATTATTAATTATTACATATATATATATTTTAAGTAAAGCTGAATTTCTTCGTGCTGATTGTCGGTAGATGTCACTACAATCGATTTCTAATAATTTTAAACAATACAACAATATTTGACGAACTGTTTAGTTTTGCATCGTGTCATTGTGTTTATTTAACGATTTATTTCAGTGCTTATTCTAAAATATTATCCGTTTCTAAGAAGAACTTTAAGGGGGTATTTGCAAAAACCGAAATAATATTTCGGGGCGGAGAGGAATGAAGTATGTTGGAACGGGGAACACGCGGCGACGTGCTGTGGTCAACTCAGTTCGAACAGAGCAGCGATGAAATCCACTAGATGGTACCCATGAGTAAGGTTTGAACATGAAACGCTTAATAATGAGCGTCTTTCAAATAAAGTTTATTAAGTAGAGTATGCATTTTTTAGGTAAATTTCGATAGAAGAATTGCAGAAGGAGCTCATGATTTTATGAGATTTAGATGAGATTATCAGATTTCTATCAAACTTGTTTGATAAATTATCGATACTATCAACTACACTGCTAGACGGTAAGCAGTACCTTATGACTCGTAACCGACGTGTTCTTCATGGACAGATGTCAAAACAATACGGTATTTATTTTCATAATATCTGATCATAATTATATCTGAATATATTGGCAAGAAAAATAAAATATCGGTCATTTTCAATATTTATTATTATTTTTTGCAAAAAAGTTACATAAAACAAATAATTATGTAATGTAAAAAGCATAAGATTAAATTTTTTATATAAAGGCCATCATTTATTATTTTATCAGTTAGGAATAGTAAAAATAATTTACATAATAATTTACTAGATGTCATTACAAAACAAATCAATAATATAATCGTTCCCAATCAGCACGGCTTTATCACAGATAGAAACACTTTAAGTAACTTAATCATTTATGAAAATTATGTAACTGATTCCCTTATCCACAAGCATCGGGTGGATTCGATATACACTGATTTTTCCAAAGCTTTTGATATAGTTAGGAGACATATTCTTGTGTATAAACTAAGTCTTTTGGGCATTAAAGGAACCTTATTGATCTGGATCAACAGTTATCTTAGTAAAAGAAAGCTTTAGAATATCTTTATTTAAATTCCCGACTTTGGTATCCATCAAACAATTTTCTGAAATCCTATATTTAATAGCAGATGTGATTGATCTACGCAAGCGGAGTAATCTTTCACTGATAAATTTGCGTAATCGTATAGGCGTATAGGGTACTGGGTATCTAATGAAAGTAAACTGAATTTAGTTATATAATTACGTAGAAGGTGATTCCGACATTCGATTTTCTCTACGGTTATATTTGAATAGGGTCGAGCTTCTAATATTTTCTTATATGTACTACAATCGCCATCTGCTATTAACTTGGAATATATCAATCCGTGTGTGGCTAATGAGCTTTTAAATCCTTCAACAATTATTTCGGATTCCGCCGCTTGAAGAGCCTACGTAATTCTTATAGCACTTATGTTCGGGTGGGGTCACGCTTTTATTTGAGGCCCGAGTGCAAGTCATACAAAACTTATTCTTGACACCCATATACAAAACTTTCTTTGTCCTATATCCAATAATTACAGCTGGGCCAGATAAAGCAACATATTTTGTCTCATGAGATCTTTTAGACCAACACCCATCTGCCACAACTGTAATCATTGGAACCCCATCCCTGTTAACATCACCGGCAATTTGGGCTAACGTAGCCTCCTCTTTGGCGGCTTCTGCCATCGTCTTAACCTTAGTACGGTCCCACCATTCACACGCCCTTTCATTTGATTTGCTGTACTGTCTGTTACTCATACAAGGGATTCCTGCTACTGCCGTTAGTTCTTTTAGGTTAGAATAGCCAGATCCAATACTTATAATTCCAGAAACCATTGAATCAGTAACATTCATATCATCTTTCACGTCTTCGCAGGTAAAAATACTAAATTTGTTCTTGCACATATTATTACAAATAAATGTCAATACTGAATTGAATCCTGATTGCTTCTCTTCAACTATCTCCAAGTTAGATAATGTACACTCATAAAGAGAGTTGTGGTGCTGCGAAATTTTGTTTAATTGATTTTTTTTTAAATGTATAACTACTATTCTTTTTCCTTCCAGAATAACGGGTTTCTTCTTTTCCTGTGTAAACAAAACTTTTACTTTATTTACGTCAATTGAAAATAACATGTATTTGAAATTCTTTTAAGATAAATTATTGTTACAACTAATATAACTGTATAATTAGAAATGTATGTAAAAGCACAGTAGGGCGTGAATAAATAAAACTAGGAATACGATTCTAGTGAAGGGGCACTCTCTTATATTCTGTGCCGCTGGTAGTCAGCCAGCTGGCCAAGTGTTGCATAAAACGAGATTTATAGTAAAAAAGTCAACTTGGGCTAGAAATGATACATAATAACATAACGACTAGCCTTTAGTGTGATCTCTTTTCTCATGTGCCTACACATTTACGTATTTATTTTTTGTAAAATGAAACGTACTCTCACGCCGAACTCACCTCGGTTACTGAAGATAAATAACTTGCGTTGTGATTTATATAATGCGGTGATACAAGGAACAATATCTTAGTATTAAAAAACTGTTTTTATTTATTTAAGCATTGTTTTAATTCTTTTCTAAATAATTTTATTTTCTCATCGTTTAGACGACATTGACGTGGTGATAATGTATTTATTTAAAATTCTTCTGCATTTAGAATTAAAGGATATAATCGAACTTAGAGCTATTTTTAGAGGTTCTGTAAATATTTTTTTACGCAATTGTTTTAAACATTTTAAAGCGTTTTGTTTTCTCATTGTTTAGAAGAATAAATTATCTGTTCAAAACATAATATTATTATCTTATAAACAATATGTAAATTTATAAAAAACTGCGTCAAAAACCGCGATTATGCTGCGCTTGCGGTAACATCCCCTTAAGCAAAACAAACATTAGGAGGAATTCAAATTTAGTCAGGTTATTCGGAACGTGGTCATGTTAGTATTATTTCTAAAAAAAAACCAAAATAATAGTATAGGTAATAGGTAAACAGGTTATGGATTCTTATGGAAGGTGACGGAAAAAACGAGTATGTTTTTATATGTATCAAAACATTTATCTTATTAAAATCTTTTAGCGGTATTGAAAAAAAAAATTTCAATACCTCACAAGAGGTCCAACTGCTCCCAACCGTCTGCAGCCAGCGAGACTGGTATCCCCAATTGGGGTATATTGAGGCTAGAGGTGTTGAGGAAGAGTAGCTGATGGGGAAGGGAAGGTTGGGAAAGTACCTGGCGTCGACATAAATTCACAAAGTTTCTAAGTAGGTATATACTTATACCCTTTTTATGAATATTATGAAAGACATACAAATTCCTTTGGTTCCTTTACCGGCTATTTATGCAGTGCAGTAGGTGAATATTATTACGTTAGCATAATATAATGCACCTTTGCGTTGACCCATAACAGCGCCGGTAACCTATAAAATATTGCAGCGCGTATAAATTACCTACCGCTTGCTACTTTGCATTCTCAAAAGAAAGTAATCAGTTTTTTTTTCTAGAATGATTGCAAGCAAATAAAGAAAAAAATCACATATCACATTGGGATAAAATAAACCTCCGGGTCTTTTTGTAGCCAATTAGCAACGTCAACGTCGCTCGTTGCTACGATGCTTTTTAGAGTCTGTGACTGACAAGAAGTCTACAAATTCATCTATTTTATTTATCACTATAATGCTTTCTGTTTTATGAAAATTGTCTATTCTCGATGTTTCACGTATTCATAAAAAAATGACTTACTTGAGAACAGATTTGTGATTCTAATATTTTTATGTAGGATATCTGCTCAAGTTTTTTCAAGTGGCGGTGATCAAAATACGTGAGTGTTCAGCGGAGTACAACATTAATTCAGACAATAAATAAAATAAAATACCTATTTATAATGAAGCTCTATTCTCCGCTCCTTTGTTTAGCGAAAACTTCTAGGACCATTTTGTCGAAATATGGCCATTGAACAAATAATGTATCATTTTTCCTTAGCCCGAAATTCCCTAGATTTCTTACCCTTTTCCAAAAAAACTCCCTTTCTCCTTTCAAAATTCACAACCCCCTTCTTCCTAATAAATAACTCATCTCATAATGACAATCTTGTATCGAAGAAAACTGTAAGCGGAACGGTGGCTAAAAAAGATAATCACATAATGCGCGTTACCATTGAACAATGAACATGCTACTGAGCAAACCATTTTTTTTTTTTTTTAATTTTATTTGGTACAATATTTTTTACATTTCAAAGTTTTCCAGTAATGTTGGCCTCACTGGGTGGCTTGCCCGTGCTGAGGCCTTCATTTTATAATATGAAAATATAATCTACATAATACATTTAAAGAGAAAATAATACATTTAATATATAATCTTGTGTGTTTGTGAGTGATGTATGTTTATATTGGTTTTGTGTGTTACGTGTAGGTTTTATTTTTATTTTATGCTATGACATTTTGGTAATATTGTCTTTTTTGTTCTTTAATCCATTTTGTAATTTTGTGTGTGAATTTATTTTTATTTTCTTCAATTTTAATTTCAAGTTTTACACTGTTGAAAGCTTTTATAGCATGGTATTGGTAGTGTCTTTTTCCAAAGCTTGAATTTACTGTTGGAGTTTTTATGTTTTCTTTGTACGCTTGTCTAACTGGTCTGTTAGTGTTATTTTGTATTATTATTATTTTTTTTCATTAGTTCCGATGAGATTGTAAAAGTTTGGGCGCCGTCCACGATTTGATAATATTGGGAAAGAATTGTCTTTCGCCTTCTACTACACGAGTCTTTCTACTGATCACAGAGTATGCAAACAAAGTAGTAAAATTCTGGATCGCAATCGAAAACGAACTGCTACGAACGTAGGCACAGACATCAAATATAATCCTACGTTGCTATACTAAAACTAAGTCAGTAGTTTTAGTATTTATTATTCAATAAATATATTTGTACAGCGCCCTTGAGGCGATTTTTCACGAAAACGGTGCTATATAAATTAGACAAATATTATTATTAGGTATACATACACGAGCCGAACTGCCAAACTGAACCTCAACTTATGGGAAAGGAAAGAAGCAACCGCAAATGGCGCGAAACGCCGCCTGCAGTTGCTTCGTTCGTAATTCGTGTCTCGGTTCATTCGTGGCTCAAATGCATACGTACCATTACAAGATTGCTAAAGACTGCATGCAGTAAGTGAATGGGTTTCGGTAGCAATATGATAATTGTTATCTACGTCTCTCCCGGATATGGGAAAGGTTCGTGCATAGATATCATAAAGATGCCTCAGAAGTTTTTGGTTTTTGATAATTCAAAATAAAACAACACAATGGGTTCAAACGCGTTTTAATTACTGTTAAATTACAGCAGTTTTCGAATTTTTATTTATGAAAAACAACCATTTGTAAATGAGTACCATCCACTTTTTTCACTCATTTAGTCTGGAATAAAATTTTTCAGTCACTCGCTATCGCATTGCTCTTGGAATAGCATTGATTTCGTCTGTGATTCTTCGCTTTAAAACATTCAAGTTGGGTGGTAGCCCAATACGAAAAAAGTCAGCAGGCGTTAAACGTGGACTCCTCGGTGGTCAGCTGATGTCTCCTCGGCGACTAATTACTCTTTCATGTAATAAATCGCGAAGAGCAGCTAACAAGTCAGTTGTTACGTGGGAAGAGGCTCCATCTTGCTGGAAAAATGTGTTGCGGTTATAGCCAAACTGATTTTGCATTTCTAGAGCCAAAAACGTCCGGAAATCAATCCGAACGAAAAACATTCCAAGTCACCCTTTATATATATTCGTGCCTTGGTCGCAACCTAATCTTTATTTTCTCTATCTTTTTCTCTTTCATATTGTTCGAATGATTAAACAAATTACAATGTATTCTGTACTTCTTTGATGAACCTACAGAAGCAATTGAATATGTACCTACTATTTATTTTTGCGCAATCTCTCACAGATTATCTCTCACCAGTGCTAAATGAAAATAATAATCAATCACCGGGTGAATAAATCAATATATAATCAAATAATCCGAAATTACTATCTAGTGACGTACAGTGATTTAGAACGACGTCAAAAATGGACGGATTTTTAAACAATAATCATTATTTTCTCCATCAGTGCGAATTTGTGATGTGCGGAGGCAGCTTGTGAGACAAGAGTCGTTTTTGCTGACCCCCAGTGTAGCCAATAGTTAAGTTCAAGTTATAAGATGACGTGTTATCTGGAACTTTGTATATTTCTGTGCGTGATCTATTGGTTTTTCAATGAAAGGTTTGGCAATTTTATTATTATTTTTATCTATGTTTATTTTGTATACATAATTTCTGTGGACTTTGTTCGTTCTTATAACTAATAATTTATTTTATGTCTTTTGCGCGAATTTATTTAACGTATTGTGTATTTATCAATTTTCAACATTAAACACAGCTGTATTATATTATGTTACTGTTAAAGCCCAAAATTAGTAAATTACTTTTACCAGTGAATTCTAGTATTTTTTACCGACATTGTTTTTGTAATACCAAATTGGTAAATCTTAATTTATACTTGTAAATTTTTTCGTTTACCGAAAGGTTGTGCTAATGTCCGAAATTGGTAAATATGTTGTTTCACCGGTAACACTTATTAAAAAAAATGTGTAAATGTCAGAAATGAAAGCTAGGATTTACCAATAAAACCAAAAGCTTACTTTTTTCTGAGTTTTACTACATTATTCTATGATATAAGGCCAGTTAATCTATCACGAGGGCAAGAATCGATTACTCTCGAAGAATATAAAAGATTCGTTTGCAATTTAGTTGGACTATTGAAAAATTGGATTATTGTAAATCGACAGTATCGCTGACGGCTTTAAAATTAATCCGAATCGTAAGTATTAAATAAAGAACATTCATTTATTATGTATGCGCAAATGTTATCATTATTAAACAATACTAGTTGACGTATACCCGGCGTTGCTCGTGGAAATGATTCGCTTGGAGTAAAGTTTTGAGGTTGTGAATTCTAGTGTACCCGAAAACTTTGTCTATTTATAAGATGGAAATAATATTATTCTGGAGAATTGAAAACGTTAACTTTTTTGTTTCACCTGATCGTGCCACATCTTCTTCGGGCGTCACCGACTTTCACCATTCACTACTGTATACCACATTGTTACTATTAAAACAATATTATATAGACTTTTATTTTTTTGACAGTGCAGAGTCCCCGTCCCCGACTTCATTTACCATTCGAACCACTCTCTAAATACTCCTTACACATTCTAGAAATACATAAGAACATTCTAGAAATTTTTAGCGAAATCGGCCCGGTAGTCAACATATATTTTTTTTATATATATAGAAGACTGGAATTAAAACAATGTACCTAACTATTTTATTTATTTCGGTAAAATTTCCGTATTCAACACGAAATTCGTTCGATTAATCATCTCAAACGTCCAGTGACAGATCTGATAAAAAAAATCTCGGTTGGTGGTCGCGTCAAATATACCATATCAAGAGTAGTCAAATCAAATTCCAGTACGAAATGACAATGTAGAAGTTATTACCTTGTGAATACAGTTATTCGATCTTTGTTGATTTTTGTTTATTTTCTTCATGAAGATGGAATGTGATCATTTATTTTGTTTCTACTATCTTGGTACGAAAACCCATATGGTAGGCAGGAAAACACTTTCTTCGGTTTTATTCTTACATCAGTTTTAAACACAAATAATACAGGGTTTTCCAATAAGAGGTGTTATTTTGATATTCAATCGTAAAAGATCAATGGTTTCGTTGCTTGTGTGGCACGTACCGCCGTCTTGTTGAAAGTAAACGTTGTCCAGATCAATACCATCCAATTCCGGCCATAAATAATCATGAATCATCTCTCGATAGCGCAATCCATTCACCGTAACTGTTGCTCTAGCCTCATTTTCGAAAAAGTAAGGTCTAATGACTCCGCCGGACCATAAACCGCACCAAACAGTCACACGTTGAGGATAGAGATGCTTTTCAACAATAACTCTTGGGTTTTCCGAGCCCCAGGTGGGACCATTTTGCTTGTTGACGAAGACACCGAGGTGGAAATGGGTCTAATCAATCAAGATGCATTTGATTCACTCAAGTGAATTTTAATAATTTCGATGCGTTGTTGAAGCGTGTATCGTTCCATTTTTATTAATGGCGTAGTTTCTACTTGTCAAATGTCAAAAAATGACAGCTTCAAAAGTAACATCTACCGAAATAGCGGGCTATTCAAAATAACACCTCTTATTGGAAAACCCTATACTAACTTCCAGCCGCAGCTGAAGTTTACTGGTAGCCAGATTAAGGGATTAATTTCCCTTCTCTCCGACTACTCTCACAGACTGTTCAAGCCTAACTCTCTATGACTGCCCCCTCATACTCTGAATCTGCCTTTTGAATTAAAATACAACAAACCCTATTAAAAAGTTGACCTTACTAAGGCCTTTTCCCCCACCCCTTGGTTGGCGCGTGGAATACAATTTTCTTGTTTTTCTTTCAATAATTTTAAAGGGACGTGACATGAACAATATAAATATATCTTTTAGGAATAGGTATTGACAGTATCTTAGGCATGCATTTGCAATCGCTAATTTTATTATCGGTTTACGATAATAGCGTTGCCTTGGTCAGTGGCAATTATTACACCCAGTGGGCAATAAAAGTCGGACCTTCTTCTCTTTGGAGCTGAGGGCAATAAAAATTGTATGATTTTAAACTAAACAAACAATATTCAAGGGTAACAAATAATTATAAGCAATAATTAGTCGCCTGAAATATCAATACAAATTGAAAATATCTCCCGAGTAAAAATAAATGCCGCCAACGGGAATTGAACCCTCACCTTCTGATGTCCGGTCAGGTGCCCTGAAACTTATTTCCAACCCGCCAAATGATTCAATATGTACTAGTACCTCAATGAACAATCAAGCTTATTATATTTTTTCGACCTGTAAACAACCGACTTCATTTTTGTAGGAAAGGCTTTGTTAGTGCTAAATTTCTCACTAAATGGCGTCGAGACATATTATATCTTCATTTATTGGTGAAATATTTTTGACTTGTCAAATATTATTATTTTTTAATGATGAACTAATGTTTATAAGACGAGGTTTTATGCATAGCATAAAGGATAACAAATAATTATAAGCAATAATTAGTCGCCTGAAATATCAATAAAAATTGTAAATATCTCAGCGCCCTTGAGGTGTTTTTGCACAAAAACGGCGCTATACAAGTCATCCAAGTATTATTTATTATTATTATTATCTCCCGAGTAAAAATAAATGCCGCCAACGGGACACATTTTGGCGGCATTTTTTTTTACTCGGGAAATATTTTCAATTTGTATTGATATTTCAGGCGACTAATTATTTGTTATCCTTTATGCTATGCATAAAACCTTGTCTTATAAACATTAGTTTATCATTAAAAAATAATAATATTCAGGGGCTTGGGAAAGTAGGTACTCAAAGTATTAATCAATGCACACGAACCGACACTTAAACGTACATTTTACAGAGAAATAATTTTTAATCCTAAAAGGACATTGTGATTATGAAATACCAGGCTGTTAGACGTTTTTATTTTGGATTTTACATTGCAGATGTGGGAAAGAAATATTCTATCGTGATAATATTCATATCAAAAATGGTGAGGAAATTAATCTTACGTCTAAATTATTTACAATGGGTATCGTCGCATTCTTTGGATGAACACATTTATTAATCCTAAATGATCACATAATTGTGTACTCTTATAATATATATTGATAAGTACGTTATTTTTATTTAATCATTGAAGATAATAATAACAAATCTAAATCGAAAAATGTCAAAAAAATTAGAAAAAGTTTCGGTCGCATCTAGAAATTGAACCCAGGACCTAAACCTTGCCGGGCTTTGCTCTGATCACTGAGCTAATCCGATCATACTGTATCATACTTCGACTAAGAACTACTTCTATCTTCATTTTTGCAACGTATATTTGTTCTGTGTTCAATTTCTAGATGCGACCGAATATTTTTCTGCTTAATTTTTTTTCCTTTTAGGAATGTTAACCCTTTGCACTCCAAATTAATTTTTGTATGGTATGCCAGTTAGTCGTACGATTAATTACGATATTTTTAGAAAATTTAAAAAAAAAGTTTTTTGGTAAGGCAGTAAATAAAATAATATAGTTATTTTAAGAGATATATCTTTATTACCATATAACAATGTGAATAAACGAAAAAAATGCATATTATAATCTTTATAATTTTTTAACTTGTGATATTTTAGAAAGCAGTCGCCCAAATGCATACGTGGCTTCAGCATAATATGATCATGTGAGAAATAAGGAGATCCGTAAAGAATGCAAGCTAATGTAAGTGTAATGAGTAAGATTAAGAAAGGGACGCTCAGATGTAGTGGAATTTTCTTTTGTTTTGTTTTTATGGCCCTGTATAGTGTATACACACAAGTGATTTTCTCACTGTATGCAATCTTCGCTTATATAGCCCCGCGACCGTGTAGGTAGTAGGTAGATATCGTTATAGTATTTTTCTTTTTGATTTATTTGTCATGATGCCAACTACCGTCTTGAAATTCAGCTTCCCTAACTTATCTCTTTCTTACCCGTGTTGTGTTGCGCTTAAGAATTATTATTGCTAATTACTATTTTTAGTCATTATCTCATTAGGAAGTTGGTTTTTGCGATAGGTTAATCGTTAGAGAAGATGCCGGGATGACCGAAGACTCCGACTTCATATACTATTACTATTAATACTAATCACTATTTTGATTAATCTTTATAACGAATTGGTGTACATTATGCCCACCAAAAATATGCTTTAGATAAACTAAATTTAAATACAAATAAAACAAAAAAAATACTCAATAAAAAATATAAATGTTAACTACTAAAATAAATATTTTTTCAATAGAAATGTATGAACGCGTAAAGGAAACAACTTTAAAAAATATAGTATTATAGCTAAGATTATCTGTGACAGTTTCACTTGATTAACTTTTTTGCTTTCTTATAAAATTATTTACAAAATAAATAAAAAACAGTTTTGTGCTTGAAATCGAACGTTTCTAGACTCAAACGATTTCAATTCCTATTACCTACAATATAAGGATATACACATATTTGGCTTGTACCTTCCTCTTAATAGCCCCTTTCTTGTGTGTTTTATAGTTTTTATAAGTATGATGTTTTATATATTTTTTTAAAGCTATGTGTGTATTATTCTTGTTGTATATGTAGCACTGCGCATACATTGTACATAGATACACATACATATATTTATATATAATAATAATAATACATGCATAGGTACATTATTTTTTTAACCGATATTTTTATTTTTAATTTTATAATTTTTAGGAACCTACAGTTATTTTTAGATTTACACTGTAAAATTAATATATGATAAAACAATAATGTTCTATTAATTATTTTTACAGCGTGTTCAGGGACATACTTGACTTACTTTAACCAGTGATTACTAACATTATTTGGAGTAAAAAAATCAAATTAAATATTTGTCTCCGGTAAATTTATCTTTTTTAATTTTTACACATTTCGCCACTGGTCACTCAACCGCCTAATCCTCCACATCGACCCACCGTCCAATACCTACTGATTTTGTATGTGTTTAGTTGAAAAAAAAAACGGTAAAAATGTCACCGGAAACCAAAATTTCATTTACACATTTAACTCTAAATAAAGTCAGGAATTGCTTGTTAAAGTAAGTTCATCGCGTCCTTTAACACTCTGTATAATCAAATTATATGTAGGTTCTCATCAATATTTGGTTGACTTACGAGGGTGGTCTGAAAAGTTTATTTATTTTACATAAATACATAAATTTTACATATTTTTCTACATAGTATCCTTGTAACTCTACACACTTTTCCCAGCGATGCTCCCATCTCTCTAACCCGTCCAAATAGTACTGAAAAGTTTATTTATTTATTTTTCTACATAGTCTCCTTGTAACCCTACACACTTTTCCCAGCGATGCTCCCATCTCTCTAAGGGCCTGTTCCCACTTCCGTTTTAAAAACGGAGGCGGGTCCCGTTTTAAAAACGGATGCCCTAGTGGCTGTAGTGGATGTATGAAGCTGTTCACACTTGTCCGACACGATTTGAAAACGGATCCGACATTTTTTGTCGGATGTATCGCCAGCGCAGCGCGTCCGTTTTCAAATCGTGTCGGAACACGCTCGCTCATAGTGTATGGAGCTGTTCACACTTGTCGTCTAGTCATTCCGGCAGAGTCCCCGCCACACCCCCACCCCTCCCCGCCCGCTCCCAGTCGCAAGGAAGCAGGCACGCTGCGTGCTTGTATTTGGTTATTTTGTTAAGTAAATAAATCAAAACTACAATAATGGATAAGGAAATAAATTCGGAAAATTTAATACCACTGGTCGAAGAAAGAGTGTAGTAATATTTTATTTTTAACTGAATAAAAACAAAACACTTGGTGTACACAACTTTTGTATATCAAAATTTATATTTTAATTTTTTAAAGTTTACTTTTTTTTTAAATTTTAATGCTTTAATGAGATGCACGATGCACGGAAGAGCGTATTAGTTTAATAAACACATAATAAAAATATTTGAGTTGTTATTGTTTTCTTACTTTAAAATATCGATAGCCTTTCTTCAGGACATATGCACTCTCTCAATTTTGTATTTTGATATGTTAAGCTCTCTGAAACTCATTCCAGTAGATGATTAAAGGAAGTGATCATCACTTCCTTTAATCATTTATTTTTCTACATAGTCTCCTTGTAACTCTACACACTTTTCCCAGCGATGCTCCCATCTCTCTAACCCGTCCAAATAGTACTGAAAAGTTTTTTAATTTATTTTTCTACATAGTCTCCTTGTAACTTCTACACACTTTTCCCAGCGATGCTCTAACCCGTCCAAATAATACTGAAAAGTTTTTTTTATTTATTTTTCTACATAGTCTCCTTGTAACTCTACATACTTTTCCCAGCGATGCTCCCATCTCTCTAACCCGTCCAAATAGTACTGAAAAGTTTTTTTATTTATTTTTCTACATAGTCTCCTTGTAACTCTACACACTTTTCCCAGCGATGCTCCCATCTCTCTAACCCGTCCAAATAGTACTGAAAAGATTTTTAAATTTATTTTTCTACATAGTCTCCTTGTAACTTCTACACACTTTTCCCAGCGATGCTCCCATCTCTCTAACCCGTCCAAATAGTACTGAAAAGTTTTTTTATTTATTTTTCTACATAGTCTCCTTGTAACTCTACACACTTTTCCCAGCGATGCTCCCATCTCTCTAACCCGTCCAAATAGTACTGAAACGTTTTTTATTTATTTTTCTACATAGTCTCCTTGTAACTCTACACACTTTTCCCAGCGATGCTCCCATCTCTCTAACCCGTCCAAATAGTACTGAAACGTTTTTTATTTATTTTTCTAAATAGTCTCCTTGTAACTCTACACACTTTTCCCAGCGATGCTCCCATCTCTCTAACCCGTCCAAATAGTACTGAAACGTTTTTTATTTATTTTTCTACATAGTCTCCTTGTAACTCTACACACTTTTCCCAGCGATGCTCCCATCTCTCTAACCCGTCCAAATAGTACTGAAACGTTTTTTATTTATTTTTCTACATAGTCTCCTTGTAACTCTACACACTTTTCCCAGCGATGCTCCCATCTCTCTAACCCGTCCAAATAGTACTGAAACGTTTTTTATTTATTTTTCTACATAGTCTCCTTGTAACTCTACACACTTTTCCCAGCGATGCTCCCATCTCTCTAACCCGTCCAAATAGTACTCGGCGTTTTTCTCTGCAAAATGTATGTGCCATGATGTAAACAAAAAGAAAAGAAAAAATAAACAATAAGAACAGTAAAAAGGCAAATCTATAAATTTTTCAACAAGAGATAGATTTAGCCAGTTTGATTTTATATGTTTTCAAAGTACAGTTGAATTGAATCTCGTAAATGACATAATCTTTTATTATGATATGTTGGTTAATGTTTTTTGGTGTTCTTTGAAGTTCTTTGGTCCATAATAAAGAATGGCAGTTGCACCTCAGAACGAGATAGCTAGGTTCTGCGAATCGTTTTGTTATCGGAATATTCCTTATCAGAGGTAGACACAACAGGATAGGGAACGTTAAAAAATATATCTGAAATTTATTATATATTTTTTTTATCTAATACAAAGTAGAAATTAATGCATTAATTATATAATTAAAGTCTGTGATTGTTCTTTGATTCGTTTACGAATAACATTCTCACACATGTAGCACACACCAACGACCATCTCACTCAACGTGGTAATACAATGCCAGTCTAATATCAAACCTGATCAACATGGTACTCATATTTGTAATAGTTAAATTTAGATTTTTTAAAGTCATTATTATCAGCCTTCAGGGACAAATAAAATATATCTAATAAATATACCATAATTACAAGGCGACTTAAGACTCTAATATTAATAACGGGTGTTGACTCGACGCTCACATTTTAGTTATTTCTGATGAACGTGTTACTAAAATCTCAAATGTTTGTAGAGGTATTACTACGGATTAATATTATTTCATATTTAGTTTTATCAGTTTTACATTACTTTAAACCAAATAAAGTATATATATACACTCATCGTTTCGACAAGGCGCCTCCAGGCATCCTTGTCCTGCGCTACTTCAGCGATCTCCGTCCATAGCAGGACCAGCCTCTCCTCGCGCAGATTGAGGAGTTGCTGTAGAAATATGAAGTTCTACGAGGTCTCATTCACTAATAAGCTATATATATATTTAACATCTAAAGTCAGTCGCTATTTTTCAACAAGTTTGGCGGCAGCTCGCGTGTGAAATATGTCTCGTATGTCGGACTCGAAGAAAGTAAACGGCATTATTTACACAAGACTACAGAATTAATTATTTTTTATGCTAATATGATTGTGAAAGTTACGTAATTTGTGATTTTTAAACGCGAATTCATTGTTTCATTAACTCTACCATCTTCCTTTTCATTCTGTATTTTAATTTCATTTCCCGTTAGGTTTTAATAAAAAATGTTGATATTTTGTGCCTCGGTAGATATCAATGTACGGAATTTGGTTTATGATGAATATTCTAAAAATTAAAAATATTACTTTGTAATAGCGTAATACGTAGCGAGTTTAAAAAAATACAATGATCGTAAGTTGTTATTATGCCAATTTGCCAATTTGGTAATCCGCGGTTTAAAAACTATAATCCTACACGCGCCGTTCGTAATCAAATCCTTACTCATAAATCGAAGATTAAACAAAATGGCTGGTGCAATTTTTTTCTTTAACCCTCAGGCTTCTGACATATTCTGACAGACGGTCGTAGTATTTCCGCTTTGCAATAAAATCCAAATAAATGGAATATTTCTGGACCTATCTGAAAACTAAAAACTGCCTTTGAAAAGTGATAATATATGCTCTCAAATTTTATTATTAGAAATAAACATATAATTTTTAAATACTTAAATTTTGAATGCGAACATAAAAATAAAAAAAATTGTCTCATATACATGGTGTCCGGAAACTCGTAGTACAAGCCGGAAACTGGAGAATGTATACCACACGGGGAACCCAAATAAATATAAAGTTTTTTGATTTGAGCATTTTTATAAAAATAAAAAAAAAAACCAAAAAAATATATTTTTCGGCTATTTCAGGGTTCAAATTTTTTCGTCATTATTTGTTTTACTTTTAAATTTTTAAATAGTTTTAATTAGTTGGGTACATTGATCTTCAGTAATAATTTATAAGAATTTGATCAAAAAAAAATCAACTTCTGACTCGATTTACTCGAAAACGAAAGCTCAAATCAAAATAAATTATACTACAAAATCGACTCCAAATGTGATGTAGATTCACCAGTTTCCCGCTTGTACTACGAGTTTCCGGACACTATGTATATATTTTTTTTAACTAAAATTGCTAATAAAGAAAAAAACACCCATATCATTAGACAAATGTATTACAAACACTACAGTCACCTAACGTATTTGTTGTTTATTATTATATATATATTTTATAAAAATAATTTTATAAAATTCGCGAAGTTTCATATATTTTTTTCAAATTGCGGTCCGAACCTTTGGTTTCATAAAGGTGCACATTTTAATTCTTCTGTGGTTAACTTAGAAATTTGAATATAAAGCGGGGTGGTTTCTCTTTCTAACATAATTTAGATCATATTCCTCACCATAACCATGGTTGTTCCCAAAAGCGGACATTAGCCTGAGGGGCATAAGCCTAACAAGGAAAAGCTATTTTTTAAACCCTATTAAAACATTTTCATGACTCTGCATAATCACTCTAGAGGTAGGGTTCTTGTCCATCTCATTTGTGGGCGATCTCTGTGAACTTCCCGAACCAACGACGCCGTCCAATGAGATTTGTGTTGCATCTGTCATGTTTAATTGCACCACTTCCGCTTGCCCGGCGGCAGCAGGTCCAAAAGTCTCAAAATTGAGATTGCCGTCTTTGTCAATCCACTCATTTTTTCTGTCTCGTAAGAAAAATAAATTTAACAAAATTATATATTTTTTAAAATTTTCTTTGATATCGTAATATTATAATGATTCAAAATCTTTCATTTGAAATTCGTCCCAATTTCAATCATGAATAATTAATTAGCGTTAAGCTCAATTTAAACGGTTCCTTAAGTATTCTGATTAGAAATGTCACTAAAACAGTTAATAAGTTCCATTAGTATTATTTTTACTATCTATCCGGCTTCGCCTGAGATCCAATATTTTTGTTGTTATTAAAAGTTTTAAAAATATTGATCAAATCATAATAAACGTTAATCATAACCTCTCGTGATAAAATAATGTCTTTGCAAGCTGGAAATAGTTACATTGACCTACAAATTCCACCAAGAAAAGCCATGCTAATCCATGACACCACAGCTCACCGTTTGAGAGTTTTTGTTGTTTTAGGAAACTGTTGTGATTTAGAAACAACTTAATGTTTTTTTTGCAATTTAAAGTGAGGAAAAAATGTAATTTCTGAACAGCTGCCCGGAGCAACTCTACGCAATTTCCCCAATTTTGCGGAAATGTGCGAGGCTAAACGAAGTGGACAGGTGAATATTTTTTTTACATCAACCCCACACAGGAGGTCCTGAAGAAAATATTTTCCCTCGGGGCTTATTTCATCTTTGAGGGTGCTGTGTTTAGGGTCTTTTAAGGAGGGGAAGTTCTGGGAAGGAAAAAGGTATGAGGGTGAGTAAGGAGTAGTGTTCAGGAGTGACGGACTTCTGAATCTATTCCTCCCGCTGCGGTGCAAGGCGATGGGTCAAGAGAGACCAGTTGGAGAGGTCAGAGTCTCCCCAAACCTACCTTTCCCGATCCGGCACGCCACGCAGCTGGTGGGCAGACTTAGACAATCGGGGGTACCCATGATAAATCACCAAACGTTGGGGTGACCTATGACAGGGATGTTGATTATCCAATAAATGTTTCCCGAGGTGGCGGTAGCAAAAACCGCCCTTCAAATTGGTATCTGGTCACTAAACACGTCTAAAACTGGCAATGTTTTGATTCTGAATGGTTGTCTCTCATCAGGGCAATTCAGAAGCCATCTACCACTCTTGTGAACGCAAGTAGAATTGTCATTTTCCCAATGAACAGACCGGTTAAGACGGTGTACCATCTAAATTGTGCATTACTTTCCCACAATTGGGTTGTCTTATCTTCCTTCCGTCCAGACTGGCAGACACCAAATTAATGACGGTAATGTTATAACCTTGTCGCTTTGACATAAACGACATACATTATACACATCATAACTAACCTTTGGTCGCAAACGCGAACTGGCGAGATTGGCGAAATGATTAATTATTTATTTTATTAACTCGAGACAATGACATTAGCTATCTGTAGGCCGACTTCGCACTACTATCACGTTATATGAAGATGATTTTGGTTTGATTTGAGACATTGATTAGATATAGTTAGATATTATAGATACTAGAAACAATGGCATGGAAGCGTGCCGGTTGTGGCCGAGCTACAACCAAACTACACGGACTATCAAAGTGGCTATGCAATGAAAGTGCGTTGGATGTGTAGGCAGAAACGAAGGCGTGGTGCCGCTGTGCGCAGATGCGATCTGTGAACGATTTTGGTAACACCGAACAATTTAGAATAGTTAAAATACCTCCAACTTCTGACATTTCCCATACATTCTGATGGCAGCATGCTAACGCCTCCCATCGGCGAGATTTGTGCGGGATGGTTTTCTTTAATACATTTTAATACGAGATATTTTCTTTATTTTATGTTAGTAGATTGTAGAAATATATATTTTTAAATAAATGTTCGGTAATCTATATAGGACCTTACTGCTTTTTGCTCATACATAAAATATGAATGTTGCTATAAGGTTTGTATTAACAATCATAAGCCCACCACCGCCGCTAACTATTTGTACTACGTGAATTCAGTTATTTGCCGCCATTGTCATGAAGGAAAGCAACATGCTACATTAGCGCCTCTAGCGGACAGATTTGCCAACCAATACAAGTAAATACTGCCAATGTTTTACCGGAGTTGGGCAAATTATTAACATGTATTGATAACTAGGGTATTTGGAGACACTCTTGTGCACGCGATTTTTTTATTACTATTGGTTCTTAACCCATCTCCCTTCTTTCTATTATCAATGAGATACTTCTCTATAGTGGTAAGCTCGTTGATCCGGAGGGAGTGTGTTCAAATCAAATCCTAAAGAAATAGTTAAAAAAATTAAAGATAAAATTAGAATTTACATAAAACGTTTGCAACGTGTTGATAAGCGTAGTGATATGAGAAATTTTCGGTTTTAAAAGGTTTCGTCATCCATTCTATTATTTTAAGATAATTAATAAATTTGTTAAATTCCTATCTCGGTATCTCTGAATTATTTAAATATTTTCTTTAAATTTTACCTTACTTCCTCCACAACTGGCAACATATATTGAAAATTGACTAATTAATCGGTTCAACTGAGGGAAGTCTGAAATATCACTAAATAGAATACACGTGATCGAGACTCCAGGTATTTCATTTAAATGTTTTGCCTTATCGTCGCCCCAGTGCTTAATTGTCCAAACGACCATTTTAGCGAAAATGAGTTTTTAACGCAATATTGTTAAGAATCAAATTACGCGTCGTTCGATGAAGAAAAAATAGTTTTATCAGCCTCCTACAATTAATTATAAGCATTTTAAAATGTCAATGTCCACAACAATATTCTAAAAGTGAGTCCTTGTTTGGCCAATCTCCTTATTAGGCCAACCTCCTAGAGTCGAGAATTAAAATTGCGTGCTAGTTTGTTCAAACTCCACCAACCGACCAATTACAGCACGATGCGAGGATCACGTGATGCCGCCATCTTAAGTTTTTACATTCCAACGGTGTTTGTTTTCTGGTGTTACGCGGAAGTAAAAAAGCATTTAAATATATACCAAGGAGTTTTTGATAGACAAAACAACAGGAAAATGTCAATAACTAATTACAAAAGTGCATACATACGCAGCAGTGCGGAAATAGAGCGGTAAGTGTTAGTTTTAAATATCGCTATCAATACCAAATTTGTTTTGTTTTTTACATTGCAATGAACTTTGTCATACAGCGTGTTCACTTTTCTGTTTTCGCTCAGACTCTACTTTTTGCAAGTTTTTGCTGTCAAAATTGGTTTTTTGACTGACGATTCATATTAAACTAGTCAGATTAGTATTTCAATTCGAAATTTTCAGTATATCCGTATTTGTATGTAGCCGTTTGAGATTTACAAATTGATCTATAGTGATTATGCAGTTTGTTGAAATAAATTATAGTTATATAATAAATTATAATTCTGATTTTTTCCTCATTTGTGTGTTTTGGGGTTTTGATTACGATTCTGAGCATTACCAACAAAAACGGTAGGATTTTAATTTTTAGCCAAAAAAACATGTATAGGTATATTATTCACTGAAATAATTTGCATAAATTTCATATAATTTAAGTGATTTAGTTTTTTGGCCACGCGTACTGTTTAGGCGCAATTCTATGGGAGCACTCTCCCCAATAAAGACTCCATTGAAATGCTTGGAGTTAGTATATCAGCCCGGCTCAAGTATCGGGGATCCATAGAAGCCCGAGTAAATCAGGCTTCCAAGAAGCTGGACGTCTTGTACACGGCTAGGATATCCTTCAACAGTGACCAGCTGCTGACCCTGTACAAGTCTCAAGTCCGCCCAACAGTTGAATTTGGGAGCCACCTCTGGGCTGGTGCCCCAAAATACTTAATTAACCTACTTGAATCTGTGCAAAGGAGGGCGATCCGTCTGATTGACAATCCGTTGTTAACAGACCGATTGCCTTCTCTAATGCATAGACGCAATGTAGGCATGCTGTGTCTGTTCTACAGGTATTTCAATGGAGCCTGCTCCAAGGAGCTAGCAGCATTGATCCCTGATGCACCGGTGCACGTGCGCGAAACTCGACGGACACGAGCGGAACACCCGTTTACGATTGACGTTAGCTTCATGAGAACGGGTCGTTTTTTGTAAGTCGGTTCGTATGTGGAACGAGCTACCGGCATCTCTCTCCTATAATCCGAGCCTCTTCAAGGCCAGCATTAATAAATCCCTTCATACAGCCCCTACCTTAACCCGCCTCACAACGCCGCCCAACCGGGTGGTTACATAGTTCCCCTGTCTGTATACTGGCAGGGACGCTCTTGTGAGGTGTCACATAAAAAAAAAATCTGATCGTAAGAGATTCAGCCTACTGCGGTCATCTTCAGACTGGTACAGATATTCCTTAAACTGTGCTTTATATACATTAAATTTAGGGAGGGGGATTAAAAGGGGTGGAATGCAATGATTTTATTCAAATTATATGGATATCCCATTTTCGTTGCTATGTCGTAACAACGAAGATGGAAGTCTAAAGATGGTTGATAGGCTAAACCCGGTCACGATCAGAAATAAAAAAAAGTTGGACATTGTTTAATATATTATTATCATTGAAGTAAATTATTATAATGGAACTGTCGAGTACCTGGCACGCGTTTCAATGCCACTCAAAGAAAGATTTGTCCCGCATCCCACGAACCCTCCCCCTTCACGGATTACCCTCACCCTACCCTCTTTCAGTCCCTACTGCTAAGCTACAAGAAATAATGCACACATTTTTATAACAACTCGATCGCCACCTATTATACAATCTGAATGCAAATTTCATAACGCCAGAGTTCACCTTTATGTATGGAAACCTTCGCCGGCGTGCGCAAAGCAACTCACCAAAGTTTCATCGCAATCGGATGAATGATATAGGAAATAATAAGAGAATCTTTATACAAATTTCACAACGCCATAGTTCAATATAATATAGGGAAACCTTCGCAGGCATGCGCACAACTCAAAGTTACAAAGTTTTATCGCAGTCGGTAGAGTGGTATGGGAAATAAGATGTGAATTTGTATATAAATTTCATAACGCCAGAGCTCACTTTTATGTATAGAAAAGGTATAGGAAATAAGAAGGAACAAACAAAGAAAAAATCACTATTATAAATATATATATATAGATTCCACATAAGTCAGTATCCATAATAGAAATATTGAAAATAAACTCATCCTGTATATAACTAAAGGTGGTCGTTTGAACAAACAAGCACGGAAAGTTCTACGCAAAAGTTGCCCTATCTCCAATTCCAGTTTGTTCAATCTCCTTTTACAAAATTCTGGTGGTGCGTTTTTGTTCAATCTCCATTTTAAAATGTAAAAAAAAGTATCAAAAACTATCCTTAGTCAATTTACAAAGAATTACTTAAGCTGATCAGACCTTTAGCTTGATGGAAATATCTTCATCTTAAACACCTGTCATAATGTTTCATTGAAATAATCAAAGAAAACCTCCTCCTGTAAAATTTGCAAATGGTCGTTTGGACAATTAAGCACTGAGGTGACGTTATGTTTTTTCATTAGCCCGTCGCGTCGGTATGATATACTAACGCAAGCGTATTTATTTCCATATGTAATACGCGAGCAACATTTTTTCGTGCAATTTTTGTCTGTGAACTGAAAAGAAGCAGTTTTCTAGGTTATACAATAAATAAAGGTAGAATCACAGACCAAATAAAGGATTGAACCGCAGATAGGATATCTTGTGCAATCATAAGGTTTGAAATATGTAACATAATGGTAAATGAATCCTGAAATTATGTTCAAAATTGAAGTTTCACCGGGATTCTCTTTTCTAAATAATAAGTTTGAAACACACTGTACGCAAGCAAAGCTTATGTATGAGTACCTTATTCGTGTCAACTCTGTCTGCGTTACCTACGTTACTTCATTTAATTTAACCAATGATTCCTGACGTTATTTTTGAATAAAAAATATAATGACATTTTGGTCTCCTATGACTTTTTTTCAACCAAAATCATAAATCAGTAGGTATTGGACAGTTATGATCGGGGTGGGGGGTTAGGCGATAAGTCGGCCGAGTGACCAGTGATGCGATGAATTTTAAAAATCATAAATCAGTAGGTATTGGACAGTTATGATCGGGGTGGGGGGTTAGGCGATAAGTCGGCCGAGTGACCAGTGATGCGATGAATTTTAAAAATCATAAATCAGTAGGTATTGGACAGTTATGATCGGGGTGGGGGGTTAGGCGATAAGTCGGCCGAGTGACCAGTGATGCGATGAATTTTAAAAATCATAAATCAGTAGGTATTGGACAGTTATGATCGGGGTGGGGGGTTAGGCGATAAGTCGGCCGAGTGACCAGTGATGCGATGAATTTTAAAAATCATAAATCAGTAGGTATTGGACAGTTATGATCGGGGTGGGGGGTTAGGCGATAAGTCGGCCGAGTGACCAGTGATGCGATGAATTTTAAAAATCATAAATCAGTAGGTATTGGACAGTTATGATCGGGGTGGGGGGTTAGGCGATAAGTCGGCCGAGTGACCAGTGATGCGATGAATTTTAAAAATCATAAATCAGTAGGTATTGGACAGTTATGATCGGGGTGGGGGGTTAGGCGATAAGTCGGCCGAGTGACCAGTGATGCGATGAATTTTAAAAATCATAAATCAGTAGGTATTGGACAGTTATGATCGGGGTGGGGGTTTAGGCGATAAGTCGGCCGATTGACCAGTGATGCGATGAATTTTAAAAAATGTTTTAAAAAAATGAAAATGAAAATGTCACTGGAGGCCAAAATGTCAATGGAAACCAAAAAGTTAAAGTAAGATATGTACGTCTCTTAACAACCTGTACAGGTTCATCAACCTATAAATAGTATAAATTGTCTGTTGGAATGTGATAGGAATGCTACCGTGTTAATACATTTACGTTACACTTTTTTCTATATTGCTTGATGAACAAAAAACGCAATTAGGTTTCACTCTCAATTAGCTTGCTAACAGTTACTCACATACTCTTACCCTACTGCTTCACAATAAAATAGACAGAATCTAGGTTACTTTCTTCTTCTTTCTTTGGCCGTTTGATTTTTTGTGTGTTAGTATAATATTGTCTATTTGTTGTGGTTGACCAAATCGATGACGAACAATGCCTACCGCTAAAACTGAACACAGCGAAAATAATTTATGAACTATGCAGAAACATTTTTGTTGTTGATCAACAAAAATGCTTTTGGCCGTGAGAATCTAAAAAACTTACCTATGCAGAAACATTATATTTTTGTTACGATTTATTATTTATGGAATAAATTCTCCTTTGCAATACTCTCCCTTGTAATTTATGTATCGTTTCGTATAATTACCTTACAGCTGCTCTGTAATTTAATTCAATACTATTTTAGAAATGTGTCATGACTCAAAGAGTCGACTCAATTCGAGTCGAGCGTATGAGAATACTGTTCTCCCCCGACTCGCTCGATACAGCTCCCCCGCTACGCCCCCCCCCGATCTGGCTTACAGCTCTCAGCGTACCGCGAGAAAAATAAGATACCAGGTACTTAGTAGGTAGGTACACGTGTTCCGGTAGAGATGTCGGACTGTCAGACGCCGTTCACGTCTCTAAGTATGTAATAACAATTAATACTTGGATTACGTTAATGGTGCTATTTTTTAATATCTCCTTATAATAAAGAGTAACCGTTCAACTGAGCCGGGTTAAGGTTTACCGGGAGTCGTATGAATACGGCTCATCAAAAAGAACTAGCTCAATTGTACGGCTCGCTCATGAACGACTCATCGCTATACATTTGCTTGTTTTTGCTAAATTTTAATTCATTTATTTCATAGTAGAATTTATTAACATTTTATAGATTTTCAGGTCATAATTTATAGATGTATCGTTTGTTTTTCCATCATTTTATATTGTGATAATATTGAGTAAAAGATAACTGCATTATTTTTGAATGGTTAGTGTGGAACAATAAAGTCAGGAGTTTGACTTTGCGTCAGTGTAGTATAAAAACCCATGTATTAGTTTGATCTCCCTCTCATACACCAGCTCGCAATTAGTAAAAACGCATTCGTAATATCCGTACTCGGTTATATATAACAATAAACTAAGTAATCAATATCGGAGTATTATTGTATGAATAATCCCAGAACCTTATTATAATAGTGGTAAAGTTTACAACCATATTATAACAGACATTATATTAATTTAAAAATAATTTTAATTTAAACAATTAGTGACAACCAAAAATAGTGCGAGAATTGCACGCCATAAGACGTCTTCATAAGATAATGTGCTTTCGTAAGGTAAAAATGAATAAATAAATAATTTAAAATTGCACAAAGTGTGTTTCACATTCCATTGTAGACGCTCAAGCACTATCTTTGTTAAGTAAGGCAGTATTGTTTTCCTTCGCCCATTCGTTTACTTGGTGGCTATTCGTCTACCATAAATGATGGGTAGTTGAGGGCACTCAAATATATAATGAAAGGCGGTTCTAGGCAAAAAGATCGTAACTCTCAAAAGAACGCAATAAAATTAAAGTAACTCTCAAATGATACTAAGTAATATGATCGTAAGCAATATGATCGCATACAAAATGATTGTAACTCTCAAATGATTGTAAGCAATATGATCGTAAGTAATATGATCATAAGCAATATGATCGTATCTCTCAAATGATTCTAAGCAATATGATAGGAAGTAATATGATCGTAAGCAATATGATCGTATACAAAATGATCGTAACCAGTGTTGCCAACTCAACTACTTCAAAATATGCTAGAGTGATGGGAAAAATATGCCAGAAATAAGCTAAATTTCTTTAAAAAATGCCAAAAAAAAGCCAACATAAATTTAACTTAGTATTTATTGAGAAATATAGTGATGGGAAAAATATGCCAGAAAAATGCTAAATTACTTTAAAAAATGCCAAAAAAGCCAACATAAATTTAACTTAGAAATAAAATCAGTGAAATAAAATATCAATATCTTCTTCTTCTTCATCAACAGCAGCTGATGTGGAAGGCTGAGAGACGGAGTCGTAACTTTCTTTGGTCCCAATGCAGCGTAGTACTTCGTCAGGAACAGTGTAAGAATAACAGCACTTTCCTGCTCTCTTTAGGCCAAATCTCACGTACAAAATGGCATTCAGGGTTCTCACCGCCAAAAGATTTCGGAGTTTTGTTTTGACCAGACTCATTTGGCTAAATACACGATCAATGTCCGCATTTGAATGCGGCAATGTTAAAATAGACATTGCAAACTGACATAAATCACCGAAGGGGTTATTATTAGCTGCTATTCTACAGTGAAAGTCAAGGATTCCCATTTAATGTGAACTATGTTTCTCCATTGAGACACCAGTTCAATCGATATCATTTTTGTTAGTTAAAAAATTATTATTTTTTATTTTCATGTTTCTGTAAAAATAAGCCAAATAAATATGCTATATGCTAAAAGCATAAAAGTTATGCTAAACATGGAGTAATTATGCCAAATTTAGCATATAATATGCTAACTTGGCAACACTGATCGTATCTCTCAATCTTAAGCAAAAAATACGAGCAAATGATAATTTCGATCTTTTTACAGACGATCTTTTGCATTCGATCTTTTTGTTTACGATCAAAACGTCGCACAGTGGGCTGAAAATCGCTATTCATAGACATAGAGACTTACGAAATTTTATAGCATAATAATGATCAGCAGAATCCATTTCTAGCCAAAAAAATACCCTTAAAAATTCAAGTCTATGTCTATGAATGGCGATTTTCAGCCCCACTGTGCGTCGATTACTATGAAAGGCCATATCATAATATAATTTCTGTCTATCGAGTTTTCGAAAGAATCGTCGCCTAGTGCAACGTTTCACGTGGAATACAAAGAAAAATAAATTTCAACACTTCACATTATTTGCGAGTACCTAACAATGACGTACGTATCGTGATTTTCCTTAAGATTATCGTGATATTTCTACAATTAGGTATCTAATATTAAAATGTATAGTTTTTACGGTAGGAATGTTGTCATTTGTGGGTAGGGTTGCCAGATGATAATTTGATAAAGGAGGGCAGATGGGTCCAAAAAGGAGGATTTTCTGTGAAAAAGGAGGACATTCAGAAATTAAACGAATTTTTTATATTATTTTACTTTATTTTAATCATATTTAGCTCTGCTGCCAATTTTGGAAAGAAGTTCTTGGTTTTTTAACAAAAAATTATAAAAATCTTCACATTTCATGTTTTTGAAGTTGAATGGAGTAAGAAATAAAGATTTAACTGACTGCACACTTAGTATATTCCTCTCTTTGCTCCACTGAGTAATAATCAGTGAAAAAACTCTTTCCACATTTGCGGTATGTGCGCTTATACAAAAATAAAACTCGCAGATCTTGAGCAGTTCTAAGAAACATTCAATGTTTTTAACACTTTTGAAGTAGATTTCCCACTGCTCGTGCAACTTCAAATCATAATATGCTTCATCTTCATCTGATTTTGATTTAAGAAATGAAATCAAGTTACGTAGTTCGTAGCTACGTGTCTTTCTAAAGCAATAGTGCCCTTGTTGCCCACATTCACATGGCAGTCTTAAACAGAACATTTTTGGCGTCAAAGTAGTCTCGCCCGCTGGTAAAACACGGGTATTTGGCTGTTTTATTAACATTTTGGATGTTTAGCAAAAAGGAGGACTTACAGTAGGTAAGGGAGGACGGGAGGACAAAACATGGAAAAGGAGGACATGTCCTCCTTTTGGATACCATCTGGCAACCCTATTTGTGGGACTTACCTACCCCTAAGACTCGTAATTTATCATAACCGTTTATAAAAATGAGGTTAATTTCTCCGCACGATCAGCCAATTGCCAAATTATGACATTGTAAAATTATATATTTTTTATTCTACACCAAACGCTTTCTAGTACCAATAATATTCAATATATATAAACCTAGTTTGGTAGAACTCAGTTTTTCAGAAATAAGTTTTTCTTTTATATATTCTATAAAATCGTTATTCAATTATCCGCAGAGTCCATTTGTTCACTTTTCGGAATAGCTCATATGGTCTCATGGAAATCGTTGTCTCTCTTACCGTCATACGGTAGTTAGAACTAAAGATTGTTAGAAAGAGAAAACACCAACCTTTATATTCAAATCTAGAAGTTAACCACAGAGTAATTAAAATGTACACTTCTATGAAACCAAAGGTTCCGACCGCAATTTGAGACAAAATTTAGTGATATTTTTACTAATAATTTTTTTATGAAAGGACATCAAAGAAAGGTGGCAGTGATGTTCATAATAAATTTGTCTAATATTATGGTATTTTTTGTAGTTATCAGTAATTTTAGGTCAGTGTTTAGACGAAAAAACATGAGGTGAGCCATTTTTTAAAACTTTTTTATGTTTGATTTCAAAATTTTAATATTTAAAAAAGTTGTATGTTAATATCTAATAGTGAAATTTGAAAGCGTAATTCATCACATTTCAAAAACAGTTTTGTTCGGATAATAATAATAATAATATTTGGATGATTTTTATAGCGCCGTTTTTGTGCAAAATCACCTCAAGGGCGCTGTACAAGTATATAATACATTTCTACAATGATCTATGTTACTACTAACTATATATGGAGATAATATACAGTACAATACTTACCTGGTAGGTCACTTGAGATTAACACTTAATTAACAATGTAAGTAGTATGATAAAGTGAATGCGCTGATATTGAAAACTATTATAGTTAATAGGTAAGCGAAAATATTTAATAAATCACGATTAATTTAAGGTAGAAAAAAATCTTTTGACGTCTAAGTTAAATATTATTTAAATAATCACTGTGATTTTTTTTTCTTACCTATTACTTGTTAAATAACCGAACCAGGTGTGTTTTTTATAATTATCGATTCTTAAATTAAATTATTTCGAAATTAACTTAAAAATGAAATTATATTTTTAATAGCTAAAAACTTTAACCCCCTCCCCCCCTTAATCACAAAAGCATCGTGTAAAATCCCCATAAGGTTAAAAAAAAATTCATGTTTAAAAGTACCCGATCAAAGAGCGGGTACTCTCGACCCGATCACTTCGCCAGTGGGTCATGAAAAATGACCCGATCAATTTCCCTGAAGGGGCTCCCTGTTTCCCCTGAAGATGCCCTGAAGACTACCATCGCCGCACCGGCCCACAGTGGTCACAAATTCCGATCTAGCTAGACAAAAATATTTTTTCGTGGCATTTGATGCAAAAGGGTCACAATGTAATAAAAAAATACTTTTAAAAATATACATTTTTTTTTAAAGAAAGACAAACATTCCCGGGTTACGAATTTGCCATTGTTATAGAATTTTTAAAACAAAATTAATTACGTTCAGAAATGTCCCATTTATTTGGAATTTATTGAGAAGCAGAAATACACACAGTCTACACGTAATTCTATAGTAGAATTTGTTTATAAATAGAATTTTAATATTTTTGAATATTTATAAAAAAATATACTTTAAATATGACGTCATTACGTCATAAAAAATGAATATACGTAAAAAAAATAATAATAACTGGACGTAGTCGAAATTTTTAATTTCAATGTTGGCGTAACAAGGTCAAATGTGACTGCATGTATCGTTTTTTTATTTTAATTTTTTACTTCCCAGGATTTTAGTTTGGTTTGAATAGTTTTCGGTTGGTATTATTTGTACGGCACGCCCCTGGTGAGTAGTGTGGGTACTGACATTCAAATTCACACTCGTTCGCCCATTCACCCGTGTCAATATTCATTTATTACTCGTGTCAATATCGTTTTATCATTCATTATTCACTATTGACACGAGCAATTTAAGGGCGCACCTGATTGATGTTATCAGCTTTATTGTTTAATAAATTAGTACAACTGATTTTGTTTAGGATAACAGATTTTGTACAACTTTTTTAGCGCTCGGCAAAAATTGTCACCCGCTAAAAGCACATATACTTGTGTCTCTTTACAAAAAATGCTCTTATTATATACTCAATACTAATACTTAGAATGAAATGTTAAAATAGATGCATTACACTAAAAAAAGGTTTTTACTGGTTGTTTTTTTACGTTTCATTCTTATCATATTGTTTATTGGAATTTCGTGTAGGACATTTCACATGCGCGAATGTTATTCTGACATAAATCTACAAAGATAAGAGAATCTAGCCTTTGACTTTTACTTTACATTTGGGCTCTTTTTTCGCTCAATTATGAAATTAACCTCATTTTCCAAATGATTTTACTTTCGTTTCTCAAGCAAATCCTATAAATAACAGCTTTCTAACTTTCATGAAAATATTTTGAACTAGGTTACATTTAATGAGTGATACAATTAATAAGTGATACAATTAATCAGTAATATAATTGATAAATCATACAATTTATAAGTTATATAATTAACAATTAGTACAATAATTGTATTCATTAGTAAGTAATACAATTATTAAGTAACATAATTAATAAGTAATACAATGATTAAATAATACAATTAATAAGTAATATAATTAATAAGTAATATAATTAATAAGTAATACAATTAATAAGTGATACAATTGATAAGTAATACAATTAATAAGTAATATAAGTGATATAATTGATAAGTAATACAATTAATAAGTAATATAAAAAGGAGGCTAAAGAAGGAGGTAGAGCAAGACGGCATAATATTATTATTATTCATTCTAGTAAGTAATATAATTAATAAGTGAAATGAAGATGTTGTCCACGATGGATAGCTTATCAAATAATATGACATAATACATATTTCCATAGTGATGCAAAGCAAACCCGTTTCTGGATATTCGACATTCGAGATTGGAGTATGGTCAAGATCGCCGGTTTTGCCAACTTTTTTCTTGTTAAGCAAAAAAAACGTGTTCAACCATTTACAACGTATAATTACTTACTTCACAATTGTTTTTTTGTAGTATGTGATGATTTAACAAAATAAATATCTCTGTTCCAGTTTTACAAGAGACTGGACCGGTTTCATACTGAAGATGACTGTTTCAGTATTTTACTAGGTTATTATGATGCAAATGTGCATGGTAGCAGACGTCGGGGACATGGACATGGCACGACCAAGTGAATCAGATACTTGAGTCGGGCCATGTCAAGAGTCAGAATAATAAAAGAGTATGTATGAGACGATGTATGAATGTGAATGAGGCAAGGAGTGTGTGCCAAGACCGAGTTGTTTGGCGGTCCGTCCTCTCTGCCTACCCCTGCGGGGAAACGGCGTGATGGTTAGTTAGTTACTTTTAGGTTATTAACACATAGTTTTTCAAGGTGATTTTGCACAGAAATTATTATTATTATTAGATTGAATCACTGATACAATATTGTATTTGAATGCCTTACTTGAAAGAATAAAGTTTTTGTACGGACGAAACTATTTATTCATATTGCGTATGTACGGGCGCAAACAAATAATTCATCTTAATACTTTAAAGCATAACTTGCAAATCGTATATTTAAGTGAAATTATTAAATTAGCGTCATCTACGAAATAGCAGATTATTAATTCTTTTAAGTTTACCCTTAAATAGGGAATGTGAGACATGGATTAAGGGTGAAGTGGTTAGAGTGTGGTCTGCATGGGTTTATGATCGAAATGTATTGCAATGTATTTATCCGTAGCGTTATTTGTGTTTTTAAGGTATACTGCTATCTTTGTAATAAAAGCTGTTGCCTGCCTTTCATTCAACACATTATTTATTTTTTCTAAGTCTGAACCCAATCTTGCGCATAATTTTGAGATTTTGCATATTTAAATCAAAACTCGTATTCCCTCTCTCTATAACTTAAAAAAATTATGTTCTAAATAAATTACCCTATTTGTGCGAAAGCCATATACATTGAAAAAAATCGTTTTTTTTTTCTTACAGATTAAAATCAAAATGGTTTTAAGGTTCTGCAAGGATAAGTAATATGCATTTAGGTTACATTAGGTTACTTTCAAATTTTGTTCCACCGAACTAGCATCAGACATGATTTCCACTTTTATATTATAACTTTTGGTTTGTTTACTCGAATAATCGGGTTCGCACTGTCATCTTAAAATTAATAATTCTACGTAAATAAATTTAGCTTATGCCCACGGAACAAATGTCCCAAGTCCGTGTTTCCAAAATCCACTTATACTTAAAAACGTTTTTTATTATGTTAACACGCAACTAAGATTTATTCGCTCTCGAACAAAACTATTGATTCCACGCACAACAGTTTTTCGCCCATTTCAAAATGGCTGGTAATCTTTTACTACGACCTTTTTTATTTGATTTTATGAATTCTTTCGTAATCCTCTAACTAGCTAGGGCTTATAACAATACCCTTTCATGTTTCTAACTAACTAGTATTGCGGCGTATTTGGCCTTATTACTATTACCATCTGACGGTTGTATTTACTTGACTGATTTTACGTTACGTTATATGTTTTATGATTTATGATTTATGATAATAAGAAATATTAGAATCGTCGCAATGCCGCGGGATTTGCTGGATTGAAAACACGCTAAATTTACACCAAAAACACGCTGTGATGACAGTTATTATTATTACTGGTATGGAAGCAGCTACAGCGTTTTCCGCTGCTGGGTCGTAGTGCACAAATGTATACCGCAATCCCGCGTGATTTCAAAAAGGTGCGGGATTTGCAAAATAAGGTTTATAGTTATAAAACAAAGATAAGAGTGTTACGATGCCGATATAAATCAATATTATTATTATGATGTTTAATGTTTATAAGATTCCGTCGTTTTTCCAGTTGTGTACGTTTTGCAACTTGTGACGCTACTCGTACGATATTTGCTATATATCCAACAAGGGCAATAGCAGATTGTTTCACCAATAATAAATAATATAACCAATCAATGTTATCGGCTTGGGAGTTATTAGATCGATAGTTAAATTTAACACTACCTAACCTGTCAATAACAATAACAGCACTGACATATTTTACTTTATTGTACATTCCTGTCACCTAACTCAGGTTACTTCTAGTGAAGTAGGTAATCTAAAGAATGCAATTAAATGATGTAGAAAATTAATAATAATAACCAACACGTCTGCTATAAGTCACCCCAAGTGCTTCGCTACGTTTGGTGATTTAGTAAGGGTGTCCGGGTTCATCGGGTGAGGTGTTTTCAGGATGCGCCTGATTGCTTGCCAGATCGGGAGAGGCTTTGACCTCTCCAACTGGCGTCTCGACCCATCGCCTTGAGCCGCAGTGGAAGGGACACATTCATACGTCCGTCAGTCCTGGACACACTGAACCCAAGATTCCTACCCAACTCTTTTACCTTCCCAGAACTTCCTTTCTTTAAAAATAGACCCTCCACACAGCATCCCCAAAGATGACATATGCCCTGAGGGAAATTATTTTCCTTAAGGCCTCTTGTGTGGGGTTAATGTAAAAAAAAATGAAACTGTTAAAATCATATTTCAATAAACGCCTATTTGTCGGCACCGAAACTGGGTATTTCTAATAACCTATTCGACTATTTTTTGCAGTCCAATTTTTTTAAATTATTGTGATAAATTGTGATTATTGCAAATAATTAACAAGACACTATTATATTCTGAAATATTAAAAGTGAATATAATTTGGAATATACTATTCCGAATTACATGCACTTTTAAAAAAACGCATTTTTTCTCATTCTTTAATTTTTTATTTTTTAAAAGCACTGTAATATTTTTTTTTTAATTTCTGTTCTCGTTTCCTAATAAACTATTAGTTTCTTAACATTTAAATCGACTTTTATTCGTAAAAACATTTTTATCTTATTTTCTGTACCCTAAAATGTAAATGGTATTCCGAATATGCTTCCTTTCCTCTATCACTGAGGTCTCTTTGAAAATACGGAGATAACTTGAAACTCTAGTTAAATTTTCCTTAATACTACCTACTTACTGCTTTGCGAATAATCGAGGTAATTCGTATTTCTTGTTTCTCTTCAGTCGTCGAATAAAGATGACAACTAGAAGTGTCTTCCATACAAATTTGAATGGAAACCAATGTGGCCACTGACTTAGCACCTTTTGGTTTTAGACCATTTAGCACGCGGTCTGTTTCTCTTACACTCTATCTGACATTGTATACCGCCATTTGGATCACGAAACATGACCGAAACTTTTATCTTTTTTACTTGTACCATCATGTAGAAACACCCCCCGAAGTTAGCGCACTTTACCCCCGGACACCCTGTGTCTCTTTAGTGGTGTTTATAGATTAAAAATAATGTGAAATATAAAAATATTTCATTTATGCTCACTATTTCTTATAAAATAATATAATACTTATTTATTGTATTTTTGACAATGAATTTGTATCTTTTACGTGTCGACTTTACTGACTTTGTTGCATTATATACTTCGTTTGTAACAGCAAATTCCCTATCCCGCTAAAAAGTTTTCCTGTAGCTTCTCTTTCTGTTACATAATACATACATCGTCTATGATATGAAAAAGAGAGCCTTAGACCACATGACTTTGAATGTACCTAAATATAAATAAATGGTTTCACACTGAACTTGTAAAGAATTAATATTCCTAATGTAAATAAATACACTATTGCGTATCGCTTCCATGACGTCAAGGTCTTTATTTTCATTCGTATTCGTTTATAAAACATGAATAATAAAATAACAAAGCGTTTTTTGCATAAAGGTCAGTTATTTTAGGTCATCGACCCAATTCTTGATGAAATTATTGTTTACATCAGATTAATAAAAAACGTAATAAACAACTGACGCAAATCAACGACATTTGCGATTGCGGAAATTGTAGAGGGATTGATTTGTGTTGCAAGACAAAGTAAAATATTATAACGTCAGCACATATTATTAAGGGGTCAATAGACATTTCGTTATAATTGTCTCCATTTAATATTTGCTCTATTTCGAAAATGTTTTTTTTGACGTTTGTTCACTTAGTTTTTTTTATTTTATTTTATTTTATTTTATTAGGAACATTAACAGGTTTATAACATAACATGCATAGAGAGAGAGAAAAAATAAGTAAAATAATTAGGTTACAACCCAATAACCAATGTTCACATCATGCAATAAAGATAAAGAAGGTTAAAAAGCAATAAACAAACAAAGAAAACAAAGAAAGGTTAAAAACAAAGAAATGTTAAAAACAAGGAAATAATATCTAGTAATTATTATCTATTATTATCTAATTATCTAATATCTATTATTATTTTTCTAAACATTTTACATATTATACGACCTGATGTCGAAGGACCACCTAAAAATGATAGATCCGTTGTAACGCTCCCTCCAAAAAAATGATAGATCCGTTGTAACGCTCCCTACAAAAAAATGATAGATCCGTTGTAACGCTCCCTACAAAAAAATGATAGATCCGTTGTAACGCTCCCTCCAAAAAAATGATAGATCCGTTGTAACGCTCCCTACAAAAAAAATGATAGATCCGTTGTAACGCTCCCTCCAAAAAAATGATAGATCCGTTGTAACGCTCCCTACAAAAAACCTCTCAAACGGCCTACGCCGGCTCACACTATTTTAGTAACAACTCACTTGTTTTTTGCAAAATAATGTTTTTGTAAATTGTACCGTCTTACCAGATAATGTGTTTATAAATTTATAAAAAAATATATAAATAAATCCCCAGGATAGCTACGGGTCAATCCGCACCAAATCATCCAGAAAATTTTGGATTTGTCACCCACCATCTCAGATTTTGATGAAACTTTAAATTTTTAATCCTTCCATATAGATAAGAAAATATACCAAATTTTACCTTCCTACCTCAACTCGTTTTTTTTTTATGGGCAGTTGAAGTTTGGGCAAAATAAGCGTTTTTACATATTCCGAGCACTCCGGAAGACCTTGTACCTTCAATGAAAAAAAATTGTATCTTTGTCATTTATAGTGCAAATGCAATGAAAATTTTCAATATTATCAAGAAAACTATGCTGATTGCAGAAAAAAATAAATAAACCCTTTACATTTATCTACTTGACTTTAAAAAATTACCAAAAGTAATTTTTTAAGTAATTTTTGGGACGGAAAAGGTACTTTACAAAAAAGCAATATCTCGGGAAGGTACAGTGTTAATGAAGTAATTTTTTTTTTATTCATATCTACAAATAGCATAGAATCACATACAAAAATAAAATTCATGGCATTTTACTTGCTTCAATAAATAAAATCCATTTTAAACTTTTTTCAAACTTTTTGTAATTTTTTTTTTATTCTTATCTACAATAAACATAGTACAACCTAAAAAAATAAAACTCCTGGTATTTTGTGTGCTTCACAGTGTAGAAACGTTTTTAAAATGAGAAATCTTAATCATACAGAATTGTTCTAAGTTTTTTAAAATCTAGATACTGTATTTGCAAATAAAAAAAGTCAAACTTATTCGGTCCTTTACAACTTGCTGGTAAGCTTGCAATGTAAGCTTAAGGCACCAACAAAATAATGTACCTTGTTCCTTACCCTGAATGCATACACCATAGCAATATTTTATAACAAGATCAACTTTTTAACTCTTTTCAATACAAAGTTAACTCTTTAAAAAACAAATACAATAAAAATAAAACAGGCAATGTAGGATTAGGTTAAATGAAAGTACATTACAATAATATTGTTTACAAATAAATGTTCAAGTTCATTTTTTACTTTTATTCTTGATCTGACCCATAAGATGGTTGAACTTTTGATCAGCATGATGAACGTCTTTTTCAAGAAAGTAGTAAGCTCTTCCTGAACCTTTTGTTGTGGGAGGGTCAACGATATTAAAAATATTTTGTAGTGGAACAAAACAAATATCTTCTTTTTGATGTGGCCAGTAAAAGGATGGAGCTGGGCCAAAAGGATGCATAAACTTGATTGATACATCACACTCGTCTTCATCTTTGGAAACCACAAGTCCAAAAAACCAATGGTTGTCATATACGCAAGCTACATAAGAGTTTGTACAAATTTGTACCATACTTAGTTGCTCAGAGCGATTTCGTTCCCCACTGAAGTTAAAAATCAAAGCATAATCTGAATCTGAACTTATCCTTTTTGTGCCAACTTCATTTTCAGACAGAGGAACAAAGCAGTGGAAACCTCGAGTGCCTGGTATTGTTTTAGCTTGTGAAAAACGCTGCTGTAATTGTTGCCTGCAAGTGAATAAGCTTTCTTTTCTCAGCAAGTAAAAATATATATTTTCTACTCTCGACTGACAAAACTTAAAAGTTTTGTCTACAGTTGTGATAGTGTTGCCAGGGCCAAGTTGCAAACTTTCTCTAGTTAGAAGACGTTTTACTGTTCCACCTATTCCATCACAGGGAGATTTCCCATGACTCGTAGCAAAAAACGACCAACATGCTTTCAAGTTGAAGTCTTTTTGATGGTGACACAGATTTAAAAAGTTTTTGCAACCATCGCAACCATCAGTAAAATAATGAACACTTTGAATTTGGGGAAATTTTTGATTTAAAAATTGAGCAACAATTTTTTGAGTTTCGTAAACGAAACTTACATCATGTTCCAAGTCATCTGAAATTACACACAAGCTTGACACTGTGAGATCTTTGCCAGGCTCTTCACAAGTGTAAATTACCACTGGGTGGAGTGAACAACTGTCTTGCGTCCAGTGGTAACCCTGGACTTCATTCTGGATAACATAGGAGAAGTTTTCACTGAAGTCTAATAACACAACAGCTTCATTTATCTGAAGCTGTGCTTTTAGGGACTCTTTGAGATATTTTGATTGAGACTTTGTTATAAAAGAATGAGGAAGAAGTTTTACAAGACTCTTCACAAGATGTTCTACATATTCATGAAAGGGAACTGTAACTGAAACCTGCTGTGTTCTATCAGTAGTTACCCATGCACTGTATGTAATTTCATCTTCTTGGTCCCATTCTTCAAATTTTTCTAACAAATGTTTCTTAAGATTTTCACTAGATGTTGAACACTTATCGCAATGTCGAAGCATACAGTCTCTATTGTTCTTTGAGCACACTAAGTAGTCCATTAAATCATTGTACCTTTCTTCACTGTCACAAGCATTAAGAAGCAACACTACATTTTGATGAATTGCACAAACGCAGACAGAATGAGAGCCTGGAGAACCTACTGGCACACACCATTTGGGACGCAACCAACAAAATTTCGAAATCCCAATTTTTGAAGCAGGGTATTCAAACTTGAAGGTAGCATAAAGTTCATTCAGGTTACAAAGCAATAGTCTTTTTTGTTCATAAACATTTTTGGTTATGCTAACTTTATCTTTTTTCCCTGGCATAACACGAGAAAATTCATCGTTTTGGTAGAAATTTTTAACCAAAGTAACTGTTCCTTGGTCTAATGGTTTTCCTTTTTTTGGATCAGGTAAAGCAATGATACCATTTTCATTTAGTAGCTCTCGTGCTTTACGAACTGAGTATTCACCAACACTGAATTCTTCAGCAACCTTTTTTCTACTCCACGAAGTTGGAGCGAGAGTTAGAAGCTGAATTCTCTCACGGCGTGTAACTTGTGTTTCCAATTTTTTTTTAACCAACTCAACAAGCCTGTCCATGTCATTAGCTTTTTCTTGAATACATCTTGGTATTTTTGCATCACATTTTACTGGGGAAAATTCTTTTTCTAAAACTTTACTTACTTTTTTCTTTAAGGTTGAACAAGCAGAATCTAACTTCCGTTTAGCGTAACTAGACTTACGGTGGGATGGTATTGCATGTAGTTTAAATGGAGATTCTCCAATGTCAGTTAAAGAAGTGTTGATTTCTTGTAAAAAAATTTCTTTGTTTAAAACATTTTCAACTTCACTTATGTCTTCTTGAAAAGTGTTAAGCTCTTCAATTTCATTGTTAAGGTTTTGGCTCTTACTAATTTTTGCTCTGCATGCATTACAAATTTTTTGTCCAAGGATTGCTTTATTATTAGTTACTTTTAGAATGGTATTAATGTTCTCTGAAAATTCCAAGGATACTGTTCTTAAAGTTTTTGTAATTTTCCTTTTGTGGCTTTGGAACGGGTCAAAACAAGCTTTTTGAAATTTTTCATATTTATTTAAGTTAAATATTCTGTGGTGCTCACAATTGTTGAAAACCAAGTCTGTAGATACAAAACTTCTTTGTTGAATAACCTTTTTTTTAAAATTCACTTAACAAATCCACACTCGTTAATTTCTCTGACTTAGTATAACTTTTTTTGTGACATTCAGTACCATTATGTTGTCCCACACTACATTTAACTAAACTTGTTTCGATTAGAGACATTTTAACAACGTACACCATAACATGAAACAACTACTGTATTTATATAGATGATCACTGCTTTGAAGCTGACTCAGAACTAAGCATGTCAGAGGAAACAAAGCATGTAGTATCCTGCAAACTTAGTGATGAGGCAGATAGTAATTTTCATGTTCTGTCTTGTTCTTGTTGCAGATACATCATTTCCATGTAGTGACTTGTCTCTAGGACTGTTTCTTTGATATTAGTCCATTCATTCAACCTATATTACTAGCTATATACCTAAACTATAACTTGCCCAATTACAAACTAAAAATAGATATAAAAAAAATCACAAAAAGTTTGAAAAAAGTTTAAAATGGATTTTATTTATTTTTGTATCTAGATTTAAAAAAACCTAGAACAATTCTGTATGATAAAGATTTCTTATTTTAAAAACGTTTCTACACTGTGAAGCACACAAAATACCAGGAGTTTTATCTTTTTAGGTTGTACTATGTTTATTGTAGATAAGAATAAAAAAAAATTACAAAAAGTTTGAAAAAAGTTTAAAATGGATTTTATTTATTGAAGCAAGTAAAATGCCATGAATTTTATTTTTGTATGTGATTCTATGCTATTTGTAGATATGAATAAAAAAAAATTACTTCATTAACACTGTACCTTCCCGAGATATTGCTTTTTTGTAAAGTACCTTTTCCGTCCCAAAAATTACTTAAAAAATTACTTTTGGTAATTTTTTAAAGTCAAGTAGATAAATGTAAAGGGTTTATTTATTTTTTTCTGCAATCAGCATAGTTTTCTTGATAATATTGAAAATTTTCATTGCATTTGCACTATAAATAACAAAGATACAATTTTTTTTCATTGAAGGTACAAGCTCTTCCGGAGTGCTCGGAATATGTAAAAACGCTTATTTTGCCCAAACTTCAACTGCCCATAAAAAAAAAACGAGTTGAGGTAGGAAGGTAAAATTTGGTATATTTTTTTATCTATATGGAAGGATTAAAAATTTAAAGTTTCATCAAAATCTGAGATGGTGGGTGACATGGCCTGGATGATTTGGTGCGGATTGACCCCTACTCAAGTTCAGAGATTTTTTATGATAAAATGAAAATATTCTTGTATTTAATTACAGCTAAATAACCGTTCTGCACAGTACAAAAAGTCTTACGAGGGTTTTTCGTAAATAAATACAGCATGACTTTTTAAACTCGGAATTATGACATTTGATATGAAGTTTTGCAACGCGCTTTTTCACAGATAAATTAAACACATTAGTGACGAAATGACGAACTAGAATAATATTAATATACGTTATTTCCTTGGCAAAGGAATAAAATATTTTAGTGTGCTAGGAGTATTTTTTATGTTTTAAAATATCATAAAACCGTGGCAATTGCGATGAGCTATTTGGAAATCCACGGTGGATTTATTGGCACACTAGGGGTTAATCCTCTCCATTGTCCGAATTTCGCGCAGTGCCAATTTGCCAATTGTAGCCAATAGCTTTACAGTGCCTCCAATCCAGCACACAATGCCTCTCTTGTGAACTTATCAACGGAAGGCCAGTGCACTGTCGTGGGTGGATTGAAAGAGACAGTAGAGACATTCATTGCACTCTACTCGACTCGATTGTGATCCTTTAGGATGATGGCGATGATCATTGAAAACTTTCAGTAGAGGAGGAGTAACCGTGCATCTTATTATTAGCGAATATTATATTATTAAATTCATAAATTAAGTTGCTAAGCGCTCATGAGGTGATTTTCCCACGAAAACGGCTCTATACAAATAATCCAATCATTATTATTATTAAATGTAGTTAGTAAATAACGCTTTATAAAAATAATAATGTTATAGCGCCATTTTTTTGAAAAATCACCTCAAGGGCCCATACACATAAAAAAAACATTAACCCGTAAAAATACCAGGTTTATTTTTACCATAATTCATCTATTTTTAATGTCTTTAGAAGTTAAAAAACAAAACAAAAAATGGTTTGATTGAGTGTTTTTTCTACCCAGGAACTGTGGTCGAAAACTCTACCAGCCTCACCAAATACCGGTCGAGTAGGACCGACATTTATTTCTCATATTAACTGCTGTAATGTCATCCGAATGTCATACGTGATTGCCACATGTGATAGAATGAGTCTATCTGCCAAGTTTCAGGTCGATGGAATGCCGGGAGGTGGATTAATTTCCGTTTCTAAGATTTGCATTCATTCATTACTGAAAACAAAAGTGAAATTCAAATGCATTTAAAGAGTCATTTTTACTATTAGGTATACGCGATACACATTCTCATAACAGCAAGACCATTCGCCAAATTACAAAATTGGCATCAATCGGGCTACAAAGCCGTGGCCTATTAGGTCCAAGCGTAGAATAAAGATGTTTATCGACACACAAAGGGCCAACACCATATTATTCTCGCCTAGCAGCGCGGTGGTGCGGTGTGCTCTGCTCTTCATTGATACTGAACTGATTTGATATCACTGGAGGACCAATCCATTGTAGTATCGTGTCCAATAGGACAGCGGAATAAAAGGTCAATTGTCGGATTTCATTGACCTATCCCGGACATGTCTGGCTTAGGGACTGTTCAAAAAAGTTCACCGTTTGTCTCCCCTTGAAGCTTTTTTTTAAGATGCACTGAACTTTATAATTTAATAGCTGAAGTCCCGGCTTTAAGCAGAGTTTTCGTAATCAGATGTTCCTCTTATTTTGAACGTCTAGTGTGCAAAATTTTAGCAATCTTAGCCCGCTACAGAAACTTTTCTTTAATATGAATAGATGTCAAAATACCCACTGCCTCAGGGCCGAGGCCTCTGAGCCAAACGGCGCTTGCCGGCAGTCATTTTGCACCCCTTGTCAAAACCAGTAGACGCCAACGTAGGTGATTACTGAAGTCAATAATATTCGGATGATTTGTATTTTTGTGTAAAGCCATTTTTATGAAAAAAATCTCAAGGGCGGTGTGTTAGGAATGTATTATCATCGCCTACATTGAAATTTCATGTTTTTTTTAACAAATTTACCATATTAAATAGAACGTACTGAGAACAGATTTTTTTTTTAAATACCAAATAGTACCAAAGATTAAGCCGTCAAAATGTAGATTTTTTCGACCGGACGAAAAGCTTGCGACGCACGTCACGGGACATGCGCGGCGGTTGCGAGTCGAATTCTGAATTGTACTGCGTGTGACTTCACAGGTATACATTTTACCAATGTTCAATTTGAAAGCTCATCACTGCGTTATTTTTGGAGATATCGAAGAAATAATTTTACCGTCGTTAATAACATTTTAAATATAATACATTTTATCAACAAAAAAAGAGATGCCCTCTTTCAAATATGTAACCCGGGAGTGTTTCTTTCTTTTAAAAAATTTAATATACACGGTGTCCGGAAACTCGTAGTACAAGCGGGAAACTGGAGAATCTACACCACATGGGGAACCCAAAAAAAACATAAAGTTTTTTGATTTGAGCTTTTTCACAAAAAAAAAAAACCAAAAAAAATTATTTTTCGGCTATTTTTGGGTTAAAGTTTTTTCTGGTGTTTAGGGTTGAACAACAGATGTTTTAACCCTGCAGAGCAGAAATATTTTATGATTACACCGGATTAAATGAAGGGTGATTTCAAAATAATGCTTCAAATCCGAGTTTCTTCATTTGTTTTACTTTCAAATAGTTTTAATTAGTTGGGTACTTTGATCTCCAGTAATAATTTATAAGAATTTAATTTAAAAAAAAAAAAAAAAAAAAAATGAACTTCTAACTCGATTTACTCGATAACGAAAGCTCAAATAAAAAAAAAATATACTACAAAATCTACTCCAAATGTGATGTAGATTCACCAGTTTCCCGCTTGTACTACGAGTTTCCGGACACCCTGTATAACTAACTTATATATTATTGAATGCAAATACGTGTTTATTCATTGGTGTTCATTCGCACACTTAACACCTTATCTTTGTTTTATACGTCAACAATACAATATGGCATTATAGGATGGGGTGGAACTTATAAAACACACACACAACAAATAATATTAAAACAATTCTATCGTAAGAACTTCGGTTTTAAGAATTTAAAGTCACAAATCATAATGCATTATTCTTCTGCCATGCAACATTACAAATTTACATACATGGATACATAGATATATATATATATATATATACATACCAAACAAAACTGCACCATTTAAACATAATAGAAAACTTAGACAAACATCAACTCTCCCAAATCCAAAATGTTAAAAAAACAATGGGCAATTGAACTATATAATCTTGGAGTAAAGTTTTTTTAACACATTTCCAGAAAGTATCAGAAATATAAACAAATATAAAGATTTTCAATTTTATCTTTAAATTAAACACACTGAAAATATAAACTGAATACTTACATACAAACATACAGGGTGTTAAGACTTACTTTAACCAGTGATTCCAGACATTATTTGGAGTAAAAAATGCAAAGGAAATTTTGTTCTCCGGTGACTTTTTTTAAAAAATTTGGAATTTTTTTTCAAAAACTATTTAAAAAAAATTCTTCCACGAGTCGATACTGATCTCTCAGCCGAGTAACCGCTCAACCCCTCACATCGACCCAAGCTATCCAATTCCTACCGATTTTCTAGAAATAACGAACATAACAACACATCCCCCATACACATAAGCCTATCTTTACTATGGTGGTACATCTTATATTTATTTATTTATATATATATACGCCTAAAAAGGCTTTTACATAGGAGTGATACATGATGCAGTACAATAAGAGAATATGTATTATACAGGAGATATTGACAGTAAATAGATGTAATCCATTTTAAAGAAGGAAAAAAAATAACATAAAGTAAAAAAGAAATTACAACAACATTACATATACAACAAATCATTAAAACTAATTTACCAAAGCTACTCTAATTTGTAGGATTCAACAAAGTGTTGATGTAGATTATGCTTAATTCTATATATGGAGTCAATAAATAAATCAATAACACCCCCATACTTGTTGCCCAGATCATGCATCCTATTGGTCAGTGAGTGTGTCTGATAGTTGGTCGAGTATGTATTACAGAAGAATGTTATATTTTGCCTTGTATTCCTAGTCGGCACATGTAGTTTAATAGTGGCAAGGATGGCAGGACTATCAATTAAGTTGTTAATGACTCTGTGTAACACAACCAGGTCTGAAATAAATTCTCCTGTCAGACAGTGTTATTAGATGCAATTGATTCATCAAACTGACATAATTAATGTAATCAATAGGAATTCCGAGCTTAAAATTTACGTACTTAAGAAATTTGTGCTGAACTCTTACGTGAAATGATTACTGTGTACATTGAAACATATTTCTGTAAATGATGTAATATTATATTTGTTTACTAAACATATAAAAAATGTAAGTATTTAAATATGTATATCTTAAAGTGCGCTTCAAGTGAAATGACACTAAACTGCGCTATACAAATGTTATTATTATTATTTTGGTTGACGTTGAAAACATTGGTTATAAATATTATTCTCTATGTGTTTTAGCTTACTTTATGACGTATTAAATACACATGTCACTATCAATCGACAAATTATCGGCACATAATATTTTTAAAACCTGCAATAATTTCATTGACAAAATCCGCCAACAGTATATAGATATTTTTTATGAGCGCAGTACTGAAATTGAATTCAAACAAATAAACATTGTAATGAGATAACATAAAAATTCTTGGAAAAGGATAAGAATATTTAATATTGTGTGCCAGACGTTTTTTTTGATCTATTTCTGTATTTTATTGCTGAAGGAATCTATCTGAATATCGAATTTCTCACCAAAGAAAACTTGTTATTCTGTAAATAAATAATGATGAAATCCACCATTATTTCTTCTAGGAATTGCTTTTTGACGGTTTATTATTGTTTTTTTGGGAGCGAAGAGAAGAATTTAAGGAGAATTTAATATGCTGCAAAAGTTAATGGGAGAATGATTCTTTATTCAGGGTCAAAGGCGAAGGTAAGTTGGGGACGCCAAGTGAACACACAAGATCAAGTGAATCATGTGCTTGTCGTGTCAAGAGTCAGAATAACAGAAGAAAAAGCACGCCGCGACGGTCACGGACAAAAATTACTAATATTGAATATTGCTAATTTATTAAGAATCTCATCAAATTATTCGTAATCCGGTTAAAAAGACATTGCAGGCTCTTAACAACTGCATTGATAGGTTTTCTTATAAACTTTTAGTAAAATACAAATGTGTTATCAATATGTCGGAACACATGTTAATAAAAATCCTAATATCTCACGGTTATACATTATTATCAAGGCAAATGCACGTGAACACGTGTTCCGATATATTAGGAATTGTTGTTAAAGCCAGTGACAGAGCACCCTATAAGCGCCCTATATTTTGGTGTCTTGGCCATTTCAGCATTTCGCTTGCCATACATTCCCATCGGTAGTGTATGGCGAGCGATGTGCTGAAATAGGCCAAACCATGATGCCTACCTAAAAGTTTATCAGGAAACATGGTATCGCCCTGGTGATAGACCATCTCTCAAAATCTAAAGTTGCTTTAAATGGCTTAACCGATATTTTGCCCGATATTTTGCACTAAACATATATTGTTTCTATTCGTAAACCATTTCGAGCGATGTATCGAATGGTATAAATATATATAAGATGAAGCAGGGCGATACTGAAAGTATCTTTGAAACACAATCGAGTTGATAGTTATTTTTACAATAATGAATTTAGTTATTTCGTAATGATGCGGTATCCGACGTACTCTAAATAGTAAATAGCATTAATTAATTAATAATGGCGGTACTGAAATCACCTTTCCTTTCAATGGATTGTTCGGAATCTCGTGATTCGTTTTACATTAATTAAATGAGAATTGATTAATTAAATGAAACAGAGTTTCGTCGTGTGTAAGGAGTTTACATCGCTCAACGAGATTTGAAAGATTAATAATAATGACGATGCTTTTTTTACATTTCGTTTCATCGGATTGTTCGATATCTCGTGAAGAACGATCAATTTGTTTTTATTTTATTATTTGCATGTAATAATCACTACTCGGCGTAATCCGATTGATTGTCAGCATTTTTTTTATTAATCTTTTTCCCTGCTGTGAAATTTTGATTTGATAGAAATAATATTTCAAAGCTCCGTAGCTCAGGAATGAAATCAATTTATGGGCTGAAAATAGTTGCGTTGAGCTAGAAGTTCCAGTCGGAATATCTGTACAAATTTCACGAGAGTGCACACGGAGAAAAATAAGTACCGCTGATTGATTAAATCCAGTTGAAAACGGGATTCCAGGCCGTTTCTTAACAAACTTTTAGTACATTCATAATATATTCATCATTCGGAAAACGTGTTCATGTACCTGCGTTTTTTTTGATAATATACATTGACGAAATTCAAAAATATTTGAATTAATGAACACAAGTTCCGACATCGTGCTATAACATTCGTATTTTACTGAAAGTTATTTAGGAAACCTATCAATTCATTCGTTACTGGCCTGAAATCACGTTTTTTACCGGATTACGAATAATTTGAAGAGATTCTTAATAAATTATTAATATTTTATATCAGTAAGTTTTTTTCCGTGCGCCGTTATGATCGGTCAATAGATATTTCTGGGAAATTTTGAAAGGAATCGTGCATTAGATTTTTTACTTCTTCATACTAATAATACCACCCAATTTTGTAAAATCAGTTCCCTTTTTTAGTATTGGTGATACTTGTCAACTTATTAATTTGCTACATACTAGGTATGTTCAGAAAGTAAGTGTACTAAATTATTATGTTTTTTATAAAAATTGTATTTGAAAAAAAAATTACAGGATATTGTTTATACACTTGTTTACCATTTTAATTGGATTTAAAAACTATTTAACCTTTTTAATACCTGCTGTGAAAGAGCACATTCGCACTGACTTAATATTTTATTTATTTATTCCTTTAGATTTACACACAGTAGGTACAATATGATACAAGATATAATTAAAATATTTTTAGTGATTATAGATTATTGTACCTTATCAGGTCGAAATTATTGGTTCCTAACTAGGCAAATTGCCCGTTCCAAGGAACCAAAAATATGTGAAAGTAAGTGTGTGATTTGTCTATGTCTATAATATATCTCATTAATGTTTTAATTTGTGATGTTTAATCGTTACAATCTTATGATAGAGTCGAACTTGAGCTGTTGTGTATGTTTCAATTGTGTATGAGCAATAATTAGAATAGTGTAAGATACATATAGTGTGTGATTAGTCTATGTCTATACTATGTCTATTTATTATGTGACGTTTTTTAACATTTTTTCAGATTCTCCTCTACCCAGTCCAATCAACCATTTAGTTATTATCGGGCCTATGTAGGAAATATTACAAGATTTTATGTTTAATTCAGGGTGGATTTTGTTGTACAGTTTAGGTCCCAAGTATGTGTGTGTCTTTTGATACTTTTCCGTATTGCTCGTTGGGATCATAAAGTGTGGTGTGGCTTCTTGTGATATGTTTATGGTCAATTTTTTTAATATTATCTAGATTTTTATGTACATGGATAATAACCTTTTTTATATAGTTTTGACGAACATCAAGTACATTAAATTGTTTAAAGAGCTCATCGCTAGAGAACCTATATGGTTTGCGCATTATGACTTTAATTATTGATTTCTGGGCCTTCATAAGCGGATCTAGAATTGATCTTCCTGATGCTCCCCAGCTTATACTTCAAACCATATTATAATTCAATATGCAAGCGATGTACAAATTCAATATAAATATATAATTTTATTCACGTATTTGCAATTGAGATTCGATGGTCAACATTATCCAAATAATTTCCAAGGTTCAATGGCTTGCTTATTATATTTCTGTGTTATTCAATAGACGACATGAGTACAGTCAAAATTAAGTAAATATAATCTGAAAATTTACATCCAAATTATTTTATAGGTTTTGAAAATCAAGGGTGTTTTATTCTGTTATAATTTATTATTCGATTATTATAAATTTAATTTGTGTAAATATTGTAAGTATACATTGCTACGTAGCAATCCCGATGAGTTACGAGAACTTATTTGTAAATAAGAGCTGATTTTGGAAACTCAGTTTAATTATTAATCGAAATTTAATAGCTCTATCCCCTTCATTATCATGATACGATGTAGATAGGGAAATAAGATGCATGCAAATAAATATACAGTGGGAAGTAGAACAGAAATATCCCGGACACTCACGTAGCACCCGGAAAAAGGTGTTTCTTGAAGATGTGTTGCAATAGTGTTGTGTTCGGTGTATCCATAGAATAAATAAGAAAACTGTGTATCTTATGGTACGTATACATTGGCGAACCGAGCCACGAATTACGGGAAAGGAACGAAGCAATTGAAACTGCGTTTCGCGCTATTTGCGGTTGCTTCGTTCTTTTCCCATAAGTTGAGGTTCAGCTCGGCTGTTCGACTAGCGTACGTATACGTAGCATAAGATTTCAAGTTCACACAGCAGTTAGTTAGTCTTTTTTGTTTCATTCCGTTTTATTAATCAAAGTTGAAGTCACATTAAGTTGTTGGAAAGAAATTGCGTGCGCTTTGTCATTAAATTTTACATTGAAAAAAAAAAACAGTGCAATGTTCAGTACGATAAAAGTTTCTTCATCAGCAATCAATTTACTCCTTTGTTTATAAAATAATGTGACTAATTATTGTTCCGGATCAAAGTTTATTGTTTTATATCTTAATCCATAATATTAAGCGATTTGAAAACAATTAATAAATCGCTGTTGGCCCGATTTCATTGTTTGATTTTTTTTTTATTAAATCCATGTTAATGATTTAATCTGTTTTTTTTTTGTACGCATTTAATGATGAATATTGCAAGTCATCGGCGCTCATTGACGGTGAAGGATTTGTGCATTTGGATTGAAGATTAAATAATTAAAAAGCGATGGGGAAAACACACCGATTTTATTAACCCTTTCAGTACCGCAATTTTATTTCCACATCTAGACCACATTAAAAGCTTGAAAACACATTAAAAAATTATTTGAAATATTTTGCGCACTGATTTTTTTCTAATTTAATTTTTATCATTTTTAGGTCTCAAAAGGCTATTATTTATTAGTAGGGAAAAAACCTAACACGCAAACAAAGTTTTATCTTAAAAATATTAATTTACAGTGTAACATGCATAAATATAAAGATAACATAAAAATAATAACGGAGCAAAATGGCCAAAACGGTATCTGTCATTTTATTTACAGTATTTATTGCTGGAATAAAGGTTGTAACCAAGCATAAAAAAATTTCACCACGAGGAATATCCATTACAAGCAATATTTTTTCACAATATCAAGAGATATTATTTTTTTGTTCATGTTTCTCAGGAAGAACTAGGGTATTGAAAGGGTTAAATGAAAACAAATCTAAAAATAATTATGAGCCATAATTATTAACCTGAAATAGAAATATAAATCTTCAGAGAAAAAATAAATCCCGCCGACGCGAATTGAACTCGCACCCTTCTGACCGGTCAGCCGGGTGGTGCACTAAACCACTATGCTTCATTTATTTGGTCGAAAGATTTTTTTCAATTTATATTTGTGTTTCAGGCTGGTTATTATTTCTTGTGCTTTGAACCTTACCTAAAAACCTTGTCTACTTAACATGCTTATCTTAAAAAGAATTATGAAAAGAAATCTGTCTATTTTTATCTATGTTCATATAAATCTTACGTTTTTGATTTCACACAAAATCAGAATGTCTACGAATGCGTCGCGCTTAAAGTAAATATAGGTACTATCGCGATAATATATCTGTACCCGAGAAGCATACGGATGCAAGTCCAAAATTTGAAGAAATGAGTTTTTGATGAAGACATGAAGTAAATTATCATGTTCATTAGTGGCAGAAAGATGCAAGCCCTATCTTGAATATTTATGGTATTTTCAAAAATATTATAAGGATGCAAGAACCATTAGCACATTCACACCGTAGAAGCATAAAGATGTACATTGGACTTGCATCTTTCTGCCTCTAACATTACTACGCTTTCCATGGAAGTAAACATTCGAATGTAGACTCAAGTCCATTTTGCGTCCTTCTGCCTCTAATTTCTATGTTTTCTGTGGAACTAAACAGAACAATCCCAGTGCTCTCATCATTATTTATTGCATTCCTGCAATAAATAATGATGAAAAAGAGTATTTCCGTGTATGAATGTATGACGAGGCTCAAGAAACAGAATTCTTCTTAAAAGACTGATGGAAACATAGGTGGTGATATTATTATTGAAGACCTGACCATGTCACTTATTTATTTATTTACTTACATTTACCTTACCTCATCATTATACTACTGAATGGACTATATAGGGATGGAAAACAGGTGGCAAATGAAGTAGCTTCTTGCCTCTTAAAGTGGATATACAGCGATATGGGGAATAATGTTGAAGAAATAACCGTATGGTCTGACAACTGTGCAGGTCAAAATAGAAATATATCCTACGTATGGCAGGTTTTATAAAAAAATTAAAACCTCAAGATCATTCATCTTAAATTTTTATTACCTGGAAGTAGACTCTGTCCATTCAGCGATTGAAAGGGCAAAAAAAACTACCCAATTCCAAATATTTTACCGCACGACAAAAAAAATTAACGGGAACATCAGATATTGCAAAACTAATAATCAGTACATTGTACACTCAATGAACTTAGAAAATTTCAAATATTTAAATTCCCTTTAAATCTGGTTCACAATCACCTTTTGTATATCGAAAGAAGAATATGAATGGTAAGGGTTTCCTAATATCAACGGTATTATGGCTACGAGCTGACATAAATGTATCGGGGATGCTACTGTATAAAAATGGTTTTCAGGAAACTGAATTTCAATATTATTATATTAGAAGAAAAAGGAGAGGTGTTTTGAGCGGTGACCGGATAAATCATCAAAATGATAATTCATGATAATTTCCCATTTTTAAAAAGTTATATAAAGTCATGAAAAGTGATGGTAAAGTGAAGAACAAAATCTCTATTAACTGGGTTAAGTGGGTTAGGTTAGGTTAGGTTTAATTTATTTTTTTATCATTTCTAATGACTTTATATCACTTTTTAAAGGTGTGTTGAATTGTCGATTTATCATGGAACCGTTTTGAGCACCCCGGAGGTATTGCCCCAGGTAAATACAATTCCAATCGCATTAAATACACCAAATTTTGGTGTCCTACAAAAGATGTTACAGTGGGTACCAGAGCCACTGCACTTTTTTTACACTTATTTTTTTAAATCTTTTTTTTCTCTGTCAGATGACGAAGATATGGAAAATACCAATAATTTGTAAAAATAATTATAATTAAATAAAAAAATATATAAATAAAATAGATATTTATATATACCGGTTATACAGGGTGTCCGGTGGTAAAGTGCAGTAACTTCGGGAGGTGATTCTACGTGATCGTAGGAGTAAAAAAGGTAAATAACTTTTTCTGAAATTCCAACTTTTAGGTGTACTTTTAAGCTAATAACGAAAAATTTCTCCGACGTGCGTAGACGGCATTATTTTTTTCGTCGTTGCCAAATCTACATCCCGCGCCCCCCCCCCCCCCCGGTAACTAATACCGGCTACCCCCGGCACCCGAATTCAGTCGGTCAGCTGGTAAACTGTCCCCCGCACCCCCTCCTGCACCCCCCGCTATTAGTAAATCGTAATTCAGTAAACAAACGTCTGTGCTTTGAATTGTCACCTAATTTGACGCGCGGAGTAAACAACTTTGAAAATTTAATTTATCTAGTGTTAAAAGTCTCATTTAAATAAAAACTTGTTAATTTAGTGTCTTTATCTAGTGTTTAAGTCTTACTAAAAAGTACATCTTTATTCGGTGCGTGTTTTCCTTAAACATCGAGTTTTATTTAGATTAAGAGTAACCTAACTGTTAAAAATGTGTTTCTTTTGTGCGTAATTTTAATATTGAATTATTGTGACAATGCCTCGCTTTACCAACCGGGCAGATATTCATTATTTTTATGGACTACATGGTGGAAATTCCGAAGCGGCGCGCCGGGAATATGCACGTCGTTTTCCGAATTGTAATGTGCCCAACGCTCGTGTTTTTGTTCAAACGCATGCACTTATTCGCGAACAAGGAATTGGCCGAAGACCCCGAAACAACAATGCTATTAATTTACCAATAGCGGACGAAGACTTCATCATGGCTACAATTGTAAATGATCCTACATTGTCGCTTCGTAGAATTTCCGCAATGACTGGTGTCCCTAAGAGTTCTATCTGGGATCTCTTCAAGACGTACGGAATGCACCCGTTCCATTATCGGTGCGTGCAAGGCCTTCTGGAACGTGACCCCGTATCAAGGATTGCATTTTGTCAGTGGCTACTTCGTAAGCAACTTAATAACCCGAACTTCATTGGGAACATCCTTTGGACGGACGAGGCCCAGTTCAACAGAACTGGTGTGATAAACCTGCATAACTTGCATGAATGGGCGGAAGAAAACCCGCGCTCCGTAAGGCAGTTTCACCATCAAGTTCAATTTTCCGTTAACGTTTGGGCTGGAATTATTAACAATCAGATTATAGGACCGCATGTGTTGCCACCTAGGCTTAATTCAATAAATTACCTGGATTTCTTGAAGAATGACCTTCCCGTTCTTTTGGAAGAAGTTGATTTAAATAGAAGACGTGAAATGTGGTTTCAACAGGATGGAGCTCCACCAAATTTCGGACTTGCCGTTCGTCGCTACCTAGACGAACAATTCCCAGATCGTTGGATTTATGGCAGCGTGAACAGGGGTCACCAGTATGGCAGTGTGGTATGTAATTTACGATGGCTGCCGGTATCGTAAATTAGTGTTCAAGGAATTCGGATGATTGAAAAATAAAGGTCTGCGATCTTTGTTGAATTTATTTGCGAGAATGAATTTACACGTTATGCGAACGCAGAGACGGTGGTAGTGGTGGGTGGTCTGGTCGAAAGTTGAAAGTGGAATGCCAGAGAGTTGCGTTCCCGTCCGTACCTAGCTCTCCCGGGGCTTCAGGTGGCGGAGTAATTATTTTAATGTTGTCATATGTGGGATGAGTTAAAGTAGTCCCACATACCTCCCCCCCAGCGTCTCTACGCGATACAAAGGCATATAGTACATAATTACAACAATGAATATTTTACAATGTCAATAATAATTTACAAAAACACAAGTCCATTTATAATCTAAGGTACATAATGTTGTGATAATATTGCGCTCGGTTAGCGACAGGAAAGTAATACAAAGGTAAGTAATAATAATAGTGGCTCCATGCCGCCGTTGCATAGTAACTGTGGCCGTACGAATTTTTATTCGCCGTAGTAACTAGGTACATAAATGATATACAGGTAATATAATTATTGATGAACGGCGAGCGCTAGTCGCAATGTACTTAGCGTAGTAGTGAGCTACCTGTGTATACTATGATTGTTTACAATGATTTAAAAATAGCTTGTTATGACAGTTCTATTGTTGTTTTTATTAATGCACTTTTGACGTAGTACATAGTATTGTGAATATTTACATAATAAAGATTTTATTGTAGGATGCTTATATATGCGTATTATTGATAGTAAATTTTAAATTGTTTTTTTTTTTGTTTTTTTTGTTTTAGTAACAGTAATTTATTAGATTGTCTGACATTTGCGATATGATAGTTACAATTAATTTATGAAATTTATGGATACGTCAATCTAAGGTTTCTGGTTAGTTTTTTTGCTAATTACTGTGCCTTATGATATTGCCAAATTATTACTGCGCTTGATATCTGTCCGGGAAATGAACATGTCTTCCGGATCGAGTTGTCATTTTCGTTATTGGAGGCTGTGTGATGGTTCCTCTTGATGGAATTTCTTCAGTGCTTTGAAAGAATGCAGGTTTCAGTCGATCTATTGAGACTCTTTTTGGTTTACCGTTGACCATGATAACATAAGTTTTATCGTCACGTTCTTTGACTTCGAAAGGTCCTTCGTAGGGGTTTTGAAGTGGTTTCCTTACGGCGTCGGTGCGTAGGAAAACGTGTGATGAATGCGGTAAATCCTTGTGGATGAAAAATTTTCCAGCGCTGTGGTTACTAGCGGGAGTGGGTTTCATCTCATTAAACCTTTTTTGTAGGCGTCCGACGTAGGTGTCGGGTTCTTCGCGGTGGCTTGTGGTGAAGAATTCAGATGGTAGCCTAAGTGTTCTTCCGTACGTGATTTCGGCGGGTGAGCATTTTATGTCTTCGCGGACTGTTGATCTCAAACCGAGTAGGATGATCGGGAGATTTTCCAACCAGTCCGAGTTATCACGCGCCATCAGAGATGCTTTAAGGGTCCTGTGCCACCTTTCAATAATTCCGTTAGATTGCGGGTGGTAGGCGGTGGTTCGGTTATGTTTGATACCGAATTTTTGAGTGAGGCTCCTAAAAAGACAGGATTCAAATTGTCGTCCTTGGTCTGTGGTGATTGTGTCTGGAACGCCGTGTCGAGCTATCCAGTGTGACATTAAGGCTGTAGCTACGTTTTCTGCGGACATATCTTTTAATGGCACTGCTTCTGGCCAGCGAGTGTACCTGTCAATCATTGTTAGGAGGTATTTGTACTCATTGCAAGCTGGTAGAGGGCCGACCAAGTCAATGTGGACGTTTCTGAATCGATCCTCGGGCAGGATAAATGTCGCTGTGGGTGCAGTTGTGTGTCGTGATACTTTGGCTTTCTGGCAAGCAACACACTGTTTGACGAAGGTTTTGATTTCCTTTGCCATCTTGGGCCAGACGAATCTCTGACGTATGCTGTTGGAGGTGCCGGAGGCGCCTGGGTGGCATACGTTGTGTACGTTGGCTATTACTTGTTCTCTCATGTCTCGAGGAACAAAGGGTCTCACACGACCAGTGGAGATGTCGCACCATAATAATTCGTCCGTGTCGGGAATTATCATTTTCCGCAAGACAAGGGAGGAGTCCTCATGCGCCTTAATAAGATCGTCGTCGTGACTCTGCTCTATCCCCATACGTCTGTAATCAATAGCAGAGGGGCTGTTTATCTCTTCTATTCGAGACAGCGTATCTGCTACGGTGTTGAGATGACCGGAGATGTGTTTAACGTCGGTGGTGAACTGTGAAATGAAATCTAGTTGTCTTTCCTGACGCGGTGAGCTTGAAGCGCGTTTCTTGCTGAACGCAAACGTAATCGGTTTGTGATCGGTGTAGACTGTGAAATTTCTACCTTCTATTTCATTTCTAAAATATTTGATTGCTTCGAATAATGCTGTTAACTCCCGGTCGAAAGTGCTATATATACATTGAGCGGGTGTAAATTTACGGGAGAAAAATCCTAAAGGTTGCCATGCATCACCTTTGAACTGTTGGAGGGATGCGCCGATTGCCAAATCAGACGCGTCGACCATTATGGCGATTTTCGCCTGGGGATCCGGGTGCGCGAGGAGGGTGGCATTTGCCAGCTGATTTTTGCATTCCTCAAACGCAGCTGTCAATTCCGGAGTCCAAGTGAGGGTTCTTTTGTCATTTTTCCTGTAGCCTGCTGTGAAGTTGAAGAGTTTAATCTGGGTGCTGATTGAGTTCTTCAAAAATCTCCTGTAGTAGTTCAACATTCCAAGAAAACGTCTTAAACCTTGCATTGTTTTGGGAAGTGGAAAATCTTCAATCGTTTTCACCTTCTCCTTGATGGGAGTGATACCGTCCGGTGATATTGTGTGTCCTAGAAAATCAACGGCTGGTAGACCAAATTTGCATTTGTTGAGGTTTATTATCAGGTTGTTTTCTGTGAGGCGTTGGAAAAGGGCATCTAAATGTTTTAGATGTTCTTGCTCGTTTTCCGATACAATTAAAATGTCATCTATATACACGAAACATGATTCTAAATCTCTTGTTACAGCGTGCATAAATCTTTGGAAGGTTTGGGCTGCGTTAGATAGTCCGAACTGCATCGATGTAAATTCGTATAAACCAAACGGTGTTATTATTGCGGTTTTCGGTATGTCCGCCTCGTCGACTGGGATTTGATTGTAGGCGCGCACTAGGTCAATTGTAGAGAAAATTTTCGCCTTATTTAATTTGTGTGCGAAGTCGTGGAGCTGTGGTATCGGAAATTTATCTGGCGTTGTTATTGCGTTTAAACGCCTATAATCGCCGCAAGGGCGCCATTCCCCGTTGGATTTTTTCACCATGTGTAGTGGGCTCGCCCAGCTACTTTTGGACGGCCTGCAAATCCCTTGCTCCATCATAAATCTAAATTCCTTCTTTGCGGCTTCAAGCAGTGCTGGTGCCATCCTGCGGGCTCGTTCAGTTACCGGCGGTCCCTTGGTTTCTATGACGTGAGTGACGTTGTGACTCGGAACGTCTTGACTCTTGATGTTGGGTCGAGTCAGTGTTGGGTATTTTTGTAGGATGTCCCGGTATTTTTGACTTGTAGACAGCGTTGAAATGCCAGATGAGGGTCCTTGCAGCGAAGCTCCTCTAATCTGCAATCCTGTTGACTGGTCCGTTAGGGTTCCTTTCTTCAAGTTGTGTAGACCAGTGAGGATTTCGCGTATCCTCGTGGTGGTCGTGGTGCTTGGATGAAATGTCCCGATGAGTCCATGAATATCGTCCTTCGCGCGATGAAGCTGCGCGGGTTGTTATTTGTGTTTCTCTCAGATTTTTGACGCTTAAGTTGAAGAAGTGTAAGAAGTCTGCTCCTTTATGGTTTATGGTTTTTGTATGTTTCCCACTGGCACTGTATAATGTGGTGGGGCATTGTCGTTTCTTGACTTATTATTAATAAAAGTACATGGTTTGATGCAATTATGTGATTTGTTACCGAATTTTGCATGGTAACTGCAGTAGCCGTGTGTTGTATTATTCGTGTGTAACGGTCTACCGCGTGACCTGGAACGAGGTCGGTGCGCGGAATTTGGGTACGATGTCGATGGATGACGCCATTCGCGGCGGGTGCTGGGATTTCGGTTTTCGAAATTAATGTTTGCCTGTCCATGATCATCTCTCCGAGTCGTTTTAAGTCGACTGACTTCTAGAGTGAGTGCCGAAATTTGTTCTTGTAAGTTTTGTAATATAGCACTGATGTTTGGATTCGAGTTCGGGATGCCATTATAATGTTTATTGTCCATAGTTTCACATTCAGATTTTTGATAAACTTCCGAGATTTTATCTGCTGCGGATGCTAGTTGCAACAGATTGTCGTCGGGTAGTGCGGTAAGAATGGCGTGAATGTGTTGCGGGAGTCTTTGCAGCCAAAGTACGCGAACGATTGGGCTCTCCGATAGCCCGGGACCAGCGAGTTCATGGATTAGTCGAAGCAGTCCAGAAGGTTTCCTGTCCTCGAGCTGTAGTCCGGTTAGAAGACGAGTGAGTCGCTTTTCCTCCGAATCTTGTAACCTCTCGATGAGTGCTGATTTGAGATGAGTGTACTTGTCTGCTGCAGGAGGATTGATGACGATGTCGCTTACGGTCCTGAGGGTCTCCATGTCCAAAGCGGCAACAATAATGTTGTACTTGGTGAGATCATCCTTTAGTCTTGAGTTAGAAAATTGGCTCTCGGCTTGTGCGAACCAAAGTGCAATGTTGTCGCGCCAGCACGCGGGTAGTTTAACCGAGACAGAGTTTATTGTTGTGTCCATTGTGGAATTATTACCGTGGATTTCGTTCGATGTCTGGTTATTCTCGAATGACATATTGTTTTGATAATACGGCAAGCAATAGGCAGTATAAAATAGGCAGATGTATGTGTAAAAAAATAGCAAGGAAACACAAGCAATGACGACAGTAAATTAAGGTTTTGAAAAAAAATTTAAAAATTCAAAAATGTTACATTGATGGTATCCGAAAATTTCAAAAATCCCTTAATCTAGAGTGCATACAATGTAAATAATGTGAATGTACTGTGACGAGTTCAACTTGTCTGGTCACTTAATTTAATAGACATGTAACAATATTGTACACTTGCAAAAAAATTTTTTTAAAAGTTATTTTAGAATGTTCGTATTCGGAAATTTAACTGTAAAATCACTGTATGTAGGATTAATTATGGTTCGTTACTTGGTGTTGATTACTGGGCATTGATTTGTGGTGGATGTTACGAGGTCCGGAACTGAAGTTCTGCCTGCGTAGTAAATCCGGTAGATCCTTGATCTGCGATGAAATTGATGTTGGTCTGCAGAAATTGTTGCGTTCTGCGGTGAATTTGATGCTTGGTCTGCAGCTGCTGGTGCGGTGGGAATTGGTGGGACAATAATTTTTTTGAAATGTGCTTTATGATTCGACAATCAGACTCTAATAAAAATACTGGACTTAAAAATGTTGGAAATGAGATTGAAATTATTGAGATTGGAAGTTACTTACTTGATTGTCCAGGATTCCAGCTTCAACGATCGACCTACCGTGTCCACTAAATATTATTATCACCAGAAATGTCGAGGGTCACCAGTATGGCAGCGTGAACAGGGGTCACCAGTATGGCAGTGTGGTATGTAATTTACGATGGCTGCCGGTATCGTAAATTAGTGTTCAAGGAATTCGGATGATTGAAAAATAAAGGTCTGCGATCTTTGTTGAATTTATTTGCGAGAATGAATTTACACGTTATGCGAACGCAGAGACGGTGGTAGTGGTGGGTGGTCTGGTCGAAAGTTGAAAGTGGAATGCCAGAGAGTTGCGTTCCCGTCCGTACCTAGCTCTCCCGGGGCTTCAGGTGGCGGAGTAATTATTTTAATGTTGTCATATGTGGGATGAGTTAAAGTAGTCCCACAGATTGGACGAGGGAGTACTTCGCCATGGCCGGCGCGTTCTCCAGACTTGACACCGTTAGATTTTTTCTTTTGGGGTGCGATGAAGGATAAAGTTTACGCCAAAGAAGTAAATAACGTCGAAGATCTCCGGTTACGTATTCACGAAGCCGCAGATGAAATACGCCACAATGTACGAATTATAAATAATATTACTGTACGTTTACATACTTGCCTACAAGCAGAAGGTGGACATTTTGAAAATATTTTAAATTAGTAAAAAGCGATGAAATTAGGTGTTCGATTAGTTATTAATATTTTTTATAATAAAAAGTGTAACGTGATTTTAGTGCAGTTCTCTTTTTGAATTTGGTAAAATATCAAAACATACGGCGAACTCTGTGTTGTTATTGTTTACAATTCACATGCGGTTTCCATGGATACGCGCCACTCACAAATATGCAACGTTGCCACGTTCACACTTGCGAATTTATCGGGTAAGTTTGCACCTACACTATGGCTTTTTAGCAGGTATGTCTTTTTGTATGAAAAATAAAAAATTGGAATTTCGGAAAAAGTTATTCATCTTTTTTACTCCTACGATCATGTAGAATCTCCCCACGAAGTTACTGCACTTTACCCCCGGACACCCTGTATAGTTATTATTTTACTTCCAAATGAAATTTCAACATTGATCAACATTACCTATAAATATCTATTTGATTTTTTATTTATATTTACCTAGTAAATATAAATATCTATTTTATTTATAGGGAAATATAAATATAAATAAAATAGATATTTATATTTACCTGTTATATAGTTATTATTTTACTTCCAAGTGAAGTTTTCAACATTGATCCCTTTATAATATACCATGTGTCATACCAAAATATTCAATATCATTTTGAAGCAGAAGGACTCAAGTCCACAATGCTTTTTTTAAAACATTTTTTTTAGGCTTTGCATATAAAATATTTTATTTTATTTTCTCATTTTCGATACAAAATTAATTGATTCAATAGGATAAAAAATAAAAATCAATTATCATGAATATCCGCAGAAGTTATGAGACCAAACTTACAGAAAAAAAAGTATTTTGGCTCTCCTGAACATTTAGCTTTTTGGACTTGCATCCGTATGCTTCTCGGGTACAGATATTATGTTTCAGCTTGACATACTTACATTTGCAGACGGCTAAGAAAGGAGCTAACGCAAGGAACTATATTTAAACTCACCGTTTTTTTTTCTTCACAAATCTATTTTACAGCGGCCACCGACTGCAAAATGAAACGTCTCAATTTGCAGTAAGTATTTTATATATAGTTAGTATTGTTTAGTTTCTTCTTCAGGCTAAAAATTGTACTAACATGAATAATATTACAAAATTATGGGTAACATATTGATTTTAGGTGTTTATTATAATATTGCAAACAATCATAGATTTATTAAAATACAGGGATCAATATTTTCCATATTAAAATTATTGTGGTTTGGAACTGGATGGAAGGAGAGAGGCTTCTCCGAATACCTCTCACTCCAGAAGAAAGGTGGAAACTTGAGTGGCAATTTGCCGACATGGGAACTGACATGACCCCACTGAAAGACTGCCTGGATTCTCTGGATGCCTAGAACACTCTGCGCGGAAAAAAATGATCCTGTTAGAAAAGTGACAGCATGCTAAGTTCCCGATGAAATGATGAATCAGTCAGTATCAATATCACTATTCGTATGAACACGTGTTCCGCCGTCCTCATAAAACATTAGCTTTTGAGTGATACTTCGTTAGGAACTCTTTCAATTCATTCGTTATAGGCCCGCAATCCCATTTTTAACAGGAACACGAATAATATGAACAGATTTTTAATAAATGAACAGTATTTGAGGGCCGCAATCAATAGGATAAGGTTCGAACGTAGTCAACGAATGCCCGCTGTATTTATTCCCCGGCGGGATTGAGGAGGTCCACAGGGCGACGCATTTGGTCCTAGACTGGCTCACAGACCTATACTAGTTTCCCTCTGAAACCCCTTCCACACAAAAGGAGAAGTGGTTCTACTGTTAGATTCAATAGTCTCAGTTTGCTGTCTGTTTTTATTAGTACTTTTATTACGAATATTTTATTAGTTTTTCTCCTGTTGGGGTTTTATATATTATGCATTTCATATTTCACAAAAGTAGCGCTATCGAAATTACTGTTTTGGTTGTTTTTAAAACTTTGAGACTTGCATTGTATTTACACCTATGCTGGCCAATCGAATAATAAGGATATCATTGTTCTTTTTAATAATGAATTATTAATACGTAGTATTTATTTATAATTTAGAAAAAAATAAACTGTCATGATCAAATCATCCCACTTGGTCAAGGTACCGGGTCATTCATTGCCATTATTCCTAGAGGTCGTTTTGATAACATTTCTATTATCTTTTGGATTTGGACCCCCCCCTGAGCAATAATTAATGTAATAATACGTAATATTTATTTATAAATTACAATGTTGTTCAAATCGTCCCACTTGGTCAAAGTATCAGGTTATTCAGTGCCATTATTCCTAGAGGTCGTTTTGATAACATTTCTATTATCACTGATATACGAGTATTATGGAGATAGATATCAAATATTATATTATTACCTATGCGCTGTTATGATTATGAATTTAATCACGTCATATCTGGGTAATGCTTAATTTGCTAGAACAATCGTCCCGACCTAAAGGCGTACTTGAGATTGAAGGGTTCATATTTAATATTAATCCTGATTGGATCATTTCTATACCGCCGTTTTTCAGCTGTAATAGTACTGTAACTTATTAATAGGTAGGTATACTACGAAAAGGTTATTAAAAACTTGTCAAAAAAACTTACAACCAACCTATCTTGAAAAAGACTACTCAATAGGCTTAATTTACGAACACAAAGCAGCAAACGGGGGTAGAGATACTTCGGGTTTCTTCTCGAATGTTACATTTATTTATTTATTTATTATATGCCCTAGTAGGCTTTTCTTAAAAAAATTACAAGTTATTTGTATCAAATTAAACACTTAAAAGTTAATACAATAAAGAAAAATGTAAAGATAATGACAAAAAAGGTTGCAAAAAAAACACAGAACAAAATACATATGAACAATGAAAAACACAACAGAATAATGACCATAAAGGTTGCAAAAAAACACAGAACAAAATACATATGAACAATGAAAAACACAACAGAATAATGACAAACACAACAGAATAATGACCATAAAGGTTGCAAAAAAACACAGAACAAAATTCATAGTTAAAAATGTGAACAGGAACTAAGAATCCTCACACATATAATTAAATTTAAAAGATTCAACAAAACAAAATAGTAGAAGCGAAGAAGTTATATGGTTACATAGGTCTATTTGTGTCTAGAAGAATAAAAGTGAGAATATACAACATTTATACTGATTAGTTTTAAGATGAAATATATCACCCAGATCAGAATATTCGTTTCCGAGATGTGAAGTCTCAGAATCGGAGAATTTTGGTAAGCTAGTGTCCTGGTGTTATCGGAGTAAAAAGGTAAGAAATGTCGGCATGATTTTTGGGGAACATGGATATTTATAATTTGAAGTAATTCGGGACAGTCAATTTTAAAATGTAGTATTCTTTATAACAGTATTAAATCTGTGTTTATTCTTCTTTCTGAAAGTTTCAATAGAGACATTTTATCCAGGAGGTAATTGCAATCAATGTTTTGTATAGGAATATACAATTTTTAGTTTATAAACCTTAGAAACTTCCGTTGAATCACATGTTGTGATGCGACAGTCATTATTCCAAGCTTTGACAAATGATCTTGGCGATTCAAGATCCAAGATTAAAGCAGTGGATTGGCCTTGGTTCAGGACAGAACCTCTTCGCAGGAATGCTGCATGTCCAAAGCAGCATGGGCATTATCAAAATCCCGCTTTCACAAAATGTTAGAACGGAAACGAAAATACGAACTTTGTATTATGGATGATTATCCTTCCGTTCATCATTAATTTCTTTATCATTCCGGGTAGAATTTACCTGTCGGGCTTTAAGATACTCCGATTATTTCGAATTAGCATTGTCCTCCATTTTTAACCCCTCCAGCGTTTTAGGGTCACGTGGACCGGGCGTTCATATTTTATAAAAGTATTTAATCTTTTTTTTCTATCATGCGGAAATATGTAAAAAAAAATGGCGTTAGAAATGGAAATAACGATTCTCTCCCGTTTGCCTCAAATATTTATACTGAAATCCATTAATAAAATCCTAAAAATAGCCAAAATAAATAATTCATATTTTACGCTGCTATCGTAACAATCAGTTTAACTTTTAAAATTATTTCTTATTTTGTATTATATGAACGAGAAGTGAAGGTACAGTTTTATTATTTCCCAAATAAAAAGAAAGACAAACATTCCCGGGTTACGGATAACCTGACAATATTTGAAAATCTCCTACTACCATTACAGTAAGCGGAAAATGTTGCTTGTGTTGTGATGGAGGACTTAGCCAACCGATGAATTGAACACACTACGCCTGGGTGGGACCCGAACGCAATGTCAACTCTGCCACTGATCCTTTATAGGTGCATATTTTATATGTAAAATAATTATATGCAATCTTAGATATTCAACATTTGGAATGACCCCATAAAATCAGTAATATACTACATTGATTGCAATAATAAATCAACTTTGTAGCTATCTGATTATGAAGTTCGTTGTAGTTGCTTCATTGCTTTTTGTTGGTATTACCAATCTTCCGATGTATTTTTCCAAAAATAATAAAATGTATACGAATGCAGTAAAAAGGTTTCGCATAATTTTCCTCTGCGTCATATTTTATTTGTTTCCTATTTTCCAAAGCCGGTATAAAAATACCACTGTCTTGAAACATTTCACAATCATAATTTATTTAAATTCAAAGATTGTGAAGTTAATATTTTGGTTTGCAAAAAGTATTACGTTTTTTAGTGAATAAAATGGAAAAGATAAACTTGGGAAAGTACCCGCTTGGGGTTCATTCAAATTTGGTCAAGGTCGGTTATAAGGATTTCTATTTTATTTTGTTTTTGTTTAATAGTTTTTACATAATATTTGAATGTAGGTAGGTACCTACATTAATAAATCTTAAAAGTAAACCATTAATTTATTTTCTCTAAGTTTTCGTTGGTAATTAATAGTTGTTTAAACATTGTTCAAACATTTCCTCGTACATTATTTTACGAACACAAAGCAAATGATAAAAACAAGGATTTTTCTACATTTTCTTACGTAATGTATGATTTCTTAGACAATTACACGTTTTATATCGGCTTTTCTTGTACATTTTAAGCGCCCTTGACATTATCCCACGAAAACGGCGCTATAGAAAGTATCCAAGCACCTATAAATAGTATTAAAAAAAAGTCGCTATCGGCGTCTGTCTGTTTGTGCACTTTTGATATGTTTTCACTATGATTTTGAGAATTTCATCCGGAAGGTTTATATATACATATATATGTAGCAAAATTTTTGTTTTTTTATTGACACATTAGCAGTATTTTTTTATAAAACATTTTTAGGTAATGCGTGCCTCACTGGGCTGAAGCCTCATTTCCCAATTTTATAAGATATAAAATATGTATGTAAACGAAATGGACTGAATAAATTGAATTAAACGAAACAATATATAATGAAGTTATTGGAACGGTTGTGTATAACATGTGTAAGTATTGTATTATTGATTTTATTATTAGTGATTTGGTTTTGGGGTATTATGCCGTGTTGCGCTACCTCCTTCAATAGCAAACGTTTCGGCTTTTCTTTGACTCTGGTGTAGCCGTCAATTACCGGTTACCAAGAACTACTACTACTACATATGTTTTTTTTTTAAATCTCCTTTTGTGTTCTTTAATACATATCTTAATTTTGTTTGTGGAATGTTTTTTGTTTCCCTCATTTTTAAGTATTATTTTAAGAATATTTGTCAAATCTTAAAAAATGTCTACCAATCAAAGTTTTCATAGGTAATACGTAGGATTTGACGGGTAAACACTGCCTATTAAACTTCCGGCATCCCTAATGACCGGTTTAGCCGCCGTTTTGGTCCGTTCACGGTGTCTTGTCGCCGGATGTCAATTAAGGAGTGCCAGTACCTAGTGCATTTGCGACAACTCTAATTTGTAGTTTTAATTGGAAAATTCACTGCGGAAAGGGTGTGTTTATATTTCTTAGGATATGTTTTGGTATGATGTTATGCTATGTTGTGAGTCTGAAGGTAATGGGAAGGAGACGGGAAGGTGGCTCTTCATATCTGGTACCCAAAAACGGCTAAAGCCATTTCGGGCAACGTTTCCGTACTTTTATACGACGGAAGAAAATAACCATCTTTTGTCATGTTTTTTCAGGTTGATTCAGGTTGAGAAATATGGTATCCTTTTAATCCTGCCTTGGCTGAGATAGCTGTTGAAATATCATAATGCCTAAATGTTCGAGAGCTTTTGCTGAACAGACTCTGCTTCATGGTAACGATAAAAGATTAATACCGCACAAGAGTTCCAACTGCTCACAACCGCCTGGAGTTAGTGAGTCTATGTCATCCCCAATCGTATGTTATTAGGCTTGAAGTAGTGGGGAGGGCAAGAAGATGTGGGAGAGGAAGGTAGGTAAGTACCTGGCTATTCAGATCCGGTCACCAAACACGGCTAAAGCCATTTCAAGATCTTACACCAGAGCTACATTGAGAGTATATAGTATCTTCCAACGATTTAATATAATTTCTTTTTTAGATTATTTTATGCGTTTTTTATAGAGTTCTATTTTTCAAGTGATTGAAAATTGAATTGGCCAAGTATTCTAAGATTATTTTTAGAATTTCTCGTAAAATCCACAAGGCTATCGAAATGGTCTGAATCTGAATGCTCTAATTTCTGATTTTTCTGATTGGCCCGTATTTAGCGCAGGCTCTAACGATAAATGGAAAATATGTTCCAGGGAAGCGCTGGTCCTTGTTTGGTGCGTATGACTTTGATACATACCGACTTATGTTTCTAAAGTAAAAACTTGTACATTTATATTTATTTCATTGTACCTGTGTTATGTGCTGAATACGCTAATGTTACATAATATTTCATGACTTGCGGTTTTTCAATTATGTAGCTTGCAATACTTTCTCGCTGTGCGATTTTTTTTATTATTTTTTTTAAACGTGACATTTTATTAGGACATTTACGTAGAATAGATATTATATGAAAACGGTTAAATATTGCAAATTTATTATAAAAAGGTCAAATTATTCGTTTTCCTGTTATAAACGGGATTGCAGGCCTTCTTTGAATGAATTGACAGGTTCCTAACAAAATGTCGGTAAAACACGAATATGTTATTAGGATGTCGAAACACGTGTTCATAAAAATTCTAATATTGTCTCATTTCGTAAGAGTAGAGTGCAAGGCTGATATAAGCGTAATGAGTAAGATCAAGAAAGGAACGCTTAGATGGTTTGGGCATGTAGAGCGAATGAGCGAAGAAAGGAGTGTAAGGAGAATATACGATGCAAATGTGAATGGTAGCAGAAGTCGGGAACGCCCAAGGAAGACATGACACGACCAAGTGAATCAGATACTTAAGTCGGGCCATGTCAAGAGTCAGAATAATAGAAGAGTATGTATGAGACGATGTATGAATGTGAATAAGGCAAAGAGGGTGTGCCAAGACCGAGTTGTTTGGCGGTCCGTCCTCTCTGCCTACCCCTGCTGGGAAACGGCGTGATGGTTAGTTAGTTAGTCTCATTTTGTCATTATATTTATCAGGAAAAGAGCAGCTGCATGAACACGTATATATTCTGAATACACTAATATGTACTACATTTTTAACAGGATTTTAATAAATCAACCAAACTCATATTTCTCCTTGCGGCGGGCAAAGTATTCCTACATTTAACGCCGGTCCTACTTGAATGGCGGAATCGGAATTGCTGTCCGATAATTTTCTATAAATTTTTATATTAATCTCTTTGTAAGGGTCCCAATTATATGTATTTAAAAATGTGAACCAACTCTTCTCCATCTTCAAATTAACCTCTTTTGTGTGGAAGAATAGAACGGGTAATAATACATCCTTAAAATTATCGGACCGTTGATGCGGATTTTTTTTGTTTTGATTTGTGCGAAAATGAAACAAAATAATTAGTAATGTAATAAAATACGTAATTTTTTTGTAAATGAAACAACTGTAAATGGCCCAATACTGCTGGCTTAATCTTTATGGATTTGTACTACAATGTTAGGCTTTAATTTCAGTAAAAACAAAAAAAAATAAAATATATGTATTATTTTCAGAGATATAGCTGTTAAAAACAAAATTCACTTTCTCGAATGTGACCCTCGTTTTCGCCCGCATGAAGTGTACCAGGGGGCTGCCTGTTTCAAATTAATACTACGTATTTTTTTCCATTAAATACAAAGTGTGCGTGTCGTTGATTTAATTTTATCACACGCGCATTACGTAATGTTATTTTCATTTTTTTCCTAACGTGGTTACGTTAAATTATTTCTTACAAATATATTATAAATTGTATATGTTTTAATGTATATGTTAGCACCATAATTCGGGCATTTGCCCAGTTTGGAGTATTTTTAATAATAAAATAAATATATGTACGTTTTCCGTGAAGCTGAATATTTTCTGCGTCATACTCTTCGTATAATATGAAATTTAAAAAAATGTGTGTATTGAAGTTAAATATAACTATTTTTTTAAAATGCGAATTTCGTTAATTATGCATATGAAATCTTTAAAATGCATCATTTAATTTAATTCCTTTCGACTTTCTCCTATCTAAGGCAAAACACCACATTATTATTTCTGATGTGTAAAATAATAATGAAAAGTTTACACATTACAACTATAAATACATATTATGGTGTATATTGATTTGTAACTTTTATTTTTAAGGTTATAAAACTAACAGAAAAATACAAACATAATATGATGAAGGTAAAAAGAAAATAAAAGTGCAGTTAGTTGAGGTTTCTGTGTTGAGGCAGAATTTTTCGTGTTAGTTCCTAATACCTTTGAACATACCTATACTTGTATTAAGATGTATTCGCTCAATAATGTGGTGACTTCAATAACTGCGAATTTGGGTGAATGCACCGGTGAAGGCCCTATTCTTATTTTTGATCCAACTTTTTACATTATCTTTGTGAATCTTTTTTTTTGTGAACATCATTGTTTTATGCTGTCTGGAAGAATGTTGTAGAGTCTTGTCGCAAAGTATTTAAAGTTTCGTTGACCAAACGTAATGTGTTATCGGTATTTGTAGTAAGTTTTTGTTGTTGCTTCGAGTACATCGTGTATTTGAACTATAATATGTAGGTGTATTGTAAAACACGTCAATACTAATTTATTTTTAGCAAACATTGAATGGAATGTTAATTTTGTGGACAAGACATGTTTTTTTACATAAAAAAATTGAACGGCTCTCAAAAAGTATTATTTGTCGATGTAATGTTGATGTATCTTCCTCAAATTTGTTTAATATTACATATTATATTACGTCACGGCTATTTTTATTTTAAATTAGCTGAAGTCACCGACGCACTATGGTCCCCTTAGAGGAAACTAGCTAGACAAAAAGATTTCAACGATGTTTTTATTTATGTACAAAAATATTCTCACAACATTGAAAAATGTCCATAGTATTATGTTCTCATCGATTAAAAAATTAAAACAATACGCGCGATACGTGGTAACGTTGTAAACACGACACTTCGGATGTGCCAATCGTTCGCCCAGCGGTCAGTCGCTTTCGGGTGTGCACGCTGTTCGATCGTTAGTGTTGTTATTTGAAATCGGAGAGAAATTACACAAAGATAGAAATTGAAGTATATTGTATGTTCTTTTAAATTGTTTTTATTATTTTATAATTTGACTATTCAACATTACTTTCATTGTTAATTAAAAATCGTGAAAAAAGTATCAATATTTATAATTATTTGCCAAAGTTTGATTAAACTTTCAAAATCGTGTACCGATTTGTACCACCAAACGAAACTAGTTTCATATAAAACAATTATTTATGTATAATATCTTATAAAATTTGTTTGCTCAACTTGCTCTTTTGTCTTTTACAGAGCCTCTACCTACAATCTATCGTTTGGATATTTTGGATATTCTAGAAGTAAAGGTCACGTCAAAGTTGAATTGTGCTGCAATACGGCAGTGTGTTTATGAACATATAAAATATTTATTGAAGAAAAACAGTTTGAAAAGTCTCGAGGACAGTTTACTTAAGAAAAAATCCCTTCGTTTATATAAATATTTTGAAAATGGTTTGAAGTCGGAAGAAGTACTTCAAAATTGAAGTTTATATACGCAAAATGGCTTAATACAGTTTTTATTCTTCCTGTAGAGACGCGTGATGAGGGACTACGTGGTAGACCAGAAAAAGAATATGGTTTATGCTCGTCAAAAAGCAAAACAAGAAAAATTAAATGTCTTCTGAACTCTCGAAGTCCACAAGAACTGTCTCATACTACTCAAATCAGCTTGAGGTCATGCAGAAAATCTTAAAATTATTATCGATTCCAGAAGTTCTAGCGAAGAAAATACAGAAGTCTGTTAACAAAGCCAATGTTGGAACATTAGCATTTAATAATAGTGACGATAGCGACTCTGCCAGTAATTCATAAACAAAAAATATCATTCGGTTTATTATGTTAAAAAAAATATTTCTAACTAATAACTTAAAATAAGTACTTCGTTATTACTTAACCTAACCATTATACTATAGGCATTTTATTAATAATTAATTTTGTTTTAAAAAATCTGTAACAATGGCTAAAATAAATGTATATTTTTTAAAGTATTTTTTTTATTACATTGATAGCGACTCTGCCAGTAATTCATAAACAAAAAATATCATTCGGTTTATTATGTTAAAAAAAATATTTCTAACTAATAACTTAAAATAAGTACTTCGTTATTACTTAACCTAACCATTATACTATAGGCATTTTATTAATTAATTAATTAATTTTGTTTTAAAAAATCTGTAACAATGGCTAAAATAAATGTATATTTTTTTAAGTATTTTTTTATTACCCTTTTGCATCAAATGCCATGAAAAAATATTTTTGTCTAGCTAGATCGGGATTTGGGACCACTGTGCGGCGTTGCGCAGAGTTTTAATAATCAGATGAAGACAGTAATTTTTGTTCTGATTTGAAAGTCAAGTGAGCAAAATTTCATCAAGAAGTATAAAAATTCAGCTTTAAGGTGTGGACTACGGGGATACGGGTTTAAAATCTCATGTAGAAAGTGCCCTTCCTCTTGTTTAAAGGGCAAGTGTGCAAAATATCATCAACCTCAGAATAAAACTGTAGATTTGTATAAAAATCTAATCTACACCGTCCTCATCAGACCACATACACTCTTCTTTATGTGAAAAGATGATACTTAATTAAATTAATTAATGTGTCAATATTTTCTTAAAGTTACCCCCTTCAAAGTGCAAACTTTACTGATGAAAATAATATTTTGTTTGATGATTAATCAAACGAATTATAATAATCAAACAAAAAAATCATAAAATTTCAAACCAAGTAATTTTTGTTTTACTTTATTAATATGTCACACCACAAAGTTTCTACCAAAATATAAATATATATTATAGTTATTTATTCTTATGTATATTTATTTTGTAGCACGTAAATAGCCCCAACAGATGCTTTCTACCCCGAGAAAAAAGTAAAAGTATGTAAATATGCCTTCGGCGTTTCCTACCTCAAAGATTGTGATGGAGATTGCCTAAACGTATATAGAAAGTTGCATTAATCTGGAAAGCGATGCGTTCCTGCAATAGTAAGGCTCTGGTAATTCCATGTAGTTGGCAGATCAATCATCCAACAGAAAATTTGGCAGTTCGGATCTCTAACTAGACCCGACGGAAACCAACTTTAAATATGCAAATATCGTAACCCGTAGATATACACAAATAATATTGTATACGAGTATTTATCACGTTTGCTTAGTTTGCACTGTCTAGTGTTAGTGCTAATCACTAAGTTCAATGTTACATGTGTCTCGTGAATACATTTATAGAGGTCAAGCAAAAGTGCATTTCCTCATGTTAGCTATTTCCACGGAATTAAGATTCTACCAAGAACGACAAACAAGTTAGCATTAGGGTGAGGGGAATCGGGCAATTATTTATTATTATGGAATTTTAAATCCATAGAATAAATTTATTTTTACTTCTAAAATCATGTAGACTCACCCGCCGAAGTTAGCGCACTTTACCCCCGGACACCCTGTATGTATATTTTACGCCCATACGGGCTTTTACAAACATTCGAAATAGATAATAATTTAGTGGAACAGTAATTACGAAGTAAAATTTACAAAATTTTGCTCACTAATGTGTGAGTAGGTGGCTTCAGTATACAAGTTTAAATGTTTTAATATAAAAATGTGGTTCTTTATTTGTAGTGGGTAATAAACTTCGTCTTACACTCTTTCAAACGGTCAAATTGATGTTTTCCAATTCTATACACTTTTTTCATTATTTTACAGAATTCAAGAATGCTCTTTTTGCTACCTAGCCAAAATTTGTCATAACTCAAAATGTTGTTTTTTTGCTTGTTATAGTTTTGTATTCACGGTGCGATTCGTACGCTAAACTATTTCATAAAATCTCCCTGCACACAAGCCACTATCTTCATAATATCTCCCTGCACACAAGCCAATATCTAAATAAAATCTCCCTGCACGCGAGCCGATATCTACATAATATCTCCCTGCACACAAGCCAATATCTCCTTCCCCTCCCCACTGTATTCAGCCCCACAACATAGCCCGATTAGAGATGCCATAGTCTCACCGTGTAGAATTCTTACCTTGGCCTTAGCTTAGTTTTAATATTTTAATATCGTTGTATTTATTTAAGTCTTTATCGGTTTTCATGTTTTTAAATCTTTATCTTAAACTGAAAACTTTATATTCGAGGAACGTGAGAAATCAAAGGTTTTCCAGTGTATATTATTAATAAATTAATTGCATTATTTTGCAATTAATACTTTGTAAGTACATTTTATGTAAGTACAATCTCGGGGTGACGCGAGATGGGTGTATAGTGTATAAGAGTGTGGAGGAGGCCACATAGATATAAACGGGAACACAATCTTATACCTATATTATCATCGCCTGTCCTCAATAACATTATATTATGAAGTACATTGTTATGAAAACAAATCTGTAAAAACAGTTTTTGTTATTTATGTAGCGCACCTGTTCGTTTCGCAACATAGTCAATAACGGTATTACGATGTTTTTTCTATTATTATAAAAGATAAATATTTTCTCATAAATCAAATTGAAATCTGTGTTAATGTATATTTGAACAATGCGCGTAGTGATGATTACCCTTGATGTTGAACCGGTGGCTCCAATTGTAAAAGAGACTTCAGAGTATTTAAATAATTAATATTTAATAATTGACGGATTTGTGGGGTGAGATTTGTTCGGGTCTTTGTCAAATTGTTTTTCTCAGGCCCTGCTGTGTAGAGTTAAGGCGACACGAGACTCTAATAACGGGGATTTTGTTCCTAGGCTCACATTTTATTTAATTCCGTCGAAAACGTAACGATAATTAATATATTTAAATATATTTTTTTAAGAGCGATCCTTAATGATGTAAGTTATTTATATTTATGATTAATAAAAACAGTACCTTACCATTAAACTATTTTATGAAAAACGGTTTGGAAAAACTATAAAACGTTATTCAACTATAAAATTAGCGGTAAACACCATATTTCATTTTTCTAGACGCTGAATTAGTAACTTCCCGAGGGATTCCTCTAGAAACATCCGAGATTTTAGTAATATGTTCATTAGAAACAATTAAAATACCCCATGGAAAGATCAATTTTCTAGGGTAAATTCGTTCGTTTATCCGCCTGTTACGTAGGCCGCGCGCCGAATATTGTTTTACACGACTACACTGACGTCGTTTCGATTCCCACTTTATTTTAGAGATTTGCTAAGGCAAATTCAACCGCAGGTCTGTCCAATACACCAGGGCCGTACGTCGCATATTTTAGTGCACGTCTTCTCCACTTACATCGTTAAATTCCGACTTCATTTTACGTCTTAACGTGGAAAAACAACAAAAAATAAAATTATTATATGTCAATCAAAATGAACATGTCGTCTATTTGAAATTAATTTTCTACGACCTATTTGCTAAACATTATTAATTATTATTGATTGATGTTGAATTTAACACTGGCTGACCGCAGACTGCAGTAAAGTGATAACCCCTTTATATCGTATGATTTTCCGGTGACCAGTGCCTGCCATTTTCAGAAAAATTGAAAACTAGCAAATGTTGTTTATTTTATATTTTTTCCACTTATGAGCCTTGAGGTTTCTGTCGGGGCCTAATGTCTTCCTTGTGGATGCTGAGGAGGGTGTGCTTGATCCTGGGTAAAGTTTCTTCCTAAAATAGATTAGACCTAGATTTTCATAAGAAAAGGGCATGTGCCTAGCATGGTGGTCGAAAAATTCCTCAATGCATGTAATTAATAATTTTATTGAATAAAGAAACATTAAAAAAAAAATCCTTTGTTTGATAGTTGACATCTTTTTGAATTGCCCTTGACACGCATTTTTCATCTCATGTTTAATATTCACACTTTAAAAAAAAAAAACAAGGACTTTTAGGATGTGTTGTTTCACAGAATTTGAACAATTCATCAAATTTCAATGTCAATTTTCAAGTTCTGTGAAAGTTCTATTCAATTCGATCAATTCGAAATGGCAATTGTTTTTTATAACTCTCTTTGGGCTGGTATTGTAGCACCTACCTGCCTAAGTTTATCTAGTACGCGGAGAAAAATGAGTATTGCTGATTTATTAAAATTCTGCTAAAAACGTGATGGCACTCCATTTCCTAATAAAATATTAGTACATTAAGGTATGATTTGAGATTTTCACGGCCAAAAGTATTATAGATGGGACACATCTGCCTGATGAAGGACACTGCAAAGCTGTCCGAAACGTTGGCTAAAGAAAGAGGTAGCGCAACACGACATAATACCCCCAAAACAAATCACTATAATTAGTACATTAAGATTATATCGGAACACGTGTTCATGCAGCTGCGCTTATCCTGATAAATATAATGACGTAATGCGAAAATATTAAAAAAATTATGAACACGTGTTCCGACTCACAATCATCATAAAACATTCGTGTTAGTTTGTTAGGAGATCTGTCAATTCATTCGTTAAAGGCCTGCAGTCCCGTTTTTAACAGAAATACGAATTATTTGACCAGATTTTGAATAAATTAGCAATATTTTGAATCAGAAAGTTTTCTCCGTGTATTTATTTATTCACATGTCCACACAAATATCTAAATATACCTAGATACCAAATTTAAATGCTTTGCATACATCTCAATTGTGTTAGTATGTACTGCATTCAACGAGTGATAGAAGATCATATTATTATTCCGATTGATATCTTGGTCTCTCGGTCACACCACCAATGCACGGTAACTTGAGGACCGGTTTATAGTACTGACTTGCGGTCACCAGAGTGCACTCTGTCTTGTAAAACAGGTATATTTTGCTCGCGCCAACAACACTGGTTGCGCAATACGTTGTCTCTCCAATTGTGCGTTTCCCAATACTTCTCCCGTTGACAGATTGTCGAGTTATTCATTATTTGTTGAGCGATTATGCTGCAATTAATTACTTAGTACCTGCACTTAAGCCCGGTATATCGGTTGATTTAAAGCTCGGCTTTGTTGGAATGTGGAGCTTAGCGTGGCTCGGAACATAATCCGTAAATAAAATAACATAATCCGGAATCCTAGATATCAGTAATATTACACGTATTGTTTATGATTTGTATTTACTATAACCAAATTTCTTTCTAAGTCAGTGGTATATCTGCGCTCTACTGTCAAATGTTTTAGGCGGGTTAATTTACTAGTTGGTTTTTTTTATTAAAGTTCCCCACTTCAGTCAGTGTGGTGCCAATTGAATTTTAAATAGTGTTTGTTTTTCCGAGGTCAAAAAGTAAATTCATGAAATTATGATGAATAAACCGCTGAAAACACTGTTCTGAAGTCTAGTGAAAAAATTCCTCTTGTAATACCTTACCAGACTATTTGTCTATTTTAGATTGATTATCAATTAATAACATCGACATCCCTCATAGTTCGATATATGTAATACTCCATACGGATAAAATCAGGCAATTTATAATTTTTTTTTCAAAGAAAATTTCTTCTGAAAGCTTAGGTGATATATATTAAAGTGATGTAAACAAAGTTATTTGTTTTTATTCTAAGGCTATTTATGTATATTTCGGTGAGGAGTACGTAATTAATCACGTAAATGTCATATTTGACACTTGTTACTGCTAGCGCCTTTGCGTCTAAAATAATAACTATTCTGCGGCTTACCAAGGCTTAAGCGGCCGATTTAGCGTGCTTAAATTTGAGTGAGGAATGTGGCACATAGCGAGGATACGGACCGACTTATATACCGGGCCTTAGCTCTACTTTGTGTGTAACGTATCCCCATTTGCGTGAATGAGAGGGGTAAGGAAAGAGGAAGGTTGGGAAGCACCTGGCTGTTCAGATCTGGTATTTTTTTAATACCTTTATGGCTAATGCCGGCTGTTTCGGTTTGTTATAATCGTCACGCTACATTTTAATCAATGTTTGGTTTTGTAGATAAATATTGCGTTATAAATAATAATAATTTTTATCAACAATAAACGTGATTTGTACGATTAAATCGTGATAATCAGTTATTATTATTACCTACTCAGTGGTATGTGACGTACTGTTAATCACACCACGAGGTTATCAACCTATGAATAATTATCGAAATTCAGCAATTAATATAGCTAATAATATAAGTTATTTTGTTATTTATTAGCTGTTTTTCGTGCGAATAATTTTTGGAATTCAAATGTTGGAAGTAATTATTCATCATCAAAATTATGCTTCTAGGGGTGGGATAAGGGATATGGGGAGGGCAGGGGTAGTTTTTCCAACCTCGTGTAAAAAGTAATAACTGTAGATTTGTATAAAAAAACAGAGCCAGGCTGCCTGGCTGCCACACAGTGACATTGCACAACAAATAGACACGTCTCACAAAATTAACCCAAAATGTCACAAGTAGCACACACCCTTATATGTTACCTGTAGATATAATGAGTGTTAAACACTGAATTTTCTATAACTTTTTAATTTTTATCTACGAGGTTTTTTAACACTTTACTACAAAATTACTTTAGAGCCAAATTACACTACAATAAAGAAGTTCACACACATCATACAAGACAGAAAGAATCAGATAAAATAAAATGTTATTTTAAAGGTTTGGAAAAACAAAACTAAATAATAACCATCACGTCGTTTCGCGCAGGAGTAGGCAGAGAGGACGGATCGCCAAAAAACTCGGTCTTGGCACACACTCCTCGCCAAATTCACATTCATACATTCTCTTCTATTATTCTGACTCGATTTTTTATTATTTTTTTTTACCGTTTAAAGAAATCCATATTTTGGATGCGGGTATGGGTACCGCCGTCCCGAGAACCATTTATTGGATAATCAACGCCCCAAGTGGTTTGATACGTTTGGTGACTTAGCAGGGGTTCCCGTGTTCATGGGGTGAGATTTGTCCAGATCTTGACGGCGGATACACCTGCCAACCAACTGAGTGACAGGTTCATGCGTATATCCCGGACATACTGACCCCAAGATTCCTACCCAACTCTCATACGTTTTTCCCTCCCAGAATTTCCTAGCCTTCCTTTCCTTTAAAAGACCCTCCACACACGGCATCCCCAAAGATGACAACAAGGAAATTATTTTTAAAAAGTATTAATGATGTATCCGGGATTAATGTAAAACAATGTATAGCTTATTTCCTGGTGAAATTACAAATGTACCCAGATTAAACAATTCCAAAAAAATTAAAAATATAAGTATGTGAAATGCATTAAAAGTATAAATTAAAATGTAAAAAGGACGCTGTATAATTTATTATGAGTTCCTAGGCTCTATCTGTTATTATGTTATTATTTACAACACCACCACATTAAGCGGAAAATGTTGCTTGTGTTGTGATGGAGGATTAAGCCAGCCGAGATAGCCAGATGCCAACTCAGCTACTTACCAGTCACAAAACAATGTTTTCAATTAAAGTTTTGAGTTCATTTTTCGGTTGCTCCATTTAATTAATTTTGAGATTTGATGATTTTAAATATGTTTTAATTTGACTGCGTTCACTCTTTGTTTTATACACATTTAAAACGGTGACCGGATAAATCATCACAATGATAATTCATCACACCTTTAAAAAGTTATATAAAGTCATGGAAAGTGATGAAACAAAAACTTTATTAACTGGGTTAAGTAGGTTAAAAAAATTTTTTTTCATCCATTCTAATGACTTCTATCACTTTGTTGAGTTATCATGGAACCATTTAAAACATTGGTGTATTATATAGCTCTACGATTTATAACTCTATACCGCTAATAATTACTGCCAAAGAACGATAAATTACCGATTTATAATACTATGTATAATATAAAATATATGCCTTATCAACCAAATGATAAGGGCATAAATATTTGCACTTCAGGTCACCTATAGTTAGTTAGTTATCTGCTGTGAACTCTTAACTATATCAATCTTATCGGGATCCTCTTTGTGTAATTCGCCACGTGATAATGATATATAGTTTTTTTTGTACAATCTTATAGTTTATAATAAGTGTTGGTATATTTATAGCCGCAGCTATAACACCTGTTCGAACTGATTTCGGTGCGTAATCTCGTACAATTTAATCATGACTTGCCATAATCTATTCTCCGCTCTTTGAAAGTGGAGACTTTTGTTTTTAAATGCAAATAAATATAATGTGCATGGAGCCATTTTGCAGACTTAAGGAAACTTCCTAAATCCGTTTTGAAATAAAAAGCCTCAAGTTACAAATTACATTCAAATGTTTATCGAAAATACATACAGAAAAATATTGTATGTTCTGAACACGAATAAAAATAATAATTTTTCTTTTCCCATCTACAGGGTTTTCCAATAAGAGGTGTTATTTTGAATAGCCCGCTATTTCGGTAGATGTTACTTTTGAAGCTGTCATTTTTTGACATTTGACAAGTAGAAACTACGCCATTAATAAAAATGGAACGATGCACGCTTCAACAACGCATTGAAATTATTAAAATTCACTTGAGTGAATCAAATGCAAATCATCTTGAGTGATGAGGCCCATTTCCACCTCAGTGGCTTCGTCAACAAGCAAAATTGTCGTATCTGGGGCTCGGAAAACCCAAGAGTTATTGTTGAAAAGCCTCTCTATCCTCAAAGTGTGACTGTTTGGTGCGGTTTATGGTCCGGCGGAGTCATTGGACCTTTCTTTTTCGAAAATGAGGCTTGAGCAACAGTTACGGTGAATGGATTGCGATGGTATTGATCTGGACAACGTTTACTTTCAACAAGACGGCGCTACGTGCCACACAAGCAACGAAACCATTGATCTTTTACGGTTGAATATCAAAATAACCCCTCTTATTAGAAAACCCTGTATTTAATTTTTTTTTTCACTACGATGTTTTTGCGCCTTCTGTAAAATTTGACAAATTGTAGTTACGTATTCTACGAACTAAGCCGACGATATATATTTTGTTTTTACTAGAAATAAGTTGTCAATAAATTACATCTACATTAAATCCAAATAAGCTAAGGAATAGCTGGTCAAAGTCTTCCATAAGCTGTTAATTATGTTTTATTTGTACTTTTTCGTTCGGTGGAGGTCAAAGTGTGATGCTGAGGTTATTCAACTAGTCGACAACATCATGAGTCACTCAGGCCTCGGGTAACCTGTTGAAGAGGACATTATTGTTGTTTGTATTTGTGATATGTTTTAATAATGTATAATTTGTGGTTGTTGCAGCGCCTCCACCATGATAGACGTCATATCCGCGCACATGCAGAATGCATACACCGGGCTGCGCGAGCGCTCGTTCGGGGGAGGCGAGACGCGAGCGCCCGGCACCGAGATCCGGCCCGGCCAAGCGGCTCTGAAGCGTTTTAGCACCGCCAACAAAAACAAGCTCTACGTCGACGACAAACAGATCGAGAGACTGGTGAGGATTTAAACTAACCTAACACTTCAAAACCTTAACCTTCAGACAGAGAATTGTAACTTGCCTAGTATAAACTAACCTAAATACTTGTGAGAATAGAAACCAACCTAATCTTCATATATAGAGACTGGCGAGAACTGAAACTAACCTAGTATGAACTAACCTATCCTGCATATTGAGACCGGTGAGAATTGAAATTAACCTAGTATGACCGAACCTATCCTGCATATTGAGATTGGTGAAATTGAATTGAAAATAACTTACTACGAACTAATCTAACCCAATCTTCAGATTGAGAGACGCTATTACTGAAAATTATTCTGTAATCTCTAAGTTAATAAGATGAAGAGTCACCTAAATCTAAACGCACAGTCAACAAATAAATACCAACATAGTTCTGATTTTTTAAATTCTGTTCCGCCATTCGAAATTGTATAAAAAAGCTATTCTATTACAGTCGTCACCGTAATTTAGTCATAATAACACAAGGGTGTGTATGATACGATGTATGAATGTGAATGAAGCAAGGAGTAATAGCGAGTTGTTTGGCCATCCTCTGCGCCTACCCTACGGGGAAACGTCATGGTGGTTAGTTAGTAAGGTATGGTGTTTGTATGTATTTTTTATAACAAGTTATATTACAAAATGTCTTCGTTTTTCGACAACCGTATGTTTCCTTGTTTCAAGTCTAGAGACCGTACCATCGAACTACAAGATCGTATGGGAATAAGAATTGTAAGTATTTTAAGTTTAAAATAACACATTATTGTGTGTTTTCGTTGTAAGCTTTTTCCAAAATTTATTTTTTCGCAGTAGTTTATATCTCAAATGTCATGCACGCTGAGTTTAAGAAAATCGATCTCGAAATATTTAATTTCTTGTGACAATTTCTGTTTTGAAAGATAGTTATAAATTGAATGTACGTTTTATACTATTTTATTTTCCAATCGTTTGTTGAATGGATTATTATTAAATATTCTTTCCGCTTTCTGTAAATTAGTTCGTATAGCCCTTTCAATATGTTCATGCTATTTATGTTTGTGTTTTATATTACACGACTTTAGCGCTAATTATATTATAATGAGAACCTTTTAAATATGATCACAGCTTTACGAGTAATACTCGATGATTTTTACACAGGGGTACCCCTGTGTAAAAAATTGTTAACATTTCATGTACACGATACAAAAGCCCCATGGGCTTACAAAAGAGTAAATAAATAAAATATTAATTTAATTTAAACGTATTTCTAAAGGGATTCTAATTGTTATAACTAGTTTGCTTCACGGACATAAATACAATTATCTGTATATTTTTTTCTAAGACTTGAGTTTAACACCCGCTTTCACCCGCTGTGGGATTCGAACTCGTCCTAAACGAATATCCTACACAGCGGGCTATGAACCACCTCGTATAATGGCAAAGCGGTCGGTAACCCCGTAAGTAAGATACTCGGCTAGCAGGTAGCAGGTAGACTCGGGTAGCAGGTACTGACTTACTCCCTTTTCAGCATGAGTTTGATCTGTGAAAAACATAGATATCCAAATGGATAGACTAGCCATCAAGGAAAGGGGGACAAACCAAGTGCGACGACCGGGCAGGCGACTTTGGACTGTGACCGTCTCCCTTTTTGTGATTTGTATTCGGTTCGGTTAAAAACGAACATTCAGACCCTGCGCAAAAAGTTCCACGATGGACTGCGCTACAAACCGTTGCCTTACTTTAGCGAACTTTGCTTTTCTGCGCAGGGTCTGGTTATTTCAATGTGCGCTCTTTGGAGGTCAACGTACGACAAGTTTGTCGAAATGATAACCAGATTTTGTGTTAGAGCAAGTCTTATCAATTTGGATGTCTATGGTGAAAACCTTTTCTTTTCATTAACTGTTTTTTAAATATTCAATAGTAAATTATTGTCGAATCACAAAATAATTAGTTTTTAATAATTCTCTACGTTGGTTATAAGATCTATCAAATGATTAAGGCGATGCCATATGTAGTAATTCAAAATCATGTGTTTTTGGTTTGAAAATTTGGTTAAGTTCTTCAAGTTATTTATAAAATGATCGAAAAAAATTTAAATATTTATGCCTGAACATCCACAAAATAAAATAAAAGGCACTTTTTGGTCATGTTTTTTTCTTGCATAAATCAAAACAGGCGGATGGTGTTAAGCGAGAATTTAGACCTTATCGCCATCTACGTAAGGTTGTTATTGATAGCGGCTCAATTTAAAATATTACACGACATAGTGCATCGCCTTAACTATCAATATCGTAGAGCAATAATTAGTATCGCCTCACAGCGCCCATAAAGGACATTGCCAAATTAATAGGTGTACCTACCTATATCTATTGTATTTTAATGACTAAGGACTAAGCTAATGGCTAACTTGATGACTGATTACTAGTGTAGTCAATGATACCGCATTGATGTGTAATTATCGACGGTTTCCCTTCATTGTCGCAAACCGACTGAAATTATTTAATTGGCCTTGTTACTTTCTAGTATATGGTAACTGGACAACTCAACACAATGACAATTCAACACACCTTTAAAAAGTGATGTAAAATCACGAAAAGTGATGAAACAAAAACTAGTATGATTAGATTACACATCTGCCCTGATGATGGACACTGCAATGCTGTCCGAAACGTGGGCTAAAGAAGGAGATAGCGCATCACGGCATAGTACCCCAAAAAAAATCACTGTAAAACAAAAACTAGGTTAGATGGGTTACATAGGTTAGTTTTTTTTCATCGCTCCTGGTGACTTTTTAAATGTGTGTTGAATTGTCATTGTTTTGAGTTATCACGGAATCTTAGCCATTTCATAGACACCTACATTGAGAATAAGAATTAAAAAAAGAAAAAACCGTTTTGGGGTAGATTTTTTTTTGTAAAAACTCACTTCAATATTTGTTTTTGTTTTTCGTTTAGTAAAAAATTTTACATCGCTCCCAATTTTTTTTTACACATAGTCATGTACACAATACAAATACACATTTTAAAAAAAGTACTTATAAAATGTTAAAAAAGGTAATTTCAGGGAACCCACAAAGGCACTGCCTGTGTGTGGATAATGTACAAAATTACTAATAAAATAAGATTAAAAATAAACTATTTAAACATAATAAAATTCTAAAGTACAACATTAAGCACGTTGTAACGTAAATTTTAAAGTTATGGTCTAGTAATGTCATACCATTGTTAAGAAATGAATCATAAAGTTTATTAGATTTACGAAATCATTTCTGCGGTCAGTGATTGTGGGGTCAATCTCCTATTACTGCGGTCACATGTTGCAAATGTGCATGCCGTGAGAAATCTTAATATACAGGGTGTCCGGGTGTAAAGTGCGCTAACTTCGAGAGGTGATTCTACATAATGGTACAAGTAAAAAAGATAAATAACTTTTTTCGAAATTCCAATTATTATTTTTCCGTAGAAGAATAATTAAAACATTGAATATTTATTTTTTTTACTTCTAAAATCATGTAGAATCACCCCCCGAAGTCAGCGCACTTTACCCCCGGACACCCTATATAGTTGTGCTCGTAGTAGTCGACTGATATCGCTGAAATTTTGTTATTAGTGCCAGGAGGGTTTAGAGAGTGGTTTGGATGGTAAAAGAAGTCGGGGATGCCCGACGAATACTTATCGCAATATCTCTGTTATAAAATGAATAGTGAGTTTTTTTTACTAAGGGTGGATCAACTCATGATTTGTCGTTCGTGTTAATATGTAATTATTTCAACAAGCCTGTGTTGAATTTTGCAGTTGAAGGAGAAAAGCCTGTACAGGATCCTGGAAACGCCCACTTCGCTGGCGGTGACCACGATCAAGCGTCCTTTCGTGGGGGTCTCCTGCAGCAAGTGCGCACCCAGCAGCTCGGTGAGTTATTTCTATTAACTAATCTTATTCTTAGGTCCAAAACTATACAACTTCATGCCTGATGCTTGGAAAAAGGAAAGCACAGCTATTCTTCATAAATTGACCACTAATTGGTTTCATCAATTAGGTAGAAAGGAGAGTGAACTTTTACTACACAAAAAATGAAATCAAACACAAACCAAAAACAACAACAAAAAATAAACCATGTAAAAGATACCTTTATGTTCTAATCTTTACCATTATATGTGTATATATGTACCTACCTAGTACTTTTAAATTAGAATGCTACCCAAGCAGCAGTTAATCTTATGTTTAATTGGATATTTTATTTTATTGTATTTCTTCTCTTTGTTATTCATATTTATACAAAATATGTTAGTAGGCTTAGGCACCAGTTAAAAGTACATATACCTATTATTTTAATACTATACTTATCAAACAACTTATCAAAATGTTAATACTCATCCTAATTTGACTGTCCTAAAACGGGAATCCTCCTAGTTGGGCAGTCAAAACATTTCTTATATAATGTATAATCATTTACTAAATAAAAAAAAAAAAAACAACTAATCAATCTTAAAAAACAGTGGTTGAAGGTTGAAAGGCCAACGATGCTTGAAATTAGCCATGCTTCTCTTACCTCAGTGACCTTAGTTACCTCTTCTCCATCCCCTCCCAATTCTTTCAGCCTCACAACATATAACTGTCTAACTATCACCAAGGTAGACAAAGGATGGACCGCTACAACGTTTTGACACACATTTCTAACTTCATTCACATTCATACATCGTCTGTGTTGTTAAAACTCTTCACATATAGGTCATGTATAGAGCTAGCAGTTTCGCCACTAGTGACCAGCTCCTGTACGAATCTCAAGTACGTCCCAAAATAAAAGATTAACCCGCTTGATTCTGTGCAAAGGAGGGCAGTCTGATTGACAATCCGTTTTTAACTGACCGATTGCCATCTCTAATGCACAATCGCAATGTAGGCATGCCGAGTTTGTTCTATAGGTATTTCAATGGAGCCTGCTCTACGGAGGTAGCTGCACTGATCACCGGTGCACATACGGGAAACTCGACTGACACTAGACGAAGCGAGCGTTCACAGTTGATTTTGACAAGAGAACGGGTCGTTTTTTCGACTCTTTTTGTGTAAGTCGGCTCGTGTTAGGAAACGGCTACCGGCGTCTGCTTTTCCTCCTTCGTATAATTATTAATAATAATTTATAATATATTAATCCGGGCCTGTTCAAGACCCGCATTAATAAATCCATTCCTACAGCTCCTACTTTAAATCGGCTCACAACTCTTCCTAACCGGATGAAGTTCCCCTGTCTACGCTGTACAGAGAAGGGCCTCGGGGATAAAAATAAATGACGTGACTCGACTCTTGATTCACTTGGTCGCTCCCCGGGCGCCCCCAACTTCTTCTACCATTCACTTTCATATGCGTCATATATTCTCCTTAAGGCCGAGTGTAGTTTTTTTATTAATTTAAAATAATGATAATATTATTAAGCAAATCGATAATGATAGCGTTTTCAACAAGTAAAATTTTTTTTATACATTTTTAAAATTAACATAGGCTTAGTAATTATCAAAATCAAATCGAAAATATGACCTTTTTCAGACCGTAATACGTGCGTTTTAAAAAATACTATTAAAGGCTGAATATCGTCAAAAAATACCTGAAGGGGTTTTCTTTAAACGTACGAAAAAAAAAACTAAAAAATAAATAAAATAGGTTCGTAGTTTAATTTTTTCATAAACACTAATTGTTCTTGTTTTTAAAATGCAGATTATAAAACTTTGGATACGTTTATTTAACAAAACTAAACGATAAATTATTGGTATTATATTTTTCCATTTTTTAAAGTTAATTTAAAAATTTTTATACTATAATTTAAGAAAGAACACTTAGATTTTTAAATTACTTTGAAAATAGGCCGTCTGGTGGCGCCTATTTGAAAATTTTAATACGGTAGAACATCTAACTAAAAGCTTCTTTTAAATATCCCAACAGATGGCGCTATCATGGTCGGAGTCTTGGTTATTGTTTATTTTTCAAACCGATTATATTATTAAGTTATTATTTATTAAATTATATGATAATTATTAAAATTTTATGCTTCCGATTTTGTTGTCCGGGTTAAATCTTCCCCATAGGAAAAACTAAACCCTTCCACTCACTTTTCCACAAATGATCAGCTAGTCAATCAACATTATGCAAGTGCATTATATAAGTAAAATAAATACAAAACAATACAAGAACAACAACATGTCAACTCACCAGAGATCAAATGGGAAAAAAAATTAAAAAAAAAAAAAAAAAAAAAAAAATTATATTATTAAAAAAAAAATAAATATATATATTATATTATTATTTTTTTTTAAATATATTAAAATATTATTATTATTAAATTATATGATATTATACCATATTTTTAAAAATTAAATATTAATAATATGATAATATTTTGGAATCCTACATGTATTTAAAATGACTGACTTTTGCATTTTTATATATAAATTTTTTGATAGATCTAATACGCCTAAATTTTTTATAAGAGAGCTAGGTATAATGCCAGTAGCCGAAATTACAAATGGTAATATTTTTATAGTGAGAATGCCAAATTCTTTTGAACTCATTTCCCAAATCTGTGTATTTTATTATTTTTTCAAAAACAGATCTTTCGATATTACAGGAATTTGTTTTTTTTTTATATCAAAGTACTTAAATAAGTACAAAAAAAAAATCTAACCTATTAGGTATGGGAGTTTGTGTTAGCATGAGTTCGCTCTCGACTCTTCCCATGTCCATAAGCCAATATTCAACGTATAAATCGGTTTCAGTTATTCAAGCCAAACGGCCACTGCCACTGGCTTAGGTTATGCTATTCTGTACACTATACTGTAAAACTCTCGACTCGAAGTTTGCGGGATCGAATACGGATGGTATATTCGCGGTACGTTCCATAGTGAAAGATACTCTCAGTATCGCCTGGTGTAAGACCACCATTCAGAATTGAAACGTTGCTTGAAATGGCTTTAGCCGTGTTTGGTGACCAAATCTAAATAGCCAGGTAGATTCACTTAGTCAATAAATAATACCCGTTCTGCGGTCTAAATTTAAATAATGATGTTAAAATTGTACTACCTACATGTAAAACCCCTCAGGGCTAAATAAGTAGATTTTTTTTTTCCAAATATTTATTACGATAACCATGGTTTACCGAGATTAACCAAGGTCAACCATGGGGCAGGACCACAATGATATTTTTTCCGTGGCCCAGGAGACACGCTTGTACACCCACTTCCAGTTATATTATTTTTTTCTTCTACTTTTTACGTCTAGCAGTACATTTTTGAATTGAATACCACACAAGAGTCTCAATCGCTCTCGTCTGGAGTCAGTGAGACTATGGCCTATCCCCAATTGGAGAATGTTGTGAGACTGAAGGTAGGTGAGGGGAATGAGACGAGGAAGAGGAAGGTGAGGAAGTACCAGGATATTCAGTTCTGGTCACCAAACACGGCTAAAGCCATTCCAAGCTAGCTTAATATTCTGAATGGTGGTGTTACACCAGGGCGATACTGAGAGTATCTTGCACTATGGAACGTGCCGCAAATATTCTATATATTATATTTAATTAAATTGTGAAATAACACCAAATAATCAAATAAAATTTATTTGCACATGCCGGAATTTGAACCCGCGTCCTTCGGATTGCTTGTCGAGAGCCTTACCCCTCGACCACGGAGACCGTCGAAGTAATAATGAAAAAATCTGGTCATGAAAAAAAAACATTCACAGACCTTTCACCGTTATTTGTCCTAACTTGGAGTTTTTTCTACAAAATTGGCTCGTCTATATTTTCAGGTTCTATAAGTACTCTAGGTAGTACCTAGTAGTACTACTAAGATGTTTTGCAAACACGCCATATTTGTATGCCAAAAAATTCTCGAGTGTTTAAAACAAATTTAAAAATTAAATAAACATACCAAGCTCTGCTTATTTAAACAAACATCTGACACCTTGATTAAGAATAAGTAGATAAAACAATTAAAAAAATAGATTTAATAAAAAAAACTCTTCCCTCGTGCCCTTCGGGGGCTTGTCAAACAAAAATCTATCATGAACTGTTTTGTCATCCGCGTAGTAATGAATTGGTGAACATGGTAAAAGATCGATGATTTGCAAGAAAACAAAGTAGTAAAGGGATGTTATGCTGTAAAAATGTAATTGTATATTACAAAGAAATTAAAATCAACCAGCTATGATTAAAGGAAGGGGGGGGGGTAAATTAACGGTACTCATGGTGAGGCACTCTTCACTCGATGATTTTCTAAGTAAATCGGTTTTTAATTTCATCGTCATCTCACTGTTGAAAATATTACTGCGTATCGACAGAAGACAAAGGGCGCGGCTTCAGTTGGATTTCTTACTTCCAAGGGCGGAGGGACGCGGGGGTTGTGCAGCGGGGTTGCAGGAATCGCCAGATGCTTCTCTTGTAAGGGCGATGGTCTTTGGCGATTCAGTGACGGAAACACGGACAGGCTATATGGCCCACAGATGTGGCGGATAACGGCGGCGGTGAAGGCGAGAATGGTGGCGGCTTATCTATTGTCTATTTCAAGTAGGGAAAGCAATAAATCTCCAACATTATATGGCTGCTTAAAATGAGAAGTGTTGAAGTCCCACCCGCTCCGCTATAGGTGTCACCAAAGATAAAATGTAAAATGTTTTATGAAAAAGTGACAGTATTAATTTATAAACACATTGAAACGAAAGGAAAGAAGCAACCGCAAGCAGCGTTATGCGTTGTTTGTGGTTGCTTCATTCCTTTCTCAAAGTCAAATACATAGCACTATCTTTTTTATGTCAATACAAACATGGGATGCTAGGAAAAGGAATGTAGGTATATTTTTTACAATGCGTAATAATACAAAAAAATAGTGCCATCTGGTAACTGAAATTCATAACTTTTATAACGATGATAACGAAGATTTACATTACCGCCATCTTACTGTTTTACACTACGCTTTCTTCAGCCTTGCGAATCTCCAAGGCAAACGGAAATTGTAATCACTTACAATGCAGTACGGCGGCCGCCATTAGACGACTGATCGATTCAATAGACCGACCGAACTGACCGACCGACCGGACTGACCGACTGACCGACTGAGCGACAATGAACGAATGAACGCCGAGTACGAGTAGGTGCGCTGTGAGTCGGTCCTCAGAGCGGCAGACATTTATTTGTTTCATCTGTCGTGGTCTATTTTTGTGATGCGCTCGGCTTAAATAGCCTCCGCGCGATGGCCAGGGACTGACGAAATATTTATTACATTATTAAAGTTATTAAAAGTATAATATAATAATAGAAAAATAAGTAATGGTAATTTTTTTCACCTCGTTTCATGGTCAAAGATAGTCATACACTACAATGACAATCGTAATCGCACTGGTGAGACACCACAACTTGAAATGATTTCAGCTACGTTTAGTGACCATCTCTGAATAGGCAGGCACTTCTCAACCTTTCTCTTCCCCTCCCTCCCCCATTTTCATTCACTGGTCCGGGCTGTTGTAACTCTTGTACGGTGCGGATATCACACTAATATAAATATTTCAAAAAATGATTCACCTCAAATATTTAATGAATGTCTTCACAAAAATCACCGACTCCTTCCATCCACTCGCCTATTATTTAATATTCTCCAGAATCCCCTTTCTGCGTGCACATCCGCTGTACGTGTGCAGTACATGTAACCCTTTCACACCCGCATTATTAGTTCCAAATATATAAAATATGTAATGCTTGAAAATTTTTGGTATTTCATTTTTTTTTTTTTTTTAATTATTCCATGTTAATTTGGATTAACATTGGACGTCAGAGGGTATTTTTTAAATAGTAAAGTAAAATAAACATAACACAAAAGTAATACAAATATCTGTTTCATGTTAAAAATGCACAATTACAATGTAGTGATAATCTCTAAGATACAAACAAATAACATTGTAACTAAAATTCATTCAGAAATAAAGAAATAATGTAGGATAATAAATCTTTAAAAATTCGCCATACTAGTCAAAAACATGTCCTTCACTAACAGTGTTAATTTGAATGAACATTGAAATTCATTTACAATATTCTGGCAAATGGCTGTGAACAGTGAATTGAACTGATTATAGAACACGTCTTAATGCGTTAAAATATTTGTAATTCGAGTAGAAAATATTGATATCTCACCTTAAATTAAGTAACCAATGACGGCAGAAATTCGATGAAATTCACAATTTTATGTCAAACTATTTATCGTTGTTGTGGCGGGAATAAGGATTTCAACCGAGCGGAAAAAATAGAAGCCACAGAAAAGATTACAAGCTATAAGAAAACAAAAACATGGCTTTTCTAAATCGCTACCGTTACGGTAAAAAAAATCACAAAGTTAACACTGGGGATGAAAGGATTAAGAGCTAAATTCTTCTTATTATTGATAAATTATGGTTTATTTCCACCCAACATTATTTTCGGTTCTCATCATTCGTAATATATTATTATATACTAGTTGAAGTTGCCTGGGCTTTACGCAGAGTTTTTCGAAATCAGATGGACATTAATTTTCCTCTCGCGTGTGCAAAATTTCATCAGGAAGTATCAAAATTCTGCTTTAAGGAGTGGGAAAAGGGGATAGGAGGTGGTTTTTCGAAATATCTTACAGACTGTGAGCTTCCTCTTGTTAAGAAGGTCAAACGTGCAAAATTTCATCAATATTGGAATAAATCTGTAGATATGAATAAAAAAAAGCCAAGCCGTCACAGTATTCTTTATATAATGATAAATGAATGGTTTTACCACACGTACCCCTCAGAGACCTCATTTATACTGCATTCAGTAAACTATGGTCCTTTCTCTAATTTGCGTGACCTCGCGGACATACATCGAATCAAAAAATAGTAAGCATATTAAAATTAATTTTTTAAAGAAAGAAATATTCCCGGGCTTATGAAAAACCTGATGATATTTTAAAATCTTCGACTACCATCACATTTAGTTGAAATTTTGCTTGTGTCGTGATGGAGGACTTGAGACGAGGAATTGAACTCTCTCAAAGCACGCCTGGACCCCGACGCGACGCAAAGTCAGCCACTGACCGGGCAATATGAACGTGAATTAATTTTATGCCATAAAACGATGACACCATTGGTTTAGGCCGAGTGTTCTTCAATCTATGTATCTTCTACCGAATAATGCTTTAATGTATCATTCTCGTAGGTTTTTTCAATAGTCTATATTCTATATCTATCTATCTATATAAATAAAAATGTTAATGTTCGTTTGTTCAAAATCTTAAATCTCCGAAAGTTCTTCACCGATTGTTTAGAAATTTTGACACAACGTTGCATTCGAATACACGCGTGTTTTTATATACCTATATTACATATGTAGGTAGATGTCACAGGTAAAAACATGCTTTTTTGAACAACGCCATCTGTTGGTCGTAAAAGCAACACGCGCTATAGTTTTTATCTGCACAAACACACTGAGCCTCAGAAACGCGTGGCGGGATGCGGCTAGTCGTAAGTAATAAAAAAACACAGTTTTTGCTGTAGATTTTTAGATGCGCAGCGGCTATAGGATTTTTTGTTTGCTATTGATATGTTGTGAAATTTTAGATAATGATTATTTTTTCGGATTATATACATTTTCCTATCTTTGTAAATAGATATTGCTTAGTATTTATGTTTATTTACGCAGTTGGACTACTTAATTGCAATTACTACTAATACTTATTATCAATAATTGATAATAGTCGATGTAATACGCAATTCAATTGCCTATTACGCTCTCCAAATATGAACCTTTCAAATTAATATGTCCTAATGATTCCAAATTTACATCAAACTTCCACATTGATGACTTATCACTCTTCCAAATACATTATACATTTGATTGATATTTCTTAATGAATTATTGCTTTTTCGTGCTCAAAATTTGAATCGATCATCGTTTTATGCGTTTCAATGAATTTGACATGAGTTATTCAGTTGAGATCTCATACACTTGCGAGCCGAACCTCGGATCATTGGAAAGGAACGAACTAACCGCAAATGGCGGTTCGCTCGCGTATACACGGTTCGCAAGTGTATACGCGCATTACGCGTTCCAGATAATGAAGAAATTTGAATTCGATAAATATATTTATATATATATATATATATATTTCATTGGAATTCAACGCGTTCCAAATAAGAATCCAGGATGTGAAATTATTATCGTGTTTTATTAATTCATTTGATCTTACGCGTTCCAAATACGAATCCACAAATTTTATTCCACATTGTTTTATTTCATTGATATCTAACTCGTTACAAATTTGAATACACACATTTTAATTCCACATTTTATTATTTCATTGATATCTTATGCATTCCAAATTTGAATCCACATATTTTAATTCCACATTAAATTATTTCATTGATATCTCACGCTTTCCAAATTTAAATTCCAAATTGTATTATTTCATTGATATCTTACGCGTTCCAAATACGAATCCACAAATTTAAACTCCACTTTTTATTATTTCATTATGCATTCCAAATATGAATCCAACAAATTTGAATTCAACTTAAATTAAAGACGTTTTACAGAAAATTTATATGTGTAATGTATTATTTCGATGGCATTTTATGTGTTCCAAATTTAAATCCAACTCTGATATCCAATTTTTATTTTTTTTCGCGGAAAGAAACTCCTCGCAATAGTTAATAGAAATCTTATGAATATTATTATGTATTTACCTGTGAGCTTTATAAATGTAATTCATTTGCATATTTCTAAATAAAAATAATATGAATCTATTACATTATCACCGACTTGCACGCATACCAAAAATAAATTCTATTAATAATAATATTAATTGCAGTCAGTAACCTAGTGACCAGTATGCTAATTCAACAAATCTCATTAATAATATTTATAATACCCAACTAACAACAATAAGACGATACATGAATGTAAATAAGGCAGATTTGTGTGACGGTCTATCCTCTCAGCTTACCCCCTCGGAAACGGCGTGATGATTAGATAATCAATAATCACTAAAGCAAATTATTATATATCATTAATTAATATTTTGAAATATTCATTTGTAGCAACCCTAGAAGATGAGCATGAGGTTCATGTTTTTAATGCTAGCAATTTTGATCTGTACGGCGTCTATTATTAAATGCGATAATCCCACGCCGCGGAGACAACGCGCACATTTTCGCCATAATTAAACCATCCGCCCGAAGCTAGTCGCGTACTGCGAATTGCGGTGCGGAAAAAAGAAAAATCGCGAGTTTTCGGTTGCGTTTCGTTTGAGCCCGACGCGTACCGAGTTACAATATTGCTAGTTTGTGAATTAGGACAACGTTATCAAGTGAATAAGACAGTAATAATTATTGAAAGATTTAGAATGTTGCATTGGCGCGGTTTCCACGACTTTCACCGTTACGTAGGTTTGAGTTTTCAGCAATTTTCCATAGATTCGTTGCATGCCGTCAAGTGCCGAAATCCCACTCGGGAACAGCTGTCAGATAATTCGTTTTCATTTAGATTTCACTTCTTGTGAAAATGAAATCTGCAAGTTCAACCTTCGAAGCAAAACGTACTTGTGCCAAACTAACCTACAAACTTTTCTCGGCTTTTAATTTATTTTGTAGAAATATTACATCTGTCTTGTCTTTGATTTGCATTTATTTGTCTGGTTCTTCTTAAATGCGATGTAATTTTAGCACTTTGTTAGCGATACGATATTTTAATATACAGAAAGTTTTGTGAAAATGACTGAATGACATATACTATATGCTGTAAATTATTCTATCTTACGTTTTCTTCCATACATTGCGTATTTAATTATTAGTAATACCCCCTTTTTACTAATCGGCATTGATTTGATGTATTTTCAAACGGTTTTTTTTATGTAGGTAGGTACTTTTTGTTTACAAGGAGAGATAATATTATTTTCATTTAGTCAATAACAGAAATCTTGGAATTGATTGTGCAATATAAAATTTAGTGATTCAATATTGTGTTCTTGTTATGTATTTTTAATACTTTGTTTTCACCATTCATTTATTTTTTCATATTAGGTAAACATAATTGGTGACATTTTTTTCGAATTTATCGTTTGAGTAGAATTATTTATCATTAGTATTCCGTTCTGTGTTTTTTTCTATTCAGCGACATTTCTTTATGTGAATAAATAAGATCCATAATCCTATTTTTAAAACTTGGTCCATTGATCTCAGATAAAGAGCTTGGTTTCCTTTCTTTGTGTAATTCACTGTCACACAAACCTTTGGAAGACATTTCTTTTATAATTTAATTTAAAGTAACCGTTTGTCAATTATTTATGAACAATATTAGTTATAGAATACTAGTGGATCCCTCGCAATGCTTCGCTATTGCCAATGTCTCTCTCGGGTGCCTCCGACTTCTTCCACCATTCATTTTAATTTATCACTTAACAAATACAAAAGATTGTTACCTAGACAGTTTAGTTATGTATAATAAATACTATATAATTTTGACTATTCATATATAAAGGACCTAAAAGGGGCATTAATAAATAAATAAAAATAAATATATTAAACAGTTTACCGAGTATTAAAGAGACAGCATGATAGTGGGTATGTTAGTAAAATAGTATGCTTGTTGTGTTTCAATGTCTTTATTTCACCACCTTCCAAGCATGTCTTATGCCGAGTGTACACATTGGCCCAACGTTGGTGCCCACGTGTCAACGCCGTCACCAACATTGGCTGGTTAAAAACGGTGGCAAATCAAAAATGGCACATTTCAAATCATAGTAAATAAAATTAAAAAAAATTATTCATAACATAAACTGAATACGCCTTTATTATCATAATTTTTTATTAATGAAAATACCTTATTCTGCATTGGACATTTGATCTTCTTTTTTTAATGTGAATAGTCGCACAAGAGTCCCAACTGCTTCCAACCGTTTGGAGTCTTTATCTGGAGATTACGGCATCCCCAATTGGGGTATGTTGTGTGGCTGAAGGTAGTGGAGAAGGGAAGATGTGGAAGAGGTAGGCCGTAGAGTACCTGGCTAGATCTAGTCACCAAACACGGCCAAAACCGTTTCATGCAATTTTTCAATTCTGAATGGTGGTCTTGTATCAAGGTGATATTGAGATCATCTTCCACTCTGTACTGCAAGTACATATACTATATATTATTTTTAAGTGAATAAATTGCGAAATAACACCAATTCTTCAAATAAAATTTACTGACTTACACTGGGATCTTCGGATTGCTAGTTGAGAGTCTTACCCTCGAGCACGGAGGATGTGGAAATTATCACAGCCGTGGCAATTTATTAATTAAATTATTATTAATAAATATAAATAAATAAATGTAAATCATTCACGCAATAATCAACACGACCGTCTCTGCTGAATGCGTATTGCAAACTGAAGACAGGGCCAACATGTGGACGCACTTTGTGGGTTGGCCCCCGAGATCTTTTGAGGTGTGCATGAAAACCGACAATAATCGGGTTGACCGGCTAACGTTGGCGGCCAACGCATGCAACGGTCAAGTTGTCCAAGTGTTAAATTCTATCTACCAGAATTATTATTCTCAACCTATCAACAGTATTTTACTTGTGTGTTGATTGTCATTATCCAAAGACAAACAATCACTCAAATAATAAATCATTTTATTGAACTCTGTAAAAATATCCATAAAAATTGCTTTGTCTTCATTATTTATCATTCATTATGTTTATAAACTTATGGATTTAATTTAAATATTCAATATGGCAGCATAAATTAATATTTCTCATGACCTTCAGAATATTAATCACTTTTTAAAAACAATGTTGCAATTTAAATTATAATTTTTTTTCCTAGTGTGGAGTTTGATTCCTGATTATTACAGCCTGATGATTATTCAGCCTAGAAGGAGGGTCATTGCCAAGTTTTTCACTGCATCGTTAACATATTTTTTGTTGACAAGTCTAATGTGCGGAAAATACCTGTTTTTTAAAAACATGCAAGTCTGTGATCAGTTAATTGTTTATAGAAATACTTGAACGCAAGCTTCTAGTGTTTTCCCTTGTAGACCCAACGTACTAGTTGACGTGTACCCGGTGATGCTCGAATTTGATCTACTGTCTAAAATATAATATCCATGTATTATATATATAAACCTTCCGGAAGAAATTCTCTAAATGATAGTGAAAACCATATCAAAATCAGTTGTGTAGTTTAGAAGAACTAAGCGCACAAACAAACCGACGCGGATAGCAACATTATTTTAGTATAATAGAGATTTGAATTAATTTGTCAAATTTACGGACTTATCTAACAAGATATCTTGTTTGATTTTTTCTTTTTTTTTTAAAGAAAAACTAACATTACCGGGTTATCATTAACTTGACAATATTTAAAGTTATCAGCAAACCCGATATGTTAATTTGATTCATTTAATAATGTCAACATTTAAATATAAATTTAAAGTTTCTCTGATTTATTTAACTCAGATTAGGTCTAAACTCTAAAACTTTGTCTCTTTATAAAACTAATGTTGGCATAATTTAACGCATTCGTCACTAAGTGCATAACATTTTACACAAATAATGATATTTTTATGCATTTGTTTTGGAAAGAAAATATTTATGACTACTTATTTGCTGTATGCAATGTTTAAAAAAGAACACAAAACATTTAAAAAAGCCACATGTAAACCTGGTAAGTAAGTTACCTTATCTCCAGTGTTGATAATAACACGTTGTTGAACCAAACACATGTTGAGAGTGAAGAATTTGCAAAACAGGCTAACTTGTGGGATGTTTATTTAAAAAAACTAAACAAAATGAGACTTCGAAAGAAGAAAATAAACAATCAGGTGGATTATTGATAGCTCCATCGTAACATTTCTCTTTCTCACAAACAATGCATGTAACAGAAAGTTACGTTCTGTATAAAGCGGCTTTCAGTTGCAGGATCAAAATTATTTTCTTGGATGTGATTTTAGAATTCTTTTCTTGGAACTTCTCTTTTATAAAATAATATATTCTCACTGTAGGTTACTCGGTAATAAATCTCTGCACACAATGAAAGCTTGTTCTCAAGATGAATCCTGTTTTCTTCGAAATTAATTGAATTTGGTTTTTTTGTAAACATAGGTCATTCAGTGATAATAATTCTTTAAAAGTAAGTGTGAGAGTTACCATTATTTCAAAGAAAGCGGATGTTATCAGTTTACATAAGACTTTCGACTCTTAGGCTGCGGACGGGCCAATGAAATTGATATATTTACCATTGCAGAGTAATATTCTACACTTTCCAACGTGCTATGGGTGCGTTGTGGCCGTGTATACATTCAAAATACACGCTCACTAATCGAGGGTAGGGAGTATGTGTTTAGTATGCACAAATCGTGTATAATTTCTAAAGAATTTATTTATGTGTACTTCTGAAACCTTACAGCACTAGTATACTATGGGTGCATTTTGGCCTTGTATACATTCAAAATATGCGCATACTAAACTAGGGCAGGAACTATATGTGATTAGTGTGCGCAAATCCTGTATATATGTACTTTATAAAGAATTTATTTATTTACGGGTGCGTTTTGGCCTTGTATGCTTTTAAATCATGCGCCCGCAACATCCTTCTATCAGTACCTTGTTCATCTATTTAGTGAATAAAATACATGTTTTTTCTTGAAAATAATATCTTTTTTGTCAACAGGTGGCCAACAAATCAGAAAGCCAGAATGTTATCAATATACTAAAGCTAGGCTACAAGCTGAACCAGGACAGCGGCTTCTTCGGACGAACCTTCTGCGACTTTTCACAGGCCTACCGGGCCAAGAAGTTCGATTACAAGCAGGTGTCAGAGACGGTAAATATATATTTTTACAGACCAATTTCATTTACAGCGCAATGCTTAGTGATTAAAAATAAATTTAAGGTCGTTAGGCAGTCGAATTTAATCCATTTGAACGGCCCAATTATGTCTGTTTACGACCAAAAGAGATAGCAATCTTTCCAAACAACTCTTCCATTTGGTGTGGATGTACTGGCAGGCCGCAAAATCAAATCGTCATATAGAACAGCAAGTTAACATGCTAATTTTGTATGGCAGGCCTTGTGAGGATGGCTACCTAGAGCGCGTACATGCGCTTAAGGCACACAACCGGTTAAGTGACCCGCTCGGGCACGGGGGCTCCATCGAAGCCTGTACAGGGCCCGCGGATACTTTGGTAGTATAACTTCTGACCTTCTACAAATCTTAAGTGCGCCCCAATGTTGAATTTGATATAATACCATTGACTGTGTGCGGAAACAGGCAATCTGTTTGATAGATTGCCCTGTCTTAGCAAAACGGATCTTTAGAGCTCAGGCATCAGGTGAGAATACTGTCCTTGTTCTACCGTTATTTAAAAAAAAGTGTTGTAATTATTCTTCATTTATCTGGTCATTGTGTTGTGAAAATGATGGTGTTGTCAAATGTCACCTTTATCTTAGAAGTGATTCAAACTGACAGTTATGTACTAAAAATAATAATAACAATTTTGGTGCTGTGTCTTTGTGTCCTTTGTCTATGTGTAACTCGGGTTCAATGAACTCTGTGAACTGCTGTGTCTTTCTGTCCTTTGTCTATGTGTAATTCGGGTTCAATGAACTCTGGAATTGGGATTTGCTTTGTTTTTCAAAATTGGAATTGATTGTGGGTCAATAGTAGGTTTAAGTCATAAATTAGGTGGTGTGTAAAAGGTGTTATTGTATGTTTTTTAACCACTCGGAACATTAGAACGTCAAAAGACGTAAATATGATAATAGCGGTCAAGACATTAGTACGTCTTTTCACGTAAACGCGCGAGATTTTACAAAAATCGATTTATTTCCATCACTAGTATACGGATTGCCATGATTTAAAAAACAGAGTATCGATAATGAATAACGCTACGCGTCTGCATTCAAGAATATCTATGGAATGTAGAGGTGCATTATCTGAGTCGATTGAATCTGTCATCTTGTTCGTTCATAATTTATTGCGTTTAAATAATTTATTAAAAATATTTTAGTTTGGACGGTTAATATTTTGAGGTGACTAATAGTTTTTAATTATATTTCTTCAATATATAAAGTGTTATTTCTTTATGATACTCAGAAAAAAGTACATTTTTCACAGCTTTGAAATAATGGTCAGCGATTTTTACATATTTTAGACGTTTTCAGAAAATGTATATTTAGACACGCAAATATTTACGTATAACAAAACAATACGATAGTGAATTTCATAATCTTTCCAAAACATTTTTTAGAATGAGGCTACGTTTCCCAAAACGTGAGTTATGAAGCTTTTAACAAAACTCGTAAATAACACAAAAATTTTCGCATTTTGACAGTTCGCAAAGGAACACAAAGTAAATAAAAGTCCTTTTCTGAGAGGTTAAGGAATGTAAAAAACTGTTATTCGAAGGGCCTTGAATGTTAGTGTAATTACCACTGCACATGAGACAGTAATATGTTGTATGGATAAGGAAGGACTCACCATTAGGAAAAGGGGCACTCATTTTCTTCCTGTCTATTCTCCTCACAGCGATGGCACTGAACACAAGCGGTTTGGCACGAGACGGGCGCGGATGTAAAATGTAATAAGATAAGCGAGATAAGATCTCGCGCGGAAGCCGTTTATAGTGAGCTATGCGGTGCGGGTTATTGTAACAGAATGGCTGCAATGCAGTGAAAGAGGTGCGGGAATAGAATAAGGTAAAACTAGGGACAACAATTTTATCTCAGTACAGTTGTCGCATGTATGTGCACGTGTGTGCATGAGATGTGTGTGTAAATTAATGTATAATGCGTATTGGTATAACCAGTAGGTATCTACCAAAATTATTTTATTTTGATCAATTAATAATTCTGTATTTGAAATGTGTATTTCTTTTGTATAATTTTTTGACAAATGTCTTAATTTTGTTCATTCGAATGGTAAATTTCTGATTATATTTTGATTCAATTTGTTTTTCAAATAATATCTCGTGATTTGACTGGGGTCTGCACTAGTATTATATATTTCAAAATAAGTTAGTAATCTATTTTTTTGTGAAATAATTAGATGTGCTCGTAATTTCCAGGTGATGGCTGATGAGCGGTTGAAGCAAGCCCTGTCGCAGCTGACGCAGGAGTCCCTGGACAAGCAGGAGGCGGAAGAGGCTCAGTCAGGAGATGCTGCGGGGGTGGCGGTGGCCGTGACTCCCTCCAAGAAGAAGAGGAGGAGCGCACCCCGCACCAGTTCTTCCATCTACAAGGAGCTGGAGAAGCGGGCGCGCTTCATCCTTACGGACATGCGCTCCACGATATCAGATTTACTTTTAAGGTGAATAGAAAATTGATGTAGGGGAAAGAATTTATTTTTACACGAATATTTGATTTTTCTTATGTATAACTGCTTTGCAGATAGTGGCCGAGCTGTAAGATCCTTGACTCTGGGCCCAGTGTTTGCTGATTGCATAATAAATAACCTGTTCTGTTATGAACATATTTTTTGTTAATGAACTTTCTATAGGGCATACAAAGTTAGCTGCTTTTCTTTAAAATGAGGGTTTTGTGTTAAATCCAATTAACTTCTTTAGAATGCTGAGGTTTTTGTGTTAAATCCAATTAACATTCTTTAGAATGCTGAGGGTTTTGTGTTAAATCCAATTAACATTCTTTAGAATGCTGAGGGTTTTGTGTTAAATCCAATTAACATTCTTTAGAATGCTGAGGATTTGTGTTAAATCCAATTAACATTATTTAGAATGCTGAGGGTTTTGTGTTAAATCCAATTAACATTATTTTAATTTTCTGCCCGCCCCACATTTTACCTCTTTATGAATTTTACATTCGAATGTTTGCAAAAATATATTTTAAGCCTTTCCTGTTCTAAATTTACTATAATAACTAGACACTGTATTTCTTCCGCCAACTCCCTTTGTCCAATCTAGCTCGACATAAAAAAATCACAGTATATTATAATTCCAATTTTGAAAAAGGCAATTAATATAATTTTGTAAATTTAATAAATCGGATGTTTTTTTCCAAATTCTATGTGTGGTATGGTAGGTTAATCAATAATAATTAAGGACTTCAAAGGGTTAATGCTTTGAAAATCACACACTGGTATAGTTTCATTTTCCATGGCCGGCATAATCTTAGTTTCGGTAGAATAAACCAATTTGATCAGTTTGTTATACTGTATCATAACAAGCTAGTAGTGTCTCTATACTTGATATTCTGAAACTACATAATCCTCATTCTATTAACTTCCAGAATAACATCCTGGACCCTGTACAAAGTGCTGCCGTACTTTGTGACCTCGGTGGTGGCCTCCCCCGACCAGCTGGAGGTACTGCGCAAGGCTGGAGACTCAGGGCTGCCTCTGATCTTCGTGCCCCTCCACCGGAGTCACCTGGACTACATCCTTGTCTCCTTCATCCTGCTTAACTACAACGTGCAGAGTCCCCTCGTGGCCGCCGGGGATAATCTCAAAATACCACTCTTTGGGTTAGTTCATACTTCATTCTAACTGACAATATCAAATTTCTTTCTTCTTCAACTACTTAAATGTATTTTTTTAATTTTTTTTATTGAATTTTTTTTTATACATACATGGTTACATAAAATATTGAAAAATGTATAAAAAATATTGAAATAAATGTACCTAATTAAAAAAAATCCCACGAAGGCGAAGCCTGAGTGTGGGTATTAAACGATCGTTTGTAATGTATATTTTAGTGAGTGAAGCTAGAGCATGTATTGGTAACCAGAGTGAAGCTGTAGCAGATATTTTGATGTTGGAGGGGAGCTGGACCTTGTATCATTAATTGGAGTGAAGCTGGGGCAGGTATTTTGATGTTGAAGGAGAGCTGGTCCATGTACAATTAATTGGAGTGAAGCTGGGGCAGGTATTTTGATGTTGCAATAAAGCTGGACTAGGTATTTGGGTATGCATAAAGCAAAGTAAGAAAATAATTAATACTAGTAAAATATTTTCATTTCCAGATGGCTTCTTCGGGGTCTTGGCGCCTTCTACATCAAGCGGCGCATGGAGAATACTGGCTCTGAAAAGGACACCATTTACAAGGCGGCTCTCCACACCTACATGATGCACTGCCTCCGGGCAAGGCACAACATTGAGTTCTTCATCGAGGGTGGCCGCAGCCGGACTGGCAAACCTCAGCTGCCTAAAGGTGATCTATCATTTAGTATTGATGAGTAAAGGTCTGCATAGTGCATTGGGTATTCTCTTGTATTTGGCCATGTCTCCTGGGTATCGATTCTCCAATCCAGGCCGCTTGCAATCGCCATCGAAAGTACATACATTGGTCGACATTCTTAATCCTGAGTCTCGTCGAAGGTACATACTTACGTATGTCAAACGTCAAAAGTCATTCCACTCGAAAAATGAGTGGATTGAACCTCTCTTTGTTCGAGTGGAATGACTTCGTCGAGGATCGAGGCCATGGTCCCACGACTTGTCTTTCCATATATATAATAATATGTGATCCATGAAGGTTCCCTAAAACACACAGTTGTGTCAAAGTGTGCCCGCTTGATGTGATAGATTGGGTTGAAACAGCTGTCATTGATTAATATACTGGTTTATATATGTACTAATATTTGAAGAGAGTATGAGCATTCCTTAAAAGCATATCTTGTTACCGGCCATATTTTATATTAAATGCCATCCAGAACTTTGCAGATTTTCTGCGCGCCAATACTCGGTCCTCGAGTAATGTTCGGGATGGGCAGAGCATGAAACTGTCGCCAAGGCATGGGCACACAAAGGATTACAGGTTCTACTGATTGTAGTGAAATGAAAGCTGTAGTTTTGTTTTTGCACATTATAAAACATGGAGAATATATTTAAGTTAACATGTTACATATTATGACTCGGCACTTACCCCCAGGGATCAATAATTGGTTTTTTAATTCTATCTAAAACTGATTAACCACTTAATTACGGGAAGTGAGCGGGGAGCTTCTATACGGCCGGCGGTGGTCTGTCCCCGACAGATCGAGCTGGCACCATCAGGGCTTTGGTCCAGGAGACGGGTCCAGCGTCTCCGACAAGGTGGCTGATAAGCGGTTCCGGAGCGTATCGGGTCTATCGTTTATGTTACATTAATGGAGCGAATCCATCCATTGAGCTGATCGGCAGATTACTTGAGCGGGTGCCGTCCGGGCTTGTGATTTTATTATCCGTTTCTTATTAAGAAAAATACGGCTTGTATCGCGCCACTTGAGGTGAATGCTTCATTTCCCGGAGTCCGCGGTATAACGATTTGCAAGGGATCGCGTATATAAACTTCAGTAGAACATTATTTGTGATCTTCACGAACACACACACGGTCATCCATTATACGGACGTTTATTTAATAGAACCTGCACCGACTTGGTTTTTGTAAAAAAGAACCGAATAACCCGCATCAGGAATACTGATGTACACTTTTTTAATACGATCGCCCATCCAGGGTAAAAATGAATTATAATCTAATTGTCTGTGCGATCATTACACGGCCGCCCCGCTCGTGTAACAATTCCAGAGTGCCCAGCGAAAGGAAACGGAAACAAACAATAGACTGCCCGGCGGTCTATTTGTTGCCAGACCGTGCTCTCTATAATTTTAATCAAAATTAATGCTATGAATGGTACTTGTTCTGAAGAGGTGTTTTAAATAATTACTTTTAAATAAGACTTAACACCGCTTCATAACATTACCCCCCGCGCCACACAAATGTTTGTCCCCAAACATTAATACAACTCTAAAAAAAACTACAACTGCAATAACTAAGCTTGAAAAGATCCTCTGGGTTTCTAAAAAAAACAATCAACAATTATACATGAGCATCATAATTTGTAAGATAAGTAAGGAATAAGACAAAATCTACGATTTGGATAGCAAAACTTATGATGAATGGGTGTGCCGCAGCTTCAATCGCACCCATCGAGCGTGCAGCCGGATGGTTGAGCCTGCGATTCATCCATTCTAGAACTTAAAGATAACTTAAGATTAATGTAACTTAATTACAAATTTTAGAAGATATTACGTGAACGGAGTCTGCAAGCACCCACAGTATCGGAATACCGGGTGATGATAAATTGACGATTGTCGAAGACTGCCGTTAGCGTTACATCTGTGACGGAAAATATTCTTAAACAAAATTGTAGGTAAACCTGTAGGTATATAAAAAAATATTATTGTTCTTCTCAACACATCTAAACAACTTAAGCGTTAAAGCTTCACTGGCCCTTTAATAGGGCGATAAGCCACTCAGGCAACACTTTTTTAGGGAGGTAAACCAACCCTCACTTTTCACTGAGTCTACTTCTCCGTTGGAGATAAAACACACTTCGAAGAAATTCTATCTACTCTACCTGACCTGGTTATTGGGTAAGTTTTTCGAAGAGAATTTATACAATAAGACAAAATAATCATCCTTGGAAAGCATTATTTCGTAATAGTAGAAAAAACTTTTAACCTTTACACACACGCAGGTGTGTAAGGTGGTTTAATCGAGTGGAACTGTCAACAACCAATCTTATAGATGTGGTGCAATTAGTAGTAGTATACATCCATTGTTGTAAATGGAGTCATTGGTCGAAGATTGTATACATCCATTGTTGTAAATGGTGCAATTGGTAGAAAATTGTATACATCCATTGTTGTAAATGGTGCAATTGGTAGAAAATTGTATACATCCATTGTTGTAAATGGTGCAATTTGTAGAAAATTGTATTATTGTACTAATTTATAGATAAAACCTACTTTTACTTAATATAACTAAAGTTATAGAAGGAATTTAAGGAAAAGACATATGCTGAACCAGCTCTTATAATTGTAACATTAATTACTATGAAATTATTAAACAAAATATCAAGAGTACTAACATAAGTATACCATTTTCAAACATGACAAGATAATTATAATAAAGTAAACAAAAATATATTTGGTAAAATTCAATTCTTAATAATAAAATTTTTAAAACTGCTTAGAAAACAAAGATGTACTGGACCGGTACATCTTCACTTTCTAAGTAACGGGCGAACGTATACAATATGAACATAAGTATATATTAAGAAACCTAGAATATACGGGGATAGTGGAAAAGTATCACCGTGCATTCCAAGATTTGGGCAGTTTATATATCCCATGCTACCTAACTTTCACTTGTTTAGTCAAAGCCATATTTCAAGTCATTTTTTTTTTTTTTTTTTTTAATTATTTTCCTATAAGCTTATCTGAACAACATCATTGTCGTGTAACAAACTCGAGTAGGATACTAGAGTGTTATACTAAATTTATTATGTTTCTTTCTATTATTTACCGATTATACTAACCATTTTACGAAATTTCTATATTTTCTAAAAGAAAATTAACTAGGACAGGACTAAGGACTGTCATAATGCTGGGTCGCTCCAACTCGGGTGATCAAGCCGCTTTGTGCTCCCGTGCATTGAAAAATATTTGAAATATTAATTAATTGAGAGTACTTGGTAGGGTGGCCAGACCCACCAAAGCACTATCAGAAACATATTAATCCGGTATATTTTCTGACTTGACGATGTCTTTCACGTGAAAGTTACCAGTTTCCTTACCTTTGAGGTCTGCTAATGTATAGATTAAGTCTGATTTTTTCTTCACGACTATATTTTGCACAAAGCGTGGAGCTAGTTTCTGTGCAAAGTAATTTAAAGCGTTTGATTGGACGAAATTTCTACGCCAAACCCTATCTCCGACTTGAAAACTAACATGTTTTCTCCGCAGGTTATAATGGTTTGCTCCTTTTTGATAAGCTTTTAGTAAAGCATCTGAGACTTGCTCATAAACTGATGACAGTTCTTCTAATTTTTGTGCGTAGATTCTCTGACTAGTACAATTTTGTAAATTAGATTCCGTATCAGCTATAGGGTTACGATGCAAATCACCGTCTAATATTTGCTCCCGACCATGCATTAGAAAATAAGGTGTAAAACCCGTAGCGCAATTTACGGAATTGTTCATAGCTGATTGTATTTGTGGTAAAAATTTTGACCAATTACGGTGGTCTGATTCAACTAATATCGATAATGCGGTGCCCAAAGTTTGGTTATATCTCTCTACCACATTATTTTGAGGGGTATAATAAGAGTTATAAAACGGAGGAGGTATATTATAATTATTTAATAAGTCCTTAAATTCTTTGGATACAAACTGACGGCCGTTATCACAAACAATGGTGCGCGGTACGCCATGTACAAGAAAGATACTTTCTTCTAAACTCTTCACAATGCTTCGCGCGGTACCTTTGCGCAACGGGAACAGCCAGGTAAACTTTGAAAAAACATCGACACAGGATAAAATAACGGTAAAACCAGAGTAACTTCTCGGTAATGGACCTACCAAATCCAACGATAACATTTGCATTGGACGTGTAACTTTTTTTGGATGTGATGAAATACCGTTAGGTGAGGCCGTACTGATTTTGTGGGCCTTACAGACCGTACAGCGATTTACAAATTGTTTAATGTCTCTGTACATATTTGGCCAAAAATACCGTAATTGTGCTTTTTTATAAGTTTTAAAAACGCCGGGGTGACAAGATCGAATAGACTCGTGAACACTACTTAAAATGTCTAATCTTTTTTCTTGAGGAATTACTTTTTTCCACGCAGTGTCTTCACACAGTGCTAAACGAGTTTTCGTGTGACGAAATAGTTCGTTTTCCCGAATTTGGAAGTTCTGAAAACGTTGGGGAAATTCTTGACAACCCTTCCAAATATTTTGATACCACTCATCTTGAATATTTCCTGAATCTATAATGGAGATTTCGGCAAGATCCATTCGCGAAAGGACATCTGGGACTATGTGTTGAGTACCTTTACGATGGATTACGTCAAACGAGAATTGGGATAGGCGTGAACTCCAACGCGCGAGACGACCGCTGGGGTTGGACAGAGAACCTAACCATTTTAGGCTTGAGTGGTCGGTTACAACTGTAAAATGAGTTCCTTCAATGTATGGTCTAAAGTGTGTAACGGAGTCTAGTACGGCTAAAAGTTCGCGCTCAGTTATTCCATAATTACGTTCGTGAACGTTTAAGCATCTCGAAAAATAAGCTATAGGGTGCTCCTGTCCATCTATAGTTTGAATTAATACCCCCCCAATGCCTACGGAGCTTGCGTCACAGTGTATAGCGAAGGGTTTCGAAAAATCTGGACAACTTAAGACTGGGGCAGAAGTAAGTGCTTGCTTTAGTGCAATAAATGCGGATTCAGCTTCCGGTGACCATTTAAAATTACTAATTCCCTTTTTTGAACCAGTAATACTTGTTAAAGGAGCTGCAATGCTTGAAAATCCCTTGATAAACCGTCTAAAGTAACCGCACAGGCCAACAAATGCCCGAATTTGTTTAGCATTTTTCGGTATAGGAAAATCTTTAATACTATCTATCTTACTTGGATCAGTGCGAAGTCCCTGGGAATCCACCATATAGCCCAAGTATTTAAGCTCGGCTTTACAAAATTCTGACTTTTTTAAGTTAATGGTGAGACCCGCGTCTCGTAGACGTTCGTACACCCGATTTAACAAGTTTAAATGTGATTTCAAGTCTTCCGATACTAATATAAGGTCATCTAAATAGCAAAAAACATTATCATCGAAATCAGGTCCAAACAATGCATCCGCTAGTCTTTGTAATTCGCTAGGAGCATTTTTCAAACCAAACGGCATGCGAGTGAACTCAAAGAGGCCCCGCCCAGGAACAACAAATGCTGTCTTTTCACATGATTTTTTGTCCAAGGCTATTTGCCAAAATGCCTTGGAGAGGTCAATCGAGGAAACATATCTGGCACCGCCCAGTTTATCTAGGATACGCGCAATATAGGGAAGAGGGTAACTATCACGTACCGTGACGTTATTAATTTTTCGAGAATCAAGGCAGAATCTAGCTGTTCCGTCTTTTTTTGTTACAATTATTACTGGACTGGACCATGGTGAACGAGAAGGTTGAATAACCCCTAATTTTAGCATTTCATCAACTTCTGTTTCTAATTGTTTCTGCCGTGCGGGTGAAAGAGGGTAATACCGCTGTTTGATGGGTGGTCCTGTTGTAATTATTTTGTGTTTAACTAAGTGTGTTAGACCTAACCCCTTTTTTTCAAAAGAAATTGACTCGAATTTTTTAACTATTTTAGAGAGTTCCCTGTTCTCTTCAATAGTTAGGGATGAGGCTGGCCGAATAGCCCGCAACCCACTAATATTTCCTTCCGAAACAGGAAGAGTAGCTTTCGAAAACAGTTCCGGTGCGATGTGGAACTCCTTCCAAAAGTTAACTCCTAGAATAATTGAAGGCGACAATGTCGGGATGACGTAGAAAAGAATTTCCTTTGTGGATGATTTATACGTGACCGGCAATGACATTGTCCCTAAGACTGGTTGGTTTGAACCGTCCGCTGTATAAACACTAAACTTAACTTTAACTAACTTAATACCTAATTCCTTAAAAATTTTATAACTATTGCCTCCTAGACATGACAATGAAGCGCCGCTGTCTAGCATTCCACTGTAGAAATTATTTATAATATGTACATAAGTATAAGGACGGTTATCATTTTCAATAGCCATCTCCCGTGGCAGCGGGCCCACTGTTCCGGTTGATGGGGATGAAAGAAATTTATCAACTATTCGGAGCCAACTCTCCCACTCGCTTTTCCTCTGCGCCAAGGACGGCTTGTAGCAAGAGAGACTCCGACCTAGTTTTTTGACTTTTTATGAGCTTTGTCATTGATAGCTCCCACTTTAGGATTGTTAGACCTTGAATTTTTCTTCCTGCAATCTTCTATAACGTGTCCCGATAGTTTACAATATGAACAGAATGGTTTATTGTAAAACGTTCTAGAATTTTCGTGTGCAGTTTTTGTATATGTGTTAGAAGTAGAAGAAGACGGTTTATTGTATTTATAATTATTATCTCTGTTTCCAAGACTAACTTTAGTATAGTTGTTGGAATAACTGTTGTTATTTGGTTTTCTGTACTGATTTTGGCTATAACCTTGGTGTCTATGAATATTATTATTATTAAAATTAGGTGTTTGTCTAGCAGTACTATCAAATTTCTCCGGTTTATTAGTGACAGGTAAGTCTACTTTTGGTTGAGAAACGTTGAAAGATACGAAATCATCCGACAGTGATGCATAAGATTCCAAGTTGCCTGCATGAGTAGTCAATTGCTCGAATGTCGATATATCTCTTGAGACTAGTAAATTTGTATACATAGGCAATAAAGCTTTTTTTGCCAACCGCAAAAGTTCTAATTCCGGTAGTTTAGCTTCAAGCATATTGTTTAATGATTTCATTCTGAGAGTGAATTCTAGCACTGACATACCTTTAGGTTGTGTCATGTTAAATAGTTTTACCTTAAGATCTGTTTGAAGGTCGTTTGCTTCAAATTGTCTTATCAAAAGTTTTGAAAGATCGTCCCATTTCAAATCCTGAGTGTAAATAGACCTGAACCACAGGAGTGCTAAACCTTCTAAAAGATCAGGAAAAACGCGTACAAGATGATCCTGGTTAAAATTTTTTGTCCTACATTTCTCCTCAATTAATAGTAAGAATTCCCTTACACTACTTTTTCCGTCATATTTCAGTTTCCAACCGTCTACGTTATTTGAGTGTGAGTCCCTATAAATAATCTTCGTTTGTTTAATTATGTGGGCTTTCTTAATGGTTGTGTCGTCTAATTCAGAATCCGATGATTCAGAATTCACTTCACTTATAGCAGGTGTTTTAATCTCTTTATTATAAGCGCGCGCCTGTAAACGTAACTCATGAGAAGTCGACGATGGATCAATATTCCTGTCTTTAAGTTCTTTAATGAGAACCTCCTTCGAAGCCCCATTGATATTTGGTATTGGTATTGGTGAAGACATGATTACGTTCTTTGATGTTCAGATAGGAAGAAAGAAGTAAAAGAAGAGAAAAATAAATATTTAATTTTTTTTGTTTATAAAACAAAAGAAACTCTTCATTGACGGCTGTAGTATCATTAGACGTAATATTAGCTCAACTTCTATTGTACAATTGTGAAAAAAACAAAAAAAAATTGTTAAAAAAAATATGCTCCACCCTAATGAGAATTGCGAAAAATGGACCACCCTATTATATTGTGAAACGTTATTAAACGTCGGCCTAATGTAATTGTCAATCAAAGATATCATTTAATTTGGGCGAAAAAAAAAAAATGACGTAGGTATGTATATAAATAATATTGAGTGTTTGTTGACTTACGAGTAATTAAAACGCATATCGATTGTAATGTGGACTTACAATTTGTATTGTAGAACGCCGACATAAATGTTTTTAATATTATGTATATTAGCGTAAAAATCTAATAATATTATAAAACGCAAATATGCCTTGATCAAACAAGTGAATGACATCGTAAAATAATCGTAAATAATTATGAATTAGACAGTTTGACATAACCTCCCATATAATCATCTTGTTTACCAATTAGTGTTGACATAAAATTTGACAGCTACAAAAGCATAGATAAATCATAGATTTCATGAAAGATGAAAGTTTACGCAAGATTTTACCATAGAATAACGCAAATTATGAATTATCGTTACAAGAATACTGAGTGTATTTGAGGTTATGAAACAATATTCAAATCACTAGACATAAGTGATACAATATTATGTCAATTAATCATGAAACATTTCACCAAAATCAGCACAACATGCAATCACCACGAGCCAAAACACGTTGAGGCGCCAATTGTTACCGGCCATATTTTATATTAAATGCCATCCAGAACTTTGCAGATTTTCTGCGCGCCAATACTCGGTCCTCGAGTAATGTTCGGGATGGGCAGAGCATGAAACTGTCGCCAAGGCATGGGCACACAAAGGATTACAGGTTCTACTGATTGTAGTGAAATGAAAGCTGTAGTTTTGTTTTTGCACATTATAAAACATGGAGAATATATTTAAGTTAACATGTTACATATTATGACTCGGCACTTACCCCCAGGGATCAATAATTGGTTTTTTAATTCTATCTAAAACTGATTAACCACTTAATTACGGGAAGTGAGCGGGGAGCTTCTATACGGCCGGCGGTGGTCTGTCCCCGACAGATCGAGCTGGCACCATCAGGGCTTTGGTCCAGGAGACGGGTCCAGCGTCTCCGACAAGGTGGCTGATAAGCGGTTCCGGAGCGTATCGGGTCTATCGTTTATGTTACATTAATGGAGCGAATCCATCCATTGAGCTGATCGGCAGATTACTTGAGCGGGTGCCGTCCGGGCTTGTGATTTTATTATCCGTTTCTTATTAAGAAAAATACGGCTTGTATCGCGCCACTTGAGGTGAATGCTTCATTTCCCGGAGTCCGCGGTATAACGATTTGCAAGGGATCGCGTATATAAACTTCAGTAGAACATTATTTGTGATCTTCACGAACACACACACGGTCATCCATTATACGGACGTTTATTTAATAGAACCTGCACCGACTTGGTTTTTGTAAAAAAGAACCGAATAACCCGCATCAGGAATACTGATGTACACTTTTTTAATACGATCGCCCATCCAGGGTAAAAATGAATTATAATCTAATTGTCTGTGCGATCATTACACGGCCGCCCCGCTCGTGTAACAATTCCAGAGTGCCCAGCGAAAGGAAACGGAAACAAACAATAGACTGCCCGGCGGTCTATTTGTTGCCAGACCGTGCTCTCTATAATTTTAATCAAAATTAATGCTATGAATGGTACTTGTTCTGAAGAGGTGTTTTAAATAATTACTTTTAAATAAGACTTAACACCGCTTCATAACAATCTATAACAATTGCAGGTGGCATTCTGTCGGTGATAGTGGACGCCTACCTGGACGGCACCATCGAGGATGCGCTGCTGGTGCCCGTGTCCATGAACTACGAAAAGCTGGTGGACGGCAACTTTGTGCGCGAGCAGCTCGGCATGCCCAAGCAGATGGAGACCTTCGGGGCGGCCATGAAGGCCATCTACAAGGTGCTCAACTCGCATTACGGCAGCATCAGGATCGACTTCAACCAGCCTTTCTCCATGAGGGTAAGCCAGCTTCATTCCCTCATGTTCTGCAACACTTTTTGGATTATTTATTTAACCTCTAGTGTGCCAAGAAATCTGTAGCGGATTTCTGACTTCTGTATTCGTCGCGTGCCTACGAATCCTTAGTGTATTTGCTAGTAGTTCATCACACTGGCCCTGATTTTATTGCATTTTCTACAAAAATATTTTTTAATTGCTTACAAGGAAATAAAGTATTATAATAATATTATTTTAGCTTGTCGTTTCGTCACTTGAAAACATATTTATTTTATTTGTGAAAAAAACATCGCAAATTCCGTGTCAAACGTTAAATTCCGATTTTCAAAAGTCATAGAACTGTATTTATTTACAGGCAAGTCTCAGATGACTTATTTTTATTGTGAAGAATGCTTATTTAGCTGGAAAATAAATATAATAAAACTCGAGAATGTTTTTGTATTTCTTCAATATATAATATTTTTTATAACGTTAGAGAGAGAAACAATTTCTCTGAATATAAGTTCTCTGAATACAATTTTTATAAATATATAAACACATGATTTTTATTTATTTTATAATATACTTATGAATATAGTGTCAGTCGACTCACGGCGGGCAACTCGGCATTTTACCCTGGCCCGCCTAACTTGGGTAGTATTAGGTCGTGGAAGTTTGGCATTCCAAAGGTTAATAGGTCTTTTGTCTGTTGTAGGAACTAGTCCAGTCGTTCCGCAAACCCAACCAGAGCACGGTGTATCGCACGCTGTCCTTTGAGCAGCACACCTTCCCTCCGCTGGCCGGTCAGGGACCGCAGCCACTGACCATCAAGATGCTAAGCTACGAGCGCACCATGACCACCAACTCGAGCTGCGCCAGCCTCTTCGGCACTGACTGCGTGGCTGAGGACCAGAAGGGACTCGTGGAGGCTATTGCCAGACACGTTGTCTATGGTAAATTCACCATCCACTGTACAGGCATCCCTGACCTAGGATACATCAGCGGCCTCCGTCCATTACAAGCCCAGCCTCTGGATTTGTTTCCCAACCATGTCTGGGTGTCTACTAGACATGTGGAAGTCTTGTTGTGTCCAAGCTGCCTCATTTAAGTTATTATTTATTATTACCAGTTCGATCTGGACAGCATCTCAACATGGTGCATTATCCCAAAAGCCAATCAACATAACCTTTATAACAAATTAGCCGTGAGAATCTTAATTCATATGTTATTTTGACTTTTCAGACTGCTCCAACGCCACGGCCATAATGTCCACGAACGCAGTGGCGTTTGCTCTGCTGACCCGCTTCCGCTCGGGCTGCTCGCTGTCGGAGCTGGTGGCTGCCGTGGAGGGGCTCACCCAAGAGCTACTGATGGACGGACGCAACGTAGGCTATATCGGGGACATTGTGGACGTTGTCAATCACGCTGTAAGTCTTACAATTGCTTATCTTAAAAGGTTCATTAATTCTCCTGAATTGTGTTGAAACACATAAACAGTGAAATGCAGGATACGGCCATAATATTATAATAAACGGTGAGGCATTACAAAAAATCACCTCAACAAAAAAAAAATCCTCTACGGTGAATACAACATTGACTCAATTTTTGTGTTCAGTAGCTCACACACACTACCATATCGTTACACCATCGTCGTCTTCAAATTGTTTATATATACAAATAAAAATATTTTAACTGGTGAAAGCCAGATAGATGTCGGATACAATCAATTTTTTGGATCCCTTATCTGCTAAATTTGTCCCATATTAACATAGTATACAGTCGCTAAAATCGAACGCATAAATATACGTGCGTAGCACTCGTGGCACTTTTTATTCGGCCGTACACATTTACAGGTTAAAAGCTGCGTTTAGGTTAAAAGGTTCTTCATCCTCTTCCTACAGCTATTAGTGTTTGCTTTACACTCCCAAAAACTTTTGCATGTGTTGTGTCCTGAGGTGACAGTGTTCTGTCAACAGTCCTACTAACTCTGCCAGTAAGTTTCTATCAATATTGAATATACACGACCATCCTGGGAGATAATAAATTTAAATTTTCACAATGACATTGTTTCAGATCAACATCCTAGGCCCCGGTCTAGTGATAAAGGAGCACGACTCTGGCAGCATCATGGTGAAGCCCGTCTCCATCCTTCCCAATATCATCGAGCTGTCCTATTACGGAAACTGCCTCCTGCCGCATTACGTCATACAGAGTGTCGTCGGTAAGTCCAACCAACTGGTGAATCTACTGTAACTTGAGAATAAATTAAATTAAAATGGTAGTTAATCTGTATTGAGTATTTTGTGATTTGATTTGCTGTTATACACTAGATACCTTTGCATCTCTGTATGCTTTTGAAAGATTGGGAGCCGGAAATGCTGGGCTTCCAAGAAATTAGGCATCTTGTACAAGGCTAGTAGATTCTTCAATAGTGACCAGATGGCAGCTGCTGATAGTTACAGCTACTCCCTTGATAAACCTGCTGGATTCTGTGTATACGAGGGCAGTTCTTCTATTAATAAGTTGATTGTCATCTCTAATGCATAGATGCAACGTAGGTTAGGTCTGCCGCTTAAAAATCTCTATCTATGAATGATTTAGATGTTGAAACACTGTTCATATGAATTCTTTGCAAACCTTCATGTTTCATTTTTCACTACAGCATTACCTTAACTTATACCTCCTTGTTATTGTATTTAAAAAAATATATATATTAAAATAAAATAACAAAAAATTGAATCACGAAACATTATGTTTCACTTCTTCACAACAATATTAAATTACTTTACCCGTATCCCTCCAACTTCTGATGTTTCCCATACATTCTTATGGCAAACTGCTACACTAGCGCCTCCTAGCGGCATGAATTGTGCACCTTGCTTTTCTCTCATACATTTTAATGGATTTTATGTGAAATTATATTCTTTATTTTACGTTAATAAATTTAAAAAGTCAAACAATTAAAAAAAAAATTAGATATCCCACATACGACCTAACAGTTTTTTTTGCTCATACTTTAAAAAAATATTAAAGCAGCTATTAAATCTGCCTTTGATTGTTTGGAAAGGTAATAAAATAATTGTTAGAAATTTTACAAAAAGATTTCAATATGTAGAAAAAAAAAGAATCAGTTTCCACTTGTCGTCATTCTTTTCCATTGGCTAACTGACCAAAACCAATGATTATTTCATTAAAATGACGTTGTTCTGTTTCCAGTGACGGCTCTCGAGGTGTTGATAGCTGAGCAGCCCTCCTCAGGTGGCCTGGTGTCCTGGAAGCAGCTGATGGATATGTCCCTGGAACTGTGCGAGGTCCTGTCGCAGGAGTTCATCCTGTGCAAGCCCTGCCAAGACCTGGAGGACTACGTCCGGGAGTCCATACACAAGGTGTCATGCAAGGACTGGATTAGAGTGTTAGAGGTACGATTCATGTTCGAGAGACTGTAGATCATCCATACTACAGTAGAACCCCGTTAATTCGAACCCCGATAATTCGAAAAAACTCGTAATTCGAAATTTTCGCCAAAAAAATTTCCGCAGAAAAATTTTTTCATACAAAATTTTTTTTAATTCGAAATTCATTAATTCGTAATTCGAAATTTATTTTAGTCCGCGCACGAAAATTTGTTCGTGTAATTCGAAAAAAATTGATTTTTGCGAAAATAAATCATAATATTTCGTAAATCTGAATCTAAAAGTCAGCCGTGACGGTAAAACGCCGAAAAATGTATTTTTACGTGGTTATACATCGTCCTAATTAGTATTATTATTTTGTAAATCTGAATCGATTTACACTGGAATGTTGTATTTTTTCAAATTATTTCGAAAATCCGAGTTTGAAGGGCCGAGAAAATACGTTTTACGCGGATATATGTCGTAGTTTTACGAGTTTACACCAAATATCTGTATTTAAAGGGTCGGCCGCGAAATTTCGATTTACGCGTAAATGTATCGTATATTTACGAATTTATTTCGAATATTTGAATTTAAATGGCCCGCTGCGACGGAAATCGGCCGCGAAATCTCAATTTACGCGTAAATATATCGTATTTTTACGAATTTATTTCGAATATCGGAATTTTAAAGGGCCCGCCGCGACGGAAATCGGACGCAAAATTTCTATTTACGCGGAAATATAGCGTATTTTTACTAACTTTACTTCGAATATCCGAGTTCAAAAATACGGCGCGACGGAAATCGGCCGAAAAATTTCGATTCACGCCGAAATATGACATATTTTTACGAATTTACTTCAAATATCTGAACTTAAAAGGCCGGCCGCGACGAAAAACTGCCGATAAAATTCGATTTACGCGGAAATATTCCATATTCTTAGAATTTACATCAAATATCTTAATTTAAAGACGCGACGGAATACGGCCGCGAATTGGCGTATTTTTACGAATTTAAATTCAGATATTTGAAATAAAGGGCCTGCCGCGACGGAAAATTACCGCGAAATCTCGATTTACGCGGAAATATATCGTATTTTTACGAATATCTCAATTTAAAGGGTAGGCCGCGACCGAAATCGGCAGCGAAATCTCGATTTACGCGTAAATATATAGCATTTTTACGAATTTATTGCGAATATCTGAATTTAAAGGGCCCGCCGCTACGGTAATCGGCCGCGAAAATAAAGAAATAATTGGTATTAATACGAATTTACAACTAAAATACCACCCGGATTTGAAGAGGCGGCCGAGAAAATCGATTTTCGGCGTATTTTTTTTTTTTTTTTTCATAAAATTTCGAATTACGTGGGAATTCGTTAATTCGAAATTTGATTTTTGATGTCCCGTGGATTTCGAATTAACGAGGTTCTACTGTATTAGCAATCAAAATTCATTTCTATCAAATCAAAACTCAGATTTTAGTACATTTCATATTTTAATAAACTAAGAAATAAACTGAAATTGCGAGAGCTGATAACGTCTGAGTTAATGGATTCAAAAGAGGGCGAGTGAGCACGCATTACTATATATATAAATATTGCCGTCTCACTCTAACACTGCAAAAGTCAAATCGACAACTTTATTGTCCCACAAAAACAATACATCCCATCTGCACTTAAATTCTTGATTTATTCAAACATCGCAAATTCCAAGATTTACAACCTTAACTAGGCTAATGATTGTATCGCAGCAACCATACTACTACTTGTTGGAGGATTAGTCTAAGTTATAAATAGTCTGTATAATGCTAATGTTTGTTGTTTGTCACATTCTGTAGAGGGAAGATTACTCAGATGATCAGATGCAGGGCATGCGCATGTCGCACTCGGTGATGCCTATGGACTCTGTCGACGATGACTACCCCGTGGAGACCAAGGTGTACTACATGGTCAACCGGACGGATGAGTGTGCTAGAGAAAAGTATGTTCAATCAATTCCATTTGTTCCAGGAGGTGTGCACAATCCTTGTCGATCATCTCAAATTAACTCCTTGTGATAGTGATTACTACCCAACTTCAGCCAGGTTTCAACCAGTGGCGGCGGCTCATTACAAATAATGACATTATTGATGTTGTAGCCGAAAATGTCTCCCTTTTTTTTCTCGAAAAGTCATTTTTTTGTAAGAAGATTTTCAGAAAATCCGTGATTGAAATTTCAAAGAAATGGAATTTTCGAAAAAAAAATTGTTTTGGACTAAACAACATCAATAATATCGAATTTTTCAAACTTAGCACACTTAAGTCACGAGCCGCTATTGGTCTCAACACTCCTTTTCTTCTTATTTGGATGCCAGGGTTAACCACAACCTGTTGAACAGACTAAATGAGCTGAAAACAGTCGCATTGTCTTGGAAAATACCTTGGGAGCCATATTGTGGATCTCCGTACACCCCGGTGAAGTTTATTTACAGCTGGGCCGCTGTCAGAGGAATGTGGTATATAGCACACTGGGCCGAGTGCTTGCGGAAGATATACAGACAGATGGTCAGACCCAGTCCATCTGTCAACCCCACTATATCTGCTTTCAGCAAATGTGAGTGTTTGTGTTATGAACATTATTTTATAATTGTGGTGTGTTTTTAGGAAATACCTACAGACAGTCCTGCAACCACTGATAGATGTGTACAGCGTGACGGCGCAGTGTCTACCCAAGTTGCTGGCTGCGGAGAATGGGCTCTCCACGCACATGAGCGAGGCAGACTTTGTCAGGGAGGTCATTGACGAGCTCAAGCAGATGCTGGATGTCGGCACATGTCAATACGGTAACTACATGTTCTTAATATGAAGGGCCCCGAGGTAAAGAAATCTCCTGCCTCTCCAAGAGAGCTACTGGCCATAGAGAACGGACTCGTTAAGGTGGAGAGTATGTTAGTGCAAAAAGTGTATCTAGTACCTGTGGTGCGCTCTTGGTGATTGTGAAGAAACATTCAAGTATTGTAGTTTTCTTTGTAGTCCAGTTGGAAAATATTATTACCTCATATTAGCCATTATTACCGAATATCATAAAAGCCTCGTTAAATCTAAATAAAATGCCTATTTTAAAGTAATATGAACAAGTTTGGTATTATTTTCTAGGTCTGTAAAGAACTGTCTGTAAAGAAGTGACATTCCACAAAAATGATACTAGGGTGTTGATTGATTAAGTATTATGAACAAACCCAAAAGTCTAACAGCTGTCATTAGGAGCCATAGATAATTTAACTCAAATATTAATGTCTTCCACAGGCGAAGCCCTCTCAACCGACGCCATAAAGAACTGTCTCCGACTCCTGAGGATGTGGGGTGTCATAGACCTGCATGTCAACGGAAGACTGCGCCATATCTCCATCGCAAAGCAATACCACAGCCACTCCAAACTCCAACACATCGGCGACCTCATTGCCAGGTTCAGAACGCAAACCCCACCCAAACAGGAACAGACAGACTCACAAGTCAAGCGGTGATTCCCGCATAACACAATCCTTCCAACGGCCCACGAAAAAATAAACACAATTTATAGATGAATATAATATTACAAAAGAAAGGCATTTAATAAAGGAAACCACATGTGTAGTGAAGAACCACCGCTGGTTTTAAAATGAAATTTGCATGTTTTCAATGCATAAATGTGACGAATCACCATCATCTGTAATTTATATGGACTTGATGCACAAATGATCCAGACCTCCAGCGAATGTGTGAATGAGAGGCAAATCTCGTACATGCCCGCTATTATATACGTACATTGAGATATGATGCACAAATAATTTCAGAACACCAGTGCTAAGCATTCATTAATTTTAAAATACAATGTAAGACTGTGAATACGAGTGCCGTGCGTGCATGCCTGTTACTTTCTACGTACATCGAAATTTTGCGGTGAATAGGTGCATATGTTTAAAGGTTTACTTTTGAAATTGTGATTACGTATTTCATGTTTAATTGAATTTTAGCTTTTCTAATTCATTTTTTTTAAACGTTTGTTTTTCAATGTCTGATATGGGGGAATTGCCTGTTTTTAGGATTTGACACAAGAGGGACTGTCAATGATGTAATGTAACCTCAAATAGTTAACGTAAATTATTATTAACGCTTTTATAATGATATTTTATATCTCCATTATGTTTTTATAAGAACGAGTGCTTTAAATATTGCGGTGCTAAGGAAAGACATTGAGTTGAATGATTTGTTAGTAACGACGGTTGTTTTTGGTTTAGCAGAGTGTTATATAAAATTTTTGGATGCCACCGTCGTCAAAACATTTCAAAGTGAAAATACTTATATTCTTTTGCATATTATTTATACAGTGACTTCAAAAACACCTTTGAATATAATATCCAAAAACAAAGTTTATTTTTAAATAGTTGAGTGAGTTAACTATAAAATGTTGAAATGTAAAATTAGATAATTTAAAAGATAATGATTCTTCTGATTGATCGTTCAGGAAACCATAAAATTTTTGGTAAAAAAAAAGCTAATTTATAAAAGAATTGTGAGTTTTTGTTGTATGACATCTCCGGTTGTTGATTTTTCAACCAATAATGTTATGTTTAGTTATTTTTTCAAATGACTGCAGCACAATCCGGTCAATGACGCAAACTGCAAAGAATGGAATAAAAAATTAAACATAAATATGTACCTACCAACATTTTACATAATTGATTTATGTTTCGTCATTTGAAAATACTGGTAAAATATCAGCTAAGTCTTTTTAGTTGCAATAATAGTTAATGTATATAGTATATATATTAATAAACTGTTAAATATATAATAAATAATGTGCATTATACCTAGTTAAATGTTAATATAAATCCATCCAAATTACAAATATTTTGGTTGTAATATTACACATGTACATAACAATGTGGTTAAAGATAAATATTTAATGTTTTGGAATGTGTATATTATATAAAATGAAATTCCCCATCAAAATGTATACTAATTCATTGGTTATCCTCAAAATAGTTGCAAATCAACCAAAACTTCACACTATATTGAAAAAAAATCTGATCGTTCTTTGACAGATAGATGATTATGTAATAAATCTCTTCAAATATTATTGAAGCGTTGTGATGAACAAATTTCTTCCATATCGTACTATACGAACCAACTCTAAAATGCTCACAGCGACCGTGACTCGGACGAGCGGCTGCGTCAACAATAATTGCCTTTCGTTCAGACGAAAAGGATAATTATTATACTGTATCGTTGCAGCGAAAGTTTACCTCCCACTAAGGGAATTTTTCTGGGAATGAAAAATACAATGATGCCAAAAAAAAATCTGTTAGATTTTTTGTAACTTCTCTTTATAAATTGATAGCTAAGCCACTTTCTTGTCTAATATTTTTGTATAGCCTGACATTTAGGAAAAATACAGGGTCCGGGGTTAACGTGCGCTAACTTCGGGGGGGGTGATTCTACTGGATTTTGGAAGTAAAAAAGAAAAATAACGAAATAATAATAAAATAATTTTTTCGAAATTCCAATGTTTTACGGTAGTTTTTAAGTCAAAAAAAGTTTTTGTACGGGATAATAAATATTCTTCCATGGAAAAATAGTTTTGTATGGGAAAATAAACATTGGAATTTCTAAAAGTTATTTATCTGTTTTACTTCTATCATCATGTAGGATCACTTCCCGAAGTTTAGCGCACTTTATCCCGGACACCCTGTATAAATTGCAGACAAGAACCTACAGGTTTATTTTCTTTAGTTAATTTTTATAAAAAAAATTTAAAAGACTTGTAAATATATTTTTGAGGTTGTCAATTTTTATTTGAATACTCATAAAATTTATTGGGTTAGTCGTATCTTTATTGTATGTGAAACAGTTCACTTATTTAAAGTAAAATGTGCCTTAAATGTGGATATTTAAATAATATTTTTTAAGACTCATTTAATTTTGTTAAAACTGGCATCCATTCAAACACATTCAGTAGTAAATCAATTTAATTGTAAGTATGTACATGTTTTTCAACATTTAATTTTACTGTCGTGTATAGGTTTTGAAATGAGAGAATGAAAACATTTCAAAAGATTATGCAATCGGTGAAAGCATTTTGTATGATGAAATATTTGACGTAAAATAAAATTTGTGCACCATTGTAAAAAATACATTGCCATTTAATTCAATTTTGTATTCGGCAGCTGAAGACAATACACAATTTATTACAAAAAAGGTTGATTTTTATTTTTTATCATTTTGTTAATACGGGAACTGTTTTCTTAGATATATTCAATTGAAGACTGCCCTCTTCATTTTTTATATTGAGCGACAGCACTGGATAGAAAATCAACACAAATTTTATATATAAACTGATTTAAAAAAAATTTGATGTATCCAAGTTACTAAGATAAAATGAAGCTTACTCGGGCACACAGACACGCCCAAAACACACTTCTCTAAGTTTATCTCTTCGGTGAACGGCATTACGTAATGAAGTAGTGATATATTTATATTTTCATAGCATAACATTATGATAAATTTCGTTGAAGGCAAAAGATGGTTTATTTGGATTGGGCTAGAGGCTTGACATTTAGCTCAAACATATGTGATTGTGTTATGATATTACAGTCTTTAAGGCTAATACATGAACCATTGATTAAGAAAAATGGCAGGTCAGCATAAGAGGAGCTGTCCCAGTGATTTTGGGTCATTTTTGGTTCTCGGGCTATGGAAGAATTCTAGTGTTAGTACAAACATTGTTGACATTTTATATTCGGCCACTTTTTGTACCAATCTTGTACGTACATATAATTAATTATATAATAACGAACATGTATCCGAATTATTGTTTTAGTAAGAGATAAATATTTTATTATTGATAAAATGATGTAGTCTTAAGAAATTATTTAATAAAGTGAGTGAAAAGGGCGCACCTCTTTATATTTAATAAAGTGAGTGAAAAGGGCGCACCTCTTTATATTTAATAAAGTGAGTGAAATGGAGGCGCTTCTTTATATTTCATTTATATCTAAATACAAAATCAACCCGTAATAAACAAAGTTTTTTTTCTATATTAAAATGTCTTTTAAAGTTAATTATTTTTGGTTTGTCTCAGGGTAGAACCTTCCTACCCAGGAACGAGTCAAAAACTCTACCTAACTTGTCAAATGACGATCGGGTAGGACTGACATTTATTTAGTATATTAACTGCTGTAATGTCATCCGATTTCAGAGAAATGCATATATGTCCGCATGTGTATATGTGATTGCCATCAAAAGTTGATAGAATGCATTGACATCGACAACAAGTATATCTGCTTAGTTTCACCTCGATTATATGTCGGGAAGTAATTTCCGTTTCCAAGATTTGCATTCATTTATTACCGAAAACGAAAATGAAATTCAAATGTGTATTTAAAAGAGGCAAAATATTTATAAATTTTCACATTACAGTTGTTTAGTGAGGCGTGAGGTCCCAACCAAACTACCATCTTGTTGTAGTAGGGAGTTGTTTCCTAATCGAAGTGAGGACTGCTCCTACGGCAAGATATATAGGGCTTGAATACTATATTCTTTTGTATTTTAATTTTTTTTATCTGTAATATTAATTTTCTTACGTTTTTTGTTGTTCTTAAATAATCTTTTATTAGAGCCTACACATTAAGGGAGTTCATAAGTAATTTTTTTGGCATTCTTTTTTATTACTTATTTGTACCTGAGGTCGAGATTAGAATAGAGCGGTATTTATTGTACCCAGTAAAAATACTGGGTACATTCACATCGTACTTTGTACTTGTAACGAATCTTCAAAATACCTGGTTCCTAGGTATTTGGTATAATATTATAATGTCGATCAGTTGCATCGTACTTCATAAATACCGCTGCCGTCTGAATCTGGTCTATTAGAAAGTAGTGTGAGGAAAAGGACAAAAGCGGTATTTTTGTGAAATGGGAGTACTCTGTATGTGAACTCCACGGTGCAAGGGAAGAATAGGTATATAATGCCGATTATTATCATGGGGCGTACTTTTAAATGCTGTCTCGCTCTGGACTCTAAGAAAGTCGTATGAGGAAAGAGCAGTATTTTTTCCTACAGTTTATCTTCAGTCCACTGAACCTTCCAGCCTTCCCAGTGCTTTTGATTTCAATCAAAGTAAGGTATCTAGGTACTGTATTAGTACTTGTTACCCAGTATTTTATTGTACTTGTACAGTAAAAAATAAGTACTCTTATAACCCATCTCGAGTCCGGTTCACTCCAGCTTTGTTCGCATTTTGACTTTTATTTGTATCTAGAAAACCGCTATTTGCTTGGATATGACATCCATCTCCGCAGGTGTCCATATTTTCCTCGTAACAACAGTTTCCTTTACTCAACTGAGTGGGTGCCTTTGGGAAGGCTGTAAGATCTTCGGTAGGTACTGGCATTATGGCCCATTAATGTTCAGACTCAGCTTCAGACTTCAGATTTACAACCAGACATCCGAGTTGCCACGTTATATTGGTGGCGGGTGCGCAGACTGTCCACTGCTGGTAATGGTGCCTTACCCCTCCTGTTGTGCTACACAGGCCCAACGGTTTAACTGCCCTCCTAAGTGGACTTAGGGGTTCGTCATACGGTACATCCCCGTGACGAGACTTGAACAAAATAAATAATGAATTCATTTTAATTTGATAATTTAAAAAAATTTAATGTTAAAGACATAATAATATCACCTGCATTATGATTATTTACAGTTTCACAAAAAGATGTCAATTTTTTCAAATTAAAATGGCCTATATAATATATAATATAATAAATCTTAATATTTGAATAGAAATAATGACAAATAAAAACAGAAATGCTTATTATTATTATTAACAACACGGCTTATCATTGGAAATATAAAATTAATTCAATAGGAAATTAAAACCAGATTTATCTATGCAATACTTTGGATAGTTCCCTCAAGGCCTATGAAATCACCACACAGCAAAAAACACAACCCAAACCCATGAATTCTGCACAAGAGTCCATAGTTAGTAGGAATATTGGGTTATCTTAAGGAGATTATAATTCAGTGCATAGAGTTATTGGAGCTATTGGTAGAGGCCGCCTTATTGCCCATGAGGTTGGCAATGATCTCCTGAATGCGGTTCATCTCCTCCAGCTGCGAGTTTAACTGTGTCAGTCTCTTCTCACGCTCCAACAGGGTCTTCTCCAACGTTTTGATTGTCTGAAAAAATTACATTAAAATATATACATTCAAAATATACACTCAAAAATATAAATTTCAGAGTGGAATATTGCCCTGATATAAGACCACCATTCAGAATTATAACTTTTCTTGAAATGGCTTTGGTGACTAGATCTGAATATCTCCACCTTCCTCATCCCTCCCCACTACCTTCAGCTTCATAACATACCCCAATTAGGGATGCCATAGTCTCACTGGCTCAAGATGGTTGAGCCTCTTGTGTGGTATTCACAAGATACATTAAAAAGTATAGGTTCAAAATGTACATTCAAAATAAGATGATGTTCAACTTTGTGTATGTAGTTTAATTTAATAATGATTATAATTTATGTGGTCTACTGACCTGTTGGGCCTGTGAGAGGTCTCCCTGCACGTTGGCACTGTGGGCAATGGTTTCTTCCAACTTCTTTTCCCTTTGCTTCACTCTCTCTTCAAACTTTACCAACACACCAGCCAGTTCGCTGTTCTTGGTGCTCTGAAATATCAAACATATTACTATTATTATAAAACAAACACGCTAATGAATTAATGAACCTTACTAACTTATTACAGTAGAACACTGACTACCCATACCAACTTATTATTAGTAGAATTGTGATTATTCACAATAAATTATTGCAGAAGAATACTATTAACCAAATATGTTACTGCAATAGAATACTGATTATCCATACTAACTTATTACAGTAGAAGACTGATCACTCTTTATAGTAGAACACAGATTATATTATTGTTCATACTGACTTACATATATGTATTACAGTATAAGACTGATTACTCATACTAATTCATTACAGTAGAAGACTATACTCATATCAACTCATTACGGTAGAACACTGAATACTCCATAGACATCCAAATTAATGGACAAGTCAATTAGGGAAGGGGAACAAACCAACTTGCGCAGAGCACGGGAGGCGGCATGACCACCTCACTTTGGGTGATTTGTCAATAAATGTATCTGACAGTATACAGGCAACTCGTATTGTAATACATATCACCATTCGGCCCTCGAAATATAAAATCTGCTTACTAGTAATTCAGTAATTACTAGGCGCGCAAATTGCTGGCTGTGTAAAAATCTTAACTACATATCCCAAATCAGGTGAATAAAAGTTCAGGCTTGTTTCCAAAATTTAATATTTTATTACTCTATTTAGTTACTTTTACAAATGTGTTATAATTTAGCCACCTCACTCAATTTTAGAGGCGATTCGTTTAAGAACGAACATTCAGATCCTGCTCTGAATGTTCGTTCTGAAAAGTCCTAAATTAATTTGAATGATTATGGATTACTCGTACTAACTCATTACAGTAAAACGTTGATTATTCATATTGGCTTATTACATAATTTATATTTTTTCAGTTCAAATCTTATCTTTTTAATTTCTATTTCTACAAAATACATTATTTGTACAGTACTCACTTGTTCAGAAAATTTACTTTTCCATTTATTAATGCTAGTCTCCATTTCTTCAATTTTTATGTTGAATGCTGCAAGCTGTGCTCCTCTGTTTTCAATTTCGCCTTCCAATTCCTGAAAAACCCAATATAATCATTATTATTCATTTTGCAGGAGCTATTGTACAAATGTAATAATCCTAAGAAGTGATCCATACGGATTTGAAATAAAACTGATGTCGCCAAATTACATAGCTTTCTCTTAGACCCCAGAGAGGCCAATGAAATTGATTGTTGGTTTAAGAGAGAATTTTGATGTTTGATCAGAAGTAAGATAAAATTATATATTTAAAAAACATTATCCTAATGAAAGACTACCGTTCAGAATCAAAGTGTTGGTTGAAATGACTTTAGCCGTGTTTGGGGACCAGATCTGAATAGTTTTATCCAGACAGGTCACACAAAGGACATTACCAACCAGCAAATAAATAATAATAATAATAATAATAATGTTTATTTCAGCTGGACAGAGCGGTGTGTGCAATGCTCTGCCTGCCATAAAAGTTTACATTTAAGTTAATACATAAAAATAAAATGAATAAAGAAATAAATAAAAATAAAAATAAAAATAATAAATAAAAAATCAATACATTGATGTGCACATTAGGTCTTTATGGTGGCTTCAGTGAAATTCTCCATCTCCGGTGTAGAGGCGCTCCCTGCCACTGGGCAACGGCCTGGACAAGAGTATTGTCCGATCTCTGGTAGCGCTGACGCGTCCCGGCTATTCTGTGGCGCATCAAAGCAGCGAACCCATGCACCCTTCCTTCGGTGAACATCTGTGAGGCGCTGCATCGCCAGGGGAGGCCAAATAGGGCTCTGTATGCGTGGTTGTACTGTACTCGGAGTGTGTTCATGACGCCTTGTGTGTATGTCGTCCATAGCTCGCTAGTGTAGAAGCTCATACAATATGTTTGGAAAAGTTGCTTCTTCACCGGAGGACTGCATTTGTTGAATCTCCTGGCAAGCATGTTAGCTCGCACACTCAGTACTCTTCTTTGACGTTCTATGTCTTTTTTATCATTTAGGTCATCGGTGATGACATGCCCCAAATATTTGATTTCGCTGCAAATTGTCAGGTTGGCCCCGTCGAGACGTATGGGTGGAATGACAGTGGGACCAGTATTTGCTTTAAATATCAGCAGGGATGACTTTTTAGCATTGTACATCAGCCCGTGACTATCAACGTAAGCTTCGCATATTGCCAGAAGTTTTCTCATCGCTCTTATCGATGGAGCTAGTATGACCATGTCGTCTGCATAGCTAATATTGTTCATACATACCCCGGCAATATGACATCCGATTCTTGTTGTATTCAGTGTTTTACTAAGTTCATCCATATATACGTTGAAAAGCACTGGGGACATTGAGCCTCCTTGTCTAACGCCGCACTTTAATTTGGCTGCTTCTGATAGGCTTTCATTCCATCTGACAAAGTTTTCCTGTTGGTTGTACCATGTTCTCAATATATTGACTATTTGTGGTGGAACTTGTCGTTCGGTCAGTTTTTTCCACAACGCATTATGACAAACCCTGTCAAAGGCTTTGCTTAAGTCTAGGAAGCATGCGTATACCGTTGTTTTTCTGGCTTTATAGTATTCGATTGTTTGTTTCATGCTATATATGGCCGTATCAGTAGAGCATCCAGCTTTGAAGCCCATTTGAGAGTCCTCTGTATTGAGCTTGTCTTCCGTTAAATTTAAGATGACCTTTTCGAAGATTCTTGCAATTATTGTGGCAAGAGATATGGGTCTGTAATTAACAGATGATGTCAAGTTCAACTGGCGGCTTTTTGGGATCGGTATTATTATTGTTTTGGACAGCTCTTTCGGAATGTGTCCGAGGCCGATCATGGCAGTGAAGAGAGAGGCAAGCAGTATTGTTAAATACTCCCCCGCATGCTTTACATGTTCTATCACTAGTCCATCGTGACCTGCAGATTTACCTCCTGCCATGTTGCTTATTGCTCGCTGGATCATCTCAGGTAATATGACGATGGACGGCTGTTGTTCTGGTTGATGCATTGTTGTCTCAATCTCTTTAACCATTATTTGCGGTTGATCTGGTGCGGAGCAGAATGTATTTCTGAAAACTTCAGCAATATCTTTATTTACAGATTTTCCATCAATCTGGCTCGGTGCGGTGTATTTTGCTTTCAATACGGCATTGGTTTTATTCCAGAAAGATGAAAAATTCTTGCATTCAAAGCTGTTCGCTATTTTGTCCATTTTGTTCTGCTCAAAGCTTCTGTAACGGACGTAGTTGATCACATTATTCAATTTTATAAAATCTGTTTTACATTTATAAAATGTGCCTACTCCACGCCACTGGCAAAATCACCACTCCCCGCCACTGGCCATTTTGTTCCCGGCCGCTTGAAAAACTTTGTCTACGAATGGCTTCGATACCGCATCGCCGGCTTACCTGCCGCGTGGATCGATGTCCAACATTTTTCATGTAAATTTTACATAGAAAAATCAATTTTTAAACATTGCAAATATGTATATTTTACTTGTTCATCCCCTCGGCGGTAGTCAAATAAACACTATTTTCGATATACTACCGCTGAGGAGATATTAAAAAAGCTGTTTTTCACCCATATGTAAACCCATTTTTGAACAATATTTTTTACCCTTTTTGCGTGTACAAAAATCCAGGAACCTCGTAGCATAGTGAATCTTATCTCTTTCTGAGCGCTATGTTACGGGGGACCTCGGAAAAATACTAACTTAACATGTTTTACAAATTTGATCGCTTGAGATCATTTTTACACATTTATTTTACAAACATTTCTTATTTTTTGTCGTATCTTGACAAACAAAAAATCTAGTTGTCAAGATACACATTCCTATAACTACTATGCATTTAAACTATGTAATTATCATTCATGTAAGCGCTCAAAATCTTTTCTAACTCTCAAATTTAAGCGACTACTATCACCAGTACTACCGACAAAATGAATATGCAACATCTTGTCGGAGGCTATAAACACATATCTGGCGCGGGTACAATCCCCCACCACTTTTTGACTCAAAGCCCAATGTCGGGTGCGAGTCATGCTTATTAAATATAAGCAGCCAAATAATAAAATAAAATTAGTTCATCTTTACCACCGAAACCAAGCGTTTTATTATCTACAAGTGACTCCTGCCCAACATCTGCCTCACCTCGCCGAGTCTTCTGCTCCAAGATCTTCTGGTGTTACCTCTTCAAGACAAGCCGGCCCTCCTCTGGAAAACCGCCAACACCAGAAGCGAGCAGAGACGACAGCACACCCAGTACCCAACATTCACCAAGCACTGGGTGCGGGAGGCAGATTCATCATCAATATTACTACTATCATCATCATTGGCCGTAAAGGAGCATCTCATCGGTTGAAGACACGGTTTGGACCCGGCGCCTAAATCTACAGTCTTGTGCGGACTCCCGTCCAGTACAAGTGGTCCTCCGAGCCGGATTCTCACACGCCTTCAACCAGGATGTCTCCAACTTTACGGTCGAGCCGGATCCAAGACGATGGATCCTCAACACCATCTGCAGATGCCCTGGACGCTGGGTCTCAGGCCACGGCTGTGGTTCACGTCACGCCTGACGTAACCCCCATGCCCACGCCCAGCACTACTCCTGACATGGCACCACCTGCAGATCATGACTCACCGCCCTCCATATCTCAAGAGGATGCGATGGAGTCATTGCGACAACAGCTTCGCAGGCAAACCGAGCACATTGAGAGACTCAAAGCAGCTCTTCAATCAGCTCCAACAGCAGCAGCCCCTGCCCCTCCTGGACCTTCGAAGCTCCCGGAGAGGTCACCACCAGCATGGACGCAGCCCGGCCAATCGAGCCCGGTGCCTCTGGTGGACCAGAGGTACGAGGAACCAGCAGCAGCAGCGCCTGCACGATCTGGACCCGTACTCCTGGAAGGGTATCCTGCCCAAGGAGGACCCTGGCGCTTCCAAGGGTACAGCCCTGGATGGGTGCAGCCCGGCCAACCGAGCCCGGTGCCTCTGGTGGACCAGAGGTACACAGCAGCGGCGCAGCCAAGGCCAGTCGGTCCCCCGCCCTCGCCACCCTGGCCCAATGCAGGGTGGCCAAACATGATGCAGCCTGGACCCTCTGGCCCCGTACCGCCCGCCCCTCTGATAGAACAGAGGCAAGCCGTACGTGAAGTGCCAGCTGGACCTGTACCTCTGGTGGACCAGAGGTACGCATCACATGCGCAGCAAGAGCCAGCAGGCCCTGCGCAACCAGCACCCTGGACCATTCAGGGATGCCCAAACCTGATGCAGCCTGGACCCTCTGGCCCTGTACCGCCCGCCCCTCTGATAGAACAGAGGCAAGCCGTACGTGAAGTGCCAGCCGGACCTGTACCTCTGGTGGACCAGAGGTACGCATCACGAGCGCAGCAAGAGCCAGCAGGCCCTGAGCAACCAGCACCCTGGACCATTCAGGGATGCCCAGTACTGATGCAGCCTGGACCTCATGGCCCTGTGCTGCCCGTACCTCTGCCCCACCCGGGGTACCCAGCGCCGATGTCAGGATCACCTGCCGGACTGCTGGAGCAGTGGGACGTGCCATGGACACAGCCTGGACCACCTGGACCATCTGGACCATCTGGACATGTGCCGCCCGTACCACTGCGCGAACAGGAGTATGGCGTGCCGGCACGGCCAGATGGCCCGCCCACAGCCAGTACCAGCTCCATGCCGAGATTCCCGCCCCAACCTACGGCGGATGAAACGGCCCAACATACCAGAGCCTGGGTTCAGCATGATGGCAGTCCCATGGCTCAGCTGGCCTCCGCCCTGACAGAAGCCATCAGAGCTTCAAGGGCTCAGGACAGCCCCCGTCCCACAATCGAGGACGATCCACGAATGGCGGCCCTTATTGCCAGACAATCAATGGCCAAGGACCTGCCTCCATTCTCTGGAGATCCACTGGAGTGGCCCACCTGGAGGGCACAGTTTAACCAGTCTACCTCCACATGTCGGATGACCTCCAGCGAAAACTTGATCCGCCTACAGCGGGCCCTCAAGGGGAAAGCCCGAGAAGCCGTCGGCCCCCTTCTGATGGACCCTGCTCAGGTTCCGGAGATCCTGGCAGTCCTGGAGCAGCGATTTGGAGGGACTACTTCACTCGCTGCTCTGATGCTGAACAAAGTCAAGAAGCTGCCCCACCTCACAATTGAAGCCTCTCTGGAGGATATCGCAGACTTCTCTGGCACTGTTCAAAACCTGGTGGCATCACTCCGCTCCCTCAACAATGATGGCTATCTGACGAATCCAGCGCTGCTCAGTGACATCGCGGGGAAGATGCCGCCCACCTTGCGGTTGGCGTGGCTGATGGAAGTGCGGCACTACGAGGCCTCCGCTACCATTTACCAGTTTGCCGCCTTCCTGAAAACCGTCGCGAACGCCATCCCAAAGTCCGGTTTGGTTGACCCCGCGAGGTCCCGCCCACGCCGTGAACATACGCTCGCCACAACGGAACAGTTTTCGCGAAAAAACAGTGCTCAAAAACGTGATACCTGTGAAAGTTTCATAAATACGTCTGCCGCGTCAGAAAAGCTTTCGCGAAAAAACAATTCGAACAAAAGTGACACTTGTGACAACAGTTTAAACACGTCTGCCGCGTCAGAACGGTTTTTATCGCGGGAAAACAATGTTTATAACAACAATTCTAGTGAAAAACAACAGTTCGCAAAAATTAATCGAAAGCCCCAAATTTTGTCTGGTAATAATCGAATGCCCCAAATTTTGTCTGGTAATAATCGAGAAAATAATCGAAGCGGGGAAAAAGTGCAAAACAGTTACAGTGAAGTTCGCGAGTTCGACAACCGCGCCGGGTGTGTCGAGTGTGGTGAAAATGGCCACCAACTTAGCGAATGTCGCACTTTCGCCGCGAAAGACTTAAAATATCGTTTTGAAACAGTGAACGACGCCGGTTTGTGCCGATTGTGCCTCAATGGCAAACATTATACAAAACAGTGCAAAGTTAGTGAATGGTGCGGCGTGGGGGAGTGCAGATACCCCCACCACCGACTTCTTCACAACCCGAACTATCGTGAAAATAACAATACAGTGGCAGACGTTCACAATATGTGACGCCACACCGAAAGTGCCGTGTTAAAAGTGGTGGGGGTCATATTGTCGGGCCCCAAGCGGCAGATCAAAACCTTTGCGCTTCTGGACGAAGGCTCCACTGTCACCCTTATTGACGCCACCACAGCACAGAAAATCGGCACAACCGGACCTACCCGTGAGCTACGACTACACGGAGCAAAAAACATGTGCTCAACAGACATAACGTCCCGCCGCGTGCCAATCACTCTACGCGGCGCCGGAATTGCTGATGAGTTTATCATCAGAGCAAATACCATCAAGCAGCTCAGCCTTCCTGTACAGAGGTACCACGGTCGCTACATCACCCCCACACTTCTCATCGGGCAAGACAATGCTCACCTTATTGTCTCGAGGGAAGTGCGCGACGTTCGTGATTCTACGCGAATATTATCACGAACGGCGTTGGGGTGGACCACCCATGGCGGAGGGACCTCTGAACATGTGGATGAAGCTACCACATTGGCCATACGAGCCACACTGTCACCCAGGCGCACTGCCGGGAGGCATTATACAGTGCAACATGGACCATCTGGCCCCGTACCGCGAGCACCTCTGATACAGGCGGCCGTACGAGGAGTACCAGCTGGACCTGTGCCAGCATTTTCGCAGAGAAGGCCAGTCGGCCCCGCGAAAGGGTCTCCCAGGCACGTTGCCGAGAGACTTCAAACAGTGCAACATGGACCATCTGGACCCGTACCGCGAGCACCTCTGATACAGGCGGCCGTACGAGGAGTACCAGCTGGATCTGTGCCAGCATCTTTGCAGAGAAGACCACCCAGGCACCATGCCCGGTGGCATTCTACCATGCCCCATGGACCATCTGGCCCCGTACCGCGAGCACCTCTGATACAGGCGGCCGTACGAGGAGTACCAGCTGGATCTGTGCCAGCACCTTTGCAGAGAAGGCCACCCAGGCACCATGCCCGGCGGCATTCTACCATGCCCCATGGACCATCTGGCCCCGTACCGCGAGCACCTCTGATACAGGCGGCCGTACGAGGAGTACCTGCTGGATCTGTGCCAGCATCTTTGCAGAGAAGACCACCCAGGCACCATGCCCGGTGGCATTCTACCATGCCCCATGGACCATCTGGCCCCGTACCGCGAGCACCTCTGATACAGGCGGCCGTACGAGGAGTACCAGCTGGATCTGTGCCAGCACCTTTGCAGAGAAGGCCACCCAGGCACCATGCCCGGCGGCATTCTACCATGCCCCATGGACCATCTGGCCCCGTACCGCGAGCACCTCTGATACAGGCGGCCGTACGAGGAGTACCTGCTGGATCTGTGCCAGCATCTTTGCAGAGAAGACCACCCAGGCACCATGCCCGGTGGCATTCTACCATGCCCCATGGACCATCTGGCCCCGTACCGCGAGCACCTCTGATACAGGCGGCCGTACGAGGAGTACCAGCTGGATCTGTGCCTGCAAATGGTACGAGAGAATCAGTCGGCCCCGCGAAAGGGTCTCCCAGGCACATTGAAGTAAGGCGCCAAAACGTTGGCCTTTCTTCAACTGTGGCAGAGACACTGCCCGACATCAAGAAATTTTCCTCATTCAATCATCTTATTCAAACTACCTGCTGGATACATCGTTCTATTAAAAGGTGTCGTGGAAAAAGCCACGAACAACCTGATAATCATTTAAGAACCGATGAAATCAAGGAAGCAGAGGCCCGATGGGTAAGAAAATGTCAAGAAGAAACATTTTATCGTGATATACATGCGCTCCAGAAAGGAGATCCACTACCAAGTGACAGTCGGCTCAAAGCCTTGAGCCCCTTCCTTGGACCTGACGGCCTACTGAGGATGAACTCAAGAATACGAGCCCTCAGTAACGTGCCCCAAGCAGTGCGGACACCAATAATATTGGATGGTGATCACGCATATGCACGACTTCTGGTGAGACACCATCACCAGGAAGCCGATCATCCGAGTAAGGAGAGAACAATGGCTGAGGTGCGAGGCAGCTACCATGTGCTGCGACTGCGAACAAATATTCGCAAGATCGCCCACAACTGCCCCACCTGCAAGATGAGCAGGAGCAAGCCAGCCCCCCCTCTGATGGGGCCCTTGCCGCCATCAAGGCTAGCCCACCATGTTCCTCCATTCACCCCTGCTGCAGAGTGAGGACCGCCAGGATCCAGACGAGCACCGGATTTTACGTCCACCCCGATGTGAAGCTCGCTGTCATCCTGCCGGCTCCACCTACCGATGCAACCTCAACAGTACCACCAGCCCAGCATCATCCCAGAGGGACTGGCCGCCGCGGACTGCGCCGTACCAACAAACGTCCTATTTTTTAGTTCAGCATAGCTAAACGGGGGGAGTGTAACGGACGTAGTTGATCACATTATTCAATTTTATAAAATCTGTTTTACATTTATAAAATGTGCCTACTCCACGCCACTGGCAAAATCACCACTCCCCGCCACTGGCCATTTTGTTCCCGGCCGCTTGAAAAACTTTGTCTACGAATGGCTTCGATACCGCATCGCCGGCTTACCTGCCGCGTGGATCGATGTCCAACATTTTTCATGTAAATTTTACATAGAAAAATCAATTTTTAAACATTGCAAATATGTATATTTTACTTGTTCATCCCCTCGGCGGTAGTCAAATAAACACTATTTTCGATATACTACCGCTGAGGAGATATTAAAAAAGCTGTTTTTCACCCATATGTAAACCCATTTTTGAACAATATTTTTTACCCTTTTTGCGTGTACAAAAATCCAGGAACCTCGTAGCATAGTGAATCTTATCTCTTTCTGAGCGCTATGTTACGGGGGACCTCGGAAAAATACTAACTTAACATGTTTTACAAATTTGATCGCTTGAGATCATTTTTACACATTTATTTTACAAACATTTCTTATTTTTTGTCGTATCTTGACAAACAAAAAATCTAGTTGTCAAGATACACATTCCTATAACTACTATGCATTTAAACTATGTAATTATCATTCATGTAAGCGCTCAAAATCTTTTCTAACTCTCAAATTTAAGCGACTACTATCACCAGTACTACCGACAAAATGAATATGCAACATCTTGTCGGAGGCTATAAACACATATCTGGCGCGGGTACAATCCCCCACCACTTTTTGACTCAAAGCCCAATGTCGGGTGCGAGTCATGCTTATTAAATATAAGCAGCCAAATAATAAAATAAAATTAGTTCATCTTTACCACCGAAACCAAGCGTTTTATTATCTACAAGTGACTCCTGCCCAACATCTGCCTCACCTCGCCGAGTCTTCTGCTCCAAGATCTTCTGGTGTTACCTCTTCAAGACAAGCCGGCCCTCCTCTGGAAAACCGCCAACACCAGAAGCGAGCAGAGACGACAGCACACCCAGTACCCAACATTCACCAAGCACTGGGTGCGGGAGGCAGATTCATCATCAATATTACTACTATCATCATCATTGGCCGTAAAGGAGCATCTCATCGGTTGAAGACACGGTTTGGACCCGGCGCCTAAATCTACAGTCTTGTGCGGACTCCCGTCCAGTACAGCTTCTTTGACAATTCTTATATTTTTTCTTAAAAAGCAATCTGGTTTCTTTTCTAGCTTCCATGATGGGACCTTCAGTAGGTCGTCCATTCTGCAGCCAATTTATATGTGCATTTCTAGATGCTTCATAATATAAGGCAACCTGCTCATTCCAACCCGCTGTAGCCTTCCATTTTCTCCCATTTTTTGGCCTTCTCCCTATGTTAAACGCAGATATAGCTGAGTTACTCAATGCTTGTACAATGTTTTTGTATAGGTCGTCGATTTGGGCTACATTCATCGTGGTGCTGTCATAAGTTTCTGTGTTGGTTCCATAAATTATCTGAAGTTGACCTATTGCAAATTGGGCATACCTGGAGTAGGACTGCACTTCTACATGACTTTTGGGCCGCCATCGACACGGATCCTCTACTTTTGTGTGACTTGCGGTATATGTGGGTAACCCATTAGTTCTTAGAGTGGTGTGCATTGGTCTATGATCAGACCAGTCGGACTTGTAGTCAATATACATATTTTCTATTGTATTGAGTACTGCCTGAGTCACTAGACAGTGGTCGAGCCACTTCGTGGTATTATGTGCATCGCTTACGTATGTGTAGGAGTCGAGCGGGAGTATGTCAACATCCGCAATTTGTAGGTTATATTCGGAGCAGAATGATTTAAGCTCACGTCCAAATGGCGAATTCATGTCGGCATTAAAGTCTCCCAGAATAATACAATTAGGGTTGTCTCTTTCCTCAATTATAGTGTGCATTTTTGATAGACAGGATAAATATTCCGGTAAATTATCAGTGTTGTCCACTGGCATGTATACACTCATGACAAGTAATGTTCCAGTGTTGAGTGTGATATCAATCGCTATTATCCTGGGAGTTTCACAGTCGATTGTCACTGCCTTGAATGATTTCCTCCATAGTATAGCTAGTCCGCCATATGGTCGTCCTCGTAGTGGGCCATTAGAGACGTCTACCGCTGAGGTACCATAGCTCATGAATTCAGGGTGAATTTCGCTAAGAAAATCTAAATCAGTTGGTATAAGCCATGTCTCTTGTAATAGAATGATATCGTTTGTAATACACAGATCAGAAATAAATTTTTCTACTCTTTTTACAGATCGGCAATTGATCGAAGTGATGTTTAACTTATTCATTTTGTGTTGTTCCTTTCGTGGTTCGCTCGATAGCTTCTCTGTATCTTCTGAATACGATGCCTTGGGGCCAGAAATCGTGATTCATCACAGTTTTAATGTCGCTTTGCTGGATCATGATTTTAAATGTCCTGAATGGAGTTTCTTTGAAAGGTTTTAGGATTTCAACATTAATTACTTTTAAACCTTTATTTTCGCAAAATAATTTTACATCTTCTGTGTTTGTTTCAAGTGCGAAACGAGATACATATAACCCTATTGAAAGGTTTGCTATTTTTAAATTTCCTTCATTACTTCCTGTTCCACGATTATTTAAGAATCGCTTCTTGCGATATTTATTCATAACAACCGTAAAACCATTGTTTACGTTTGACGCGTTTGACAGTGAACTGCTTCGGGCTGCTTCGGTTTTTTCCGGCTCTCTTCGGGCTTTCTCACTAACACTAGCATAAGTACGAGCATTTCGTTTAGATTTGCCGTCGTGAGCAGCTGTAGGCTGCGGCCATATTTGCGTATTCTCGTGATTTGCATTGTTTTCGTTTGAAATGTCAAGAGAGTTTATAGAAGGACTCACAATTTTTGGTTGTGCATTAGAATTTGAGCGTTCATGTGTGATATGGCTGACGGTTTCTTTGATTTGACTAAGTTCCTGCTTCAAAGCATTCATATCTAATATTGTTGCCTTTGCGGCAATTTCGGTTTTCAGTAATATTAAATCTTTAAGAAGTCTTGTAACGTCGACGTGGTCAAAAGTAACTGGTGGTAACTTGTTGAGATCACGGGCGACAAACGTAGGAAGTTGGTCTGGATCGGTTTCCTTCATGATCTTTATGATATCTTGCAATGTTTTCGTTATTTTGCCATCGCCTTTTCTCGTGATACGACGGCCAGGGACGGATTCTAACAGGAGGCATTTAGCACTTTCAATTTCTTCCTCTTGGAAGCTTGTGGAACATATTTGTACAATGCTCACTTCATCAAGAACATCCACTTTATTTTGTACGAATGTTAATAATTCGTTAATAATAACTCGACAGGCGCAATTTGTTGACATTTTAATTGAGCGGTTATAACGCGACTTATGGCTATTCAAAACCATAGACTAATGAAGTCATTAAAAGGGCAAAGTGTATGGAATCTGTGTGTATGTATACATCTACAGGTTTGGTGTTAGGTTAGTATCAGCTTCTTGCGTCCTTGGTGCCTTGGCAATTCGGCGCCCGGAGCAGATTGCTCCAATTGCGCCTGCACAGGACCGGCCCTGTATGTATAATAATACAGTTGGACATTTGCATTAGTGTGCAACTATTGCTTGATACTTGTCGGCACCTTTCTAGCTCATGTGTCACATAATAATAGCTCGTAACCTAATATTAGAAGCTAATAACCAGGGACTTGTCAAACTTCCTATTCCCTACTCCCTTCAGCCTCACAACATACCAGTCCCAGTGGCTCCGGGCAGTTGAGAGCTGTTGGGACTCCTGGTGGTATACACTTCCCGGCTGTCGTGAAGGACATGAACCCACCTTAATCTTCTGGGTGTGTTTGTGGTTAGAGTTGGCTAGCTGTTGTTCCCGATCCAGTCGCTCCGCAGACAGCTTCCCCTGAAACCTTTTTACGCTCTGCTCAGCATCACTCAGGTGGTCCGACAGCTTTGTCACATTTTCTTTTAACCTGACAAATAAGAAATTAATTATAATAATTTCTGAAATCTTGTTACAAAATTTCACATTACATAGTGGATTGCAAAAGAAATACTAGTACAACATACATTTATGTTTTGGATGTGATACCATACAATAGAACTTAGGCTTTCCATTTTGGTATTCCATGCAGTATTATCAGATATCAATTTTCCGTATCGCGCTAACTATTGCGTTTGTGTTTGTCTGTAACGCGAATCCAAGAGATGATGGTGGGTTTACTGTGCAACCAGTGTGACAAGCTGTCAGTCGCGGACTAATTTGTGAATGTCATTGCGTTTAACAAACATCAAAAATAATACACAAAAAGGATAGTAATTTATGAACACCCAATAGGCTTTTATTATCAAATATGTAAGTAGTTATAATATGCCAATCCTGTTATGTATTTCGCCTGATAAGTTATTTTACACAGCAAAATATCTTGTAAATTCTCAATTGAATGATACTTATTACACCTTTGAATAGGCGACCTAATGAAATTTATGTTTGTGTTCTTTTACCTAACCACAATGTACATATTATTATATTACAGACGTTGTTCTTGGGTTCAGAAACAATAGCAGCTGGTTATGTCCGCGTGAGGTCTGCCCTTCGAGCCAATAATTCAACGTTAATTCACGAACAGACATAGACAAGCCATAGAAAATCACAGAAATTTGACACCCGTTAACACACGACTGACGCCTTCCGACGGCTAACCTAAAGTAATGCAAAGTTTTTGTAACAGATTACCTTTTAGAATTTATATTCTACGTATTATAATATAAAATAGAACTTGTATATTCAGAATCAGTGTTTATGTATCTTTTTTTCTTCTTCTTTAAATATGGAAACATTCCTGTTTTACGAATAATCTGACAATATTTGAAAATCTCCTATTACCACCACAGTAAGCGGAAAATATTGCTTGTGTTGTGATGGAGGACTTAGCCAGCCGAGGAATTGAACACACTACGCCTGGGTGGGAACTAAACGCGATGTCAACTTAGCCACCAACCAGTTATTAATTATTCTGTATGAATATTTTTTTTTATGCCATAATATTTTTCATTGAAGTTCATTATTATAAAAATGTAATTTCACTATATGAATTATTATAACTCTGTTATCAAACATGTTTATATTTTTGTATAAATAAATAAAATGTTGGGTGACTTACTTTTCATTGTGTAATTGTGTTGTGTACAAAACGTCTTGTTGCTTTCTATTAATGCTTTGAAGGAGGGCCATGGAGTGGTTTAATGAAGCCACATTGTGACTTGCACCCTGGAAATAAAACACATAATACATTACATAGCCACATTTACGGTGAAAATTTCATAAATTGCACTACGTACTAACATTTTGTATATAATTTTTTTAAAAATTATTTTTGTACAACTGCATTATTTGATGTGAAATCTGACTGACTTGCGCTGATTTAATTTATAATATTATTTTGACATAATCTGGTGTAACTTACATTCACATTATTAGCACTAGGTAGGCTAGCAGCTTTATGGTATTGTATTAGCTCTCTACACTAGTTCGTATGTATGAGATAACATCATATTGTGGTATAAAGATAATTATAACTAGTAGTTATGTTACCTGCAATGCGATGGTTGAAGCATGCAGTCTCTGTTCTAGACAAGACACTTTACAGCTGTGAAGTTCCATAATGTTGGATGTGGCCAAGTCTGTCACCTGTAAAAACGTATACATACATAAGATGACTTTGAAAATAAAGTTAAATACCTTGTATTTGAAATAATCTACATATAATTCTATAAAATTTCTTTTCTCTCTGTCCAAGTTTAGAATGACCTGCTGTAGTAGGAAATTAGGTTTGTATTGCGCATACCACCCCTCCCGCTACGGTCCCTTCACCACCGCTTGGTTGTAGCTAATCATTCCACCCCCAACTCAGTATGTCGTTGCCCGCGCTCCGAGATTTTAATCCATTCAGATCCGGCGATAAAATGGATGTTCAGGAAATACTCCGTAAAATATAAAATATTACGGTATACAAGAACCGGTGAAGTTAATTCGCCAAATAAGAAAAAACAGCAACTGAACTTTTTTCGAAAATTGACGAGTCATATTTCGATAAAGGCATATTAATCAGCTAAAATTTCTTACGACATATTATGAGATTATTAGATTATAAAAAAAAAAGATGTGCTACCCTTTGGGCTTATAATATAAATAAAAATATTATTTGTTAACAGGACAAAACAGAACATAAGAAAAGAATAGTTAAGATTATGTTACATTAGTTTTTTCAATCACCTTTCATTTTTTTTTTTTTTTTATATGTTCTTTATTCAGTAAAGTTTATACATTACAGTAAACGGGTAAATTTTTGGCCACCACACTAGGCACATGCCCGTGTTGTAGTGGTCAATTTTATGTTAAGTATAATAATACAAATTAAAAATAAGTTGAATGAAAACAAAATAATATAGAAATAAAATAAAATTATTTATACATCTAAAACAAGTATGAAGTATAAAGGAATTAAAAATAATGCAAAATATCTACATAAGTTTAAGATATATGAATATAAAAAATAGGTGTGGAAAGCAGAAAAATTTAAAATAATATAAAAAGTATATCAAAGAAAATAGGTATTATTGAATTAAAAATAATACAAGGAGCATGTATCAAAAAAAAAGAAAAAAATACAAGTACATTTGTGTAATTAAAATAGAATTAAAAGTGTAGTAAAAATACAAGTACATTAAGTACAAGTGTATTTCTAAAAAAAGAATACTAATACAATATAAAATCAAAGAAAGCACTATTTGGTAAGAAAGTAGGGATAAGTTATATCTTGATGAGCGATTTGCATGTGCGTGTTATGGTAACATAGGTGTATAGATATATATCGGCAATTTTTGTGTAAATCCACGTTTGAGCTACGGCTAAGGATATGTACACAAATGTGGAATTATTGTCACAATATTTTTCGTAATAAATACTAGAGTATAAGAAACATATCAGTGGTGGTAAATATATTTTTTTTTAATGATGAATATGAAAAAGAAATATATTGTTTAGTAATATACAAGTTATTTAAATTATTTACTGGTGATATAGGTTCATATGTTCCTTAAAGAAATTTCGCCCCTTTTCAGATATCCATTTATGCACACCGGTTGCAAAGTGAGTAAGTGTTTTTGATGTTTTGATGTCGTTTTTTAACGTGTTGAATATTTTAGGTGCGATGTATGAGTATTGCCTTTGTGAAAAAGTGGTTTTTGTTACAGGAATTATGCATTTTCCGTGCTTTGAGTAGCGTGTATGTATGTCCGTTTGTGTAGAGTTTATCAATCCATTTTTCCAGATATGGATAAGAGCTATCTTGATATACAGTTGGCGAATATCAAGGGCTGTGAGTTTCTTGAAGAGTGGCTCTGATGGATGAGAGGGGGAACATTTGAAGATGACCCTTAGCAAAAGTTTTTGAACGGTCACTAGAGGGTAGAGGATGGATGCTGCACAACCTCCCATGACCTCTTCATGACCTTATATTATTTTTCAATAGTGATATTAGTGGTGGAACCCATATAAATATTAAGTTACTTGATTATTTTCCAGTGTTTGGTTTAAGCGTTTGATAACATCATCCATTGAGTGCTCCTGTGCATGCGAGAAGGAGGAGGTAGCCAATGTTGCTGTGATCCCTCCTGAGGCAATCTCAGATGGGCTGAGTGAAGTGCCGGTGGCAGGAGGGAAACCGTTCCCAGAGTCACCGGATTCAAAGGCGCAGAACACCTGGTGGAGAAAGGTGAAACTAAAAATAATACAACACTCCTCCCTTTTCTCACTCACTTCAACCTCACAGCATACATCAAACTGCGGTAAACTCTTTGGCTTCATATAAACATTTATTCATGTTCCAAAGTTGGGGGTTGGAAACCCAGCGTGCGTGTTTTTTTCACTTATTTCGCAGATTTCAAAAATAGTATATATTTACATATTCTTTGTACTATGATCCAGGGTGGTAGATACTCTTGGTGTTGCCTTAGTGAAAAACCGCTGTTGATAAACAAAATATTGCAAGAAATGGATTTAGTCGTGTTTAGTGACTAGATCTGAGCAGTCAGTTATTTTAAAACTCTCCTCTCACACGCCATAGTCCCACTAGCTCCGGGCAGTTGACCCACATAAAAAATCTTACTCTCATAAACGACCCATGTAACAGAAAGAAAATTTACAACATAGTTTTTTCTGTCATGTCTAAAGTGACAAAGCAGCTGAAAAAAATTTTTGACCTAGAAATACCAGATATGTGCAAATTTCACAACACCAGACTAGACGGTTTGAAAGTTTTTTGCTGCCTCAGAAAAGACATTTCTACTTTTACTAAAATTATTAACTTTTATCATTGACTTTGTAATTTAATAATATTTCTTGCAGTTTTGAAACCATAATAAAAGTAATGAACATAACCAACCTGATTAATTCTATCGGTGGGGAAACGGGGATGTTTGATAATGCTGAGAGCTTGCTTTCTTCTTTCTCCCTTCATGGTACTGAGACACGAACTAAGGATTTTTTGTATCTGAAAATAAACAATAACACATTCATAGCTTTAGAAAAGCGTTGTTAATAAATAAATGTGTTCAGTAAAAAGTTTTTCTTATTCTTTGCCCTCTCCTTAGATATTATCCTATTATATATGATATTATCCTTAGATATTATTATTAGATATTATGTTTAGATATTATCAGGGTACAAAAACTCGGAGGAACTTAGTACCGATCAATTATAAAAAGGAATGAAGAGTGACATCTGTTTAATATTGAAACAGTTTTAAGATTATTCCACATTCCTGTTCGTTTTCAAATTCTTTCTCTTATTTTTTATTCCATTCATTGGAAGAAAGAAGATTTGCAAAAAAAAGACCGAAGAGTGTCATTTTGTTAGGAATTATATAATATGTTTGAATTTTCGTCATAGTACTCGTTGCATATTAAGTTTAATACATTATTGTCGTTTGGTGAATTGTAAAGAGAGTTTGTGTTGTGGAAATCTCTAACATTAACGGTGCTTATAAGATGTAGACCTATGAACTGTAAGTGCCCACGGAATCTTCCGGCAACAACCACCATTAACAGGTAAAGGCTTCCTTTCCTCACTCCTAGTATTCCTCGTGATAAATAAACACGATCGCTTGAACTTTTCTTCTTGTTAAAATACACTCCATTTCAAGTATCAATCGTCGGTACTAAACAACATCTTTCATAAATCTTTCCCTGGGTTACCAATTGGGTAGTAGTCCTGTATTTGTCGCACCTCACAATGGGACCGAGATGGGGTGCTTGTAATGTAAAATAAGTAATGTTTGTGACATTCTAGATTTCCAAAGCATTAATGTAGAACTACTTACAGAACGATTGCTCAACAAAATATGCAACACCGACTCCCACGGAGAGCATATTTGTGCCAAGTCGAGGCAGAGATTGCAGGCTATCACTACAGAATCATATGTGGGGCCAGAATCCAGACTGCCTTTCTAGAATGAACAACAACAAAGAAAATTTTACTGAAAAGGTTTCAAAATAGAAATATTGGAAAGTTGAAGCTTTCAATTTATAAAAGGTTAAAACTTAAATGAGTTGGAGCAAAATTATTGAAGGTAAAATTAATCTCAAAAGCAATAATAATTTTTATTTTTTTAATAACTTTATTGAGTAAAACCTCAAATTGTAATATTTAATTATTGAAGACAATATTAGCGATTTCTTAACGAAAATATGAAACAGAAAAATCAGAAAAGGATACGGTCATATCTAGGACTCGAACCCAGGACCCTTGCCTTGCCGGGGCACTGCTCTACCACTGAGCTAATGGGACCCTTTTATTTTTCGTTTAGAAATCGCTAATATTGTCTTCAATAATTAAATAATAATTTTGTTCTTTTATGAAGAATATATTTTATTTTAGCTTTCAAATATGCTGGTTAGGTACAAGTGACCTACCAGATAAGTATTGTTCTGTATATTATCTCCATAAATAGTTAGTAATAACATAGATCACTGTAGAAATGTATTATAAATTTGTACAGCACCTTTGAGGTGATTTTGCACAAAAACGGCGCTATACAAGTCATCCAATTATTATTATTAATGACAATAATTATTACATTAATAATTACATCCGATTATTATTATTATTATTATTAATGACAATAAAACTTTTCTACAATGATTCAAGTAGGCACCTAAAAACTTTTAAAAATATAAATATTTATAATCTATATCACGGGTTCCCAACCTAAGGAATGTAACCCAAAATTGCCGACTGAAACAGTAACTAAAAAAATATTATGTTTCAGTACAAGTTCAATAAAAAAATATGAATGTTGAGTTAAATTGTGTAAAAACATCTGCTTTCAATGTGTTTTAAAATATATTATGGTTGTGGATCACTTAATTTCTGTAAAATTAAGGTGACCATTACTTATTTTATCAGTATTGATTTTTGTCCTGGTTAGTCATTGTCCCAAACCAGAACCGTCTTAAATCTATTCCCAAAAATTACACCACTCGTTTTCAGAGAGCATACCACTCGCAACATTAAATCAGAGTTAGAAAATTCAGAATCCACTCAGCCAGAGAACAGAGAAAAGGCAGACTTACTTGTAACGCTGTTTGAACAATTTCAAAGATGACCCCCTCAAATTGCTCAGTTTTGACATTGTGCACAACAGCATCTTGGGTGGCGTTGCATTCACACAGCGCCCCAACTAATTGCAGCTGAAAACAAACAGCAAAACAAAAATATTTTCAGCTGCTAAACAATAAACATCAAAAAATTAGTGATGGTTCATGACTTATTTTATCAAGAGGGGGAGCCTCGGTACCAGCTCAATATTTTCATACGACTCAAAGAGTCGACTCAATTGAATGACAGCTCAATCGATCAGGAGCCAAGAGCAATGAGAATACTGTGCTTGCCCGATACGACTCGCCTGATATGGCTCCCCAGTACGGCTTGCCCGATACGGCTCTCAGCTCCCGAACCGTATGAATGATCATACAACTCGTGGTACCGGTACGCCATCTAGTACCACGAGAAAAATACGATGCTAGGTATAGTAGGTGTAGGTACGTCATATATTGGACTGCCAAACGCCGTTCACGTCATGCAATAAACAGTGACAAACGCACAGCGGCAGCGAATGTCACCTATATCTGAATATGCCTTAACTTCTCACCCATAAAATAATTTATCGGAATAACAAATGTGTTAATACATACTATAAGGTTTCTGAAATGTATGCCGCCTTTGTCAATATAAACACCAAATTTTGAGGCAGATTTATAAAACAAAACAAATTCCACTTCCATCAGAGTAAATACCATTCTCATCTTATCTCCAAGTGAGACAAATTTCCTCAATCTGAGCTGTGAACCTGATAGCTGCTTCTTGAAATTTCGTTAGTTTAAATCTCCGATAAATGTTTAATATTATGAACACAATATAGATACTTAATAGTTAGTTCAATTTTTGATACTAACAATTCGTGGTGAAATTCCATAATAATGTTTTAGTTGTTTCCTAAAAATTCATGTTTGAGAAAGTCATCAAATGAACACTCAGCGTCATTTATTTTTATGACATTTGAAAGGTCCCCGTTAGTATAAACGCTGATTCTAGGTGCGTTTCAGCTTTCTTTCAAATTGTAATAATCTGACAAGCTTAAGAACATCATGGTTGTCCCTTTCTGCTGATAACGTTCAAAAGCTGATATGGACTTAGAATCTGTATTTAACAGGGACCTTTTGATTGTCAAAAAGACAAAATGACGCTGACTGGCCATTTGATGATGATATTACATTTGAATTTCTGTGAAACAACCAGTCCTTAGTATTATAATTTGATTTTTTTTTACTGAAACCACAATCTGTCATCCATTGAAATACCTAAACGAAATAACAGGGAATAACCACGATGCCGGGTACGTTACACAAAAGCCAGTAATTCCATATTGGTTAGTTCAAAGATTAAAAGCTAATATTTTTTTGGAACTAAGCAGGCTATATTTTCGTGTGTGTTTATTGACGTTAGTATGTAATAAGTAAGACACGGCAAAGCTGGGTGAAACCAGTGCCTACTCCAGGGTAAAATAACTTTATTTTTGAACACAAACAAAACGCATACCTATTAAACACTTATTTTTAGATCGCTTCCTGGTTTTAGATTGTGAGGAGTCGAGCGTGTTGTCAACAATAAAAGTTTATTGTAAATGACATGCAAAGGTTTTTCGGAGCAGTCTATATTTTATCTCGACGGTTAAGGCTCTCGTCAAGGGTTAAGGCTCTCAAATTGTGGGTGCGCAAGTAAATTTTATTTGATGATTTGACATAATATATAGTATAGGCTGCGGCACGTTCCAGAGTGGAAGATAATCTAAATAGGTAGTGAGGAGGGGAATGAGATAGGGAAGAGGAAAGTGGGGGAGTACCTGGCTATTCACATCTGGTCACCAAACGCGGCTAAAGCTTTTTCAAGCAACGTATAAATTTTGAATGGTGGTCTTACACCATGGCGATACTTTTTATTAGTAGAGTATTTCCCACTCTGGAACGGGCTGCAAATATACTATATTACTAATATATCAAATTTCATATTACTGTCAATTCAGCTGCAGCTCGCAGGTCAGTTAAGTATTTTTACACAAGGGAAAAAAGTGATATATGAAATGAGATTCATTAAATCTCATAGTTGATCAGAGTTTCATTAGAATTCTACAGCTGGAAATACAGTTAAATCTCTTTTAATAAGTTTTTTATTTAATTACGGACAATTCTTTAATAATAATAATAAGTGTTTATTCCAGTATGTGGGGATGTTAGTGCAGTCCCACACATTCCATGTAGAGTTACACACAGTAAAAAAATATGATCAAAAACAAAACAAAAAAAAACAGATGAATTGTACATAAAACTTTGAAACTCGATATTTTATTTCATTAAAAAATACAATTGATATCACACAACCTTCAGACTGAAAAGCCGATATATTTTTATGCGCAAAAGGGTTCCGTATTCTCCACAATGAAAACTAATTTAGTTAAAAAAGAACAGTGTATTCAGAATTTGTTCATATCAGACCTCTTGTTGTTACACTAGCCACCTGGAAACACTACGCTGTGATTAAAACTAATTTAACCCATTAAAAAATGAAAATATAATTGTTTTGCCTGTAATAATATGATTAGAATATTTAATTTTGCCACAGCTTTGCTGTGTACTAGTAATAACAATCAATACTTGGATCATTTTAATGGTGCTATTTTTCTAAAATATTTCTTGATAGAAAAAGAGTTTCCATCCAATTGCACCATGGTACGGATTACCAGGAGTCTTATCAATTGTGCGGCTCGTTCGGAGGTTCGTACATGGTTTCAGCCGGTCAAAGTCGTTACCGCTCACAACATCGAAACTTTAAACAATTAATAAATATGTTAGTCTAGCAAATATTGGTCACTTGTGTCAGCGTATGCTTGACCAATGCTAAAATGACGCCTACTGCATTTGTGAGTGAGGTTATTACAGCTAGTTTTGATGCTTCAAAAGATAGTGGTGACGTGTAAGGACTGTGCGCCACAAGTCGTTTGCTATGTGTATACACACCATCAATATTGGATATTTGCATATTCCTGGGGAAGAAGCGCCTAACCTGACAATGTTTGAATAACTCCAATTATTACCATTACATATAAGTAGAAGATTTTGCTTGTGTAATCATCTAGCTAGCATCTTACCCATTCCAATCCCGTGGTCTTTGCGTCCAAACTGTTTGGTGCCAGGAATTGGTTCATCCTAGTGGACAGCACAGCCATCAGATCATCTGGCATCATGCCGTCCTCATGATGTTGGGTGATGATGGCGGCCAACAGGGCGTAGAGAGGGGCGGCGCATGACGTGACGTGGGAGGACTTGACGCAAAGTTCTGCCATGATGCAGTAGAAGGGGCGGAGGGAATAGAGTTCTAGAAAATAAATAAATAATGAATAATGAGTGTTAGATACTCTTTTTTTTAAAGTTTTTATTCCAGATAAAAGAAAATTTCATTTTCACTTATTTAACTAGAAATAAATACATTTTTTAATTACATTACACATAAATACATAACATAACAATATTATTCACTTTCAGTGTTTTGCTGATTGAGCATAAAATGAACAATTTTTTATCTCTTGGTATCGCCCCGGTGAAAGACCACCATTCAGAATCGAAATGTTGCTTGAAATGGCTTTAGCCGAGTTTGGTGACCAGATCTGAATATCCAGGTACTGGATCTGCCTCTTCCGCATCTCTTTCCCTTTCCTACTCCTTTTAGTCTCATTACAGATCCCAATTGGGGGTGCCATAGTCCCACTGGCTACGAACAGCCGGGATTGGTTGGACTCATGTGCGGTATTCACTTTTAAAAAAAAATTTATTTACAATTTGACAATGTTTTTTGCAGTTGCTAAAAGAGGAATTAACCCATTGGCCTCAAACGACGCCGTCCCGGCGTGTACGGCGATGTGTCTTAAAATCAAACGACGCCGTCCCGGCGGGTCTGATCGTCTGATGGTCTGTCGGCTTAAAAACGTAAAAGGGATACATTATTGACATCTGTGTTTAAAATTTTAAATGCCAATCGCTCTGTAGATAATTAAGCATTCATTTCATAGTAATTGGCAGGACTCCGTTGGTACAGTTTTTTCCTGATATTTACGATTGAAATTTTGTTATATTTCAGCGTCATTGAATTTTTTCAAAATGGCGTGTGGTTTGGGAATTGACAAGCTTGTTCGTAAAATGCGTGGTGGGCGGCTAACATCAACCCAAATTGAAAAAATATATATTATGGTAATAAGTATGATTAATGTAAAACTTTTCTTAATCCAATTATAAAAAATGAAAAAAAAATGGTTTTTATAAAAAAAATATTTTTATATCCTCGTTGAATCATATTATTATTATTTTTTTAAAAACTGCATATATTTTTTGCATACCTTAATTCAATGCACAAGTAAATTTAAAAAAATTGTTTTGTTTGCAGGTTTAGTTTAAAAGTTATGTAAGATTTAGTATACCACTGCAGATTTAAAACTTTGGTACAAAATCAATTCGGATGTGAAGGACAATTTTTTAGCTAAACAATTCGGAGGCCAATGGGTTAACATACTTACAAACTTTTTCTTAAATCCATAAAAAAAAATTATCCGTAAAATCTACACTGGCAACGCCACCAACTTTAACAGTATTACGAAGTTAACGGTGTCAAACTGTACCTATGTACCAGATTTGTTCAAAGTAAATTTTTTTTTTAAATGTAAATTGCGACAGAAAACAACTACTCTCAGTATATTAGCCAAGTGTTAAGCTTTGTAAAAAAGTGATTGTAATGTTTCTAACCTGTTTTCACAAGGGCAAGCAGAAATTTCAGGGTGCTTTCCAAACATTTGTTTCCTTCGCTTTCGCTCTGTTGGCTGCTTGTCTTAGATAATAATATTGGGAATAACTGAAAACAAAATCAAAAAATTGTTTATTGACATAACATCGTCAACGCGAGAATACCTCCCATGTGTCAAAAACATAAATGTTCAGGAGGAGCTAAACACTGATTTTTAAGCTACGCTTTGTAGTTTCAGATGTAATAATGCATGTAAAGAGTATGTTTTAAAAAACAATCTCTTAAAAATCATAATTTTGCCTTTACTATGAAAATATTGTTGGTTTTAAATACTGAAATTTTGTTTAGAATATTTATATATGATTATTTTTCTTACTTTGATAGCTTCTTGTAGAGGTGGTTCGTATCGATCATAGTTTAATACATGTGTTTTAGTTTGAATGTCGGAAGCGAGGTCATTGAAGAAGGCGCAACTGTGTTTTAACTGCGTGGCATTACAATCTCTGTAACAATTAACATCAAAATTTACTTTAAAAAGGAGCACATTTAACATTGTAAAATCATAATTTTATTTTTATTTTCTATACTATAAAACAAATAAGAAAGTATAGCTTCACCGACTTGATACCCTGGACGAAGGCCTGCAGGGCGATGGCAAGAAAGTTGCGGGTGTTAGGTGCGGTGGGTGCGCCCCTAATACCCTGGAGGGACATCAAAAGACGGCCCACCTGTATGCCTGCTGAGTCACCCTCCTGAAATATTAACACAATTAACTATCACTAATCTTCTTATTTAGTCGTTGCATCATCGCTGAAGACTGCGACGCCTACTCCAATAGCCTTTATGATCCTCCACTCCTCATGGTCCTGCACTGCATGGAGACTTTCCAATACAGATATTCAGGAAGCCTGTGATTTATCAATATTGAGGTAGATATGACTCAATTGTGTCGATATATGATAAGATAGAGTGTGCTGAAGTAGACATTTTCGTCGATAATTTATACAGATTCAGAAAAAATTTCCTGCTATTGCTCACGTAACAATTATTGTTGAGCTAATTATATTATGCATCACTCGTGTCTCTTGCTTTGGAATATTTATTGTTTGAATGAGTTTATAAACAAGGTGTCCGGGGGTAAAGTGATGGTAGAAGTAAAAAAGATAAATGACTTTTTTCTAAATTCCAATGTTTTTTACCCATATAAAAATATTTTTCAATAAAAGAATATTCATTTTGCCATACAAACAAATGATTTTTTTTTATCATAAAATGTTGGAATTCTTCTTCACTTTTAATATCATGTATTCTTTTTTACTTTTGATATCATGTACAATCATCTCCCGAAATAAGTGCACTTTATCACTGACATCTTGTATAATTTTGTAATTTCATATAGACACATATTATGTACCTATTTGTATGACAACTGAGTATTTATAACTGGATTGTTCTCACGTAAGTGATGAGGCTTAGATGGTTTGGTCATGTAGAGTGGATGAACGAAGAAAGGAAAAGAATGTGGATGGTAAAAGTCGAGGATTCTGGGTTATTCATTTTTACAGCTAGTTTAATGCTTCACTGCCATATCAGCACTCCATTGTGGACTGCTAGCTTCGCCTAAATTAACTTAATCACAATAAATCCAAAGAATGAATGATTAACCTTCATACTGACGAGTCCCTTGATGAGCTCCCTGGTATCCACATTCCTCATGAGCACGTGCACGGCCCGCGGGTTGCCATAGCAGAGGTTGACCAGCACCGCGAGGGCCACAGCGCCTACTGCCTTGGCCTGCGGGTCAAGGGACGTCTGCAGCATCACCCACTCGCATAGCACTCTCAGCAGCTGCTCCAGGTAGGACTCTTCCCAGTCAATCTTTACTCCGTACGAAAGCTCCTGGAAGATTACATATTGCAGGTTAACTTAGAGGAGACAGTTTGAGGTGAGTACGTAGATTTATTTACATTTGCATATGGTTTACCTCCATCAAGTTTAAGAGTATCATCTTTTTGTCGTAGCTTAATTTATCTGACAGGAGATTGGTTAGAATCGGCAGGAATCTGAAACATAAAATAGTTGTTACAATATAACTTTTTTGTTTCGGTAACATTATTAAATTATATAATCTGTAACTTACTGTAACTATTTAACTTATAAATTACTTTTTCTTTTATGTGGCTTTTTGTTATTTACTCCAGGAAGGTATTAATACCTTTTTTTCTCTCTTCTCTCTTTTTTTGTGTTTGTTGTATTGTGTATTACGTTAATTCATTTTTTTCTTATCTTATTTTTTAATATTCTTTTAATGCTATTAAAATATTATTATTATTATATATTTTTTTTCAAAAGAAAGACAAATATTCCCAGGTTAACATGAAAATATTTGAAAATCTACTACCACCACAGTAAGCGGAAAATGTTGCTTGTGTTGTGATGGAGGACTTAGCCAGCCGAGGAATTGAACACACTACGCCTGGGTGGGACCTAAATGCAATGTCAACTCAGCCACTCACCGATCATAATTATTATTTTATATGTTTTTTTTTCTTTTATTGAAATATAATTCTTAATTTTTTTAATACAAAAAAGAGATTAACATTATTAGAAGTTAACATATGTAATTATCAAGGATTAGGTTATATAAAAAGAAATAAAATAATATAAAACGAAAACGCAAGACAAATAAGCAATGCAAAAAAAAAACAAGTTCTAAGCTGTTAATTTAATTAGCACCTCCCTAACTATGAATAACTCGTGTTTAGGGAGGGAATTTTTTTTCTTTATTTACTAACGGATCATGTTCAATTACTACACATTACATATTACAATCAGTTAATACAAGGAGAAATGTTACTATACAGGATAATTAAAAAAACTATTGCTATGACAAATATAAGACACGTAAACATTATTATTATGTTAATTTGAATGCACTGTGTTATGTAATTAATTTATACTTGTTTAATGTAAAAGCCCGAAGGGTGTAAATTAACTGGCGCAGCAAACCTGTGAAAAATCACAGGATATTATAATTGTAGGATTTGTGAAGCTGAAAGTATTTATAAAATAAATATTTGCCTCAGGATCAAGATCAGGATCAGGATTTCAAAAGAAGAAATTTACCTTTAAAAAGTTAGTAAACTTGAACAATTACGCCATCTATCCAATGAAAAATACAAGACATGTTATATTTGTAATAATCGGACACAAAATGTAGCACCGCTTATGCAAAGAATGGCCATTCAAAAAAAAATGTGTGTAGAAATGAAATAGCTGTACAACCGGTCCGCTAAAGTATGTCCACTGGACACGTTTCTTAACTCTGTTAATTAACCAATTGTTACTTAATTGTAAGGTAACCAATTTATCACTTTTGATTTGTATTTTTATCAGTTCCAATTTTGAAAATTAAAAGTTCATTGAACTTGAATTATGCGTGACTACAATTTAAAATCACGCACTCATGCACCAACAACCAAAATCAGTATGTTTAATTAGGTACCTTTAAAAAGTGATAAAATAAAAAGTAGATTAAATAGGTTAAGCAGGGAAACTTTATAAGTTAGTATTTTTTCTTCACTTTTTAAAGGTGTCGAGTTATCATTGAATCGTTTAATTTATGTTTGGTTACATTCACAGATTCAAAATTAAATGGTCATCAAACGTGATTCGAAACACATCCAGCTTAGTGTTCATAATTCCACATGCCCGGATAAAACATAAGAAATGAATGGGCAACGTTTTTACCTGTACTTATGCACCAGGGCCAGTCTGCAGGACGGGTCGTGCGCGGCCTTGGCCAGCACGGCGATACCTGGCCAGAGCGGGGCCACCTCCTGCGACATCACCTCCCACAGACTCGCCAGGAAGGCGCTCACCTCCAGCCGGCTCGGACAGAAGGAGGTGTCGGACGAGGCTATTGACTGAAAATGGAAAACGTGTTGTTGAATTCATATCTTGAGAAGGCTATTTCCAAAATCTTTGGCCCTAACCTATGAAATGGATCATACAGAGGCAGAATTAACCATTAACTTAAAAAATATAATTGAGCATGAGACCATCGTAAGATGTCTGTGATTCATGACCTGAGTTCCAAAGAGTACAATGGGCTAGACATGTCAAAATAATGCTAGATGACAGAGCATTAAAAATCATGACCAAGTTTTGACTTACTTTAAAATCTTCATTTGGGCATTTGGGAGCAGTTGGTACTTGTGTAGTATTTAAAAAAAAAAAAATGAAATTCATAGTACGCAGGTTGTAGACAAAGTTCCGCATTTGTATTTTTCAACAAACTACTAACAAAGTAATTTATAATAATATTACAATGTCATTGCCGACAGCCCGGGCGTTTATTTTTTTTATTTATACATTATGTTTGACTTTTAGGGTGCTGCACTTCCTCCTCCTTATTGAGACGAGGTTTCGGGCAGCTTTGGAGTGTCCATTGTCAGGGCAGATGTGATGATAGGCACTGGAAGGTTGTCTGAAATTTTAGCTCAGGAAGGAGGAAGCGGATTGCGGTAACCACAAAAGTCAAACAATATTTAGCCATGTGAATCATAAAATATATTTCTTACTATATCCTAATGATACAGTTAATTAAGAAATATTAATCATGCCGAATTCCGCTGCACGCTTAACACGCAAAAAAATATGAACAGCACATGATTTCAACTTAATTACTACAAGAAATAACTATTTATGTGGTTCGAGATAGTAAAAAGATGCATTGAAGTTCCATTTTTTCTCAATCAAAGTTAGGTTTGAAGGTTAGGAAATACGCACAAAGAGCCTTTGCATGAAGCAGAATTCGACAATTTTACCCAAGAAACAAACAAACAACGCAAATTAGACAAAAATAAAAAACATATTTGAGAGGAAAAGACAGAAGGTTGGCCTTGAATGTAAATATTGTAATAAGATTCACAAAATTAGAGCAAAATGGGTATTCTAAGGTCACTAAAATGTAGTAAATTAAACATAATAATATAAAATACTAGTAATGTGTATACGATAGATAAAGAATGGTTTTTTTTTCAGATGAGACAAAATATTGAATATAAGGTAAACAAAAGTTTTTACTAACCGCTAAAGTTTTGCTCATGGTACTTAATATTTTGTCACTGTGGAATGCAATATATTCCCTGGCTTGTGAGACAAACTGCCTCATATGTTGCAGCTTTCCACTCTCCATGTTATTATCTATGTTCATCCTAAAACATCAAATGAAAAAATATTCGGAGCATCAGTTTTCTAGCAAAAAATCAGAACGAAAAACATACGTATCTTTAACCGTTCAACTAGAGTTAACGCAATTTGTGTAAAGTAGATTCGCTTACATTTTACGTAATAAACCACACGAGTTATAATAACACAAAATCAACCAGCAAAACTTTGAAACAATATTCTTTTGTTTTCGTTTTCGTAAAAATTCGTTGCCTTTCAAATTTATATCCATAGAAAAAGCCATTAAAGAATATTCCCGTGGATATTAGATGTACCACTTATATTGCCATCAACGAAAAAGAAATAAATTATTGTTTTTAGAGTTTCGCTCAACTTTCAAAGCTATTATTCTGAACCCTTTTCGTTATTGAAATGTTGAAAGTTGAAAGATATGTTTCGATGAATAATGTATTACGTCGTGTAATAGGTTCACATTTAACTGGGTTAACAAAGCTCCAGAGCTCACAATGAAAATTACGCCACGAACTGAAAATACCCAGAGAACCTAAAAACTCTAAAAATAAATAGTTGCGCAAATATTATAGGTAACGTTTTGATTATGGTACACAGATGTTTTGCTGTTTGTAAGATTTATAAATGAATTGAAAAATTATATTTGGGGATTCTTCGAAATTTGATCTTCAAATTATTGTTTCTGGCTTCGCATTGTCTTTTCTAGTGGTCGACGGTCTAGTGATTAGCTAGGGCTAGAGCTGATTAGCTAGGGTTCTTTTTCTTTCCTTTCTCCTTTCCGCAACCTTTTGGTAGGTACCTGAGATGGAAAACCATCACACCGTTTTAAGTTATTTATATTTACAAAAAAATTCCATTTAACAAAGCAAGTTCCTTTTACTGTCAAACTTATATATTAGTGCAGAGGGCACCTTCACATAAAAACTGCAAAATTTATTGTGTGCGAACCGCAATAATTTAGTCAACAAGTTGTTTTTATTGTTTCCGTAGTTTTTGCTCTTGGTTGAATTATTATCGACGCGAATCTGTCAGAAAAAAATGTCTACGTACTTACTTTTTTTACATCCTGCAATAATAATTACTTGCCTTTAATTGAGTGAACGCAAAGTTTACCTAAAAACAAAACGAAGGTACGAACATTCTGAAAAAAAAATGGGTGGCGTCGCAATAGTTGAAACTGCTAAAACATAGGTAGGTAAAAGGTTGTACCTAAAGTAAAATAAACATATAGTGCAGTATTGTATATTATTCATCCGAGTGCAGTATTATTCTTCCCAATTATGTATACACGGTGTTCAGAAATAAGTGTTATTCCCGAAAGAAACTGATACACATTTGAAGGTAATTTAAAATACGCTTGTTCTAACACAATATATTTTTTTTATCCTCTGTAAGCAAGTTGTAGGTATGTATGTAAAGAAAGCGTCATAAAAGCTTTCCTCTCAAATGTCAAATTGTCAATTTCGGGAGTCAAGCAAAACCTTACTTCTAAATGTAAGTAGGTACCATAATTCGTTCCATAATCGGCGTTACTCGATCTTGCAATAGGGATGAAAAAATTAGACTAATAATTTTCAAAAGTTTATCGTCAAACTGTAGTAAGTATTAATGCTAAAAAGCATAACGTTACAACAATTTATTTTTACTACCTTCACGTCTCTCTCGTTTACTTAAATTCAGCACCGACAATTTTTTGACGAAGTTTGAGTTATTTTATTTTGATTAAATTAATTTTATTTTTTTGGGGAAAGCGGTATTATTTTTCAGCAAAAGTGGTGGTATTTACAACAATGATCGTTTTGGTATTTTTCAAGAAAACGGCGTAACGTCATTTTCTTTTCAACATTTTTAAAATTATTATAATTGTTAAAACCACCGTTAAAGAAACGTTAAGAGGGTGTAGTATTACATGCTTTCTCAAAACCAGACAATCGCGTAAATATTTGTCGAAAATTGGGCATTTGAAAGAATTTTGTGCAATAAACGACATGCTGCCAATAAAAAATATGCCCACGGTTAAAAAAAAATCGTGAAACCAACAAAAAATACATAATCCCAGGATTTTTTTTTTTTTTTTAATGTATATTTTATTTAGTTATAAGAGTTTACATCTTATACCTAATATATTATTTTCTACGACTACTACAATATTATTTACTTCTTACATACTAAAATTTAGATTTCACAACATTGAGACATAATCCACGAAAAACTGCAAGACTTTTAGCTTCCATAACAATTACCGGGAGTTCATTGAACATTTTAAAACCTTTATAATAAATATTGTTTTGTGTTTCTGATAAGTGTGTTTTAGGAAGCCTAAAATCGTTGCAGTTTCTCGTAGGATATAAATGAACTGCACTATTAATTCTAACATTCTTTGACATATAGTCAGGTAACATTTTATTTTTTAGCTTATAAATAAACACTAAGGTATTATAAACTAATCGTTGCCACACACTTAAAATATTGAGTTGACGTTGCATGGTTTTTATTCTGGTGTACCTGCTACAACACAGTATTGACCTCATGCCTCTGTTCTGGATTACTTCCATTCTCTTAATTTGGGTTTTGTTACTTAGAAATATTACACTTGTACAATAATTTAGATGGGATGCTACAGTGGTATTGTAGACCAATATCCTTGTTTTAATGTCCAATTTTCCTTTTATCCTACTTAAGAAATTAACCTTTTTCGCCATTTTTTTATTTAAAATTTCAAAGTTAGTGTTAAATTTTAACTTGTTATCTATTATGATTCCCAGGTATTTAATTTCTTTTACTTCTTCCATATTTTGATTGTCTATATTTAGGACAGTATGTACGTTTAGTTTTTTTCCTAATACCATGAATTTACTTTTAGTTACATTTAATTTCAATTTATTTATGTTTAACCACTTAGATAATTCATTAAGTTCATTTTGTATTTTTGACAACGCATCTTCAATATTATTTGCTATAATATATAAAAGTGTGTCATCTGCAAAAAGTTTGATGGAACAGTACTTTAAGCACTTCACTATATCATTAATATATAAAATAAATAGGAGCGGTCCCAAAACAGATCCTTGAGGAACTCCAATGTTGATTTCTTGTTCTTCAGAGATAGTATCTCCAATTTTGGTTTTTTGTTTTCTATTTTTTAAGTAATCAATAAACCACTGCAATTCATTTGCACGGATTCCTATGTCCTTCAATTTCATTATTAGTCTTTCTCTGTCTATCGTTTCAAAAGCACGTCTAAAATCCAAGAACACTGCTATTGTGATTTTCTTCTGATCCATAGCTGTTTTCCATTCATTTATCACATAATTTATTGCTGTTTCACAGGAATATTTATTTCTAAACCCAGATTGTTCTTTTACTAGGATGTTATTTTTGTCTATAAATTTACTCATCTGTTCTTTCACAATGCATTCTAGTAATTGTTCATATTTAGGCAATCCATTTATTGGTCTGAAGTCTTCAAAATTTTTAGCATTTATTATTTTGGGCACTGGTGTTATTATGGAGGTTTTCCATGACTGCGGAAAAATTCCCTTAGTCAGAGATTCATTTATTAGTGCAACTAATCTGTCTCCTATAGCTGGCAGTGCATCTTTGATTATGCTTATAGTAATTCCATCCGGCGATGATTTTGGTTTCATTGTTTTAATGATTTTCATTAAATACTCATTGTCAATTTTATTAAACCTGAAAATATTTTTATTCTCTCTTTTTTCCGATGATTGAGAAGAGGTATCTGCGACTAATGGAATACTCTTATTTATGTTTTCGACACTAAGTACAAAATTCGTGTTAAATTTTTGGGCTATTTTAAGTGTATCATCTTCAACTCCATCTGGAAACCGAACTTCCTTAATGTTTTCCCTCTGTTTGCCGCTTATAATTTCTTTAAGTGTAGTCCACATTTTTCTTGAGTCACTTTGAGAGGTAATTATTTTTTGCCTGATATACGAATTTTTGGTATGTTTTATTTCTGTACTGTACATGTTTCTAAGTTTCTTATAAGTTTCCCACCTTTCTTCAGTGAATTGTATTTTACAGGCTTTATAGGCTGTATCCCTTTGCTTAGAATATGTAGGGATTTCGTATACCATTTATTTGTATCTTTTAATATAATATTAGTTAAAGGCATTAGCTCATTTACTACTGTTTTCAGATGTCCTACTAGTTCATCGGCTTTTCCGTCTAAATTTCCTTGGGTATCGCAGATCCATTTTTTGTTTTGTAATGCTGTACACAATGTATCCTTATTATAGTTATTTTTTTTTCTATACGTTATATTTCGTATTCCCTGTGGCTTCGGACTTGTGGTCGTTTCAAATATTGTTAATATGTTTTCGTGGTCAGATATTTTTGGAGTATCCATAACATTAACATTCAAGTAAAAATGATTTGTTATGACTAAATCAATAATGCTTGCTGATGTATTTGAGATTCTAGTTGGTTTGGTCACAAGTTGTTTCATTCCTAGATAATTCACTAAACTCTGAAGTCTATTACTGTAGGTATTCTTGACTTTCATGTCAATGTTAAAGTCACCGGTTACATAAAACATATCTTGATTTTTCATGTTTTTACTACACCAACTTTAGAAAAAATCTAAGAATTTTGAATGGCTTTGGTTTGGTGAGTGATATAATACAGCGTATGTTCCTTTAATAAAGTTTTTTCTTATTTGTACTGCCAGTATCCATGTATTTTTTTCATCAAACACTTCATTTGATATTATTTTAAAAGATTTACTATTTTTAATAATCATTAGAACTCCTCCCGTATGCCGACTAAATGAATTGCATCTTACAGTTGAATACCCAATAAATGATACTTCAGAATCGTAAATATCACTAGTTATACATGTTTCAAATTTAACATTAAAATTTCTGGTTTAAATTCTTGTAATAAAACTTCAATTTCATTTACGTGGGCCAAAAGACTTGAAATATTTAAATAGTATACGTTTGTCTTTTTTTTTATCCTAAAAAATCAATTTTTTTCTTCTCCGATTCTATGTTTCTTTTGTAAATAGGACACTCTTTGCTCCATGCATGGTGATTATCATTCAAATTTAATGAAAGTTTTTCATTTGTCAGTTTGCAATTTACACATTTGATTTTGTCACTATTTTCCTGACAGTCTGACGTATCATGTTCATTTGAGCATCTTCCGCATGATTTTTTATTTTTACAAACGCCTGCTTTATGTCTGTATCCGTTGCAATTGAAACATCTCAAAACTGAGAGATGATCGAAGACAGCACATCTATTCCATCCAATATTTATCTTCGCTTCCTCTAACATTTTTGAGTGTGTTTTTCCATCTACTTCTATGAATACAGTAAAGTTATTGTTTTCACTACTTTTTTTATTTTCTTTTATAAATTTTACCGATATTTTTGAGTTTTCCTTGTCTATATAATCATTTTGCATCCTTATTTTATTTTCTATTTCTTCGGCGGTATATTTATCCGTCATTCCTATCACTTTTACTGTTGGATTCTTGGGTTTAGGAATATCAACATCATACCTATCCCCAAGCTTAGTGATAACTTCTTTTCGGATCTTTTTTGTTGCCTCTGTGTTTTTTAATTCCACTATAACTGATCCTTTTTTGAAATTCTTGATTCCGGCCACGCCCACATCAACTGGATCTATGTTGTTCTTTATGTCCTCTTGTGTTTTTGTGTTTTTTTGTTCATGATTTTTAGGTTTAATTATAACAATTGGTTCATGTTTCCTTAATTTTTCTTTGAAATGTTGTTTATCATCGAATTCAAGAGATTTGCTTGCTTCATCAATTTTTTCTGTCATGTTTATGAGATATTGACGGCTGAGGTCAACACTTTTTTTCATATCTGATATATCAAATTCAAAAATTTTTCTTATGTTCAGTGTCTCATCTTCAATTTTTTTGAATAGTTGTTGCTTTAAATCCTCCATCTTTTTATCGACATACTTTATAAATTTATCATATTGCTGGTCTGCACAGGCATCAGTTCGATGTGGTGATTCGGTTTGTTTTGATCGTGTTTGGACTTTATTGGTAGTTGCCATTATGCCTGGTTGTGATTTTGGCTAATAGTGATAGTGATGTTGTCGATAATTAGTTCTTATTTCTTTAGATAGATGGTGTAGGATTATTTATTGATTAATTAATTTAATTTATTTTATTTTTAATATTTTTAAAAAAAAAGTAAAGTGTTTTTTTTAATTGGTCGGTGTGAGGATCGAACTCGGTGCGCCGCGGCTGGATAATGTGCGAGCAATAGCTGTGCGTTAACCCGCGCTGCCACGGCTCCCTTCCGTTTATTGGCGTATTTCACTCCTATATACTGTGAATTGCCTTAGCACAGTATGTAATAACAGATGGTTGATTTTTCGGCAACAACACTCTGACACTTCACAGTTAGTTTAAAACACTTGTAAACTGTAAATAAGACTTTATAGATTTCACAAAATTCGACAATTCTCTAGACATTATCTAGACACAATTCTCTTCTTCGGGGACACATTTAACGATAAATTATATGTTTATTAGGAAATATAATCTACGAATTTTGGATATTTTTGTGGAGCGATTTTATTTTTGTGGAGCGATTTAAAGATACTTTTACTTTATATTTAAAGATAAGCGCAGCACCAGGATTACGGTGCCGGAAGAGGTCCGGGATTCCCGGGATCCTGGTTCTCGAGATCCCGGAATTTAAAGTACTAGTTGGGGTGTTGTGCAATTGTGCACTATTCTGATACACGCGGAAACTTTAACTTCTTTGCTACGTGTTTTGCGCATCGTTGAGTTTACCCGCTCTCGGCATTCTACGTTTTTTGGTTGCGTATTTTTTGCACCTAAAAAGTGTCAATAAATAAATTGAACTGCCGGCACTAAACCGTGATTATACATAAAGCCATTCTCCTGTGTCCGACTCACGATATATAAATCCGGACAATGTAGGCGGCCAAGAGAGGAAATAAAGACGCCATGTTTTTTTGTTACTCGACTATCATTTTCAATTGGGTTGCTTTATTTTTTTATTACACTACCTAAACTATATAAAACGAATATACAAAGGGGAACCTCTAAAATTGGTTCATTATCGTTTTTTTTAAATTTACTGTTACCAATAATTCTCTCAGGAAAAAAAGATTTTTTATGCATTCATTTAATCAATTGCACACTACTAAACAATAATAATAATAATATATGGATGGATGTAGCGGTAAGTATGTAATATTTTAAAAACTAATTAACATTAGTTATTAAGCCTCACTTAAGCCTCGTTCGCGAGGGGGTAAAATATTGAGCGTCGCCGTCAAGACTTTTATGTCGCGTGAATTCACCACTTCTTGCCTCTTGCTAAAAGCGTGTTTGATGTACCTAGAGTAGGTAGGTAGCTACTAGCTAGCAATGTATTATAATTCTTTCTAACTGTAAATGAATTTAAGAGGCGGGTATGGATACCGCCGCCCTGGGAACCATTCAGTGGATGACCAACACCTCTGCCATAAGTCACACCAAGTGGTTCGCTACGTTTGGTAATTTAGCAGGGGTACCCGGGTGACTATTGTCTAAATCTTGGTGGGGGATGCGTCTGCCCGCCTCTGTGTGGCGGGCCGGATTTGGAGAGACTGGTTGAGGAAAATCTTTTTACCTCTTTAGCGTGTGAGGGTTTACTGACCCCCAGATGCCTACCCATCACTCAAACCTTTTTCCCAGATATTCTTCTCCTTCCATTCCATAAAAAAACCCTCCACACAACATCCCCAAAGATGATATAGGCCCTCAGGGAAATCATTTTACTCAGAGCCTCCTGTGTGGAGCTAATTTAAAAAAATGTATAAAAACACAATATTTTAATTATTTTAATTATTTAGTATATTTCTGCTTTCTCAAGGGATTGTTAGGAGGGACTGCAAGTCAACATGCTTTTATTGGCTAGGAGAGTCGCGAAGCGGTAAAATTTTAGTTAGATCTGAACTAAGCCGATTTTAGCACATAATATTAATAATTATTTCAGTCAAGGATAATAATTGAGGAGTTACGATCACCTTCAATATTATTTAAAATTTAAACGGTAGGTAGGTACCTATATAATCTTTTTTTACTACTTACTGATCTTTTTGTTCTAATTAAGGTGGTTATATTATAATATTATACACGGTGTCCGGTAACTCATAGTACCTACAAGCAAAAATAGTGAAAAGTAAAAAAAAAATATTCCTCGCATCGAAATATATATTTTTTGGGTTCTCTACGTAATGCAGATTCTACAATTTCCCGCCTGTACTACGGGTTTTAGGACACAGTGTATAGTTAGAAACACGGTAAAATAAAATAATAAAAACATACACTCCTTGAAATTAAACATACCACTGGAGATATTTTTTACTCTTTTTTTGTGTGAATACCGCACGTTCTATCCAGAGAGAGCTATGGGGACTATGTAATCCTCAATGTATGTTGAGAGTTGAAGAGCTGAACTGAGAATTATTTTCCTTCCCAGAACCTCCTCTCTCTAATTTTCACAAAAGAGCCTCCACACAGCATCCTCAAATATGAGATGAGCCTAGGGAGATAAGGAAAATTACTTTCCTCATCGCCTCCTGGGTGGAGCTAACGTAAAAAAAACACTTGTCTCATTTCATTCGGCTCTAAAAGGTAGCCTAAAGTAACTCCATCTGTTAGATTTTGGATTATTACAATTATTAAGAATTTAACGAAAATGAAAAACATTTAAAGATGACATAGGCCGTAAGGGAAACAAGGGAAATTATTTTATTATCCGTGCCTCTTGGGTTGAGTTAATGTAAAAAAAAATACTTGTCTTATTTCATTCTGCTCTCCGAGGAGGACTAATGAAACCATCAGTTAGGTTGGACGTTATTCGGAATTTTACGAAAATTTAAAACCCTCAGAAAAAAGGTTTTTATTGTGAGGGTAGTGTTAGATCTGCATTTTTCTGACGATTTATAACTTAGATCTTCTATCGAATCTTTGGTCACTTAATAATTTTGTACTTAATACATGAAATTGATCGGTACTCACTAGCGTGGGGGGCTGTATTTTTTAAAAATCTAGTACCAGTCGTTCTGCATAATTAATAAGTAGGTAGGTATTTGTGCGAGCATAATAAATACCAGTCCCATACATAATCAAATTACGTACCTAAATATAGAAGTTAGATAAGCAATGTTGCATAACGCACGTAATAATGAATTACTTGTACCGCACAAGATTATTATTGAATTCCCCCTACCCCCCCTGCCGACACCCATGAATTTACTTACAAAATCTTGAATAGTTAATTTAATTTCGTAAAAGTTGTTTTTATTTTTTTCTCCTTTTAACTTTACCCCCGGACACTCTGTATAAAAAATGTATCAATGCTGTTATTTTGTCTTGAACATGTTATTAATAAAGCATTTTCTTTTTAATTAAAATATTTAGTCTTTAAGATAATTAGGTAGGTACTTGTCTTTTTAGTTTTTTTATAGTAGTCATACAACTGGCATATTGTTTATGATTATTAAGTAATTACCTGTATTAAAAATATCGAATAGATGTACAATTGAACATAAAAAGCCCTGGCCAGAGCATTAGTGAAATTTTGTATGAGCGGCAATGAAGCCAAATATAGTGTGAGGGGAAATTGCCTGGCATCTTGTGTGACAAATTTTTGAAATTCAAAGTGGTATATAATGAACTATTTTAATTTTATTTTTTGTGTTTTTATTGTGATTATAACGGCTTACTATTTTTTTGGGTATTTGATGAGACAGGGAATGGGATAAAAAAATAAGTAGGTTTTGGCATTTTTCATATCTCCCCCCTCATCCGGCGGCTCAAATAACGGCTCTATACAAATAATCCAAATATTCGTCTGAGACGTTCGATAAAGAAACAGGAAGCGCAGCACTGCATAATATAATAACACGATAAAGTGAATTCTGCCCACCAATTCTGGAACGGGATGATGGAAAAAAAATCATCGAAGACAATATTAGCGACTGTCAAACGAAAATTTGAAAAAGAAAAATCAGAAAAAAGATTCGGTCGAATTTAGGAATTGAACCCAGGACCTCTGCCTTGCCGGGGTTTGGTCTACCACTGACCTAATCCGGCTCTATCCCCTTCAGTCATATTTAACTCTATCATATTTCGACTAAGAACTACCAACGTCATCTTCATTTTCTTAACGCATATTTTATTGGCTGCCATCTTTATGTATGATTGCAAGATTATTCGTGAACTAACGAGAGTCTTCAATTTCGTATTGTCTTCAATGATTAAATATTTCATTTTAAGGTTTTACTCATTAGGTTATTCCAAATATGTAAAAAAATAAATTATTTTGCCGTGAGTTATGATAAAATATTCCAAGGTTAGAGAAATGACTATTTTTTGCATCAGAGTGCAATGAACAAATCATGACAAATTACATGAGATAAAAATGCAGGAAGTGTCGTCGAAACTATTTGAAAATAAGAGTTGATTTTCTTTAAATCACTTCGATTGTTCTCATTAGACTTAATAGACCAGATAAGACTCCTGTGTATTGTTTATCGCAAAAAATATTTATATTTCTTTGCCCTTGATTTGAGACGGTTACGTTACTATGCTAAACCTCGCAACGTCGCCATATAAAAACGAAACATTTTGAAATGTAAGGCATTACATTATCAACAGTAGTAGCTAAATCATCTCATTCAAACATGCTTACAACAAAACTGCGTAACAGAAGAAAAAATGTTTTAAAAACTGATTGAGTAAAGTATAAAGGGATTTTGATTTCAAATTCAGGGCAGTTGAAAATAAGAACTGGCGTTAAAACCATAGAAAAGAAATTGAAAGAGGTTGTTCTAAATTTTGAATTGTTTAAAAATATCAAAATGGCGACAGCTTTGGAATCAGAATACAAACTGGTGTCGGATGATCTAGGGAAGATTTTGAATAAAGATTTTGTTTCGCGATTTCGTAAGGGCTATTTATCGCTAGATGGCACCATTGTTCCAGAATATTACCAAAATTTCGGAAGTGATATTAAAGACCTGAAAGTTCATAAGGATGATGTTTGGATTTGCAGTTTTCCAAAATGTGGTAAGTCACTTTTTAAAATAATTAGCGATGATTGTTAGTAGGAACAATACATTGATTTTACTGGATTTTAGCGCGTTTTCCACATCTAACTCACCAGTAATGTGGGTTTATAAGCTTTGGGTTCCATTGTACAAACAACACTTTTGCTTTTATTTATGGGATTAGGGAGTTTCGAATATTATATTATTCGTAACCCGAAAATGTAAGTAGACTTCATAACAAAAATATAATTAAAAAAGGAAAAATTGTAACTAAGCAGCTGGGTTGAAATTTTAAATTGCGAACAATAATTTTACCTAATTATAGAACACAATTATTTGGATAGTAGGAAATTTAAAAAGTAGCGATAAAGAAAATTACAAAAAAACATATTTGGCTAAATAAACATATTTATAAGGTTACACGTGGAACAGAAAAAGTTTCACGTAGGTATACACAATTAACTGTTAAATAATTCTTTACGCTTAAATTCGTTGTTGAACATGCGGAAAATATCCACATTTCCTGCGAGGCAATTAATCAACATAGTGAGTCTTCCCACGGACATCACCATTGGTAAATTAGTTCTGAACCTTGGATGATTCGTATTTTTGTGTAGCGCCGTTTCTATGAAAAATAATCTCAAGGATGATTGTGTTAGGACTGTTATGCTGCGTATACATTTGCGAGCCGAAACGCGAGTCGAGCCTCAAATTATGAGAAAAAAACAAAGCACCCGCAAGCAGCGTTTCGCGCCATTTGCTGTTGCTTCATTCCTTTCCCTTAATTCGAGGCGCGGTTCGCGATTTGGCTAGAAAATGTATTAGCGTTATTAGGTGTAAAGTATTATAAGCACCCTGGAGTGTACTGCAACAGTTGCGCCCGTATAGGACCGGCCCTGCGTAGCAATATAATGGGTCCCTGACCCGAATATAACAAAGGGAGAAGATGAGCTAATATGGGATAAATGATTATCTAATCAAATTTGTGTTGCGATTGAAATTACATAAATTCATACTGCCTTTCTCCACATCAAACTGCATTATAAAATGCATTACCACACATCTGCACAATGCATTCATGATCAGTGAAGCATGGTATTATTACATTATCATAATATTATGCATTCATAAATTCTATAAAAGTAAATCGTCGTAAACGCCGTAATGTCTGTGATGTATTATAATCTAATCAATGGTCCATTGAACTGGTTAGTTCGTATGACAAGTATTGCATTCTACTGTAAATCACTTTTTTTTTTTTTTTTTTTTTATAGTGAATACCTCACAAGAGTCTCAACTGCTCCCGTCTGGAGCCAGTGAGGCTATGGCATCCCCAATTGGGGGATGTTGTGAGGCTGAAGGTAAGTGGGGAAGGGAAAGAGGAAGGTGGGGAAGTACCTGGCTATTCAGATCTAGTAACTAAACACGGCTAAAGCCATTTGGAGCAACGTTTCAATTATGAATGGTGGTCTTACACCAGGGCGATACTGGTAGTATCTTCCACTCTGGAACGTGCCGCAAATATACTATATATTATTTTTAATTAATTAATTGTGAAATAACACAAATCAATCAAATAAAATTTATTTGCGCACGCCGGGTTCGAACCCGCGACCTTCGGAATGGCAGTCCAATGCGTTACCACTGGACTATGCCGGCCGTCGTTGTATTTATTTGCAATCTGTGTATGTTAGATAATGTATTAGCCTCCTTACAGTTCGACATATTTATAAGTGCAGCCGGATTTCTTCATGATGTAATTTTGGGACTACCAGAGGAAAAGTAGTTCTTTCATTGGTTCTTTTTTAGGATCCATTAGTTCCGCTTGTATTATTCCTATTGAAGATTCCAGAGAAAAATGAGTATTGCTAATTTGTCAAATAAATTTCTAAAAAAACGGGATTGCAGGCCATTAATGGTAAGTTTCGTGATAAACTTTTAGTAATGTACCAATGTATTCACGATGTCGGTAACACTTTCGTCATGATGTATTATCAAAAGAATCGCAGGTGAATCTACTAAAAGTTTACCAGGAAACGGCCTGCAATCTTAACAGTATTACCAATAACTGAGATTCTTAATAAATTTGCGTTCCTCATTTTTCTCCGTGTACCACGGGTGTTGCCAGTTTCAAGCTAGGGGAAGGGGTCAGCCATTTTTTATAGAGCTTATAGGGAAGTAACAAGAAATTAGTCAAAATAAATTAGAAATATTACATAATAAGTTTATGAATAGGGCCGTCTTCAACCGTGAAGGGGCCAATAAACATAATTATTTTGGGGGTCCCCTTTGAAAGACTTAAACCTACAGAAAAAACAACAAACCACAATTTTTTTCAATGAGTATAGGAGTTCTTGCAAGACAGTGCTATAACACTTAATCGTGATTGCCCTGAACACAATACCAAATCTACTAATAATAAATATTATACAACATTTAAAATCGAAATACGAGCAAAGCTCTTTGCTCGGTCGTATCTGCTAATCTTACAATACCCTAATATATTTTCCACTGTACCATTAAAACGTTTAAAATCAAATTAGCCTCACAATGTACAGGATTTTCCAATAAGAGGTGTCATTTTGATATTCAATCGTAAAAGATCAATGGTTTCGTTGCTTGTGTGGCAAGTAGCACCATCTTGTTGAAAGTAAACGTTGTCCAGATCAATACCACCCAATTCCGGCCATAAAAAATCATTAATCATCTCTCGATAGCGCAATCCATTCACCGTAACTTTGCTCTAGCCTCATTTTCAAAAAAGTAAGGTCCAATTACTCCACCGGACCATAAACCGCACCAAAAAGTCACACGTTGAGGATAGAGAGGCTTTTCAACAATAACTTTTGGGTTTTCCGAGCCCCAGATGCGACAATTTTGCTTGTTGACGAAGCCACCGAGGTGGAAATGGGCCTCATCACTCAAGATGATTTGCATTTGATTCACTCGAGTGAATTTTAATAATTTCAATGCGTTGTTGAAGCGTGTATTGTTCCATTTTTATTAATGGCGTAGTTTCTACTTGTCAAATGTCAAAAAATAATAGCTTCAAAAGTAACATCTACCGAAATAGCGGGCTATTCAAAATAACACCTATTATTGGAAAACCCTGTACGTAAATCAAAACTATCGATTCTTTATTTATTTTTACCATTTAATATTATAACTTTTAATGCCTACTTGCTTCCTAATCTGTAACCATAAAAATATACTGTAAGTGGAACAACTCGTTTATTTTATATTCACCATTGAATTGAAATTATATATATAACGGCATGTTTCCTGAATGAAACTTAAGGAATAAAAAAATAAATATTTGAGCATTTTAAAGTATAAAATAATTTAAACAAATTGTAAAAACCACATCTTTTTAAATTCGTAGATTACCTAAAAAGATATAAAAAAAGGCTTTGAAAAGAGAAACGTCTGTTTGTCCTTTAATTTTTTTGTTCTTCACCAATTTTTCACCCCGGTGCCCCCCTTCTGCCGACGCCCATAATCTGTACTGTATTTTGATCGATGCGGAAGATGTACCAATTAATTTTATTTCTTTGTTTTTATTTCGAAATAATATTCGTGAAAAAGCTTACCATTATAATATCTCCGAAGGAAAAATATATCCTTTTTAAATATTTCCCGCGATAGGGCCATCTGTCGCCTCGCTTTACATACTTATGTACACCATTTGGGCGTTTACATAAAACAGTTACATTAGTGTATAAAATAAAAATTTACATAATAATATAAATAATAAAGGTCAGATCGTTTGTCTCTGGGAGGATTTTGGTGGCTAGTACCTATGGATGACGGGGGGCCGTTAACATTGAAACAAATACATAATGTATATTGAAATGCTTAATTGCTAATTACTTATATTAATTGTTTCAGGCACAACTTGGTCGCAGGAAATGGTTTGGCTAATTGCTAACAATTTGGACTACGAGGGGGCTAAAGTTTTCTTGGCGCAGAGATTTCCTTTCCTTGAGTGAGTTGATTTCAATTATCCTTTATAATTTCATTGAAATTATTGTATCAATTACAAATTTTCGTCTGTTTTTCACGGCCAAGCTCATTTCCGATTGAATTACAATTAAACAATGTTAGATTACCATCTACGATTTACGTTTCACAATATCTGTTCTGAAACAGGTAGCAGTGCTTTTTCTTTGTCTCTTTTATTTTTTTAAACAAAGACTAACATCCCCGTGTTACGACTGATATGACAATATTTAAAAATCTCCTACTACCACCACAATAAGCCGTAAATGTTGCTTGTGTTTTGATGGAGGAATTGAACACAATACGGCTGGGTGGGACCTAAACGCGATGTCAACTCAGCCACCGACCGATCTTCACAAGCTTTAATCAAAATGCGTGAAAAAATTGTTTTAGTTATTGATTAAGTGCGTTTTGCCAGGCATACACCGCTATTCGACTACAGAGAACTCAGCAAAACGATTCCTGGTTTCCAAGTGCCCATTTTCGCCACCGATTCTGTTGGCTATATCAACAATCTGAAATCTCCGAGATTTATCAAAACTCACCTGCCCTACAATCTCCTGCCAGAACAGATCAAAAATAACTCTGAACACCCGAAGGTAAGAAAAGAAATCAATCGATTAACTAACCGCAGCCAACCAACCAATCAATTCATAAATCAATCTTAACAATCAAACAGTCATTAGATTAAACATTTATTGATCTATCATCAGATCGATCAATCAATCAATCGATCTATCAATAAATCAAACAATCATGTAATCAATCATTCGATGAATCAACTAACCAAACAATCAATCAATCAATCGATGAATCAACCAACTAATCAATCAATTAATCGAGATGTAATATTTTTTGCAGATAATCTACGTTAGCAGAGACGCCAAGGATTGCCTGATATCGTATTTCCATCATTGCGGCCTTATGGAGGGGTACAAGGGAAGCTTCAGCGATTTCTACAAACTATTCATGGGAGATAGACGTAAATAAAAACTTTTTTTACAGTTTGCCGTTCCCCACGGGTCGGTATGCAATCGACATAAACCGAGTTTTTTTAAATTTTTTTTTTATAGTGAATACCTCACAAGAGTCCCAACTGCTCCCGTCTGGAGCCAGTGAGGCTATGGCATCCCCAATTGGGGGATGTTGTGAGGCTGAAGGTAAGTGGGGAAGGGAAAGAGGAAGGTGGGGAAGTACCTGGCTATTCAGATCTAGTCACTAAACACGGCTAAAGCCATTTGGAGCAACGTTTCAATTCTGAATGGTGGTCTTACACCAGGGCGATACTGGTAGTATCTTCCACTCTGGAACGTGCCGCAAATATACTATATATTATTTTAATTAATTAATTGTGAAATAACACAAATTAATCAAATAAAATTTATTTGCGCACGCCGGGTTCGAACCCGCGACCTTCGGAATGGCAGTCCAATGCGTTACCACTGGACTATGCCGGCCGTCTGCTAGACCTGCTAGACCTAGACCTGCTAGACCTAGACCTGCTAGACCTAGAGCTAGACCTGCTAGTGCTGCTAGACCTCGCGCAGAAAATTAAGTTCGTTATAATAAGGTCTGTGTGGAACTTTTCTTTACAATTTTTTTATCAGTAAAATTTAATTTCGGAAAATAGGTAGGGAAATTATAATAAAACTTTTTTTTTATAATTTCGAAATTATCCATGTTGGAAAATTTTACTGAAAAAAATTCTTCCTGGAAAGTTTAATTTTTTTTCCGAAAATTGTGTAAAAGTTTTTGAAACAGTAATTCCAAGTGTTATTAAATATTTTTTTTACATTTTGTCATCGGGTATGCTGTTTAAAAACATCAAAGGTTCATTTTGAAAATAACAGACCACCTCCGTCTACAACAATCAAAAATGTTCAGGCTTTGAGATAATAATATTATCAGATAGGTCTGGTAGAAGGTAGTGAATAATAATATTCTTGTAGGTAAAGACTAGTTTAATTTGTAGGAATAAAGACGAGGAACACAGTCATACGTTTTTATTCGCATATTCATCGTCACGCTTGTTTCTTTCGTTTGTCGGTTTCATTTAGTGATAGGTACGTTAATTGATGTAATTCAGTCGGCGTCCATCCCATGGTATTAGCAAAAGTGCAATCAGATTCAATATTCTGCCCGAGGTCTAGGAAAGACCTTATGAAAACTGAATTTATTTTTGACATCACGGAAAAAATTTTAATATTGAAAATATTGCTAATTTATTTACAATCTTTTCAAATTATTCGTTATCCGGTTAAAAGCGGAATTGCAGGCCATTAACGAATGAATTTATGGGTTTCCTGATAAACTTTTAGTGTAATATCAATATATTGACACGATGTCCGAACACGTATTCATTAAAATCCAAACATTTTCGCATTTCGTCATTATATATTATTAAAAGGAACGCAGGTGAATGAACACGTGTTCCGATATTATTTCAAATTTAGTAAAAGTTTATCAGAAAGCGGCCTGCACCTACGTTTTTAACCGAATTACCAATAATAAATGCATTAATATTTTTTCCGTGCACTATTCACACTGGTGATTTTAATATATCTGGAGTAATTTCTTCTAATTGTTTATTTTTTTGCAGTTTTATACGCTCCATTCTGGCCGCATATCCTTAGCTACTGGGAGCGAAGACACCAGAATAACATCATCTTCCTCAAATTCGAGGACATGAAAGCCGACCTCCCCTCCGTCATCAGAAAAGTGGCCAAATTCCTGGACAAGGAGTATAGCGATGAGCAGATCGCGACCTTGACCAAACACCTCAGCTTCGACAGCATGAAGAACAACCCGGCTGTCAATTACGAGTCAGTCATCGAGACCAACAAGAAATATGGATTGACCGATGCAAAGGGAAATTTCATGAGGTCTGGTAAGGTTGGAGACTCCAAGACACATTTGACGGCGGAACAGCTGGAAGAAATTAATCTGTGGAGCAAGAAATCTGTCGAAGGAACTGGCTTCCAAATTTAAATTCCAATTTGTTTTAATTTTTATCTGTGCTTCATGCGAAAAATACAATTTTCAAAATAATAGGACCATTTTTTTTCATTAATCAAAGAGTTTGCTTCATGTGAAAATAAATGTCCAGTGTAGGTAGGTACTGTAATCTCAGTCCGAAATGCTAATGGCTAATGAAGGAACAAGCGAATAATTTCTTTTTAAAAGTGTGATTACACGTACTTTTCAAAATTTTAGTTTTACTTTAAATAAAATGGCAAATCATTGCCATTTATAAATTTACTATTCATCTATTGCTTTACCTGTCATGTTGTTCAATAAGAACAAGTAAATTTTGCCAAAGAGCCCCCCTTTTCTATGGGGTTAACAAACCAGCAAGTTGGGGGTTTAACCTTTCCTTGCCGGTGCTGTCAACTGAGTGAAAATCGTCTCTAATTAATAAAATATCTCTCTAAATATACTAAACACAGAGTTCAAATTTTAGGTATTCCCCTTGAATACCGTAAGAGAAGGGTTAATATAGGTTTGAGGAGTGGCTAAAACGGCGGCAGGAAAGTATCGAAAGATACTGAGTAGGCCCCCTGAAGTGGAATCAATGATAAAATACCATTAGAAATCGAAATCATTATTTGTTTTTCGTTGATTACTAACAAACTGGCACTTTTATGACTCCTTTTTTACTGATCATCCTGTAAAGAGAAAATCTCTCATATCTATTATTTGTATGTACATTTTTGATGTCCCTTAATATGTATATATATATTTTTTTGATTTTTCTATGAACTAAATATGATATTTTTTTACTGGCAATCGAATATAGTCATCACCGATATTATTCTCGCTATAACAATATATTTTTTAATTCTTTTTTAGTACATACATAATATTCCTTTCCATCTCTTAATTAATTGGTGAAGCGTATCCATGAAGGACATTTTGAATGCATAAAATGTAATACTTTGTAACATCAGACCCTTTTTGAGGGAAATCAAAAATAAACTAAAGTGTTTCAAGTGCAAGCGATTCTGTAAAAAAAATGTACGCACTTTCTTATAGAATTCAGGTTTAAATCGCATACCAAGAAAATCCTGCTAGGACGAAATTCCAATGCTAGCAGCGCAAGAACAGTTTGTCGGCGGGAAATAATTCATGTCACTGGTGCATGGACGGATTTCCAGACGTTAAATTAAATTTGTCTTTGTTATTTATCACAAAACAAACATTTAAGTAATATTATTTTTAAACATATCTTTCGCAGTTTTTTGTAATATTAAAACATGTTCTGTGTTATATTAAATTAAGACGAGTTGTTACAATATATTAATGACTATAAAGCATACATATAAATGAGTTTTATTTTAATTTTGCTAAAAATAGGAAAATTATGTCCATTTAAACATTGAAGACAATATTAGCGACTCTCAAGCGAAAATTTATAACAGAAAAATTAGAAAAAGTTTTGATCCTTGGCGGAGTTTTGCTCTACCACTGAGCTAATCCGACCATATCCTCTTCGGTCATATTTTTCTGTTTCAATTTTTTTTTAAATATTATTCTATTATTTCACGAAGCAGCAGTATTGAAATAGAACAAAGAATATAATCGTATTTGTTCAAGAAACGATTTCGATATTTGAAAATGGTTGATGAAATTCAAGAAGAAAGTTTTAATAGAAATAAATTTAATAAATAAAATTCTCTCCTCTCCACTGGAATAACGAGGAACGCACTGAATGGTACTGAAGAAATGAAGGTGGTTGCATAATTATAATAAGTACCAACGGGCAATAAATAACCGACTAAACGTTAAACCTCGACATGGCAATTCTCGCATTATTTATCGGAAGTTTCTTTCAGACCGGAAAGATTGGGAAATATCCAGACGTGAACTTGGCCAAGTAAAATAATATATTAAAAAGTGTTTTTTTAAATACTCGCAAGCTTTTCAAACGCCCGAAACCAGTGGGGCTGGGACTCTGGCATCGTTACGGGATATGTTGGGAGGCTGAAAGAAGTGGGAAGGGCAAGGAGATGGAAAGTCGAAGTTTGGTAAGTACCTTGCTATTCAAATCTGGTCACCAAACACAGCATCAGGATTATATGTATATACATCGTACAGTTATGCTTCAGTAGTATCAACCTTTCACTAGAAATGATGCTTAACTAGAGTTGTTTTTCTAGCTATATAGATCTGAACTAACAACATAATGGATTTGGATTTTTAGCCTTCCCCATTTCCCCCTCTTCTCCTATTTATTAATATAAATAAAGTTACTACACATTGCTCTGTAACTACTTTCACAGTACCTACCTTACTAGTACTTATTTTGTACTATTGTTATTATATATAATTATTGAACTCCTTTGCTCAACAGAACTCTCAATGATACTAGTAACTTCTATTAAAATTACTTTTACCCATTCATACTTCAAGACGTGAATTGATGAATAAATAAATAAATAAATTTTGAGTTTCTAGTCTGTCGTCTATTATTTCAGTAGATATTTTTTGAGATATAAATAATACAGCTGTATGTAATTTCAGATTTTTTGGTGCAGACGTTTTGAAAAATCACAGCATACGACGATATTTCATTAAATGGCTCTTAAAATAATTTAATTTATGGATGGATATTTAATTTTACGGACAGCTCACTTCTTGGTGCTGTCCGGAATAAAGTAAACTCTTAAATCCAGCCCAACATAAGAATAATATAATTAAAATAACAAACCAATCATTAAAAATAAACACGATGAAAATAGTTAAAACACGTGGTGCCCATTTCACGTTAATTTTGTTTAGTTTCAATGATAAATTACGAATCAAAACTGAATGATCTTTTTCAATGAAAACCCAATTACTTGGGACTGGTTGTTTCGGAGAATTTGAACAATTCTTCAAAATTCAAAGTTAATTTTCAAGTTATGTGAAAGATGTTTTCAAGTTCTGTTATTATTTCAGTTCTCTCAAGCAAATAGCATAATATAATAATATAATGACAACTTTCACTGAATCCGAAAACGAACGTTAAAATTTGAACAATTCTTCAAAGTCAGTTTATAAGATCTGTGAAAGATGTTTTCAAGTTCCGTTATTATTTCATTTCTGTCAAGCTACTAGCCTGTAATGATATAATAAAATAACTTGAATAGGACTTTCACAGAACCCGAAAGTTGAAGTTCTCTTCAACTTCAAAGAAATTCTCTGAAACAACCCGTCCTAAGTATACATCAGTTTTTGTGCAGGCCACAAAGGAGTGTTTCATGATTTGTGACTAAATAAATGTAAGTTTAAAAAACATCGATAGATTCTGTGAAAAAAACATATTGTTGGATTGAAAATATAAAGTAGGTACTGGCAACATGATTGAAACGCAAACTTGTTGGCAATTTTATCTTTTTCGCCACTTCGACAAATCTATCGACACATTTATCTAATAAGTATATGTCATCATTTATAGTGTAATTCGTACAGATCGATATTTTAAATTTATTTATAAGTACAGATCAACATTTTAAATTTAATCGTAAGAAGTACATATCATCATTTGAATTTTTAATTTTAATTACATATCCACATTTTTAACACATTCAAGTAAATATAAATATTTATATTTAATTGTTAGTATAGGGTGTAGCAATACAGACAGTTTTTAAGGGCTGGTACATCCCGCGTGGTGGGGGTAGGAACCTAAGAACTCCCGAAGTTCGATCCTGGAGAGATGGGAGAAGGGAGGGGTATAAAAATTTACTATAAAATATTTTGGGACCTCTTTTTCCTACACAATACTGAGGCCGATGGGGGGAGTTGAACCCCTAAACCCTCCCTCTCCCTGATATACGCTATTGGCTCTAGCCAGTGTCAGGTAGACCCCATTTCCACCCACCTCATAACATTCCCAAATAATAATATATTTATCCCGTATTTTTGCTGAAATTTCGCCAATCAAAAAAACGTATCTGTCACTGATACAGAACTGTACAGAGATTTTGCTCTCAGTGGAAAGTTGTTTAATACGAAACCGAAAGCGGAGGCGTATAAAACAGGAAGTGGCATAAGTGCATCTCGGAGAAATGCAGTTGCATGCAACGACTTTCTTCGGCGCATTGCACCGCTAACACTTGCAATTTGATATTGGCCGAGAAAGGTTCAGCATCGCGAAACATTCAAATTAAACTCCACCAAAAAAACCCATTAGTTCATAAAAGTAAAACTAATAAATTCAATATTAAGCATCAAGCATCTTCGTAATCATCGCACACTTTTTAAAATTTAAAAAGATCTCTAATTGACAAATTCAAATTGAGGTGGTTTTTTCTTTGCCCTTTTTATTCGATTTTTCAAAATGAGACCGACAGTGTTGTCATATACTGATGTCGTGGGGGAAACTGGGGAAAAATTGGACAGATTATTCCAGAAGAAAAATTGCTTGATCGAAATTAACCCCGGAAAGGTGTTGTTGCCAAACGCGTTTAAAAAAATCGGGCAAGACATTTTGGATCTTGCGGTTTTGGATAATGATGTGTTTATGTGCTCCTACCCCAGGACAGGTAAAGAAATAAAATAATATTTACATTCCTTATAACAATAAATATATATTCAATTTTCTTTAATGTTTACCCCTTTCTCTTAAAATACTTACAAGATTCAATGTTGAAAATAATTGTACATACATTATTGTGATTGATTAAAGTATCTACCATTTACTCCCACTTCAACGAACGTTTCATACAGCCTTGCAGTGTCCGTCACTAGGGCGGATGGCACATCTGATGACGCTACAAGGTTGTCTGGAAAGTTGCCTAAAGGAGGAGGAAGTTGCCACACGGCCAGAGATGTGCTTTATTTCAAATAAATCCATTTCAAATGGAAATGCAAAATGCAAAATGGGTATTTTCCATTTTGCATTTTAAATGCTATTCTAAAAACCATTTTGCATTTTAAATGCTTTTTTGCAACGTTCTTCCTACTTCTCCACTCATATTTTTTTCATAAGCCCCAAATATCAGTCGGCCCTCAACCTCGCTATGAGAGATAATTTACATTTGTCAAGTTGCTCCCTGGTAGGAGCTCTGTCAGTTGAGTGATACCATTACAAAAAATACTGATTCATATACTGAACATGGGGCCATGACGCTGTAATATTAAATGTTAGATAGCAGTTTCTATGTTTTTACGTTGGCAACATTAGTCCGGCGCAAATTTTTTGTTGTTTCATAATCTGTAGTCGTGGTGTTTTTGGATTTACCATCATGAAATATGTTTGTTTTACATTGATGTCCATTATTAAATGACAAAATTGTTTAAAAATTCTATAATTGTTTGACCTGAGAAACCATTTTGCATTTTCAATGCATTTTGAAAATAGGTATTTTGCATTTGAAATGCTTTTCTAAAAACCATTTTGCATTTTGCATTTTCAAATGGAAAAGTTTTGACCCATTTCCATTTTGCATTTCAAATGGTTTTGGGTAACCATTTTGCACATCTCTGCACACGGCTAATTAACCAAAAAATCAATCATGATATTACTTTTAGCCATTAGAATATTTAACCATGTATAACCTACACACGATTGTAAATGGTTAATTGGTTAACTAGTGATTTCGACCTCGCTTCGGCTGAAGTTCAACAATTAAAATTGAAATTTGAAGAAATGTATCGTATTCATTGATATTTCAGAAGCCCGTAGCTTATAAAAGAATTATGTTGTTATCCATCACATAGAAAAACCGGTCCCAAAAATCAGTGCAATTTTGAAGTTATAAGGTTTTTATTAGGACTCGCAAACCGATTTTATACTAAATGGTTATGCATATATAATTAATAATTACACCTCTGCCAAATCGGCGGGGAAATGAGGAATTATATGCATTTATTACAAACAAAATTTACCCAATGATTATTTAAGAGTGTGGATTAACTTCCTGGAAGTGGTGTAATCACTAAGCGGCGAATCTGAATTATTATTATTAAAATCTTACTAAATGTACGAAACGTTACTAAAAATTAATCCTAAAAAAGTTCGGTATCTGCAGAGCCGATGTGTTTCGAAGCAAAATTATGTTCTGATATTTCAGGGTCAACTTGGGCCCAGGAAATGGTCTGGTTGATTGGGCACGATTTGGACTACGAAGGGGCCAAAAGTTTACAGCAGGTGAATATTATCATTTTTTTCTTTATTAAATAATTAATCAATTTACAGAGTATAATCATTTATGTTCTAAAATAATTCATAAAATTAGTTTTCTTTATATTACACTATTTAACATATTTCATTTCAACATATTCTGAAATAACACTAGATGTGAACATACAGTTTATTTTATATTTATTAAGTCTTTATCAAAAAGAACTTGTACCAATTAGCTTCAGATACAATCACTTTTATATTGTTAAATATTTAACATTAAATTCTTCAATCTATACGCACAGTACGTCTGTTGTTAAACAAAAAAAGAAAATAATTAATTACCACGGGCTGAAACCTACAAAAGATATTCAGTATTGTTTAGGTTTTATAAATGGAGATATTTATATTGCTCTCAATAAAAATAACTCTTATTTATTTATTTATTTTTTTTGCTTCCGATTTTGTTGTCCGGGTTAAATCTTCCCCATAGGAAAAACTAAACCCTTCCACTCACTTTTCCACAAATGATCAGCTAGTCAATCAGTACTATGCAAGTGCATTATATAAGTAAAATAAATACAAAACAATACAAGAACAACAACACGTCAACTCACCAGAGATCAAATGGGAAAAAAAAATTCACCGACTCCAGATATTTTCATATCAGAGGGTTCGGCTCGGTAGAACTTCTAACAGGGCCTATAAATCCTACTGATCCCTCAACATAAATATTTAAAAAATCTTTCGTTATCCTACATGTATTCAAAATGACCGACTTTTGCATCTTTATATATAAATTTTTTGATAGATCTAATACGCCTAATTTTTTAATGAGAGAGCTAGGTATAATGCCAGTAGCCGAAATAACGAATGGTAATATTTTTATAGTCTGAGAATGCCAAATTCTTTTTATTTCGTTTCCTAAATCTGTGTATTTTCTTATTTTTTCATTAACAGATTTTTGAATGTTACAGGAATTTGGAATAATAATAATATTGCGCTTTTCATGTTTACTGGACAGATAACAAGAATACGTGTTAAATATATTATCTATGTATGAGATTTAATCAACCTAACAAAATTATTAAATTTTATTGTTTAATTTAAAAATGAAATATTTGTAATATTATTTAATGCTAAACGCATGGAAAACCATTTTGTATCATTATATTATACTGACAGCTTTTACTTTAAGAGAATGAATTGTGGTATACCTATTTGAAAAAAACAAATGCTTTATCATATTAACTTGTATATTAACTGTTCATTACTGTATTATGCTAAGCATAAACACAGGTATTGATTTTAACCTTATACTGCATTATAGATATTTCTTATGGAAATATTTCAATATGTAAAATCAACGAAACTTCGTATCAGCTTATTATTGTACTGCATCAAATTCAACTACGAATTAAATGGCGCATAATAATTTTTCGTATATAGATAATGATAAAGAAGTATAGTACCTATAATATAGTACCTACAGTAAATAGTTTTAGGTACTTAAAAACCTACCTACTTAAATACCTATCTACTTAATAGATAGGTAGGTACCATAACATTGAAAATATGCGAATAAGAAAGTACAAATTAACGAGAATTTTTACTGTACCGGAACAAAATAGACACATTTACAGACAGACGAATTACAGAACGGTCCAGGTAAAACAGGACTTCGCTCCGCTTACCTCAGTCAATTAAAAAGTGATTGAATATAGTATGTAGTAATTGAGAAACATGACAGTATTATACTTACTGTTGACTGAACAAAATGTTTTTGGAAACCTGACGTCTCTGCATTTTCTAGCGGGAATTTCCAATTGCCAAGAATTGCACAATTTAACTTAGTTTCATGCATTTTGGGAGCGTCTTTTTATATCACAAATAGGTAGTTAATTTTTTTCCCATTACACCCTGTTGATCCACAATACTGAGTTTATAAAGTACGTTTGGATTTTTCTTTGAGAATATGATTTTACTTTGGTATGACAGGCAATAAATGAACCACGTTTACGTTTAGTTGCGTTGTCCTCTACTGGAGCTCACTGCAGTCATCGTTGAGAACCACGAGCAATGGCACAATGAATCCATCAAGGGCACGTCCGTTGACCTCGTGAAGTACAACATCCCCCACCCGCGCTACGTGCGCAGCCACCTGCCCTGGGAGCTGCTGCCCACGGACCTCACGAGAGATGACAACAGCATAAAGGCCAAGGTATATACTTTTAATATCCCATACAATCCAGAGCAGTGGCACAAGGAGTCCTCCAAGGGCACGTCCGTGGACCTTGTTAAGTATAACACCCGTCAGCCATCAGCCCTGGGAGCTGCTGCCAGTGGATCTCAGGAAAGACGCCAACAGCACAAAGGCTAAGGTAAGCAAACTTCATATGAAATTCCTTATAGAACCAAGAACAGTGGCATAAAGAGTTCACCAAGGGGACGTCCGTAGGCCTCGTGAAGTGGGTACAACGTAAGTGGATGGCTGCCTGGAGAAGCCTTCTCCAATTCTCGAATTGAGCCGCATTTTTTCATAATATAGCATCATCTTCAACATCAACCTTTATCTCTTCTGGAGATTCCTGGCCACCTTCACAGAAGGAAAGGCTTCCAGTATCACCAGTCTTCTGCTGTCTCCCACCAACCAACCTTCATTCTGAGGCTTATTATAGCTTTATATTAAAATCTTGTTTTAATTAAAATGTATTTTGATTTTCTTCTTTGATTAGGTCATTTACACGGCCAGGAATCCAAAGGACATGTGCGTGTCCTTCTACCACTACTGCACTCTGGTGCACGAACTAAAGGGGTCGTTTGACGAGTTTTGTGAACTATTTTTGGAAGGAAAGGTGCCAGTTGGTCCGGTTTGGAATCACATTTTAGGTAAGAGCCATAATTTGTACAACTATTCGTAAACATGATATAATGTCTTATATTTACTATTCCAAGATTCTATTTTTGCCAGCCTGTTACCAATAACGTTGTTCAATTAATCAAACATTCAGTTTTATTCGTAAGAACTGTACCCGGGACTGGTCCTGTGCGGGTGCAATTGGAGCAGTTCGCCCGGGGTGCCATCTTGCCAAGGAGCCAAGTGCCCACAGTGGTGGGTGGCTGGTGGGGCCAAATTCGTCCTGTAAAATTCTACTTTGAATGAGAATCATTAACACAGCAGTGACTGAAGATTTATAAGAAATCACATCTGGGTTGAATCGTCTGGCTAAATAACCTCGGCGTTCCACTGAGGCTAGCCTTAAGCCAAATGGCATCTTTGGCATATTGAAAATCTGAAGGGCACTGTTTGTTATGTGCTATATTATTATCTGCACCGCGGCTCCTTGGCTCCTTACTCCTTGGCTCCCTAGCAAGTCGGCGCCTGGAGCTGATTGCTCCAATTGCGTCTGCTTTTTTACTGGTTTATTGTTTAAAATTTGAAAATACTGAAAACTTTTTCAGGATACTGGGCCAGGAAAGACGACCCTAACTTGCTTTTCCTAAAGTTTGAAGACATGAAGAGGGACCTCAGCGGCGTCATCCGCAAAACTGCAGCTTTTCTGGACAAAACTCTGACGGATGAACAAATAGAGATTTTGTGCGAGCACCTGTCATTCAAAAATATGAAAAACAACAGGGCCGTCAATCTGGAACCGATCATAGAGAGAACTAACGGAAAGGAATATCTGGAAAACACCAAAATGAGATTTATAAGGAAGGGGGAGATCGGAGATTGGAAGAATTATATGTCAGATGAGATTGCGCAAAGATTCGACGAATGGGCTGAAGAAAATTTGAAAGGAACCGATCTTAATTTTGATTGATTTACAAATGATTTTTTAATGAATCTCAAGTTAATATTAAAAAGTCTGTATAAGTGGTACATATTTTATAAAAGGGTAACAAATGTTTAAAAAATGATTTAGTTTAAGCTTTTATATAAATACTGTATAAACATAGAAAAGTAGCAGGTCTAGTTATATAAAAAAAAAATTTTGGTACTTTTTTTAAGTAATTTTTTTTAAAATTACGGTTGTACAATAATAAGCTAAGTTTGAATTATTTAACAAAGTTATTTAAGTAAACAATACAAGTACTCAATGAAAATATACATGTAAGATGGAGATTTATAAGACTGAAAGAAATTGTCTAGATTTTGCAAATATGTTTATATGTTTGTTTGTTACACATTTAGCATTTACAAATATTTTAAACTTTATGCTATAAATAACTTTAAATGAAATGCTTACCGCGTTAGATATTTAGATTTATGAAGATATGTTATTTACATAGGTAAGTTGTTAGATTGTTTCGTTGCGTAAAAACAATGTAACTAACTTTCCGCGGGGATATGCAGAGAGGACGGACCACCAAACAACTCAGTGTAAAACAATGTGTTATTACTATTTGCATATACAATATGAATGTAAATACCAGTAAAATAATAAATAAAGAAACCATTTTAATTAAAAAATATATTTCATGGAAATTATATTTTTTTATGATCTGGAAAACAAAATACTCATCAAATACTAGTCAATTCTAAGGACGGGTTGTTTCGGAGAATTTGAACAATTCATCAAATTTCAACGTTCATTTTCGGGTTCTGTGAAAGAGTTATTCAAGTTCTGTTTTTATATCATTGTGGACTAGTTGCTTGACAAAACTGAAATAAAAACAGAACTTGAAAAAATCTTTCACAGAACTTGAAAATGAACGTTGAAATTTGATGAATTGTTCAGATTCTCCGAAACAACCCGTCCTAAGACTATTTGTCTAATATGTATGTCGATTACGTTAGCTACTTATGGATTAAAAGAAGTTTCTACTAATAACTATTAGTTATCATGACGATAAGTATATTTTAATAAACAAATTTATATAGACATTGATAATGTCATAAAATGTACTGCAGGTTTATTAGTCGACTGGTAAAGGTGATTCTCCTTATGCAAAAATATAGCATAGTTTGGAAAAATATATTTTTTGTACATTAAAAATAAGTTTTATTGGATTGCACTCACAACAATTCATAAAATTCATTGCAAGACAATTTAAACGAATCCAAAAAAACTAGAAACTATTTTTTTAATTATTTCTAACACTAAAATTGAGAACTACGTATAAAATCAGTATCGTCAGATGTGGTTGCAAAATTACGAATAAGGTCGCGATCAACCTGACATTTTTTGCCAAAGCTGTCCGTCTACAAACCCCCCAGAAGATGTAGCCAAAGCATTAATTAAACTATGACTATCTTGGAGGAAATCATGTATTGCAAATTTTGATAGGTTTGTGTCCGCCTGTGTACATCCTTGAATAAAAAATAATATTAGTATTGTAAAAAATGTTGCTCATTTACTATTTAGTACCTGCGTCAAAATTTTTGTTTCTGTACTAGCAGCACTAAGAAAAGTCTAAATGTCATTTTGTCTTTGCTTTCTTTGATATTTTTGTTCTGTGGCTTTTTATTGTAATAATTTATGTGATGTTCGGGCTTAAATTGGGACATTGAATCATTTTATTTGTATATTTCTGAAACGAAAATCTGATTTTGATCAGTGACGCAGTAACTTGTGATGTGGGCCATTGAAGGGTCCCTGAACGCCAACATGAGACACCCACTCACCAACAAGCAGAAGGAGGCGCTTTTCACAGAGTTATTGTCGGAATGCAAACACAGCGCTCCGGGAGCCAGGTTCACTGCCAAACTCCGCACTTCCCTCGAGAGGTACCCAAGTTTCTTTTTACAATCAAACAATTATACGAATACCCTTTAACACCTCACGTTATCTACACTGGGTTTCAAGGCTGTTCTGAATTACGTAAATAAACTTTCTGTAGATATTTTTTGCACGATTTCTTTTATTTTAACAAATTCTGCTTATTTAAATCATCACGATTCTAAATAAAGGTTAAATAACATAAAACAAAGCAAATAAGTTCAGTTTGTGGTAAATATGAATTGGGAAAACTGCTTTCCAACCAAACCTATGTGCAATATTATACTCTCGCATATGATTTCTCTAAACTACAAGTACTTCCTACTATTAGTAATACCTAAAGTAACGTCAGGTTGCATTACAACTAACTAACCAATGATAAAGTTAAACATTATTTATTTACATTATTTTGAAAATATTGTCATAAAATAATGACAGTTCGTTTGTTTACAATAATTTTATGTCATAAAATATTACTTTCACTGTTTCTGTTATATGTGTTTTTATTATGTTAAATGAAGTAATTGTTACGCTATTTGGTTTATGAGTTCATTTTTCATGAAGCACCTTCACATTTTGTGTTAAAAATAACACTGTACAATGTTAGCATTGAGGAAAGTGAAATGCATTATATTTAGATTATTTATTTTGTTTCGAAGGTGATTTGCAAATCATTGAAAACATTCAACCTATAAATTTATTTGAATAAATTAATTCTGTGCCACACTTGCGTGTTATTTTTACAAGGAAAGATTGTCATATTTATATTTGTAAACCATCTAAACACAATGTTTGCGGGGGGTTTTTTAATCAATCTATGCCGTAAAGCGGGCAATTTTTATCACATTCGCGCGCAAAATTACGTTTCATGTAAAATAGCTATAACTTCTGAACTATTGATCAAATTTAAATAAAATTTTCTGTATTTTACCTTATTCGAAATCTTTCATTATGATCTGGTCACAAATTTTTATATTTTTGAAGAAACAATTATGATATTTAAGATTAAATTCAAAAATTTTGAAAAAACTCCACTTTTGTCGTATTGTCGATTTAGTCATTTTATGCACATTCAACATAGTATATATATTTTGTAAAATACACACCACTAAACACTAATATTGTTTGAAAGTATGAAATCGTTGGAAACAATTCCCTTTATGTAAAGGTACATCATAGAATTTACACATGTATCGGGTTTCGCTACGTATTTTGTGTACCGCGCACACACGACATCGCTTTCGTAGATTCTTATTTTTACCAGGGCCTTCAATCTTTTCCAATATATGTTTTCTCATATCCATCGATAGTCTTCCTGGAGGATCAGATTTTTAAGATTTTTTTCGGATACCAGATGTTGATGGTGTTGGTTCCGGGTCTTAACTATTATCTGCCGAAATCTGATCAGCCACCCAGTGCTCTGCGATTTCCTTAAAAAATTGTTTAGATTTTATTTTCTTTTCTTTTACGGAGTTGTACACAACAAATGCGTTGAATACTGCAAAATTTATTGTGTACATCGCCTAGCCTTTTTGTCTATTTAGTGGTTTTTCGTAAAATAGAATAATACGAAAGATATTGGTCTGCTCGGTCAACGCCTTTCATATATTTATTGTAATCGATTATCATTACCGTAGTCCATTTTTATAGGATATTTTTTATGAAAAAATATCCCTTTATTATGTAACAAATAACTAACAAATATGTAACAAATAACTTTTCGAGCACAGCACACAAATACTTTGTATGAAATTTTTAAAGCGGAATGTAGGCAGAAAAGAAAATAGAGAACGAACGAACGAGAACGGGAACGAAGAGAACGTCTTGAACGAAACAATATCGCTTTAACACTAATGTAAAGATTAAAAAAAAAACTAATCATTTATCTTACAGTTATTTTATTTCAAGTGCATGTTTTATGACCACAGTCGGCCGGCCACCCGACCCTAATTCCACGAATTGTCAGGTACCTAGTACACGTGTCACGAGAGCTGACGCATAATTTTTACTTCACAGTAACCAACATCATACGTTACTCGTAATATATTGTTACTCGAAGTGTACAACGCATTTTGGCGTCTCCCGCGCTTAACCAATAGTGTACAAATACGAAAAATGCTTTTAAGCGTCTCCCGCTCTCTGCCAACAGTACGCAAAAGACGCCTTTAAGCGTCTCCCGCAAACAATGTGTTAATAAAGGTAATTTTACTGAATGTGAAAATAGTTCCAGGTAAAAAATTAGTGTCTGTCTGATTGACCTTCAAAAGAAATTCTAACGGTGAACACTGGTATTATAATTTTTACACGGCTTGGTCTGTTTGGAATTCTAGGTCAAAACAATTATTTTAAGCTCCCAACATCATTTCCATCATGAGTTTTGAAGTATCAGCGAAATATGAACACAAATTTTTTTAACAAAAAAAAATCTAATGGTAGTTTTCTGTGCTAGAGAATTGAATAGTCTTGAATCATAATATTAATTTACACAGTATTCATAAAAAATTGTTACAATCTATATCAATGACTTTGCAGACATCTCTAGTTGGATGTCCCATCTCTATGATGTGTGGGGAAGCCATCTTGGATATTATCCCCTGCAACTTCCAAATATTAACATTTGAAATTCATTCCAAATGTTCCACTTCCATAACTGTATCCGTAAACACTGAAATGTGTTACATGTGAAAAGGAAAACCAAGATACCATAAGAATCTAGTTCCTTGCTGGCGAGAACATAAATTCTTGGTTTTTGAACCTAAATAAACTTTGAACAGTTTATTTTTTTTTTCATATAAATTTATATCGTCAGTGATTTAAAATATGACAATAATTAAGAGCGTGAGGTGATCACAATGTTACAATCATAAATAAAGCACTCACTAGATCGATATCTTTGGGCTTTTTGTATGAAACAAATTGGTCCTAAAACACCATAGAAATGCCAACATATAGACGGTAAAATTCTCATTGGAGCCTACTTATTATATTATACACCAATGAAAAACTCTGAAAGTTTATTCCATATACTGTTTTAATAAGTTTTTCATTGGTGGATATAGTTAGGCAACAATATGACATCACAATATTCACGGTTCCAATTTTCTATTGGAGTTATACCCCCTGGTTACAATGAACAACTAATAATATTTATTAATAATTCTTCGATTCTAAAATAATATTTTTCATCTCAACGAAAACACCAACAATCCTCTTCTTTTTTCAGCACAAAAACAATTGAACTTGAATTTTTGCAGGTTTTCTTTTGTCTTCTTCTTAAAAGAAGTTCTTCTTCTTAAAGTAAAGTGATGGTTAGGAAGGTAGGTACTTTGGATAAAATATATGACGGTAGGAACTCTACACTCAACGTAATTGAAATCCAACACAGTTGTTCTTGCAACATTTGTTTTAAAATCAAGAAAAAATAAAAATAATCTGTGTTTAACCAAAACGAGAATAATGCATAGTCTGTTATGAAGTCATGCGGCGCTTTATTTGACTGTAATCTGCACTCTTTCAGTTGTTATGTGATTGTATTTCCAGGCTGCTATTGCCAGCCCGCAAGGAGTTATGCGGCCGTGTGAAGGATGGGTGCGCTCCCCTCTTCATCAGCTGCAAGCGTGGAAACTTGGAGATCGTGGAGTACCTGATCACAGTCTGCGGGGTGGACATTGAGCAGCGGGGGCTCTACGAGGTGCCTGATGACAGGTGAGGATTCATTGTCATGTTTGTACCTGGTCACTTCAAACATGTATGACAGCAAATCTGTAACATTAATTAAATGAGTCAAAGATTTTTTCATTTGCTTCACATTTTACTTCAACTTTTCATAAGTGGTGTTACATTATTTGTTCGATTAGTATAAATATGAATGTCTTTAATTGTTTATTGATTTCAGATCCGTCCACTACGTGACTCCCCTGTGGTGCGCCTCTGTGTCTGGTAAACTGGAGGTGATACGTTGTTTGGTACGCCACGGAGCTGACATCAACGCCGGCTCCGACAGCGGCTCAACCCCCGTGCGAAGTGCTTGCTTCATGACACATTTAGATATTGGTAATTATACTTCTTACATTTTAGGTTTCCTACATGTCTTCCGGCAGATTGTGTAAAATGTTGTCAGATTCTGATGGATTTTGATCTGGAAAATACACATAGAAGAGACTAATTTGTTTTTTTATTGTCTCTTAAGTAGCGTTTTAATGTAACTTGTTATTCGGATACATGAATTGAATTATTGAAATGAAATTTAAGTGGTTGCTTAAACCAGTGAAAATTCCACCATTTAACAGGCCACTGAACTTTGATACATAAACAAAATATTCCCGAACGATGAAACGAAAATATTATCATTGTGTGTTGTTTTTCGTCCATGTTCTTTGGAAAAAAATTATGTTTTGTGTAGTTGGTTTCGAATGTGGATGTGGAATATGTATGTAGTTGGTTTGAGCGTGTATTTTGTTAGGGGTAAAATTGATCTATGTGTGAAAAAATAAAAAATGTGCAAAATTTAATAAATCTTGTGTTATTTACATACCTATAATGTTTTGTAATATCCAATGACCACTCTGATAAATTTTACTAAAGATAATGGCTTGAATGGAATAACGTGAATCATGGGAGATATACTAGTCCCAGGGAGTGGGACACCCGGGGGCGAACATGGTTACTAGCTTTTTTGCAGAAATCACATAATATTTGGCCCTACGTTAGAAGCTACAGGATTGAATTGGCTCTCTCTCTGTCTGTTACGTTATTATTAAACATGGGCACACTCTAGGGGAGGTTCAGGAGTAACTCACAGTTTGTAAGGGCGGATCACTCAGCTGACCACAGGCAGCGATGTTAGCATTGTAGGCGCAGGCTACCCATGCGGGCATCTTGGAATGGCGGTGCCATTGTTTACCCAAATGGTTTCAACGGCTTCAACTTTGTACCTGGTGATATACGGTAACATTTGCGCGAGACGGTTTTGTAATTGTGCATGATAAACGTGAGCGGTGCTTGGCATAATACTCGAGGGCGAGATGCGTACCTCGGAATAATGGCATCCCATTATTGGGAAAACGTGCGGGGGTCGATCTTACAGAACAGCTACTGCGATGAGATCCACGGTTCAGAGCACTGCCTGTGACAAAGTTGTGCTGGGTAATGGGTGACGGCCGGCGGCGTGTTGAGTATGCCACTGGTACCGTGTGTTAGGTTTATGTGAGTAATCGTTTCTGCGCGAAATTTGAATCTATGCTAGCCCAAAATTATTACCTTTCAGTGTGAATAAATAAATAAGTTTAGATAATTCTATAAAAAAAAAATTTAATTACTCGTTTTGATATTGCAGTTCGCTTCCTGGTGGAGAATGGCGCAGACATATGCCAGGCTAACTACAATGGGGGCACTTGTCTCATAAATTCTGTTCAGTCGGCTAAACTGTGCACCTTCCTACTGGAGAATGGGGCTCAAGTCAACGCCACAGATATGCAAAACAAGACTGCCCTTCATTACGCTATACAGGAACACAGGTACATAATTTATTTTATCTTATCAATAGTTTTTGTTGATTGCAATTTTTTATATCAATGAAGGTATTTAAATAACCTGACAATATTTGCATTAAAAAAATATTGAACGGTTTCTGTTTTGTTTTGTACAAGGGTTTAGTGGAAAACTTTAGTCTCTCATTAAAGTTTTGAATCAGCCACTCAAAATTATAAGCTTTTTTTTTAGGTTTTCTTTAAAAAGGCGGATTTTGTAAAACCTTCGTAGCGCAGTGCCTTTTTGATGCATTTTAAAGGTTTCCGTTTTATAAAATACCTTTATAAGTTATCTTTACTGCATTTTGTTTAACTTTCCGAATGATAAAATACAACAGCATTTATGGACTTGACCTTGAACTTGGCAAAAATTTTGCCTGCGGCGCTTCTTTATACACGCTTTGATTAATATTTTGCCATTTTATAATAAAGTTTCTGATAGGTAACAGAAGAGAATTTTTATTTAATAGCAATCGTTCAGATTTCCGGGTGCTATGAAAATATTTAACATTTTCAAAATCTGTATTACAAAATATAAAATGGTTTCGCGACAAATTTTCCTATTTTTAGTCAGCCACCCAAAATTGTAAGTATTTTGTCTATGTTCTAATATTTTAGAATGATACAAATCGACAACATTTATTGCCTAGGCCTTGGAGATATAAAATTATCGCCTGCGGCACTGTGTTTTTGCGCTTTATGATTGTTTTATCAAAAAATTATAGTTTTAGAAAATATAAATAGGTTTGTGACACCACTGGCTGAAAAATTAATCACGTTAAGCTGTATGTACCCTACCTCATGCAACCGCAAACTAATTGAAAATGGGTAAATTAGCCCCATGGTTAAAAAGGTTGATCGCCATTGGAATAGATAATCAGTATAGATAGAATCGATGGCATGGTCTGTAGATAGATTCTCCTATCTTAACAAATGAATCGCCATCTTTAGAGCATAGGCGTCTGTCCACGCAACTGATGCGCAGACACATCCGCTGTTAAGACAGTGACAAACCTCACCCATGCTAAGTCACCTAAAGAAGCGAACCACATTGGATCACCTATAATAATAATAATGAGTTTATTCCGGAATGCGGGGAGCTTTTGTGCAATCCCACACATCCCATAAAATATATTCAACAATATTACAATAATATACATTAAAGAGAACAATAAAAAGAACAACATCAATTTCATTACTCGCTCCGCATCGAAGGAGTACAGTCGCGTAATTTAGTGACAAGTAAATCAAGTAATATAGTTTACATTAATAACTCGCCCACCTGGGCGCTCCATTCCATCCAATATGGAAACTCAAGAAATTATTAAAAACATTAAAGATTTAATAAACAAGATCACTTCAGTGAAGGACTCAAAAATAAAATTAACACTGGAACAGAACATTATATCACTGGAAGAAAAAATTCAACATGAACTAATAAACCTACAAAAAAAGATTATAGAATTACAAGAAACTAATATTAAAAACAATCATCACTACGCACATAAACTAGAAGAAATTCATAATAATAACAAAAGGACATATGCAAATGTATTAGGTGACAATAAAAACTTCGTGAATACAAGTGCACACATCCCAGAACAGAAGCACGCCATCATAATTACATCTAAAAACACCTTGAAGGCCGAAGATATAAAAATAAAAATTCAAAAAAACATTAATTTAACTAAAATAAAAGTTGGAGTAAATGGAGTCAAAAAAATCGGAGAACAAAAATTACTGATCTCATGTCAAAAAAAAGAAGATGCAGAAAAGTTAACCGAAGAAATTAATAAGGTAATTGGAAAGGAAATATTGGCCGAAGAAATAAAAAAAAAGAAACCGTGTTTAATGTTAAAAAGGCTGCAATGCCAATTGACTGAAGAGGAAATTATAGATGGGATTGTACAACAAAATGAAGGATTAACCCTGGAAGACAAAAACAACATCAAGCTTATCAAAGAATTAAAAAACAAATACAATGAAGGAAAAGAAAACGACACCACTAACTACATTATTGAAACAACCGGTAAATTAAGAAAAACGCTACTAGAAAAAAACAAAATAAACATCAAATTCCAAAGAGTATACATAGAAGATTGTAACCCGCTTACTCAATGCTACCACTGCCTTAAGTTCGGCCACACAGCGCAAAGATGTCTCGCCAGGACGCAGCCCCCCATTTGCCCTCATTGCACAAAGGAGCACATTCTGTCTAAATGTGAAAATAAAGAACAACCTCCAACATGCAACAATTGCTGTGTTCAAAACAAAAGATTTAATATGAATTATTCTACAGAACACAGAGTTGATAGCATGAAATGTCTCTATCGGCAAAAAATGCTTCGACTAGCTAGAGAGCGCATCGACTATGAATAATATGGTAAATTTCATTTCTTTAAACTCTAATCTAAAACTTAAAAAATGAATGATTTTTTATGTAACGCATTGGATAAAAAAATGTATATTGAAGAAAATTTATGTCAATCTATGAAAGATTTTAACTTAATTTGCACTGAAAAAGGATTTACCCTATTTCATGTAAATATTAGAAGTTTAGAACGAAATATGGATGAATTAGTTATAACATTAAAAGAATTAAATTTTTTCCCGGGCCTGATTGTCTTAACAGGTTCGCTGCCGCCTATGCACAATATAACTGATCCTAGGTGCCAAGCGTCACCACGGTTGAAAATCACTTAGCAGGTGCCAGCGGTTTCGTCCGTTTAGTCGCACTCTTTTTACTCTCTTCTTATTATTTTGATAAAACAAAAATAGACAATTTTTTTTTGTCTTTTGTTCAAATAATAACTAAAATACAAGTAGCAAATCGAATAAGATAACGAAAGTAATACACATCTCATGAAGAAAAATATTTATAAAATTTGGTGGTACTCATTGACGCACTCAAGTTCATTTTCTAACTCCCTCTCAATGTCTTCAACTTGCAGAGATTTACGTAAGGGACGAGACTTTTTAGGACGAGATGGTCCAGCATCATCACTCATTATGACAATAAGAAGATTTTTACATAAAAAAATTAAAAAACACAAACTTATCGTTTACTTTTTTAAATGGCCCTTTGCAACAATAACCTAATTTTTTCTTGAAAACCAATTGCTATAAAATGTTGGTACAATTGTCAACAACAACGCCAGCTACAGAAACAACCATTTGCCGCGAGTGCCGGCAGGAAAATGATGTTTGTGCAGACATACTACTCATGGCTCCGGCCGGAGCCGCCGGCACCCAGTGCCAGACGCCGAATGGCTCCGACCGGAGTCGCCGGCAGCGAACCTGTTAACAGAGACACACTCTGCAGGCGAAATCAATTACACTATTCCAGGCTACACATACCATGCGACAATAAACAAAATAAACAAAAACTCAGGTATCGGATTATTTATTTCTAACCAGTATAATGTTCTCAATATTAAAGAAATAATTAATGTTAGTAATGTTAACATATTAAATATAGAATTTAAAGACGTAAATAAATATTATAACATTATTGCTATTTATCGGACGCATACATCGATAGTACCTCAATTTATAGATGAATTAAAAAATATTCTGTTAAATTTTAGAAATAAAAATACTATTATTGTTGGAGATATGAATTTAAATATTGCAAACGACTATTCTAGTAAAGATAAAGACACATATCTAAATATGTTAGCAGAACTCAATTATTTATCGTGCATAAATTCTTATACTAGAAATGTTAAAGGTCAACGCCCCTCATGCTTAGATCACATTTTTACAAATATTCCTGATATCCAAAATATAAAATCAGCTGTCATTCATACAACTATCACTGATCATTATTCATGTATTTTTAACTATAAATTAAGCAATCCAACTTTGCCATTATTTAAACAAAATAATTACTCAAAAAAAGTACTTAATATGGATACATTAAAACACCAATTAGAATCAGAAAATTGGAATAAATTATTACAATGTAATGATGTCAATATATGTTGTAAAATGTTTGAAGAAAAAATATCTAAATGCATAAATGACTCGACAAATAATAATATAATAACCAAATCCAAAGTGTCGAACTTGAAACCTATAAAACCATGGATTACTCATGGTTTAGTAGTATCTGTACGACATAAGCAAGCTCTTTACAAATTAACTACTCAACAACCAAATAATAAAAATTTACTAAATCATTTTAAAGCATATAAAAACAAACTTTCATATATTATAAAAAATACAAAACAAAAGTATTATAAACAAAAGTTGAATCAGGCTGAAAATGATAGTAAAAGAGTGTGGACAGTTATAAATGAAATAATTGACAAGAAAAAAAACAAGAATAACGACATCGCTACTATATTTCATGACAACATGAAAACATGTTGTAAAGAAAATCCCTCAAAAGCTGCAAACATATTTAACACCTTCTTTGCGAATGTAGGGGAAAATCTTGCCAATCTCATTCATACTGACCCAAATATAACATTTCCAGACTGTAGTATTGATACTGACAATAATATAGCAACATTCCAAGTCACCACAGAGAACGAAATAATATCAATTATAAACGGTATGCAAGGAGGTTCTGCCCCGGGTTTTGATGGAATAACAGTTAATATTTTAAAAAATATTAAAAATCAAATTTCTAAACCGTTAAAACACATAATAAATATAAGTTTCCAAAGCGGAGTGTTTCCATCAATCTACAAACAAACTACCATTACTCCAATATTTAAATCTGGTAACCCAGAAGAAGTTAGCAATTACCGACCCATATCAGTAATCTCGAACATAGCAAAAATTTTTGAAAAGATAGTTAAAAAAAGGATAAACCAATTTGTAAAATGTAATAAATTAATTAATGAAAATCAGTTCGGTTTTATGGAAGGTAGAAGCACTCAGGATGCAACTGCAAAATTAACTAGTCTTGTTCATAATTCATTAGATAAATCATTAAAATGCATTGGAATTTTCATAGATCTAAAAAAAGCTTTTGATAGCATATCACACGACAAACTTATAAGTAAATTAAGAAACATTGGATTAAGTGGTACAGCTATAGAATGGATAAAAAGCTACCTTTTCAAACGCCGTCAAGTCGTAAAAATCAACGATGTACTTAGTCAACAAAAAACAAGTCACTTCGGCATACCTCAAGGTACAGTCCTGGGACCGTTACTGTTTATCATTTATGTAAATGACATATTCAATCAAAGATTAAATGGAAAAATAATATCTTATGCTGATGACACTGTCATAATAATTGAAGGTACTGATTGGAATAATGTTAATAACTTAGCAAATACTGATATTAATATACTGAAAAATTGGTTCGATAAAAACCTCCTCTCATTAAATACTGAAAAAAACAAAATGTATCCCATTCTCTATCAACAAATTTAAATTAATACCAGAATTAAAAATTATAATACATCAACTTAAATGTAACAGAACTAATTGCAATCAAGAATGTTCTATACTTAGTCTAACTTCTGAAATTAAATATCTTGGTATATATATAGATCAACATTTTAAATGGAAAAAACAAATTTGTGAACTTGTCAAAAGAATTAGAAAATGTATTTATATATTTATAAGACTTAGAAATATTCTTAGACTAGAAAACCTAAAAAGAGTGTACTATGCAATTGTACAATCTATATTACAATATGGTATTATTGGCTGGGGAGGAACTTATAACAATATATTAAATCCACTTAAAATAGTTCAAAGATTGATAATTAAAGTAATATTGAAAAAACCATCCAAATTTTCTACTGAGGTTCTCTTTTCAATATTCAATGTACCCACAATAGACAATATATATAAAAAATATTCAATTCTACAAATTTATAAAGAAATACAGTTAAATAACTTACAATTTAATTCATCAGCAAGATATCAAAAAACTATCAAAATCCCAAAACTTAATACAAAGCACACACAAAATACCTATCTCTATCTAGGTATAACATATTTTAACATCCTTCCATTATATCTAAAAAATATTGAAGATATTCAGGAATTTAAAATAAAATTAAAAAATTACCTAAAACTACTATAAAAGTCCATATCTTACTCTTATTATTATTTTCTTCAAATCTTGAAACTGTATTATTGATAAATCTTGCCTATTTCTTACTTATCCCTTTGGTTTTGCAAATATATTATTTTCTTACTTACATGATTCCATATAATTGAGCTAGGATTCACTCACCAAACACAAGAGCCTCGTCTCTTTATGGTGAGGAAAAGCTATTATTATTTACCTTTGTAACACTGTATAATATGTATAAATTGTATATAATTATTGTAAAAAACATACAAATATTAAATAAAAAAAAAAAAAAATAATAAAAAAATCAAGAGAAGACGTTAAGCATTAGATTGACGGGACCAACCATATTCTCCAGTGCGCTGCGATGCTTGAGCCTGGACTCTGTCGGGATTCCATGATAAGGACGTTTTCAGGGTTATTTGTCCTCTCCCTTAAATCTTAGTTTTTATTAGAGCGGTTCGAGGGGGTTTCAATTATGGGGGGCCAACATCTTTCTCCAGCGCTCCGCGTTGCTCGATCCTGGAGTCAAACGCAATTCAATGATGAGGACATTTCTGGAGTTGTTGATCCTTCCCCTCAGTCCTGCCACCCTGGTTCTTGGGTGGTTGTTGGTTCCAAGGGTGGCGGTACCTATACCCGCCCCTCAAATTGGTCTTGTTCTCTTCACAACTTTCCTCAAATTGAGAATTCCATAGTCTCACTGGTTCCAAGCATTGTGATTCTTGTGTGGTAATCAAGTCAATTTTATTTTATTTTGAGACTTCATCTCCTTTATTATTTATTGTGTTTGTGAAAAATTATTTATGATTTATACTTAATTTAATTTGAGTTTTTTCATTTGCTCTTTTTTTTTTACCTCATAACTTTTGAGCGTGACCTCAGTGGATTAAAAAAAGTATAAATCACAGAATATTTTTCACAGACGGCCAAATCCAATAATGACCTTGTACCGAGGGGAGGCGCCAAAACTAGACAATGTGTAAGTCAAACTAATCATTATTCTGTATGTTTTCTTATTATATACAGTGAAACCCACATATAAGGTTCCCACAAATGTTCATGTTTAAGAAGTTTTTCTTTTCAGTCCCAGGGAAAACCTTATCCCTTTGTGGTTTTCTTTTAAATCTTGTCTTTTTTATACTTACAGCTTACTTTTCGTTACCTCAGTTGGACAAGGTTCTAACTGACATAAACCATTTCTTTTACTCATTTCTATAACCAAAATCTTTCAGAGCCATGGCTGTTGTATTTCTGTAGATACTTGTATGACAAAGTTTTAACATTTTATTGTGAAAGGTTCTAGCATCACTTTAAACCTTTTGCAATTGCCATTTTGTTTGTATCTGACAGTTGATCGTTTTTACAAGGTGCACTTTAGTTGGATAGGGTTCTAACTTCACCTTACCATGTTCAAAGTTTGCAAAGATGATTTCTCATAATATATTTGACATTTTCTGATTTTGAGGTTCATCTTGTGCAAAGTATTTTAGTTTAACACATTTTAAAGGAAAATTAATTAGAGCGTGGCCCTGTCTTGGAATGGCATTAGGGAAATGTAGTTAGAACCTTATGCAATGAATTATTATACCCTAACTGGTTGCGTATGTTTCTATCTACACGTTTAGGTATGTTCTAAAATGGTAAGTAAACGTCCTATTTAAATAGTTTCCTTTAAAGAACATTAACTAAAATGCTTTACATAAGATTCTATCTCAAAATCAGAATTCTGTAAATAGATATGTAATGAGAAATCTTATTAAAAAAATACTCAGAACAAGATAAAGTGATGTTTGAACCCTGTCCAACTGAGGTGACGTTTTGGCTTCCTGCTGAGAAAAAAATAAAATAATAACCCCATTCTTTTAGAAAACATAACCACACAATGGTGAGTTCCAGCAGTGTTGCATATATTTTATCTCGAATGCACAATCACACGGAACCATGCTGAAAGAGTTATCAGGGCGTTTCACTGTATACTGAACGTATTGAGCTATGCTTCCTGCATGTTCTTAATTGTTTAGGAGATTTATTATTTGTCCCCAGGGGTTTTTTAATTTACCAAATTTAATATGGAGTCATATTTCCTTCTTCTTTTGTTGGGCCGTGCATACCTATAACCACTCATGCCACGTGGTGCTATATCTGTCACCAAATGATACATCCTCATAAAACTAGTTTTCTACTAATGGTTAGACATATACAGGGTGTCCGGGGTATAATTAAAAAAAATTCTATACAACAGAAAACTGCCGTAACGTTCTCCGGTCGGTTTGCCAAATGTTTTAATAATTACTTTTATATCTATAATCTATGTAAAATAAAATTGTGGTAAATATAGTACAAAAAAAATATATCGGTTAGGATTTAAAACATTTAAGCTATAGTTGCATTCAGAATTTTAATATTTTTAATTGATTATATCCATTTTTTAAATCAATTTCTGAAAAAGCCTTTCATCTGTTTTCCATAACAGTATTTTATTTTGGGAGTCGTTCAAAAACAGTGAATCTATTTGAAATTGAATATTAAGCGGGAATATTTGATGACATGATGTTAATTTGTCTAGGCCTTAGGGGTTAAAGAATCTATGGACTGCACGCCCTAGATTTGGAATGGAATTAATTATTTTCTTGCCTTTTTGTAACCACCATTTTCCCCCTGTCCTATTCGGGTTGAAGACCCGTCGCTTGGACGCAACGCCTCCCGACGTTCCTGTCCTGGGCTATTTCAGAGGCCTCCGTCCATTGCAGCTCGCCTTATTTATACCAATACTAAATATAATAATTAAAATAAAATAACTTTGTTTGAATATAATACTAAATATGTTTTAAATCTTTGTCTTTAAATATTATTGATAGCCTATTCCTCTTGAAATGCTATGGCTTATACGTGCTTGAAATCTATAGTTGTAGTCATTGTTATGACTTTTTCAAGATACCACACGGTAGAACAGATGTTCTAGCACAATATACCTGACAAGAGGAATGGTGCTATTGAAGGAAATTTCTAAAACACTAGATATAATTTTTAATTACCCTTTAAATAGGCTTAACCTTTGTGTATACCTATCTTCCCAAATGTTTAAATGTGTCCCATTGTTAAAATAGTGTCCCATTCCCATGTTAGAATGGTAAATCTTGTACTGTAGATGGATGATTGATCTGTCATATAATAATTTGAAACTTCAATTGAGCCTGTTGTCTGCGCAGGGTCTTGCAGCGTTCGGTTTATGTCGATTGCTTACCGACCCGCGGGACGTCGGGCTTATTGATAAATTAACGCAACATTTTGAACCAAAGATAATCCTGCATTTGTTTACAGAGTGGAGACCACAAAGTTGCTGTTGGACAATGGCGCGGACCCCTACGCGGTTTCTCGCTCTGGCGATGATGCTCTCCAAACTGCCTGCCTCAAGGGGGCTACACAAATATTCTCTCTGTTGACAGGGCGCATCCATTATAGCCAAGAACGTATGGCAGATGCTCACGAGTTGATTGGTAAGTTACCGATATTCCGTTCTTTCTTCCATATATTGCACTGTTTCCTTGAAGTTCGGTTTATGAATAATTTCTATAGTGCAATTTTTGTGAAAAATCACCTTAAGCTCTATTTAATTATTAAACAGACACTGAAAACATACTTACCTGGTAGGTCACTTCAGATAAACACTTTTATTAGATTGTTTAAGGCCCAGCATACCGTCTTTCGAATTGTGAAATGGGCAACGCCCACCTCTATTAGTTTTCATAGGGTTTGTATAGGGTTACCATAGTCGTTTAAATATAAGAAAATTTAAATTTACGATCTCTTACATTTGCTACATCTTTTGACAACGGCTACACGTAGTAAGAGTCGAAGAGCAGCGGCGGTAGTTAGTTATTTGGCACTTGATAAATAAAAATTTTATCTCGGTGGATGTGGATTTGGATTTTGGCGCGCGGACTATCATTTAAAATGCAGGTAATTCTCAACCTGTGAGATATTAGTATTGTTTTTTTTTAATATTAAAATGTAACTCATATATGTATATTTTATACTTTTTATCAAATGAATACGTATTTAAAAATTTCAATCGAATTTGAATGATATTTTTCTTATAAAGTTAAAATCATTTTTTTATCGAAATGCATTAAGGTTTTTCTTGTAAGGTTATCAACATAATATGTTATCTTATATATTACAATATCTACTTTCGCACATTTATATAAATTATATATGCGTATATTATGTATACATACTTACCTAATAAATTATGAAGATAATTTATAACAACACAAAGACAATTTATATTGTTTTAAGCTTTTTTTCTATCAAAAGGATTTGAACCCTAGGTACAGCAAAACATTCAGTGCAGTTTGAAGGGCTATTTAACTAACTTACAGAAATGGGGTTTATTTTATTTTGTGACTTATTATGATTTATTCGCGACACATGTTACATTCAAACAATATTTTCGACATTAGGTCAACTCTTTGCTCTGACTTGACAATATGGTTTCCAAATCCGCAATCAAAAGGAGAATGATCAGATATGGATTGCTGTTGGTTAATAAAGTTGGTTAATAAAAAAGAAAATGTCGACGATGCATCTTTCTTTTCCTCCTTCGACTGCATCATTTTTGTCCAACCTAGAAAAGCAAAAGCAGCATCAAAAGTGGAGTACATAGTATTAACTGGAAATATAAACATTAAAAGAGATTTAAATAATTATAAGCAATAATTAGTCGCCTGAAATATCAATACAAATCGAAAATATCTCCCGAGTAAAAATAAATGCCGCCAACGGGAATTGAACCCTCACCTTCTGATGTCCGGTCAGGTTCTCTGAACTACTGAGCTATGTCGGCTTATTTCCAACCCGCCAAATAATTCAATATGTACTAGTACCTCAATCAACAATTACTGCTTATTATATTTTTTTCACCTGTAAACAACCAACTTTATTTTTGTGGGAAAGGCTTTGTTAGTGCTAAATTTCCCATTAGATGGCGTTGAGACAAAAAACAAATAAAATAAATTATTCAAATATTTGCAATAAAATATTATTTACAATAAGTCATGTAATTTTAGGTGCCAAAAGCAAAAGCGCAGGTCCATTAGGCTTGCTGTCTGGGCGGCGAATGACGATTGTTTGAAAGGGACTTATGTAAATCCGAATATTAGAGAGAGAGCGCTAATATTCAAAACGATTGGAATGAGCAGACGTAAGCGACTGCTATGAAAATATTTAATTAAACACAAATTATTTTAAACAGAACTAAAACATCTCGACAATGTCTCCAGAAGCATTTAAAGAATCACTGTGAATTTTTTCGTACCTGTAATGTGTTAAATAATAGAACAAACCTGTTTTTTTTTAATTTTCGGAGCATATTTCGCGATTTTTTTCTATCGAAGAAATTTCAGGAATTTACTTTTTTAGCATAACAAATGTACGAAGATTATCTTAAAGGATAACATATATTTTTTTAAAGTGTTCAAGGGAAACTTGTTATAGTTCGGTAGAAATTCGGAATGCCGGGTCGCTTGGAGAAGATACGACTTTTGATGTGTCACGGTCGTAAATCTTTCGTTGTTTCTTTGATGCAATACCAAAGGAAATGATGGAATATGTTTTTACATTTTCTAGAGTGAACAGACTTTTTTGTTTTGGTATTTTTTAGTTTTTTATTTTTCCTTTTATAAAAACAATGTGACAAAAAAAAAATCAAACTACGCTTTATTAGTTAAGGTGCTTCTAACATTGAAAAACTTTTTGGGTAGGTACTAATAAAAATGAATGAATTTATTTATTTCAATTTGGGCATAAAATAAGTGACTAGAATTGCTTAGTTCTGTAATTTTTTTTATGTAATTGCTGTACGAGTATCAATTTGCTAGAGAGCATGTTCTTCCTTATTTTGGAAATTGATTATGTATATAGATACTGATACTGTAGATAGTCATAGAAATACAAAATAAGTATGTAAATGTATTTTCACAAAGATTGAAGATAAAGTTCCCAGAAAAAAATCACAGTCATCACAATCAATGAATGACACCAAAAATGTATAATTTTGTTATTATGTTCTCTTCTTTCATGTCATATAAATTTTCGACCAAATAATCCTTCTCTCTAGACCATTTTATTGTATGAAAAATGATTTGAATTTGTTATTTCAGGATCAACCTTGCTGGATGACTTCAATGACATAATGTACGCCATGCAACACTGGAGGATAGCAAACAGAATACGAAACAGCACACCTCATTACATAGGCAAACTAACTTCCATCTTTCTTATTATATCTTCCGTTTTCTTTCAACTTTCAACAAGCTCGACCATCCAAAATAAGCTAAACATTGAACAAGACCTCCGCTACTCCTTATTGAAAAATCACAATTGAGGTGGCTTCATCTTGCCTTTCCAGAGGGAAGACGTTCAGTTTGCCACCGCACACTAATTTGGGAGCAATGGGGGTTTTCTCTAGTCCGTAGGAGCCCAGTAGAAGTAATATCCAAAGGCAAAATGAATGTATAAGGTCAACACTGCAATTGTAGTGCTTCGTGATGTGGGCACAAGTCTTTAACACTTCGGCACCTAGGGGCTAGAGTGCATTTGTGCAGTGAACTCCCATTAAAAAGATAAAAATAAGACAAACATGTATTATAATTTTACATCACTTTTCAGCACGCTATTCAAATTCCGTACTAATAAATCCACCTGTCTGTATTAATACTGTCTGAAATGAATTCCATATGTGGTTTCTCAATTCAGCTCTATGGGATTTTCTGTTCTAAGAAATAGTTCTTACAAAACATACTTGTGGAGCTTAAGCGGTAAATCGTGCGAGCGTGCAAATCTTATGAGATTTGTTAATACCAAATTTGTATGGAGTAGTATTTTGCAAGAATTAATAGGTTTTTTCTGTAATTATCATGTTTTAAGTTGTTATTAAAATATTATTACTTTTTTATATAAAAATAGGAATAGTGTCTTGCTTAAATTGTGATTTTAGTATTAAAACAACTTTTTATAACTTACAACATTATATTCATTATGTATCTTTTTGCTAGGTCTCTAATCTCTGGTGCAGTCTCAGTGATGTGGTGAAATTCCTTTAGATCTAAGGAAAAATATATATAATTATGGAAAAGAGCAACGTAGGATTTATAGATGAGGAATTGGTTTGGGAAGCAACTTCACAGGCTGTGCGAGGTGACGCCGGGCCTAGTATGGATGGATGCCGCCAAAGTAGCGCAAGACAGCGACACTGGGAGGCGTCTTGTCGAGGTGTGGGGCCCCCGACCCGAATAGGATAAGGGAAGGAAGTTGAGATGATATCTTTCAATTTAATAATTTTTTCTATTATTTTGTTTCCCAGCCAAGCGCCCCCACATGCCTCCCCGCGTGGCGTATCGCCAAGCCGTGGAGTTCACCTCGGAGGCGGAGTTGGATGTGATCTCTACGGACATTGACGCCATGCGCATCCAGTCGCTGCTCATCTGTGAGCGGGTATTGGGCATCGCGCACAAGGACACAGTTTTCAGATTGATGTACAGGTGAGTCAAACTGTCAGGAGTTGAAGTGCTTTTTGTCTTCTTTTAACATTAACTCCACACAGGATAAATAATTAGACAAAAATAATTCTCTCCAGACCTATGTCATCTCATGGCGGATGCTGTGTGGAGAGTTCTTTTTAAGGGAAGAAAGGAGGGGAAGTTCTGAGAAGGAGAAAGATATGAGGGATATGTAGGAATCTGGGGGTCAGTGCGTCTAGGAGTGATGGAGGTACAAATCCATTCCTCCCACGGCGGTGCAAGTCAATGGGTCGAAAGAGTCCAATTGAAGAGGTCTCTCCTGATCCGGCCAGTTAATGGGTAGATGCATACGCCACCAATTCCTAGACAAACTTCACCCCACGATCTCAGGCATCCCTGTTAAGTCACCAAACGTAGCGAACCACTCGGGGTGACTTATGCCAGAGGTGTCGGTTATCCAATAAATTGTTCCCGGGACGGTGGTACCTACATCCCCCTCTCATCAGACTGCTTTGAAATGTTCATCATCCCAAGAGATGTGTGGAGTATAGGAAACAGTGTTCATTTGTATGACAGTCATTAGTGTCTAGCCATGAATTATGGTTATTCAAAGTCCCTCAGAGTGAGGTCATTTTAAAGTTTCCTCTAATGTTTCCAGGGGTGCATCCTACGCTGATGCCTTGCGCTATCAGCGTTGCATTGACCTGTGGATGTGGGCCCTATCCATAAGGATCGAAAGAGACTCCATTTTATACACAGGTAAAAAAAATAATAAATTATTGACTTTTGAGTGTGTTAGGAATAAGTGATTTTGTTTTGGTAAATGATTAAATTACCCTGTTTGCTTGCAGATACCTGCTACTCGGCGCAGGCCATTGTGAAGATTATGATAGACCTAAAGGTGGGCCGGCTTGACCTCACGGCCGATGATTTCATGGATACGAGGTACCTGCCGCGCTTCTGCGACGTAGTCAACACCTTCAATATGCTCACTGAAACTCTCAAAGGTTAGCCCATTTCTCCATGATTAATTTTTTTTTATTATATTAACTTCACACAGGAGGCCCTGAGGAAAATAATTTTCCTTAGTGACTCTAGTTCCTCGCAGCATTTTCCATTGTAATACCGGTAGAACAGACAGCATACCTACCTGATGCCTGTGCTCTAAAGATTGCAATCTGCCTGTTAAGATAGGGGAATCTTTTTTGTTTTTAATGAGTTTTATTTTTATTATTAACTTAATTAAGTTAATGACACGGACGTGTCGAAACCGGTCGCTAATTAATAAAATTTATACGTAACAAATGTACATTGAAATAATAAAACTCATTAAAAACAAAAATGTCTAGAAATTGTTACATAGTGAATGCCAAAGAAATACAAAAAATAGGGGAATCTATCAAACAGACGATTAAAGTATCTGCGGGCTCTGACCCACCTTCTGTTCGGCTAGCTTGACTATGGCTTCGATGGAACCTCCGTGCCTGAGCTGGCCACTTAGAGTTACTCTCAGCATATCAATGGAAGGCATGTTGGGAAGATTGCTTCCGTTGAGCGAGACTAGATTGTCATTTCGATCCCTTTTAGACATAATCAGACATGATTGGGTCTTTGAAAGATTAAATTCGACTAGGTTATTCTTACCCCGAGAGGAAACTCTCTCGAGGTAACCGTCCTTTCTCTGCTCCAAAGCCCTCCGAGCTGTTGGAGTTTGTGTATCCTTTGGGGGCTTGTCAAACAAAAAGCTATCATGGACTGTACTGTCAGTTGACTGAGCTTAGCGAAGTCATGTTTTAACTCAACCGTTTTGCAATTTGTCTGTCCGTAAATTTGTGTGTTCATTCTGTTTCCATGGTTCGGTAAAAAATTCTTTTTTGAAATTGAAATTCTCCTTTTTAGTTGGACTGCCTGAAGAAGTTTTGAAAAAAAATTGTCACTAAGATAGTGAAGTTTCTTTGGACAACTTGTTTAATTCCTTATTTGAAATTAAAAAAAATGTTGCATGAAGTATATGGTTTATAATTAAGTAGGTAGGTATTTATGTATCTTCTTACAAATGATTTCAGAGGAAATTTTGATTTTGAATAATTAAATAAGAGAATGTTAGAATCATACTTTTTTGCACGCTAGGTCTACTTACTGTTCACAGAATGTAGTTAACATTTTTAAACATCATTTATAAATATTTTATATTTTGTGTGAATAGAAACACGCACTATCCTGGACATCAGACCTGTGTACAAGAAGCAGTCGGAGATGTTTGACCGCACCCTCAAGTGCATCACGCACCTCATCTTCCTTTTGCTGGCCACTGCCACCACTCCCGAGACCAGACTCAAGGTAACACATTAAAGTCACTTGTGATAGTTACGATTCGAGCTCTGGTACTAGTAGCTCACAGTTTATAAAGTTCTCCAAGAGATGTATCTAGTGTACAGGGTTTACCCCTCCATTTGAATTTGTTCTATTCATGAATGGATGCAATACGGGTCAGTGTGTGAAGATTTCAATGGTTCAATTTAATTGCTCATGGTGGGTTCACACGAGGACAGGACAGTACTGTCTTCTCCCAGCTCCGGACCCATTGTCCTAGTGCGAACAGTAATTTGGAGGACAGATCTATGAACCGAGACATTTTCCCAGAGATAGATGGGCAAGCTATCTCCGCAGGATAGTGTCTCACCCCCACTACCAGGTCCGGCGGCATTGTCCGCATAGACAGGACAATAGCCAACTGCTCCATGCATACTTATTTCAATTAAAATTTAAGCAGTGAATCCACCAGAAACCTAAACTAGTGTCACAACGTAGGTACCTGAAATGTACCCCTTTTCAACAGTCATAAAATGTACAACTTTGTTGAAGCAGATTACGCGAGTTACACAGTGGCAGCTCGAGATTTTTGTGTTTACTATAATTGAAAAAATATGAAAGTATTGATATTGTTGTAGCCAGAAACAATAAAATATTTTTAATTAATTTTACCTATGGAATTCAAAAATACATAATACTTATAACTATATGTATAATACTGGAAAATTTTTTTATTCAAAATTGCCAAATTTGTTTGATCCCTTGGAAAACTTCAAGAGAGTTTCACTGTAATATAATTTTGTATTGTAGACTAAAGAGCTGGTAACTAACCTGGTGGCTATGAATGTGCGAAGTTCCTATACAGGAGACACCCTCCTGCACTTGTCCGTGTCCCGCCTCAACGTCATTAAGAGCACCTACTTCGCAGAGGATATGGATGTAAGAGTAAGTTTAGTATCCCCCCTAGGTAGTCATTTGTCATTAGCTATTAACACCTCCTTGGGTTCTCTAAACAAACATGTAACTCATTCAAACAAGAGCATGCGCCTTAAGTACCTTTGCACTACCCATTGTTTTATGTGTATGACATTATATAACCACTCCAGCCATTGTTTGTATGTAATATACATTTACCCTATTATTTAATTCATATCATTCCCCAAGATGGAAACAAATAAACTGTTTACTGAAGTTTAAAGCCAATGAATCCACCTAATTTTCGCCGTCTATCCCATATTTTTAGGTTCATTTGGCACATTATGACAAGCGATCGCTCAAAATGTTTTTGCAAACTTGCCATAACATGCCAAAAATCGCTTGAGTAAATAAAAGTGTTGTGGTTCTATGGCAACCTCATTATTTGAGTTTTGTGAATCAAACAGGGAAGGGGAAAAGAAGAGAGGGAGAATAATTTATTTATTTATTTATATATATATATACGCCTAAAAAGGCTTTTACATAGAAGTGATACATGATGCAGTACAATAAGATAATAATAATATTTTACAAATTTTTAATTCTGCTTTTCGTAAAATATCAATTGAAGGGCATCTGACAAAGTTAGAAATAGTGTAAAACCGTGGTTGCGTATCTTAGGTAGATTATATTTATAAGGTTTTATAAAATTTGCGGGATGTCACTTACTGATTCACAGTTGCGCAATAAAGTGTGAAGATAATATTTTAGAGTTTATTATCTATGGCTATTCTCTCTGAAGAGATTTCACCACATGGGAACTGAAGTTTGATGGATTTCCCGGCCGGGGAAGGGTAACTTTGTGCACTTCAGTCCCGAATTTCATTTTCTGGAAATCCTGCCTGTGACACAGCCTTTTCCTCATGTGATAAAAGAAGACAAATAGATTTAATTATTTAATATGAGAAAATTATGGATAATCGATTGCGTTTTCAGCCCATCTTCCCGGACTGGGGAGTGGCCAAGCTACTGCTGGATTGCGGCTCCAATGTCAATGCAAAGAATGAGTCCAAGTCAACTCCTCTGCATGTGGCCTCAATACCTTATAACTTCTCCAATAAGGTAATTACAATTCCAGTTAGAATTTCTTAGTTGCAATGTGAACGCTGTGTAATAATAATAATTATTTATTGTAATAAAATAGACGAAATAAGCGAAATAACAATACCTAGAACAGAAAAGGAGTGAAAAAATATTAAATATAAATTATACAAACAGTCTTTATGTAGGATATTTGATCATCTCCTTTCGGGCCATCAGGGGGTACTCCATCCTGGCAGCCATGGTGGTGATGATGGTATTCTTGGATTTGCGTAGTCTGCGGTGCCAGAGAAGTGCTCTGAAAGAGTGCACTCGTCTCTCCAGGGGCATTTCCTTGCAGTATCTCAGTAGGCAGAATAGTTGGCGATAAGAATTATTGTAGATGATTTTTAGCTTATACCATTAGTCTAATCTACCCACTGTCCCGACGTGTGCAGCGGTGTGCAGAATGCGTTGTGCTATAAAAGTGAGAACATATTATAATTATTTAATTTATTTCCAGCTAATCCACCTTCTCCTGGAATACGACGCACACGTCGATCAACCCAACAAGTTTGGTGATTCCCCCGCTTATCTCATACAAACCAATCCTCTGAATGATGTGCTTCTCCTCAAGCACGTGAACCTTAAGTGCTTAGCTGCGAATGTCGTTGTGGCTAACCATATACCCTATGACAATGGGCAAATTCCCATGACTTTGGTTCCGTTTGTTCGGTTCCACGAACCGTGAGTGAGTTATCTAGTTGTTCGTAAACATATCCATTAAATTATTATCATGTTCGGATCGGAATTCGGATATTGTTTGTGGATTTGTCATTTGTGTGATCTGAAAAAGTGGATCCATGACATTTTGTCTCCATCTTATTCCGTTTCGTACATCTTAAAGTTACTGCTTGCAAAATTTTATCTGATAATATTGAGTTAGGTACAGATTAGATACTGAAATGTATTGGATTGCGCCAACTTAGATATCAAAATTAGTAAAAATTTCAGATTCGATTTCCACTTCAGCATAATGTCAGAATTGGTTTTCATATTAACAAAAGAATATCAGATTCAGTTTCCGCACTAGCAAATCATGATTCGAATTTTGAAAGATTCGGTTTCCGTATTAGCAAAAATCTCAGATTCGGTATCCACATTAGCAAAATTGTCAGATTAATTGCCAAAAGCGACTGGTAACTGGAATGTATGTGAAAATAATGCATGAGAAAATGTGTGCTAGTTCGTTGTTAAAAGAATATGTAAAGCTATTACCAAAGAAAATTGATTGGTGATGTCCATTTTTAAGTAAGTTGATGAACTTAAATCTACTACTTCATCCATTAGGTACCTATTTTAAAATTTTAAATAACAAAATTAACATTACTCAAATGATGACTTTAAATTGCACAGATTAATATACAATTTATTAAATAATACAGTGCTGGGTGCAAAAGGAAGAATGGAGTTTCTTTAAATTTGTAAGTGATTTATGCAAAATTTGCCACTACAATACATATATTATCTTGCAAGGAAATATGAGACTAGTCAATACATTTTATTATGTCGAATTTTATTGAAACAATTGACATTTGATATAAATGAATAAATAACTAAAATAGCATTGTGAGCCGGGTTAAGGCAGGGGCTGCAAAAAGGGATTTGTTAATATTAATAGGGATCTTGAAGAGGCCCGGATTAAACGAGGGAGAGAAGACAAAAAGTGACTTAACAAGTTCTACTGTCGGACTAACTTGAGATATCCAGACATGGTCAGCTGGTCACTATGAAGAATTGAAGAATCTTTTTGTAAGCCATATAACTATTTATTTTTTTACTTATCCCATTGTTTTTTTTAACTACTTATACAGAATTCTTTTCTGTTAACAAAACTTAGTGTACAAATGGGATTGAAATTCATGTTTCGATTTTTATTTGCACCAAATGATGATACGGTGAGCGATTCAAATGTACGAAGTAAAGGGAAATTACAACATTTCTTCCGAAATATAACTGATTTAATTATCTGACTGAACATGTCAAAATAGTTGATAGAATTATTCTGAGGCCTTATTCACACAAAGATTTTTTTTAGCGCCTTGCAATTTTGACAATCTTTTGAGGAATTTGCATCGGGAGTCGTAACTTGGTGATTTTATTATTTTAATTATTGAATTTTGTCATCTTCACACTATAAACTTTTGTCTATCTGAAAATTCACTATTACAACCAAAGTCTGACGGCTTAGCTTAGGGTATTTCAAACTCCAAATTTGATGATTTGATTCAGTGCCATTTTGAATTTTCGACATTTGAAAGGTCTCTGTTAATCGACGACTCTCGGCCCGTTTCAACTTTGAATCAGGTTGTGATGAGCTGACAGGCATAACAGCATGGCTGCTAAGTCAACTGATTAAATTTGATCGAAAGGTGAAATGTGCCGAGAATTATCGTTTAAACGGGAACATTAAAATGTCAAAAGTTCAAAATAGTTCTCATCTTCGATTCAATGGTCATCAAATGTAATAATGTTTGAAACACTCCAATGTAACAGTGTCTAGACATATACATAATAATATATGGGTTGTTAGTTTCAATTTCAACACCAGAAAATCTGAAAGCTGAAAATCTCGTGTGAATGAGGCTTCATGATTATATTATTATTGATTTGTCTATGAACATCACAGGATCTTTACAATAATCATTATTTTGCACGTAAATTTGGAGTACGTATTGTAAATAATTTAAATCTATAATATGTTTTAACCCCTCAGGTCTCTGGAAAATAGACCGTTATATTTCTTAAAGACGCTGTCAGAAGGTTGGATACACATTTTGTGTGTATTTCCGCTTTGCAATAAAATCCAAATACATAAATGGAATATTTCTGAATGTATCCGAAAACTAAAAAATGTTTTCGTAAGGTGATGAATTTAATTATTAGAAATTATATTTTTTGAAATATTAATATTTTCAATGCAATTATAAACTATAATTATTAACATTACTGTCACCTCATTTTTTTTTCATATGGATTGATAAAATATTCACAAAGTTTCATAAATTTTTCTCAAATTGTGGTTGGAACCTTTGGTTTCATAGGTACATTTGAATTATTCCATTGTTAACTTCTAGATTTGAATATAAAGTGTGGTGTTTTCTCTTTCTTACATCATATTTCTAACCAAGATATTAAGGGAGACACAGCGTTTTCTATGAGACCATATGAGCTGTTCCCAAAAGGGAACAAATTAGTCTAAGGGGTTAAAATATCAATTATTGTATCATGTATTTTAACAAGATCTTTTAAATAAATAATTGATGTTAATCTCAATGTATTTTAGTTAATATGTTTTATTGGGTATATTTATATAGGATATTATTGCATTGACGCCTGCCATCTATTGACTTGACCTGACAAAAAAAGATTAAGAAACTATATTTGTCATATCACTCGAGAACAAAATTTGACAATCTCTTTCACCAATCCAAACTTAGCAATCGCTGGTTGAAAAAAACACCCAGCATATTTTTCCAGCCTTCAGAATGTCTACCAATGTCAACAAATTTCTGCCATTGGCTAGAAAAGACTCCAGGGTGTTTATTTTACGCATATCGAATGTGACATCAGTTGTTGTAATATGGTATATTGTATATTATATTTTATTCATCGTTTTGTGTTCAGGGCAAGTGGGGTTGTAAAATACAAGACATTTTGATTTCACTTCGCCCTTCGTTTCCTCTAACTTTCTATAATCTCTAATTTATTATAATTTCTAAGCAAACTTTCAACTTGCCCTATATGTATGTCTTTATTTTAAAATCAGTATTTTATTTATTTAATTTTTATTCTAAATGCCTGTACACATATTTTAAAATGGAGATAATACTGTCATAACTACATGTAAATGGAGATATTGTCATAACTACATGTAATCTCAGTATAAATATTATATTATAACCTATTTTAGTAGAGTTAGTTTTTTATAAATGTGTATTTAAAAATTTGAGATTATGGATTTAAAATTACATGTAATATGAGTCTGATATATTATTCAATTAAAAATATTTTCTGAAGTTACTATTTATTGCTTCTACCAAATCTATAATTTGGGACTATACTAGCGGGAAGACTATTAAGGATGGGGTGTTTAACAAAAAATAAAATGTAACATTGTCATTAAATGGTTAAACAGAGCAAATTTGTTTTTTTGGTATTTGAAAGGTTAGCCAGTCTAATGGTTTTCGTTCACATGTGAGTGACATTTTTTACGACTGTGATTGGCGCTCTAATATCATCCATGCTCAAATTTTTTACCATGTGATTTTAAACTTTATGCTTTGACACCGGTACATCGTTTCTATAGAGTCTATAGAGAACAAAATTAGAATTGCTTGCGCTAATAACATTGTAGTTGCTACTTTTTATTCCACGAATGTAGCCTCTCTGACTGTCTAGAAAACAATTTATCTGTGCACGTCAAAATTCGTTCGACGGCTTCCCAAAAAATGAAAATTTAAAATTTTTTAATGGAGTATAAAGGTTATTATTTCTTTGAAAACACCTTATGATTATTGTTTTATGTGTAGTTATAGTTGTAGTGGTATGTATTCTGATGTATGCAGAAATTATACAACAGTTTATGTATATATATTTTTTTTTACAGCCGTCTCTCAAATGGGATTTTTTTTTAGATAAAGTTAGCTATTCTGGGGAAATGCCTTAAGATATATAAACATGATATATATATATATATATATATTTATCCCCTCTCGTACTATGTTGATCTCGCGCGACGGTACGCCAGGTATATGTTGATCCGTTTGCATTTGTTGATCCACCCCGGATATGTTGATCCATTACCCAAGTTGGCATACATATGTAAATCCTCATAGATCAACTTGTGTCATCGAGATTTAGCTGTAAGCCACGCCCATTTTTCGGTCGCATATACATTTTACACGATTTATTTTGTTGATCTATATATTTCTGACAGACTTGACGGCTTGCATCGTTGTAACTTGTAACCGCCGATTTCGCGCGCGTTGTGGTACTTTTTGGATTCTGTTAGAACATCTATATTCTATGAAAATGACTTTTTACTTAAAGAGGATAGACTGCCTCACGCGTATTTATATTGAAATGGAACTTTCGCAAACGTCAAATCCATGCTTAAAAAATCTTTTGAACTTGATTAAACAAAAATGTAACTTTAATGCATCATTTACTACGTTTCGTGACTAAGCAGGGGTGCCCGGGCTCATGGGGTGAGGTTCATTGAGTCATTTTAAAAGAGAAATTTTGAACATTGATTGAATAAAATTTTATTTTAATGTATCTTTTACCATCTCTCCCGACGTAAGTTTCTTGTAATGATTAAGTTGAAACAAAGCGTAATATCCATAATTTGTGCCTATTAAAATTGCGGCGATTAGATTGGTGAGAATTTAATTTTTCAAATTTTAAATTAAAATTGCTGAAAAATTTATTCCAATTTGTTTTTTATTAAACATGGCTAAAGTCATTTCAAGCACCGATTCTAACCAACGATGTTTTCGTATATGTTCGTCAATCAACAGGAGCCATAATGTCTGTACATCAGAGCCCTCGAGAATTATTACAATTATGTGTACCGCCGCCCCGGGAACCATTTATTAGATAACCAATACCCCTACCATTAGTCACCGCCAAGGATTTAGCGAGATAGTTGTTTATTTTTTGTATTTTTTTACATCGTCTCCACACAGGAGGCCCTTAGGAAAATCGTAACTCTCAGGGCCTATGTCATCTTTGTGAATGCTGTGTTGGGGGTATTTTGAAAGAAAGGAAGGACAGTGAGTTATGGGAAGGAAATAGGTATTATTTTTTTTTTTTTACCGTAATACCGCACAAGAGTCCCAACTGCTCCCGTCTGGAGCCAGTGAGACTATGGCATCCCCAATTGGGGTATGTTGTGAGGCTGAGGGTATTGGGGAGGGGAGGGAGATGGGGAAGAGGAAGGTGGGGAAGTACCTGGCTATTCAGATCTGGTCACCAAACACGGCTAAAGCCATTTCAAGCAACGTTTCAATTCTGAATGGTGGTCTTACACCAGGGCGATACTGAGAGTATCTTCCACTCTGGAACGTGCCGCAAATATACTATATATTATTTTAAATTAATTAATTGTGAAATAACACAAATTAATCAAATAAAATTTATTTGCGCACGCCGGGTTCGAACCCGCGACCTTCGGATCTGTAGTCAAAAGCGAATACCACTAGACCACGCCGGCCGTCAACTAATGAATGAATGATGGGTGGGTAGTAATCTGGGGGTCAGTGTGTTCGAGTGATAACCATAATAATCCAACTCTCCTATTGCGTTGCAAGGCGATGCGTTAAAGAGGAATAATCGATCCGGCCCACCACGCATTTGGTAGGCAAGCGCATCCGCCGCCAAGAACCGAACAAACCTCACCCTATAAACCCGGGCACTCCTGCTAAGTCACCAAACATATCAAACTACTTGAGGTGGCTCTCGACTAGCAATCCGAAGGTCGCGGGTTCAAATAAATTTTATTACAATTAATTTGCACTATTTTACAATTAGTGTTTGGTGACCATATCTGAATAGCCAGGTACTCTACCACCTTCCTCCTCGTCATCTCCTTCGAGGTCTCCTTTGAGGATGCCATAGTCTCACTGGCTCCAGACGGGAGCGGTTAGGACTGTATGACTCTGGTGCGGTATTCACACAAGTTTTTATTTGTAAAAAATGAAAACATAAATATATTGACAATATTATATTCAGATATCATATTTCCTACAAAAAGCCACAGCTATACTAGCTTCGAGAAGTTGAATAAAGTATTTTTAGCACACAAATGGCAGAAGTAGAACTAACACGTGCAGTTTATAGTAATACCAACTAAAAGAGAAGATAAAACACTTCAATATATATTTTTTTAAATTTTGATAATTCCTTCATGTTTCATATTAGTGTTTAATAAAAAAATACAAATTATATCACACTACATCTTAACTTAAAAGCAGCTATGTTTTTATACACAAAAAGGTTTATTTGTATATTCTCTGTATGGAAACTAATTTCGTTGAAAAATAACACTGTATTGAAAATGTGATCAGACCAAAACTTCGTTGTTAAGAGAATGCAGCTGCAGACTGGCCGGGATTTGTCAACACCCTGATTAGAATACATTTAACTCATATAATAAGTATAATTTAATTTGTCTTTGATAATCAACGGCTATGGAATTTTACGTCTTGCCACCGCGTTCCCGGATAATATTGATTATAATAATATATATATACATGTTATTTGGGGGAAAGTTTTATCTCATTCATAAAAAAACTTTTTCTCCTTATTTTTTTATTGAGATTAAAGCAAACTATGATGTTAATATAAATTTGTTTTGTTATTTTATTACATTAAATAGTTACGGTTCGTGATTAAACTGATTTTCTTGAGGCCAGATAGTGTATTACGTTAAACATAATTGAAATTTTGAAAAGTAATTTTTTCAACTTATTAAAAAAACTTATTTTCCTCGTCATTCCGTAAAAGCTGCAATGACCCCGGGGTCGGGATCATTGCAGCTTTTCACTCAATCGGTTAATGAGTATATAGCTTAATTTATATGAGATTAACAAAACAAGAATTTGGTAGGCATCTAGTTTTTTGCCGTTGATTATGAGTATTTTTATCGTAAACCTAAGTTTTTATCGCAAGACGTAGAAAATGCTTAAAGTCAAATTGGTTCAATTGGCCCCATGTAATATTCATTGGGCCACTGTGAAAAAAACTTCACACAAAAAATAATCGATCAAATTGATTAAATATAATTGCATTTGTAGCCACCTTGTAGCTGTTTTTTAGTTTACGCTTTATTTTATTTTGAAAGATGCCGACTTCCGGTCATATTGTTTTGTAATATAAAATATGAGATGATTCTTTAAAGAGCATTTCATTTTATTTAGGACGGGTTGTTTCGGAGAATTTGAACAATTCTTCAAATTTCAAAGAAGTTTTTCAAGTTATGTGATGGATTTTTTCAAGTTCTGTTATTATTTCAGTTCTATCAAGCTACTAGCCTGTAATGATATAACAACCGAACTTAAATAGAACTTTCACAGAACTTGAAAATGAACGTTGAAAATTGATGAATTGTTCAAATTCTGCGAAACAACCCATCCTTAGAGAACTTTAAAATTTAAACATTTCCGGTAAGGGTTCTATGATAACTCAACACAGTGACAATTCAACACACCTTTAAAAAGTGATATAAAGTCATTAGAAATGATGAATAAAAAAATTAAACCTAACCTAACCTACTTAACCCAGTTAATAATGTTTTTCTTTCACTACTTTCCATGAGTTTAAATAACTTTTTAAAGATGTGATGAATTATCATTTTGATGATTTATCCGGTCACCTCCGGTAAGATGTAACAATCGTTTATACAGAATATTAATATTTGAAGTTGAGTTGAGTTGTGCGATTATAAACTTTAGGATTTTTTTTACCTAATAAAATGTGACAATCGATAAAAGATGGGTGGATTCATTCGTTATAATATAGATCATTTTGTATGACTCTATATTCAAATTCGGAGGTATGACTTTTTTATGTGACACCTCTCACAAGAGTGCCCCTGTCTTTACACGTTAAATACAGAGAAACTATGTCGCCACCCAGTTGGGCAGCGTTATGGGGCGGGTTAAGATAGGGTCTGTAGGAATGAATTTATTAATGCGGGTCTTAAAGAGGCCCGGATTATATGGAGGAGGAAAAACAGATGCCGATAGCTCGTTCCACATGCGAGCCGACTTACGATAAAACGAGTCGGAGAAACGACCCGTTCATATATGTATAGATAACATCAACTTAACTGTGAACGTGTATTATGTTCGTGTCCGTCGAGTATCAAGCACGTGCACGGTGCACCGGGGATCAATGCTGCTAGCTCCTTTTAACAGGCTCTAATAAAATACCCCTAGAATAGACACAGCATACGCACATTCCGTCATACATGATTTTACCGCACATATGCCTCAGGGATCTCAGTACTACAGTATTCAGTCTACTTTCAGCCTTCTTCTGCCAGTTTCATGCCTCACTTCCATATATTAGGGTAGGTACCAGCACTCCATTGTGGACTGCTAGCTTCGCTTCTTTGGACAGTTTTTTGTTAGCTCCAACCGCGTCAAATCATCAATTAATTACCCATTATAACCAAGAACCCGGCCTCCCCTGCTAAGTCACGAAGCGTAATCAGGAGAGATGGTAAAAGATACAGGTTCAAAATTTCCCATGTAACATTATTCCTTTTGCCGCCATTTTGGATTTTTACGGTCAAAAGGTATCCCTCAACCAGTTTATTTCGATCCGGCCCGCCACGCAGTAGATGGGCAAACGCATCCGCCGCCAGGACCTAGACTAACCTCACCCTATGAACCCGTGTACCCCTGTTAAGTTATGTTTTTTTTTATGGATTTGACTTTTGCGAAAGTTTCGTTTCAATCTAAATACACATACATTTCTTATAAATAGGGATGGCAAAATTTAGCATTAATTTTCAGATTTTTTAGCATTAACAATTGGAAATTTAGCGTTTTATAGCATTTTGAGGCATAATTTAGCGTTTTGTAGCAAAATAGAAAAAAAATTATTTCCTGAATGTTTTTAGCGCATATTTTAAGTATTTTTGTTAAAATATATGTATAACTTTCATTTGCAAGTATTTCCATGTGAAAGATTATAAATAATTAATTTTAATATTAAATTAATAAGGAAGGAAACTCTAAGTACGGGTCAAACACAAACACAACAAATGCAAATTGCGATTAACATCAATAGGCGTAATTTATTTCGCACAATTTGTGTAATGTCAAAAAGCAATTTTAGCCTACAGTACAAAAATATTAAATATTTACACATAAAATAGTAACAAAATTATAAAAAATCGTAATGTAAATATCGATTTTTTGAAATTCTCACATATTATTTTAATACCCGGTATTTTCGGGAAATTTGCGCCTATTTCGCTAAATAGAATAATTTAGCTGAAATACGGCCAAAATCACGTTTTTCGCGTTAATTCGCGAAATAGAAATCACTGGAAACACTTTCAAATGCCTTGAAACGCAAAGAAAACTTATAAATGCCCTATTTTCGATCCATAAATATTTTTTCGCGTTTTTAGTTAAAACGAAATTTTGCCATCTCTACTTATAAACAATTCAAACAACAAACAGTCGAAGGATCACGTCATTTTGATATGAAACGATACCATCTCACAGTCATTTCATGCGATATTCGACTCTAGGGACTAATGCTTTGAGTTCAATATCACAAAAGATTACGGAATCACATAAAACCTTGTGATGAACAGTCCGCCGATTGCCCTCTTGATTGGTTCATTTAGTAAAACCAGATATATGGACATGGATCAACTTTGTCTAATAACTTCTTACCTGGATCAACATACTACGGGAATATATCAATATATATATGAGATCAACATAAGTATGCCAATTTGGGTAGATCAACATAAATTATGCATCCGATTTCCATACAAAGTTTGAAAATTTTATGAACAGTAATCAAATGGTTTTTCTGGCAAACTGGCAACATTGATAATCATTGTACCACCGTTGCCAATTCATTCAGATGTATTCCACAATAGCCAAGTTATATGGTGTTAAAGGTGGATCAACTTAGTTTAACAACTTCTTACTGGATCAACATACTACGGGAAGAGGTCAATATATATATATATATGTATTTATAAATCGTATTTTTTATTCCAATATTTAAGCAAAACTCATCGAGGTAATTCTTCTTGTAGTTCTGCATTTTGCTTCGACATTCAAGAGGTTAGCAGGGACCTTTCAAATGTCAAAAAAAAAACAACAAAATGACTGACTAATTGATGACAGTGTTACATTTGATTTTCTGTGAAACATCCCTGCGTAACAGATGTATATTATTATTATGGAATAATATGTTCATTAATCAATATAAAAATCTTATGTAAAATATATCAGTAATCTATGAAGATTGTTATTGTTAGTACATACATTACTACTTTTATAAATATGGTCTGAATATTATGTTATGTATAACTCAACTTTTGCAGTCTTATTTTTATAACCGTTTTATGCAATGAACAGAAAATCCCTGGAATCATGTATACTGATTAGAAAGAAAACTGATGTCGCCAATTCACGTTAGACCTAAGCCACAGATGGGCCGGCGAAATTGATTATCAGATCAAGAAAGAATTTCGATAATTGAAAAGGTTTGATGAATTTCGTCAGTAAGGAAGGTGAGCTTACTTTGAGAACACAAGACAGGCTCTAAATACGCCTTCATTGGTTTATCTTTTCAGCAGTTTTATAGTAAATTGCAAGGCTATTTTCATAAGGTTCTAACTGCAGAAAGCTACTTCTCAAAAATTGAAAAAATTTCAATTCAAATTTTTTGACAGCATATTCCAGCTCTTATGATCAAATTGGTTTTAGGACACCGGTTCCTTTGTGCTCGAGTCATTATAAGTTGAACCCATTCAAAACTCAGCCGAAAACTGAATGAATGCCGAGTAATAATAATTATTTACGCTCAGCAGAAGATTTATTGCAGCTGCATTGGTGACATTGGAATTGAGCATCAATCTTTACTTAGCGATTGCTCAGTTTTATTGGTTAAAGCAGCAAAATTTTAAGGACTTATCTGATTTAACCTAATACAAACACAAGTGACTTAAAGTTGGAAGATTACGGGTTCAATTCCCACCAAAAATTTAAAACAAATTATTGCATTTTGTTCAAACTGAATATTTTTTTACCTTTTACAAAACTGAGGTCCACTTCATTGTTTTCCTTTATTATTTTAATTTTATAAGGACCCATCTATATAATATTATTTATGCTCCGTATATTCAATTAAATTGTAGTTTATAGTTTGCAAATCACAGGTCTGCATATTTATCCAAAGATAATCACGACTTTACTGAAATAAACAATATTACTACATTACAAAAGCAGCATGTTTAAGATGTCAGTGTTTTAAAATTAAATTGTATTTATAGTAATGTGCTTGTATGTGATATAAAATTATGTAAAGAACAAATTTATAATTCTTCATTCAAATAAATAAATTTGAAGTAATTTTTTTTTTTTCAATTTATGTACCATCATTACGTGTTTCGAAACATTAGAAGAGAAAAGGCTCCAAACATTTTCATATTTCTTCAGAGAATTGCCAAAAATTTTCAAATTTCAATAATGTGAACATTAGATGATGGAGAAAAGTATCATGATATCTTCATTGACCTCCGCAAGGCGTTCAATAACATATTGCATTCAAAACTCACCGATAAACTAAAGCAAATTGGAATAGATGGAATATCGCCATCATGGTTCCAAAGTTATTTAAAAGATAGACTCCAATATGTCAAAATAAATAATACCTTAAGCGAACCCGAAACCGCATGTTTTGGAATACCACAAGGAACTGTCATCGGTTCAATCCTTTTTACTATCTATGTAAATAAAATGTTCACTCTCCCAATAGTAGGAGATATCATATCTTATGCAGACACTGCTGATAACAAAAGGAAAAACATGGGAGGAAACAACGAGGATAGCAAATTCCAACATAAACATGGTTCGACCAAAATTGCCTGTCACTAAATATGTACTGAGAAAACTTATTTTATCCCACTCTCATTGAAAGAAAAAAATGTTCAAAATAGTGTTATAATTAAAATCCATTCTTTAGAGTGTGAAAATAAAAAAAAAAAGAATGTAACCATATCAAATGTTTACCCACAACGAGCAAAATAGAAATAAGTATCGGGGTGTTATAGTTGACAGACAATTAAAATGGAATGAGCAAGTAAAAAATATGGTAACTAGAGTAAGAAAACTAATTTACATACTCATTAGATTAAAAACCATCCTATCATCCCGTACTATTAAAATAATAATTTTTTCTCTTGCCCAATCTATCTTACAATATGTTATAATTGGTTGGGGAGGGATTTTTAAAACTAACTCTTATTTAAACACCTTATAAACTATAATAGCGCCACACCCCAATTCAAACACGAGAAATAATTTCTCTATCGAGTTGGGCAGTTTCGTTAAAAAAACTGCCCTTTTTTCTGCCCAGCTGCGAAATATCTGTATGTATTTGTAAATGTATTGTAATATATTTGTATATTTAATAAAAAAATTACTATTCCTAGATGTCATTATTAGAAGCCGCTAATATATGGATTGCCCAACTGATATTCCAAGGGAAGATTGATCTGATAAAGCAAGACACCACAGTTCATGACTTTTTTTCATTGATATGCGTTCGCAAGACAACTGTTGTGACATTGTGAGCACGGCCGTCCACAACGCACTAATTTATTTATGAACTCACCTGTGGGGAGAGCTACGTGCTTTTTGAATGCGGTAGATAAAAAAATAGATTTATTTTTTGTGTCCTATAGCGCATTTGTGAGATTTTTGGCATTGCATATACACTGCATAAATGGTACAATTATAACGTCTTAGGCTATATTACCTGTAATTGTTATAAATAAATGTACAAATTATATATAAATAGATAAAACATACATTATAGAATATAAGTAATTATGGAATCAGAAATATAGCTTGTATACATACATTTGCACTTTGTTTCAGAGGGGAAGATACTCTTAGTATCGCCCTGATGAGATTCAACCATTCGGAATAGAAATTGAAATGAATTTTTGCAATTTCACACTGAACAGAAAATCACATGTGTGATCTGTCCTGAATTGACTGACGTCTCCAATTTACATAAGACCTTTTAATTTCGATTATACGTTTTTTTTTTTTACATAAACCTCACATAGATAAATAATTTCCGTCAGGGCCTACTTCATCTTTGGGGACGATCGTATGAATCTATCACTCGCGCTGCGGTGTAAGGTGATGGGTCGAGAGAGACCAGTTGGAGAGGTCAAGGGTCTTCCAAAACCAACCTCTCCAGGTGCAACCATCGCCAAGACCTGAACTCCTCACCCGATGAACCGGGCACCTTGGGGTCACTTGGGGTTCAACCCATTTGGTTCTTGGGGTCAACCCATGGCAGAGGTGTTGGTTATCCAATAAATGGTTTCCGGGGAGGCAGTACCCAAACCCGCCTTCTAAATTGTATCTTATATATGGTACTAGGGAATTTGTGCCTATTTTACACAGTAAGGGGGTATTTCATCGAGTAGCATATATTATTTGTTTCACCACCGCTTAGTAACGCTATCCACCAAGTAAATGTCTGATGGTGAAATACTCCATTAGCCACTCGAGCGATGGGGTGTTTACAAAATCAATACCGCGCTTCAGCCGTGCTAATTCAAAAATACATATTTCGGAATATTAATATGGAAACATATAGAACGCTTACTGTACTTACAGTTTAATGCCAATGAATCCGCCTATATTTCAGTGTTTATCTCATGTTTGTAGGTTTTATAAATTGAGCTGTTTGCGGGAATTTCTAAATAAATCCGAAAAAATTGTCAACTTAAATTTACTCAAAATCTAGAGCGATGAGACCTAAATATGGGTAGCCATCGTTCGATTAGTTAGTTTAGTATTGTTGGATAAATAAAATGAAACATGGTTAAGTATACATAACATTTAATCTCAAATCTAATCACAATGACCTAATAAGGTCTTAGCCTTAAAATTATCACAAAGAGCGGCGTGATCAAGCCAAGCAGAACATTAGAGCTACGGGACAGGGGGGATGAACTCTTCCGGTACTGGTCTACAATGTGTATCTTCCAGCCCATGTTGGAGTGGGTGAAGCTGTTGTAATACACTATGTCTGGCCAGGTGGTGTTGGGAGTGATCTCCAGGATTGCCGGTTCACCGGGTTCGCAGGTGAATATTAAGGAGCGGTTGTATTTCTTGAAGGTGGGGTAGTCGTCGTCCAAGCGGCGATCGCGACCTTTGGCGTGTTTTGAGACGCATAGGGGTCCGGCTGAAATGGAAAATAAATGATGTTATTTATTAACTAGTGGATGTTTTAATACTTGTGTCAAAAGATGCCAAAAAGATGGCATTTCATCTCACCGGCTATGGGTTTCGGCCTTCCCCTTCTGGTGAACTCCACTCCGGCCAGGACTCGGATATTCTTCTGGGCCGCGTCGCTGAGGCGGTCAAAACCTCCGTGGGGGTCCACCGAGATGATCAGGGGGTGGTACCACTCTGCAGAGTGGGGGTTGTTCCCTCCGAACACCTGCAACAAAACAAAATGATGATTAAAAAAAAATAAATCACATATGAAAACCTTGACAATATTTGAAAAAAAACCCCTACTATGTATAAAAAAATGTAGTTCCATTTTCAATTTGATCAATAAGAAAAAGTAATGTCGCCGCTATGGAGAAGACAGATAGTAAAGAAAGTAGGTAGGTACTTACTTAATTTACAAAACAAATTTGGCGTTCAATTTTTAAGTTTTTCTACTATTTGTAATTTTTCTGGTATGAAGAATATTTGTAAAGAAACAACAGATATACAACAGGATAAAGATCACCCCAACCCATAAATAAACCACTCACTAGATCGATATCTTCAGGCTTTTTGTATGAAACCAATTGGTCCTAAAAAACCATAGATATGCCAATATGTACACAGTAAAATTCTCAAACTTCGTGATAGCCACTAATGGATTCCATGTATACGACAGGCGCGTAGATCTGGTTAAAGAACTTTTTACCATACAACATCATATTTTTTAAAACTATTTTCTTACCTTAAAAGCATAAGTCAATCCCCTTCTCAACCACAGTTCTGGAGACAGTAGGCCATTGATGTACCACGACAGCCCATTGGAGGTCTGCCCCGTGAGAGCCTGGTAGCCCCTCTTTCCCCCAGAGGGCCCCACCGTCGCTGTGAAGGTGCGCACAGACCTGTCAAAGATCTCGGATTTCTCCCACGGCTCGCGCAAGGTTAGGTCCGACCTGGATGTCAAAAAAGTGAGGTTAGTTTAGGAAACATCATGTTTTTTATGGTTCTATCCTTTATCTCAAGATATCTGCCTTCTCACCTCGTAAAATCGAAGCAGGTGTTGATTGGCTCCTTGACTCCAAATTCCAGAATATTGTTTCTCTTGGGGTAAATGTCGTGGAAGGCTGGTTCCTTATTGTTATCCAGTCTTCCTATCGCCCAAATAATGTATGTATTGCCTTCAGTTATGTACTCCTTGTCACCATGATCAGCTGAAACACAGAAACGTATTTCATTATAAAAACCTGCAAAGGATTTGAAACAATCTCACTTGTAGTAAACCCAATCCCGTCTGATTACGACTAAAAGGGATTGAAATACTAAAATGCAGTTAATCTCCTTCAACAGAAGCTATCTACCCAACAAGCCTCCATTGACATACTCAATTCTTACTTTAAGTTACCAGCTCAGGCATGTGGGTATCGAAGCCAGGGTTAAGTGCCTCTCAGAAGCTGGTCATTGTAAAGAGACTGCAGATACACAATTGACTGAGTGTATAGCGAAGTCTTAATTTAACTCAACCATTTGGCATTTCATCTTACTATAATTTGTTTGTATGTTCCGTTTCCGGTTTCGAAAATCAGCTGCATACACTTTACTATTTAAGCAAGCCTTACTTTGACTAGATGGCTAACTTTAAATGATTGAAAGTTTGAAAAAAATCAACCCGTAAAAAGCCAAGTTTTTTTTACTAATGATGGGTTGTTTCAAAGAATTTGAACAATTCATCATATTTCAATGTTAATTTTTAAGTTCTGTGAAGGTTCTATTCAAGTTTTGTTATTATATCATTATTGGTAGGTTGTTTCACAAAACTGAAATAATAACAGAACTTGAATAGAACCTCCACAGAACTCGAAAATCAACTTTGAAATTTGATGAATTGTTCAAATTCTGTGAAACAACCTGTCCTAAATGTCTCTTAAAACTATATAGAATAATTTTTTTTCAGGGACTGGTGTCAAACGTGCTAATAACCTCACGAAATGATGATCGGGCAGAACTGACATTTATTTTGTACATTAACTATTAGCATTCAATTTCCGTATATGTCCACGAGTGTGTACGTGATTGCCACCAAAAGTTGAGAGAATGCATTGTTATCGGCAAAGACAACGTCAAGTTTCAGCTCGATTGGATCTCAGGGAGTGGATTAATTTCCGCTTTCAAGATTTTCTTTCGTTCCTTCCCGACATCCATTTGGACAAATTGTATCATTCCTCATTTGAATTTATAAATAATGTTTCATTCAATTATATAAGGTTTATAATTAACTAAGTCGCGATATAAGTACTTATGTACAAATCTTATGATTTCAGAGGAAATTTTCGTTTTGATTTATTAAATTAGAAACATACTTTTATGGACTCGAGGTTCCCAGAACTATTAGTATTATAATAGAACCAACTGTTGACTGTACAAATTGCAAGTGTGCACCATGCTGTTAATGGTAGCCGGCTCTGGTCTTCAGCTCCTAGATATCTGAATAAATCTCTGAAGCAATTCTATTGAAACAGTACCAAAAGAAAAAGTTGGTCCTGCTTTTGTGGCAAATCATTTATTTTATTGATGTGATTGTTAAACTTACAAGATATCAAAGTTCTTCTGTACGTGATGACGTTGATTCCATTTTCTCTGACGGCCGTGTGGATTTGATTACTGTCCTGTCCTCCCACCAAGTCATCTCTGCATACTCCTTTGTATTGACCAAGCACTTGTATGCACTGAAATCAACAAAAGAATCACATTGAAGAATTCAGACTATCTCATGATTTTTCATAGGTCTGCCCTAGTTTGTAATATTTTTAGATATTTGAAGTATGTAATTACCGGAGCCAAAGCTGTGATATTATAATCAACTGCGAATCCTCTATAGCCGTCAATGTATGCCACAGTGACATCTGCACCAATCATTTGGCTCTTTTCCGTCGATCCAGATATCCCAAAAGCCATATATTCCTCTTCATTGACTTGTCCAGACAGTTCTATGGTGATCTGAGGTCCAAACACCTCCCAGGAGATCTGCAAGTCTTTATGCAGTTGGACACAGTTGGGGAGACTGTTCTTGTGGGGCTGGACCTTGACTAACGACGGTGGAACATTGAGGCCATCGGGGATGAGGATGGAGCCGAAACTCTCCTTGGTCTCCAGGTCGAAGACGGCCAGCCAGTCTACGTTGAAGATGGTTATGTCTCCGGGAAGCTCGAGGGTTATGGTCTCTTTGTTGTATGCACGCAGGGGATCTAGGCTGTAAATAAAACAAAACTGTTTATCAATGTTCGTTGTGATGTTACTTCTAAAAGTATAGATCCATGTCATTGTTTTTTGCACCGCAATAGGAATAAAGGTGCTTATACTAAAACACTTTGGAGTTTCCTACGAATCCTTTAGCAGATTTTAAAATTTCTTCTTTTCTGATTTACTTTGCACAGATAACCTCAATATCTATGACATCCAAACCCCAACTTCAGGTTTATACAGTTTTATGTTTTTCCTTTATTCATCGATAATTTTACATTTCACCAAATTAGGTCCGAGAATTGTTACATAGGTAAAGAAAAATATCCAATTCAGAGAAAAATATTCGAGAAAGATTCAGTTTTGAGGAATCGTGTACTCTTTCAAAAAGGTTTGTCCCATTCAAATATCCAACTCTGAAAATCAACAGCAAATAGAGACAAACTACTGGATGACCTGACGTCGGGGTTCAGTGCATTGACGTTGTGGAGGCGACAAACAAGAATTGATGTTGAGCGAATGTGGTTCTTATCTTGGGGATAATGCATCCAATGTTCGAGCTGTAAATGTGTGGTGATGTTTATTTTCTTGGGTCACTGCTCATGATGTGAACTTATAAGTTTTTAAATAACTTACTATCCATATTCATCTGGAACCTTTTTTCCTTTGGATGAAGGTTGAGGTCCAACTCCAACCCAGAAATAGGTGTCTTTTCCAAGACCATCGTAGCTGAAATCTGGAATTCTGCAAATATAGGGAAAACGGGTCAAAACAAGAAAATATAATATATAATAAATTATTATAATAAAATGTTTTTTTTAAAGTCAAAAGTAAGTATAAAGCAAAACATTATATTATTTTATGTTACTGTTACTGTTACATGTTTTACTAATATTGTTTCATATTCAGTTTACTGTATGCTTTAAATTTTTTTTGTATAATTTTTGATAGCTCACTAGGTATATTTTGTTATTAAAGTCCATGTAAAAGTCCGGCTGGGCGTAAAACCAAATAAAATAAAATACCCTTCTTTCAGATTTATATAGAAAACCATCACACAAACTTTTTCTGGATTATTTAACTGCCTTTTTACTGCCTTCTACTGGAAATTTTTAACAACTTTCTGACTGAACGAATTATAGTTTTTCGATTAAATCTTTTTTCTTCAAGTCTCATCTAACTATGTACATACAAGCTGTAGTCATAAGCAAGAAGGCAGCTGGACATTTTCCATGTTCACATTCTGATATACGATACCTTTCATGTTTATCCACATATTATAATAAAAAGTACATTAGAATGTGACCATTGAAAATATCCAACTGGCTTTTTGATTATGACTACAGCATATATGTACATAGTTAGATGAGACACGTACAGATAAAAGTGGTTCCACTATGTTGGATGTTGTGAACATCTAACTTTATTCCACCATTTTAGTCGACCTACAGCCATCGACCCTGGTAGACTATGTGTTAACTGTAATATAATTGTAATTACAAAAACAACTCCAAAAAGTTTTAAAAGGCCGACAGAACTACTTTCAAAAGAAGTGCATTTCATCCCGAATGAAGATGGGAACATGTTTTTTACGTGACGTTCTGATTGTCTACTATATTATTTTTAACTATAATCCTACAATAATAATTGTACAGACCTGTGAAAAATCACGAATGGTCTGAATTCTTGACAAATCAGTTCCTTTGGGAAATAAGGATTAAAATAATTTTTTATTAAATATATTATATTATAGGTAGGTACTTTATCGCTTTTCTTAATACTCGTTAGTTCCAATTTTGAAAATAACTCAAAGCATATCTGAGTTTAAGAGTTCATTGAACCAGAGTTGTGCAGGACAGAGTTATGGGCAGAGATGTGCTTTATTTCAAATAAATCCATTTCAAATGGAAATGCAAAATGCAAAATGGGTATTTTCCATTTTGCACTTTAAATGCTTTTCTAAAAACCATTTTGCATTTTAAATGCTTTTCTCAATGCATTTTCCATTTTAAATGCTTTTTTGCAACATTCTTCCTACTATCTCCACTCATCTTTTTTTCATAAGCCCCAAATATCAGTCGGTCCTCAACCTCGCTATGGGAGATAATTTCCATTTGTCAAGTTGCTCCCTGGTAGGAGCCCTGGCAATTGAGTGATACCATTACAAAAAATACTGATTCAAATACTGAACATGGGGCCATGACGCTGTAATATTAAATGTTAGATAGCAGTTTCTATGTTTTTACGTCCCGCGCAATTTTTTTGTGGTTTCATAATCTGTAGTCGTGGTGTTTTTGGATTTAACATGTAAATGATTTACCATCATAATATGTTTGTTCTACATTGATGTCCATTATTAAATGACAAAATTGTTTAAAAATTCTATAATTATTTTGATTGTTTGACCTGAGAAACCATTTTGCATTTTCAATGCATTTTGAAAATAGGTATTTTGCATTTTGCATTTGAAATGCTTTTCTAAAAACCATTTTGCATTTTCAAATGGAAAAGTTTTGACCCATTTCCATTTCGCATTTCAAATGGTTTTGGGTACCCATTTTGCACATCTCTGGTTATGGGTACAGCAGTATTAATTGCTGTATACCAACTCATGTGTTAAATTATCAGTTGAATAAATAATGAATTACCTCAGAGTCTTTGCATCCAGCATCTCGACGTTGTCGGAGCCAACCCCGTGAGATCTGCCGATGAAACTGCCGCCCTTCTGGGGTGCGGGGGGTTCAAACTCCTCGGGGATGTAGATGTCCCCGAAGGTGTTCTGATTGGAGAGATCGTAGATAGCGAACCACTTGATCTCTGTGATCTTTTTGCCGTCCGGGAGAGTTAAAGTGAAGTCTTTGTTGAAATAGCGGTCCAGTACGTTTGTTCTGAAAGAAAACAGACACTTAATGGTGAATTTGAACGGAACTGCATCATCATATACAGGGTGTCCAGGGGTAAAGTGCACCAACTTCGGGAGGTGATTCTACATGGTGATAGAAGTAAAACAGAAAAAATAACTGTTTTCGAAATTCCATTGTTTTTATTTCCCATACAAAAATATTTTTCCATAGAAGAATATTATTTTCTCCATAGAAACAATTCAATTGGACTAAAAACCTACCTTAAAAAAAGAAAGAAAAAAAAAACTTTTTTCGAAATTGTTTGTGTGGGAAAATAAATATTCTTTTATGGAAAAATCATTTTGAATGGGGAATAAAAATTGGAATTTATAAGAAATTATAATGGAATTAGAAAGAAAGTTATTTTTCCTTTTTGCTTCTACCAACATACATAATCACCTCCTGAAGTTAGCGCACACTACCCCTGAACACCCTGTTTATATTGAGGTATGTTATTATTGTAGAAAAGCCAAATACAAGATTTTTAATTGCATTAGTACTGTTTCTACATTTCTTTTTCAGTTGCTTGATTACTGAAATTTTGCTTCAGAGTTGGAACCCACATATCTAATAATGACAACTCATCAAAATGACAATTCAACACACCTATAAAAAGTGTTCTAAAGTTATGAAAAGTGATGAAAACTAGGTTAAATAGGTTGCATATGTAATTATTTCACCTAGTTTTTATCACTTTTAATGACTTTATATCAAATTTTAAAGGTGTGTTGAATTGTCATTTTGAGGAGTTATCATGGAACCATCTAATGATATATTAGGTTTTCTAACAAAAGAGAATTTTCCTGTCCTATGCTTCCCGGGGTGGCGGTACCCATACCCACCTCCCAAATTGGAAAGAATTGAATTGACTTTAAGGACGGGTTGTTTCACATAATTTGAAAAATTAATCAAATTTCAAAGTTGATTTACAAGTTCTGTGGAGGTTCTATTCAAGTTTTATTACTGTATTATTATTAGCCAGTGGCTTCAAAAAACTGAATTAATTATAGAACTCGATTAGAACCTTCATTGAACTTGAAAATCAACTTTGAAATATGATGAATTATTCAAATTCGGTGAAACAACCCGTCCTAAGTGTGTTTAAACTTGGGTAAAACTAAGTACTAGTAATATAGACCCTGTATATTAAATTTGACTCACTTGCCGTACTCGTCAGGCACGATGAAGCCCTGGGGACCAGGCCGGTTGGCCGCCCCCGCCCAGAAGAACGAGTCAGCTCCGTTACCATCGTAGCTGAACCCCACCAGCAGCAGGGTGTACTGGTCCACAGCATACACGTCTCCACCCACCTGGGAGAGTTAGCAACAATGTTGGATTATACATTCATAAGGGAATATATAATACGCTCATATTATACCAGCTCGTGGTCACTGGAAAAGTGGAAGGCAGGAGAAGCGTATGAATATTATTGATGCATTGGAAGGAGACGAGGATTGAGTATGAAGAGAGTCTGGCTGGAGAGTTAAAGGGTCCGCTCAACCGGCCTCTCCTAAAAAAAAGGTGGGCAGACGCACCTGCCACCAAGACCTCAACTAACCTCACTCCATGAAACCGGCACCCCTACTGTCTCCAAACATAGTTGGGATGACCCATGTCAGATGTGTTGGTTATCCAATTATTGATTCCCCGGGGCGGAGGTACCCATACCTCCTCCCGAAATGATAATCAGCCATATTGAATTTTCGACAGTTTTGATCAGTTTATTTAATGACGATTCTCGGTGCATTTCAGCTTTTGATCAAACTGCGATTAGCTGACAAGCATAACAACATGAAAAGTGCAAAATGCCTTTTTGGTATTTATTTTGTGAATTTTGGGAAATAAATTGAATAAACATGACTGGTGTCATCATACCTGATGATGGTATGAGTTTATTTTTCCAAGATATTTCCCCTGGTATGGGCCATCTTCATCTTCTTCACAGCCAACATCTAAAATATAAATATATTGAATTTTAATTACACAAATAATTTTCGCTCCAATTTTTTTTTACATGTTTGTTGTTCTGCTGCTTTCTGTATTTATTATTATAACAAATGACAGCTATATAGCCTTTCGAAGAAGAAACTTTTTATTATTTATTAAGTGTGTATGTGAGTTAAGCGTTTTTTTTTAAATTTAAGTTTTTACCTAATTAACTAAATTTTGTCAAAAGTTTATATTTCGGAAAATGATGAATGATTTACTCTTCTGATATTAAAATTTGATCGCCGATGAAACCGTACAACGCCATATCTCTCTTACCTGCCTACCTCAAAAATGAGTCAACTCTATGAAGTAAAAGTTTGCGGGGGTAATAATAATTATACGTTTCAAAATCATATCGCTACTATTTTTAATACATCCAACTCGATTCCGATTAGAATTAATATAACTACAAAGAAACCTCATTAGAAATTAAGTTATGCTTGACGTAGTTGTCTTATTAAAAACTTTCCCGTCAATATTTTGTAGGTTAGGTTGTTCCATACGCTGTCTCGCATAACTTACTGACGTCTTCTAAGACATTGAATCATCAAAATACATCAAATAAATACACTTACCTCTAAAACTAAGTGTTAAAACTATCAAAAACACACTGATTATGCTCCTCCGAGATGTTATTTTGTTAAATTCGTCCATTTTAATTCATAACACTTCACAATAACAACACTAACTTCATTTTCTTTGTATTTAGTAATGTCCACTGTCTGCTACAGATGTTTTTGTACGTCTGAAGTTTTCGACTGGGTTTTTCAATTTTTGGTGAATCACCAAATTCAGACAATGATGTGTCAATGATTATTATTTGTCGTACGTCATAGTTGAACGTTCCATGATTGGTGTCGGCACTGTATAGTTGAACAGTGTTCAGTGATCCTGTTTGGTAAAGGCGATATAACTGAGTCGAGACAATGAACGGGCAGACAGAATTTACAAGGTGAAATGGTCGACCAACAGACGCGGAATAGAAGTTAAATGGCGAAGAAAAAGAAAGGCCTCGCCTAAATGTTGATATTTTATTATTTTAATGGTTTATTTTGTAGTCTACTTCGTGTTTACAATGGATTTTCAACGGAGAGACGCGCGTACCGAATTGGAAAATCAATAATTATTTATGACTAGCTGGAGTTCCCGGCGTTACCCGAGCTTTACGCAAAGTTTTTGGAAATCAAATGAAAACAGTGATTTTCCTCTTATTATGAATGTCAGGTGAGCAAAATTTCATCACGAGGTATCAAAATTCTTTTCTTATTTTGAAATACTTAGATCTATTTGAATTTCGATTTTGTTTTTTTAGAATAAATAAAATTTAAGAATTAATAAAAATGAATAAATGAAATTGAATGTTGGAAGTGGAAATTTACCCTCTTCCTGAAATCCGATCGAGATGAAACTTGAAAGATAGACTCGTTGTCGCTGGCACTCACGCGCCACACGCATTTCTCTGAGATTGGGGACATAAAAAATTACAGCTCGTTACAATAAATCTCGGTACCATTCAATTAGGATTTGGCTTAAGCGCGATTCACTAATAATCAGTCCCCCGGGAGGAAGTTATAATCCTCAGGCAAATCAAAAAAAGATCTACTAACAAAAATATTTGCATTATTTAAAAAAAATGCTTTGTTTTTCACGGGTTGATTTCTTTTTATTTCCAGGGAGGAAATATTGTGATCTCAATTCTTGTAAATAAAAAGTAAAAAACAAAACTGAAAATCTGGGATGTCATAATGCCAGAACTTATCGTTTGAGGGTTTTTATTAAACGTAAACATAGATTTTCCGATTTGAAACAAAAGCTAGGCTAAAGATTTCGACGCTCGGATAAGTAACAAACCCGTCTTAACCAATCATTTGTTTCTGATGTTGTATAGTAAACCATGTTAATCATTTTATTTTGAGCACATCCTGACAAACTCTCAACTTGGCTCCTCAAGGAATTTCAATTACTAATATTACACTGCCAGAATTACACATGGACGGAAATATTGACGAAATTACACACATAGAGAATTAAACGCATTTATAGAATATGCTTTTATGTATCTAATACAAACATATTAGTATTAAAAATAAATGCTCCTAGACTAATGCGTCTGCAGTATTCACATTTGCACTTTCAGAAAACAAACACATAAGTATAAAAATTGACAGTTCTGCAATGGCGGGCCAATACACCCATACACATACTTTTATGATATTATTTATTATGCAAAATCGCCCTGTATGAACGTCCGCCACCACACACTGTTTACAGGTTACCAGTTAACAGTTAGGTTAGGGATTTTTGACCTGTGTAATTACAGAAGCCACAATTTAAGTATATTTAATTATTATAATAAAACAAATAATATTATATAAACATTGTAATTAAATAAATGTGGTTAGCTGGAAGAAATGGGGTCTACCCATAAGCTACAACTTTTGTAATTTTTATTTTACAATAAATAATTTTTGATTTGATTTGATTCTTACTTCTTTTACTATATTCTATTCTTACTATAAGTCTTCTTCTTTTCGTGTAATTTTGTCCATGAGTAATTCCGTCCGCGTGTAATTCTGGTAGTGTAATATTATTGATTGGCGAAGTGATTGTAAGGACCGTGTACCATCGCGCGACAGTTTGATCATAGCTCGCATATCTAAATACTGACAAAAGTTAAGGCCAAAGCTTAAAAGAATTTTTATTATTTGTGTTGAAAGCTGCCTTTATGTTAAGTAATTAGTTGTAATAAACGTCCCCTTTTCAAACTAAATAGATGTTACTTTATTTATATCAGTTTTTGTAAATTTATAGTAAAATTAGGTAATGAATTACATTGGAAATAGCGTGAGCAGTGTGTTCGCGCGCATCCTTACATGTAATTTTTTAAGTAGCGCCTCCTCACGGCTTATTGCTCACTGTAGCAATTTTTGGTTGAATTTAATAAATTGTAATATTCTATATTACATCTAAGAATCGTGCATAGCAAAATTAGCAAGAATTAATTGTGCTTTGTGATGGTTGTTAGGTTAGGTCGTAAGGAGGCGTCACCACCAAATCCACCTCTGTCCGAGTCTTAACTAACGGTTAGTTGGCAAATGAAAGTCGCTCCAGTCCGCGCAACTACGTAGGTACCTCAATATTATACCGAGTACAAAAACTAGTCCCCGATACAGTCTGAGACTTGCCTGCAATGCCTGCCTGCTTTAGGCGAGGCGGTCAGACTTGAGGAATATTATTATTATGAATCTAAGAGTATTTTCGTTTAACGCTTGAAAGAACGCGACAAGGTTATTTTGTGGTACTTACTTCTGAAGGCATTGCGATTTTACTATCAAATTGTAATTGTAATATCGTTAAATTATGAATTTATCAGAAAATTCGCGGATATAATTATTATTACGATTTAGGTTATTAATTTGATTAAATATTCAAATAAAAATTGTAAATAATTTCAGAAGGTTTAGAAGGAAGTAATTAATTTATGAAAGTTTTTTTATTAATCAAATTGAATTATGTAGGTACCTATCAGCGGCTTGAAATTTACGTAAGGAATATTGTGACTTGCAATTAATTTAGGATATATTGTGACGCTATTGTGTGGCTTGCAATTTACTTATAGAATATTGCGACGCTACTTGTGTGGCTGCAATTTACTTAGAGAATTTGGCGACGTTACTGTGTGGCTTGCAATTTTCTTAGAGAATATTATGATGCTATTTTTAGACTTCCAATTTACTTAGGGAATATTGTGAGGCTACCATAAGGCTTCCGATTTAATAAGGGAATATTGTGAGGCTTTCAATTTACTTAGGGTATATTGTGAGGCAAGTGAAAGGAGGGATGGGAAGGAAAAGAGACAAATTAAGATTGCAGAGTAGGTATTCAAGACTCTTGGGCACTAAAGTTATTTCGATTCTGAATGTTGTTCCATGTCCATAGGCACCTACTTATGTTGAGGCTGTAGGTAGGACTTCCACTCTGAATGTATAAAAAATATAGTAGATAGGTAGGTACCAGCTTTTTATTTCCTCGCGCTAGGATTTGAATTAACCAACTCTTCGCAGATTTGAACATTCCATTTTAGCCCCGTTTACTATTACCAGAGATATTTAATTATAAATTTCCAAAGTGAATACCCTACTCAGTTTGATTGCTTGTAGATCATTTTTACAAGGCAAAAGAATTGTCATTTGACACATAAACTACAATCTCTAAAAGAGTAACTCCATAATAATTGTATTAGCCTAATAAATAAAATAAAACAATGCTATCTACACTCGCGAGTGTTCATGGACAAATTCGGATAACACCAGGATACGACATGCACTTATTTCCGTTTATTTCCTTATCATTGCTAAATGAGTAAGATACTTGTTTTAACGTTGCTATTTAAAAATAAATAATAATGTTTTTTGAATACTACATTTAAAAATATTGTTTTTATGTGAATGCCGCACAAGAGTCTGTCCCAACTGTCTGCCCCAACTGTCTGTCCCAACTGTATGTCCCGAAGTTAGAGCACTTTACCCATGGACACCATGTATATTTGTAGGTATCATAGTTAATGACTCTGAAATAAAATATATCGGTCCTTTAGTTTCAGAAACTATCTATCTTTAGTATTCGTAGAGTTATATTATATACATTTAAAAAAAAGATTTTTCTGCGCCAAAACCCACATCTTCCATCTTCTTCCCCTATCACTTCTGCCAACTTCACGACATTCCACAAATTGAGGATGCCATAGTCCCACGTGCTCTGTACGATTGGGACTCTTGTACGATAGTCACATATTTTTTTTCAAATACACGTTCATAAATTCAGAGGATGTAAGATTTCTCTTAATACCGAAAATAATTTCCAATGGCCTTAATAAATATACAATTTACTCCAAATCTACATTATTACATGACGTATTTTCATACATATTTATATGTTATATATATTATAAGTTAACCACCTTCGCAAATTATGTTAATTTTATAATTATATGCGCGAGTTTGGGCGTGTTTCGTAAGTCCCGAAATGTAAGTGTTGTACTTTTATAGCTTCGGAAAAATTGACTATTAGCGCCATCTATTATATGACACCAAATTCAATTAATCTTGAAAATAGGTTTGCGCCTCGGGTAAACTTGAATATGATGTGATTTTAAATGAGACTCGGGAGAATTTAATGCGAATAGTAGAATATTTCTCCGACAGATCTTCTTTTGAATAATCTTCTCACTTTCTTATTTAGGTAGGTCCTATTGTCCTATATAGAAAAATTATATATAATTTATCTCGTTTTGTTCTCAGAAGAATCTAAGTGGATTTTAACTTGATTTCAGTAGGTTGAATTGTGTTTGAAAAATCGGTCGTGGAGTCATGGAAAATAAGAAACTCAAGTGAAATATATTATGGCTTAAAAACATATAATTATATTTATATCGATCAACGAGCGCCGATTTTGAATATCATAGTAGTTTTATTACATATAAGTACATGCAGAAATCATAAATAATTATTTAAAAAGGAATAAAACACTACGATATATTTTTTCCGATTTCTTTCGTAATCCTAAACTAACTAGGTACCGTAAACTAGGTGGAGTTGAGCTAGGGGAGGAGGGGGGGTCAGAATGGGGGTCAGAAGGGGACATCTAGGTTTGTGAGCCTTAATTTAGGGCCTCAGGCGTCGCTCTCATCAAGCAGGTGCAGGTGGTCTGCACCGCACCGCATTCACACATCACCGACTCTTTAAGGCCCCACCTATGCATTATGTGGGCACAGCGCTTTGGGAATACCTTATCCTATTGATAAAGGACCTGAATTAAAGATGAAGTAATTTTAAGTTTTAGTTCCTATGATTTAATTAACCTTATTTTAAATCGGAGGATCACAAGGGTGAAATTACAAAAACCTAGTTTTGAGATAAATACAAAAACAGGTCGGTAGGTGTCATACGGTTATCTGAAAAAAAATGCAGTTACGCAATTTATTGTAAAGAATTTGTAATCCCGAAACGGTAATGAAAAAAATAGGAAAGTAAGCTCTTAAAGTAATTAAAAACACGTTTCGTTCTGTTATTTCATATGTTATAGGTATGAAAATTCACATTGTATCTTTAAATAAAACTAAAGCATTTGTCAAGAGATTTTTCCTTTATTACAAACGATTCCTGTTTTATTAAATGATTTCACCATTTCCGATAAATTTTTATCGTTTTTTAATATTAGCTCTCTCTAAAATTCGTATTTACATAACTACCTTTCAAACCATCTCTGAACGCTTACTACGGGGCCTTAATATTTAATATTACAATATGTCAAGTTATTGACTAATGTTTTTTTATTCCTAAAGATAGACGGATGAAAATAGAACCTTCATAATAAATGTACAGTAATAAAGTAAAATAAGTAATTTACCTGCAAATTACAGATAACAATAACGATTAGAATTCCGATGCTTCGCGCCCAAAGGTTGAAATAACCTGAGGTTATCGCAATCTTTGATTATCTGCGATTATCCTTGTGAAGAGTTATCCTTGGTATTTTATCCATTCTCGAGGATTGCATCTAATAGTTTGTAGCCACTCCTTGTTGGCAGGGCCGAACCTGCAACATTTTGTGCTTGGTGGAGAAATTAATTACATATTTTGCTCCACACGAAAATCCAATATAGCCATTTTTTGTCAATCAATAGCCTTATACCTTTCTTAACATAATATCAAATAATGGCAACAATAAATATAATCAACTAAAAAAAACTATCAAATACAAAATTAACTCTGTAAGGGGCAAAATGAAGTGTACGAAATCAATTGTGACTATAATATATAGGCTTTCGCATCTGGTATCCTATTGTGCAAATACGAGTGTCGGGGAATATTTTCTCCATGTCTCGTGAACTGAGGGTGTAAAGTACCTGGGGGATGGTTTTTTTCTACCCGATGAGTGGGCTGCCTATAGCAACTTATAGGACTAAAATACTATATTTTTTGTATTTTTATATTTTTTTTTTTTTTTTGTCTGTAGGTATTTTTTTTTTTTTATTTAGTTATATAAAAATTTTTTTTTTTTTTTTGTAAAAGATTTTTTTTGTTATGATTTTTGAATATTATTTTAAGTTTGGGTGTTTGTAAATGTATACTATATTTTTTGTATATTTGGTTGCAATTTTAATTTTTTATTTAAGTCCACTCATCAAGGGGGGAAGGTTATAGAGACTGGGAATGGATAGGTGGGTTCGTCGTCGGGACTTGAGCGCCCGAGACATGCTATGCTGGGATTTGGGTGCATAGGAAGTTTCGCATAGAATGTTTTGGCTAATTCTACCACATGAGTTTTAAATGGGGGGATTTTCGTGCCTGAATTAATTATACTATTACGGACGAACCAAGGGCTTTTGGTGAATCTTCTAAGTGTGACATTCTGGAATGTGGCGAGACTTTTTGTGTTTGCTGTGCCCCAAATGGGTGAGGCGTATGATATGATGGGGCGTATTTGTGTTTTGTAGATGAGTAGTTTGTTTTGTATGGAAGTTTTTGAGTTTGAGTGTAGCAACGGGTAAAGGGCGTTGGATGTGTTTTTTGCTTTTTGTAGTGTAATATTTATGTGTTTTTTCCATGTGAGTCGTCTGTCAAGTGTAACTCCAAGATATTTGGCCGATTTTTCCCACGGTATAGATTGGCCGTACATTGTTATTTCCTCTCGCGGGGCGCGGCTGCCTTTTCTGCGAGAGAAAAAGACGGCCACGCTCTTTGAGGGATTCACGTCTATACGCCATTTATCGTACCAATCTTGGAGTAAGTCAATGTTTTTTTGTAGTCGGTACGTAATCATCCTGGGTGAACAGTATCTAACCATAACTGTGGTGTCATCTGCGTACAGAGCTTTGTGAGAATTTGAGTTTTCAGAGAGGGGGATGTCGTGAGTGTAGACATTGAAAAGGATTGGAGAAAGCAGAGACCCTTGCGGGACCCCAGCTGTCATGAAACGTTTTTTTGAGAGAGCGCCACCGTATTTTACTTGAAAAGTACGTTGGCGTAGAAATGATTTGAAGGCACCGAGTAGTTGGGGATCGATGCCTGTTTCGTGGAGTTTGAGAAGCAGGCCGTTTATCCATACTTTATCGAAAGCTTTGGCTATGTCCAGGAAAATGGCGCCAGTTGATCGCTTGGTATTGAAGCCACCGATGATGATTTCGGAGACTCTGAGAAGTTGGTGGAGGGTGGAGTGATTTGATCTAAAACCGTGTTGCTCTTCAGGTAATGTTGAAACCTCGTCAATGTGCTTGAGGAGCCGTGTCAAAAGGATCTGTTCGTAGATTTTACCGATGTTTGATAGAAGGCTGATTGGACGGTGATTTTCGCAGAAGAGGGGGTCTTTTCCCGGTTTTGGGATGAGAAAGACGTGCGCGTGTTTCCAGTTTTTCGGGAAATAGCGCAGTCTGAGGGCTGTGTTGATGAGATTTACTATCGCTAGTATTCCTTTTTGGGGGAGAGCTTTAAGAGCGAAGTTTGTTACGCCGTCGGGGCCGGGGGCTTTTTTATTTTTCCGGCTTTTTATAGTACGGATAACCTCGGCTGGGGTAGTGAAATGTATGTTTGTATTGGGGAGATTATTTAAAACATTATTGATTAGGCTTTCGCATCAATACTTAATTTAGTATTTATTAACTTACTAGCTATTGTGCGGACGGAACCATTGAAGCGGGTGTTCGTTAAACTAACTAATTAATTAACCATCACGCCGTTTCCCCGCAGGGGTAGGGAGAGAGGACGGACCGCCAAACAACTCGGTCTTGGTACACACTTCTTGCCTCATTCACATTCATACATCGTCTCACACAAACTCTTCTATTATTCTGACTCTTGACATGGCCCGACTCAAGTACCTGATTCACTTGGTCGTGCCCAAAGATATTAGAAGAACGAGATATGCTATGTTGGCCGCCGGACCGTAGGCGGAGTACTACCTAATTAGGGTACTTTGAATACTGTCGGGACGTGTACGCACAGAAATCTGTTCTATGTATTAGTGCGGATACCTTAGCGATGCCTTAGCGTAAGCGAAGGTGTGCAGTAGTATTGGTGAACAAAACCGGCGACACTGGGCAAAACAATTCCACTCAGTACGAACTGCGCATAGCACATCTCGTTCTTCTAATATCTTTGGTCGTGCCATTTCTTCCTCGGGCGTCTCCGACTTCTGCTACCATTCGAATTTGCATCATATATCCTCCTTACACTCCTATCTTCGCTCATTCGCTCTACATGCTCAAACCATCTAAGCGTCCCTTTCTTAATCTTACTCATTAGGCTTACATCAGCCTTGCACTCTTTGTGGATCTCCACATTCCTCACACGATCAAACATTGTTTTACCATACATACGTCAAATGGATCTCATTTCAACAGCATTCAATCTACTTTCATCCTTTCTTTGCCAGTTCCATGCCTCACTTCCATACATCAGGGTAGGTACCAGCCCTCCATTGTGGACTGCTAACTTCGCTTCTTTGGAAAAAAAATTGTTAGCGCTAACTGCGTTCAGTCCTCCATTAACAGAGTTACCTATAATATATCTAATAATATATTTGTAATATTCTTGATATTCGTGTATGAGCTCACCCATATATGGCGTTTTTTTATTCTATTAGGTTACAGTAGATGGCGTTAGCTGCCGAGAGTGATAGGATAATAAATTAGGTGAGAAAGATATCAGAGCGCTTGTCTATCTATGGCTATTGATAAAGGCAGTGCCTTAGTGGGTTCCCTTTACATACATTTGTTTAATATTTTATACGGATATAATATTTTTTCTTCTAAAAATGTGTGTAATTATACTGTAAACTTATTGGAAAAAAAAGGAATAAAAGGAGTGCGCAAGTAAATTTGATTGTTAATTTATATTTATTAAAATAATATATATAGTACACCTGAGGCACGTTCCAGATTGGAAGATACTCTCAGTATCGTCCTGGTGTCAAACCACCATTCGGAAATGAAACGTTGCTTGAAATGGCTTTAGCCGTGTTTGGTGACCAGATCTGAATAACCAGGTACTTCCATACCTTCCTCTTTCCCATCTGCTCCCCCTCTCCACTACCTTCAGCCTCACAACGTACCCAAATTGAGGATGCCATAGTACTGGCTCCAGATGGTTGGGAGCAGATGGGACTATTGGGTGGTTTATTATTTTGTTATTATTGGCTAGCCTTGAACTCAGATTTTCAACCATAATATAAGCTTTTTTAAGGACTTTATTATCTAAAGAGAAGCTTATACAGAAGTTTGAATAAGTTTTTATAAAACTAACGGTGGTTAATTACATAATATATTATGTAAAGCAGTTGATATACTATGAATAGAGTAGTTTTATACCGGCATCTAAACTATTGCTAGTAGATTAATAGATTTAACTAAGTACATAATACATTAATTTCTAATCTCAAACCGCAAACTTTCTATTAGAATGTAACTTAGAAATAAGTAGGTAGTAGGTAGGTATGTATTTATATCCTAGTTGAAGTATATAGAAGTAATTACGATGTCCGGAATCTACATCACGTTTGGAGTCAATTTTGTTATATAACTTTTTTGATTCGAGTTTTCTTTTTCGAATAAATCGAGTCGAATTTTAAGTACAAATTAAAAAAAAAATCGGTTGCTAGGGGGTCAATATCAGCTGTTTAATGTATTTTGAAATGCGTCGAAAAATAGAAATGGTCAGATATATTTTTTTTCAGTTACCTATGGACGGGTTGTTTCAAAGAATTTTAACAATCTATCCAATTTCAAAGTTATTTAGTTACTATCACGGTGAAATAATAACAGAACTTGAATATAACTCTTACTGAATTTCAAATTTATCATACTATGAGTTTCCATTCACCATGTATAAAAATATTGTCGAATGATTGACGTGATAAACTGATATTATTGTATTGTGGGTGCATTTGTATGCTCAAAGTTACGTCAATTTCCATTTACTGTACTCGGAGTGAAATTGATAAAACAATTTCAAATACCGAAATTCTTTATAGTGTTTTATTTTAGGGGTATTATGTCATGCTACGCTACCTCCTTCATTCTACATCAGATGTGAATTAGATTTTGGCGAAGTGTGTGCTTATATATATAGATGTTATACCATGTTCCCAGCTCCAATCCTTTAAGTGCTGGTATGATTTAAAATAGTTTTCTGCGTTTAGTTTTGGTGTAGTTGTCAATTACCGGATTCCATCATAGTATTGAGCATAGCACCGTCGTCTTTATTAATATTAATGGGATTTTTGTGAATTTCAATTGGGCGTTTTCTATGCGTTTTGGGTCTTCCCAGAACTTAAGGAACAAATCGTAATTAATGGCCGGTTTCTATTAATTGCTTGGCTATTGCCGATTTGTCAGGATGGCCGAGTTAACGTGCTCGAAAATGTTCTGATATCCTTTTAGAGGTCGTCCATTCTGCTTCAAATCAAACCATACTCAATCTGTTTCAAAATCTTAAAACATACCGAAATTATTTCTTGAAGCCTGTCCGGTATGAGTCGAATAGTCTTATTAAAGTTGTAGAGATAGGTTTTCTTTTTAATTGGTATTGATAACACATTTAGGTGTTTCCAGTGAATGAAATTATCGCTACAAAATAATAATTTTCATAGAAATATCAGCAGGCATTTCATATTATATATTTCTCAATGGTATTCGGCTGGTTTCGATATTCTTTTACAACTGTAATTATTAAACATCAAAATTATTTCGTAAAATAGTAGTGTTAAATATCTACAACGAGCTCCTTACGTATTCGCGTTCGATGCAACACCAAATAAGAGAAAAAATCTTTCTTTTTTTTTCACGTCGACTTTCAGCGGAGCGAGATTATACGAGAGTAATAGTGTAATGTACGAGAGCAGAGCAGTGTGTGGTCCAGTTACGAAGTTGTTTGAGGCGCTCACGATTTATGATACTGTGGGCCCACAAAGCCACGCAGTTTTGATTAACTCCAATTAATAAATAAGTGAAAGTAATTCGGCAAAACGCTCTCGGCGAATATTATCTGTGTATATGGCAGTGATGCGCAACCATCGGCATTTTTACATACGTACAATTTAATAAATTAACTAGCTATGTTTGATTGTTAGAAAAAATATGCTTTGGACTTCAGCCCCTTAGCACACAAATATTTGTTTACACGTCTATTCCTTCATTAATTTTGTTTAAATTTTCTTCGTCGGGTAGGCGACCCATCGCATCGATAATATGCATTCAGGGGTTCCTGTCCCGGGCAAATTCGACGGTCTCCGTCCATTGTTTTCAAAGTTATGTATAAGAAAAAAATCAGATATCCAACACAGTTACTTTATAAGGAATGTAATGTCACGAATTTAAAACAGCTATTGAACACATAAACGCTTTGCAGATTTTTTAATAATATTAGTATTGCACAAAATTCAGCAAATTCGTAGTACAAGCTGCAAGAATTGACTCTGGTCTGAACTTTGTGGCAATTCACACTAAATCTTCATTTAGTCAAAGAAATTATTTGTAACAGCCTACACTTCTATTTAATAGCCTTCCAGAACAAATTAAGTCGTAAAATTTCTTGTGCACTTTTAAAAATATTATTAAATTATTTGTGCTAGCCTTTAACATAGTTTGTCAACATTTTTTTAAATCTTTGTTCTTTTTAAATTAATGGCAAAATATGTTGTAAATGTATATTTTTTCATCCTTGTCCTTTTATAATGTAAATCTTTTTTCTTCCTTCATCTTGGTCCTTTTTAAATTAACAGTATTATGTTTTTTTCAATCAAACATCAACACATGGTCACCCTACATGTTTACTAGATTATATTATAATAAATTAGCTTAGTAGGTACCCAATTTGCAGAAAAATTAATGTATTAATATTTTTCTATCAATATATTAGTGTTATTTTTATTACGTAAATTTTTTTTAATATTTTGTCCTGGTGAATGTAAAGAAAAATTAAACATAAGACAAAAAAAAACAATTGTAGGCCCAAACTCCCCTCGCACAGCATCTGTAATTGCTTTCATCAACTTTTCTGGAATGCCGCTAGTATATTGTTAGATTTTTCTTATTTAAACGTTACTTGTGTTGATGTTGCTATATTGTAATATCTTCGAAGCAATATGAGTATTTTACACTTTTATAGTCGGTGAAGATTTTAGCAATCAATAAATTGACCTAATATTAAAGGTTGCGCACCGCTGATTATTTTGTAGGAACGCGTCAATCTTTCACCAAAGGAAAATCAACGCGTTAGTTCAATAGATAACATTTATTACAGTAAATCATTTTTGACATTTGTTTTATTTTCCACTAAAATTAACATCAAAGAAAAGTGGTAAGTATCTGCGAATATTTAAAAAAATATTTATATTAAAGTGACTTTAGAGAAGAATTTAGATTAAAGAAAAGCAATTGTTCTGTTTAAAGGCCGTTAAATATGGCCTTACCTAACTGTGATATCCTTGATATTAATGTAAGAACTCACCCATAGATGGCACTAGTTGTCGAGAATAATAGGGTAATAAAAAAGACGGCAACCTCAAGGTCGAGGTCCAGATTATTCCAACCGCCTGCTAATTAAGAGACCATAGCCCATTGACAATCTATTGCAATTAAGTCCGTAGTCTTTTGTTGAAGTGGGAGTTTTTATTAAAAGTTTGAAATAACCCCTGAGGTACAACCTAACCTAACAAAATAATTTTACTAGTATAGTTTTTGCAATTTGGTTCCTTCAGTCACTCCAATAGTCGATGTCGCTGCATGTCTAAGAGATGCTTGTAATTTTATGAATTCGCAGTTGAGACTTGTAAAGCCATTCCGTAATAATTAAGTGAAAGTTAAATGCAAACTGGATCCTTTTAGAACATCTGAGTGTGTGTTACATTTGTAGGAAAATGATTTATAGATCTCGGACAAGAATGACAAAGAAGATGGAGGCATCTTTTAGCGGTAACCGGACAACTCAGAAGAGTGACAAATCAATACATTTTTCAAATGTGCTACACAGAGAGAAATTAGTATTGCTAATTAATTAAGAATCTAATTACTGAAGACAATATTAGCGATTTACAAACGAAAATCTGAAACAGAAAAATCAGAAAAAGATACGGTCACATCTAGGACTCAAACCCAGGACCCTTGCCTTGCCGGGGCACCGCTCTACCACTGAGCTAATGGGACCCTATCCCCTTCGGTCACAATTAACTGTATCATACTTCGAATAAGAACTACCAACATTGTCTTCATTTTTTCGCCCCTAATTTTTTATTGGCAACTATCTTTATGTATGATCGCAAGATTCAACCCGAACTAAATGCAATCTAATAGACAGCTTATCTTATTTTTTATTTGTTAATGTGCGACATCTATTGACTTTTCAGCAAATCTAGGATGAATATTTATTTATGAAATAAATTAAAACACTTTGTTTTTACCACGATAATCTTTATTTTTAAAAAATCGAAATGTTTCGAGAACGATGTTCTCTTCATCAGCACATAAATTGTACTAAAACTAATTATCAAGTATAGAAAAGGGGTGGGTAGAAATGAAAGTAAGGGGGGGAAGGGAGGTGGAAAGAGGAGGAGCTTAGAAGATCAAAGACAAAAAATTACAATGGAAATATGTTTAGGATATTAAAATATAATATTTAAATTTCTATTGACAGTTTTCCTAATTTCTAATATTTCTAAAAGATTAAGTGAAAACCACTAACGTTAGTGTGTAAAATTTTTAAAGCTGTATTTATATCAAATAAACCCTCAAATTGTAATATTTAATTATTGAAGACAATATTAGCGATTTCTAAACGAAAATCTGAAACAGAAAAATCAGAAAAGGAGAAATTATTTGTAATCCTGCTAAAAACGGGATTACAGGTCTTAACGAATAAATTAAGAGGTTTCCTAATAAAATGTTAGTAAAATACGAATACATAACACGTGTTCAAGGAAATAGAATATTTATGCCCTAGGACCTATGTCACTTTTGGGGATTCTGTGAGAACGATCTTTTTGTGGAAAGAAAAAGTATAAATGCGGTCTTGAAGACGCCCATATATAACAAGTGGGAAGAAACACAAAAGTCAACAAATTGTTCCAAATCCGAGCCGTTGAGCAAACCACTTGGATTAATCATTAATTGTCCACGTCCACATTGGGCTGCACGACGCACCGAGCCGCTTTCAACAATCAAAACGAATGTTTTATCGGTCGCAAATCATTTCATACGTTATTTTGACCTTGGGCAGCAAACATATGTAGCTATTTTGAAGAAACTAATACTTCACCCTTTTCAGGAAACTAGCCGCGACCTGGAAAAAGCGATTCGGAGCAAGATTTCATATATACTATTTTGCCCTTCTGACTGTTTAATCATTTATTTCCTAGTTGGAAGCGGCTAGGTGCGTTGTGCGGCCTGTGGTCGTCGCCATTGTTTTTGTTTTAGATGTTTCCACAGACAAGTTATTTTGTAAAACGTTTACAATGCGTCTGGTGAGATATGCAGAAATGCAGCTCTATTGAATTCACCACAACAATGGAAATTCAGATATGTATTTGTGCGTAACCCTTCAGAATAATAATATTAACACTCGGTTAAAAGGGTAAATTTGTTTCAATTGTAAAAAGGGATCAACCGTTTTGAAAACTGTTTTTTCTTCATTTTCTAATGTATTGAAATGAAGAGTGCGTAGGTAGATTTGTATAGGTGTTTATTCGGAACTTATGACTAGAGATGACGAGATATACCTTTCAGAACTGCCTTTTTATAATGATCATAAATTATCATCCAACCTTAAAGAAGTTTTGTCATTTCGTAAATTAACGTAGGCTTTTAACTAACTTTAAGTCCTGTTTGGGGTATGCTGTGAGGCTGAAGGGAGTAGGGAGAGGAAGGAGATTGGAAGTAGAAGAATGGGAAGTACCTGGCTACTCAGATCTAATCAATAAAAACAGCGTTTCGATTTAGAATTACTATTTTTTATCAGAGCAATACCACTTTGAAAATAATGATTCTAAGAAAATTATCTTGGATTTTTTTTCAATCGAGTAAAAAAGAATTTTAAAATGAGGGGATAAAATAGAGGAATTTTATGGAACTTTTTTTAAAAAAAAAATATGGTAATTGTCATAGTTTGCTTTTCTTTTTCAATTTTCAATTCCTCGAAAAGCCACATGTAATACAAAAGTAACATAAATCCACATGTATTGGTGCATCACACGTACTGACAATAAAGCGCTATATCCATTGTATGCAAAATACGTGCATTCACTTGATGATAAATGAAAAAGTAATTCACAAACTGTGAGGCAATTAGCATGTTGCTCAGAACACGGCAATAAGTCTTCTTTCTTTTATTAACACCTGCATTGTTCCCGGCTCAATTAAAAACACATTCGAAAGTTTGATACGGTATTGAAAGGTTATTAAAAAATAAATGGGTCTCGATTTTAATGATTATTATTTATTGGTTACGATTATTTTGCTTTCGTCGTGGAATAATCAGTGGGAAATCAAGGGAAATGTTATATATTACGAGTATATGGGAGTTTCGTTTGTAATAAGGTATCGGATAACAAATTTTTCCTGGCGATGCACTGCGAACAGTGCGAAGTAATGCGAAATCATGTGTTTAAAATATGATTGCTTAGAAACGTTAAAGATGCTTTAATTAAATACAGACATCTTGGCCATTTCAAATTTTTTTGTAAGCCTAGAAAATTTGAAGCTAAAAAATTATTTAAAGTGAAAAATCTTCGACTTAAGGGCCGCCTTCCGGATATGGTTTTATGGTTCTGTAGTGATGCTACTAGAATTTTCTGGAACGTTCGCCCGTGCAAAACGCATCTACCTACCCGCCTGGAGATTCTCGACGCAACGGGCGCCAATAAAACGGGCCGCATCGAGACGTAGTCAGTCAGTCAGTCATTAATCAGCAGTTTTACAAGTGACCAACCTGCGAACTCTGCGACTGCTTGCTGCCTACTGAGCAGCCGGCCACCTGGCCACATTTACCACATTCCCAAAGTTCAATGTGGAAAATGATCGAAAAATATTTTGATATTTGTAATTAAACTTCTCGAAATAAAATACAACATGCAATTTTGGCGATGTTTTTTTGCTAAGCGAGAATTTCGACCATATCGCCATCTGCATAAAGATGGCGTGATTTCACCCGATTCAGAATTTTAAACGCCGAGGTGCAAATATTTTGTTAACTTTAGAAACTGTACATTGATCAGTTTGATTAGGATTCGCCAACTTTCTGTGCAGTTGGCTCTTTCGTTGAGGAGTAACTTTTATAAATTTATTATTTATTAACATTAAAATCTTACTAAGATACTTATTTAGTTTGTCAGCAGGTACCAACGTGACTACATTTTATGTAATAACATGGCGCATTTTCGAACGGTATATACATGTATAATAATGCTGCGTAGACTCGGTTCACTACTGCGGTATACAAATTATTGAAAAAGAATTCATGTTTTTTGGAAATCTTGGTAAATATTTACGTATGACGTCATGCGTACCCTTTAGAAGGTGAACTTTCAAAAATATAATTTAAAAAATCTTATTATTATTAGATCATGTGGGATCATTGCAACTTCAATATGTGCATCTTGTAAGGCTAGGAAGTAATGAAGCAGAGGAGTTGGGGAGGAGGTACCTAGCTATTTAGATCTAATCACCAATACTGAGAGTATCACCGTGAAGAAAGACCATTAGACCTATTAAGGGAATAAAAGTTCTAGTCGGTAGAGACAACAGCTGAAAGGCGTGACAGAATATAAGTTGATGAGATGACGAGAAGGTGATTGGTTCGAGATGTACAAAGATTCGTTTAAAAATAACAATACCAATGTATCTACTCGATAGCTTCCTTCATATTTGCTAATCTATGGCAAGCATCATACGGCAGTGTTACGTTGTTACGTAACAACGTGAGAACCACTGCATCACTAGATACAAAACAGATGAATCTATATAGATATTATAATATCTGCGAGGAAGCAGAAGAAAATACTATGTTGAAACAACAACAATTAAATCTTTGATTGAACTCTCAGATCTCTTCATATTGATATCAAACAATTAGAAGAGACATGCTTCATTTTGTTCCATTTTCTTAAGAAATTCACTTCCCTGAACTTCCCTCTTACAATAATACGAAAAGGCACCGCTGTAGGATTAGTAGCCTGTGTATACACGGTGTCCAGACACTCGTAGTACAAACGGTGAAACAACTTCACATAGAGCACTCAATTTTTGTTTTGCAATCTTGGAATTTAGTTTTTTTCAAACTTTTTTAACTGAAGCAGTTAAACGTTTTTTGGAGCCGGATCTACGCGATGTCGCATTTTTTAATAAATTAAAGAGCTGATATAAAAATCCTCTACTGATCAATTTTTTTTTTAATTTGAAAAAAAAATGGTATTCGAACTCGATTTACTCGAAAACGAAAAGTTATTCTACAAAATCGACTCCAAATGTGTTGTAGATTCACCAGTATTCTTCTTGTTGTGCAAGTGGACGGACTGTATCATTTATAATTTTCTTGTGAATATAATTCAGATAATTACTACATTGAAAAAAATAATTTAATCAGTGTCTCGAAGGTTAGACACCTTGGAACATAATAATAAACGTGTTTTAAATTTTAATCAACGGTCAAACAACTGTTATTGTACGGTAAATGGTTGTTTAACAGTTGCGTAAAATTTAAAACACGTTTATTCATTTTGTAGTTGATGAACACTTTCAGTCCTAGAGGATTTCCTGAATGTGAGGTATTGGCAGGGAGGCTTGAATTGTTACAGTATCAACACTGTATTAAAATCCTTCTGTATGTAAATTTCCATGTATTATGTGTACAACGAAAACTAAAGCTTGCACTCAGAACCCAATAGATCAAAAATCATTATTAATTGCATGTTTAATATTTGCAGTGGTTCCATGCTAACTCAACACAGTGACTATTCAACACACTTTTAAAAAGTGATATAAAGTCATTAAAAATGATGAAAAAAACAATTTTTTAACCTAACCTAACCTAACCTACTTAACCCAGTTAATAAAGTTTTAATTTCATCACTTTCCATGACTTTATCGATGTGATGAATTATCATTTTGACGCTTTATCCGGTCACCATTTGCAGTATTACGAATATGCCCAGGGTAGATCAACCCATGATAGTTGGTAGTTTAATTTTGAATAATTACGTTATTTTATTTGGTTTTACGTCCAGCTCATTTACATGGATTATAAGAACAGAAAATACCTAGTGAGCTACCGAAACTTAGAAACAGAGCGTTTAAAGCGTAAAATAACGTTAAACTGATAAACTAAATATTAAACAATAAGTAAAACATGTAAAACAATAACCCAAAATTAAATAGAAAGTACACAAATACTACAATTGAGACAAATCACCTAAATAACATTACCAATGCTATTACGATTTGTAGGACTCTTAATTCATAACGCTTAGTTCTATAAATGTTTTCAGTAAATACATCAATAGTACCGCAAAACTTGTTGCTCCGATCATCCTATTGGTTAGTGAGTATGTCTGATAGTTGGTTATGTATGTATTGTAGAAGAATTTAACATTTTGTCGTGGGTTCCTAGTCGCTACATGAAATTTAATTAAAGAATCTATAGTTTTATTCCGAGATTGATGGTTTTTTTCACACTTGATCTTCAAAATAAGAGGAAGATTACTGTCTAAGTTTGAACGCCGTAGACTTCAGATATAATAGATAATCCATAATTTTGGTGGTCGCCATAGAGTTGTCAAAAAAGTGTATATTGACGAATTTTTAAAGAAAAAGATTTTAATATGAAAATGTCAACATTTTCTTGAAATTTTAGATTTGGAAAAAACTGTATCTTTGAAAAAAACAGTAATTTTTGAAAAATGTGTAATTTTAGCCAATTCTTTAATCTAGCATGTAACGATTTTCTATGATTTCTGCGTAACGTATTTCGGAGATATGTACAAAGGATTAAGACACGAAGTAGTGACCAGCATTGATGATGAGAATTGGTGGGTGAATGAAACGTATCGCGGTTAATTTTAATATCCGCGAGCCTACCTACTTAGCGCAATGGTCTCTAGTGTCTAGGTCTTCATGATGTATGGTGAATAATTAGATCGAATTACTGCACGTTGTTAGAGAGGGAGAGAGTGGTGATCTGTGTGGTGTACTCGTCTCTCTCCATCTTCGTGAGGTGTTTTTACTGTCTTAACGCATAAACACTCAATAATTAGCTAGTTATTAGTTACGAGCAGGTGGGTCCAACAATCAAATAGCTTGGTTATGTTATGTTCGATGAGAATAAGATAATTAAAAAAATATAAACCTAGTTATTTTTATTTCTCTTAAATATATTTTTGCGATTATTTAAACACTGTAGACATAAAATATAATAGTGAATTTATGTATAGTAATTATGTATACCTCACTAGGGGGTCTTGTTCTGAGGCCGACTAAAGATATTTAATTCTATTTTATTTGTCTTCTATGTCAATTGACTCACCTAATATGTTTGCATAAAATTATCCACGGCCATCTTGATACCTCATTATGTCTAAGCAATATTGAAATAAATGTCCCCAATTCCCATCGTTTAAGACACCATAGCATATTTCACCTGAATATATTCAAAAATAATATCGCCTATTTTAGCCCTCTGACCCAAGTGTGTCGACTGTATAATAAGATTGAGTGTGATGAAGTGGATATTTTCGTCGATAATCTATACAGATTCAAAAAAAATGTTCTGCTGCTGCTAAATAATATGTTTAGAAAATTATATTTTGTATCACTGTAACTCTCGTGTCTCTTGTCTGTCCTAGTAGTATTTCTCATTTTACTGAGCTTATTTATGATTTTATATTATTATTTGTTTGGTTTTTTAATTGTACGTAACCTGTATTTAATTGCATTTTTACCTGTGTGTATGTAATTTGTAGATTTTTGTCTGTAACTCAACTGAGTTTTTGAAACTGGATAGTTCTCACGTAAGTGAGAACATCTGTAAAAACCCAATATAAATAAATGTCGTTTTAATTTTTTTCATTGACATCTTTCAGCCAAATTTTTATTCTTGATTTTTTACTATTAGTTTTATATTTGTGTTAAGGACGTTGTGGAGTTTTGTTGCATAATAAATGTAGTTTCTTTTTTAGAATGTGGTTTTATAACTGGGAATGTTTTGATTTGATCTAATGTGATGACTACTCGGTCTAGTAGAAGATTCTGTATTTTTGAATAGTTTCAATAGTATATTTTTTGCATATTTGGTACAGCAAAACTATTGAAAAATTCAATCGATAGCGTTCTTATGATTTCTTTTTGGATTTTATTATGGTTATGTATGTTTTTACGTATAGCAGACCCCCATCTGATAATTTCATGTTCGATTTGAGAATGACATAAATCTATGAAAATAGGCAAAAACTGTCGTGAAAGTAAGTTTTCTGAAGTATTAACTTGTTTGAAGACACAATTAATACCTTCAACATTTTCGTCTTTCGGAATATTTCAAAGCTTTTTCTTTTGTACGAAATGGTATTTAAAAATAAATTCATACTCTTTCAGGAAGCGATTCTTTGCGTGACTAAGTAAGCCAAAAATTTTACTTTAAGAATTAATTTTGAAAAAAAAAAACTGTTATTTTTTACGAGTTTTGTTAATATTAAACAAATGAAATTAACAAAAAAATAAAATCTCAAATTAATAAAGTTAACAAAATAATAGTACCCTGTAAATCAACTTTGCTATTCATGTTTCCTTATTTTGATTCCCCTTGCCCTCCCCCTACAACTCTCTACCCCCATTTCCCCCATCTAACAACATCTAATTATTTCTGTACCAGCATAGTTTTTAGAAACGCTCCAAGGAGAAAACGTACAGATACAAAATATTGCTAATTTATTAAAAATTTATATAAATTATTCGTAATCCTGTTAAAAACAGGACTGCAGGCCGTTAACGAATAAACTGATAGGTTTTATGTATTATCGTGACGTAGGTACACATGTTCTTAAATTCATCATATTTTCGCATTTCGTCATTATATATTAACAAGGTAAACGCACGTGCATGATCACGTATTTTGATATATTCGGAAAGTAGTCAAATTTTATTTGGAAACGGCCTACTGTCCAGGATTAACAGGATTACAATAAATTAGCAATACTCGCTTTCATAATGATACTGATGTGTAGCAATCGGTTGCAAAATAATAAAACAATAAGTATTACATAATAAAAAATTAACTTTATCGTTGAAAACAATATCAGCGACTCTCAAACGAAAAATTTGAAATAGAAAATACAGAAAAATAATCGAGGTTCTTAGTCGAATGTTTTCAATGTTTAAATATTAAAATTTGAGGGTTTACTCATTGATATTCCACTATAAAATATTAATTCTAGACTGGTAGAAAAGTCAATAGATGTCGCATATAAAATAAAAAGGATACATTTATCCAAGAAACTATCTAGATTGCATTTAGATCAGGTAGAATCTTGCAATCATACATAAATACAGCAGCCAAAAAATACGCTTTAAGAGAATAAGATAATGTGGGTTGAAGTAGGATACAGTTAAAAATTACGAGCACTTCCCCCGTAAGGATGTCCTGAATTCAATTCCTAGTTGCGACTGAATCTTTTTCTGGCTTTTCCGTTAAACATTTTACATTTGAGACTAGTTAATATTTTATCCAATGATGAAATATTACAATGAGATGTTTTACTCACTATGATTCGATCACAAAAAAAACTCTTCAAAACAAAGGATCTTTTATTTTGTTCAGGACTGAATAAGTATTTAGAAAAAACACTATTGCGGTTTTTATTACCTTGCATTGTTTGCATAGGTCAAAGGTAAAAACAAAACACAATATTTCTCACTTTACGTCAGAGGAGTCAACTAATACAATCAAAATCATTCATCTTATAGCGAAGAGCACAGATAGGAACAAAAATCATTGAGTTGTATATAAATAGAGTGTACATTCCTCGCAATATAATGTGAAATGTTGTTCCCGTACGGGAAGTAGGAAGCATGTAGGAAGGGTGTGGTAGCTGTCGATGTCGCCCGAATACTTCCACCGCGAACGAACTCAACGAACAAGTCGAAGGTGACCGGCAGCCGTCCGCCGCCGAGCAAATGCTCAACAAGTTTTTAACATTAATAAGTCAATTTAAAACGTCTACTGATTATGGTAAAACCCTACTTCCCGATGAAAGGTTATACCATTGCTTTTCCTATATTTTCCAGTACGACTTGTACAATATCTCAGCGTGCATGTCGGCATTTTGAAGTTATCGCCGGAAACTTGTGCCCAGGGAGCGCTTGTAACCGACCGATGCCCGAGATATCTCACATCAGACAATGATCCGATATGCATAAAAAAACATCTTTTCCCCAACTTCAACTAACTTTAGTTATTCTTGATACTGTATTCGGGAGTGATACGAATCGGTCGTATGGATACGTTATGGTACGTATACATTTGCTAACTTAAACGCGAACTTAGCCACGAATTACGGGAGAGGAATGAAGTAACACCAAGCGGCGGCGCGCGTTTCGCGCCATTTCGGTAGTTTCGTTCTTTTCACATAAGACGTGGTTCAGTTCGGCGGTTCGGCTCGCGTATGTATACGTAGCACAACAAAGGTTTAGGTTTCTATGTATCGCGTACAAAATTTCAAGACCCTATAACTCAGTTAATAGTGCCGACTCCCACCTAATTCTTACAGATTCGGATTCCCCAGCCCTAAATTAGTCTAAATCAAGTTCAATTTCGGTTATTCGAGTGACTCCCCTAAACCGAATTTAACCCAAATTAATATTATCGTTACAAAAACAGTAAAAAAGAAATATTTTCATCTTTCAATCATAACGAAAAGACGCAAAAACAAAATAACAAACCATTACGAACTACACTACACAAGAAACAAAAATGATGTTTTGCGCAGACTTGCAGTCCATTGCAGCCTCCCTACCACAATAATAAGATGACATACCTAGATATACTTACATATTAATATAGGTATCTCTCCAGCCGACATAATGTTACCTCTGCAACTGGTTGAGAGAAAGAACCGATCTCATAAGTACTAGAGGACTAGCCATCGCGCGTTCAGTCGGCGAAGTTCTTTCAACGAGTGCGCATGCGCGGGACAGACTAAAAAAAGAAAACTAAAATATTAATGGCTAATGAATTTGAATTTTAGAATAAAATCGAGGACCGGTTCCTAATTATTACGTATGCGGTCGGCTTGAAGAATTAGTAATATTTAAAAAAAAAATCAGTGATTGATTTTGATTTTTGTCCAATTGTTTTTTGAAAGACGTTTGTTATGGCGTATTTGATGTTGTGGGTGGTGTGCAGTGTTCTGATGCTTGCAGGTATGTAAAATTAATTTAATAAATAAATATATTAAAAATTGAGAAAAAGATTTTTAGCGTTTTACTGTTTTAGCTCTTTCTTTTGAGGCATCTTTAGATTTGATTAAAAATATTACGGTGAATATTTCCCTAACCGCCGCACTTTTAAAAGGGACAGATTATGGAAATTACACTTCGTTTCAACTGAATTACTACAAGAAACAATTATTTACCTCGGGATAGGTGGTAAAAGATGCATTATATTTCCATTATTTTTCGATCACAGTTCAGAATTTACCTTATAAATTTTCGCTATTTTGGACTTTTTTGTAACATGGAGTGACACTTGCGAAAGTTTTGTTTCAGTCGAAATACGCATTAATTACATAAATAACCAAAACTAAGAATCTATTTCTTTGTAAATAGTTATTTCTTGTAGTAATTATTGAAACAAAGTGTAATTTCAAAAAGCTGTTCCTGAAAATGCGGCGGTTAGTGAAATAATTATCAATATTATAAATAATCCTATTATTGGTTTTGAATTGAAGTGGTTTGAGGACATTTTTAATTGTTTGACGGCCTCCGTGGCTGAGGATTAAGGCTCTCGACGAGCAAGCCAGAGATCGCGGGTTCATATCCCGGCGTGCGCAAGTAAATTTCATTTGATTAATTTGCGTTATTTCACAATTTAATCATTTAAAAAAATTGTATTTTTGCGGCACGTTCCAGAGTGGAAGATACCCTAGTATCGTCCTGGTGTAAGACCGACATTCAGAATTGAAAAGTTGCTTGAAATGGCGTTGGTCGTGATTGGTAACCAGATCTGAATAACCAGGTACTTCCTCACCTTCCTCCTCTCCATCTCCTCCCCCTATCCATCATCTTCAGCCTCACAACATACTCCGGGATGCCATATTATCACTGGCTCCAGACGGTTAGGAGCAGTTGAGTTGGGAGAAATTTTGTGCGATTTCACATTAAAAAAAAATGTATGATCCATAAGATTTTATTCGTATTTCAATGGAAGTTGAAAAGTGCGTACAGAGTAAATTTCCTTTATTTATTTATTACAAAAAAAGAAAGCGCAAAACATAAAGCAAGACTTTCTCGTAAATAGGACATTTAAAAAAAATAAATTACATTACATTAGTAGATGTATTGTTTGACTGCCAAAAGAGTGTACTTTTTTTGATTCGATAAAATAATTGTTATGGTGTGTTTTAATAAATTTATTAATTTTAACATTTTGGTGTAAGTACCGCACAACGTACGTCCAGAGCCAGTGAAATTATGGCATCCCTAATTGGGGTATTTTGTGATTCTGAAGGTAGTGGAAAGGGGAAGGAGACAGGGAAGAGAAAGGTGGGGAAGTACCTGCCTATTCAAATCGGGTCACAAAACACGATTAAAGCCATTTCAAGCAGCGTTTTTATTTCAAATGGTGATCTTTCAGCAAGGCGACACTGAAATTATCTATCATTCTAACGTGTTGCAAATATCATATAAATATAAATATTTGCGGTATATATATATATATATATATATATATATATATATATATATATATATATATATATCTATATATAATGGTCTGGACCTGGGAATCGACTTAGGAATTCGTACTCAAGAATCGTGTCCATTCAACCACGGAGGTTGTCAAACTTACATATATTATTTTACAGTGACTTATTATTACGAATTTCAACATTGATTTTCAGCTCTACTCGTTATAAGGGTTGAAATATTGGAAATTACTTTAGACATATAATTACAAGCAATAATTAGTGGCCTGAAATATCAATACAAATCGAAAATACCTCCCGAGTAAAAATAAATGCCGCCAAGGGGATTTGAACCCGTACCTTCTGATGTCCGGTCAGGTGCTCTGTATCCACTGAGTTATGTCGGCTTATTTCATTAAAAAAATAATACTTTAAACATAGTTATTTTTTCCCAAACTCCATATTTTTGTAATTTTTCCCGCCTCTTAACATCAAACGGGGCTATTTTATTCACTTACTTAAAAATCACCTAATTAATCTCCACTTTTGTTTGCGTTATGTGATTTCTCGCCTTATTACGAAAATCGTCTTATTTTCGCAAAAGGTACAATAAACACAAAAAAGCTTCAGGTTAAATGAAACGTTCGTTATAATATATGTGTTGGTCGATGGAGTTAATTAAATTATTTAATTAAAATACGCTTTTTGCATGTTATGCTTTACAATATTAAAACTATTTTTTTGTTTGCGTCAGTACATAAGCAATATGAATATGAATAAATAGTTTTATCCGTATAAAAACACAATTCCTTCAAGAAAGGCATACGAATACAATAATGTATCAGTGATTCAACTCAATATTGTATTTGGATGCTTCTCTTGAAACAGTTGAGTTTTTGTATGGACAAAACAATTCATATTGCATATGTAGGTATGTACGGGCAAAAGAAAAAAACATCGTCTTAATATTGTAAAGCATAACTTGTAAAGGCGTATTTTAATGAAATAATTTAAACAACACTTTCTACGAACACGTAAATTATAATAAACTAAATTGTATACAAAATTGGGCCTTGTATACAAAATTAATTAAATTATGTTTTGTTACACCACTGTGGCAAGTTGCAACCTGCCTTCTAATTCTGATAATTGATCAAAGTAAATTAAATAGACAAGTCTAGTAAATAATAACGTAAAGTTCTCACACTCTAGAGTACAAAATATGAAGAATAAACATATATTTATCAACACCGGTTGTGTAATATTTCACAACGAATTGAGTACATCATTATAGAGAATTTATTGCATGTAATTAATACGTATGTGCGGTCAGAGAGCAAATGCTACACAGAATGTGAGAGAACGGAGTCGTTCGAAAGGTCAATATAATAATATTTTGCTGACCTTTTAATATCTTAAATATGTACAAACCGCTTCTTGAACTATTCAGGCAAGTTCTTTATAATTTTATTTACGTAATTTTACAAATTATTAAAAATAACTGTTAATTTTAGGCCCAGTTGTGTGGTTTGTTTCATAAAAATTCAAATGTTACATTGTCAACAACCAGCCATTCAGCGCCACTGTGTTTTTTTTAAATATTTATAAGGTCCCGTTAAATGTTTTTAAGATTTCTGTCAAATTGTAATGAGTTGAAAAGCTCAACTTTATAGTTCTGTTAATCACGATTTGTTTAAAAACTAAAATAGACATGGAGTCGGCATTTGATGGAACTTTTAAACTGTCAAACGGCAATTTGATGACTCTGTCACACTTGAATTTCTGTCAAACAACTGGGACAAAATAACTGTATATAGGTATTTTATTCAATTTCCCAGATCCAGTGGAATAACATCTCTGTTTGGGGAATGTTGTAAGACTGATTCCATGAGGAGAAGTGGAAGATGAAGGTTTGAAATTACCTGACTATTCAAATCTAGTCAGATTGTTCTAGTGGTAACTAGTTCAGAACAGTAGTTGAAACAGTGAAAGACCACAATTCAAAATCGAAACGTTTTCGATGGAGTATTGAAATGATTTTAGCCGTGAATAGATCTTGAGAGACAGGTACTAGGTAAACCAAAGTTTTTTCATCTCTTTTCTCTCCCCAATTCATTCAGCGGAAGATACTCCCAGTTCCTTGGGGTAAGACTACTATACCACTACCAGAAATGAAATTATGCATTAAATCGCTATAGCGCCCCTGAGGTGATATCTCACTAAAGCGGCGCTACACAAATACGCGTTACAACATATCCCAATTTGGGATGACATAGTATCACTGGCTTCAGATGATTGGGAGCAGTTGGGACTCTTGCGCGGTATTCACATAAAAGCGTATCAGAATATACCTTAATTGACGATGCCGTATTCCAACTGGCTCCGGGCAGTAGGGGCTCTTGCTATGTTAAAAGTTATTTCACATTGCTAAAGCCATTTTAAATAGTGTTTTGATTCTATATGATCGATGCATCGAATACACAGAGCAAAGAGTTACATATTCGGAAAAAAATCATTGCAAAAAAGATTGCAATGAATGAATAAGATTAGGAAAGGGAAACTTTGATGGTTTGGGCACGTACAGTAGATGGACGAATAAAGGAGTGTGATACGAATAAATGATTCGCCGGTGAATGGAAGAATAAGTCGGAAACACCTCAGGAATACATGAAAAGATGAAGTGAATGAAATAATTGCATCGGGCACAGGTCAATAGTCGGAAAAAGTGGAATATTTATAATAGGATCAACGAATGTCGATGAGGCAAGGGGTGTGGTGTGTGAGTGAAGAGTTGGCGAGTTTCTGTTGAAAACATATCGACACTCAATATTGTTAACTATTAGAATTGCAATATTCTATGGCTCCAGTTCTTGTGGTTCATTTCAAAATTACCTCTTTTAATTTTCCCTCACTGAAGTTCTTCTCATTCGAATTACCCTATTTCGAGTTTCTCTGGTTGAAAATTTCTTATTCCAAATTTCCTCCATTCAATATTCACTCATTGAACTTCTTTCATACAAATTTTCCGTCTATAAATTTTCCCTCATTAAAGTTTAACTATTTTAAATTTTCCTCTTTCAATTTCTTCTCCATGAAGTTCTTCTATTTCAAAATTTCTATTTTAAGTATTCCCCTTTTAATCATCTTTTAAGCTTTCCTTTGCAAAGTTTCCCTCTTTTCGAGTATCTTTTAAATTTAAAAATGTAAAAATTATGCCATTGCATGATATTGTGTACTTTTCTAAAAGGCTTTTACAAAATTGTGTATTGAATTTGCAAGTTCTTATTCGAAAAATTATTTTCTTAATATCGATGTTGGTTTTGGAAAGTGGAACACCGAAGGAAAATCGAAGTTAAGGAGAATATTTTTTGGAAAACTGTTTTGATAACTATTTAAAGATAGTTGAAAGTCTACAATAATATCTACAGAACTGTAAAGCAGTGTGAAAATTGTGTAAAATAAGTGGAAAATAAGTGAAAATAAGTATAAAAAATTTAATTACAAAAACGAATACACGCAAACCATAATTTATTCCAATGTCAGAGGAAACAATGCATTTTTTAACTTTGTAATTTTCATATTACTTTTATACGTATGTACATCTAGCTTTGCAATATATTTTCATTACATAAAAAATGTATCCAATGATCAATTAATAGATTTTTCAATATAATCGTGTAACATTTTAAATCGGGCGTCCAACGATGACACCTCTTATTTAGGTGGCGATAATGTTTAAATTCCCGTTTAACACCAGCCGTATGTTTTGATTTATTCAAGAGAACAACATCGCCAAAAAGTGTATTATTTTATTTTGCGTAGTATTGGTACAAATATTTAAATGTTTTACCATTTTTTAAAGAACTTAATTTGCCACCTTATACAATAAAACTATTACCGAAAAGGGGTTCGTAAGATGGTATGATTTTTCTGGGCTAATGAAAAGGCGAAGTGTTACTCGTAGCGTTTTTTTTTGCTTTAATGTGAATGCCGCACAAAATTCCCAACTGCTCCCAACCGTCTGGATCCAGTGAGAATACGGTGTGAGGATGAAGATAGTGAGGAGGGAAGAAGATGGGGAAGAGGAATGTGGGGATTATCTGGCTTCAGATCTGGTCACCAAACAAGGCTAAGGCCATTTCAAGCAACGTTTCAAATAGTGAGAGTATCTTCCACTTTAGAACGTGCCCCAAGTATACTTTATATTATATACATTAGACTAAACATGGTGTTTTATCATGACTTTTTAAATCTTCAAAAAAAGTCACATTGAGTCAAAAAATCAAGTATTATTATACAAATGTGTAATAAATATTATAGTCTCCTCACTTTTCGACATTTCGTATAAATAAAAAAATTACCAAGATTCATAATTTTTTTCACAATGCGGTCGGGACCTTTGGTTTCATATAGGTGTACATATTTATTCATCTGTGGTTTACTTCTAGATTTGCATATAAAACGTGGTATTTATTCTTTCTAACACCGTTTAGATCATATTTCTCACCATGACAGTAAGGCAGACAAAAGATTTCTATAAGGTCATGTGAGTTGTTCCTAAAAGCGAACAAATTAGCCTGAGGATTAAATGAATGGTTAAGAGAGGCAGAATCTAATACATGTTTGATGGGGACAATAATACAAAGTCTTGGCGTGACTATAATATTCCAAACGGGGACAAGACTTTAATGTATCTATGTCTATTGGAATATTGATGAACTCTGAATACAGGCGTGATGTTGTCACAACGAAAACAGTCGTCATAATATTTGATACAGTTATTTGAACCAGAATTAACGTAGGTTCCATATTGTAGATTCATACATAGTAAAGTGCCTGACATGTTTGAATGTACATTATGGTACCTACTTTAATTCTGGATCAAGTACTTGTACTTACATAACTTTGTTTACTGGCTGACATATTGAAAATTTTAGTTGTGTTTAACATATTTTGAATATTTTTAAATACATCCATTTGAATTTCACTTTTGTTTTCGGTAATGACCGATAATAACCCACTTTCCGACATCCGATCCAGCTGAAACTCATTGTCGATAATAACATATTCTATTGAATTTTGCAAAAACACACACACGCAGAAATAGTTCATATATTAACAGCAGTTAATATATGAAGTAAATGTCGGTCCTACCCGATCGCCATTTGGCGAGATTGGTAAAGTTATCGATTCCAGTTTCTGGATAGAAAGGTCAAACAAAAAAATGTTTTTTATAGTTTAAAGTAGATGTATTATAAAACAGGGTTTTTTACCTGAAGAAAGAAAATATACGTCTTCAAATGAAGAATCACAGGGTTAATATGCTATCAGTATGAGCCCTGGTGAGAGACCATTCAAAATCAAAACTGTGCGTGAAATGGCTTTAGATATGTTATGTGACCAGCTTTTTTATTAAGAAACTTTCAAACCATCTTTCGCATCTTATATTTTCTCCCACGCACAGTATCCTCAAATTACTCCCTAATATATTTAATAACTATATTAGGGAGTTAATAAATTAATTATAATAACTCCCTTATATTTCTACTGATTCTGAGGAGTTGAAACTTTTTCTGAATTTTCACAATATATGTTTTAAATATAATTATTGCAATCTATTCGCTCAATAATCAACCTGTTTTATGATTGAGTGTGAATTGAGTCGGTTGCAAAACCAATTTCTTGTCGTTCTGGCGTGAACTTTGTCTGTAACAAATATCGTAGATTATTTTGAATGCAAGATGAGCTATGATTTATCTCATATCCAATGCGATTAGTATTATTTAGTGTATAGGTATCTTATCAAATTTATTAAGTTTACTATGAATTAATGAAGTTAGGTTCACATGAGGTCAACAAGAAATAGGTTTTGCAACTGACTCAATTCACAATCAATCATAAGATAGGGTGATTGATGAGCGAATGGTATACAATAATTACACTTGCAGACCGGATAAGATCAATTCAGCAAATGTACATGATGTAACCAATGAAATTGAAGAGAATTATTCGTATTATGCAAGGATGAGAGATCTAATTTGATGAACAGTAACCAATTTGTCCGCAAGTTTTTACTACATGACTTTATTCATTATGTAGTGATGTTATTCGTCACCTTGTGATTTAGGTCGAGAATCATCGAGTTTGTTTGTCGAGATGTCGAAAGCCGTACATTGATTATAAATCTTCATGATCTCGTTTTCATTCTAGAGTCTTGAGTTAATATTAACACAAATAAATTATGGTAATAGTGCTTAGGTACTAACAGCAGTAAACTTTTTAAATAAGGTTATTTTTAATGGGGAGTGTTAGGTTAATATTTGCAAGTGAATGGCAGAATGAGATGTGTGAACAAGTTAGTAAAATATTTTAGTAGGGTCATGTCAAGAGTTAGTGTGAAGCAAGGAGTCTTCAATTAGGGAGGCGGGTTTGTTTACTGCCGCCCCGGGAACTATTTATTGAATAACCAACACCTCTGCCACGATTTAGTATACGATTTAGGTGATTTAGCAGGGGTGCCCGGGTTCATCGGGTGAGGTGTGTTCAGAATGCACCTGCCCACCATTGGAGGTGGCCAACCACTTTTTCGCCCTGGCAACAGATGGTTACTCCTTCAAGGCTCACAAAAACTTTAATTTTTTTGATAATACGAAATATAATATTAATTATATAATTTATAAATATGATTCAAATATATATATAATTTCAAATAAAACGATTCTAGACCCTACAACGTCCCGTCATACGGTGTTAGGAAGCAGTACACAAGTACTTACTATTAGGAGGCAGTATGCAAGTACTTGCTATAAGGAGGCATTTTAAAGTTTTTTTACTACTACGAGGCAGTATGCAAGTACCTTCTATGCACATAGTTAACAAACACATTTAAACATCTTCTGCACAGTATTAGAGTAAATGACATGTGCAATATGTAAGTATTTACAGTAAATCAAAATAATACAATAGTTCAATGAGATAAGAGAAAAAAACGCCTGTCCACCAGCTGTGTGGTATACCAGATCGGGAGAGGCTGGTTTGGGGAGACCCTTTGACCTCTCCAACTGTTTTCTCGACCCATCGCCTTGCGCCCCAGTGGGAAGGATTTGTTCACATGTCCATCACTCCTGGACACACTGATACCTAGATTCCTATCCAATTCTCATGCCTTTTACCTTTTCGAAACTTACTCTCCTTCCTTTCTTTAAAAAAACCCTCCACACAGCATACCAAAAGATGACTGAGGCCCCGAGGGAAATCATTTTCCTCAGGGCTTCCAGTGTATTTGACAAAATAGATTTGTTTGGTTTTCCGTCTTCTCTTCCATTTTCTTCTTACGATCACTGGGGATGCTGGGGTGGGAAGGTTGTCAGGACTTGAATGCGCACTTGCGGGTATTAAAATATACGATCAACTTCATAATATACGAACTAATTGTAAAAAGCGACTTATTTTAAAAAACTTTTAACTGAAACTAATGCAAATCGTTAAGATAGTGTTTGGAGACGGGGTTTAATTTGTTTTACAAAATTAATCACAGATTTAATGTTAAAACCAAAAGATTCATTGATTGTTTATTTTACGAACATTTTCCATGAAGCAGCGCGATATGTAGACATCAGAATTATGAACGAAATTTACATATTAAAGAATGTTAGTGCATTCGCCAATCTATCGTCTGTGTCCAAATGTTATTGAAGATCAGAAACCGGTTTGCCGTGACCACAAATATTCTAAGCTAGGTAAACTTGTTATTTACTTATCATTTTAATGCTAATTTAGCCAAAATGTATTTATAACCCGTTTTGCACAAGAGTGAATTAATTAATTCTAAACATCTTCATTGAAATTTATTTATGATAAAAAAGATTTATTAGAGATAGTACATTCTGCTTCTGAGAACCATAGTCGAGAGATTGAATCATCGAGTGAATAAAGATTAGAATGGATTTAGAATTAAAAATATTTATTTAAGAAAAAAGTATGAAAAAGGTGAGGTTTACATAATGACTGAATTATTTTGGCCAAACAAAATGTTACTATAGAATTTCACATACACACGGATAGGTTTTCTTACTTTGTTTTATTTTTTATTTATCTACATAGAACATGATTATAAATGATTTCACTAGGAAATATCAGTATAGAGTCAGACTTAAGAGGTACATCAATACACCATTTCTTTTAGACGACATGATACTCAAGTTTTGCTCAAGACATACTTTATAATTAATTTTAACAAATTCGTAACTTACGACCGATACTCAAGGATGTAAGCTATTTATATTTAAATTAATAAAAACTGTAACTTACCATTAAAATATTTTACGTATAAAACATAAACAGTTAACAAGTATAAACATTTATAAAACGTTTTTTTACTACAAAATTATCGGTAAGCACTACATTTTATTTTTCTATTCGATAAATTAGTAGCTTCCCGAGGTATTGATTTAGAAATATCTGAGATTTTAGATACTTAACTTTATCAGAATTCATTATTTTCACTGTATCGGAACAGGTAATTATTACACGTATATTAGAAATTTACTAAAATTTTATCAGGAAACCTGTTAATTCTTTCGTTAAATGCCTACAACCCAGTTTTTAACTGGATTACCAATAATTTGAAGAGATTTTTCATTTGTCTCCGTTTATAGTCTCATTGGCTCCAGGCAGTTGAAATTTAAATTTAAGTTGTTTTAGTAAAAGTTGTCTGGGTTTTCTCACAAAATCTCTTATTAAATAGAACTTCGGCTCAGCAAAAAACTTGAAATTTATCGATTGATTTTAATGGATTCTGATACCTAAATTTGCAGGCGGTTGGAATAATGTGAACCCGAACTTGAGGTTCCCATTGTCACATAAATATTATGTGACTAGTGCAGTTCTTGCCTATTTGGATATTTTGTCTATGGTGTTTTTTTTTGGAGATTGGATATTTTTTTGGGGAAGACAAAGGGTTTTTTGTTTATGGGCACTTCCTCCCGAACAGCGATGGGCTAGCTGTTCGTGAATTAGTCACTCCCCAAGGAGGTGTTTTAATCACGGTAAATCGTGTGAATCCAAGATGATTTTATTTTTAAAAAGGACGCGGAGTGTTTTTTCGTAACACGAGTAGTTCGTGTACGGTATTATTTTTAGTGGATCATATGTGAATCCCACTTTTTTCCGGTGCTGGCAGTTGGCCATTTTATGGAAATTGTTTTTTGGACATGAAATTGTAAAGTGATTGGTCCTTGTTGTGGCTAGAATAATATGCCTTTTTGACCCCGCGTCGCGAAGTCAGTTCTTCCGAAATCCGTAAGTCTTGGAGACTGGTTGGGCCACGTGCCTTTCGGATGGAGATTGTTGAGACAGCCTGATGCTGGAGACGTACTTATTTATTATACAATCATTCTATACAATACTCGACAGCTAAACGCCGTCTATGGGTAAACTAATAGACTAATATCTAGTGCTATCTATGGGTGAGCTTTTATAATAATATAACTCATTAAAATCAAAGAAATAATCAATCGAATGTTGTAATTACCTACAGTTTTGTTGAAAATAATATTGAAAGAAAAAAGTGTAGTGCATAATGAATACTATTAAGAAAAGGACCTTCAGATTCCGGCCTGAATGTATTGGTTGAAGTTGAAAGAATGGATAAATAGCTTTATTATCTACTTGATACTAGGCGAATGTGGACAGATAAGGATGCCAAGGCCAGTCTTAGAAAAGTCAAAAGTAAATATAAACAAGTTGCAAAAGGTTTTCAAATGATATTGATAATATATATATATATTATATTTTTAAATACGTTTTGAAACGTATGTATTATCTGAGATACAATAGACTTCAACAATTTCATCAATTTTTTTTATAATTATTAAGAGCTAGCGCGGACCAGTGCTAAATCGCGTGATATTATAATTGTAGGGTTTGTGAAGCCTTGTACATGAATACAAAATTAATACAATAAACACATTCAATTTTATAATTATTTATAATAATTTCATATTATTCATGCTACTGAATTTTAATAATATGTAATGAAATCCTCAGCACGCAAGATCCCAGTGAAGAGATCATTACCTCTATGTGTTATAAAAATGGAAGATAATAAAACATTTCTTATAATTATTATAAAACAAATATTTTCAATATTAGAGAAGTTCAGAAATTTACTTTTCGTAGTAACTTTAAAAATTACGACATCTATCAAAATTTAAACAAAAGAAATACACATTTCAAATATAAAATTATGAATTAACTAATTAAATTGAAATAATTTAGGCACCTATTTAATGCTGTGATTATATACCTGCTTATCATCCGTTCTAATTTTAAATATTTAAAGTTTATTGAACTTGAATAATTTTATCACCCATGTACCGACAAACGAAATTAGTGTGTTTAGTAAAATAATTTTGGCACCAACTTTATAGCTTGTCTGAAATAAGTAATGTAATAATTATCAGTTCCAATTTTGAAAATTAAAAGGTAGTTGAACTGAACCATTTTACGCCTTACACAGGAATATCATTTCATCACCCATACATCCAACATAATACTTCTATTTGAAGACGTCGTAAAAAACACCATTTTTGAAACTATATAAAATTACCTTTTTCGATTTTTGTATTTATAATATACTTTATGAATAAAAAAGTTCAATATTTTAACTTCAAACATGAAACAATTTGAAAAAAGCTATCACAAACATTTTTGATCGAAACGTCCCAAAATTTGCGAAATATATAATTTAAAAAAAACACATTACTTTTATTTAAGGAGTTTGTAAGAAAGCTGTCACTTCACTTTTTATCTCGTTCTTACCAATAAAAAATCAAAATTATATTTAAAAAATTCCCAGAGAATAACCAAAAAATCACATATTTTGGATCCATTTTGTCACTTTCTTGGAAGTTTTATTAAATTCCCGGGATAAAAGTCAATTAAATAAAATGTCCAAAATAACCTCGAATTTTACGATAACGTGAAAGTATATTCACATCATGACATTACTAATAGATCAAAAGTGACAAATAATAGTAAATATATCGAATCATACTAATAAAATAGTGAATTGGTTATTAGAATAGAAATTATTAATAAAAACATGTTTTAAATTACAAATCACAAATAAATTTTCTCGGGAAAAACATGCAGTCTGACAAAATTCTATGTTGCCAGATCTTTCGCAGCCAGTTAGAAATATTTGTATTAGTAATAATTCGACATTGAAATTGTAGTCTCTGTATAATGCGAAAGAAAAACACCTTTTATCGGCTGTAAAGTGTTTTTTTATAGTAATACCGTATGTGTTAAAATATTTCGAAAGTAAAATGTTTATTGTTTCATTCAAATAGAGTTCAACGCATCTGAACACAAGAAACCCGTTCTTCAGCACACTTTAATATTTCATACCACCTCAAAAAAAAGAAGTTATTAGTAACAATATTAATTTTTTATCGGTAGCCTAACATTATAGGCTACTGATTCTGGAAATTATGGGAACACTGGGAAGGTAAATAAGTCTGCGGGTTTGATTTTTGCTACAACGCAATAAAAAACCATCTTTTCAGCCATTCTGAAGATAGTTTAAAATTTGACGTAGGTATTCAATAAAAACGCACGGAAAATATTTCGGCAGGTACCTATTTCTTTTAATATAACTTTTCAAAATTCTTAAACGATGCCATAAATGTTAACCTTAATAAGGCCACGTCTTTTAAAAGTAATAAAAAAAACCAAGACCCTTCAAACTGAGCTACAATTCAACACCAATTGAAACTCAAACGTTTTGACCAAGTGCGTGCATTTAACTTGTTAGCAAAAGGGTTGTTTGGTTTGTTTGGTCCGGCCATATAACTGTTTCATCGTAAACTGTAACATCACGAAAATAAAAATGTGGAAGGGAGAGGGAACGAGAAAGGCTCGAGAAAGAAGGCTGTAAGGAATGTGACTTCCCAACGGAATCTAACAGCTGATTGACATCCGTTGGTTTTAGTAAAGGTTCAATTAAAAAGTCATTCGATTCGATCAAATACTTAATAATCGATGGACAACGGTGTTTATATGGAAATTAGTTCGTATGCGTTTATCATTAGCTAGTTTTTATGTGGTTTACAAGGTTGTAGGTTCGATTCCCATTACACTGTCTTTAGTCTTTAGTCTTTAGTCCAGCATGTCATAATACATATCTAGATACACACAACTCTTTCATAAGATCTGGTAACTTAAGAAACTGACGGTCGACAGCAATCTGTCATACGAATATAAATAATTGCAGCATTGAGCACCATTGTGACAAGAAACTAAATAAAATAACATTTATCAGTATTCTAGTCAACCTGCCTAATAACCCCTTCGGTTTCAATGGTTTTCCTCGATATTTTTTCATGTGCGAATTAAGATGATCTATACCTTATTCATTTTTAATTAATTGTCCAATAAAATCATTATTTTAAATACCAATAGATTAAAGAATATTTAAATCGACGTAAATACCACGCTTTTAAAGTTTTCCTTGTGTTTATCGATAATTTTGTAATAATGTTAAATTGTTTTCGGGCTTTGTAAAACATTAAAACATCAGGCGATATTTCCCAAAAATGAATATATAAATTAATAGAATTTATAGGTGCTTTCTGTTATATTTTTTACTTTGTCTAGAATACTACACAGAGAAAACTTAAATTATTTCAAATTTATTAAGAATCTCTTCAATTTATTTTTAATCTGGTTAAAAACGGGATTGCAGGCCTTTAACGAATGAATTGATAGGTTTCCTAATAAACTTTTAGTACAACACGAATGTGGTATGTGTTGTCGGAACATGTGTTCATAAAAACTCTAATATTTTCGCATTTCGGCATTGTATATTATCAGGACAGCAGGTGCATGAACATGTGCTCCGAAATATTAGGAATGTATTAAAAATTTAATACGAAACGGCCGGCAATCCCGTTTTTAACCGGATTTAATATATCTGCAATACTCATTTTTTTCCGTGTATATCGATATATTGATCTTAATAATAAATACAAAAAAAATTTACTAAGAAGCGCAATATTAAGACGATTTAAAACAATACGAATAAATTTAAAATAAAATCATGAGTAATCAAATATATACGTAAAACCCGTTGCACGAGTGCACCGATCAATCAAACATTTTTAATCTCCCATTTCCGTCTTCATCTTGCTGGAATCCAGCCTCCACCTGCCTCAAGTCCGATACACTATAACATGATGATACTGTGGTATTGTGGTACTGGTGGCTGGCGCCTGAGTGGATTGTGAGCGAATACCTCGCTCTGATCCCAGCTAAACTAACGGGGCTTTTCACATTCTCGGGCTTTAGTATGCTAACTCTGTTATAAACCAACATCTTGCAGATACCTCTGCCAATATCCGCTCTTTTTATATTGGGATTTTCCTTTGTCAAATTCAGATTTAAAACTGCAAAAAAACTTTAAAAATATTATCTTCAATCTTTAGTTATTAGGATTTTCAAAATATTTCAATATAATCTTCAATCTTTAGTTAATAGGACTTTCCAAACCTCCTTTACCTTCTTTCTCAGATCAGATCGAGCTGAAAATCAGTAAATAGACTCCTTCTCGATGACAATGCATTCTTTTGGTGCCACACGCAGACATATAGATACGTATTTCGACAGCAGTTGATTTAGAAAATAAATGTCCCACAAAACCAATCAGGATTTGATGCTAGCAATTTGTATTTTTTAACTCTTCAGGCCTCATATTTTGACAGAAGCTCGGAATGTTGCCGCTTTGTAATAAAATCCAAATAAATGGAATATTTCTGAACGTATCCAAAAACTAGCAACTGTTTTTGAAAGTAAGATTTCAACTTTTATTATTATAAATTAACATATACTTTTGAAAATATACAAAAATCGAATGGAAACATAATATATATGAAAATAGTACACTTTAGTTTTTTGTAACTAAAATTACCGACATCAAAAAATATATGACAACGCTTTTATTTTATTAAAAAATGTATTAAAAATGTTAACGTCACCTCACTTTTTGTAAGTTTCATATAAAAATAATTAGATATTAAAAATTTATGCAGTTAATTTTTATTTTCAAATTGCGTTCGGAACCTTTAGTTTTATAAAAGTGTACATTTTAATTCTTCTATGAATAATTTTTGAATTTAAATATAAAGCGTGGTATTTTCTCTTTCTAACATCGTATAGATCAAATGTGTTGTTCCCAAAAGCGAACAAATTAGCTTGAAGGGTTAAAAGACATTTTCACATCAGTTTAAGCATCAGCCCATGGGGAGGAAGATTTTATCCCTTCCCAGTCAAACAAAGAAACAACTTTTATATTGGCTTCTAGCCTACCCAAAAGATGGGGCAACTAGGTCGAAAATTGAAAATAGATGTAAAAAAGTTTGTTTTTATGGGTTACATCTTCAGGAAGTCTAGCACGGATGATCGAAGCCATATGCCTATACGATATTGACGATATCTGTCATCTATGGTCAGTAAGCGATATTTGCGAGCACGGTCAGAATATGATTCCAACAGACGGTACACAAAAGCCTCTACTTTTAGCGCAATCTCCAAGGTGTCGTATAAGCTGTCAATATGCACAACTTTTTGGATAATGTCGTTCGTTATGCAAAATAACTGAGTTATTATTGATGGAAGTGAACTAACTAAGCTCTTAGAACTGAAAAATATCATATACAAGATCACTTAATTAATTCACCAAAGATGCGATCAATTGATTCCGTTCCAGCTTGGAGAAACGGAAGTTGTTAGTTATAACTAAAGACCTCATGAACTAATTAACTCCCTTTTTAGTGGAAAAAAAGTACATGCGGACTGCCAATGTATTTAAAAATTAATATTTCAATTGGACATTGTCAATTTATTAGTATTTTTAACTTTTACGTAGTCGTCTGACGCTAAGGAAAGTCAATTCATAGACAGTGTAGTCAGCGTATGTCAATTTGCATTATCAATATTGGTCTAGGAATGAACAGTATGAATGCGATCGGAAAATCGGTATAAAATCATCAGTTGTTGCGCCTATCGATCCGATATTGTAAAATTATCGATTTGACTGTTCTAGAACCATTGATATAGTTAAGTTTGCGATTAGCATTCGTTTAAGGTTGTGTCCTGACATTGCTTGTGTTTATTCTAAAATGAACAGGTTACCTTTTGTGTTTGAATTTTGTGGGAGTTTTTTTTCATTGTCATTTGATGTTCAATCAATCAAACGTTCGCATATATAACATCAATTAATCTGTTGTATATTTATTCGTACATACATATTTACCCCGTTTGATCGCCCAATTTAATATGAAATCATTACTTCTTGTGTAGGTTCAGTATTTAATATTTCGAACGGAACCTTAGAAGTCAATTAAATGAAGAGCATAAACTTTTATTAACGTTATTGATGTCTTCTAAATCAGTAATTTAACTGTTATACAGAACAAATTTCCTGTATTTGATGGTGAAACCAATTAAAGCTTTTAAATCAGTATCCGCAGTCTAACGGAAAAGGCATGGTAACCTGTACACTAAACCGAAAATTGGCATCAAGATGGAAGTTTAGTCTTTCACGCTGTTTAATATTGAAACACTTTTACGGTTACTCCAACTATCTGGTTCCTACCCAAATTGCCCTATCCCTTGTTTTTATTCGATTTTCTTCTTTTTTTTACCTTCGAAAAAAATAACAAGAAGATTTTATAAATAGCAGGCCAAAAACAAGTGTCTTTTGTTTATTGATGTTATTTTCGTCTTTTTTGCATATTGTTGCATATTTATCGCCCCACGTTATAATTATCGGAAAACAGTATAAATTGGCAGCCCCAATCATCATGCATTAAATAAATATTGTGTATTATCGAGAGTGATCAAAAAACCGTTCATGTTGTGAACAATACTAGATGTACATCTATAAACTATAGTGCCCACAGAACATTTAATACCAAAATCAGAAACTTCTAATTGAAGCAACAATATTGACAAGGTAAAGACCTCCTTTCCCACTCCTATTTTTCCTTGTGATACGATTGTTCATTCTAATGTTCTTGTTAAAAGTTACAGTTCATTCATCGAGTACCAATCGATTCGGTACGCAATACATCCCATAAGAAGAGATACTACGCGCACCTTTTATAACATTCTAATAGTGGTACGCGTTTCAGCCAAATACGTAATAGCGCCTCTAATTGTACATATAAATTTAAGGTACAATAGAGTTGTATTCTTTGAGAATCTCTACATTTCTCACACAATCGTACTAGATTTTACCACAGATATGCATCAGGGATTTCATGTTTACAGTATTCAGTCTACATTTATTTCCTCTGCCGGTTCCATGCCTCACTGCCATGTATTGACGGCCCTCGTGGTCGAGGAGTTAGGCTCTCGACTAGCAAACTGGAAGTAGCGGGTTCAAATTCCGCCGTGCGCAAGTAAATTTTGTTGGATTAATTCAAAAATGACATGGCATCATTTAACATCTTTTTTACATAACTTACACTTTAATTGAGCTATTATTAAGTCATTAGTCATTAGGTAGTTTGAAATAATTCGTGCCATTTTTAAATTACCGTCGTTTACGCGCTCGTACAACATGGGTAATCCACAGTTTTTAACCGCCTGAGTTTCTTTGGACTACTAATCTAATGGCAGTAGGTTACTTTTTATCAACTTTATATTCTTTTAATGACTTGGCAGAATTTAATTTTATATTCGTATTAAAATAATTACATGAATGTCATGAATGGAAAATTTTTATTTTCTACTAAGAAATAAAGTAAAAAATGGAGATATGAAATCACTCAAACAGCGAGCTGTGACATCGTGAAATTAGCACGGCTTCTTCTCTCTGAAATATCTAGATTAATGCCACAATTTTAATCTCTGAACGTCATTCCAACATACATACATACATCAAGGGGTTTAAGATTTTGATACCTACGTGACTGTTACGAGTGTAGTTCCAAACAGTTGTCTTTGGCTGCAATCTACAGGGTGAATATTACCGTGAAGATAAACAACGTATTATAACGGAGAGAGAGAGAGAGAGAGATCTTCAAAGTAGTTATATAGCAGTGTTTTTCAACAAAAATGATGGCCGAAATGCAAGATATTAATAGTATTTGGCTGATTTGCATAGCGCCGTTTTTAAAAAAATCACCTCACGGGCGTTGTACGAATAAATATAAATTTAATATAATTGGCTTAAAACCGAGATTTTTAATATTAACTAGTGATTTAAACTAAGACTTATAACTGATGGCTTAAAACTAGTGATTTAAAATTACATACAAATTTACAACTGTGGTTTAAAGTTATAGATTTACAACTTTCATAATTACATACCCTTTTTTTGTTTTATCTAGATTTATTGATAATTATAGAATACAGTCTATTTATATACTGTAACTTTATTAACCATTATTTAATGTTAATGAAATTGAATTTATTAATAATTTGATTTTATTTTGTACTTGAAAAACTCTGCTCTATTTTGCAGTGACGTGAGTTAAAAACGCAATATTTTTTACATATAAATTGGGTTATTTTTATTTGTCTGGTTCAAAACTATTCTATTCTATTGAAAAAATTAAGAAAAATAATTTTGTTTTAGCCAATATTTTTGAAATGGTGTAAGTTAATTGCAAAATTTTTGAACAAACCAAAATTGGGTTCTTCAAAGGGGTACTGTAAGTTCATAAGTCATTTACAACAAAAAGTGGAATATCAATAATTTACAATGTATTGGATTTAAGTCATAGATATATAATAACAGCGGTATATTACAATGTATTGGATTTAAGTCATAGATATATATAAAAAAAACGTTATATTACAATGTATTGGATTTAATCTTATCACCTCATTAAATGACTTGTTCTTCAAATTTGTAAACACGAAACATGAGTTTGATTGCTGTGATAATGGCCGACTAACAAAGTACGTATAGTGGTAATAATTACAATAATGTTGAACGCAAACTGCTTTCGCTTTTTTTTAACCACACAGGTCAACTTTCTCTCACATCGACACATCTGTCTAAGCATTATCATTGTTGCCAACAGCCTTCTCGTGTAATACTTCATCTGTACAATACAAACAATCCAAAGTAATATATTTATGGTTATGTCTAGGTCATAAAAAGTTTCTATAGGACGAGTTTCATTATTTTTATTCTTCTATGAATACACAAAGTTATGTAGTCATGAAAATTATTGAATAATGAGCATCAAACCTTTATTAATAGGTAGTTACATCATACGTCATTTTTGGGTTCACATTACTATTAATAAAGCTATTTTTTAGCATTGATTTCGACTCTTATTTAGATGAGATTTGAAGTGATAAAATAGTTCCACTTTTTTTTAACTCCAAGTTACCTCCAGTTTTCTAACTAAAACTACCGAATCCGGTATACGCGCAATGCTTATCACGTTCTAATAATGGAACGCGTTTCGACGAGAGTACGAAATAACGCATTTAATTGTATAGCTGTGTTTTTTTTTTAAATTTTCTTCCTCTCGGGATCTGGATGTCATCTTTGTGGATAATATGTGGAGGGTCTTTTTAAAGAATGTAATTAGAGGAAGTTCTGGAAAGGAAAAAAAATATGTGGGGTTGGTAGGAATCTGGGGGTCAGTGTCTCAAATAGTAACGGACGTAAACTAGTCATAGTGAGAAATCGTACGTGACATCACTGATCTAGCATCTTCTGTCTTTTTCGTTTTCAAACAAGACGCGTGAGAAGGAAAAAGACGAATGTCGATGACGTCCGTACGAGCTCTAGTTGGAAATAGTTTATGAATCCACCTTAGTTGGTGCAGTTAGTGGCCATCTGCTACCAAGACATAGATATCTGGACAAACCTCACCCTATAAAGCCGGGAACCTCTGAAGATGGTGTTAGTTATGCAATTAATGGTTCCCGGGGAGGCGGTACCTATACTCTCCTGAAATTGCTCTGGTAAAAGACCACCATTGAGAATCGAATAGTTGCTTGAAAAGGCTTCAGCCATGTTTGGGGACCAGATCCGAATAGTCATATACTTCCCAATCTTCCTCATCTCCTTTAACCACACAATATACCCCAATTAGGGATGCCATAGTCCCACTGGCTCCCAACAGTGGGATGCAGTTGGGAAACTTGTACGGTATTCACTTTTGTGTTCACATAAATCAAGTTACAAATATCAAAATGCCTCACAACAGGATTTGTTAAATATTTCACAATTATTTCCATTCTAGAAGAGTTAAACATACAAAATAGGCTTTCATCTGTCTGCCTACAGGGAATTCTAAAATACTTTAGACATGTTGTCAAACTGAGAACTCATCAACAAACACTCAAAGTGGAACGCTGGAGAAGCAGAGATAGATTATTGATTCATTTACCCAAATCTTTCTCAGCATGCTCACAATAATTGGTATTAACTTCTTTTAAATTACCAAAACTTATTTCTTTTGATTTCTTATTTCGCAGACGATACGGCACTCGTAATATCACATGAGGATTTGATTACTGCAATGAACCGGCCAGCCGGCATAGTCCAGTGGTAACGCATTGGACTGCCATTCCGAAGGTCGCGGGTTCGAACCCGGCGTGCGCAAATAAATTTTATTTGATTAATTTGTGTTATTTCACAATTAATTAATTAAAATAATATATAGTATATTTGCGGCACGTTCCAGAGTGGAAGATACTACCAGTATCGCCCTGGTGTAAGACCACCATTCAGAATTGAAACGTTGCTCCAAATGGCTTTAGCCGTGTTTAGTGACTAGATCTGAATAGCCAGGTACTTCCCCACCTTCCTCTTTCCCTTCCCCACTTACCTTCAGCCTCACAACATCCCCCAATTGGGGATGCCATAGTCTCACTGGCTCCAGACGGGAGCAGTTGGGACTCTTGTGAGGTATTCACTATAAAAAAAAAAAAAAAAAAAAGCTTGATTTTATTGCTCTCTTAAAATGGTCTCATGACGCGGGTCTCATAATAAATGCCAAAAAAACTAAAATTATGCACATAAGATCACCACACGCCAGATACAATTTAATCCCTTCATTATATACACATACTTTTGACTGCTTACATAGAAATGTTGCACAGCCCTGTTCATGTGGAACCATTGATTTTGTCAAAAATTATGTATATTTGGGTGTTACTATTGACTGCCACATGAAATGGGATGTACACGTTACTAATGTTTGTAAACGTCTACGGTCTATTGTGGGTAGAATTTATAAAATAAAATATTTTGTGCCTATAAGTACTTTAAAATTAATCTACCTATCTCTGGCTGAATCCACAATCCGTTATGGAATCACTTCTTGGGGACATTCTTGTAAAACTAATATAAGTTATATCCAAACAGTACAAAACTCCCTTACAATATTGTTAATCCATAAATATACAAATGCACACAGAAGCGACACTAAATTAATATACAAGTCTCTGAATGTTTTACCTGTCAGAGGATTATTGTTTTATAATATTGTAAGTCAACATCTTATATTGTCTGATTCCTTGTATAGGGAAAGAGTTTTCCATAAACATAATACAAGATTCACCCAAAATGAAGGACTGGTGGTCCCGAAATGTACCAATAAATACGGTGAAAGAACCCTAAACTTTATTGTACCCAGAATATTTAATAAACTACCAATGACAATTATTAAAAATGTAAACGTTTTTACAGCCAAAGTCAAATATTATCTAAGGAAATGGCTATTAGATAATGAGGATTTATATTGATGCACTACTGAAGACCTTTTTTTCCTAATTGGAATTCACATTCTAGGGAAATGGAAAATCGTTATAAATTTGTATTACCTTATATATATATTAAAACCATAGAAGTACTTGTTGATTATATTCATTTGTTCATATTAAATTCATTTGTGCTTGTGTTGTTATATGAGGCTTATACTGCTTCTTACATATTTATATTTGTACAATCTTACAGGCTTATATTGCTCCTTACATATTTATATTTATACAATTCTGTAATTTAAAAAACTTATCATTTATTGTTAATTTATCATCAACATTATACATACCTACATATTGTTTACCATTGTACCATGTTATTGCAAAAATGTTGTCATTATGTACCTGCTGACAAACTACATAAGTAGTTTAGCAGGTTTAAATGTTAAATAAAATAAAAAAAAATAAAAAAAAATGTTTTTAAAAGCTTCAACATCAAATAATTACAATCAGGAAAAATGCAAAAAATGTGCATAAAAATTGAACAGGAAGGAATGTAACACCAGAACAATACAGAGAGTATCGTCCACTCTGCAACGTGCCGAAAATGTACTACATATTATTTAAATGATAAAATTGTGAAATAATAGTAATAATAATAATGGCTAATTTATGTAGCGCCGTTTTCGTGAAAAATCACCTCAAGGGCGCTGTGCTGTACAATACTACAAATTAATCAATTAAAATTTACTTGCGCACGCCAGGATTTGAACCTTGGACCTCGGGGCTTACTAGTCGAGAGTCTTAACCCTCGACAACGGAGAATAACAGAAGGTAATGTATGAGATGAGGTATTAATGTGAATAAGACCAGATGCCAAAACAAAGATGTTTAGCGGTCCTTCCTTTCTGCCTACCCCCGTTAGTTAGTTGGTCATTTAGTTTATATTATAATAGTTTTTCAGAACGTCCAAAACCTTGCTATGATGATAACATATTAAAATAGTAATTTTAGTTCTTTGTCATACTTCCAAGAATAACTTTACAAATGTTTTTTCAATTAAATTATGCTAAATATGTCAGTTTGAAAAAACGAATTCTCTAGTAATAATATTAAAAATGTAGGCACTTAAACGAGGTTATCCATTCTTTAATATACTGCACAGAATGAAAAAATAAAACACATTGTTCATTTTAATTATTTGGTAACCTATATTTATTAATTAACGATAAATGAGATTGATTTGTAAATATTTAGTAAAATGGTTTAATACTTAGAATTTTAGATTGTCTATGTTTATGACTTGTGGTTATGTTGAAGCCCTGAGAGTAAATAAAGTTGTACGTAAAACTATAACTGATATTACTTTATGATTTATTGGCTGGTGAATGATAGTTTAAAACTAGCATGACCACAGATTAATGTGAAACTAAATACGCAATTTATTAATTGATAACCTCAATGATATCAAACAGGACTGTTAACTGTGCTACTAAGCCGCAAGTACTATACCGATATTATAACTGTTTAATAATTTCGACATTCACCTGCTTAAGTTGACCACTAAAGTTTATAAACGTATAATAAATAAGTATCCAAAAACCAGTAAATAAATCGCCACTTATGATTATGTGTGAAATTAGAGTAAATATTTATTTTTGATTAGAGAAGAAGAAAAAAATAACAAGAATATGAACAAACAAGATAAAAGAAATAAGCAGTCATAAGAAAACAAAAAAAAAGAATAACAAAATAAAAAGAAAATAACAAAACTAAGAACACGAACGAAAACAAGAAGAATAATAATAGAAATTTCATTAACAATTACTTGCAAACCGTCCGTGTTAATAAACATAATTTTTGAGTAAATGTAATTTTTACATCGAAAATGGTTTCTAATGTGTCTCCCATATATTGAATACTCTTTTTCTCTCTCTCCTTTTTTTATTTGTTGCATTTTTTCTTTCCATCTTGCATTGTATTTATTATTTATTTTGGGTACATCATTTACGTCAAGCAATTGAGCGTATTATTATTTCATATATTTTTATTTTTTACACCTACACAGATAATTTTACGTTTTCTAATGTTTTAAATGCAATTGATAGCATTTTTCCTACTTATTTTTACTTTTAAATACAACTTTACTCTATATATATGATAAGTTTTTATGGGGTATTCCATCTCAATAAGAACTATCAACCTTAAGTTTGTTCAATTTTTTTGTTTTTATATATGTATGTAATATTTTATATCTACATTATTTTATGTATTCTTTTGTTTTTTTATTAAGCCCTGATTTGTCTACAAAATATATGTAATTATACTGCTATCCGGCTCAAAACAGATATTGTCTAGTGAGTCGGGTAACGCACATGATTTTTTTAATAACCTTAAATTAAAAATAGAATGAGAACAAAACTGAGAACTCGATCAACCATAAGACAAATTGATAGAAAAAAAAACAAAACCAAAAATACGAAAAATAGCAAAATTAAGAAAGCAATAGAACTTGAACATGCTAAAATCCCGTTGAAATATTGGGACATAAAATTAGATATCTGTTTTATAACATTCTGACATGCTGAAATTTTCAAAACTTTTTCTTTTTAATTTCACCACATTGTGTCCGACACTTAGGACGGGTTGTTTCACAGAACTTCTGTTCTCTGAAAGTTCTGTTCTAGTTCTAGGACTTTCGCAGAACTTGATTATATGATTGATAAATTATACAAATTCTGTGAAACAATTCATCCTAAGGTTCCCTCTGATTTATAGTTTAAAAAAATAGCGGCGAAATTAGGATTAAAGAAAAGGACGAAAAAATCGAAGCACCCGTACATTCAGATCAAGTCACAGAGCAGAACTAAAATCATAAAAAAACCTTACAAAAATAATTTATGTTCGCGTATTGTTTGTAACCGTGCGGTAATACCTAAGCACATTTTTATCGCTTCCTTACCAAATAAATTATTACATGAAATGTTCATCCTCGTAGCTTCCCATGTTCTTGCGGCATCGAGTTCAAAACAGAGTTCTTACAAAGGTTATAGTTGAACGCTCTCTGGCCTGTTACTTACTAAGTAGTTATTACAACTTACAATATACCGACAGACACGCAGAAAGTCACATATTATGCAAGACCAGGGAGTATTTCACACGTCGTGTAGTGTGTAGGCAAAACAGTATTGTTGCGTTGGCAATAATAAATAATAAAAATGCTTTGCATGTCGCAGTTAAGTCGTGTAGAGTCGACAAATCATTTTGTGAAATTGTTTTAAAATGAGTTTAATATTTTATATCTTTGCGAAATCTAGTAGTTTCGTCTCCGGAGTTATTAACAAATTAAATAAAACTCCGGGTGCAACGAAAGCTCAGACTTTTAATGTGATGGATTGACAACGGGCTCTGAGGGTCTTTTTTATGTGAATCCGCACAAGAGTCCCAATTACTCCCAACCGTCTGGAGCCAGGCCAGTGGTACTATGGCATCCCCTATTGGTATATTGTGAGGCTGAGGATAGCGGGAAGGGGAAGTAGAGGAGGAAAAGGTAGGTGGGAAGCAGCTGGCTATTCAAATACGGTCACCAAACACGGCCAAAGCCATTTATGAATGGTGGTCCTACACCAGGGCGATACTGAGAGTATCATCCACTCTGTAACGTTCCCCAAATATACTGTGTATTATTTTAATTGAGAAATTTGTGAAATAACACAAATTAAATTTATTTGCGCACACTGGGATTTATTTATTTACCGTATTGCCATCTACAACTCGGGACCTCCCGCTTGCTAGTCGAGAACCTTACCATTCGACCAAGAAATCGAAAGCTTAGGCGTAACTACCGACGATTTTATACCAATTTCAAAACCGATGTCGATAACGCAATAAATCAGAATCGATATACACTGGCCTTTGAAATAATCAAACTTTTTTAAAAGTATTTTTACTAGCCCAGAAAAAATAAAGTATCAGGCCTATAAACACTGTTTTGATGTGTAAAATATCCTACTTACGAACCTCTTTTCGGTTACAGTTTTATTGCTGAATGTGGAAAATTTAATTCGTTATAAAATGATCTAAAAACATTAATTTTAATATTTGTGCCAAACTTCAATAAATAACATATATCACCAAATTTTTGACAACGTTTTTTTCTTGCGAACGCAGCTGCTGTTAAGCGGGAATTTAGACCGTATCGCCATATACATAAGGAGTTTTACTGTTAGCGACCTGATTCCAAATGTTACACGAAGTGTTCCACCGCCTTAAGTATAATATTCAGTTGAGGTACATTTTTATTAAAATGTGAGTAAAAAAAGATCAAATAATGGGCACATACATATTAAAGTTTACAATTTTATAGCAAGCTGTGAGATAACAATATATTATTTTCTTGAAAGGTTGTAAGGGGTCATAAATAATTCGTATGTGAGATGAAAAAAGCTATAACACATTAAAAATGTTGCAATAAACTTGCTAAGCTGGGACATTACAGTTTAACCAAAAAGCTTATTTGGTTTCATAAAGATTTCAAACTCAACATAAAAACTTCACCGTTTTGATGCGTTGTAAAAATTGTGTCATTCTAATTATTCAATTACATACTTTAAGTACCACACGTTTGTTCAGATAAGCATTTTCTCTTCCTCTCCTGTTTATTACCTGAAATTACACTTCTTGCATAATTTCCACCACACATCATTAATCTATCTTCCAACCAATCTTTAAACTTCTTTAACTTTTTAGGCCTCCGCTATATGTTGACACAAGGTCAGAGCCTTTCCGTTTGGCAATAAAATTCAAATAAATAATTTATGTAAAAATTGAATTTTTTGATTCAATTTTTAAAATTATAATATCGTTCGGAATCTTTGGTTTCATAAAGGCGCATATGCTTAAATACAAAGCGTGTTTTTTTTTCTCTCTAACAAAATTTAGTTCATATTTATCACAAGGACAGTAAGGCAGATTCAACGATTTCTACCACATGTGTTTTTCCCAAAAGCGAACAAAATAGCCTGAATGGTTAGCATTTTGTTTTTTCGTCTTTCAAAATCTGACTCCTTTCCGATGTTTTATTACTTTTAAAAATTGCAACACATTATAATATCAAGTAAAAAAAAATTCTGAACAAATTCTAATATAAAGTCAGCAAACATTTTCATCAGAAATCGTCTAATTAAAATGAATTAATATCTCGGAATTTTCTAGTACTGATTTAGTATTGAGTAAGCTAGCTCAATTAGAACTGAATGTAATATTAATTAAACTTCCAATTTTAAAAATATCAATTGTAAAAGACTTAAGGGCTAGTTTATTTATAAGACGGTAAGCATTGAATGATTATTATAGTACCTACCTACAAATATATTTTAAGCAACTTGGATTTGCATTTGACGAAACGTTTATTTAATTTAATGTTTTATTTGAATCAAACTAAGATTCCGTAGTAAGCGTTCAAAAAGTAGAAGAAGATGGTTTCAAAGGGAGATCTGTAAATACGAATGTTAGAGGGAGAGCGCTAATTAAAAAATGATAATAATTAAGCGAAAATTGTGAAAATATTTAATAAAACACCACCCATTAAAAATAGGGACAATAACTCTCTACAATTGCGTAAATTGCATTTAAAGATACACTGTGATTTTTTCATACATATAACATGTAAAATAACTGTGTAACATGTAAAAGAAGTAAATGTGGGTTTAATAATTTTAGAAGCATACTTTGCGATTGTTTTTTTTCGAGGGGATTTCATATAATTACCATTTTTAATTCTCTATGAATTTTTACAAATACGAATTTTTTTAACAAACTATCCCTTAGCATGAAAATATCTATGAACAGTATATAATACAACAATAATTTCGTAGTTAGATATCTATTTTCAGAATACTAGAGCTCTATTCAATTATTGAAATAAATTAAATAATTTTTTCTGACCTTTTTAAATTATTATCATTGTTCATATCGGTCTAGGACGCAAATAGTAGAACGAACATGCTTGAAATATGTACTTAGCAATAATACACCTGCATTATTATTTGCATTGAATTCTAGCCATTAATAATGCACTCAGTGGTTACAAAATGCATTCACTTCTTGCCTTTATATCATGTATTTCATTCGGAAGATAAATATCGGATTGGGCAAGAGTTTTTAATACGCAATAAAGGCTATCGACTCGGCCATTGTGGCGCAAGTGTATGCAGTGAGTTTTAGTGTCAAAAAGAGACACGCGGCATGATTTGTCAATGTGACATGCGTGACATTTATTTATTTGTTAGATCAATAAATAAATTAGCACACAAATATTAACTAAATAACATTTTGACAGTGACGTTACAATTGATCAAGACTTGTTATCGTCTCACAATTACGTTACAATTGATCTATACTTTTATGACAGATCAGTTCCAAATTTGAAAAAAACAATTAAAATATTATATTATAGGTAGGTCATGTGTCGCTTGTCGGAAATCTTCACACAATGAGTTCCTATTTTGAAAATGTCACTAAAAACATATACTTGTTTATGTTCCACTATTTATGGGTAGATATTTTTTAATGGGTGAATTTGGTAATTTTAACACTATAAACGTCATTTTTTATTGTGCAAAAACGTTGATGGTGCGATGTGACACTTGATATGATGTGATTGTGGATGTGATGAAATGCAACACAAGTCGCTACACTCGAGAACGATGACACATGTTCTCGACAACAGTTATGTCAGGAGCTATTTATGTCATTAGGACATTATTTACCGAACTCACGTTATTATTTACTCACGAAAATAAGAACTCGCATACCTACTGATTCGTATCCAATTGAAAATAATAATATTTCCGAATAGGTCACGTTGCTTACTTGAGCGGTATTATAAGTGGTTTTATACCTTGATAATATTGTAATTGCATCTGAAATAATTGTAAGATTGCAGACTGTTATGTTTTGAGTATCCACTTAAAAAATACATAATTGTTTTTGTTTTATTTTTGTACGCTGTTAAAGCATTTTTAAGTTGCTTCGAAATTTAAACGGGAATCAAAGCCGTAATCTCTCAACTCTCATAGTAAAATTTTTTCAAGTAATTCAGTAATCAGCCTGGGCAACGCCGGGGACTTCTGGCTAGTCTAGCTACAAAACAAATATATTGAGGGTAATTGCAAAACACCAATTGTAAAAAAGTAGATAAAATTTAAAATTACGGTACACAAAAAATTGTATTGCTAATATATTAAGAATGTCCTAAAATTATCGATAATCCGGTTAAAAACGGGATTGCAGGCCTTTAACGAATGAATTAACAGGTTTCTTATTAAAATTTTTGTAAACTGCGAATATCACGATGTTGGAACACGTGTTCGAACACATCGTGATAATGTATTCTTAGTTGAATTATTAAAACCTTGAATTATTCGTTAAGGGCCTGCAATTCATTTTTGACAGGGTTACCAATAATTTGAAAAAAATCTTAATAATTAAGCATTTATGATTTGCTCTATATATTATTCCACGTGGTTTCAAAGATCTTAACAAAAAAAATTTCAAGTACATAAAACCGAAAAAATATTTATGGAAAGCGTTTTGTTCTTATTCAATATCAACGTACAAAATTATTCTATTCGGTTGTTTATGTATCGAGTTACCCGCCAAAGTAGGTGAACGCACTTGCGTGCAAACACTTCGCGTGTTTGTATAAATTTTGTCACCTACATTGTAAAGTAGTGCAAAAAGTGGGAAGTAAGGCGGCCTCTTTGGTCACTCTCTATAATCTCTATGATTCCTGTTACCGACCTACTTTTTTTCGCAATTACGAAATCGATTTTTTTTTTTCAGGATACGCCAAAAACATTCTGAAACATCTTCTGGCAAACGTTTAGTGAATTTACTTAATAAATAACATTGATCATGCGATTTTTTACTTGACCATTTTTGCCCCTCCCTTCTCAATGCTTAACAATAAAAAAGTCTAAAATCACTTTAGAACCAACCAAAACGGTAACCGAATCTTGTCTTGGCAAATATAATGTATTGACTATAAAATTAAATACTTATTATTTTGCCAGAAGCAGACATGGTTTCATTTGCTGAATTTTAAACAAATTCAGCAAATAAAAATAAAAACCGTATTATCTGCTTTTGACAAATAAAAATACATATCAGCATCACCTCCCCACATCCTGGAAGAAAGAATTTATTATTCATTATTATTAATACCCCGAAACACTAAAACCTCGACCATATCTGCTTTAGCCAAATAGCCCCTCATGTACAGGGTTTTCCAATAAGAGGTGTAATTTTGATATTCAATCGTAAAAGATCAATAGTTTCGTTGCTTGTGTGGCCGTTTTATTGAAAGTAAACGTTGTCCAGATCAAAACCATCCAATTCCAACCATAAAAAATCATTGATCATCTCTCAATAACGATTCATTCACCGTAACTGTTGTTCCAGCCTCATTTTCGAAAAAGCAAGGTCCAATGACTCCGCCGGACCATAAACCGCACTAAACAGTGACACGTTGAGGATAGAAAGGCTTTTCAACAATAACTCTTGGGTTTTCCGAGCCCCAGATGCGACAATTTTGCTTGTTGACGAAACCACCGAGGTGGAAATGGGCCTCATCACTCAAGATGATTTGCATTTGATTCACTCAAGTGAATTTTAATAATTTAAATGCATTGTTGAAGCGTGTATCGTTCCATTTTTATTAATGACGTAGTTTCTACTTGTTAAATGTCAAAAATGACAGCTTCAAAAGTAATATCTACCGAAATAGTGGGCTATTCAAAATAACACCTCTTATTGGAAAACCCTGTATAACACATAATACCGGTAACATTTCTTACTGATAAATGGGAATGCATCGGGTCTGTTCTTTTATTTGTTTCATGAAGTGAGAGTAAATTCAGAGTAGAATGTCTCGTGTCTGAAATTGATACTTTCGAGGCAATCATGCATCATGGCTGATAGCCGATGGCTGTGTCTGTACCACGCTCTTAGCAAAAACAACACAATCCACCAGATTATAAGATACTTTATCACTTCTATTCACGAATAGACGTTTCTCAATGCATTGTTTTTATCAAAATGCCACGAAATCGAAATTTTTCGAAAGTGTTTAGTAGATGTCGTTTGCGTACCTATCATGTATTTTACGAATTCTGTACGAAACCTTTATCACTATACGTTTAGTTGCCGTCTACATTCAACAACGAAAAGCATCACATTTTAACAAGAAATTAATTTTAACAAATTTAAAATGTTAAATTAATAAAATAAATTTAAATTGACTTTTAAATGGTTTGATATTATTTCACCATATTGATTGTTTAAAAAGGCTTGTTTTCAGTAGGAAAATAATTAACCTCAGGGCCTACGTCATGTTTGGGGATGCTGTGTGGAGTGTCTTTTAAAGAAGGGCAGTAGTGGAAGTTGTGGGATGAAAAAATGTATAAGGGGTGGTGAGGTATGTCAGGAGAGACGGACCTATGAATCTATTCATGAGACCAGTTGGTGAGGTCGAAAGATCTCCCCAAAGTATCCTATCCCGATCTGGCACCCCACGCAGCTGGTGAGCTGGCGCGTGAAATTAGTGGAACAGTAAAAATGGAGAAAAAATCTCAATTTTCATTGTGTACAACCCATGCAGAAGAATAGTGTAATGGTAACTTAATTATGATTATTATTGAGGTACGCTATTATAGCCTTATTGTAACTATATTCCTCACAGTTAAGTACATCTATTATTGCAAAAGTATTGCCAAGTATTATAATTGTCGGATTAATATTGGCATGACCTTTGAAAACTGAAAAATCACGAAATATAACGTTATCTTGTCAAGATTGACCCTAAGAAATTTAAACAAAAGAAATAAACATTTCAAAAATAGAATAAAATTATTTTCTCGTAAAAATTTTAACACCTACTGTGTGGTGGGCCAGATTTGGAAGGTTTGATTGAAGTAGATCTTCTAACCTGTTCAACAGGACTCTCTCGACCCATTGCCTTACACCGCAGTGAGAGGGATGAACACACTGGCTCCGAGATTCCTACCAACCCCTCATACCCCTTTCCTTCCCAGATCTTCCTCTCCATCCATTCCTTAAAAAATCCTCCACACAACATCCTCAAAGATGAGTTAATGTAAAATTATTGCTTGTCTGAATTCTTGACACAATCAGTTCCAATTATAAAAATGAGTTCATTGAACCAGAATTACAATGAAATAATTAGCATGTTTGATGATGTTTATGATTATGTATTACATTCCTACAACTATTTTCTTGTCTGATCCTTGTGCCTGTTTGTTTTACCAGGAACATCACGGTCCGCCCACTACCTGGGCAAGTCCCTCGGGAAGCTCTCTGAGCTGCATCACGCCGTGTCGGGACACGTTTACGCCGTGGATGGAAGGACGCTCTTTATTAAGAACTTCAAGTACGACGGAGAAGGACCAGGTAAATAAACCAACGTAAATTTTTCTGTTTTGCGAACAAACCGTTATTATCCAGAGAGTCAATTTTTTCGCTTTTCGGAACAGCTCATAAGATCTCATAGAAATCGTTGTGTCTCTGTTACTGTTATAGTGAAAAATATGATTTAAACAGTGTTAGAAAAAGAAAACACAAAAATTTATATGAAAATCTAGAAGTTAACAATGAATGATACAGAGGAATTAAAATGTACCTTTATGAAGCCAACGGAACGTAATATAAATTATTTTTGTATGAAACAACAAAGAAAGTGAGGTGACATTAATATTTATAATACACTTAATTAATAAAATATTTCAGTTCAGCATTTAGACGAAAAAACATTAATAATTAAAACAAATTAACAATAATAATTAAAATATTAATATTTTCAAAATTATTTCTGTATTTCTGACATTTTAAAGATTATTTCACCACATTTTAAAAACATTGTTTTGTTTTCGGATACGTTAAGAAATATTCCGTTTATTTGGATTTTCATTCAAGGCGGAAATACACTCGAATTCTAAGACCTGGCAGCGTCTTTCAGGAATATAGTGGTCGTTAATATGCCAGAAGCCTGAGGGGCTAAAGAATAACTTTGAGAAACAATTTTGAATAGTGGCATTTGGAAAACCTCGGAAATTGCGTACATAATCTGGGTAAGACTCATTAAAAACCGGTAAAAATGTAATTAAATTGTTTGGAATTGTTGAATGCATATTTGGTGTAAGCGCATGATTAGCTTTTAGGGTAATATTTATGAACCTATTAAAGGTTTCAGCTCAACAGAATCCAGTTCAAATCAATTATTTCATTTATGTGTGCTACGGCTTCAATGCATTCCAAAGTCTCTCATGCTTTATCGTCAGGCGCAGATTACGGAGCCACAGATCTGGGCACGGTTTCTGGTTACAAATTTCCAAGGCGGGTATCGCGAAGAACCTCCGGTGGTATGGAAATTGAACCCATGAAAGTATGCTAACCTGTTCTTGTACCTGCCAGCGGTGGGCGATTGACCTGATCTGAATACTAGACTGTTGAGGTTTGCTCGGTGCACTAAACTTGTCAATCCATCTCGTAGTCACTGGAAGGTTTGTGAGTTGGTTAGATCGAGACCGAATAAGGTAAAGGTCCCGTCTGCAAGGGGGCACCTGCGTGGAATATTCTAGTCAATTCTCTACATAATATTAACTAGTGTTAGGAATACATCAGCAGAACTGCAAAACATTATGACATTGAATAAGTTGTTACTAATAACTGACTTTTGCCAAAATCATTGGCTGACAGGAGGAAGCGAAAACAACTCGTGTTCCCAAAAGTCATCCAATATACCTTGTACAAAAATATGAAACATCTAAGTTCATTTTGATATCATTGTATCGATTCTCCGGAGACAATCCTAAAGATGCTTTGGTAAAACGAAACCATATATGAGAATAAGCATATTTTGTTTTTTTACAACATCGTCAAAGCTTTAAATCTTTGTTACTTAGGTATTCATACGTGTAGATTAGTCAGTAAATTTATCCCGATCGTTTCGTTATCATTTTGATTGATTTCAGTAGCTAAAGTATTTTTGAAGCCCTCAAAATGTATTTATTGTTATTGCGTAATTCGTAGCTCTATTTATTATTATTTTTTTAAATATTTAGTAAATCAAATTAAAAAAATGTTAAGTTCTTAGAATAATTTTAGTTAATGTATTCACCTAACCTTTCTCCATAATTTGAAATGATGGCCTATAACACCCTTGAAGGGTCAAAGGCAAAAAGATTATTAATTCTGTGAACTAGTAGATTTGGAGTCCAAAAAGTATTTTTCTAATTTTCTCTTATTTAATAAATCAGAAGCAAAATTCACTCTGAAATCATAAGATTTGTAAGTAGGAACTTAATAACATACATACATAATTTTGTGTGACATTTAAAAAAATTTCAAACGAGGAATTTGTTCAAAGGAATATCACCATCTCAATGACAGATCTTTTTTCAAACTTTCTCTTTCTTTTTTTTAGGCTGGTAGGTACCACAATATTGATTATTCCGATTTGACAGCTTGTAGTACGAACCGCGATCATGCGAACTCTGGCAGGTTAAAAAGTTATTATTCAAAATTGCCACCATTTTGAACCGGAACGTAACAAACATTATTAACAGACAGATGCGAAATGCCAGATGGTCGAGTTAAAACATGACTGGCTAATCAATCATTAAGTTCTGCAAGTGTTTTAGTTTTATGATAGTAACAACTATTTCGACGTTATGAAACTTAACCCGATAACGTCTTATTGTACAATTTTTCCCACGAAGCCGTTTTTTTATTTATTTAGAAAATACGATAAGTACAAGTAAATGTAATTTATTTTTGTTCATAGTTCAAATCGTGAATTATGAGTGTTTTATTAAAATAACTCACATTTATCCTATTTTAAACCTCCATTGTGTATTTGTGAAGGCTTTTACCTGAACACGACTGCAGTATAGTTATAACTCACAAATAACCTTGTTTTAATCTTCTAGAAGGAAAAGGCACATGCGTTCGCCTTTCAAGACCCAGTTTGCCTTACAAAATCTCCACAAAACAATGTTTCAGACTTCCGTCAAAGAATAATTATCTAAAACATCGTTGCATATACGAATTTCACCATAACATATTATACTTTACGATTAGATCGGGGTTCCCTAGAATGCATTATTGTAACTATTATACTTCGGTTTAGGGTAAAATTTTGTTATAAATAGATTACACACCATTGATAACTCTTATTCTAAGTTAGCTGATGTAGTCTCTACTGAAGTATAAAGCTGTATTAATTATAAACTTTAGCAGTGCATATTTTATCGAGGTCACTGCATGACAGGTTTATTCTTTTTCTTTTTGTTTAGTTGTTTAATCTTATAATTTTTTTCTTTCTTCTTTCTATATTGTACTACGACTAATCTATAACAAATTGTTTTAAAAATCATTGCATCAATTTTGTGTACGAAGTCATCAAGTTTAGGTTCGCCTAGTTTTTGTATTGTTCGCTGTTCGCTTTACCAACGAATTCCGTACAGTATTAAGGCTCGATTATACAGAAGGTACAGATACGATGTCCTCGAGGCTGTAGTAAGTCAGGCATGATCAGATTCATTTATTTGTCCCAGAAAATGACTGTTCATTAGGTGACAAAAAAACCAAGTCAGAAAATGGTGAAATAGGTTTCCTGAATTCTAGAATTCAAGATAGGTATCGAATGAATTATGTACTGTTTTTATAGTTATTAACAATATAAGCACAATTTACGCAGACAAATATCGTACTTAACCAAAATGATATATTTTTAAACTTAGTAAAATTTCCTTTACTATCAGGTAGTTGATTACTAAACATTGTATGGGCTATTATCACCCTAATAAAGTAGTCCTAGAGAGAGATATAGCATCTTCTGTCTTTTTCGTTTCCACACAAGTCGTGTGAGAAGGAAGATTTTTATGTAAGCATTTCAGGACGATCGTCGATGACGTACGTATGACCTCTCTCTGGAACTACTACATCTATCAATATCGTATATATATCTCTTTACGAAGCATATTCAAAAGGGAGCAAGCCGATTTATCGCTGCGAGTATCGAACTCGATCTGTCCGACTGTCAACCGAGCGTCCTCACTACCTCTTTATTGATTACCAGATCCCTGGCGTTGCCCGGGCCTTACGCAAATTTTTCGAAATCAGATATAAACAGTGATACCTATTCTTCTTGTTTTGAAGCTCAAGTATTCAAAATTTCGTCAACCTCGGAATAAAACAGAGTAGATTTGGATAAAAATCAAACCCATGCCACCAGCCACAGACAATCTGCATTAAATAAACAGATAGTTAACAATTATATAATAATAAAATAAATATCAACTCTACTTTAACGACTAATCTTCTAATAATTGTAATATCAATAGTAAGTAAAATGTCCAGCGTTTTTGCTGTAGTATCCTCTGCGTTCAAATTCGTAATTTTTTTTTTATAAAAGTGTGTTTATCTGAAGTGACTTGCCAGGTGAGTATATTTTTCTGTATCTGTTTATAAATAATAATATTAGATAGAGCCTAGGAACTTGTAAATAATTATAAAGCGCCATTAAGGTGATTTTTCACAAAAACGGCCCGTTACAAATTATTATTTTTATACGTTGATACAAATTTTCACTTCTACTTATTACTTTCACTTTTTTTTTTTTTATAGTGAATACCTCACAAGAGTCCCAACTGCTCCCGTCTGGAGCCAGTGAGACTATGGCATCCCCAATTGGGGGATGTTGTGAGGCTGAAGGTAAGTGGGGAAAGGAAAGAGGAAGGTGGGGAAGTACCTGGCTATTCAGATCTAGTCACTAAACACGGCTAAAGCCATTTGGAGCAACGTTTCAATTCTGAATGGTGGTCTTACACCAGGGCGATACTGGTAGTATCTTCCACACTTCACTAATCTCCATTCAAACGTAATCTCATCCAGCCATAACAACAATATATATAAAATCACATATTACCATCACAATAAGCGGAAAATGTTGCTTATGTCGTGATGGAGGACTTAGCCAACAGAGGAATTGAACATACTATGCCTGGGTGGGAACTAGACATAATGCCAACTCAGCTACTGACCAGTAGAATTTATTAATGGTATGATTCTATCGCCACAGCGAGGCATATAACACTAACCAATATTTTAACCACAAATTGCCGCATTTCGCAATAATACTCTTCTTTCTACACTCTTACGCTTTTTCCACCTGTGACATAACATACAACATATTATAACATTAACAGTACCAGGGGGACAGCAGATTGAGGAGATGCCAGTGCTTCTACCCGACGTACTGAGGCCGCAAAGCGAGTTTTTATTCGCGTTCTCGGGTCGGGTAAATGCGGCGAGAGGCCGTAATATAAATAGCTGGTATTCCATTCACTCGGGTGGTGCCGTTACGTTCTCCGAACGGGAGTGCGAATTTTTCTACATAATTTATATTTATTATTAAATAATTATTACAATTATTGCGAGATTTAATCTCTTGTTGTCATTTATGTCGATTGAAAGTTAACGCACCTAAGATGATGATATAAATATAAACATTTATTAGAAATTTGAACTATATCAATTGAAATAAAATATTATATTTTTTCCCCTGGAACCTACATCACAATAATCATATACAAGCTATAGGAAATACACAAAATAAATTCTTAAGTTTTCTAAGTTTTATATTGGGTATTGCAGCAAAACCAATGATTAAATGATATTAAAATGCTTAAATTGTCAGACAGAAGGATTTACACTAACTTCGTTCTTATGTATTAAATTCTTGATGGTTTGATAGTCCAGAAATGCTTGCATTGATAAGCTTTCGGATTCCACTATGTAATACCTGAAGTCGGGATTTATTTCAGTGCAGAAATTCTGGGAATAACTACCATATGTATTCATCTCTGCCCAGAATACTCCTAATTGAAGGAAATAATTATACCAAATTAGTGGACATTTTAAATTTATCACTAAACAAAGACAAAATGTTGTTACTGAGGCAGTTCAGCTATTTATATATATAACGCTTATGAATAATTATTAACCTCGTAAAAGTATTAACTATGTATAAGTATTTACTATGTATACGTATTAACTATGTATATGTATTAACTATGTATAATTTCTATTCAAATGTTCAAACCGTTAAATAAGACGTTAATAAATAAATAATTATTTTTTAAATATTAATTTTTAGAAGTTGCGGATGTTGAAAATGGGATCTTGGTATGATCAAGTAAATCAAATTCGGTTAGTAGTCGAGTGGTTTCCCCTCCCAAACGTCAGATATTGTCTTTACTGACGATTCAAAGTTGTTATGATAATTTTTAATTGTTTAGTATTAGAAGTTGGGTTATAGAAAATAAGAACTTGGCATGATCAAGTGAATCAAATTCAGTTAACGATCGAGAGGTTTAAAGCGATGGGTTCCCACCAAGACGCCAAGGGTTCAATCTTTTCATGCTTCAAGTTATTTTTCGTTGCACAAGCAATGGCACGATCAAATGAATCAGATACTCGAGTCAGGCCATGTCAAGAGTCAGAATAATAGAAGAGTACGTTTGCGACGATGTATGAATGTGAATCAGGCAAGAAGTGCGGGGAAACGGCGTGATGGTTAGTTAGTTATATATATTTGTTGCCTGGGAGTGTTTGTCTTTCCTTTAAACAAATCAAATTTTTATATTACGTCTGCAAATTAAAAAAATATTAGTAATTCATTAATAAAAAAACTTCGATATATTAATAATAAATTAATCTCGTAGAAGCAGGCAATAAAGATTTCTCTTCAGTAGGTACGTCACCAAATTTCTATTAATTATGAATTCAAGTCTATTGAATATGCACAATAGATATTTTCACCTCTCAAAAATGAACAATTAAAATACCATTTTACTAATCGTCGGTTAACGTGTTTAATTTCTCCTGTTTCTGTGAATATTCATAAGTTCTTTAAATTCTTAGGTACCCACCTACTGTTAAAAGTTATGAACATTCTTTTCTGATAGATACATAATTAATAAAAAATACTGTTTATATAGTCGTTTTGAAAGATTTAAAAAAAAATATTAAGGTAAGCCTGTTTTTAGAAACACCGACAGTTTTTGATATATGGTATGGTATAAAACATCTGTAATTATTCAACCAATAAAATGTTTCACCGACGTGTCTTCATTTAGTGAATAGAAAAGAGAAAAGATTTACACTAGGCTATGGGGATGATGGGATGGTGAGAGGGAGCGGAAGGGCGGATCTAGACAGTCAGAGTAATATGTACTGTGTGAATGTTATTTATCCAGTCGAGTGGTCGCGTCAACAATTAGAATATGAGTTGAGTGATTGACTTTGGAGTTGGAAATTTCAATCCTTCATTTAACCCATCGGCATACTTGCCGCCAATTTGTGTCTGCACTTTTTTCCCTTCGGGATATTGCCCGCCCCATTGTGGCGACTAAAAGTTTTCCCACATACTTAGATAGTACACAATAAAATTATAACCTATCTAAAAGCATAAAAAGTGTTTAGTTTGGGGAAATATGGGGTGCAATACTTCACAGTAATCCTTTTAAAGTATGCACAGATGATGTGACAAATAAAAATTAGTTTGCCGATAAGTTAAAAAAAATCATAACTAATTAAAGTGCTACATAGTCAATCATCCACCTATATTTTACCGTTTATTCTATATTTTTATGATTAATACAATGCTTATTAACAAATCGTAAATACGCGAATTCTGGCATATTATGGCTTGCGATCTTTCAAGATGTTTTACAAACTCGGCATAATATGGCGCAAATCACTCGTGTGGTTATTGATTTTAGGTTTGAAAATGTGAGGTGCTGCGTATATATTTCCATTACCATGAAGACCCATATAAGTCAATAAAATGGTTTAAAACAAAGGACCATTATTTTTATTTTTTGACTTATTTTATTAAGCTATAAAATTTAAATTTTATATCTAGTACATATGCATACTATTGTCGGGTACTCATTACTATTACCAGTAAGTAGTCAATTTCTGCACCTTCTAATTTTAATCTGTCTTCTACTCTGTATCTGATGCTGATCAGAAACTCAAACACATCCACATTATGAGAGTTGGAGAAGTGAAATGAAATCATTAGTGTTCCGTACTTTCTATTTGATCGTTGTTATATAATTTATGCAAGACTTAACTAAATTCTGCCTCCGGGAACAAATTCAAGTTGGGCCTGGAAGTTGTTATTGTCAGGTTGATGAATATATTATTCATCTTACATATTATTAGGAATATATGTTGTCGTAGATTAAAACTAGCCAGAGATGTTAACGATGGTAAAAAGTGGATATTTTGAAGTTGACGATAATACGGTCAAGATAAAATAAACGTTAGGAAAGTGCACGGAGACAAATAAATATTGGTATTTTATTAAGATTCTCTTCAAATCAAAAAAATACGAACATTTCCGAATAAACTGACAATATTTGAAAATCTTCTTCCACCACCACAGTAAGCGGAAAATGTTGCCCGTGTCGTGGTAGAGGACTTAGCCAGCTGAGGAATTAAACTCACGACGCACGGGTGGGACTCAGACGCGATGCCAACTCAGCCACTTACCGGTCACTCTTATCTCTCGTTTCGTATCTCTTCAAATTATTCGTAATCCGGTTAGAAACTGATAGGTACACAGGAAAGTCTGACAGGAAAGTCAAACTTTACTAGTGAATTGATAGGTTTACTGTTGAGTTTTTACTAAAAAAGAATCTATTATCACGATGTCGGCACTCCTGTTCATAAAAATAATAATATTTTGCAAATTTTTCATTGCATATTGTCAAGGAAAATGCAGGTGTGTGAATACATGTTCTAATATATTAGGAATTGATTAAAAGTTTATTGGAAAAGGCCTCCAATCCCGTTTTTAACCAGATAACGAATGATTTGAAGAGATTTTTTATAAATCAGCGATACTCATTTTTCTACGTGTGATTTTTATAAACTTCATTTTAAGATCATTGCCAAACTTACTAAGGTAATCCCAACCTTACCTAACCTTACTTAACTAACCAACTCGTGAAAATGTATGATTGGAAATAGTTTTAATCAAATCTTTTTAGCTTTATTTTTTTATACTGAAAAGGGACAGGCTTTTATTTTCCGTACTTTTGCTTTTCCATAAAAGTTGCATGTAATGTTACTAAGATTTATATATTATTCATATGAAGAAGAGCGTCGGTGGTGGGCAGCGTACATTTGATTTTTATTGAAAAAAACAATTTTGATGAAGTTTTGCACACTTGACCTTCAAAATAAGAAGAAGGTCACCATCTACATGAGATTTAGCAGAAATTTGACAATTCTTAATGAAATTTTGCTCACCGGACGTTCAAAATAGGAGGAACATTACTGTCCACAAATGATTTCAGGAAACTATGCGTAAATCCCGAGCAGCGCCGGGAACTTCAGCTAGTACGATATAAAATAGGAGGAACATCACTGTCCACAAATGATTTCAGGAAACTATGCGTAAATCCCGAGCAGCGCCGGGAACTTCAGCTAGTACGATATAAAATTCCTAATTTAAACTATGAAGGTAATATTCAAATCAGTTAATCAAATCTATCGCATTAAATAATACTATAAACCTCTTGAACCAAATACAAACTTACTTTAATATAATATGACATATTATTCCAGTTACTAGGAGCCTGTACTTGATAAAACGATTAAATATAATATAATAAACAACTTGTTTAGCCGCAAACCACAAACGTATGGAGGTAATTCTTATTTATTATCAAATCAAGAAACTGAAAAAAACGCCGTTGTAGTTGCTTATTATTCTTGTTTATTTATATAAAAGTTAAGTATGTCATCTATAACACGTTCCACTTATTTTTTGTAGTCAAGTAATGAATCCGAGAGTGGAAATAAGTCACTAAGTTGATAGAAACTTATCACTTTTCAATGTGAAGTATAGTTTCTTTTATGTTTACGTTCCGAATCGCAAGAAAATTATACTGAATTTTTGTGAACATTATTTACTGTCTTTTTTATGGAGTGAATTTTCATGGGAGAAGAATTTTTATATCCGTTATGTTGGTATTCTTGATAAAAATTCTTTAAAGATAGTAATTTTGCTACAAATTCACGCGTTGTGCGTGCCTTTGGAAAGAACGGCTTCATTTAGTATGGGCGAGTGAGAAAGCAGTTAGATTTTCTGCTCGATTTGATAAATTAATGTCAGTACTTTGGGAATTTCACGCACAATTACACGGTATGCTTCAAGCGGTAAATTTGAAAATTTAATACGTGATTTTGTCACTATACCCTAGTTCTTAGATGCTAATGTGAATTTGTATTCTTTTTATATTATTATTTTTTTTTAATACAGGTGCTTAGGATCACAGGGGCCTGACTACAAAAACTCATGCTTTGAATTAAGGCGAAGCTTAATGCTAAATCACCATTTTGATTAATCTTTATAAAGAATTGGTGTACATTATGAATACAAAAAAATATGCTATAGATAAATTGAAGGTTTTCCTATCGTTTCGCTTGAGTAAAATACAAATAAAAAAATAAAATACTCAATAAAAAATATAAATGTAAGCTACTAAAAAAAACATTTTTTCAATAGAAATGTATGAACGCGTAAAGGAATCAACTTTAAAAAAATACAGTATCATAGCTAAGATTATCTGTGACAGTTTCACTCGATTAACTTTTTTGCTTTCTTATAAAATTATTTACAAAATAAATAAAAACCAGTTTTGTGCTTGAAATCGAACGTTTCTAGACTCCGTTTGTCAATCGATTTAAATGCCTATTACCTACAATATTAAGTATACCAAGAATATACACATTTTAGCTTGTAGCTTCCTCTTAAGCTTGGTTTCGGTATAGCCATAATCATATTTATTAATGACACGACGTTCTATCTTGTACATACAGCCGTTTAAGAGATACAGTTGGGCATATGAGCATTCCAATCATTAATTGCTTTTATCTCAAAACTACGTTTTTATAGATAGACCTCTGTCTACTATCCTAAGCCTACGAAAACTTCTACTTGATTCAAGAAGAATATAATAATTATTTTACAAGCAATAATTATTCGCCTGAAACACTCATCCACATTGAAAAATCTCCTGATAAAAGATACATGACGCCAACGGGACTTGAACCCGTGTCCTTTCGATTTCCGGTCGACAGCTCTGACCACTGAGCTATGGCGGCCTATCTCTTATCCGCTAAATAATTCAATATATACTAGTGTTTCATTCAACAATTACTACTTGTTACATTTTTTCACCTGAAAACAACCAACTTTATTTTATATGAAAAAGGCATTGTAAGTGCTAACTCTCTCACTAGATGGCGCCGAGACAAATTGTCTACATTTTTAGGTGAAATACTTGAACTTGTCAAATATTAATTATTATTTTTTGGTAAACTAATGTTTAAGACAAGACTTTTTATGCATAGCACGAAGGGTAACAATTATTTTACAAGCAATAATTGTTTTAAACATTAGTTTACCAAAAAATAATAATTGAGAATATAATACTAATACATTTAAACGAAACATGAAACAGAACCAGACACAGAAAAATAAAAAGATAACTGATAAGTCTTACTGGTACAACGTCTTTATCCACTCGACTGTTGGAACCTAATTATCATAAGTCATTTTTGTTGTTCTCATATTTATTGTAGAGACAGAGTTTATAATAAATAAGGTTGGAACCTCCAGGTTGGTGTCAATATTATTAAGAGAGTTTGGGAGAAAACTCGGAGATAAAACATATCCGTTTATGTCTTTAGATGTTCTACCGGTCTCACGGTTATATTATAATATGGTTAGGTTATGGGTATTTAAAAAAAATTATACTATAGAAACAAACAATACAGTAGTTTAACAGTGATTTACAGATATTAAATATTTCAAGTTGGGTACCTATGATATGTTTCCTTGTAATATCTCATGTATGGTATATGTATATTCAGTAATTAACGGGTGAGTGTACAGTGTATAGACGTGTACGTGAGAGTGTATATGTATGCGCATTTAACAGCTTATAATATCATTGACATGATGTTACTTTTAAATTTAGGCAGTGAATCAGAAAAAAGTATTAGTTAGAGTTTACAAAAATGTAATTGAGTGTATAAAGAGCACTGTTAATTAGATGCTGTATTTGTTTTCTAAGGCTCCGTAGTAAGCGTTCAAATATGGTTTGAAAGGGAGATATGTAAATACGAATGTTAGAGGGAGCGCACTAATAATTAAGCGAAAATTGTGAGAATATTTTATAAAATACGACTCGTTTGAAATAGAGCAAAAATAATTCTTCAAATGCTTAACTTGCATTTAAAGATACACTGTGAATTTTTTCATATTTATAAAATATTAAACAACAGAACAAAACTTGTTTTTAATAATTATTCGAGTTTTCTTTGCGATTTTTTTCTATCGAGAGAATTTCATTTAATTACCGTTTCGGCCTTACAAATAATTGTCTTCAAAAATTACATATATTTTTTTAGGAACTTATAAAGTTAAAGTGTTAAAGAGAAATATGTTATTAATCGGTAGAAATTCTTTTTTTAGGAACTTATAAAGTTAAAGTGTTAAAGAGAAATATGTTATTAATCGGTAGAAATTCTTTTTTTAGGAACTTATAAAGTTAAAGTGTTAAAGAGAAATATGTTATTAATCGGTAGAAATTCTTTTTTTAGGAACTTATAAAGTTAAAGTGTTAAAGAGAAATATGTTATTAATCGGTAGAAATTTTTTTTTTAGGAACTTATAAAGTTAAAGTGTTAAAGAGAAATATGTTATTAATCGGTAGAAATTCTTTTTTTAGGAACTTATAAAGTTAAAGTGTTAAAGAGAAATATGTTATTAATCGGTAGAAATTCTTTTTTTAGGAACTTATAAAGTTAAAGTGTTAATTGAGGAAAATAAAAATAAATTCAAACACAAAATTACAAAATGGATTAAACAACAAAAAAGACAATATTACCAAAATGTCATAGCATTAAATAAAAATAAAACCTACACGTAACACACAAAACCAATATAAACACACATCACTCACAAACACACAAGATTATTTTCATTGTATTATTTTTTAATTTTAAATGTATTATTATGTATTTTTATTTTTAATTTTAAATTTATTATTTTCTTTTCAAATTTACTATCTTAGATTTTCATATTATAAAATGAAGGCCTCAGCACGGGCAAGCCACCCAGTGAGGCCTACATTACTGGAAAACATAAATTGTAACAAAATAATGTACCAAATAAAAAAAAAAAAAAAAGAGATATGTTATAATCGGTAGAAATTCTTTTTTTAGGAACTTATAAAGTTAAAGTGTTAAAGAGAAATATGTTATTAATCGGTAGAAATTTTTTTTTTAGGAACTTATAAAGTTAAAGTGTTAAAGAGAAATATGTTATTAATCGGTAGAAATTCTTTTTTTAGGACCTTATAAAGTTAAAGTGTTAAAGAGAAATATGTTATTAAACGGTAGAAATTCGGAATGCGTGTGGAATAGCGTTGTATATCGTGTACGCCTGAAGTTCTGTTCAGTCGATGTTATCGTTTAAAATTCTATACATAAATGTTATAGTATAAAGATTGAAATGTACATTCAAAGTTATTGCTGAATTCGTTTGCTAGTCTATTGCCCGAAGCCGAATGGTTACGAAATGTTACTAATTCAACCATCTACGGGGGTAATAAATTTTAAATTTTATTTGATTATTTCACAAACTACTCTTTTAAAATAATAAATAATATATTTGCGGCACGTTCCGGAGTGGAAGAGTACTCTCAGTATCGCCCTGATGCAAGCAAGACCACTATTCAGAATTAAAACGTTGCTTAAAATGTTTTTAAACGTGTTTGGCGACCAGAGCTGATTAGCCAGGTACTTCTCCCCATTTCTCTTTCCCATCTAAAAAACAAAATAAAAATGATATGCATAGATAATAGAAACAATGGAGATGGGACATGAACCAGTATAAAGTTTATGTGTGATATGGCATGGACGCGTCCCGACTTAGTGTATAGATATAAACAAAAACACCGCTGCTTTGCAGTAGTATGAGTGAAAGATGTTGGCGACATTTCATCCCAATAATGGTTCGTGGCCTATCTCTCTTGTTTCTATTATATGTGAAAGAAAAAGTCAGGACTATTTGACAGTATAATTTTTAGTGAATTTTATTTAAAATCCCACCGTGGAATGAAATCTCTCCTTATAATGACGTTGTTTGATCATTTGCGCCTACCGATTATGAATTCTAATTGTCCATAGTTTCCTATGTTGAAAGATGAAAGAACTACGGGATATGATCTCAGTATTTACTTTGTCAAAGACTACCATTCACAATCTAAACATTACTTGATATTACGAATAATCACTGGAGACTGAAATGCCACCTACATTTTGTTCTTTAAATAAGCTCAAGTTCGCAGAAATTGCTGGTTAAAGTTATCAGGGTATTTAGCCCGGAAGATCGATAAAACTCTTCATCAATACAATATTGACGAAAAATTCGTCATCTGTGGTCAGTTTGCGATATTTGTGAGCACGGCCAGGGCAATATGATTCCGAGAGTCAAAAGGTAGTCAAAAGCCGCTGCTCCTAGCGCGGCCACCGAGATGTCAGATAAGCTGTCAATATGCGCAACTTTTTGGATAATGTCGTTCGGTATGCAAATTAACTGTGTTATTAATGAATTGAGGTGCACTAACTAAGCTCTTAGAACTGAAAGAAATCGTATGCACGATCCGTATAGACTTAATTAATATATCTGCGATTAATTGATTCCGTTCCAGCTTCCAGAAAAAAATGTTGTTAGTTATAACTAATAATATTTGGCTAATTTATATAGCGCCGTTTTCGTGAGAAATCACCTCAAGGGCGCTGAATCACCTCAAGGGCGCTGACGTCATGACGTCATACACTAATTAACTCCCTTTTTGGTATCTAAAAGTACAAACGGACTGCAAATATATACTAAAGTTAATATTTCAATTCGACGTTGTCAACGTTTAGGAATGTCAATTCAAGCGCATTTCGATTTGTGATTTATTGCGTTTTCGATATCGGACCTTGCTCGGGAAATCGGTATAAAATCACCGGTAGTTAAGCCTATCGATCCGATATTGTAAAATTATCGATTTCACTGTGACCCCCCCATGTGGGCATGTCCCTTAACCGGTTCAGTGCCAATCACTCACAATTATGTGTAATTTTAATGGTAAAAAATCTCCATAGGTATATCACAAGGAACCATTTGTAATTATGCATATACCACATTAATACATTTAAAGCGCCCTCGAGGTGATTTTTTCATATTATAATTGAATCGTCGCGCTGAAAAATCCACAGTTCTATAATCTAAGCAATTTTCAAGGGAAAACTTTTATTTACTAAAGAAAATGCAATTGTTTGAGACAGACGGCATGTTTTCTATTGTTTGCCAGTAATGGTAAGTAACATTTATTATGACAAATGAAGATTACACTGTTATTATTGCAGTAGAGCATGAAAGTGCATGTGATACACAGTCGAAGTTGAACATTAAATGTTTGTTAGACATTTTACAATAATTAGGTTAATTTTGATTGGACATCTTCTTTTGAGTGGAAGATACTCTCAACCCTGGTAAATGTAAACTATTCAGAAACGATAGATTGCTTGAAATGGCTTTAGCCATAGCAAGAGGAAGCCACAAGCCGAAAATGTGTAAATTTTTAGTATGCCACGAAACAAGAATCTATAAACACAGCACAAGTGGTTTTTATTTATTTCTGAATAATTTCACAAGAAAGAAAAAATACCAAACAAGGGAAACTAGTACAGATAATCTTAGAAACAGTATTATTATTTTTTAAGTTCTTTATTTTATATGCATTCATGCATTTTATATGCATTCATAAATTTGTCATGAAAATTTTTTTTTTGTAGTTTACGCTTATATTTTTTTTATTTAATATTTAAAAAAAAATATTTTTTACAAAGATAAATACAGGATATAAACAAGATATAAAACAATAGAAATTAAAGTAGTCTTTCCTCACCATAAAGAGACAATGCTCTTGTGTTTGGTGAGGGAATTCTAGTTCAATTATATATATGTTAGTATTATCACCGTCCATACTCTTTTACTATCATTTTCAGCCTGATCCAACTTGTGTGTATAATAACTTTCTTTTGTATGTTTTATAATATAAGAAAGTTTGTTTTTATATGCTTTAAAATGATTGAGTAAATTTTTATTATTTGGTTGTTGAGTAGTTAATTTGTAAAGAGCTTGCTTATGTCGTACAGATACTATTAAACCGTGAGTAATCCATGGTTTAATAGGTTTGAATTTAGATAGTTTGGATTTGGGTATTATATTATTTGATGAGTCATTTATGTATTTGGAAATTTTTTCTTCAAATATTTTACAACAAACATTGACATCATTACATTGAAATAATTCTATCCAATTTTCCGATTCTAATTTATTTTTTAATGTATCCATATCGAGTACTTTTTTTGAGGTATTATTTTGTTTAAATGATGGCGATATTGGATTGCTAAATTTATGGATAAACAAACATAAATGAGTAATGATCAGTAATGATTAGTAAGTAATTATTTTTTTTTACTTTAATTCTACTCAAGACATATAATAGGAAAAGCTTCAATTTATCCTATGCATATTTTGTGTATTCATAATGTAAACTGACACCGTAGTAAAGATTAATGGAAAATAGTGATTTAGCGGCTTCGCCGAAGTCTGTTGAGGACAGTTCCCGTTAAACGCACATTCCAGGTTCGTTTCAGTTTTTGAACCAATTGTGAGCAGAAAAGCACAATAATTTCAAGGAACGTTTCATTCTGCATTTTGGTAACTCATCAGAGCGATCCTGTAAGTAAGTACTGTAAGTATGGCCCTGATGAGATAACAAAATTCAGAATATCAATACGATAAGTTTCCGCCACTCTGGAACGTTCTGCATACATGGTACACATTATTTTAAATGATTAAGTTGTGTAATAGAACAAATTATTCACATACATTATTTATTTATTTCCTAAAAATTTCACGACGAATTTATATTTAAGTATGAACTTGCGCTACAAAGTTATAAAGGCTTGTCATAAAATGCTCTGGTTTATATCAAATAAGCACAGACCCGTGGAAAATAACGCGATATTGTGATTCTAGGATTTATGAAGCTGAAAGCATTTATAAAATAATATTTACTACAGAGTCATTGACTTTCACAAGACAATAAGAAATTTAAATTTCGAAAGAACACCGTTAGTAAACTTACGGAAAAAATACGTCTGATAACAGTCAAAGTTTAAACAAAAGAAATACAAATTGTTGAGCTTCACCGAATCGTTCCGGCAATCAGTTCCAATTTTGAAAATCACAACAAATTCCAGTGCTTGATCTTGATCAATGTGACCGGTCGGTGGCTGAGTTGACATCGCGTTTGGGTCCCACCCAGGCGTAGTGTGTTCAATTCCTCCATCACATCACAATATTTTCTGCTTACTGTGGTGGTAGTAAAAGAATTTCAAATATTGTCAGGTTATTCGTAAACCGGGAATGTTTGTATTTCTTTAAAGAAAGAAGAAAAGAAAAGTTACACAAAGACACACCACCAAAAATATTATTTTTAATTATAGAATTATTTAAATTCATGTTTTTTATATGAAAAAAGTTGAAACCTAGTACCTCTTTATATAGGCTCAAGTAATGGTGGGATCACCTTAAGTTATGATTATACCTACGTTAGTTTCATTGCATCGTTTCGCATACCATATCTTCAAATTTATGTTAATCTTTCTGTCTTATTGTTCATTCATCTTGGTCATTCTAACCTTTCTGGGCGACCCTGACTCCTTTTACCATCAAGATAAACCTTATTAATCATAATTTCTTCCATATAAGAACATTTTATTGATGCTTATCTCAATATTGCTAAAAACAAACATAAGATATTACAAAACAATAATGAAATGTATTAATTCGTGTGTGACTCAAAGTGGATTTGAACACATGGCGCCAGGGTCAGTAAAAAGCTTTACCGTTGTGCTATTGGGGTCAATATTAAAAGAGACATGAAGTACATGTACTATAAATCAATACAAGTCCAAGATTATGCCGTTACTAATAAACTAACGATAAATGCGATAAGTTTTTTTTAAGTACAATCTAACACAACACAGCCCAAGAAGTTATTGTTTACTCCAAATGGTATCTCTTGACCCATTACTCTGCGCCGCAGCTGGTGGGATAGATTCATGCGTCCGTGACTCCTGGATAAACTGATCCCTAGATTCCTACCCACCCCTCATGCCTTTTCCTTTCCATAACTGGAACATAACTCTTGTATCGCAACTTGTCAACACGGCTTTATCTCCGGCAGATCAACTTTGACTAACCTAACATTATATGAATATTTCAATTCTAATGCACTTGTCAACAAACAACAAGTTGATTCTATATATACCGACTTCAGTAAGGCGTTTGATAAGGTCTGTCATAAAATCCTCATTAATAAACTTTTGAAACTCGGCATTCATGGAAACCTTTTATCTTGGTTTAAGAGTTACTTACTTAGGCGTCAGTTAACTGTCTGTATTAATGATCACTTATCCTACATGTTCAAAGCTACCAGTGGCGTACCCCAGGGTTCGCATCTTGGTCCTTTACTTTTTAATTTATTCATTAACGACGTAACAAACATATTCACCGGTGTTCTCATTCTAATGTTCGCTGATGATATGAAGATATATAGAATTATTGACAATATCGAGGACTGTCTAAAACTTCAATCTAATATTAATAGCTTTTACGATTGGTGTCTTAAAAGCAAATTAATTATTAATGTAAAAAAATGTCAACTTATGAGATTCCACAGAAAAAAAAACCATTGTTGTTCACCTACTTTCTCAATAATCACACCTTATACTCTGTTGATGAAATAAGAGACCTTGGTATAACCTTTAACACTAAATTAACATTCATTAAATATATTAATAATATAACCAGTTAAGCAATACAAATGTTAGGATTTGTCTTACGGATTTCAAAGGATTTAAAAATTTTAAAAACTGTCAAATTACTTTACACTTCAATTGTTAGAAGCAAACTAGAATTTAACACCACTATTTGGAGTCCTTACTACAGTGAACATGAGAATTCCCTTGAGCGAGTCCAACATAAATTTTTACGTTATATTAATTTTAAATTGGGAATATTCATCGAAAACATTAAGTACCCCTCTCTGTTACAATTATTGGGACTCGATACATCGGACAGAAAGAAGAATTTGTTCACACCTATTTTATTTATTTAAAATCGTTACCAACCTGTTGAACTTCCCTGAAATTCTTTCGTTAATATGTTTCCATGTACCTAGTCGATCAGTTCGTTTCAAATTCCCCTATCATTGCAACAATACAGGATCTAACACTGAACTCAATTCCATAATGAATCGCCTGCATGTACTTGGAAATAAATATGTTTTGGATGAACCTATAAACATTGCTAGTTTAACCTCATACAAATACTACTTGTCAGCGCTTCTCAGATTGACTATAATCAAATACAGTTTTAAAGTATTAATTTCTTAGCACTCATTACATAATATCCCGGATTTATAATAGGTATGTTGTATTGTATTTATAATAACCTACTCATTGTACTTTTTTATGTTGATACTACTATTTCTATTGTTCTCTTTTATGTATTTTATATTTATATTTTTTTTATCTATGTATATTCTGTATTCATATGTAAAACAATTGTTATTATTTTGTAAAAGCCGCTATAATCGGCGTTAATAATAAATAAATAACTTCCTCTCCTTCTTTTCCATATAAAATCCCTCCACACAGCGTTCAGTCAGCAGATAACATAGGCCCTGAGGGAAATTATTTTCTTCAGGGCCTCCTATGTGGAGTTAACAACAAAAAATAATTTTAAAAAACCATTCTATAATACATATACAATATCATTACTTACTAATGGTTGATAAATGAGTTGGATTATAAATAAACATACAAAAAAACTATATACACGTTTCAAATGAAAATTGCCACTAGTTTGTCGACCTATTTGGGTAATGTTTTAGTTATCAATGCCATTTGTAGATAGATACTACAGATCCGTAATTAAAACCTTCCTTCATTGAAAAGTATAATTATTAGATATGTGTATATGCGAAGAGTTGTTGTCAAATGAAAGTTGGGTGGTCACAATGTTGTTTAGCATCTGTCACAACATATAAAATAAAATCCCAAATCACAGCTAGTGTAGACGCTAGTCTCAATAACATCTACATTAATCGTATCGCGTATTTAATAAATCAATTATTGCCCCAAATAAGAGAAATCATTAAATCCTATACTCTCATCATAATATGGCTTTGGCGCAGCTGATAGGGTGCCTTGATGGATGCCTTGAATCAGTTTTCATCTTATTTTCATATTTTCGTCACTATTCTTAGCGGTTTGTTAAAATCTAACACTGGTCACATGATGGTTAATGTATGTTGTATATCTTTTTTTCAGCCGCATACTTCTATGTGGGCAGCGGCAAGTCCCCCAGTAACGTGGGTGCCCAGCGGCTGCGGGACGAGCGCGGCTCCGCGGAGGTTCTGAAGCCCTATCGGGGGGCAGACATCACCTTGACTCTGCCCGAGGGAAAGACGCTCAGTTCCATCAAGTGGTTCTCCATCTGGTGTGATGAATTTTCCGTAAGTTATTATTATCATTATGTGCCGTTGCGTCAGCGATCTTGGATATTTTCTCAACATCACTGATTTCGAGGCAACGGCCAGTTGGCATTCAAGGGCATTCACCACATTCCTGAACCTTTTTAAGGACCAGATGGGTAACTCTATCGGTTCTCAAGTCAATACTCTACTTAGTTTTAAAACGAAACTACTATTGAATAATTATAAAAGCCCCCTACACGTTAATGTTGAATGTCCCTACACGTTACAACACATATTTACAAACACCAATAACGTTTAAGTGTTCTCATCCAAGGCAGTTTGTTATTGTTCTTGAAGCTAGTGGAGAGACAACATTTATAAAGAAGAACATACAATAGAGAGTACAAAGAAAAAATAAAAGAAAAGCAAATTTAAACACGTTCCCATGGCACAAGAACAGTCTTACCTTCTGGCGTACCACATGCAGTCCCGACGAGAGACAGTAAGCAATGAGACGGGAAGGCGGTGCTACGAACCCTTTCCACCGTCCTCGGCAGCACAGTGGCCAGACCTGATACCCATGAAGACGGTGAGGTAGTGGAGAAAAGACATTTGAAGAACTCTGGGAATTATGTAATTCACTCCAGCCGACAGGACTACAAGTGAACTGGAGATCAGGGTCTTATCCCTGCCACGGCTCCATCAGGGGTGGCGCAGTATAAAGTGCAAGAAAATAAGCGCTTACAAAAGAAAAATTAAAGGCACCACCTGTGCCATTGACAAGAGGCTCTTCTACCCCCTTATGGGGAGGGTGTAACAGTACGCACCGGGAAGCAGTACAATCTAGCCAGTAAGATAAATCAGTAAAAGTATTTAAAAGATTCCAGTATTATTATAACCTAGAAGAGAAAAAAATGAAAGCAAAGGTTCATAAAGTTATATCCTATTGAAGGGAGATAAGTACACAATAAAATAAAGCGGCCAGTTGGCTGTTGCCCACCCAGCGAAATTCCACACAACAACATCAGGGCCATTGATTCTTGAGTGGTGATTTCGGTAGTGTTATCAGATTAGCGGTGTAGCGAGTATAGGTCGTTGCATCTTTGGTACGTATAATGGACGTAGTAGGTACATTGATCTCTTCACATATTTTTCTTTTTCTCCAACTCTTAATTTTTTTTCTATTTTCCTCTTACGTTAGCTTATTTAGCTTCTACTTAATTTTCTTCGTTTTTCACTTCCGAACATTTATTTTTCTGTTTTTTTGCCCTTCCCGCGTCTTATACTCCTACCTCTACCTCGTTGTGTTTTGTCTGTTTATATTTTACCATGATTTCGATTCCTTCGCCTTAATTTATTTTTTGTCAGTTTTTAATATTTTTCATTTCTTCCTCTTTTATCCAATTTACTAATGTGATTCCTCTAACTTTTCTACATATTCTTTCAGTATTTTCTATTTGGTGAGGGCTTTCACCTAAATAATAATAATGAATGCAAAGATTTAACACTCTAATGATAGCAGTTGAAAATCCATAAATGCAGCTAGGACGTGATAAGAGTGTTAGCATTGATAGAAGATAGCCCAAACCAAAGAACTTTTCCTTCTAAATGCCTGCAAGAAGGGCTGGAAGTCTTGACTGGGCGTGTTTGGTTAGCACTTAACCTTTAAGCATTGACACCTGGAGAGATATAGTGAAAGACCAGAAAGAGTGGTGGCGTTTTCTAGAAACAACATGGATAGTAGTGCCGATGATTTTTTAACAACTGTTACAAGAAAGAAAAATCTTCAATATTGCACTCACTCACTGCGTAAATCTAAAATATCCAGGTTGTTTGTCCAAATGGTTAATAGACGAGACCTTGAAATCTCGACTCAATGCGATTGTGATGCGATGCAGACCATCAAGCATGTGGATGACGAGTGCTCGCTTTAAGCTTTCCGCAGAAGAATTTATGTGATCCACAGAACGATGTCTGGTACATAAATTTTTAAGTCATACTTCGAACCCACCATATATCATAGAAGAAGATGAACATGCATTAATCGAAGATGTTTATTCCAGGTGAACTTTGGAGACGTGAAGATCCCCCGCTCTTTCGACTTCCCGAAGCCGCAAAAGATAGGTGCCCTGTCCGGAGTGCACGGAGTGTCTTCTGATCATATCGTCCTGGTGGACGCGCAGACTTTGCTCATTCCAAACTTCAGCTATGATGGAGAGGCTCCAGGTATGGATATTTATAAATCTATAAAAATCTCAAAAAAAATATAAACGAGTATGTATGTTGAACTCCACAAAACCAAAGCTTACTTTCAGTGAAGCGGAGAAGAACTTCTATGCTCTGGGTAGGCCTCTCCAGTTCGAAAATTTCTCAAACTTAGCTGATTCTTTGTAGATTTGACCCATCTGACGCCTATGTTGTTATCTTTATGTTGAACGGCAACGTCGCTGGGAATGGCATAATCTGCGTTCAATGACCAGATTTCATTAGATAGATGCTTTACAGCTCCCCCTTTTTTATCTTTTTTATCCCTTTAACGCTTCATTTAGCCCATGGGGATGCAATTGTTCGACTTCACTGGCTACGCATACCATTAAAAACCTCACTTAGATATAAGAAACATTATTTAAAGAAACAAGAAGAACAATAAAAAAACAACGAAGCTTGTAATAAGTTTTGTAATCTTCCGTATGCTCCAAATAGCCTACAAAAACTGGTAATCGGTACAAAAACTAACCTAGTAAAAAAACAACTGGTAGAGTCGTGCATTTCTTTTGCACGTAACTGGCAAAAGCGAGCTATTAAATTATAGTTTTTTTATTCCGTCGAGTTTCTTTACACCAGAAATTTAAAACAGAAGCTGAAGGATTGCTTCTAGTTTTATGTAATAATCTACGAAAACACGATTTGAAAGGAAGTTCTAAAATTGAGCTTAATCTGTTCATCACGACTTGGTTGAATGCAATAGTTATTGAATCATACGGGTATTACCATCGTCAATAGAGCTGCCATTTTTATGTAATGAACAAAGGAGTTGCTGGTTTCTTTTGAGGTAAAGTCTGATTAATTTTAATGAGGTGAGTGGTATCTGATACAAAGAACCCAATGAGGAAATAAAGCGGTAATTATGATGACCGAATGCACACATGCTAAATGGAATTGACCAATAAACAAATAGTGGTGGTAGGATTTTGTGGAAAAGTATTCAAATGAACACTTGATGAAATTTTGACAGTCTCAAACATAATGTTATTGAAACTGAAGTCATCAAGAAAGCATAAATTTTTAGTATAACAACTACAAATTTATTTGTTTTTCCGGGTTTAGTATCTTTAAGTTATTTTAAAAATGTGATTACCACGCAAAATTTCCAAGTGCTCGGTGCCAGTGAAGCTACGGCAACGGCTTTACAATTTGGGAGGCGGGTATGGGTACCGCTGCCCTATGAACAAATTCATGGCAGTCACCCCAAGTGGTTCGCAACGTTTGGTGACTGGTGTCCGGACCCATGGGGTGAGATTTGCCTAGGTTTTAGCGGCGGATTCGTCTGCCTACTAACTGCGTGACGTGCCGGATTGGGAGAAGCCGGTTGAGGAGACTCATTGACCTCTCCAGCAGGACTCTTGTCCTATAGCCTTGCACTGCAGTGGGAAGAGTTCGTCCGTTGCTTCTGGATGCACTGAACCACGGATTCCTACCCACTCCTCAAACCTTTTTCTTTCCCAGAACTTCCTCACTCTCCTTTCTTTTAAAAGACTTTCCATACAGCACCCTAAAAGTTGACATTGACCCTAAGAGTTACTCTGATTCGGGGGATGTCGTGAGGATAAAGGAAGTGGGGAGGCGAAATAGGAAGGTTCTCGACAATTTTACACTCAACAGTTTCCCTGACTGTGTTGTGTACAACTAGAGGAACTTCATCAGTACCCAGTTAGGCAATGTGTTAGGTGGTTAATGTAAGGTTTGTTGAAAGGGATTAGTTAATTCAAGTCTAATCATAACTATTTATGACGGTAGCTCATTCAACGCCCACGTGGAATATTGCACACGTACCGTTTTGCATAAGAGCAAGTCGAATATACTCCCCGTGTTCATATGGCTGACATCAACTGTTAACAGTTATATAATTTATTATTAATAAACCAATACAACTAGATCCATTCATATTATTGTCAATTGTGAAGTATCAAAACCACAATATTATGAATATAATGCAAAACTGGTTTGGTTACTCAGAAGTAATGAACAGGTCTTGCAAAAGCTAGAATCAATGGCACACAATACTATATTATAATATCGTCCATTCAAAAATCCCTTCACCAAACCACAGCCTGTAGTATTCAAGAATGAGCCACATGCACCATGATGTTTTTTTGGTTCATTAGGGTCTTTTTAAACCAATCAATACATATTTTTAATACATCTATTTGTCTTTCGATTTTGTTTTCTTGATTGAATGAATGAATGATTGAAATGGAATCTTGGAAATCTAAATGAATCAGCTTCCCGACATTTTAATGATCCGAAACTTGACGTAGTAGACTCGTTGTCGATGTCAATGCATTATTTCGAAATATGCACTCATGCACACACACGCGCATTTATCTTAGTTGGGTGACAGTTAAAAAAATTACAGCAGTTAATATACCTACTAAATAAATTTCGGTACCATCCAATTATGATCAGGATTTAATTTTTAATGTTGATAGCGCGGTTCACTAATTTTAGTCAGTCCCTGGGGAGGAAGGTTCAATTCTCGGTCAAAACATTTAAAATATATATTTTCAAATATATCTATAAAAATGGATGGTATTGGATGGATATATTATTGCCAAACAATTATGCATTTCACGGGTTAGGTTATTTATACTTTTGAATCGTACTTTAAAACACACAGATTTTTTCGGAAAGTATTACGTGCATGTTGAAAAAGTAATCTTTATTTTAAATGTCAACTAGGGCTAATGCCACCAAAACTTTTAGAAGAGTGAGTTTTTACATGGATTTTACAAACTATTAAATGGTTCAAAATCGTAGAAAACAAGCAATTGAAAAATAGATTTTATGACAAGTTTACAATTTCTAACAGCACGCGAAAGTTATAATCGTCAGTTTCACTGTGTGTGTGTTTGCTATATAAAAAATTCGATGCTGAGTTTTATCATCAAATATACTTATTTTATTTGTATATTTGATCCTGGTTCAATCAATTAGCGTTGAATTTAAGTTAACAGAAAATGAATTTAATTTTCACTTTTTAAAATTGGGATTATAATATTCTGTGATTTTTAACGGGTCTGTTCTAGTAATATTAAAAGAGCATACAAAATCCGGTTATTTTCATATACTGACATCGCAAGCTAAAAACACGGATTTTTGTAAATGGTGGGTAGCATTCTCAGCCATATATTTTTTTTAAATGCATTTAATAATTAATGCAAGTGGCTCATTGTACCAAAACCGTATACCTTAATAATCGAGCTACCAGTCGAGAATTTCACGATTGCACGGCACAAGATATTAATACATAAATCAGTCGATTATCTTCGATAAAATTGCTCATCGTTAGAAAAAAACGCAGATCACGACATTGCGGCACGATCTTTCTGAATAAATTTAATTGGGTGAACTTTTGAAAAACATATAAATCCACGCCAGCACTTTAAAGGTTAATAATATATTAACCGTAGACAATAATCAGGTCGTATTGGTCATTAGGCAAACCTAAGGTTAAATTAAATGTACCTACAGTTAGTATCTTTATATTAATTAAATTAAAATTTCAATTAAAGTACCACATCAGTGTGACCTCTTAAACTTAATTAACTTTACATAGTTAGTTCTAATCAAGGTTACAGTGAGATGTGAATTATGAATGTTACCCAAATAGACATTAAAAAATGAATTAAATTCAGGTGCGCTTTGACCCCGCATTCAGAATTTCTACCGATTTATAACATACACATTTCTCTTGAACTACGGTTTTTAAGTTCTCAAAAACAAAAATCTTATTTTTGAAGATAATATCTGTACATTTGTAGAGCGGAAACGGTAATTATTTAAGTTCCCTTGATAGAAAAAAATATTGCAAAGTATTCTCCGCAAATAATTAACAACACATTTTTTATCTTTAAATGCAACTTATACATTATTTGTCGACAGATTTTAGTATCTTTAAATGCAACTTAGGCATTTGTTTAGAGATTTAGTATCTTTTAATGCAACTTAGGCATTTGTCTAGATACTTTAGTATCTTTAAATGCAACTTATACATTATTTGTCGAGAGATTTTAGTATATTTAAATGCAACTTAGGCATTTGTCTAGAGATTTTAGTATCTTTAAATGCAACTTAGGCATTTGTCTAGAGACTTTAGTATCTTTAAATGCAACTTAGGCATTTGTCTAGAGATTTTAGTATCTTTAAATGCAACTTAGGCATTTGTTTAGAGATTTAGTATCTTTTAATGCAACTTAGGCATTTGTCTAGATACTTTAGTATCTTTAAATGCAACTTATACATTATTTGTCGAGAGATTTTAGTATATTTAAATGCAACTTAGGCATTTGTCTAGAGATTTTAGTATCTTTAAATGCAACTTAGGCATTTGTCTAGAGACTTTAGTATCTTTAAATGCAACTTAGGCATTTGTGTAGAGATTTTAGTATCTTTAAATGCAACTTAGGCATTTGTTTAGAGATTTAGTATCTTTAAATGCAACTTAGGCATTTGTCGAGAGATTTTTGAATATTTAAATAAAGCTTAGGCATTTGTCGAGAGGTTTCTGTATCTTTAAATGCAACTTAGGCGTTTGTCGAGAGATTTTTGCACTATTTTAAACGAATCGTGTTTTATTAAATGTACCTATTTACAATTCTCTCTTTATTATTATTTAGCTTTTAAATATTAGCGCGCTCCCTCTTACGTTCGTATTTAAGTATCTCCCTTTCACACCATCTTTTTCTTCATTTTGAACGCTAACTATGAGGTGGCTTACTATCAGAAATATATAATTTTTATTTATTATTAAAATTAATTGATTTTTTTTTTTAATATTAATTTATATCGTTCTCCGAAATGTCATCTGTGTTCTGATAAAGTAAAACACTCTTGAACGGAGAGCTATGGCTTCATGAAAATTGCACAGCTCTCGCTGTTTTTCTGTTTTGCATAAGGTTTAAAAGAGGAACTCTGAGAAATTTGTGGACTAAAATAGAAAACAACAATTACATATGTATTTATATCGGATTGGTTTAATTTTAATGCTATTTTAACGCTATATTATGTTTGTTAGTTCCCCGGAAAACGATTTGTAAAAGTTTTATTGTCACTTTAATCTCTCATTCTTGTTTGATTAAAATTGCACATTACCAAATGTTCTTACTTAAGCCTATACCAATTATTATTCTTATTTCGATTAAAAAAAGATCAAAAGCGTAACTCAATGCGAAATAATTAAACGATTTCCTATTATAAAAAAGTCAGATTTAGGTACTCATCGCTAATGATGTTAATGATAATATTATAATATGAAAGTCACCCATTTAAAAACACATACCTTTTGTGTGATGATTTTATTTTGAAGGTCACCTAAATAAGGCCACCTTGGCTTTGATTGACATTTAAGATGACTTGATGAAATTATACGATTATATTAATGTGGTTATAATCAAGTAGTTAATTTCACGCCACGAGTCATCGTGCCTACGACATAATTATAATGAAAAATGATTTTTAAAATATATTTTATCATTCAAAAGTGCTTGTAGTAGGTTACCGTTTATGTTTGCCAGGGGCGTGCAGTATATTATAACATTATATAAGATTACTATGTGCGTGACTCCGAATTAAACTAAATTAATATTAAGAATTCGTCTTCATCTCTGCTTATATATTTGTATAGCTTTAAGTTATACCGATAATATTTGTATTGCATTAAGTTATAGCAATAATATTTGTGTGGCGTTAAGTTATAGCAATACTATTTGTATAGCGTTAAGTTATAACAATAATATTTCCATAGCCTTGGGTTATAGCAAAAATATTTTTATAGCTTTAAGTTATAGCGATAATATTATCAATAGTAAGTTTTAAATTTACATGACATCTGCACGTTTATTTCTAAACCAAGATGTTGCTACAATCTTAAATACAGGATTCCAAAATTAAAAATCGTTTTAGACAGCAAAATGTTTTCAGGAATCTGCATGTCAGAAATGGTATTAATTAAACATTTTAATCTTATTCCATAAAAATGACAGTTTTCCTCTTTGTTACTTTTCGATATACTTGTGATTGTTATAGTCTTTTTCCATAAAAATATTACTTTTCCTCTTTAGTACTTTTTAATTTTTTCTTTTATGTGAATCCGTACAAAAGTCCCAACTGCTCCCAACCGTCTGGAGCCAGTGATAATATAGCATCCTCAATTGGGGTATGTTGTGAGGTTGAATGTATTGGGGGGGGGGGGGGAAGGAGATGAGAAAGAGGAAGGTGGGGAAGTACTTGGTTATTCAGGTATCTGTATATGGCTATGCATCTGGTCACCAATCATGACCAAAGCAACATGGTCAAGCAACGTTTCAATTCTGATTGATCGTCTTTTTGTTTTTGTTTTTTGGTAAGGCATTAAATAAAATATAACATTGACGTGTATAATGTATAACCTTCAAAATTTATTCTAGTAAATTGAAACTAGTTTTGCTTGTTTTTTCCAGATGCCAAATTCTGGGTTGGCAGAGAAGATAAGCCCTCTCCTCAGGGAACCAGGATTCCAGACGAGAACGGGAAGGAAGCCCCGCTCATCAAGTACGACAGAAAGACCATCGTACTCACTTTGCCTGGGGTAAGAAATACCAACCAACCAACCAACCTTTAAAATATTATCATCCACGAATTAATTCGGATTCAAAATATCACCATACAACAAATTACAGAAAAAAACCCAAATTGCAAGAATATATATTTAAAAAATAATTTTGAATGTCAATTCGGGACTTGAAAAGGCCGAATCGGTATTTTTTTTACCGTCAGGAAACGACTTGATCTCTTACCGGCACCTTCGACGTATAAAATGAATGCGTTTTTCTCCCTAGGACCTGACGATATTCGACATCCGCCACTTCGGCGTGTGGTGTGAAGCCTTCACAGTGGACTTTGGTCACATCAAGATCCCCGAGCTGCCCAACGTCCCCCCCTCCCTCAAGATGCTCGGAGTGAGCCCCCAGGTAGATACACTAAACAAACACATCCTCCCTCATCATATTAAATAACCAAACCTCATCATACAAACATTACATAAAACTAACCTGAAAAATATTTTAAATTGAGGTAATTTGCAGGTTTTCACTGACTAATTGCGATAATAATAAGCCTCGCTCTATAGCATTATAAGAAGCAAGTTGGAATATGGAGTGGTTTATGGACTCCACACCAAACTAAATACAAAAATATGCTGGAAAAAATCCTCAGGTATATCTTCATGCGGATGCATGGAATTTATCCGAGGTTCATGCGCTATATGAACTCACTTGAGGCAACGAATACATTTATTCCAGAAACTGGACGTTATACAAATCTTGCAATACTTAGTTTTAATATAGCCACAGACATAGGAATTCATATGTCTATGAATATAGCCCATTTCTCTTGGAAAGCAGAGACGTGCCTGAAAACTTCCGCTGTAGTCGTCACCACGATTTATTCTATACACCACACGGAATAACAGATGTTCTAGCACAGCATACCATGATAAACGGAATAGTGCTTTCGAATGAAATTTGTAAAACAATATAAATATTTAATTACTTTTCATCTTATCTCTTCTAAGTCTGAACTCTACTTCAATCTTCCGTATAATTAAGAAATTTACATTTTTAACTAAAACTAATATAATATACTTTTGCCTTTCCTCTCTCCATAATTTGTAATGATGGCCAGAATACCCTTGAAAGGTCAATCAACTCGGGAAATACAGTGTAAGATCAAGGCTTAAGATAAGGCTTGAACGCTATTACCACTGTGAGCTGTAAATCAGTAAAAAGAGTGCAAAAAAAATATCAAAAAGGGGTCATGAAATCTGACGCGAATTCGAGTAGTAAAATTATTTATTTATAAATACATTTTAAGACTACACCCATTTTAGCTTTAATTTATAAAAAAAAATATAATAAATTTCAGCGAAGTTAATTATTTATTAGTTATTAACGGCAAATAACCTTGTCAATGGCAATGAAACCCAAAACGTGTAAATAAACAGTTGGTTCCTGGAAAAAATAAAAATCAAAGAAGAATTTAAGCAAAAGCGTTAGTCAAAAACAATCTACAAAAAAAGACATTGAATTACAATAGCCAAAAGCATATATTTAAAATACAAGACACCGACAGATCTTAGTAGATACAAAGATTGATCTGTCGGTGTCTAGAACAATATAAGTTTGTAACAAATCTACGTAACAGTCCCAACTGCTCTCAACCGTCTAGAGTTCTAGAGCCAGTGAGATTATGGCATCCTCAACAATTAAGATATGCTCTGAGGCTGAACGAGGTGAGGAGGGGAAAGATACATGAGATAAGAAGAAGATGAGATATCTGACTATTAAGGTCTGGTCATCAAACCCGGCTAAAGCCATTTCAAGCAACGTTTCGGTTCTGAATGATGGTCTTTCACCGGGGCGATATTGAAAGCATCTACCACTTTGAAACGTGCCGCAATATGTATTGTTTTTCAAAATAATATAATTAACAAAAACCAATCAAATAATTTATTTGTGATTTAATTTATCTACTTTAATTTCACATTTGTTTTCAGGATTTAATGAATGCAAATCTTAAAAGCGGAAATTAATTCACTTCTCGAAATACGATCAAACTGAAACATATATAGATAGTTAGATAGAGAGATCAACTTTTTGTGGAAATCACGTACACAACTTACATGGACATTTCTCTGTAATCGGATGACATTACGGCAGTTAAAGTACGAACTAATGGTAATTCTTACCCGATCGGCATTTGGCGAGGTTAGTAGAGTTGGCGACTCAGTTCCTGGGTAGGAAGGTTCAATCCTAAGTCAAACCATTTTTTTTAGCTTTAAAAGACATTTCAAAATTGATGAAAAAAACTACCAAAAACACTGCCTTTATCGTTGTTTTTTTAATAATTAGTAAAATAAAAAAATGTTTTCCGCTCAAAATCTTAAAAAGGCGGTTCTCAAAATCATGTTAATACAAATCGCGCTAAAAGAGGGATAACTAGACACTTTAATTATTTCAGATTCTACGTTGTACGTCGTGAATAGATAAAAACGTAAACAGAGTGTAAATAATGAAATCGCTCACATGACGAAAAAACTGTAATAAAGTTTACAGTTATCCATTACAAGAGCAGGGAGTCAGTTGTTAGTCAGTTAGTGGGTGCCTAGACTGCCAACACTAACTACACTGCCTACTGCCCGTGGCATATGAGAATAGCTAAAGGTAGGCAATTGTTATAAGTAGGTACCCATTGGTAACGTCTTGAACTCATTTTAAATAGCTGGGATTCAATAAGCGTGAATTTTGCTCTTGTACTACTGGGTAACCTAAAAATATTGCGCTTTAAGAGATTAAAAAAATATCTTTTTTATGTTCGTATAAACATTTTGGATGACTGACGATTGAACCTTCCTACCCAGAAACTGGAGTCGCCAACTCTATCGACCTCACCAAATGCCAATCGCGTAGAGCCGACATTTATTTCGTATATTAACTGCTGTAATGTCATCCGATTTCGGAGAAATGCGTGTACATATGTCCTCGTGCGTGCATGTGATTAGCATCTAAAGTTAAAAAAATTCATTGCCATCGACAATGCGTCTATCTGCCTAGATTCAGCTGGATCAAATGTCAGGAAGTAAGTTAATTTCCGTATCCAAGGTTTGCATTCATTCACGAAAACAATAGTGAAATTCAAATAGATGTATTTAAATAAAAGTTAATTGTTCGAAATAATGTTTGGTTATGTTAAGTTAGGTTTTTGACTAATTCTGTAAAAAGAGTGTATTTGTAAAATAGTGTTTTTTTCATACGTACTGTGTACTGTGTGCGATGTAGTTTTTGTTTAAGGAAGAAAAATTACGAAACAATAAATATGTTGGTAATCGTTTGTAAAAAAAAACTTGTTTAAAAAACTGCGGCAGTGGATAGTAATTTGAATCATAACCTTATATATCTCAATCGAATACACGAGGACACCTTTTCTCAAATGAGTTTAGACTTATATATCTCGATCGAATCCACGAGGACACCTTTCCTCAACTGGGTTTAGACTTATATATCTCGATCGAATCCACGAGGACACCTTTCCACAACTGAGTTTAGACTTGGTATTCGTACTTGGGCCAGAATTATTTTTGCCCTACTCCAGGACCGTGACAGATGAAGTTGTGCCACGATGATTCCATATATACGGTCTTGTAATGGGTCGTAATGAGCGGTAACTTAACGTGCTTCACTGTCTAGTTTTGTGTCACATAGTGCTTTAACGTTCTCATAATTTTAGTAATTGAGTACCTAGTTGTAATCTCAATTGATCTAATAAGTTATTTGAATTATTTCATTCTTTCATACAAGGTAATTAACTTATCTATCACCCTATATTTCTTATAAATTTCGCAGAGTCATAAAATATAACCTCTATTCTGTAGACCTTGAATTTCGGATTCTGGAGTTTTTCTTTTGTAAGAGCTTTTTTTACTTACTGTTTTCACAAACCACACGTTATTGGTTTATCTCTAGATTTATTTGACGATAATAAATACAGATAGATTTAATTGGTCGTAAAAAAAATCACATAGATAATGCCTGAGATTTTTTTGTAATTCTTTTCGAATTTTAACTAACTAACCATCAACTCGTTTCGCAGCATGGGTAGGTAGATAGAATGTACCACCATACAGTTCTGTCTTGGTACATGCTTTCATACAACGTTTTACTTAATACACTTCTTACATAAAGACTTTAATTGATTCTTTTGATCATGCCATGTCTACCCGGGGTCATTGAATTATCATTCTTTTATTGTAAAATGTCAATTTTATATCTTTATCTCAAATAAAACAGCTTTCATTCTTATGTATGAACTTTAAAAAAGTTTAAAAATACACTAATTTTTTTAAAACTTTATAATCATTGCTTTTCGCGTCCCATTTGTGTGGTGTTTGCATGTTATAATGTTTACTGGTAAAACGTTTGCATGTATACTTTATGACGTTGTGATGTCATTTGTGTTTGTGGGTATGAGTTTATAATCCGTTTGTTTTATTGTTTTATTTTATTTTGGCAAATATTTGAATGTTTTACAATCATTTTTCAAAGAACTTTCTTTGCCACATTATACAGTAAAACTACTACACTAACTACATTACTAACAGTAACCGAAACGGGGTTATTATTATGCGTTATTTCAAAGGCCAAGATGTGTTCTACTCGGTATTTCTAAGCAAACCAAAAATATACGATTTTCCATTACTTGGTAGTGCTTCACCATAAGATATATTATATTCATACAGTTTTCTTACTGTAAGCAGATTTTTTTTTTCATACGTAGACTAATAAAGTACCGCGCAATTAAAAAATATAGCTGTGAAAATTGCAAGGGCGGTGGTACTTCGTCTAACGCTAGGGAATATATCGCGTTGATCTTTGGTATTCCAGCTGTGAGCGCAATATAATTATAATGTGTATGAGATCACAAATAACCTGAAAATCTCCTTTCTAAATATCCACTTGCATAAATATCGGCTCTTGCAAAGGTGGCCGCCATTTTCGCAGTCGCTTCTTGCCCAATTATATATGCCGCATCTGTAGACTGTTAAATGATGAAGCTGATATTAAAATTATTCTTGTGAATTGTTTCTTATTCCAGGATTATTAACAAGCATATATTTAAGGTGTTTGATATTTCACGGCAGTATGTGAAATTATGGATTTTGCTAAAACAACAAATTCTTGATTACCACGGTACATGATTTCCAAGAAATTCGCATTAGTCAAAGTCTGCATTAAGTATAAGTAAATATTATACTGTTTATTACAATGCTCTATTACTCATTTCCTTACATACAATAACATACTGTTTAAATTTAGAAAAAAAACGTGTTTAAAATTCGCATACACATTAAAGAATTGTTTTGCTCGTGCACTTCTGTTCAGTTTTGATGTCGTGTGCTATATAATATTGATTATTATTCATCTAAGGATTAAATTTCAGTTTAACTTTGTTTCGAATCGAAAAAAATGTGATTTAAATTAATTACGTGCATAAAAATTACATAAAACTAAAAGGCTAAAACATAAGTTCGACTGCCTGGGCCTTTTATACTCGTATATTTGAAATTATTGGTCACTGGTTTTCGAAAAGTCACATTCAGACGAGAGCCTAAAAAGTAGCCAGACGGAAGTCGGGCGCTACGGTCAACAATGATAACCCTTTTTAGTGTCTACGAAAGTAAACCACTTTTTTGCAATCCTAATGCGGTATCAAAAAATTATAGATCGGATTACTTTGATAGATGCATATTTATTTGTTCAGCTGTTGTAATAATTGAATGGATATCTGAATGACACTTCTGTGCATAATACGGAATCCTCAAGACATTAGTTTTTTAGCCAAAATTTTGCAAAAAATAACAATTTTATCTTTGATACACGAGAGATTAACGTCCTTTAAATTTATTTGTAGAATGCCACTGGACTGCTAAAGCAAAATGATTATATTATATTTTCCCATTGTTGGAAGTCAACTTAAATACAACTCTCCCGTTTGGAACTAACTTTAAAATATTCATGTACATTGTACAAGCTATTGTATATAAAATGATAAATACGACATAAATTATAACGTTTTCTAAGGTTTAAAATGGGTAATCCAGCAGTTTTTGTTGAATAACAACACTCATTTTAAAATTATATGAATATGCTTAAATTGTCGGAAAGAAGGATTTCACTGACTTTGTATTTCTATTCAAAATTCTAAATGACACATTTGATATTCCAGAATTCCTTGTATTGGCAATCTTTTGGATACCACTACGTAATATAAGAAATTGGGATTTATATCAGTGCTGAAATTCTGCGATTAAATATAATATGTATTCCTCATTGTCCAGAATATTAACGGAGCGAAATAATTATGCGAGTCAGTGGATATTTTCAATTTATAACTAAATGAATACAAAAGATTGTTACTGCGGCAGTTCCATTTATGTATAACGCTGTATATTTTTTACCATTCCTATGTAAAAGCTCGTAAAAAGGGCGTTAGTAAATAAATAAATTAATACATTTCTGTGGGGAGGATTTTCAATTTTTCTAACCTTATTCCATTAGATTTTCATAATGTCTGTACAAGGTCCGCATTCTTTCTATCTTCTCCGAGGAATCTCATTCAATAATGTGACCGCTTTTCACAATTGACTTCTTTGCCCTCGAACCACCAGATTTCAGACGCAGAATCGAAGTGAAGAAGGCCAATTTCTACTTTGGGATGTCGTGCCATTATGATGAACCGAAAAAGTGAACAGTACAGAATGGTAAATTTTGCATTCACAATTAAAGTAAACCCTTAAATAAATAAAAACCCACGTAGTTTGATACATTAGACCAAACAAGTTTTAGTTTTAATATTAATCATAAAATCATTGAGATTGCTTACCTACGGTAGAAAATATAGTTAGCTCACAATAAAAAAGACAAATTCAAAGACTTTGATTCCAAGAAGAATATTCAGATAAAGTTCCTTTTATTATAAAATCAGGCTCTTTTTACAATCTTCTTGCATCATTTGAATTTAATGTCAAGCGATTTTGCGTCTGGTTTTTTGTTACAAAACCGGTTCAAGATGCCAATGTTCGAGTCGAAAGTGATCGGCGATCACGTAATACCGAATTGTATGAAGAATAACACAGAGAGATAAGTCCACATAATACAGAGTCTTTAAGTATAGGAATTAACGTTGTTAACGATACTTAGACAATTGAGATTTTAACTGAATTGGCTGGAAAACCCACACTTCTGTGATACAATTTACTTTCGTTTAATATGATTAACAAAAGAGGCCTCTTTATAAAAATTACGTGATCTTTTATATTAGTTTGCTTTGTCTGGTTTTAATAGCGGAGGCTGCGGTCTACACCATTAGGAGTTGCAATTTTGCAATGTAATAATTAAGGCCAAGCTGGTATAATGGCTTTATTAGTTACAATACGGAATATTATTCTATGTACTACGGTAAACGTATGAACTAACATTATTTCTCTTAAGTTTTTCGTGTAGTTTATGGCTTAACGCTTGGACGATCTCCATGAGATAGTGGTAAGCTTTCTTGCTTCGGATAAAATTTACTTGTTCGAAACCCAAAGTAGGATATCATTTTTTTCTAATTTCTGTAGTAAGAATAAAATAATATCTATTGTATTTGCATCTGGTTCCAGATGTTTAAATTCAATCGCCCTGGCGTGAGACTTAAAATCATCATTGGAGCGTTTCTTAAAATAGCTTTAGATCTTACCAAACTACTCATTTTCTTTCTCTTTCCCCTACCGCCTTTCTTTCAGTCTGACAAGCCTTTCACAAGTGGTAATGATATAGTTCCACTGTCTCCGGGCAGATGGACTCTTCTGCCATATCACATAAAACGTAATTAAAAAAACTTAGTCCTCTGTAGTTGGCCTTATGGTCATCATGCATATGATTAAAAATGGTATGGTTTGAATCTCTTGTTATGAATTTGGCATGACGCTCTACATTTGGCTATAATTAGGTGATATTTGTGTTGTTTGGAATTGCCCAAGTTGGTAGGATTATTCCTTCCATGTTGTGGTTCGATCGCAACGACTCCTCCCAGTTATCCTAAGCTCTCTGCATCCCGCTTTACCTTATTTCACTACCATCTCTGAAGAGCATCCGTTTTTCTGTTGTTACAGAAAAGAAACCAGGAACTCCTTTCCTCCACTTCCACGGCCGGCCGAACCAGTTCCTCCTCAAAGTACCAGAACCAAGGAAACCTCAAGGCGACCACCTACAGGCCTCCTACTAGATTCATAAATAGCGCAGTCGCGAGCCTGGAGCCGAGTTCTGGAAGGTTCCAAGCCCCTCTCAACGTGAACGACGCCAACTTTCAACTAGTGTACCCAGTAGCTCCCTCTCTCATCCACAGAAGAGCTGATGACTTCCAGCCTCCTCAAGCGCAACAGCTCTTGGGCAGCGACTACAATAACTACGACAGACAGACTGGGAGAATCGATAAGAGCAACCAGCGGGCTGAGAAATCTTTGATTCAACCCTCGCAAGAGATCTATGTTAATCACGAACCGCCACAGGAAGGAAGGGCGTTTTATAACCAATACCCCCAGCAATTCCAATACGTACAGCAGCCACGGAATCAACAACAAACACAGCAGCAATATCATCAACAACAGCAAATAACACCCCAGCAATATCAACAGCAACAGCAATTAGCTCCTCAGCAGTTTCAACAACAACAGCAAATAGCTCCACATCACTACCAACAACAACAAACACAACTGCTTCAAAGTCAGCAAGTGGCACAACAAAACCAGTACCAAGTAGTCCCACAACAGAACCAATACCAAGGAGCACAACAACAAAATCAATTGCTGCAAAATCAACAGCAAATAGTACCACAACAGCAAGTGTTGCAACATCAGTACATAGCTCAGCAAACAGTTCCCCAGTTGCTACAGAACCAACCGCAATACCAAAATCAACAGCATTTCCAACAGCAGCCTCTTTATCAAAATCACCTAGTCCATCCTCAGTACCAAACCCAAGGTTCTTCTCTCAGCGGCCCGGCCGACCTTGAGAGAAGAAGATATGACCTTGACCTTGGCAGAGGTCAGCAGAGCGGCGGGTCGTTTAGTAGATTCTCGTTCAACGCCGGCGAAACCAACTCGAACTCATACGCGCAACTCTCCTAGCCAGAGCGTTAAGCCACAACGGTAGATTATGTTAATGAAGACAAGCATTGATGAAGACCGTCCTATGCTAATTTTACAGCTATTTCTTTTAAAGTATTATTTATAATATTCATTATCTATATTTATAAATCGCTAGCCATAACCAAACAACGAGATTCAGCCATTCTGCTGCGTTATATCAGGAATCACTGAATTGTACAAAACGTATCCAATTATTTAACACTGCCATGTAAATACTATTTTAGTAGCAAAACGATATAAAATATCGCCATGCCTGTATTTGGTAGTGGCGTGACCTACTTTGGAGAAATAATGTACATATTACACCGAATGCTGCTTTTTAATCATAGCTTTTTTATTGTATTTTTTTTATAAAAAATTATAATACACACAGTAGGTTTACGAATTATTATAAAATACCTAACAAAAACTCCAGTTCTAGTTACAATTATCGATAAAATGATTATTTTTCGTCGTAATTACCACAAAGTGATATATTAAATATTTTACAATATATACATATTTTTAGGTGTTACAATTTTTTTAAATATTTTTGAAAGATTATTTTTGTAGCCTCGACGTCTTGTTATCATACTAACCCTCACTTCACTATAATATTAATAATTAAGTCTTCATCATATAAAAAAAATTGCTTGTACGAATGATGTTTGTGAAGCCGCGCCCACTTTGCTTTTTAATGAATTATGTTATCATTATTATCTTCTTCAGGATGTTTGATTATTAAAGAATCTTGGTGAACATTCTGCCACATCTATTTCCCCAGGTTCTTAGCCTAACCGTATATTTCTTATACACTTTAAATACCTGTCCATTGGTAAATGTAATTTAGAAAAAAATTGTACACCCTCCACCCCTCAACCTCGCTACTGGTATATTATATTAAACAGGAATCTCTTTTTGTGAAGTAGCAAAACTCTCGAACTGTTAGCTCTGTTGTCATAGAAATTGTGCAGCTTTTCCCGCATTGAAATTCTGTCAACTTTAGTCAATTAACATTTCATTTTGAATCAGTAGTCACTGATCGTATGTCTAATTTTATATCTATGCATCTTAAAGAAAACTTTACAAAACATAATTGGTTTCAAATAAGATCAGTTTTGTTCATCGTACCGCCATTATCACGATGTTGAATTATTAATGCAAAATACAGATTATGCATCCTCAGCGGAGCAACGGCTTCTTGCGAAAGTGGGCAGGTATCGGCCAACAGATGGACTATCTACCTGATTCTTATATCACCTTCCCAGTGATGCAACAAGACCATTGACCACCTGGCCGGTAACGCCAACTTTTCTTTGGGAGGTTTTATGGATTTATTTGTTTTAAGAAGGCGCATGTTTATTCGTTTCATTATTTCTGTTGCAATGTTGTTTATTTTGTTAATCTTTGAGTTCTATCATTCAAATGTCATCGTCGTACATATTTGTGTTTTTTTAAAATAAATCATTAAGCTGCTATTATTTCTTCTTCTTCGTCATAAGCCTTCTGGCGTCCTGCTTTTAAGAAAATTCTCTATTTGTCAATCGTTTGCAGAACTCTTCAAAATTTTGTCTGGTCTCCACTTTAGCAACAATTATTTTTTCTTGCATAGGCAAGATATAGATCCATTTTTTTGCAATGTCCATGATGTGGTAATGGAATCTAAGCCATATGTTTGTAACATGGCCATATGCCTAGCATCTTTCTTTCCATGGCGTTTAGGGCGAGTTAGTTGATCGTCTCATCTTCTTCTTCGTAAGTTTTCTGTCTTCCAGCTTTGAAAATGGACCTCCCTCAAATGTCTTCAATTTTGCCGATTCTTGGCGACTCTCACCGATCCGAAGCTGGCAGTTCTTTTTTGATCATGAACCCATCAACAAATTTTTGTCCAGATTTCTATATTTTTCACATTCTAGAATGTCATCAGACGATATTTGAATTCCAACGGTCGTCTTTAGTTGTGTTCGGTATCCAGTATAATATCAAATTTAGATTTTGATGATTTCGGTAAAATTTGTCTTGATTCTAAATCATTCATTCATATTTCCATCTCTATATATTTCTTATACTTATTGGTACATTCCACTTTTTAAGAACTGTATATATCTTTTGAGGTGGCAGCGTCATTCCAACACATCTTGTATTATCTCTAGTTGAAAATAGTAGGCGCAAATTTGTCAGTTACTGTATTTTTACTTCGCACACTTTAAGGCTACGTGATTTAACAACTAAAGTTTCCCATCCATGAGTTTCTTTATTATACAATGGATATTTAAGGTGTGCGTATTATATAAGATCGATTATTCCCATGGATAAATAAACGACAAGCCGAAAACGTGCGGTGAAAGTTATCTGGACTAGTTTATTGAAGATATTACGAACGAATTAAAATTACATGTAATCCAGCCTTTTTTAAAATGCTTAGTTTGGCCGAGAAGAGAAAAATTGATCTGATGGATAATACAAGAGCCATTAAGTTGTTTCCTTTGAGACATCTCAAATTGGAAAACCCTGCTATGCTATGCTATGAATAATATCTAGGATTTTCACACTTCTATTCATAAGCCGATCTTCGTGGAAATTTTTAGTCTTCTGCTACAGCTTTCGGTGAATTTCTGTATATCCATGTATTTTACATGTGTGGCATAGTTTCAGCATCCCTGTTACGTTTGAGAACCGTTAACCAATATATTTAGTTTATTCTTATTGTTTACTAATTATTATGAAAAAATCACCAAGCTGACCACGAAACATCTTTTTTAATAGAGATGCAAAAACATTGAGTGTTTTACTTGATATTAACGCGTTAAAGTGTTGTATATAATATAAAACATAAAATTGCAAGCAATGTTGTTTTTATAGACGGTCGTACAAAAGCCTATTCTGCTTTAAAACCATTTTATTTAAAGGGTTTCCGACAAATTAATTAAAATAATTTTATATTCCTGAGATTTTATCGATTTCGCTACGTGAATAAAATACTCATGGATTTAATTCAATTTACATCATATTATGTAATGTTTGCTTTACGCTTTCGGCAGGTGGAAAAGATGCACTCTCCTTTTCGGTTCTCTTTCCCGTGTCGGTTTTTTGTGACCAAGTCATCTGACATGGACAGGTCAAGTCATGGACAGGGGTGTGATGAGGAACAATTGGCCAACACAGTCGCTACACAATCACCAACAACAAATCTACGCAACTAACAGCGCGAGAGAAAGGTCCTTCGCCTCGGGAAAATGCAGAATGGTCATTAGTAGAATAAATTACAAAACTAAGAGATTTCATCAAATTGATTTCACATTTTTAAGGACGTTTTGGGATTTGTACGGCAATGGAAAGATACGAAGGAATCATAAGCGATTTTTACCAGTTTATGTAGTTACCATTTATTGTGATAATGTTTGTACGAAAAAAATAATTATTCGTGTAAAAGTGAAAAGAATGGTGGAAGCTCCCAGCGGGTCGCGGGGTCGGAAGGTTGGAAGATCGGAAGGTTGGAAGGTCGGAAGGTTGGAAGGTCGGAGGATCGGATGGTCCGAAGGTCGGAAGGTCGGAGGATCGGAAGGTCGAAAGGTCGGAGGATCAGAAGGTCGGAAGGTCGAATGATCGGAAGGTCGAAAGGTCGGAGGATCGTAAGGTCGGAAGGTCGGAAGGTCGGAAGGTCAGAAGATCGGAAGGTCGATAGGTCGGAGGATCGGAAGGTCGGAAGGTCGGACGATCGGAAGGTCGGAAGGTAGGAAGGTTGGGAAGGTTGGGAAGGCAACAGTATTTTGCGGCCAGTAAACATATTCAGTTTTGATTTGCATTATAATAAACCTTTAACATGATAGTCGTAAGTTACTCTTAATATTTTATACTTTTGTATCTGCAATAAATAAAATAAAGAAAGTTGTATATAAAGCGAATTTTTATTTTTTTCACATATTTATATAAAATGGTTGAAAAATTTCCTACTAGAAGGGCGGAAGAGCATAGCGCAGCGTGTTATAATATTTCATCACACGGTTTCTTTTTAATAAATTATTTTATTTTCTCCTCCGTAAGCAAAAGTATAAAAGGGTTTATTGTTGTTTTGTTCTGGCTCCCCTTACGTATTTTATTATTATCTTGTTCTGGGTCCCCTTAGGTAATTTAAGTTGTATAATAAATGTTTCTACACACTGAATAGAGATTTCTTTGTTGAAAAATATTTGTAATCAAATTGAATATATTTAATTCATATGATTCTCGTCAAATTTTTCATAATCCTTTAACGAATGAATTGATAGGTTTCCTAATAAACTGTCCATAAAACACGAATGTGTTATTGCGATGTCGGAACACGTGTTCATAAAAATTCTACCATTTTCGCATTTCGTCATTGTACAATATCAGGACAAACGCAGGTATATGAACACGTGTTCCAATATATTATAAATGTATTAAAATATGACTAGTAAACGGCCTGCAATCTCGTTTTTAATAGTATTTTAATAAATCAGCAATACTCATTTTATCTCCGTGTGGACCTCTGATACAGAACAAAAATCATGAGTTCGGAATGTGCAAAAAGTCTCAGTTGCCATTCAAAACTGAACACATTTCAGGCCTCAAAAATGGCTACAAGTACAAACTACAAAAACAGAACCTCGTCTACGTAAAGTCCGTGCAGTGTCTGTTCTGCAGGTCACAAGAGTGCAAAGGGTTAACCGAAAAAAGGAAGTGAAAACCTGCGAAGTATTAACGTAACGGCCTTATATAATAAATTATTTTTGGGCAAGTCCAATGTGTAAAAATAATAAGTAATGTTGTGTTTTTTTCAGTCCAAGCTCAACTGCGAAGTGCTGTATGATGATCTGGCCTTTGAAGTGAGATGGGCCGTCGCGGGAGAAAGTGTTGTTATTCAACTGGTCGCTAAATTAGGTAAGTGAACTTAACTGAAGTACATACACGTGCCTGAAATGTACATTTTACAAGTGACTGACATCATTGGCACATTGTTAGAGTCTAGTAGTACTTGAATTGGAAATGACACTCCAAAATACTTAAAAGTGCTTGCTAATTAATATGATTTTTATCTTCTTCTTATTGATTTAATTTCTGCTTGCATATGTGAGGTCACTATTCACTCTGACACTCTTAAGACAATTTGTGAAACCGTGTTCTACAGGGTTTTCCAATAAGAGGTGTTATTTTGATATTTAATCGTAAAATATCAATGGTTTCGTTGCTTGTGTGGCACGTAGCGCCGTTTTGTTGAAAGTAAACGTTGTCCAGATCAATACCATCCAATTCCGGCCATAAAAAATCATCGATAAATCTCGATAGTGCAACCTATTCACCGCAACTGTTGCTCCAGCCTCATTTTCAAAAAAGTAAGGTCCAATGACTCCGCCGGACCATAAACAGCACCAAACAGTCACACGTTGAGGATAGAGAGGCTTTTCAACAATAATTCTTGGGTTTTCCGAGCCCCAGATGCGACAATTTTGGTTTTTGACGAAGCCACCGAGGTGGAAATGGGCCTCATCACTCAAGATGACGCATTTGATTCATTCAAGTGAATTTTAATAATTTCAATGTTGTTGAAGCGTGTATTGTTCCATTTTTATTAATGGCGTAGTTTCTACTTGTCAAATGTTAAAAAATGACAGCTTTAAAAGTAATATCTACCGAAATAACGGGCTATTCAAAATAACACCTCTTATTGGAAAACCCTGTATTAGGGGTGAATTTAAATATTCGGGGCCTTGTTTTTCCACCAATTGGGGCCCCCATCCGTTGATTTTGGCCGCCACCTCAAGTCTGGAGCCTCTAAATAGGCATCTGAAAAATAATTCCCGACTCAGTGCTGAAACGGTCAAACCTAACAGACGCATGAATGCCAATGACGAGTTTTGATTAGGATATAAGATCTCATTTAAATGTGTTAGCTGTTTTGGACTTCGTTGTACGGCCATCTCAATAAAGGTGCCAGATGGACTAAAAAACTGCAGTCATTGATCCACCTGGCACTAGTTTACATCTGGAAACACGTGTCCAATACAAATGCATGGCATTTACCACGTGAAAACGCGCCGTTTTTACAGCTCGTTCCTGTAATAATAAAAATCGGTATTTTGAACTGTCTAGTGACTCTAGTGCAAATACTATCCAGTTAGGCATAATGAAATGTGATGTAATTCCAGAAGACGGTGAATATATGTCTTTCGGCATCTCCGGTGAAGAAGATCACAGCCGCATGGTGGGAGCTGATGTGGCGGTGGCCTGGGTGGACAGAGCCACCCTCAAGGGGTACGCTGCAGATTACTTCCTGGATGCGAAGAGTCAGTGCGCCGGGCAGAGGGGCAGCTGCCCTGATGACCGACTTGCGGTGAGGAACCAACCAATCTACCTTACATTTTTATTTTGTTGTTCCATTAGTAATTTCTAAACAAACAGTAGTAACAGGGTCGGTACCAATGACATAACTATATGAAATATCCGGGCGGGATTAATAAACAGATGAATGATAAATAAAAAAATCAACCAGTTAAAAAAACAAAATTTTTTTTACCATAAAACATCAATTTTCAAAATTCTACCTAGTTACACCATCTCTTGTGCTGGCTAGTAGCAAACTTCAAAGATTTTTTTTTGGTTTGACCAAGAATTGAACCTTCCTCCCCAGAGACTGGCTCTTAAACTGCTGTAAACTTTTATAATGTTTTTTTTAACTTTTTTTTGGTTTGATGAGAATTGAACCTTCTTCCCCGGAGACTGGAGTCGACTGCTAACATCTAAGAGAAGTCCTAATTGGATAGCATCGAAATTTATTTCGTATAGTAATTGCTGTACATTTTTAAATATAATGTCACCCAATTTCAGAAACTGCTTGTGCGTGCATGAGTGTCACCTAAAGTAGTTAATAGAATGCACAGTCATCGACAACGAGTCTATCTGCCAAGTTTCAGCTCGATCGGATGTCGGGAAGTAGATTAATCCACTTCAAAGATTCCATTTCACTAATTAATTTTTTTATTCATTAATTCTAAAAAACAAAATCGTAATTGAAACAGATGTATTTAAAAGAATATGTGATGTCACTGGTGTGCATGTGTAATGTGTATGTGTACCTATGTGTATGCATTGTGTTAAGTAGTTGTGCGTTTTGAGTACGCATTGATTAAGTTACCAGTAATGTTTTTCTTAAATGACGGTAGGGAGTCAAAAAATTGTCGAAAGTCTAGTTGGGGTAAAGATTTTTGAATGTTTGGAGAACACTCGAAATTTTGTGAGTTTGCTGCAGCGTTTGTTTTGTTGTTCAATGTGGAATATTTTTGGTGTGACGGGGATGTTTGGTTGCATTTTAAGGTTAGTGTAAGACGGGAATTCAGGGCAGTCTATTCCATCAAATTTATGTTTAGTGCTGTAATGAGCAAGAGTAGTTAAGCTGTAGGCTGCTTAAAAAAGTGACAATGAAATTTGGACAGTAGAAAAAAATTCCAAAATCTTGAAGTGGTCATTATTATTCTTTCCCGCCATTTCGTATGTTTTAGAGCATTCTATTTTGAGAATGTGATGCCGCAATGGCTCCTTGTACTTAGTCACAATATAATTCACATAGCTACTGTAAAAATACAAAGGATTGAAAAGTACAGGTTAATAGACGAGAAGGTTGATTAACGCAATGCAATGAAGCACTCAGTAAAAGCAATTAATGAAGAACCTATCGCTAATAAAAACAATATTAAACAAAGCAAAACTAGCGACGCATTGTGGGGTTCTGATACATACCATGAAGTATGGCGCTGAGGGTTTGAGGTGTGGAAAGTAAAGATAGTGATCACGTTGAATAACCACTTATGGCCGAATTACGATCCGAAATTTTTCATGGTGATCAAAGAATAAAGAAATGGTAGTCAGGAGAATATTACTACACGTAAGTGGATAGAAAAAGAAGTTGCGGATGTACCAGGACCAGAAGGAGAAAGAATGATAAATTAAATGTTGGATTTGGTCCCACAGATTCCAACGAAAACACATTTTGAGACTCAACGTGATTTACTAAAATGATTACATTTTATATTGTATGTAGTTGATGAAGTTATCATTCAAAGTACAGTATAGTGAGTTGTGCAAAACCAATCATTATTACGAAACATATTTCAACTTTGACTTATGTTTGCATGCTCATAAAATGAGTTACGAAAAAGGCGTTTATTTTCAATCATTAAAACTAATCCAAAAAGATCCATTGAATTCAAGTTGACGCAACCCAGTTTCGGTCGATTTGGATTAATGTAATTGACTTCATTTTGCAGAACGTGGGAAGGAGATTGCATTTGAAAAGTAATTACATACTTAAATGGCAAAGGCTCCACCCCATTATGAAATAATCGATCTGCAGATATCGATCGTCGGCGGTCAGAAATAAACTATTTAGTTTAGTTCGCTTTCATTTCATCGATTTCTGATAAAATGGCTTATCCATTTCGAAAGTTTTTGGTCCAAGCCATCAATATCAATTTGCACTATTTTTATTGATTAATTTGATATTTTAGAAAGAAAGAGTTACATCACTAAGTATAATGTAGGAGAAAATAAAACAAACATAATTTGTTCCTGCACGTCACGCAAAGAATTTTGGCAGATTAAATTATTTTTTAATGTGATACCGTGTAAGAGACCCAACCCCAACTGTCGATGGTATACCCATTTGGGGATATTGTTAGATTGAAGGGTTTGGTGGAGGAGAAGGATATGGAAAAGTGGAAGGTTGGAAAGTGCCAAGACATTCAGATATAGACACAGCTATGGAAATTTTCAGCAAACGTTTCGATTTTTTAACGGATCTCGTTTTTGTGTTAATAAGTTATATGCATCCAACTTTTTTACCTCTTTATCTTTATTACTCTTGTAATAATAACAATTGGAAATTTTGTATATCTCCCTTTTCGTGAAATATCACCTCGAGGACGCTGTACAATTTATTATGAGTTCCTAGGCTCTACCTAATGTTATTATTTATAAACAGATACAGAAAAACGTGCTCACCTGGCAGGTCACTTCAGATAAACACACTTTTATTAATAAGTTTACGACACGCAGAGGGCACCATAGTAAAAACAATGGACATTGATTTTACAATTGCTATTTTAATTTGCATTACTAATGATATTACATTTATTAGAATATTAGTGGCAAAAGTAGAGTTGACATTTATTTTAAAAGATTGGAGAATTAAGGACTACAGGACAACCTTAAAATTCTTAGTTGTTTACATTTTTTACAAATTTAGTTATTTACGTCTGTTTAAAAATGTGAGTTTCAAGTTTTATCTCTGAATTCTGTCGAGTTTGTGATCATTCTTAAATCATGTGGCAATCCATTCCAGGCTTTAGGTCCTGAAACTCCGAAAGCAGGCTTACCGGACTTAGTATGTGGTGTGCGCTTTGGTTCCTTCCGATAGCTGATGACGCTGCTGTCCTAAGGGTTGACTATCGTGAATTGGCATTTTGACTTAAATACCATCCCGCAGAGCATAAGGCGTCTCGTAAACACACAGACAACAACCCTGCATATTGAAATATGTAAAAAATGTAATCTAATAAAAACAGAAAGGGAACGAAACAGAACATAAAAAATAATAGGTTAGGTTAGGTTAGGGGTGGTAAGTTTTTTTTCTTCACTTTTCTCCAATGTTCTGTTTTGTCACGGAACCGTAAAATAGCATTGTTTTGCTGCTTGCCTACCTTCACAATTATGGATTTTGGCTCGCAGGAAAAGACCAATTCAGTCCGTCTGCTGAACGCGGCCATGGTGAACGGCTACTCCATCGTGACATACCAGCGGCCGTTGAAAGCAGCGGACGAGCTCGACAAGCCGGTCTTCCACGACAAGCCGCAGCCCATCGTGTGGGCCGTGGGGCCTCTGAACTCCAGGCAGGAGGTGTCATACCACACACACTTCACCAAGGTAACATTCAACTATTATTATTTACATAAAAAATGTAGGTATCCTTGTTATGTTCTATGCTCCTGGCCTAGTGAGGTACACACCAGCTAAAGTATTCCCTCATGTTGGAGAGAGTTGAGAAGAAATTTAACAGTTTTCTCTATATGAGGGAGTATAACGTATGGCTACTACCCGTGGCTATATCCTACTAATTTTGTCTTGGGTATAAGGAGAAAAATGAGTATTGCTAATTTATTAAGAATCTCTTCAAATTATTTGTAGTTCTGTTATAAAAAGGATTTTCAGGACCTGAACGAATTAATTGATAGTATTATTACGATGTCGGAACACGTTTTCATAAAAATCCTAATATTGTCGCATTTCGTCATTATATATTCCGATATATTATTAATATACTAAAAGTTTGAGTTACCAATAATTTGAAGAAATTCTTAATAAATTAGGAATACTCTTTTTTTCTTTCGGTTCAGAAGGGATGTGCACATTGCTACGCATTTCGTCAGACTGATTCGTGGATGGTTTGAAAACTCGGCTATCATGGAGAGCATTCATTTCTATGTTCCCGATGGTTATCTCCATCACCGACAATATAGACGAAGAAGTCCGCGATCTCCGTCTTAATACCCTAGTAATACGTCCTTAATCTTAGGGGTCGGGCAGTTTAAAAATCTGTCAGCCACTAATACTGCGGTATTACGGCCGCTGTACGCAGTACGCAGACGCGTGATTATGTGTAACGTTTTCTACTAACCTGTTCTTATTCCTCCGTATTATCTATTATGAGTAAGACGGCATAAGAAAACATGAATGCATAGACATCAACATCTGCGATTGCCCTACTTTAGAAATAACTGACAAAATAAAATATCTAGGAATCATAATGGACCGTAACGTCAGATGGATCGGATATATGTGACGCATATTTGGGGGCGGTACATGGAGCGTTTTGGTGAAACTCAAACCGTTGGGTTGGATATCTCCAAAGCCTTTGACAGAGTCTGGCACCGGGCGCTTATCGGGAAGTTACCATCGTATGGGATCCACCCAACCCTGCATAGTTGGATTGCGGACTTTCTGAGGGGAAGAACAATTCAAACCGTGGTTGACGGCTCTTCTTCCTCACCGCACCAAATCAATGCGGGGTTGCCACAAGGATCTGTGCTGTCTCCGACGCTGTTTTTGTTGCACATCAACGATCTCGTTGAATGTGCACCAATTCACTGCTACGCTGATGACAGCACCGTTCACGAGGGTTATCTTTTTGACAGGCCCCCTTCCACCTATGATGTCCGAACAGCTCGGGAAGTTTTGAAGCAAAAAATTGACCACCACCTCGAGATGGTTCGTGCCTGGGGTAAGGCCAACTTGGTCAGTTTCAACGTCACAAAAACCCAAGCGTGTCTGATTTCGGCAAAGAGGGAGATCAATGACTGTCTAGTGCAGTTTGATGGGAGCACTCTCCCCAATAAAGACTCCATTGAAATGCTTGGAGTTACTATATCAGACCGGCTCAAGTATCGGGGATCCATAGAAGCCCGAGTAAATCAGGCCTCCAAGAAGTTGGGCGTCTTGTGCAGGGCTAGGAGATTCTTCAAAAGTGACCAGCTGCTGACCCTGTACAAGTCTCAAGTCAACTATTGAATTTGGAAGCCACCTTTGGGCTGGTGCCCCAAAATACTTAATAAACCTGCTTGAATCTGTGCAAAGGAGAGCGATCCGTCTGATTGACAATCCGTTGTTAACAGACCGATTGCCTTCTCTAATGCATAGACGCAATGTAGGCATGCTGTGTCTGTTCTACACGTATTTCAATGGAGCCTGCTCCAAGGAGCTAGCAGCATTGATTCCTGATGCACCGGTGCACGTGCGCGAAACTCGACGGACACGAGCTGAACACCCGTTCACGGTTGACGTTGGCTTCATGAGAACGGGCCGTTTTTACGACTCGTTTTTGTGTAAGTCGGCTCGTATGTGGAACGAGCTACCGGCATCTGTTTTTCCTCCCTCCTATAATCCGAGCCTCTTCAAGGCCCGCACTAACAAATCCCTTCCTACAGCCCCTACCTTATTCCGCCTCACAACGCCGCCCAACCGGGTGGTGACATAGTTCCCCTGTCTGTAGGCAGGGACGCTCTTATGAGGTGTCACAAAAAAAAACAAAAAAAAAGATGGACATATCATATCAAACACATCCAAAAATAAACTCCTCAAAACAAGACACATTTTCCTGAACATAATAAACATATTTAAACTAAAACAATATATTATGGACTTTGCCAATCCATTATAAATTAAAAAAATAATAATAATAATTTAAAAAACAAAATAAATTTACCTTAAAACAATAAAAAATATACCTACACATATTATGCACAACCGACCATCAATTTGTTTTTATAACTGCATTAATTATTTTATTTTATTATGTTACTTTATTTTATTTTACTTCATTTATTTTATAAAACGGAAGTCCTGCGTTCGATACCCAGTTGATATCGTTACATATTTAAAAAAATATTATGTAGAATGACAAAATAAACTCCCGAAATAAGAAAAAGGCTACTTTTTAATAACGAAAGGTATTTTATATTTTTCCAGGCTGATAAGTTTTTGGACTTCGGCCGCCCTCCAGCGTGGAACTGCCCTATGCCAGAGATGGACGAAGTCGGGGAGATGACGGAGACGATCAGGAAAAGCAGTGGCCGCCAGCCAGCCAGCAGTGCCAGCAAACCTGTCAACAATGGCCAGTATCTGGTGGAGACGTCGTCCAACGATAGAGGAGGCAGCAAATTCCAAGTCGATCAATATGACAGCGATATCAGTGAAACTACAGGATATAAGGTAAAGAAAAAACTTATTGAATTCACAGAAGCGTAGTAAATATTTACACACAAAAAGATAGATAATTAATACTATTAGGGACGACCCGGACGACAGGTTAATATTCAACACATTGTGGTATCCGGCTTTTGAATAACGGATTTACTAGAAGCGCTGTTTTCCGAAATTAACTGAAAGCACCGTAAAAACGTTGATAATTATTAAGTCAGAAATAAAATAATAATGGAGGGCAACCATATTATAGTGTCTCCAGGATCTGAAAAGGCTATTACACACTATCTGCCTTGATGATGGCCACTACAAGGCTGACGAAAAGTTGAAAAAAAAAGGTTTATTCTCATCTCACTGTAGGAGCTATTTTATTAAAAAACAAGCTACCCCGCTTTTAAAAAGCATTGAAACATTTTTGTTCCTCATGTTGGTATTTCGCACTAACTATTGATCTGTTGTTGACGTTGTTGTTCTGATTTCTAATGTCAAATTCGAATTGCTGTCAATATGGCATCAGACATGAAAGCGTCGTAGATATCGTTTTTCTTTAATTATTATTGGTAAATAACTAATCTGTTACTCTAATTGGGCTAATTAAATTGTGTTTTAAAGTTTATTTAATTTGCGCAATGGCAAAGTTGTGTATTTTGTGTTTTGGTATCAAACTTACAATAACCAACTGGATGGAAGATTAATTTCTTCAAAAACTGATTTCATTATGTACTTCATTTTACAGTTTTGTGCCTATTTATGCTGAAATCTAATTTAATATGGAGTATTTCGACTCATTTAAAGGGTCGGATTAATAACGTAAGGGTGTTCATGATACAATGTCAATGTTTGAATGCGGATTATCCATAAATTGCCGGCCTGTGATGAAATGACGTAGATGGTTAAATGGTTTGTTTTAATATTTATGTTTGTTGTATTTCAGGAGCAAGCCACAAGGAAACCTCGCCCAGTGCCAACTCCCAGGCCAGCCCCCAAGAACAATGCGTGGGAGATCCCTCCAATCAACTGCTATGAACCTGAAGATGGAGTGTTCTACGCACAGATGGGACCCACCGGAGGCAAGCAGGGATATTCCGCCATTACCGGTAATTTAAATGCCTAACTATATAAATAAATGTGCCGCTATTTTTACAGCATGACCCAGATGCAATAATAGACATATTTAATGGCATTATAAGAAGTAAACTGGAGCATGCTAGTTGTTAGTGGTGTATGCACCAAACTAAATATATAAATTCACTGAAATAAATTTAGAAAAAAATTCTCAGGTGGTAGATATATTTCTCAGGTGGACGCATGAAACTTATCCCAGTTTCTTGCACCATATGGACTTGAGGCAACAAGTAGAATAAGCCTAGAAACCAGGTGTTACGCAAGTCTTGCAATACTTAGTTTTAATATAATACATGACTATTGATAGCCCATTCCTCTTTCGAATGCTATGGCTTGTACGTGCCTTAAAACTTCAGTCGTAGTAGACGCTACTTTTTAAGATACCACATGCCAGAACAGATGTTCTAGCACAGAGTAGCATGGCAAGAGGAATGGTGATTTTGAATCGAATTTTTAAAATAATGGATGCTATATATAATGTAATAGAGAGTCAAGAATAGCCAAAGAAACATTCTACCAGAATAAATGAGATGAGATAAACGACGACCTCAAGAGGGGAAATGTAGAAAGAGCTCACGCTGCGGTGAAAGACTTCTTTGGGATGAGAGTTGGAAAGGGTAATGCAATAGAAGGAGAAGACGGTAAAATACTCTTCGAAAATGACCAAATAGGAGAAAAGTGGAAAAGATATCTCGAAATGCTGTACAATGGAAAGGGAAATTGTGACAACGAAACATTGATAGAAAGAGAAAATGAGGTAGACGCAGATGATTTGGGAGATCCAATCACTAGAGAAGAGTTTGACCTCACACTGAAAAATCTCAAAAACGGGAAAGCACCCGGAATCGATGACGTTCCGGCTGAACTAATTAAGCCAGCAGGAAAAGGAACCACAGATGCCCTGTTTAAAATGATACAAACCATGTATAAGACTGGAGAGATACCAGAGGATTTTGAGAAATGCCTAATTGTCGCATTACCAAAGAAGGTAGGCACGACGAAATGTGAACAACACAGAACTCTTAGCCTAATATCCCATGCCTCAAAAATATTGACTAATATCATTCTAAAAAGAATCGAACCAAAAGTAGAGAACATCCTTTCCGGAGACCAGTATGGCTTTAGAAGAGGTGTAGGAACCAGAGAAGCAATATTGTCGCTACGAATACTACTAGAAAAAAGAATAAAAAGAAACCAAAACACATTCATCGCATTCATAGACCTGGAGAAGGCTTTCGACAAAGTAGAATGGAAAAGACTCTTCGAGATTCTGAAGAGAATTGATATAAAATATAGAGATAGACGAATAATCCAGGCGCTATACAAGAATGAGGCCGCTATAATTAGATGTGACAATGAAACAAAAGAAGCCAGTATAAGACAAGGGGTGAGACAGGGATGCTCTCTGTCACCTGTTCTTTTTAATGCTTATATACAGAGTGCGATTGATGACTTGAGAGAGAGAATGAGTCACAGAAAAGGTGTAAAGATACACGGGCAAAAGGTGGATATGATAAGGTTTGCTGACGATATTGCTTTGGTTGCTGAAAGCGAAGAAGAACTGCAAGAGGCCTTAACAACCATGCAAAACATTCTTCAAAACAACTACAACATGAAGATAAATAAAGACAAAACAAAGCTGCTGACTGTAGGCTGAACGCAACATCAGATGAGAGTAGAGATGGCAGGAGTTCCACTAAAGAACACCAAGGAGTTTGTCTACCTCGGGAGCAAAATAACATGGGACGGTCGGTCTAAGAGCGAGGTCGACAGCCGTATACATCAGGCTAGGCTTGCATTCAATAAAAGGTCGAAAATAATAGAATCCAATAATATAGACCTAAAACTAAGAATACTCCTCATCAAGACCTATGTATGGAGTATCTTGATGTACGGCTGCGAAACATGGTGCCTATCCGAAAGAGATAAACGGAGACTAGAGGCTTTTGAGATGTGGTCCTATAGAAGACTGTTAGGAATTTCCTGGAGAGACCATATTACAAATGAGGAGGTTCTCCAAAGAATCGAAAGAAGAAGGCACCTGCTCAGGACCTTGTCCGAAAGGCGTGCAAGATGGATCGGCCATGTTATACGACAAGAAGGCCTCTTGCATGTCATAATGGAGGGTATGACCGAGGGGACCAACTCTAGGGGACGCCCACGCCGAGAGTACCTGGAGGACCTGATGGTGGACGTGCGCTGCTCATCATATGCACAAGTCAAAAGAGCCGCACAAGACAAGGAAGAATGGAAGAGGAGATTAGATGAAATTGCTGGAAACCAATCCCAGGATTGAAACCAGAGAGAGAACCAGAGAGAGATATATAATGTTATTGGCATATATTTAATTAATCTTTAAATAATTTTAAAACTTTTTGTATACTGACCTTCCCAAATGTTAAGAATGTTAAAATATGAAAATCTTGTACTGTAAATGGATACATTGAACCATAATTGCATCTAATAACACTATCTGACAGGAGAATTATTTCAGACCTAGTTGTGTTACACAGAGTCATTAACAACTTAATTGATAGTCCTGCCATCCTTGCCACTATTAAAGTCCACGTACCGACTAGGAATACAAGACAAAATATAACATTCTTCTGCAATACATACACGACCAACTATCAGACACACTCACTGACCAATAGAATGCATGATCTGGCCAACAAGTATGGGGGTGCTATTGATTTATTTATTGACTCCATTTATAGAATTAAGCATAATCTATACCAACACTTTGTCGAATCCTACAAATTAGAGTTGTCGAATCCTACAAATTAGAGTAGCGTTGGTAAATTAGTTTTAATGATTTTTCTTATATGTAGTGTTGTTGTAATTTCTTTTTTACTTTATGTTACTCTTAAGTTTTACTAATATTGCTTCATATTTAGTTTTTTTTTTAAATTTAGTTTTTTTTTTTAATTTAGTTTTTTTTAAAATTATTTCTTAATATTTTCTCATTATACTTGTAATCACAATTTTACAATTGTGTATTTTTTAAATTCTTTACAATGGATAACATCTATTTACTGTCAGTGTCTCCTGTATAATGCAGATATTCTCCTATGTACACTGCATCATGTATCACTTCTATGTAAAAGCCTTTTTAGGCGTATATATAAATAAATAAATAATTATTTGTTACAATAAAATAGCAAGCAGTTTATTTATATCTATATATTATGTATTTATTTAACAACTGGCTGTATCCCGCTACTGATTGCTGTGGCTCAGTCTGTGTGTGCAGATAGAGAAACAATAGCATGTGTTGCTTTTATGTCCGACAGATAGCGCTGTTTTTTTAATAAAAAAACCATGTTTTAACCTGTCACGGGTGACATCTATATGATATAGGAATATAAGAAAACATGCATATTCGAACATTTACATTTTTATTTACATAGATATGATATGTCTACTTATAATTTTCCAGGTCATGTTGGCTGGGGAATCTCTTGGTACATAAATGGTTTGCTGATTCCTGAGATCAACGTGGTCAGGGGCAAGACCTACACCTTTGTGGTGGAGGGCGGGATACATCCCAACGTGCCGGCGCGCTACCACCCCTTTTACATCACCGACGACCCGCAAGGAGGCTACGAACATAAAACAGACGAGGAAAGGGCAGTAAGTGTCTCCCTACTTTTACAATAATTATATATTTGAACATTTTTATAATGCTGTTTTTGTGAAAAATCACTTTAAGAGCACTTTGCAATGAATAAATAATACTGTATTTGAAAGTTTTGGGCTGGTAAGAATGGTAAGTAAAATCTTATAGAATATAATGTTTCAAAGATACAAGTGTGTCTGATTACGACTGAAAGGGATTGGAAATGATAATCTAGTCTCCTTCATTGGAGGTAATCTTACCAACAGGACTTCCATTAACATGCTTAATGTAACCTTAAGTGACCAGCTCAAGCATCGGCCATAGAAGCTAGACTTATGTTAGCCTCTCAGAAACTGAACATCCTGTAGCCTGTAGATACCTTAATAGTACACAACTACTGAGCTATTAGCCTGTACAAAACGCTTGTACGCCTCACTGTTGAATTTGGTAGCCACCTCTGGACAAAGAAAGATACCTTTGATTGATGAATCCAAGACTTAAGCTAAAATATTAAGGGATATTTCAGTGTACTCAGGAATTTTAGGATCAGATTGGGTTGTCAGGAAACCTACACGATAGCAACTGGATGATCGTAAATATCTCTCAAACCGAGCTTAAATTGCAACAGGAATAAAGGCCCAAAATCAAACAAATTAATAACAACATAACCTCACTCTTCCAGAACATTAAGATCTTTGCGGGAGTGCAAGAGAACCGTCGTGGCGATGTGATTCCCACAGGCGTAGGCCGACTCTGCAACTGGACGCCGGACATAGACGGACCCGGGGCTGACGAGTACGGCTCCTTCGGGGCCTACCAACGCTCCCTCACGCTGCAGTGTGACCAGGGAGAGCCAGGAGTGGTCACATGGACTCCCGGGAAACATACGCCCGATACTGTATACTATCAGGTATGGAATTATAAAGATATTTTTTGGATGCCGAATGTGGCCTACCAGCCAGCGCTTCCTTACTTTTACAGTGTGACTAAAAACTGCTAAAGGTCCCCAAAATAGCTACATAGATACAGCATAAAACTATTAGCTGCCTGACTGGCCTGTCTGTGGCTAAGTTGGCATCGCGTCTGGTTCTCACCCAGGCGTTATGCTCACGGCAGGCATCACGACACAAGCAAAATTTTCCGCTTACTGTGGTGGTAGTAAGAGATTTTCAAATAATGTTAGGTTATTCATAACCCGGGAATGTTTGTTTTTCTTTAAAAAATTTTTTCGTAATTTTAAATCCATCATCCAAATATTTATTTACTGTTTATTTATTTTATTCATGTGTATAATATAACAGTATAGGTTATATAACATTATCTAATTTGTTGTAGAAGTACAGTGATACATTTAGTATGGAGTGCCAAACATCTTGTAAACTCACTGAAGGTTTCAAAGAATATGTCGAATTTGTCATTTAACTTATTTAGATAGCGGACGCCCTGCCCATGGGTGAATTCTGATTCTGCTAATCAACGGTGAAGAGTCTTATGAGATGAATGTTGATGAAGCCAGGAATGCGTGCCAGAGTTGGAGGGCGTTCCATCTTCTCTTTCTATCCCTCTGGAGAAATGACATTGTGGCTAGTTGTTGGCTTATTTTTCCCAAATTTGGCACATTTGCCAATTAGTTTTTGTTAACAAGATCCTGTATAATCTTTGTTTAATTTCCTTTCAGTGCTTTACTCACCGCTATTTGGGCTGGAAAATCAATGTCCTCGATTCCTGTGAGTCTTCCGCCGAAGCCAGCGAGGTCAAGGAGACCTTTACCTCTCCCGATCGCATCTCCACTGATGATGATATCAGCGATGATCTAGTCTCTCGACCTTCCATCAGAGTTGCCACGAGAGTCAAGCCAGACAACAACTTCGCTGAACAACAAAAAGATTCATCGAAACAAAACTCAGATAACCCAAATCTTATCAACTCTGCCGGTAACAGAGTCACGATCAGAGAAATCGCTGGCAAACCTAAAGATAACATCATCATCGGCGAATCGGTCAATTCTTTCTCTGGAGATGTGAAGATGGTTTCTCCCGAACAGAATCCTAGGCCTGAACTCAGTAATAATAATAATATCAATAGACCTGATATCAATATCCCTATCTCGCAAAACCAGTTCAAACAAGTGATTGATTTTGAATCTAATCAGCAAAATAACCAAAGGGATGAGGCATTTGAAAGGCATCCTGTTTATCATCATAGTACTCCAGCCTCTAATAATGGAAAAAATAATAATAAAGATCAAGGAAATCAGCAAAGGATTCCAAACAAGAATATCAACAATGAAGAGTTTCAGATGGATGTTAAGAACGCCCCAACTCATTTGGCTCTGCAAAGCAATCAGAAACCCATGACATTGCAGACATTCATGAGGCCTCATGGAAAACCACCAATGATGGGGAATAATAATATGTATTTTAGAAGACCATCTCCTCAGGAAATGAGATTGAGAAGACCAGGAATGCAGAAGCCGATGATGAACATGCCAAACAGAATGCCGCCCCCTTTCATGATGGGACAACCCAATTTCATGTCTCCACACAAGATGTATAAAAATCCTCCTTTTAACAGACCTCCCATCAACGGTTTTGGAAGACTTCCAATCGTGATGCCACAAGGAATGAAACCAGGAATGAGCAATAATAATAACATTGCCATGAAAAATGGCAATATCAATGGTATGAATAACAACAACAATGGTATGATTAACAACAACAATGGTATGATTAACAACAACAATGGCATGAATAACAACAACAATGGCATGCATGGCAGTAACAACAATGGAATCGGACAGAAATACAACAACGGACATGGTAATGGAAGCGGAAACAACTCTCCCAATGGACAATCCATCATTTTGGGAAAACCCTCTCTGAATGCTCAAACACTTACTTTGGGACAGCCCACCATCATCGGCCAGCAAGTTGTAAAGTCCCAGATGTCTCTGCCACCAGCACAAGATAACTCCGATCAGTTGAATCTCCCCATTACTTACGTGAACAAGCCTGGACAGATCATCATGGGTAAACCCATGGACAATCCCATTCCTTTAGACCAGCAAATGATGCCTACCAAACACCACATCGCGTATACCAACTTCCGATCAGCCAGCACTACTCCAAAGACACACACTTCCAGCAGTAAAATTGATATTGTTCATGCCGTATCAGGAATAGAAGAATCATCTAGAAGTCCGGCAAATATCACTCCATCTGAACTCATGAATTCTTCTGCCAATCCACCTGAAAGTCAGATAACTTTGACTCCAGCTGTTAACACCGGTTTCAAACCCGATTCAGTTGTCATCGAAGGAGGTTTTAAACCGATCATCCGAGAGCCATTGCTGTCCGGACAAGATAGAATTACCGACTATGATGACGATACAGATTCTAATAGAAGAAATGATTCAGAAAGCTCTGAATCAGAAGAAGAAGAAGAACCTAATAACCAGCTGATCAATAATGATTTCTATGAGAAACAATTGACGCAATCATTCGAGCCAATGTTTATCCCATCTCCACCAGATCGTCACATCCAAAGGCTGCAGAATGGAACCAATAATAATGATAGCAATAAGAGATTAGAGTACGTTGAGATTGGTCCGAGACCTGTGTATGTTTTCCCCGAATCTAAGTCTAATTCAGATAGCAAGAAGACATTAGATGATATGACAATGGCTGCAGATCGCGTCGATGCTTATTATCTTCCACCCATTAACAAAGCTAGACCCGTTATGGCCGAGCAACCTGATGATATTGAACTCCCAGCCGGTACTGTTGTCTCATACGATGGTCACACTGTATCGGACATGTCTTTGACAAGCCCACAGAAAACTGCAGCAGGAAAATACTCGAGCAAATTATCAAGCAATTCAGAACTTTTGACGAAGACACCGCAATTCGGTCCTTTTAAAGGAGAAATCCCAAGTTTGATACAAGGACAAATCGGTTCTACGGTACAGGTAACAAAATTACAATCAGTAAGCAACAGTCACAACTTCCCAGGAAGTATTAATCAGAATTTCAAAGGCAGTAATAGCAATACTGCTTCAAAAGCGACGCATTTAACTCTGGTGAATTCATTTGACGGTCATGAAGAAACGAAAAATGTTAATAGTGATGCTGAATACGACGCATCTGAAATCCACGAAGAGATCTACGACGAGGTTAAAGAAGATGATGAAGAAGAGGAAGAAACTAAGAAGGTTAGGAGAGAAGTTCATCATACGCCTGATCACACCGATGAACCAAAACCTGAGCCAGAACCCGGACACGATCATGATCATTCTACGCACGATCATGATCATTCTATGCACGATCATGATCATTCCATGCATGAGCATGACCATTCCAGCCACGACCATTCTCATCATGACCACTCCAACAGTAACAGTTCGCAGTCAAGTCAAAAAGCCAATTCTGCTGTCAAAACCTTCACACATTTCATGCTCCTTCCATTATGTATCCTTAGTTCCATGTTTGTATATTGTTAACTATAACTATCTATAAGTTTGTTATAATAATCCATTGAGATAGAATCTCTTGATAGGCTATCGGGTATGTTAAATGTGGCATGGTAATTATACCGGCTGTGCCAGTGGGTTATTTTTTTCGTCAACCAGGCTCCTCCAATCATGGTAATGCGCTGAAAAGAGAGTCGCGGATACTTCTGACGTTTCGGACACTTGTGATACATGATCAGTTCAACCAAGCCAAGCCACTTTGCCAGTGATCATAAAGTTCTCGTTCGAGTTCAAATTTTTTTGTCAGCGACTTTTCATTTAGTGTTCCAAGGTAGCCAATATCTACCCATTCTAAATCAATGGAAAAAAATTACAATAATATTGTTGTGAAGCTTGCCATTTGCCGAGTGCAAATAATTATTGATTTGTATTTAATTCTAACTAAAATATTACTTTGGTAAAATGACTGTTGTCGACGTATTTTTGAAGTTGAAATGGTTTTACAAAGAGAACTGTAAAATTAATTTTGAATAGCAATGCAACTAAAACCGTTTTATTTTGGAAATATGTTTTATAGCGCTCTATAAGCTTATTTTCCACAAAACTACTGAATGTATTTTATAAACAAATTATTTTTAAGAAGCACTTTTATACTCCTGTTTATTATTTTGGGTTACCAATATTGTTCTGGATAGGAAGAATGTGGATCTTGTTGGATTGGACATCTTTTGTAAATACTCTTATGAATTAATTAAAGTAATTAAAAATATATCAATAATTTATTATTGTAAGAACTTAACTATACACATTATTATGTACATACAAATTTTTGGGAGTTGATGACATATTCTACGTACATATATAGATTATGGGCCCTACTACTAAACTTTTCAATTTGGGAGGCGGTTATGGGAACCACCACCCCGGAAACCATTTATTGGATAACCAACACCTCTGCCATAGGTCAGCCCAAGTGAACGCTACGTTTGGTGACTTAGCAGGGGTACCCAGGCTCATGGGGTGAGGATTGTCTAGGTCTTGGCAGAGGATGCGTCTGTCGAGAGATTCCAGCAGGACTCTCTTGACCCATCGCCTTGCTCCACAGTGGGAGGGGTGAATTCAAACATCCGTCACTCCTGGACCCACTGACCCCCATTCCTTCCCACCCCTATTATATTTTTCCTTCCGAGATCTTCCTCTCCTTCCTTTCATTAAAAAAACCCTTTACACAGCATCCCCAAACATGATATAGGCCCTGAGGGAAATTATTTTCTTCAGGGCCTCGTGTGTGGAGCTAATGTGAAAAAAAAGTGTTTTTAATTTTACCCAACTGATAAACAACCATCAATATAAGGTAAATGATTGATAATCAGTTGTGTAAAATTTAAAATACTTTTATAAGTAAGGCTATATGCAGAAGATATAAAGAAGAGTGTCCTGGTGCGGATATGTATTTTAGAGAAATCTACACTTTTATTCTGAGATTGATGAAATTTTGCACAAATGACCTTATTTATATACGAGATTTTTAAAACCACCCTAACCCCTTTTCCAATTCCAAAAATCAAAATTATGATACTTCATGATGAAATTTTGCATACTTGACGTTCAAAATAAGAGGAACATTACTATCTACATGGTTCAAAGCTAAGCTCGGACAATGCCGGGGACATAAATCTATATGTATAAATAAAAATTGTTTGTTCAAAATCTTAAAATCCGAAAGTTCTTCACCGATTGTTTTGAAATTTTGACACAACGTAGCATTCCAATACACGTGTGTTTTTATATATCTATGTACAGATGTCACCTGTGCCAGGTAAAAACATGATTTTTGTCACCAGTGACATGTAAAAACATATTTTTTTGAAAGCCACGCCATCTGTTGGACGTAAAAGCAACACGCGCTATTATTTCTCTAACTGCACTGCGGGTACAGCTAGTAATAATAAATATATGATTTAATCACAGATAAAAAAAATACAATAAAAAATATTACTTAATATTATGTACCTACATATTACATACCTACATATATATTTGAATAGAAGAATCCACATAAATTTATTTCATTCGACCACGAAAATGATTTATTGTTTATTGTAACAGGATTGTATTTTTAGCTACAATTTCTATTTCTCCTTTTCCCTTTGTACTTAGTAGTGAGTGAATATACATATTCTAATGTTGAATTAGTGTCTTATTTTTATATGAATACCAAGAGTCCCAACTCTCCAGAAACAGTGGGACTATGGCATCCCCAATGGGGTAATTTCACTGTTTTTATTATTGTGGAAAAAATGACGGCTTTTTTAAAATTAACTTTTATGTTGATAAATAAATTTTCTACAATGATTTAAAAAGTGCCATTTTTGTTTGCTGCCAATACAACATGTTTTTTTTGTGAATATGGCGCTGTTGACATGATGGCGACCAACATCGGTGACCGCTGTCTTAACGTCCCGAAGCGTCTTCTACTTCATAATGACGTTCTAGCCAGTTCGAATCGTTTGGAAATGTTCAGTTTTAGATCGTTTTTAAAATCAGTAATTGTGAAAGAAATTTTTTTAATTACACATTTTTAGAGCAATGATGAAAATAAAAAGAAATACTTTAAATCTTCCATACATTTTTAACAGTATTCTTGATAGTTTCTGAAAATACCCCTCTGGGGTATGCTGTGATGCAGAAAGGATAGGCGTAGTGTTTATTTAACCAGGGCGATACTGAGAGTATCTAAAAATCCAGGCATTTATTCAACAACCGCATTTTGACCCTCATTTACATGGCTGCCTTTCGGAGGAAGAGTCATTGTAATCTTCTTAGCTAGACTCCTGAAATGCATGATGGATCTGTTCTTGGCGTAGTTGATGTCCAGGATCTTCCGCACATCCTCGCTGGACCTGATCATCTCCCCGTAGTGCTTTGGCTGCAGACCCTGGGAGTCCTTGGCTTCGGTGCTGCATCCGTGATCCACTAGGAACTTGACTATGTCAGCGTCACACGATTGAATAACTGGAAAATAATGGTGAAAACATACATATTCTCCCCCTTGTCTTATTTGGGTTGTAGACCCGTCGCATCGACAAGGTCTCCAGGCGTCAATATCCTGCGCTAATTCAGTGGCCTCCATCTATATCAGGAACAGCTTAAGTTGTCTCTCCCGACTAGGTATGTCTGGGCCGTCCCACTAGACATCTAAGATGAGTACTTTGGAAAAATATATTCACTCTAAGCATCAATCGACTTCTTTGCAGGGGAGAACAATGACCTTTCAACTGGTAGGCCCCACACATGTTACTGAAATTTATTACATGCTCGAGAATCAATGTAGATATTTGATGATAAACTGTAAAAATGAAATGAGGATCTTGGAAAAAGCTACTAATATGTCATATTACATATTCTGCGCATCAATCGTCTTGTCTTCAGAGGTAGACAGAGATAATGATGACCTTTCTACTGCGTGGGTTCTAGAAATGTGCCAGCCAAATTGGTAATAATAATAATTGTATAATTAATTTGTTCAGTTTTTTGTGATAAATCACTTTATAGCCTTATTGTTGCAGACAGGTTTGACCAATTTCAATAGAAGTAAATCAACATTTTAGCTTATATCGGGCAAACAGACACATTCACAATTCACTTCTACTAATAAGAATAATAAATAATAGTATACATAATTACCTACGCAGCTTGTGAAAAATCATATGATATTATAATTACAATTTTGAAAAGACAAAATTAAAATAATTGAGGAGCTTGATGCAGTAAAAACGCCTTCAAAGTTTTTTGAAATGCGTAGTATTCATGTGTAACTTATAAATAGTTTGCAATATTTACACAGCAGAAAAAGAAGGGATCCGAAATACCAAAAAGGCGATGGGAGCAAAAAACTGCTGGTGCACATTAATGTTGTTATTTTCTGTAAAAATATTATAGTATACGTAGAAATCTGCATAATCACTTATCTGAATTATTCTTTACACGAGGAGTTTCAATTTTCGAAATGACACTTAAATTCAAAGCAAATTGAGATCTGTGAAAGTGAATAACTCATATTTCACGCACATACAACAGAAATAGGTACTTTTGATTATTTTTGATAACTGGACAAAACAGAATATGATAGAAGAATAGATTAGATTAGGCTAGTTGATAAGTTATGTTAGGTTAGGTGTGGTAAGTGAATCAGATACTGGAGTCATAGAAGAGTATTTATGAGACGATGTATGAATGTGAATGAGACAAGGAGTGTGTGCCAAGACCGAGTTGTTTGGCGGTCTGTCTTTTCTGCCTACCCCTGCGCAAATGGCATGATGGTAAGTTAGGTTTGTGCCTTTTCTTCACTCATCTTTACTTTTATTTAATGTTCTATTTTGTCATGGAACCATTATATTTACCTGCAGTAAACAAAGGAGTCCACCCATTTTTATCCTCACTTTTTACATTCCCACCATTTGCCAAGAAATACTTCAAAATGTCCAAATGGTTGGATTCGACTGCATAGTGCAAGGCCGTCAAACCGTTGATGTCCCTGGCTTTGAGATCGGCCCCATTCTCATTCAGGATCTTTGCGATGGAGAGCTTCCGGTGAAACGCTGAAACCATGATGGCTGTCTTATGGTCTTTGGGGGATGGCGTGTTGACATTGGCACCACTTTGAAGGAGCAAGTGAACCATTTCTGTGTTGCCTGGGTGAAAAAAAGTTTAGTGTTAACGTTCCTTTGATAAAACATTAAACCATTTTGCACTTTTATTGTAGGAAGGTCCAATGCTCTCCAGGAAATCCGCTGGCACAACGCAGGTGTAAACTGGGCACCTCTAGTTAAGTTTAGACTTATGGAATATTGTTCGTGCAATGGGTATAAAACTTAACTTAATATAAAACATGGTACTAGAGAGTAAAATAATCTATAATTTTATGTAAACGGTTAAGTAGAAATGTTTTGTAAACACCTCACTAGGAGATCCTGTGCTGAGATGTTTGAAAGTTTTAGAATAAGTTTTATTGTATATTAGGTTAGTAGCAGTTAAAGTAAATCGGACGGCCTCCGTGGTGGAGGGGTAAGGCTCTCGACTAGTAAGCCACAGGTTGCGGGTTCAAATCCCAGCGTGTGCGAGTTAATTATATTGGATGAATTTGTGATATTTCACAATTTACTCATTTAAATTAATGTAGGTATTTAGAATATTTGCAGCGAATTCTAGAGTGGTAGATATATTTATTATGTGAATACTGCACAAGAGTCCCGACTGCTGACCGGATCAGGTCACCAAACATGAATAAAGCCATTTCAAGCAACCTTTCAATTCTGAATGGTGATCTTACACAAAGGCGATACTGAGAGAATCTTCCACTGTGGAATGTGCCGTAAATATACTAAACATTATTTTAAATGAATAAATTGTGAAATAACACAAATTAATCAAATAAAATTTACTAGCGCACGCCGGGATTTGAACCAGTGAGCCCCTGATTGCTAGTTGAGACTCTCACCCCTCGACCACAAAGGTCTAGTTAAAAATCAAACCGATTTATTTATGCAATAATTATTTTTTTATAAAAGTGAATCTAATTATATAGTTTAAACACTAATAATTATATTTTGCATTGTTTGATTTTGTGTAAAATACAGGGTTTTCCAATAAGAGGTGTTATTTTGAATAGCCCGCTATTTCGGTAGATTTTACTTTTGAAGCTGTCATTTTTGATCAAATGGAACGATACACGCTTCGATTGGGTCCTTGAAATGCGTGAAAATGATCCGGAATTCCATCGAAAAATCATCTTGAGTGATGAGGCCCATTACCACCTCGGTGGCTACGTCAATAAGCAAAATTGTCGCATCTGGGGCTCGGAAAACCCAAGAGTTATTGTTGAAAAGCCTCTCTATCCTCAACGTGTGACTGTTTGTTGCGGTTTATGGTCCGGCGTAGTCATTGGACCTTACTTTTTCGAAAATGAGGCTGGAGCAACAGTTACGGTGAATGGATTGCGCTATCGAGAGATGATTAATGATTTTTTATGGCCGGAATTGGATGGTATTGATCTGGACAACGTTTAATTTCAACAAGACGGCGCTACGTGCCACACAAGCAACGAAACCATTGATCTTTTACGGGAAAAAATATCAAAATAACACCTCTTATTGGAAAACCCTGTAGTATAGGTAATAGGGTTTTGGAAAAATATCTGGATACATAGTTAAATTGTGGTTTTATTGTTACCATATTAGATAATATCTATATCAAAGATTATATTTTTTTTTAATGATAAACTAATGTTTATAAGATAAGGTTTTTTTTTGCATGGCACAAAGGGTAACAAATTATTATAAGCAATAATTAGTCGCCTGAAATATCCATTCATATTAAAAATATCTCACTAGTAAAAATAAATGCCGCCAACGGGAATTGAACCCTCACCTTCTGATGTCCGGTCAGGTGCTCTGGACCACTGAGCTAGATCGGCAACAAAGTTGGTAGTTTACAGGTGAAAAAATATAGTAAGCATTACTTGTTGATTGAAATACTAGTACATATTTAATTATTTGGCATGTTGGAAATAAGTCGACGTAGCTCAGTGGTCTAGAGCACCTGACCGGACATCAGAAGGTGCGGGTTCAATTCCCGTCGGCGGCATATATTTTTACTCGGGAGATATTTTCAATTTGTAAGGATATTTTAGGCGACTAATTATTGCTTATAATAATTAAGTATATCAAAGATATTGAATTCTAATATCTTTGATCTACATATACAGGGTGTTAAGGGACGTACTTGAGTTACTTTAACCAGTGATTCCTGACATTATTTGGAGTAAAAAATGAAAATTAAATTTTGGTCTCAAAAGTAAGTCAAGTACGCCCCTTAACACCCAGTATAAGAATGAATATTTCGTGGTTTGTCCCTTATAGACTCATAAACTACTAAACTAGATTTTGGTGAAAATTTAACAGTTTATTCTTATTAGTGTCAGGAATGTTTAGAGAGTGGTTTTATTGGTATAAGAAGTCTGAGAAAACTTAACACATTTTCTCTGCATTGGAAAGAGATACGGAGTCGAATGAAAGTCGATATAATGTAGTTTTTTTAATAGTAACAATGTGGTATACAGTAGTGAACAGTGGAAGTCGGGGGCGCTCGAGGAAGATATGGCACGATCAAGTGAAACTATAATTTATAAAAAGGAAAATTTTAAACTATTTAGAATAATATTATTTCCATCACAATAAATTGCACAGAAGAAATATAACGCATTACCTAGTAATCTAAAACTTCCGGCAACAAACAAAAAACATTGGCAAAAGCTCTTAAAAGCTATTTCCTCAGCAGTTTTATTAATGACTGACACATTCTTTCTTTGGAACTCTAAAATAACTTCTGCGTTTATTTATTTTAATGTATTTATGTTGTCTTGTCTTTAATCTAATGTTGTCTTTCCCAAAATGAGTTTTGTAAACTCACTGGGAATAATACATTATAAATTTGTTATCATTTTGTAATGTATTATCTTGTAATAAATAAATAAATAAATCTTAAAAATAGAACCAGTTTTCAGGTACAGTAGAATTCATAACATCAAAACATTACTTTGAACCATTCATAACCCCGAGCAACGCCGGTACACGTCAGCTAGTATAATATAATGTTGTAGACTCACCATTCATTGTAGCCACCATCAGAGGCGTCAAACCGTCCATATTAGTGGATTCAATCATTCCTGGATAAATACTAAACAACGTCTCGGCTTTGCTAAGAAATCCACCCTCTATCGCCAAGAATAGACTGACATTTGACGGCTCATCCAAAGGCGTGGACACCTCCAACACATCCGACCACTGAGTCTCGATTCGTGGCCTCTGTGGTACAATCAATTGATCAATTTTTAGATTCAAATTATACAATTCATTAGCTGAGAGGACCTTGTCATTAATTTCTTGAGCTGTTGTATTGAACAATAAACTATTATGTCTGCTGAATTTAGATGCATTTCTAGCATTTATCAAACTAATTGATGATTTTTCGTCCACTTTTTGAATCTCCGGTACTGATTCTAATATAAATTGTGATTTGTTTTTTCGTATTTCACTTGTAGATTTGTTTTTAAGTATGGAGTCCATTGATGGGGTTTGATGCTTTGTAATGCTGCCTATGGTCATTTTGCTTGCAGAATTATTTAGTTCTGATGAATACAGTTCAGTTAATTCGTTTTTTGAGGGTATGGGGGTTTCTTGTAAACGGGTTACTATGATTTTATAACGAAATTGATATTCTGATTTGGGATGTAAGCTGTTTATGTAGGTACATGGTTTGTTTCCACTGAAAAAAAAACAAAGAAAATCAAATTAATTATGGAAATTATAAGCTTTGTGTTTACAGATATTATTTATTTATTTGCGCCCGTTAAAAAAGCGTAATAAATACACACAAAGCTTTTCCCCGAAAAATCCGCTCGTGGTAAGTTTGTTAGTGGTGAAATCAGGAACTAACACACTTAATTGATTTCCAAAAATTAAAATTAGATTCATTTTATTCCATGTTTTTGTTGTTGGTCCACAATTTTTTTTAAATTTATTTAAAGCAAAAAAAAAATAGAACAGTAGATACATTTTTAGTATTATTTCATTCGCCATGCTAGGGATGTCCCTATTTTATGGCGTGTGACGTTTGCAGATTGAAGGTTTTCATAATATAACTGTTATTAAATTATACAATGCAGATATAGTTATAAATATTTTATACGATAATTTAAATAAGAAAATTGAAGGAATGTGAGAGATGTATGAAGATTAGTTGGTTAGAGTGTCGAATGTATCGGTGTTGTTATTGAAATATATAGCAGATGTAAGGATTTATAGAGTTATTTGTATTTTTAAAGTATGGAGTTGGGTTTCGGTTTTTAAGTTGTTAGGGAGAAAGTTGAAGATTTTAGGAGCTAGGTAAATGAATTGTTTTTGTGCTGAAGTAGTATGAAGGTACAAATAGGTACACAAAAAAATTAAAGGAAAAAATGACGTTTTTAACTGGCGCCAAAACTATAAATGTGACAAGTATAGTGCCAGATACAGACGAAACGTGTCGTCTTTTATAATAAATGTCACAAGTTTAGTGCCAGATACGTTCGGGGCCGGACTTCCCCTTAGACCCCGAGAGGTCCCGGCCTAGAGCCCCAACTTCGGGGCGGGGGGCCCCTATCAGGAACCGATTTTTATATTATTTATTTTTCATATTAACTCCACACAGCAGGCCACGACGGGAAATAAGGTCCTTAAGGCATAATACTTTTTCCTTATGTTAGGAAGCTGTGAAATTGGTTGACACCATTGACTTATCGGTTCACATTGAGGATACAGAACTCGGAAAGTAATATATAATTTTTTCCGTAGAATCCTAACGTCGGAGGGACCCCGGATTGGTTCCAAAATGATACACACTGAGGACACAGAACTCGGGAAAAAAATTCACATTGTGTGTAAGTGGAAAATGTTGCTTGTGCAACGTTGGATGACTTAGCTAGCAGTGGTTTGAAGACGCGACGCCTGGGTTCGAATTCAATGCATTTGTCCACTCGGCTACTAGCTGGTTACGGTGATGTGTTTTAGGGGTTCCGTTTTTAGCAATACTAAATAATTTTTATTTTATAAAATACTAAAGAATTTTCGTCTAAATATTGTTGGGTTAAATAAAAATCGAAAGCATTTATTGGTTTGCGCTTCGACCCACAAAACTTTTTCCGTGTCTCTGTGAAAGTTATCACTCCCTTCACCCACACCACAATCCTACCCCTAATGTGAAAATCATAGAAAATTATTCACCTACGGCGCTTTTTCCACTTTTTTAATGAATATAATAATTCATATTCCACTAACTTTACCCACACCTACCTTAAGAGGATACCTCCCCTCGTTGTTTCCATGTCTTTGTAAATGTTATAATTCATATTCCACCCCCTTTACTTACACCACATACCTACCTCTATTGGGAATATCAATGAACAAATTTCACCTTCAGAGCTTTTTCCGAGTGTTTCTGAATATAGTTATTCATATTCCACTAACTTCATCCACACCAAATATATTTTATATCTATGTAGGTAAACTAGACATTAAAAAAACAACTTTCATTTGACATTTCCAATGCAAAATAGTATTTTTGGTTCCTTACGGCTTATAACGGCCCTGTTCGTATACCCGAGTAACGCTGGGTACACGTAAGCTTGTATGTAAATAATTCTAGTTTATTCTGACTACTTCTTTGTTCCTTCTCTATAAGCTCTATAAAACAAATAAAGCTGCACCCCCCCCCCTTTAGCTCGGAGGCTTGCGTCTCCCGGTCGGTTGGTTACAGTTCTGGTGGTGTGATCGTGTTGTAAGAATTTTTGTTGTTTGTTTTTGGGGTGTTATGCCGTGTTGCGCTAACTCCTTCTTTAGCTAAAGCTCTTTGGCTAAAGAAGGAGTTAGCGCAACACGGCATAACACCCCAAAAACAAACAACAAAAATGCTTTTGGCCGTGAGAATCTAAAAACTTACGTGTTGTAAGAATGTTTTTTTTAATAACAATAATAAAAGTATTGTTTCAATATATTTAATTTTATTATAATTATTATTGTAATGTATTTGTATAGCATTTATATGTGGAATTCACCGTAAACATTTGATAGCTGAATTTCCCTACACATGAAAAAAGCACAAGGATATAAAAAACGGCTAATAATATGATATTCGATAATGACTAATGACAAAGTCAAACTTTTTAATGAAGTTGTATGTATGTGGCGGAAGTGTGTATTTTGTTAAATCAATAGAGGGAAATATCCCATCAATACCGTGGTTTCAACAATTCCCCCATTTCTCCAAGAAATTAATTTCCTCACTTGTTCGAATGAGGATTGGGCATTGTTCCGTTCGTTCTCACTTTTTTTTTTTAAATTCACGTGCTTGACTCCCCAGATGTCGTACATTTTGTGGTATAGAAGTGGGAACTTTAGATCACATATTTTTTTGTTGTCCCTCTCTAAACAAATATCCTCTCTTCTTTCAAGCCTTATCTAAAATTGCCTCTCCTCCTAAATAATAATAATATTTGACTAATTTATATATCGCCGTTTTCGTGAAAAATCACCTCAAAGTTAAGTCTGAATTCGACTCCATATAATTTTGAAATATGCCAATTTAAACAAATTTATCTATAGATATAAATAAAAATGTAAATGTTCGTTTGTTCAAAATCTTAAATCTCCGAAAATTCTTCACCGATTGCTTTCCGGCCTGGTAGACACGAAACTAACATAATTATTAGGTATAGTATCATGCTGTACTGATAAATTAATATCGCAAAAAAAAATTATGTCCCGTAGGAAGATTAAAATTGGCAGTGCAGAACTAGTAACATTTTTTTTCAAAAGAATAACAATAATTCCTGGGTTACGGAATAACCCGAGTATAATCTGCTACCATCATTATAAGCGAAAGATGTTGCTTGTGCGATGATGATGCACTTAGCCATCAGAGGAACACTAGTTGAACCCACGACCGAGTAAAATAAAATTAGTAGTAAAACTAGTAAAACAGTTGCTTTACTCGAAATTGACACTAGGGATGCAACGAATATTTGGCATCTATTCGGTATTCAGTTATTTTTTTTATTCTGTAATCGACCGAATTCGGCCGAATACCGAATACCTAATAATGAAAAATAAGATATTTTACATCAGTCAGAGGCAAATTGTGGTTGAATAAAAATCAGTTTTTCTGCATTTGCTGGTAGCAGACGATTGCGTTTTCCTTCGTAGAATATACCAGCTTCCGAAAATAGTTTCTCACTATAGACACTATGCAAGGTGACAAAAGATAAATTTTAACAAACTTCATTAGATTTGGATATTGTTTTACGTTTGGAGACCACCAGTTGTAATGGTATGTGTACATTTGCGAAGTTAAACGCGAACCGAGCCACGAATTACGTGAAAGGAACAAAGCAACTGCAAGCGGCGTTTGCTTTCCCATAAGTTGAGGTTCAATTCGGCAGTTTGGCTCGCGTATGTATACGTAGCATGAGAATTTGCCTTACGATTGAGAAGAGCACTTTTCAAAAAAAAATCTATCTTATATGCAATTGCACTTTTCTTAATTCTCTCAGTTTTCATATTGGCACTAGCGACTTTCGTGTATATTCGGCGGCAGAATATTCGGTATTCGGCCAAATCACGGTTCGGTTGCATCTCTAATTGACACTGTTAATTTATTTACTAGGTCATAAATTTTAGCTAAAAACTATATTAAACTTGTCGAATTCCGCTGCACGTTTAATACGCAAAAAATATATAAATAGCACTTAGTTTCAACTTAATTTCTGAAAGAAATAACTAATTATGTGGTGGGAGATGGTAAAATATGCCTTAAAGTTACATTTTTTCTCAATATAAGTTAAGTTCGAAGGTAAAGAAATACGCACAAATTATTAAACTAAACCCTAAAAACCTATTTTGTACATGTTTACTTACCTCCGACTTAAATAATTGTCCCAAAAATCAAGTATTGTTTTTTAAAGAGCCTTTGCATGCAGCGGAATTCGACAAGTTTCCCAATTATATTATTAAAATAAATTAAAAAATACCAGTAAATGTTGCTCCAATCATTATTAACACCTTTAATCTGCGTTTTGTAAAGGGTATCGTACTGCATGTTAGTAAAACTGGTAAAACCAACCACATTCACATCTTCCCAGGCCAAATTAACATGTTCACTTGAATAATTCACCAAATAAGGCTTTTCAGGCTTTAACGAACCAATTTCCCTTTCCAGTTGTTTTAAAATTTCTTCAGAGGACATTTTAAAATTTGATAATTTTGATGTTATTTTAGTGTTGACACGGCGAAGGCGCGATATCGTTTGCACGCATTTTTATTGTGTTTTAAATCGTTGTCTATTTTATGTCGTATTATTTATTTATTACCATAGTAACACGATTAACAAAATATTAATTGGGAAAGTATAAACCTAATTCTCCCTTCTGATATGGCTAATGGGTAGGTACACTGCCGGACAAAAGTTTTCGGCCACAAAAATGATAATATTATTGTTTTGTGAAAATAAAACATTGAATTCATCATTCATTCAAGATTATTATTAATTCGGTTTTAATGTTAACACAATATAACATAACACAGTACGCCTATAAGTTAGCATTAATTTAAGTAAATAATGAGATTCAATTTGACTATGCCTTCTGTCAAGCGTAAAATTACCATCTTATCAAATTTATAAAAAATGTTAAAAGAAATTTGTAATAAAATCACACGTTTAAAAAAAAAGAAAATTATTAACACACCACACATATCAACGTAGGTACTCACAATAAATTTTAACTTCCGGTAGTATTCATGGAATTTAGCGTTGAAGATCAAATTTCTACTTTTTTCGTATTTCCTCCCGGTTATTTTTCCACACATACATTCATAATTTTGGAAGCGGGTTTGAGTACCGCCGCCCCGGGATCCATTTATTGGATAAGCAACACCTCTGCCATAGGTCACCCCAAGCGGCTCGCTACGTTTGGTGAATTAGCAGAGGTGCCTAGGTTCATCAGGTGAGGTGTGTTCAGGATGCGCCTGTCCACCAGCTGCATGGAGCACCAGATAGGGAGTGGCTGGTTTAGGGAGATGCTTTGACCTCTCCAACTAGTCTCTCAACTCATGGCCTTTCGCCACAGTGGGAGGGATATATTCATACGTTCGTCACTCCTGAATAAACTGATCCCTAGATTCCTATCCAACCATCATTCCTTTTATATTCCAAGAACTTCATCTTCTTCCTTTGATTTTTTTATTTCATTTAAAAAGAAAAACAAACATTCCAGGGTTACGAATAACCTGACAATATTTGAAAATCTCCTACTACCATCACAGTAAGCTGAAAATGTTGCTTGTGTTGTGATGGAGGACTTAGCCAGCCGAGGAATTGAATACACTACGCCTGGGTGGGACTCAAACGCGATGTCAACTCGGCCACCGACCGGTCATTAAAAAAGACCCTCCACACAGCATCCCAAAATATGACAAAGGCCAAGAGGAATTATTTTCCTCATGGACTACTGAAAAAAAACATTCACAGAACTATCATAATTCAATTCATACCTTATATTATTTTGGCGGCCTCCTTTGTCGAGGGGTAAAGCTCTTCGAATCTCGGCGCGCGAAAATTTTTATTTTATGAATTTGTATATTTCACAATTTATTTATTTAAAAGAGTCAAATTATACTTGCGGCAGAGTGTAAGATAATCTAAGTATCGCCCTGGTGTAAGACCAGCATTCTGAATTAAACGTTGCTTGAAATGGCTTTAGCCGTGCTTGGTGACCAGATATGAATAGCCAAGTACTACCCCCTTTCTCTCCCCCCATCTTATTCCCCTGCCCACAATCTTTAGCCTCACAATATACCCCAATTTGGTATGCCATAGTCTCACTGGTAAGCTACCACACATAGAGCCTATTGACAGCATCGTCGCCACTATAAAATTCCATATACCGACTAGGAACACAAGACAAAATGTAACATTCTTCTCAAATACATCAAAAAAAAAAAATTAAATTGTTTTTTTTTTTTACGATATTCATATTCATATGTCAACCGAATATATTGGAAAGGAACCGAATTGATAAGTTGTATTAGATAATGCGTTTCCACGGAATCGAACCACGTATGGAAAGGTAATATATCTTCAAGAATACCTGGCTAGCTCAAGCAGGATTCCGTGTTTTCAGTCCGTTTGTATTAAGAGAGAACATACGCCTCCTAGAAATGGGTAGAACAAAAGGGTTTCTTGGAAATAAAACACTATTATTGTGGTGCTTTTAAATGCCTTCAAAAAGACCTATATTACAGCACTAGAATCTACGCGTAGGAAAAGCTTAAATCTCTTTGTGGACGGTAAAAAGAATGAAAAAATGATGTTAAATTAGTGGGAAGAAAGCAGAGACAGAAATTAATAAAAAAATAAAGCATGGAACGATACCGCAGGTAGTTTTGTAGACGTCCAGGGGGCAGGCAGTAGAAAAATGAATCGAAATATACTAGTAATGAATTGACAAACACTGTAGAAAGAATGAATCGAAATGTACTAGTAATTAATTGACAAACACTTTTCAAAACACTGTTTAGCAAAGCAAGTCTCGAATTCAAAGCGGAGCACGTCACAACCTCTCGCAACCAGAGCTAAAATCCAAGAGCCCTTTACCCGCCTGGACTTTTGGGGACCCGCGGCTTTGCCGCGCCCCCCCCTCCGGAAATGGTCACACCCACTTTAAACGCAGCCACTGGGTGGCCATATGAAAGAAATTAAAAATACAAAGTACTTGATTTTAAGAAAATATTACGGGGTTGAATGTTTTAATTTTAAGAAAGTTCATTTCATAACAGTTGTTTATCAAACTCTCTGACGTATCCAACTGACGTGGTAAGATTACTTTTTAACATTTATTACACTTTTAGTGGACACATAATTTTGGCCGGTGCAGTATATACGTGATCAATATTTTAATCGTAAATAGACGCGCGTTGTTGTTTGGTTTGTTCATTGATATAACAACACTAGATGCTCTCTCCGATAGTAACCAACCACATGAAGTTGGGCACAAACACAAATATCGTAGGTTTATGAGTGGCGTCAATAACATATTAAATATCATAACATATTGAAAACTCGTATATTTAAGATTTAAAACAATACTAAGAACTGATGTAGGTAATTAATTACGGCAGTAACTCGTAAAGGAAAATCTAAAACTACCGATCACAAGCAGTCCAGATGAAATCTTTAGGAGGTTCTGTGTTTTGGACATTAGGCTACTTTATGCCAAAAACCTACTAGCATACCTATTCAAACACAGAAATCATTTTGATACTGTATAAACTGGTACTGATACTGTATACTTGAAACAAAGGACATAACCTTTGGCCAAAGAAATTTGAGATGCTTTACAACGAAGCTATACAATGCACTGGTTATTAACAGAAATTATTTGAAATATAAAAATCAGAATGAAGTCAATTATGATGAATGAATGAATCATTAGCCAAGACAGATCAAAAATCAACGATTTTATTAAAACATTTATTTTTGGAATAACGAAGGACCCTCGCCTGGCCTCAGTTGGTAGAGCAGCGCCCCGGCAGGGTGAGGGTCCTTGGTTCAAGTCCTAGATGAGACCGTATCTTTTTCTGATTTCCTTTTTTAATTTTCAAAGAATCGCTAAAATTGTATTTAATAATTAACTATTTCTAATTGAGGTTTTACTCATTACGTTATTCAAAAAATTAATATTCATCCAAGAATTAGAAAAGTCAATAGATGTCGCACATTCAAATAAAAATAGGAAATATTTATCTAACACACTGTCTAGATTGCATTTAGTTCGAGTTGAATCTTTGATCATACATAAAGATAGCAGTCAATAAAAAAGTGCGGTGAGAAGATGAAGATAGTGTTGGCAGTTCTTATTCGAAGTAGGTATGATACAGTTAAATATGACCGAAGGAGATAGGTTCTCATTAGCTCAGTTGGTGGAGTGGCGCGGCGCCCCAGCTAGGTGAACTTCCTGGCTTCAAGTCCTAGATGCGATCGTATCTTTTTTTTTTTTATTGTTTCAAATTTTCGTTTCAGAATCGCTATTACTGTCTTCAATAAATCTTAAAACAAGTAATAATTATAGTATGTATTTCTTTAACTGTCTTCTATTTTAAATGTAATATTGTGTTGCTTTTATATATTTTGTGTTGCAAACTGCTTATGTTATAAACCACACCTACTCTCAATACAAGAGTTCCTAGTAAGACAAGCACCATCAATGTAAATGTAATTAATAAAGGTGAATAAAAATAATATTTTTCTACATTAACTACAAACATAGTTTTGGATAGTTGCGAAGAGAGAACATTAAATTATGTTATTAATTAGTTTTCATTCTAATTGCAAATAAATCGATAAATAACTGCCAAATGAGTGGTTAAGGAGCAAATTGAAGATATTAATTAAGCAATCGCCATACTCAAATAGGGCATGTAGCAAGATTAATCGATGACTGTTTAAATCACGAGGGCGTCCTTGGTTTTTTTACATTAACCTCGAACAGGAGGATCTGAGAAAAATATTTTCCATCAAGGAAAGGAAGGAGAGGATGTTCAGAGTAGGAAAAATGTATGTAAGGTAAGATTGGAATCTAGGGGTCAGAATGTCCAGGTGGAGAGAGACCATCTGGAGAGGTCTAATTGTCAGCTGGTGGACAGGCGTATCCGCCGCCAAGATCTGAATACACCTCACCCGATGAACCCGGGCACCCTTGCGTACTAAATTCTAAGTTACCAAATCTTAGTACCTAAGTCACCAAACGTATTGGGGAGACCAGAGGGGAGTGGCAGAGGTGTTCGTACATGGGCGGTAAATGGGCGGGGGTACCCATACCCACCACCCAAATTGCTTGGGACATAAAAGCAGTGGCCACCCACAGTTAAGAAATGATGACGCTCTTAACCCGACCAGCTTCTTAGGGCCAAATATGACCCGGCTTCAATACATCAAATATGATTTTATTTTGGTGAAATACGTGATTTGAGAATGTAAATGTGAGAATGGGAGATGCTCTTAACCCCCCAGTTTCTTAGGGCCAAATATGACACGGCATCCATACATCATATATGATTTTATTTTGGTGAAATACGTGATTTGAGAATGTAAATGTGAGAATGGGAGATGCTCTTAACCTCCCAGTTTCTTAGGGCCAAATATGACACGGCATCCATACATCATATATGATTTTATTTTGCTGAATGAAATACGTGATTTTGTCGACGACAATAAAAAGTTTTCTCTGTTTTACTCAAATATATGTGTACTTGCATAGGACGCCACGAATAAAATCCTAAAAATAGCTAAAGTGAAGAATTCATAATTCCACCATTAACATTCTCACAGACACAGATCCTGGATTCGATTCCCAGTTGAGACTGTTATCTTTTTATTTTTTTGTGTCTTTTTCTGTTTGATGTTTAGTTTAGATTTAATAGTATCAAATCTTCTTCTTCAATAATTATTAGACTGATCGATAAAAGGTTGTTTTAGGTGAAGCATGGGCATATCTAGTTTGTCTTGTTTCACTAGGCGGTAATTCTTGGATATTGTTAGTATTTGTTTGACTAAACAATATGACAATGTCTGACAATTCACGGTGCGTGTTTGGCGAGGTTCGGTCGCATAAATTAGTTTTGTAATTCGCGAATTTTCGCAAGTTATATAACTATATTGTAGTCATTAAAATGTATAATCAACAGGGTTCTCAAAAAGTACAGACACATGTATAGTATAAGTTTTTATGTGAATATCGCACAAGACGAGCTACAACAGATCCCAAATATCCGGAGACGATTGGAATGTGGAATCCCTAATTGGAGTATGGTGTTAGGCTGAAAGGAGTGGCAGGAAAGGGAAAAATATCGCATTTGGGAACGAAATCGTTGTGTCTCTCTTACTGGTGTGGTGAGAAATATGATGTAAACGTTGTGAGAAAGAGAAAATACCACGCTTTATATTAAAATCTAGAAATTAACCACATAAGAATTAAAATGTGCACCTTTATGAAAACAACCGTACCGGTCGGTGGCTGAGTTGACATCGCGTATGGGTCCCACCCAGGGGTAGTGTGTTCAATTCCTCGGCTGGCTAAGTCCTCCATCACAACACAAGCAGCATTTTCAGCTTACTGTATGGTAGTAGGAGATATTCAAATATTGTCAGGTTATTCGTAACCCGGGAATGTGGGTCTTTATTTTTAAAATTTTTTTAAAAATGGTTCCAAGCGCAATTTATTAATGAATTGAAGAGAATTTTTTATTAATGATTTTTTTTTATATGAAACGTCAAAAAAGTGAGGTAACAGCAACGTTTGAAACGCATTTGTATATAATAAAAGAAGTGTGTTTTATATGTACAGGGTTTTCCAATAAGAGGTGTTATTTTGAATAGCCCGCTATTTCGGTAGATGTTACTTTTGAATCTGTTATTTTTTAACATTTGATAAGTAGAAACTATGCCATTAATAAAAATTGAACGATACACGCTTCAACAACGCCTTGAAATTATTAAAATTCACTTGAGTGAATCAAATGCAGATCATCTTGAGTGATGAGGTCCACCTAGGTGGCTTCGTCAACAAAAAATATTGTCGCAACAGGGGGCTCTGAAAATCCAATAATTAATGTTGAAAAGCCTCTCTATCCTCAACGTGTGACTGTTTGGTGCGATTTATGGTCCGGCGGAGTCATTGGACCTTACTTTTTCGATAATGAGGCTGGAGCAACACTTACGGTGAATGGATCGCTATCGAGAGATGATTAATGATTTTTTATGGTCGGAATTGAATTGTAGTAATCTGGACAGCGTTTATCTTTATCAAGACGGCGCTACATGCCACACAAGCAACGAAACCATTGATCTTTTACGATTGAATATCAAAATAATACCTCTTATTGGAAAACCCTATATTTTCATTATCAGTAATTTCAGTTACAAAAAACGTAAAGCGAGCCATTTATTTTTTATTTATTTTATGTTTGCAGTAAAAATTTTATTATTTATAAAAACACATGTTCATCTATCTATATAAATAAAATGTAAATATTCGTTTAAATCTTCGAAAGTTCTTCACCGATTGCATTGAAATTTTGACAGAACGTTGCATTCGAATACTCGCGTATGTATATTTTATATATGGTGACCGGATAAATCATCAAAATGATAATTCATCACATATTCAAAAAGTTATATAAAGTCATGGAAAGTGATATTAACTGGGTTAAGTAGGTTAGGTATAATTTTTTTTTTCATCTATTTTAATGACTTTATATCACTTTTTAAAGGTGTGTTGAATAGTCACTGTGTTGAGTTATCATTGAACCATTTTATATACCTATATTATATAGATGTCACCTGTGACAGGTAAAAACGTGCATTTTTTTACAAAACGGCGCCATCTGTTGGTCATCTGAAATTTTTCTACTTTCAAAATAGAAAGTTTTTAAATATTTCGTGGATCACTTTTTCGTGCCATTAGACTTATTTAATGGATTGTATATACTTTATCTGAAAATAATAGGCAATTTAATTTGACGAATTATTCATAGAGATAATTTACAAATCAATGGTGCCTTTTTCATTTGATTTCTTTATCAATTAAAAAAAATAAATTATGTTTTATTCTCCATTATTTAGGTACCTACAAATAAATGTTTTCAAAAATAAATATTGATTTCACGTTTTTACGCAATATCATTGTCAGAAGGTTTAATAACAGTGCCTAATGATTTTTAAACAAATATTTTGTGCGTAGGCAGATAATGAATGATACATTCTCAGGAATTAATATTTACGTAGAATTATTTGGGTAAACAACATTGTTTATTTTAATTAATTACGTTATCCCTACGCACATCTTTCGTACCTACCATACGTAGTATAAAATTACAGATATTATGGCTTAACGTTCATCAATATACTCGTATAACCTCTATTGAACTCTTCAGCAGAATAGATTAACTTGCAATAAATCTATGACCTTTTGTAAGAATGAGAGATTGTGGGAAATTAAACATGTTATAACAAGGAGATATTTTGTTCAATCAGATTAATTTTTTATCAAGTATATAGGTATCTATACATTAATATTAGAATTTAATTGCTGTGTTATCTCTATATCTTCTATATCTGTGTCTGTTTTGATATAAATCTACAGTTTTATTCCGAGATTCATGATTTTTTGCACGCTTGTCCTTAAAATGATAATGGTCCATTTTACACGAGATTTTGAACAAGCACTCCCACCCCCCCTTCCCATCCCAAAGCAAAATTTTGATGGTTTCAGAAGGTTTTTTAAGGTAAAATAAAACCCGGACAACGCCGGAAAGATCAACTAGTATATCATATCCATCTATTATATAATGTAAAGAAGTGTCTGTGGAGGTTCGCGGTCCGGAGATCCACAAAGAGTGCAAGGCTGATGTAAGCTTAATGAGTAAGATTAAGAAAGGGACGCTTAGATGGTTTGGGCATGTAGAGTGAATGAGCCAAGAAAGGAGTGTAAGGAGAATATATTATGCAAATGTGAATTTTAGCAGAAGTCAGGGACGCTCGAGGAAGACATGGCACGACAAAGTGAATCAGATACTTGAGTCGGGCCAAGTCAAGAGTCAGAATAATAGAAGAGTATGTATGAGACGATGTATGAATGTGAATGAGGCAAGGAGTGTGTGCCAAGATCGAGTTGTTTATCGGTCCGTCCTCTCTGCCCACCCCTGCGGGGAAACGGCGTGATGGTTGGTTAGTTAGTTAGTTAGTCTGTAGGGGTGTAGCTTTCTTTTTCATACAAATCTATAGTTTTATTCCGAGAATGATAAAATTTGCACACTTGATCTTCAAAACAGAAATAAAGTCATTGTTTACATGAGATTTCGAAAAACAACCCCCACCCTCTTTTCTCATCCCAAATCAGGCTACGGGGTCCTTTGAACTTTGGTGTGCTCTTAGATCTAATGCAAACATTATCTTTTTCAGCTGTCAGGTCAGATACTTTTTGTAAACCCTGTATACGCGTGAAATAATATTATTTTCTCATCCATGTTTTTATCTTAATCTAAATCAGAATCTTATTCTATGAACAAATCTAATTCAAAAACTAATTTTTTAAATACTAATTAAATGTTTTCCTTGCGTAATCCCCGCATGTTTGCCAATTTATTTTCAATTAATTTTCGTAGCTATTATAAGTGAATATATAATACAGACTAGAATTTTATTTGATAACCAACACCCCTGCCACAGGTCACCCCGAGTGGTTTGCTATATTTTGATACTTAGCAAGGGTGCCCGTGATCATAGGTAAAGTTTCTTACTATAAATCAGCTCACATTATCCTTGGATACATTCAGATCTAGTAAATCAATATTTATTCAAATAATTTTAACTTTAATACGACTCAGAAATATTTTTTCTGCAACTGAAATTGAATAAAATAAATAAAAATTGGCACTAAGTGCCAATAAAACTGAAGCTGAGAAACCGACAATATTTCATGAAAACACCCGTTATTTATCTTCTTCTTTTATTACTTTTAAATATTTCACCATTTTTACGACATATTTTATCAATTGAACAAGATGACAAACCTCCGTTTCCAGCCATTTGTATATAAATATCAGAAAACAAGCAAGAAAACATGCAAGTTCTTACGCACAGAGCCATCTTTTGGCGTGCGTAGATGTTGCAATTTTTTTGGCACCAGGGTATTTATTTATATTACTGGCAATGGCACAAAGAACATTTCTGCATATTTAGTTAATTTTTAAATTTGGTACTTAGTGCCCTTTATATTATTTCGCGTATTCAATTTACTTTTGTGTTCTTTCGCTAAATTTATTCATACTTAACTCATATCCATATTTGAATCAGAACTTGGTTATGGACTGCTAGCTTCCCTTTTGATATAAAAATTAAATCCTAGTACCCTTAAAAAAGCTTTCTATTTGCGCTTTATTCCATTGTACCAACAGCACACAGTGGTTCGTGGTTTGATATTATTTTTTTTCCGGATTAAGCAACGGGAAACATAAAAAAACACTTTCGCAATCCTTCGCAATGCTTCAGACTGCCACCACAAGTGTTAAATTACTAGTTATCTCTGTATCTGAAATACATTTTTATATCAGATGTAACATCGCTGTGAAATCCCGCTGTCGTGGGAAGTTGGTTTGTGTAGAAGCAGGGCCGCTGCGAGGGATCACGCGCCCGTTTGCACAATAAATATTAAAATTGAACTCATTAAAATTGATGAATGATGACCGTGCAGTAACAAACCAACTTACATAAATCTGGACAGTAAAATAACCTAATGTACACGGAGAAAACTTGGTCATATAAAATTCTGTTCATTTATTATAAATCTGGTACAATTTTTTATATATTTTTATATATATATATTTTTTTTTTTAAAAGAAAGTCAAACATTATGGGGTTAAGAATAACCTGACAATATTTGAAAATCTCCCACTACCACCACAGTAAGCGGAAAATGTTGCTTGTGTTGTGATGGAGGACCTAGCCAGCCGAGGATGGAATACACTTCGCTAGCGTGGAACCCAAACGTGATGTTAACCATGTTTTTTAATATTAATTTATTTTTTAATCTTCTATCTATTTATACACTTCCTTTCAATTTCTTTTCTTTTTTATATATTTTTGATTCTCTGGCGCATTAATTTCACCAAATCAAAAGTAAGATTTCACGGAATAATTGAAAAGCTTACATGTTTCTATTTTTTTATATTTATATACTTTTTTCTTTTTTGCATATTTTTTAATTCCCTATTTTTATTTATTTTTTGCTTATTTTTATTCTCTATTTTATTTTAATCTCCTTTCTTTCTTTATCTATTTTTGATTCTCTAGCTTATTAATTTCATCTAAATAAAAAGTAAAATTTCAATTTGATAAACTCACATGTCAATAATTTTTTACTATATTGCTATTTTTGAATTATCATATTTGAATATTCTTTTAGTCTCTTCTCTACGTTTATATTATTTAAAATATATAGTTAGCAACTTTTTGTATCAACCAAGAAAACTTTTCAAATTATTTATAAAGTGCAATAATTAAGTAAAAGTCAATACACTAGACAAAACAAGAATCGCATTTGTCCTAAAACAGGTTAATCTCCTAGTTGGACAGCCAAAGTTCACTGTAATATGTAATGTTTTTTAAAAATTAATAAATAAATAAATAACGAAGCCACCTACCAGTGATTATTATTATTTTTTTTTCTTTATTAAGGAAATATACTCCACATAGGAAATATTTTCCCTTACGGTCTAGTCATCTTCGAGGTTGCTGTCTGGAGGGTTGTTTGGGGGAAAGATTTAAAGTGAACTTTAGGTCTTGAAAAAACCCATGTTGTAGGAGGGAAGAAACATAGAGGCTGGTAAATCATTCCACAGCCGAGATGTTGAATATAATAACGAGTAGAAGATGTTAACCTTTTTCCTTATGTGGATTATTTGACGATATTAATCTCATTGGTGGTTCATTTTTTAAAAACATTGTTTTCTTTTTTATTTGAGATAGAGTCGAATGAATTAATAATTAATAATAATGGTCGAGTGTTTAAGACGTTCTCCCGGTAGGTCAGAGATAATGGGTTCGACTCACAGTTAAGACCGTTATCTTTTTATTTTTCTGTGAATTGTTGTGTTTCATGTTTTGTTTAGAAATATAAGAATTATCATCTTCTTCAATGATTTTATTCCTGAAAACCGCTAGATCAGGTTGCGGTCGGTGTACAGGTAAATTCGAGAGGCAGCCGTTTAGTTCGGCCGCCCGAGTTTCGACGCACACATTGCACATACGAATGCGTCCCTGTTGGTTCTGTACAAGGTATGTTTGAATAACGTCCTGTTTACAATTAGTCAAGGGATTGTATCAGTGTTCCGTGTCGGGGTTGTTTTTCCGACCCGTTCCCGTTATAATAAATGACAACTTTTAGGATTTATTACTTTTTTTGTACGTGCCAACATTACTATCGCTGTACAAAAAAGAAGATTAAAGAAGAAATTATGAGATTATTAACTAAAATAAAATCAGCAGCCATTAATAGCAAAGTGGATAGAGTCTAGGTTTAACTTCTTCAGAATTGTGAAAATCACTAAATAGTATAAAATAAAGTCGCCATCCGCGTCTGTCTGTTTATGCGCTTAGTTCTTCCAAACTATTGTGCAATTATATTAATATCATACACAAGATATTAAAAAACAATTTTTATCTAAGTTTAAAGCCAAATGTACTAATATGACTAATTGGAGAAGATTTAAAACCACATCGGTCAAAGAAGCTTCTTGACTGTTTTGGTTGTTGCGCGTAATTTTAAATCTATGATATCTTCTAAGAAATTCATTTAAATGATATGCGATAAAGGGCAATTATGATCTACAATAAATTCCTAACGTAACTACATATTTAATTGGATAAGGAATAATATTATATTGGTCCAAATAGCTTCGCAAATAACCCATTATACGTGAAATATGTGAAAGATAAAAACGATTAGTGTGGATTATCCTTAAGAGATAGACTTATACCATGACTTACTTTTCTGTAGGCCTTTTAAAGCTATACAATTCCGTAGTACATTATTTTGAGGTACTCGTATCTCATAAGGTTTATCCAGCGTTAGCAATGTAAGCGCGCTAGAATATTTTACTTACGACTTATTACAAAACATCGATTTTTGTAGTAGAGACTTTTTATAAATATAATATGCATGTTATATATATACATATACACCTTCTTCGGAAGAAATGATAGTAAAGACCCTATCAAAAACCGTAACTTAGTTAAGAAGAATTCGGCGCATAAATGGACAGACGCAGATACCGACTTTATTTTATACTATTTAGAGTTATGCATTTTTCAAAAACATTAACAATAAATCAAAATATTTACAGAAGATACAGTAATTATTTCACCTAATTTTAAACATAAGATGCACTAACTTAATAAAGCTAGGCTTGTGTGTATGGGGGATGTGTAATTTAGTTCGTTATTTTTTATGTATATACCAAAGTATTCAGTTTATATTTTCCGTGTGTTTTTAATGTGAATTTTAAAAATCTTTGTTATTATTTATGTTTCGGATACTTTCTGGTAATGAATTAAAAAATCTTTCTCCAAGATATTCATAGTTGAATTGCCCCATTGTTTTTTAACATTTCAGAGTTGGGAATATTGACGTTTGTCTGAATAATTATCTATTGTTTTTAAAAGGTGCATATTTATTTAGAAAATTATCTTTGTTAATTTGTAATGTTGCATGGGAGAAGTATAAGGTATTTAGTTTTATGACTTTAATTTCTTGAAACAGAAGTTCTGATGAATAGAATATGGTATAAATAGAATTGTTTTTAATATTAATTTTTATGCTATATAAAGCGGTTGTGTGTGTTTTTTATAAGTTTGGGATTGGCAGAAAGCAAAGTATGTCAGTCTGAGTAAATCTTTATTTGGTACTCGTAAATGTCTAAGTCATCTAAAGATGTAAGTTAGTTTTCTGACTCTGTCTTTGAGTATGTTTATGTATGTGGACCATTTTAGGCATTGTCTACTGTAATGCCTAGGTATTTTATTTCAGTTTTGCTTTCTATTACTAAACACAAGTTTTTGCAGTTATGTTGTTGTGTATTTGTCCTATAGTGGATTATTATTTATATTTCTTGTTTTTTTATGCTTAAACTTGTTATATACAATTTATGCTAAATTGCAAATAATAAGTTTTTTTCAAATTTAGTGTTGATAAATTTATATCAAAGCATTTTTGCGTTCGCCATGTTATTCAGCCATTATAAAGTATGTTAGCAAATTGGAATCTTTTACTGTATCTAATACTTTAGGGAGTTCTGTTAGTGTTTATTTTTTTCTTATTACAATTATATCGTGCTACACTTGACCAATTTGCGGGGTAAACATACTCGATCCGTAGTTTAAGTACTGCTGTGCTTTCCTTTGCAAAATGAGCTATCCGGATCCTTTCTAACATAACCACACGGAATAGTTCACTGTTAGAATTAAACAAGCGATGCATATTATTTAAAAAAATACACTGAAGGATAAGTGTACGCATCCATATAACCACGTATACTTACCCCGCGTACACTTATCCTATCACAAAAATGGAATCTAAATAAAGAAAACAGAATGGTAATCTGTGAGAGAATCGCCTCTTTGCACCATCGAAACCAACATTATTTGACTAAAACATTTTATGGACAGCGTCGTTTTCACACAGTTGGTAACAAAATAGCATTGGCAATAGAGGCGCCACAAATAAGAAAACCGTGAAAAAAATGTTTTACCAATCAATTTTTATTTTCTAAATTGGGCTCACTGTACACATGACCTTCTTCAAGGTGACCTAAAGCGCTACAGAATTAAGAAAGAGGAATGAGCGCAGGTGAAGCCTGCAAGATTTTAGTGAAAAAAATCCGCGTACACTTACCTACCATGTACAATTACCCCACGTGACTCAAAGCCCCCTTTCCCCCATCTATCAAATCTTTCACAATCTTCGTTTTTTTCCAGCAAAATTTCATTTGCAATACTTAAGTTCGGCACTAATAATAATGAAGTGTTATGGGCTATCATTGGTATGGGGTAGGAGGTCGGGTGATGGGGCCACAAGTTCGGAGGTCAATGGTGTAAAACGGAGACCCAACTTTGGCAATAGTTAATCATAATCTGCTTCTGTATATTGTAAAACTCATTAAACAGGAACTTAGAGGAATAAGACCTTGACCCAGAACGAATTCGTAAATTTTTGATTTGCCTTTAATTAAAAAAAATAATGAATGGAAGTTATTTTATTTAGGGGGCTTTCATTTGAAAATGCAAACGTGAAATGTAAAAAAAAAAATTAACATTTTTTTAATATCTATAATTTGAATATATCTACGATTTCTTGAAAGGATTGACTTCACCTCCCCTAACTTCACTATACGCTTACAACATTAATTTTTATTTTTTTATTAGTGTCTATGGCAAAGTTTGCAAACGATATAAAACATAATACAGGGTTTTCCAATAAGAGGTGTTATTTTGAATAGCCCAATATTTCGGCAGATGTTACCTTTGAAGCTGTCATTTTTTGACATTTGACAAGTAGAAACTACGCCATTAATAAAAATGGAACGATACACGCTTCAACAATGCATTGAAATTATTAAAATTCACTTGAGTGAATCAAAAGAAAATCATCTTGAGTGATGAGGCCCATTTCCACCTCGGTGGCTTCGTCAACAAGTAAAATTGTCGCATCTGGGGCTCGGAAAACCCAAGAGTTATTGTTGAAAAGCCTCTCTATCCTCGACGTGTGACTGTTTGGTGCGGTTTATGGTCCGGCGGAGTCATTGGACCTTACTTTTTCGAAAATGAGGCTGGAGCAACAGTAACGGTGAATGGATTGCGCTATTGAGAGATGATTAATGATTTTTTATGGCCGGAATTGGATGCTATTAATCTGGACAACGTTTACAATTACTTTCAACAAGACGATGCTACGTGCCACACAAGCAACAAAACCATTGATCCTTTACGATTGAATATCAAAATAACACCTCTTATTGGAAAACCCTGTATAAGAAAAAATTTAAGGTTTTCACAAACCTCCTCATTTCTCTCTAGGGAGGACTATTCTGAGGTGGCCTGTACTTTTAAAAAATCTACTTGAATTTCGATTTCGTTATCTTGAATCCATATATAAATAAAAATGTAAATGTTCGTTTGTTCAAAATCTTAATTCTCCGAATGTTCTTCACCTATTGCTTTGACATTATGACACAACGTTGCATTCGGATACTCGTGTGTGTTTTTTTATATACATGTCACCCAAGACAGGTAAAAACATGTTTTATTTATCATCTGTAGGACATAAAACAACACGCACTATTGTTTTTCTATCTGCACACACAGACTGATCCACAGCAATGCGTGGTGGGGTACAGCTGGTGAATGAATGAAATGGAATCTTGGAAGCAGAAATTTGATGACAATGCATTCTTTCAACTTTTGGTGGCATTCATGCGCACACACGCATTTAATATATACGAAATAAATGTCGGTACCATCCAATTGAGATTTGGCTCAGGTGTTAGGGTTGTAGCTCATTCCAGTAACTGGAGAGGAAGGTTAAAGGAAGGTTTGTAATTTAATTTTTTATTGGAGAAAACACAGATAAATAATGTACATGAAACGAGATAAAGTAAAAAACGTACATTGGAGAACTTGCCTTCATCCTAATTATTTTTCACATATAACAGCTGTTAAAAAAAATAATAAGCCGTTAAGCTAACTATTTTTTATATAAATTTAAGAAAAAAAAATGTAAATATGTTTATAAGAAAATGATCTCAAGTGAACAAATGAGAATAAGTACACAATATCTATTAATAAACAATGTTAAGAGAAAAGAGGGAAAAAATCAATTAATTCGAAAATGTGTTTTAAACAGAAAAATTAATATTGTTTTTTATAGGGAGAATTCCAATTTTCTACTAAAAGTACTGTATGGATAAAAAAAATCTTCCGGTTTCGATTTTGATTAAACAATACGCACATTTTTCTGTTGAAGATTGAAAGTTTAAAAATGTTTCGTCTGTTTGAGGTCGAACCGGAAGTTTATAAACTAACTAACTAACTAGCAGGGGTAGGCAGAGAGGACGGACCGCCAAACAACTCGGTCTTGGCACACAATATTTGCCTCATTCACATTCATACATAGTATCATACATACTCTTCTATTATTCTGACTTTTGACATGGCTCGACTCAAATTAATATGATATTATATAATAATCACGTTTACTTGCCAAACCATTAATTTACCCTACACACTATACACACAGCCAGCAAAATAATATGCCCTAATAGCGAGCTAGCTACCCTTTATTGGTCTATAAAATCCGGATAGGTTTCGATTAGTCTACATTAGGTCTTTGGCCCGTTTTTCCCCTCGGAGAAGCTCACATACAAATAATTTCTCTAATGGCACGACGTTAAAAAAGACGACCGGTTTCAAACTATTCCTCCTTTTTACATTAAACCCAATTCGTTTTCAATCGGAAACAATAAAAACGTTAAATCCTTGGCATCGATTCTGTGTCAATTTGATGTGAAAGGTGTTTCTTCTTTATGTATTAGCTTAGGGTGAAGGTCAATATGTTTAATGGGCAGATAAAATAGCTAACAATAAATACCAACCTTATTCTTCTGTCTATTTTATTATTATCTAAATAGCATAAAACAAAGTCGCTATACGCGTCTGTCTGTTTGTGCGCTTAGTTCTTCTAAACTACGCAACGGATTTTGATAGGATTTTCATTATCATATAGAAAACTGCTTCCGGAAGCTTTATATATACAGGGTTTTCCAATAAGAGGTATTATTTTGAATAGCCCGCTATTTCGGTAGATGTTACTTTTGAAGCTGTCATTTTTTGACATTTGACAAGTAGAAACTACGCCATTGATAAAAATGGAACGATACACGCTTCAACAACGCATTGAAATTATTAAAATTCACTTGAGTGAATCAAATGCAATCATCTTGAGTGATGAGGCCCATTTCCACCTCGGTCGCTTCGTCAACAAGCAAAATTTGTCGCATCTGGGGCTCGAAAAACCCAAGAATTATTGTTGAAAAGCCTCTCAATCCTCAACGTGTGACTGTTTGGTGCAGTTAATGGTCCGGCGGAGTCATTGAACCTTACTTTTTCGAAAATGAGGCTGGAGCAACAGTTACGGTGAATGGATTGCGCTATCGAGAGATGATTAATGATTTTTCATGGCCGGAATTAGATGGTATTAATCTGGACAACGTTTACTTTCAACAAGATGGCGTTACGTGCCACACAAGCAACGAAACCATAGATCTTTTACGATTGAATATCAAAATAATACGTCTTATTGGAAAACCTTGTATAATAGATGCATTTTACATTTATAGAAAGTAGAGAAAAGTCGATGTTTTGTAATCAAGTAGAAAAAAAAATATTTTCGGGCATTGCTAACGCTGGCTAAACCTTACGAGATACGTCAAAATAATGTACTATGGAATTGTATATCTTAAAAAGGCCTCATAACCTCAAAACTTTACCATTGGCCATTTATACGTTCCAGAGCAACGCCCAGTATACGTCAGCTAGTTAAATATACAGAATAGTGTCTGTATATTTCTATTGTCTTTGTTTTTTATACACATCTACAGTTTTATTTCAGCATTCATGAATTTCAAAACAAGAGGAAGATCACTATCTAGATGAGATTTTGAAAATAAACCCCAACTCCTTTGCTCACCTCGTTGAGAGTAATTTTGACACTTCTTGATGAAATTTTGCACACTCGGTTTCAAAATGAGAGGAAAATTACTCTCTACCACACATGATTTAGAAAAATATACTGTTTAAAGCCAGAGCAACTCTGGGGACTTCAGATAGTCTATTTATCAACATATTTTAAAGAAGTTTGTTGGTTTCTTAATCCGAGATTTTTTGCACAATTAACTATCAAAACTAGAATAAATAAACTGTCTATATGAGATTTCTAAAATCTATCCCCACCCACCTTTCCCACAAAAAAGGTTGGGCAACGCCGGGGTCTTCAGCTAGACAGATATAAAAAACGAGGAAGTATTATAAACCAATGGTTAATATTAAATCTTGTTATTGATTTGATAATTATTGAGTTTTACGGGGGACAAAAAGTTGTTTCAATAAAACGAATACATTTACAAATATACGTAACTGCAAGGGTTTAGTCCGTCTCAAGTCGTAACGCACGCTTCCAAAACTACGTTGGACTTAATTTGTTGCAAAAATATGAAGATTAAAAATATAGGCTAAAAAGTCACGAGTTCAGAACCAAAATTTCATACTCAAATCAAATCTTAAAGTGGTAGATATTTTCAGTACCGCCCTGGTGAAACAATTCGGAAACAAATAGTGAACCTAAAATGGAAAATCTCCTTGAATGCCATTAAAAAATCACAATTCTGCAATTTCTGAGCAAATGAACGTAATATTTCAATTGCGAGTTATGGGAGTAATAAAAAAACGTTATTATTACTGTACACCAATAAAGTGTTTGATTGTCGGGCGAAACCGGGTAATAACTACAAACTGGAACTATATTTCGAAGTTTTCTTTCTAAGACATGTTTTTTCAATGCACTTTGCCAAATTTCAACACCCCGATAAAAGAGGCCGAGCCAATTGTCAAAACGAGAAAACCATTTGCAGATACGAACTGAATCCATTAACCCCATTACCCTAAATATCTGGCAATACCCTCCCTATCTGGCAACATCCCCGCTATCTGGCAATGCCAGGAAAGGGTGTTCCAACCACTGAAGAAATAAAAAGGAAGAAAAAAAATACTTTACTGGTCACACTTAAAACAAGAGTAAGGTCATTGTTTAAAAATCCGTGTAAAACCCAGGCCTTGGACTTCAGCTAGTACTTTTAATGTAAAGCTGTTCTAACTACAAAGCGTTTTTTATGAAATATTACCTAGGTTCACATTTACACACGGAACGTGTACCAGTATCAATAATATCCACGAGGAATTGATGTTTTTCTGCACGCCAGAAGTAATCTATTTTTAACATTACTTTTTTTACTTCTGCCGAAATTGTTCAACCATTTTCGTACACCCAAATTCTTACATTATCTCTTGAACAGATTATCAATTTTACTGGCCTGCACGGGGCCTGTTATTTAAAAGGTCTAAAATCGGCATAGACCACATTTCTAGAGATTTTCTTTTCGGTGGTTCAAACAATCACATATGATACCAAACTTGGAGATTCTAACCTCAAAACACGAAACACGAAAATGGAACCAATGAAAATTTATTCCATCACTTTAGCTATAATTTTAATCCCCTATTGTTGTAGTGTGTAAAAAAGAATTTAAAGCTTTTAAAAATGCTACCTTATAACAAAATGACACATTTTTTAAGGGGAAGATTATTTCAGAAATCGGTACGCGCATCGCATCTTTTTTAGTGTAATTAGCGGACAACAAAACTTGGAATCACGTTTCTAAATTTTTTATTATTGACTAGCAAAATATACTTTATAGAAGTGTAGAGTATCGCGACGCATGTAAATTTAACAAACAACCAATGAAATGAACCATTTCAGTTTCCATCGTAATTAGTTCAACACCAAATGGTGAATCACGATGCAAAACTTATAAACAAGCAATTTAACAGTTAGTAAAAAGATCAAATCAATATTATACAACCAAAATACGAAATTTATCTCAATGATTCACCATTTCGACCCGTTTTCGTAATTTGTTACTTTTGTATCTGCTAAGAAGTGCACTGCATTGGAATTTGTATGAAAATGCGCGTGCGCGGAAAATAGCGTACCGATCATTTCCGAAGTTTTTCGAACATTGCCGAAGGTCAGTTAAAATGGCTACCGGCTTAATGTTATCGCATATGGGACTTGCTGTAATATTCTTTGGAGATATTGAGGGTTTATTATTATTTTTTACAATAACATACCACATTGGCGTAAAGCATTGCCATGGGTTATTGATTGTCTAGAAATTTGTGCAATGCGGACGCTATTGTGTGCCGATATGAAAAATAATATTATTGTTCTGTTGCAAAATGTGAATAGTGTTTAATATAAGTAAGGTTAATTAATTACTTAAATACTAAATAGATGAAATCCAATTGATAACGAGGACTTTAATGAATTGAATATCAATCAAATGTTATGAAAATACGTAAAGCATAATGGGTTCTTGTAAACTTTTTGCCCAACGTTACAAAATTACAATATAAATGCTTAGATTAGAAAAGTTTAAGTTAGAAATGTTTTAAAATAAATCATTGTATTGGATTTAGAATTGTTAACTGTTGCAAATCTAATGATGTTTTGTAGTTATGACTCGCAGATCGTCCGTATTATACTCTGATATTGTATATATATTTAGCTCAACAATATTCCAATATAAGTTTGTTTTAATATATTTTATGACTTCAAATAAAACTGTTTCATTTGGTGAAATGTAAAACATTATAATTCAAGCAGAGTTAAGACTCTGGATGTTCAAAATGTAGTTGATAGATTTATTGTATCTAATAATCAAATGATATTTATTTTATGAATTTAGGTATTAAATTTCTGCATTATTTTAACTGAATTATGTCTGTAAAAGCCCCAAGGGCGTTCAATAAATAAATAAGGTACCTACCCACTATAATCGGTTTTATTAGTGGTTTAGCCTAGGTGAGAAGGTTAGGTTATGTAAAGTAAGGTTAGGTTAGGTTACTTTGTGTTAAGTTAGGTAAGGTTAGGTTGCTTACGATATTCATGAACATGAATTCTGATCAGCTGCTGTAGGTACTGATAAATTTACAAACTTTTGTTTGCGTAGGCGGCCAAAAGTAGAACTAAAGAAAGAAAAAATATTATTTTCTATTATCATTCTTTTAGCATTTAAAATTGACAGCAGCGACTCCCCCAGCAACAGAAATGCGCGTTTGGATCCGTCATGAGGGAGCATTTGTTTTACTTAATAAATTTGACAGGTAATTATAACAACTTGTAAAAACAAAAACAATATAAACTTTATCTTTTGTAAAAAGTTTAACGCGTGATTTGAAATAATTTCCATACCAAACTATAACTTCCATACAAATTTACACCGGTTGTGCAATGCCAAACGTTCTTGCCTTGTTTTTGTTTTTTATTGCATCAATAACACAATTTTCATGAAATTTTTCAAATCATTAGTACCTCCACTAAAAATCTCATCTCTTATTTAGTTTTTATCACTTATTTTAAAATAACTCACTTTTATGTTTACTACTTTAATCGTAGAATTAATGTGATAATAATTACCATAATACCAACGGAAAGGCCTTGTTTTTGTGATTTTTTTTGTTTCAATGACATGTATCAAAAACTTTCAATAATAGAAAAAAGTATATGTACGTGGATAAAATAAGCATTGCTAATTTATTAAGAATCTCTTCAAATTATTGGTAATGTGGTTAAAAACGGGATTGTAGGCCTTTAACCAATGAATTAACAGGTTTCCTGATAAACTTTTAGTAAATTACTGTTATTTTTTAATGTGAATGGCGCACAAGAGTCCAAACTTTACAATTTTGAAGGCGGGTTTGGGTACCGCCGTCCCGGAAACCATTTATTGGATACTTAACACCCCTGCCATAGGTCACACATGTGGTGCGCAACGTTTGGTGACTTAGTAGGAGGTCAGGGTTAATTTGGTGAGTTTTGTCTAGGCCTTGGCGGGGGATGCGTTTGTCTACTTAATGCGTGGTGGGTCGGATCCGGAGAGACTGGTTAAGGGAAGCCTTTTGACCTCCTCAGCCGGACTCTCTCTCGAACCATCGCCTTGCACCGCAGTGGGAGGAATGGTTACATACATCTGTCACTCCTAGACACATTAACCCCCAAATTCCAACCACCCTTTTTCTTCCCTAAAAGATCTTCCACACATCATCCCCAAAGATGACACAGGCCCCGAGGTGAGGCTTTTTCCTCAGAGCCTCTTGTGTGGATATAAAAAAAAACTGCTCCCAAACCGTCTGGAGCCAGTGAGACTATGGCATCCCCAAATGGGGTATATCGGACGCTTGTGCATTATATTTTAAGAATTGAGTTTTATATTGTTTTTGTTATGGATAACACAAATTAATCATATACACTTTACTTGCGCACGCCGGGATTTGAACATGCGACCTTCGGTTTATCAGGAAACCTAATTACCAATACCCATTTTAAATAAATGAAATGAAAATACTTGGTTTTAGGTCACTTTATTGAAAATTTTATTGTCTACCGGTTTCAGTACCTCCGTAGAATAAAATAAAATGTATCAATAAAGTGACCTTAAATCAAGTATTTTCATTTTATTAATTTAAAATGTCAAGTCCAATGTGTTTGCTTTTAAAAAAAAAAATAACACTCATTTTCTCCGTGTATAAACGTCACAACCACGAAAAGATTTTTCACATTTCTGTTGATATGAATCAAAAGATTTCCCTTTTTAGTTTTTTACAACACCAGAGAAGAAAAAGTATGCCATTCTGAAGATTTGAATTGCCTTTGCAGGTACCAACGACAAAATTATCACCAGATAAAAAATTCTATGCAGTACAAAATGGCAAACGGGATAGTTCGCAGTTTAGATATATAACTACTTCCTTCCCTCAATAAGCTGTGGAGGATTGAAATCCAGTTTAAAGATTTTATCTGCAGAGGGATTTTATGATGAACATCCGATGGTAAACATGACATAGATAATCTTCAGAGAGGAAAATACGACATGGTCTCCGATAGAAACTCTTTATGGCATCTGATAACAGAGAGGAGAATTGAATAGGTTTAAAGATAAGAAAATTGAGGAATTTACGATGGAGTGTGACAATGATATTGTTAATACTACTGGTTTCACTGGTATACTATTTCTAAATAATAGGAGTTTTTATTTTTCCATATTTATCGATATTGTGACAAAACTTATTAATTTTAATTACTTTTTTCGACGCCAATCAGGTTTCGATCACAGGGGTGCTAAATAATAAAATAAATGTAACATATAAAAATAAAAGATCTACATTCATATGTTACACAATTCGAATTCTCTAAAATCTTTTAAACACTTCGCAACCTCCCAAAAAAATAATTTTAATAATGGTATCAATAAGTTCTGCAAGTTTAAAACGAGTACAAAATTAAATAGTTTGGAAAGAACACACATAACTTGTACTGGAAAAACTCTCTCAGTTTGTATAATATTACTTAAATTGAGTATTTCAATTTTGTGTTCACAGCTGTGATCTTAATATGACAGGCGACGCCATTACGTTAGCTGCTCCCGGCGGCTGATAGGTACCGCAGCATTTTCCGGAAAATCAAGCGCTGAATTCTGCCGGTGGCAACACTGCGCGGGCGAATCGCGCGCGTCCCCGCAACTTTAGTTTCATTCAGTTGGCATCCGCTTCTCGTCGGGTAAGGTTGGGCCTCGTGCACGCCGAACCGTCACGCTAACACTGTCAACTGTCAAGTCATACATTACACAGTAAAACACAGCGAGTCGCGCCTACCAGTGATGATATTTACACAATAAAACCAATACCTTACGAGCTGTGCTGTCTTACAACCACGCTGTTAATTTGAAAATCGCCGCAGGGACGACGCGCCAAGTTTTTGGATACATTGATTTACCGCGGATGCGTATTTTGGTATGGATTCTTTGATATTTAAATAATAATAATAAAACTCTTCTACCAGCAGACTTATTTGGCGATTTGGTTGTTCTCAACGCCTTGAAGTAATAATTGTTTTAATTGTTCCTGTAATAATTCAACGGTAAATTAGCGTGTCAGTTTAGGATCGATTTTCTTACGGGCGCTTGGGACCTTTTGGCACTGGAGGAGCATTCCATTTGTTGTTATAACACTACTGCACTGAATATTGGTTATACTATTTTCTGCACCAATTGGTAAGTCTTAGGAATTAGTTACATATTTAATCTATTATTTTCACCGTTGTAAAATGATCAATTATTATTTCCAGGAATCTCTCTTAATTAATAATTAATTTTGCTTGTTTTTAGTGAAGATAAACTTTTTTTCATCCCGTTTTATTTTCAATATTACCTAATACTTTGAAATTATTTTATTTTCAGCTTTACGTCGAATTTTTGAGAAGATTTTGTAACGTTGCAAGATGATTTTCGTTTATCTTAATATTTTTTTATTTTTTATGTTTGAATTTAGGAGGTACGTAAAATATTTTTAATTGCATAAATATTCAACATTAAAATAGATAGATAATTGGCTGAGAGAAACATTTCATTCTCAATTAACGACAAAATTATAACAAAGTTTTCTTAGGTATGTAAGGCTATTTGAGAAAATCTAATGTCCGAAATCAATAAAATATTATTGACTTAATTTCATAAGTAGTAGACTATTTTTTCTGTTGGGCAGTTAGGCATACTGAGAAATTGATTTATTGGAGCCTTCAACGTGGATGATATTGTTAGTATCACCCTTGTGAGAGTCCAGATACTTTTTCAATAACCAGATCTAATTAGCTAGGTAGGTATCTTTTTCGCCTCCTTTCGCATTGTTTAGTTTCAGGTATAACCTTATTTATTGACTAGATTTAAATAGCCGGGTGGGAAGTACCCCTTCCCCTTTCGCTTCTCCTTTCTCGTAATTACATCAAACCAGAACATTTCTTAAACTGGAATTGGTCTCATGGTCTCACTGGTTTATGTCAAAAATATCACTCATTAAAGAAAATAGGACTGTAGTAGTATTTCACACGTCACAGAAAATACTATAATGATGAAGTCACGTACGATCTCTCTCTGGGATTACTTTATTATCTATCTATCATCTTTTGCCACGAATTATTGCAACCTGAATTTGAATATTTAAGAAAATCAGTATTGCAACGAAAAATTCCACTATCCTAAAGCGTACCGTTGCTAAAATGGCTCTAGCTATGCACAGTAACCACATTTCAATTACTAGGTATTTGTTTCCAAAATTTTCTTTTCTTTCTTCCCATGTTACTAACAACATTCCACAAAATGGAGATGCCAAAGCATCTCCGATAGTGGCATTTGGAAATCTTGTACGATGTCACATAAGAAAAACAGATATAGGTACTTAAAAATGTTAAAATTATGTATCTTTGTCGCTATATCCTCATTATGTATCGTACGATGGGCGTCAAAATTAGGTTCGTTTAAAGTTCCAATAAAAAACCTTTAATACGAAATCCCCACAAGTGTCACAACTGCTCGGAGCCAGTGAGACTATGGCATCCCTATTTTGGGTAGTTTGTATAGCTGGTTAGACAGAGACGGGAGAGAAAAGAAACGAGGAATAGGAAGGTTGGGAGGTATCGGACAATCTGATCAATGTTTCGATTCTGAAATGTGGTCTTCACCAGGGGGATACTGCGAGTACCTAGGTACTATTTTGGGTAATAATTACACGCCAAGATATTTTTGAGGTATTATGCCGAGTTGGGCTTCTCCCTTCTTTCAGCGTCCCATTATTACATCTGCCCTGATGATGTACACTGTAACGTTTGTACGAAACGTTAGCTAAAGAAAGAGGAATTTCAACACGGCAGTTTACCCCAAAAATCACTTTTTTCTTTATTTTTTTTACATTGGCTCCACACGGAGGCTACGTGGAAAACTAATTCCCTCAGGGCCTAGGTCATCTTTGGGGATGCTGTGTGGAGGCTTTTATTAAAAAAATAAAAGAGAAGAAGACCTGGGAAGGAAAAATGTATGAGGGGTAGGTAGGAATCTGGAGGTCGGTTTGTCCAGGAGTGACGGATCCATCCATTCCATGGCGGTGCGAGGCAATGCTACGAGAGAGTCCTGCTGGAGAGGTAAAAACATCTACATCAATCAGTCTCTCGAAATCCGGCCCGCCACACAGTAGATAGGCAGACGTATCCGCCGCCAAGACCTAGACCGTCCTCACCACATGAACCCGGGCACCCCTTCTAAGACACCAAACTTGGCGTGACGTATGGAAAAGGTGTATCACTAAATGGTTCCCGGGGCGGCGTTACCGATACCTTCCTCTAGAATTGTAAATTTAATAAAAAAATTGTCCGTTAAAATCTGAAATCAGTAGTTTTTACGGTTCATCATAAATTATTATCTGATATCAATCGGCTAATTAAAAGTTAAACATACCTACAACCTTATCGGCTTTGTTATCAGCAATTAAAACGAGCAAAATACTTCAATAACGCTACCAGAAGTCGAATTACTCCGAGCTTTATACTAATGTGTATATTATTTTTATTTTTATTCAAATATACATATAAAACTGTGTGTTTTATATAATTTTCTCATAAATTTTAATATTTTTTATTCTTATAATGTTATCTTATTAGATGTTACTAGGAAGAAATCCATAATTGGTTTTATTTTGGCTATACTCAACATGTATCCCGAAAATAAATAAATAACACTCCTTGAATCCATAGCTAGTCATATAAATTGTTCATTGTCATGTAAAGGTTGGGAATGATGATGTAACAGCTGGTTAATTGAGCCCAATGAGAGAACAATTGTAACTATTAGCATTTATATCTTTCACTGTTACGGGTGCATATTTATACAGAGTGACCGGGGGTAAAATGCACTAACTTCGGGAGGTAATTCTAAATGATTGTAGAAGTTTAAAAGGGAAATAACTTTTATCGAAACTCCGTTTTTTTCCATATAAAAATATTTTCCAATGAAGAATATTATTTTCTCCCTATTAATAATTTGACTTTTGTACCTGAAAACTATCTTAAAGCGTTGAATTTTCACCTGGCGATGTTTGTGCACTTTACCCCCGGACACCCTGTATAAAGCGCGATGACCACTAATTTGATGCATTATATTCATTGAAAATAATATATTGTATATTTGCTTGAAATGTCTTAAGGTGAACAGCTTTTAATAGCCACGTAATTTCCCATCTTTTTCTTCCCATATCCTCACTCTCCCTACTATATTCAGCCTCACAACATACCCCAATTAGGGATGCTATAGTATCTCTGGCTTCACACGGTTGGGACTCTTGTGTGGTATTCACATAAAGAAGAAGCCTTAGTATGTTAAAACAGTAGATACCTTGATGCAAAACCTTGATATAGATCTATTCCTTGAAATGAAATTTAAGGTCAAAAGTGGTATGATAATCGAATAATCGGTTAATTGAAACAAATGTAAGAACTGCTTTTTGAATTAATGTCTTTCGTATTATATGAGCGCTATATTATAATACAAGGCATTATATCCTCTACAATGGTGCAAGGAAAAATAAGATGTATAAAAAGTAGTTGGAGATACTAACAGAATCGTCCCAGTGAAAAACCACGGTGAAATGACTTAAGTCGTGTTTGGTGACCAGACCTAAATAGCCAGTTACCTTCTTTCTTTCCCCAATACTTTTGGTCTAACAAATACCCCATTTCAGCTCATGCCATAGTCCCACTGGCTCCAGACGGTTAGTAGCTATTAAGAATCTTGTGCAGTATTCACGTAAAAAAAGTAGATATATGGGAAACCTCGATTTCAGATCTAGTACCTTATATTATCTATATTTATGTATATATAGGTAAGATTGTAGATTTTTTTTAAAAACAAACCCACAAACCCACATGAAGGTATATATATATAGAAGGTAGACCGGTCGGTGGCCGAGTTGACATCGCGCTTGGGTCTCACTCAAGCGTAGTGTGTTCAATTCCTCGGCTGGCTAAGTCCTCCATCACAACACAAGCAACATTTTCAGCTTACTGTGGTGGTAGTAGGAGATTTTCAAATATTTTCAGGTTATTCGTAACCTGGGAATGTTTGTCTTTCTTTTTAAAAAAAAAATATAAATATATATTTACAGTTTTATTCCGAGATTGATGAAATATTGCACACTTGACCTCGAAACATGATGAAAGTCACTGTCTACAGATTTCGAAAAACCACCCCAATCTACCTTATTCACCCTTTAAAGCAGAATAATGATATTTGATGAACTTTTGCACACTCGATTCGGGTTCGAAAAAAGAGATAAAATACTATTTTTTCATATAAACTCCTTGTACATACTTCAGTTAGTATTGACTTGAAGTCAGCAGTTATAACGTTATCGTCGGTTACTTGAAACTATTGGAAGAAATGCATTTTACGTTTCTATTATTTGTTATAGCGGATTATAATTCATATTTCTAAGGTGTTATTTTATTTTTCCGGGTACAGAGAACAAACAAAATACAATTTGCTCTGAGAGCGACCCGTGACTTCTTGACCCAGAGGTCGCCGGTGTACAACACAGCAAAGGCACAAACTGATTTTTCAAAAGGTTTTCTCAACTTATTTTCTTTTCCAAAGACTTCTACCTAAGGATATAGGCCCCGCTGAAATGTCTCCAGGTTTTGTTGATTTTAGACGGATTCAACCCATTTAAACCAGTAGTTTTTAAGCCCTTCTCTATTGTGGGCGACCTCTGTTTTTTTTACCAATCAAGGTTTTTCTTCCGCGGTGATATCCAGATTACAAGGGTCAAATTATTTCAGCTGTGTTACGTATCTAGCACAGTCGATAATCCCTAAAGCAAAGGTATGAAACCTTTTTAGAGATGCGACTCCTAAAGCAAAGTAGAAAAACGACTCTAGAAGAAAATACATAAAATTTACAGGGTACACAAAGATTGGTTCAGGTAGATATTAAGGTAACAGCAAGGTAACTAGCTATTATAATTATTTCTTACACACTTTTTCTAAAAGAGTATAAGAGGGGACAAGAAAACACACCAATTTTTAACATATTTTTGTAAAACATCAAAGCAGAAATAGCTACAGACTCTCAAATCCGGTTCCATGTTAAACCTGGTACGATATTAATTTCATGTCACGTTCCAGAATTTGGAAAGTCCTGTGCTTTTGTAAATAGCTCAAAAGCTTCCGCCAGGTATTTTTTCTACATTAGCTCCAACCGTAAGCTTTGTGGAGGGGACGAGGAATCTGGGAAAAAAAAAAATATTCGTCAGGGTCAGTGTGTACAGGAATGAGGGATGTATAAATCCATCCCCCCATTGAGATAGTCGTGATGAAGAGCTCAACTACTCTTTCCCGATTTGGCTCTGGCAACCATTTGGAGTGACCAGTGGCTGAGGCATTGGTTATCCAATAATAGGTTCTGGGGCGGTGGTACCCATACCCGAAGCCAAAATTGAATATTGGTAGGTATAAGTCTATCTGCCGATCCTTTTTTTAAGTTCAACCGTACAATGTTTAGATCGAAATTGAATGGATTAATATGTATATATTGGTTTCTGAATAGTTTTGCAGCGATATTAGTGGGTGCGATACTTGCAGTACCAGCCGCGCAGCACAGCCCTTTAGCTCTACAAGGCACGCTCGGCTCTATATAAACGCAGCCGCGCCGCGCTACAGTTCAGTTTTCGAATTCAGTATACTACGGGTACTCAAAACTACATACAACTGCCACGGGCGACCATCTTGTGGCCGGCCCGTACCACGAGCCAAAAGCGCTCGCCATGTTCGCCGTCAAGGTCCATCGCAACTCTAGCCTTTGGCTTGGCATCGAAAACCAAACTTCACGCTGGAGGACCAGGAAGACCCGTAGACTTCCCCACCAGTGATGAACATCACCTTCAAGTATAGTCTCCGCCCTCATGGCGTCGAGCTACCGATTACATCGCAACGTTCCCACTCCACCACCATTCATCTCCGCTATCTACGATGATGAGCATCGGCCTGATGGATTCTTCATTCAGTTTCCGTCCGCCGCGCGTTGAGCACTGATTCACATCCTACAAGCATTATCGCTACTAGACAGATTGCGAGCATTTCGGTGTGGATAACATGAATCAGCATTTTACAAGTTGCGTAGGTATTGTCTGTATTGAGCTCGATCGTTCTAGCTTTATCCGCGCGACCTTCTAGATGGCTTTCACCTATAAAAGCCGCTCATGCGTTGAACGCAGGAGATTCGTGTATCAACTTAAGACATTCGCTCTTCAAATATAAGGACGGGTTGTTTCGGAGAATCTGAACAATTCATCAAATTTCAACGTTCATTTTCGGGTTCTGTGAAAGACTTGTTCAAGTTCTGTTTTTATATCATTGTAGGCTAGTTACTTGACAAAACTGAAATAAAAACAGAACTTGAAAAAAATCTTTCACAGAACTTGAAAATGAACGTTGAAATTTGATGAATTGTTCAGAATCTCCGAAACAACCCGTCCTGTCTTTCTAATTTTTTTCATTTGTTCATACTGTAACTGTGTTGTAATTTCAATTATTTGGTCATTATTGTGGGGTCGCCAAAAGGTAAATAAAATAAAGATCCGCAAAACCCCTGCCTTGGTTGCGGACCCCTGCCCTAAGATTGTCATGGTGATAATATCTGAAAACTTGGTTACATTTTATTTATTTATTTTATTCACATTTGAATCCTACCAAAATACTTCAGTGGTTTGTAAACAGGTACATAATGACAATGAATATAATTGGTTATACTTAAAGATTTTTTTTTTCTTAAATATATTTGAATACAGGTTTTTACATGCTTTTCGACTACCACACTAGACACATGTCCGTATTATGGTAGTCGAAAGATATGTGCCATTCATTTATTTTTATTTTTTTATTATTTATACCCGCTAAAATGCCAAAGCAATTTGTCAGCAGGTAAGTTTAAGAATATTGATATATTACTAAATCAAAAAAAATAACGAGAAATCACAATATTTAAAATTGATACAGAAGAATTTAAATAAGAACTTAAATAATTACAAAACAGAGCCATATATAAAAAAAGAAACAATAGAATAACTTTTAACTTACTACCTACAATACAAAAGAATAAAATACAAAGACAGTCAGTTGTAACACAGGGAAATTACTCATATTCATTTATATACATATGCATAAGATTATAAATAATATCAGTATAAAAAAGCTTGATATATTAACCATTTTTTAAGTTTATTTTTTAATTCGGTGGTGCAATTTGATTGAATTTTGGTTTAAAAAGGAAAAGGTTTATTATAATATTGCCAAAATTAATATTTACCATGGTACATATCACAAATATACACATTTATGATGAGAGAAAGCTGAGCGAGATCTAGAACTCAAAATAATCTATTTACACTAACAGTGTACTACGTACAGAAGCGCGACAATTTATTTATTCATATATTCATTACTACTGTATAAATAATACGAGAGCAATTAGGTGTTTGTATAACGGAAGTTTTACCTAACACGGCTTTGTTCTTAGTATCGCCTTAGCAAAACACCGCTGATGTGATTTTAAGGGCTGTTGGGTTATTATTTTTTCACGAAACGGCGTTTCATCAAATTATTAAAGTCAGGTATTAAGTACACAAACTATAGTCAAGAAGTTAAACAATGGCTCAAGCTGAATTAAGTAACCAGATTTTAATAGCCAGGTACTTCTTTCTAAATTTCCTCTTTTTCTTTCTCGACTTCACGACGGCCTCCGCTGTTGAGTAGTTACTATTCTTGGCTACGAATCTGGAGGTCGCAGGTTCAAATCCCGGCACGCCCAAGTAAATTTGAATTGATTTATGTCATTTCACAATTTATGAATTTAAAAAAATAAACAGTATATTTGCGACACGTTCGAGAGTGGTGGATACTTTCAAAATCACCCATTTTATATTTACTCTACACAACAGGCTCCGAAAAAACTAATTTCCCAAGGGGCTTATGTCATCTTTGGGGATGCTGTGAGGTGGGTATTTTTAAGGAAGGGGAAGGATTGGAAGGTCTGGGAAAGAAAAATATATGAGGGGTGGGTAGGAATCTAAGGATCAGAGTGTCCAGGAGTGATGTATGAATAACATTACGATGAAAGGCGTTGGGGCGAGATTTCGGCTGGAGAGGACAAAGGGTCTCTATAATCCAGCCTCTCTTGATCCGGCCTGCCTCGCAATTGGTGAGCAGACGCATCCGCCACCAAGAAATGGACAAACCTCAACCCAGAACCTGGGCACCCCTGCTTAGTAACCAAACGTAACGAATCAATTGGGGTGACCTATGGAAAAGGTGTTTGTTATTTAAGGAATAGTCTCCGAGGCGCGCGGTACCCACACCCGCCACCCAAATTGAGCTGGTGTAATACAACATTGTTGAAACATTGTTTGAAATGACTTTAACCGTGTTTGGTGGCCAGGTACTTCCCCAACTTCCTCTTCCCCATCTCTTTTCCCTCCCCATTACTTTCAGTTTCACCCTAATTGGAGATGCCGTAGTCTCACTAGCTCCAGACGGTTGGGAGTAGTTGGAACTCTTGGTGGCACTCACATAAAAAACAAATCTGTCTCACGAAATTCTGAATTTGGATTAGAACATAAATTCGTAAGTAGGTACTGCACAATAAGTAGTAGGCTACGTGGGAATTGTGACGATATTACGAATACCTAACATCAAACCGGGTCGAGGTTTGTTTTGATATTCTATCATTTATGTGGTGACTCGGCGTTGTGGTATTTTATTCGATGTTTATATAATTCATTTGATAACATGATTAGATCACCACAATGAGATGAAAAGCATGACAATACTGTGTCATCATTATTATTGTAAACCTACCTTCCTACATCATACTGGATTGAACATGGTCATTATTATTATTTGGCATTCCCACCTATGTAGCTACGAGTATAAATAGGTCCCATTGAAATGGTTCGGAATGTTGTTTTAAAATGAACAAAAACTTGACCACTCCGAAATTGGTATGACAACATATATTTATGAGATGTTAATATTTCACCAAATATTAACACACACGGAGAAAAAATTAGTTTATTAAGATTCTCGTCAAATAATTGGTGATCCGATAAAAAACGGGCTTGCAGGCCATTAACGAATGAATCAATAGATTTCCTGACAAAATTTTATTAAAATACGAATATGTTATTTCGACGTCGCAAAACGTGTTCATAAAAATCCTAATATTTTCGCATTTTGTCATTATGTGTTAACAAGGCAAATGTAGGTGCATGAATACGTGTTCTGAAATATTAGGAATTTAGCAAAAGTTTTCGGGAAACGGCTTGCAATCCCATTTTTAACCGGATTGCCAATAATTTGAAAAGATTCTTAATAAAATAGCAATACTCATTTTTCTCCGTGTGTATCTTTAATAGAGCAGAAACAGTTATGTTGTTGTAAAGTGAAATAATATTTTGTGACGCACATCAAAGTTTTTTCAATTTTTACAGGTGGTTCTTTAATTATTACCGTCATTTATTGGATAATTTGTATAGCGCCGCTTGTGAGATATCACCTCAGGGGCGCTTTACAGTTGATGCAGGTATTACAGAAAATATAAATATTACAAAAATAGTGTGAAGTTAAGTTAAGTAAAATGAGGTATAGGAACAGGTGACACGAAAATAGAATATGGAGTATCTGCAGCAAGAATACTAGGTAGTGAAAAACTGGGCCAGCTGCTGCAGCGAAAGAGTCCACCGCGTCCACCAACAGTGCGAGCACGAGGTACGTCATCCGTCCAGGTATGTGTCTGCTGCTAATAAAGCGCTGACACACTATCCTCTCACAGATACCAGACCTTGACAGCACCGCTGTGACGTTCTACGAAGATAGAAGATGGAGACTCTGCAGCAAGAATCCTAGATGGTGAAGGAACTGGACCATATTTATATCCATAATAAAATAAACATACAGGGCGTAACATCTTCAGGTTCCTTTGTTTATGATTTTTATTGAACCACGATTATTATGGAGTGATTTTTTGGCATATTTTGCAAAAACGTTTTGAGAGATCGCTTGTCATAATGTGCCGTATTTATAGAACTTAAAAATATGGGATAAACGGCGAAATTTAGGTGAATTCATTAGCTTTAAGCCGCAGTAAGCAGTTTTATATGTTCTCATATTAATATTTTTAGGAATGGTAATAATGTGGAAAATGTATATATATGACACCAATCATTCCAATGGTTACGTGGGCAATCACTGACACGCCACTGATTAAAACACCTACGCAGCCTTATCATTTCCAGACAGCCCGGCGACGTTTTCTCGAAAGTACGAGTGCTGCTTGATTTAATCAAAACTTCTCAAGCTTTTTTTTTTTTTTTACAGTAATACCACACAAGAGTCCCAACTGCTCCCGTCTGGAGCCAGTGAGACTATGGCATCCCCAATTGGGGTATGTTGTGAGGCTGAGGGTATTGGGGAGGGGAGGGAGATGGGGAAGAGGAAGGTGGGGAAGTACCTGGCTATTCAGATCTGGTCACCAAACACGGCTAAAGCCATTTCAAGCAACGTTTCAATTCTGAATGGTGGTCTTACACCAGGGCGATACTGAGAGTATCTTCCACTCTGGAACGTGCCGCAAATATACTATATATTATTTAAATTAATTAATTGTGAAATAACACAAATTAATCAAATAAAATTTATTTGCGCACGCCGGGTTCGAACCCGCGACCTTCGGATCTGTAGTCAAAAGCGTATACCACTAGACCACGCCGGCCGTCAAATACGGAAGCTACTTGTATGGAACATTCCCGCCTTAACGCGATGCATGCGGTTCTATATAAGCAGAGTGCGCAGTGCTACCCGCTACCTGGCAGTGTTTATTTAGTTAGTAGTCATTTGTACTCAGTGTACACCGTGGGAACTGGACTGCGCTTCACCCTCGTGACATCTTAGCCGGCCTCGCTTCCCGCCATCATCTGCCTTCAAGATCTACCGCACCTTCGGTTCTTTCTTCCCTGGAGTATCGGGAAGACCCATAGTCTTCTCCACCAGTGATAAACATTGCTACTTCTTCTGGTCTCCGCTTCTACGCTGTCGCCTTACCGACTTTATCGATGTGATCACACTCCACTACCGTTCGTCTCCTATTCTACGACGAGCATCAGTGCGGAGTAATTCGTCGTCAGCAACAGACCTCTACTACACTGGCTACTCTTATTAGGACTCTGTGTACTCTGAATACCTCAATAAAGCCACAGTGATATTACATTCATCTTTCATTAGTCTCTCATTACCATCCCCAAACTGTGAACATGTGGGCAATCACCATACATTTACCTGTACTGTGTTTTTTGTTCATTTAAAAAAGTGCCTTTTAGTTAAGTCGTAATACAACCGTAAGAAGGATTTTAAAGGTAATTAATGAAATATTATGTAACTATTTACTATTTTGTAATATGGTATTGGACCAAATCTTCACGCATTCAAAGTCAAAATTTTCGGACAAAAATTACCTATTTAACCCCTATCTACAAGTACTACATTAGAGATGTCTTGAAAGATTTTGATGCGGGTTGTGCTTCATGTTTAGTAACTTTTTACCTCCTTCTAACCGTGGTAGGGAAGAATGACTTTTGTCCATCTTAGGAGAACGGACAATTTGTTTATTTTAATGTAGTTATTTAAAAATTATAACCTTTTAAAGAAATCATGATAAATCTCGTACTTAGTGTTTCGTATGGGCAATGATTTTTCAAAGAGTTTTTGTGACTCTTCCTTTAAAATAACATGGGTCTTTTCGAAACCCCATCCTTTAAAGACGCTCAACACAGCACATCAAAAAAACGACAAAATTCTGAACAGGGTTAACAAAAAAAAAACTAAACCTTTTGTTGTCTCACTCGGGATATCCTGTTTCGAGACAGGCTAATCTATAGACATTTTACTTTAATCGGAGTTCCCTTTTCAAAAAAGTTTTTTTCGGTTGGTACATTTTTTGATTGATTGAAAAAATATTAGACTGATTAAATCAGGTTGGTATTGTTAACAATAATTAGATAAGAGAACTTTTAATTTAGATTTGGGTGAGTTGTATCTATAATAAATTATTCCCCGACCTTTGCTGATGATCCAATATTAGTCGGGATTTTAAATTTTGTTTAGATATTTTAACTGTTTTGTTTTATCAGGTAGGTAATTGTTTATTTGGGTTGAAATGTACTTTCTTATCAAAATGTTGTTTTTGTTTTAGATATTTGTAAGAGTTCTTTAATTATATTCCTAAGCAACTCTTACAATAATTACTGTGGTATAAATTCAATGGTTTGACCAGTTGCACTTGTGACTATATTCTCAGTATCGCTCTAGTAAATACTCACCATTTAGGGACAAAAAGTTGCTTGAACTGGTTTTAGACTTGTTAGGTATGGTGATCAGGTCTGAATAGCCATCTACATCTCGTCCATCTTTCCCCCACCCAATTCAGTCTATCAAAATACCTTTATCCCACTGACTCCGGGCTGCTAGGCCTCTTGTGCAGCATTCGTATAAGTGCACAAACTTCAGGAGGTAATTCTACATTATGGTAGAAGTAAAACACATTAATAACTTTTTCGATTTTCCATTGTTTTTTTCCGTTAAAAAAATATTTTTCCACCGAAGAATACTATTTTCTCAATACAAACAATTCATGTTATGTATCTGAAAACTATCTTAACCTTACTTATTTTTCGGAATAACTTTATTGAGTAAAACCTCAAATTGTAATATTTAATTATTGAAGACAGTATTAGCGATTTCTAAATGAAAATCTGAAACACAAAAATCAGAAAAGGATACGGTCACATCTAGGACTCAAACCCAGGACCCTTGCCTTGCCGGGACACCGCTCTACCACTGAGCTAATGGGACCCTATCCCCCTCGGTCACTTTTAACTGTATCATACTTCGAATAAGAACTACCAACATTGTCTTCATTTTTTCACCGCACATTTTTATTGGCAACTATCTTTATGTATGATCGCAAGATTCTAACTTAACTTAACGAACTAAATGCAATCTAGACAGCGTCTTTTTAGATATACCTATCTTATTTTTATTTTTTATTTTTAATGTGCGACATCTATTGACCTTTCTGCAAGTCTAGAAAAGTCTTATATAGTATGATACAGTTAAAAGTGACCGAGGGGGATAGGGTCCCATTAGCTCAGTGGTAGAGCGGTGTCCCGGCAAGACAAGGGTCCTGGGTTCGAGTCCTAGATGTGACCGTAAACTTTTCTGATTTTTCTGTTTCCGATTTTCTTTTTTCTATCTTAACCCTTCAGTACTTTCATCGCATTTGTTCAGTTTGCAATGTTTTCTATGTATTTCAAATGCGATATATATTCACCTTATTTTTAAATTTTCGTAAAAACAAATACTGTTTTTGAAACTTTATAAAATTGTCTTTCCCGTGAAAGCATTTAAAATAAACTTGTCGATTTACAAATACTATAATTTTAATATAAAACGTGAAAAATGTTTTCACAAACGCTAACTACAGTTTGACAGATTAGTTTTGTTTGAGGAATTCGTAAAAAAACTGTACCCTTACTTTTATTTCGTTCATATAATAAAAAATAATTTAAAAATTAAACCGATTATTGCCATAGCTGCGCGAAATATGAATCATTCATTTTGGCTATTTTTAGGATTTTATTAATCTATTAATTAATAGATTTCATTTAATATAAATAAAATTTATACTGGATTATCCAGTATACATATTTGAGGCAAATTGGAAAGAATTATTATTTTTCCTCCTAACGTCAATAAAAATATGTATTTCCGCAAGATAGAAATAAATATAAAAATATTTTTATAAAATATGCACGCCCGGTCATATTTGACCCTCAAACGCTGGAGGGGTTAAAACGTTGAAATTTCGAAAAAGTTATTAATCTTTTTTAACTTGTACTATCATGTAGAATAACCTCCTGAAGTTTGTGCATTTTGCCCCAAAAATATTACGTAAGAAAGATTTTATGTAATATTTTTGAATTTCCCTATTCTAACCCTTAGGATGGCACATGTTCTTAAATAGTTATGTGTAAAAATGTAAATACATATATAAATCAATAAAGTAATTTTCCGTTCCTAGAAGTAAATAGGGTTATTGATTGCTTACGCCAGGTTATATTAGGTTATTTTCGTTGGTAAATAAAATTATTGATTGGCTTAATGTTTGTTCAGGTACTTAACTGCCTACTTTAATATTCCCCTCAGCCTTGTATGTATTCTTGTCCACAAAATGGATCAACCAAACAATATGACATAATGTCACTTTTGACATTTTTTTTTATAATGACAATATGGAAATCAGGCCTTAATCTGATGTAAATCCCAAGGTTTGTTTTTACGGACCCTTAAATTGTCATACTCGAAGGTTTTCTCTTAAGGGTTGTGCCCACTAGAAACAAAAGATAATTATTGTAGTATTTTAACATTATTCTGTAGGTCACAATGTTTCGACGTTTTCCGAGATGTTTTTTGTTAGACTCCAATGACAGGATATTGGTTTTTAGTGCTAAAAATGGGTTTTAAATATTTATTTATTGATATTTACTCGGGCTTTTTACAAGCCATTATTCTACTTAATATAAATGAGATACTGATTTAATGAAAATTTACTTCTGCACAGTGGTGGCTTTTGGGGTTGAATAGTTGGGAGGCACATTTATAATTTTGAAAGTATTATGTGTAATAAATACTTAAAACCACACTAAGTTAGCGAAAGATCAACGCGACGATCTTCCATGGCGGCAAAATAATTGGTATTCTAATCAAACGGCAAATAAATCCAACCACCGTAACACGGGGCATGTGCCTAGTATGGTGATCAAAAAATCAAAAGATTGTGTTAATAAACTATCAATTGAATAAAGAAAAAAGGTCGTGAATGATCGGTGCTAATTCGGAAGTTTGTGAGGCACGCCTCAGACTAAACATCATGTGACCATGTCAGCTACCGTTTATTTCGATTCAATGTGACTTATCCACCTTCCTCCGCCTGCATGAAATGAGCGGCTTTCGGAGCCACTAAACTCTCACTCACTCCCACTTCTCCCTCTCAGCGAACCACTAAAATACTAACCATGAAAATGCTTCTTAATCTAACCCCACTAAATTTAGAAATAGAGGGGGCGGCGATGGCGGCAGCCTACAGGTTACATAATGAAAAGGTCAATGGAGATGTGATTGCCCAAAAATAGTCACACGGAAATCGAAACAAGAACAGGACGGCAAACAAGCCAAATACTTTTTCACAAAGGAGGAACGGGACACGGTTCCAGGCCTAACCTCCAAACACAAACTAATCTGGTTCACAGATAGGTCCAGGTCGGATGAGGGAACGAGGGCCGGGGTCTGTATACAGGGTTCTACAAGGGAACTTAGTATACTTCTAGAAACACATTGCATTGTGTTCCAAGCTGAGATGGAGGCCATCTTAGCCTGTGCATAGGAGAATATACGGATCGGGTACAGGAATAAGAATGTTGGCATATGCTGTGATAGCCAGGCAGCTCTAATGGCACTGAAAAGTAACCGATGCTACACCAACTTCCTGGTGATAGAATGCAGGACCATTCTTGAAGAACTGCTGCCAATTCTGAGAACATTTATAAATTTTCAAACATGCTTAATAACAATGATTCTAGTATACCCTCAAACATGTATTTAGATAATAAAATGACCGATAACCCCCAAGAAGTCGTTAATCTGTTTGCAGAATTCTTCAGCAAAGTCTATGATACTTCAAACAACTCTCTATTTATTGTTCGACACTAAAATAGCTATAAATGACAATGAGATCGAGTTTAATTAATGTATATTTGAAGAAAATGATATTATAACTAAACTAAAATCCCTTGATCTTAACAAATTGGCAGGCCCTAATAAAATTACTCCAATAGTTTTATCCAAATGTTTATCAGTCTTAACTTCTCCTCTCACAAAACTTTTTAACTCTTTAAAAACTGGTACCTTTCCGAAATAATGAAAAACAAGTTTTCTGTCTCCAATTTTTAAAAAAAGGTAACAAATCAGATAAATCTAACTATAGAACTATATGTATTCAGTCGTCAAACCCTAAATTATTTGAAACCGTTCTTCTCTCAAAACTCTCGCCCGAGCTAAATAAAGTGATTTCACATCGACAACGTGGTTTCATGGGAAAAAGATCTACTCTTACAAATTAAATGATATATCAGGAATATCTTTTTAATAACATGAACAAGCGTCTTCAAACAGACGTAGTGTATACTGACTTAAGTAAAGCCTTCGACAAAGTATCACATAAAATTCTTATACATAAACTTAGAATCCTTGAAATAACGGGGAATATTTTGAAATGGTTTGAGAGTTATCTCCACAAAAGAAAAATACCAGTCAAACTCAACTCACACTATTCACACCAATTTAAAATTTTCACCGGTGTTCCACAGGGGTCACATTTAGGTCCAGTATTGTTTTCCTTCCTTATCAACGCTATAACAACCGTTTTTGATGGAGTTATGATACTCCTATTTGCAGACGATCTTAAAATTTAAAAAATTATTACTAATCTCCATGACTGTTACGTTTTACAATTAAATCTTATGAGGCTACAATAGTGGTGCACCCGTAATAAACTTTTTCTTAACATCGAAAAATGTCAAACAATAACTTTTGCCCGAATCAAAAATCCCATATTGCATCAATATAGCATTAACAATATTTCCCGAAAAAGAGTAGAGCAAATTAAGGACCTTAGTATTATTTTTGACAGTAAATTATCTTTTATTCCTCATATAAATGAAATAACTAACAAGGCAATGAAATGCTAAGGGTTTATTTTAAGAACGGTGAAAGATTTTAAACTAGTTAACTCCTATAAATTGCTATTCACTGGTTTGGTGAGAAGAAATCTAGAGTATAATTCAACAATCTGGGCTCCATTTTATAAGATTCACCAACTAAAAATTGAGAGAGTGGTGCATAAGTACCTGAGATTCATTAATTTTAAATTAGAAATTTCAATCGAAGATCTTAATTATACTTTTTTAATGAACTTGCTAAACTTAACCGACTTATCATCAAGGCGCACAGTGACTGATATGGTATATCTATTCAAAATATCGAATTGTAGACTGGATGCCATTGATTTAACATGCGTTATTTCGTTGCGTGTACCTACACGGGACACTCGACTGAACGCCTTGTATAATGTTCCAAAACCTGCTAACAATTATTTCGTAAACTCACCTATTCAAAGATTACACAGACTTGGTAATAAGTATAGTTCAATCAATGTTTATCGCTGCCAATCAGTGTCAAAATTTAAACTCAGTTTAATGGAATGTTTAAATTGATATAAATGTTTCTCTATTTGACCTTTTGTCGATTCTTATCCTAATCTAGCGTAATAGAGATTGTCAATTGAGTTACATAGTTTATAGGCTAATGTAAACAACAATTTCACACTTTTTTTATTCAGTTGATTTGGTGGATATTGGCAGATCATCTATTTTTATTTCACTTACTTAAATTCCATGTTACCTACGTTTCGTTACGTATCATGTTTCATGTTACCTATATTTTATCAACCTATGCATTGTTTGATCTTATATTTTATGTAATCTGTATATTCATATATATTGTGTAAACTCTTTTTTTTATTCTATTGAAAAAATGCATTGTATGTAAAATCCCTATGTGCATTTAAATGAAATAAATAAATAAACTTGCTACCATCAATACAATAACCCTGTTCTGGGTACCAATGAGTGGGCTGATGGACTAGCAAGATAAGGGGCGAAAGCACTGCTTGGTGATCCAAGCCGGCCGTATGAGTAGTAGCTTGCCACACCAAAATACATATTTAAAGTGGGGCAAATCCTGGCATTGAGAGGAATGTGAAAGGACGCCGGAATGAGACAATCCTAAGTACTCATTAACGAATCAGACCCAAGTCGAACCAGACAACTAATCAATATGGACATAAACTTACTGAGGGAACTGGCAGAACTACTAACAAGATACTGCCATCTCAGGAGACACATGCAGTTATTGGGAAAATTGGAAAATACCAACAGATGTAGGAAATGTGAAGAAGATCAACAGACTCCAAAACAGACATTGGTGCCAATGTCCCGATCTGTTGGGAACAAGGCTCAGATACCTGGGAAGACACATTGTAGAACCAGAAGACATAGCCACATATCCAAAGACAACACTGGAGAACTTTATAAAAGGGACCGGATTACTGTTAAAGGAATGAGGTAAAATGGGAGATAGCATAATGAGTAATATGGCCTAAGTGCTCACGGGAACTTTACGTAAAATAAATAAATAATTATTTGAAGTAATCTTAAAAGGCTTATATGAAAAGGTTATATATAAATTCAAGTAGCTTTAAGGCTTATGGTACGTGTATTTTTTTCTCCTTTCTCATCTATTTTTAGTGGAGGCATAGCATCCCCTTTTTCATCGGACGCACCGCCACTGCAAAACAACAATATAAAATAACCCACTTTACTACGTTCATCATGTAAAAGCTTTGCTAGTTACGTTTTGATATCTTATCTTTATTTAAATAACCTAACTTAACCTAACCTGACCAATCTTAACCTAACCCGTTAATGTATATATAATGCGATGTTTTATAACCTGTATATATCAAAAGTGTGATCATATTGTAATATTTTTTTTTTAAATTTTCCTTTATTCGTAAAATATATTTGTTTACAGTTTTTTACATGCTTTTCGACTACCACACTAGACACATGTTCGTATTATGGTAATCTGCAAACTCAAAATCACTATTGTTATTTAATGCTCTGAGATGTTCTTTAACCCTTACCTCAAATACTAACCTAACCATATTCGATATATATTTACAAGATAGCAGCTAAAAACATAAGCACTAAGAAAATATATTTTATCATATCTAATATAATATATGCTAAAAGATTTTAAAGCTTATTTTAAAGCTTATCTTTACTTTAATGTTGAAATTGTGTCTATTTATTATCACAACGTTTCGTAAGTAAGGTAAGCCACAGTTTGCCAAATATTGACAATATTGACTGAAGCAGATTGGGTTACAGTGTGTAATGGACCTGTTTGGGGTAAAATAACGTAAAGAATTTTTTTTTCATAAATTAAAATACGTTCAGAGAATAGGGAGAAACGAATAGACTATGGACATCTTTGGGACATACTAGAAGCTTTATTATAGAAACCTACGTCGGTAATAGGTGTTAACCACGTAATAATTGAAAAGGGGCGCGTTGGGTTTCAACGAATCAGACCATTCCCAAAATCAATTAAATAATTTTTCGCCAATCACGGAGACTAAGGGCGGTCTAAGGCACGATACACTCGAGGTTGATTTACTGTTGAGTTAACCTTGGGATCCGGTCTCACGACGCGTGCAAAGGCACTTGGGAATCGACGATAAATTTGCATTCTAAGGCAGAAACGAAGCGATACCCAACCATCGATAACGAAAAAGGGGGTGGCGGTTTGGTGAAAGAAGAGGGTGTTTTAGAATGTTTTGGTCCAGAAGACATATTACGAGTTGATCCTTGTAGAGAGAATTGTTTACGTTCGCTGGAATTCTGAGTGCTGTTTCAAGTGGCGATAGTGAATACAAATTTTAACTTAAGATAGGACGTTTGGCCGAAATTGCCTAATTATAGAAGGTTGTCTATGGTTGTCAATGACAGATGTCATCCTTTATACTGCTCCATTGAAAATAGTGAAATATTTGCTAAAAAACAGATTTATACGACATAAAACGCTATTAACAGTGACAGTGCAAAGCTGTAGTAAGCTGAAGAAAGGATTGTGTACAAAATCCATGCAAGTGGCCTATTAAACGCTCTTACGATAATCAACCGAAAGTGTCTAAAAAAGTGAATTCGAGCATACAAATTTGAAAATAAGTGCAGTTTTGTGCGGGCTATAACGGTGTTCTTTTATCCTCTCGGTATTCCATCGGAAAATATTACAAGTGATATTCTAGCGAATAACAATAATATTGTTAAAACCGGGTAGTTTAAGTAGCTGCATGACGATTGGTTGAAAGTGAGCTCACTTTGTTTACCTTTTACCAGTGCTAGCCGATTTGCGGAAAACAGGCGCATCTTTGCCAATTCCCATTACACAAATAAAGTGCTAGTCCGATTGCAGACAAATAGGCGTTATCTATTCCAAAAGCGAAAATGCCATTCAGTAAACCCGAAAACGACAAGATACTCCCTGAAGAGAGGATAAAGAATGCTCGAGGCATACAAAAGGATATCAATAATTTATTGGCGTCTAACATCCTAACAAAAGATCAACGGACGACCATAAAGAATGGCGTAAGTTGCTTAATAGATTACGTAGTGGAAATGGCAGATCATTTCTCCCAAATTCACTCCGAAACACCTTTAAAAAATGTCATGAGAAGCATCGAATTGCTCTCCAATGATATTAATAAAATCAATAAAAAGCTGGACCAAACCCCTCAAGCTACAACGTACGCGACTATTGCAGCTAGGCAGAAGACAACCCTTCAGAATCATGCCCTAGTAATAAGCTCCGACGACCCACAGAAAAAATCAGCCGACATTGAAAAACTCATCAAAAAGCACGTAGATGTTCGCACTCTGGGGATCGGTGTTGCACGCATGCGAAAATCGAATAACAGCGACAAATTAATCTTCAATATGGCCTCCCTGGAAGATAAAAATAAATTTAAAGAAGAATTAAATAAAGGGCTACAAGGCAAAATAAATATAGCAGAAGGAAAAAAATTGAATCCTATGGTTATAATTAGAGGCCTTATCAAGGGAGCTACTAATGATGACCTAATGCATTCCCTGGAGAAACAAAATAATGGGATAGGTATAGATTTCTCGCAAAAAATATTAATTAAATACAAAAAAAATCATAGGAATGCACTTCTTTGCAATACAGTATTAGAATTATCGCCAAAAAACTGGAAAAGCTTGATAGAAGCTGGCCATATCAATGTGGGATACCAACGTTTAAAAGTGGAGGATCAGTCACCATTGGTCCAATGCTATAAATGTATGGGTTTCGGACACACCCAATTGTTCTGCAAAGAAGAAACGGCCTGTGTTCACTGCGGGGGCAACCACAAATTCGAGGCCTGCCCTAACAAAAAAGAGCAGCCTACATGTGCCAACTGTAATAATGTTAGTCATAACGATCACAGAGCAACCAGCTCAGAATGTCCAATCTGGAAGATGATGGATAAACGTGTTAGGGAAAAAGTAGACTACGCCGGAATTTGTTGAAAAAAGCTGCTGACCAATCAATCATACAAAGGAAGTACCAATCGGTGGATGACTATATACCTATAAAAAATAGCTTGAGAGTCCTGTACATTAATGCCAGAAGTATTCGAAACAAAGTAGACGAAATAGAAGAAACGCTCAAAAGGATACCGGATACTGTGCACGTCTTAGTTGTCACCGAAACATGGCTGGGAGATGGAGAAGGATTATTGTTCAACATCGATGGCTACCAGGGTACTTTTGCTTCCCGGACTACTGGAAAAGGAGGAGGAGTGGCGATATATACTCACAAAACATTTAACTGTGAAGTTATTGAAAAGTGGTCAAATGAAAACTCTTTTTTAGGAGTTAGGGTTCAATATAAACATTTTAAACCATTAAATATATATGGTATATACAGGAAACCTAACAACAATATAAATGATTTTCTAGTATCTCTTGAATCTATATTACAAAAAAGTAGCCTAGATACACTCATCTTCGGGGATTTCAACATTAATGTTCTTAAAAAAAATGACACAACAAAAAAATATATCAACACTTTATTTTCATATAATTATTTCATATGTAATAATACACATCCCACGAGAGTTACGGAAACCAGCAGTTCTCTTTTAGACCATATTATATCAAATAGAGAAAACATATCTTCAACGACCTCCAATATTGATAACCAGATAAGTGATCACAGTTTAATGATGTTAGACTACCAAAACTCTTTGAAACACCACTCTAACAACAGAATACCACCAAACATAAACATCAGTATCAATAAGAGGGCTCTGAGAACATATTTTGAAACCCAACCGTTTTCTCACAACACTACGAATATAACCGAAAATTTTAATCAATTTTTTAAATATATCAAAACAGCGATTGACACTTGCAAATTTAAGCCAAGGTTACGAATAGGAAACCCTAAGCAAGGTAATACACCATGGTTTGACAAAAAATTAGATCTTCTTATTAGAGAAAGAAATACTTATTACAAACAGTGGAAAAAAGATCCGCTAAACAGTCTTCTTATATCACTTAAAAATAAGTCGAGAAATTCGGTAACTAATTACAGACGTTTCGCCAAAACAAAATATTACACAGATATTTTTAAAGAAAACATACATAATCCAAGACAAACTTGGAAAACAATAAATTCAATCATAACTAACAGTCCAAAGAACTTGACAAATAAAATTGAAACTCTTACCATCAATAATATAGACATAAATGACCCGAAGCAGATATGTACAGCGTTTAATGACTTCTTTACATCGGTTGGTGAAAATCTAGCTGCGAGCATCCCATCTTATTCAGATGACGTAAATACAATAAACATGGAACCAAAGCCATTACAGTCCCTCTACATGGCCAATACTAACAAACTAGAAGTTTTAAAAATTATATCAAAACTAAAAACTAATGCATCTCCAGGGGTCGGTGGTATGACACATAACTTACTCGGATTCTGTAAAGAAAAATTAGCGGATCATCTTGTTATTCTCATTAATCAATCATTAGCGAGTGGACTGTTTCCGGATCAATTAAAGCTAGCAAAAATCGTTCCAATTCACAAAGAAGACTGCAAAAAAAATCCATCTAATTATCGTCCAATATCAATACTCCCAGTCTTTTCCAAAGTATTTGAACATGTAATCAAAAATAGACTAACAAAATATCTCACAACTAATAATATTCTCACGCCTCAACAATATGGGTTCAGAAAATTCTCCAACACGAAATGTGCTGCCTTTGATTTTATACTAACTCTTCAAAAACACTTAGATCAAGGAAAATATGCAGCGGGCATTTTCATAGACCTCAAAAAAGCGTTCGATACGATTGATCATAAGATTCTGTTAGAAAAGCTTGAATATCTGGGCATCGTGGGCAAAAATCTAAAACTTTTATCTAGTTATCTTACGGGTAGGTGCTCTTCGGTTGTTATTGGAAAAGAATCAAGTGATCATAGAAATATAACATGTGGTGTACCACAGGGCTCGATTCTCGGGCCTTTATTATTCTTGATTTATATAAATGATATTGCAAAATGGGGGTTGAAAGGTACCCTTCAACTTTATGCTGATGACACAATATTATTCTATCATAATACTAATTTAAACGAAATGGAAAAAGACATGGAAAGGGATTTGGGTCATCTAGCCGAGTGGTTGAGAATCAATAAACTTAGCCTTAACATTAAAAAGACTCACTATGTGCTATTCGGGAATAGGAAAGGACAACGCCTAAACATTTCCTTGGGAATAAACAAACTGGAACAAACAGATGTCGCGAAGTATCTAGGACTTTTAATTGACTCACGGCTTACATGGAAAAACCATTTTGACCATGTTAAATCAAAGATTGCTCCGGTGACCGGTGTAATGTACAGACTACGTAGATTGCTTCCCACAGCCATACTGCGATCATTGTACTATGCTATGATTCACTCCCACTTGGCATATCTTTCGAGTATCTGGGGCTTTGCTACCAAAAAAATGATATCGGAGGTGCAAATAATCCAAAATAGAGCCATGCGTAACATTTTTGGCTTGCCTTGGGATATACCTGTTAAAGATATTTACCGTCACGCACTTGTTTTGCCATTTAAGATGGTTCCTAGCTTTGAGATAACAAACACCATTTTAAATATTATTCAGTGTAACACCCACACAAATATAAAACTGAACTATAACAACGATGTTCACCAATATAATACACGACAACACAACAAACTACATATATCAAAAATACACTCAACAAAGTTCGGACTGAAATCATTAGAATATATTGCCTACACTAACTATAACAAATTGCCTGAAGAATTAAGACAGGTATATGCCTCTAACAAATCTCGAAACGATATATTGAAATCCTATTTTTTCAAATGTTATTTGGAAAACGAGTCATAAGTAGGTACAAACTCTGTTCTGATAGCCGTCCTAATTATCTCCAAATAGCAAACTTTGTACATCCAGAGATGATGAGCTTTTTTAATCTTCTCATGTATTTTGAATGTAAAACATCTTGTATTAGGTCTGTTTATTTTTGACCCCGTACTTTTTAATGTATTTTCCTGATTTTGTTTTTTATGCATTTATATAGTCCATCATTGAGGATACTTTTTCAACTTTTTGACACCAACAGTACATAAATCAAATGAGTGATTATAATAATTCATAAAGTCTTATAAGACAATTTTTTTTTTGTAACATATCTGTAAAGTGATTTCTTCATATGTTGTGTCTGTATGTTGCTTCTGTGAAATGTTTTGTAAATGTTTTCTTCATACATTGTGTCTGCACATTGGGTTGGGTTGGTTATTTTTAATTTTTAATTTAATTTTTCTGTACAAAACTCTTTTTTTAATTTTTTTACTTTTCTATTTGAAAACTACCAATTGGCGATCCCTTAATGAGTTTAATAACTCATGGGAATACAACATCGTTTGTTGTATGTTAAAAAAAAAAAAAAAAAAAAAAAAAAAAAAAAAAAAAAAAAAAATATTAACACGGGGGAGATGCAAGTTGAAAAGTTAATGGGTCACGAAGTCTTTGATTAACGATCAAAATTTTACGACCTTTTTTGCGCGTAAACAAAGTTACGAGGATAATATATTGAAATTCCTAGATGAAGCGAGAAAAGAGTATATGGGTTGGGCTAAAACTAGACCCAAAAAACTGTAAAAACAGGGATGTACTGGGCGTAGATCACCGAAAAGAAAGGACCAGGAATCGAAAAGAAACCCGAAAGGTAGTTTAGCTCATGATGGAAGAGGTTTCAACGACTCGGGTAGTGGACAGCGATGGGTTACGAAAGATTACCAGAAGAGATGCGGCGGATATCACGAAAAGAGTCAAAACAGGTAGGCGAAATTACAAAAACGTGTCGAATCAAATTTTGGAACGAATGCCTACGTATGTCATCACCGAGAGGAAGGTATATGTGTCCTGGGATCACCCACGGATCGTGTAGACACCAATCAAATGCTAGAAGGCAGCACACAAGGAAGGATACTGTATTGCGCAAGCGCTGGACATAATAGGTGAAAAGCTTCCGTTAGTTAGGATAATTTATCGATTATATTATCGATATCAATAGCGAATTCCTCGGAAAGATTTCAAAAACAACGATATAGAAATGAGCTACACCTAGTCTATAGGCCGGAAATCAACCAATATTACGGACACAACACGTGTACGAGAAAAAATAATCAAATAATTTTACGCAATAATCTACATCGCCGTATATCATTTACGGGAGGGCGCCCGAAGGTCAGACCACCGAGTACGCGCCTGTACCCGCCTCGACAGGTTGGTAGGTGTTTACCTCAAATCGGAAGGCGGGAACCAAAAACCCTGAAACGGGGTTATGCAATTCTAAACTTAACGGGAAGTGAAACCTCGAATTCATAAAGGCGAAAGTCGCACAAATTTTAAGTCGATTTATTCGAAAAAACATTATTAAATAGCGTTGTTTGGAGGAAATCAGGGCTTTTGTTTTCGTTTTAACTTGGTTGGAGTCGGTCTTCGAGAACTTTACGTCGCGACAGTTTTGTGTGCTATTTTTAAACTAAACTGATAGAGTTTTAAATATAGTGAAGTTGTGGTTTTAATAATAAATGAAATAATTGAAGTGTTTTAAAATTTAATTAGATTCAACCAAAAAAAGGGTAAACTCATAATTAGACAATACTAATTTCACGGGTTGGAGTCTCTTGGTTTAGACTAATATAAAACGATGAAACTCAACTGCAGTAATGTTTAATAATAACGCGTGTGCCATTAGAGGAGAAAAAAATAGAGAACCATAATAATTATCAAATGACCAGATGAAAACGGCTAAGTCAAAGTTCCAAATTTATTGTGAAATTGAAGAGACAGTGTTTTTCCTTGCGAGCACGGGAAGGATTTTAACGGTTTACACGATATAAGAATTTAGTGAAAAAAATCGAAGTGAACGTGGCAAATAATATATGAAAGGTTCTAGGGGGGGGGAGGGGGTCGGTGACTCTCCATTGTAGATCGGCGCTATACAAATTATCGATAGTTCGCAATAAAACACGGCTGAAGTTACTCCCGTGTTTTACACGCTCATACTCAAAGGGGTAACGAAAGACTAGCTAATAACCTTCGAGAGCTGCTTACGGGAAATAAAACAGGATAGATCTCGGCAAATACTTACTTAGATACTCTGAAATAGTCGATAGGGAGAGATATCTAGACTAGGTACAGTGGAGGCCAACAAATTCCTATGCATGTCAACTATCAATTTACAGTTAGAAAAGGAAGAGACCTTCTATTGAAAGAAATGATCCGCTTAAACATTCCGAAATCTAGTATCCGGTAATTTATGTGCTATCTACGGGGCGGCGTATGGAAGTAGGAGTTTTAGCTAGAAAAATTAGATTCAATATGGTTATAGTTTCTACTGGCGAGTAGACGGGTGACATAGAAAATCGGTTTCGAATTTAATACGAACCCTTAATGGTTTAGGGGCTTTTACTCATTCCTACCTCATGAGTTCCTTGGACGTGGATTAATGTACATGTCGTCGATATCCCGACTGGACTGGTAATATTACGATTTTGGGTAAGTGACCTTGCATGAATATATATTTCCAGAACGTTAAAATTGCGACGAAGATGGGGCTGCAACCAGCAGCTCGGACAGGGCTGCGATACTGATAAGATAGTATCATATTTAGAACTGTTTGCTTGCTTCTAACAGCTGTGTTTAGCACGAGGCCAATGACCTACTTATTTGTAAGCAGTTAGTGTCGACGCACGACCCAAAAGGAAGAAAAGGGACCCCCATAAATCACTTGACGTCCGTGTCTGACGACAAAAGTCGTACATTCTACCGAGTTGGCAGCTGCGCAGAGGCACCTCAAATCAACATGGAAGCGACTAGCTGCAACCAACTCATGCTCAAAACAAATAAAAAAATCAAATTAATAATATTTGTATAACCTTATATGTTCACTAACAAATTCCCAAATACCTTTGGCCTCGGCTTAGGACTGACCGTTGGAGTATGTTGTCCGTAAGCTGTCTTGGGAAAGCACACAACTTCCTCAGCTCAGAAGATTTTCTACTTTCCTCATCACGCGATTTCGGGGCGTCAACGTTGTATGGAGAATCACGAAGAGTCCGGAAGGTCATCCCTTTTCGCGGGGCCGGGTCGGGTGAGAGGACACGAGAGGCAGTATGAAAATTAATGTCAAGTTGGAATGTTTGGTCCTTGGTTCGCTGCGAAGGCGTTTAATTGAACGGGCTCCAAGTCTTTCAAAATCGCGTGGAGGGGACGTCGGCGTGATGAACGAGGGTTCAAAATCGGAGGACGAACACATACTAAAGCGGGGTTTACCCGGAGGTTGATGCAACTCGACTGGAAATCCCTCGAGATCCTTTGCAGCAGCCTTCGTGAGGTGGATAGTAGGCCTGGCGGCTAGTGGACGTTGAAAGCCCCACCAGAACAAACCTACTTGAAACATGCACGCGTTTAGCACCATGACAAGGGACGCAATGAAAATTCCCCTCTTACAGTCAGTAACGTAGTCCGTCGGAGGAAGCGGGGCGGGGTGATTTGGGATATTCCAACAGGTGTATTACCTCTCCCTCTGACGTGAGCGGTCCGGAGGTGTCAGGGCGACTATAAGAAGAAGTTAGACCAGACCTCGGGGAAAGCCAGACACGTATTGGTTCTTGGGGTTTTGCATTTGGAAGAATAGCGACCATTTCATTTGGGGCAGTGAGGTGCCGACCCAGTTTGCAAAAAACCCTTTTCTCGTCATTCAATCCGTTCCCATCTCCTTTTTCTCTCGTTTCCACTCCCATCCGCAACATCCAAAGTTTACTAACCACAGCTAAATTCATCTATCTAGTTTCAGTACACCATTACAGAGGTCGACGAGGGAGTCCCAGTACTTATGCGGAAACAACACCCTATTCAACGAAGGTTTTAATAGCGCGTACACACAAAGGGGGGGGGGGGGGGGTACGGTTCTATGTCACAATCTAGAATTTATAAACACGGGGACATTAGATAAGGGCGGGGATACAAGGCAGTTGTAGAGATATTATAGAAACTGTTAGGTCAATTAGTAATAGGGACCAGTATTCGAAAGTTAGGTGAGACACGTACTCGTTTCTTGTAGAACTCGCTGAGGGTCGTTGGACGTTTTCCCCACACTTTGGCTAAAAAGAACCGGAAGTTACCATGGAAAGGAGACATTAAATACCTACCACCTCATAACGGTGGGCTTCGAATTAACAAACCACACAACGTGAAGTTAAGGGATTTATTGTAGATCAACCCCAAAGCGAAAGCCTTATTTTACTGTGTGCGATATCACAGGGGCGGGGGATATTCAGAGTTAGCTAGGGCCAGCACGATGTCATTTTGCAAAAGCGAAACTGAACGCTGGAGAGAAGGAGGTATAAAAACCTCATTCAAGCAAGTTAGGACAATTAGGAGGTCGAGTCAACACAAGTGTTACCACCATTGCAACATTCTGAGAACTGCTTCCTCTGGGCGTCAGATACACTTTTAACGCCAAAATTCTATATAGTGAAATTCTTTGCAGATTTTCTTCTTTTTAACGTTAGTGAAACCAGTTTACAAATGGCAGACCCGTTCCACATTAACATTTTTTCTCAGTGACCAAAAGCAACCCAAATTATATTGACTCGTTGTTCACGCCTAAAAAGCCCACGTTACATGAACTGAACTCATTGATTTTTTGAAAAGGTTGAGTTTGAGAGGCAGAAACCTTATATATTCAATACAGTCTTCCATTATATTACAGTAAGGTCGCCTCTAATACCCTCCAGCCCAGTAATATGCGCAATCAATAGATATAAAGAAAGTCTACAGAATTCTGTACATTACTTCATAATTAATTAATCAGCTAAAATCAATTCGTCTTCTTTTTCATATTTTATGTCTACCAATCTCGGACAGTATTTTTGTGCTAACTTTACACGCTAAGCCCAAAGGCCTCAGGTCCTACGTCACCATTCAGGATGACGTGTGAAAAGTCTTTTTGGAGAAACGGTAATTTTTAAATACATCCATTTCAGTTTCGCTTTTGTTTTCAGTAATGAATTAATGCAAATCTTGGAAGTGGAAATTAACCCACTTCACGATAATCCGATCGGAATGTTAAGTTGAAACTCGGCTGACAAAGCATTCTTTAAACTTTTGATGGTAATCACGTACACACACGCGGAAATATACGCATTTATCTGAAATCGGATGACATTTACACGAAAAAAATGTTGATCCTACCCGATCGGCATTGGCGAGGTTGGTACAGTTATCGACTAGTTCCTCGGAAGTAACGTTCAATCCTCTTGACTTTTCAAAAGACGTTTTAAAATAAATGTAAATGGTATTTTTTTAATTAACTTGTTATTTGGCAAAAAAATTTAAATATAAAAATTATTTGTTTACTATATCTGCTGAGTTCTAGAGTGGAAGATACTTTAGTATAGCTTTGGTGAAGAGCTACCACTAAGTGATCAGATTTGAATATCCAGGTACTTCACAACCTTTCCTTTCCTCATCTACTTCCCTTCTCCACACCCTTCATAAAATATATAACATTTCCATCTACATCTCTGAACTATGCGTCCCGGAAAACACTGGTCTGAGGCAGTCAACTCTTAGATCAGCTACATCAGCAGCTGTAGACAGACTGATGGAACCTAAGCGCAAGCCAAATACTAAGTTTGGTGATCGCGCTATCGGAGTATCTGGGCCAAAGTCTTGGAATAAACTCCCTCCGAAACTAAGACCCAAAACAAGTCCAACAGAATTCAGGTCTAAACTAAAAAAAATACTATTAAATCAACACAAAGTGATTGCTTCCTACGAAAAAATAAAAAAATTATTTTTTTTTTTTTTTTTATTTTCTAGATTCTTATATTCCATGAAGTGGTGAATCATTTAAATTTACTGAATTTAAAGTTAATGTTCTTTATACAAATAGAACGGCGTCATATGCGCCTCACAATTTTTACCTCATATGGGTTTATTCAAATATTACCTGGCTTTTATAGACTTAGAGGCCTTGTATTTTCTCGGTAGGGAAAAAATTTGTTACCTAAAAACCCTACTAAAATTGCATGTTTTCATCCAGCATCAGCACCACCAGCGACCGACAGCGGCCATATACTACATACGTGTCTGTTTGTGTTGTGTTGGGAATGGGGGGGAGGAAATTTCGGCTGCGCCCTATTGTTGGGTTCCTTCCGCATTTGCCGTTGGGAGTAAGGAAAATCGCAGAAAACCTTACCCGGAAGGAGCGGCCGAACGCCAACTTGAAACGTATGCGGCCTTCAGTAACATCGGTATATGATGTCCTGCATTTTTGAGATGTGTGTGTGTGTGTCTGATTTTATGTTAATATATACTTATGGGAGGATAGAAAATAAACATACATATACATACAAATTATAAAATATTATATAAATATATAAATAGATATATAAACATTATATATTTAGGAGGAAAGTCGGGAGTTTAGGAAATACCTACTGCTCGCTATTCGTCCGCGTCTGATTCTGGTATGTGCCATATGTGGTCATGGTCCATGAGGATGTGTTTAGGTAGTCTGTGTGTGTATTTGAATGTCAGGTCGCTCGGAGCATTGTATTGTCCTATGTCTCGTATTAGTGGATTTTTACTAAGTGTGAGTGATTTGTAAAAGCGTGCAGTCAGTCTGTGTGTGAATTCGTATAGTGTTGGAATTTGTTCTCGTTCGTGTAATCTCTTCAAGTTTGTTCTGAGTCTCGTGTTGTATGTGATTTTAATGCAGAGATTTTGAAGTGTCTGTAGTTTCTTGTGGTCTGTGTGTGAGATGCTGCTCCATACGGGAATCGCATACGAGAGTACCGGACGAATGAGCGAGTAGTAGACGAGGAGTTTGGTTTTGGGAAGTAGCGGACTCCGTCTATTGAAAATTGGCTTCATCATGCCGATCGCTTTTCGCGTGCGCGCGTGCATCTTTGCTTGGTGAGATTTCCAGTTGAGGCGGGAGTCCATGGTCAGGCCCAGATATGTAACTTCATCTTTCCATTCAATGCTGTGTCCTCCCATTTCGATGTTGAAGTCAGGTGTTCTATTTATACGTTTTCTCGTGAACATCATGGCTTCGGTTTTCGCCTCGTTCAGTTTCAGGCGCCATTTCTTGTAGTACTCTACGAGCGCGTCGAGCGCCCTCTGTAGGTAAATCGCGGCCATGTTCGCTTTCAGCGAGGAAACGTATAGTTTGACGTCATCTGCGTAGATAGACAGATTGCATCTCTCGTCTCGGGGGATGTCGTAGGTGAACAGAATGAAGAGAAATGGTCCCAGTAAACTTCCTTGCGGCACGCCTTTTGGAATCTCACGCATTGAAGATAACACGTTCCTTATGAACACTCTGAACGATCTATTCTTTAGGTATTCCTGTATCAGTCTCGTTAGGTATATGGGCGTGTTGGTGCGGTGCAACTTATGCACGAGCCCGTCTATCCATACGGTGTCGAATGCCTTCTCTAGGTCGATGAGCGCAGCAGCGGTGAAGCGATGTTCGTTAAATTTTCTTGCGATGAATTCCGCTACTCTGGTGAGTTGATGGGTCGTGGAGTGCCTCTTTCTGAAGCCGAACTGCTCGTCTGGCAAAGTCTTGTGTTCGTCGTGGTGTGGGACAAGCCTGTTTAGTATAATTTGTTCAAATACCTTGCTCAACGTAGATAGTAGGCTAATCGGCCGGTAGCTTGTCGGTTGCGTTCTATCTTTATTCGGCTTTGCGAATGGCAGCACGGTCGCCGATTTCCAAATCTGGGGAAAATGCCCAGTCATGAGGCAGGCATTGAACAATTTTGTAGTGTATATGATGGCTTTTTGAGGGAGATGTTTGAGTAAAATGTTGTGAATTTGATCGCTTCCCGGCGCCTTGTTCGTTCTGAGTCGCTTGATTGTGACCGCAATCTCGCTCGGCGTTGTGAAATGAATATCTTCAGCGTTTGTCTGCTCTGCTTCGTTCAAATCTCGTAGAGAGTCAGCTACGATCCGGTCCGTAGCCGGGTCGGAAAGGCCGTCTGTAGCGGCGTAGGCTCTCTCGAAGCCGTCGGCGAGTGTGTCAGCTTTTTCTTGTAGCGACAAAGCCGTCCCAGGGCCGTTCAATTTCTGTAGCGGGGGGATAGTGAAATCTTTATGTCTCAGCGCGCTAGCCATTTTCCATAATGAATTATCCTTCGGCGTGAGCGACGCGACTTTTTTGTCCCAAAGTTCGCGCTTGAGTTCTGCGATTTCGGTCTTGATTTCCCTCTGCAGGCAGTTGTACGCTGTCTTGAAGTATTCGTCACGCGTGCGGTGGTACATGCGTCGCAGGCGATTTTTGTCCTTGATGAGCGATAAAACGTGCTCGGGAAGCTTGATCGTGTATGAATGTACTTCTTTGAGAGGAATGTGTGTATCTTGTGCTGTTTGAAGAATCTCTGTGAGAGTGCTTGTAGCTGCGTCGATTTCTTGTGGCGAGCGCAGAGTTCCCGAAGTGAGATGAATTCGTTCGTTGACTTCCTTTTTAAATCCTTCCCAGTCCGCATCCTTATAATTGCGCTGTTTTCTGGGGGTCCTTGAAGTTGTGCCGCCTATAGTAAAGCACACGGGCAGATGGTCCGAAGACAGCTCGTCTAATGTGCGCAGTGGAGATATTGTCTTAACATTTTTCTCGAGTACTATATCCAAAGTACTCGGATATCTAGAGCGTTGCGAGTAGTACGTAGGTCTGTCGGGCGCCATTATCGAATAGGTATTTGTCTGCATGTGTGTAAAGAGCGTATTTCCGTTCGCATTAATAAAAAAATTACTGTTTATGCTGTCATACCCTTAAATAATATATACCGTTGCTGCGAGAAAATCCAGTTTTATTCTATTTTGTCCTAAATCCTGTATATAAATGTCGCTAATAAACAATTAGTTAATGTTAATCTCAAGTGACCTACCAGGTAAGTATTGCACTGTATATTATCTCCATATATAGTTAGTAATAACATACGTACCCGCCTCAGAACAGTAACAGTAACATCTTTTAGTGAGGCGGGTTACTTTCATGTTTGTAATATTGATCATGTTATTACAATAAACGCCCGAGTTGCAGGCAATTAAAAAAAAAAAAATAGATCGTTGTAGAAATGTATTATATATTGAGGTGATTTTGCACAAAAACGGCACTATAAAAATCATCCAAAATTATTATTATTATTATAACCCAGTTTTGCATTATTCAACAGATATACCTATATATATATATTTTTTTTTATTTCTTTTTTTTTGTTGTTGTTGTTTGTAGTTCTTTATTGTAAGACTCTTATTAGACATAATAATTTTGGCTGTGACCCTCTTTAACTCCGATGCAATGAACTCTAGTTGGCACTTGGATTTGTTTTGAATTTAAGTATCATTTTCAAAATTGGAACTAATTGTGGGAACAATATTCAGACAAGCGATAAGGTATGTACTAGAATCATAAAAAAATAATAATTCTACATTTGAAATGAATATGTGTTTTTTGGAATTTTTGACAGATGCCATAACTTATTCAAGTTTACTCATTAGTTGTTTTTGAAATCTTGAGGCAATTTTTTTTAATAAATATTTTTTCTTTCACAAATCCTACAATTATAATATCCCGTGATTTTTCACGGGTCTGCGCTATTTTCATAAAATATAGTGATAATTAGCGCAAATAAAGCATTTATAATAATATGAATGTTAAGTTCTCTTTTCCACACTTATATAATCGAGTTGTAAAATCACTATTTTCTAGGTACATTTAGTTAATTCAAGTCGAGAGATTGAAAGTGAAAGTCGAAGTATTCGAGAAATAATTATTTCACTTTCATATCACTGTAAAAAATCTACAGGTATCTGATAAAAACAAAATCCGTTACTATTTGATGTGCAGTAGATTAATGCCTCGACTGATTAAAAAAATCAACTAACAATAATACTAAATCAATTGTGATACCAAGAGAAAATATTAGTTTTACGTTTAACGTTCAACCGTAGACAATATTGGAAAGGGATAAAAATGTATTACATTGAAGCGAGATATAATTTTCATACATAAAAATTCAGCGTACTTCAGCAAAACTCGAAAAGTAGTACAACGATATCGCTGAAAATTTCAAAGTTTGTTCTTATTACTGTCAGGTGTGTTTAGAAAGTATTTGAATGGTAAAATGAGTCAGGGACGCCTGAGGAATACTTAACGCAATATCTCTGCACCGGAAGGAGATACGGAGTCGAATCAAAGTCAGTGTAATGTAGTTTTAACAGTAACATTGTGGTATACAGTAGTGAGTGGTGAAAGAAGTCAGAGACGCCTGAGAAAGGCGTACAAATAGAAATAATGAAGCATTACGGTCTACTATTATAAGTAGTGAAAAAATATAAATTACAATTTATGAAGATAGTCGTTTTTGGAGGATATTTGACCGTCTCTAGTCTCCAGAGGGCCACAAAGGAGTTCTTCATCCAGACAACCATGACAGTGATGATGGTGTTCTTGAATTGGCGTAGTCTACACCATAAACTTCCAGCTAAGTGTGTGGCGGAGCAGTACTCTGATAGAGTGTACTCGTCCCCTTTAGGAACATTTCCGTAGCGTTGTTGCAGTATCTCGGTAGGCGAAACCAAAGATATTAGAAGAACGAGATATGCTATGTTGGCCGCCGGACCGTAGGCGGAGTACTACCTAATTAGGGTACTTTGAACGATATCGGGACGTGTACGCACAGAAATCTGTTCTATGTATTAGTGCAGATACCTTAGCGGAAGCGAAAATGTGCAGTAGTATTGGTGAAAAAAACCGGCGACACTCGGCAAAACAATTCCACACAGTATGAACTGCTCATAGCACATCTCGTTCTTCTAATATCTTTGGGCGAAACGGTTGGCGATATGCATTATTGTAGGAAACTTTTAACTTATATCATTAGGATGCAGTGTAATCTAACTACAGTTCTGACGTCAGCGTTTTGAAGATTACGTAGAACAGTATTATTTTCAAGCCTATCCTGCAAAACTGAAATATAAAATGTAAAGTAATCAGTACCCATATTTTAATATATTTATGACAGAACGGCTTTAATAAAAAATAATTTAAAAAAAAACAGTTAAAATATTCAATACTGTGCTTCGCCCGAGTTCCAAAACTTGAAAAAATCTATCCATTATCTTGAAATTTTTATATTTTTGTCTTGTTTTCTATGGATAAGTTGATATTATAAAGTTTTGGCTCTTAAAAATTGCTTCCAGGTACATACAAAACGTTTTGCAAATTTCACAAGGCCAGAATTCAACATTCGGGTGATTTAAATTCTTCAGCTTATACTTTTGTACAGATAGTTAGAAGTTTGAACTCGATTTATGTTATAGGCTACAAAAAAGTTATAATTTTTTCAAATTATAAATTTACTATGATAAAAATTCAAATCACATTTAAAAAAACTGTTCCTCTGTTTGTTTAATATAACACACAGATAGCAATAACAACGAGTATCAACAACAATCGCCACCGTTTGGAAACTGTCGTTGCTAGATGGCACTGACTTGATCACGTGACACTTCCAAATCCGTCGCGCGCTAAGCGCTGTACTCCAACGGGAGAGTGACGAAGAAAAAAACATTTTTTTGTTGTTGCCAAAATATTCGCATTAGCGAAGTGGAAGACTTCGCAGCTAAGTAAACAAATTAATTAACGTTGATTATGATCGTAATCGAACTATTTTTTTATATTCGAGCAACAGTTACAATCTAACCAGGTTAAGATTCATTGATTAGACATTGCGTGTACGAATATAAGGAATGTAGGCTGTTACCGTTAATTTGTAATTCGGTGTTGTTGTTCTGCCGTAATGGGTAGGTAGGTACCTATCCGTACGTGACTAGTCCTCGTTTGATCAATATTAATAATATTATGGTCATCTCGCTTCTGAGGTGTGTTCAAATAATTGATGATGATGCTATACAAACATAACTGTATGGGTGTTGGGTATATTATGACGATTGTGTGCATGTGTTCCGATAAACGTTATAGCAATGGGTGTATTGGTTATATTTGTATACCTAACTGTATAGGTTTTAGGTATGTTAGGATGATTATAAGGTATGCACTGAATAAATAATACACAATGAAAATCTCGCAGATTTGATTTAAAACCAATATCACAAATGAGGGTTTTATGCGATGCTTTTTTTAATTCCGATTTCCATATGGAAACTATATCGGAATCTTTTCTTTTCAGGATCAATATTTTCTTACCATATTTGCCTTTAGAAAATAAATAATATTTTGTGACAGTACTTAATCATCAAAAAATGCCAACACCCTGAACACAAATATAGATTACATGGAAGCATCTGTGTTTTGCCTTTACCGCTGCCGTCAACAAATCATAAAAATTACGAACAGCAATACACGTTCACCATCAGTAATACGCGCATTATATGTTCAACATTTCCACACAATATTATTACGTACATCAGGTACGAAATAAAACACGTCCTTTTTTTCATTATGACTTCAGTGAAAATATGACTCATATGGGAAGTCGACGAAACATGCGTCGTGTAAAAGGACCATTATAACTTTTGCTTCTAGAATTCGATCACGAGCGCTCTCTCCCTCTCTCTAACACTTGCCTGATATCGTATATCGTCATCTCTACAATCGGATTTTTTTTTAAATTAAAAAAAACAATTCAGTTTTTTAAATTTAAGCAAATAATGGTCTCACTTTTCGATCCCGTTCTTCTTTATTCTACGGATGAACGTGTAATGACGTAGACGTTACCGGCTACAGCAAGGCTGCCCAACCCCAGGCCCGCGGGCCACATTTTCAAAATACCCGCCAATCCGCCAATTTGAAAAAGTGTCGCGGGCCCGCGGTAAAACAAACAATGCAGCTTGCGCGCGGTCACCAGTGGCGATACGGCGATTTATCGCTATTTAGGCTACTCAGAACGAGAATCAGCGACGAAAAAATCTAACCGGTTGAACTTACTTTTGAAACAAAAATACACCGGTTTTCGACATAATATTTTTTGCGTCGAAATGGAATCCTGTAGCCACCCCCCCCATGGAATTCGAAAAATTGCTGTGATCATCATATGATGTTTGGAATTTTTTCTCAGCGAAGCTCCGTAACAACCCCCCCTCCCCATGGATTTCAAATATCTTGTGCGGAGCACTTATTTTGATTTTTTTTTGTGGGGAATTATGTATTATAGAAATTCTCTAACCCCCCCCCCATGGAAATAGGAACCGTCAGGTATTCAGTGGCCCGCCAGTGATTCAAAATCGTCAATTTCGCCCAACTGCTAAAAAGGTTGGGCAGCCTTGGGCTACAGCAATGGGTGTTTTGTTTCTACTACGTATGAGGTATGCGCAAATGCGATTCGGTGTGTAGTATTTATAAATTAAAATGATAAAAAAAATATAAAGCAGTTTTTTTCTTATCGTTTATTAAACTTTGAAAGTGGGTAAGTAGTGCAAAGAGATTATTTTTTCTGTCTTATATTTGTGAAATTCGACGAAGGTGCAGTTTATAATCTTCATTATCATAGTATTCATAACATTTATGGGCATTTACCAGTTAGTAGCCAAGTGGACAAATGCTTCGGGTCTCTGCTAGCTAAGTTTTAGATCATTTCTCATAAGTTAAATCTTTGACGACCTCCATGATAGATATGTCCAAACCATTGCTTTTTAATTTTCTTCTCATACAGAATGATAAAACATTTAGTATGTTTGCTCTCAGCATCGCCCTGGTAAGAAGTTATCACTCAAAATATTTTTTTTGAATTTTTATGTGAGTCCCAAAAGAGTCCCAACTGCTCCTAATAGAAGTATTTTTCTTCCTAAATTGGAGTATTTTGTCATGATGAAGAGAGTGGAGAAGGGCAGGAGACGGGAATAAGAAGATTGGGGAGTACTTGTCTGTTCTGATCTGAGCATCAAACACGATTTAGGCCATTTCACGAAATGTTTCAATATTGAATGCCACTTGAAGTCAGACCACCAGGGTGATACTGAAGAGTATTAGGAGGCTTTAGAACCCAGGTTTGTCTAACCTTCTTCATCCTCTTTCACTTCTCAGTTTTCCAATTGTTCCTAATTTCTTCAGTCTATCAAGATTATGCCTGGACAATAAAACCTAACTTTGCTAAATTTTGAGTTGATCTTATTTTTTGCTGAGACTCGAATGTGCAAATCAAATCGAAAACCATTGAAGCCGTCTATTTTATTATTTTGCTACTTTTCAACGGCACTAATTTCATCTTTCCGAAATTCGCCCTTTTTCTGCAAACGTTAATATTTAATTCCATTGTAATGTTCAATTGTTCCTAATCCGATTACTTCCCGTATTGTTTGACGGCAAACAAAAATAACAATAAAAATAAACAATAATCCCGCTTTTCTATTCAAAATATACACAATCTTTCTTTAAAACAGGGTATTGAAACGACATTAAGCCCTCGTACAACTGATCGTAAATTCTAATATAAAATGAAAATGAAAATAAAACTAAAGACAGGTTCGGGGATGAAAGAATCATTGCGATTGACCCATTAACATACCCGATTTTCTATAGATTATTAGATATATTATTAGAAATACATTGCTGTATCATTTATGTTATCCTTTTATGATTTAGAATATATGCTTTCTATCGGAATCATTTTCAGATCACCATTTGTGTTTCATTTAAAAGCCGATACGGTTTTCCGTAGTTCCCGTGTCTCCAACTTTACCTCATTCCAACCACAAGCTTACCAGGGTTGTCCTTGGACATTTGACTATGTCTCCTGTTGCCACATTGTGTCTTCTGAGGTAACTGAGCCTTGTTCCCATTCGAGCGTTTTGTTGCTTATTTCAGGTTTAGTAATTTAAAGACTGGGTGTAAGAATGGATGTATCATTATTTATTGCATGGATGTATCCAAAAATTAACTAGTTAGTTAGGAATTCACACTATCCCGTGATTTTAAAGGGTCTGCACTACTCTAAAATACTAATTTTAATTGTGGGTCTGTCTTACATTTCAACCCTGGTACATGAATTTGTTTTGAATTGAAGTGTCATTTTCAAAATTGGAACTGATTGTGTGAAGAATTTAGAAAAGCGATAAGGTACCTACGCAAAGTACATACCTACATGTAATATAATATTTTTATTAAAAGAAAATTATTTGAATTCTTTACCCATTTGAGATGTGTATTTCATTTGTTTAAATTTTTCTTTTTTTGTCTTGGTTAATCTTGATAGGCGAAGTCGGATTTGGTAATTTTCAAGGGTCTGCATCTTAAGCTACCCCGAAATTATCAATTATCCAAAAATTTTAATGTCCCTTGTTTTTTCACGGGTCTAAGCTAGTCAGTAAGTGTAACCTGTTCTGATTGGTAAGTTAATGTTTGATAAAAGTTTAAATGGCTAGAATCTCTCAAAATTCTTCCATCCTTTCTCATTTCCATCTAATGACAAGTTATTTCAGCCGTCACATGATAAATAAAGGACACCTACATCTGGAAAGGCCTTTTCAGGAAATATGAAGGTAATTTTTTGGAGAAATTGTAAGGTATAGATAAGTTGGAGCGCCAAATGTAAGGTATATTTTGTAGGTACAAACTAATGTTTACAAAAACGGTAGAGCAGAGATGTCCATCTCATGATTGTGGGATTAATTTCCTGTCAAGTAAGTTGGGTGATCATAAATAATAAGAATGAATTCTTAATGGAAAATATATTGAAACATCAAGAGTTACAACAAAGCAGTACAGATGATAAACATTGTAACCATAGAAATAAATATAGGCACATACCCGATGGACTCCTGAATCAAACTAAACTAACTTAACGTGAAACGAAAGAACGACAACGGATGGCGAACGAAGACTTGTATCCGGAAGTGAGGAACGGACCCGGGACGAAAGCCAGGACATCCTTCTTAGGGGAAGCGGGAGGACGCAACACCTCCAAGGTACGCCTGCAGGAACATCAGGTCTGCAGCACGTGGTAACCAATCAGACTCTTCTACGGAGCCAGGACAGCAATCCGTTCTCTTAGTGGCACGGGAGAACGCTACTCCTTCAATGGACGCCTGCAGGGGCATCAGGCCTGCAGCACGTGGTAGTCGACCAGACTCTTCAACGGAGCCAAGACAGCAATCCGTTTTCTTAGTGGCAGCGGGAGGGCGCTCCGCCAAGAACAACCAGCCACAGCTAGGGCCAAGCCAATCTCGGTTTCAAGTCCGAAACACGAGCACTCCGACATGACCATCGGCCAACACTCAATAAAGGCGGGATTCCATATTCCCCACTAAAATAATAACAAACACGAACTGTACGTGAATGGATAAACACCCCGCGCCTTTCTTAAAAAGAAATAATAACTCCTATTCACATGATTAACTCAGATTCAAACCCCTTAAAAGGCGAGTGACTGGATCCGCCGACCCACCGGCCTAATGGGCCGGGGAGGAAGTGACCATCAACAAAACTGTACTTCCTTCCTTCAAAATATTGCCAGAGTTTGAGAAAAAACACCATAGACAAAATAAACCCAATTAAGCAAGAACTTCTCTTGTCACAAAATATTTATGTGACAATTCCCCCCTTCCCACAAAATGTTTGCCCTCAAACATGAACAACTAAGACCCCTAATAAACTAAACTATGAGTCCATCAGGTGTCTAGAAAAATGAAAACATAAACAATAATTAGTAGTTATAATAACAACTTAGAATTAAGTTTCTTAAAAACTAAATTTCTTAAAAATAAATTTCTTAATAATAAAGAAAAAAACAAGATCACTTTTCCTTGCACAGGAAATCAAGGCCAATTTGGCTTCACTTTAGGGTGGTTAAACAGCCCTCACTTGCACTGAATTTACGCTATAATTAAATAGCAAAATGAGAAACCTATCTAACTAAGTCCATCCGGTTTAACAGTCTTATGACAAAAATCTTATGACAACATTCTTATGACAAAACTTAAAATTAAACAATACTTAAAATTAAACAATCATAGATAAAGAAAATATCTTTATAGATATACATTTTTTTTTACAATTCAGAACAATGGAGTTCAAAGTTGGCAAAATTAGTACACAAGAAAATATTTTTCTGTGTTATTAGTAGTATAGGATCAGTTTACAAACTGTCTATTAGACGTGACCAGAGTATGGGTTTGTATTGGATTATTTATCCATCATTTTTTATCGTTCGTTATTGAACCAGGATTTACAATTCCGAAGAAATACCAATAAGTAACAGAGTCGTCAAACAAGAATAATATTCAAATTATCCATTTTGCGAAAGTCAAATCAGGTCAGGTTTATAAAACTATAAATACCTGCCAATCAAGGTGGACAGAATAGGATTTACATAACACAATACCTATCTATTTATCAATCAGTTCATGACCAAAGTCAAATGGTACTAAAAAGCAAAACAAAAACTAATAAGTTAAGCTCATACCTTAGGATATTCAACAATCCATATAACAATCTGCAGCAAACACTCAACAGAGTGACATTGATTGTAAAAGAAAAGAGACCAAGGCAATACCCAAGCTGGCATTCCTTAAAAAAAACACTCCAAGTGTAGACAAAACGTCAGCATTTCTTGTACAAACAAAACAAAATTGTGTGATCAACTATGGCTTTCAGTGAGCTGACACTATTCGAGGGGTGATCAATCCAAAATTTAATGAATGACACTAGTAATACTTAATGTATAGTCTAATACTGGTATTAACAGTAAGACACTGATGTTTATCACATTTAGACTTAAAAACTATACAGATACACACTTTCCTGTATTAGAGGCAAAGTGATAATTCCAAAGGAATTAATTACTAGTTAAGCACGCCAAAGCAGTACTTACTTTGTTAGAGACAAAACAACTCTCTTATGAACTAAGACTTATATAAAGAACTTTTAGGAAAGCTATACCATACTTAAAGTTTATGAAATACAAACTATCAATAATAGAACTAACAGAACTTTTGTGCATCAGAAAGTAGCTCAAGTCTCTGAAACACAAAATTCCAAGATATACATAGGAAGGGCATAAACTTAAAAATAATAGCATTACAACATAATCCGTTATACAGACGGAACAAAGTAATAAATCAATGTGTGTGCATGTATATAACTAAGTGTATTATAACCAATATAATCAAATATTTGAAACTACCAAAATCCCGAAACTAGTGTATGTTATTAATAACAAGAAAAAACATAGTAACGAAGAAAGAAAGACTTAACTAACAAAATTTGGGCGCCAGTGACCACAAGGATCACGTTCCAGTTTACCGAGGGTAAATAAACGGTTTATCGTCGATAAACTAGATTTTAGTGTCCGTACTGAGCACAAGAAATGGAGGTACCAAACTCCAAATCATGAGAACAGAACATCCACAAAAGAATTATAAATATATATTGCAATAATGTGAAGGCTTTGGTAGGCCTACACACTAAAACATTGGCCTCCTTAAAGAAAAAAAACATTACTAATCTACCTGAAAAAAAAAAACCAAATTCTTAATTTTAATATTAACAAGTGGTCTAACATCTTGTCCACAACCAGATAGCGACACACATGCGTCCATGTTGTTTGTTGTAAACTTATATTTATTTCTAGTAACCGCTGACCACCTCTTGTCATTCTTGTGCACAGAACGCAAAAAAGTTGGCCAGTTTTTTAAATTATACTTAACAATAACTTAATTTAACTGCGGAAAATGATAATTAGAATTTTAATAATTATTCTTCAATAAGAATATTATCACTTATGTAATAATGAAATATAAATAATAATTTATTTATAACAGATCAATTACCAAACACCCTATACAAGTCAACTCGAAAAGTAGAAATTGTTTACACTAATACGCGTCAAAACAGTGCCGCCAACGTATTCTCCCAAATAAAACAGTGCCGCCAAGCGACGATATACGAGTACTCCAAGTACAATTAAGAATCAAGGACAACTACTTTATTGTAATTTAATCAAAAAAAAAAACAATTATCCAAATTGTTATAATAATTGAAAAAGAAGATGAAGATGCTCTTTATTAGAAATAACACGTCGTTATTTTCGATTAAATATCCTGCAAAAAAAAAAATGATGATGTCTTGTGAAGACAATAACAGTTGTCACAATTGTAAACAATGTAGTAATTACTAGTACCTAGTGTCAGATGACATTAACAACACCAACTTAATCAATAATGACAGAAGTGCGCTGTCATTGAAAAATAACCATGAAAAGTCTCGTTACCATTTTTGTATATGAAATGGTAATATCATATAAAAGATTCTTTAATAAAGGTATTTCTTTATAAAATAACAATATTGAACATTATTTGCATGTTTATGTTTCAACATGATAGATGACAAATGTCAATGTACACATTTTGATAGATAGTATTTTTAAAATGTAAACAAGGTATATGTTTTGACAGTATTTGCGATAATAATAAGGTAGGTAATTTATTTTTCACAAAGTCGTATTTGAATGTGTACTGGATTTATATAAAACTTGAATATTAATGTGCAAATATATTTAAAAGTTTGTATTGTACGTATGTTTGTACCTTGTATGCATTGCAATTACAAATAAACTGAATTTTGATATCACAGTTGTTTGTATTGATATGAAAAACTTACCTCCGTATTGAATATAAAAACACAATGTTTTTAACAAATGCGTATTATTTTTTTAATATGATCAGATATTATTATTCACTATTCATAAAAATATGATCGCCTTTTTAAAATATAAATATATTATTGGTATTACGTATAAATAAAGATGTTCAATCAAGTTGTTATTAATCAGTATGACAGGTAAGAAACAAGGTTTGACGTTTAACCTTCAAAATTTTGACAACCAAAGATTTTCTTAGATTAACAAACATAGTCAAAGACAATCGATATTATGTTTAAAGGAAATAATTACTTATTTACTCTATCTTTTCAAAACTTCTAACTTGAACAATAATAAATTGTCTATGCAAATGAATGACATTTTGACAATGCAATTTACGATAATTTTTATAGGTTATGTTCAATAACATTGAATAACATTAATATTAAAGTTTATAATGCTAGAATTTAAACATTCTCGAGCAGGAAAAACCAAAGTAGACAATAGGAAATGTAAATGTAAGTATACAAATATAAAGTACACACACATCGATTAAACTTTAACTTAAACAACTAGTATTAATGAAAATCCAACCTGACATGACAGAAAAAAATATACGGCACCAAAAATGAAATACTTTAAACGTTGAGGCGCCAAATGTAAGGTATAGATAAGTTGGAGCGCCAAATGTAAGGTATATTTTGTAGGTACAAACTAATGTTTACAAAAACGGTAGAGCAGAGATGTCCATCTCATGATTGTGGGATTAATTTCCTGTCAAGTAAGTTGGGTGATCATAAATAATAAGAATGAATTCTTAATGGAAAATATATTGAAACATCAAGAGTTACAACAAAGCAGTACAGATGATAAACATTGTAACCATAGAAATAAATATAGGCACATACCCGATGGACTCCTGAATCAAACTAAACTAACTTAACGTGAAACGAAAGAACGACAACGGATGGCGAACGAAGACTTGTATCCGGAAGTGAGGAACGGACCCGGGACGAAAGCCAGGACATCCTTCTTAGGGGAAGCGGGAGGACGCAACACCTCCAAGGTACGCCTGCAGGAACATCAGGTCTGCAGCACGTGGTAACCAATCAGACTCTTCTACGGAGCCAGGACAGCAATCCGTTCTCTCAGTGGCACGGGAGAACGCTACTCCTTCAATGGACGCCTGCAGGGGCATCAGGCCTGCAGCACGTGGTAGTCGACCAGACTCTTCAACGGAGCCAAGACAGCAATCCGTTTTCTTAGTGGCAGCGGGAGGGCGCTCCGCCAAGAACAACCAGCCACAGCTAGGGCCAAGCCAATCTCGGTTTCAAGTCCGAAACACGAGCACTCCGACATGACCATCGGCCAACACTCAATAAAGGCGGGATTCCATATTCCCCACTAAAATAATAACAAACACGAACTGTACGTGAATGGATAAACACCCCGCGCCTTTCTTAAAAAGAAATAATAACTCCTATTCACATGATTAACTCAGATTCAAACCCCTTAAAAGGCGAGTGACTGGATCCGCCGACCCACCGGCCTAATGGGCCGGGGAGGAAGTGACCATCAACAAAACTGTACTTCCTTCCTTCAAAATATTGCCAGAGTTTGAGAAAAAACACCATAGACAAAATAAACCCAATTAAGCAAGAACTTCTCTTGTCACAAAATATTTATGTGACAAAATTTTTCTTTGTCAATGGTAGGCACATCCTTTGTTGTCACATTGACAGAAACGATTGAATTCAGATATCAATAAATATTGATAGTATATTCCTCTTGGAAAGCAATGCCTTGTGCGTGCCTGAAAACTTCAGCCATACTTGTCACCAAGACTTGTTCAAGATACCACACGGGAGAACAGATGTTCTAGCACAGTAGGTACAGAATGAAAAGAGGAATAGTACTATAAAATGAAATTTCTAAAACAGTAGATGGTATATTAAATTACTTTTTAAATAACATTAAAACTTTTTTGTATACCTGTCCTCCAAATATCAATACACCAATGTTATAAGAAATCCTGTACTGTAAATGGATGTTTAATCTGCCAACATTAATACAACAATTTATACATTTATTTGCCTTGGCACGCATTAATTGGCTCTGGTGTAAGACGTCGCTTGAAATGGCTTTAGCTGTATTTGGTGACCAGATCTGAATAGCTATCTTTTCCCCCTCCAAATCATAATTTTACATTGTCTCATACATACCCTTATGCTAATTTGGACTATTAACGTAATTCGGCTCCGGTATATGATTAACTTGGTCTTACCATATCTTCCACAGGCTTTCCCACTTCTTTGAGAATTCAATGCCTTTCTCCGTTAATCCGATCATTTTCATTCTCAAGTATTATAATACTTAACACAATACAATTATTTGATGTACATTATACTATTTGAATAATAATGCAGCCTCATCCGTCCTTTAATAAACCAACCCCGCTAATAAATGCTTAAACTCCAATGGTATTACCCAACCCGCAGAATTATAGCAGAGACCCGAACCAATCGATATCGAACGCATTGGTAAGCAATAATCGTCCTAATAGCAATAAATTCTTCATTCCTAACTCCAAACAGTGGGCACGGCTGCCCGTTAATCTTGTTTTTCTAGTGAAATGGGAAGAACCATTTTGGCCCGGGGAGGGGCTGGGTGTAAGAGGGGTGGTATAGCACGAATCACATCAATGATTGATTGTATAACTCCATCTATTTTCAGGACTTGGAAGTTGTATAACTCGTAATATTTCGATGTAGGGTCTTGAAAGCGTAATATATGTATAAAATATATTTAAAAAATCAATGTATAAATTATATAGAAAGCAAGGCTGACTAGAGTATTAGTAGAGTCGTTAAGAAAACTCAAATATATATTTTTTTTATATCTATATATTTTAAAGAAAGACAAACATTCCCGGATTACGAATAACCTGACAATATTTTGAAATCTCCTACAACCATCACAGTAATGGGAAATGTTGTTTGTGTTATGATGCCTTCAACTTAGCCAGTGGATGAATTGAACACACTAAGTCTTGGTTAGGACCCAAAAGCGGTGCCAATTTAGCCACTGACCTGTCTCAAATAATAATCTAATCAATCTGTTTATTTACCATGCTTGCGGCACTTATTTAACGGCCACTTACAAGCTGTCGTTGCTCTGTTTGTTTTGGTTGATATTTTAACATTAAACCCACACAGGAGACCCCGAGGAAACTAATTTTATGATTTCCCTCAGAGCCTATGTCATATTTGGGGATGCTGTGTTGATGGTATTCTTTAAGAAAAGAAAGGAGAGGAAGTTCTAGGAAGGTAAAAGGTATGAGTGCTGTGTAAGGAATATTGGGATCAGTGTGTTCAGGAGTGACATATCAATATATCCCTCCAACTGCGGCGCAAGGCGAACGGTCGACAGAGGTCGAGGGGTCTCCCTAAAGCAGCCTCTCCCGATCTGGCACCCCACGCAGCTGGCGGGCAGGCGCATCCTGACCTATGGCAGAGGTGTTGGTTATCCAATAAATGGTTCCCAGGTGAACTCAAACCCGCCTCCCAAATTGGGACCAAATTGATCACTATAAAAAGTTACATTTTGATGTTGGTTTTGGTTGATTTTGTGGCTTAAGTCGGCTCGTAAGTGGACGAGCTACCGGAATCTGTTTTTCCTCTTTTATATAATCTGGGCCTCTTCAAGAGTCGCATTAAAAAATCTCTTCCCATAGCCCCTACCTTAAAACCCCTCACAACGCTGCTTAACCGGGTGGCGACATAGATATCCTGCCTTTAAACTGTATAGACAGGGGCGCTCACAGTAACTCATAAAAATTAAAATATATATTTATTACATATATATTTTTTACATTTTTTTTTAAATATGTATTTTGTTTGAGCGTATAAAGAGGTGTCGCATAAATATGTTTCAATACTAACTTGTTAGAAAACATATTTTTCACTTAGTTCAGATCTTAATTCAAGATTTCATAAAAAAAAATCAAAACTTTATGCAAAAAGATATTTAAAAAAGGACAAAGTTTTAAAAAGTTTCCACTGTGGCGGTAAGCGAGTTTTCCATCTTCTATAAGTGGCGTAAATTCGATTTTCCCCTTGCTTTTCTTCCATATCCTGTTATAGAGGGTTCTTTCTCCTAATCTCGTAAAAGTTTCATAAAGAGTCTCAGTCAACTTTATAATATCTAATGCAACACCAACTAACTTTTCTATTATACCTTCCTCTGCGGCAGCATGCGACTTTGCTATAGATACTTGTTATTAGGTGTATGAACCTTCGGCAGAAGTTGGCATACAAATCAGGTGGCATCGATTACGTTATTTATTTAAAACGTCCTTTTTAGAGGCTTTTACATATGAATAGCAAAAATTATGCGTAACTAAAGTGACTCAGTAACAATCTTTTGTATTTTTAAAGCGATAAATTTAAGATATCCACTAACTTGTTATAATTATTTCCCTCCATAAGTATTCTACGACTATTTCTATTTCTATTCGACGGCCGGCATAGTCCAGTGGTAACGCATTGGACTGCCATTCCGAAGGTCGCGGGTTCGAACCCGGCGTGCGCAAATAAATTTTATTTGATTGATTTGTGTTATTTCACAATTAATTAATTAAAATAATATATAGTATATTTGCGGCACGTTCCAGAGTTGAAGATACTACCAGTATCGCCCTGGTGTAAGACCACCATTCAGAATTGAAACGTTGCTCCAAATGGCTTTAGCCGTGTTTAGTGACTAGATCTGAATAGCCAGGTACTTCCCCACCTTCCTCTTTCCCTTCCCCACTTACCTTCAGCCTCACAACATCCCCCAATTGGGGATGCCATAGTCTCACTGGCTCCAGACGGGAGCAGTTGGGACTCTTGTGAGGTATTCACTATAAAAAAAAAATAAAAAAATTCTGGACAATGAGGAATACATATGGTTGTTAGTCCCAGAATTTCCGCACTAAAATAAATCTTCTAGTATTACGTGGTGGTATCCAAAAGCTTATCAATGCAAGCAATTCTGGACAATCAAACGCATAATTTAGAATTTTAAATATAAATACTGAGGCAGTGAAAATCCTTCTGTCTGACAATTTAAGCATATTCAGATAAGGAAGAGTGTTGTGATTCAACAGAATTGCTGAGATGCACATTTGAAAACTTCGAAAATATAATAATTTATTTTGTATTCTTTCAATAGCTTGTACATGAATATTGAAATGTGGGTTCAAAATTGGAGAATTCCTATATATTCAAGTAGGATTTTTTTGAAAAACAGTGTCATCTGTTGGAAGTAAATTTAATACACGCAAATTGTTTCTCTATCTTCACAGATAGACTGAGCCACGGCAACGCGTGGCGGGGTACAGCTAGTTAAATATCGAAAGTTTTACCCTAATATTTTACGTTATTATACAACGCTTATGGATACTCACCTCTGAACAAATACTTCTGAAATGTACGAGTTTACAACTCCGTGGTGAATATAATTTTTTCAATGTTTCTCTTTTAGTTGTTTGAATTTAATTTTAAAACATTTTTATAAAATATTTTCACACTGGTTATATATTTAAATTGCTGTTCTTATTTTATTAGAATTTTGTATGTTTTGAGAGTAAAACTTGGTTAACATTTTTACTCCAAACAATGACAGGAATCACTGTTAAAGCAACCCGATAAGATCGAATTAAGCAATCTCTAATACATGCTAGTCGAATTTAAGTCGATATAATATGGTGTTTTTAAGGGAAACAATGTGGTAATCAGTAGTGAAAGGTGGAGAAAGTCGAGGACGCTCGAGGAAGTCAAATTGCAGGAAATTCATATTTTTCGGTGGAAAGTCGCGACTTATTGCCGCTCTATACCATCGAAGAGCAAACCTTGGTATACGTTTTCTACGAACCTAGGTATTACCTGGCTACATTTAAAAAAAATGTATATTATAAGACCTTCAAATTTTTTACTCTTACCCCCTTTTGTGAAACTTCTGAAACATCATCAAAACATCTAACTCCCTTCTTTATCTCCTGTATTATACTTCTCTTGATAACTTTGTCCATTAATTCCTGTCTCTTCATTTTTATGAACAGGTTTAAAATCTGTATAGCGTGACCTGATAATGCTAAAACTCGACTTCACGCAATAATTTATTTCCTTTTTTCTTTGGCAAACTTTTATTAGAGTAAGAAAATTCTTAATTTTCACAACATTACACAAAGAAAAATTTACGTTAACAGGAGGAGTTAATGTACAGGATGAATTTTATATATTTAACGCGAAACTCCAGTGAGTTAAATATCCACGAAAATCTAAGGAATAAATTAAAAAAAAAGGATGAAAAAGAAGGTTTTTTTAACCAATCTTTGACAGTAAATTCATCACGCTGTTTCCCCGCAGGGGTAGACAGAAATAACAAAGAGAGTACGCCAAACAACTCGGTTTTGGCACACACTTCTAGCCTCATTCACATTCATACATCGTCTCATACATACTCTTACGTTATTTTCACTCTTTACATAGCCCGAATCAATCAATGTCTTTCTCGGGCGTCCCCTACTTCTTCTACCATTCAAATTCGCGTCTTATATTCTCTTTAAACTTCTTTCTTCGTTCATTCGTTATAAATGGCCAAACTGTCTAAACTTCCCTTTCTTAATCTTAATCGTTACGCTTATATCAGCCTTGTATCCTTTGCGAATCTCAACATTTCTCACATGATCATAAATGGTTTTACCACTAATGCGCCTCAGGGATCTCATTTTCAAAGCATTCAGCATACTTCGTTCTTCCTCTCCATGCCTCGATGTTATATGTCAATGTAGGTATCCGCACTCCATTATGGGCTGCTAGCTTCGTTTCTTTTTTTTTGCTAGCGCTAACCGCGCGCAGGCCTCCATTAATGGCATTTATCGTTCTTTCAATATCTCTATAAGCCTTTCCATCTCTCGTAAATATAATTTCCAAATACACAAACTCATTCACCTGCTTCAAGTATTCATAATTCACGACTATATTGCACACCGTTTTCATTATCGCTCTGATTCGCTAAACTTGAAATCTGTTTGATCGATCGTAGCCTATTGATTGATTGGCTGTGCACACACCTTCCTATGGAAATGGGCGACTACTTACTGTGCACACACCTCCCTATGCGAATGGCTGTGCACAAACTTCCCTATGCGAATGGCTGTGCACACACCTCCCTGTGCGAATGGGCGACTACTTACTGTGCAGACACCACCCTATGCGAATGGGCGACTACTTAATGTGCACACACCTCCCTATGCGAATTGGCGACTACTTACTGTGCACACACCTCCCTATGCGAATGACTGTGCATAAACTTCCCTATGCGAATGGGCGACTACTTAATCTTGTATTGTAAAGCGACTATCACAATACAACTTTACAACAAAATAATTAGGGTTTTTAATGAAAATCACTGATCCCGTAATACCTAGAAATGTGATTTACACAGATTTGAAAGAAAATCGATGTTACCATTTGCGTAAGATCTTTTATTTCCTAGATCCAGCCCGAAAATGCAATTGTTTATCTGACCAAGAAAGAATTTCGATATTTTGACAATGTTTGATCTATTTCCGTAGAAGAAAATGTAATATTCTTGAAAAGAGCTCACCCATAGACGGCACTAGATCAGTCTATTAGGTTACCCGTAGATGGCGTTTAGGCGTTGAGTATTGTGGAGATTGAGAGGAAAATAAGTAAGGTGGGAACCTCAAGGTTAGGGTACATATTAATCCAACAGCATGCTAAATTAATGCCAATCTATCACATAAAGTTCAAAGTGATTTGTTGAGCCGGAGTATTATTTAATAAGAGAGTTTGTGAGAAAACCCGGAGACATAACAGTAAGGAAAATTTGAGCTTACTTCGTATACGCCGAGTCCCTCCTAATCGGCGTGATGTTTCGCTAGTCAGTTAGTTAGGCTTAAAAAAATCAGCCTGTATGTTCCTGTTTTAGCAGGAAAAAGATATAATTCAGCAGAATTGCTCGCGCCCAGTTCACGCCGGGGTTAGTAAAAGATAAATGATGGACCTATCCGTGTTTTTACATCGCCGTACAGGGTGTTTGGTTATTGAGGTCAAGCCCGTTAGCCGGATGTAGGGGAGATAGCAGAAACAATAAAACTCGAGTGATGGGATAATGGAGAAGGGAGCATTTTTAACCCGGTAACTGCCATACGGTGTCCGAAATAATGTCACCGTGACATGACATTCTCACTTTTTAATATTGTTGGGGAGGGAATCAAGGTACTGTCGCACAGCGTATAGAAGAGGATTGAACATATGGAATGCCGACTTATCGTATTTTCTTCTTCCACTAATATTAATTGCGCTGGTTCATTACATTTCACTTTCAAAGCCACAAACTCGCGAGCTCAATGGCTTTTAACATCGACACGATCGACAAGGGGCTCCGTAACGTTGTAGTCGGCATAGGGAGGTATACATTAGGGAGGTGGACAATAATGATATATTTCTTTGAAATAGGTCAACAATACAAATCAGGAGTTCGTCGTGATTTTTTCTGCTTTAAGTTGCAATTTTTGCAGTGGAAATATATTTTTTCTGAGACTGCACTTTCGTAACCACGTGGCCGTGAAATTTTCCAGAATAGTTTATTCGTACTAATTTAAATATCGATGAGTGTTGTTCCTTCAATGTTTCACGTATTTATTCACATATTCATATATTTTGACTAACGGCGTAACTCTACCGAATTCTGTTGACGGCTTTCGTGTTCCAGGGGTAAGGCTCTCGTCAAGAAATCCAGAGGACACTGGTTCAGATCCCGGCGTACCCAAGTATTTGGTTCATTTGTGTTGATTTGTGTTGATTTGTGTTGATTTGTGTTGATTTGTGTTGATTTGTGTTGATTTGTGTTGATTTGTGTTGTATTTTATTTGGTTGATTTGTGTTGTTTCACAATTAAATCATTTAAAACAATATAAGGTATATTTCGGAACGCTCCAAGGGAGAAAGTTACTCTCAGTAAGGCCCTGGTGTAAAACTGTCATTTAGAATTGAAAAGTTGGTTGAAATGGCTTTAGCCGTGTTTGGTGACCAGATCTGTGGAGCCAAGTATTTCCCCATCTTACTTCGCCCATTTCCTTCCTTAATCACTATCTTCACCTATATAACAAACCCCAATTGGAGATGCCATAGTCTAACAAATCAAAAAGTGCTTAAGTTGCCGTCTGTTGACGGCAATTTTTAGGATTTTTTGAGGGTCCTAACTCCTATCAGAAGTAACGACACCGGTAGTTGATATCTATATTATATTGCACTAGTATTAAAATACAGAGAGGAAATATGGTAATAGTTTGAATCGACAAAACGAGGCCCGCTTTTCCTCTTAAGATTGAAATTAAAAACAAAATGACTCTTTTAATTTTTATATTGATAAATTAATGTTTACAAGACAAGGTTTTATGAATAACAAATTATTATAAGCATTAATTATTGAATGAAAACATTGAATTATTTGGCGAGTTTGGGAATAAGTTGACGTAGCTCAGTGGTCTAGAGCACAAAATAAAGAGTATCCCTCGACCGTTACGCAGCGGGTGAGAAGACGCAACCACCGCCAAGACCTGGACCCTCTAAGTCAGGGGTTCCTAATCTTTTTGTACTCTAGAGCACATTCTAAAATATCGGTAGGGTAGTGGGCACCACATATTTTTAATCGACAAACTCGGGGCAGCAATCGCAATCAAAATGACAAAAACGCGGTTCCAGGCGGGGAATGCTATTTGCACATCACTCCTTGTACACGCCGAAAACCCGAAGTGAGCCGATGATCGCCGAACCGATTGGGATGGTACGAGCACTACTGTCAGTTTGGCTGTCGGGGCCATGCTTATTGCTTTCACTGACAGACAGAGCTGGCAGAGTCATGTGCCATGTGTTTTGGCGCCTTCGGCGTTCATCGGCTCAGTTCGTGGCGTTCGTTCACTTCGGGTTTTCTGCTTGTACAAGGAGTGATGTGCAAATAGCACTCCCCGTTCCAGGCTAGCGTGAAGAGTGCAGTCTGGCTCGCCGCTAGACAGGTTGCGACAAGCACTGTCAGCAAAGGAACCACTCATACATACAATATCGCAAACATGCGAACGTATTTAATAAACCTAGGCACACAAAAAAATTAAAACTCTAACAAATAAATAAAAATAATTAAAATTTTTAAATAATGTTTATGATATAATTATTTCACTGTCGAATAGTGGCGAGCGCATAAGAATCGTTCCGCGGTCGCCATGGTGCCCGCGGACACGGGGTTGGGAACCCCTGCTCTAAGTCATCAAACATTGCGAAACACTTAGGTTGACTTATGGCAAAGGTGTTGGTTATCCACTGAATGGTTTCCGGGGTGACGGTACTCATACCCGCCTCCAAAATTAAAATTTAAGATGATCTATTAAACGGACCGCCCGATTCTGCACACACTCTTTTTTAAAGTATTTTTGGGCTCCAGAACAGAGGTGGCTGCCAAATTTAACAGTGTGGTTCACTTACGAATTTTACAGGGCCATGACAAATATTGCTTTTATTACCAAAAATATAAAAAAAATTGTGGAAATTGCGAAAATAACGACATTCTATTGCAGAGCTGAAAATACTGAAAATACACGAAAGATACCTTTACACAACAATGCGTATGATAGGAATAATAAGAAAAAAGGATATTTGTTTTTACTGTAAGTCATTTGCTATGACTTTATTTACACAAGAAGTCAATGAAATTCAATCACAGTCATAATACGTACAAATCTTCTTTGCTGATCTTTTTGGTTTATTTTTTTTACTTCTTTTCTCCATTCTACAACCCGCAGCCCGCAGCCCGCAGAAAGTCGGTCGATACAATTCACAGTAGATTTAACAAGTGGGTCACGCTGCTCTATTGCATTTAACGCCTGGCATCACGTCGCCAAAACATCTTTATTATTTATTAAATTATACAAAGTTTTTTTCTTCTATTTATGATGTAGCGGTTAGTGTGGTTTGATTAGGATTCGTTGGATGCGTTATTAATATGCGTCATAAGATAAATATAAATTTAGTTACTTTTAAAGTTATATTTCTTTTTACTTCACGTTTTCTTTCTCAGAGTTTGAAAATTTTGACTCGGCTCTTTATCAATAATAATCGCACAAGGTCGTCAAGTGCTTTCAACCGTCTGAAACCGATGGGACTATGGAAACCCCAATTAGTGTATATATATATATATATATTTTTTTTTGTTAGGTTTGTCAACAGTGATTCATACCAAAGCTCTCGTAAATAAAATTACATATTCTATTATATACCGATACCCAGTACTTCTAATAACATTGTAAGCAATATTCCGATTCTAAAATATGGTAACAAATAATTATAAGCAATAATTAGTTGTCTTAAATATCAATACAAATTGAAAATATCTCCCGATTAAAAATAAATGCCGCCAGCGAGAATTGAACCCGTGCCTTCTGATGTCCCGTCAGGTGCTCTGAAACCACTGAGCTATGTCTGCTTATTTCCAACCCGCCAAATGATTCAATATGTACTAGTACATCAATCAACAATTACTGCTTATTATATTTTTTCCACCTGTAAACAACCAACTTTAGTTTTGGGATATATTTTCAATTTGTATTGATATTTCAGGCGACTAATTATTGCTTATATATATATATATATATTTAAAAAAAAAAAAAAATAAATAAAAAATCATTCCCGGGTTACGAATAACCTGACAATATTTAAAAAATTCCTACTACCACCACAGTAAGCTGATAATGTTGCTTGTGTTGTGATGGAGAACTTAGCCAGCCGAGGAATTGAATACACTACGCCTGAGTGGGACCCAAGCGCGATGTCAACTCGGCCACCGACAGGTCAATTATTTGTTATCCTTTCATGCCATGCATAAAACACTGTCTTATAAACATTAGTTTATCATTAAAAAATACTAAAATATGGTCTTTGACCGTTCCGATTGTAAAATATGGTCTTTGACAATTTCGATTCTAAAATATGGTCTTTGAAAATTCCGATTCTAAAATATGGTCTTTGACTATTCCGATTCTAAATACGGTGTTTGACAATTCCGATTCTAAAATATGGTCTTTGACCATTCCCATTCTCCGCCTTTCTATCCTAAACAGATAAATTTTCTATCTTTTTAACTGCCGTGCCATATAATAAATAAGAAAATGAGAAGCAATTATTCACTTATATGAAATGCTACCTTTTGGTTCTAGACCATTTAGCACACGGCCTGTTTTTCACATACTTGTATGAAATAGTATATCGACATCCCATTCAATTTTCATAATAATGATATCGAAATAAATATAAGCCCAAATTAGCTTTTTATTTGGATCAAGAAGCATGCCCACAAGGGTTTACTTGTGTTATTCTTTATTCTACGGTCTGTGCCCTTTGGCGGGAGGATGGGCGTGGATTTGATTTTATACAAATCTTTATTATTATTATTTTGTTTTATTTTCAGACTTTTTGAAATTTTGCACACTTGACCTACAAAACAAGAGGAAGTCACTGTCTACATTAGATTTCGAAAAACTCTTTTTTAAGTCCGAGCAACTATGACGTCATGCATACACCGCCAGATTGCGATTGTTTTAGCGGGCTTTGAAATATGCGAATTTGGATAATTATTTTAACTATGAAAAATTTTTCTTAAGCAATATATAATGTAGGTACTGGTATTAATATCAAAAGGTAAATATTTGAAAAAAAATATTGAAAAACTTCTCATTAAACGTTCAAAGCAAAAAATTATAAAATAAATAAATATTTGTAGCAAATTTAGCGTAAAATTTTCGTTCGTTTAAAATGCAAAACGACAAAATAATGGGAGCACAATTTCAAATTCCTCGCAATTAATTGAACATTCATTCGTTCACAGCATAATAAGTTGAAATATTTTATAATATATCGGAAAACTAGAGTACCTTTGTGCGCTTAGCCAGGAGTATAAAATATTTCAATACTAAATTTATCCCGAGAGAGTGTTTTATTATCGGAGTAAAAATCACTGACGCGTTGTGAGCAATTAAATGGATATGGTCAAATATAAATTAATGTCAATTAATATAGCATATCGATAAAGCACACATAAATACCGATTGCACCGCCCATTATGTAAATATAAAATATATAAGAAAAATGTTAGTTATTAATGACATCCATCCAAAGATATTAGAAGAACGAGATATGCTATGTTGGCCGCCGGACCGTAGGCGGAGTACTACCTAATTAGGGTACTTTGAATACTATCGGGACGTGTACGCACAGAAATCTGTTCTATGTATTAGTGCGGATACCTTAGCGTAAGCGAAGGTGTGCAGTAGTATTGGTAAACAAAACCGGCGACACTGGGCAAAACAATTCCACACAGTATGAACTGCTCATAGCACATCTCGTTCTTCTAATATCTTTGCATCCATCAAATATAATAATTCCTAGTGTCTGTCTGTGATTGTAACTCTGGTTCAATGAACTCGGATTTGTTTAAAATTGTGACTAAAATACCGACAAGAAAGGTAAGCGATAAAATTCCTTTTTGTTTTATTTTCCAACGTACATTTGTTACTTAAATTTTGTTTACTTTGCTACCGGTTTCGAAACAAACGTGTAGCAATCTTAAAACTAACTTAAAAATTATTTTAAATTATATGAAAATTACATTTAATAGAGACAGGCCATAGCTTCAACAAAGAAAAAACTAAATTTAAACGTTAATACATATTTCAACTTGTGCGCTTTACACACATTAGAAATTAACAAAAAAAATAATTTATTTATAAAAATAATAGCACCCTATAAGTCACCTTTATTGACAATGTTTCCCTGTTTTTATGACTCCTCCCACCTTTCTCGCCCCATTTCCTCCACCCCCCAAATCACACCGCCCACCTAATAAAATCTATACTTGTATAATTTTAAAGTTAGTTTTAAGATTGCTAGTTAATGACACAGTTGTTTCGCAACCAGTAGCAAAGTAAACAAAATTTATGTAACAGGATGTACATTGGAAAATAAAACTCAATGAAACAAAAATGTCTAGAAATTGTTACATAGTTAATGCCCAATAAGTATCTGGGTATTCAAATCTGGTCACCAAACACGACTTAAGCCATTTCAAGCAACGTCTCTTCAAATTCAATATTAATCAATATTAAATTTGCTGAAAGGAACACAACAAAAGCGTGAACTAGAATTGGCTCTATATTGAACTTTGTGGCGGTACATACTAAAATTTCTTTTGGTTAAAGAAACTATTATATCATGCACCACTTATGTTAAGTATTCATCCAAATCATATTAAGTCTACCAATTCCTTAGTTAAATTAAAAAAGTAAATTAAGATGTTTGTATTGACAGACGATTGTTATAATATTTTTTCGTCCTTCCCATTTGCTAAAAAAAAAATTCTGAATTGTGGTCTTACACCAGGGCGATACTGAGAGTATTTTTCTCTATGGAACGTGCCGCAAGTACACTATGTATTATTTTAGATTAATAAATTGTGAAAGAGCACAATTTCGGATTACTAGTCGAGAGCCTTACTCCTCGACCACGTAGCTAATTGGTTGATAAGCTTGATTATGGCTAAGTTAATAGAACTCACAATTTATAAATTTTAACTTCTTTTCAATATTTTATAATAAGCCATATTCTAAAACTTCCGGTAATTGTTTGGTTTCGGTTGTCTCCTTATTGTACCTTTTTAAAGTGTCTGCTCAAAAAATTCTCATTTCTGAGCACAAACTGCCTCCTGTTTTATGTTATGTTTTAGTTTTAATATTCGTGTTTTGTCCTGTCCTACTGTTATTGTTATTCTAAGTTTTGTCATCACTTTGTATAAACAGTGTATTAAGTGTTATAATATTAGATCTGTATTGGGTAAGGCACACTGTAGGAATAAGTTTGTTAAACGAGTAGTTAAGCGCACTTGAAGTGAAATGACACTAAACTGCGCTATATAAATTCCATGTTATTATTATTATTATTCAGGCGTTATAGTTATACTTTCCTCTGCTAGCTTCACGTGTAGTAGGATTTTAAGATTATTCATAATTCGTCAACGATGTCTTTCTTTAAAAATTAAAAATTGATAATTTTTATAATTCCGTGCAATTAAAAACGCCTTTTTATATTACAGAGAGTAAAAGGTAAGCATTATACTATCGATATGTGAATACTTTAAATAATTTCACTTTGAATGGATTAGCAAATATAAATTAATGGTGAATTCCGAAATAATTACAAAGCCGAATTTTCCAAAAACTTCGATGGCGAAGCAAAGTTTTACGCGGTGTTAACCGTTTTCCTTTTGTATTACGGCAAACACGAAGCCACCGCTAATTATTACAGTGGAAAGTTTACCCGAGGTAGTACCAGGACCATCGGAGGCAGAATTAATATTATTAGCCAGCATTTGTGGAAAAGGGTGAATTCCTATTTCTGGCGTTGAAGGGAGACGGATTTTATCGATTAGGGTAATGATTTGCTGATTTCGCTAATTAATGGGAAATTTTATCAATTTTGAAACTTGGGTAAACTCCAACTTATCTGGAGAATAATTTCTCTCTTCTATGATGCTTTAATATTGCTTTTGTGTTGAATTATCTCGTATGTTCTTCTAGTGTATAGAACATATCAGAATCTAAGAGTTGTGTGTTGGTTTAAGCCGTGTTTGGTGACTAAATTTATTTATTTATTTTTCCATGTTCTCCGTAAAACGGTTATTCACCAATACATTATGGAGAAGATTACAAATTAGACAAAAAGTATAGCAAAACACATAAAAAGGTCAGTTTCACTACTTTGTGACATACGTCAAAAGATAATTGTTAAACTGCCTGTAGGTTACGTTAAAAATGTCGATGGTCAATGCAGACTCGTTGAGCAGTTCAGTCGCTCTGTTGACTGGGGCGTTCTGATAGGCAGAAGTCCTCGCTTTTGGAGCATAAAAAAGGGTATGGGTCCTTCCACGAGTATACTTGTCTGGAACATATAAGTTAATCTCTTTCAAAATAGGTGGATTATGTATAGTTCCAGAGATTATCTTAAAAAAATGTTTTCCTAAAAATATTTTTCGGCGGGCTTCTAATGTATTAAGATCGAGCATTCCTGCTAAGAATAAGGATGGATACAGGAAAGGGTAGTACATATATTCCCTTATATATAGGTAACGCATGAATCTCTTTTGTCCTTTTTCTATTTCGAGAATATGGTTTTGCTCAGAAGGGGCCCAAATAATGGAGCTATATTCCAAGATACTGCGAACAAGTGCTTCATACGTTCTTCGGATTGCGATTCCGTTGGTAAATGATCTTGAATTACGAAGAACAAATCCAAGCATTTTGTTGGCACGGGAGACAATATCAGATATATGGGATTTGAAAGAGAGATTTGCTTCAAAAATTACGCCAAGGTCTCGAATCTCATTTTTACGTGTTAATTCATGTTTATTAATGTGGTAGGGGAACAGGAATGTATCTTTGGACCTTGTAAATGTAACGATACTGCATTTCTGAATACTGAAGGGTAAGTTGTTCAGTTCCGACCATTTGACAAGAGAATCAAGATCGTTCTGCAGAAGAATGGAATCGATGTAACTTTTGATTGCTTTGAAAAGTTTTATATCGTCAGCAAAAAGGAGATATTTTGAGTGGTTTATAGTGTTGCCAATGTCATTGATGAATAAGAGAAAGAGAAGGGGTCCTAGATTCGATCCCTGGGGAATCCCGGAGTTAGTTTTGTATTCGTGAGAGATATGGTGTCCGTAACTGACATACTGACGACGATTGCGTAAGTAGCTAGCCACAAAAGCGAGGAAATTCTGAGAGAATCCGATGTCACTTAATTTTTTTAATAAAATATCATGGTCGACTTTATCAAATGCTTTCTCGAAGTCTGTATAAATCACATCAACAGGTACAAAATTTTCAAATGAATTATTAATATAGGTAATGAGATTCATAAGATTCGTTGAAGGTGACAGTGTGGGACGAAATCCGTGCTGATTTTCGGTGAGTGCGTGTTTTGTTTGGTTATATATCTGTGAATAAATTATGGTTTCTAAAAGTTTTGCGGGTGCTGACAACACAGCTACAGGTCTGTAATTATCTATTTCTGACTTTTTTCCTTTTTTATGTATAGGCGTTACTTTCGTTAGTTTCCACATTTCCGGAAAGATATTTTTGCGAAGTGATAGGTTAAAAATATGTTTTAGAGGTTGAACAAAATAACTTGCATATCTTTTGAGGATTATAGGTGGAATACAATCTGGGCCGACGGAGTATTTAGGTTTTAGCTTATGGAAAGCTGTAATAATGTCGTCATCGTTAATTTCATGAATTTGTACAGGTAAAGAGTTAAATGCCGATGAAGCTATAGAGGATATGTCAAGTTTGGGGATATTGTCGCTAAATACTGATTGAAAATAGTGTGCGAAACCTGCGGCGATCTCAGACGATCCATTATATTTATTGTCTTTGTAGTCCATGTGGTTAAGTTTGTCACAGCCGCGGCGTTTATCGTTAGTGTAAGACCAAAATCGAGTTGGGTCTGTTATTATACTGTTCTCGGCCTCACGTGTAAAGTCAGTGTAGGCCTGACCAATTAACCGTTTGATTGATTTTCGCAAAGTTTTAAAGTTAGCTAAGGCATGTTCGGATTTTGTTTTTTTCCAAAGATAGTGCATTTTAGTTTTTTCTCGTATGAGGTGAATTATTTCCCCATTAAACCATTTCGGATATTGTCTAACATCTTTGAGCATACGTGTAGATCTTTTCTTAAAACAAATGTTGAAAATATTATCGAGCTGTTCATAAAACATTTCGACAGCTAGATTTACGTCAAGGCAATCGTAATGATTCCAGTGATGTTGTTCTAAGGCATTCTTAAGTGTGTTATCTGAGCTTTCGTGGAAAATCCAACCCATGTTTATGTCTGGAGGCAATGTGTCTGTTTGTATATGTGATTGAGTTGTGTAATCGAATGTGAATGAAAGTGAAGGGTGATGAATATCCTCTCTGACTAATGGGGAGTCATGACGGCAGATAACAGCATTTTTAGAATTTACATTACTTAATACTAGGTCTAACATGTGTGCATTTATGTTATAAACAGTGTTGAATTGTGTTAAATTATAAAAAGAACAAAAGTAATCGAAAACGTCAATTGGGTTTTTCCCTGAGGGGAAGTTAAAGTCACCGAAAATAATAATATTTTTTGATTGTAACTTTACACTTTCACTTATAGTTTTGTCGTAAAATAATTGATACTGTTCAGATGTTGTATTTGGAGGAAAATATACAACACATATATAAATGATGATATTTCTATGCGATACTTTCACCCACAAGTCTTCACCTTGGGTTTCTATGCAGTCCATTCTTTCCGCGTGTGAGTGGCTGTCAGCTCGGAGGGCTAGGAGAGTCCCTCCTCCGCGACTGCCTCTATCCTTCCTGTAGACGTGGTATAGGTTTTCGAATAGCTCCGACGAAAAGGTGCTTGATGTTAGCCAAGTTTCGGTAAGAGCAATCAGAAGTGGTTTCTGGTACATTACGTTTGTCATGAAGTCGATAATTTTATTATTCAGACTTCGACATATGAATAAGTACTTCTCAACTTTCCTTTTTTCAATCACATTCCCTTCCCCGTATAATTTTGCCCCATGGCACACCTTGATTAGGGATCCTAGTCTCCTGGAAAGTTGGGAATATTGTGAGATATATCATACAAAAAGGGATACACAAAAACCGACCAAACTCCTCAGCAGAGTTATTGAGTACTAGAATAGTAAAAACGACCCCATTCTTTTAGAAAATTCAATCAATTTTAAATGAGTGTTGAGACATATGTTGGTTGTGTTTTTTATATGTGAATCCGCACTGATGCTGAAGAGATCAATTGTGCAAGATTGACTAGGACTAGAGGTTGTTGAGATCAAAGGGTGTTTCAAGGAAGTCTTGCTCAGTGGAGATTGGGAGGGTTGTAGGGTATCTATAGGAAAAACACCCTTTATAGGAGTAGATAAGGGAGCCAAACCGCCTATATAACGCTGAACATGTAGTGTAAAGCTGGTTAGTTTGGCTAGTATTAAATTCACAAAGTAAAATCAATGGAGGTACACTTACTGATTAAATTTGGTGTTTTGACAAGGAAATTATTAATTTTTACATTTTTGATAAGGTTTTAAATTGTTTTGTTGTGAAGTGGGTGTTGTGAAACGGAGTGCATTGGAGAAGGGAAGCATTCGTTGAATGGAAGGTTGGGAAGCACCTTATTCAAATGTAGTCAACGAACATGAAGATGAGGTCCAACACATCGAACTGAGGAAATCAACAATATGGAAATATGAAGACAGGGAAATCTTCAAACATGAGAATGTGGTCCACAAACATACAAATGAGAGAATCAATAAAAAATGAAGATGAGGTTCACAAACATGAAAATAAAGAAATCAAAAAATATAAAAATAAGGTCCACAAATACGAGCATGAAGAAATCAACAAACATTAAGATGAGGTTGACAAATATAAAAATGAAAAAAATCAACAGACATGATAAAGATGAGAAAATGAGAAAATCAACACACACGAAGATGAGAAAATCAACCAATATGAAAAGGTCCACAAACATGAAAATAAGTAAATCAACAAACATAAAGATGAGGTCCAAAACACTAAAATAAGTAAAACAACAAACCTAAATATGAAGTCCATTAACATGAAGATGAAAAATCATAAAAAAATCAATTAACACCAAGACGAAAATCCGCGGTCGACCTGGGTACATTTATACCTAGTGAGGAGGATTTGTGATTATACTATGTAAGTAAGTTGGATGGTCATTAATTGAAAAAAAACATGGCTTAGGCCATTTCAAGCATCGTTTTGATTCTAAATTGTGATCTTGGTGAATCAAGGTGATTCCGAGCCAAGTATCTTAAACACTGAATTGTGGTCTTGGTGAATCAAGGTGATTCCGAGCCAAGTATCTTAAACACTGAATTGTGGTCTTGGTGAATCAAGGTGATTCCGAGCCAAGTATCTTAAACACTGAATTGTGGTCTTGGTGAATCAAGGTGATTCCGAGCCAAGTATCTTAAACACTGAATTGTGGTCTTGGTGAATCAAGGTGATTCCGAGCCAAGTATCTTAAACACTGAATTGTGGGCTTGGTGAATCAAGATGATTTGGAGCCAAGTATCTTAAACACTGAATTGTGGTCTTGGTGAATCAAGGTGATTCCGAGCCAAGTATCTTAAACACTGAATTGTGGTCTTGGTGAATCAAGGTGATTCCGAGCCAAGTATCGTAAACACTGAATTGTGGTCTTGGTGAATCAAGGTGATTCCAAGCCAAGTATCTTAAACACTGAATTGTGGTCTTGGTGAATCAAGGTGATTCCGAGCCAAGTATCTTAAACACTGAATTGTGGGCTTGGTGAATCAAGATGATTTGGAGCCAAGTATCTTAAACACTGAATTGTGGTCTTGGTGAATCGAGTTGATTCGGAGCCAAGTATTTTAAACACTCGGCAAAAGAAAGTTCTTAATCGATGTTGATTACGATTGATAAACCTGGTTAAAGGGATTCCATATAATTTTAAATAACGAAAATTATATACATTTATTAAATCAATTTGCCTAAAAACTGCCTTTATTTCTCGACAAACTGTCGTTTTAACACTCTTTTGTGATTACGCGAAACCTTAAGAGGTCAATAAAAATTATTTTTTGAATCCGTGTCACAAAGCCGCGAGTAATTGATGGATAATCAATAATTAAATGATTAAAAACAAAATTAAATTTTAGGCAAAACACTCAGTGGAGAGAAAACAAGTGGCCAAAACCAGTGGACAGAAAATTCCTAGACGGGTGATATAAACCTATACCGATTAGAAAGAGTGTGTACTAATTTACCCAATTTACATAAGGCACAGGAGAATGACATATTTTTATATTAGCTGAAGTCCCCCATTTTGAAACTGCATTGATATAGTGACCTTTCTCCTGTTTTGAAGGTCAAGTGTAGAAAAAATCTCTGAATAAAATTGTAGATTTGCATAAAAACAAAGCCACGCTGCTTACCACAGTCTTCTTTACACTTACATACGTAGAATATAGATTTAAGTAATAATAAAAAATAAAATGATGTAAGTACCTACATTGTGTATATTTGCGGCTCATTATAGAGTGGTTAATACTCTAAGAATCAACCGAGAGAATAATTCATAATTGAGACGTACCTATACACTTCAGCATTAAAACCTCCTCCAATTGGGGATGCCATTGTCCCACCGACTCCGGAAAGTTGGGACTCTTGTTCAGTGTTCACGTAAAAAGTCTCATGTCGCCAAATTAAACGATACTTTTCGACTCGTAGGCCGGCCCAATAAAATTGAACATCTATTCATGAAAGAATTTCTATGTTTGATATTTTTTTTTCATCAAGAAGTAACATAAACTTGTCCTAAATTCAGGCACGCTGACACGCCAATACAACATTTCTTTCGATTACCTATTTAATAGCGATTAGGTACCTATCTACCCACACTCGTTGTATAATTTGTCATCGTCAAATGTTAGGTAATGTAACTCTTCCTGCCGGGAAAAATATAACAGTTTCGTGTAAAGGTATATTATATGAATTATTGTTCTAGAACCTAGATTAGGTTGGTGTAGAAGATACAGATAAGAGACAGTGGCTACTTGAACTGAACATTTAAGTTCATTAAAAGTGCTTATCGCTATTAGAAAAAAATCAATTTTTAAACCACTCCTTGGTTATTCCTACCCATCGTGATAAATATACCGAGGTGGTATCGTTACGACTGAAATTGAACATTTTAAATTTTATTCTGGGGAAGGAAAGGTTTTTTAGAAATTGGTGAACACTTAATTTTACAAAATAAATTCTAATTTTTGGAGTAGCATGATACACATTGCTTTGAAACTCGCAAGGGTAGACAGAGAGGACGGGCCGCTAAACAACTCGGTCTTGGCACACACTTCTTGCCTCATTCACATTCTTACATCGTCTCATACATACTCTTCTATTATTCTGACTCCTGATTGCCCTTCTCGAGTACCTGATTCACTTGATGGTGCCGTGCTTTCCTCGGGCGTCCCCGACTTCTGCTACCTGCATTCTGCTTCTGCATTATTTAGAAAAATAGTATAATTCAACCAAATCTCTAACTTTAGAAGTTTTGGTATATATTTAATTTGTCCTACGGCACTTTCCAAAAATATTATAATGTTCAACATTTTACGATATAATACAAGTGTGCCTAGTGGCATATTTTGGATCATGGTAGACAGAAGGGAAATGACAACTACTTCCGTCATACAAGTTTTCGCACAGAATGGTTAAACAATGGTAATTGGAGCAGTCCGCTCCCGGCGCTGACTTGTCAAGGCGCCAAGGTGCTGATGATACTTAACAGTCCAACAAATCGGGCTTGAGATTATTTATCAAAAAAACGGCGCTACACAAAAATAAAAATTATTCGAATATTATTATATTATATATTATATTATTATCACAGGTATCAATAATTTTGAAAGCTTAGAGGGTAAAAAATATGTTACATTTTTTTCCAGTTGTGTATTAAATAGGTTTGAGATGAAGTGTGCTAAACAAATAAAAAAAATATTTTTACCATTTCCTTGATAATTTGAATGATTTTATTATATTACTGCGTACCTCGCATTCCAAAGAGAATATTGAAAAGATATAGACAAGGCCTCGACTAAGTAATGAGTGAACCAAGTTTATTTAAGAATAAAATATCTCTAGAAAAGATTGCTAATAAAAAGATCGCAAATGTAACTCATTCTTTATTCTTATTTCATCAATTCTATTTCTCTCACTTATTAATCAAGTCGAAAAATGACGCTAAACTGCGCTATATAAATGCTATGATGTTATTATAAATTACAACTGAACTTTAATGACAATTTTCTATTCAAATTTTTCGTTACTCTATCTTTATAATTAGTACCAAAAAGTGGAAAAAACTAAAAGAAAACTTATAAATGTCAGGAAAATTTTAATTAAATATCTTGCAAAGAAAATGCTACAGAAATTCGTGAGAGAATTTTCGTTTAATTAAAAATATGCATCCTGGCATTTTTTTCATTTTCGTGCATTAAAAGCGGTTTGTTGGCTTTAATGTGTCAACGATAATAGACCGTGTTTTTTGCAAGTTGACAGTTTTCACCCTCAAGTTATTTAGTTTAAAATAAGGGTGGATTTAGGGGTTACTAAAATGCCAGAAGTGATTTTGAACGAAGATTGTTTTGGGTATGTACTCTGTATTAAGTACCTACTTAAATGTTTTCTGAAACAGCATTTAATAATGAAAACGATTTACTTTCATGGTCAATAACAATTTTATTACTTGGAAATAAAGTTAATAAATATAAAAGTCTAACGTTTTTATTGTATTTTCGAAACGATTTCACTTTGTTCATAGTATTTATTGCTCGGTAATAAAACTAAATATTCTCAAGATTATATGTACGATTTTAATGTGAAATTGTTAATGCATTAAATAAGATTAAGAATATTATTAAGAGCCGGTTGTTTCACAGAAGTTGAAAAATTCATTAAATTTCAAAGTTAATTTTAAAGTTCTGTTATTATATTATTGTGGGCCAGTTGCTTCGCAGAACTTAAATGATAACGAGACTTTCACAGAACTTGAAAATTATCTTCGATATTTTATGAATTTTTCAAATTCTGTGAAATAACCCGTCCTTAGCCTATATTATTTTTAAAAATTGAGCCCATTGGAAAAGAAGAAAATATGTATGTGTGAAGAGGTTTGATGGGAGAAAAGGTCGGGGACGTCCCATTAAAACGTAGTACCTACCTAAAATAAAATTAATCAAATACTTTAGTCGGGTCACGTCAAATGTCACAACAGACATAACGCAACATTCCTTACGTCACTCTCGCCTACATATTTTTCTGTTTTACCATTTCTTGACATGACCTTACTCCAGTATTTGAATCGTTTGATCGCGCCATGTCTTCCTGTAATCTTAAAATTCCTTTCTACGTCCATTTTATTTTATGGTTCTGTGCAGCATCATTAACAGCCCGAGCATCACCGGCAGCATTAAAACATGTTGTAAATATTTAAAACAACTAAGCTCACCTTTCATCACGTCATCCTGGTGTATTCCGAATTTTTTCTACCGTTTTCTTACATTTTATATATTCTCTTGACACTTTTCTACGTATTAAAGCACCAACATTAAAATGAATACACCTAAACCGTAAAGCACCTACGAATAACCAATTTCCACAATCTAATAATGGATATTTTTTTTATTAAAAAAGATACACAAAAGGAATTCATTTTGTTTGACCAATTTTCCATGGCTTGGCTCTATTGAAAGCATAATGCGCAACTTTCCCTTTTAAGGGAAGGATGAACCTTTCAGACGGGGATTTTGCCCAAAAACCACAAATCCCCAGAAATGGGAAATATACGGCTAATTGCTCGTAAGGCCCCTTTCCACTGGCGGCAATTCTATAAAGGATTTCAATGTTCCAGAATCTGGTTCCTGCAAATTATAATATATCGGAATGTTGAACAAATTTGTTCATTATAATATATCGGAAAGTTGAATAAATTTGTCGTGACAAATGCGGTATACTTCTTTAAGAGCAAGCTACAAGCCAACAATGTGTATATTCTTGGTATACCTTATATCGTAAGTAATAGGCATTAAAATTGCTTGACAAACGGAGTCTAGAAACGTTCGATTTCAAGCAAAAAACTGTTTTTTATTTATTTTGTAAATTTTTTTATTAGAAAGCAAAAAGTTAATCAAGTGAAACTGTCACAGATAATCTTATCTACAATACTGTATTTTTTAAAGTCGTTTCCTTTACGCGTTCATAAATTTCTAAAAATATTTTTTTTAGTAGTTTACATTTATATTTTTTATTGAATAATTTATTTTTTATTTGTATTCTACTCAAGCGAAACGATAGGAAAACCTTCAATTTATCTAAAGCATATTTTTTGGTATTCATAATGTACGCCAATTTGTTACAAAGATTAATCAAAATAGTGATTTGGCATTAAGCTTCGCCTTACTGCAGAACAATGCCATAAAGTAAAGATTTAATCAGTATTATATTTTCATTAAAAAATGTGTGTCATTTTAAAGGAAGGAAGGAGAAGAAGTTCTGGGAAGGAAAAATGATATTAGAGGTGGGTGGGAATCTGGGGGTCAGTGTGTCTCGAGTCACGCATCAATCCGACCTCTCCCGATCCGACCCGCCATGAAGCTGGTGGGGAGACGCACCCCCACCAAGACATGGAAAAACCTCACCCATGAACCCGGGCACTTCTGCTAAGTCACCGATCGTAGCGAAACACTTGGGGTGACCTATGGCAAAGGTGTTGATTATAAAATGAACGATTACCGGGGCGGCGGTACTCATACCCACCTTCTCAATTATCTTGGTGGAAAATGTGCCAAGTGTAGTAAAATTCAACCGATTAAAAAATATTTTTTTTTCTTCAATGACATCTTTTGACACACGGCGCAAGTTGCAGAGGGTTCTTTGAGAGAGACTTGGATAAAAATGTTAGCCCTGCATAGGCAGGATTGCTATAGAGCTATAGAGCATGGATTTGGCTCAGTCCGTTCAATATTTATTTTAAAATTTAAAAAAAAAGCAAGCTGCTGGGAAGATTTACTGACGAAAGATGAAATGGGGACCGTTGTCAAAACTCGTTTCTACAGCAAAACTTGTGAATTATTTTGATGGGTTTTACGATGTTGTATTAGTGATGTTATAAATGGATTTGGAAACGCATTGTAAATTTATTTCCACTGGCAGTGGTCTCTCACCATTTGTCTCCAGTCTTCAGTCCTTTCTTTTATTTATTTATTTATTTATGTCTATTCTTGAATACACGTTTTACAAATTATTACAGTGGTTTATATTGCAGTACAGAGAAAAAAGTACAGAAAAAAGGTATAAAAAATGAAGAACATAGGTTGATTTAGGTAAAACTGTGTGTGTGTGATATTGTATGTTACGTGAACACCTCACTAGGAGAACCTGTGCTGAGGTGTTAACGTGTTTGTGATTAAGTGTGACAGGTATTTATGTGTTGTAGTAGAAAGTTTTTTTTTTTTTTTTTTCACACACATATATTGAAACACGAAAACACACATTTATATGTGCGTGTATGTATTTTTGGATAATTCTTGAAGAACGTGTATAATATTTAATTTTACTTATTATATTTTGGTTATGTTTTCTTCTCTCTTACCTTTCCAGCAGGACTCTCTCGACCCATCGTTTTGCACCGCTGTAGTATGAATGGATTCATGCGTCCGTCCCTCCTAGACACTTGACCCCCAGATATCTTTTTCCGTCCGAAAACTTTCTCTCCTACCGTGCCTTAAAAATACCCTCCACACAGCATCCCCAAAGATGACAAAGGCCCTGAGAGAATTAATTTATTTAAAAAAAACTAAGTCCATTTAAATCGATATTTCGATTCTTAATTGTAGTCTATCACACACATATTCAATCTAATAATATTGTAGTTTTTTATCGGACGGTTAATAAATCATATAAAAATCTCGAGATGTACGCATTCAGGGTCTTTTAATTATCCTTTTGATTTCAGCAGACAATAAAATGATTAACTAAATAGGTTATATCCAAAGCCTTGAATTCTGACAAAACACACTAATAAATTATGTGTAATAACTATCGACTGGGTAAATATTAACTTCTTCAAAGTTTCAGACCGAACCAACACTTTGTCATTAATTTGAAATGCTGATTTATCAGGACCACTTATTCCCTACAATGAAATCAAGCCATGACTATTGGAAACTTCATTAATTATTCAACAATAAGTGCTCATCAACAAAATTGGTATAGACAGTTACAGTTTACAAATGGAGGCTTGTTCCCTCTAAAGCCTTGGATTGTTCCCAAGCTGCTGAGATTGTGGAATAAAGCAGTGGCGTTCCGTTACCTGAATATTTCAAAACTTATGGCACGTCACTGATATAAATAATTTGTTACCCAAATCCAAGATTTTATAAAGAAAATTCTAGTTTTAAATTAACTCTCATAATAGCCCTGGTGATGGAGTAGCTTTAAGGATTAACTCGTTCCTTGATCCTGTATAAATTGTAAATGCACTGTTGAATTTAAGTTACCACCTTTAGTACGGAGTTCCAAAATACCCTTGATTGTGAGCAAAAACGGGCTGTAGATTCCCCTATCTTAATACTAGATCCTTAGAGTAGAGGCGTCAGATGAGAATGCTGTCCTTGTTCTACCGGCATTTCAATTAAAGATGCTCCGATAAACTAGCGTCATTAATCCTTTCAGTATCGGCGCACAGTCGAAAAACACACCGAACGCGTGCCCAACGTTTGTACACGGTTGACATACACCACAGTCCTTTCTATAACTCGTTCTTGAGATCATCAGCTCGGCTGTGAAACAATTTTCTCTCTTCAAAAATACCCTCCACACAGTATCCTCAAAGGTCACATAAACCTTAATGGAAATTATTGTGTGGGCTTTATGCAAAAAAATGGTTGGGAAATATATACCTGGATTTTGTCACTAAAAACGATTTCCGTTTTTCGAGCAAAGTTTCGATCCTGAACGGTGATATTCAACTGCACAATACTGAGAGAATTTACAAATAACCGACAGGAAAAACAGTATGAAATATACTCTTAACTTTTATGTTAATATGCATAGGTACGACAGCAGGAAATAAATAGCTAATCATCTTTTGATTCGAAGAACAGGCAAACTAATTCAGGAAACGTTAATAATTGATCTAACCGTGACTACGAATTGATTTAGGTTCACTCGGTTGATTTTCGCTTCAATGTACAATTTATATCCTACTAATTCCGAATCGGGTTCATCAAAAATAGTTGCTGTATAATGTATAACTAAAGATAACAAACCTGCCTTTGTTTATGACTATTTAATGCTTTTTGAATGATCTATTTGTGGAATGTATTATTAATAATAATTAGTATTGATTTGCCTGAAGTGCTGTCGTTTCTCTTAGCCCAATCCAACTCTTGAATCTGTTCGTTTGTTCAATGTCCCTTGAACGAATCAAACCATCCGCTATTGAAGTACATACCGAGTACCATACGAATCAATAACTTAACCTTAAATAGACAAGGGGTTTGCGTGTACTCCGATTGAGAGGGGGTAAGTAGAAAGTACCTAAGCCTGTTGACCAGATATTTTGATGTTCTGAGAAGTAATTTTTATTTATTGTTTGGAACAATTACAGAGTATTAATATTATATAGTTAAAAGATTAATATTATGAATGGCAAAAGTGTTAATAATCCAATTAAGTATCTTCAGAGAATGCATAGTTTGTAATATGTTAATAATCCACTTAATAATAGTTCACAGAATGCATAGTTTATAATATGTTAATAAGCCACTTACGTATGTTCACAGAATGCGTAGTTTATAATATGTTAATAATCCACTTAAGGCGAAGCTTAGTGCCAAATCACTATTTTGATTAATATTTATAACGAATTGGAAATAAAGGAAACGACTTAAAAAAAACATTATTATAGCTAACATTATCTGTGACAGTTTAACTTGATTAACTTTTTTGCTTTCTTATAAAATTATTTACAAAATAAATAGAAACAAGTTTTGTGCTTTAAATCGAACGTTTCTAGACTCCGTTTGTCAAGCGATTTTAATGCCTATTACCTACAATATAAGGTATACCAAGAATATACACATGTTTGGATTGTAGCTTCCTCTTAAGTATATTCACAGAATACATAGTTTTTAATATCTTAATAATCCACTTAAGTATGTTCACAGAATGCATAGTTTATAATATGTTTTCACGTGTTATATAGAGATGCTAATAAAAATTAGAAATAATAATAAATATAACGAAAGATAAGCTAAATAAAACAATGATTTATACATTACAAAAAAGAGAATAATAAATAAAGTAAATATCAACCATTCTCGTTCACAATTAAAATATTAAACTCTTCTCCATCACAGTTCAAGTGAGTAGATTGCTAATTTTCTTTTAAAATATGCGAGACTGTGTAGATGTCTATGTATTCACATTCAATAGTATTATACAGACGAAACATTCGAGACAGTTGATTGAATTACGCAGAATTGTTATTAAATCATTCAAGGTAAAATATATTATGACTTCTTATTACGTCTATTAAGAACCATAATGTGAATATTGATCAGACAATGAGTGGTTTCAAACTTATCATGAAATCAAAAAATTGTCTTCTTTTTTCCAGTGTTGAAATATTTAAGTATTGGAGTCTTTTCTCGTAAGATTGACATTAAGTCCAAGTTTTTTTTTTTACAGAAATTTGTACGCAAACAGTGGTCTTCTAGGCTTCATTCAAAATGAATTCTAGCCAGAGCCAAGGATTTTATACAATTATTTGGGGATATTATTTTATATGACTGAGTATTTATAATATTTTCAGTATTTATTGACTGTGATAGTTACTACCCAGTTTCGCCACACTTTTCTTGAATTTTTTTTAATGTCGTTGGCGCCAATCTATTTGTTGTTGGCAGATAATATTTTATAGCTATATAAATCATCTTTAATGATGTTGCGAGCTAAAAATATTTGCTTGGTCTTAAAAAAGGTTGAACATATATAATGATTCCAGCTCGTTTCGAGAGTGTTTGTTGAAACAAACGGCTTTAATTATAGTTAAGTTAACATACGTTTCCTTGGTTATTAATTCTTGGTATTTTGGATCGAATATAATTAATACACCACGAGTATATTTGTCTAAACATGTAAACATAAATATTGTGGAGTAATGTAAATTACTCACTTGATTATGCCATGTCTTTCTAGTGCGTTCACGAATTCTCCTACACTTACTGAAAATTAGAATATTGCTAATTTATTAGGAATCTATTTAAATCATTCGTAATCCGGTTAAAAACGAGATTACAAGCCCTTAAGCTGTAGGTTTCCTGATTGAAACTTTAGTAAATTAATTAAAATTTAATACTTACTTTTTAATTAAATTTTAATAAATAATATTTCACAATGTCGGAAGACGTGTTCTTAAAAATTATTTTTTTTCGTATTATTAAGAATTTACTAAAAGTTTATCAGGAAACGACCCGCAATCCCGTTTTTAACCGGGTGACCAATAATTTGAAGAGATTCTTAAGAAATTAGCAATACAATTTTTTCTTCGTACACCATTCAGTTTCGCGTCATAGATACTCCATACCTACTTCGCATGCTCGGCCAGAATAAATACGAAGAAAGCCTACTGTCTTTAAGTTATCAACATAATGTAAATAAAGATTTTATATTTTTTTATTTAAGCACCTATTACCAAGTTAACATCCTGGAACAGTTGTGTTGTGGAGTTTCTTATACCATACATCAGTTTCACCCAATTTCCATATTTCAGTACGAAGGCAAGCTCCGATAAGGGGAGCCATAATAATAATCGCCAATCACCCCTGCACCCCCCTAGATCGGCGATTACCAACCCCCAAAGTAAGAACAGACAGTAAGAAAATAATTTATTTAATTTTGAAAGAATGTAGATGAACTGAATGAATATATGAACTGTCGCTTAATAAAATACAATAATACGTTACATAATCTAACGAAAGAGGTGAAACACAATTTGTAAAATTGTAGTCCTTCAATCCAATTCAATTGAAGTGGATGATTGTGCAAGTGCACGTTTTTTAAAAAAAATTAAAAACTGTATTTTTCTCCAAGGATATAGGTTATTGTTTTTGTTATTGTGATATCTAGTTGGCGTTAAATTTCTCGCCGTAATTTTTGCGTCTGTTCTTAAGAACGCTCGAAGTTATTTGGTTGCGGGAGGGATCTCGTGAGCTGCTTGCTTGAGATCGGCTAGCATCGGCAGTACTCGTAATCATTCGGGTATTGCCGACATGTTTTCTGTCATTTGGCGTTACTACTGCCACCTATGGAGATATCTTAAAACTAAATATAAATAACTTTAATCCATACACTCTACCGACATCTGTTACTATTTCTCAATGTTACGACTATTAATTAAAGTTATTTTCCATTTATTGTGCGTTCTTATATCCTTTATGTACCACCTGAATTTCTTTGTATCGTTTCCCACCCTTTCCATCAAGTAGGCACTCAGTCAGCACTGGCAGCACTTGACTGCCAGCAAATACTATTGATTTAATAAAACTCACGCCCGACCCTCACAGCCTTCCATGTGAACCTGCACAAATACTACACTGTACTCTATGTTGGTACTGTGGTCCTTGAAGTATCTGCATTAGACATTGCCAGACCTGACTTGCATATTGTATGCTCTTTCTAATTTGGTGATGGATAAATAAGGTTTTAAAATTGATTTTTTTTTGGGATTAGAACAGTGGCAATTTGGGAGGCGGGTATGGTTACCACCGCCGTTGGTGCCCGTGTTCAACGGGTGAGGTGTGTTAAGAATGAGCCAGCCCAACATCTGCGTGGTGTGCCAGATCGGGGGAGGCTGGTCTCTCCTTGGGCCGCAGCGGGAGGGATATATTTATACGTAAATCCTGGACACCGATCCTTAGATTCCTACCCACCTTCACAAATATTCCTTTCCAGAACTTCCTCTCCTTCTTATCCTTTAAATGCTCTTTCACATCCGAAAGATGACACAGGACCTGAGAGAAAATATTTTCTTCAGGGCCTCCTGTGTGAGGTTAATTTAATCAATAATAAATCTATCATATACAGGGTTTTCCAATAAGAGGTGTTATTTTGAATAGCCCGCTATTTTGGTAGATGTTATTTTAAAGCTGTCATTTTTGATATTTGGCAAGTAAAAACTACGTCATTAATAAAAATGGAACGATACACGCTTCAACAATGCATTGAAATTATTAAAATTCACTTGAGTGAATCAAATGCAAATCATCTTGAGTGATGAGGCCCATTTCCACCTCGGTGGCTTCGTCAACAAGCAAAATTGTCGCATCTAGGGCTCAGAAAACCCAAGAGTTATTGTTAAAAAGCCTTTTATTCCTCAACGTGTGACTGTTTGGTGCGGTTTATGGTCCGGCGGAGTCATTGGACCTTACTTTTTTGAAAATGAGGCTGGAGCAACAGTTACGGTGAATGGATTGCGCTATCGAGAAATGATTAGTGATATTTATGGCCGGAATTGGATGGTATTGATCTGGAAAACGTTTACTTTCAATAAGACGGCGCTACGTGCCACACAAGCAACGAAACCATTGATCTTTTACGATTGAATATCAAAATAACACCTCTTATTGGAAACCCTGTATATTTATCAGATATTAAACATCTTTTCCTAAATCTAAAGGAATTTCATTCATCACTGCATTAAAGATAAGCGACCTAGCAACAGTATACAATTCGTTGATTCCTTAAAGCATCTGTGCCAAAAGAATAATATAACGTCGCAGGTTAAAAAAAATGTTTCAAATCATAATTTATGCAAGAAACTGTTCGTTTTTTTAAATCTGAAAGTGATGAACTTATTTAAATAACAACTAAAAACGAGGTAGTAACAGAAAAAATAGTTTGATTCGCCCAAAATACCGCTTATATTTGGTGTTACAAATTATGCTACGCACCCAGGCGGCTGGAAGGTCTCGAAGGTTTGCATGTCTACTGCCCTGGTGCCACTGGTATGTTTTGTATGAACTTAAAAAATATGATTAAGGTTCCATAAGTGCTTATATTCATAACAGCGCCATCTGTTGGACGTAATTTTTTTTCTCTATCTGCACAGAAAGACTGAGCCACAGCATTGCGTGGCGGGAAAAGCTAGTTTAAAATAAAATTCACCCGATACAGAAGAATAGTATTATTCTAACCTTAAATGTTATTATTACTGAGATATATTATAATAGCTTTTTTCTAACAATATTTTGTGCAGTTGAACACGTCTACGTTTTTTACGAAAGTATTGCCAACTGCATGCAATCTAGTTACACGCGAGTATCTAAATGAATCAGTCCTGATATTGTTGTTGCAATTAAAAATAATTTTCTATCGAGTAGTTCTAGTTGGTATGTTGAAGGTGATTATACTCAGTATATCAGGGCTGTCTATAATTTTAAAATATTATTACATTGGTTAGAATCAGTGCTTAGCTGTTAAAATGTTGACTTAGTCTAATTACTGGTTCCATACACGAGAACTTTGCGTCACATAAACAAAAAAGTGACCGTAAACCATCCAGAGGAGGAAAAAATTCTGCACAACCAATTCATAAACCTTGCATCAGCTACGAAGTCATTTCAATAATATAATTTTATTCTTATTTTATTTACTTTGCAATTCAACCAAAAAAACTCCAGATTCAAATTCAGGACCTTTAAATCATCATTCCAATTCTTTATCATTGTCTTTTAAAATGCCTATAACACTCCATCATATTCATCAATATCAGTAATTAATTAATACTCACGACAACAGAGGTTCATAATCCTCTACCCTTGAATCAGAACAAAAAGATCTTAATTAAAACGTCTGTGAAAAAAAAACTTTACATTTCCCAGTCTTAAATAAATCAGTCGCCATTGTCTGGTTGCTGTCACCAAGCCGACCAAAGATAAAGCTCGCCTTTGGAATGTACTTAAACGAGTAGTTCTGGCGTTCCATATAATAAAAATATTCAAACATCTTCAGAAAGGGCCATAACCATCAAATTACACCAATATTATAATAGTTTAATAACATCTTTACCCCTCCTTTAAAGATAAAATCTAGTTCAACCACCCCCATAAAAGCAAAAAAATAAATAAATTGGTTTTACATTTCTCAACACCTATTGTTTCCCGCCGGTGTAACCAAGCCGACCATAGATAAGGCTTGTCTATGGAAAGTGCCTAACCGAGAAGCTCGGTTCCTGCGACCGACATGTCGACTAGCTATCTACCTATAATCTGCCTCCCATGGCGTAGGTGTTTAGGTGCGGCGGGAACCCCCCCCAGTGTTTTGTCTATGGCTTTAAATCCTGCGCATTCGATTTTCGAAACAACCGAAGTTAAGAGCTGCCACTACGTTCTTAAAGGGTTGGTTTAAAAAATATATTAACTACAGTATGTAGCTCGATTTGTTTTCGTTTGTTCTTTCACATTTTGCGATGAATAATGCAGACGTACTCGAGTCGGGTCGTGTAAGTCGGAATAACAGAAAAACATTTATGATGACGGAAGAAATGCTATGTGGTCGTGTTTCGTGATCCAAAAGTCTGACTATTATTTGCTTAAATTTCAAATACGGTACTGTGTTTCATCTACATAATATTTTATTATATTTTAAAGGGATGTCGATACTGTCAGATACAGGCAGAGTTTGTATGTACGTCATCATGAAGCATTTATCAAGCAAGTATCTTGCTTAGTGTATAGGGTAACAGTGACCATTCTACTACAATTAATGGAACACTAGCAGTTAAAAACCCGCTCCGCGGGTTTTTTTCTGCTAGGCCCTGCGGGCGGCACTTAGTTGGGCTTTGCCCAGTTTAAGTGATACTAACAACAGTTACATTTAATAGGTAGATATTAGGTCATTCACAGAGAGAGGGTGAGTATATATTGTTAAAACACGGAACAGGAAGGCGTTTAGGCATAATAATAATGACAGTTGTTCGGGTAAAACTTTACCTTTCCCGAATAATTGCCTAAATGGCTAAAGGTAAATTAATATAGGTAAATATTCGGAATCGCTGGACACGGAAAATAGGAAATATTTTTAAATAATACCTTCTGATTTACCTTAATTACTATAAAAGGAATCGAACAGCATTTGGGAAAATTTTAATTTTAGCTTTTTAATTTTTAATTACGTAAAATGAAAATTCGCTTTCGCTGTATGGGATGACAGCCTGAATAATTTCTGTTGATAACATTTTCTTTTGTCGGTATTCCTGAAATGAGCGGCTAGAGACAATTGAAAAACGTAAATTAAAAAAATATAATGTAATACAATATTCCGGCAAAATAGGGCCTACTTAGCACAAATGATTTATTTGACTATTATTTTATTTAACCTCACCTATAATAACCTAACCTAACCTATAATAATCCAGCCTAACCTATAATAATCCAACCTAACCTAAAATAATCCAACCTAACCTATAATAATCTAACCTGACCTAAGCTTACCTCACCTATAATAATCCAACCTAACCTAACCTATATCCTAACCTAACCTATAATAATCCAATCTAGCCTAACCTAACCTAACCTAACCGAACCAATCCTAACCTAACCTATCCTAACCTAACCTATCCTAACCTAACCTAACCTATACAAATCCAACCTAACCTATAATAACCCAACCTAACCTAACCCATAAAAGCCCAAACTAACGTTACCTAACCTAACATAACCTGACTTATCCTAACCCATAATAATCCAACTTAATCTAACCTTACCTATAAACTAACTTGAACTATACTAATCCAACCTAATCTAACCTAATCTAGCATAACCCAACCTAACCTATTCTAACCTATAATAACCTTTTTTTAAATATTTCCTTACTTGTAAAAGAAACCAAAATACCAAAATAATATTTGCATAGAGTAAATTATGGTAAAAATTCTAGACACTCATATCAGGAATACCAAAAAAAGAAAATGTCATCAATAGAAATTATTCCGGCTGTCATCCAATACAACGAAAGCAAATTTTAATTTTACGTGATTAAAAATTAAAATGCCAAAAATCAAAAATTCCCGAATGCATTCAGATTCCTTCTATATTAATTAAGGTAAATCCGAAGGTTTTACTTAAAAATATTTCGTGTTATCCTTGTCCAGCGTTTCCGAATAATACCTTAATATATATTATATAAATATTTATACCTGGCAAAATGATTGTTTTATTATACATATAAGTACATGTCAGATTAGAGATTTGTTGGCTAATTTTACAATCAACGAAGCGTTTCTATCTTCCGATTGTCTTTCATGTTATTTTATTGGGTTGGCAGTGCCTATACTTTCGCGTATATCATATCGGTGTTCTGTCAAAATAATGCGAAATTATTATTTACGTAAATAATATTAAATATCAATATTTTTCAAAATCGTACATGCAAAGAGTTGTTGTTTATTGTCATTAAGTTGAATCAAATGTTTGTTTTAGAAACGATGACATTGCAAAGTTTAAATAAACTTCCAGAGGAAATCTTTTTATTTTGCATATTTAAATATTCGCGCCAGCCCCTTGGTTCGTTCTTTCACCGCCAGAGGAGCGCTCTGTCGGCTATCTTTGACGCGGTGAGTATCGGCCATGTTGAATGAACGCGTGCTTTTTTCGTCAAACGTCAAACGTAATCACGTAATTGTGGATAATTTTCACTGTAATGTAATTAATCCAATGGATCATGAACTTTCTAAAACATATTTTCTTCGATATTATCCAAAAATTGTATGAGCAGAAACGATATTTTTGAATAAATATCGTATTACATGTGGCGATTCTATTTCAGTATGAAATCGTGTCTTAATCTTTAAAGTCTTATTTAAACACAATTTGAATTTGACCAATCACAGGGCCTACATCGTCCAGACGCTGGGACAATAATACTATTAGAAGATTTATCAAGCAAGTATCTTGCTTGGTATAGTGTAGTTGGGTAACAGTGACCATTCTACCACAATTAATGGAACATTTATCAAGCAAGTATCTTGCTTAGTGTATAGGGTAACAGTGACCATTCTACTACAATTAATGGAACATTTATCAAGCAAGTATCTTGCTTGGTATAGTGTAGTTGGGTAACAGTGACCATTCTACTACAATTAATGGAACATTTATCAAGCAAATATCTTGCTTGGTATAGTGTAGTTGGGTAACAGTGACCATTCTACTACAATTAATGGAACATTTATCAAGCAAGTATTAGTGACCATTCTTGTATAATTAACGGGTTCTTTACTACAGGATATAATATGAAAGATGAATTAATAAGTACCTACCTACATCGATGATTAAGATAAATAAGATTTTATTTGTATTCATACATTAATAAATATGTGGAATTGAAAGAAATGAGTGTAAGAAAAAACTTGAAAAAATTGACTGTCCGACAAGGAAATTCCCGTTTTAAAGCAGTTAAATTGACGAAAATTCGTTCATATTATATGAAAGAAAAGAAACGTAACATACATATTACCAAACACGACAAAAGGCATTTCATGCAACCTGAATTTCAGTCCTGAATGGTGGTCAAACACCAAGGCGATACTGAGAGTATCTTCCACTCTGGAATATACTAACAAATATATTATTTATTATTTTAAAATAATAAAATTTTATCAAATAAAACATACCTCCGCACGCCGGGATTGTTAATATTTTTGAATGGAAATGAAGCGCAGCATCCAAAGCATGTACGAAGGGACCGCGCCGTGTACACGAGATTCCTGTATAAAATAAAGTATTTGGTCGCGAGGCAGAAAAAACACATTAAAGACCATAAAAAGGCTTCTATTTCAAACAAGTCATCCCATTGCCTCATACGAAGCATGACATCAGGAGACTTATCCCTAATAATTCTTTGTCATCCCTTATTAAGCCATATTATAAAAAAACCTTTCTTTACAATAACACAAAGCCGAGCTGGCAATAAAGGATGCCTGGATCCTGTAGCGGAATTTTGCCCATATTAAAATGTCAAGGATCCATCAGTAATCCTGTAATCTCCCTGTGCATGTTTTCCCGGTGCGAGTTTTCCCAAAAGGCTTTCTTTCTAGTTGATTAAGCTACAGTGGCTAGGGGGACTTGTTGACAACACAAACAAACACCTTATTTACCCCCTAGACTCTGCTGTAGAGTTTCCTATTATGTAATTTTCCTTGAGGCCCCAGAATAACTGGCCATATTTACTTACTCACATTATATTGATAATACAGAGAGACGGAAAGTTGCACGTTCTGTCTAAACTAGACTGAAAATAAAAATAACTAGCACAGCAGAGCCGTGAAAAATCTTGGTAAAAATATAAAAAAACATGTATTTAAAAAAATATGTAAAGAATTTCATCATCGTTTCATTTTAAACAACGAATACTGTCACTGAACAATAAAAGTTTTAATAATAACCAAATGAAATTATCCAATATTTTTTCTATTCTCCTGGTTGTTTCTTTCGACAGGTACCGGACAGGTTTCTTCTGTTTTGTCGTTTATTTTATTTATAAAATATCTAGCGCAGACCCGTGAAAAATAACGAGATATTTTAATTAATATTCTGAATAAGACAATGAAAATACAATTTTGTAACCATATAGGTTACTTTATCCCTTGTCTGAATTTTTCATAAAATCAGTTCCAATTTTAAAAATGACTCTTAAATCAAATCCGAGTTCTATTGTTTATTGGTCTGGAGTAACAGCCACACAACCAAAATTAGTATTTACGATAATATTTGCGCAGATTCAAGAATGGTAGTTACTCTGAGTATCGCCCTGGTGTAAAGCCATCATTCGGAAATATTACTTTAATTATCCATATTGCGTGGTAAGTCCTTCCCCTCCTACTCATATTAGCTTAAAAATGTGCTGGAATCGAACAGTTGTAAGCTGTAAGAGCTCTGTGTTTTTATATCTGTGCAATCTAGGTCAATCAAAGTATTTTGTCGCCTTTACCACCGCGCATTCCATAGATTCATATGTTGTTATTGTCCTTCCAGTGTCCCTCCCGTTATCTACCATTCCTAAAGTGCCTTGTTTTACACTGTTTCCCGAACCTTGTTCCCTCTACCCTTTTCCTTGTATCCTGCGCCATATGGTTATACCCTGTTGGTTTCCTGTAGTTCGGCTGCGCCAATGTTTTGGCGATGTTTGTGTTTGGCTAGTGACCGAGGCGTTACCTGACAAGGGATTCGGGTTCTAAATTGCTGTAGGACAGTTTGACTATTTTATTTGAAAATGTGTAGTTGCAAGCATATTTGTATATGTGCAAGAATCCGATGCCTAAAGCCAGCGTTAATAATGCATTTAAAAATTGAAATGAGCATTAAAGTAGAAAATTTTTCGAGCATTGAGATTCTCCGTCATAAAAAGTTGATCAGATTTTTCTATCTGTTTAGTTCACTAGCGTTTAATTTTCAAAAAGAAAAAAAAATGCGTTGTAATCATTGTCACAAAGTCCTAAGGTTGTAATTTTCGTAAAGTAGTCCAATATTCAATTGCCACGTCCTTTGTTTCTTGCATTTTTTAAAGAAAATACAAATCTATTTATTATGTTCTTAAGTCTTTAAAATAATTTCTCTCATATGGTTTGATAAATTGATATTAATGTTTATAACACAATAATTGTATAAGATTGTTTTAATATGGGATCATTTTAAAGTTATAATAGTATCCGCAAGCAGATTTTCTTATGTATTTATAATAGTAAAGTATTTAGTGAAACGAGGCTGGGGGGACATAATATGTAAATAATATAAAATTTTCAATAGATTAAAACCAATTGTTGTGACCAGGATTCCAACATAGACACCTTCCACAAGCCGGGCACTTGCTTTAAAACCTCTAGTAATGGATGCAATCCTTAGAACTACACTGGATAAGCCATTCTTTAAAAATAATAATGGTATTTATTTCAGAATGGTGGGGAAACAGAGAGGAGGTTAGTGCAACCCTACATATCCCATAGAGCCAGGGTAGGGAACCTGCCGCCCGCGAGGCTCTTCGGTGCGGCCCGCGACCATTTTTGGTGCGGCCTGCTGACAACAATAAAAAATAGTAAAAAAAAAAATTCCCTTTGAATGCGGGAACGGTTTTCTTTCACCGTGTTTATATATTTATAGGCATATTTTTTTTTCAAAACATGATTACAAAACTCAGAGAAAGGTCCAACATAGAGCTGACAGGTACTTACATATGCACCTGAATGACTAAAAATCAGTTTAGACATACATAAAAAGGCGATTAAAAATCTCATTTAATTTAATTTAAATTTCTTATTATTTTACTAATTACAGATTAGAAATTATACGAGTAACAGGAAATAATGGATGTGATGCTAATTAAACTGGTGAATTGATTATAGATAAAATTATTGTTGAGGATTCATAAAGTGACGCATTTAAAGAGAAAACCATTCCCGTATTTGTTCAGTTTAATTTTTGACATAATTTTTTACGAATTTGCAGACTATGTGCCTGCAAAAATTGAAAGAAGCATTTTCGAGATCTGGGTATAGTTTTAATTAATGTTGGGGACTTGCAGAAGGATTCAATCTAAAATTAAAACCTGTCTTGTGTTCAGAATGTAGAGTTAAAATTACGGATGTGGATTCATAAAGAAGAGAAGTGTACAGTACATTATTGTAGTTATTCAGTAGTAATGTAGTAATTAATAATAAAAACAATAAACTTAAAACGTTAAATAAAATGAAATCACTATTGATCACGTATATGCGTTTTTGGATCTTCAGATTGTATGTTGACGTTGATTGATCAAATTGTAAGGGCCGATTTATTTCTTCAATGTTCTTCGATGCTAGATCCTAAAGTCAGATCGGATTCAATGAGGACATTTATTAAGTTGTTGATTCTTCCCCTCAGTCGTGAAACCATGGTTATTATTTTGTGAACATAAAGAAGATACTGCAGTGCCTGGGAAGTATGAAAATCATACGATAAGCATTGTTGTATTGCACCCAAAGCCTTTCCATGGTTCTCTTTTTTTAAATTGGCCCAGAGCTCGCATGTATACAAGGTAGTACAAATGCTAAGAAGAGCGTCCTTTTCACCTGTGTTAACTTGTTAGTGTATTTTGTTGCTTAAAACATCTTATTTTAGAAATATATATTTATTTCTTGGTTTGCTCACTAGACGCTCCCTTCCAGGCAACGCCAATTTTAGCCGATGATGTGAAGTTGAACGAAATTGGAAAAATAAATTGAAAGAAAAGAGTTTAGAAGTGAGTAACTATCTGTATATCAGGATTTCGTAACAGGGTAAGCAAACATCGGACTTTTTATAAGCTGTTAAGATTCGAGTCTTTTGAAAATGACACTCTCCCAGAATTTCTCGATGATTTGGATGGGATTAACGTTTCAATGAATATTTATTTACCCAACGTTTGTTCGATCCGGAACCGGGGATATTTTACTAACAGGATTATGTCAAAGGGACCTTTTGTGCTAATTTTTCAACCAAATAATCAGAACAAATTTAGCAAATAAAATTAACGAATCCACCGAGCTACGTTCACTGAGCCGGCTTTCAATTTCATGAAACTGGTACGGTTCCACTCAAAATAGAATGTTTTTTTTAACATTATTAATGATGGCGTGTTATAGTATATATGAATATATATGTTTCCTTTTAATGTTAATATTAATTATTTAGAGACATTTGTATTCTACCCAATCTTGTTTGTCATTTACTTTTGCTAATTATTTTTGTTATTATAATCATTTAGTTATTACTTTGTACTAAAATATCCACGTACATACATTTTTGGGCATCATGCCTGTTTTTGTCGTGTGTTCAATTTGTCGGTTGGCGTCCATCACTACAAAAGCAAATTTTTTTTCTCACTGTGGTGGTAGTAAGAAATTTTTTTCTCACTGTGGTGGTAGTAAGAAATTTTGAAATATTGTTAGGTGAATCGTAATCCGAGAGTGTTTGTCTTCCTTAAAAAAAAACAATTTAGAATTATCTTCATTAAAAAGAAACGGAAAACGTGAAATATTACAATTATTTACTAATATCTAATTTTTATTCCATTTTCTTTATGGTGAAGTCAGACTTGATTGTATTATACATTATTATTAAATAGGAAAATAGGATATTCGAATAGGAAAAGCATAAAACCCAGAACCACCATGCAAAAGAAAGCTTTATTTTAGGTTTTTTATAAAAACCCTAAGGGAGCGAGAGGACATTAAAGGGCCCACTTGTCCCTTTTTAACAAGGAATGCGCCCTACGAAAGTAACAGAATTATTGTAACTCCCGTATAAATGCGGAAACTTATCGTGCATTATTTTGTTTCCCGAATCAACCTTGAGATCATTTTGAGGGTCGTTTTGACTAAAAATAGCCTTTTCAAGAGCCATAACATATTTTTTGGAACGTATATTTGAGTATATGTTGTCATTCGTTCCAAAAAAATTATAAAGATGTCAGTGGATGGTCATAATATAATTGTTGATGTTATTGAATAACGCGTTATCAAAATAAATCCAATATTCTTGTAAATTCTTTTTATTAAAACTAAGCAGTTTCGAGTAATCATCCGATGGTGAAAGTTGATGTCATTTTCTCAAATAGATTGGATATTTGCTTAATTTTTTCATTACCAGATAACATATTTACGCGTCGTAAAATGGATGGAGGTTTATTTTTTTCGCCGCGTCAAGCTTTGGATTGAAAAAAGACTGTAATTTTTTTTGTCATCGAAAAGAAGATTCTTTTATGTTAGGTGAGATTATATAAATTTATCATAACTTTACGTATAAACTTCGGCGTATTAATGGGAAGGCAGATAATACAATATATGAGAAAAATTGGTAGCTACTATCAGTGTACTTGTGGTGAAAGATGACAAAATTAGAATCGAGAAGTTGTCGACAGAATGATGTGGTAATTCTTTAAGTTTGCGGTTAACGGTTAACGGTTTGTCAGAGGTAAATTTCTGATGAATTCGTCCTTTGAAAAGCTATGATCTTGAGTTTGCTTGGAAAGGCTTTAGCCGTGTTGGGTGACCAAAAGTGCCGGGTACTTAGAACCTTAAACTTTCCCACTTGTTTCCCCACCCCTCTCTCTCTCTCTCTCTCTCTCTCTCTCTGCCTCGCAACATACCCGTTATGGGGATTTTATAGTAATACTGACTTTGGGTAGTTAGGACTCTTGCGGTGTTCATGTAATAAAACAGACCATTTTGTTTATTGAACAAAACTATAAATGATACCACCAAATGGACACGTTACAAAACTGTTTCAAATCTCCATGGCTCATCGTGTAAATGAAAGTTGGCCATGACATTCGTTTGATAGGAAAAGTTGTTTAAATTTCTTCACTCCAAAGCTCACTGTGACTGTTATTTATATGTGTTGCTCATTTTTGGAACGTTGGAATTTTATGTACATTTTCGTATATTTTGGGAGGCGGGTTTGGATACCGCAGCCCCGGGACAATTTATTGGATAACCAACACCTCTGCCATAGGTTACCTCAAGTGGTTCGATACGTTTGGTGATTTAGCAGGGGTGCCCTGGTTTATCGGATGAGGTTTGTTCAGGATGTGCCTGTCCACCAGCTGCGTGGCGTGTCAAATCGGGAGAGGCTGGTTTGAGGAGAACCTTTGACCTCTCCAGCAGGTCTCTCAACCCATAGATGCCACAGTGGGAAGGATACATTCATATGTCCATCACTCCTGGACACATTGATTCCTAGATTTCTACCCAAACCTCATATCCTTCACTTTCCAAGAATATTCTCTCCTTCCTTTCCATAAAAAAGATTCTACTCACAGCATTCCAAAAGATGACATAGGCCCCGAAGGAAACTATTTTCTGCAGGTCCTCCTGTGTGGGGATGATGTAAAAAAAATACCGCACTTTAAAAATTTCATTAGAAATATTACGTTATATTATATCCATAGAAAATATTGTAATATAATTTTGGCAGTAATTTCACAGCTGGACGGAGAACGTTTCTTATTAGATAAACGTACGGAATATTATAGGCCGAGAATTTCTTTCTCCCAAAAGCGGTATTAGGAATTAGCGAAGACGAACAGATTTTTCCCTCTGGATTATGTTAGTTATATTTAGATTTTTTTAAATCAATTAAACTTATTAACCATCATACTGTATTTTCGCTGGGGTTCGTCGAGAGGACAGAACGTCTCAGAATTCTGCCGTGGCTTATCCTTTAACTTAATTAATATTCGTAAATAGTCCAATATATAATACTCGTCTGTTAAATTTATTTATGTATTTGTTTAACTCGATACTAACACGTCTTCCCGGAGAGTGTTTTTACGACTTTTTTTCTCCCAACCTCAAACACTTTTTGATGCATAAAACAACAGAAAATCTGTGTATTTGCAGCGAAAACCCATTCAATTCTGTCTAAAATATTTAAGTATTTATTTTTATTGATTTATTTATTCATCTACATACAGTATATACAATTAGTACCGGTTAAACAAGGATATTATAAGTCAGTTATGGTTATTAGGAGTAAGTTTATTTAGTTAGTTTAGGTGGTAGTTAGTAATTGTTTTGTGAACACCAACTATGAGAACCTGTGCTGAGGCACACATTTTAAGAAAGTTAAAATATGTGCCTCAGCACAATAGGGAAATACGCATATTTTACGCGAAAGGCACATATTTTTTATTATTTATTGTGCTGTTATTTGTACTTTGCTTCATTATTTGCACCAGCTATGGAGCTGTTATTTATCTACGAAGAATGACAGTTTCTTTTATTTATATATTTTTTAAACAGTGTGTTGGAACCAAATAAAAATGGCATGGAAAACTTGCAATCATAATCTTACTATATTTCTACATCTGCATGAACAAAAATAACTTTCTAAAAATATGAATTATATATCGTATTGCTTATTGCGAAACATTGGTAGATCTGTCGGTGCGAATAAGTAAGAGATTCACCGATAAACATCGAACAGCGACAGATGTTGCAATCAGAAAGCTTCCTTGATATATTGAAAAGCAAAAAATTATTTGTATCGGAACGCTTATGTGGGTATTGGAATGGTCGGGTTGTATGGTATGCAATTAAATTTGTTGTGAATACAATATTGTGATTAATTTTTTATGAAAATCTTGGAAAATGTGCTTCCGGAGTTATTGTGTAACTTAAAACCCTTCAGGCCTTGGAAGGACATTAATTTTCCATAAATATCATATACCATTAGAGGCTTTGAAGGACAGATCTGACCGGGGAGTGCATACATTATAAAAGTATTTTTATCTTTTTTTCTATAATGCATAGATATTTGATTTCTCCATCATTGAAAAGATAAATGTTTATTCTTCTCAGTTGGTCTAGAATATGTATACATGAAAACATGGATAAAATTTAAAAAATTGTCAAAGTGTATTTGTATGTAGATTTTTTCAGTGACAGTTGAAAGTTCAGGAATTATTTATTTCTTTTTATTTTAAAAACGGTAGAAAAAGTGAAGTGACAGTTTTCTTACTAATTCCTTACACAAAATGAATGTATTTTTTAAATATCAAATTCATTCCATACTATGCACGTTACGAATCAAAATGCCCTGGTAAGTTTTTTGTTAACATTTTCATGTTTGATATCAATATTTTATTTTTAAGAAATGTTAATGTTTATTTCAAATATGAACATTTCGGATAAAATTTTATCTAGTTTTTAAAACGGTATTTGTTTTTACCACAACTAAAAAAAACGAAATATGTGGAACGTTTCAGATACCTCGGGAGCGTTGCAAAATTCGATGACTTGTAGGTAAAAATATTTAAAAACCTGAAGGGTTAATTAATATCTTTAACATTCGTTAAGTAAGATTCATGTACTATATTTATAGACTCTGCTGAAATTTTCAAGCTTTCAGACGCTATGACAATTAGACAACTTTGCGCTAAATCCGCATTACTTCAATTCAATTCTTCAAAACTCCAATTCAAATCCAATCTCCATATTCCCTTACAGTCTCAATTAACAATATTAATCAGTTCTTCAATAAACTTCACCCTAAAGGGGAGCAGTTTCGCGGAATTTTTCAAGCATAACTTTAATTTGCATTGAGGCCAAAATACTTTACCAAACTAATCGAAAGTTAAAGTAAATATGTAGTACGGGCTTGATATACATATATATATATATATATATTAAATCATAAAAAAATAGGCCATTAACGAATTACATTTTTCGTGATTTTAGAAGCAACTAACATTTTTTGAGTGGTAAATATTTAAAAATAAACTTGTTCAACCTACTATGTAAATATAAAATGAAAAAAACAAAATTATTAAAAAAAGCTTTTTTGGGTCATTATCTTAAATTTCTATGTATCCGAAAAAAAGATAAACACAATTATTTCTCAAATTGCGGTCGGAACCTTTGGTTTCATATAGGTGTACATTTATATTATTCTGTGGTTAACTTCTATATTTTAATATAATTTAGTTCATATTTCTAACTATCACTATGAGCTGTTCCGAAAAGCGATTAACTATACGGATAATAGCCATTTGAAATATGATTTAAAATTTTCACGGCCAAAAGTATTTTTGTTATTTGTTTTTGGGGTGTTATGCCGTGTTGCGCTAACTCCTTCTTTAGCCAACGTTTCGGACAGCATTGCAGTGTCCATCATCAGGGCAGATGTGTTATTTGAGGTTGTGTTAAAAATGTGAGCTTATGTATGAGGTTGTGATACCGTGTTGCCAGCTCCAACCCTCTGAGCTAACATTAACGTATCATTTTTTAATTTAAAGTGGTTTTCTTCGTTTAGCTCTGGTGTAGCCGTCAATTACCGGATACCAAGAACTATTGAGCTTAGCTCCATCGTCTCTATTAATGTTCACGGGATTTTTATGAATTTCAATGGCCTCCGTAATCAGCCGTGCTCTATAAGTTTTGGGTCTCCCCAGGATTTCAGGAATAAATCCAAAGTAATGCCCAGTGTCAATCAAATGCTCGGCAATTGCCGATTTGTCAGGGTGGCCGAGTTTACAAGCTCTGAAGTGTTCTGAAATCCTTTTGGAGATAGTCCGCTCTGTCTGGCCTACATATACCTTGTCACATCCGGATGTGACAAGGTATATGTAGGCCAGACAGAGCGGACTATCTCCAAAAGGATTTCAGAACACTTCAGAGCTTGTAAACTCGGCCACCCTGACAAATCGGCAATTGCCGAGCATTTGATTGACACTGGGCATTACTTTGGATTTATTCCTGAAATCCTGGGGAGACCCAAAACTTATAGAGCACGGCTGATTACGGAGGCCATTGAAATTCATAAAAATCCCGTGAACATTAATAGAGACGATGGAGCTAAGCTCAATAGTTCTTGGTATCCGGTAATTGACGGCTACACCAGAGCTAAACGAAGAAAACCACTTTAAATTAAAAAATGATACGTTAATGTTAGCTCAGAGGGTTGGAGCTGGCAACACGGTATCACAACCTCATACATAAGCTCACATTTTTAACACAACCTCAAATAACACATCTGCCCTGATGATGGACACTGCAATGCTGTCCGAAACGTTGGCTAAAGAAGGAGTTAGCGCAACACGGCATAACACCCCAAAAACAAATAACAAAAATAGCCATTTGTTTCCCACGTAAAAATTTATTGGTTTGTTAATTGTCCACACTTGAATTGCCTAAAAATATGCGTTCCTTTTTCCTTTTAAATTCAATTCCGAATACCACTACCACCACATACAAACCTCAGTGTTTGTGTTGTTCTTGTTGCTGAATGAAATTAGAATGATCGAATATAACTCACGCTCCGCCGTTGAACGCGCCGTCTTGGAAAACCCACAAAACGATCGTGCGTGCGTGAATCTCCGTGTCTATATTGTACGTGTTTGAAAGACAATTGCTTTCATGTGCGCTGGTACCAACAGAAGAGGCATTGATAATCAAGTAGCAGAACAAGGTAAGTCAGCAGAATTTCCCACACCTTTCCTTCCTAATCCCTGCATTACTAGGCAACTCGATATGATCGTTTTCATAGCACCCGCAATGAATGGAAAGTACTGAAACAACCCAATCAGATACCAATAACCGAGTACAAAGCTTTATGAAAACTGTCACACTTTACAATACACACAAACAATGTTTAACTCAGTAAATTTGATTGCCGTTTGTGTAATAAAGTTCCAAGCACCCGTGATAAGAAATAAGAGCTGATCTACAACAAGAACGGACCCAGGAAACACGGGATAATGTTCTGATCCTTGGGAAGTATGCCATTCGCTTTACCTCCCATTCCCCAGGCCGGGATGTCTCTACCAGGCGGTTATCATAATTAAGGCGTTTGTTCCGGACTCCGCAGCTTTTGTAAGCGTTTTAATTTCATCGTGCATTGTCTCTTTTATGGGCGATATTTGCTTGGATATATCAGGGAGTCAGATAAACAGTGCTATTAGAGTATGAGGATTAGAAAATGCTGGTAAAATTATCTTAACTACGATCCTTCCTTGTAGTTATTACAAAACAGTTTTCATTTTAATTATGGAGGTTATGTATGGTCTATAATAATGACAACATTACAACAATTAATACAGGATCATTTTTATAGCACATTTTAGTATTCTCACCACAAGGACTATAAAAAAGCTTTCATATATTGAATTTAGGTACTATTGGTTATCTATGTGGATGACGGTAGGCAGAGAAAAATGAAAGAGGTTGTAGTATCGCAGTGACTTTATTGAAGTAGCCAGTTTTGTTTTGTCGGTGTGCATCACAATATGCATGCAAGTAATCACATTACTGTGTGATGTGAATCCGTGATCAACGCGCGGCGGGCGGAGACTGGATGATGAACTCCACCAGACCGATGCTCGATACCGTAGAAGTGAACGGTAGTGGAGTGTGGGCGTGGCGAGTGGCGATGTAGTCCGAGCTACCGATTTTAAATCTATTTTCCTGATATAATACAAAAAAAATAGCATTATATTCCTGATAATTTCACAAGAGCGCATAGTCACAGGGCAGGCACAGGAGACTGGACTTGAAGGTGATGCTTATCACTGGTAGTGAAGACCACGGGTCAGTGAGGTGGTATTCGGTCCTTGACAACGAACGTTGCGAGCGCTGTGCGAGACTGAAAGCAGAGGGCGCAGGTAAGCCTCGACGGCGGGCGTGGCGCGGGCCGGCGAAATATCGTCAGGAGCTAGATTTGAGGAAGACGCGTCGGGCGCGGCACGGGCCATCACGGGATGGTCGCCCCTCGAAGATGAGAGCTCGTACAAGACTGACTGACTCCGCGCCGAGACTGCAGCGTGGCATTTTATATAGGAACACATGCGCCTACTAGAGCTGGGATGTTCCAACAGTCATAGGTATATCGGTGCACCTTTGCAGATATTCTGGTAGCTTGCTGATAGATCAATAAAAAAATAGTTATCCACTCAATTACGTACTTATGGATATGATTTTATTATTGTGCTAGGAGACCGGTGAAAAATCAAGAAATAGTCTGAATTCTTGAAAAATTAGTTAAAATTTTGAAAATTCCACTTAAAATAATTTTCTTGTTAAAATATCATATCATAGGTAGCTTGTCTGAATTCTTCAAAAAAACAGTTTCAATTTTAAAAATGAATGTTTGCCTTTATTTTTTAGCGAATAAACAAAGCTCTTTTACGCTTTGGTTCTCGGAACGTAAGTAGCTTTGTTGGTTAGGTGCATCCATTGAGCAATTAACTAATTTGTATCATCAAATCGCTCGTGGTTAATAATAAGTCGGTTTTATCAAGCAATTTCATCGACTTATCATAATTAATGAGTTTCATGGGTATGGAGTATGGATAGTTTGAAATTGATGAACATTAAAAATTTGTGTTGAACCCTCTCAATTTTTTTTGATGTGCTTTATAGTATGGGGACCAAATAATGGAATTGTATTCTGAATGTTTTTTTACGAAGGCAGTGAAGAGAATCATGAATAGAGCGACGTCAAAACTTTTCTGTTCTTAAAATAAATCCAAAAAATTTCATAGCCTTGTTTGTTACTTCATTAATGGACGGGACAAATGTTAATTTTTCATCAAATAAGATCTTTGATATAAGATATATTTTTAATAGGGATATTGTTGATTCTATAATGAGACATAAAATAAAATACGAAAGAGAAAGGCATGAAAGTATTTGCTCAGCAAATCTGATCAAAAATCGAGTAAATAAAGATTATATTATATACTATTATAGTATATTTTCTAATGAAAGCACATAACCTTCTGCGGCATATAACGCCGATTGACATTTGTCACATGAGAACGGGTCCTATGAACAACAGAATTCAACAGCTCGGTCAGCTCGGCTGTGGTACGATTTGCTGGCCTCTATGTTTCTTCCCTCTTACAAGATGGGTCTCTTCAAGACCCATGTTCCTCCTTTATCTCCTCAAAAAGATCCACTGCGCAGCATCCCCCAAGATGAAATCTCTCTCCTGTGTGGAGATAATGTAAAAACAAATCTATTTTCCTGATACAATGCAAAAAATTAGAATTATATTCCCGACAATATCACAAGAGAGCATAGCTACAAGACGTTTGTTGTTCCTGGATGCAGAAATAACTAACCATTGGTAACGTCGCTTGGAAAAAATAAACCACTATTGTCCCCTGAAATAGATGTTTTTCAATAGAAGGTTGACCAACTTGAAAATAGTATTATTATTAAAAAAATATATTATGTATGTCTATTATAGGTTTTAATTAGTGTAATGAACATAAAAAAAATACATATCCCAACCACAAAACTGTTTCTCGTAGAATAAAATAGCAATATACGAAAGGCCGTATGATTTTGGAGCCCTTTTTTACTTCTTGACTTTGCTAATTGATTCTTGGTTGGTATTTATATCTCAGGAGTAACCAGTAAATGCCTTTTAAATAAGCACAATTTTTCTCATTTAAGAAAAGACAGTTAAGTAATCGCATTTTTGCGACACGTCCCAGAATAGTGGACACTCTTTCTCGTGAATTACCACCATTAAGAATCCAAAATTTGCTTGAAATTGCTTAAACCGTATTTGTTGGCCCGATCTAAATAGCGAATTACTCCTTCCCCTCCCAAATTCTTTCAGCCTCACAACATACACGCTCCAATTTGGGATGGCGTAGTATAACTGTCTCTGGACGTTCGGGAGCATTTGGGATTTTTAATAAAGTGTTATGCCAGCTTTATAAAATCTTCTAAGCCACCCGAAATTTAATAATAAATGGTAATTGTATTTGTTTCATATCTAGACTTATCCAATAAAAGATATTCTCTTAATCTTATCTTGTTTTCCATTTCACAGCACCGTAGCTTGCCAATTTCCCGCTCGGCTTCGGATATCTCCGGCCCTTTCCGCCACCCTTCGTGTCACATGATCTTTTTAATAAAATAAAGACTTTCGTTTTCCACCACGGCTGAGGCGTTTTATATGCAGCGAATTCATTTCTTCTATTCTCCTTTTTTATCTTTCCTTTCAATCTTCCTTCGTTCCTCCGCTTTTCTTTCTCTCGTTTGCCTTGCCTCTTCTTGTACTAGTACTGTGTTTTTGTCGGCGTCGTAATTATGAGAACATTCGTTTATTTTATATTGTTAAAAGATATTGTAAGGATTCATTAAATTCGCATTGTGGAGGAGCAGATTTCTCAGCAGAAAACTCGAGGGTCAAACGAACACTCGTTTGAATCGGAAATTGTAGAAATTAGTTATGAATGAAGTATCTGGGGATTAAAGACATTTATGATTTAATATTAAATATTTTTCTGCTTTCTGCACAAGTCTTGTTTGAAATTGTGATAATGTCAATTTAGACGACTTAATTATATGATTTTATTCATCCCTACTCTATTTTTAACGGTAAGTGCCTTGCACAATATTTTTTAAACACAAGTAAATCGGTTTTAACGAAAATATTTATAAATAAATTTAAAAATCATGCAGATAAAAATGGTATATGTAATATATGGTCGCAATTACATAAGACTAAACTAATAATTGTTTTAGTTACTCTGAACATAAATAATAAAAAAATTGAATATGCCAGAGTTATATAAATGGCGATTGGATAGGACCGACATTTATTTCATATATTAACTGGTATAATATCATCCGATTTCAGAGAAATGCGTGTCCACGTGTATGTGTTTGCCAATGAGAGAATTGATAGAACTCATTGTCATCGACAACGGGTCTATATCTATATCTGCCGAGTTTCGTCTCGATCGGTTGTTAATAAGTGGGATAATTTCGGCTTCCAAGATTTTCATTTATTCACTACCGATAAGAAAGTTGAAATTCAAATGAATGGATTTAAAAACATAGTAATTTTGTATGTCAAGTTCGCAAAATTTCATCAAGAATATTAAAATTCTACTTTGAAGGGGTGGAGAAAAGGAATAAGGCGGTTTTTAAAAATCTCACGTATACAGTAACCTTTCTCATATTTTGAAGGTCAAGTGTGGACTCTTATTTATATAAATATAACTAATAAGGGAGCACTTCAGATTTTCTATATCTTGAGTAAAAAATAACCTCCATGGCCAGAGTTTGTGGTCTTATTCAAACAATAACAGGAAACAAAATAAATATTCGTAGGAAAATAATGAAATATATTCAAGGTTCAAAGGTTACACCCAGTTAGAACGAAGTTACGCTAAAGTGAAGTGACAGTATTCAGAATTTCCTAGATTATATTAAAATGTTTTACATATTTCAAGGTATTTTGTTTAGTTGGATACTGGAATATGAATAATAGGGGAACCCAAAGATTAATGATGTATGCAAAACTTGACTCAGACAGGTGAGGGTAAAATAATGTCCGGTGTTGTGGATGACTGTACCCTTAGTATTTTCCCGAGGGTTCAAAAATGCAACGCGCCGTATTTATGAACAGGTTGCCCCTAATATCAAATTACAATACTAACATGTACATAACCCTCATATTTCGATGTATTTATTGATGGCCTCCGTGATCGAGGGGTAAGGTTCTCGAATAGCAATCCAAACGTAGCGAGTTCAAATCCCGGCGTTAGCAAGTTAATTATATTCGATAAATTGTGATATTTCAAAATTTATTCATTTAACGTAATATACAGTACACTTGTGGTACGTTCCAGAGTGGAAGATACTCTTAGTATCGCCCTGGTATAAGACCACCATTAAGAACTGAAACGTTGCTTAAAATTTTTGCTGTTTCGTGACCAGATCTGAAAAGCCAAGTACTCCCTCACCTTTCTTTTCCCCGTCTCTTACCCACCTCATTACCTTCAGCCTCACTACATCCCTGATTGGAGATCCCATAGTCTCGCAGGCTTCAGACGGTTAGGAGCAATTGAGACTCTTGTGCGGTATTCACAAAAAAAATACAGTGTGTGGCAAGCCTACGCACGACGGAAGTGAAACTTTTAGTATTCTTCTCTCTCTCTTTTCATTTCATTCTCGCTTTTTTCTGTCTATTGACATATTTATAAGTAGCATGTGATAAAAAAAAATTAAAAGTTATAAAAATATGAGATTCGAACCCGGGTCCAGCATAACGAGTGTCGAACGCTCTGCCTCTAGACCGCGAGGAGAGGTATCTCGCGCAAATAAAAGTAAAGGTAAATCAACAAATTTATGTAATTTTTTACTACATTATTACAAATCGTTGATAAATAAAAATAATTAATCAAAATACCGAGCGACTCTACCGGCTCGATTTGTAAGCTATATTTCGACCAAAATATCATATAGGTACCGTAAAGTAAAGTAATAAAAATAATTAATTAATATCATATAGGGCCTTGATTAGTAATTTTAATGATTCAAAATAAAAATAATTAATCAAAATACCGAGCGATTCTACCGGCTCGATTTGTAAGCTATATTTCGACCAAAATATCATATAGGTACAGTAAATTAAAATAAAGATCAATTAACAAATTTATGTAATTTTTTACTACATTATTACAAATCGTTGATAAAAAAAAATTAAAAGTTATAAAAATATGGGATTCGAACCCGGGTCCTGCATAACGAGTGTCGAACGCTCTGCCTCTAGACCGCGGTTATTACGTATTCGACCAAAATATCATATAGTCAAAATATCTAAAAGTCGCAGCACGAGAGCATTTTATCACTTTTCCTCGTATTAAAAAAATCACAAAAAGAAAAAAAAAATAGTTTAAGCGGGGATCGAACCTCGGTTCTTCACGACGAGAGTCAGGCGCTCTGCCTCTAGACCGCGAAGCTGAGTTTAGAGTGTGACCTAAACTAGGTATATAATATTAGCTAGGCTCCTATAGCGAAATGATCACGGTTTTTCGTGACGGTCATGAGTCGGTTTTACTCCGGTCCTCGAAATTGCATGACGCGCGTAAAGAAGTTTCACTTCAAAAATATATCCACATATTATGGAATTTAAAAAAAACATTAATTTGTTAGGGACGGAACAGTTATTGTGCGAATTCAGACCTAATGTTTGAATCCTAGCTCTGTGTTTGGCGGAGATCACTATGACCACTATGTTAGATAATCGAATTAATTCTGGTGTTGCCTACGTAATACAAAACGATGGCCTAGTTATTACGCAGAAACTCAAATGTCACATTGTCGTCAAATGGCAATTCAGCGACACTTTGTTTTTTTTTTACATTTTAAAGGTCCCGGTTAAATGCCGATTTTAGGTGCGTTAGTTTTGCTTTTTTTCAAATCGTAACAAGCTGAAAAGCTTTACAAGATGATAACTGTCTTCAACTGCTGATAACAATTTATTCAAAAGCTGAAATGGACTAGAAATGAACCTTTCAACTGACGAAAACTTAATGGCCTGAATGGCTATTTGATGACAATGTCACAGATGAATTTCTTTGGAGTTTGCTTGGAATCGGACAAAGAAATAATTAAAATAATAACATAGCATTTATATAGAGTAGTTATGTATCATTTTACTTCAACTGCGCTTTACTATAGCACAGTAAAAAACCGTAATTTAGTATAAGTGGTCATATTATTAATAATATTCCTACAGTGTGCTTTACTCAATAGAGATCTAATATTATATCACTAAATAAACTGTTTATACAAAGTGATGACAAAACTTAAAGACATTTATAGACAAGACATTAAAACTAACAGGTAAAAACAAGAACATTAAACTAAAATATAATATAAAATAGGAGACAGTTTGTGCTCAGAAATGAGAATCTTCTGAGCAGACATTTAAAAAAGGTACAATAGGGAAGCATCCGAATCCAAACAATTACCGAAAGTTTGAGAATATGGCTTATTATAAAATATTGAAAAAAAGTTACGCTTTATGAATGGTAAGATTTTACAAATAATTTCGATTTTAAAGCCCGTTTAAATTCAGCCAAATTTTGCAGATTAGTAAGAGCTGAAAGAAGTCAATTCCAGATGAGCGAGCCTGTTTCACGAAAAGAGCGATCATAGTAAACAACTCGATTTGACCTAGAAAGTTCGATTAGACGATTACCAACATCTAGATCTGCTGAACTTATAGTGTGCTGTCTATAACTTAAGTTTTGTCGGGAAAATAGTTCCGATATATATACTGGCGCCATTCCTTGCAATGCTTTGAAGATCATTAAGCAGATCATAAACTCTATTCTACAAAAGACTTAAGCAAACAGCCATAGTTAAAATAGATTATTTTATAAATTCCGCTAAAGAGCACCCCGATAAACAAGTTTCAGCGAATCGTGATAACACAAAGCAATTATTATTATTCCAACTGCAAATACCCACAAATTATAGACAACAGAAACTACTGCAGGGCTTTAGGTGGTAACTTAAGCTACATCGTTTGCAGTTGCTACTCTACGACTAAGAGAACACGTTCAACTGCACATAATTTCTAAGTTTCCTTGGGTTTTTTTTTAACAAGGCTTCAGTATACTACACAGTTTCTTCACGGCTAGTACGCCTTCCCTTAGATTTATGAGTTTAGTTTGCTGGGGGCGTTTTTGTGAAATGTTTCCAAAACACATAATAATAATTTATTACAAACTTTTCTAGCATTTTCCGACTCCACGTGGTATATTTTGCTGTAATAATAATGTTTATGTTGAACTTGTGGTAAGTTTTATCATTTGGAAAGCACGGGAGATTTATTCGATAATAATTTTAGATCGTTACGACGTTATTAGGTATATTGCTTGTGTCAGGGACATGCTTAAATAATTAATTAAGTGCCATTACTTGAAGAGGCGTAAATTGACTGTGAGAAAAGCTAGATATGATTTGTCCGTGTTCAGCGGCCAGGTCTGGATAACCAGGTATCTCCAGGTCTTTGTCTTAAGTTTTTCTTTATACTTCATAGCATGTGCTAATTGGGAATGCCACAGTCCCCCTGGTTCCAGGCAGGTGGGTCTCATGTGGAATATTTACATAAAGGTCTTCATCGTGACAGCTAAGACTTAGTTTAAGCTATGCACTCATACTCAATACCTACTACTTGTTCTCTTAGAATGGGTAGTAGAATCTGAAAAGACGATATTTTAGTTTAGCTTTGAATTTGGTTGAGTCTGTAATGATTCTAAAATCATGTGGCAGTTTATTTATCCTCTTATTTAGCTCTTATATCCTGACACTTCGAAAGCAAGCTCACCAAGGTTACTATGATTATTTGATTTATCTGACACGTCAGGATGTTATGTTTTCAGTATTTGCTAGTACATAATTAGAAAGAATCTCATATTCGGAATTTGTATTTATACAGCCCCCTAGAAGTGATTTTTTCGTTGGTAAATTTAAAAAAAAAATACTAACACTTTATTCACAAAATTTCTCGTTTAAAAAAGTTTTCCACAATTTTCCAATTTTGCCGGAAGTATTTTATGAGAAAAATAAAAAAATCCCAACATGGATGGTTTCCAAACTATTCAAATCATATGAGTCAAGAAATTTTTTTACAGAAAAATTAAGATTTTCCAACTTTCATTATTTTCAAATTTTACGTAATATCAAAAAGATAAATGTTTTACCCCATTCGCCCATTTTCCGAGCATAAAATTTAAAACAAAAAATAAATTTCCCGACTAAACTAAACTTCACATAACGTTACATAGCTTCAAATAATTTCCGACCTGTTTTCTGACCATTTTTTCCAGAATAATATTTTTTTTTCCAAGATTTCCAACATCAAAAATTTTCCAACATATAAAATTTACAAACATTGAAAAAATCAAAAAGATAAATGTCTAACCAAACAAATATTGATAATGTCAAATGTCGAAAACTAATATTGAATAGAAAAAATGTAACTTATGAACCCAACTTCATGTAGGACGATATTCCTGTCACGGTTTTTTTGTCCCGGTGAACTTGCTGCCATTGGATTGCCCGATATTATTTTTCCAACAAACCGACCGGCTATTTTCGGAATCGGTTCCTTTCGGCTTTAGTTATATTCGAAAATTTGTGCAAAAAAAAATTGAAAAAAAGAACAAAAAATGTGTATAATTTGTCGTTTTATATGTAAATGGTTATATAATCAAAGGTAAATGGTAATGTTGAAATTATAGAGCTGTCAAACCGATTTGGTTAAATATTGCGGTCAAAATGCGCAACTTTGGTAAGCAGTCGACATAAACCTAATGATTTAAGACACTGCACAGAAAAGTTCCACATTGAACTGCGCTGCAGACCTTACCTTACCACAATGAAAATAATTTTCTGCGCAAGGACTTGCAACACTCGGTTTATGACGATTGATTAACTACCCGTGCAAGAAATTAGTTTTTATTCATCCAGTAAATTTCAAATGCAAACAAAATGCAACATTTACATACAGTTATACACATATTATATTGAGCATTCACAAATGTTTTTATTTGGATAGAAAAATGAATAGGTGTGATAATTACATTTTTCCATAATTTCTAATAATCAGGATATATCAGGGAATTTGACTAAATTAGATATTTGGCAGGACGAACTGTCAAGCATCTCGGTATTGGCACTCACTCCTTGGTTTGTACACATTCATGCATACTGTTCTGTTATTGTGACTCTTGACATGACCCGATTCAAGCATTTGGTTCACTTGATGGTGCAATGTCTCTCCCGACTTCTACCATTCACATTTGAGTAATATATTCTTTCCAATGATTTGAATTATTTTTATCTTCCACACCACCCCTGAGATATCTCATTTCATTTGCATGCAGTCAACTCTAAGCCTTCCTCTGTTAGTTTGATATCAAATATCTCTTGTCAACTGCCAATGCCAACCTCGTTTCCATTGGCATATTTTTTCAACGACTACTGCATTCAGTTCTCCATTAAATTAATTTCCTGCATTCATCCTTCTGTCAATATCCTTATCAGACTTACTATATCCGTCTCTCGCAAACTTGAAACCTTATTTGATTCCAACTTATTCACCATTTCTAAGGATGTACTTGTAGTGTAATACATTTATGAAAAATATTAAGACTTGCATTGACGAAATTTGAAAGAACTCTATTTTAAAATATTACTCCTTTATATACGTAAACACAAGAAATAATAACAACTAACACGTGTATAAGGAACACTAGATCTCAGGGTCAAAAACATATCTAACAAGCAAATACAAATACAACATTTGGGCAAAAAAGCTTCCAATATTATGGTACTAAACTCTACAACAAAATTTCACTCTCGTTAAAAATCACAACAATATTACAACATTTAAATATTAAATAAAAAGCTGGATACAAAACATAGGGGGATCAGAAATAGAAAATATACTGACACCAAATACAGAATGAAACCGAAACGGCTAAACTGCACTAAAAAATAACATTATTGTATTCATAATTATTTACGAAAAAAACACTAGTCTCATAATATATTAATAATAATTTCATTTTATTTAATGGCGTTATATAAATCAGCTTAATATTATTGCTATTATCCTAATAAATTTAATCACTATGTAAATGAAATCCGCAGCACGGGGGATCCCAGTGAGGATATAATTTTCTCTATTTAATATGACATTGTTCCGTTCCTTCCCATCTTTTTAAAATTCACGTCGTTGACTCCCCAGATTGTACATTCTGTGGTCTAGAAGTGGGAACTTTAGATCACATATTTTTTGGTTGTCCCTCTCTAAACAAATATCCCCTCTTCTATCAAGCCTTATCTAAAATTGCCTCCCCTCCATTCAACATCTCATCTCTTCTAAGTCTGAAATCGACTCCAATTTTCATTATAATTTTGAAATTTGCCTATTTAAATAAAATTAATATTTAAATTCATTTCTCAATAATTTTAAATAATATGGCCAAGAACACCCTTGAAGGGTGAAAGCCAGAAATAATGGAAAAAAAAATGAAAGAAGGAAGACAATAAAATATTTATTTTTGTCATTGTAAAACAGAAGTTTTTTGTACTAACGTTCTCAGGTGCGTAAAGTGACGGACCGTAAACCCGACAAAGCTCCAATAACTAGCAGGAAATCAATAAAAACAGTCTTATATGCCTCCTTATATAAAAACACTTTTTTGACACTGTACTAATTTGTAAAATGGACCTATGGCGACATCCTAATATGAAAGCATATAAACTGCTTACTGCAGTTTGAAGCCAATGAATCCACCTACATTTCACCGTTTATCTATCTTTTTAGGTTCTATAAATTTGGCACATTATGTTATTTACATATTTTTGCAAACTTGGCATAATACGCCAAAAGTCGCTCCAGTGGTTGCACTCAATATAAAATGGCTGCAGATTTTGTAAAATAGTTATACTATTTTTGTAAAATCTTCTCCAAATCTGGCCTGTGAGTGAATTATTTGGCAATGCCGGTTTTGGGGTCGTAAACAATTTATTTTAATTTTAAATCAAAGTTCCGATTTTATTATTTGTTAATTTTTTTATTTCACCAGCCTTTAGAAATTGATAGTTTACATTGGTCAAAGTTATTATTAATTTTAGTCACAATGGGAAGTTTAACAATCAATGAGTTTTTATTTTTCGTTAAAATTCCGTAGATCAGTTTGTGGCTTTATTGCAGACTGTAATCAATATCTGACAGAACTATTGGGGTAGCTATGGTCAACAGTTAGAATTGGAAAGGGATTTTGACTTGCCGCTGGTATTTGGTATACGTCGTATTGCAAATCGATTTTATGTCATTGAGGTACTCTGCGGTGACCACTTCATAAATTTCCGTAATAGATTAGAATTAAACACTAAGGGAATACTCAACGTGTACACTGCATAGTTTTTATTAACAAATTGGTAATGTATCAAAAATTGTTCTATTGTCACTGATGTAGATACTCCACACTGTTAGACAGGGACAGGTAATTGGGTGGCGGAATACAGGAACATATGTAAAAATGAGATGCATATAGTTGTGTCAACATGCCGGGTCTTGAATATTTTACAATAAATATAAAATATTTATCAATAATTCCAATGAACGTGTAAAAATATCATATTAACTAATTATTATAAGCAATAATTACTAGGCTGAAACACAAACATAAATTGAAAAAATCTTCCGGGAACAAAATAAATACCGCCGACGGGAATTTTTCCAGAGGGTAACAACGGGGACTCCATTCAGGCAGCCACGGTAGTAATGATGGTGTTCTTAGATTAGCGTAGTCTGCGCCATAAGCTTAAGTGCTCTGAAATAATGCATTTGTTCCTCCAGGAATATTTCTGTCAGTAGCGCTATAGTATTAAATAGAATAATAATGTATCTTATTATTGTTGGCTTTCAGTTTTAAGAGTTGAGATTCACTATTACGGTCCATCGTAATAGTACAGACGTGATGTGCATAATGCATTGTACTTTACCTGCTTTACTTTTGATAATATTTCTGCTGTTAATGGGTGACCGGATAAATCATCAAAACGACATTTCATCACATCTTTAAAAAGTTATATAAAGTCATGGAAAGTGATGAAACAAAAACATTATTAACTGGGTTAAGTAGGTTAGGTTTAAAAATTTTTTTTTCATCGATTCTAATGACTTTATATCACTTTTTAAAGGTGTGTTGAATTGTCACCGTGTTGCGTTATAATGGAACCATTAATGGTGGACAGATTTTAAAACCACCCAACCCTCATGTATAGGAACATATTACGATCGTAGTAAAACGGAGATGTGAGTGCCTAATCCACCATATTAGTTACACGAGAGATATTACATTATATACCTTTCTTTACGTATAAAAAAGCAATAAAGTTTTTATTTGTATTACATTAACAGGGTTCCATGATAACTCAACACAGTGACAATTCAACACACCTTTAAAAAGGGATATAAAGTCATTAGAAACGATGAAAAAAAATTAAACCTAACCTAACCTAACTTAACCTAACCTACTTAAACCCAGTTAAAAAAAATTTTGTTTCATCACTTTCCATGACTTTATACAACAAATATGATGATGTGATGAATTATCATTTTGATGATTTATCCGGTCACCACGGTCGGTATATGCAGTACGCAGGCGCGTGATTATGAGTAACGTTTTCTACCAACCCGTTCGTATCCCCTCGCATTATCTATTATAATTAAGACGGATTATTTAGAAAGTGCAAATGATTTAAAAATAAATTGGGACTTTCATATTTGAACTATCTTATGCAAAGTGCAAATACAAATTCACCTTTGAAGATTCCCCCGCGATGGGCGATGTGATGTCCGTAAACAAAACTCCCGCCTGAAAGTTGTTTAAAACATTCAGAAGGAGAGATCTTCATCTCAGCGTGCACGGAATGAGATTCCTGCACAATTCTCCCTCTCCTTTTCCATGTAATATTCAGATATATGTTTCGAATAGAATTATACGAAGGCTACAACAACGAAGGAAGACGTTTAAACTAATCTAAATTATGAAGATGATGTTTTTAAAAACAAATTATGTTTATTTTGTGTCAGATATTTAAATTTGGAAAACGATGTAGGTGCTTCACATCAAGAGTCATTTATGTATCTTTGCAAGATATATTAATCTTTTGGATGCCGGGGGGTAAAATGCCAATCGCCCGCGGTATACCGGACGACACTATTTTCATAATATACGTTGGTGAATCATAATCAAAATGAAATTGCGAGATAAAAATAGTTGGTCTAAAACTGCTAATATTCATATTTCCAAAACTCACCTATAATGAGGTTTTTTCGCTTCAGACAATCGAAAAGATTCCTTTAAAGTTACATAAGATGAATAAATACACAATAAGTGTCTTGGAAAAGTAAACACTTTCGTAATGGAAAAAAAAAACAGCTAGTGAGGATAGTTAAGGCAACATTATAAGAAAAGCAATAAATTATAAAACATTTTTTTTAATGGAACTTATTGAGCAAAACCTCAAATTGTAATAATATATTATCTTCAATGATAAATTATAGATTTTTGATTGTGAATTATAGATTTCTCAAATCTAGTTATAAATGAAATTAACATTTAAAAAATCCATTACATTTAGGAATCGAATATTTATTTTTTGTAAGATAATACCATTTATTTATTTATTTATTTATTTATTTATTTATTTATTGGCTCGCCAACAGAATACATCACATAATTTTAACAGTAATTTACATTTATACATGGTTATAATGATGTTTCTAATTATAGGTGAGCACAACATTCATCTCAATATTATTTGTGTAATAATAATTGGTTAGTTACAGTAATAATAAATTTAATTAAAAGAGTGTATATAAAAACAATGAGGATCGAAATCAATTATTAGGAAGAAACTTACATACTTATTAATATATTATACATATATATGTATACGCATACATGCATACATCTAAATACACATATAAATACACATACATACATATATACACACATACATAGATGCGTACATACACATTTAAATACAAACACACTCATAAGTGTGTACACTGTACGCATATTGTATGCAAACATATATACACATATGCACGCACGAATCATATATAGTGGAGCTAATGCATAAGTAGGTGATTGGTAAAGAAAATGAAATCATCAGGTATAAGTATGTGTAAGTTCTTTCTGAAGGTATTAATTGAGTTTGAAAATATATCTAAATCTAGAAGATTGCAGTATCTATTATACAATCGAGTCATTCTCGATGTTGGTTTGAAAAAACTTGTATTACTACGACAAGTATCTATCCAAAAGGTTTCAGGGTTTCTTGTGGATTTCGGTCTTATATTAAGGTTAATTTGATTAATTAAAGATGAATCATATACATTGTTAATGATTTTAAACAGAGAGATTATATCTGATACGTTTCTTCTTTTGGCGAGTGAGATTTCTTTAAAGTGAGTAAGTCTTTCAGCATAGTTACTGAGATTCCGATGTACTCCAGATTTGTAAGCTAGTATTCTTAAGTATTTTTTTTGAACGGACTCCACTTTCCTGCTATGAATTGCATAATGTGGTGACCAAATCACAGAGCCGTACTCTAAGATGCTTCTTACATATGAGTAGTACAAGATTCTGAAGCTACTGGTGTTCTTAAATGATTTAGTGACTCTGGTGATGAAACCGAGCATTTTATTAGCCTGATTGACAATGTTTTGGTAATGGTTTCTGAAGGTTAGCTTCGAGTCAAGTAAGATTCCCAGATCTCTAATGGAGTCTACTCGTTTTAGGATTTCATCACAGATCGTGTAAGCGAAATCAATTTTACGGACATTTCTCGTGAACGAGATGACATTACATTTGCCAATATTTAATTCCATGTTATTATCTATACACCATTGAGACAATGTGAGGAGGTCTTTTTGCAAAGTTTTGCAGTCTTCTTGTGAATTCACGGGTTGAAAAATTTTTAAGTCATCCGCATATAGTAAACATTTACAAAAAAGTTTTGCCGTTAGATCATTTATGAATATAATAAAGAGTAGTGGTCCTAAATGGGATCCTTGAGGGACACCAGATGTGACAAGTTTGGGAGAGGACTCATAACTATTAACTTGTACATATTGACTCCTGTTAGAGATATAAGATATGATCCATCTCAGGAGGTTGCCATGGAAACCTGTTCTTTTTAGTTTTTGGATCAGAAGAGGATGACTGACTTTATCGAAAGCCTTTCGGAAATCAGTATAGACTGCATCTACTTGTGTTCTTTTGTCAAAATTGGTACATAAAAAATCTACATATTCGATTAAATTTGTGGTAGTGGATCTTTTGCATACGAATCCATGCTGAACAGAACTTAAAATATGTTTAAAATGTGTAAAAATGCTTTTATAGATTAAGGATTCGAAAATTTTCCCAAAACATGAGAGTATACTTATTGGGCGATAATTAGAGATGTCACTTTTATTCCCAGATTTGAAGATAGGAGTGATACGTGCTGTTTTCCAAAGATCAGGAAAAACACCTTCTTTAAGAGATTTACGAAATATAACATGAAGAGGATAAACAAGAGATTTAGCACAGTTTGATATAAATAATGGTGGAATGGCATCTGGACCTGGACCTTTGTTTGAGTTTAGTGATTTCATAGCGTTGAATATTTCAGTCTTTGAAATTTCGACATGACTGAGCTCATAGGTACTTTCTTGAGAATCATAATTTACATGTTGATTTGATACATCATTTGTATTAAAAACAGAGCAGAAGTAATTTGAGAAAAGTTCACTAATTTCATGACCATTGTTTGCTACAGTTTCATTGAAGTGCATTATTTTAGGAATTAAGTGAGTCATACCTTTTGATTTTGCATAAGTCCATAGTGGTTTTGTACTATGATGTAAAGTGTCTTCGATAGAATTAATATAAGATTGGAAGCATTTGTGAATTCCAGTTTTGACCCTTGATCGTAGGATTGTGAAACTATCATAGTCTCTAGGATTCCCAAACTTTTTGAATTTTTTTCTAAGTTTGTCTTTTTCTTTGATTTGATGGATAACAACACTGGAATACCAGATAGGATATTTGTTTTTATTCACTTTTTTTGGTGTGTGTTTCTCTATAATTGGCCAGATGCTATTATATAGGAATTGAAGAGACTCATTGCAATTTAGTGTTACCATTGGGGTCCAGTCGATTAGGGATAATTCATTGGTACAATTAAGATAATCAGTTTTCTTGAAATTGAATAAAGGACGTTCAAGGTTATCATTAAGATTGTGCATTGTATTAATAGTTAGATCCATTTCAATTGGTGGATGGTGCACGTCAATTTTAGAAAGAGCGAGGGCAGGTTGAACATTAAGCGTAAAATCAGAGAGAGCTAGATCAAGTATTCTACCGTTAACATTTTTTGTATAGTTATACTGATGTAAGTTAGAGAAATGTAGAAATTCTAATAACAATGAAGATTTTTGATTAGCAAATGATTCAACATAATTACTATCATTGTTGGCGTTAACTGACCATTCAATGGAAGGGATATTAAAGTCTCCCAGTATTAATGTATGAGAATTGATGTGTGATTTAATACAGATATCTTGGCACTTGTTGATGAAATTAGTAAATGCGTCAGTTGCAATATCTGGTGGAAGATAAGCTATACAAATATTTATAAATTTTTTATTTGATCCGTTTGATTTAATTCTTACCCAAATATGTTCAATATTAGAGGGTTCATCATATATTTGATAGGCTACAATGTTTTTCTTGATAGCTATTAAAACTCCCCCTCCGTCTTTCTTTCTGGATGTTAGTTTTTCTCGGTCTTGTCTGAAAATAGTGTATCGTTTATCCAGTATCTCTGCATCTTGAATTGAGGAATTTAGCCATGTCTCTGTTAAACATATAACATCATAGTTTGAGGAGAGAGTGTTTAAAGAGATTTGATCTAATTTGCTTCTCATCCCTCTTATATTCTGATAATATAAAGACACTTCCATTTTGATTATCAGAGGGATGTAGAAATGTGTATATGTATGCAGAAATTAGATTTTCTCTAACACGTCTTTGCTACTTGCCCATATTGCCGGGGAATTCTCATTTTTTCGAATAAATATTTTCCCATTCCGTACCCAAATGAATTTAATGTTTTTTTCCTTGGCTGCGTGACGTACTGCGGCGTGAAGTTCTTTATTGTTGGGAGTAAGTTGTTCCGATACATATACAGGGGTTTTTCCAGTAATCTCCAGATGTTCACTGTTGAGTTTGCAATTTGGGTATTTTTTATTGTAGTTTTTTACTGCAGACAGTAAAGCATCTCGGGTATAGCTGCTAGGTAGTTCCACTACAATATTTTTAGGTCGAATGGAGCTTTTGTTTGATTGAGGGACACGATGACAAGCTAATATCTCTTCTGTCCGAATTGGGAATGAAACTGCTGAACAAAGTTTTTTAAACAGGTTCACTGGATTTTCATTAGATTTCTCAGGAACCATTTGTATTTCTATATTATTTTTCCGATTAAATTGTTCAAGAGAATCAATTTTCTTCGTAAGAATATCATTGTTTGTTTGGAGACGTTGGTTATCGACACATAATTTATTTATTGTTGAGGAATTTTCTTTGGCTTCTTTGCATAAGCGATCATATTCTGTAGATAGGAAATCCAGTGAGGTCTTTATTTCGTCGAGCATGACAAATTTTTCTTTTATTGAGTTCAATTCCATTGTCACTTTACTTGTAATTATATCACTAAATTTTTGAATTAGGTTATGTTCCAGAGCTGCCGTCAGTTTTTCGAGTTTATCATCGATGTACTTGGTGTATTGCTGAAAGTCATCTTTATTGAGTGGTTCGACATTGATATTCTGATCGGTTTTTGTAGAGCACGCATCTGAACTTTGCTTCGCCCTTGTGTTTTTCATGTTGATGTTTTTAAAAGTCGTCAAAAGTGACAACACTATTGACCAATCACGAGGCAGATGACAACACTATTAACCAATCACGAGGCAGATTACAACAGTATTGACCAATCACGAGTTAATGTCAAAAACTATCTGTGTTTCTTACGGTGTTGGACTTTGTTATATTTTAAATCACGATATTTAACAGCAAGCACTCCAATGTAGAAAACAAATTGAATGAATTATGAATTCATAAACTGATTTCAACTTTTACGCACTTGAAGATGCGAGGATTAGCAAATTCTTCTTGTTTCGTTAGATATATTGGGGAGCGAAATTCACTGTTGCAGATTTGACAGATGCGACCATAGACCATGGTATCATATAAGTGAACAATCGGTAAATAATAATAAACTAACTATACAAACTTAACTTATACTAACAACTATACAAACTTAACTTATACTAACAACTATACAAACTTAACTTATACTAACAATTATACAAACTTAAAAAATATATATTAACCCCATATAGCAGGCCTTGGGGAAAATAATTTCCTTTACGGCTTATGAATTTTTTTTTAATTCTCTGTAGTCTTTTTTAAGGAAATGAAGGAGAAGAAGTTCTCAAAGGTAAATGGTATAAGAGTAAAGAGAGCGATGTAGGAATCAGTGGAGTACAGTAGTGACGGACATATGAATATATCAATCCCACTGCGACGTAAGGCGATGGGTCGAGAAACCAGTTGGAGTGGTCAAAGGGTCTCCACAAACCAGCCTCTCCCGATCTGGCATGTCACGCAGCGGGTGGGCAAGTGCATCCTGAACACACCTCATCCTGAACACGCCGATGAACCCGGGGACCCCTGCTAAATCACCAAACGTAGCGAAATACTTGGGGTGACCTATGACAGAAGTGTTGATTATCCGATAAATGGTTCCAACTACAGTATCAATAAAAATAACAAGAGAGTATAAAAAAAAGTTAAAATGAGCACACATCTATAATTTTCGTATCACGTGATACATTCAGCCAGTTTGAATGCGTTTTCAAGGAACAGATGAAAATATTAAAATCTCGTGGGGTGTTTATTGTTTTGCAGATACGTCCTAGTAATGGATTTTATTTTTATTTATTTATTTATTTAACGCCCAGAGGGCTTTTACATGTGGGTGGTAAAAATTAAATGACAGTTTTGAAACATAAGAAAGAAAAGAAAGAAATAATAAAAATAAAATTGCATAAGTATATGCGAGAAACAAAATTAAAAATAACGAGAACATAAATTAAAAAATACAGCGATTTGACTGGTTTACAAAAATATAACTTCCATTTAGGAATAGTATTGAAATAGGTCTTTTACGTAATCCACAAAATTCGCAAAGTTATTATTAAATATATCGACATCACCTAAGTATTGGTTTCCCATAGTGTGAAACCGTTGTATTGGGGAGTTCGCAATGTAATTGCGCTTATGTGTGTTGCAGCGGAATAGTGTATTTTGTCGTGTTGTTATTGTAGGTATTCGTAAGTTTATGAGTTGCAGAAGTTCGCAACAGTCGAATTTAGAGTTTAGAATCTGGAATAAAAAAGTTAAGTCGTTTAATTTACGCCTGTCTTCCAATGTGTGTATTTTAAGAGTGTTTAATAAGAAATAATATTGTAAGTCTTCTAGTGGGATATTTAATTTAAAATTTATAAAACGCAGAAATTTTTTTTGTATTCGCTCAATGTTATTAATGTGAATTTTGTAAGAGGGAGACCAAACTACTGAGTTATATTCAATTATGCTTCTAACTAGAGATATGTATAACAGTTTAATGGCTTGTATGGAGTTAAAGTTTTTAGTTGTTCTTAATACGAAGCCTAGTGTTTTCATGCCTTTGTTTACAATTTGGTGGATATGATTGGCGAAACTAAGGACGGGTTGTTTCGGAGAATCTGAACAATTCATCAAATTTCAACGTTCATTTTCAAGCTCTGTGAAAAATTTTTTCAAGTTCTGTTTTTATTTCAGTTTTGTCAAGCAACTAGCCTACAATGATATAAAAACAGAACTTAAATAAGTCTTTCACAGAACCCGAAAATGAACGTTGAAATTTGATGAATTGTTCAAATTCTCCGAAACAACCCGTCCTTAGTTTTTCACCCAAAATAATTCCGAGATCTCTCATTTCCGTGACTCTTTCTAAAGCTGTATTGTTAATGGAATATTCAAATAAAACAGCATTTTTATTTCTGCAGAAAGTCAGGGTTTTGCATTTGTCTACATTTAAAAACAGATTATTTTGTACGCACCAATCTTTAAACTTATTAATATTTGATTGTAGTATTCTGCAATGATTTACATCAGTTATTTTTTTGTATAGCTTGATGTCATCAGCAAAGAGCAATACCTCGACATCGTCGAAGCAATTTGTTATATCGTTAATGAAAATGAGAAACAAAACCGGACCAAGGTGACTACCTTGCGGTAGGCCACTGGTCGCACAGAAAGCTTTCGATAGCAAAGATTTTATTTTAACAAATAGTTTACGATTAGTTAAATAGCTAGTAAACCATTTTAGCATGTTGTCTCTTACTCCTAGGGCAAATAGTTTTCGGGTTAGTAGTTTATGGGATACTTTGTCGAATGCTTTTGAAAAGTCTGTATATATGCAGTCGACTTGATTATTTTTTGCAAAAGATTCTAATATAAAGTTTTGAAATATTGTTACGTTAGTTGCGGTTGATAATACTTACATAGATTTTGTGGTAAACCGAATAATTTATTCGATTTGGTTCAGGGTAGTGAAATACAATCGTATTTAACAGATATCTAGAAAGGAGCTCAGCTCAGTGAGGTGGCTTATACAAAAAAAGTATTTGTCTTCTATTTATATATATTTATAAATAATAATAAAATAATATATGATGAATCAACAACAAAGTTCAAGATTTTTTTTATTGCATCACTGATTTTTTTAAAGTTTACATAGAGTAATGTAATTAAATATCATTTATTTATTAGTAAGCATTTAATAAGGAACTCTAGTCAAAAATATTATTGCTTTAGAATTATTTATTTATGTACTCGTAGATTAACAAATGCTGAATCTGAATATATAAGTTTGGCTGGAATGACTGAATTTGATTGTTCATCGCAACCAGTCTACGTGAGTAATATATATATATGGTCTACAACAAATACCCAGGGTTGCCAATCCACGGAAAAATCTTAAGTTGCGGGGAATTTCAAAGATTTTTAAAAAGTGTGTTTTTTGCTGGGAAAACCTTTTTATGAAGAAAATCGCGGCTTATGTTCATTTCTTGATTATCTAACCATATTGATAAATTTTATCTGATAGTATTAATACTCCAGCGTCTGGACGATGTAGGCCCTCTGATTGGTCAAATTTAAATTGTCTGTTTCGGTTAAATTCCGCTAACTTGAAAATTAAGACACGATTTGAAAATTAAGACACGATGCTCATATAATTTTTGGATAATATCGAAGAAAATATGTTTTAGAAAGTTGACAATCCATTGGATTCATTACATTACAGTAAAAATTATCCACAATTACGTATTAAAATTTGACGTTTATCATTATTCACGCGAAAGACAGATTGTTCAGTGTTGCCAGCGTATATGGATTTCCAATCAATGTAAAAAACTTTTATAGCCAGTTAGTGTCAAGCAATGTACAATGTCAGTGTGATTATTTAATGTGAGATATATTATAATTATAAATAATAAATATAATATATAATTATAAATCCGCCATCATAAAGCCGGCTGCAAAAATAACCAGTTCCACTCGATACTTAAATACGTAATTAATTATTTTTTGATATTACAACACCGACCCCATGCGCTGTCATCATCAACCGTAGATATTTCTTTTAAAAACTACATGTGAATCGCTAAAAATAATTTTTTTTGTTTTCAGATTATTATTATTTCAATTTAATAACTATGGCTAAAAGGAATGTGGACAATATTTTACCAGAATTGGTCGAATTTCGGAATGTTCGAATGAGAGAGGGAAGTTTACCAAGGATCAATGTGCTTTTCAATAATCCTAATTATGTGCTTCCAGAACAGAATTATTTCGGCGTCATGTCAAAAGAATGTACAATCGAGCATTGCAAGGCGCTTCATTTTGAAGTTGAAAAAGGTAAACTGTTACATTCTTGCTGTCATAATGGAAAAATAATACCACAAATTTTAGCTTATCCTCCAACATTTAACGCATTATTGACAGGAGATTGTAGTCAATCCAAAAACTTTAGGAATTTTATTCGTCAATATAACAGTGCTAATGGATTTGCCTCATTTGGAGCGCAAATAGCTAATATCCCAGGTAATGGTCCATATTGTTTAAAAATTTCTGGTGAGGTTTATCATCTTACTTCCAGAAGTATACATGTTGAAGGTGAAATACCTTCCTATGCTCAGCTTTATGTATATGATCCTGATGAGGCTGTTAGAGTGCGTATGAGTCATCCATCTAATGCCGATTGCTATCAAAATATAATGCAAATAATTGATAGCGAAATACGCCAAATAAGCCCTTATGCTCATCAGTATAAGAAACTAAAAGAAGCTGTCGAGGAAGAAGAATTACGCATTGCGGCTGACGGTGGGCAGGTGAGAGATATACGTCTATTATTAACACGTTCATCAGCTGATGACTAACGGAGGTACAATGCTCCAACCAGTTCTCACGATATCGCCATGGTATATGTAGCAGACAGAGACGGGAATTTACCATCGGGTATAGATATCGCTGTTTATCCTAAAAATGTTGAAGGACTTCAAAGGGTGGCAACTTTATCAAAGCATTTAGATCCTATGGTTTTCCCACTACTATTTCCATCAGGTGAATGTGGTTGGACCTCAGGCTTTCAGCATCATGCTGATTTCTGTACTGCTCAACGTCATACTGTAACTGCCATGCAGTTTTATGCAAGTAAATTAGCAGTGCGAAGAAACATATTTAATCCATTCCATTATGCGGGTAAACTTTTTCAACAGTATTTAATTCATGCTTACATTATTTATGAATCTGGTCGCCTAGATTACATTAGGAAAAACCAACGACAACTCAGAGTGGAATGCTACCAAGGTTTGCAAGACCGTGTAAGAAATTTAGCCACTGATAGAGGAGTACGTGCAGGTAATATAGTCATTCTTCCATCTTCATTTACTGGTGGACCACGCCATATGAATAAACTTTATCAAGATTCAATGGCAATGGTACGTAAATTTGGTCGTCCTGATCTATTCATAACGTTTACATGCAATCCCAAATGGCCAGAAATACAAACCGAATTGGAAAATTATCAATCGGCCGCGGACAGGTCTGATATAGTAGCCAAGGTTTTCCATCTAAAAGTCAAGGAATTTATTCATGATATGACTGAGAAACATGTTTTTTGAAAGGTTATTTGTTGGGTTTATACAATTGAACAGCAAAAAAGAGGACTCCCTCATCTACATGGCGTGTTTACACTTTGCAGCCAAGATAAGTTGTATACAGCTTCTGATATTGATAATGCCGTATCTGCAGAACTACCCTATCCGAAAAATTCGGCTTTGTACCGTATTATTTTAAAAAATAACATTCATGGACCATGTGGCGTACTCAAAGATATTAGAAGAACGAGATATGCTATGTTGGCCGCCGGACCGTAGCCGGAGTACTACCTAATTAGGGTACTTTGAACGGTATCGGGACGTGTACGCACAGAAATCTGTTCTATGTATTAGTGCGGATACCTTAGCGATGCCTTAGCGTAAGCGAAGGTGTGCAGTAGTATTGGTGAACAAAACCGGCGACACTCGGCAAAACAATTCCACTCAGTACGAACTGCGCATAGCACATCTCGTTCTTCTAATATCTTTGGGCGTACTTAATCCAAGGTCAGTCTGCATGGTAGACGGTAAGTGCTCTAAAAAATTCCCCAAATCATTTAAATATTCTACTGATAATAATTCCGCAGGCTACCCAGAGTACAGGAGACGTGATAATTTTTCTGAAAATCACGTTGTTCGGGATATACGTATCGACAATCGATTTGTTGTTCCATATAATGCATACCTTAGCAAAAAATATGATGCTCATATTAATGTTGAAATTTGTTCCTCTGTGGCCAGTATTAAATATATTCATAAATATATATCTAAAGGTTTTGATTGTGCTAGAATCGAAATAAGACAAGAAGCTGGAAATTTGGAGAGTGCGGTTATTTAATATGATTAAATTAAGCAATATATCAATTGTCGATATGTAAGTGCCTCTGAAGCTGTCTGGAAAATTATGGAAAATCCTATACATGATCAATCTCACTCAATTTTACTTCTGGCATTACATTTACCCGACAGCCAATCTGTGTATTTTGTAGAGGTGCGGGAGGAACAGGCTCTCAGGGAAGCATCTACAAGGAACACCTCTTTAACAGCGTGGTTCCAATTGAATCTTCAAGATATTGAGGGACGCTCTATTCTGTATCAAGATGTACCAAATAATTATGTCTTTTAAGCTGGTAAAAAGTGGACGAGGCGACAGCGGGGAGGTGGCAAAATCATTGGACGAATACCTTCAATTTCTCCTAGAAATATAGAACTGTATCATTTACGGCTGATTCTTATAAAGGTGGCTGGAGCTACATCCTTTAAATCTTTGCGAACTGTTGATGGTAATTTACTAGCTACTTTTCGTGATGCGGCGCGTGAACTGAAGCTCATTGATGACATAGGAGAATGGACGCAGTGCATGACGGAGGCTTCATTGTATTTGATGCTGTTACGTAATACAAGTCACCCTATAAAAAAGATGCATAATTTAGCCTCGCTTTCCCCATGCAAACGATCGTGGCGTACGTGTTAAAACGACACAACGCCGCGTGATCGCACAGACCACCCAGGGAGCGTTCTCGGCTCAACACTGCCCGCCACCGCCGAGCCCCGCCAGTCGAGAGCGGACCTCGGTCATGGCAACAGTGTGTTTCTCGCAGAGCGAACCACAAACGCTCACAATGTTCGAGCGCGCGGAATTACGTAATAATAGAAACAGACGCGATCTCGTGCCAGTTTCCTACTAGATGCATTTCGCCATCAAACTTACAATCATGTTTATTATTACGGTTCGGGCTTACTCAATGGAGTCCCGTTCCCGCGTAAAATCCCGAGTGCACTTCACCGCCTCAACTGACCCGCCGCCTGTGAGCGCGGGTACCTCTGGCTCAACCTGATGCCCCTTACCACATCGAGACGATTCGTAAGCTTCCAACCTTCCCCCTTTTCTTGTGTTCAATTCTCGTAAATTCAGGTAGAATCCACGCTTTATCTGGTCGTCATAAATTAGTAGAGAGAGTTAGTAGGGAGATCCATGTTAACCTGTATTTCTCGAGACATTTAATATACCTTGTGCCTTTTACTTATGTGTTATTATTGTGATGTCCTTTTCCAACCTCCTGACCGATGGACGAGCTGCTGATCAAAGAACTGCCCACCCCTGATTGTACACGAGTCGCCTGCTCTACCATTTTATCTGAGCTTAGCCAATTTAATAACCAGGTTCGAGTCCCGGTTTATCCATAAGTTAGCAATGCATAAAACTCTTCGACATCTATTTGTTTTAATTTTAATACAATGTATCCCTTCGGACCCGTTGCAGCTGTGGAATGATTTCAACAAATGTATGTCTGAAGATTTTTTCATCATGGTGTTGCTGAAGAAACAGCTATCTTTGTCTTTTAAACATACGGGATATGCTTATGAAGGAGAATTCATCTTGCAGAATGCAGGGCTTACCTGAACCTGATGAAAGTTGCAGTTTTGGACAAGTGACTGATTTTAATGTAATTTTTGAAAACACTTTAGGTGAATTGATGGCTGCCAAACTCAATGACGAACAACTTCAAGCATATAATTCTATTTTGAATAAGTTTTTTTCAGATGAAAATGATGACAATAAATGTTTCTTCATTGATGGCCCATGAGGAACAGGGAAAACATACCTTTACGAAACTTTAATTCACACTCTAAGAGGAAAAGGTAAAAAAGTTTTATCAATCGCTTAGACAGGCATTGCAGCTATCTTGCTTCCAGGTGGGGTAACGTGTCATACTGCTTTTAATTTACCCCTCAGTTTACAGGACAATACAACATGTAAGGTCACATCAAAGAACCGGAAAATTATAACGGAAGCAGATATTATAATATGGGATGAAGCACCGATGGCCCCAGGTGTAGCTTTAGAAGTAATTGAGCGTACTATACGTGATATCATGGGAAGTGATTCTGTCTTTTGTAACAAAGTTATTGTTTTGGGCGGAGAATTTCGTCAGATCCTTCCAGTGTGTCGACGTGCTTCACGAGGACAATTAATTGCCGCTTGCATAAAAAGCAGCATACTTTGGTACCATTTCAAAACTTTTCAATTACAAACAAATGTCAGAGCTTTAGAAAGTGAAAACATATTTTCTAAATGGTTTTTGGACTTGGAAGATGGAAAACTTCCTCCCGTAGAAGGAACATTAGAGTCATCTGTGCTTATTCCCAATGTAAATATTTGCCAAGATATTATTCAATGTATATATGGTAAGACACATACCACTGCTGATGCCTTAGTGATGAGTCAACGTACCATTTTGTGCCCCAAAAATAGTCATGTTTGTGCAATCAATGAGGATGTACTTCAACGATTAGAAGGACAAATGAAGACTTTTCATTCTGTTGATACCATCATTAATGAAGAAGGAAATTTAGATTATAACGAGCAGGCTAACTTTCCTGTTGAATATTTAAATTCTATAAACCCAAATGGCTTCCCACCACACATATTAAATCTTAAAATTGGTGCCATCATTATGTTACTTAGAAATTTATTTGTTGGCGATGGCCTTTGCAATGGAACAAGAATGGTTATTAAAAATTTCAGCTGTAACTTAATTCAAGCCGAAATCAGTACGGGGAACAGAAAAGGTACAGTACATTTCATTCCTAGAATTTACTTAAACACTTTGTTTGATGTTACAATACAATTCAATATGTGCAGGAAACAGTTTACAGTCAAATTAGCTTATGCAATGACCATCAATAAATTTCAAGGACAAACTTTTGAACGGGTTGGACTGTTACTTCCTGAACCAGTATTTTCTCATGGACAGTTGTACGTTGCCTGTTCCAGAGTACGAACGCAGTCATCGTTATTTATACAGATTATTGACGGTTCCAGACAAGGGCAAATTCTGACTGATTGGTATACGGACAATATTGTTTATAAAGAGATTTTTTCCTAATGAAAGTATATATATATATATTTTTTTTTTTTAATTTTATCGACTATATAAAATAATTGTTACATACAAAATATAATGGTGAAATTAAGTATAAAATATTGTATTTCTTAGTCCTCCTCACTAGGGGGTCCTGTGCCGAGGCGGACTAAAGTTATTTAAATATGGTTTATTTGTCTTCTATGTCGTTTTTAGTGTCTTCTATGTCGTTTTTAGTGTCTTCTATATCGTTTTTAGTGTTTTCATTAGGGTTTTTTCATTGACCTCTTTCATCCATATTTTTATTAATGATTTGTATTCATTAGGATTTTTTATTAGTTTTATGTCTTGGGGAAGGATGTTATGGAGTTTTGTTGCAAAGTATGTATAGTTTCTTTGTCCGAATGTGGTTTTATAACTTGGAATATTTTTTATATCATTTTTGTTCGATCTAGTGTTATGCATACACAGTCTAGTAGAGGATTTGTTATTTTTGAAGAGCTTCAATAATATATTTTTGGCATATATTTGCTGTACATTTGGTACGTCAAAGGAATTGAATATTTCAATTGAAGGCGTTCTAATTGGTACTTTCAATATGGTCTTTATGATTCCTTTTTGAATCGTATTCAGGTTGTGTAGGTACGTATGTGTAGCAGATCCCCATCCTATGATTCCATATTCAATTCGAGAATGACATAATGCGTAGTAGACCTTTTTCATATCCTATTTATTTAATACGTTTCTTAGATTTTTAAAGAAATATATAAGGCTTGTGAGTTTTTCCGTAATACCTTTGATGTGTAGGTCCCATCTAAGATTTTCGTCGATTATTATTCCGAGATATTTTATGTTTTGTGTTTTTTCGATGACGGGGCAGTAACATTGTATATTATTTCCATGGCATTCGTGTAGTTTTAGTTCTAGTGATTTTATTGGTTGGCTCCTTGCGTTTATTGAAAATGTTATATATTTTGTTTTGCTTATATTAAGGGTAAGCGAGTTGATTTTAAGCCAATTTTGAAGTGCACTAAGCCCCTTTTCAGCCTAATTAAATGTATCCGTCCAATTTTCTTCTTGAAATAATAAAACAGTATCATCAGCAAAACTGATTATGTTTCCTTTAATGGTAAGGTTAGTTAAATCGTTGATATAGATAATAAATAGGATCGGTCCCAGTACACTTCCTTGAGGGACGCCATAGTTTAAAGATAGTAGTTTGCTCTTTTGTTTGCCAATTTGTACTTGTTGTTCTCGCCCTGTTATATATGACTCTAATAAGTTCATTGTTGTTTCGGCCATTCCTATTTTTTTTAGCTTAGTTAGTAATATTTTATGGTCTATTGTGTCAAAAGCTTTTTGAAGATCTATGAATAAAGCCAAACACTTTTTCCCTTCATCTATGTTTTTTATGGCTATGTTTGTTAGATTTTCTATGGCATCATTGGTGCTTAGATTTTCCCTAAAGCCATATTGGGATGGTGATAATAATTTGTTTTGTTCAAGAAAATGAACAATTTGCTTCTTCATTACAGTTTCCAAGATTTTTGAAAAGGAGCTTAAGAGACTTATGGGTCGGTAGTTATATATATCCTTTTTGTTACCACTTTTATGTATAGGTATAACTGTTGCTTTTTTAAGGCATGAGGGGAATACATTTGTAGATATAGACAGATTGACCAAGTATGTCAAAGGGAAGGTCAGTTCATTTTGGAGTTGTTTTATTGTTTTATTTGAGATTATATCATTTCCCGATGATTTATTAACATTGAGGGATACAATTGCGTTTCTGATTTCAGTATTGGTTACATTAGTTAACTTTAATTTATCTATCTGGTTCATACTTTCCTTTTCTTCTGGTAAAATGCTAGTTTTTGGATGTCTGATTTGCTTTGCCAATTTTGACCCTATATTTGTAAAAAATTCGTTTACGTATTCGAGAATTTTGTCCGGATGCTTTTCGAAAGAGATTTGGGCATTTTCAATTGTTAGTTCATCTATGCTTTTGTTATGGGATGATTTTGCACTTGTAATTTCATTAATGATCTTCCATAATTTGCGTGGGTCATTGTTACATTCGTCTATTTTTTTCTTATAATAATTTTCTTTGACATTGCGTACAACATTTTTGCAAATATTTCTGTATCTTTTATAATATCGTTGTATAAAAATATCACAAGGATTTAAACTAACTTTCCTGTGTAGTTCATCTCTTTTTCTAATGAAATTTATAACGCTTTGGGTTATCCATGGTTTAAGATGTTGATTTTTATGTGAAATCTTTTTTTCTATTGATTTGGTATTTGACATGATGGTATGAGTTATATATTCAATGAATTTACTCCAGGCACTATTTGTATCAAGGTTCTCCAGTAGGTTTATCCAGTTTGTATTTAGTAATTGTTGTTTTACTTCATTCCATATGGTTTCTGTCTTCTGCACGATAATTGGGTAGGGCTGCGATCTTTGTATTTTCTTTTTTGTAATAGATAAAATTGTTGTATAGTGGTCGGTTATAGTAGAGGTGAATATGATAGAGTTGGTTGGTTTAACAGTCTTACTGAATATGTGGTCGATGCAAGATTTGCTGTCATTTGTAACACGCGTAGGTTTATTTATCAAACTTTTAAGTCCGTGGGCGGCCAGTGATTGCAGATAATCAGTTCTATTTGGATGACCGTTTTCTAGTATGTCAATATTTATATCTCCGATGAGGAAGACATTTTTTTTGTTTTTTAGTAGATTGAGTTCATTAGAAAGCGTTTCAAGAAACTGATTAATATTAGTTGTAGCTGGTGATCGCTACAGAGCTAATATAGTGGTTTCATCACCCACATTGATTTTCAAACAGTTTGCATTTGGGAATTTTATTTCATTGACTTCAGTTTTAGTGTCATCTTTAATGTACACTATCACACCATCATTTTTTGTGTAATTCAAATTGGTTGCATATGAGGTGTAATTATTAATATGTAAGGGTGAATATTTATCCTTTATCCAGCACTCAGTGAGGATAATTATATCAAGATTAATTTTTAGATTCTTAATTAGTATTTGAAGTTCATCGAAGTTTTTGTTGATACTTCGTATATTTTTATTTAATATATTAAAATTGTTTTTAAGAGTTAGCAGTTCATCTGGTTTGTTTGTAGTTATTGTTTCCTTATCCATGTTTTCAGTAGGTATTTCAGTTTGGTGTGTTCAAGTAAGTGATTTGTTATATTAATTTATCGAGGTCGTCCAGATGATTTACGTACAAAATTTTTTGATCATGACCTTTACGAACCATTATTTTCCCATTTTTGATCCAAACAAATTCATAATTTTTTTCTTTGGCTAGTTGCTTTGTTTTCCAAAGCAACTCTTTTTTGTAGGGACTTATTACTTCACCTATGTACACTTTTTCGTTTGTCAAATCCTTTAGTAAATTAAGGTCCATTTCTCTTTTTTTAGATAGAAGGATTTATTTTAGTTTAATTTCTGTAAATTTTACTAGGATTTTTGGCGGAGCATTAAGTCTTCGGTCTGTAGTTCTGGTCACATTGTTTATATCAGCGTGTTTGATTTGAACTCCAGCTGCAGATGCGACTTTTTTTATAATTTCCTCCAGTTGTTCACCATTTTTTTGTGGAATTCCTGCAATTTCTAGGTAGTGCAGATTTGATGTATATTCAATTTCATCTAGTCTTAGTTCCATTTTTTTTATTGTAGCGTTTTTTCCCACTTGCTCTTTTTTTATATTTTCAAGTTCGTTTTGGATTGATTTATTTTGGTTATTATTTGTATCCAATTTTTTAATAATTTCGTCATATTGAGCACTTATGTACTCAATACTTTTTATAGATTCCGTATTCTGACATTCAATTTTTTGAATTATATCCTTTTTTAAAGAATCAAACTTTTTGTCGATATAATCAAAAATTTTATCCATAGTTTGTTTGTCCTCTTTATCAAGGTTTGATTTATTGCTACGTGTTTGGGTATTAGACATTTTGTTCACAGTTTACAAGAAAGTTGGGTTCAAAAATGCCCCTACTTCAATTCAAATTCAAAATATTGTCTCTGGTTTCAGTGACAGCCAGAACAATATTTCATTAGGTTTATGTCTATGGCTTTAAATGTCACTTGTCACGCAAATAAGATTTTGTTTTTAGAATCACTGTTTTAGTAGATGTGTTCACACTTTGATTATTTAATAATCGGAAAACGATCCACTTTTTGAATGTGATACAATTAGTTTTTGTATGAAAATCACAATGTAGATAACGATTTTTAAAACTTTTTGTAGGACGAAAAACTTGCTTGCTTAATTGAAAACTTCATAGAAGTGTATATCGTATAATATTATGTTGTAAATTGTAAAAAATAAAAGTATAATAAATTGTAGGTACTTGCTTACAATAGTTTGGTTTTTCAGGTCAATTTATCCCACATGTAAGGTTTTTCTGCCTAAGAATTTTTTCTTTGAAAAATTTTTAAGAGAGTTTTGTTGTATGAGTATTTACTTTGACAATCTTTTGGTAAGAGCGTAATACTATTTCACCCAAATGTGTAGATTTTTAGGAATTATCCCAATAAAATAATCCTTAATATATTTAAAAAAAAATTATTTACTTTGACAATCTTTTGGTAAGAGTTTATTATTTCAGCAAAGTTATATGTAATATTGTAATATGTTGATATTTTTTATTTCCGAATTACATATATATATATATTTTTTTTTTCAATTTAACTTCGATTTAAAAATGAAATCATTTCGGTGGTATGGGAGAGGAAACATTTTTCTCATTGACGAGATTTATGTTGGGGTGAAGGGTGTTCCTCTCATTGTCCGCGCTCGGGCTACTACATAATGTCTTACTATTTTATATCTACCAATTGATCTAATATCTACTTATTAAATGTAACTGTTGTTAGTAAACTGGGCGAAGCCCAAGCAAGTGCCGCCCGCAGGGCCTAGCAGCAAAAAACCGTGGAGCGGGTTTTTAACTGCTAGTTTACAATAATTATGAGGAAGCCTACTTGTAGTTTTCGTTCGCAGCAAATTTTCAATAAAAGAGTCTTTTTAAAGGCTGAATGAAAGAGAATATCTGAAAAAGAATAGTTAATGAAAAATAAATAATTAATCTGAATAGAATTTTGGAGGCAAATGATATTTTTAGTTGAAAATTGCGGCACGAGTTTTCGTGAAAATTCTCACTGTAAACATCTTTCTCTTCAGATATATAATCAAAGTTTGTTTCACCTGTAAAGATATCTTCCACAAAAGTTACATTTTCTTGGATAAGTAAATAGGCGCACACGTCTCCAAATAAAATTATTTGCAATTATCAAGATGATTTAGTTGATGGAGTTCGCTATCTTTTGGAAACTTTTGAATCCGACAGAAGCAAAATAATATATTTCCGAGTCGAAATAAATGGCGATACGAGAATTAAATAATATGTCAAAATTGTACCTACGTTGCGACGACCTATTTACGTTGAAAAACTTTTTGCTTTTAGTTTGAATATTTATTTACCTGTTTTATTTATTCGCTGAGCATGGAAGAGAGTTTTATTAAAATAAACAGTATAATATTAATGATATTTGGAAGATTTCCATAGCGCCACTTTCGTGAAACATCCAATCAATGACGCTTATAGTATGGTGTTATGTCGTATTTTTGTGGCATTATTCTTGTTTGCTACTGGAGTCACAATGGATTTACAAATATTGTGTGAGAATCAGTTTGGGGTTTTATTGTGAACTGTAATCAATATTTGTCCCAACTATTGGGTTGTTGTGGTTAACAGTTAGAATTGAAAATTGTTTTTTTTTGGACTCTAATCAATATTTGACACAATTATTGGGTAGCTATGATAAACAGTTAGAATTGGAAGGGAATTCTGAGTTACCTGATCTCTTTCGGGCGATCACTGAACACGCTTTCGTAATAGACTCAAATTAAACATACTGATATAACATGTTCACTGCGCAGGTTTTCTTAACAGACTGGTATTGTATAATAAATTGTTTCAGTGTCATTGATGTAAGTATGTGGTACTCCACACTGTCAGATAGGTAACTGGAGGAGGAATGCAGGAACATATGTTAAAGGGAGATGTATATTGTTTACAACAGTTATGTTATGGTGCTATTTCTTATTTTTTTATTGTATTCTTCTTCTACTGCCTTCTAATATTGCATTATATCCTGGAACAACTCTGCGGAACTGCACCCGTACTGGTCACACAAATTACGATGAAATAAAAAAATATATTTATTTTTCGGAATAACTTTATTGAGTAAAACCTCAAATTGTCATATTTAAATATTGAAGACAATATTAGTGATTTCTAAACGAAAATCTGAAACAGAAAAATCAGAAAAGGAAACGGTCACATCTGGGACTCGAACCCAGGACCCCTGTCTTTCCGGGACAGTGCTCTACCAACTGCGCTAATGGGACCCTATTCTCCTCGGTCACTTTTAACTGTATCATACTTCGAATAAGAACTACTAACATTGTCTTCATTTTTTCACCGCACATTTTTATTGGCAACTATCTTTATGTATGATCGCAAGATTCAACCCGAACTAAATGCAATCCAGACAGCGTCTTTTATTTATTTATTTATTTATATATATATACGCCTAAAAAGGCTTTTACATAGAAGTGATACATGATGCAGTACAATAAGAGAATATGTAATATACAGGAGATATTGACAGTAAATAGATGTAATGTAATGGAAAAAAAAATAACATAAAGTAAAAAAAGAAATTAAAACAACATTAGATATAAAACAAATCATTAAAACTAATTTACCAAAGCTACTCCAATTTGTAGGATTCAACAAAGTGTTGATGTAGATTATGCTTAATTCTATATATGGAGTCAATAAATAAATCAATAACACCCCCATACTTGTTGCCCAGATCATGCATCCTATTGGTCAGTGCGTGTGTCTGATAGTTGGTCGAGTATGTATTACAGAAGAATGTTATATTTTGCCTTGTATTCCTAGTCGGCACATGTAGTTTAATAGTGGCAAGGATGGCAGGACTATCAATTAAGTTGTTAATGACTCTGTGTAACACAACCAGGTCTGAAATAATTCTCCTGTCAGACAGTGTTATTAGATGCAATTGATTCATCAAACTGACATAATTAATGTAATCAATAGGAATTCCGAGCTTAAAATTTACGTACTTAAGAAATTTGTGCTGAACTCTTTCTATATTATTGGAGTGAACTTTATATAAAGGGGACCAAATAGGTGAATTATACTCCAATTGACTTCTGACTAATGAAGTATAGAGGGTTTTCATACAATCTATGGACTTAAAATCGGTTAAAGTTCTGCAAAGGAAGCCAAGCATCTTTAAAGCCTTATTAGTTATATAGTTGATGTGTTCAATGAATGACAAGTTTTCAACGAATATTACACCCAAGTCACGAATATGTGATACTGGTATTAATTTAATATTATTTAATGTATATTCATGTAATATATTATAACGAGTTTTGGAAAATCGTATTACTTGACATTTCTGAATGTTCAAAAATAAAGCATTTTGTTCGTCTTTTAGATAAACCTATCTTATTTTTTTATTTAATGTGCGACATCTGTTGACTTTTCTGCAAGTCTAGAATGAATATTTATTTTTCGGAATAACTTTATTGAGTAAAACCTCAAATTGTAATATTTAAATATTGAAGACAATATTAGTGATTTCTAAACGAAAATCTGAAACAGAAAAATCAGAAAAGGAAACGGTCACATCTGGGACTCGAACCCAGGACCCCTGTCTTTCCGGGACAGTGCTCTACCAACTGCGCTAATGGGACCCTATTCTCCTCGGTCACTTTTAACTGTATCATACTTCGAATAAGAACTACTAACATTGTCTTCATTTTTTCACCGCACATTTTTATTGGCAACTATCTTTATGTATGATCGCAAGATTCAACCCGAACTAAATGCAATCCAGACAGCGTCTTTTAGATAAACCTATCTTATTTTTTTATTTAATGTGCGACATCTGTTGACTTTTCTGCAAGTCTAGAATGAATATTTATTTTTCGGAATAACTTTATTGAGTAAAACCTCAAATTGTAATATTTAAATATTGAAGACAATATTAGTGATTTCTAAACGAAAATCTGAAACAGAAAAATCAGAAAAGGAAACGGTCACATCTGGGACTCGAACCCAGGACCCCTGTCTTTCCGGGACAGTGCTCTACCAACTGCGCTAATGTGAAAAAATGAAGACAATGTTAGTAGTTCTTATTCGAAGTATGATACAGTTAAAAGTGACCGAGGAGAATAGGGTCCCAAAATTGTTTCTATAACATAAACAAAATAATTTTAAAAAAACATGGGACGAGTGTAATCAAATTTTAGGAAAGAAATGTAAAAATAATTGTGACCAAGTTGCCTCCAAATATTTGATGAAAGATCAGACCAAAGAAAATGTTAATAATGATTTTGTTAATTATTTCTCTGATAGTGTTTGCAATATGTTACATAAATTTAATTACAGGACAACTGGGTTTGAACCAGAGGTGATGCCTCAAAGCATGTACCTACCAAGGGCCAAAATTGATGATATAGAAAGCATGGTAAGACAACTTAAAAAAATCAAAAACCTCATAGTGGAGAGACACGGTAGGTCTTACAGTTGACGCCGTAGTTTAGTGGTTAAAATGATAGCTGACATTTCGCGTTCATATTTAAGGGAATGTGCCTGTTTGCTTTAAAAATGTAAAGGTTTGTTCTTTGAACCGTCAGAGTTTTCCGGGAATTTTATACTTCTCTTTGGTCCGGTGTTGAAGTCACTCATGCTGGAAGATTCCTTCAGAAAATCTGAGATTTCTCTACGTGAGGGAGTGCGGCCACTATTCCTGGCTCTACCCGATGAACTTTCTTCACGGGACACTCCTTCCCTTCCTGCAGCTCGGAAGAGACGGATATGCCACAACCCACTTATTCAGACGGCTGCTAGGCTATATCGAGAACTCAGCTATTTTGGAGCTAGTGAATCTCTACGTTCCTGATGGCTATTTAATGTACTTAAGAATTATATTCTTGGTATGAAATACACTTGAGATTGAGAGTATTCAATAAATGCGGTGGTTTTTCAAAGATTACGAGTACTTTATTATTGTAAGAAAATTAAAATGCATCTCTAGCAGGACACACGTCCGTTCTAAAGTGGGACGCAACTGAAAGTGAGCTCCCTACCTAGAATATATATTACTATCCGAATAGCATCGGCTCAAATTCTAAACATTCGGGTACAACCGACATGTTATCTCTGTCAGATGGTGTAAGTACCGCCATCTATGGAAAACCCTTATAACTACATTAACTGGATAATAATAGTAAATAAGAACTACACTCTATAACTTTACCGATATTTGGTAGACGGTTTCGAAACTACAACCAAATAACAAAACTACAACTATCGTGGACCAGCACCATCACAGATTATTCTATCTTCATGCCTATAGGACCAAAGTGCCAATGGTTTTCCCATTATATTGATCCTGAATCAAATCACTTCCGATATGGATATTTTTACTGTAGTGAGAAGATAATGAAAAGGAAAATCCAAATGATTTTTGAAATAATCTCTTCTCATTGACGCGATATTCACCGCTGCCTGAAAAAAAAAGTTTTTTTATTCTGCATCTATTTTTAATATTTATTTTGTAATTTTTTAATACAAATATCACCTACTAATATCAAATACACACTTCATTTATAGATTTCACTGCAATGCTTCGTGAATTCGGTGATGCTTGGTAAATTAATGCACAGTACAAAGTAATTCACGAATTAATTAATTCTCCGTACTTCCATTGTTACAATTCTGTACTTTCTCTGTTCTATAATATAATAATAACTGTTAGACATCGGGAAATACGCTCAAGCCAGCTTTATCGTAAGCACTCGCGGTCAAACACGGCTTTCGTACACAGAATCCAATAAATTCAACTTGCCAACTGCAATACATTCCGTGCCATAAATTCTAGGAGCTTTGTCTGCGAAATAAAATTATATTTTAGCTAGCACTTTGCCCGTTATTTGATGTTGTTTATATTTATTACATAATAATTATTTTTATTTAGAAATAAATTTATATCGTTAAGGGGATTCATTATTGCTTATTACATTTTATTTCATATTACAATAATTTATAATATTTTTGTGATGTACGAGTAATCCTGGATTCTAGAACGGTTCAGAATCTTCGATAATAAACAAGCCAGTAGTTAAATAGTATAGTTGAAATTTGTCACATGAGATCAGGTCTTTTCTACGACTCGTTCTGAGCTCAATAGCTGTAATTATTTTACCGGTCTTTGTGTTTATCTCCCTCATACACGGGTCTTTTCAAGACTGACAAGATTGCTATCACTCCACTATCAAACAGATTGCACGTTTTTAAACAGAGTCAGAGTAACGTTTTGGGCTTTCCATGCATTGTTACATCATTCCCAAAACGTTAGATGTACACAAGTAGGTGTTTTAAGCACTCTTTATAAGGCGAATTACCTTAAACAAAAAGAGAAAAAGTTTTACTTTTAGAATATGCAGCCATGTTGAACAATCTCCTTTTTTATGAGTCAACGTTTCAAATAAACATCATAGGTACCACAGGGCGAGGAGACTTATTACCTCCCTCAAAAGTAAAAACACATATTGTAAATAAGCCGACGTAGCTCAGTAATCCAAAGCACCTGACCGGACATCAGTAGGTGCGGGTTCAATTCCCGTCGGTGGCATTTATTTTTACTCGGAGATATTTTCAATTTGGATGGATATTTCAGGCGACTAATTATTGTTTATAATAAGAAGAAGATGGTTTACAAGGGAGATATTCAAATACGAATGTAAGAGAGATCGCGCTTATATTGGAAAAAAAAAATAATTCGCATAAGCGAAAATATTTAAAGAAGCATTATTTATTTAAAATAGAATTCTAAAATATTATTGAATTTCTTGTATGCAAATCTAGATATTGGAAAATTTCTAATATTTGATCGGAACTACTAAAACCGTGGACATATAAGATTTCAGCATCAATATCCAAGGAGCGGATATTACGTCAAAATGTGCCAAGTGATCGCCGCGTCACAGCCTACTTCCGGTACTTTACACCCTCTCTGCTTCCGGTCTGGAGGGAGAAGAACCCGCGCTTCCGTTCGCATGTTTTGCGAAAAACCTTTTGCCTTTACGGAGCCTGGCCGTATGGAGGAGAGAACATTTGTAATTTTCTATGGATTTACTTATGTTACTGGGAAAATCACGGGGTATTATAATTCTAAATTTGAAAAGAAATTTCATATAGTTTTCTGTGAAAATATTATCGAGCGCATGCCTGTGACAAATTATGGGATATTATAATCGTACGATTTATGAAGCTGAGAGTATTTTAATAAGATATTTGCTACATGATAATTGCTTTTCAAAAACAAATAATCACAAAATTTGTCAACAATTTAAACAAAAGAAATACATGTCTCAATTAGAGAATTATAATTGATAAAAATTAAATAATTATCTGAAGATAGATAGGTAGGTAGGTACTTACTTTATCGCTTTTCTGAATTTATATATTATTTTTTAGTGTTTTTCAAAGTATTATCCCATAAAACTGTCAACAGGATGTACAGTGTACATGATCCATTACAATGTTATATAAACAAGATAGAAGAAGTCAGGGACGCCCGAGGAATACATGTTACGACCAAGTGAATCAGATACTTATACTTGAGTCGGGCCATGTCAAGAGTCAGAATAATAAAAGAGTATGTATGAGACGACGTATGAATGTGAATGAGGCAAGGATTGTGTGCCAAGACCGAGTTGTTTGGCGGTCCGTCCTCTCTGCGTACCCCTGCGGGAAAACGGCGTGATGGTTAGTTAGTTAGTTAGTTAATATTATTAGTAATTTTTATGATCTACTGGATTTTATTATTGACACACAAAATATAAAATAACACTAAATCTGCGTGCTAATTAATAACAACTATTGATTTTTTTTACATAACTCCCCCACAGGAGGTCCTGAGGAAAATAATCTCATCTAGGGCCTATTTCATCTTTGGGGATGCTGTGTGGGAGGTCTTTTGGAGGAGAGGAAGGAGTGAAAACATTCCACAGCCGAGCTGTTGAACTGAAGAACGAATCGTAGAAGCGAACCGTCTTCATTAGACAAATTTCAACCGTGTACAAATGTTGGGTCTGCTTTTAGCTTGTTTCCAGATTTTGCTCCAGTGCTGTGCCGAAGGAAGAAATAATATAGATTTTTCTGATTTTCAATACTCCAGGTCGTTTAATTTCAAAATAATGTAACCATAAGATTGTGATGTCTTAAGCAGGGTACTCACCTAGAGTGTAGCATTTAATGTATCTGATACTGTATCAATCTGCAAGTAGGTACGGCTCGTCCACGGTAACCGCGTATCCAGCTACGACCTCCCTGATCCACCTTTAGTGACCCGCCGACGGCGGTTTCACTGCGAGCATACTGCTCTCCACGCGTAAGCGGCTCGCAATAGGCTCGTGCCTACGTACTCACTTGATACAGTATCAGATACGTTACAGGTTACACGGTTAGGTGAGTACCCTGCTTTAGGGTTTTCAATCCTCCAACAGTTCCTCCAACTGCCACTGTAAAGAGTCGGCAATGTGTGACCACCAAACATGTGTTCAAAGTATGCCTGCTGCATTAATTCCCCGGCGGGATTGCGGGACGAGGCCCTGCACTGTCTCACTGACCTAGATGTTCCCCTCTGACCCCCCATCATACAAATGAAGAAGAAGAAGGTACTTACCCGTAACAAAAAATACAGGAGCAATAAATACTGTGTAGTTTTTCATTGAAAAAATCATTTACTGCTCGCATTATCACGATCTTGAGTGACCCAGGAAAGAGTGGCGGTAATGTTCGTTCGTGCTTTACACGACAGTTAATAAGCCACGCTTATTGGGGTGACTTGGGGTGACCCATTGCAGAGGTGTTGGTTATTTAATAAATGGTTCCCGGGGCAGCGGTACCCATACCTGTCTCCAAAATTGATCGAATAACATCTAAGCCTCAGATGATTTAGAATATGTATGGTGGTGCACTTAAATATATATGGTCATTAATTTTATTGAATTGGCCTCCTCTGTGGATAAACCGTTGAGAGTTGAAATATCAAAGTTACGTTCACCTAGTCATATTACAGGTCAGTCGCAAAGACAGTGGTATCAAATTCAAATGATTAGAAACACTTATGTTTTATGTATTGCATAATCGACTGCCTATAATACGATAATATTAGTGTCCATTTAAATTAAGAAAAAAAGACACCCTGTAATACACCACTCTTAATTAAATAATATATAATCTCACACCCCCAAATTTCGTTTTCTTCGTAAAAATAGTGTTATTACTTATTACTGGTGTTATTACAGTGGTTGGTTAAATAATTGCAGTAATTTATTGCTAAATCTTTTATTAACGAAACTTTTTACAGCTAACAGTATGCTGAGTTTTGTACAGTGATAGTTTTCGTATAACATATCATTCATAGTTATAGATAAACCTTAAACCAATAAGTTATTTACTAACAGACATTAATATCTTAATCACATTATGATACATTTAAAAAAAATGCTGAGTCTTTTAGTTTTTAAGAACTAAATTCTAACCACCACCTGAATCATCATACTTCAGCGGAGTGTGAGATTAGTTTCCAAGAAAACATAAGTTTTAGTAAAAACCATTTACCATTGAAAAACTTTGTCCATAAAATTTGTATTATTTTATCTTAAAATTGGCCACTTCTGTCGTAGACAGTAGTAATATCCGAAGTCCGCAGACTGCATTGCGGATCGAAACTTTCCAGACGTTAAACAGCTTTTTCGGTCCCCGAATTCTGAACGCCCCTGCTTTTTGCCAAACAGGGGCAACGACACGTGTACTCGCCTCCCGAGCGGCCGGATCTGATTGTGCCGGCAGTTTCGATTCGGCGCACTCGTGCCCGTGTCCCTGGTAGGCAGTGGCGGCGCGGCGAGGGGATGGGGGGCAGAAGTGTCTTTAGACAGCGCCTGGCGTGTTGCCAAATTGCAATGTGAAATTATTAGGAAGGCGGACTGTAGGCTATGGAGAGTTATGGCTGTTTTTAAGATACACGATCGCGCTTTAAGAATGCACTTCTTAAACCCCCACGTGCAAACCCCCTTAAATTGTACCCTCGAAACACAGTTAAAACAATTCAATTAAGTCAATAATAATTTCATTTTTAAAAAAACTGACTTTACCCAACTTTTCGCTCGAGATTACCAAAAAAATGCGAATCCACCAAAAGATGCGAATCCACCAAAATGGCGTCAAATACTGGATATTTTTAAAAGCTTGATGGATATGACATTAAAGACGGAAATATTTGCATTAATACACAAATATGTCAGACAAAAGAGGTACAAAATGTGTGAACACACAATTCACAGATAAAGTTTTGCTGCTTCATAGACACAGTGTCAGGTTAAACAGTAAAATAATACTTTTGAAAAAATAATTTTAGTTAAGTATCAGTCTACCACAAATATCTTTAGTAAGAAACCCGACAACTTCACCAACATGTGACATGTGACACATAATTTGTAAATCATTTCAACATTTATATTTTAAATTTCCAACTTTCCTCCAAGCTTTATTAATAAAATAGTTCCTTCTTGTATCTATAGACATACAAAGTTCAGTTTCATTCCGCACAGTGGTACATTTCGTCGAGCAAACAATATTCAAATTTACACTGGTCTCTCTCTCTTTCTCAGTGGAGAACATCACTCCCCTCGAAGTTTTCCCATTGCATTAATATGGAACTGATATTGCTTACTGCAGGACTCAGTATTGTGGAACTCTGGAATTCCACGAACGTACATTTTGCAAGTAGATCGGCGAAAAAATATTGTAGCATCATATCGGAAAAAATTCTAAAGAATACTCAAAGTATGTATGAAGTTTTTATCCAACTTTATTGATTGACAATATTAAGTCGTTTTTTTATATGATTGTTTTTCCACGAGCAGTTTTTATGTTGTTTTTTTATGCGCTGAAGAGTAAAATTGTGATGAATATCATTTTCAAAAAAAAGATTTTATCAAATTTTATTAATAATATTATGTAAGCATTATATTATTTTTATTAATAATATTTTAGAATCCCTAAAAGAGTGACGATTTATGCTTGGCACATATTTCGTAAAACTTTTGTGACTTAGATTTAAAATAGTTTGTTTATAATTTCCATCACAAATTAATTGCTTGTGTCGCAACTGATGAATCAAACTGACCGGTCAGTGGCTGAGTCGGCATCGCATCTGATTCCCACCATCGCGATTTCACAACTCGACCTCCACGACACAAACAACATTTTCCGCTTACTGTGATGGTAGTAAGAGATTTTAAAATATTGTCAGGTTATTCGTAACAATGTTTCTCTTCATTAAAAAAATAGATTATTCAGGAACAACTACCTTAATAAATTTTTTGAGGGTTGAGAAGATAATACTAATAAATCTAAGCGAAACACGAAAAAGATCAAGACACAGAAAATAAAAAAAAAGATAACAGTCACAACAAGGAATCGAACCTATGGGACAACGTTTTATCCACTCATTAATATGACAAAATATGACGTTTGATAATTAGGTTCCAATGGTGGTGTATTATCTTCTTCAATGATAAAAGATAATTAATAATAATTTTTAATTTGGAAGGCGGGTTTCGATACCGCCACCCCGGGAACCATTTATTGGATAACCAACACATCTGCCATAGGTCACCCCAAGTGGTTAGCTACGTTTGGTGATTTAGCAGGGGTGCCCGGATTAATTGGGTGAGGTGTGTTTAGGATGCACCTGCTCAACTGGTTTGGGGAGACTCTTTGACCTATCCAACTAGTCTCTCGACCCGCCGCCTTGCGCCGCAGCGAGAGGTGTATTCATTCATTCGTCACTACTGGACACACTGATCCCTAGATTCCTATCCACCCTTCATACGTTTTTCTTTCCCAGAACTAACTATCCTTCCTTTCCGTACTAAAAGGACCCTCCACACAGCATCCCCAAAGATGACAATAATTTCCCTCGGGGCCTGCCAGTTTGGGGTTCAATTGAAAAAAAATTGCAAATTGACATTTTGGCGCAATTTAAATTACATGAAAATTAAACAGTTCTTATACACTACTGTTTAATAACATTTAAGTGTGCACAATTGGCCTTACAACCATTAATACATTATGCAAAACGGTTGTTTATCAGTTTTGTAAAGTTATAAAGACTTTGTTAGTAAGGGGCAAGTATTTTATTTACATGTAATTAAATTATAATTCTTAGACGGAAACTTCGTTGGTTTTATCTCTGCTTAGTATTCAACGAAGACTTCAGTTCGGCAACAAGATTGCGTTTGTTTCGGAGTAAATTGCACCCTCCGTGCAATTTAAAGTTTCAAACGCTGTACTTTATCATAATATTATTTCGTTAGAAATTCGCAGAAAATTAATGAAAACTTAAACAAGCTCACAAGTAATATTGGTAAAATTAAATTTTATAGTGTAGGTACCTACATAGCAGATTACGTCTTTTTAAAATTACAACTTTACAGTGTAGGTACTTAAATAGCAGATTACGAATTTTTAAAATTATAACTTTACAGTGTAAGTACCTACATAGCAGATTACGTCTTTTTAAAATTTTGTTTTATTCAGTTTAATAATAACACTCAGTAGTTGATACAGATTTTCTAAAAAAAATGATTCATCAAAACTGCCACCAGACTGGTTGTCTACCGGTTCTACCTCATGTAATAATACGGGGCAAGATTGTACAGATTACATTCATAGAAAAGTGAAAAAAAAAATTATGCACTGTGTCAACACTAGTTGAATCAATAATCTGTGGAGTAAAAGTTATGGACTAATGATTTAGAATGTAATTAATTTAAAAAAAATATACATAAATATTTCTTTTATTATTTACATTTATTCGTTTTTGATGATAAGTTTCTCATTTGCATTTGCATATTAAAAATTTGATTAATTGAAAATCACTGGTACACAATATTCCAGTGTTTGGCCTTCATACTTATAGATTTTAGTGTGATTTTCAGACCTTTGTTTGCTTTTTTGCAATAGATGATCCAATAGCGCCCTTGAGGTGATTTTTAAAATAAAAATATCTAAATATAACACTTTGTACTATAATTATTATTGCTATTAATTAATTCAGATTGTATCCAAAGCGGTAGATACTCTCAGAATCGAAACTTTGTTTCAAATGGCTTCGATCGTGTATGTCAGATACATCCCACCCTCCACTTTTTCAAATGGCTTCGATCGTGTATGTCAGATACATCCCACCCTCCACTTTTTCCCTTATTCACTACATTCAACCTCACAATATTAACCAATTAGGGATGTCATAGTCCCACTGGATTGATACGGTTGTACGGTAATCATGTTTAATAAAAACTAACCAATAAATTGATGATAAATAATGATAAAAATACCACTTTCAGACAAACAATCTCATCGAGACCTTTGCTCTTTATTAAGGGGTAGTATTTCTGCACTTCAGTTTCACCAAGTCTCAATCACGTTTCTAATACAGGGTAGTTTATCCGAACCTCCGTCCATCTATAGTCCATCGTCGAAGGAACTAATTCGACTAGAGTCTCTCGATAGCAGCCCTCGAGGTTCGATAGGAGTAGTAGTCCTTTAAGGGGTCCTAAGTAGAGCATTTGGATTTTCTTTCCTGGCCAATTCTCCCCCTGGGAGGGAAGGGGTGTCATTCTTCGCGTTGGGTTAAGACCAATTCTGAAGAAAAAGCTGATTGAATGGATGGCATAACGTTCTTTATTGCTTTTCTTCTGGCATGTAATCATGTTATAAGTTACTAAAACAACACTTATTTGCAATGAATTTTCTTCCTCTATACAAACGAAATAATCTGACTTTCTTATTTTTGATTTATTTATATGATTTTTTTTTAAATTTCTTCTACTATAATTTTTAAAGATGCATTATATTAGTTTATGTATTTAAAATAATAATTTATTTCATTAAGTGTGATGAAATGATTCCCATTCCAGTGTAATATGGGTAGAACAGGGACAGCATACCTACCTGACTACCTGTGCTCTAAATATAGTAATACGATTGTTAAGATGGGGGAATCTATCAAACGGAACACCCGAAATTACGATGGCATTTTTCAGGTATATTGGGGCTACAAGTCAAATAGTGGGATGCCCTCGCGATTCGTACCTAGTCAGCAGTTGCGTACTTCAAGGTTAGTCCTGTCATTTTAACTTCTGTGGGGAGGGGGGGGGGGAGGTTTGAACATAAAATATTTGTTTTTTATTTTCATTAAAATCCACAAGCAATACAACTAAAAAGCTTCAAAAGTATCGCACGTAATTCCAATTCGTAAGTTCAACAAGAAATAATATGTACCGTCAAATAAGGGCGAATTTGACCATTTTAGAAATTAAATAATTTTTTTGTAAAATAATTTTTGTGAAAAATTTTGTCATTTTTACTGCACATGTATAAACTATTGATATATTTTTTAAAAATTGTAAGTGTTTGTGGAGAGTAAACAAAAAACATGTTGATCTTTGAGAAGTTTATAAAAAGTTTCTGTGTTGAAAAAGTATTTAAAAAAAACTTCACAATTCTACTAACAATATGTTTTAATGTAGGTACTAGAAAACTTAATTTCGAATCGTTATAATAAATTTAAAAAAAAATCATATTTAAATATATCGATTACAAACCATATTTGAACGCGTACTACGGAGCCTTAAGACAGCGTAAAGTTTCTGAATGGTAGCAAGAATTATGTAGACATCCGTGATTACAAAAGTCGCTCCCCGATTCAAAATTTGCACCATTTTACGATAGTTCAATGATGAAGTGTTGCAATCTACCGAGAGAAAGAAAATTACGCGCGGAACCGAATAATAAAACCAGTAAATAGCAATAATAAGCTTCGCAGGCAAAGGCTACATCCTTATAATAAATTACGATATGCTGGTACAGAATTGGTCGCTTAGAGGATGGTTTAGGATTCACTTCCAACTTCACACCATTTAAGCACCTAAATTTAATTAAAAAGCGATTATTTATAAAGACGTTTTTATGGAAATATTAATATTTAACCTTTCTTTTGTTTGTTTCAGGTAAGTTCACAAACTATTCACGAGTGCTTCAAGGATTCACTGAACCTTTCACCAACTCGAGGTAAAACCTTATTTCACATAACTTGTCTGCTGTCTAGCAATAAGCTTTTGTAAGTTTACCTTCATGATTTAGCGCGTAATATTATTTATGCACTCCAACCTTATTTTATACGCAGTTTATTATCTGACGTATAAATTAAAATAATAATTTCCGGAGAATCAAGTTTGCAAAAAAAACTGCCGTTCCCGTCTTTTCCCTTTAGACTTTTCAATATTTTTTGCCCGATTTGCAATGTTTCCAATGTACATATTGAAAATGCGCTATATACATCTTATTTTTGAATTTTATGTAACAAAATTACTGCTTTAGAAACAAGCTAAAATTATCTGCCCAATGAATGTATTTAAAATAAACATTACTAATTCTAAATAATAAAATTTTATATCAAACATGAAAAATGTCGCTTACCGCATATTTGATCCTTTTTTCACTACGAAGAAAAAAATTGATATTTCGAAAACACACTCCCTTTGTTTGGAGAATTTATAAGAAAACTGTCATTTCATTTTTTATCTCATTTGTACAGTAAAAAATATTTTTTAAAATTAAGCCGAATGTAATGTTAGCGGCGTGAAATATGAATTATTCGCTTTGGTACTTTAAGGATTTTATTCATGGCATCCAGTAGATGAAAATTCAAATCGGGAAGAATTAGTATTTGTCTTTCTAATCTCAAATATTTACGTATCTATATTAATAATTGGATAATTTATACATCGACGTTTTTGTGAAATCTATATCATTTTATTATTTACAAACAGGTAGAGAAAACATCCTTACCTGGAAGGCCACTTCAGATAAACATTTATTAAAAAGTTTACGGCTTTTTACGCAGAGGACAGTATAGTAAAAACAGTAGAAATTGATTTTAAATCCGCTATTTACCCTCCATTGCTATTGATATTACATTCATTTGAAGATTAGCGGTAATAGTAGCATTGATATTTATTTCAAAAGATTGGTGAATTTTTATGAAATGAAATTTGGTTGTTTGTATTTTTTACACATTTAGTTATTTACAATGTTGCGGACAGTGAAGGTGAAAAAATTCTGACTTTATGAATATGACTGCCTAAAAAGGAAAATTTTAAGATTAGATCTGAATTCTGTCGAGTCCGACTGAGATTATTCTTATATCATGTGGCAGTCCATTCCAGGCTTTAGTTCCTGACACTCAGAAAGCAGGCTTACCGGACTTAGTATCTGGTGTGCGCTTTGGTTCTTTCAACCTTCCGATAGCTGATGACGCTGCTGACCTAAGGATAGACTGTTATTGAAAACACATTTCCGATATGTAAGCCGGAGTTATTGCGTTAAGTATACCTTCCAGCAGAGCCTGAACTACGTCAACTATGTAAATATATATTTCTATCTTTCCTCTAAACAAATGTCACATGCCTTCCTTAATTAAATATCTCTTCAGCTGTCTCTTTGGCAGGTATATTTACACTTTGTAATCTTATATGAGCTCTACTTCTTGTTAATTGGGTTAGCTGTAAGAAATGAGATGGACCTTTCTAATTTCTGTTCATTTTGCATAATAATTATTTTGTAAATTTGAATTTATGAAGCAGAAAACTGATTGTATGATATCTTAAAAAACTCTCGAACACTGAGTTCTGGCGATATGAATTTTGCATTGTTCTGTCTGGGTAGAGTCTCGGTGTCTATACATTATATAATAATTACTTTAATATAATAATTACTATAATAATTACAATAATTACTTTGTAAACTCTCCAATTCAAAGGCTTCATACACTTGGAAACAAATATAGTTCAATCGATGTCTATCATTTCCAATCGGTTTCCAAATTTAAAACCAAAATATTAGAACTTTTAAATTAAAACAATAAACATCTAGCTATTGCACTTCTTATTGAATTATTTCTTCAAAATTGACAAAACAGGCTTATACCTACAAACTATCATGTTTAGATTTGCTTTTTGCTTGGTTTTATATGTCTAAAGGTTAATGTTATATTATTGCCTTACTATTCTTTATTTAGAATCTTCACAATATTTTTTTTATATAAACTATGTAAAATGGCTGACCGATCGCCCTCGATTTAGCAGGCCACTACAACCAGTCTAATGCAGTATATCTATACTACCAATAATTATTTCGTTAGCTTTCTAACTCAAAGGCTCATGTTTACTGCTGCCACTACCTAGCATTTACATTATTTATTAACTAATTTAAGTCTGTATAACTTAGGAGTAGGAATATTCTTATTTTTGTACTATTTACTTGCTGTTATTATATGGATATGGTTATATGTATTTTTTCTATTACTTTTGTGTACTTGCAATCTTCAGAATATTACTTTTTTTTAACTATGTATGTAAAAGCCCTATGGGCGTATAAATAAATAAATAAAAAAATAAAAAATTATATAACAATTTTAAGCTTACAACTTAATTTTAATGAAATATTAGGAAGAGTAGAAATATCAATTTCTTAAAGCAGATATCTGATATAATGAGCTCTGGCGTAGTGAATTTTTTTTCTATCTAGTGTTTAATTATACATAGTTAATGCAAACAATGCGCAGCATTGTTTCAATCATGAGATATGGAGTATTGTCAGATGTAACATTTTTTAATCGATTAAACGTAGTGTAACAAGAAAACAGATTTTCTTAAAGAGTGTTGGAACTTGGGCGAAACCGGGTAGCAATTAAGAGATTGAAAATAATAACTTTGTGAAATTCACTGATATTTGATAAATATTTTGTAGTTCTCCGGTTTTGCTTGCTCTAATCCTGCCTCTTGCCACATACTAAACTTATCTTTGGATTCCAAGCTTTTGGAAGTTTTCTCTTAAACAAAACCGGTCGACAAAAAATCAGTACTATAGGAAGAAAATATTCATCAAAAATATTAGCACACATTCCCTGCGCCAAAAACCCCATAAAATATACGTAGAATTCAAGAGGTTCGAATGAGGTATGAACAGTTGGTGTTACTAGGTATGAAACATAATACTGATTTTCATCGATAACAGTACTGGAGGGTTGCCAGGTCTGGTAGTATATACCCGCCGAGTAGAAGACCCTACAGATGGGTGCACACCCTGAACATACAAACTCTAGAAGTGTAACGTATACCGATTTGAAAGAAAAATTATGTCGTAAATGTCGGAAACTTAAAAACTAGTGATCCATTAAAAAAATTCTTTGCTAAATGGATAATTTATAATGTGTACTTACTATCCATGCTTGATGTCTGATTGGCATTTTAAATGGACAGTTTTTAAATGAAAAGAGAAGCTCAGTCGATTGTGTTTTAGAGTCCTGCTGGTTTCTTGAAGATTCTGTGGGTCATTTATAGTTTATAGGTGTACACATTATACAATCAACATACTTGTTAAATGGACTTTTTTTAAATGAAAAGAGAAGCTCAGTCGATTGTGTTTTAGAGTCCTGCTGGTTTCTTGAAGATTCTGTGGGTCATTTATAGTTTATAGGTGTACACATTATACAATCAACATACTTGTTAAATGGACTGTTTTTAAATGAAAAGAGAAGCTCAGTCGATTGTGTTTTAGAGTCCTGCTGGTTTCTTGAAGATTCTGTGGGTCATTTATAGTTTATAGGTGTACACATTATACAATCAACATACTTATTAAATGGACTGTTTTTAAATGAAAAGAGAAGCTCAGTCGATTGTGTTTTAGAGTCCTGCTGATTTCTTGAAGATTCTGTGGGTCATTTATAGTTTATAGGTGAACACATTATACAATCAACATACTTGTTAAATTTTCACAACACGATTCTGTTTACATTAACCACATGACAGAAATGAACTTGGGGATTAAGTTCGCACTATTTAATGGACTTTTCTCGAGATTATTAATACGAGCAGTGAAATAATGTGCAATCTAAACGATGATAAGAACTCGAATTATAAAACATATGTGTATTGATAACAAAAGAATAACACTGACATCAGTCTTCTTTCCTTAGTTCTTGTTTTTTACAAGGTAAGACTTTTAGGAAAGAAGAGAAACAAGAAAAATGACAATTTAAACACGACATCGGGATGTGGAATAATCAAAAAAACTAAATTAAAACACTTTGTTTTTACCACGATAATCTTTATTTTTTTTAAATCGACATGTTTCAAGAACGATATTCTCTTCATCAGCACATAAATTGTACTAAAACTAATTATCAAGTATAGACAAAGGCGTGGGTAGAAACGAAAGTAAGGGGGGGAAGAGAGGTGGAAAGGGGAGGAGCTTAGAAGATCAAAGACAAAAAAATACAATGGAAATATCATAAACATATTTTTTGTCTTTGATCTTCTAAGCTCTTTCCCTTTCCACCTCTCTTCCCCCCCCCTTTACTTTCATTTCTACCCACGCGTTTTTCTATACTTGATAATTAGTTTTAGTAAAATTTATGTCCTGATGAAGAGAACATCGTTCTCGAAACATGTCGATTTTTAAAAAATAAAGATTATCGTGGTAAAAACAAAGTGCTCCAATTTATTTCATTAATAAAATGGTGCCACAAAATGAATTTGCAAAATTTGAAGAAATCAAAAAAATGTTTCAATGCTAAACAATCCACGTAATAAATTATTCAATAATTTATTTTTATTTTATCAAAATATTGTCCATAAACAACATATTGTTTAACCATCGACCAAGTATGTATTATTTAGACAGGGTGTGTAAACCTTTAAAATGAACACCGAAACTAAAAATATTGGTGTAAGAAAATACAGAAAAACAAAATATAGTGCGTTATTTCGCAGTCGAAAGATCGGAATGAACATTGCTTGCTTACCCTTTGTTGGTCTGCAAGGAGCAAATTTATCTTCCAGCAAGTTTCTCCCATAAGGCTTGTGAAGATCATTTTTCACACACAAATTTGAGACACGTAACAATATTTTATGTAGGGGTTTTCGCGGAATTTCTCGTTTACAATTTTATCACCCATACGAATATTTCAAAATATATACCTCAGGGATAGAATAAAAATTAATATTGGTTTCAAAGTTCACATTTTACAATTTGACTGCACCAACCAACACCCTCTACAAACAGGCCATAATGTGTATAATATAATACTTAACAGGCCTTTCAGCAGGCTGGCAAAATCATTAACGATCCGGCCTAACAATATTTGGCGAAAAGTGCGAGTCAAGCGGATTTCCATGCACAGCGAAAAATGCGATATAAATTACTTCAGGCCTTTCAGCGCTTGCCTCTAATGCGATCAGAAAGTCTGATAGCTGATGGTAATACGTATTGAGATTCTGTGATGTATCTTTTAAAGCCTTTGAAAGAAAATCTGGATTTAAAATCTCTTTTAGATTTTTTAGGTTAACTTCTCTTGATTCTAATACAAGTATGGAAAATAAATTCCAAGGCGAATGTGATTAATTGATCTCAATTCTATTTAAAATAAAAAAATAAAGTCGTTTTTGAAAAATCAATAAGATAAAGATAGTTTTAGGCCTAAAACTGTTTCGATTTCTGATGGTGATATTAGTTTTATAATGCTTTCTTAAGGCCTGTTTTATCTGTCAGGCGTAAAAATTACTACATTTTGCAAAGCTAATAATGTACTGTGAACTTTTCTAGTCGGCTATTTAACCCTTGGAATGCCAAGGGTTAAATGCTAATTGCCTGCTGTTTAATGTGTTATTTTTTATGTGTACATAGTTTCGCCAGGGTTGTTTATTAATGTTCAAAAAATATTTAATTTAATGAAGACCTAGGAAAAATCTTTGAGTGTTGTATATTTTCCAGCTAAATAAGGATTTTTAAAAATAAAAATGAGTCTTCTGATTTCCTATAAATAAAAAGAGTATGAAGACTTTCAAAAATAGAAAATATGACATTGACATGGAATTTTGCGACGCGTTTTTTCACAGATAAAATGACTACCTAACTAATAGAAAATCCACGGTGGATTTCATGGTACCCTAGGGATTAGCTCAGCCATTGATCGGTCAGTGGCTGAGTGGGCATCGCGTTTGGGTCCCAACAAGGTGTCAATTGCGTTTTAATTCCTTGGCTGGCGAAGTTCTCCATCACGACACAAACAACATTTTTCAACATTCAACTGTGGTGGTAGTCGATAATTTTCAAATATTGTCAAGTTATTCATAACCTGGGAATGTTTTTCGTTCTTCAAAATGTTCAGCCTGGAGAAATATGGCAAAATAAAATGGGTTAAAATATTTTAAAGATTTATATTTCATAATTATGGCAAACCGTATAGTGAATGCTTTTTAAAATTCTTAGTCTTAGTCGATTAAAATTTTCCTTGTCTATTCTAGAAGTTTTTTGCCTTTGGCACGTCCAATCCCAGGCGCACTGTCGTGTCTGAAATAATTAATTCAGCAATATACCTAATCGCATTACCTAATTGGAACTCAACCTAAACTTAACTAACCACAACACAACCTAACCTAATCTAATCGGAGCTAACCTTAATTTGGTAGAATGGTTCATCTTTTAACCATAGAAATAAAGGGGGCTTATAATTAGCATAATCCAGTACCACATAAATAAACGGAGAAAAATGAGTAAGCTGTGATATTCAAAATCTCTTCAAATAATTGTTAATCCTATGTAAAACGGGACTGATAAAGTGGTGATAAATTCATTATAATATCGAAACACGTTTGTAGTAATAATATATTATGACAAAATATAAAAAAAGATATTTATATGAACACGTGTTCCGGCATAGTGACAAAATATTGGAATTTTACATAAAGTTTATCAGGATACCTATCTCGTTGACTACCTACCTTTTTTCACAGGAATACGTTTTAATATATTTTAATTTTATTCTTTTTTTTCTCCTTTTCTTTCCTTTTTTTTCTTTTTATCTTTAGTTGTACTGTTACTTAACGCAAATAAGCTATAGTTACGGACTCCCAAAATGCCGGAGAAAACTCAACCAGTTTTTAGTTCCAACATGTGCCGCAAACGGCGCCAGTCGCACTCGATCGTGGCACAAAGCTAGGCCGCGGCCATGACCCGTGACCCACGCCAGGACAAAGCAAGCGCTCCTAGAGCTCGAGCATGTCAATGGTGGTGCTGAAAGTTCCAGCGTCTGACTCGAACGCATACAAATAATAAAGTTTTCACAGTTTATTTAAATTTAATCCATCCTAAAACGAGATTTTCTCCTAGTTGGAAAGATAAATGTATCAAATAACTTATACTAAATAAAATTTGAAGAGATTCTTAATAAATTATCAATATTTTTTATCGGGAATTTTCTCCGTGTAGAAATATGGGGAATACACACATTAAATACTTAAACGTTTTGCAAATAATACAGAATAAAGTTATAAAAAACTGTTTACTACCGATACCCACACGGAAAACTTTACAATCAAATGAATATATTAAAAATTAGAAAATTTAACGAATGTAACATATGCCTTTTAATGTACAAAATTCAAAATGGACTTATATACAAGAATACAACATTTATAAAAAAACATCACAAGTACACGAATATAGTAATGACTGAAAGTGGTAAGAGAAGTGCAGGTCATGAGGCCTAACTTGGGAGGCGGATTTGGGGTACCGCCGCCCGGGAACCATCTTTTGGATAACCGACACCTCTGTCATAGGTCACGATGGCTCGCTACGTTTGGTGGTTTAGCGGTTCATCGGGTGAGGTGTGTTCAACAAGGATGCAACTGCTCACCAGTTACGTGGTGTTGCAGATCGGGAGGGGCTGGTTTGGGAGACCCTTGATCTCTCCAACTGGTCTCTTAACCCATCGCCTGGCGTCGCTGTGGGAGGGATATTTTCATATGGTGGTCACTTCTGGATAAACTGATTCCTACCCAACTCTTATACCCTTTATCTTCCCAGAACGTCCCCTCCTTCCTTTCCTTCCACACAGCATCCAAAAAGATGGCATAGGCCATGGGGAAATTATTTTCCTCAGGGCCTCCTACATCGAGTTAATGTAGTGAAACCCGGTCGACATTAAGTATTTACCTATAAGTGATGTTTACAAAGTTATTGATTATTTTAAATTAAAAAAATAGGGTATATATTGTTTACAAGCTCCATCCCGATAGCCTGAAAGTGGAGAGTCAATAAATACATTTAAAAAAAAAACTTTTCAATCTTACATGAACAAAATTATAAAGTGTTTTAATTTAGAATAATTCTAGGGATAACATATTATATATGGTTTTTTATGGAAAAATATAATCATTGTTTTTTTTTTAAATTATCTGAATACCACACAGGACTTCCAACTGCTCCCAACCATCTGGAGCCAGTGAAAATATGGCATTCCCAATCGAGGCATTTTGTGAGGCTGGAGGTAGTAGAGAGGGGAGTATGAGATGGGAAAGAGGAAGTTGGAAAAGTACCTGGCTATTCAGAACTGCTCATCAAACATAGCCAAAGCCATTTCAAGCAACGTTTCAATTCTGAATAGTGGTCTCACACCAGGGCGGTACTGTGAGTATCTTCCACTCTGGAACATGCCGCAAGAATACTATATATTATTTTTAATTATTGTTAAATTGTAAAATAACAAAGGTTCATCGATAAAAAAAATTCGTGCGCTGAGATTCGAACCCGCGACCTTCGGCTTGCTAATCGATAGCATGACCCCTCGACCACGGAGGCCGTCAAATATGTTTAAATATTATACAGTTTTTTGTTTATGCAGTGAGTTAAATAGAAAAATATTAATAATTCTTTAACTATAATAAAAAAATCTAAAACATAATTTTCTTAATATAGTGCAAAATACATCTATTTTAGTGCCATTCTTCACCGGTTCTCAGCCTTTGACCCGTCCACTCCAGGTACTCGCAGGCGTGTCTCAATAATCGAATAAGTTAGAGTACAATAATCATAGGTCCCGCTAGCACTGCAGCAGTATTGGCATAATTGAATCGGTACTCGATCGTAGGGTTCAATTAATTTTAGGTTGACCCAATTCACCGAACACCGCTATCCGCTATGTCGACTTGGTGACCGGACTGAATGGAATTGGGCTGGGTTCACTCCAATATTGACTTATTGATGCTAATAGTTGAATTTGTTGAACCTATTTTACTGTGTAATAAGGGTATACTGCATTTTTGTTAGTGTTTTCCAATCCTATTAGAATTAAAAAATATATATATTTTGAATTACATCTATTTGAATTTCACTTATGTATGTTTTTGGTAATGAATGAATGTAAATCTTGGAGGCTGATATTAACCCACTTACGAAAATCCAATCGAGTCGAAAGTCGGCAGATTGAATTTCACTTATGTTTTTGGTAATGAATGAATGTAAATCTTGGAGGCTGATATTAACCCACTTACGAAAATCCAATCGAGTCGAAAGTCGGCAGATTGAATTTCACTTATGTTTTTGGTAATGAATGAATGTAAATTTTGGAGGCTGATATTAACCCACTTACGAAAATCCAATCGAGTCGAAAGTCGGCAGATTGGCTCGTTGTCGATGACAATGCATTCTGAAAACTATCTGAATTTTTGTGGCAATTACGTATACACACGAGGACATATACGCATTTTTTTCTCAAATTGGATGATATTACACCAGTTAATATATGAAATAAATGCCTGTCTTACCCGATTGCATTTGGTTAGGTTGGTATAGTTTAATAAAACGGCAAGGCTGGTGGAGATCGACTAACGTTTATTTAGTTTATAGATACATCATAGATGGAGCTAGTCACACATATTAATTTTGTTATATAATTCTAACACCCTCTCGTAACAAAATAAACTAAATACCATTCTAACAAAACAATATTATGAAAATGGATTTAAATTTCCGATATGCCCATTGAACTTAAAAATTTTTGTTTTTTATTCGAACAAAGACTTTTTGTTAACAAGTCAGCTGGCATATTGGAAGTTGACACATATTCAAGCTTAACTTTATTATCAAATACACATTCTCTGACAAAGTGATGTCGTGCATCAATGTGCTTGGTGCGTTTATGAAACAGTGGATTAACAGACAAATTAATAGAACTTTGACTGTCACTATATAAACATACCGGTGTATTTTTATGTATTTCTATCATATCAGATAATAAGTTATTTAAGTAAATAGCCTCTTTGTAATCTTCGGATAGAGCCATATATTCTGCTTCTGTACTAGATAAGGCAACTGTTCTTTGCTTTCTAGATTCATAAGATATAACACATCCTGACATTATGAAGCAGAACCCAGTATATGACCTTCTATCTAAGGTACATGATGCCCAATCAGCATCTACAAAACCATGTAAAGAATAATCACTTTTCTTATAAACTAAAGCATAGCTTTTGTTTTTTTGTAGATATTTTAAAAATCTTTTTAAATGTTTCCAATGAGTTTCATTATAACAGCTATTATACCGACTTAGGTAACTTACGCTGTAAGCAATGTCTGGTCTTGTCAACACAGATAAGTACATAAGACTCCCTATTAACTGTTGGTATGGATATTTTATAATATCATCACTTTTATTTACATCTTTCTCTAACTTTAAATTAACTTCCATAGGGGTATCTGAAGTATGACAATCTGACATATTGAACTTATTTAAAATATTGTTTACAAAAAGCTCTTGATCAACAGTAATACAATCTTTTTGAGCATTCACTCTCATTCCTAGATACTGTTTAATCTCACCTAAATCTTTTATCTTAAATTTATCGATAAGTTCATTCTTTCATTGTTCATAATAATTTTCTGAATTATAGAACACAAAGAAATCATCCACAAATAATGCAACAAATATTTAAACATTATTATTACTTTTTATGAAAAGTAATAATAATGTATTTCATATTTGGATTTTTTATATCCTAAGTTCAATAAACATTCTTCTACTCTAATATACCAACTCCTAGCAGACTGTTTGAGACCATAAATGGCACTTTTTAATTTCAATACTTTATTTTTACAATCAACGAAATGAGAGTATTCTGGTATTTCTGTAAAAACATTTTCCTTAAGAAAACGATTTAAGAATGCTGCTGGTACATCAAGGTGGTTCATATTGAGATCAAGTTGTACACTCAAGGCAAACAATAATCTAAGAGTTGAATATCTTAACACTGGTGAGAAGGTTTCGGTAAAATCTATATCCTTCTTCTGAGAAAAACCTTTTGCAACAAGTCTTGCTCTGAAACGCACTTCACCATCACTGTTATATTTCTTTTTAAGAACCCACTTATTTTTTACCACTGTGCCATCCTTTGGCCTGTCCACTAGCTCCCAAGTATCATTAGCACTAAAGGATTTTAACTCCTCCTTTATTGCAATCGAATTTCTCAGCGAGAGAAATCTGTTCACTTGACACGTCTTCTATACACATGTTCGTGTAACCGTAATAGTCTGGTTTACGTTTAGTTCGTTTTTCTGGAACAACATTTGCATCAGCGGGAACAACATTTGTGTCAGCCGGGGTCAAAGTCTCATAAAGACTGTCATCTGACTCACTTGTCGATTCAGCAGGAACATATGTAACATCATTCACATCATCTTCTTCGATATATGTGCTATTCAACTGACTGTCTCCTGTGTAATCTGGTTGCTGTTTTTCTTCTACGAAAATAGTTGTTGATGAACTGTCATTAATATTTTCCATCACTAAAACATCTCTGCTGGTCATAATACGATTGGTCTTCGGGTTGTAAAGCCTGTAACCCTTAATGTTCTCTGGGTAACCAATCAGGATATGTTCTTCAGCCTTTCTGTCCCATTTAGTCCTCTTTGCTTTCGGAACGTGGACCATCACAGGACTGCCAAATATCCGAATATGGCCGAGATCTGGTTTTTTACCACTCCATAGCTCATAAGGTGTTTTTTGTAATCCTGATGCCATAGTTCTGTTTCGTAAGTAGACTGCAGTATTCACTGCTTCAGCCCAAAACTTCTTATGCAAATTAGCCTCAAACAAAAGACACCGAGCTCTCTCCACCACTGTTCTGTTTAGTCTTTCGCACAGGCCATTCTGTTCCGGTGTATGGGGGTTCGTCATTTGATGCACAATACCATTTTTATTCAAAAAATTATCAAATTCTAACGAACAAGACTCTCCACCATTGTTTGTTCTCAATACTTTGAGTTTTCTGCCTGTCTGTGTTTCAACAAGAGCTATAAACTCTTTGAAATACTTAAACACCTGATTTTTGGTCTTAAGGAAATAGACAAATGCCATTTTAGTATAGTCATCTACAAAAAGCAGAAAGTACTTGGCTTGTCCAATAGAAATTTGTTCCATGGGTCCACAGACATCGGCATGAACAAATTCCAGCACATTTTTACACCTTGACTCTTTGTGTGAAAATGGCAATCTCGACTGCTTCCCTTCACAACATGTGATGCAGTTGGACTTATCAAAGTTAGCCTTATCCGGGTATAAAATTCCTTCCACAGCACCATCCTTCATAGCATTTAAAGTTATACTGTTAATGTGTCCCAACCTTCGATGCCATATTTCACTAGTCACATTTGTCGCTGAGCACGAAAACAAATTTTCTGACTTAATATTCAATCTGTACACTCCATTTACTAGATTTGCTATTCCTACCAGCACATTCTGTCTATTGCGTATATAGCAAACTTCCGATTCAAAGTTAACCTTGTTTCCACTTTGAATCAGCTGACTTTCTGATAGCAAATTAGTTGACAGGTTAGGCACACATAAAACATGTTTAACAGGGTTATCAAACTCCAAATTGTCCACTAATCACGGTCGTAATCATCGTGTTTCCTGAGCATATAACTGGTATTTTGTTTTGATTCGCAACTACTATGTCTTTTACTTTGTGTCTGTACGACACATTTTGTAAACAATGCTTATCAGTAATCATGTGTGAACTTGCACCCGAATCTACGTACCAATCGGAATCTTTGAATGTTCCATTCAAAAATATCGCACTAAATGCATTACTTTCACTTTTATGCTGTGAATTATTATGGCACTTATTCATATAATGTCCGAGTTGCTTACATTTATAGCAGCGTATTGTTTTGACAGAATTCAAAGATGGCGGCGGTGACTCTTTCGATTTTGACGTATAAGCAGGGTTGCCATTTTTCTTGCTATTTCTGAGCTGCCAACCTTTTGACAAAAAAGCACTATTTGTTCCAGAGCTGCCAACTTCCGAACTCATGTCCAACAATTTCGACTTTATAACATCCGTGCTGATGTGCAATCCTATGCTCTATGGCCATTACTAAAGGAGCAAACCTGTCTGTTAGCCCCGCCAGTAATAATGACCCGATCCACTCATCAGTGATCTGGAAGCCGGTACCTTTAAGTTTCTGTGCGGTATCAACCATTTGCGTTACATAGGCACCCATTGACTCGGAGTCTTCAAGTCGAATAGATATTAGCTGACGAAGTAGACTGATGCGACGAGTGAAGCCACAATCATCATATAGGGCCTTCAAACGCTTCCATACATCTTGTACTGTTTGCTCATTTTTGATGTGAACATAAATTGAAGAATCAATCGTCATAATAAATTTAGCTTTTGCCTTTTTATCATCCAAACTTGTACAATCAGATGATTCTGGCTTGTGAATATCCACACCATCCAACATCAAAAAATGTTCAGCTGCAAACGCCCACTCATCATAATTTTCACGTCCCTTCAATTTAAGTACATTCACTATGTAACCTCCCGCCATATTGAAAAAACGCACAACGAAAACGCGGTAACAGATTTTCGATCACAAAAAACAGTTATTATTGCGGCGATTTACACTGTTTTTATAGAGTATGTGATATATTGGTCACTGATTGTCCAACTAAATAGTATTTTACGCAGGAAAACTTTGATTTAACGCTGATTTAACGCGAGTTATAGCCCAGGAGGGCGATTCTCGTTCTTTTAGCCTTAAGCTAAATGATAGCATTCGTCAACGACTGCTATCGTTTGCGAAAGCTAGCTGTCCGTCGCTTGTAACATCTTTTCTTAACTATTAAGCGATTCTCGTTCTTCTGATAGCCTTACAAGTTCGATTTTGGAGAGACCTAGTAAAAAATCCTAAAGAAGCGTGGTTAAGAGCATCTACGAAATTGTTACGAGATTATTGAAAACACAAATTGGTGAAATATAATTAAGTGACGCAAGGTTTCTAACTAAAACTTAAAAAAACAAATACTTTGTAGTATAATGCATTTTAATAACTGCTTATTGTATTTCTGAATGACGTAAATAAGCCATTTATCGAAGATTTACGTTTTGTGAAAAGGTACTTACCTCGCTGGATAGTAATGACTTTCTTACAGATTCACCACTTCTAAAGTGACGTTTGCTGTCAAACTTACGCTGCCGAATGGCGCTAACTGTCACCCAAGTTGATTTAAGAATGAAAGGGATTCTTATTTCGTTGTGGTTAACTTCAAAACCCACAATTTCGAGCGCCAGCCATTCTGCAGCCATTTTATCTGAAACTTATTATTATTTATGTAGAAATCCTCAATGGTATGTGTAGTTTATTGTAAATTAAATCACTTATCTGGCTTTCGACATGTTACGTAATTTACAAACATCGCAATTACCTGATTCAATTTATTTAATAGCATCATTGTGCCACAAACAAGTCACTCATCATGTTTACAGTCAATACTTACGATAATATTAAGTTTTCTCTTGTTAAAACTACGCAAATATTGCTAATTGTCAAAACGTCACAATTAAATGAAGCAAATTCTCCGCGAACGCTAGCGTTCGGCCGCCGAAAGACAGGTCTAGGGGTACCCTTCGCGTAAGGCTAAAAGTTTTGGCGCGCAATCGAAAATCTAAGGATTCCATCTGTCATCGAGAGAACCGGAATCGCTTCATACGAATAAACCGAGAAAAATCGTTAATTTGAATGTAAGGACGATTTTAGTGTCGTTAAGTATAACGAGAATCGCCCTCCTGGGCCCATAACCTAATAAAACGGCAAGGCTGGTGGAGATCGACTAACGTTTATTTAGTTTATAGATACATCATAGATGGAGCTAGTCACACATATTAATTTTGTTATATAATTCTAACATAGTTGTCGACTCCAGTTCCTAGGTACGATGGTTCAATCGTCAGTCAAACCATCTATTTTTACGGGTTGATTTTTTAAACATTGTAACACACTTTAACACATCAAGCAAGTATCATGAAGAACGGCTAAATACGTTCGTTTTCCTCTATAAAAGGTCCTACCTACATGAAATATCAAAAATTCATTGAAAACGCACATTTTTGTACATGTAAATATGTCCTCTGGTTTTGATTTAAATTAAATAATTCATACAATATTCTGATTGGATCCCTGATACCGGCATTTATGCGCGTTCGGCTAACGTGGACTAAATCGTTAAACCTGGTTGTTCTGGGTGGTATGTAAGTAAGTCAGGACAGTCGATGACGTTGTTGCAGACATGTGTAATGTCGAGTCATGGAGTCAAGGTATATTCGCCGGTTGTTGAGTGGAGATGTTATAATAATGATAATAATAATATTGGACAATTTATATAGCGCCGCTTTTGTAAGATATCACCCCAGGGGCGCTTTAAAGTTAATGCAGGTATTACAAAAAATATAAATATTACCAAAATAAAGTGAAGTTAAGTTAAGTAAAATGAAGAACAGGAACAGGTGACATGAATATAGAAGATGGAGACTCTGCAGCAAGAATCATAGGTGGTGATGAAACTGGACCAGCTGCTGCAGCGAGAGAGACTACCGCGTCCGCCAACAGTGCCAGCACGAGGTTCGTCATCCGTCCAGGTATGTGTCTGCTGCTAATAAAGCGCTGACATAATATCCTCACATAGATAACTGACCTTGGCAGCACCGCTGTGACGTTCGGCGAGTCCATCATATTTAGTCTCTATTATTAATAATAATAATAATATTTGGACGATTTATACAGCGCCGCTCTTGTGCAAAATCACCTCATCTTTCCTAGTCTATTTTAGTCTCTTCTAGTCACTTTTTAGCTATTCATGCCACTTAGTGCATCTTCTCGACCCTTTTAGACTCTTTCCTGGCTCAAATACCTAAATAAAATCCAACAACAACAAAAAAATACAATTTCTTCTATTGTGTCGTGATCCAACGATTTCATAACTCTGTTTCAAACCTATAGGGCTCGCTTATCGCAGGCTATCATAAACAAAATCTTGAACCAAAGTCAAAGTGAAGTGTATGTGCAGTGGCGTAGCTAGGTAACCAAGGGCCCTGGGGCAAATAAAAAAATGGGGCCCCACTGCTATGTAAACTGATTAGGTTTTATCAAATAAAAATATGAAATATACAAACACTTTAAAAATGCTAAGCTACTTAAGTTTTTTGAAGTGAAACTTCTTTACGCGCGTTATGCAATTTCGAGGACCGGAGTAAAACCAACTCATGACCGTCATGAAAAACCGTGATCATTTCGCTATAGGAGCCTAGCCAATATTATATACCTACTTTAGGTCACTCTCCAAACTCAGCTTCGCGGTCTAGAGGCAGAGTGCAGGATTGTCGTCGTGAAGAATCGAGGTTCGATCCCCGCTTTAACTAATTTTTTTTTTTCTTTTTGTGATTTTTTTAATAATTATTTTTTTTTAAGTGATAAAATGCTCTCGTGCTGCGACTTTTAGATATTTTGACTATATGATATTTTGGTCGAATACGTAATAACCACGGTCTAGAGGCAGAGCGTTCGACACTCGTTATGCAGGACCCGGGTTCGAATCCCATATTTTCATAACTTTTAATTTTTTTTTATCATATGCTACTTATAAATATGTCAATAGACAGAAAAAAAGAGAGAATGAAATGAAAAGAGAGAGAAGAATAATAAAAGTTTCACTTCCGTCGTGCGTAGGCTTGTTTCTGTGCACTGCAGACTGCAGGGCAGGTAATAAAAATATTAAACAGTAACAACATAAATTACAATTAATACTTGGTGTAGGTTTGGCTAATAAAACGAAATAGAGAAGATTCAAGGGTTTATTATATAAAGGTCGGGCCTACCAACTGACTAAATAACAATTATATTTACAATTTTTTCCTAGCTTTAGTTTTCGCAAAAGTATCAATGACTTCGTTTAAATCCAGGCTTGATGCGGTTTTGTTTTCAATTGCTATTAGCGATAAATGTCGGAGTCGAGTTTGGCCCATCTTACTTCTTAAATATTTTTTTATTATTTTTAATTTGCTAAATGACCTTTCAGCTGCTGCAGAAGTGACAGGAATTGTAAAGAATAATAAAATTCCATATTTGCTCATTATTTCCTTACATAATTGGTGAACAGTCTATGCTTGAGTTAGTTGAGGTAAAACTAGATGGTAAATATTAATAAATTGAAGTGAAAAACTAGGGCCTATTATATCTGAATATTTTCTTTGGAATTCGTCACACTTTTGTAATAAAGTTGCTTCATCAACATGTAATAAAAATGTTGGTGTTTGAAAATCGAATATATGACAGACTGCACTCATACCAATAAAACGTGTATCTAATTGAGATATTACTGTGTCTAGTACATTATTGAAAATCTCAATTTTAAATGTTTTTCTCGGTTTGGAAATCGGTGATCAGCAGCTAATTCATCAAAATGTTTTAAAACTTTTCTTTGCCTTTTTTTTTGAAAATGGGTATCGATACCATATTTTTTTGCAGTTTCACTGGCTTTGCACATGAATAATTCGAAATCATTTCTATAAATTTGCAACTTTGCTTTGGTCTCTGCTAAAACTTTACTCGCCTCACCCAAATTGATGTCGCATTTTTGTAAAGTTTTGGATGCATAATTGATGTCGTTCAATACACTGTGCATGAATTCGCAAAGCAACACGAACTCACTACGCTCATCTTTATTAGGACTCTTTAGAACTATTTCTGATAATATCAAAATAACGAAGTTTTATTGCAGATATCGTATTGATGGTACTGGACCATCTAGTCGGATTTAGTTTTTTTAGAGTGGTGTCCGATTCGCCAGTGAATTTTGACAGTAGATCCCAACGTTTGATGCTGTTTCCTGAATTTAGGGGAATTCCATAGGCATAACTTTTGAATTTCTCTCAACTGAGTTGTCATGATTAAAGTGGGGTTGCAAGTTGCAACCTGTCATATTTATTTTGAAAATGGGAGAAATTTCCAAAAGTTCAGTTCGATCGAGATCTCTGGTAAGGATTCGAGGGCCCCCTGAGCTTGAGGGCCCCGGGGCACTGCCCCGCGTAGCCCCTGGGTAGCTACGCCGCTGTGTATGTGTGTCATTTGAAACAAAAAACATAAAACAAAAACAAAAATTTTAAATAAAATATGGTTTATCTGTTTTCTAGGTAGATATCCTCGGTTGAAGAGGTCCCGTAAATCCCGACCTAATGACACCACTTGACACTTGAGAGGCCAAGCTCCGGTCGTATTGAAAGTCTTTGTTGTGGCTTCACTTTCCAAATTTTATCGGTTTAAAATGCTATAATAATTGAATTCCGGCTAAACGGTAAAAGTTACGCGCATTTCGTGAAATAAGAAGGTAAGCACTATATAAAACACGGATGCTGAACATTTTTTAGCAATCTCTTAACAAGGGAAACCTTTTGAAAGGATTAAACAAACCGGAGCTTTCGAGAGCATATTTATTTATGCTTTGGGTTCGTTCATTTTGTAATTCAGGCAATTTTTATTTATTTATTTATTGGACAATTTGTATAGCGCCGCTTTTGTGAAATATCAACTCAGGGGCACTTTACAGTTGATGCAGGTATTACAAAAAATATAAATATTGCAAAAATAAAGTGAAGTTACGTTAAGTAAAATAAAGTGAAGTTACGTTAAGTAAAATGAAGTACAGGAACAGGTGAAACGAAGATAGAAGATGGAGACTCTGCAGCAAGAATTCTAGGTGGTGAGGAAACTGGTCCAGCTGCTGCAACGAAAGTGTAAAATTCTTCTGGATAAGTTAACTGGAGTTATAGAGGTGCAGTACTAAAATTGAGAATAAATCAGTATATGATTTATTATGAAAGAAAAAAATACAGGTTTTAGGTTTTGAAATAATTGGCTGTTGTTGATAAAAAAGCCTAGCATGCAGTAAGCATTATTCACAATATTCTAAATGAGAGCATCGAAATGAAGTTTGGAATAAAAACAGTACGCCTAGGTATCTTATACAGTAAACGAGCTCTAATGAGTAGTTGCCATTAGAATAATTGTACGTGTAACTTATAAATATTTTGTTTTCATTGCAAAACGCTTCAAACCTAACTAAATCTTTGGGGATCAGGTAGCGAGTGAATGAAAGATGATAGGTTGTTGTGTTAGTAGAGTTGCGCAGTAAGATGACTACGGATGATGATGATGATGCCAGGTGTACGCGGCGATTACTGAAGCGGTGTCAGTGAGTCGACATCGTGGTGACTAGACTCGTGGATGCGTTCAGCACTAGTGAAGACGTGCAGTCTTCCAGGTATTCCAGTGTAAACAGGGTAGCCGAATGATAATCCGTGCAGAACCGGGCGTAGGTGTGGTAGGTCCGTGTGGGAGTGTATTGCTGATTGATGACTCGGGGACTGCTAATGACTGACTGTCGAGTTCCTTCACGCTGTCGCTTTTATAAGGTGACGAACCTTCTCGAACATTTTGGCTGCTATGACAGATAATGCCAAGCAAACCTAGACAACGGATGAACTTTCTAGAATGTTTCTATGACGGCGTGGTACTTGGGAGATTGGCGTAGTGGTGTACCACCTCAAATCTATTATGTAAACCTTCTGCTATATAAGACTTTTTAGTAGTATAATATTTGTACAGCGCCCTTGAAGTGATTTTGAACAAAAACGGCGTTATAGAAATTATCCAAATATTATTATTATTATTGATGTAAAAGTGTTGTAGTATGAAATGTAGAAGCTGGGAGAGAACTTTTTTTTGTAAAAGTGAACCACAAAAAGTGTTTCAAAATAATTAAATGCTTAAAATTAGATAAACGTAATCGTATTTCTTCAACTAATTTTCATGCTAATTTTTAAAATATTGTTTACTCAAATATGAAAGGCTTCTAATTTTTTAATCCAAGGAAACTTGATATTTTACGAAATGGATACTGAAGAAGAACTAATAATAAATTGCGAAAATCTGAAAATATATTTACACATACAATTTGGCTTCCGATTTTTGTTTATTTTGCAAAATATATTTTACTGATCCGTTAATTTTTATGAGGAAATATAGCTTTTAATTTCCTCGTGTTCAGGGATTATTTTTTAGCAGCGATTCATTTCATGGAAAGAAGTTTTATACATTTATTTGATCAAGTATTTAAAAAAAAACTAAAATAATGTATTTTCATTTATAAATATTTAACAAGTAAATTTTATTTTTGCTTTATGTGAAACTGCCTTAAAGTTTTCGCTAAAGAAATTAACCGATATATTCGAGTTTTTGTTTTTTCGTTTATACAAAGTAACATTTTTAAACGCGGACATTTGTTTACCAAACAATTAATTAACTTCATTGGCTTACAATTGGCCATAAATCAAAATATGGCTATAAACATGAAGACGAGGAAATCATAAAAAAGTATGAAGTAACACCAACACAACAATCTACAGTCAACAAACATGAAGATAAGGAAAAAATAAATGTGAAAATAAGGTCTACAAACACGAAGATGAGGAAATCAATAAACACGCAGAAGAGTAAATCAATAGACATGAAGGTGAGGTCTACAAATATGAAAATAAAGAAATCACAATGTAACACCAACACAACAACCTACAGTCTGCCTCGGAACAGGAATCCCAAGTGAGGAGTACTGCAAATATACTATTATATTCTACTAGTATCTTAAGTAGACATTAAAAATAATAATAATAATGAAGACTATAACACTTAGGGTCCCAAATATAACATAGGAAAGCGTTGGGGTATTAAATGTCATGTATAAATTATTGCCAGGGATATTGAGACCCTCTCAGGTTAAGGTGAGCTAAGACAAAGATTGTGCTGTTATTGGGAAAAGGTTGTATCTTTTGTTCTGAAATAAAAGTCCTCCATCACAACACAAGCAACATTTTCAGCTTACTGTGGTGGTAGTAGGAGATTTTTAAATATTGTCAGGTTATTCGTAACCTGGGAATGTTTGACTTTCTTTTTAATAAAAAAAAAAGAAGATTTTGCTAGGAACAATCATTTAATATATATTTAAACCAAAACATATTATGTATTAGTAAATAAGTACTCCATCATCTCCAGCGGAAAATGGTTTTCGATTTGCAAGGGATAAGAAAAAACTCCCGATGGCATTCAGCACACTTTAAATAAAAAACGAAAAGAAAGTACTCATTTTGAAAACTCAAAATATAACGATGGCACGCGGCACAATCATCTTTAACAACAAGGATTGCCCGATAGTTAAAAAGCAAGTCAATAACTTTGATTATGTGACATAATCGAATCGGCGTCGTCGCACACCCAAAATGGCGAGAATTCAAGAAGTGACCTCACTTGCGGAAACGGTGCCAAAATTACCGAAAAAAATGTTGCCAGCCAAATTCAAGCTTGTGAATTTATTCCTTCACTAACCAGGTAAAGTCAGGAAAAATAATTATTTTCGACAATAGGAATTATTTTCGGGACAAGATGATCATCCCCTTAACCTAAAGTTCGCTACGGGAGCGTGAAATACATATGTTGTGTTGAGAAATAAATGTAACACAAATTTTTGGGAAGTATTATAAAAGTGAGCACTCAAAAATAAAGAAACATTAAATGATTGTTCATATTTGCCGAATATCTAAAAGCAAATGGAGATATGAATAGACTCGTTATGATCGAACCACGAATATACTGACATACGATTTTATATCAATTCTGTATGATTTCTGAATCAATCTTGTATATTTTTTCATTGAATACACAAAAAAACGATTGATTTGTTCGCGCTGAAAGATATCACATTATCAATTGAACTCGTATGAATGCACACCGAATGAGACGTACACGGAACGTATATTATTTATTCAGAATAAAGTTTTCCGTTCATGGCTTTATGTGACTAGGTTGGCTGTGTTTACCACCCCGCAGACTGCAACTCAATTCTAGGGGCTGATTCATTGAATCATCGAAGAAATTCTAACATAAAAACACACATTTTTACACGTTGGTAATGTTTGTAAACGTCTTACGGACTATTGTGGGTAGGATTTATATAAATAATAACGTTTGAAATCAAATGTCATTATTATATTTTTTTAAATGATAAACTAGTGTTTTTTATGCATAGCACAAAGGATAAAAAAATATTATAAACAATAATTAGTAGCCTGAAATATCCATACAAATATAAAAAAACAGTAATTGTTGATTGAAGTACTAGTACAAATTGAATTAATTGGCGGGTTGGGAATTGCTCAGTGGTCCAGAGCAACTGACTGGACATCGGAGGGTGCCGGTTCAATCCCCGTCGGCCGCATTAATTTTTACTAGGGAGATATTGTCAATTTGTATGGATATTTCGGGCGACTAATTATTGCTTATACTAAGAAGAAGATTTGAGAATTGGTTAACAAAGGAGATATTCAAATAAGAATGTAAGAGAGAGCGCGCTTATATTGAAAAAAAATATTGTTAATAATAATAATATTTGGCTAATTTATATAGCGCCGTTTTCGTGAGAAATCACCTCAAGTCCGCTGTATTAATAGACATAAGTGAAAATATTTAATAAAACATTATTTATTTAAAATAGAATTACAAAATATTATTCAATTTCTTGTATGCAAATCTAGATATTGGAAATTTTCTAATATTTGATCGAAAATATTAAAACCGTAGAAATATAAGATTTCAGCATCAATATCCAAGGAGCGGATATTACGTCAAAATATGCCAAGTGATCGCCGCGTCACAGTCTACTTCCGGTCTAATTATTGCTTATAATAATTTGTAATCTCTTGTAATTAATACAACATCGAATCTTCAGTTTTAAGTAGATTTTATTAATGTTATCTCTTTGCGGGAAGCTTCTTTCAATTTTTGGGGTGCTGTGTGGAGGGTCTTTTTAAGGAGAGAAAGGAGAAAATTTGAGATTTGAATAGACAAGTATTAATTTATTGTAGGAGAGAGGACATACAACAGTAAGCAAACCGTTTCATAGTTCAGATGTCTAGACAGAACAAGTTCTAAAACGAATTTGTCGACCGTGAACAAATATTGGGCACGCATTTGGCATATCTGACGATTGTTTATCGATTGGTTCATAAGGAATCGAGTTGAGAAACGACATCTCAAATTTTATTATTTAATTTAATTTTACTAAAAAAAAGATTTTAAACACACAAAAAATACTTTTTACTAAATATTGTTATTATTGAAAAATGGTTACAATATAAATATCTAGATTGAAAATTCTTTTTAATAGCACCAATATTATCAGGACTGAGTCATTATATATTCACTTGAACCTAAATTGCATAGAGTTGGTGATACTTTCACTGAAATTGTGGATGTGTTTAAATCATTGAAATAAATATGTAATCTAAGGTTCAACTGCACGGAATATAGTTAGAAGAAAGCTGTAATAATAATTTGGGGTGGCTGTGCTCAAACTATTATTGATCCTCTGCAAAAGCACAAACACAGTAATACGTGTTATTAACAAGCGACCCACAAGATATACCTCAATTCTACTAATTATCGAGTATAATGTCTGAAATATACGACAACTACATTTAAAATTTATGCTTTCGCATTTCTTGTACAAATACAATGAAAAAACACTCTTGCATCTCAATCACATCACCAGAAATACAACTAAACGACACCACAATGTACCTAAATCTCATACTACATCAGCACAAAAACAATTCACCTACACAGCTCCCAAAACCTTTAACTTTCTCTTTGATATCCTAAAAACTCAACTCCATACTTTCAAAACACAAATAACTCTATGGATTCCTACATCTGCTATACATTTCAATTACAACACCCATACATTCTACACTTTAACCCCCCAATCTCCCTTCACACACCTCTCAAATTCCTCAATTGATTAAATTAATTTGAAATATAATAATTATCACAGTTTAATTAATTACTAAATTTTTATTTTTGACATAAAATATGAACTAAATTGGAATTTTATAATGTACTAACTAATTATGTATATTATGAAAATCAAAAATCTGTAAAGTTAACCCGCCATAACGCAGTGGCATCCCTTTATCCTTAGCATGACGGTTGAAATAACATTCAAAATGTATCATCCAATGTAAATTAGTTTGAAAAAAAAATAACATATAGAAATAACATATCAAGATAAGGACATTACTATTCTTCTGCATGTGTTCTATATAATTTTAAATTCAAATTTTGATTTCGATAACTGCTCCATTCAATTATTATGTACGTACTATCACAAGTTTGTAAAAGCCCATTTAGGCTTATAATAAATAAATAAATATATTATATAAAGGCACGATTTTATATCTTTACATGTGATATGTCCTAATGATGGACATTGTAATGCTGTCCTAAACGTTGGCTAAAGAAAGAAGGAGGTAGCGCAGCACGGCATAATACCTCACTATTAAATCACTATAAAAATAACATAAAAATAAATCATTATAAAATAAATATAAAGTTAAGATTCCATAGATTTTTCTTAAAAGCTTTCTGAATCGACTCCTTGTTTCGGAATTGCTATTCGAGTGAACTTAGACCTTAACACACACTCGCGGCTTACGCTTCGTCCTTTATTGCAAATAATATCCGATCGACTCTCCTTGTATATATATATGCAATATTGTTTATTGGATCGCTTATTGCTTACGTATGAAGATGCTTCTGAGATATTGTTTTGTATAATTATTTGTTCATGTTTTTGTTTTTGATTATATATTTTGTTGTATCTCTATATGGAATGTGTGGGACTGCACTAACCTTCCCACATACCGGAATAAACACCTTATTATTATTATTATATAGTATTATATTGTATGTAGTATTATGATATAACGGCTACAAACCTAATATGTATATAATACAGTCACCATTGATGGGACCGCATTATCCTCCTGAGAATCTCTAGGACGATGCTGTGTTTTTACTTATGAGGGCATAAGTAAGAGAATAAAAATGAATAAATAAATTAATTGAAGAATTCATTCGATATGAATAATCGATTTTTGAGTTTGGTAGTAAAGAATTACCAATCTTGTTTGAGTCTTGATTTGGGATGAGATATTAAGATCAAATGTATTTTTTATTAATTGAAATAAAACAATAACTTTGCTTGTAACTATGATTTATTTATTTAATTTTTTTTTAATACTACCGTTTTCGCTTAACTCAAGCATCTTCAGGGTACAAAATTAAATTATTCGTATTTTTAATTATTTACTATAATTGTGCTGCTGCATATCTCGATACAGGAATTCTCTAATGAGATGAGCGGCTTATAATTTTATTGTAATGTAACATTGAAAAAAAAAAGAATTATTTTTATAATACATATCAATGATTGAATAGTCAAACTTACGCATTTGTTGATTCTGCATAAAATACAAATAAAATATAAATGATATTTTATTTAAAGTTTTTTTAACAACATATTAAGTGGGTAGGCTTTAAAGGTAATTAATAGCAATAACCATTAATATTTTCCAAAATTTTTCTCGAAATCAATGTGGGCAGAGGTAATAAAAATAAAGGAAATTTTATCTTCATCATAAGTACTCACATGAAAATAATAAGAATATATCGTCTGTAGTCGATTGGCTTCACCACAGATTGATAATGGCTTCAGAGGGCGAAATAGCTTTCACGCGTAATAATAATTACACAGCACAACTTGTTTATAAATAAATTGTTTTCTTGTTAATAGAATAGTAATATTATTTAATGGAGTTCTATAAATCAAGCTTGATAAAAATGGAATAAATTATTAGTTTTTTATATTATACTCCAATTTTCGACGACTTGATCCTTAACATTAATTGACAATATTTATTATTTTTGTCAGAGAGCTTTCTGTAGGCAGACTGATAGAACCTATGCGCAAGCCAAATACTAAGTTTGGAGATCGCGCTTTCGGAGTATCTGGGCCGAAGGCTTGGAATAAACTCCCTCCGAAACTAAGATCCATAACAAGTCCAACAGAATTCAGGTCTAAACCAAAAACTTAAATGTTTAAGCTGTCATACCCTTAAATTAAATAAAAAATTCCCGAGAGAAAGTCCAGTTATATCCCATTTTTCAATTATGTCCTAAATCCTGTATCTAAATTTGGCTAATAAACAATTAGTTAATGTTAATTAAGTGTTAATCTCCAGTGACCTACCAGGTAAGTATTGTACTGTATATTATCTCTATATATAGTTAATAATAACATCGATCATTGCAGAATTGTATTATATATTTATACAGCGTCCTTGAGGTGATTTTGCACAACGGCGCTATACAAATCATCCAAATATTAATATTATTAGTAAAATTAAAATTAAATTCTTAGCACAAAGTTTCCATTATTTTATTAGTAGTTATCATCATTTCTTAAGCTTTTCTAAAGGTATGGTGTATTTCGAAATTGATAAAACTGAATTTGGAAAACCACCAATATTTGCAGCTTTCGAAGCCAATTGAGTATGATCAAACTTCGTCAGATTTCCTAAACAATTTGATAAAGATGCAGCCGTCGCAGATATTATGCGGAAACTGTCAATACGCTGGCGCACACAAGTTTACTGCATCTGCCATCAAATAGCTCTGGCGATATGAGCATTCCAGGAATCTCGAACTGGCAAATAGATTTAGAAAAAGAAAGAGATAGGAATTTCGGAGATAGTGAATATGATTCCTTGGAAACTAAACTTTACCAATATCGAATAGAAGAAGACTTCACAGTTTTCGTAAATTTGATAGAAAACTAATCTTGCCAAAATACATAAGAAATATTATTGAATGAGCGTAGTGAAGTACTGTTTAAACACGACCACTTTGAATTTCGTCTGTCTGCAAATTTGTTTTTGTTTTACGGGTCCGGTCAATCCAAGTCAAGATGGTAGCCGTGTTTGATAGAGTATTTTTATAGTAATCATAAACATTACGCAAAGTCTACTGCTCAAAGAACTACTATTTTAGATTATTTGAGTGCAGGCTTAAGAATAAATTTTCAGTTAATAACAAGTTTATTGAATTCGATAATAATGGTAACAATTAGTATAACGATGCTGAAAAAGAATGAGTGAATACGCACATCTGTATATGAAGCATCTGCCTCATTACTGTGATGTTATTATTTTGTGCAATTATTAATATCAAGTTAAGATAGTTTTGAGAGTTATTCATAGGTGGCGGTGATTGCGTTGTTGGGTGCCGAATGGTTCCGACTGCACCCGAGGGTGGCCGATCATAGGTCCGGATCTCATTTGTATTTCTATGCTCCGGCAGAATAACTGTGACGACTAAGATTAATATTGAAATTATCTAAGATAATAAACGTCTCGTTATCTTGAACTAATCAAGCAATTATTGAAGACCTCTGTACTAAATAATTACCGTCTCAATCTTACAACACAGTACTTAAGTTGACGACTTTATTATCCTGAAAGACCTTTAGACTCTTAAGCCTCAGGCAGGTCAATGAAATCGAAGTTGATAAAAAAATTTATCAATATTGTCAGAATTAAAGTTTTATTTATAATTAGGTAATATGGACTAACTTTAAGCACAAGAACACGCCCCCAACATACTTCTATTGGTTTGTTTCTCTTCATTGATTTATAAAGCCACTAGTGACTAGTTGAATACTAAATGTTTTAGGCTTAAACAGTCTTAATACTAAATTAAAAATATATTGTAATAAAGTTAGTGATGCGATATAGTTTAACTTATTAAATAACATATTACAAATAAGATAGGTAATGATGTATTGTGGAGGGCCCTACAACTTTCCTAACGACGGTATAAGAAAACTGATTATTTATTTTCTACTTTCTTTGGTGTACACCTCGATACTCCTATTTTTTAATAAAACGAAGCTACAATTGATCATTATGAACGACTTTGGACTCTCCAGCGTTACTGAATGCAGTATTTATTAGTAAATATACGTATGTACACTGAATAACAAATGTGTACATAAAAATAAAAACATTTTGAAATTATTTCTCCTCGTTATTGCCGGAACTAAAATGGAACTAAAAAGTGAAAAGAATAGAATAAAATTAATGCGCACATAAAAAGTAATAATAAGATAGCTAAGACACTAACGAATAAGACACTTTAACTCACTTCACTGGGCTATCCCATAGATAAATGATTATTTATTTATTTATTTATTTATTTATTTATTTATTTAGACGCCGTAAAAGGCTTTTACAATATACATGATTTATGTTTACAGTGGTTCACAGGAGCGAAACAGTATTATGTTAAACAGAATAATTACTGAGAAATTATGTTGAAAGTTAAACAAGAATAACATCTGGTATACATAGGTACAATAGCATTTTTATTTTCAATCCGTACAGTAGTTTAGTATTGAGGTTATTGTTACCTTCAATATTGAATTTGGTTGAATTTGCTGAGAACTAAGAGTTAGCTCTATTGAATCAGGGCTGTCAGTAAGACATCTCATAACAATTTTGGGAAAAATTATAGTTTTGATTAAGTATGTAAAATTATTAGATAACACTCTTTTGTCTGATATCTAATGTAAGTGCATAGTTTAGGTTCTGTGATAACTTATGAATAGAATGGTATTATGCCTAATAACATTGATAATTACGACAGAGGTTTGTTATTATAGCCTTCTTATAACTATATTCCGTGCAGTTGAACACATCTACTACTTCTGAGAAAGCATTGCCAACTGCATGCAATCTAGGTATAAGCGAGTTTCTAAATGACTCAGTCCTGATATTGTTATTGAAATTAAAAAGAATTTTGGATCGAGTGGTTCTAGTGGGTATATGGAAGGTAATTAGGCTTAATATATCAGGACTGTCTATAATACCATTGACAATTTTAAAAATAAAAGTCAAATCGGAGATAAGTCTTCTATCTGAGAGTTTAAGTAAGTTTAATTCTTTCATCAAGTGATTGTAATTTATTGATTCTATAGGTAGACCGAGTTTATAGTTAATGTATCTTAGGAATTTATGCTGAATTTTTTCAATAGAGTCGGAGTGGATTTTAAAGTAAGGACACCAAATAGGAGAATTATATTCGATTTGACTTCGAACAAGTGAGGAATATAAGATTTTTAGTGTTGAAATATTTTTAAATTATCTATGGGATAGCCCAGTGAAGTGAGTTAAAGTGTCTTAATAGAATAAAATTAATGCGCACATAAAAAGTAATAATAAGATAGCTAAGACACTAACGAATAAGACACTTTAACTCACTTCACTGGGCTATCCCATAGATAATCATTTATTGTTGAACATGCACTTCCAGAATTGCCATTGAATTGAATTTGTCATGGGATGAACAACTTTACTGATTTGTGAGTTTTATACAAAGAATGCTTATCTACCGAAATTTATTTAAAAAAGCTTTATACTGCACGAGAGTCTCAACTGCTCCCATCCGTACGGAGCCAGTAAGACTATGGCATCCCCAATCGGGGTATTTTGTGAGGCTGAAGCTAGTTTGGAAGGGGAGGAGATGAGGAGAGAAAGGTGGGGGAATACCTGGCTATTCAGATCCGGTAGCCAGACATGTCTAAAGCTATTTAAGCAACATTTCAATTCTTAATGGTGGTCTTACACGAGGGCGATGCTGAGAGTACCTTCCACTTTGAAAAAACACCATATTTATTTTGTCAATTTTTTTATTTTTTAACACAAGATTTAAATGAAATATCAAAGTGTATTTAGTTTTTTGCTGTTAAGTAGGATAAAAATATTTCAATGTTTTTTCAATTTTATAACACTTGGTTTTTCGCTGTGGTTGACATAATATATCTTCTGAGTAACGCTAATTTCGTGACGCCAGACCTTACCGTTTGAGAGTTTTTACCGCTTCACATGAACAAATTTTCTGCTTCATTATCAAGATTGTCCAATTCACATTGAGTTACTGTACAGAATTCTTTAATGCTTAATTTTTATTTTGAAATTTTGCTGAATACTTCTCGAATGTGAATGATTTTGTGATGTATGACGTAATACTCTAAAAATACTTTGTGTTTTTGTATAATTTTATTATTCTCGCAAGGAAAAGAAAAAATGTTCATTCGGGATTAAAAGGTTATATGCAGAACATTATGGGGCTCCGAAAATCCCTTTCGTTTCAAGAGTCATATTTGTAAATAAGGGAAAAGTTGCCCATACCGTGGAGGGTACAATATTAAAGTTCAACTATGAAAAAAAAACCCTTTATAAATTTATTTATATGAAAGCACACGAAGCTCTATTTATAAACAGATTTTAACATGACAGATATTAGGTTTTATGGTGATATTATTTTTTCAACAGTAGTGGCAAATTTCTTTGTGGCGTAATTTTAATTGGATGAAATTGAAATACTTTGTATTCACCACCTTTAATCGATAATAATCCCTTATAATTATTATTTTTTTTAATGATAAACTAATGTTTATAAGACAAGGTTTTATGCATAGCATAAAGGATTAACAAATATCGGGAGATATTTTAAGTTTATTTTATTTATCTTAAAATTTAACATTTTTTATCTATTCTACAACTACAATAATAATATTATACTAGCAGTTGAAAACCTGCTCTGCGGGTTTTTTGATGCTAGGCCCTGCGGGCGGCACTTGGTTGGGTTTCGCCCAGTATAAGTGATACTAACAACAGTTTCATTTAATAGGTAGATATTAGATCATTCACAGAGAGAAGGTGAGTATATATTGTTAAAACACGTAACAGGAAGGAGTTAATGAATAATAACATGCTCAATTTAGGCATAATAAGAATGAAAGTTGTTTGAGTAAATAAAGTTTTAAGTATTTGTGATGGATTATTTCAAATGAATCACTATTATTGACTACATGTCTACAACTGATATTAACTGTTATTGAATAATATTTTCCCTCTCAACTGGTCTTTCCCGTCTAACGATATTGTAATTCTTAATTCTTATAAACTCCACCCACACTTACCCCTCCCCCTCCTTCCACTTCTTCTTTCCAATTGTAATCTTTATTTAATTTTTGACTTTAGTGTATACTCCTGATGAGGTAAACTTCGTTCATAAAACATGTAGAGGTTGTATTTAATAAAGTGATGTAAACAAAGTTATTTGTGTTTTAATAAAATAAATAATGCCATCACATAATGATAAGCTTCCAGAAGAAATCTTCTTATTAAACGCTTGTTAATGGTCAAGTAATTTTGCATAACTATGTGTATTGTTAGCTGCATATTTTAATATTCGCGCCAGTCATTTGGTTCGTTTTTATACCGCCAGAGGGGCAGAGTGGTCGAATTTTGCCTGCAGACCCCCTATTCGGGATTTACCCGAAACATACGATTTGAATTCGACCAATCAGAGGGCCCAAATCGTCCAGACGCCAGCGTAATAAAAATAAATTTACCCGAAACATACGATTTGAATTCGACCAATCAGAGGGCCCAAATCGTCCAGACGCCAGCGTAATAAAAATAAATAATAAATAAAATTGCATACAACAAGGACATACACAAACATAAAACTAGGACGTGCAATTAAATCAGGCTACCAAAAAAGGACAAGGCAAATACACAGAACAGTATATTCTGTAAAGGGATGAAATACTATAACGAGCTGCCGGAAAACCTAAAGTCTGCCCCAATTGAAAAATTCAAGATGTTGTGTAGAAGCCACATAAAACAAGAAAAAACATAGAATATTAATATGTAAAAATTAATTAGTCATTTGTAAACTTAAATGTACAAATGACTAAAATAAAATTAATAAATAAAAAATAAAAAAATAATACTAATCAGATTACCTACGTAATACTTGGACTTCACAACATTGAGACATAATACAAGAAAAGCTGCACTTTTAGCTTCCTTAAGATTTACAAGGAGTTCATTGAACATTTTAAAACCTTTAAAATAAATATTGTTCTGCGATTCTAAACCGACAATTTAAGACAGAACAATTATAAAAAGAAACGGTCGGAACTAGTAATTGAACACAGGTACTTGCTCTACCACTGAGCTAATCTGACCCTATTTCCTTCAGTCATATTTAACTGTATCATACTTCGACTGAAAACTACCATTATCTTCATTTTCTAAAGCATATTTTTATTGGCTCATATATTTATATACTATGATCGCAGGTTTCTTCACGAACATTTAAATATTATTTTACATAAGCTCGAAGCAGTAGGAGAGGTAGAGAAAAAAAAATCTCTCAAGGCCTATGTCATCTTTGCGGATGATGTGTGTAGGGTTTTTTTTTAAGGAAAAAAAAGAGGAAAAGTTCTGGGAGGGAAAAAGGTGGGTAAAATGAGGGGTGGGTAGGAATCTGGGGGTAATTGTGTTCAGGAGAGACAGATCTACGAAACCATCACTCTCACTGCGATGCAAAGCGATGGGTTACGAAAAAGTCCAGTTGGAGAGGTCAAAAAGTCTTCCTCACCCAGTGGGTGGGTAAATGCATCCGCCGCTAAGACTTAGAAAAACCTCACCCCATGAACCTGGGCACCCTTGCAAAGTCAACAAACGTAGCCCAACTACTTGGAGTGACCTATGCTCGGTGTGTTGGTTATCCAGTAAATGGTTCCCGGGCCGGCGAACCCACACCAGCCTCTTAAATTGTAAAATACAATCAAGATAGTGTCTTAGATAAATATATCAATTTTAATTTAATGTGCGACTTCTATTGCCTTTTCAAATGTCGAAAATCTTTCTTGATAAGATACTCATTGGTCTCTGAAGTAGAAGTCTGAGGACTCGAAATGTAAATTGCAAAATTATATCACACTTACAAGGATTACCAAACCTCATACAGCTGTGTTTTCAAAGTTTATTCATTAAAGTTATACAGCTATGCATTTACACTTTACTTATACAGATAGTACAGACTTGTTTGCACGAAATTTCAACTTATACGTCGAAGTCTATTTAACTTTAGAAATTCATTATAAGAATCTGTTAACAGTGATGTGCAGATTTTAATGCCATGGAGATGGGTATGACGGTATTGGAACAAATACGTAACAAGCAATCTCGAGAGAACAGTAATATTTGTAGAAGTCAAAAGTTTCGAATAATTGATTTTCAAATTATTTTTCTACTTATTATCACATTGACATTCGGTGCAAATAAATAACTTTTTTGTGAGTGCAAAAGTAATTTTGACGGCCTACGTGGTCAAGTAAGGATCTCGACTAGCAAGCTGGAGGTCGCGGGTTTAAATTCAATGCGTAAGTAAATTTTATTTGATTTATTTGAATTATTTCGCAATTCACTCAATTAAAATAATAAATATATATAGTATATTTGCGGCACGTTTCACTATGAAAGATACTCTCAGTATCTCTCTGCTGTAAGACCACCATCCAGAATTGAATCTTTGCTTGAAATGGCTTTAGACGTGCTTGGTGACCAGATCTGAATAGCCAAGTACTTCCCCACATTCCTCTACCCCAATTCCTACTATTTAGACTATTATATATCCCAAAATCCCTTACAAAATAATCTCATTTCACTTGCTCCTCTCTTTCCTAAAAGTCTTAGTTGGAAAGAAAGAATACCTAAAACTACCCACCCTTGCCAGTGATATGAAAGGTTATTGTGCAAACCTGTTATTGTAGCACACATGTCATATGGTTTTTCACCTATGGTCACCTTTTTATTTTGTTCTGTTTCATTCACTGTTATGAAAGTTTGTCTAAAGGTACAACGGAGACATTAATTTTTGATTGAGATATCATGATTATGCAGAATGTATAAATGGGCATATCTTATTTAATCATTAACTTCCAAGACAGTAACTTATATCGCAGTTCAAAAAACGACAATTAAATATTTTATCTAAATGAGTATCATTTTACTACCCATCAAAAGATAAATTTACTAGGTGATTGAGCTCAGCATCTCAAACTAGCTACAAAACTGCATATATCACGTTGATGGGTATACCTTCTAAAGTTTTTCCAATAAATTGAATACGTTACTTTCTTTAACCTCTGCTAAAACCATAATAATCTGGCTTTTATACATATAATAATATTTTTAACTTATATCGATGTATTAACTCCCACAAATAAACAATATGTTGAGTAATCTTCAATCTCTGTAAGCTTTCAAGATTTAATCTCGCCTCGCAAACCATTTAAACCAGTAAAAACCAAAATCTTTACAAAACCGTATGTTATTTTCTTTAAGGATCCCAAATCTCTCAATATATATATATATTATTTAATTGAGCTAAGAGCTTCCACCCACAAGTAAATAGTATAATAATATCGTTGAAGAAATAAGGCATTCCACAGGGAATCCCGTTAAGCCTGACTTAACTCTGGTGTTTTAGAGTAACGTTTCGCAGAAAGCAGCAGCCTTAAGGTTGCCGGGGAGTGTAAGGGACGATTAATATTGTTAATTAAGATTGGACTTGTCAGATTTGCCGTCAGATGGCGGGCTGTTGATAGTATTATGTTTCTAGTGGATTATATTCTACGCAGAGTAAACAAGCTCCATAGCTAATGTCACAAGCCGTACTTTTGATGTATTATATTATTATTCTATGTAAAGCCGGACATTAGACACATCATTTATTAGATAAATCTTGAGAGAACGTGTTTCATTTTGTATGTTTTACCTAAGACAATATTTTAATACTTTTGGGACAACCTTAATGTTTTTACTGTGAAGGAACAGACTAAATTTACTAAACATTTGAAATTATCAGTACCACGAAAATCGATCATTTTTACGATTTGTTTTGTGTTCAACAACATCTCGGCTATAAAAACTATTTTTCTGCTTCAGTACTTTCTCCCTCCTACAACTCCGCGTACCTTCAAAACAGGTTCACTTGTATGTTTTTTTTTTATTATCCTCCATTTTCTCATCTCCGTAATCCATTCAGCGTCAAAACATGCCCCGATCGGGGATATCGTAGTCTCACTGGCTTCTGGCATGTGAGATTAGAATGCAGTATTAAAAAATAGTATTGTGATTGTAGAAAGATTAAAAGAAGAAGATAAATCTGTGTACAGTTTACATGAATATCAATATTACTTTTTAAGCGGTTATAATATGTATTATAAATGGCTTAAAAAATATTGTTTTATCATTGAATTAAGATTATTACGCTTTTTACTTGTTAACATATTTTCGCACCAATTGAACCCATATCCGCCCAGCGATACCATATAGTATCACCCATTATTACAGTGAAATAATAATTAAATAAAAATAAAGTGTACATTTTCACTTTGGTCTAATTAAACCAAACATAATAAATGAATATTTAAATTCAACAAAAAAATAATCCGGCCGGTAATGAGTTAACTTAATGTTGATTATATAGTTCATATTTTCGAAGCTGGAATTTTTCAAATCTGGCTGCGTACGCTTGACGTCATAAGTACCTATGTTTTGTTGGTTATCAGTAAGGTCAATTACCACTCGGGTCGGTACGAAATCTACAAATCACGATTTAAATATTTTGAAAAATTTCCAAAAAACATGAATCCTTTTGAAATAATTTCTTTGCCACAGTGGTGAATCATGTGCGAGCGCAGCGCAACTTAACACAAAAATTTTTGTATTCCTAATGCACGCTGCCAGCCGACCCATGAGGTAGCTGTTTAAGTTTTGTCAGAATCCGCCGACCAATCACAAGGTTTTTTCAGTGTTTTACGGTTTTAATCGTTTTTAAATGACGATTCATGAATTCTACGCAAAAATGTGTACAATAAAATTTACATATGCAGAATCCGCGTTTGTTGATCTATGTGTCATTATCAGGCATCATATTTTTCACTCAAGTTCCATAATGTATACACGTATTTGAGATTGATAGTGTGATATTAGAAAAATTGAAAGACATATTATTCCCACGTATTTTTGATTTTTTTTGTTGAAAGAATATGTGTCCTTTTTAACTTGAAAAAATACTTGAGAGTTTGGCAGTAGATAATAGATAGGTAGCAGATAGTTTGAAAGAGGAAATAATAACATAGAATGTGCGTAACTTTAATAGTGTGATAGTGGAAAGTTCAAAAGGTTCCAACACGCGTTTTACAATGGTTGGAAAAGTTTAGGGGTAGAAGGGACGGATGTAATCTAAGGCTTTAGGGCCTAAACAAAGTAGATACAAACATATTAAAGTATTTTCGTTTCTAGAATGTACACAAAACAGCATTAAGGTCATATGGGCACATCAAATTTGGACGTGTCAAAGTAAGGGTAAACTGAAAATACAGAGCGCCAAATATTTGATAGAGTTTGTTAATAATTTAAGCATTGGTTAAAATTTTAAATAACGTTTCACAGTTTTTATTATGCATTTAAAAAAAACCTTGTTTCAACATATTACAGTCAACGAGAGAGCCAATAAGCCTAAATATACTGGTTACTCCTAATTTGAATATATCTTTTAGAGAGAGAAATATTAAATTATATGCTAAAAAATTATACAATGCTTTACCAAATCAAACAAAAAACATACCGGAAATGAATATATTTAAAACAAAAGTAAAAACATGGCTGAGAAAAAAAAGTGATAATCAATTTACAAATATTAAGAAAGACGATGTAAAGAAACGCAGAAAGTGACTACTAAAATCTATAAATATTTAATAATATTTTTTGTAAAATTTGCCAACAAATCTCTAATAAGAATCATTCAAATTAAATAAAAAAAACCGGGGTTTTTCTAGCCGTAGCAGAATTTCGCGCATATTAATATTTCCAAAATTAATTAATTTTGGTAAAATTTTACCTAAAAGTTATTGTTTATTGTCATTAAGTTGAATCAAAGGCTGTTTTTTTTCTAAAACTCGTATTAAAAACCGGTAGTTCAACCGGTAGGTAAAATTTTACCAAAACGTTTCACAATCTACCTTTAGTTGGTTCGTTTGGTAGATTCCCCTATATTAACAAACGGATTACAATCTTTGGAGCACAGGCGTCAGGTGAGAACGCTGTCTTTGTTCTACCGGTATTTCAACGCATGATGCTACGAGGAACAAGCGTCATTGATCTCTCGTCACTTGTGCATAGTCGACATTTGTCACATGTGACAACAGGTCATTTCTGCGACTTGAGTTCAACAGCTTGGCTGTAGAACGATTTCTGTGATTTTTTTTCCGAACTGTGTTTCCTCCCTCTACAAAATGGTTCTCTCCAAGAACCATGTTCACTCCTTCCACTCCTCTAAATGATCTCCCACACAGTATCATCATCAGAAATTATTTTTTTTATATTTAAAACATATATTTTTTTCGATACATAAAATAATTTGATCGAGACAAATCTCGAGCTGATGTTTTTGATCTATCTGGGGCAAATGGATTTGAAGATTGGATAAATTAGCAACATCATTTTTATTTGGTTCTGGTTGGTTAACACATTTTTATTTTTGACAGGCATAACATCTGGCAATAAAAGCATTGAAACATTTCTTGAAATGGTTTTGGCCGTGTTTGGGGACCACAACCTTCAACCTCACAATATGCCCCAATTGTAAACCATAGTCCCACTTGCTCCAGACGGTTGGGAACATTTGGGACTCTTGTGCCGTTTCACATAAAAAATTCAAAAATCTTTCGCTTGATACAAAAAATGAGGAATACAAAAAACATTTCAGAAATTAAATTAAAAATATGGATTACAGAACCAAAAAGACAACATTTTATTACGTAAAAGAATAAAACACAAATACTTATGTAATACACAATACCATTACAATACACACTTTACTGTACAGGGTGTCCGTTGTAAAGTGCTCTAATTTTGGGAGGTGATTCTATTCGATGGCAAAAGTAAATGAGATAAATAACTTTTTTCGAAATTAGTTTTTTGAAAGTGTTTATTTTTCCATACAAAGATATTTTTCCATAGAAGATGATTTATTTTCCAATCCAAACAATGCAATTTATTTTACCTATAAATTACCCTAAAACGATGGAATTTCGAAAAAAGTTATTCATCCTTTTTACTTGTACTAACACGTAAAATCACCCCCCAAACTTATCTGCCGATTTAAAAAAAAAGATTTATTTTAAAAAAAATTCACCATCGTATCATGTATTGTTGCATATTATTTTATTTCATCTCAGTCTTACATTATTTTATTTCAACGAATTATTTCATATCATTTATCAGCCCCAGCACGGGAAAAAGTACCCAAAAAGGGCCAAATTGACTGAAAACACATACTATTATTGTATGTCTTCATCAGGACGTGTACAACACAGTTTTCTATATAGTATATCCTTATTTCTCCCTCCTCCTCACAACTTTTTCTATCCATTCTTCTCCGTAAGTGATCGAGTTTCCACTGCATTCACTCTCTTTCATGCTTCCATCTTTCCTTTCTTCCAACATCATGTTTCATTCTATTCAAAAGTGTCTCGCCGAGTTTCCCTTATGGATCATGTTCCCCACTTCTCTACTGAACCACTAGCCCAGTTCCCTACTGGCTGAGTGACATTTTCCAAGATCGTATCCAATGTACCATTCAATCCGTGTTTCACTATGAAATACGGATCACTTTGTAAATAACAACCAACCAAGTCAACCCTTTGATTTTCAGTTCGGTCCATTCTACCATGGTATAATAGTTACTCCGGAGATGCTGAAAGATATTTCTATATCTAATTGAGATTTCAATTTTACCGTGAACATAAATTTAAACAAAAATAAACATACCGTGTAAGCTACTAAAGAAGTTCGTCCTTTTTTCCAATCTCTAAACCATACACATAATAAATATTTTATTTTTATTTTTGGAATAACTGAGTGATTTTAACCTCAAAATGTTTTTTTTTTTTTGGTTTTAGGCATTTCACCCTGAAAAACCTCAAATTGTAATATTTTTTAATCATCGAAGACAACATTAGCGACCCCCATAGACTAATACATCAATGGCGACCCCAAAACTAAATTTTGAAACAGAAAAATAATAAAATAGAATTGAAGCATCTAAGAATTGAACCCTGAAAAATATTCATCCTTGACTTTTAGAATAGTCAATAGATGTCGCACATTAAAACAAAAATGGACACTATCTAGATTGCATTTAGTTTAGGAAGATTTTTGCTAATCATACATAAATATGGTTATGAATAACGTTTTCTACTAACCTGTTCTTATCCCTCCGTATTATCTATTATGAGTAAGATGAAATAAGAATACAATAATGTAAGAATAAAAAAAATGTTGTGAGAGGGAATAAATGTTTTGAAAATTAAAATTTTCTGTTATTTTCAAAAAAATAAGAAATTAAATAAAATTGTACGAAATAAAAACACTAGTAATAAATAAAACTGTAATATTATGCATTAGTTTAGTAAAATTATTCATCCACATATGACGTTTGGTTTTGTCTATTAAAAATGTTTCATATTATTATAGTTGTTTGCGATAATCAATAATATTATATTGAACTTTATTTCATTTAACTGACGTAGATTAGTGAATAAATAGACAAAGGTTGCAGATCACAAAATGTGCGAAAATTCAACGAAATATAAACTCGCCACTTTAAGTTGAACATTCTTGCGGTTAGGAGATACAGCTCAAAACTCAAAACTGTAAAACTTTTCTAACAACGGTACTCGTAACCAACTTTGCCCCACATTCCTTCTTATTCTCAAATTGTTTGGAATTACTCAAAACTTTGACATTTGGTCTAGTTCCTACCGATGATGGAATAACTATACTTAGACTATACAAACTACCGAAGAGATAACCCGATAGAAATGTGTTGTGGGCATGTCCGTGTATCTAAAGTAGGCTCAATTGTCCCTTACTTTTGGTGAAATTGATAAAACGTTTTCAAATATCAAGATTCTCTCTTGAATAAATAATAAATTTCCCTGGTTTAACCATATGCATCGTCCTGGTGAACGACCACTATTATGAATCGAAACGTTGCTTGCAATTAGACCAGGTCTAAATAACCAGGAACTTCCTAACCTACTTCTTCCCTTTGGCCTCACAAAATATCCCAATTGAGGGTTCAATAGAAACACTTTCTCCAGACAATTGGGATCAGTTGGGGCTCTTATGCGGTACGTAAAAAAACTTTTCAATTTTTTTTGCATGACTCTTTTACAAATATTTTCCTCCAGGGTCTACATTGTCTGGTAAATCTATATTTAGAGATAATGTTTCTAAGGTTTTTTTAAGAAAAGGAAGGAGAGTGGGAAGGAATTGATCAGTCAGTGTGTCCAGGTGTGACAGACATGAACCCATCCATCCAACTGTGGTGTCAATGTGGTCGATGGGTCAAGGGAGTCTGGCTAGAGAGGTCATGTGGTCTACATCAACCGGTCTCACCACACAGCTGATGAGCAGGCGCATTCTTCACCAAGACTTGGACAAACCTCACCCCGGAGATCCCTGTTAAGTCATCAAACGTAGCGAATTATTTAGGGAGATCTATGGTAGAGGTGTCCCGGGGTAGCGGTACCCAACTCCGCCTCCCAAATTGAGGGGTTTGTAGCCCAGAAGCCAAAAGATATCATGTTAACTAGCTAAATTTTTCAAATCGGTTTAGATGGCACCTCTAGGAATTTTATTTTCAGTGATAGGTACATACTGTGTTTGGCAAACACAGTAATCCAAGACACCAAAATCTGTTTGGTAACTTGGGATGCTGTTTTATCTAGATGCTGGCTTTGTTAGGTATTGGAGCGAAGGCATTTTTCCCTCTTTCGATAGAGTAATCTCTTTGAAGTTGTTTTAACCTGAACATATTATAGTCTAGGCCTCATCGTTGCTATTGTTGTCACAACAGTTGACTCAAATGTTATCATTTGTCAACTGTTGCGGGAAAGGCGGGTGGCGATTTGATTTATATACAAGTATACACTTTTTTCCGAGTCTGATACAATTTTGCATACTCGATCTTCAAAACCAGAGAAAGGTTACTGTCTATGTCATACCACTATGCAGGGACATTGGAGGTCTAGATTCATTTTATAATAAATGTAGAGTCGTTAAACAAAAAAAAAATTAGAGTCCTTGTGAGAGCCCTGAAGGAGTAACCATCTGTTACTTATACCAGGGCGGGTAAGCGGTGGATAACCTCCAGTGTCTATGTCTGATTTCAAAAACTCCGTGTACAGCCCTGGTAACGCCCGGGACTTCAACTTGTTCAAAATACTTCGAAAAAATATGGTTTTAATGAAACCAAACCTTAAAAATATATAAATGATATTATGTCATATATCTACAGCATCCCATTTTGATCTCAACGAACTCTCCGCAATCGTACGAATAAGAGCCGAATATCAATACCTGTATTTATTTGACCCGATCTTTTAATTTTTCGTTAGTTATGTATAATCTAATAAATAAATAATAACTTCTTTAATTGCTAACCGAAGGCTCCAAACTTCTAACTTATAATTTGATATCTAACAAAATTAGTGTGTGCGGAAGAAAATTAGTTTAACAACTTTTGACCCTTGTCAATCCACTAACTAGTAACTATCTCTCCCTCTTTCGCTTTTCCTGTGTAGGTTGTCCGATTGAATATTCATACAGATTAGTGTTACGTTACCGATAATAGACTAGACGCGGTGAATATATGTATAGTAAGTTGCTGATAAACTGGAGGCCTTAGTAGCTAAATGGTCATCAACGCATTTGAGTGTAGTTGGTACCGAGTTGCTTTACGATGCGTTATTTAATTAGTTTCCTTAGAAATCTAGAGTTTTTGTGTTCAATACTTAAATACATTATGTAGCGTCTGTTCACGAAATTTTCAATACATAGTAGTCCAAGAAAATATTGGTGCGCACGCCATGGGCAAAAAACCTCTCTTCTCAGTATTGTTAATTTCCTCTGATTAGCAATACACTTGATGATCGGGAGATTTTATTAATACTTCAGTTTGTCTGGAATTACGGGTATGTTTATCATTGTGACGTACTCACAAACAATTTTCTAACTAGACTCACATCCGTTCTGAAGGATGCTCTACGTTATTCTGAAGATGCTCGACTGTAGATCGGCTATCTTCATAACCATTTAGGTATTAGACTCCAACGTCCGACAGTTGTATCTATCATGTGGTACTACTACTGACACCTATGGAGACACCTTAAAACTACATAAACCATATGTGTTACCTTGAAACTACACATTCTTACGACTTCTGTTCAGCGGTATTGAAACTACATAGATATTTTAAAACACTACAAAAATACAAAAATGAAAAAGACACCAGATTCTAGAGCGATGACACAATGTATCATCCATCTCTTAGACTACTATATCCCTAGTTTCACCCCGGCAAGAAACAACCATTTGAAATCGAAAATTTCCTTTTGAATTGACTTTACTTGTCTTGTATCTACGTAGATATTTGAAAAGAAATTTTATCACTTTTTAAAAGTGTTCCAATTTTATTGATAAAAAAAAACTTTTTTTACTTGGTAAGATTAGGTATTTAACTAGTTTTTTTAAATTTTATTTTTAGTTCACCTTTAATCTATATATATGTATCTAAATAAATTATTTTTTCTATTTTTGTCTCATTCGCGGTCCTGTACCATTCATCTGATTTCGTTGAAAGTTCAGTCTTATTATGGCCAGAAGTATTTAAATAGTATGAATGGTACAAAGAAGAAGTCATGGATGCCTGAGAAAGACTGAACGCATTACAAGTCATCCAAGTATTTATATTATTATTGTATCTGCACTGGAATGAGTTACGAAGTCGTTTTAAAGTCGACTTGTAGTTTTTTAACAGGAATAATCCCCGTTCCCGAGCAACGTCGGGTAAACGTCAGCTGGTGTTTTATAATTTTCAATAGTGTTCTGATTTGTAATAGAATCAAAAAACATATGAATAATATGTACATCTCGTAGAAACGTTTATTTACAAAACCAATAAAATCAATAGAAAGCGAAGCGATAAATTCCTTTTTTGTGTTATTATATCATCTTCACCCATGAGGCTTTGAGTTCATATTATATCATCTTCACCCATGAGGCTTTGAGTTCATATTATATCATCTTTAACCAGGAGGCCTTGAGTTAATATTATATCATCTTCTCCCTTGAGGCTTTGAGTTCATATTATATCATCTTACCCAGGAGGCCTTGAGTTCATATTATATCATCTTCACCCATAAGGCTTTGATTTCATATTATATCATCTTCTCCCGTGAGGCTTTGACTTCATATTATATCATCTTACCCAGGAAGCCTTGAGTTCATGTTGTATCAACTTTACACTACCCCCAATCAAATAAAATTACACAAAATTACACTACCCCCAATCAATTAAAAAAATCTTGTTACCTTGTTTGTGCCAAAAAAATACTACGAGCAAATGAACTCTTTGTGTTCTCCTCAATAACATAAATTTTCTTCTACTTTAATTGCATTATTGCATTGCGTTGCATCCCTAGGAAATATAACTTGATGAAAATGAACTCCAAAGGCTATAAAATAAAATGCGGGCCTTCTCCGTTGGTAAACAAAGCGAAAAAACTTTAAAATTATTCTGAAATTTTTCAGGATCAGGTGTCGGGAGCGATTACAGCGGTGATTACCGGAGGAAGATCACGTTCAAGTTTGCCGGTAAAATCTCCCTGCCTCTTGAAACGCGTAAACAAGATGTTACATGGAATAGGCAGTCGTACGTCTCAGTGTATGTTATGTTTTTAATGTTTTGAAAGTTATAATGCCAAAGCATATTAAAAAAGTTCATTCATTTCGAAAATTATTTATGATGTATAAAGATAATGTATCTACCTACTAATATAAGGAGCCATAAAAATATTTCAAACTTGATGAATATTAAATTTTTGCCCCCTTACTTATAATCGCGGTGTAAATATTACGCCGCGCATAACTTCAGAAGAACTTGACTTTTTATCATGGCGTTCGTTTTGTTAAAACGGTCTTAAAACAGGCTCAAGACTGGCTTTACCATTGAATGAGCGTGTAAGAATCCAATTTGTAAGACCATTTGTGTTTTTACGTTTCTTACTCAAAGCGTAAAAAATTAAGGTATTTTGAAATTATTTCGAACTGCTCCATTTTTTGAGTTAAAAAGTAAGTAAATTGAATCCATGCTTTTATCATATTCTATTAGATTTTTTGACAGTCGGGAAGTGGTTTAATTATAAAACTAGGCCCTAAAAGTTGAATAACTAGTCAAAAAAAGTTAATTGTGAATTAACATCTCAAACAAAGACATACTCATTCGAAATTTATTAGAAATAAAATTTGATTGAACATAAGTACGTATTAATATGAATCAAATAGCTTTAAAGCTACTATTTTAATATCCATAACCCTTAATTATCTTAACACCCCGACTAATGCAACGACAAAAAATTCACGAAAAAAAAAGTATTTGAGTTATTCATAGGAAACAAACCGTTAATCGCCTGACCAGATGTCTAATGTGTTAATCGTGACGTTACGAATACAGTTAATTATTATACTAACGAATTATGTAAGTACCGGTAGTGGCTAAGTTGGCATCGCGCTTGGTTCCCACACAGGCGTTGTCAGTTCAATTCCTCGGTTGGCTAAGTCCTATATCACGACATGAGCAACATTTTCCGGTTACTGTAATGATAGTAGGAGATTTTCAAATATTGTCGAGTTATTCGTGTCCCAACAATAAGATTTGTATATACCGCATTGCAGGTAATTAAATCATTGCAAAACCGAACGTAGAAAACTTAACTTCCCATCCTTGAAGTACCAACGATAATAACGTAACCTCACCATCATTAAAACAATGTTTGATGAAAACCATAAACTCTCCATAGTTCAAAGTAGTTCTTCTCTGATGTACCCAATACGACCACCCCTCTCCTATAAAGTCCAGTCAGCCATCGCGCTTCCGCGAACGTAACTTGGTGGTGGTTTCAGGTTTACGTTGAAAGTTGAAAGCTCGAAAGCTCGGTCCGGCGAGGCATTACTTCAGGATGCGCTTCTGAAAGTCCTGAAGCCTGGGTAATGAGGTTGTTTGTCTTGTAGGTTTAGATCGCGCTATTACGTTTATGGTTGAAGTCCGGTGTTTTCAGAATAGAATGAATAAAAGGAGAAATTTATTTGAATACGGTAAAAGCTCCAATTAATTCAAAAGTTCTGAGATTTGACAAATGAACTTGAGATTAATGACCATAATAATTATTGTACCTTCACATAGAATTATAATTATTCTTCATCATTTCTTTAAGTAGGATACATTCTTCATTAAAGTGTAATTTATTATACTTTTCTTTTTCATAAGTCTACAAAAGAATATTCATTCGTTGTGAATACTTTCCGAATGCTTCTTAGTTTTTATTTGGCAATTTAGTTTATGAAAATCCGTTCCACGTAAAAGATGAAAATTAGAAAATTATTATTGTTAAAAATCTTAATTTTCTGGTAAAAAATATACGGTCTTGTTAAAAATAACACAATACATATTTTTATATGTTTTTAATAAAATTTTAAACCAAAAATCACGTTGAAGACTTTGCACGCTGTAAAAAGTTGATATATTTGACTATTATCACTAATAAAAACTATTTATCACTACATGTATATGTATATAGTTTCTATATAATGTTAAATTTTCTGTTGTTTATACCTCGTTAATTATATATCTTTGAAATAAATAAAAGTAAAGGAAAACGAAATTCTTGCCCGCAAATGCAACAAATTTACTATCCAGTGGACCGATTGATTGGTCGTTGCACAAGCAACATGTTTCGCTTAAAATGATGCTAGTAGGAGATTTTAAAATATTGTCAGATTATTCTATTATCCTGAGAATGTTTGCTTTTCTTAAAAAAATTACTTGAATAGAAAATTTTATTTTAGTTTTATCAGGTAAAACCTTGTTTTATAACCTTGCACAGCGTAGCAGAGAGTTCACAAAAATGGCTCCTTGAAAATAGTAATTAATTTTTATTAAATAAACAATTACATTATTTTGAATGTTATCTAACCGTTGTACATAGAATCTGACCGACTTAAAGCTGATGTCGCACCATACATATCATATTTTTGCCATTGAGTAATGCGGGGGCTTATGATCATAGGGGCTTAACTACAAAAACTGGTATTTTGAGTTAAGCTTAGTTTTGGTAATGCCACAATCATATTCATTAGTAACACTAAGCTCTATCTCGTACATATATCCGTTTAAAAGATACAGTTGGGAATGTCAGTTGGGCATATCTTTTGGACATATGAGTATTCCAATCTTTATTTGAGTTTATCTCAAAACTATGTTTTTGTAGATAGGCCCCTATAAACCTTAACACCCGAATGTTAAATCAATATTTAATGTGAATATTTCAAAAACTATTTAACATTCGTATTAATAATTCTAGCTTTCTCACCGCAGCGTTTTGTTCCCAACTGTGGGCAAATTAATTGGCAGGAAATTTCCACTTATGATGCTAATATTTCAATTCGTGATTAGCCTCGACGTTAAAAGCGTTTCACATTTAATAATATGGTCAGTGAATTCAACCCACAATTTACTGCAGTGTTTAAATAATTATACATATTATTTGGAAATGGTCTTTCATTGGGTTTCTGATTTTTGTGGTTGATGGTCCTTGGTCCTTGATTTCGATGTTATTTTTTTACACATGTGTTCTTTGCAGTTAACAGTATTATATTAAGATTTTATTTCGAAGGTTTAAATTCACTTTATTTATTTTTGTTTATTTCCACACGAAACACTTACCGAAAAACAAGTTATGGTATATTAAGAAATAATATACGTTTGTTCGGAATTTTTTATTAAATGCTAATATCGATCAGTATTTGAATATATTAATAAGTGATTGATTTTTTTTAAGCAAAACTTTCAAATTATACTAAAATATTTTTTTTTAGTTAACAAATATTTATTGATTCGATTATTTACTCGAATGATTCGATTAGAGTAGTAAATACTAATAAATTATGACAAGCAATAATTAGTCGCCTTAAATATCAATACAAATTAAAAATATCTTTTGAGTAAAAATAAATGCCGCCGACGGGAATAGAACCCGTGCCTTCTGATGTCCAGTCAGACGCTCTGGACCACTGAAGCACGTCGGCTTTTTTCACTAGTACTTCAATCGACAATTACTGCTTATTAAATTTTTGAAGAAAATACTAAGTTTAGTGATAGTAAGTTTCCAAGTAAGACACATGACCGAATCAAACATGAGGTCAAAACAAAGAAACTGAGCTTCCCAATATTCCTCTTACTCATCTTCTTCCCCTCCTTACTACTTTTAGCCTCACAGCATAACCACTTGATTAGTTTTCCACTAGTTCCGGAAAGTTGTTAATTCACAATCCACTTGTCATTAAAAAACATACACTCAAAAGGTTAAAAGTTCTTCTTAGTATTCTTTTGAAATAATTGATCAGCGGAGAGAAGTCCTGTTTTAACTCGACCATTTGTCATTTCATCTGTTCTGAAAATTATAAGAAATTAGAAGATATAGGTCTTTCTGAAGTAGCTCTAAATCTTTTCAAATAATATCTCTACGAAAGAAAACAGGTAACAAAAGTTGAAAGCTCAGAATCAGAACCAATATAAAACAACCTCGGTGTTCCGCAAGGGTCGGTATTAGGTCCAATTCTATTCAGTATTTACATAAATTATATAATTTAAACCATAAAACACTGCAAAATTAGATTATTTGCATACGATTAATCTAAATATCATATGAACAGGACATAGATGCAATCAACAAATTAAATAAAGACCTACAAAATATAGTGAAATAGCTGAAATTAAACAAATAAAACTTTATGTAAACAAAACAAAATATATGGAAATAGGCAACAAAACGCATAACACAGAATTAAAATTGACAATTAATGATGAAAAAATTTAAAAAGTAAATTAAATTAAGTATCTGGGTGTATTACTCGATTCAAAACTTACTTTCACAGCAAATTTTGAATATGTGCTAAATAAGGTATCAAAAAAGTAAATTTTCTTAAAAGATTAAGAAATAAACTGAATGAAAACACTACAGAGCTCATTTATAAAACTATAGTTGCTCCACATTTAGATTATTGCTCTACTATGTTATATTTGGCCAATGAAGGAAATTTGAATAAACTAGATGTTATACAGAATAGAGCTATAAGATGTTTACTGGGAAAAAGCAAATACGCAAGCATTAATCCAATGAGAAATCAGCTAAATTGAATTCCAATAAAAAAAGAGACTGTTATTTAATGTCTTAATTTTTGTGCATAAAGTCATGAACAACCAAATGCCAAAATATTTTAAGGATGAAATTGTTTTTAATAGAGATGTTCATAATTACGAAACCAGAAATGTAAATAGAATTATAAATACATTTCCACACATGCCACATTAATTGCCACACATGAAGAAATCAAATTCACAGAACTGCCTAATATACAAAGGACTAAAGATGTATGATGAAATGCCTGAAAGTCTGAAGAATGAATGTACTCGTTTTTAAAAAGAAATGTTATGTTAATTGTAAAAATATTTAAAGTTTCAAAATGAAAAATTATCTTGTTTATATTAGTTTATATTCAAATCTTTTATAAACTAACTCAATAAACAATAATAAAAAAAAAACTTATTTGTTACGTTCTGGTTCCAGTTCAATATGGTGGCCATTCAGTGATGAATTTTTATTTTAGAATTTAAAGTGTTTATTTCAACGGAAATTTTAGTTTTGATTTAAATAAAATAAAAATATGTTTTATGACGCTAGGTTTACTAACATTCACCGAAATACTAGTAATAGATAATATTGTTTTTATATAGCGCAGTTTTGTGATATTTCACATCAAAAGCCCAAACAAATCTTCTACTGTAAAATTGTATATTAACGTCTTATGATAATATTTTATAGGTACAATCCAAAATTTTCAATACTCTGAATTTTCACAGGGGTTATTTATTGAATATTGGAAAATCCTTGGATAAACGTAAACAAATTCATTTTTGTAATTTAATTCCTTATTCAGGCGGAAAATTTACGAGGTTTAATCGGATGGAATAAAATTATGGAATATTCAGAAATATAATCGCCACGGATCCAAAACCCTTACATTTTACACAATATCTTTATTATAACTTTGTGTTATTATTTTTTCCATTGTTATTTAAATCCCTTAAATAATTCATGCAAAAATACGAAACCGAATACCACAGTCGAAAATAGAGTCGGGAATAATAAATCAACCTAATACTACCTTCGGTGAATACGTTTTCTAGGGAATATCGATTCCTGGCACAAAAGCCAAAATATTACAAAGCTTAATGTCAAAGCCACTCTTAATAAGAGCATATTCAACTTTTCGCGGGCCAAAAAGCTTCCGTGGGGATTAAATTTTATTTCAGGGGTCGCAAACCCATTTTCGTTTAGATAGAGACATCAGTTATTATTCTTATGTCTCACTCCACGCTCGTTTTCTCAATTGCGGTCGTTGGCTCAGAATACCCGGCGTGAGTGCATATATACCAGATTCTTACATAAGCTCCACACAGGAGGCCCTGAGGAAAACAATCCTTCAAGACCTATGTCATATTTGGGGATGCTGTGTGGAGGGTCTTTTTAAGGAAAGGAAGGAGAGGATGTTCTATATGGGGGGTGGGTAGAAATCTGGGGGTCAATGTGTTCAGGAGTGACGGACGTATGAATCCATCCCTACCACTGCGGTGCAAGGCGATGGGTTGAGAGAGACCGGCCAGAGAAGTCAAGAGGTCTGCTTCAATCAGTATTTACCGATCCGGCCCACCACGCAATAGGTGGGCAAATGCATCCGCCGCCAAGACCTAGACAAACCTAACCCCATGAACCCGGGCAGCTCTGCTTAGTCACCAAACGCAGCGAACCTGTGGCGGTATCCATACCCGCATCCCAAATTTACTAAACACGGTGTTTAAATTTTTGTTTTTGGTTATTTTATGTATCGCCCATGTAATGCAAAAGATACGTAGGTATCTGTAATTCTCATGTATTGAGAAACCGGCGTCCAAAGATTGTTTGACGAATTAAAAAAAACAAACAACTGCAAATTAACGATTATTTTTCTTCTGTAATTCGTATTAAATAGTTGTTAATAGTGTTATATTTTATAGTTGAAAAAAATTTATGTATATAAAAGCAGCTAAAATGTTGTATTCAATTCTCAATTTGTAAAAAAAATACTTAAATTATTAATAATAGGGGATAATAGGGGATGAGCAGTCCCACTTGCCCCGGATTCACAAGAAAAAACCGTCTCAATAATTTGTAAAAAATATAGATGGTGAATTCGAATTAAATGTCAAATAAATGCAGGTTTCCAATCGTCTGTAATGGTTTTCAAGGTTCCTCCAGGAATTTCTAAGTGCTCAGGAAAACAATTCGAGATACAGCAATTAAGGTGGAAATAACGGATGTTAAATACAAATACTACCTTCCAAATCCGTTCTCCAATCTAAAAATTACTTTTTAAAAATGAAATTTCATACACAATTTGACCCACACAAAATGTCGAATGCTTTAAGCTGTTCGCTTAGCTATTTGAAGAACGCTTTGAAGATGTATAATTAATTGAAAAGCTCGGAGCTTTTGCTAATATTGTCCAACCATCTAGAACCGAGGGTCTTTGCGGTCACTGCGCTGAAACATCGGGGTTGTGCAACTTAAAGTTGGCGCCGTCCGCACTTCCAAAGATTAACAATAATGATTCCGTATTGGTCTCGTAACTTTCCCATAAGTCTGAGAGCTTCGTCAATAACAGGGTTTAGCTATCACGGTGATTGATGTGGTCAGAAGTCTTTGCAGGGGGACTGGTGGAAGAGTGCTGATGAAGTTGTGGGTACTCTTCTTTCCGATGCCTTTTATTACCTTCTGATACTTTCTTAACTAAATTGTATCTAACCTAACCTATCTGGTCTAGTAATACCTAATCTCATTTCTAGTTCAATATTAAAAAAGGTAAAATTTAATGAAAACGAAAAATAACACATTAAAATTACAACAATTTAACTCCACAGGCTAATTTGTTCGCTTTTAATAACAGCTGATATTGTCTGATAGAAATCGTTGTGTCTCGCTTGCTGTCACGGTGTTAAATACTATTTTAACGGTGTTAGAAAGAAAAAAAAACACCACGCCTTACATTCAAATATATAATTAAACCACAAAATAATTTAAATGTACACCCATGAAACCAAAGGTTCCGACAGCAATTTGAGAAAATTGATGAAACTATCCGAATTTTTTTATTAATTTTTTTATGTGAAATGAAAAGTTAGGTGACGATAGTGTTTTTAATACATTTGTTTGATGTAATGTGTTTATTTAAATCAGTAATTTTAATTCACTGTTCAGACGAAATATGTTAGGTGTACCATTTTTATAACATTTCATGTTTGCATTGAAAATTTGAATACATCAAAAATGATATATTTTTTCTAATATAACATTTAAAAGCGTATTTTATCACGTCAAAAACATTTTTGGTTTTTCATTTATATATTCAATAATATTATTATTTATTTACAAAAATATAATAACAATAAAAAACACAGTTCTTAGTTTTCAGATACGTTCAGAAATATTCCATTTATTTGGTTTTTATTGCAAAGTAAAAATATAAATACATTCTCCGACAATCTGACATCGTCTTTAAGAAATCGTCAAATGCCAAAATGTCAATATGCCAGATTCCCGAGAGGTTAATGTACTGACAATTTTCTGTTTTTAGTTTGCAGTTATATTAAATTTATTTTATTATATTTGGTTTAACGCCCAGCCGGTCTTTTACATAGATTTGAAGAACAAAATATACCTAGTGAGCTATCGAAAAATACACACAAAATTGAAGCCTGATATAACAGTAAACTGATAAACGGAATATGAAACAATATTAGTAAAACATGTAACAGTATCATAAAATAACATAGAAACTAGAACAATACTACATACAGGAAAAATCACTTAAACTAAATTACCAAGGCTATTATAATTTGTAGGATTCAACAAAGTGCTGGTATAGATTACGCTCGACTCTATAAACGGAATCAATAAATATATCAATAGTACCCCCAAACTTGTTGCCTAGATTTTATTGCCTAAGAGTATGACTGATAGTTGGTTGTGTATATATCACAAAAGAATGTTATATTTTGTCTTGTGTTCCTAGTCGGCACATGGAATTTAATAGTGGCATCGATGTGCAGGACTGCCAATTAACTTGTTAATTACTCTGTGTAACACAACCAGGTCTGATATAATACTGCTGTCAGATTGTGATATTAGATGGAAGTTAGGGAGATAGTAGGTTAACCAGTAATAGTCATTATAAATATCCGGATAGTTGTAAGGAACGGTATCATATATTTTAATGGCCTATCCTTGTATGAATAAGTAGATAAGATTTAATTTTGAAGATTTTAAAATCAATCTTATCTTTTCCGTATTATAAAAAAAACTTGTGTTTAGTCGGTCGGTACTCAGTCAGCGTTTTTAAGAACGAAATTACTTGAGGTTATTTCGCATTTTTGTATCCTATCACATCATTTTGAAACTCCTCCATTTTATTCTCATCGATCACCAGTCACATTTTCCAAGAAGCTCTCTGGACAAATCAGTGATGGTTGATTGTCACTTCGAATTACTTTCCGCAAATAAATAAGGCTTCGAATTTTGTTGACGGATACTTTAGACCTTTTCTTATGGGCTAACTAACTTTTGCTTCGTTTCTTCTGCTAAGTTTTGCGAGTATGGAAGAGTATCATACACTATTCAACAATTTTGAAAATGATTAAAAACATATATTTTTGTTTGCACGAACTTTAGTACTTAGTGAAAAAAGAGAAAATCGTACCGGAGTAATCGATGAGGTTGGAGTATTTTTAGAATGTCACTAGATAAGTAACCGATCGATGACCAAACTAAAGGTCACAGGATCAAATCTCGGCGTGCGCAAGGTAATTTATTTTTCTTACTTTACAATTTAGTATATCATATATTGCGGCATATTCCAGAGTGAAACACATTCCTAGTATCGCACTGGTGTAAGACCACCATTCAGAATTGAAACGATGCTTGAAATGGCTTAAGCCGTGTTTGGTGACCAGATTTGTAAAGTCAGGTAATCCCCACCTTACTCTTCTCTACATCTTCTTCCCCTCGCTACTACCCTCAGTCTCACAACAAATCCCAATTGGGGATACCATAGTCTCACTATCATGGCCGGGAGCAGTTGACGGCTGGGAACAATTCAATTTTATGTGAATATTGCACAATTCCAATAAAACAAATACAAAAAAATGGAAGGGGAAAAAATCCTCGTGGGAATGCTCTTGTGAAACAAAATATTTTCATTAATTATGTTTAATATAGGTTAACTGCGTTAAATGAATTGCCGTAGAAACTTTACACATTTAGAAAATAAACTTCGTCAAACACGCGAACGCTGGTGCGGCAATATGGCGAGCACTTACTTGTATTAAGAGTTAAAAGTTAGGTGAATGACTTATTAACTTTGTGCATTACACCAAACATTTCATTATATATTCACAAATCTACTGAAGTCCAGCTTTGGACATTAACTTCCTTCAAATGTTTACAGTTTGTACACATCCGTGTTCTGTAATAATATTAAGGGTTTTCAAAAAGAAAAGAACAGCTAAGCTAAAATATCTCAAGCTCTGGATGAGAATCGAAGAGTTCTCATCAGATTAAATAATTTTTTGTTGAGTTAGGTGATTACCACGAAAAACATGTCGCAAAGTAGCAGCATGCAGGTAAATTGATACATCTCATATGATATATGAATCATGGGGCGCCATGTCATTTTTACCAAAAATAAAATGGTCAAAACAAGAGGTAAACCATGTGGACAGTTTTGTATTTTTTATTTTTATTTAAAGATAGATACAAAAAATACAAATTACATATTAGGAAGCTTTGCCTGTCCAACTAGGAAAGTTTTCCGTTCCAGGACAGACAAATTGACAGGTGTAGTTCATATTATTATTTCTTAAGAAATGTACATAATTACATAACAAAAAATTCATTTTTCTCTGCAACTAAGTTGTGTTATGAAGGAATATATTTATAAATTGTGATTTTTTTTACAGTAGTAGTGGCTGTGTTAAGATTAAAATGGTAACATATATTGCATTTGGATTTATAGTATAAGAGATAAGTTAGGTATTTAGTAGTAATGAAAAGTAGAAATGGAGATTTTTGTTGTTGTATGTATTATATTCGGAATTCACCCAATTAACCTGGAAACATATAATATATAAGGATTTACAGTGTATGAGATATGTTAAATATGGTAAGTGAGTAGTATTGAACAATGTAAATCAGGTACCTGATAACATGTTCGAGGAATTACATTAAGATTTACAACATAAAGAGATGAAGTTATGTTAAATTATGTGTTTACAAGTAGTGAACTTATAATACATAGTAAATTTATAGGAGAATCTTCATTTTTCAATGAAGACAAACATTCCCGGGTTACGAATAACCTGACAATATTTAAAAATCTCTTACTACCACCACAGTAAGCGGAAAATGTTGTTAGTGTTGTGATGGATGACTTAGCCAGCCGAAGAATTGAACACACTACGCCTGGGTGGGACCCAAGCGCGATGTCAACTCACCTACCGACCGGTCGATAATTTATGTATGTAACAATATACATGTTTTTTTAAGCGTTGTATCTACAATGTGTAATTTATGTGCAAACATGATTATTTTCACTGATTTAAGACATGTTTTCAGTACATATTATTTTATACGACCATACGAATATACACTGCGATCAAGTCAATTTTTGAACCACTCCTGCTAATATTATTATATATTGTATGAACATAATATACTAGCTATTTGCCACGTTGCATATTCTGTTAGGTCACCATTCCGGAAAATCCGTTCGCTTAACTTCCCTTGAGACCGCTCGTTCAAGACCGAAGTCATGGATAATGTCCCACTTCCGTCAATGCTGACAGCTGTAGTATCGATTTTCAGTGTGTATCGATTTTAATGTAACGATCATATTCATCTCCATCAATTCGTAACGAAACTTATATTTGTAAGTACCACAGGAGACTAAAAGATTCCCAGGACAGATGAATGGTTACTTCGTACGTCACGCAGTTTTGAACTAATGTCCAAAAATAGTCAATGTTATTTTGTTGTTCAATCCTATATTTTTTTACAAGTTAGTAAAATTATAAGTGGGAAAAATACGACAAAAATATTAAAATACGGTTTCCTTGTTCAAATAGTAGATTGTAAAATCACTGATTCAATGATATTCCTGGGCTGGGTGTGTGTGTGAGAGAGAAGTGGTGACTTGTAAAGGGATATGTACGCGCGTGGAACATTTTAAATATGGGCTGTGAATCCGAAAAAAAAAATATATTCGAATTTTGTCTTTGAAAATAAAGAATTGCCAGTTTCAAGTAGGTAAAAAATTGTTTACCCAATAATTTAGATAATTTTAAACTAAAATTGTTCATTTTATTTATTTATTCATTTTCGGGAAATCGACAGTTTACATTTAATCAGTTTGTAAATAAGTATTATATAGTAAAATAAAACCAATTATGGATTTCTTCCTTGTGACTTTAACTGTTATTTAAATTTATGAGAAAGGAATATAAATTAAAAAAAATTATACGAAACGAAAGATTATATAAAACGAAAAATTTACAAAACCATACATTTATAGCCATGGAGAAAGGTTGTAGATATAAGTCAAATAATGACACACGAGTTAAATGAATGAGAGTTAAAATAAAAAGAAATTAAACACTTTTGTAAAAATTATTTTATTTTATATGAAACCGCTCAAGAGTCCCAACGGCTCCCAACTGTCTGGAGCCAGTGAGAATATAGCATCCCCAATTTGGGCAAGTTGAGAGGCTGCAGATAGTGGGGTGGGGAAGGAAGAGTACTTGGCTATTAAGATCTGGTCACAGCACATGGCCAAAGCCATCTCAAGTAACGTTTCAGTTCTAAATAGTGGTCTTACACCAGGGTGATTATGAGAGTAACTTCTACTGTGGAACGTGACGTAAATACGCTATTTACTATTATAAATGAGTAATTTGTGATATAACACAAATTAACCACATAATATTTACTTGCGCACTACAGATTGCTAGTTGAGAGCTTTAGCCTTCGATCACGGAGGCCACGGAGTAATGATACTATTTTTATTTATTTTTAATTCAAATTGGTGGTTGTGGATGTCCGAAAACGCCTAAGACACTAGACACAAAAACATAAATTAATATTTCGTATTTCTACCGAGAGGCAACGTTCGGCATAAACTTAACCATTTGCCTCAGCGTGCACGATCAGCAACAGTAATAATAATTAACGTCACTTATGCAAATGTCTCAGTGAGACGAGATGCTTGCACCTAAATATGGTGCACGCCTCGTGCGCCTCCGATGTCATTAAAGGCGGAATGCTCTGCTATTAGCAATAAACTATTAGATATGCAGATTGTAAATATCAACATTATTGCAGCACCTCCGACATGACGCGATTGCATCTCGGATCTTCAGGTATTAACTTTGTTACTTTGTACAGTAAACATGTTATACTGATGAACTTTGCATGACGGGATTATTTAATATGTGGTACTGAAACTAAGCGAAGGGCGACTAATATTGAAATTGAAATACTGTGATGCATTTTCATCTATTTATTTATTTTAATTTTTATATTTCTCATATTATTTAGCATCTTAAGTATGATTTAATATCAATCAACATGCAAATAGTCGATTGGTATATTTAAATGATTAAAGAAAAATAAATTCAAGAGGGTATGTTGCACAAGACGAAATTAAAATGCGTACTCCCAAAGACTAACCTCCACCATAAACATTAGATGGTTACTCACGGTTTTCTTGACCTGAATAATTACTCCTTCGTGCACTCTTTTTAATTTAGCGGTATTGTTACTGCGACCAGCGCAAACCGCGAATAACCAACAGCAAACAAGCAAACATGTTTTTTGAATAACCAACAGCAAACAAGCAAACATGTTTTTTAAATAGTAAAATAGTGAACAGCGGATAAAGTACAGCTAACAGTGAATGCGTGCAACTCCGTGAGATTCTGGCGGTGATTAAAGGTAGGCCACCAAAACTCCATAAGGTTTCAAATCACATTATATATCTACATGAATATGTGAGTGCGGTTTGCAGTGTAAATCAGTGTGTCTGATTTACACTGATGACATCTGGAGATTTTACCGGAATGAGCTCACCAAATTCATATTCAAATATTGATTCTGGTCCGAGAGACAACACTCACAAAACCTCTGCACAAACCGCCGAGTGAAAACTAAGCCGTTCAATTTAATTATGCATGCTGCTTAGAAGAATTAGCGTGCTGCGAACATTTTAAACTGGATTGTTAACACAACCGCATATCTCAATGCTAATGTTATAAATGGCAATATGTTAACACTCCGTAAATGTTTCAAAACTTTTTTCTAAACTAATTTCGTTTGTCATATAGATATCAATTTTTGTTGTGATGAACGTACATAACATTTGTTTATTTGTTTTTGGTTAACTGGAGGATAGAATGGATAACTTAAATGAGACACTTTACTTTTTTGAAACAAGTATAAAAGTTTATTGACACCGTACAACAATGTATTCCCAATAAGTAATTCCCCCCCAACGGATTGAGATGTTCCTTTCAAAGAAATTAAATGCAGAAGAGATCGACAATGGCGTTACAGTGCATTTTATTAATCTCAGTCTGTTGGAGGGAAAAACATGATAACCTGCCATCGGTCCCAAAAAGCCCAAACCATCTGAACCACAACCAAACTCAGGTTCAACCTCTGGTGTGGATCTTTACTTAATTTCAACAACATTCTATAATTCAAAAATACTTAGGACGGGTTGTTTCGGAGAATTTGAACAATTCATCAAATTTCAACGTTCATTTTTAAGTTCTGTGAAAGATTTTTCAAGTTCTGTTTTTATTAAAAAATCATAATTCAGTATATATTTACCCCGCAGCATATAGAAAAATTAGAACATAAATACAGTACTAGATTCACGCGCAATGACGGGTTAATAGTTCCGAAATTTAATAATAAATACGGACAGAGAACGTTTGAATACAACATTCCGAAGATATTTAATTTATTACCTGACACTATAAAGCAATGTAAGTCTATGAATAAGGTTAAATATATAGTGAAAAATTGGATATCGGAAAAAAATATTTACTTTAATATGTATGAAAAATTGTATGACAAAATTGTTGATTCTGTAGATATAAAATGTAAATTATAACTTATAAAAATGTATATGTAACTAAACTTTCAGCACCTGTTGACAAGCCAATTCAATTGGCTTAGCAGGACTTTTTTGTTGATATGTATTAACTATTTAGGTATACAATAAAAAAAATAAAATTCAGTTTTGCAAGCAACTAGCCTACAATGATATAATAACAGAACTTGAATAGGACTTTCACAGAACCCGAAAATGAACGTTGAAATTTGATGAATTGTTCAAATTCTCCGAAACAACCCGTCTTTAATTCGTATTATTTTTAGTACAAATTAATTTGAATTTATCTCGCCGTTCTTACAATAGTTGGTGATACAAAAGGTTCAGCACAGTTGCCTTCAAAGCAGTCAATTCTCGTTCGTTTCTCGGCAGTGACAGTTTTTTTTCTAAATTTAAAAAACAAACTTCTGCTTTTATGTAAACAAACCCATTTTTTATATTATGTTCTGCGATTTTTCACGCTAATAAAATAAAAAAAAGTATGTTCAAAGAAAAGTGTAATAAAACGATTAACACGTTCGCATCTTGTTTTCGTTCGTCATATCGTCCGGAACTCTTCCTCGCAAGACCAGCAACAACAAAACCCTTTCTATGGTCCCTTTCTTTGTTCACCTCACACAGTTGCTCAACCTAGTGGCAATACAGTACAGTGCAGGTAGTGATGCTTTTGGGAAGTCATATAAAAATAAATGAAAAAGATAAAAACATCTACCTTATAGATGCTGTGGTAAGCTTCATATTGTTAAAAAAGGTGAATACCGAACAAGAGTCCCATCTGCCTAGGGAGTGGTAGATACTTGCTTCTACTAGGTGAAAGACTACAATTCAAAATCGAAAGGTTGCTCGGAATGACTTTTGGTTTTATCAAGTTTTACAAAGTTCTTATAGCTGGTACTTCAAACATTGAATGGTTTTTTATATTATTAGGCAACGGAAGTGAGAAACTAATGGAGAACCACCGAGAGGATAAGAACAAAAGCGGGAAAGGTCAAACCCGCTTCCACCGAACTAAGCCGAATATTCCATTATCTTAAATAATCCTACCGAATTTTAAAGTTTTTTTTAACTTCACCTCCTGAAAACGCTCGTAAAATAGTAGATTGTTCACATATTTTGTTTTCTAGCACTTGTAGTGGTCCCACGTGCACACAGCATAATAGGACAATATACTGTTTCATAAAGCTCTCAAAGCAATTTTACCACTGTGTGAGGGGACGAATTTATACCTCCTCAAATTTACATGTCGTAATTTAGTTTCACCTCCAAAATCGAAATGTTATTTTAAATGACCTGTTTAGTTATCCAACAACAACAAGTTATATACAACAATCGGGTACTGCTTAACCTCCCTAAATGATGAAAAATCAATCATTTCCACTGTTCTTCTGATATCTTTCCGATCGGTGGCTGGCTATCAAAAAGGAATTTTCCTACATGCCAACTGCAAAGGAACTTCATTCGTACAAGTCACGTAATTTCCAAACGATACAGTGCGATGTCTTTCTATATTCTCTATCAGTCTTCCATGAATCGTCAATACGATAATATTAATTTTTCTGAGTTGAATACTACTCTTCTATAGAAGCGTTAGCTTGTGTTTGGAAGAGGAATGCACAATTTATCATTGTAGATATTTATAAGTCATTAATAATATGATAGACATTACGTGTTGTAGTAAGTACATTGCAGTGAGAAAGTAAAAAAACAGTTACATTATATGTTTGGTAGATGTGATATAGGTGTAAGAAGTTAAAGTAGATAAGTAATATACTTTTTACAGAAAATCGGTGATATGGGTTATTTTTAAGAGTAATTCATAAGGAAATAGTTAAGAATTAAAGAGTCAACAGTTAAATAGATAAGAGTTAAAGAGTTAAGAGTTAAAGAGTTAAGAGTTAAAGAGTTAAGAGTTAAAGAGTTAAGAGCTAAAGAGTAGAGAGTTTAAGAGTTTAAGAGTTAAGAGTTAAAGAGTTAAAAGTTACAAGTTAAGAGTTAAAGAGTTAAGAGTTAGAGAGTTAAGGGTTAAAGAGTTGAAATTTAAAGTGTTAATAGATAAAGTAATAATAGTTAAAGATTTAAGATTAAGTTAAGGAGTTAAGAATAAAAAAGGTAGTAAATAATTAAATAACTATTTTATTAGGTATAAGAATAAAAAAATAACGTCTGTGGTGATTTTTCCGATTTAGTAACCTTCTTATTACAAATAATCATAGTTTTGATAAAAACACAGGGATAAATATTCACAATTTTAATAACAAAAGAAAATGCTAGAAAACTTAGAAACCTTAGAAATTAAGAAATCCCTTAATAATATGCAGTGGGTCTATTATTATTAACGACCAATAAAATTCTACCCTACAGCCTTGTCTTAGATATTATGTTCCCATTCTCCATCAGTTTTATCTCCTCCCCCACTCTTCCCTAATCCCTACTCGCGCTTCCACTCCCATTTCAACATCTAATATATGTTCACCCTTCATTTTACAATATTATTCATGTTAAGTAATTATATATTTTGACCTGAAGAAACAACGGTTGTTCCCAAACAGGTCGGTTTTAATTAAAAAAAATACATTAAATTATGGTGGCTAAACGAAATTATATTTTTACATTTAATTATAATGGATAGCTATTAAATTCACAAAACAAGTATATATAATTTTTAAAAAAGTTTTCACTGTCGATGAATAAAAATAAAAACATAGGTATGTAAAAATCTTTACAAACGTAGAATCACAATGTAGCCATTATTTAACTCTTAACTTGATACACTCAGTTTCTGAGAATTCCTAACATGGAAAAGCCTTTGTCCGTTAAAAATACACAAGAAAATATACAAGTTGGTCTATTTATTATTTCTGGATCACGATTTCTCATGGATAATAGAATACTACACTGTTTATCGATTCCTTACAAAAATAGCACTCTTAACAGTTATTCTATATTTTTGTTGCCAAATTGAATATAAGTCCATATTTCTTTCTGTCAATTTCTAATACCTTGTAAATTATTTGAACTTAGCGTACAATTTTTTTTTTTGCCTTGTACAATGGGCAAATTGCAGCATGAAATAACTGCGAAGTTGCGCTCGTACCAGTTACAAACTTACGAAGTCATATTTTCTATGTCTTTTTTCAATAATTCACTGGACTATCAGTTGTGTTATTTTGCATTTGTCGCTCCTTATGAGGAGGTTAAACTATAGTAGTTTTTCAAATTCAAATTCAAAAACATTTATTGCAAAAAAATACAGAGTACACAGGGTACCTATAGCTTATAAGTTACATCCTATTTCTCCCAGCTAACCCAACAAATACACTTCTTCTTCTTCTCCTTCTTCCTAGCACTATCCCAACTCATTGCCTAGGTGGGCTGTTGGGGTCGGCTCTTCTCGTTCTCAGGTTATAGCTTCTTCGGTTCTGAGTGTCGCTTTCATCTAGGCCGTTTCTTTGTAGGATTTTGGAGCATTGGGTCATCCAGGAGTTCTTTGGTCTACCTCTGGATGACTGTCTTTGAAGCTCTATAGACATTGCCTGCTTCACTGTGTGGTCTGGTGGTCTCCGTCTTATGTGCCCATACCATCTTAACTGTCGTTCCTCTAGCTTACTGTTTATGTCAGTGACACCCAGGCTACCACGAATGCGTGAGCTTTTAATTTTATCTTTTAATGATACTCCTGCCGTCCATCTAAGCATTCGCATTTCTGCTGATTCGAGTTGAAACAAATACACATTATATAACATAACCCAACAATTACTTGTTAACAAATGTATATAAATAAAAAAGAGGTATTTAATTTATGTAAGGTATTCATTTGAAGTGTACTGACATTTGATATAAATAAATGTTTTTATTGATGATTTAAATTTGAGTATGTCGGTTATTTGTTTGATGCTACGTGGAAGGTTGTTATATACTTTAATGGCCACGTAGTGTGGTCCTTTTTGAAATATAGTTTGTTTGCTTTTGGAATTAATAAGTTTTCTGTGAACCTTGTAGCGTGTTTATATGTTGAGTTTTTTGGTGGGAACTTTTCTGGAGATGATCAAACTAACAGGCATACCTCCATTATGTATATGTCCGCCACTGTCAGAAGTTTGAGATTTTAAAAAATTGGTCTACATGAATCCCGGTGATCAGAGTTTGTAATTTTTCGTAGGCACCTCTTTTGGATGATAAAAATATCTTTGGCGTTTACTGAGTTTCCTCAAAAAACTATTCCTATTTTATCATTGAGTATACGTATCCATAGTACGTATATATATTTTCTATATTTTACATGTTATTTTAAAAAATATATACATTACAAAGAAATAACAAAGAATATTTAACAATCGTCCAATAACATTATCCAAAATATGTAAAAATATAACAATAAAAGTATGTAAAACAATAACAATAAACATAAGAGACAATCAGGTTTGGGTCAAGTGAAGTCAAGTGTAAACAAGAGATTGCCATCACGTGGATGTTATGATATAGTCGACATACCCGCACGAGGTCGACTAGTAGTAGAAGGTTTCATAGTAGACGAAGATTGATATTGATTTTGATCATGGCTAAGAGGTAATTTTGCACAATCCAGACATTTTTGTCGATTCGTTGAAGAACTAAAATGCTATCCCTTTCCCATTTAGAATTGGCTGACGCTTACATTTAGTTTCTGACATTACAACTGGCATTTTAAAGCCTTTTGTAAAAGCAGTTTTTGAAAGATTGCGGAAAAATGTTGTTACGGAAATATCGTAGTATAATGTAATGATAAATCGGCATTTTTAGGAAGGCGAAATAATACATTTATGAAATGACAATGAATGTTTTGAAAGAATTCTGAAACCTCTACAGAGAAATTTATTTCATTTTTTAATTTATTTTATGCATGCAACCATGACAACACACTTTGATGCTTTTGCCGACGTAATAGCTTTCTGTAAAACCAAACCATCTTGGAGGAAATAATATTTTTCATTCAAATTAAAAATAATAAAAACTCCAGATAAACTCGTTAATAAAAATAAAAATCGAATGGATCGTATCAAGCCAAATGAATCCGTTATAAAAATTTGTCTGCTTCTTATATTATTTTTATACGTTGAATATGATAAAAAGCATCAACTCGATGAAAAGTATTCTGGTTTTTGATTTTTGAGGTATCATGCCGTGTTGTGCTGATTCCTCCAGTGCAAAGTCACTTATTATTCCAATATTCAACACTCTCGTTACCGAAACTTTTTATCAAAAATTGTAAAGCACGGGACCGTCAATATGGCGTATTGTCTCATTTTAGACGGCTTAATGAAAATTTCAAAGCTCCATTGCTCATTGAAAAAACTGTTCATTTTATATATTCAATAAAATTATTTTTTAATTTACCGAATAAAAAACAAAAGTTAATTTATAAACAAGCTCTGCTGTGTATGTATAGAATGTTAATAAATAAATTGTTTTTTTTTGGTAAATTGAAAAAAAAATTTAATAAGTAAAAAAAAAACAACACATTAAAATTGAAAACACAAAAAACTCCTTTGCCCATGATGGAAATGATGTAATCAATTAAAAGTGTTCCAGTTTTTTAGACAAAAGCAGGGCTTATTTCACATTACCAGAGTTCACCGTTCTAGAGGTTTTAGTGATTGAGATTTTTTAGTAAAAAAATTTATGTATATACCCGACATTAAAACCATTTATTAATTTGACACTAAAATGCAAAAAAATTACGATATCACCGCGGGGAAATCAAAAATCAAACCAGAAACCGTTCTCCGAAATTTTTCATGCTTATAAAATACTTGAAATTTCCGAGTCCTTAAACTTGGCATATATTAAATAAAGTACAACCTTTGGGGAATTCGGGCTCCACGGCACTATTCCATTTCAAGGACATTTTTTGCAGCAGTTGAAACGTTCGTATTTTAAGTTAAATATCACTTGGCTTAGTTTATATTCATATCATATTTTGTTATTTTATTTATCTTACTTCTTTGAACACGATTTATGGTCTTTTTTGAACCCTCTCATACTTGAATTAAAACTTAGATGATGCTCGATAACGATTGGTAGTTAATTGGATTTAAAATAATAATAATTTAAAAGTGATTGTTTCCTTCATTTGTAAAGACATTGGGTTTCAGGCGGCGTGTTTCACGTCAAATGACCAATCGTACACTGTATTTGTTAAATTTAAAAAATAAATATCTATCAAGATTAAAAACAAGAATTACCCTCCAAAATATAAAAATGTGTTCCGGATGAATGAGTAGCTAAAATAATAGTAAATGAAAACAGTAAATGAACAAAATAAAAATAGTAAATGAACAAAATATCATCAATCAACCTTTTCTTTTCTTTCTAGAGTATAGATTAGATAGTGAGGAAAAGTTCTGAATTCTGTGTATTTTAAAATATACGTAATTCTTAAATGGACACCATTTTAGTGAAGGTTACATGGTACTACGATTTTAAATGGTTGTCAGGTTTCCATCTGACTAAATTCTTCCTTCTTAATAATTAATTCTTAATAATTTTTTTCCATACCAATTCACTTTAGAGGTAGGCAATAATGCATCGATTAATTTTCTAGATTTAATACAAACTTCAGTAAATCATAGAATTGAATTTAAAATTTATCGAAAATCGACGTACACAGATATAACTATACATAACAAGTCAAACCATTTGATATTACACAAAAATTCTGCCCATCATTCAATGGTGCACCGCTTAATAAAAACCCTACTATCATCTGTTCATTTCGCAATTTATATATCGAAAATTAAACAAATCGCCCTAAATTGTGGTTACTCGACACACTTAATTGATAAGATAATAAACATACGCTTATTTCGACGAAAAAAATTTTATTTGGTACAACTGAAACTAATAATAAAATCATAAATCCCTTTCGATTGTTTAATATATCTTATATCCAAATTTTCTTCACTAAGTACAAAAAACTTGCCTGCGCACATTAAGCCCGCGTTCTATACTGATAAAAAACTTGGGAGAGTTACTTAAAAATATTAAATTCAAATTCAAAATAATATTTATTCCACAAAAATACAGAGTACAAAGGGTATAGCTTATAGGTTACATCCTATTTATTCCAGTTAACCCAACAAATACCCATTATATTACATAACCCTACAATTACATGTTAACAAATTTACGTAAATAAAAAAGAGGTATTTAATTCATTTAAGGTGTAGTGAAATTTGTTTAAAATAAATGTTTTTAGTGATGATTTAAATTTAAGTATGTCGGTTATTTGTTTGATGCTACGTGGAAGGTTTTTTTTTATACTTTAATGGCCATGTAGTGTGGTTCTTTTTGAAATATAGTTTTGTTTGCTTTTGGAATTAATAAGTTTTCTGTGAACCTTGTAGCGTGTTTATGTGTTGAGTTTTTTGTGGGAACTTTTCTGGAGATAATCGAACTAACACACATAACTCCATTATATATATGTCCGCCACTGTCAGAAGTTAGAGATTCTTAAAAATTGGTACACTTGAATCCCGGTGATCAGAGTTTGTAATTTTTAGATAAAGATAGAGATCATAAATTAAGCCACTCAGGCATTTACTAACTATGTTGCAATGATTGTCCATCGTTATACATAGGTAAGACAACAAGAAATATAAATATTAGAATTACGGAACATTTTAATTTAAATTATTGTTTAAATTACAATAATTTTTCAGATTTTCCAAATCATCTCAATTCCACCAATCATATTTTTAAAACAGGGGTTAAAATTCTTCATCGTAATAATAATAAAGGCAAAAAATTAAATGATTTAGAAGCACTCAAAATCAGAAAATCCCTAAATAATAACTCTAGTATAGTTAATATCGTTAATATATAGTTAATATCGTCCCATTCTAGGTATATTTTCAGTTAATCGCTCTGTTCTTCCTGGAAATCCCGTAATTACCCCTTCCACTTTGTTCTCCCTCAAACACCTAATTTTTTTTGTATAAATCTCTCAATATTTTTTTTGGTCGTTAATATTCTCCTAATTACGGAAGGGTTCTTTCAAAACCGGTAGAGGGTAAATAATATTAAAGTAGTCGAAATAAATTTGTGTGTTTTTATTGAAATATTTTAAAGTTATTTGGTAATGTTAGTCTTTCTAAAAAAATGCTGCTATCTGTCAATTATACGTAAACCCAATGAAAATGGTGGGTAAAAAGTATGTTTAGGGTGATACTCTGTTTTAGTATAAAGAAAACTAGGGTGATACTCTGTTTTTATATAAAAAAACTAGGGTGATACTCTGTTTTTATATAAAAAAAACTAGGGTGATACTCTGTTTTTATATAAAGAAAACTGGGGTGACACTCTGTTTTTAGCAAATTGAACTTATATAAAATTTTATTTATTTTACAAGCAATAATTATTAGCCTGAAACACTCATCCACATTGAAAAATCCTTTGATAAAAGATACATGACACCAACGGGATTTGAACCTGTGTCCTTTCGATTTCCGGTCGACAGCTCTGACCACTGAGCTATGGCGGCTTATCTCTTATCCGCGAAATAATTCAATATATTCTAGTGTTTCATTCAACAATTACTGCTTGTTACATTTTTTCACCTGAAAATAACCAACTTTTTATTTTATATGAGAAAGGCATTGTAAGTGCTAACTCTCTCACTAGATGGCGTCGAGACAAATTGTCAAATTTTTTTGGTAATGATACTAGAACTTGTCAAATATAATTTTTTTTTTTTTTTTGGTAAACTAATGTTTAAGACAAGATTTTTTATGCATAGCACAAAGGGTAACAATTATTTTACAAGCAATAATTATTAGCCTGAAACACTCATCCACATTGAAAAATCTCCTGATAAAAGATACATGACGCCAACGGGACTTGAACCCGTGTCCTTTCGATTTCCGGTCGACAGCTCTGACCACTGAGCTATGGCGGCTTATCTCTTATCCGCGAAATAATTCAATATATACTAGTGTTAGCACTTACAATGCTTTTCTCATATAAAATAAAAAAGTTGGTTGTTTTCAGGTGAAAAAATGTAACAAGCAGTAATTGTTGAATGAAACACTAGTATATATTGAATTATTTCGCGGATAAGAGATAAGCCGCCATAGCTCAGTGGTCAGAGCTGTCGACCGGAAATCGAAAGGACACGGGTTCAAGTCCCGTTGGCGTCATGTATCTTTTATCAGGAGATTTTTCAATGTGGATGAGTGTTTCAGGCTAATAATTATTGCTTGTAAAATAAATAAAATTTTATATAAGTTCAATTTGCTAAAAACAGAGTGTCACCCCAGTTTTCTTTATATAAAAACAGAGTATCACCCTAGTTTTTTTTATATAAAAACAGAGTATCACCCTAGTTTTTTTATATAAAAACAGAGTATCACCCTAGTTTTCTTTATACTAAAACAGAGTATCACCCTAGTTTTTTTAATATAAAAACAGAGTATCACCCTAGATTTTTTTTATATAAAAACAGAGTATCACCCTAGTTTTTTTTATATAAAAACAGAGTATCACCCTAGTTTTCTTTATATAAAAACAGAGTATCACCCTAGTTTTCTTTATATTAAAACAGAGTATCACCCTAGTTTTTTTAATATAAAAACAGAGTATCACCCTAGTTTTCTTTATATAAAAACAGAGTATCACCCTAGTTTAATTTACATAAAAAAATCTTTGGAATGATGCTTAATAATTTATTTATGTCATTAAAGAAGATAATACTCATAAATTTAAATGAATAGTGAAACGGAAAAAGACACAGAAAAATTAAAGTATAACGGTCTCAAATGGTAATCGAACCTATGATCTCTATCTTACCGAGACAACGTCTTTAACCACTTAACCATTGGGACCTAATTGTTATACGTCATTTTTGTCGAACTCATATTTCAAATTCAGAATTAACAATATCATATCTTGCAACTTATTTTTACCATATATTTTGATAATTTTTTTAATGATTGAAATTTTCTAAAGAATTAGTTTGTAACCTTGATAGTGTCTAAGATTAACATAAACTAATTAAGAACCATTAATTCATAAAATAATTATTGCACCATTTTTATAGGTTTTCTGATTTATTTATGTCTATTCCTGAATACACATTTTACAAATGATTACAGTGGTTTATATTGTAGTACAGAAAAAAGGTACAAAAAATAAAGAAAATAGGTTGATATAGGTAAAACTGAGTGTGGCTGATATTGTATGTTACGTGAACACCGCACTAGGAGAACCTGTGCTGAGGTGTTTACGTGTTTGTGATTAAGCGTGACAGGTATGTGTTGTGGTAGAAGGTTATTTTTTTTTCACAGACTTATTATTACACATTTTACATTTCTATGTGAGTGTATGTATTTTTGGATAATTCTTGGAAAACGTGTATAATATTTAATTTTACTTATTTTATTTTGGTTATGTTTGGTGTGAAATTATAATATTTTGAATAAAGTGAATATCTTGATTTTTTATCCAGGCTACGATATGTTTTTTGAGAAAGTTTGTAGATGTATTTACAGTCAGTAATTGTTTCAGAGTAATGGGCATACTGTTAAAAAGTTTGGTTGCGTAGTATTGAAAGTGTCTTTGTCCATATGTGTGGTGTGTGTCATAGGAATGTTCAGTATTTTATTTGTTGAGGACCTGGTTTTTATTATGGCTTTAGGTTGATTTGCAATATGAAGATTATTATGGATGAGGTGTAGGAGAGCAGTTTTGGGGTAAAGTTGTCTTATTGACATGACGTCTAGTGTTTCGAAAATTTTGGTTGAGTCTGTGTAGAATGGTACTTGCAGTATGAGTTTTATTGTTGCCTTTTGAACTTTTTCAATTGGGTGAATTGTTGTGTTTGTAGCGCTTCCCCAAGCTAATATTCCATAAGTGGCAATGGATTGACACAGTGGAAAATATATTGATCTGAGTATTGTTAGTAGTGGATATGAAGATAGTTTTAATTTAATATTGTTTGCTGACATTTGCTGTTCTTTCGTCTTCTTTTCTCGCATTAAAGTCAAGTGTTGTTTTTACCAATGCAAATTAACTGCAATTTGTTAGTTAAGTAAAAATTGTTCTTTCATAAAGTACTATCTTATTTAAATATGAATCGGTAAAACGAACACTAAGGATGAGTTGTTTCATAGAATTTGAACAATTCATCAAATCTTAACGTTTATTTGCGAGTTCTGTAAATGTGCTATTCAAGTTCTGTTATTACATCATTATAGGTCAGTTGCTTCACAGACCTGAAATAATAATAGAATTTCCACAGAACTTGAAAATTAACTTTCTAATTTGATGAATTGTTAAAAATCTGTGAAGCAACCCGTCCCAAGTACAGAACATTCCTGAGTACCGTAAAGAGCAAAGGTTCTCATCGAGTGACGTCACTACAGTCGGGATCATCAGCGCAAGTAGACTTCAATTACTCTTATATCTTGGGCCCAACAACCATCGCCGAGCAATACAACAAACCAGAAGCTGTTATTTATTAGTTTTCAGGTGAAACGCCTCAGGTGTGGTGATCAACCACACGTGCTGTTGCCGACCTTTTACTTTAGCAACGAGATGTTTTGTAATAGTGAAAAATGTGAAGAAATTGCGAAAAGCATAAACATTATATAAAAAAAAATGTTTTATCCGGATACGACTACGAAATAATAATATTAATTTTCCGTTTAATATGCTACCAAACAAACCGCTCCTTTCAATGTGGTGATAAAAGTCTGAGTGTCTTACATATACGTTACTTATACGTACCTACGCTTTGGACTTGTCACATCATATGGAAACATTCTCGTAAAATCTTGAGAACGAAATTAAAAATGAACTAAATACTACTATGAATATGGGTGCAGGTCACGGATTCAAATACCAGAGTACGGGTACAAATGCAAGTAAATTTCGACAGGTCAGTGGCTGAATTAGCATCGCGTTTGGGTGCCACTCAGGCATAGTGTGTTCGATTCCTCTGCTGGATAAGTCCTCCGCCATAACACAAGCATAATTTTCCGCTTACTGAGGTGGTAGTAGGAGATTTTCAAATATTGTCAGATTATTTGTAACACGGGAATGTTTTTTTTTCTTTTAAAAAAATATGTTATTTCACAATTTGCTCGTTCAAAATAATTTAAAATGCATATTTGCAACACATTCCAGAGAGGAAGATACTCACAGTATCGCCCAGGATAAAGCCCTGTCAGTACGATATTGACTAAATTCGGGATCTATAGTTAGTTAGCAACATCAACATCAGCACGGTCAACGATTTTTAAGATATTCTGACCAAAAAGCCCGCCAAATCTCATTGGCTCTTTTTAAATTTGGTATAAGTTGATGTACGCAACTTTTTTAATAATGTCGGTCTTTATGCAATTTTTTTTATTTTTTTTTAAGTTTCTTTATTCTATGATATTATTAGTTACATGCATTGAGGAATTTTTCGACCACCATGCTAGGCACATGCCCGTGTTATGGTGGTCGAGTAAATTACTGGTTTACTAATGAACGGAGGTAGATTAACGAATCTCGTACGATTGAGAGATGTTATTTTTTTAATAAATTAAATCCGTTTGAACTCGGAGAGACGAAATTTGTTTGAAACGACGCTTGTTTCGTATTTCTCGCATTATGGCTAAAGATCTCATTGACAAATTAACTCCCTTTTGAAACCTTGCGAATCAAAATAACACAGCACAGAACAAGACAAGAAAATACCATGTGCTAGAAACACCAAAGGGAAAATTGGAACAAGAGGATGTCATAAGACTAGATTAAAGGTACTCACAGTTCTCATGGGCAAGGTCTATTTTTATATATATATATATAATTTTTATATATATCTAGTTGTAATGGCAGTTCTAGTTAATTTCGATAGTAATCAGGCACCTTACAAGTCACAACACTCCTATTATAACACGGGTGGTTTTCCCGTTCACTGTGAAAATTTTGATCAGAATATTGCACAACAATTTCACTCATTAGACGATTTGTATTGCACTAAAAACATTGTAAAACTGACAGATAGTGAACTTGCTATTTTTGTTACACTTTTGTAGGTATATTTCATGCGCATGTTTCGGTAGGTATATCGGGAAAGATAATCTCTAACACTATGATATCAGTTTCCAGTTTACCCAAAGACATTTCTGGAATTGCATTTGATGGTTCATTTTATTTCCGGTCCAGAAGGGCCCTATAATAACTCTAGTTAGAGTTTCCAGGTTCCCGGATAGACCTGGAAGCGGTGCGGTTACTTCCAGGCTAGGGCCGGTGTAAATGAGGTTCATTATTAATTACTTACTATTGGTATTCTGACATTAGTAAGCTTGCTTTAACTTTAAATGAGGGTTCGTAATTATTGCATGAAGGATCTAGGTTGAGTTTAGACTAAGATTGGTTTCCAAAAATAACTGTTTTTAAGTGTTTATGATCAAAAATCACAAGTTCCGCAAATCGTCCATGGACTTACTGTCTAACCATCGAGCCGCAGTTGACTGAAGTACGTATAGTGTGAATACACAACTTTGTCTTGGCTCACAAAAGCCATAAGCATGCATAATTTTTTTTTTTTTCAGTAACTTCATCAATACTCTTTTTTTACTCAGACTCTAGACACGATTAGACTCAAGATATTGATTCACTTGATTGTGTTATGTCTTCCTCGAGTGTCCCTGCGATTTCTTATTACCATTTACTTTTGCGTCCTTTTATTTATTTCTCCATTCATCCTCTCTTCATTTTCTTATAACTTTTTCTTCCCGGATCTTCCTCGGCCTTCTTTTCTTAAAAACACCCGCTACGCAGCATTCCCAAAGATGTCATGGGCCTTGAGGGAAATTATGATTATAGAAGCTAATGTTATATAAAATTCATTTAGATCTTTTCATTTTTTAAGATCTCCTTTAGTGCATGCATTGGTTTTCTTGAGGCATTATTTTCAGAGTACACAATTTACTTTACTTTAGGCCTTCTTGTTAATCGACAGCGGATTTTTTTAAGAACTCACCGTACTTGCCTCAATTTTAAGTTAATTTTAACCCGAAAAGTGCACTGAGCATGCTAAAAATCATTGGATTGGCAAGGAAATAAAACATACTAATAATATTCTACTTTATCATTTTGCACCTGCAAACATTGATCTAATATCTCTTCAAAAACGCTTCGCATATTACATGTCAAATGTCATATTTTTTTCAAAAATCATAGTTTTGTATTTACTTATATTAAAAAACTTATTTTTACTGTGTAAATGAAGACAACACACAATGATTACGTTTCTCTGTAATTAAGTTAAAATAAAACCTAGTTTTATGTAATAACTTTCCGATTTTCATCCAAGATTTTTTCTGATTTTACTGCCCTAATTTTTCTGCCCTATTTAACCTCTAAAAAAATACTCGCATTAGCTTTACCCAGAAATTATTGTTCGCCGACGCGCCTTTACGAAACGCTAACCGCTTTGAATATTTTTACTAGAGGGTTAATCCAGAAAATGCTTTACTTCGCCCAATAAATCGTGGCTTCTTGCAAAGCTGCCGTCTGTTTGAGAAAAAATATGACCTCTACCCTTAGATTATACAAACGTTAAGTTTATTTTTTAATCCAAAATTTATAAATACCTAATTAATTTAACGTTGCGGTTATTTGAAGGGATTAACCACACATCATATCTTTATCCACATACCCCCGGACTCCTGTATCCTCTTGGTGAAAGATCATTCAGAATCATACGGTTGGTTGGAATGGTTTTTTTCGTACTTGGTGATCAGATTTGAATCGCCAAGCTTTCCTTTCCCACTCTCTTCTACCTCACATTGGCCTCCGATTAGTGGTGCCATAGTCTGCTATGGTATCTACAATTCATGGTTCTGGAATCTTAACAGTTTTTAACAAATAATTAATTACCATTTGGAATAACTTTAAAAGCTTCATCAAAAATGAACGAATATTTTGGTTCTTCTCAAAATAGTTGTTCTAATAATGTTAACGAATGTCAACATTTATATCTTTGTTAATGTAAATGTCATCATTTATATCAATGTTAATGTAAATATCATCATTTATATCAATGTTAATGTAAATGTCATCATTTATATCAATGTTTGTGTAAATATCATCATTTATATCAATGTTAATGTAAATGTCATCATTTATATCAATTTTAATGTAAATGTCATCATTTATATCAATGTTAATGTAAATGTCATTATTTATATCAAAGACGTTTTTTAAAGTTTTCTTAGGTATATATAAATATTGTTTGAATATTATTAATTATGAATGTCATCAAAAGTTACATCATGCGAATGATCACAAAACACGGTAAATATTTAAAATTCCAAACGAAAATAATTTACTTTTAAATAACTAATATTCCTAAAAATATATATTTTTTTAAATTTCTATTAATTTTTTCAGGTTTTTTTGTACATTACACACTGTTTGTGTTTGTTACAAGTAACATTAACTATTTTTTAAATAAAGTAAGAAATACACAATAATATTGTAATGGGTAATTTATGGCATTGACATGCTCCTTGAATCCTTCATGGCTACTGTTAAAAATGTCAAAAGTCTTATAAATATTATTCAATAGCGCCATACCTAGTGCAATGCCAAGCCTGTACGTCCCTTCTGCTATGTGGGATATAAAGCAGATCATGGTGCCGTCCCTGGCTGTAGTTGTTTGGTACGAATAACTTATAGCATTCCAGGAGGTATGGGCTATTTTTTATATTATTAATAATTTTATACGTAATTACTGCAAGGGCCCCACTCCTCCATAGTAGAGTTTGATAGCGGGTATCAGCGAGCAAATCTTCGTGATGCATGAATCACGGGTACTCTCCATGCATTCTCACATATAAGTATCTAAGGAACTTTTTTGAATCTGTTCTATTTTATCAAATATATATTGAATTTTAGACCCTATAATAATAATTTTAGAACCAAACTAAATGCAATCTAGTTACTGTCTTGGATAAATATATCCGTTTTTACTTAATGTGTGACATCTTTTCCTTTTCTACAAGTCTAGGATGAATATTTATTTTTTGAATAACTTTATTAGTAAAACCTTAAATTGCAATATTTAATCAATGAGGACAATATTAGCGCTATTACTATTATTCAGACGGGAAATTTAAAAAAAGAAAAATCAGAAATCATTCGGTAACATCGAGGAATTGAACCCAGTCTATTTAAATTTAACCCACGGGTTTTAGTTAAAAATCAACCCCTTTGGTGGTTGTGTTGCAATATTTGTTTTGTTATGGGTAGATTTATTTAATAGCTGGTATTTAAGGCCAGAGCGGTTTGGCTTGGTAGTAAGTCAATATGGCAGAAGCACAGAAGAGGTAAACCAATTGAAGTGTGTTGTAGGCTTATCCGGTATGTCCGAAGTGAGCTCAATTTTCCCTTTTTGGGTAAAAATGATTAACAAATTATCTCATACCAAAAAATTTTCGATAATCGAAAGATCTTATGTAAATTGACAACATCATGTTTGGTTTAAATCATTATATATCAGCTATCAAAATCCCTTTCGGAGCTGTAACCCTGAAATCAAAGAAGGTTTTATCAGCAACCTCAGAAGAATAAAAAAAACCGCTAAATTTACCGAATTCCCCTATTGCTTAAACTTACTTAAGAGAGTAATGTTGTCCATCTCTTTTCTCATTTTAAAGAAAATATTTTATTTAGCTTTAATTAATGTAATTTATTCATTTGAAAATAAATTAATTTCGATTGGTATTTGACATATTTTCCCATGCTTTACAAACATTTTGCATTGAATAGTAAAGGTTGGCTCAGCTAACAACCAGTTCTAGCTATTCTTGATTATTACATGCCCAATATTTCTAAAATATAAACATAGGAGAGGGGACAGAAACAAAATCATTTAATATTTGTGTTTTTATTTTCATTGAATAAAACAAGCAATTAATTTAACTGTTCAATTTACAAAGTATATTTTATTAATTTATTTATTTTTTCATGTTCTCCATAAAACGGTTATACACCAATATATCATGGAGAAGATTACAAATTAAAAAGTTTACAGAGGCAGTTTTACTATTTTGTGACATGTGTTAAAAGATAGTTACTGAATTGTCTGTAGGTGACATTGAAAATGTCGATGGCTAATGCAGAATCGTTAAGCAGTTGAGTCGCTCTGTTTATTGGCGCGTTCTGATAGGCAGAAGTCCTCGCTTTCGGAGCATATAAGAGTGCATGGGATCTCCCTCGAGCATAATTGTTAGGGACATAAAAGTTAACCTCTTTCAACATAGGCGGATTGTGTATTGTACCAGAGATTAACTTAAAAAAGTGTATGCATAAAAATATTTTTCTGCGGGCTTCTAATGTATTGAAATCGAGCATTCCTGTTAAGAATAAGGATGGATACGGGAATGGATAGTATGTATATTCCCTCATATACAGGTAACGCATAAACCTTTTTTGTACTTTTTCTATTTCTAAGATATGGTTTTGTTCAGAAGGGGCCCAAATAATGGAGCTGTATTCCAGGATGCTGCGGACAAGTGCTTCATTATAAAACCCTGATGAAGATTATGGTCGAATCAAAACAGGATGTTTTATATATTATACGCAAATAAAATGGTATTCAAACTAATATATTTTATTCTAATTTTAATTATCTCCACAAAGTGATTGCTACATTTGAAAAAATAATTTAACATTTTATTCAATAAACAAAATTATGTTTAAAATGAGTGTGAACCTTGTGCTTGCACACCTTGTGTTAAAACATTTATACCTAAAGGGCACTTTGCATCGGTTATTGTACCATTGAGTTGGTTCACTTGACTTTAGGTTATTTAGGTAAGAATGTGAACCCATCGCCTTGAATGCGCTGGCCCCAAACTTCAAATTATTTTTACGAGAATGATCATACAACCTGTTTGACTTCTAGATATTATCTGTTCAGTGTGTTGAAGACTGTCCCATTTTCCATATGGTCGCTGCTTAAACTTTTAACGATTATCGTCTGTGGTTTACCTCGGAGCTCGGAGGGAACTGTCGGCGGTCACGTAACATTATGTAAATACGGCGTACGTTGGACGTACGACCGTAGAAAATGTTTTTGTGTGAGGTATACTCGCAACTTTTATATGCAATATTTTTATTTCGACGTAGTTTCATAAAATACACATTTTTTACTATTATTTGTGATACATTTAGATAAGACATTCACAGAGAGAGGGTGAGTATATATATATTATTAAAACACGGAACAGGAAGGAGTTAATAACATGCTAAATTTACGCATAATAAGAATGAGAGTTGTTTGAAAAATGAAATTTTACGTATTTGTGATGGATTATTTCAAATGAAACACTATTATTGACTACATGTCTATAACTGATATTAACTGTTATCGTACCTAATATAATTAGCTCATAGGAGACTTGCAGTGCTTAAATATGTGTTACAACCGTCAATGTCTATAAGTTTAATCAATATCGTTTATTTTGTCACAATTAAAGACAGTTATAACAAAGTTGACTTAAATAATAGATTATTACATATTGATTAATTGTACCCGTGTTTATGAATAAAAGGAGGGTAATCATTTTCGGTAATAATTTGGTAATTCTTTATCTACAACTGTTACTGTATCTAATAAAGTTTAAAGTTAGATTTTATATACACCTTCATCAGGAGAGAAAAAATCTATATATAAAGGTAGATTATTACAATATAGCGCCCCTGAGGTGATATCTCACAAAAGCGGCGCTAAGCAAATTGTCCAATAAATAAATAAATATAATGTTTACATTTTATTGTGTATACACCGAAGTCAAAAATTAAATATTGATTGCAATTGGGAAAGAAGAAGTGGAAGGAGGGGGGGGGGGTAAGAGTAGGCTGGGTTTATAATAATTAGGAATTACAATATCGTTAGACGGGAAAGACCAGTTAAATGGGAAAATATTTAAAAGAGAGTTTATAAAAAAATTCTTGTTAATTATATCTGCTTTTATATTAACATGTTTTCCAATTTCTAAAATTTCTAAATTATTTCTTTGCAATTCTTTATATCCTGTGTGAAGTATTTTAAGACCTGAAAAAAACGAATAGCATGTAACCATAAAACAATATATTCATAAGGCAAATAGCATTTAATAACGGTTATTCTAATAAATTGATAGTTGAAAGACTAAATAAAAAAAGTGGGTGTGTCAAGCCTACGCAAGACAGAAGTGAAACTTCTAGTTTCAGCTGATGCTTGGCGTGGCGCAGTTCGCTGGTGTCTGAGAGAGAGGAAAGAAGAGAAGAGAGAGAACGTTCGTGAGCGGCTCCCCCACCTCAACAAGGTTTCACTTCAAAAATGCCACAGCCGAGAATCGAACCTCGCTTAACTGATTGAAAGCCAACCACGCTGAGCACCAACTGTAAGCAAAGCCGCATAAATTGATTATATTATGTAGGTTCTGAAAATATGAGAGCTTGTTATGTTTTATAATGTTACCTACATCACACCCAAAATATAATATATTTTTAAAAATAATGTACAATGTACAGAAATAGAATCCCACACAAGATCGCGTAGTGCGCTCTAGCGAACGGATATTTTATCAGAGGGAGATAGTTTTAATTTTTTTTTCTGTAAATTATTACATATTATCAAAATAAATAAATTAATTAAATAAATGTAATACAATTATCATAATATACGGATTAGATAATAATTTTAATCCAACACAATAACGCAAAGCGCGCTCTAGCGGAGTAATGTTTTATCACAGTGAGATAAGTGTTTTTATTATTTTGCAATATTATTTTCTTTTAAAAAATGTTCTGACCTACTAAAAAATAAGATATTGAATGAAAAAGGCGTTAAAAACAAAAAAATAATGTGCGATGGCCGAGAATCGAACTCGGATCAACTGCTTGGAAGGCAACTATGCTGACCATTACACCACCAACGCCAGTTGTCGGGATGAGCTAAGAAGCATTTATATGTTACTTCAAAACTTTGACTAGATCAAATGAACTTTAATCGGTGGTCCCGCATTTTCGTTTCGGTCATGAGTCGGTTTTACTCCGGTCCTCGAAATTGCATGACGCGCGTAAAGAAGTTTCACTTCAAAAATTAAACATATTCTCTTCAAACGGTATTTTTACCCTATTTCTAAAGATAGAAATAAACAATGGCTTAGAATTCTGTTTGTGGATATCGATACTTATAAAAATTAAATATTAAAACATTCCTGGTACTATTCAACCGGCGTTTTACACTAATAACAAAATGAAGAAATATATTCTTAATAATAAAGATAGCGAAAATCAAACAAAAAAATCAGGAGTTTATAAACTCAATTGGGATGATTGTAATTTCTTTTACAAAGGTAGAACCAATATAGAAACTTTGATATCAGAACTAAAAACCGTCTCAGGGCTTTAAATGGAAATAGTGAATTTGAGTTTGCTAATCATCTTTTGAATAATGATCACACTTTCGATAAAAATTCAGGTCTTAAAATACTTCACTCAGGATATAAAGCATCGCAAAAAAATAATTTTGAAATTTTACAAATTAGAAAACATGTCAATATAAAATCAGATATAATTAATAAGCAAAAAAATATAAATAATAATGAAAAATGAAAAATGCCATTACAAAGTGATAAGCTTCCAGAAGAAATCTTCTTATTAAATGCTTGTTAATGTAAGTAGTCAAATATTGTGAGCTGCATATTTAAATATTCGCGCCATTCATTTGGTTCGTTTTTAAGCCGCCAGAGGCGCGCTCTTTCGGCCATCTATAGCCGTGCGTATCCGCCATATTGAATAAGGAACGCGTGATTTTTTATAAACGTCAAACATAATCACGTAACTGTGGATAATTTTCAATGTAATAGAATAAATCCAATGGATTATGAACTTTCTAAAACATATTTTCTTCGATATTATCCAAAAATTATATGAGCAGAAACGATGCTTTTGAATAATCTCGTATTATTATGAGGCGATCCTATTTTAGTATGAAATCGTGTCTTAATTTTCAAGTTAGCTGAATTTACCCGAAACAGACAATTTTAATTCGACCAATCAGAGGGCCTAGATCGTCCAGACGCTGGCGTAATAATACTATCAGATGCTTTAGCACGTCGTACTGCAACCTGCATGTCGACGATTGCTCCAATGATAGTTCTGATAGGCAGAAGTCCTCGCTTTCGGAGCATATAAGAGTGCATGGTATCTCCCTCGAGCATAATTGTTAGGGACATAAAAGTTAACCTCTTTCAACATAGGCGGATTGTGTATTGTACCAGAGATTAACTTAAAAAAGTGTTTGCCTAAAAATATTTTTCTGCGGGCTTCTAATGTATTGAAATCGAGCATTCCTGTTAAGAATAAGGATGGATACGGGAATGGATAGTATGTATATTCCCTCATATACAGGTAACGCATAAACCTTTTTTGTACTTTTTCTATTTCTAAGATATGGTTTTGTTCAGTAGGGGCCCAAATAATGGAGCTGTATTCCAGGATGCTGCGGACAAGTGCTTCATTATAAAACCCTGATGAAGATTATGGTCGAATCAAAACAGGATGTTTTATATATTATACGCAAATAAAATTGTATTCAAACTAATTAATTTTATTCTAATTTTAATTATCCCCACAAAGTGATTGCTACATTTGAAAAAAATAATTTAACATTTTATTCAATAAACAAAATTATGTTTAAAATGAGTGTGAACCTTGTGTTTGCACACCTTGTGTTAAAACATTTATACCTAAAGGGCACTTTGCATCGGTTACTGTACCATTGAGTTGGTTCACTTGACTTTAGGTTATTTAGGTAAGAATGTGAACCCATCGCCTTGAATGCGCTGGCCCCAAACTTCAAATTATTTTTACGAGAATGATCATACAACCTTTTTGACTTCTAGATATTATCTGTTCAGTGTGTTGAAGACTGTCCCATTTTCCATATGGTCGCTGCTTAAACTTTTAACGATTATCGTCTGTGGTTTACCTCGGAGCTCGGAGGGAACTGTCGGCGGTCACGTAACATTATGTAAATACGGCGTACGTTGGACGTACGACCGTAGAAAATGTTTTTGTGTGAGGTATACTCGCAACTTTTATATGCAATATTTTAATTTCGACGTAGTTTCATAAAATACACATTTTTTACTATTATTTGTGATACATTTAGATGGTCCACGTGCGAAATAAGTATACAGGGTGTCAAAAGACGTATTTGGAGTAAAGAAATGTTTCGAAAATTCTGGTCTCCGGTGACTATATTTTTTTTAGTTTTTAAAAAAAAAATTATTTCAAACAAACCACAAAAAAAATCTTCCACGTATCATCACTGGTCATTCAGCCAAGTAGCCACCCAACTCTCCTCCTCTCCGTCTCTAACTGTTATTTTTCTTCAATTTCTCGCTTCAAATACTTCAGGAGTCAAAGTGGTTAAAGTCAGTTACGTCCCTAATATTCAGTATAAAACAATGATAAAAGGAAGCTATTGTTGTTTATTTATTTTAAATTATGATTTAAAACTTTACTGGGTCCAGTTTCAGAATTTCCGTACTATGTACATCGTGCGTATGTACATCGCAATTTATGAACATCTAGTTTTTCTCCTCGTTTTTTTCCGTTGTATTCAAATCGTGTGTATTTTAATTTTAATAATATTTGATGTCTTCGAGAAAAAAGGAGCCGGATTAACCTTGATTTATTCCAAAATACAATTGTTTCGTTGAACACTAATAGGTTCATTGAAAAAGAAGATAATGTTAATAAATCTGAACAAAACATGAAACAGAACAAGACATAGAAAAATAAATAGGAAACAGTCTCAACTGGGAATTGAACCAAGGAACTCTGTCTTACCGGGAATTCATTAATTATTTAATTTTGAATTTGAAATATGAGATCGACAATAATGACGTGAAATAATTAGGTCCAAATGGCCAAGTGGTTAAAGGCGATGTCTTTTTTTCTTGATGTATTTAAAAAAAAATACTTACGTTTTCTTAATATGCCATTAAATTGAGCTTATTTCCGAATATTATGAAAATAATTATTTAGTGCCAGCGAGAGATCGTACATGATTCTAACTTTTAAAATATAAAACAAGACGCGTGAGACGGAAGAGGATGAACTTCAATTCCGTCCCTCGCTGGGCTAGTTTAAATGAACCTTGTATTCAATACCTTTCAATCAAGATTCTAAATATCCAGTAATCCTTAATACTCAATTGCAATTCTATTTACGCGTGTGAACCATAAATCCAAACGAGAAAAAAATTCTATCGTTCCGTGTTCCAGATTCAACTGTGAAAAGGCGCTTATTCTTTGGGCGCCATCTTGCGTGGGGTCGATTTATGCCCCAAATGCCTTCCGTTCTAGCCTTCCTTACCACCTTACCCGCGTTATTTATGCTCCCCGCTCCGCCAAACTCTTCCACCACCTTCCCTTTATGCGTCTTCCTTGCGCGAAATAATTCTACGCCAAATCCAGGCGCGGATTTTCAGGCATTTTTGTTTGGTTAAAGGAACGAAATAGGGTTGGAAATTGGTATGGAATGAACGCGCTTTTATTCACATTTTGGGGGTGTTAAGTCATTTAGGCTGTAAGTTGTTAGCAGGGATATCATTGAAAATAATATAGCAAATCTGTTTGAAATTAATAATACATCTTAAATCCTAACCATAACGCAGACACAATGTTAGTTCTGAAGCAGTAAAAATACTCGAATAAAGCGTGAGTTGTACATAATGTTGGATGGCTTTTTGTCGGTAAATTCTAGTCCAACGCATTTTTCTAAACTCTGAATAATGTCTGCAATGCAGCTTTAATTTGTTCTTAGATGAGTACAAATTTCAAAATATTAACTGTACAAAGCAGGCCCAGAAAAAAATGTTTTCCCTCGAAGCATTTATAATCTTTGAGGATGCCGTGTAGAGTATAAGATGTGACGCCATATTCAATAAGGTTTCGAAAAGGTAATTTAAACCGGACTAAATTTTTTGACTCCATTAATAAATGCGGACGCACCGAGGGTCACTTAACATGTTTATTTAATAAACATACGATGTAAAATAAATTATTGCAAATGTCACTGATGTAGATAATCAACACTGTCAGACAGGGACAGGTAATTGGGTAACAGGTTCGGTGGGGGAATGCAGGAACATATGTCAATGGGAGAAGTAACAGTACTTTTGTTTCGAAAATCATAAAAAATTAAAATAAAGTCAGCTGGGTTCTAGTTTAAAAATAGTGTAATTTAGGTGGGCATGTGGGCTGTGAAAATTCATCCGTGTATGATTCTGAAACAGTAACGTAAAATTCACGTCTATGTAATTTTGTCATTAAACCATTAATACTTTGTTACATCTAAAGGACACATCGCTTCTGTTATTCCGAAGAACGACCTGGCTTAAATTTCAATCAACCAATTCATTTTCTCCACAGGAATTTAAAATACATATTGTTTCACTTTAAAATTTATCTTTTAATCTTCTGCGCTATTGCAAAAAAATACACTTTCCATATATGATTTGAAGCTTGCCGACTTTGTAAAAAAAACTTGTAGCCTTTTGTCTTATTTTGAATAATTGTGCTGAAATGGAAGAACCACTAAAGAAAAAACCGATATAAATCTGTTGGAAGCGTGTGTCTTTGCTCAGTGACAAAATAAAGGAAATTTTCTATACTTGGGTGTAAGTGAAATTTGTATATATAAAATTGATTTCTTGAACAGATAAACACTTTCCTATTCAATGACACTTACATTGGCCCGTCTGGAGACTTTGAGTCAAAAGGTATTATATAAATCGGCTAAATCCGTTTTCTTTCAAATCGTTAAAGATTAGATTTCTAATAATTTTCTTTTCATTGTTAGAGACTTATTAGCTTTGACGAGGATGTTTGAACATAATCCAATGTAAGCAAAAGTTATTTTAGCAAAATTATGTATTATATCCGTTCGAAATTTTTAATGTGAATTAAAACGTGAAGAGCTTTTCTTATCCGTAAAACAAACTTTTTTTGTTTTTCTTTCGTCCTTTCGTAGAAATATAATATTATGTCAGCGTAAGTGGGGTGTTTTTTAATATCCGTTATAATTTTTCAGAAAATCTCTCTAAAAACAAAACGTATTCATGTGACAATCTCCGAAAGAAAAGGGCTTGAGAAGAAAAATGATAAAAATACCAACTCTTAATTTTCTCACTCGATTGATACGACAGTAATACAATTTATGATAAAACCGCAAAGGAGTAATTATAGAATATGCTTTAGCACGTCGTACATGTAACCTGCATGTCGATGATTGCTCCAATGATAGCCAACTGCCGATAAGAGAGGACACTTGATTGGAATATAAAACGTTTGTTGTTTACCACATCCTTCCGTTGCAATATTTTTACCGGTAGGGCTATAATAATAGAATTAACTCGGTTGGTACGTGAAATTGGTAACTGTAGCATGCGGTGACCGCAAGGTGGCAAGATGTTCCCTGTGTGCCACCTACCATAATTACCTAACACCACCCATCCACTAGTACCACCCACAACCTCCCACCACCAATTCCACCCAGCCACCACCTACAGGGGTGGTCGGGTCATAATAATTAAGATAATTTGCTAAACAATAGTTTGAGGCGAGGGTGCTATGAATTCGTTATGTCCGTTTAGGTAAGGGGACGCCTTGGGCCAGAGAGGATGTATTATTTTGTGCACCAATGTTCGAGGTCCCCAATGGGAAAAGGTGTAATTTTAACAGGAAAGAGTATGTTAATTTAATATATTAAGAATAATATACAGTCATTCACGCGAGCCGAATTAGTGCTTTTATAAAAAATTACCCGGGTACATTGAAATAATATGGAAGAGTACGACAAGACTAATTAAAGAAACCAGTTCAATACCTTATACACAAGCAACATAAGAATGCGGTGCCTATTCTACCGATATTTCAATCAAAGATACCCCAAAGAACCGACATTAGTCATTAGTCAGGAAACGATATTCGACATGAGAACGGTTTTTGTGTTCAACAACTTGGATGTATGATTTTCGATGTCTCCCTCCCATATGGATGTGTTTAAGACACAGATTCACTCCTCCTTTCATCAAAAATACCCCCCGAACAGCATCATCGAAGAGAAGGCCCTGAGGTAAATATTTTTCCTCTCACGTGAAGATAAAAATGTTTAAAAAAACGATAGACGAAAGTTTAAAATTGGGTAAGCGTTCTTTAATAAAAAAACATATTATCATTCACCAAAAGCAATCCCGAAATATTCCTACACAAAATCAATTGCGTTTAACTGAAAAGATACAGAGAAGGAAGGAATAATAATGTACTCCGGAATGTCCTTTCGCTCACCATCAATACCATCTGTGATGGGGCCTAAAAACTTCTGGGATTCACCATATGAGTGACTAAACCTTTAATACCACCACGTGTAATTTAAATACCATATATCTTTGTTTGCTCAATTTAGGAATTTATATGAATGGTTTGGAACCTGCAATACAATGAAGATTAGAAAAAACTCAAAAAAATGTTCTGTAGCAATTAGATTTTTAGTCCTAGCTAACAACCGAAAATCATAGAGACTCATCAGCATTCCATAAATTATCATCACTAGAACATAGAAGATATATTTCGGACCAAAAATCTTCACAAATTATCAACACCGCTGTGGCAAATGACTACCTTCTAGAAAATATTCCTGTATCTAGTACGAAACCCACGCTCAAAACCAATTATTCCACTTTTTTTAAATTAAGCCCTGAGAAAAATAATTTCCCTCATGGTCTGTGTCATCTTGAGGGATGCTGTGTGGAGGCCATTTTTTAAGGAAAGGAAGGAAAAGAAGTTGAGACCGGTGTGTCCAGGAGAGATATCCCTCCCGCTGCGGTGCAAGACGACGACTCTCCACCGATCTGGCACACCACGCAGCTGGTGCGCCAGCTAAATGGCACGCACCCCTGCTAAATCACCAAACGTAGCTAACCACTCGGTTTGTCCTACGGTAGAGGTGTTGGTTATCCAATGAATGGTTTCCAGGGCGTCGGTACCCAAACCTGCCTCCCAAATTACAACTGCGGTACCCAATCTCACTCTCAAAAAAATAACTAGTATACACAAATAACCTCTTAGCAACTACCAATAATTCTTACTAGATTTTTGGTTTTATAGCATTATGTACACTCCATGTTACCTTTTAGCAATTACCAATAATTTTTTATTTTCTTTAGATTTTTAGATTTTTTTATTTATGGTTAACTTAAAACATTTTCTAATAATTTTATTTAAACTTTGTAAACTTATGTTTTTATGATTATGTGCATGCATGAGTATATGTATGTGATTGTATTTGTGTAAATACATGTGTATGTATGCGTATGAATGTATGTGTATATATTGATATATAAATATATGCGTACGTATGTATTGTAAGTGTATGGTATGTGTAAGCATATATATATACCCGCCTCAGAACAGAAATCTTCTAGTGAGGCGGGTTACTTACTTGTTTGTATATGATAATGTAATTTCAATAAACGCCCGGGTTTCCAGCAATTAAAAAAAAAACACATCATTCAATTTTCAGATGAACATACACAAAATACAATAACATCTTTTCAGACTCTGATAACTTCCATAATACATCCTCAGGACAATTTACCAAATGCATATTAGATAAAAATAAATCACATGGTTAATTACGAACTCCATTCCCATTCGAGATCTTTTATTCTTTCTTTCTTTTGTTTTGTTTATCTTTTGTCATAGAATTGTGTACATTATGTTATTATGATTGTATTATTTTATAAAATTTAACTTTCTCTTTTTTATTAGTTCTTCTTTTCTCAATTCTAACAATTATAACCAAAATAATGTTTTTAATCATTTAAAAAGGGTGTCCGGCAGTAAAGTGCAGAAACTTTGGGAGGTGATTTTATGTGATGGTAGAAGTAAAAAAATTGGACATCTTTTTATCGTAATTCCACTGTTTGTTTTCCCATACAAAAATATTTTCCATAGAAAAATATTTATTTTTCCACACAAACAATTGAACTTATTTACCGAAAACACCCTGTTTATATATTTTTTGTAAAAACGTATTTATGCGGAAACTTCACTGACTGCAAAAAATATTACAAAAAAAATGTTTACAAAAAATAACTGAATATTATATTACACAAATATGTCATTTCAATGTGGCATAACCACAGATTGATGGCGTTGAACGCCAAAACAGCTGTCACAATATGAAAATATTTACCGAACCTAAGATAACGACGTAATTGGACACGGTCCTTTAATAAATAAATAATTTAAAACAACTCAACAAAAACAACTCATAACTTTATTACGTCTTATTTACTTTATCAAAAAATCGTTTATATCAGCTAAAATAAAAGTTAGCAACTTAATTGTTAGATTAATCAGAAGCCGAAAACCAAAATTATATATTTTTTTAATGTTGTAATTTCTCTGAAGTGTTTTTGTAATTAGCCTTTTTCGCGATAATCAAAACAAACTTTAAATAGTACCCTTTTTATTTAAATATTAATAATCTCGTTAGATTGTAAAATAAATTGTAATTGCGGGTACTTTGTTTAATGAATCGCGACATTGGCCACGCAGTATTAACGTTCTTAACCTGTTGTGATATCTTACAAAATATTCATTAAGTATAATTTTATCACAGATTTCTGAGAAATTTGTCTTCAGAAAAAAGTTAATCTGTTCGACCTTTTCCAACTGTAAAATTTTTCTAAAGCTTGTGATGTTATTATAATTACGCTTTAAAAACTTATTTATAATTTCATTTTATTTTTTGGAATAATTTATTGAGTCAAATCTCAAATTGTTATATTTAATCAAAAGATGCAATATTAAAGAATCTCAAGCGATAAAAGTGAGAGAAAATAGATTCAATCCACAGACATAGGAATTAATAGACGAAAAGATAATGGCGAGGGGTAAAATCAACTGTTGAAGAACGAAGGGGGTGAAGCTAACTGTGATTCGTCAATAAATCAATCTGACAGTAAATAGGGATCTCGCATTATAATATCACCATTTACTTCTGAAAAGTAAAATCTGCTTTTGAATGAATAGACATTTTTACATGGGAGCGCAATTTACTCGCCACGTTATGAACAAATTTGCGAAGTCCAAATTCGGCAAAAAAATTCGGTTCTATTTTCAGAGTCGAATATTTCGTTTAAGTATTTAGTTAAGACACTTTTATAAATGTTCATAATTTACTTCCCAGCAACCAACCAGCTTTGTGTTTCGCGTCCATACATGTTTCTACAACTGATCCATATTATACGATGTGAATATGCTTAAAATAAAGTAAAATAATGCTTATATATGGAATGTAATACGACAATTGGGTTTATTCTCTTTTTCACATCTATTTTTACAAGTTTTCATAGCACAAGTCAACATTTTGCCGTGTTATTTCGTAAAATGAACCGATGATGCCTCGACCATAGTTCGCACAAGAATGATGACGTCACGTTTTAAAATTTCACTTGAGGCCATACGCGAGCACAGCCGGCTCCAATGGAACCGGTATGGGGAGTGGGGATAATACGCTTTTAATCACTTAGGGCAGGTCTACTAATATTCATATGTCTATGATTCAATCGCATCTTGGAATTGAACCCAGGCCATCTTCCTTGCCGGGGAAGTGCTATGAAGTAATTCGATCATAACTGGTTCGAAAATTTAACTGGTTAGTACTTCAGCTGAGAGCTTGGAACATTGTCCTAACGCATTTTAATTTTCTTAGCGCACGTTTTTTTGGCTGCTCTTTATGTACGATTTACATCTTCCGTGAGTCTAGGAGTAACGGAGGTTTGTATTCATCCATCCCACTGCGGTGAAAGGTGATGGGTCGAGAGATCCCTGCTGGAGAGGTAAAAATGTCTCACTAAACCAATCTATCCAAATCCGGCCCGCCACACACATCCACGACCTAGACAAACCTCATCCCGTTAACCCAGGCACCCATGCTAAGTAATCAAACGAAGCGCAACCCTTAGCGTTACCTATGGCAGAGGTTTTCCGAACGCAAATGGTTCCCGGGGCGGCGGTACCAATACCCGCCTCCCAAATACTTTTGATGAGGCACATAAGTAATCGTTAAAGAAAAACATTTTCATAGGCATATTTTCGTGAAAACGCAAATCGTGTATAGTCTTGACTACACAGACCTACATAGATCTCTGGTCAATTTGTATGGTCGACGTTATGACCGGTTGCAAATCATTCAATTTGACTCAACATTAATCCAGATGATAAACAAGTCGAGATGTATAACGAACTTAATTTGATTGGTTCATAAAAGTGTATAACTTGGGCAATAAATAAGGTCGTTGATTGATTGCCCCTGGATTGTATATTATATTGGCCATTAAACTTTATGAACGACTCAAATTTGTCCAACAGTAAATTAATATCGAGCTAGTCAATCTGTTATGGGCTTTTACTTTTGAGCTTAACGCTTCGGGACGAGATTGATAAATAAAATGACAATCATTTATATAGACATCCGCGAATTTCGGAGATGGAGAGATTTTAAATCACGGAGCTAAGTGAAGCCACTGGTTTAAGCTGTTAAACCAACAACAATTGATGCCTTGGAAATCAATACAGTCATTAGCCAGCAGTGCTAAATTAAATCACCAGTCAGAATGAACATTTTTTTAAATGCGAATACCGTACAAGAGTTCTAACTGCTCTCAACTGTCTGGAGCCAGTAATACTATGGCATACCTTATTTTATGAAGCTGAAAGTAGTGAGGATGGGAAGGAGATGGAAAAGAGGAAGGTGGGGAAGTACCTGGCTATTCAGATCTGGTCACCAAATACGGCTAAAGCCATTTGGGGATCTGGTAAGGAGACAATGAATGATGTTGTTTGTGTCACAGCGTTTATTGCGAGTCAGTAAGTTGCGCAGTTGGGAGATGACTGGGACCGATGATGACGATGACACCAGGCGTAGACGGCGATGACGGCAAAAGGGTGGTCGAGGCGCGGGTCAGTGAGTCGACGCCGCGTTGGTGGAAACCGGAATCGTGGATGTGTTCAGCACTGGTGAAGACGTGGAGTATTCCGGGTACTACAGTGTGAACGAGGTAGCCGAAGGTCCGACGGACCTGGTCGGCAGATTTATTTATTTATTTATTAACGGGCATTGTCCAAATTACAAAATAATAACACGAATACAGTGAAATGAAAAATACAGGAGTAGACAAAGGTTGTAATATTTTCATACTTTCGGTCTTGCTTTTTATTATATTAAACAATATAATATTTTCTTCTCTCTTGGCTATGATCGATACTTCTTTTTTTTCCTAAGGCTTTGCATATGTGTTCGCAGGGATGGAAAATTCCTCCCCTACAACACATAAGCCTCCATGAAAATCGGACCCTTAATTTCTTTGATAACTTCAGAAAGCTACTTAAAGCCCTCTTGTACTGTATATCTTTATAGACATATGTACTTAACTAATTAATACGTTATTTACGAAATTGAACGCAAATATTTTCGTATTTATATTGTAATTAAATTCCATCAAACGTTGTGTAATTTTTTTGATTTATGATATAGGATTTTAATTACTTTCATTTTTTGTGGTAACCCTCTTGGTTCTGATCGAGGCGTTGAGTTTCAAAAATTTACTTGGTCTTTCCATTGCAAACCTGGACTTAAATGATTTCTCTGAATGAGCTAGCTTTCCTATTGTAACTATTCTGATTTCCTACACCCTAACAAAGTCGTAGTTAAACGCTGATAAAAGATATAATACATGTTTATTTGGACAGGTAATTAAATATAACTCAAATGGTTAATTTGTTAGTAAATTTGGCAATGATTTTGGTAAATTAATGTGTCTGTTTGGCGCCACTCCTTTTTGATCCTGCTGCTATAGAGTACATGTAAAATTTATTTAGTAGGTTAATGTAATTAGTTAATTGTATATTTGACGAACTCAGAATAACCCTTTGCTAGCAAAATTTGGCTCCTATCCTCCAGCAAGTAAACGAGATGATCGTGAGTCAACATGAAATTTGCGCAATCTTCTGACACGGCTCTTTGATTGATACCTAAGTTATCGCGTCCCAAAAAGTCTTCCACGTCATCATGCACTGCCTTCAAGTCTTCCCTCGGGTCCCGAAACCTCCAAATTCCATCTCCTCCAAGGTCTACTATTTACTTAGGGCGAACCGGTTTCGTCCTATATACAATCATATACTCACGGTTGGTGTGGACTTACGGGTCGTGAATCCTCATTCCACGTTTAAAAGAGAATGCGAGAGTGGTCTACCGACCTAAATGCAAGCTGTATGCAGGTCCGCATTCTCCAGTAAACAGTACATAAGAAAATATATATGTATACATACGTTTTTGGGAAGGGTTTATAACTTGCAATACAAGGCTATTTACCTCGCATCCCAAGCTCGGATCTCGCACAAAGAATTCTGCACAATTCTTAGCTTGGTAACCGAATATATACGTAAGAATAAGGTTATACTAATAAATACTAGTAGAATAAAATCTTATTTGATAGTTTGTTTTGGAGAGCTATCGAACTCCAGGCTTTTGTTTGTTTGGTTTTGACGTTTTTATTTAAGAGAATCGTCATCTCTATTTGGTTTGGATAATGGTCTTGTTATAGGAGCGACCACTGCCTCCTATTTGATGAACTGTATTTGTTTTAAATTTTACCTCCAGGGTTCAACATTAATTTTTGTTCATCCTATCCCGTGATTTCTCAATTGTTTCAAGTAGTTGATTGCCGCATTAGAGAGTACTCGACTCTCAAATGTCTCAGGCAACTGATGGGGTTTTGTATGAGCACCCAATCAATAACATTCAAATGTTTTGTATAATTATTCGATATAAATCTTACTAACCCGTGATTTTTCAATTGTCGATTGTGAATGATAGGTATTTGTAAGCACGCAGCTTCTAGCTGTTTCAGGTAACTAATAAAATCTATGCGACCATCTAATCAATGGTATTCAAATGTTTCATGTAATATTTTGATATAAATTTGGCTAGCCCGTGATTTTTCAATCGTCGTTTGCGAACAATAGGCATTTGTGAATGACCCAAATCGCTGCACATTGCACAATGACATCCTGATGATTATCCTTATAACACTAATAAATTTTCTAGTTACGGCCAAGGTCGTTTTCAAACTATGCGGTTGGCCCAGATCTTCAGCGTCTCTATTTGTAAACAAATCGAATAATATAAACACCTTCTTTGACACACTAACCTAGATGCGAGATTGTTTATTTAAGAAATATTTCTACCTCTCCTTGTAATTCAGTTATGTTACCTTTTATTGTGCATAGTTAATTAAAATATTTTTAATTTCTTTTGAAGTTAAACTATTTATTTCATTTTTTGAACACAAATTTACTAAGAGGTTAAGTGAAGAATAAATATAAATATAAGTACACATATATCGATTGTCAAAATATGTTAAATAAGAGTACATATATTAATAAATAAATATAAAATATATGATTCTACATAGTCTTGAATATTAATAAATACATATTTTCTTTTTCAATAAAGTAGATATGTCCATAGGTAGGTATTTAAAATCGTTACCATTCCGATGTTTTGATTAATAAATAAAATACATATATATAAATACATTACTCATATATATATTCCCTATATACAATATATTATTTTATTTTATATAAATAAATACATAATATACATATATTAATGTGTAATGCTTTGTTTTGTTGTTCTTTAATAATTTAATTGATATACCATAATCAGCTGTATCTCCTCACTCCTAGGTCCTGAAAATTATTTATAAAAGGAAAACTTACCCCCCACCAAGATTTTTCCAGTTGGGTGCCACACAACAAATCTTGTTAAAGAAATCCTACCTAATTAACTGTATTTTTCAAATAATTTCAAAATTAATCTTTTCGACTATTTATTCCTATTTAATATTTTATTCTTGCTCGATTCATATAAACTAGCTGATATTTAAAATTCGTGATATAGATGTGCCGGAAAATTATAAATTATTTAGGTCGAACTATTTTGTTGTTTTCATTCCTTTTTAATTTTTTTATAAAAATTTATAAGAAAATTCATCCCGAATTGCGCAAACTTTTAAATATTTCGATTCTGAATAAATTAAATATCTGTTTAAAACTTTCTTCTAAATTTCACTGTTTTCACCAATATTTCAAAGTATCTACAATTATTTTTTTTTTTGAATTGTTACTTTTAGAACAAAGGTTTGAGCGTTTATTATTATTGAATCCTTTTTTTTTTTTTTTGTTTTTGTGTTTGATTGATGCAAAATTATAATCTATTTTTAAATATCAATCCGCGAACCCGTTCACTCTAGATTAACGATAAAACTCTCCATTAAATTCTAATGTTTTCACTTTGAATGAAATAATTATTTTTAAATTTAAATAATTCACTTTTAACACTTTTTGCACTATTCACTTTTAACACTTTTAAGCACTTCACACTTTACTTTTAAAGCACTGAGTTTAAACTGTATTTATTTTCACTGTTTGATTTAATTTAACTGGCTTATTAAATTTCACTGACTCTAGCACTTGTACTTTTCACAAAATTTTCCCAAGTCCAGGGGCTTATTTAAAATTTAACACTTAAAGATTTTTCACTGTTAATCCTACCAAAGACGTAGTACTGCCACGTAACAACTTTTCGAATCCTCGGCGCGACTGCTCCTGACTGATGTGTTCCATCTTTTATACCCCTCTCAGGTCCCAAAAGACGTATCTGAATTTCTCTTGATGCTTAATTCTATCTCCTATCAACTCGTAAATCCGAACATCTCTGCCATTAATATCGATTGTGCGTTTATACGATCTTCTGTCGTCCAGCTGTGGGTGGCGGTTAATTTTTATCTCACGTCGCTAACTTGATAGGGTCCGAATCGGGTAAGTCTGCGTTCATTGCCCAAGCTTCCTTTGTTCTATGGTTCATACAAAATGTAGTTAAAATATCATGATTTTGCGTTCCCTTTTTTTCTCAATTCGCGATAGGTCCGTCCTCAGTAACATATATATAGATCTCAATTTTATGCATCTCATGCGAAACATGATTAAATCCATGGCGAAATCTTTACTATGCATTTTTGAATTTCGATTTGTCTAAAATCTACTTAATTTTATTGTCACCTATATGAGCTTTTCCATTTTCTCCCGTACCTTCTTCCTTTATGTCGTAGATTTGAATTTTACCTTCTCCCTTTGAATTTTATATTATTAGCGAAGTTTTCTTACACAAATTTCTTCTTTATTCTTATCTTATTTCTCATAACTCTATAACTAATTATTTTCCAAGTCGTATTTATTTATTTCACGGATAGATTTGAATTGTATCACTTTTCTCCACTTGGATTATTCTTTATCTCCGTTCTTTACCCTTCTTTTTATCTTTCTCTCACTTTTCCCGATGTGTGTGGTCTCCAGGAAAATTTCATACTTCATCTATTATTAATTAATATATAATTTTCCACACTTCCTATGGGAGATATACCTAATTAGACTCTGGGATATCTGTCATTTTTATTGCCTGACCTAATCTCCGCCCATTCTCCATCCCTCACTTACAAGATTTCACATAAATTATACGTCTGGACATATGTTTACGTCTCAGATTTTATGTACTACGGCCGTAAATTTAGTTTAATTTTAGAGCCATTAGTTTTAATCTCTTTTGCTTTAAATAAACATTCCATAAGGTCCACGTTAAAATTAATCGTCTCTCCAATCGTTTATTACCTTAACGTAAATAAAAATCATGTTCGGATTTCGATTGTTTATATTCCAAAATACACATGAGACCGCCAACCTTTTATCTTGTTTCGATCCCTCTGTAATCTTGTGTAACTTTAATATCCATCTAACCTAATAATCATGTAAAATGCCTACGTTTCCTGAATTTAATCTATCGCTAAATGTTTAGTTTTATTGCCTTTCTTTGGTTCTTTATTATCATATCCCTAGGACCTTTGTGGTAGCTCAAAATCTCTGTATTATCACTCCGTTCAGTCGCTCCACTATTTCTAAAATGTCTATTTTAATGCGAGATTTTCATTCCCAAATTGATTTTCCAATATGTCCGCTTCATCTTAAATTGATAACGATTAATTTCCATTGTTTCCAAAACTCTCACCTCTCTTTAGTACGATTTTTTCGAACTCGACACCCTACTTCTATCATAAATAATTGCACTACAGTTGAAAATTCCGCCAGTAGCTTTCCTTCGCTTTTCCCGTCCTTTTTTTATACTATCTCGCTTATAATTTTTCATTGCATTTTTGTGTGTGCGCTTTACAACTTGTAAAACTTCCAAAGCCCTCGATTTCAATGGTTCGATACCCCATAAATGTCTCAGTCATTGTAAACATTCCCAGGAGTTTGTCACCTTGAAAGTCGATGCTTACCCTAAAGTGCGTTCACTTCTAATTTCTGTGGGAATCGAAATGTCGTTAATTATCTATTTTAATGTCGGGTCCATAGTTCATTTCTTTGTCTTTCGTAGACACACTCCCCTCCGTTCACTGATTGGTTACTCAAAATTTTATAGCTTTTTGTTCAGATCTATTGGTTGACAAAATTCAATATTTATTTTGAAGCCTCAAAAGGGGAATTCCTAGTCGTTCCTAGACGATTTTAATGACCTCTGTGTTTATGCTATAGAATCTCAACATAATTCCAACTATTACAGGTGCCTACTGAAAAACAAACTGAATCAATTTTAACCTCAACAGATGTCGCTAGAATGACGTTTTTCATAAATAATTTGTATATTTTTAGTAGCTATGGTTTATCTGTTTTTCACTGTGATTTCTGCCTTTCATCACAAGGTACATGAAAACAAAGACATAAGGCAGATATAATATAAGAATATAATGAGACAAGTCGAATCAAGTCAAGACTACGCCGTAGGTCAGGACCACAGGACACTTATAATATTCAGTCACTTGTTTAGCGACTGGCGAAAATCATTCAGACTTATCCCAAAAAAGTTAAGGTTTTGACTTGAGTTGACCAGTCTACACATTCTGGACAATGGTGAATAATATCCATAATTTGTCGAATGATGGTTGAGGAAGAGCAGTTCATTATTTCTGAGTCTGTGCCAGGGGATATTGAAGGGAATGAGTTGCAGTAGAGTAGGTGAATCAATAATACCATTTATAATCTTGAAGAAGCAAATGAGGTCATTTCTTTCCCGACGGACTTCCAAAGGAGAGAGGTTTAGAGTTAGTTCAATTTCATCATATGAGTATTTGCCTTTTTCTAATCCTAGCCTCCTAGCAATCCCTCTAGGAGATGTCAAGATCGGCCGCCAAGGCTATAATGCAATGAATTACATTCAAATTAAAAGATTTTTTAGGTGTTTATATACAAATAAATAAATATTCCAGAAATTTATGAAAAAAAAATGATTTTTTTTTTTTTCATTATTTTTATACTTCTCAAGAGAGCCCCTATCTGTATGGTGTAAAAACAAAGGCACTATATTGCCATCGCCACCGGCTGGGCAACGTTGTGAGGAGGTACTGTAGGGGCTGTACGAAGGGAAATATCAATGAGGCTTTTGAAGAAGCCCGGACTATACTATGAAGAATGACAAACAGATTGCTAGTTTTGCCGGTAGTTAGTTCCACATGCGAAACAACTCACACAAAAAGTTGTCGGAGAAAAATTCCATTCTCATGGAGCCTACATCAACTGAGAATGGATGTCTTGCTCGTGTCCGTTGAATTTAGCATACTTGCCCCGGTTCACAGGGAATCAATGCTGACGGCTCTTTCGAGCAAGCTAGAGTACTGTTTTTTTTTATTTTTTTATTTTTATTTATTCTTATATAAATTAGTTTTACAAAGGTAAAGTACATTGTCCTCCACGCTAGGAGTTCACCTGTGTTGTGGAGGACTTTTTCAATTGTAAAGTTATATACATAATAGTAAACAAAACAGTGGCGATTAGTTACACAGAGAAACGATAGAAATTAAAATATAATATCGATTTTTACATAGTTTTAACAAAAACAAATGCGAAATATAAAAAAAATAAATATTAAAAGGATTGTAGCCAGTTCCATATGTGTTTTTTGTATTCTGTAAGATTAGATGTTTTAAATTGTGTTGGAAGTGAATTGTAAAGTTTTATAGCCTGGAATCTGTAGTGTTTTTGTCCAAAGGATGTGTTGGTTTTTGGTATTAGTAGTTGGTGTGCATGTCTTGTTCTAGTATTGAGAGAAGTTTGTGAAGTTTTAAATGTGTTTAGGTTCTTGTAAAGGAAAGTAAGTATTTGTTTAGAATATAATTTTTGAATCTTCAACACTGCGAATTTTTTAAATATGGTTGAAGTGGGTGTTAGTATTGGTACTTTAAGTATTACTTTTATTAAGGTTTTCTGAGCTTTGTACAGTGTGTCTATGTATTTTTTACTGGCATAGCCCCAGGCAATAATGCCGTATTCAATTATAGATTGTGCTATTGCGAGGTATATATTCTTAATATCAAATATGTTTAGTATATTTCTCACGTTTTTGAAAAAGTAAATCAACTTGTTTATCTTTACTTTAACCGACTCAATATGTCTGTCCCATTTTAAATAACGGTCGAAGTATATACCAAGATATTTGATATTTTCGGTTTGTGTGATTGGAGGACAATTGCATGGGGTGCTCGCTGAGTGACAGGAATGTATTTTAAGGTAGATGTTTTTGGAGGGTTGGCCTCTCGAGTTTATGCTAAAGGTTATGAATTTAGTCTTATCTATATTTAAAGTTAATAAGTTAGAGTCAAGCCATTTTTTTGTAATATTTAGGCCAACTTCAGCTTTTGTGATTAGTGTGTTCCAGTCAGTGGCCTTAAAAAGTAACACAGTGTCATCAGCAAAGCTTATAATTTCCCCGTCTATTTGGAGCTGACATAGATCGTTAATATAAATAAGGAATAGGATTGGGCCAAGTACGCTGCCTTGTGGTACTCCGTAGGATATTTGTTCCTTGTCACTACATGTGTTTTCTATTGAGGTATATTGGGTGCGATTTTCCATGTAGCTTTCAATTAATTTGAGTTCTGTTCCCGTGATTCCGAAATATTTAAGTTTATTGAACAGGTTTTGGTGGTGAATTGTGTCAAACGCTTTTGCCAGGTCTAGGAATATTCCAAGGCATTTTTTACCCTGATCTATATTTGTTTTGAGGAAGTCTGTTACTGAGGCTAAGGCATGTGAGGTACTCATATTTTCCCTGAATCCAAATTGATTTGGTGATAGTATATTGTTTTTGTTAAGAAAAATTAAAAGGTGGTTTTTGATATGTTTCTCGAGAATTTTTGAAAGCGTGTTTAGAATTGTAATTGGTCTGTAATTATTAATTTCTTCCTTGTTTCCTTTTTTGTGGATTGGAATTACTTTGCCCGTTTTCAAAATAGTTGGGAACACTCCTTCTTTAATGGACCGATTTATAAGTATGGTAAGTGGGATAAGAAGTGCTGACTTTATTATTTTTAGTGTCATCGGTGATATTTTGTCGCTACCCTGAGAGTTTGTATTTTTTAGTTCGTTTATGAGTTTTAGTGTTTGTATTTGGGTAATGTATGGAATTTTAAAGGAAGAAACACTAGTGTGTGTATAGTGGGTTGAGAATTCTGGGATATCGTCATTTGTAGTGATTCTGTTTGCTAATACCTTGCCGACGTTAGCGAAATAGTTATTCACAAAATTACATACTTTTAGTGGTTGTTCTGATGTCTTAATAATCTCGTTATCTATTTTGATCTCGGTTATGGAATCGCTTTTCTTTGAAGATGTGTGGGATATTTCTTTTAGAATTTGCCAAATTTTTTTGGGGTCCTTGTTGCATTTATCTAATTTATTTTTATAATATATTTCTTTCGATATACGTGCAAGTCGTGTGCATAAGTTTCGATATCGTTTATAGAAATTTATGAGATAGATATCATATGGGTTAGATTTGCATTGTTTGTGGAGTTTGTCTCTTTTACTGAAACTTGTTATGAGTCCTTTTGATATCCACGGTTTTAGAAGTTTATGTTTAGTTGGAGAACTTTTTTCGGACGTGATGGTATTTTTTTTAAATTCGTCTTGAATACATTCTATAAAAAGTGACCATGCTTCATTAATTTTATTATTTTCTACGAGTTCTTCCCATTTTTTATTAAGTAGTATGTCATTTAGTTTTAAAATATCAGTTGTATTGTGGGTTTTTGTGGTTTTGGAGTGTATTTCTTGTGAATTGTTTGTAGTGTTTATTTTCAGGATAAGTGTATAGTGGTCTGTAATTGTCGAGTGATGGATTGTGGATTTGTATGGTCTTTTTGTTTTTAACATAATGTGGTCAATACAAGTTTGGGTGGGTAATAGGTTATTTTGTTTAAAGTTGACTCTTGTGGGTTCATTTATGGTGCTAAAGAGTCCATGGAACAACAAAAGGTTTAAGTAATCGTCACTTTGTGGATGTTTTTTATTTTCTAAAATGTTTATATTCATATCTCCTATTAAGCAGATATTTTTTTGTTTTTTCATTTTGATAAGTTGACTGTCTAGGGACCTCAGAAAGGGAAATATGTTTTTTATAGAAGGTGATCGATACATAGCTAAAATACATATGTCATTATTTATGATTATTTCAAAGCCGTTTGCGTCTGTGATATCTAGCTCCGTTATAGTTGAATGTAGATGTTTTTTGCAGTAAATTACAATACCGTCATTTTGATTTTTAATATTTTTTGAGTGAGTGACCGTATAATTAGGTAATTGTATTGGTGTGAAGATTTTATCTAGCCAACATTCTGTGAGGATTATCACGTCAAATTCTGTCTCCAATTGTTGAAGTACGACAGTGAAATTGTCAAAATTTTTTGAGATACTGCGTATGTTTTGGTGTAATATTTTTAATTGTTTAGCCATGGTAAGATTAAAATTATCGGATGGGTGTGTAAGATTTTGGGATAGTAATTCAGATCATCTTTATTATATCGTCGGAGTGTTTAATATAAATTATTTTATCTTTTTCCGCTTTCCGCGCCATAACCTTTCCATCTTTGGTCCATACAAATGCATATCCCTTTGTGATGGCTTGTTGTTTTGTTTTCCATAGTAGTTCCTTTAGATATGGTGACAGGATTTCACTGATTTTTGAGTTTAGCCCTGGGGATGTTTTGTATTTGACTTCTCTTTTCTTAGAGAGCAGAAGCTCACGTAATTTAGGATTATTGAATCTAATTTTGATTTTCGGATGGTCCCTTTGTTTTGTTGTCGTTGACGCTGCAGACGGTCCCCTTGGCTGAGCCTTGGCAGTAGTTGGATGTAGTCTGACTGCCTGTAGAATGTCTTCCGGAAGGATCAGAATGTCCGCTGTTTCGGCTATTGACCTCACTATTTCAAATATAGATTCATCCGCTTTAAGAGGTACTCCGGATATTTCTAACGAGTCTGCCAGCATTCTATGGTCGCTTTCGGCAGCCCGTAATTCCAGATTCTTTAGTAGAATACTTTTTTCGTTTAATGTTTTTTTTAAAGTTTCGATATTTGTCATCATTGTTTTTTCCGAGAGAATGGATTGGTCTATTTTTCCTATTAATTCATCATATTTATTACAAAGAAAGTCTATGGTTTTTTGTCTTTCTGCTGCTTCAAGGTTCATTTTTTTGAAGAGTTCTTTTTTTAATTCATCTATTTTTGTGTCTATGTGCGACATTAGTCGATGTGTTAGGTCTTCGAGTAATTCGGCTGAATGAGGAGTAGGAGATGCACTGGTGTTTTTACGTGATTTCGACATTTTTAAATTTGTGCTTATGATTTGGTCGATAGATGTCACTTTAATTAAGTTAAATTTAGTTCTATTGCCTTCAGTTCCAATTATTTAAGTAGTCACTGTAATCTATTTTCAAGTAGTTTAGGTTATTAAGCTAATTTATTATTTGTGTAGAGAAAGTAACAGAAAAAAAAAACTTTTGGAAACAGTAGGATTCGAACTCACTTGGTTCAAATATCTCTCCTGTCTAGACTGCCGCTTTCGTGACTGTTCACGCCACTGCGCTATTGGCCGCTTATGACGTGTTGTGAAATAGGTGCAATATGAAATTTCTTGGTAGAGAACTTTTATGAAATAAGCTGATGGATTTTTTCGACAATAATCACTGTCACTTTGTAGAGATTGATCACTTGGAATCACTTGAAATCACTTAATGAAATCACTCAGAGTTCACAGTCCGTAGAATTTAACTGTAATTTATCTTCATGTAAACGTTTACTGATATCTTGTTTGCTTTTTTTTGAATTATACGCTAAATTCGGATAATTTTTGTGGAGCAATATTTTTGCGTGCGCTCTATGTGACGGTTGGTAAGTTGTTTTTCTGTTGTACTGATTAAAGATGACAATCGATATGTTAAAAACGAATTGTCATTCAGTTGAACCGCACGGAGAGAAATCGATTTTTGCCCCCACGATAAAGTAACAGTTCTTGATTAAAGGTCAAAGTAAGAATGTTTTATCGATTTGTATTGAAAACACATCATGACGATACAAAGATTTTAGGTTGTAATTCAAAAATATTCGTATTTTCATAAACAAATCATGATAATATACTCGTAGTTTACTAAAAGTTTAACAGGATACCAGTTTATTCATTCGTAAGGCCTGCAATCCCGGTATTAACCAGAATTACAAATAATATTTGTAGCAGAAGTCAGGAACGCCCGAAGAAGACATGGCAAAATCAAGTAAATCAGATACTTGAGTCGGGCCATGTCAAGAGTCTGAATAATAGAAGAGTATGTAGGAGACAATTTATGAATGTGAATGAGGCAATGAGTGTGTGCCAAGACCAAGTTGTTAGGCGGTCCGTCCTCTTTGCCTACCCCTGCGGGGGAATGGCGTGATTAGTTAGTAGGTGTATACATAAATTTTTCGCCGTGCGCCCTCGTACACCTCGTGCACCAGCCCAGAGGCGGCTCCCAAATTCAATTATTGGATGTACTTTTATACAGGTATATTTGGTAATTATTAAAGAATCTGATAGCCCCATACAATACACCCAGTTTCTTGGAAGTGCACAAATTTAAATCACTTTTTTTAAAAGTTTTTTCTGTCAGTTTTTACACTTTCAAGTTCTATCGTTCTTTATGACAGCTTTCTAAAGCTTAGACGAGAATTTGAAGAGCTGAAAGTCAATACCTAGCTTTTGCTTAGCGTTAAGTTGAATAATAATGTTAATTAACAATCAATTAACATTTAATTACGTCTCATGAAGGCAGATATTCATCAAAGGCTAAATAATGTGGATATTTTAATTAATAATTATGTTTCATGGATTTGATGATCATCTTATTAATAACATTATCTCTTCGGCAATAATATTCTTAGAAATGCTCAGATACCATTGAAGAAACTTTTCAATGGCCTTTATGTAAAAAGGGGAGAGTTTCATGAAAAGATACCCGTAGAAGTCCGAAAACAAATAATTTATAATTGACTGAGCGTAGCTCAACCATTTCGCGTTTTTATTCTGTCTGTAAATTTTGAATGTAGGTTTTTATTCAGTTTCAACATGGTGGTCGTTTTAATAATATGTGAAATCGATAATTTAAAATATTATCGTACCTACATGCCTAAAGAAAGTTTCTAAATAGAAAACAATTTATTCTTATTGATAGATGTATTAAAAAATATGTCTTAATGATTGATCCTTCCTCCCATGAGGTAGTCGGTGAGTATTTTTAACAAGAACAACCTTTGGTGAGACGTAGGGACTATATATTGTCCCTTAGTATTGGGGAACTGGAGTCAACTGGGCTAAAATCTGAGTTAATTAGGCAGGACCTTTTTGGATCGAATCGATATGTATTTCGTATGTTAACTGCTGTAATGTCATCAAATTTCAGAGAATTTCGTAAATGTTCGAATATGTTTGAATTGTTTAAATTTTACGAAATGTCATTATAAATGGGTGTTTCAGAATGACTCAGGGGTTTCTTTTTCCCGGCATAATTATTATGAAATAAACAGTTTTTTTTTAATATTTTCACGCAGTAATATTATTGACTTTGAAAAATGAAGGGTTAATATTTATAATTCCACATTGAAAGTTCTGCATTTAATATAAAATAACGTCTCACATACCCAAATAGTGAAATATCGCATTATTATCATGCTGAATAAAATAAGGCTAGATTATGTTGTACAATTTTCGTAAATAATCATAACATTGAGTAGGGTTTTCCTTCATCACCGCTCGCACCTTCCTTTTAAAACAGATTCATTATTGAAATTTCCATCAAAGGGCTGGTGGTTCTTTGTACTAGAAACAATATGGAGTTGTCAATGTGGAAAGTGTAGGCTGTAATTTAACGCTAACGTTTTCACGATAAAACCGGTGTGTACCAAATCCAAATATAGTAAATAACAAAACAAAAACTGTAATTGTAATAGCTATAACATTCATATCATATTTTAGATATTTTTTTGAAGGTTTTAAAAAGACGGTGTCCATTCACTATGATACACTTAAACAAAAACTATTTGATGCCGAATTGGCATTTAAAATGCAGTGTTTATAAATGAAAAGAAAATGTCAATCGATCGGAGGAGAGAAGAAAGGAAACCTTTAGCTTTTTTAAATTATTTTATTGTAAAATTTTTGATACATACGAGGATACTTACATAAAATATTGAAAATTGTATGAAAAATATTTTAATAAATGCACTTAAAAAAAATCCCACCAAGGCGAATCCTGAGTGAGGGTATTATATATATTTTTATCTTATCTCTATAGTTTAAGTGGAGATACAATATCAAATATAAATTTAAGTTATTTTAGAAGAGTAACTGTACAGATGTAATACAAAAAACTAAAGCATGAAATATGGGATAGTTTTAAAATAACACAAAAAGAAAGGTAACTACTAGTTTTTAAAGAAGACATCTTAAACAGTGAATTAACAAACAAAAACATGACTAACAGTATAATATATCTGCTGTTTTGTAGGTATGTAAAATAATACAAAATAAACTGTCAATGGGTATAAATGTATTAGATGGCTTTGCTAAAACTTATAAGAAAAAATATTAAGTTCAGTTTTTTTAGCCAAGATTTGATGTATGTAGTTTTTAAAAGATTGAAGGTTTTCAAACGTGGCCCTTTTAAAGGTTGTACCTACATAAAGAATTATACATTTTTAGAGCAATATGCCTTTGAGCCAGCCTGACAATGATGTTGGTTTATTTTGAGTCCTGCTGGTTTCTTGAAGATTCCATTGGTCACTTATAGTTTATAGGTGTACACCTATGTAATAGCCATTATTGTTATATTTTCGAAACACGACTCTGTTTACTTTCACTACACGACAATGTGAACTTGGGAATTAAATTTGCACTATTTAATGGACTTTTCACGAGATGATTGATACGAGCAGCTCATGCGCATGATAACATGTGCTCTCAACTACAACGAGAATTCGAATCATTGAACAGATGACATATATGTGTATTATTAGCAACTGAATAACACTCGCATCGGTCATTGGAAGAAATGAACAAAAGGAAATGTAGGACATTGAGATGATGAATAACCACAAAACTGTTGTAATATTAAAATATCATAATGCGTTGTTTCAATAAAATAGTAAATGAATGTAGTACGTTCTACTAAAACATAAAAAAACATGATAATGAAAATAACGTGATAATTAAGAGACATTATTCGCATGTTTCTTGAAATCTTCAAGGTTTGTGTTGAAAATATCAAGAGATACGTTGTTAGCACCAACATACCCCGTGTCATGCTGTTGAGTTATCGTAGAACCGCTGAGACAATACGTCTGTTCTGTCATGTGGGATGCATATCATATTGTGGTGCCGCCAATGGCAGTAGTTGTTTGGTACAAAACTTTCAGCATTCTAGAAGGTTTCGAAATTTAGATGAGTTCTGGCTTGCACGCCAATGTGAATTATAGAAGCTTGCTAAGGGAAGCTTTTAAAACATTTCACTTCTAAGTTGTGCTAAAAACTATATAAAACAATGGTCTTTTACCACTTAAAAATACTTTACTAATGTATTTCAAATATTGACCCACGTATAGAAAACCTTTTAAGTGAAAAACAAACTCAAGCGTCGCGTCTCTCTAATAATTATCCCTTATCAGGCACAAGAGCTCCTCTTTTCTGATAAGGTATACATGACCAATTATGTACCTAAATATTATATTTAGCAAAAAAATGTATGTATTAATGTAACTATGATCTATATTAAAATAATAAAATAATAAAAAAATTAGTAAATAGGTATTAAGTTACACTTGAAATTCATTATGTGATATGATTTGAGATTTTCACCGCCAAAAGTATTATAGTGATTTATTTTTGGGCCACTATGCCGTTTCGCGCTACCTCCTTCTTTAGCCAACGTTTCGGACAGCATCATAGTGTCCCCCATCAGGGCAGATCTGGGCACATTTTCCCTGATGATGAACACTGTAATGTTGTCCGAAACATTGGTTAAAGAAGAAGGTAAGGAAAACACGGCATAATACTCAAAAAATAAAGCACTATCATGAAATTCATTACCTAATAAGAGGATTTTTCGAATACGTGACTTATTACTGACCCCGCACCTTGATGCTCTATTTGTACTATTATTTTAATCATTAACATGTTAAGTATGTATCGTAGCAGCGTTTTGATGAGTATTCAATAACAACACGTATGTTTGGCGAAGAGTCAGTTAAGTATTTGAGTTAAAATTGCGATTATTTGAGTGGGAGAGCGCGTCGTCATACAGTCGTAAAATAAACAAGAAGAAAAAAATCCAGTAATTTTCCGATCCAAAAACGTAAATTGAACATTCGTCCTTCCATTTGTGGCGCCAAATTTTCCAGTCTGTTCGGTTGGTTAAGACTCTATATACTAAGCACTCGGAAATTCAAATTAGTGTTATTATTATAAGGGGTGTCGCTCGTCGGCAGCTAAGCGGCAATAAGGTAGTACGGTAATAATCCCGAATTATTCTGCACACTTGAGGCGTTCTCTCTCTCTCTCCCAACTCACTTCTTGCCGGGATTGAGAAAGGAATATTAAATTACGCACTTCAGGTACGGCGACCATCAAATAAGGTATAAGGGTGGTTTTACGGAAGATTGTTGAAAATGGCACTGAAAAAACCTCATTATTATATAAATTTACAATGTTTTTGCCATGAAAACTTCCTGATTAAATAAAGAGAGGTTTTGAAGAGAGGTCTATGATGTAATTATTTATTGAAAGTGTCTATCCGAGTTTATATATTACAGACATTTTTATTATTCTCGCAATTTTATGTTTTCATGCTGGGCAGGCTTAAAATTCGGTGGAACTAAATAACATTCAATTGCGGAATACGCAATATCACACCCCTGTGACAGGTAAACTCCCCCTACAATATTTAATCTTATCAAACGAATAATATAATTCTTTACAAAAGTTTTCCAGTGCAAATAAAATATTATAAAAATAATTTATTTTACTGGAAACAAAGCTAGTAGTCAACACAATTTCAGAACGTGAAACAAATTATGAATAAAAAAGATTCGAAAGGAATTCGCGATCGATGCAAATGCAAATAATAGACTGTTAACGGAAAAAATTGTTTTGCTAATGCTTGTAATTTTTATAAGCATTGGTCATATCCATTATTATTTATTATGTGGTAGTTGAGTTGGAGAATACTGGGCGTAAAAGTGGATAGAAAAACACGTTGGAAAGTCCAGGAGTAACAAGCAAATAAACAAGATAACTCTGGCTACCTTAGGTTAAGCGAAATGATGTGATAATTAGTTAGACATTAACTACGCTTACCAAGTTTTAAAGTCATTAGCATAATTTAGTGTAGAGATGAGTCAGAATAATAGAACAGGTTGATTTTGTATGAATTGAGAATATTAATAGCGTTTTTCATCCCTCTGCACACTCTCACGGTGTTACTATGAATTCTGCAAGTAGTTTAATTTGTTTTTTTTTTTAAATAAAACAAACACTTTGTATTTAACCACGAATATTTATTATTTTACACATCAACCGGTTTCGCTTCAACCGAGCTTCAAAAGGATATAATAATAACATCAGGATGTTATGAGTTATTATTATATCCTGTTATTATTAACAGAGTTATTATTATATCCCGATGAAGCTTGGTTGAAGCGAAACCGGTCGATTTGTAAAATAATAAATATTCGTGGTTAAATACAAAGTGTTTGTTTTATTAAAAAAATATATAATGTCTAACCACAAAGTAATTGGTTCTTATAAAAAAAAAATAATTTGTATTATTGTGACAGCTGTTTCTGCACCAAGGCTACTATCAAATTGTGGTTTTGCAACATTGAGATGACATTTAATCTGTTATTTTAGCGACTATGGAAAACATTGTACATGCAAAATACTATGGTGAATTTAAGTATAGTAATTGTATTTTGTAGTCTTCCTCACTAGGATGTTCTGACTAAAGTTATTTAATTATTTTTTATCTGTCTTCAATGTTGTTTTTGGTATTTTTTAGAGTTTTTTCATCGACCTTTTTTAACCAGATATTCTTGATTTGAACTCATTAAACAATTCCATTTGTTTTATATCTGGAGTAAAGATGTTGTGGCGTTTTATAGCACAATAAATGTAGTTTATTTGTCCAAATGTTATTTTATTTTATAACTTTAAATATTTTTTATGTAATTTTGATTCGATCAAATGTGATGGATGCGCTGTTTGGCAGAGGATTCCGTATTTTTAAATAGTTTCTAGAGTATATTTTTGATATATATATATATATATATATATATATATTTATATATTGTTGTTGTACAACAAATGTATGCATTTTGTATGTATTTTTTTCTCAACCTTGTTTATTAATATTTTTGGTACAAACTGATCTACTTAGAAAATCAATTGTGTGAGACACTTAATGTTAAATTTTGGTTTCACCCCTTTATTAATGATGGCAGGTGTGTTTTAAGTGTTTTATAATGACGTTAGTGGTATTTAAAACATTCTTTTTTTATTTGTAGTTCTACGTATTAAACAGCAAAAAAAACTTTGATAAACGGTGTGATAGCATGGTATAAAGCTAGTAAATATGTTTAAGAGATAAACTTCACATTAAAAGCTTTGAAAACGGAGACATACTTAGTTTTAACAAAACCAAAATAGTTGTAATTGCAATCACGTCGCTTTACTAAGGCAATACGGGCAAATAATTGGAATTCCTTGCAGCACACCGCTGTGATACTGTGACAAAAGGCTGTGCTGCATCGGGGTGAACAAAGCCTTTACACTGCGGCTAATATATTCACGTTTCAGCCTCCAGCCGTGTATCTGCATCTGCATACACTGGCATGAGCGCAGAATGGGAGACTGTAGAGTCATTTGTCATACAGCGCCACACTTCGGGTTGTGATCATAGTAAATTTGCAAATATAATTTATTTATTATTAATGTTAATAGTAACCGAAATCATTTATTTATTGATTTTAAAAACATTAAAAAATGTTTAATTTTAATGCGTTTTTAAGTACATTTGTTGAGGAGATTTTTTACATAAATATAGACAGCGGGTATATCAACTGTACTAGTAATACCAGAGATTGCCCTTTAAAGGCAGCTTCATTGATGCTAAAAATTTCGATATCCGAATTGATTATGTTCAAGGTTTCCCTCTCTACCGGCATGACCATTGGCAAGTTAGTCCTGCAGGCTGGGATAGAATAGTTGGTGACGTAGATAACCATCGGGAACATAGAAATGAATGCTTTCCATGATTACCGAGCTTTCAAACCATCCACGAATCAGTCTAAAGAAATGTGTAGCAATGAGCTTGTGGCGAATATAATGACATCCACTTAATGTTAGTATTAAGTTAAATATTGCAGAATTTTATGATGGATGAACTGGAATGAAAGTAGGTCAGATATAATGGAATAATAGTGAAAGGATGTCTCTGATGAAAGTACGATATGAATTTGGGGTGCAAAATACCGGTCGGTGGCTTAGTTGGATCGCGTTCGGATCCCACCCAAGGCTGGCTGGCTTAATCACAACCTTCATGGTTTCAAAAAATATCTTTTATTTAAGTAACGTTAGGGTACAATAGCTATCAAATAGGATTTAAAAACAGCTTGTTTTTAATTTCTTTCTAAATTTATAAGTACGCAAACTCATCGACTTACTTCCTCCATCACAACACAACCAACATTTTTTGCTCACATGGTGGTGGTAGGAAATTTTCATATATTATTAGGTTATTCATAATCCGTCAATGTTTGTCTTTCTTTAATAAAAAAATAAAATGTAAGTAAAGTTGCGTGTAAGAGAGCTTTTTTAATTTTTTACCGGAAAACGTTGTACCTTGAATATGGTACTATATAACGGAGTTTAAATTGCATTGTACCTTCCTATCAACAAAGCACAAATTTTATGAAAACCATCTTTTTCTAGTGCCTTCAAAGGTTGTATTTTTTACGTGATTACTGCAAAAGAATCTCAATTGTCCGGTGCTATTGTTGAGAATATGGCATCCTCAATTAGGTGAGGCTGTGGCAAGTAGGGAGCGCCAAGGCCACTATAGTTCTGCAGCATTGAGATGACATGTGGGGGTGTTTTTTGATCCAAAAGTCTGGTGATTATCCACATAGATTTCATATGCAGAACTCTGTTTCACTGGCAATTCTAATATAAAAGGACAACAGGGTTTTGTGAATATCCGTGGTTTTATTAAAAAACGATCCAAGATTCCGGGCGATACGATAGTTTCTTATACAAATAATTGCAGTACTCTAACCAGTAGAGTAATCGAACTCACCAAATTTGTGTTGGAACCCGATTAAATTGTTCACCCAGATACCAATCGATCAAATAAATGTCTTCGGTACGTATTTACACTCTGCCCGACTTATTCACAAGAACTTTGTGACCAATATAACACATTCTCTAAACTTCTTTCGTAATTGATTAACCCAGGCAGTATTGTTGGTTAAACGGAAGCAATTAAGAACTTCGGGAGCTCAAATCGGTTTCGAGAAGTTATCATAAGCCCTTTCATAGTGTGTATGTGATGTAAGTCATTGTACTAGATCTCATTTGTAAATGTCGTATTATTCCTAAAATTACTAATTTTTTAAATCATTTAGTGTTTATTTTTAATTTTTATAAGATCACAAAAATACAGTTAAGCACCGGGAAAATTAATATGTGGATGATCATTCTAAATCTAAATAATTCATGCGTAATATACGACGATATAACAACGAGTTTCAAATAACCTTTTTTAAGAGTACGCAAGTTAATAAAAAATAAATCTGCAATTTCTGTTTTGATTTTTTAATTTATTTTAGGACCCAGAAACACAAGTATCAACGCAGTGTAACAGTATCGCACGACGATTTGACAAGACTAACTGCAAACGATGGTCTTGTTATTTCATGATATCTTAATAAATACGATCAAAGAACCCTACCTCAAACATAGAATATGTAACCAAACTCGATAAAAAATTCCTAGACTTTTGTACTGATTTATTTTTCATTGTACTTGATTCTAATTCCATATTGTTGGTTTTGTACTAAATTAATATACAAATATACTATTTACTTTTTATTTTATTTCTACTATTCAAAATAATAATGCGATATAATAACATATGTAAAATATAAAATAGATTGCTAACAAGAATCTGATGACAAACTGCCATCTAGCAGTTTAATAGGACTTCATTGTTATTATGTAACATTAGGGCCGGCCCTATGCGGGCGCTGATGGAGCAGTCCGCTTCAGGCGCCGGATTATTGCCAATGCACTGATAATACCTAACACCGAACAGATAACACATAGCCAATTAGATTATTTTTTCGTAAAAACGGCGCTAAGCAAAAATACAAATCATCCGAACATTATTGATTACAGTGACCGCGTACCTTTTGATAAAGGGCGTTGAAATTTTACTCGCGCAAGGTTCCGTTTGACTCAGGGTCGTCTCTGTGCAATATTAATGAATACATTAAATTAAATGGCTCTCTGAGTGATTCGCAGACCACACATTTTGGCATCCCGCAGGGAACTGTTCTAGGTCCAATTCTTTTCATCATTTATGTCAACGATATTTTTAAACTCTCAATTATGTCTAAACTTATTTCATACGCTGACGACACAGCAATTTTAACTGAGGGATTAACTTGGAATGAAACCTAAAGAACATCAAAGTTCGACATAAACATACTAAAAAAATGGTTCGATAAAAATTTGTTAACACTTAATACTGAAAAAAACTTTTATAATACCTTTCACCATTAATAAAAAAATCATTCCCTGATAATTTAAAGATAAGTATACACTCATATAATTGTAATAAAATTTCAAATTTATGTAAACCTGACTGCTCTGTAATTACTGTTAAAACTAATGTAAAATATCTAGGTGTAATTATAGATAGTAACATAAAGTGGAAATTACAAATCAATGCAATAGTAGAAAGGTTAAGAAAATTATTGAACATTTTTCTTAGAATACGAAACATACTAAATTTTAAATTATTAAGAACCATCTATTTTTCACAATTTTTTTAATATATATTTTTTTTAATATTAACTCCACACAGAAGGCCCTGAAGAAAATAATCTCCCTCAGGGCCTATGTCATCTTTGGGGATGCTGTGTGGAGGGTCTTTTTGTGGAGAGGAAGGAGTGAACATGGGTCTTGAAGAGCCCCAAGTTGTAGGATGGAGGAAACACAGAGGCCGGCAGTTCGTTCTACAGCCGAGCTGTTGAACCTAAGAACGAATCGTAGAAGCGACCCGTTCTCATGTGACAAATGTCAACCATGTACAACTGTTGGGCGCGCGTTTGGCGTGTATCCCGACTACGCACCGGTGCCGAAGGGATCAATGACGCTAATTCCTCAGAGCATCTTCCATTGTAATACCGATAGAACAAGGACAGCATACCTACCTGATGCCTGTGCTCTAAAGATTGCAGTCCGTTTGTTAAGATTGGGGAATCTATCAAACGGACCGCCCGTTTCTGCACGGAGTCAAGGGTTTTTTTCAGGTATTTTGGGGCTTCGGACTAGAGATGGCTGCCAAATTCGACAGTAGGGCGCACTTGCGATTTGTACAAGGTCAGCAGTTGTGTACTATTAAAGTATCTGCGGGCCCTGTACAGTACGCCCAGCTTCTGAGAGGCCAACTTTACTCTGGCTGCGATGGAGCCCCCGTACCTGAGCTGGTCACTTATAGTTACACCAAGCATATCAATGGAAGGCCTGTTCGGAAGATTGCTTCCGTTGAAGGAGACTAGATTATCACTTGGATCCCTTTTAGACGTAATCAGACAGGATTGGGTCTTTGAAACATTAAATTCGACGAGATTATTTTTACCCCAGGAGGAAATAATCTCGAGATAACCGTCCATTCTCTGCTTCAAAGCTCTCCGAGCCGTTGGAGTTTGTGTGCCCTTTGGGGGCCTGTCAAACAAAAAGCTATCATGAACTGTACTGTCATCCGCGTAACAATGAATCGGTGCACATGTCAAAAGGTCATTGATGTGCAACAAAAACATAGTCGGAGACAGAACCGATCCCAGTGGGACGCCAGCATTTATAGAGTGCGAGGAAGAGGTGAAACCGTCAGCAACCGCCTGAATCGACCTATCCCTTAAAAAGTCAGCAATCTACGTACACAGAGATGCGGGAAGTCCGTAAGAAGGCAATTTTTTGACAAGTCCTCGGTGCCAGACCCGGTCAAAGGCCTTGGATATGTCTAGTGCCACCGTTTGGGTCTCACCGTGACGTTCCAGGCACCGCCCCCAAACATGCGTCACATACGCGAGAAGATCACCGCACGAGCGGTTCCGCCAAAATCCGTATTGACGGTCGTTGATAATTTTGTTCTTCTCGAGGTATGTGAGCAGTTTGTCGTTGATCACACGTTCCATCACTTTGGACAGAACTGATGTGATCGCTATGGGGCGGTAGTTGGCCGGGTTGGAGCGGTCACCTTTCTTGGGAATAGGGTGAATGACCGCTTTTTTCCAACCAGAGGGCACAGTGCCACACTTCAGGGCCTTTTTTAAAGCTTTGTCAAAACTGGAACTATTTCCGCAGCTCACCTCTGCAATACCATGGCAGGTATTCCATCAGGTCCACTAGCTTTGTTAACATCGAGCCCCCGTATAACGTGGAGTACATCCCGGTGCCGGATCCTCAGCTTTTTCATATAGAAGCCGCAGTGAGGAACCGACGGCGGAACAGCACCTCCGTCATCGAGGGTCAAGTTTTCCGCAAACATTTTCCCTAATAGGTTAGCCTTTTCGGTGGTGGTGTTTGCTAGTGAGCCGTCAGGTCTGGTAAGAGGTGGTAAACTGGGTTTGCGAAAATTCCGACCTATTGAGCCCGCAAGCGACCAGAATGCTCTGCTGCCATGCGGGCAGGCAGCCAGCTTTTTGCTGATCTGCAGGTCGTGTTCGAATTTTGACCTATTAATGATTCTCTTGCATTCCTTTGCCGATTTGTTGTATGCTGATCTGCTTTCGGGCGTTCGAGATGTGTTGTAGGCTCGGTAAGCCGCGTTTTTTCGTCGAACTGCTTCGGAGCATTGTCGACTGAACCACGGCGTTGAGCCCACACCAGTTTCTTTAGTAGTCGATTGTATGAAGCCATCCATCGCCGATTTGATGACTTCACCAATCTCTTGGGCACATCTTGAAGGGTCCGATGTCCGAAAACAAACAGCTGACCACGGAAAAGCGTTGAAATGGGCCCGCATACCGAACCAATCTGCTGACCTATAGTGCCACACTTTTCTCCTCAGCCTCTCATTGGTTGGTCTGAGGTTAACGGGGATTGATGTCGTCACTAGGCAGTGGTCGGATGATCTCAGAGGCGCTGTGACGTCAATTTTATAACCGTGTGGTACAGTAGTTAAAAATAGGTCTAACAGATTGGAGCGGTGAGTCTGGACATCAGGAACCCTTGTAGGCTCCTGAACCAGTTGCTCTAATCCGTAGCAAATGGCGAAGGATTCCGCCTGTCGGCCAGCCGAGTCCGTTGGGCCTGAGAACTTCAACCATGGTTCGTTATGAACATTGAAGTCCCCCAGAACAATAAGCTCGGCCGAAGGGTAGCGGGGCAAGAGATCATCAATAGTATCGTTCAAATGTTTGAAGAGTTTGGAAGTGTCTGTTTCAATCTGTATTACAATATGGAATTGTTGGTTGGGGTGGAGCATTCAAAACTTCTCTCTTACCTTTAGAAATCATCCAAAGAATTTAATAAAAATAATTTTGAAAAAACCGTATGATTACCCCACAATTAGATTATTTCAAGAATTTAAAGTCCCTTCACTTCATATTATTAATAAAAAAATAACTCTTTTTCAAATACATAAAGATTGTTTCAACAATGACAACTTAATAACTTTTTCGAACAGCAATAGACAAAGTATTCTTGGCTCTATAACTATCCCGCGCTGTAACACCACCACAGCCCAACAATTTTATAAATATTTTGGTGTCAAATGGTTTTACCAATTACCTCTTAACTTAAGATTGGAAACAAATTATAAAAAATTCAAAAGATCAATAAAAACACTATATTAATAGCATATTAAAATCGTTTATACTTAAAAATGCAATATAATCTCTCAATTATTATTATATTGAAATCCTTTTCCTTATTTATTATCTCTTTCGTTCTTTTACATCCTTTTATCTTTTCTATTTGATATAATTTTGTTATATATATATTGTATGTAAAAAAATAAAAATTCTTTTCATGATTTTTACACTCTCTGAAAAAATATTTGAAATTATTATTTACACGCGTTTCTCCGCCTTTTTAACACGAGCATTTGCTCTTAAAAAAGGTGTATCACGATGTAGTGTAATGTATTAAAAAATAATATGAATATTTATGGTATTTTCAAAAAATATATAAGTATGCAAGAACCATTACATCATAGAAGCATAAAGATGTACATTGGACTTGTATTTTTATGCTTTAGTTGCATTACTAGTATTATCCATTTGAGTTTTTCTGCCTCTAACATTAGTACGCTTTGCATGGAAGTAAACATTCGAATGTAGACTCAAGTCCATTTTGCGTCCTTCTGCCTCTAATTTCTATGTTTTCTGTGGAACTAAACACAACAATCCCATTGTTCAGAGCTGTCATACATTAGTATGGAATGCAATAAATAATTTATTTATTGTTATCAAGTTTAATTTGTAGAACTACATTTTAATTTTATTTTTTTTTATATATTCAATAATATTGTTATTGGGTTTATAAAAACAGTTTATTTTTAAACAAGTTCTGCTGTGTAATTATTATTACGCGTGACAGCTGTTTCGCCCTCGCTATTACGGCTGATGTAAATGTGTCGGGGATGCTACTATATAAAAATGGTTTTCAGGATACTGAATTTAAAATATTAGAAGAAAAAAGAGAGGTGTTTTGAGCACCCCGGAGGTATTGCCCTAGGTAAATACATATCCAATCGCATTAAAAACACCAAATTTTGGTGATCTACAAAAGGTGTTACAGTGGGTACCAGAGCCACTGCACTTTTTTTACAAAAACTAAAGTCATAAGGCCAGTACGCCAGAGTATCCTCTGTCAGGTGATATTTTTATTTACCTGTTATATAGTTATTATTTTACTTCCAAATGAAGTTTTCAACATTGATCCTTTGATAATATACCATTTGTCGTACCGAAATATTCAATTTCATTTTGAAGCAGAAGGACTCAAGTCCTTAACCCATTCATGACGAAGGTGCCATATGGACCTCGAAAAAGTGTTGGACCTCAATTAGTCACATCATGCCGATATATTAAAATGGCGATGCGAAATTCAGTTTTATGTAGTCTACAAGCATGTACGAACACGTTTGTCTTAGAGGCGCTCAGTTCGTTTGCATGTGCCGGCGTGGACAGACGTGTATAAACGGAGTTTGAAAAAAGGTGCAAATTTTTCAAAATGTCAAAGCGAGTGAAGTAAGTAATCCAATAAACTTATGTGTAGATTTGATTTTTTTTTTCCAAAACCGTTTATGATCCGTAAAAAATGAAATTTACTAACTATTTATAGACATATTGTTACAAAAATAATCCTTATTGTATCAAAGAGAGTACTTTGAATTGAAGGTTTTGATTTTTGGCTCCATATGGACCTTTCGGCAGATCTCACTATACATAAATTGTAATTTTTCGCAGATTTCATTGTTTTTTCGTGTTTTTTAGGGGTCTGACTGTTGAAGAAGTGATGTTACTGCTTGAAGAACAATCGGATACGAATTTGGAGGATGATGAGGTAGTGGATGTGGATGTGTATGTGGAGCCGCCAAATGAGAGTGATTTGTCCGGAGCAGATTCAGCTGATGAAGATGACGGTGGAATAATTGCCAATATTTCTCGAGCGCAATTGTTTTCTAATTGCCAAATCGTAAATCGCCGTCGACACAAAAAGGGACAAGATACGCCCGATTATGATTCAGATCAAGAGAACCCTAATCTAGAGCATTTCGGAGACGAGCGTTTGGATTCAACTTTCAGTGACTTCGACATAAATTTATTCGACGCTTCAGCATCACACGGTCAAGCGTCTGCAAGCACTTCTTTCGAGCCTCCTTTGAAACGATGCTGTGTTAGTACTGGAGACAGAGTGAATGATCCCGCTGAACCACCTTATCGCATTCCAAAACGTATGCCTGGTCCGAAAACTATGTTTCAATGGAAGTCTAACGATGTGACGCCAATGTTTCTAGCATATTTCCCGAAGGAAATTATACCGACGTAGCTGCTTTATCACCGGTGGAATTATTTGAACTAAATTTTGACAACGAAATGTACGAATTCATCGTTACAGAATCCAACAAATATCAGACCAAGCAAGACCCCGAAAATAGTCATAAAGTATCACCTTTAACTGTCGGGGATATCAAAGCGTACATGAGTATACTTATAACATCGGGATTATGCCCGATTCCATCAATTCGATTGTACTGGAGCAGCTCTCGCCCTTTCTACAATAAGCAGATTGCGTCCACCATGTCTCGTGATAGATTTGAACAGATACACAAAATGATACACTTTGTTTCACCAAATCAGTTCAATAGTGCAGACCGGATGTGGAAGTTACGTCCATTTACAGATAGGCTTATTGAACGGTTTATGCGAAACTTCCACCCAGAAGAAAATTTAAGTTATGATGAATCGATGATTCCATACTATGGCCGCCATGGATGTAAGCAATACATAAAAGGCAAACCCATTCGATTCGGATATAAAGTGTGGAGCCTAAATACACCCTCCGGTTACTTGATCAATTTTGAGATCTACCAAGGCAGCAATCCCCGGATTCCAAAGGAGTATGGTGTTGTAGGCTTGAATGCTTCACCACTACTTATGTTGGTCGATCAATTGCCAGTGGAAAAGCGCGAATTGCCATATCACTTCTACTTTGATAATCTTTTTACGGGTATGCCATTGCTGTACTATTTGCATTTTTATGGATACAATGGCACAGGTACAATTCGAGACAATCGGATTCCCAGTTCATCTCCTATCCCCAAGAAGAAGGCAAAAATGTCAAAATACAACAAAGGTGTGCTTTCTCGAGGACATACTGAAAGTGCGCAGACATCATTTGGCAAGACCCCCATCTACGTTACTCAATGGGTTGATAACGCTGTTTTTTCTGTAGCTTCAACAAAATACGGAAAGAATCCATTGGATCTAGCAAGCCGTTACTCACGGAAGGAGCAAAAAAAGATCAGTATACAGAGGCCATATGCAATTCATCAATATAACACGAATATGGGCGGAACTGACAGAATGGACCAAAACGTTGCATGTTATCGCATTACTGTTCGCCAACAGAAATGGTGGTGGTCCATTTTTACCTGGGCCATTGATGTAACCATTCAGAATCGCTGGCTTCTGAAGCGCAAAGCCACGGGCAATTTTAAATTGGGGCAGTTAGAATTCCGTGAAGAAATATCAAAGCATTACTGCGAGAAGTATTCTATCAAGAAATACTTCAAGGCACCCGACAAACTCACCAAAATAGGTCAAACGGCGATGCAGTATGATACCTCCGTCCCCCATTATCCTGGGCCAATACCGATAACTGAGACTAATAAGGGAGGAAAACTGTCTTGTGCATCTTGTAAAAGCAAGCAGCGCATCCGTTGCATCACATGTAAGGTCGGACTATGCGTGAAATGCTTCGAGGGCTATCACACTAAATAATGTTGTTGAAAATTACACTTTTTGAACAATAAAGATGAAAAAATGAAATTTCTGACTAGTTATTTGCCGAAAGATCCATATGGACCTCATCCTTCTCGAGGCTCCTGGGGGATGAGGAGACGATTTTTTCAAATTCCGAAAAAAACGTTCTTATTCTACTTTCAAAACCAACCACTCTGTGAATTTTCTGCGCGAAATTCGAAAAAAAAATAGTTCGTCATGAATGGGATAATGCTTTTTTTAAAACTTTTTTTTTAGGCTTTGCTTATAAAATATTTTATTTTATTTTCTCATTTTCAATACAAAATTAATTGATTCAATAGTATAAAAAATAAAAAATCAATCATCATGAATATCCGCAGACCAAACTTGCAGGAAAAAAAGTATTTTGGCTCTCCTGAACATTTAGCTTTTTGGACTCCGTATGCTTCTCGGGTACAGAAATATTGAAAACAATATTGTCGATTCTCAAACGTATATTTTTTTTGACTTACATCTCTATGCATGTTCGCAAGATTCATCTCGAACTAAATGCAATGTAGATAGTGTTTTTGATAAATATATCCTATTTTTATTTTAATATGCGACATCTATTGACTTTTCAGCACGAGTAGTTTTGGATTAACTTAATGTGTAAAACCTCAAATTTTAATATTTAGTTATTGAAGACAATATTAGAGATTCTCCACAGAAATATTATATTATTGACCATGACAAGTAAATAAGTTTTTATTCGTTTTGTTTTATTTCGGTTTCGCGTTACAATGTTGAAGGGACACGCATTGAGTTTTATTCAAATTGACTATAACGTGAAAGTGTCGATAAAAATAAACGCTTTTTTATATCTCAGCAATTTCGAGAGAGTCACATTACTTTTAAATAAAACGTTGATGATACAAGAACACCACTTTTTGTTCAGTTCTAGTAAGTTTAGTTAACAAAATAAAACCAATATGAACCGTAACATAAATGTCACCCATATATGTATTTTAATAAATATATAACATTTAAATGTACAATTTCTATTTATGGAAAACCGTCGTAACTAAAAACACAGTTTAAAAAAATAATTAAAAAGAGTTCACCCAATTAAACAAAAAAAACAATTAATAAAAACACAGTGCTTTCCTTGAGACCTCAATATTATTAGCAGTATTATTCTGTAACAATATTTAACACAGTGCTTTCCTTGAGGCCTCAATATTATTATCAATATTATTGTATAAAAATGTTTAATACTGTGCTTTCCTTGAGACTCTCAATATTATTATATAAAAATGTTTAAACCACCCTTCATTTGATTTTAATATTGACTATTTGTATAGATAACATTTTTCCGAATCTGAGTTTTATCAAAGAGATGAAATGTATTTTATGTGGTGATATTATTGAATTCGATCTTGGATCTACTGCCCTTTAAAAAAATTATAACCCTTATGTATAATTACAACAATAATATTTAGATTTTAATCTTAAATTGTAATATTTAATTACTGAACACAATATTAACCCCTATCAAAGGATAATGTGAAGGAGAAAAGAGGGAAAAAGATTCGGTCGCGTTTTTTCACATTAACCCCACATAAAAGACCCTGAAGAAAATAATTTCCTTCAGGGCCTATGTCATCTTTCGGGATGATGTGTGGGGGGGTATTTTTTAGGGAAAACAAGGAAAGGAAGTTCTGGGAAGGAAACAGGTATGAGTTTTGGGTAGGAATGAAGGGATCAGTGCGTAAAAGAGTGACGGATGGTACGAATATATCCCTCCCACTGCGACGCAAGGCAATGGCTCGAGAGACGAGTTCAATTCAATTCAATTCAATTCAATTTGTTTATTAATTTCAAAAACATTACAAAATTGTTCATTTCAAAGCGTTTTTAAAATAATTTTTATAATAAGAATTAAAAGATTAATATTTACAGTGTGTAAATCAACTATACCAGTGATAATAGAGCTTGCCTTTTAAAGGAAACTTCATTGATGGCAAACATGTCGATATCCGAATTGATTCTGTTCAACAGCAAGATTGCTCTCCCCACAGGCATGACCATTGGCAAGTTAGTTCTGCAGGCCGGGAGATAAAATGTTGTCGGTGACGTAGATAACCATCGGGAACATAGAAATGAATGCTCTCCATGATGACCGAGTTTTCAAACCATCCACGAATCAGTCTAAAGAAATGTGTAGCAATGCGCACATCTCTCCTGACCCGTAGATAGTTCATTCCGAGCATACCCAAAATAAAGTCAGTGGGATAGAGCCACGGGTAGTAGCCATACTCCCTCATGTAGAGAAATCTCAAGAATTTCTTCTGAACTCTCTCCAACATGAGAGAATACTTTACCTGGTGTGGACTACAAATCACCGACCCACTTTCAAGTCTACTCCTTACTAAGGAATTAAATAAAACTATAAGCACCCGGTTATCTCTAAAATTCCTTGCAGTGCGTAGAACAAAGCCCAGAATTCTAAGTGAAGTGCTACATGCCGCCTCAATATGAGCATGAAATGTCAGTCTACTATAAAACATGATTCCAAGATCCTTCATTGTCGAGACACGTTTTAAACTTCGGGCGTCCATTGTATACCGGTAGTACCAGGTATGACTCGCCCTAGTGAATGACAAAATTAAACATTTAGAAACATTAAACTTAATCCGATTTATTTTACTCCATTCAACAATTCTATAAATGTCTGACTGGAGTTGATTGCAGTTTTCTAAATTTAGTATTTCTAAGAAAAGTTTTAAGTCATCAGCAAAGAGAAGAAACCTAGAATGCAGAATTACTTCTGAAATATCGTTTATAAATATGGAAAAGAGGAGTGGGCCTAAATTACTGCCTTGGGGTACCCCCGATTGTACAAAGAAATGGTTAGATTGGAATAGTCCATGAGACACAAACTGTTTCCTGTCTGCAAGATAGCTAGCAAAAAAAGTAAGTAGTCTTATGGAGAGTCCTATTGTAGCCAGTTTATTGAGTAAAACGTCGTGATTTACAGTATCGAAGGCCTTTGAAAAATCATTCTATGAACAATTTACTTGATGGCCTTTGTCTAATGATTTAGATACGTAATCCGTAAACACCAATAGGTTGGTTTCTGTCGATCGACCTTTGAGTTGGAGAGGTCAAAGTGTCTTCCCAAATCAGCCTCTACCGATCTGGCACACCATGCAGCTGGTGGGCAGGCGCATCCTGAACACACCTCACCCGATAACTCCAAGAACTCCTGCTGAATCACCAAACGTAGCAAACCACTTTACAAGACCCATGACAGGAAAAAAATAAAGAAAACGAAGATAATGTTTGTAGCTCTTCAGTCGAGGTTACAGTTAAACAGTAAACAGGACGGGAATTGAAATTATGTTCGAATTAGCTCAGTGATCAGAGCTATGTCCCTGCTAGGCAATGGGTTCAATTCCCAAATGTTAAAGATTCCTTTTCTCTCTTTTCTGTTTCACAGCATCGTTTAAGAGTGGTTAATTTCATCTTATCGTCTTAGTCGTCAAAATCAAAATAAGTTGCCAAAAACATAAGACAAACATCTTCATAGAATCGAAAAAAGATTGCTTTTTTATTATTAATTCTTTAGATTCACCGATTAATTTCTTTTAAGGTTTCGTTGATGTTCTTTTGAGGATTTTTTTTACATTAAAGTAACGTTATTTGAAAAATGTACAAAAAATACCTCTTGCGAGCGGAACGGTCTAACTACCTTCGGGGGAAGATATCTTATCCTTTCAACCGCTTTCAGAAGAACAAATTGTGGCCAAAAAGGAAAACCCTATAAAAATATTTGAAAACTTAAGTAAGCCCGTACACACAACTTCTTTTTAAATGATTTTTGTTCGAATTTTTGACAAAGAGAAAATCTTCCAAAGAAGACAAAAAGATATCTAGGGGAGACCCAGGCAAAGCGAATGGACCGGGTAAAGCGGATGAATTGAATATTTCTGAAAATTACCACCACAATGCGCTAATACTCTCACAATCGGTGTACCGCATCACTACCGACGCCATGACAGTGAATATTTGTCGTTTGGCAAGAACGCACGCTCCTTTTGGTAAAAAATAGTTTTTTTCGAATTTTCATACGATAAACGAAGGTAAGGTATTTGTGATTATTATTATTTGTTTATATTTAATGTGAAGATTAGTTTATTTCATCCAATGTTTATTTGTTTCCTATCTAAAAAACTAAATTTAATTAAGAAATACAGAAACCACATTGTATTTTTTAACAAAACTTTATTTGATACTGCCTTGGGCAAAGCGAATAGGGCAAAGCGGATGGACCATTCGTTTTGCCCGAGCGAATGAACTTTTTGGTTGATTATGTTCAATTGCGTATTAAATATCCCATAAAAAACATACAAAAAGACAAAAATGAAGCCAACATTCGAAAAAAAAGAAATAATAAAGAAAAAAAAACTTGGCCCATCTACCAGCGGACTAAAAGTTTGAAAAAATTGATTTGCCTTAATTGTGACTAAAATTATGTTGAACCACTAACAGAGGATTGGATTCAATGCAGCCAGTGTAAAAGTTGGGCTCACGAATCATGCACCTCATATAGTGGATATGGTTCTTACTTCTACTACGATTGTGATTCCTAATTCTCTTTGCCCGGAGCCCAAGTTCACTTTGCCCGGGTACCCGGGCAAAGTGAACAATACGAAGAGTTTTTTTAAATTTACATTATTGTTATAATTCTAATTAATATTACCTTTTCATTTATTTTACTTTTGTAGACAAACATTTTTTTAGCATTACACTTTATAAAGTTTTTTATGTTATGCAAACATTGTGTGTTTTATTTAATATCTCCCTTAACACATCCGCTTTGCCTGGGTCTCCCCTACATATAAATGTACTTAGTTACAGTGAGATGTATTGATAACTTTCTCTTTATATGTATCCTTAGGGACTTGCGGAGGATGGTTCGCTAAATCTTGTAAAAAAATAACTCCTTCCCTACCCTTTACTCGTAGCCTTTTCATGCAAAGTTTATGAGCTGTAAAATGTTGTTTGACGGTGTCATATATTTTAGAGTTTTGATTGTTAAAAAATTTATCGCATCGATTTCAATATCAAAAAACTAATATTTTTATTATTATATGTTTTCTGTGTTGAGTTCCCTATTCATAGTGTTATATTGCGGTTAGGCTAGATTTATTTAAGATTAGGTTAAGTTACATAGGTTTAGTAGGTTACACAGGTTATTTAAAAAAAAACATTTCGATGTTTTCTTTCATATTTACATAAAAACATTATTCAAATAAAATTAAAATGTAGTAACTATCAAAAAATCCCACGTAAGCAAAGCCTGTGAGTGAGTATTATAGTACATATTATAAGAATAAAACATGAAATTAAAATTTACGTTTTATTTTATGAACAATAATATAAAATTAAGTTCTAAAAGTTCGGGAGATATTTTCAATTTGTATTGATATTTCAGGCGACTAATTATTGCTTATAATTATTTTTATCCTTTATGCTATGCATAAAACCTTGTCTTATAAACATTAGTTTATCATTAAAAAATAATAATATTTTACAAGTCAAAAATATTTCACCAATAAATGAAGATATTATATGTCTCGACGCCATCTAGTGAGAAATTTAGCACTTACAAAGCCTTTCCTACACAAATAAAGTTGGTTGTTTACAGGTGGAAAAAATATAATAAGCAGTAAATGATTGAGGTACTAGTACATATTGAGTCATTTGGCGGGTTGGAAATAAGCCGACATAGCTCAGTGGTTTCAGAGCACCTGACCGGACATCAGATGGCACGGGTTCAATTCCAGTTGGCGGCATTTATTTTTACTCGGGAGATATTTTCAATTTGTATTGATATTTCAGGTGACTAATTATTGCTTATAATTATTTTATATTACGTGTCTGAATGATAATAACAAAACAACAATTTATTTTTGATAAAAAAAAAATATATATGAAACAAAATAAAAAAATCTTAAAAGTTGAGAAATAGTGCTAGAAAGCGAAATATGTATATTTCTTTAACTATGATAATTTTTATAATTATTTTCAGCTAGGATCCCGTCTGAAACTATCACATTCTAAAAACAGAATATTTGCTTTAGCGATAAATCACACCCCCGCTATTGGTCCTGTTAAATGCTTAACTTTATTCAAAGATTCCCCCCACCCGTCACCGCCCACCTATCACCGCCCTACGAGATTCCTTCCGGAAAGCTTTTCTTGTTCAAACTTCCGACAGTGTGTCAACCGCTCTCCTTGAAGGCTCCAGCCATGGAACTTACAAATTTTCATTATTCTCAAGGTTCCCCCTTTCTCTTCTCTTCTCCCCCGGCAACAGAGCCTCCCGCTGCCCCTATACAGCCTCCTAGGGGCCACCCGGATGCGGATGTCGTACATAATGAATTTTCACGCGGGGAAAAGTCAGATTCTGAGTCCTTTTATCGTTTTCAACAAACTGCAAGTTCCATTTCCAAAATTCGGGTGTATCATATTTTTTTAAGAAATAGGGAAACATGTGGTGGCTTGATATTGGATCTTGGTATTAAACATTAAATGTACACTCTTACTTACGAAGATTTCCTAATACGCCGCTACAGCGTTAGTATAGCTATACGGTGAAGAGGGCCGTATACTGACCCGGTTAAATTCTTTACTCATAATAGCTCAAATATTCATGCAAATTTTTTTAGACTTGAACCACTTTTTTCCAAACCTCAAAAAAACGGTAATTTTCGCATTTCGCGTTTTGTTGCTACTATCTTCATATTGATAGTGTCATTGACCCGGTTTGTTTTGCTTTGGAAATCGGCCAATTCAATTATGCGTTCCGTATTTGCATTTTATATCGATATTTCGGTTGAAAATATTCCTGTGATAGTGCTGCAAATGGGTATTACTTCAACTTTACACTTTGTTAACAAAGTCTGTGATCTCCGTCTTACTTCAATCGTAATACATTTTATTTCAATAGAATTCATCGTAAATTATCTCAGAGTCTAAGAGTGAGATAAACAGCAAAAATACCTGTTATTTTTTTAATAATCGCAAATTATTTAAAAATTAACGCCATAGCTTAAACAAAGAAAAAAATAAATTTAAACACTCAAACGTAAATACATATTTCAATTTTTGCGCTTTAGAAACATTAGAAATTAACAAAAAAAATAATTAAAAAATTAATTTAGTTAAAAAAATAATAGCACTCTGTAAGTCACCTTATTGACAATATTTCCCTATTTTGTTAACTCCTCCTACCCTTCTCGCCCCCCTTCCCCCATCCTAAATCACCCCCACCCACCACCCCCACCAATAAAATCTAATTTTTCTGTACTTGTATAATTTTAAGTTAGTTTTACAATTGCTAGTTAATGACATGGTTGTGTCTAAGCCGTTACCAAAGTAAACAAAATTTAAGTAACTGATGTACATTGGAAAATAAAACAAAAATGTCTAGAAATTGTTACATAGTTAATGACCAAGAAATACAAAAAAATGTAAATTAAGAAATTGACGAATCTCGATATTGATATATTATAATATTATCTTGAAGGGAAATGCTCCTTTCATTTGAACAAGAAATCTATTTACGGATGTATAAGTTTTCAAAGAAAATTTGTTAAGGAAAATTGAAATACCTCTAATAAATAAATAAGAGTCTATTTCCTTTGTAGTATGAACATCGAAATTGTATCTCTTATTTATGCGTGCAGCATTCTTATAAATAGACTGACATATTATAAAATGAGCCAACATAATATATTAAATGAAATTTAAAAAAATAGTTATAAATAACACCTAGTTGCGCCATCTTCCTCACGAACGTTCCTCCCCAGGGACTGAATAAAATAAGCAAACACCGCTAACTGTACTAACACCCAAGCCAAATCCCATTTGGTTTGGACCGAGATTTATGTTATATTTTAACTGTTTTAATTTGTATATGCATTATGTCATCCAATTTCAGAGAAATGCGTGTATGTCCACGTGTGTGTGTGAGTGATTGCTATCAAAAGACTTTCAAGATTCCATTAAAAAAATTCTCAGTCAAAGGACACGTTAATATACAAAATTACAACTCAGTCAAATGATAAACCATTCAAAAATAGAAGCGATAGACAAAAAAACACCAAGAGAGACAAGTGATACATGATATAATTAGCCCGGTCATTGTTACATATTTTTAAACAAATGTGTACTTTAGCACACTTTATGTTATTATATTGTAGTCGACACATTTGAGACAATGCCATCAGATAGTGTAGAATTGAACCAGCGAAGCTTGGGTAGAAATCGTCGTGAACCATATGTCTACTATCTGGCCATAATATATATTGCAACGTGTACATACGTATTATTGTGTCTAAATGAAACGTATGTTTTGACCTCGGCTAATTTTATTAGAAGACTAGCTGAATCGCGCCACGCTTTGCTGTGGCTCAATCTGTCTGTGCAGATAAAAACATAATAGCGCGTTTTGGTTTAACGTCCAACAGTTGGCGTTGTTTTTTTCAACAAAAGCATCTTTGTCCAACAGATTACGCCTGTCACAGGTGACATCTATATCATGTAGGTACCTATATAAAAACATACGCGTATTCGAATGAAACGTTGTGTCAAAATTTTAAAACATTCGGTAAAGAACGGAGATTTAACATTTCGATCTTCACACATATATTATATGTGTGAAGTTATTATTTTGTTTAATATATATATAGTGTCCCTTTATCTAAATTTAAGGTTAGGTGAGGTTGGGTTTCCTTATTAAAAACTGATTTTATTATGTTTCAATAAACACGAGAGAGCCAATAATAGGGTACATAAAGCACACCTACGTTAAGATTATATAACATTTTTACTATAAGGTTTTGGCTACAGAGCTGTTAGAGTAAATTTATTATAAATGTACCATTTTCATAAATGAAAGTTCACAGAAAATCTCTTTCTCCAATTGACGTTAGTAAATTTTCGCAAGGCAGCACAAATGTCTTGTGCATTGCTTCTTTGGCTAGAATCTCTCCAGCCCATCACTCATTCCGTTCACGAGTCCAAATCATTTCGTCACGTCCTCCCAATTCCATCAAAGATTGTGTTTGTTCCTTTGTCCGATGTTTTCCTTTGTCATCCCGGCGCAAGAGAGTTCTGGCTATAAAACCAAGTGTCCTTTTTCCAATCGACCGACATCACTCCTTTGATTTGTTTTGATATACTGAAGTAACAAATAATGGGCTTACTACTTCAAGTGATCCCTTTTATATTCTCTTCAAGTACCAACAAGAATTATATTAGTAGCTTACTTACTATACCAAAGACATATATATATTATTCCATTCAAAAGCGAATAGTATTGAATAACAGTGTAATGTTTACACTAACATAAAAGTAAACTGATATCGTCAATTTATTTAAAAAAACCTTTCGACTGACTGTACGGTAATGAATTTGATTATCTCTGATCTTGAAAAAGTTTTATCCTTTATGAAAATGTTTGATCAATTTAATTAGAAGTATGGATAAATTGATTAAACAGACACGCCAAACGTAAAATTCCAAAAGTTTATTTCTTATTACTTTGTTTTTTGTTTAAATTATTTCTCTGCATATGTACCTACACAGTGCGGTGATCTCGACTTCACCTAATTGTGGTGGACTGATTCCACTTTGTAATATTTTAGTGTGGATATTGGGTAGAGATTTGGTGAGTTACCCTAGGATAACTCACCAAATCTCTACTCTAGAGTAATATTAAAAATAGGTACGTAATAATAACAGAGTATGGGTTCGCTTTATACACTGCTTATTGTTGCACTAATCGTACAAGTACGAGTAACTTGAACGTAGCGTATTGGTAAAAAGACGAAATAATAAGGCAGACATCTCCATTTATACGTTGGTGAAATCGTGCTATTTATTTCAAATATATTTCGACTGTTACTACTGGGTTAGTGATTAGCAATAAATTAAAATGAAAATGAAATGTAGAATTCTTCACTAATGATCTGAAAACGGGTGGGGTTGTTTAACAACAGAAAGATTGTTATGATTTTATAATAGAATCAAAAGCTTCATGAAATTAAAATGTTTGTCAAAAGGGCTTGCTGAGAGTAATAATCTGGTGTGATACCGGGTGAAGCGATGTTGATGAACAGCTTGGCAGGCAGCAATGAATTTCTTGTGAATTTCCAAAGTGACTTCCAGAATGAGAGTGGCCTTGACAATCATGGCCCGCGATTGTCTAGAATAGGAAGATGTTTTCCGATTACCTAATTCTCGAAGAATCTAGTCTGCAATATCAGGTAATGGAGGCGTTATTTAACGAGGCGCCGGTTTGTCGTCCGCCAGTCCAGAGGTGGCCTAATTCTGTGGGCTGTCAATCAAGGAATCCAGTGCTTGATTTTTGAACTGCTGACGTCTCTTTCAGAGCGCAAGTGTGGCAACCGAAGGGTGTAAAAAATATTGCCTCCGTAGGACTCGTATTAATAAATCGCTTGCTGAAGCCCCTACCTTAACCCACGTCACAACGCCGCCCAATTGGGTGACGATATACCCTTCCCCTGTCTTCGATTGTGCAGAAAAGGGCGCTCTTGTGAGGTGAAACATAAAAAAAGGAAATTAAATTATGAAACAAATTAAATTATATAAAAAAATATTTTAGGGAAATTTTTAACAAAAAAACTGATATACCTACTTTCACTTGAAAATCTCACAAATTATCCTACTATACTCTATTTATCCTCCATAAAATATATTTTTTCTTCCTTCCAAATACAATAATTTGTATGGATTTTAATTTTGTAATATTTTTTACTTTGTAACCTAGTTATATTATTTTTTGCCAATGTACACTCCTCTTCACAAGCAAATGCTTTTAATGGAAGTGTAGTATAAATTAAAACAGTATGACTTGTAAAAGTTGTATATTTATTGTAAAACACAAAATAAGTATAAATGGATAAAATACAACCCCCAAATGATTATCGTAAATGTGTGTCCCTTAACATTTCAAGTATGGGAAAAATAAGTATTATTTTGTCTTTGAAATTGACATCCAAATTAATAAACTTGCCCTAGCATGAAATCTGGGTATCATTTCGACGAGTTGGAACCAAACCACGTGACCATACTTTTGGCACCAGGTTCGATCATGGTATTAATAAAATACGAAATCAGTCATACATTGATCGCTAAAGAGCTCATCAAGACCCTGCGAAGAAAAGTGAAGTTTGCTAAAGTAAAGCAAAAGTTTATTGTATCACTATTCTGCCAATGATATGAATGTCGCCTTTTTAAACGCCTGGCGTAGCGATTCTAAAAATCAGTAAATTCCTTAAATTATAACATATGTTTCAAACTCAATAGTATAACAAAATATTCAATTTTGGAAACAAGTATTTAAAATTTAGCAATTGTTAAAAATAGTTGTAATTAGTAAACAGATTTTATTTTCGAGTACTGAACATTAGATATAACGATAGATATTACAATGCGAGTTGCCCATATACTGTCAGATTCATTTATTGACCTATCACAGAAACAGAAAATTTCGTCGATCGATCATCAAAGAGATCTTTTGAGCTTGGTTGTTCCCCTTTCTCTGATTGGCATGTCTATCAATTTGAATGTCTATGTCGGATAGTAATTTTCATATTTTAAATTGTAGTTACATGGAATATTATTAATTGGGTACTTTGTGTTTAAATTTTTTTTTAATAAATTATCTAGAATTATGTGAATTTCTCAATAATGGATAAAACATAACAGTAATATAATATTATTATTTACATTCCGAATAATTTGCTTCGTAACTTGATATTATACGAAATAAATTTTAGAAGTGATCATTACGAAAATCATATTACTTAATGAGTATGTCAACCATTGAATACCTTCTAATGTATCAGGACAGAAACGTACATAAATATCTGCTGTTACACAAAATAATGAGCGGCTCTGTTGAGTTCTTGAATAATGATAAAGCAATTTCAGAATTAATTGATTTTTTTTTTCTGAAACGTCATGGTTTTCTAAAAGTCTTCAAGCTATTGTCACCTCTAGAATGAACCGCTATAATCCCAAAAGTCATGTTTTGAGTACATCGCACTTGGAGTTGTCAACTTTATTTATTTCTTTGTTTTAACATACTTATTTATCAATTTTATTTTAGCCATTTGTACATGGAAGATAACAAATATCTAATTTATTATTAGTTTTTATTTTTTTACTATAAGAGACGATTGACGTAAGGTTCCCGTTTGCACTTAGGCCATAGGCTCATTGTGCTATCTCCCATTTTACCTCATTCCTTTAACAGTAGCCCGGACCCTTTCATAAAATTCACGTGGGTTGTCATTGGAAATAAGGCTATGTCTTCTGTTTCTACAGTGTATTTTCCCAGGAATCTGAGCCTTGTTCCCAACAGAGCGGGACATTGGCACCAATGTCTGTTTTGGAGACTGTTGATCTTCTTCACATTTCCTACATCTGTTGGTATTTTCCCAACAATTGCATGTGTCTCCTGAGATGGCAGTGTCCCGTTAGTAGTTTTACCAGTTCCCTCAGTGAGTTTCTGTCCATATTGAGTAGTTGTCTGATTCGACTTGGCTCTGGTTCGTTCATCAGTACTTTGGATCATTTGGATATTATAAGTTACACATACTATTACATTTTTATTATTAATTTTATTTTATTTTTTGTCTTCGTTCTTAAAATCTAGCTTAAATCTATCAATTGGTGCAGACTTTAGGATTCCGGTAGCACATTATAAAAATTGTATTCCTTTGTAGCGTAAACTATTTTGTGTTTTGGCTTTGTCCTTTTTTGATAGCCTAATTTCTCGTTCTTGTATTATGTTTGTGAATTTCCTTGTTTTATATAATTTTCTTTGATAGGTATTTTGTTAATAGGTTGTTTATTATGTTATGTATAAATATCACCATGTTCAAGGTCAGCATCTATTTCACTATCAACCAATTTAGTTACTTTTGTAAATCTATTTCGAATAAGTAATATTCTTTTTTTTTCGTAGGAAGCAATCACCTTGTGGTTAGACATTATATATTAAATCAAATAAAACACTTTGTTTAAAAACCACGACTTTTTTATTATTACATCTACCGGTTTCGAGAAATCAAAATAAAATAAAAAAAAATAGATTCTAATCAAAAAAACACATTCTAGTCCTATATTTAACTTGTTTCCCACAATCCATTCCACTCCTTAATAATATGTTTATGTTTTTTCTTATGTCTTTAAAATGTATTATTAAATGTATAATTCATGTAAACATGCTTTTTTGTAATTTGTTATTATATATCTTTAATTCGCTATGCCTATGTAATATTTGACTCCTCCCACTTTTATAGTGTGTTATATTCTGTCTCCCTCTGCTTTCCTATAAATATGCCTGACCTCTGTCTTAGTTTTTAGTTATATTTCACATCCTGATGAAGCTTGACTGAAGCGAAACCGATAGATGTAATAATAAAAAAGTCGTGGATAATAAAGTGTTTTATTTGATTTAATAAGTATTATTCTATTTGCTCTATTTTGGAGAATTTGAAACTTTGTTATCTGCCATTACATAAGAAAATAATCGTTGAGCAATATAAATTCTAAAATTTGCATCAATTAACTTAACCGAACGAAACCATCGTGTGAATGCATAATTTATTACATGGTATTTAACTATGGCCGTGTTGGCTCATATATTTTGAAAATATTTTAGATAGCAGAATGTCAATAATTGTTAGTTAACCTCTCTAATATCATCAGCTAGAGATGTGACAGTCTTACATTATCATAAATACTTACCAGGCAATTGATTTGACATTCACAGCTAATAAACGTAATTTTTGGTTTTGTTGTGGTATTGTCTTTGGAGTGCGTATATTGAACTTCTAGTAGGTATTATGTTAAAAAATGTTTACATAATTTTATTATTTAGTAAAAAATAAATAGAATCCTACGAATTAAGCATAATAACATGTCATTAAATGTTGACGTGTGATAGATATTTTAATTAATCTTGAAATCAATGTTAAAAAGATTTCGTTATCCTGATGTCATCATGATGATGATTTCAGATGTTTTCTTTATCAAACGTTTTGAATTAAAATTAAAGTTTCGTTGAATTCATAACCAATATTTGTTCCGCAACGTTGAATAAAAAAATCTAGAAAAACTAGAATTTCTTGAAAATATATAACGTCCTTGGATATCTATTACTCTGAAACTTCTGCGGGTTTTAGATTTTTCTTCTCCGTGACAACAGACACCGAGACTGGTTAAAAATTAAAGAAAAAAACAAACTGTATAAAAGCGTCTTCAAACGCAAAGGAAAAGTCTTTGCTTCCGCTGATTGATATCGGATCCCAGAAGCTCTGAAACTGTAAAATAAAATTTGAAAGCCTTCGATAAACGAAGCAAAAGGTTTTAGTCGTTGTTCGCATTATATTCCCATTTTCGTAGCGAGACAGTATCAACCCAACATTTACTTTACACTAAGATTCTAATCAGGTTAAAGCTTCAATGTAGCTTTATTATTAAGGAAAAGCTGCCATATCTAACGTTTGTTTTTAGGGATTGAAATTTCATATTAAATGTTAAATCTAAAGACATAAGGCATTTTTTTACTACTTAATACCAGTCGATACAACTACAAAAGAAAGTCTCTTTTTAAATACATCTATTTGAATTTCACTTTTATTTTTGGAAATTAACCCACTTCCTGGCATCCGATCAAGCTGAAACTCGGCAGATAGACTTGTTGTCGATAAAAATGTATTCCAGTGGTGATCACAAGGACGCATTTCTCAGAAATTGGATGACATTAGAGTAGTTAATAAACGAAATAAATATCGGTCCTATCCGATCGGGATTTAGCGCAGTTGACTCCAGTCCCCGGGGAGGAAGGTTCAATCCTCAGTCAAACAATTAAAAAAAAATCTATGCAACGGGCCTAAGAGATGGCGCAATTAGATTGAAAATTCAAATAGATGTATAGTAGTACTTTGTTTTTTGATTGTTGATTTTTTCTTCACTCGTATCGTAGTAAAAGTGAAGAACTACATGATGCACTGAATCCTGAACTATTGTATGCCAATACCTCTCAAGAATCCAGAATGCCCACAACCAGTGGGACTATGGCATCGCCAATTGGGGTATGTTGGGAAGTGACGGAAAGAGGGAAAAGGGAGTTAATCCATTTAAAAAATACATATAAAGAGGAATTATCAGATCTCATTTGCAAATAAAATAAAAAGCGGGTAGCGAGGGGGCACAGAACGGCAGATTTGGAAAGAGTGCAAAATAATAATGCCGGCCGCACACGGCGTACGAATTTTACATTTTTACTTGAAAAATATCCCTAATGGTTGGAATTTCGAAAAAAGTTATTTGGTTATTTTACGAAGAAAAATCGTCCTGTTAAAAAAGTGTCAGCATTTCATTTTCCTGATAAAATATAAGTCATTCAGAATATATTCAGAATACGCGTTCTTGTCCTTTTTTTTTTTTTTTTTTATAGTGAATACCTCACAAGAGTCCCAACTGCTCCCGTCTGGAGCCAGTGAGACTATGGCATCCCCAATTGGGGGATGTTGTGAGGCTGAAGGTAAGTGGGGAAGGGAAAGAGGAAGGTGGGGAAGTACCTGGCTATTCAGATCTAGTCACTAAACATGGCTAAAGCCATTTGGAGCAACGTTTCAATTCTGAATGGTGGTCTTACACCAGGGCGATACTGGTAGTATCTTCCACTCTGGAACGTGCCGCAAATATACTATATATTATTTTAATTAATTAATTGTGAAAATAACACAAATTAATCAAATAAAATTTATTTGCCCACGCCGGGTTCGAACCCGCGACCTTCGGAATGGCAGTCCAATGCGTTACCACTGGACTATGCCGGCCGTCACCTAATAAATATCATGACAGAAAGCGTGAATATCAATATTTGTATGAGTACGTTTTCCGCCGTCCTCATTAAACATTCGCTTTTGACTGATACATTATTTTCATTTCAATCGTTAAAGTCTTGTAGTCCCATTTTTAACAGGAAAACGCATAATTTTACCAGATTTTTACAACTTATCAGTAAGTCTTCTCCGTGTACTATCATTTAGTTATGGCACTTTACCCACGGACACCCACATAAATATATAGTTTTATTCCGAGATCAATGACATTTCAAAAACGTGACCTTTTGAAAAAATTGCAGTTAATTATTTCCATGAGATTTTAAAAAACTACCTCCTATCCCATTTCACCACCCCTGAGTAGAATAAAGCCCGGAAAAGGTCGATTGCTTCAGCAAGTAGTCATTGGGAATTCAAGTCTATATATATATAGTTTGGTAGGTAATGACTTATCAACTATTCAACAATCTATACATTTACTTGAATTCGCATGCAGAATGCTTTCATTTGTTCTTTTATTGATTCCCGTTCAAAATATTGCGTGTTCTGATAAGTTTCAAAACAACGTGATTTTTTCATTGTAAGGCACATAAATTTACAATCACAATCTGCACTTAAAAAAATAAAAACTCCTTAAAAAAATAAAATTTTCCATTACTACCACTAAAGAGTTGGTACAGTTGGTTGGTACAGTTGAATTCCTAATTTAATTTTATTTTGTCAAAAAATAAGTAGAGTTCTCCTTGCAGAGTTTTCTCTTTATTTCTTTCATTGCATACAGAACGTAACACGTACCACTGCATTCACCATCAAATCCCGCAAAACCATCACATAAATTTTCAATTACAATCTGACTCTCTGTAAGACACGTAATATTCCATTGTATCTTCCATAAAACTGTCTGGAGGACCTCCATAATACATTCTCGCCCTCGCTTAGGTGGTTTTACTTCACCCCGCTTGCAATGCATCGCCGTTCTCAGCCAAATCTGGACAGAATGAATTTTTTTTATATGCAGTTTTATTTCTGATCTTTGCCAGCTGAGAGTTGTAACAAAAATTTATTATTTCGAGGAGTCTAAACTGAAATAATTAAATTGCCCGTATAAATGTATTGGAAATTTAGGGAACTAAAATATCAATTGAATAATCTTAAGTTGAGACTATAATTATTAGCATTGTTATGTAACACTATGTGCATTTTCACTATAAATTGGACACGATAAAAATTGTACGAAAAAACTCAAATTAATTGACTTTAAGATATTTTCAGATTGGAGGATACTCTCATTGTCGCTCTGGTAAAATATGGTCATTAAGAATCAAAACGTTGCTTAAATTTGCTTTAGTCGTGTTTGGTGACCATATCTGATAGCCAGTTCTTCTTCCCCATCACCTTCTCTTCTCCACTCTTTTGAGCCTGACAGCCCCTTGAAGTTATCTAATCGTTTTCCGTTAGTGTTTAAATGAAGAATATTTATTCCTGCATTATATGCATCTCTTATTTTTATCAAAAATATGATAAAGATGCAGAGAAATTAAAATGTTGGAAAAATACTGATTTCAAAGTGGTGGTATATTAAATCAGTTTATTTTATTTTGATGGTTTTTGTCAAAATACTACTCTATGGGGTATAAGGAGAAAATAATAAATAATCGAAACAGGGGTAAACTATATATTGTTTCTCTTAAAATCCGACAAAACCAACATTTTTTCCCCCACAAAAAATAAAGAGTTTTTCAACCATGCAGAATATTAGTCGATTTATCAATTTTGAGGAAAAACAACTTCATCAATCTAAATTATTAAGTATTAAAACTGACAAGATCCGATACTTTGATATGGAAATCTCGATAACATGCTTTACTATAACAAAAGTCTCTTGTATGTAAAGTATAGTTGTTTGATATGACAATGTTTGTGAAGACTTTTGTATTGCCTTTTTGTTATTTGTTTTTGGGGTGTTATGCCGTGTTGCGCTAACTCATTCTTTAGCCAACGTTTCGGACAATGTTACATTGTCCATCATCAGGGCAGATGTGGCACAATGTAACGTTGTCCGAAACGTTGGCAAAAGAAGGAGTTAGCGCAACACGGCATAATACCCCAAAAACAAATACTTTTGGCCGTGAAAATTTTATTTGGAATTATTACTGTCGTTTTATTACAGATTATTATTTTATTATACTGTTTATAATAAATAAGTCATTATTAATAATATTTTTCTTACATTCTAAATTCTTTTTAAATTATTATTTATATAAAACTTTTTAACACATTCTTTTTTAAAATCTAAATTTATGTTAATGGCAAAATATGTCGTGCCGGTTGTATTTAAATAAATAAATATAAAAAAGGCATTATCATTAAGTTTTATCTCAGTGTACAGAATTCAAACCTTTCTCTATTGCAAGATTTCATCTATCTGACATTCATTGCTTATTCTGTCACGTGACGGCTGCACCAGCATTCTCTATGGACCAGTTTGTCTAGAATGGTTCTCGTTTAACTACACAATACTGCGCAGAGCTCAGTTCTCAGTTCTCGAGTTGACGCTAGTAGTTGTGAGTAATTTGTCAACCTGACTGTCTAGTGTCTAGTGTCTAGTGTCTGTCTGCTCTAAAGAGATATTGCTTTTGATAATAATTATTGCATCGTGTAACTGCACGAAACCGCACGGTTTTCTTGAAATTGTAAATGTCAAATAACGCGAATAACGAATAGATTCTATGATTGTTGTCAAACTTGACCATTTTCTTGTGTTGTCAGGTGCACATTTACCTACCTCACCATTGAAAGCGAACTGAAATGAATGAATTATTTAAAACGGGCATGTAGGGTAGTAAAAAAGGTTGTATATATCGTGTAAATCCTTACATATTGTTCAATGTCATCAATTAAATAGTTAAAATGTTAAAATGCATAGCAGGCTTCCTTGGATTGACTAGAGTTTGCTAAACCACATTCTCCTCTCTGACATTTTTTTCCATCCTCAATGATAGATTCCGCAATGTTTGGTCAGAGTATAGGCACATTGCTAGTCAATCCAAGGGAGTCTGCTATTTTTATGCCTTTCTTGAAAGAATTGAGTTTTTATACGGTCAAAACTGTTTATTTATATTCCATATGTACATGCCCAAATAAACAATAGTAAAACATAACGTGAAAAATGTATGTTTAAAAAAAATAATTATATTAACGCCTTCAAAATTTCATTAAATCATCATCAAAATTGACTCTCGTTAGTTTTGTTACATTTGCGCTTACAAGCTTCTAGTTAGCTTCCAAACAGGCGAGATTTCCATTCATGTTAGGAAACTAAGAGGACACAAACACACTACCAACATAATAGCCACTTACTATGTAAACGTAGGAGCTAATGGCTTCAGCGCTCCCAGTTCTGTTCTGTCCTGTTCCATTAACATAATACAATCATCTTATAAATCCTACTTGCCAAGTGCTAATCCCGTCGAGTATTGTGGAATACATAAAATTTAACCCTTAATTAGAATCATGCATGATTTTATTCGCCATCCACCGGAGAAATAACTTTCACACTGGGTTTAGAAGACTTTGTAAAAGTTCTCTTTCTTTGTGTTTTGCGTCCATAAATGGTTCGACTAAATACTACGCAAACCTTAAAACTGGAGATCATAATAAAGATACAAAATTAATAAATATTAAAGATAATGAAATGTGTAAATTATGATGAGATATTATTCAGCCATGAAAATCGCCTTCTTCTAACACTGACAAATTACATCACCCCATATCATTTAAGAATTTCTTATTTCTTTGTTTGCAATGCCTACGCCAAAGTGCTGCAGTGTACGTTTCCAATATGCTGATAACTATCCTATCTTTGACTAATTTGTCACTTAACTACTGACCTAGGTGTTCTAAGGGCAAGGCTCTCGACTAGCAATTCGGAGGTTGCGGGTTCAAATCCTGGCGTGCTTAAGAAAATTTGATGATGATTTAATGAAATTTTGAAGGCGTTAATTTAATTATTTTTTCAAAATATACATTTTGCAAGGTATGTTTTATTATTGTTTATTTGCGCATGTACATATGGAATATGAATAAATAGTTTTGTCCGTATAAAAACTCAATTCTTTCAAGAAAGGCATACAAATACAATATGGTAATGGTAATAATAACACGGGCATGTGCCTAGCATGGTGGTCGAAAAATTCCTCAATGCATGTAACTAACAATTTTATTGAATAAAGAAACTTAAAAAAAAAAAAAAAAATTCAATCCAATTGTACTCTTGTATTTTTTTAAAAATGTTTATGGCTTTCAACTTTGGGGGGTATTCTAGGACATTATTTCAAATTATGGAGAGAGGAAAGGGGAATTTACATGTTTATTTTGATTAAGTTGAAAATCAAAAAAAATTGTATGGGTGATTGGGTCGAATGCAGACTTGGAAGAGACGAGATGTTGAATGGATGGGAAGTAATTTTAGATAAGGCTTGATAGAAGGGAGAATATTTGTTTTGAGAGGGGCAACCAAAAAAATATGTGATCTAATGTTCCCACTAAATGTACCACAGAATGTACAATCATGAGTCTGTGAATTACAAACAAAAGTGAGAAGGAACATAACAATGTCCAATCAAATGAGGAAATTTCTTTTTTGGAGAAATGGGGGAGTTGTTGAAAACACGATTTTGATGAGATAGTCCTTTATATTGAGGCAAAGCAAGCTTCTTTGGATTGACTAGAGTTTGTTAAACCAAATTCTCCTTTCTGTTTTTTACATTTTTTTCCATCCTCAATGATACATGCCGCAATGTTTGGCCAGAGTATCGGCACATTGCTAGTCAATCCAAGGGAGTCTGCTATTTTTATGTCTTTTTTGAAAGAATTGAGCTTTTATACGAAGAAAACTTTTCACTCATATTTATAAACATGCGCATACAAACAATTCATCATTCAATTCAAGTGTTTTTTCCCCTTGAAAAATAACATTAGCGCCATTTATGAATGAGGAGTTAATGAATAATTTTAAGTGATAGCATGCGAGTTCTAGAATTGTAGGTACTCCCAGTTTTGCCCTTGTGAAAGATTGCCATTTAGAATAAAAACCTACACTCAACCTCGGAACAGGAAAACCAGGAACAGGAAAAAAGGAAATGAGGAGGACTGTACATTTACTATTGTACTATGTATCTTAGTCATTAATAAAAAGTATATATTATAATAAATTCGACAATAAAAAACAAATACCCTTTTTTACACCTAGTTGTAACATACACGTATTTTAATGGCAGATGATCAGAGGGAATAGCGTCACTAAAACACGCCAAACGCGCGCCCAATAATTGTAGACAGTTGACACAGCCGCTTGAGAACAGGTCGTTTCAAAGACTCGTTATTGATTGAACTCGTTCTCTGGCTGCGGAAAGATTTGCTGACCACTGTGTTTCCTCCCTCCTACAACAATTTGGGTTACATCAAGACCAAGATTCACTACTTCCTTTCCACAAAAAGACATCCCACACAGCATCACTAAAGAAGAAATAGGCTCTAAGGGGAATTATTTATTTTATGTAAAAAAAGTTTTCACCATTATGTTAAAAACTATCGAAAGTATTTAGGAAAAATAATGGTGTAGCAATCATTGATGTTTGTATAGGTATATATTCATTTCGCTACTTTGAGCCGAAGACCTCTAAACTCGATTACTAACCATCTTAACCACTCAAGCAATTGCTTTTGTATATATACAAAATTATTTTATGAATATCATCCCTAAAAATATTAATATCGAAATTTATGAACTGCTTTCTGCTGTTTAAAGCGAATCAATCCACCCATCTTTTCCGTTAATCCCATATTTTTAAGTTCTATTAATTTGGCACATTATGACAAGCAATCACACAAAACGTTTTTGAAAACTCGCCATAATATGCGAAAAATTGCTCGAAAACAATTTTGAAGGCCTGTTATATAATGGATGTCAAGTTAAATATTAGATACATCGCGGGTTAATGTATCCCCAAGTAGATAAATAAAAAGAAATATTATTTATTCGTATAATTAATTTAATAATATGTATCCTGCTATTACAAATATCTACCAGCTATTCTCTGATACCTGGTCCTATTCCTCATTAATTCTCTCAAGGTTTAACCGGTCTTTAATAATTTAAGCGGATATTAATTCGTACTGTTTATTAAACCGCCGCGCTATTCACAAGGGAATTCAAATTTTAAAATCATGAAAGATACTCGGAGAAAAATTACTGATATAAAATATTGCTAATTTATAACTTTTTATATAAAATACTGTTAATTTATCAAAAAATCTGGTCAAATCCAACGAATGAATTGACAGAGTTCCATTTGCGGAACATTCGTTCATGCAAATACTGATATTAATATTGACATACTGATTGCACATATTAGGAAAAGTACACTTCTTCTCGATATATTCCGAATGACTGATATTTTATCAGGAAATTAGTATGCTATGATTTTTTAACCCAGATCATTTTCTCCGTGCGTTAAAAACGGGAATGCAGGCCTTTAATGAAATAGTTGACAGATTTCCCAATAAACTATCAGTCAAACATGAATGTGTTATGGGAACGTCAGAACACGTTTTCAATAAATTAGGATATTTTGCAATTCGATATTATGAAAGTACTTTAATAATAGTTTATTAGGAAATGGCCTGCGATCACATTTTTAACAGGATTTTAATAAATCAGCAACACTCATTTTTCGGAATGAATAGACTACTTTGTGTATTCTTCTATTGATGTGGATTATTTTTTTTCTTGCATGTGCAATATGAGGCGAATTCAAAATGTTGAATTAATCTATTTATAACAAAGAACAAATATTGGTACTGTTGCATCTGAAACTGCTTACGAATTGCAGCTTCAGCTAAAAATGGATGTGAACTCTACATAATTTAAACGAGACAAAATGAATTGGTGTTTGCTAGAGTTGGGTGATAGTATGTGTAAGGTTGAACTAGGTATGAAAAGAAGGAAAACAGGAAGGCCAATCACTTACCACTATATCTCTGCGAAGTACCACACAACACAATCACAATTTAGTGAGTTCCACTACGATACTCCGAGGTAATTATCGTCACAATAAAATTAATGAGTGTTACTACGATATTATGCACTTTCAAAAAAATCAACTACCTTCTTTTCAAAGATTATGTACACGAAAAAACACCAACAGTTTTCTTCCAAGGTAGTTCCAGCCCGTCTTCTATTTTCAAAACGAATGCACTAGAATTTGTACTATGTTCTTGCCATTGTTCCAAATTTCAAATACTATTCCAGTAAGGTGATGGTTAGAATAGGTAAGAACTGGATAAATACAATCCTGGTAGGAACCAAGCAAGTGCTCGATGCAAAACAAAACAGGTACTATTTAAAAAAAAAATAACACATCTGCCCTGATGATGGACAGTGCAATGCTGTCCGAAACGTTGGCTAAAGAAGGAGTTAGCGCAACACGGCATAACACCCCAAAAACAAATAACAAAAAACTTTTGGCCGTGAAAATCTTAAATGATATTTAATGATTAATTAAATTCATAAAAATATCACCTTTCCTATGTCAAAAAGTGTTAAATCAAAGTTAGGTGTGAGAGATATTATTTTCACTGACTGAAAGTTAATTTCATACTGAAAATTAAAATTGTAAAAACAGAAGCAGAAAATGAAGGGCATAAGGTGAGTTCTAGCATCTAACTCTACGAAATTTCTGGATCTAGAATAACACAGCTGTTTTTAGTTGGTGAGTCATGATAAAAACATAAATAATTCTAAAGATGCCTGTAGCGGAGTAGAGCGGGTTCGGTCCCGTGTAGTTAGAACAAGCTAGAGTTTTGTTTTTATTTTATTATCAAAACTATGATATCCTTGATAGTAGTGTATGAGCTCACCCACAGATGATACTAAATTAGTTTTTTAGGTTACCCATAGATGGTGTTAGTTGTCGAGTATTGGAGAGACCGAGGGGATAATAAATTAGGTGGGAACATCAAGGTCGGGGTCCATATTATTCTAGCCGCCTGCTTGTTAAGATATCACAGCCCATTGTTAATCTATCACATTAAAAGTCCAAATGTTTTGTTGAAGCCAAAGTTTAATTTCGTAAGAGAGTTTGTGAGAAGTTCCGGAGACACAACAATAACCAAATTAAATAATAAATCTAATATGCTTCTCGTCAACTTTAATCACATATCAGACAGTACTAAAAAGACAAAACTTACTAATACCAAAAGCAAACAAAACAATATTCCAGAAAGGACCATACTACATGGCCATTAAAGTATATAACAATCTTCCACATAACATTAAACAAATACAAGATACACACAAATTCAAATCGTTACTAAACACTTTCCTTGTTAATAAATGTCACTACACGTTGAGTGAATACCTCACGTAAATGAAACGCCTATTTTTATTGGTATTTATATTTGTATTTTTTTTATTTTTTCATTGGTATATTGTTATTTTATCTGTATAAACATTGTAATTATTATAGTAAAACAAATAATATTATATATTGTATTTAAATAAATGTGGTTAGCTGGAAGAAATGGGGTCTACCCATAAGCTACACCTTTTGTAATTTTTATTTTACAATAAATAATTTTTATTTGAAAAAAAAAAATACTTATGGGATAACTGTTCTATAATCTGATGATAAACTTTGCAATTAATAATGATACCACGGTTACGAAACCAATTTGAAATAGATACACTGCCGTATTAACCTTACTGTAACCTTTGGTGGTGAACTGTACGTATTTTGTTCTATGTATGTAATAGTCTATGATTTTCATTGATGGGGAATTCGAGACGATGTTCCTGTAGAGGAATTTCGGGAATTCGCCGTGAAAACAATATCAGATTACAATTATTATATCTCGTACAAGGAATATATTATGTGATTAAATAATTTATAAAATGTAATATAGGTAAAGGTATGTAGTTAAATAGGGATGGCAATTAATTTTTATTTGCCCTTTTTTATAGGTCACTGGCCATACTGAGTAAATTCTGAACAATTATTGTGTCTTAATTACTTGAGAAATTGACGAGCGTTTTCACGGAGCGAGATATTTATACTTATTATTGCGTTTTATAACTAGCGAATATATGGCGTTTTAGTTTAAAAAATGTCTTTCTTGTCGTGCTACTCTGTACTTTGTTTTGTTTCTTTCTCTCTCCTTTTCTATCACCTGTAGCTGTAATCGAGCATAATCTATTTTTACCAATGTATTAGTGGGATAGTCCCCGATCCGCAAAGAGTGCCAGGCTGATGTAAGCGTAGTAATATTAAGAAAGGGACGCTTAGATGGTTTGGGCATGTAGAGCGAATGGACGACGAAAGGAGTATAAGGAGGATATATGATGGAAATGCGATGGTAGAAGAAGTCGGGGATGCCCGAGAAATACATGGCACGATCAAGTGAATCAGATACTCGAGTCGGGCTATGTCAAGAGTCAGAATAATAAAAGAGTATGTATGAGACGATGTATGAATGCGAATGAGGCAAGAAGTGTGTGCCAAGACCGCGTTGTTTGGCGATCCGTCCTCTCTGCCTACCCCTGCGGGAAACGGCGTAATGGTTAGTTAGTTAGTTAGTTTATTAGTGGGTAAGTACTTTCATTTAAATTCCTACCTTGGCTCTGTGCTTATGTGTATAGCCCTGTCTGTTTCTTTTTTTGTCTCTTCTTGTTTTCTCTACTTAAGGCGATGCCATACGTAGTAATGCAAAATCGTGTGTTTTTGGTTTGAAAATTTGAGCACCTAGAAATGTTTCAGATGCTTTAATTAAATATTGCGAGTAGAATACATCTTGGCCTTTGAAATAATCGAGTATTTTTTAGAAAATCTTTTTATAAGCCCAGAAAAAAATAATGTAAAGGCCTATGAAAACTGCTTTAAAGTTCAAAATCTCCTACATTTTCGGTTATGATTTTATTGTATAATGTGGCAAATTAAGTTATTTGTAAAATGATCGAAAAAAACTTAAATATTTATGCCTGAACATCCACAAAATAAAATAAAAAGGCATTTTTTGGCCATGTTTTTTTCTAGCATAAATCAAAACATGCGGATCGCCATCTACGTAAGGGTTGTTATTGATAGCGGCTCAATTTAAAATATTACACGACGTAGTGCATCGCCTTAACCTCGTTTTTCTATTTGTGTACGGTTTTGAATGTGAAACTTATAATTATTATACTTTTCTATTTTTGTTCTGTTTCGTATGTGAAACTTATAATGTTGATATCAAAATACCAATGTAAAGTTGTACCTATTAACTCCCATATATGTATTGTAAAATCCTCTCGTCTTACAATGAGTTTTGTAACTCATGGAGATTGCTCTAGCAAGAAATAAAAATGATAAAAAAAAATAAGAATGAAAATAAATAAAACCGTTTCGGATAGAACTTCCTCTTTATGAGAACGCTCCTCAACCATATTCCCACCGAAATATGCTCATTAAAGGGCAGGCTTCACCGGTGATCATTAATTTAAAATTCTCGGCTACAGGTCCAGGGTTCACGGGTTTATCTTTTATCTTTGATATTTGTTATTCCCTTTGATTAAAAAAAGAACATTTGGTTCCGTTGGGTATTTTATAGAGATAGAAATGCTTCATCCAATGCACTGATTTCCCGATTATTTTTTGCGTCAATTGTTTTGTTAACTAAATAAAATAATCGAGTATTTGAAAGATTTTAAATTTATTTATTTGATATTATATAAACAAAGAGTACAAGAGTTACAGTGATAAAACTATGATTAAATATTTCATATTGGGTACCGATGCTATGTTTCCTTGTAGTGTCTTGTATGAGGTACGTATATTCCTTAATTAACAGGTGACTATTGTAATGTATGTGTGAGCGTGTGTGTATGTGACTGTGTGTGTATATTTATGCGCATTGAACAGTTTATAATATTGACATGATGCCACGTTTGAATTTGGGCAGTGACTCCGTAAAAATGTTAATGTTTGAGTTTAGACAAATAATATTGAGAATAGAGTAGCCACGGCTTTACTATAATAATCACATAGCCAGGTACCTGCGCACCGCATAAATAAGTTTAGTGCTTACCCGTTTCTTGTCTAATCTAGAACTTAAATGGCCTAATATATGGAACCATCAACACGCCTTTAATGGCACAAAAAGAGTGATAGAAAATGAAAATTTCACAACTGGAAACTTGATATTGAACTGTTTCAAAGAATAGTTAGATTAATGAAATAAAAACAATATATTTTTTTTTTTGTTTAAAACCACGAATTTTTATTAATTTTAAGACCGACCGGTTTCGCTACACTCGAGCATCGTCAGGGTACAAAATTAAACTGTTTAATTTTGATGATTTAGTTTAATTTTGTACCCTGACGATGCTCGAGTGTAGCGAAACCGGTCGGTCTTAAAATTAATAAAAATTCGTGGTTTTAAACAAAAAATATTGTTTTTATTTCATTAAAATGTTAAACCACAAAGTAATTGCTTTCTACGAAAAAAAAAAAAAAAAATAATAATAATAGTTAGATTTATTGAAGATTTTCTACTCCTGTTAATTATTTTCTTTTTCATTGCTCATACTTAGCAGTACTCACTTTTTAAAACCTTTTTAAATAAATCATAATTTTTGTACATCTTATACTCATAGATATTGTATTATTTTAACATTTTATACCTGTTACTTTATACTTTTCTTTGAGTTGTTGTACATTTACATTTTATACTTGTTAATTTATACTTTTCTTCTAGTTGTTGTATATTTACATTTTATACTTGTTACTTTATACTTTTCTTCTAGTTGTTTTACTATTTATTACATTTTATACTTTTCTTTCAGTTGTACTTTTACATTTTATACTTTTACTTTTATTTGACTTGTTGTACTTTTAGATTTTATACTTGTTACTTTATACCTTTCTTTGAGTTGTTGAACTTTAACATTTTATGCTTGTTACTTAATACTTTTGTTTGAGTTTTTGTACTTTCACTATTCCTACTTTTGTTGATGGCAACGTTATGCCGTATATATGAAAAAAATATATATATGAACAAATATGAAGAGCACGGTTGATTGGCGAATTAGATGTTGCATTTGTTTTGTAATTAAGCGTGTGGAATAGCACTGTGTACGTTTTATAGGTGTGTTAAAATCAATAAGGAGCAGAAATTCAAAGTTATTGATGAAGATATTTTGTAAATTTGTTTTGAATATGTTCTTTATCATCTTTGTAAGGTTTATATTGTGGATTCACGATGCGTATTCCAGTGTATTTCTGACTAAAGCGAAATATATCATTACGATTGTAAACGAATTATTGAATACTTTACCTAGAACCAAGGTTTTTATACCACCTATTGACGAGTAAATGTGCTTATTAAAAGTAAGTTTGCTATCTATTCCGTTTTAGATATGTCAGGTTCTTTGTTGAGTGAATAAGAGTACGTAAGTTCATGTTTATTTATGGTGAATGTCACAATGTGACATTCAGAGACGTTGATATTTAAACAATTAACCTTGTAATGCTTGTAAAGCCTATCGATGTCACTTTGTAACTCTTCCAAGCCAGATAGAACGGATAACTTAATATTTTAATAATTATTGAAGACAATATTAGCGATTTCTAAACGATAATCTAAAACAAAAAAATCAGAAAACGATACGGTCACATCTAGGACTCGAACCCGGGACCCTTGCCTTGCCGGAGCACCGCTCTACCACTGAGCTAATGGGACCCTATCCCGTTCGGTCACTTTTGACTGTATCATTTACTTCGAATAAGAACTACCAACATTGTCTTCATTTTTTCATCGCACATGTTGCGACCCTTAGCAAAGGGTCCCATTAGCTCAGTGGTAGAGCGGTGCCCGGCAAGGCAAGAGTCCTGGGTTCGAGTCCTAGATGTGACCGTATCCTTTTCTGATTTTTCTGTTTCAGATTATCGTTTAGAAATCGCTAACATTGTCTTCAATAATTAAATATTACAATTTGAGGTTTTACTCTATAAAGTTATAAAAAAAATAATAATTCAATTCAATTTGTTTATTCCTTTAAAAACATTACAAAGTTACATTTTATTTGGTTTTTAAGTACATTAGTAAAATGGTATTACATAATAGTTAGCTGTGTATAAACTATACCAGCATCAATAGAGCTTGCCTTTTAAAGGCAGCTTCACCGATGCTAAATATGTCGATATCCGAATTAATTCTGTTCAACAGCAAGACTGCTCTCCCCACCGGCATGACCATTGGCAAGTTAGTCCTGCAGGCCGGGAGATAAAACAGTCTATGCTGTCGGTGACGGAGATAACCATCAGGAACATAGAGACTAATACTCTCCATGATAGTCGGATTTTCAAACCATCCACGAATCAGTTTGAAGAAGTGTGATACAATATGCACATCTCTTCTGACCCGTAGATGGTTCATACCGAGCATGCCCAAGAGAAAGTCAGTAGGATAGAGCCACGGGTAGTAGCCATACTCCCTCAGGTAGAGGAATCTCAGAAATTTCTTCTGCACTCTCTCCCACATAAGGGAATACTTCACCTGATGTGGGCTCCAAACTACCGACCCACTCTCAAGCCTACTCCTAACCAACGCAATGTATAGCGCTTGGAGAACCCGGGTGTCTCTAAAATTCCTCGCAGTGCGTAGGACGAAGCCCAGCATTTTCAGTGAAACACTACACGTCATTTTGATATGAGTATGAAATGTCAGCCTACTATCAAACATGATGCCAAGATCTTTCATAGTGGAGACACGTTTTAAACTTCGGGCATTAATGGTATACCGGTAAAACCAAGTATGACGTGCCCGTGTGAAAGAAAGAATGAAACATTTAGAAACATTGAATTCGATCCGATTCCGTTTACTCCAGTCAACAATATTAATATTTTAATGATTATAATATGAAATAACTTTACGTTTGACTTCCATTACTCATATACAATTGTACGATTTTTGTGCATTATTTCATATTGCAATATAATATTCATTTTATTTAATAACTCTTTTACAGTTTAAGAAAATATTTATGAAATGTACATATAAAATAGACACTCGGAGATCCTGTGCCAACGACTTATTTGGTACAACTTCAAATGTATATTCATCAGGACTTATTTGTTATTTTTTCTTTGTTTCAGATTAAAAGGTAAATACAACATAACTTTTACCGAAAGTCATCGCTCTGCTTCAGCAGAATACCAGTAATATTGTAAGTAAATTTTTAATACTAGGCACAAGAAAATTTTAATTCTACAAAACAATCTTACACTGATAATGTCACAATATCATAAGCAAAACATTCTACCGATACATAGCTATATTATAGTTAGACGAGATAATTTGAGTAAAAAGTGTCTTCATTTTTATGGAGGGTGATACATCCAATGATAATCAACCACTTTATTTTTTTTATGCTTCCGATTTTGTTGTCCGGGTTAAATCTTCCCCATAGGAAAAACTAAACCCTTCCACTCACTTTTCCACAAATGATCAGCTAGTCAATCAACACTATGCAAGTGCATTGTATAAGTAAAATAAATACAAAACAATACAAGAACAACAAAACGTCAACTCACCAGAGATCAAATGGGAAAAAAAAAATTCACCGACTCCAGATATTTTCATATCAGAGGGTTCGGCTCGGTAGAACTTCTAACAGGGCCTATAAATCCTACTGATCCCTCAACATAAATATTTAAAAAATCTTTCGTTATCCTACATGTATTCAAAATGACCGACTTTTGCATCTTTATATATAAATTTTTTGATAGATCTAATACGCCTAAATTTTTAATGAGAGAGCTAGGTATAATGCCAGTAGCCGAAATAACGAATGGTAATATTTTTATAGTCTGAGAATGCCAAATTCTTTTTATTTCGTTTCCTAAATCTGTGTATTTTCTTATTTTTTCATTAACAGATTTTTGAATGTTACAGGAATTTGGAATAGCGACATCAATGATATAAGTTATTTTTTTAATTTTGTCATCTAAAACTATATCGGGTCTATTATGACTAATCGTTCGGTCTGTTAGTATAGTTTTATCATAATATATTTTATAAAATTCGTTTTCTAAAAATGAATTTGGTTCGTATTCATAATATGGTACTACATTACGGCAGTCAATCAAGTTATGTTTAATTACCAAATTTTGGTGAATTATTTTTAAAACTTGATTGTGCCTAAATGTATACTCGGACGGTGCTAATATAGAACATCCCGATATAATATGTTCTATAGTTTCCGGAAAAGCCAAACATTTTCTACACAAATCATCAATTTGATTTGTATCTTTGATTATATGCTTTCTATAATTTTTAGTATTAATGACTCTATCCTGAATGGCAAGCATAAATCCTTCTATTTCTGCGCTCAACTCTCCAATACTCAACCATTTGTTTGACGAAAATTTGTCAACATACGTTTGGTTGAGATAATTGAAGTGTTTTGCGTGTAAAATTTTATTTGACCAGGAATCTAATAGTTCCTGGTTGGGATTTATAAAAATGTTGGCATTCTCATCGTATAAATTTAAAGGTGTAATATTTCTATCTGCCTTGCAAATTATTTTGTGCATTTCTGAGCTATGAGCTTTCCTATGGAAAAAAGTTCTTAGCATTTCTACCTGATTATGTTTCAAAGAAGTTATTTTGACTATGCCTCTACCTCCTAAATTTCTAGGTAAATTAACTCGTTCTATAGCTGAATTTGGATGATGGCAATTAAATTTGGTTAGCGTAGTTCTAACTAATCTCTCTAAGTTATCTAAATCTGTATTAGACCATTTAATTATGCCAAATGAGTACGTTAATAGAGGTATTGCCCAAGTATTTATTGCTTTTACTAAATTTTTAGCAGATAGATTGCATTTTAATATTTTCCTGATCCTAGTTTGAAATTTAATCCTAATATAATAATCATTTTTATTCCAGGATGTGGGGAGGTTAGTGCAATTCCAAAAGTCCCCTATACATATACATATATTTGTAGAAAAAAAATTAAATGCAAAAATAGATAAAGAAAAATAAATCAGTAATTAAGGACAACTATGTAGGGCGTGGACTTGAGTGAGCTTGGGCCCAGCGCTCATTCAGGAGTGACGTTTGGTGCTGGTAGGCTGCGGTCACCACCGTGTTGGCGGAGGCCATTAGCCGCATCCTGGCTCTAGTGACCCGCTGTCTCATCAGGCCGGCAAATCTATTTACTCCTAATTCCGTGAACATTGTCGATTCGCTGCTGTATCTTCGGTATCCAAATATGATTCTACAGGCGTCATTATATTGGATTCGGAGTTGTTCCTTTGAGTAAGTTCGGTAGTGAAACCATGTTTTACACGTAAACAGGCCGGTACAGAATGCGTTGAACGGTGTGTTTTGACAGTATAGCTGCATTTGCAATATCTGCGGGCAAACATATTAGACACTATGCTTAGGCTTCTACTTTGAAGTTCGATATCGCCATCGTCCGATAGGTCTGGATTAATAATGTGCCCCAAGTATTTTACGTTCGTACATGTATTTATTCTTGCCTCTTACTTGTATCTGGATTTTTCCGTTGTGGAACGCAATCAATTCCGTCTTTTTCGTGTTGTACATCATATTATGCTGTTTTCCATATTGCTTACAAATATTCAGCAGTAATCTTAATCCCTTGATCGATGAACCTAGGGAGATCATGTCGTCCGCGTAGATCATGTTGACTGGCGAATACTAGAAATCTAGTTCCCGAAATGAAGAATCCTTACAGGTCTGTTTGGGCAGACTCCTCTCTTTTATAACTTTACGAACCAACATATATTTTGAAAGCCTACATCAAAATTAAATTTATTTCTTTATGGTTTAAATGAAAGAGGATTGTTGCATTTTATTTCCGTGCAGGCAATTTGCGGAACACACATCTGACTTTAACGTCCCACCACATTCGGGTCCTGTTGTCTTTTTTGAGGCTTTGCGGGTCTTTTGACGCAGCAGGGACCTCCGTTTGTCTTTGTCCCTCTGCCATTTGCAACATTTCCTCTCGGAATACCCAGAATTCCCTCCATACGGTATGTCCGTATACTAAACTTGTCAAACAAAATCCCGCCGGCAAAAACGAGGGACGGGAGAGATCTATGCGAGAGAAAATGAAGAGAAAATTAATCATTTTGCGCTGACGCCGATGTGACGGGCTCACCATGGTGGAAATTCACTGCAGTTTAAAAGGAGAGGGAACTTTAATATGCGAGGAGTTGGCGGAGGAAAATTTTTGATGCATCACGTTTTGTTTGGTGTGGTAACTGTAAAAAAAAATAAAGCTTTTAAATTTTGAACATGAGAAGTTTTTTCTGACCATGATATTTTCTTGAATCGAAATCATCAATTTAATAAATTGTTATAGCAAATAAAATTTTAACCTGATTTCTGGCAGCCATTTTGATGACTCAGGATCTCAGGATTCATTTGTTCAGGCAATCTTTTAAGGAATCATCTCAATTGAAACCATTTATTGATAACAAAGTTATGCATAATATAACGAAATTATCATAAGCCTATTGCATGGAACAATTGTATGCTGGAAGTTATTATTTAAAGCATTCACGGCGGTGAATCGATGTGGGACGCTCTGGTTACTATTCTGGGGCCCGGTCTGATGTTATCCATCTCGTTTATTATCTCATCCTGACGGGGTTTCTCCTGATTTCCGAATCCGCGAGACAGTTAATCCGCGAGTAAATTAAACTTCGGATCCTATTTATTTATCTCTTATTGATATTATTTAGTTCATTTTATAATTACTTTATGTTACGTTAAAGTAATGTTGAGGAAACGGTCACAAGAGACGCCACTGGCATTTTAAAAATATTGACCGTGTTAAGTGAAATTGTCACAAGTATTTATCGTTAATGTTTTCCAAGCGGATATTTTAGTCCTTCTAAAAGAAGGTTATATGATTTTTACTACTATCTTATTTGAAAGTTAAGAAATCAATAATGATTCAAATATATATTCTTTCAAAAGAAATTTCAATTCTTACATATAATATAACTATTTGTTTATCTATATTTTTTATTTAAATATGTACCTACCTACATGATTCTGGGAAAGGGGTATATATTTAGTTGTGTGGCAAAGGGGGTATATATTTAGTTATGTGGGTGGGAAAGGGGGTATATATTTAGTTATGTGTGGGGGAATGGGTGTATATATTTAGTTACGATTGTGCGAAGGGGGGTATATATTTAGTTATGTGTTTGTGCGAAGGTGGTATATATTTAGTTTTGTGTGTGGGAAGGGGGGGGGTATATATTTAGTTATGTATATTTGAAGGAGGTTATATATTTAATTATGTGTGTGGGAAAGGGGTATGTATTTTGTATTAAATTGGTTTTTCTTGCCGTTTTTGTTTTTTTATACCTAATTCTTTATTTAAAAGAAAACATTTTTGTTGTTAAGTTTAATTTTCAAATGTTAGCTATCACCAAAGGATCTTATAATTTTTGGTAATTTATAAAAGATTTTTTGAATAGGTTTTTATAGTTTTATTGATTCAATGTTTTTTTACATAATATCGGAATCAGTAGCATGTATTTTGGCCTGAGATTTGTGTGTGTTTCTGAATGGTACGGCTGTATTTAAACTATCTTCTTTATGCACTATGTTTTATTCCAGAAGACCCAGCATGCTAAGTGCTGACCACTGACGAGATTAGCCAAATAATTCTTCATTATCAGTCGGTTCTTCTTAGAAATCCACACTCCAATAGTCCTGATGAACCAGGCTACTTCAATCCTTGCGGACCGGTGCTGCATTGAGAGTCAAAGACCCCGATTTTCTGAACCAATTTACTTATGCTAAAAATAATGTACGAAGAATACATGGTCATACCGACATATAAATTGGAATGTCTGCCTTTGTATTATTTCTTTTTACGAGTAAGCTTTATTCAAGCAACTTTTACAATTAGTGCGACAATAAGCAGTGTAAATAGTGTACCTGTACTAGTATTACTATACTAGTATTGGTCTACCCATCTTGAAAATTACACTAAATTATTAGCAACTGGAACCAGTCCACCACAAATTCGTGCAGTCAAGATCACCACACTTGTAAAAATTCTTTTTAAAATTTAGAAAAAATATGTTTATTTTATCTGTTAAAAGTGCATTACATTTCATACGTTTATTATGTATTTATTAGGAATGCTTATTTCACGAGAGAGTACGGTAAAACTGAAGGATTTGTAAGACGGTACAATTTACAAAAACCTTATTTTGCAAATAACAAATAAGTTATTACAACAATAGAGTCAGCCGGCGTCCGACAGGCAATTGTCATTTTACCCGTGGTATTCCAAGAGTTACGGAAAGGAAGGAGAGAAACTGCTGAGCACTAAAACAGATTTGAGGGGTGGTTAAGAATCTGGGGGTCAGTTTGTCTAGGAGTGGCTGCCTATGAATCCTTCCCTCCCGCTGGGGTGCAAGGCGAAGGCTTGAGAGATGCAGCTAGAGAAGTAAACAGGTCTCCCTCAACCGGCCTCTCAAAATCCGGTCCACCACCCAGCTGCAAGCGCATCCGCCATCAATACCTGACCTAGACAAAACTTAGCCCGGACACCAAGTCACCAAAGGTGTCACCAAGTCACACTTGGGTGACTTACGGCAGAGGTGTTGATTGTCTGATAAATGGTCGGTGGTACTTATACCCTCCTCCCAAATTGAAAATTTAGCACAGTGTATTCCCTGTAAAACCTATAACTCATCTTTCAATCTATTTCTCTCAATTCCACCCCGCCTCAGCAGTTATATTGTTAAGGAGTTCCTTTGTGCGAGGATAAATGCATTTTGAACTACAGCACACCTGCAACTGCGTGCAATGTTAGGTTTTCTTTTTGAGCAATTACTAGACTACCTCATTGTACACCCATACAACTGTACATCGCATTCAACCTCTAGTGCGAAAGCATTGCATAGAGGCATTATTTGGAAGAATTATCATAACTATAACTTTGAGTCTAAAATGTTTCATATTCCGCGTAGAATGTAAAATGTGCCGTTTTCAATAATCAAGCATTAATCTGTCTGTCGAATTAATGGGATATTACAATTTTATTAAAGGGGCATGATTGTCTCTGTATCTGTAACTCCGGTTTAGTGAACTCTAAAACTAGGATTTGCTTTGATTTTCAAAATTGGATCTGATTATGGCAATGATTCGGACAAGCGATTAAATCGTAACAAAACTTGTTTTATGAATTATTTATTAATGAATTAGATCTGTAATTGAAATGTGTACGCGACCTCGGGGTTTTGTAGCCAAGGATCGTAACCACTCAACCACGGAAGCCGTCGATTCGTGACTTGCCGAATTGCTTCATCCTAAAATCTATTTACCAAACTTCGAATTTAATAACACCGACATATCATTTAAAGCAAATCTTTAAAATTGTCCACTATTTGTTGTTGCGAATATTACACACGAGTCTCGCCTGCCCGGAGCTAATGGGATTATGGCAACTTTAACCAATGAGAGGAGGGTTAGTTATCGTATAAGAGTCCTAATTTCTCGGAATCAGTAAGACAATTGCTTCCCCAATTTGGTTCGTTGTGAGGCTTACAGAAGAATAAAGGATAAAAGAAAGTTGGGAAATTGCCTGGCCTCACAAATCTGTTTACTAAATATGGTTATTGCTAAATAAATAAAACATTTTTTTTTATATGAGTCTGGCTTAACTTTACTATGAAATAATAAGGCCTAAGGTATCGGAATAAGGTAGCATTTAAAGAAACACTGTGTATTTTTTCCTACCCACGACAAGTTAAATAACAGAACCAGATGTGTTTTTTTTAATAATTTTGGAGCATTTTATTATATGGTGGTGATTTCATATTATAACTTTTTCAACTCTGCATCTGAATATAGATAATCTTTAAAAATAACACATTTTCAAGAGGATTAAAACTGTGTTTTAAGTTTTCAAGGGAAGTATGTTATAATTATGATTATGACTTTTATGTTTAAAATAGTTTGTGGAATTATAGACATGCCTGATTTAATGAGCCTAATCACCTTTAACAAACCAACTAGAACTACTGATCGATAATTATTTTTAATTGCAACAACAATATCAAGACTGAGTCATTTAGATACTGGCTTGTACCTAAATTGCATCCAGTTGGCTATACTTTTGCAGAAAAGAAGTTACAAGAAGGCTAAAATAAAACATTTCAACCATAATAATAATTAAAGTTAGCATAATACTATTCTTCTGCACGGGTTCCATATAATCTTACTTAACAGTTACTGTTCCACTAAATAATTATATTTACCATATGTTTATAAAAGCCCACGTGGGCGTCTTGAATAATTTCTAAATAGTATAAAACAAAGTATATTTCCGCGTCTGTCTGTTTGTGCGGTTAGTTCTTCTTAATTACGCAAAGGATTTTGATAGGGTTTCACTATTACTTGGAGAATTTCTTCAGGAAGGTTTATGTATACGAGTATATTTACAAGCTGTCTTGTACCCAACGTTGCTGGTAGTTATCTTTAGGGGATAGACATACACCACAGCTATACTTTTCTGTAGGCCCTTTTAACATATGCAATTCCGTAGTACATTATTTGATGTATATCATAAGGTTAAGCCAGCATTAGCAATCTAAGCCCCCGAAAATATCTTTTAACGACTTGAATACGAAACATCGGCTTTTTTCTACTTTTTATAAATATGATATGCACGTATTATATATAAAAACTTTCCCGAAGAAATTTTATAAATGTTAGTGAAAAGTCCATCAAAATACGTTAGTTGAGAAGAACTAAGCGCACAAACAGACGCGGATAGGTACTTTAATTTATACTATTTAGAGATTAGAGATAATACATGCATATTTTACTTATAGAAAGTAGAGAAAAGTAGCTTAACGCCGGGTACACCTCAGCTATTATTATGTTAGTGGAAATTCAGATTGCAGAGTCCTAAAATACGTACCTTTATGAAGAATTATGTTCTGATGCGTGATCGTGCAAAAACCCAAGCTCATGTAATATATCACAAAATGTAATTTTAATATACGTTATCTTCTATTTCCACAATTTCCATGAACACTAATATATGGCATATATTTTCACAAACAATCATAACAAAACGTGAAGTGAATTACTTTTCTGTTGGCTTCTTACATTATAAACGGGCGGTTACAAAAAACGTTATATCCTTGACATGGCACAAATTGCTTACCGTGTTTTTCAATAGTGGGTGCGTAAACATTTGTTTGCGATATGGATTTTTCAACCCTCTCCTTCGTAAGGGATGTTTCAGGCGTTGCTTCGCGAGGGATGTTAAGGCTGTCATTCGCAAAGGGCGGGATCCTATCTCAGCTGTCCCAGTGGAACGTGAAAGTGACTGCGTAATGTTTTCCTTTCTGTGAGGAATAAGTGAAAAAATTGAGAGAATCAGGAGAAGAAAGGCACGAAAAAAGAAGAGCGATTGCGAATAGAACAAACCTAAAGGGTGTATTATTATATATTTGATTCACTTTGTCATACAGTATTTTTGTATAGATACTACCACAGACCCGTGAAAAATCATAGAAATCATAGAAGCGCTATTGCGTACTTATATCATGTCCAAAAGTATTTCACTACTATTACGCAAGTAGCAGTGCGCTGGCACCGGATTCGGTAGTTTCCCAGTCTTTCGGCTTTAGAGCATTGCAGGTAAAATTAGACTAATTGGATGTAAACAGTGGAAACATTTTTTTTTGTTTTGCGTCTCATCTAAATATAATGCATCAATGGGTTAGTCCGAATTCTCGATAAATCAGTTCCAATTTCAAAAATGGCAATTAAAATAATTTGTCTGGATTCTCGAAAATTTAGTCTTAACAAATACTTTTTAAGATGTAGCTTAAATTTCAGAGCATATTGAACCGGAGTTACAGTCAGAGTCACAACCGAAATTAGTATTTTTAATAGGTTTCAACACAAATATTTTTTTCTTGTTTCGAAAATATAAGAATTTCATTACATTGTTTATGTGTCTTTATTTTATGATTTCTGTATATTCACATAATTTAATTATATTTTATTCGAGAAGCTCTACATCGAATAGTTGCAGTGCTTCGAGAAGCTCAGCTGCGAATAGTTGCTGACTGCGCAGTCAGCCGCATAACATCACAATTGATAAAAATTAGAAATACCTCAAAAAAGTGTTGAATTTAATACGATTTAATATGAGCTTACACTATTCCGTCCAGAATGTATATCTGAGTAGTTCTTTATCAGTATTAACAAGCCAAATATGATGTAAAAATGTGTGATATGTTAATGATCTATTGACAAATAAATGTTTCACGTTTATTATAGTTGGTCGATAGGTCTATGTCTCCTGGTTCCAAACCATGTTTTCGTAGGCACCAAAGATATTAGAAGAACGAGATGTGCTATGCGCAGTTCGTACTGAGTGGAATTGTTTTGCCGAGTGTCGCCGGTTTTGTTCACCAATACTACTGCACACCTTCGCTTACGCTAAGGCATCGCTAAGGTATCCGCACTAATACATAGAACAGATTTCTGTGCGTACACGTCCCGATACCGTTCAAAGTACCCTAATTAGGTAGTACTCCGGCTACGGTCCGGCGGCCAACATAGCATATCTCGTTCTTCTAATATATTTGGTAGGCACTGTGTACATGATAGGATAGGAGATGTAAAACTCATTTATAAAAAAGTGCTGGCCAAGGAAGCAGACGTACGTTAAGAAAAGCTACGATTTTTACTTAATAAGTTATAATTTTACTTTCTGATATTGTAAAGGGTTTTATAGAGATGGAGGGTTACCTGTATATTATAAATAATGTACACAAGTATATCACGTCTCGTTCTGATTGGATGAGAGATTATCGAATTTATCCGGAGATTTGATCGTATTTGAGAAGGTCAAAAAATTTGCTTTTGAGATTTCCAATGATTCTAAATTATTGAGACGTATTCCTATTTTATTTTTATGTAGTATTTGAACTCCTGTCGTTCTATTAAATGTATGATTAGTATTAATTAGGTGTTCGGCAAATTCTGAAAAACCGGTATTTGTTAAACACCTGACACGTTCTTTTACTCGAATATTTACATTACGCGCGGTTTTACCAATATATATTGCCGGGCAATCGTTGCAATTAAGTTTGTAGATCCCAGAGTGGCTAAACGTATCTTCTTTATCTTTACAATTATTTAAAAAATTGGCTAAGTTATTATTAGTATAGAAGGCCGGCCTAATTTCTGATGGAAGTTTAGATGTGCAAAGGGAAGAGAATTTACTTATGAACAAAATTCTACGCCATTGAGTAGTTAAATTATTATTATTAATAGTTGGTAGAGCATTATATAGAAATTTATTTGTTGCGATTCGGCGAAGTTTTTTTGAAAGGATTTTATCAATAAGATCAGAGTGATAACCGTTGTTATTAGCTATTTGTTTTATTGTAAGGAGTTCGTTAGAAAAATTATTATTAGATAATGGGATGGTGACTAGCCGGTGGATCATGCTGTGAAAGGAGGAATGTTTATGTGAGATAGGGTGATTGGAGGTATTATGGATTACGGTGTCAGTAAATGTAGGTTTTCTAAAAATGTTGAAGTTAATTCTATTTTTAACGATAGACAAAGAAAGATCTAGAAAGTTTAAGCTGGAATTTATGCCCATCTCTAATGTGAACTGGATTTGTGAGTGGAAAAGTAGTGACGTTTCTTTGGACAAATTGTATAACTCCTTGATGTTTTTTTCCATAAAATATATGGTTTATTATTAATTAGGTAGGTATTTAAGTACCTACTTACAAATCTGATTGATCAATGATTTCAGACGAAATTTTGGTTTATGAACACAATATATGAACACAATTAGAAACATGCTATTTTGAACGCTACTCCATAACACTGTTTACATAACTACTAGTATGCAGTAGGTGTTTAAGGAAAAAAATTAATACAGGTTTTTTGTTTTTATTTTTCACAGTTATTATGTAGTGAAAGTAAAAATATGTCAGTAAGGCAGTTGTACATAATCAGGCTCTCTGTAAGTTTTTCAATATTGCCATATATCACAACACTAGATTGGGTTCTTCTTCAATGTATCAGCCGGTGAACACCAGAACATCCATTGGACAAAGGAGTTTTTCTTATAAAGCTCCTTTGTTTTATAATATGCTCAGTGAAAATAGTAAAAAAAATAGGTTCGTTAAATTTACTCAAGAAAATGGTAAAAAAGTCCTTACAAGCTGAGATTGGTGATTGTGGTTTTCCCATATCGTAACTTTTGTCTTTAAATCACCTTAGAAAACCCATATTTGATATAATCTATGTATGTATTGTGTAGTTTACTTATTTGATTAAATATAATTGTAAAGCTGCTAATATCGATATAGGAATTCCATAGTGAGATGTGCGGCGGAGGATTGTGTTGTAATGTACCATTTTATGAATTAATTGATAAATAAAATATATGAATACAAATTATATGTATACTAGTAAAAAGTGTTGCAGTTATTTTTTTTAATGAAACCTTCACCACTTCACTCAGTTATAAAATACCAGGAATTCAAAAAAGTGTTTTGAATTTTATAATTTCCTGTGAATATTCGTCATGTTCAAATTTCTGACACATCTCCCCTTTGTTGAAGCGTCATAAGCCAACAGAATGTCCGTTATAACTCTTTGAAATTCGCTCGTGCGTAAAGAGAATGTATATTTGCACTGTGGGCACCCTGTAGTAGACAAGATCGTACAGGGTGCCTAGATAAGGCGACCCAACTCAAAATGACTTAAAGGTAATGGAGTAACTGGGTGAGACAGAATAATGTGTCGTTTTTAATTCACCAAAATTATTCATTAAAAAAAACAACCAGTAAAACAAAGCTTTTTACTGTAATATATTATATATCCATTTTACAGATTTTTTGAACTAAAATAAAAATATATAACCTTTTTGGTTATATATTTTTCTGAGGATTGAACTTTCCTACCCAGGAACTCGAGTCGTCAATTCTATCAACCGAAATCAAATCCCGATTGGATATGATCGATATTTGTTCCGTGATGGCCACCAAATGTTGATCGAATGCATTGTCGTCGACAACGAGTCGTCTATGTGCCGAGTTTGATCGGATGTCGGGAAATGCAAAAACAAAACAGGAATTCAAAAAAGTACATGTATTTAAAACAAAACAAAAAATAGAATGGGAGACTTAAAACATGGAAATTATCATCTTTTTATTTTATCTGTCAATTTCCTTGTAATTCATGAACTGCTACATAAAGAAATTAGATTTTTAAATATGAGAACGTTTATCTTAAGACGACAGAATTAAATAATCTAATTTGTGTATTTTTTCTATAAACAAATAAAGTAATAATGATAATAATAATTGGATGACTTGTATAGCGCCGTTTTTGTGCAAAATCACCTCAAGGGCGCTGTACAAACTTATAATACATTTCTACAGTGATCTATGTTATTACTTAACTATTTATGGAGAAAATATACAGTACAATACTTACCTGGTAGGTCACTTGAGATTAACACTTAATTAACATTATCTAATTGTTTATTGGCGAAATTTAGATACAGGATTTAGGACTTAATTGAAAAATTGAATATAACTGGACTTTCTCTTAGGAATGGTATATTTAATCTAAGGGTACGACAGCTTAAAAAGGTAAGTTTTTAGTTTAGACCTGAATTCTGTTGGACTTGTTATGGATCTTAGTTCCGGGGGTGTTTATTCCAAGCCTTCGGCCCAGATACTCCGAAAGCGCGATCACCAAACTTAGTATTTGGCTTGCGCTTAGGTTCCATCAGTCTGCCTACAGCTGCTGATGTTGCTGATCTAAGAGTTGACTGCCTCAGACCAGTGTTTTCCGGGACGCATAGTTCATTGATGTAGGGTGGGGCGATTGTAAGATGTGTTCCCCAAAACTTAAACGCCGATTTTTCACAAAATGAAAATTGCATAACAAACATTAAGAATATGGACGGTTTTGACCCAGGCGTAGTGTGTTCAATTCCTCGGCTGGCTAAGTCCCCCATCACAACACAATCAACATTTTCCACTTACTGTGATGGTAATAGGAGATTTTCAAATATTGTCAGGTTATTCGTAACCCGGGAATGTTTGTCTTTCTTAAAAAAAAAACAAAATGGCCATGTTATATTTTTTTAGGCGACAAAATACTCTGATAACGGGGGTTTGATCGAATTAGTTCCGACGAATTTGTAACTACGATATCATTTTTTTTTAAACCGATACATACGGATGTAAGTTATTCAAATGAATTAAATATTAATAAAAATAGCACACGCCTTACCATTGACATATTTCATATAAAACAGTTTTAAAAATGTGTAAAACATTTTTCGACTCACACTCCGAGTACAGTACAACCACGCATACAGAGCCCTACTTGGCCTCCCCTGGCGATGCAGCAACACTCTTATCCAGGCCGTTGCCCAGTGGCAGGGAGCGCCTCTACACCAGAGATGGAGAATTTCACTCAAGCCACCATAAAGTCCTAATGTGTTCATCAATTTATTCATTTTTTATTTATTTATTTCTATATTGAGTTTTTATGTATGAACTTAAATGTAAACTTTTATGGCAGACAGAGCATTACACACACCGCTCTGTCCAGCTGAAATAAACATTATTATTATTATTATTTCGTGGCACTAGATTTCACTGTCAATTTATTTTTGCCTATTTGCTAACAACTAACCTTCTTTTTCTCATTATTTGCATTTTATATGGAATTGCGAATTGCGAACTGAATATTATTACCTAATTTTAAAATATCTTAAGACAAATCTATCTATTAAAATTATTGTCGCGAAAGCTTTACACTCATTTTTCTGCTTTAGCAAAACAGTATAATAGTATCTCCTGTACATTTAAGGTTTCATACAATGGGGTGACTTTTCAACTTTGAGTGGTCAAATTTAAAACTTTAAGCTCAAATTATTTTATCAAATATTTTGTGTCGAAAATTTTATGTAATTTTTATTGCACTTTGTCAAACTATCAAATTAATTTTAAAAAGGTGTTTATGTTTATGAGGAGTTGAAACAAGTCTCCTTTCGAAGTGGGGTGACTTTTACACACCGTTTTATAGCTTATTGCAATCTCAAAAAATAATAAACAAGCGCAGTTGAATATTTAAGTAATTACTCTTATATGAAGGTACTCTTAATAATATAAATGACACGAAACTCTTATAATGGTGTTTTAATATTTTTCTCTGTAGGTAAATATCTAAAAAAACTCCACAATTCAACTGTTATTATTTTTTTTTTTTAAATAAAAACTAATATGACACCTGTTTTCAATGCGTCATTGTATCCACATTGTTAAAAAAAATTACAGCGAGTTTTATGCAGGTGATGATGCTATGATCAGCGATTTTTTATTTTTTGAATTTAATATAATTTTTTTTTTTTTTTTATATTAACTCCACACAGGAGGCCCTGAAGAAAATAATTTCCCTCAGGGCCTATGTCATCTTTGGGGATGCTGTGTGGAGGGTCTTTTTGTGGAGAGAAAGGAGTGAACATGGGTCTTGAAGAGTCCCATGTTGTAGGAGGGAGGAAACACAGAGGCCGGCAGTTCGTTCCACAGCCGAGCTGTTGAACTTAAGAACGAATCGTAGAAGCGACCCGTTCTCATGTGACAAATGTCAACCGTGTACAAATGTTGGGCGCGCGTTTGGCGTGTATCCCGACTATGCACCGGTGCCGAAGGGATCAATGACGCTAGTTCCTCAGAGCATCTTCCATTGTAATACCGATAGAACAAGGACAGCATACCTACCTGACGCCTGTGCTCTAAAGATTGCAGTCCGCTTGTTAAGATTGGGGAATCTATCAAACGGACCGCCCGTTTTTGCACAGAGTCAAGGGTTTTTTTCAGGTATTTAGGGGCTCCGGACCAGAGATGGCTACCAAATTCGAGAGTAGGGCGCACTTGCGATTTGTACAGGGTCAGCAGTTGTGTACTATTAAAGTATCTGCGGGCCCTGTACAGTACGCCCAGCTTCTGAGAGGCCAACTTTACTCTGGCTTCAATGGAGCCCCCGTACCTGAGCTGGTCACTTATAGTTACACCAAGCATATCAATGGAAGGCCTGTTCGGAAGATTGCTTCCGTTGAAGGAGACTAGATTGTCATTTGGATCCCTTTTAGACGTAATCAGACAGGATTGGGTCTTTGAAACATTAAATTCGACGAGATTATTTTTACCCCAGGAGGAAATACTCTCGAGATAACCGTCCATTCTCTGCTTCAAAGCCCTCCGAGCCGTTGGAGTTTGTGTGCCCTTTGGGGGCTTGTCAAACAAAAAGCTATCATGAACTGTACTGTCATCCGCGTAACAATGAATTGGTGCACATGTCAAAAGGTCATTGATGTGCAACAAAAACAAAGTCGGAGACAGAACCGATCCCTGTGGGACGCCAGCATTTATGGAGTGTAAGGAAGAGGTGAAACCGTCAGCAACCGCCTGAATCGACCTATCCCTTAAAAAGTCAGCAATCCACGTACACAGGGATGCGGGAAGTCCGTAAGAAGGCAATTTGTTGACAAGTCCTCGGTGCCAGACCCGGTCAAAGGCCTTGGATATGTCTAGTGCGACCGTTTGGGTCTCACCGTGAAGTTCCAGGCACCGCCCCCAAACATGCGTCACATACGCGAGAAGATCACCGCACGAGCGGTTCCGCCGGAATCCGTATTGACGGTCGTTGATAATTTTGTTCTTCTCGAGGTATGTGAGCAGTTTGTCGTTGATCACACGTTCCATCACTTTGGACAGAACTGATGTGATCGCTATGGGGCGGTAGTTGGCCGGGTTGGAGCGGTCACCTTTCTTGGGAATAGGGTGAATGACCGCTTTTTTCCAACCAGAGGGCACAGTGCCACACTTCAGGGACATTTTGAAGAGCTTTGTCAAAACTGGAACTATTTCCGCAGCACACCTCTGCAATACCAGGGCAGGTATTCCATCAGGTCCACTAGCTTTGTTAACATCGAGCCCCCGTATAACGTGGAGTACATCCCGATGCCGGATCCTCAGCTTTTTCATAAAGAAGCCGCAGTGAGGAACCGACGGCGGAACAGCACCTCCGTCATCGAGGGTCGAGTTTTCCGCAAACATTTTCCCTAATAAGTTAGCCTTTTCGGTGGCGGTGTTTGCTAGTGAGCCTTCAGGTCTGGTAAGAGGTGGCAAACTGGGTTTGCAAAAATTCCGACCTATTGAGCCCGCAAGCGACCAGAATGCTCTGCTGCCATGCGGGCAGGCAGCCAGCTTTTTGCTGATCTGCAGGTCGTGTTCGAATTTTGACCTATTAATGATTATCTTGCATTCCTTTGCCGATTTGTTGTATGCTGATCTGCTTTCGGACGTTCGAGATGTGTTGTAGGCTCGGTAAGCCGCGTTTTTTCGTCGAACTGCTTCGGAGCATTGTCGACTGAACCACGGCTTTGAGCCCACACCAGTTTCTTTAGTAGTCGATTGTATGAAGCTATCCATCGCCGATTTGATGACTTCACCAATCTCCTGGGCACATCTTGAAGGGTCCGAAGTCCGAAAACAAACAGCTGACCACGGAAAAGCGTTAAAATGGGCCCGCATGCCGAACCAATCTGCTGACCTATAGTGCCACACTTTTCTCCTCAGCCTCTCATTGGTTGGTCTGAGGTTAACGGGGATTGATGTCGTCACCAGGCAGTGGTCAGATGATCCCAGAGGCGCTGTGACGTCAATCTTATAACCGTGTGGCACAGTAGTTAAGAATAGGTCTAACAGATTGGAGCGGTGAGTCTGGACATCAGGAACCCTTGTAGGCTCCTGAACTAGTTGCTCTAATCCGTAGCAAATGGCAAAGGATTCCGCCTGTCGGCCAGCCGAGTCCGTTGGGCCTGAGAACTTCAACCATGGTTCGTTATGAACATTGAAGTCCCCCAGAACAATAAACTCGGCCGAAGGGTAGCGGGGCAAGAGATCATCAATAGTATCGCTCAAATGTTTGAAGAGTTCGGAAGTGTCTGATTCGTTATGGTTCGGTGAGCGGTATAGACATGCGTAGAATCTTGCCTTACTGGCAAGATTGACGCGCACCCACATTACGTCGAATCTGGAGTTTTCCAGACTCAATAGTCGCACACAGTTGACGTCAGCTCGACTATAGAGGCAGACTCCTCCTTTGGGTCTGAACTTGCTTGCAAGGGTAAAGCCCGAGCAGTCCAGATAGGAGGAGTCTGGCGGCTCGGCTATCTGAGTTTCGGATAGGAAGAGAAGGTTGGGACGTTGGGATAAAATATGGTGATGAATTTAGATTTGTGTGCAGGCCGCGAATGTTGGCAAAATTTACCAACAGTTTTGGCCCGCACCGGGGACGCCTGCTACTCGCCGCTGTAACGATTTTAAGTTTGTTTTGTTGTGGGTTCATGATTGTAAGTTTTTTTTTTTTTGTAAGGGTATGAGGTGAAAGGAAGGTCTGGAAAGGAAAGGTATGAGGGGTGGGTAGGAATCTGGGGTTCAGGCTGTCCAAGAGTGATGAGCGTTTGGTTCCAGCTCACCCACTGCGGTGCTAGGCGATAGGCTGGGAGAGTCCGGCTGGAGAGGGCATCCAATGCGCCCCAAACGCTGCTGCTGGGTCATATTTAATAATGTTATTTTTCAGTTCTGTAAGTATTAACCACAGTTTGAAAATGGCATTGAATGCCGAAACAACTGTCATAATAAAAAAATCTTAATTTCTTGCAGAACTTAATAACATCATTATTGAATTTGATTTACATTAAATTAAAACGGAGTTTTACGAAATAAACAAAATAACTATTAATGATCAAAGTCACCCCCCAATTTCGAAGTAGCCCCATATTACGGTACTGTTTTCACAGTGTTCTCTAGGTGTACCCAGTACTTGTACTGTTAACCAAATAAAGGAGTCAGATCGTTTAGTATTTTGCCTTTCAGATCCTCCTCCTGTCTCGCACACCGCGACCCCTTGCGACAATCCTTTCATCTGAGCTTTTTAATTATACAGTGGCACACACTACACACCCACACTACATACACACAGAAAATCCATAAGGCAAGAACAATACCCCACGAGTGCTCACGTATTCTGAGGGTTCGGAACAAAGAAAATACATGGAATACATTCCAAACACAGTATACACCGGGCCTTGTCAAAATCCGGCTCGCGGTCCGCTTAAGGGATTTGATTCACACGCAATTAATAAATAGGATAACGAGTGCTCGGCTGATGTAATTAGTACACTGGAGGCTATCCACCGCTTACCCGCCCCGATATAAGTATAACAGATGATTGCTACATCAGGGCTTTCAACGACACTACATATATTATAAAAATAATCTAGACCCCCAATGTCCCTGAATAGTGGTTAGGCTGCAAGATGCCTACAATATACACAAAAAACACAATTAAGAGTATTAAAATATATACAGGTAAAGTTAAAATAAAATAAGCATTTAAATAATAATGGACGAAATAGCTGCTTAAAGACTAGGCCATCTGTAGAGAAAGCAAAAATAAGAATTAAAATGAAAAAGAAAACACATTACATACATTCATGTTTTCATTCTAGGAATCTACATTTGAAATATACCAATTCTAACATAAATAAATTATGTAATATTATGTTATTAGTAAGGTAAGTACTCGGCCTAGTAGCTGGCGAGTGATAATGAATAAAAGCAGGGCCCAATGACTTCTTCCAATGAATTCTGCCATTGTATTATCTAATACTTTCATTTCACTCTAAGATTGCAAAATAGGATCGACAATGGCTTGGTATTATTTAAAAAAAATATTTTCCCATTCTTACAACTAAAGTAGGTACTGTTTATTTCACATCTAATAATACATTTAAGAAAAATGCTTCAGTTTACCCAATACAATGCCTTGAGTTTGAAGTTAGTTTGCTGGCTTTATAAAGCGCCTTTGAGGTACTATGAAAAAGAACGTAGGATTAATTAGCGGTAGAATTATCTAAGCAACAAAAGGTGCTATATTTTATATTCTTAATGCGGTCGTCGGACTAGCTAAGGTTGAACAGGTCTGTATTATTTACCCTGTTCTCACCGCTTACAATCTGTCGTGTCGTCAAACCTCGAAACAACACACGATTACAAAAAGGATCCACACACTTTCTCCAGTTTAACACGGTTTCTGTTTACCCTTTTTTCTCTGTTGATTTTTTTACAAAAGGTAAGGGTTTGTAATAATTTGGGTTGATGTGACGTAAGGCTATGTCCTGGACAACGTAGATTGGACTGGGTACGACAAATCGTTAAATTACGTTAACGTTGAACGTTAATGTCGATCTACGCTATACATATATTATATTACTGTCATTATATTACTATAAAGCACTTATAAAACTCCTTTTTCAACTTTCGATGTAGTTATCTTCATATCTTTCATACCTTATCATGTGCACCATTTATCACTGTATTAATTTAGCAATGTTCTGTAAATCACCTAACCTGGCGTAATAAAGTTTTGCCAAACACAAACTTGTTTTTCAACAAACTGTTCATATATATTGAAAAATATCAACTAAGTTACTACATATTGATCTGTAATTACTTTCTAAGTACCTTAAATACTAATTTGGTACTATTGTTATTATATTATTAATTAACTCCTTTCTACAACAGAATTCTCTACAGCTTGTGCTGTACCTGCTTGTATCGTTAATATTAAGCTTATATTATGTTATGAACTATAAACTTATAATATGAACATAATTAACCCTGGCGAATAAATAATAATTTTCCTAACTAAATTAAGTAATATAACATATTACCCCGGTATAATTTAATCAATCACCATTTATTTACTGGCTACCAAATAACTTCACTTTTTTTCCGGAAGTAATTTCTACTTACAACGACAGGGGGTTCTTCGTCGCGCTAGTCACTTTTTAAAGGACATCAAATGGGGTTCGCTTTCGACTAGTCACGACAATGTGGGATTTTAAATACTGATTGTTAACGGAACGGTGGAGTAATTTAATTAAAATGTTTTCGTAAATCTTATTTTAAACGAGCGATCGAAGTGAACGCGCATCTCAAAATTATATAACCGCAGATTCAATGTTATCTTCGGCGGTTAGAATGGCGGTGTGCATGGCCGACCGTAAAACAACGAAATCATTATCCAAGTCATCCGTCATAATCCAGTATGGACTCCTTCAATACTCGAGTCACATTTCCCGCCGTTCGAAGACTTGCCGTTATTTATGAAAACGGGTGATTTTACCGACCACATGATCACAACCTTGGGTACCAGATGCTGAGGGATATGTTTTATTCGCACTGCCTACGCCAGTCACGAGGAGGGCCTCGTGGCGAAATCGTCGCATCAAAGGTTGTCAGATTAGCTAATTTTCGTGTTGGGTGGTCTGCAGATATGTCTTCAAATCTTGTTAATTAATTAATTATACAATCTCTATAATAACCCACCTTTTTATTGGCTAATCCAAAATACAGACTGATGTAAAGACAAAACAGTGCCCACATCCCCGAGAGAGAGTATCTCATGTTTACTGACTGCATAAGGCGCATGAGGCGTGAATAAAAAAATAATAAAGTATTGGTAATTTTTCTTACAGTAAAAGTAATTGTACGTTCATTGAGGTTGTGTTTTTTAAATCACATCTCGTTTATTTTTAATAACTTTTAAAGGAAAAAAAAAGTAGAAAAATTTGGTCTTAAAGAGTCCTGAAATGTAACTTAATTAGGAGGAAGGAAACATGAAATAAGCCGAATCATTTCATTACTGAGTTGTTGATCACAAAAACCAGTCGTAAAAACGATCCGTTCTCTTGTAGTATATGTTTGTGTTTAGCGTGTCCCCCAGATACGCATCGGTGCAGTAGGAATTCACTGCTTTACAATTACTGAGCTAATGGGAGCCTATCTCCTTCGGACATATTTAACTGTACCATACTTCGAATAAGAACTACCAACATTGTCTTCATTTTTCTCACCGCTTTTTTTATTTGCAGCTATCTTCTTATGTATGATCGCAAGATTCAACCCGAACTAAATGCAATCTAGACAGTGTCTTTAGATAAATATACCTTATATTAATTTTAATGTAAGACATCTATTGACTTCTTCTGCAAGTCTTAATAATAATAACCTAATGAGTAAAACCTCAAGTGCCCCGGTAAGGCAAGGGCCCTGGGTTCGTGTCCTAGATATGACCGTATTTTTTCTGTTTCATATTTTCGTTTAGGAATCGCTAATATTGTCTTCAATAATTAAATAGAATATGTGGTTTCACACAGTTTTTTGAAAACACAAACACTTTTTGTGTTATGGTAGGAAAATAGAAAACAATATACTACTAGCAGATAAAAACCCGCTGCTGCCGTTTAAAAACTTCCACGGTTCCTTTTGAAAATAAAAGAGGGCGCCACCTCCGTTTACAGCAATCCTAAACTTTTTTTTAAAATAAAGCAATCACAAAGCGTGATAATGATTTCCATTTATCAAAGGACGTCATCCAGAAAACGTGTCGGGGTATTTTAATTGCAGCATCAGGTGTTCTTAAAGCCCTAATTGGGTTACATTATTTATTCCTTTGAATCTCATTCGCTACTTTGCTATTCACATGATATTCCATTATAAGGGAAGACTGTAAAGCTTTGTTATAATGTAAATCACATTGGTAGCTCGCACAATAAACTATTCGATTAATCTAAATTTATACACCAGTCTTTTATTTTATTTTCTACATTAATATGTACATATAAATGCCATTGATTTAATTAATTCTGAAAACGTACAATTTTTCGACGGTACAAGAAATAAAAAAACTTACCTACTTATTTTGATTACAAAACTCACATGTTTGGCCAAACTTGTGATAAAATATCTAATTGTTATATTATTTACCGTATTCAATAAGCTAAAATGTTCATTGCGAGTTATTTCTTGAATATAAATTAAATTGGGACATGGGAACGATAGGAAAATGCATTAATTGTGTTTAGGATGAATAGCAGTAATTTCGATTTTTTGCCAAATCTTCTATCGAGTCAACGATTTATTGTTTAAAACTTCTTTTGTATCAAGGATTTATGACTTAAATCTTTTATTGCGTCAATGATTTAAACCATAAATCTTCTATTGATTCAAGGATTTATGACTTAAATATTTTATTGAGTCAAGGATTTAAACCATAAATCTTCTATTGAATCAAGGATTTATAGCTTGAAACTTCTATTCGATCAATGAAATATAGTTTAAAACTTCTTATGATTCAAGGATTGACGACTTTAATCGGTTTTTGGGGCAAGGACTTATTGCATTGATCTTCTGTTGAATCAAGGATTTATAGCATAAATCTTCTATTGAATCAATTATATATTTAGTTTAAGTCTACTTTTTAATCAAGGATTTATGACTAAAATCGTTTTTGAGTTAAATATTTATTGCATCCATCTTTCATTTATTGCTAAAAGCCGCTCTTGGATCAAAAAAATATAGTTTAAAACTTTTTATAGTTCAAGGATTAAGGACTTTCTTTATTGGGTTATCTTTTATTGGGTTAAGGATTTATAGCATAAATCCTCCAATGAATCAAAGATTTGCATCTTAAATCTTATTTTAAAACAAGAATTTATAGCTTAAAAATTATATTGTTTTCATGAATTTTGGCATGGATAACAGTTAAATATATTTTTTTCAAACGTTGATGAAATGGGAATTTGAAATAGATTTTTTTTATTTTAATTTTTTTTTAAATTATTGTACACGTGTCAAGTGCTTGTAAATTGACAAATAAATAACATCCCACGACCATTAGCATGGTGAACCGTAGGGCCGTATAATAGGAAGGTATAATAGATCTCGCGGTCCCAGTGAGGTTGTTTGTAGAGATGTTGAGATTGGGATATAGAATTTCGCCCTTTTCCCAACAACAGTCATTACTATCCTACTTAAGCAGGCGTGTAAGAACATTAATTAAAATCCTTTATTTATTTTGTTCCCTTATCACGGAGACCCTTAATAAAATCACATAATTTAAAATAATAAATTTCAAATAAACACACTTAAATCCCAGCCGTGTGGGTTGTGATTTGAATATTAACATCGGTAGATTAAAAGGGTTCCGATGACAACAAGGTATTACAAAGTTTTAAGGCAAAATGTATTCTCATCACGTAAATGTGCAGGGTTAGTTGTCCCAACAGAAAGTTCGATTCCCCTCCTGTCAATGCATAATATTAAAACTTTTACTCTCAAACAAAGTTGTTTTTTTTGTAGTTGCAAAAAAAATTTCATGTAGAAATACGAAACAACCTCTGCATTTATAATATAATCTATAAGTGTGGTGTATACTAAATTTAAAGAAAACTGACGTTGTCATTTTATATGCGTGCGACTTTTGAATTCAATTAAATTGATAACCTGCTCAAGAAAGAATTTTGATATTTGTAAACTTAAGATTGATTTCACCACAAGTAAGGATAAAGTATTATTGCTTGCTTTAGGAATGTAGACACGCGCACACGCGCACAAGGTTCATAGGTTCATCTCTCACACTATCTATTTATTTATTTATACTTTGCTCTAACTTCATACAGACGTATGTTATATTGTCTGTAAACAGTCAACTTATAAAGATTCAGTTATTATGAAACTTACTTAAATGACAAATAATACAAAATAAGCTAGAGACACAAGAGGCACAACAGACACAAGAGACAAAAGAAACACAAAATTCACAGGAGGAACAAGTGACACGAGAGATATAAGAGGCACAAGGGACACAAGAGACATAAGAGATACAAGAGACACAAGGGACACAAGTGACACGAGAGATATAAGAGACACAAGGGACACAAGAGACATAAGAGATACAAGTGACACAGGAAACATAAGAGACAAAAGAGAAACACAGAGATACACAAGTTATACATAATAATAAAATGAGATAATACAATAATCCCAATAATCGTTATATATTTTTGATCAACAGTAGGAACTTTTTTCTGTCGTCAGTCGAGAAATAGGATACGGATCTTAAAACAGCAACAATATTTGTAAATGTATTCTTGTGAAATACTCGTAACTATCATCTGCAATTTATTCAAAGTGTATTGTGAACAATCCATCTATTCGTAGCAGAATGAAAGCTCATTCAACTTCTCTTCATAAATTCAATTGATCATTTCACATCTACCGAAGATGTCCCAACTCCGTCTACCATCCACCTGAGTGTAAAGCATTCTCTTGATAGTTTTTTCTCATTCGCAATTTCCATATGACCAAACCGTCATATCAGAGTGCAATGTAAGGGGTTTGTATTTTTATTCAAGCATTCTCGTCAGAACTTTCTTATTTAATTCAACTACGTAGCATCCTGATCGTTTTTTGTCGGCTTCATCATAATAAATACATAAAAGTAGATAGATAAATAAGCGTCAGGCTCGTAAAGGCGGGCGATAGTAAAAGCTCGCATCAAAACGCTGCCTCCAACAACTTTTATGCCTTAACAATCTCAAGTGGCGTGGGAACAAATACGAAACCGTCAAACTTTCATAGCTCGTAAAACTGAAAGTGATTACTATGAAGCGTAAAATGAAATACAAATACTTTCAGGTACAAATAACATTCTTGTGGTGGTCTTTTTTAAGATTTCATATTTCCGAGATACAAACTTTATTCGTCTTCTTTGTATATTTTATGGGACATCATTTGAACGAATATCATTTATATTGGTTGTGCCTTTAAAATATTTTCTTATCACTAATCCAATGTTTGGTTATTCCAGCTGAATTGTTTCAACTCTAATGCATTTTATGATCAAAGTTATGTATGTAGCGCAGTGTTTTTGTGAAAAAAACATTATAATTTTGCAAAGAACAAAATAAATTTTTGTTTTATTAAGGCATCGGTAAAAACTCTTTTTTTTAAATTTAAATTATTTTTTGTGCGAATACCTGTTTGGAGCAAGTGGGACTATAGCATCCAAACTATGGGGATGTTATGAGGTTGAAGAGAGTGTGGAAAGAAAGAAGATGACGTATGTTGGGAACTAGGGATATATAACTTTTCACATCTGATCGATAAATACGACTAAAGCCATTTTAAGCAATAGTTCAGCAGTTGGGCAGTACTGAAAGCTATTGCAGATATTTCACTCTGGAACGTGTTGCAAATGTACTAATGTATATTTACTGCACGTTCAAAATATGGTATATATACGACCAGGGAGATCAGTTGATGATGTCAATTAATAATGAGTGAGTTATGTTCAATTTTAGTTATCAGCAGAAAGTTTATGTTAAAATGCAGAAAACCCGTGTTAAAATTGTTGAACATCAAATAATAATAAATTTTTAAATGTGAAAGTCTTGCTTTTGACGTTAATATGAGTGCTGAGGGAAGGTGTCAGGACGAAATAACATAGAAATACCAATATTACACTAACAGAATTACACATTGATAGAATTAATCTTGGACGAAGTTACACACTTAAAAAGTGCTATTATTAATGGGTTTAAATTATAGAGTATTAGCTGACGTGAACCTGGCGTTGTTCGACTTTTCTCTTCTTTTAATAATTATAATATCCAGTTATATTATATATATAAACCATCCGGAAGAAATTTTTTAAATGATACTGAAAACCCAATCAAACTTCGTTGAATAGTTTTTAAAGTGACTTTGTTTTATACTACTTAGAGATTTGATGGCTTCCGTGGTCGAGAGGTAAGGCTCTCAACTATAAAGTCAGAGGTAATGGGTCCAAATTCCGGCAAACATAAGTAAATTTAATTCGATTAATTCGTGTTATTTTACAATTATTTATGTTTTTTTTTTTTTTTTTTCAAAAGAAGCAAACACATTGTGACTTGACATTTTAAATAATAAAAAGGGAAACACTTTGTTTACAGTCACTTTATTGAAATTTTTAACGTCTACCGGTTTCGGTACCTCCGTACCATCATCAGGACAGTTATAAAAATATTAACAAATACAGAATAATACACATATATATAAACAAATAGTTGAGAGAGAAAGAGATAAAAAACAGAGAGAGACAGTAACAGACAGACAGACAGTTTTATAACTGTCCTGATGATGGTACGGAGGTACCGAAACCGGTAGACGTTAAAAATTTCAATAAAGTGACTGTAAACAAAGTGTTTCCCTTTTTATTATTTAATTATTTATGTATTACTCACTAAAAATAATATATAGAATACTTACGGCACGTTCTAGAGTGGAAGATACTTTCAGTTTCACCGCGGTATAAGACTCCTATTGGTTTTGGCTTTTGGCCATAATGGCTTAGGCCATATTGTGACCAAATCTGAATAGCTAGGTACTTCTCCACCATCCACTGTCTCATGTCCTTCCCCTCCCTCATGTCCTTACCTTCAGCCTCACACCATACCCCAATCGGTGATGCCATAGTCTCACTGGTTTCAGCCGGCTGGAAGTAGTTGGGACTCTTGTGACTGTTTCACATAAAAATAAATCTGAGTATTTGGTAATAAATTTAATATATGAAAAAACAAACAAATGACGGGTAGGTTATGTTTTTCCAACGTGTGCTATTCCGGTAGTTGTAATTCTCTCCTCTCTATCTGTAATTCTGGTAGTGTAATCAATATTGTGAAATTGATGACAGCCAACTTCCGACATATAATACGTCGAAAAGAACATTACAAGAGGGATTGTGAATAATATGGTATTCTATTTTCTCTGTACAGCTTAGTAACTAATACCAAACAGAGAAGATTAGATTTACTCGTTTGTACGATTTACTGGGTGTGAAATTGTAAGCTTTGCGATATATTACGAAAATTTATCTTCCCATTAGTATCTTCAAATTACGTTTGTGAGACAAAAGCACGATCTAGTCTCTACCTATTGTAATTTAAAATAGATTGAACGTATTGCCCATGTCTGAATACTAACACACTTTATAGCAATACATGTTTAAGAAAAACAAATAGTTTTTACTGTTCGCAGTAAATACAAATCTTTTATACTTATTTTCAAACAATAAACTTACCTAAACTCTTCGTTATTTTTTGTGTCACGAATAAAGCTGGCTCACAATAAATCAATTCAAACAGTATCGTGGGACGAAGTTAAAAGGGTAAAAGAAATTTGCTTAAATTTATCTACTGATTCCATTGAGAAATGTATCTTTTTTGTATGTTCACATTATATCCAGAATTTTCTTTTGAAAGAGGTTGGACTGAGCGGGTATTTTACGACTTGGTAATAAATCTGTGCCAGAAACATGCTGGTATCGGGTTTATTATTTCGTAAATATAAATAACTGAATATTTCGAAAAACTGCAGTCTTCTGGAAAGATTGCAATTCATACTTTCAATTATGTACGTCGTGTTTCGTCTGCATGAAAATGTTACGTATTTTGTTAACAAAAACACCCCTTCGACCAAATACATTTTATAAGAACTGTTTGTTTCCGTTTATTAACCCATATCTTCCTAGTGATCGGTTATTTGATCGGTTGATACTTAATTTTTTTATGTGAAATTTTGAACACATTCGTTGTTAATTTTTTTATATTGGTACACCTGAAACTATTAGTTGTCAAGAAGTATTTTTGACGTTTCACAATTCCCGCGTTTATTATTCCAATTTAAACTGTTTGTAAGGCAATTTTTCTTAAAAAATTTGTCTTGTCGTAAAACGTAAGTAGTTTTGGTATATTATAATATAATTCTATTTATGTTTGTGGTTTTATACTTAGAATAATGTTGGTCACAATATTGTAACATATTGAAATTATTATAAAATTGATTGTGGGTAGAAAAATTGGTTTTTTATAAAGTGATCGATTTTTCGATCAGTAGGATGATATACCAGTGTGTTGTTATGCATTCATATGAAGGTTTTAGTTAGATATTTTTGTTGTTTTTGTTACAGTTTGTCAGTAAATGAAATTATTTCACATCTGGAAGATGACACGAATATTTTATCGGCTGATATTTATATTACTCCACCAGATAATTATGATAAAAGTGACGAAGATAGTGGTGACGAGGAATCTACCCATATAAATAATTTGTCGAGGCAACAACTATAAGCAGAAGCTGAACTTAGGGCCACTGTTGCTACAGAAACTTGTATTGACGTGAAAGACAGTTTCTTGGACGATCACACTCTCCAACCTACGCCTAGTACATCATCAGCAAAACCACCTCTGCAGAAAAAAAACGTGTTCCAGTATCTAGACGTTGGAGGGCTATAGATATTACAGATAAGCCTGAACAAGTGACCACAATACCCAGTTTCCTTGAAGATGTTGAAACACCAATACAATTTTTAAGGTTGTTTTTTGATGAAGAGGTATTTGAGCTGTTGCGTTCAGAAACTGAAAAAAATACCATTCAGAAAGGGAAACACAATTTTAGAGTTACTGTGACGGTTGCGTCTACGCAGTATGGTGTACAACCTGTAGGAAAGGTCAAGCGTTTTTGTGACAAACAAAAAAAGGATGTTGATCAACCCAGGTGTTTTATAAATTATAATAAATAATGGGCGGCGTAGATCGCCTAGATCAAAATGTGGGATGCTACCGAATTTCCATTAGGCTGAAGAGATGGTATTGGCAACTACTTATGTTCCCTCTCAATTCGTGTGTGAATAATGCCTTTCAATTATATAAAATATCCCCAGCATCGAAAAAGGGCAACAGTAGTTGTCATGATCTATTATCATTTACCAGGTATATAGTTACGACATATTTTCTAATGAAAGAAGCCTCCAACACCTCCGTTGGGAAACTTTTGGTGCCTAGGTCATTACTGGCTGTTATAAAACGGGTTCCAGACTCTTCTAGCCTTATGGCTAGATGGAAAGGCCCATCACACTGTCAACCAAATTAAATCTACCCGATGTGGTTTATGTCATAAAAATACATTTATGAAATGTTCAACGTGCAATGTCGCTTTACATCAGAAATGTTCTGTCATTTTCCATTCAAAATAAATTTCATAGATATACACAATGTCTTAATTAATTCCAAACAGTTATAAAATATATAATTTTTATATAAAATAATAAAGTATGGTATATACACAGTTTTTTATTTCACAATAAGTAACATTCTTATGAATACAACCCATGTAGGTATATTCCTACTGATCGATTTATCGATCGGTTTCAAAACTCAGCAAATAAATGAAATTGTTTTTTTTTTTAAATTGATTTTTTATGACATACATTATAAGGTGCTAAGACCAAATTTTCATCAAAATCGTACAAGTCTAGATATGCTTGGGATAATATGGGTTAAAGGTTCAAAATAGGCTCGTTAAAAGTTTGTACATTTTGAAATGCTATTGTTAGAAAAGATGTAGTAAAAACTACATGAGAACTAATAATTATTTTTTCGACTCTTTTTTATATTCAAAAGCTCATCAGTGTAATGTTTTCCGATATCTGTGTTCCTTCCTCCTGCAACAATAGTTTATTCAAGACTCGGACTCAGAAATCTTAAATGAAGCTTCGCAAACAATGTCATAAGTAAATTTTAGTATAAATCTTAAATGAAGCTTTGCAAACAATGTCATAAGTAAATTTTGGTAAAAATCTTAAATGAAGCTCCGCGAACAATGTCATTAGTGAATTTTGGTAAAAATCTTAAATGAAGCTTCGCAAACAATAACATAAGTAAATTTTGGCAAAAATCTTAAATAAAGTCTTGAGAACAATGTCGTCATAAGTAAATTTTAGTAAAAAGCTTAAATGAAGCTTCGCAAACAATGTGATAAGTAAATTTAGAAAGAAGAATATTTTCTCTCTCTAGACAGTGAAACAACTTAATCCCTTCATTTAATTAAAATATAGACGTTATATAAAGCGACAGAAATTACCACAAAATATAATTTTATTAAAGAGCCATTGATTGGAATTTATAGCCGCATTAATATTATACTGTGTTTATTTATTGCCCAGGCTTCAAATAAACTCTTTCTTCGTTTTATTATCTTCCCCAGTTTCCTTATTCCCGGGTCGTTCTAATAATATGATAAACACTTTTCCGTTTTGAACAATGAAAATTTTGCTTTATTGCATACTTTGAAGCCATACTTCGGGTCGTATACAGCCCTAAACGCCATTGGCCGCATGAATTAAAATAATTACGTGCGCGTGGTAACTAGGCGGCGTTTTGGCAAGGTTTCATAAAAGCGGGAAATATTTTGCTGAGGGTGAGAAATTAAATAAAGATGAAATTGTATTATAATAATGTAATTTGGCAGGTGAAATAACTGGCAGGTGGAATGGAAAACATGCCCCCCCAATGAACGTGTTTTAAATTTTAGGCATCTAATAAACAACCATTAATATAGAGTAAATAATGTGGAGATGGTCAAAACGTTCATTCAATGAAATTGCTTTACTTCTCTCTTGTGAGATTGGAGCTAGAATGGTCACTGGTCACCTATTTATACTTGTAACTTACCAAGAAAGAACAAAGGATGTTTCATATTATTCTCCGATTAGAAAACTACCACTTATTTCTAATCGGAGAATGATTAATTCTATTCTTATACTTTTAAATTATTGAATAACTTCATCGACTGCCCTCGAATGTTACGTGTTATAAATATCCGTGTCTCTATAATCTAATTGACTCCACCATCCTATCCATAGCACCAACTATTAATATCACCGACCACTAGCGCGATTTCACTGAACTGCTAATGCATAATACAGACTTTTTACATATATACAAAACCTCTCCGTCCTGCATCAAAGCAAAAATATTATTATACTATTATTAAATACTATTTTACCTACAAGTACCTGTCAGTACCCACGTTTTTGTGTGACATTTTACAACAATAAAAGTAAATGTAAAAGCAGTTTATTGATGAAGCATGTTTGATGAACATCTCTTTGTTATCAGTGCTGTTATTAATATCAACTCAGGGTAGAAGGCCTGTGCAGTGAATATATTCGGTTCCTTCAGTGTCTTTCGTATCCAACCTGAATGTTATGGAAGCTTGTGCATAAAATAAATCATATCTCCTGTGAGTGAAACCAACCATCAACATCTTTGAAGAACATCAAAGGGGTAGAACATCAGTTTTAAATTGATGTAGGGAGAACATCAATTTATTTTTACAGTCCACTCTTGATTCGCCTATTGCGATCACACACTGACAATTAGTAATTGGAATGGATTGTATTTTAACAATAAGAAAAGATCAAGCAATAGTGCTTATTTATCACGAGGCATATTAGAAATGAGGAAAAGGAGGCCTTTAGCCGTTAATGAAGCTTATTTCTTTTGGAGCTCTGGTGGTTTCTGAAATGTTCTGTGGGTACTATTAAAAGTTCATAGATGTACATCGTACGAGGAATATTAGTATTTGGTTTGTAAAGTCAACGGGATTTCAATAAATAAATAAAAAGGTGAAAAAAAATAAACGCCCAGCCAGTATCAAACAAATTCTTTGGAAAAAAGCTGACTTATATTTTTGAAAACGTCGTGATAGAAATTATAGAAAGTACCGTACCAAATCATGAAGTTGAACCTTAGAAGTCATTGAAAACTCTCCATTCAAAACCTATATTTTAATGGGAGAACTAATTAGATCTTTTTTATCTTTTTTTAAATTTGTATAACTTTATTAATTATCAACTTATTTTCTAAACATATCTACAGTATATAGTAATTAATAAACAATAAAAAAAACTATCAAGTATCATATTATCAAATATTTCAAATTGGTTCCAAAACAAAAAAGGATCAAACCATACCATTAGTGATCAAGAGCCTAGTTTTTACTCAACCCATTAAAAATTAACCTCTTTACTGAATAGCTTTCAACTGGCCTCCGAACCCCGAGCAGAGTGGTAGGGGCTATCTTTCCAATCTCTAGGGGGCGCTTAGCTGGAACAGTTTCTGCATCTTTTATTAACGTAAATACCCTTCTTGCTGCTAAAGGGTTTGATCTCTTCTATCTTTAAGCTTTGACAAATAATGACGATAATCGGCTTAAAGGCATTAAACTACGTTTCTGCAAAGTTTCTGCAAAAAACACTGCAAGCTGTTTATAAGCATTTGAAAAGGGTTTGTCGAAACATTATTATTTATTTAAGACAAGAGCGGTTTTTCCCTACTGCTAGTTATATACTTTAGAGTTGATAAATTTTAAGCCATTTGAATGGATCCCTTTTTCAGAAAAGTGATCGATTCCGATTTGAAAGAAAACTGATGACACCAGTTCACAAAAAATGTTTTCACTCCAAGGCCTCAGACAGGCCAATGAAATTGATCATTAGTTCACAACTTTTCTTTTAATACGGGAACCATTAATTGGATCGCCAACACCTCTGCCATAGGTTACCTTAAGTAGTTAGTTACGTTAACTAACTTAGCAGGGCTGCCAAGGCTGATGTCTGAGATTTGTCCAGGTTTTGGTGGTGGGTGCGTCTGCCCACCAACTGCATAGGGGACCGCATTGGGAGTGGCCGGTTGAGGGATAGCCTTTCACCTTTCCACCCGGACTATCTCTACCCTCACTGAAGTGGGAGAGATGGCATACCTCCGTCACTTCAAAAGAACCTCCAAATAGAATCCCGAAAGATGACATAGGGCCATAGGGAAAATATTTTTCTCCCTATGGCCCTATGTCATCTATGTGTGGCGCTAATGTAAAAAATAAAAGTTTCATAATCAAACATTTTAATTCCGTGACACAATGTAATGGTGTAATGTTGCACAACAATCTTTTGAAGGTTTCAGTCAATAGGTCTAGATCTGTCAATAAACTAACAATACCTGGGCCTAGAGACAAGGAGTTTACCAAACCCTGTGATCTTTCTAATTTTCAGTTAATATTGACCGAAAATAGTTTTGATATTTTAGAATTTAAAATAAATATTTGTCGCTTTAACTTACCAACGAAAATTCAATTCGTGTAAAACAGTGGTATTTCATTTATAATATTTTCACATTAAACTCTCGTCAATCATTTTTTTCTCACCATCTCAATTAGGATGGTTTACATGAGATTGATTATATTACATCGAAAAATGATTAAAAATTTCCTTTGAAACAAAAATGGCACGTGATTTTAATTTTTAATTTCCCTTGTCGGTAACTATAGATATCTCAATTAGGTTTTCATGAAACAAAGAGTCTCGATGGAGCAATTATAAAAATTATTCCCTATTTTCCCCAGCCAGTTTTGAGGAGAAACCAATATTTTGTCTGATACGATTTGAGAATTTTCTGGCCAAAAAATCGTGCATTAAAATAGCGTTATCGTGTTTACTTTTGGGAATTTCCCTTCTTTCGTTCTCAATTTTTTTGTTTCACTTAATCGCACCATGTTTTTGAGTGTGTACCCTATATTTTCTGTTTTCTGTTTTCACGAATTATATTGATATATTATCATCCTGACACTCTTTTCTCCGACTATCCACTCTACGTGTAGAAGTAGAAGCTGGTTCTCAATCATAGTACCTACTTTATGTGTGCTATTCATTAATTTTTCGGTAATTTTAATGAAAACCCACACTTTCGATTGTGAGTCTGTCTGTAACTCTGATTCAATCAAGTCGGCTTTGTTTGAATTTAGATGTCATTTTATTAATTGGAACTAATTGTGTCAAGAATTGAGAGAATCGATGAAGTACATACCTATATAATGTTTTTATCAGGAAATTATTTCTTTTTTGTTTCAATTATCAAGAGTTAATCTTGACAAGTAATGTCATATTTCATGATTTTTCAAGGATCTGCGTTTTTTTCCGTTTTGAAGAAAGGGTTATTTACTAACTCCCCAGATTTGTCAAAATAATGTAACTAAAACTAAAAATACACTTTTATTATAGTGTACTTTGGTTTATAATACATAAAATGAACAATATAAAATAATACATAACAGTAGATAATTATGTAAACACTATAAATGCAGAGCTAAAGTTGAGGATACTCATAAACCGCGTCACTAGGATAACGTTGATGCAGTAATAAAAAACGAATGTTTCTTTGTTTGTCCTCTATAGACTCAAAAACTATTATTGCTAAAAAATTGGCTTAGAGAATGGTTCGAATGGTATACAGTAGTACAAGATAGAAGAAGTCAGGAACCCCCAAAGAAGTCTTAAAGTGTACGAGATATGGAGTCGAATTATTATCGGTATAATGTGTTTTTTTAATAGAAACAATGTGAATTTTATAATTTATTTTTTATTAATTTGCGGGAAATTTGCACTTTACATTTATTTCAGTTTGTACATAAGTATTACATAGCCAACATAAAACTAACCATGGATTTCCTCCTTGCGACTTTACCGCTACTGATACAGCGTAGTAAGGAATAAGTAAATAAAATTTGTAAAAAAGGAATATGAATTCAAAAATTTATGTGAAACAAAAGATTATATAAAACGAAAAATTTACAAAACAAAACATTTGTCAATACATTTATAGCCATAGAGAGAGGTTGTAGATATAAATCAAATCATAATAGAAATATAACAATAGAGACATAACATTAGGTCCTGCCATCGAACACCTCATCATCCAAATGAGGTTTCAGGTTCACGACCAAAGAATATTATTCTGGCTCTTCCCAGCCCTCGTATGCGTGACGAACTTCTATCAGCAGTGAAGGCGTTCAATCGCAGGAATGCTGATAACAAATTGAATCGTCAGCATCTTGGATTCCCTCCAATTTCTCCTTGGACTCCTCTCCAATTTATGTGTGTGAGCACTTATCTCCACACAACAAGGATGTACACGCGGCTGCCAGGCGCGCCGCTAAAGACCTTCGCTTCAAGTACGTGTGGGTCAAGAGTGAGCGCATATTCTTGAGAAAGGATGATACGTCTGCTTCTGTGCTTGTAAAAACCAAAGATTCTCTCCTCAAACTATCATCCAAAATGCAATCGGCAAACAACTCATCCTCAACGCATTAGTTAATGATGCAATAATATAATCCTCTTCTTTGCTTTCTACACTTAATAATGTTAAACGTTTATTATCAAAATGTAACAGGACTGCGCTCCAAAACGAATACATTTTACATAAATATTTCCAATAATGATTATGATATTATTATGATAACTGAATCTTGGCTTGTGGAAAGCATCGCCAGTGAGGAACTATTTGATAATCGTTACATAGTATTTAGACGCGATCGTAGTGAGAATAAAAGAGGAGGGGGAGTGATTCTTGCGTTAAAGAAACACCTTACAGTTGTAGAGCGGAAGGATTGGGAATCGAATGCTGAAGACTTATGGGTGACAGTTATTACTAAAAATCTCAAAAGGATCAATTTGTGTTGCGTTTATATTCCACCTGGAGCCAATCACTCCCGTAACACTTATGACTTTATGGATAAATTATGTGAACTGCGAGCGCTTCATCGTGATGATAATTTTCTTATAGCGGGTGACTTCAATTTACCTTTAATAAACTGGTCAATAAGTAATGATAATAATATGAAAATTACAAATAGTCATCAATCTGAAATTATTTCTAAAATCTCAGACACTCTTAGTTTTAATGAGCTTTCACAATATTGTACTTTTCCGAACAACAATCACAAATTCTTAGACCTAGTTTTTAGCTCTTTCCCTGTAATCGTGTCACATACCTCCCAACATCTTATACCTGAATGTAAATATCATAAATCAATCATTATTGATATCAGTACAGAGATAGAAATCCCCATGGTAAGTAAGAAAAGAACAATAAATCTCTTTAAAAAGGCAAATTATGAAAATATAAACAATGTCCTCAACAATGTTGATTGGGATGCTGAATTTTCTAATCTAACGACCGATATAGCTATTAACCGTTTTTACGATATATTGGATGAAATCATTCACTGTAACGTTCCATCAAAAAAAGTTCAGGATAACAGCACATATCCATATTGGTATAACCCGGCTTTAATAAAATTAACAAAAGAAAAATATAGAATATTAAAAAAGTGGATAAAATGGTCAAATCCTTTAGATTATCATGAATTCTGTGTTCTGCGAACGAGACAAAAAAAAGTTTCGAACGAATGTCATAGACAATTCATAATAAATGCAGAAGTCAAAATATCGCATGACCCAAAGAATTTCTGGTCCTATGTTAGAAGTAAAAGAAATAGTACGGGGTTACCCAACACTATGAAACTAATGAATTTAACTGCTAACGATCCTTTAGCTATATGTAATATGTTTTCAAATCATTTTGCATCCACTTATAATCATAATGTTACTCCAAAGGCTTTCGCTAATAATCCCCAAAATGATAATCCTATAAATATTTCTACTATTTCAATTTCCAAGGAACAGATAGAAAAAATAATTTATGATATCTCATGGTCGTTGGGAGAAGGATATGACAAAATACCATCTTACTTTATAAAAATGTGCAGCAAGCAATTATCTAAGCCTCTCCTACTGCTTTTTCAATCATCACTGAAAGAAGGCATCTTCCCAGACCGATGGAAATGTGCTCTCATTACACCAGTATTCAAATCCGGCTCTAAAAACGACGTCCAGAACTATCGGCCAATTTCAAAACTACCTATCTTCAGTAAGATTCTTGAAAAGGTTGTTCATGAGCAACTCTATGACTGTGTTAAGTCTGTTATAACTGATAATCAACACGGCTTTATGAAAAAAAGATCAACTGTATCCAATCTTGCAGTATTCACCGAACATATTTCAAAATCAATGGACAAACGAATCCAAGTGGATGCTATATATACAGATTTCTCCAAAGCATTCGATAAAATCGACCACAGCCTATTATTGTCTAAACTTTTAGCTTTAGGAATACACGGTAATTTGTACCGATGGCTAGTTTCATACCTAAACGGATGTTCCCAGATAATAGCAGTAAACGGTTTCAATTCTGAGATTGTCAATGTACCTTCAGGTGTCCCTCAAGGATCTCACCTGGAACCGTTGCTTTTTACTATATTTATCAATGACATTGTAAAATGCTTTAAGCATGCTAAAGTTTTACTTTTTGCTGATGACATGAAAATATTTCTTTCTATTAACTCTATTACTGAATGTTATAAACTGCAACAAGATCTTAATAGGCTTAATGATTATTGTACTGTCAACTATCTTCACATGAATACTGCGAAATGTTATGTAATAACCTTTACAAAAAATAAAAATAAAATTGAATATAATTACCATATTACAAACAGTCAACCACTCAAAAAAGTCAATCAAATTCGAGACCTCGGTGTACTGATTGACGACAAACTTTCATTCAAGGCACATGTGGATAAGATTGTCAAGAAATCATTGAGCATGTTAGGATTTTTATTCCGTATTGGAAAGGAATTCAACAATATCCATACACTCAAAATTTTGTATTATTCCTACGTCCGTAGTCATCTTGAGTACGCTTCTGACATATGGAATCCTTTTTATAACATTCACACAAAACGCATTGAAGCTGTTCAAAGAAAGTTTGTACATCACTTGAACTTCAGGAGACAATTACGTTATTACGATATGGAAAGCTCTATCAAGCACTACGGACATAAAACATTAAAAAGCAGGAGAGACACTGCGGACATGATTTACTTACACAAGGTCTTGAGTGGTCATATTGACTGTCCAGCCCTTTTGTCATCAATCAATATTAGAGTCCCAAGTAAGAAAACTAGAGACAAATCATTGTTTCATATCGAAATTGCTTCAACGAGTCTCAGGTAAAATTCTTTCTTACTAAGAACTTGCAATCATTATAATAAAACTTATTTTGATGCTGATATCCTGTCGTGTACCTTAGGAGCTTTTAAAAAAATTGTTAACAGAGTATTGTAATAATTAACCCTTTTCTAAATTTAATACATTAAATTCATCATTTATTCATTATCACTCTTACATATTATTTGTATTTAATATCAAATGTACGTGTGTGTATGTATGTATGTATGTATGCATGTATGTATGCGTATGTATTTATGCAACTATGTATATGTATGTGTGTACGTATGTATTTATATGTGTATATGCATGTGTATGTATATATATGTATGTATGTGTTTATACGTGTATATATATATATATACATTTTCTCTTATTATTTCCTTGTTTTTAACATTTCTTTGTTTTTAACCTTTCTTTGTTTTCTTTGTTTGTTTATTGCTTTTTAACCTTCTTTATCTTTATTGCATGATGTGAACATTGGTTATTGGGTTGTAACCTAATTCTTTTACTTATTTTTTCTCTCTCTCTATGCATGTTATGTTATAAACCTGTTAATGTTCCTAATAAAATAAAATAATAAAATAAAATAAAATTATTCACAAACCAACAGAGAAATATTATTTTATGGACCTCTTGTATTTGGTAAGTTCGCAACTGAAAATATCCTCCTTGGATAATATAGCATGAAGAGAATGGTAGAAAAGACACAAATCCAATCATTATTTGTAGTAAAATGAGGCGTACGTGATGAATGAAGAAAGCGGTGTGAGGACAATGTATAACTTAGAACTGAATGGTTAAACAAGTCGAGGATGCCCCAGGAAGACATGGCACGATCAAGTGAATCAAATACTTATTAAACTACGATAATAGTATTTCCACTTTTAAAATGCACCCAGTTGAGAGGCACACTAGAATTCACAACCACAAACCATTCATAAGTCCCCAAGCAATGCCGGGTACACAAGTCAGACATTTTGTCAATAAGAAACAAAGTTTGCTTCAAGTTACACAAATAATTGTAACGTAAGTAATTGTTTCTCCCCAAAATGAAAACATGCTTTTAATATACATTAATTTAATTAACTGCCAATCATATTTTCGGCAAGTTTCTGTATTAGACAAGATGGGAGTGCTTATTTTTCAATGGATTAAATAAATTTGAATAAAATTTATGAGAATACATAAATTGTTTTGGCAAAATTTATAATGATACCGCTGCGGTAGTTAATGGTCAGATGTTTTGCGACACTTTAAATAATTGGTTCACTTTATCAATGCCATTCTGTCGCTGACACCAGAGTTATAAGTTATAACTAATAACACGAATTAGACACTGTCAAAGGGATTCCCATTACAAATATTGGCAGTGGAATAAACCAAAACAAACGCGACGGTAATAAATGTTATTTGTAATATGGATCATTATTAACTTCAATTTTTATTTGTTAGAATTTTAGTATTTTTATACAGAAGCTTCACACAGGAGCCCCGAGGAAAATAATTACCCCCAAGGCCCATGTAATCTTTAGGGATGCTGTGTGGAAGGTCTTTTAAAGGAAAGGAAGGAGTAATTATGGTGATTTATTTTTTGGGTACTATGCCTTGTTGCGTTTCCTCTTTCTTTAGTCAATGATTCGGTTAGCATTACGGTATCCATCACCAGGGCAAATCAGATAACACATTACAATGCAGATTACACATCTGCCCTGTTGATGGATACTGTAATGCTCTCCAAACGTTGGCTAAAAAAGGAGGTAACACAACATGGCATAATACCCCAAAATCAATCACTTTTGATAGTAAAAATCTAAAAAAATCACATCTAATGAGAGGGAGTTCATGGTAGACAAATAGTATGAGGGGTACGCAGAAACCTAGGGTCGGTATATCCAGGAGTGACGGACGTATGAATCCATCCCTCCCACTGCGGTGCAAGGCGATTGGGTCGAGAGAGTCCTGTTGGAGACGTAAAATGGTCTCCCTCAAATAGTCTCTCCCGATTCAGCCCGCCACACAGTAAGTGGGTAGACGCATCGGCCGCCGAGACCTAGTAAAACTTCACCCTATGAACCCGGGCACCCCTGCAAAGTTACCAAACGTAGCGAACCACGTATCGGGTGACCTATGGCAGGGGTGTTGGCATACCAGTGAAAATCATGAGACATTATAATTCCTATTTTGAAAACGACAATTCAAATATTTTGTCTGTTAAAATATTTTACTATTGGAAGTTGGCTACTTTATCTCTTGTCGGAATTTTCTTCAAATAATCATTACATCTTTTATAATCACACTTAAATTCAAAACAAATTTCAGTTCATTGAACACCAATAAATTCATGCAGGAATAAATCTGACAAAAAAATTAATAAATATGATGTAGAGTGTTAAAATTGGAATTGGAAATTAAGTCAGGCAGTTGGAAATACTCCAGTAACCATGTACGTAAAACCTTGCGTCAGATCGAATAGTTTTGATTTTTGGCAAGTTCTTTATAGTGATGTATCAAATAGTTTCCATAAGACAGCTTTTTAAAATTAACCGTTAGTTATTAGTAATAATAATGACTTATATTGTTTAATTATATTTAGTCATCTTGGAAGGACCCAGTTGAGTATCGTCGTTTTCTCCACTGGAAACGCCTCCATCAAGATCGTCGATGTCTTCTGTGAGATCTGTCCAAAATTCATTCTCTAACATTATTTTGATATCGGGCAGTTAGTCGCTTTCTGGGGAGTGGGAGTCTAACTCAAGTCCATTATCTTGAATTCGATTCCCGCAAAATTGTCGCATCAGACTAAAGATCACTTCATCCCTGTCTTTGTGCAGCTGCACGCGTTCCCACAACCTCTTGGGGTAATAAACTGAATATCAGAATAATTTAGCCGATGGTAGGTGCGCAAGGATTGAAATCGAGCTGCGTCTTGCGTAGGAGATAATCTGGGAAGATTTAAGCTCGTATACCCTGCAGCCCATAAATAAATATGTAATACCGGAACTCATCAAGGTTCTGGGTGTCAGAATTGTTACCGTGCATACCAAATTTTATCAGTTCTCCTGCTGATACAATTTTTTCAGGTGTAGAGGTGTGTTGAGAAAAATGGCAGCTTCGTTTTCGAAGTCCGGGTTTTTTTTGACCATGGACAACATTTTCGTCTTCGCTTGGCCGAAGATGTTGGAATAGATCACATCTGTAGCTTTGCTTCTTCCACATTTCTTGTAAAAACCTCACTTTGGTGTGAGATCCCAGTGAGCATTATCAACACGACGATGTCCGCACCAGCCACTGACACTATATCGTAAGAATAAGCAAAAGTGACAGCTGAAGTGATGATTCAATTCAATTTTGTTTATTCATTTCAAAAGCATTACAAAATTGTAAATTTCAATGCGTTTTTAAAATATTTTTGTAATAAGCATTCTTAGATTAATATTAACAGTTTTTATATCAACTACATCAGTAATAATAGAGCTTGCCTTTTAAAGGAAGCTTCATTGATGCTAAAAATGTCGATATCCGAATTGATTCTGTTCAACAGCAAGATTGCTCTCCCCACAGGCTTGACCATTGGCAAGTTAGTTCTGCAGGCCGGGAGATAAAATAGTCTATGTTGTCGGTGACGGAGATAACCATCGGGAACATAGTAATGAATGCTTTCCATGATGACCGAGTTTTCAAACCATCCACGAATCATTATAAAGAAATGTATAGCAATGCGCACAATGCACATCCCTCCAGGGTATCTATTCCCCAGTCTCGATCGCTCGCAATTTCCACCGAAAATACATACACTGGTAGAGTTTGTTATTCTTGGGTCTCACCGAAAGTACATACTACACGCCATACGTCAAAATTCATTCGACTTAAACAACGAGTGGGTCGAAGCAGTAGAGATCGGCAAAACTGTCAAAATCTCATTGCATCTTGGTGAATTGTCTTATACAAAAAAAAAGATCGTTTCCCGGGCGCTTTTCGAAGTTGGTATCGGATTCGTTTAGTTCTGCAAAGTTGTTTTAACCATTTTTCTGGCATTTCGATATGTATCCACCACCGCCATTCATTTCAGAAAAAGTGCGGTAGCAAATAAAAACGTTGACAGAACGACGCGGCAACGGTTTGTTTTTGACATTTCAAATTAACTCCATAGAAAACTCAAACACATCAGAAACATAGACAATATTCACAGGGTTGCCAACATGCCAACACAGTCATCTCTTCAACCGTGCGACACTCAAGAATATATAAATATAGAACTTATGACAAAAGTCGTAGAGATTTTCGTTCGTAGATGGCGCATAGCGAGTAATTCGTGGTAGAGACTCTGGAATAGATACCTGACCCGTAGATAGTTCATTCCGAGCATACCCAAAAGAAAGTCAGTGGGATAGAGCCACAGGTAGTAGCCATACTCCCTCATTTAGAGAAATTTCAAGAATTTCTTCTGAACTCTCTCCAACATGAGAGAATACTTTACCTGGTGTGGACTCCAAATCACCGACCCACTTTCAAGCCTACTCCTTACTAAGGAATTAAATCAAACTACAAGCACCCGATTAACCCTAAAATTCCTTGCAGTGCGTAGAAATCACAGAATTCTCAGTAAAGTGCTAAATGCCGTCTCAATATGAGCATGAAATGTCAGCCTACTATCAAACATGATTCCAAGATCCTTCATTGTCGAGACACGTTTTAAACTTCGGGCGTCCATTGTATACCGGTAATACCAGGTATAACTCGCCCTAGTGAATGACAAAATTAAACATTTGGAAACATTAAACTCAATCCGATTTATTTTACTCCATTCAACAATTCTATCAATGTCTGACTAGAGTTGATTGCAGTATGTCAGCATTTTCATCTGCCTGCAGTACTCGAATGATATGGTTTTCCATTTTCGTTTTTTTCATTTGACCAAAAATTTTCCTGAGAAACTTGAGCCATGATTTTTTCATTAAATATTATTTCAGGAGATTAGATATTAAATATTATTAGGAGACTTGGCTCTGCGAAGACGCTCATAGCTCTTTTTGCTTTTTGTGCAGCATCTGTTGGGAATCCATAAAAAACTACTGCCACATTTCAGTTGTGATGAGCTGTGTTACTGGGTGTACCTATCAGCCATCTAACCAAATTATCTGCTTCGAGGCCACACAAGTTTGGAAGTAGATAACTTCCATCCATCCATCCACCGCTACAAATTTCGTTGTTCCTTGCTTTTCGTCTAAGTTCACAGGTTAAAATGCTGAATATAATGAGGAATTCCTTTCTCATCCCCTCTTCGGTGAATAGTGACATTGGGAATGGTGACAGCTCATTTGTGAAAAAATATCTTAATTCTTCATCCGATTGTTTAAGGACACATAACCTGTCAAACAGTGTTATTTTAAGGATTGACAGTGACTTTCTATCACCAACAATAATAGTTCTTACAGATAAATAAATGGACACCACGTTGTTTTCAGACGAGAACTGATGGGCTACGAAGGGCCTGGCCTTGAGGGGAATGAAGTGGTGGGAAGAGATAAGGGGATGGGGTGATAGGAAGAGATAGGGGCCGGTCACTTAACCTGCAGTTGTCTAAAACGGAACAATAAAGAATCCAAATTATTAGATGATTGATGCAAGACTGTCAAATTCCCAGAGAATAACAAAAATTAGCAAAATATTTCCGAGTTCGAAAAAGTTCATAAATTTTGAATAAATGTATTTTCGAAACTATTGGATTTACAGAGACGGTTCTTAGCTCAAATTGTAGAAAATTTAGACTTCTTTATAAAACGTTTAGTTTTATACGTACAGTTATAGTTATAATCTAAAACTACTCCTTCACGGTTAAAATAACAAAAAACTGAAGTAAGGTAGAAAATTAAGAGGTTTTTTGGAATTTTTGACAATGCTGCGTTCGGTGGTTGAGGTCAGAAACTTGGATTATTCATTGGATCAACATCACAAACAACTCACCAAAAAATCGGAACTAGCAGATCTGACGCAAGGTACCCCCCTTTCAGGCGAAAATCAATGCTCTGTTAACTCACCTTCAATATTAATGAAAGATTATTTTACCTTTGATTTTTTTACGTGAATACAGCATAAGACTCTCACTTGCCCAGACGCACTGGGACTATTGCATTCTCAAACATTGTTTGTGTTTAAAAATATTTGTATATGAAACCGCACAAATCTGCTCTTCATCGTGTGTAGCCTGGTGGGATTAAGGCATCCTCGATTGGGGTTTGTTGTGAAGCTGAAGGTAGTGGAGAGGAAAAGGAGATGTAGTCACCAAAAATGGTTGATGGCATTGCAAATAAAGATTCAATTTAAATTGGTGGTCTTTCGCCAGGTTGATAGTGAAAGTATATAATTATCTGTTGAAATTAATTAGTTTTGAAATAACACAAATCAATCAAATAAAATGTATGAATTCGAACCCGCGCCCTTCGGATTTGTAGTCTAGAGACTTGCTCCTCAACCGCATTAGGCTAAAGAGAGTGGAGAGTGGAAAGAGATGAAGAAAATTAAGATAAAATAAAATAAAATACTTTTTGTTTTAAAACCACGAGTTTTTAATATTTTTTATAATCGACCGGTTTCGCTTTACTCAAGCATCTTCAGGGTACATATTATTACTGTACTGTACAGTAAATTAGCTGTACAGTAAAGCGAAACCGGTCGGTTATAAAAATTATTAAAAACTCGTGGTTTTAAAACAATAAGTATTTTTTTTAATTTTATTAAATATTTCAAACCACAAAATGATTGCTTTCTATAATAATAGAAAATTAAGATATAACTGTTGTATAATCCTTTAGTGACAATTCTTCATAATTTTGCTGTTTTCATTATTAAATTCAGCTAAGCTTTTATTTTTATATGTTGTTGTTTTACCGTTGGAAGGCGTCACCAAACTTCAAAAACAGTTTCAAAATAACAAAAAAATTATATTTTTGAAGGTCAACACTTTCCATAGTTTTTAATTGTTCCTTTATTAAACATCTCAAGTTAACTTTACAAACTCACAATTGAAAGTATCTATATACAAGTCTGTCAAATCCCACAATGTTCAACCTGCTTGGAAGTTTAGAACCCGAAGGTTTTTCATTATGGAACAGGAGATTATTAAAGCTTTTGATTATTATTATTTTAATTAAAAATTTGGCAGGCTGGTTCTAAAGTAAATGACCAAATGAAAGTCAGAGCTGGCCGCAATAACACAGAAAATAGGCATTTTAAGCTGTGACAACAATACGTTGCTACGCACTCGTTATGCCGCTGCTACGCTCGCCGTTTCTCTAGTATTTTGATTAAATTATCAAATTAAACATTTAACTCGCAGCATTGATATCGGGGCTATACGCAAAATACTGATTAAAACGACCTTAATATTAAAATTTCTTCTTCTATTTTTTAATCACCTGAGTAATATTTTTACCTTATGAAGGTTTCACCTTTTGACCAGTCTAAAGATATCCGTCATAAGGTGAAACTTCACCGGTCCGCTCATTCATAAAAGGAGTACAAATAAGATATAGTAATTTTATTTGGTTTTGGCTTCCCAATTTTTGATTATTTTTTTCATAAAAAATAATATTTTTTCCGCTTAGTTGCGCCATTTCTTCTATCCAAGACCGGCAAGTAGCTATAATCGACCCTAAGCTATAACTGACCCGAAGCTATAACGCTAAAAACCTAAGAGAGTGTCGAAAAGCTCCACTTCATTCATTCATTCATTTATTCGTTCAATCTGTATGACAAAATCAAAATTCGGTTATATTTAAAAAAACTTTCGTTCATAGGCACTGTTTTTTGAGTGGAACATTACTTTATTTAGACTTTTAAAAGAAAAAAAAATTTTAGTCGTTGATTTCGAATTTCTTTTTTGAGTGAGTTTTTTTTTTTGAAAATCAGTTTATTTAATAAAAGCCCTTGAATGACAACAAAATACTTTATTTAAAGCTTTGACTGTAAAACGATGAATAAAAATTAAGTCACGAGAACTACCTACTCGATTTCTTCCAATCGCTAAATACCAATCGATTGAAAAAAGAAAATGACTTTTTTACTAAAACATTATCAATTTCGTTTTAAAGTGCTCCACTGTAAAATATAACCCAGTTATATCAATTACTATCTCTCTCCTTGACCTAGTTCTACTCCTGCCATGAGCCGGTTATTACGAGGATCCAAATGGTCGGCTGCAGAGACATTCGCACTGACGCAAGACTGAATCACAGTATTCCCCGCTTTGAAGGCAATTATAAAATCTGATTGCGATGTCAAAGAATTTTTTAATTTGTTCAAAAACATTCAGAATTATGAGAAGAATGCTTTTGTTTTGATGTGACCTTATTTTTATTTTTATGTGATATCGTATAAGAGTTTCAACTGTCAGTTTTGAAATTCCGGTAGAACTATGGCAAATTCTTGGGCGTATTTATTTTCCATATTATATTGATGAAGGTTCACCTATTTCTTGCCTTCATACGCTTGGAAATAAATTTACCTCAAGTGGTAATATATTTAATAGAAGCTTACCGGTATTGAATGATATTTTTATGTAGAATTATATTGTTATTTAAAAGTTCACTTGTAAATTATGTATAATGAAGCTTTTTATTATTATTTTTATGTTATCTGCAATTAGAAAACTGGTTTTAAATTTTTTCCCTTTCTCTCTTTTGTCATATATTATATTCAAATTCAATTTTGTGAACTCGATGCATTACATTAGGTTTAAAAAATATATTTTTGCTAACTAAACATTAAACACTCTTGTTGTCTCTGTATCATGCAGTAAGTCATGGAAAACATAAAATTATGGGCGCTTACGTTGAATTTTTTTAATATAATTGATATATAAAATAAAGAAATGTAAAAAGCGTTTCTTGTTTTCTTGAAACACAAACTTCACATAGTTTAATGGTTATTGCCAAAAATGAAGTGTTATAATCATTTCTCAACATTACCTAAAAAATGTCATAACCGGGCATCACGTTTATGTGATATTTTACAACAGGCACCATCTGCGCCACCTCCCCGGGGTGTTGTGCTTTATGTATGGATCTCCCCGTACGGCCATCCCTTGCAGCCGCTGCGCTTATCGGCTTTTCCGATGGTTTCACCCATATCGGGATTTCACCATAGTGGAAACAGTTTTTTACCAAAAGCAAGAAAAACGTCCACCGCAAGGAATTAAATCCACATTGCTCATATTTTGTAGCTACTACATCGCCATTTTTTTTCCCTAAAACAATAAATTGGTCTACAACGCCACTGTAGTATATCACCTGAACTACTGCACAAGTATATTTTTTTGAGCAGTAAAACGAAAATTAAAAGAGTGGAAATAACTCAAAATAGAGGTATGAGGTCTATGTATATTGTTAAGTAGCGCATATACTAGGATAATAACAATGGAACGCCATCTCAATATTCCAAGTGTGTGGCAACGTTTAGTTTATGATACCTTAGTATTTATATACACGTTAAGCAATAAAATGTTATCAAATTTTATGTTAAAAAGTTTAAGTATAATTAGTAGATTTTAGGTTTCCTAAAAAAAATCTATCGACAACATAAAACCATATTAATTATAAAGGTTTCAAAAGGTTCAGTGAATCTCCTTTAAATGTTAAGGAAGCCAAAAGACTTTTTTGGTGGGTTAGTCTCAATGTTGTGAAGTCCAAATATTAGTAAAACCAGATTAATTGTTAACCGAAATTTAAAGCCAATGCATTTACCTATATTTTATAATTTATCTTCAGTTTGTAGGTTTCACCAAAAAAATCATTAAAATGAAATTCATCTGATTGTTAGCAAAAATAGTTTAAAATCTTACCTTTTACATAAAATTTTGTGAACATGCATTTGAAGCTTATAGAACTAAAAACAAGGTTTAAAAAGATATATTTATAATAACATTACGCTTCACTATTTTAATTAAAAAAAATAGACTTACTAACGAAAACTGCAAAAATCGCTTACTCGTTTTTTCACTTGGCATATAATTTTTCAATCGTAATTTGTCTGACTAAAAATTACCCTAAAATAAAATAAATTGTCTCTTTATCTTTGTTATTAATTACTCCAACTTAAATGGTCATACAAATTACATGAGTAAATTGGCCAAAATGTGTCCAAAAATGGTCTAGTGCGTAGATAACCTAGAAATCCGAGTGTATGTTTTTAGGGGTGAGTTTTGATTCGTAGAAATAATAACGTTTTGCAAAATAAATCTTATAATATTTTAATATTATCGTAATATTAGAGTTTGATTATACTTCAAGTAAAAATACTTTTAGTTGGGTTAAGAAGGTAAGTTTTTCAATAAATGTGACAGAAATAACTGAACGCCATACAACTATGACTTGGAATACGCTTCTTGCTTAGCTCACATTCAAATCATAATAAAATTAACATATAAACTTCAGTCGGGCCATGTCAAGAGTCAGAACAATAGAAGAGTATGTATGAGACGATGTATGAATGTGAATGAGGCAAGAAGTGTGTGCCAAGACCGAGTTGTTTGGCGGTCCGTCCTCTCTGCCTACCCCTGCGGGGAAACGGCGTGATGGTTAGTTAGTTAGTTAGTTAGTTTAAATTTGCCTTCGCTCTCAATAAATTGAAATGATGACCTAGAACACCAGCTAAGGGAGAATGGCAGAAAGATTGGAAAAAATCATTTTTACGTGCAAATAAATGGATAAAGATGTTGAGGACGCCCCACAAGGTAATGAATACCCTTGAGGTCATAAGCATTTGATTCACTAGATTGTTAGTATTAGATTCACTAGATTGTAGGTATTTGATTCAGTAGGTTGTGGGTATTTCATTCACTAGATTGTGGGTATTTGATTAACTAGATTGTGGGTATTTGATTCACTAGATTTGGAGTATTTGATTCACTAGCTTGTGGGTATTTGATTCACTAGATTGGGAGTATTTGATTCACTAGCTTGTGGGTATTTGATTCACTAGATTGGGAGTATTTGATTCACTAGACTTTGGGTATTTGAATAACAAGATTGTGTGAATTTGATTCACTAAGTTGTGGGTATTTGAATCACTAGATTGTGTGTATTTGATTGACTAGATTTTGTGTATTTGATTCACTTGATTGTGGGTTTTTTTTCCAAACTTTCTGTCTCGCTTAAAAGGTGCTCTCGGCCATCATTCCAAATTATGGATAGAAGGTAGACGAATTTACATATTAATTTTAATTAAATGAAACATTTCATAATTACACTGAAGACTGGAGTCGGGTTCAGACTCAAAAGAGATGAGATGAAGAACGGAGGGAATATATTTCTGAAACTCCGTCTTCTATCATTTTTTGCTTTTCAGTACAAGACATTTAAGCGTCCTTTTCTTTTATTTTACACTCCCTCCATATATCTTTGGGTATGCTATGTGGAGGGTTTTTTAAGGACATGACAGAGAAGAAGTTTTGGAAAGGAACAAAGGTGAGTTGGTAGAAATCTGGGGTAGAGTATGACAGTCCCTCTCACTGTGCTGCAAAGCGATGGGTCGAGAGAGTCTGGCTGGAAAGGTGGAAGGGTCTCACCCAACTGGTTTCTCCCAAACCGGTCCGCCACGCAGTTTATTTGTGGTAACAAATGACGCCTAAGAAAAACATGGCACGACCAGTCAAACAAATACAGTGATAAAATTAAGCTAAATGATAAACGAAGAGATGGGTGTGTGGAGAATATATGACGTGGAAATGAATGGTAGAAAAAGTCGAAGATGACCGAGAAAAAATACGGTACGATCAAGCGAAACAAATACTAAAAAAATAAACTTTTCAATTCTTTAGAAAAATATTATTTCCACCTTATAAATAGAGCCAGTTTTCAGGTGCACCATAATTGCCAAGAAAAGCCGGGTACGTGTCAGCTAGTTCATAATATTCGTAAGCAGAGTTATAAAATTTCGACTCAATGACCAAGTACATATTTAAAACCGCCGATTTTTTGGTGAAAAAGTTGTTTAAACAAACAAATTGCTCTTCATTTATGATAAAATTTAACGCAATGGATTATTTACGGATTAAAGACGATAATCAGATTTAAAAGTTTGTTAATCTTTATCAACGTTGTTGATAAGATTTTAAAGTTTTTTCGTCTTACCCACTTCAAACGTAATTGTAGGTTTTCACTTCTTTGATCCTGGTTTTCTTCCTAGCGTGCTTTGAAGACCAGTGATAAGGGCGGCTAGTCGGACCAGGTCGGCTAGAGCGGCGACGGCGGGAGATCTACATCAGATCGGTCATCCTCACTAATGAGGGTCTCTTCCGGTGTTTTAAACTCCAAAGTGAATTCGCTGACTCGTTTTTAAATGTAAGATTATCCGAAGCCACTGACTATGGCTTTGGTTTGTCCTGATACAGGGTTCATTAGAAATATCTGAACTAGGGGGACGGACCCAAAACCTGGCAGGGCTCCTGTAACTGGCAGGGCATAATTAAAAACAGTCTTATATTTTCCAATATATTTGAAACGTTTTATAATACTAACTACATAATTTGTAAAATAGTCCAAGTAGCGCCATCTACCTACTAGCTATGATGTTAATTCAGGCAGTAAATAATCAGTAAATGTCAGCAGATTTTGCTTTTGATGAATCTTTTCCAAATCTTGGCAGTGAGTTAGTCTGCAAATGATTTTCACTATGCAGTTTTTAATAAGTGGGAATAATAGTGATGATAGTTTGGGACATTTCGGTATTTTTTCACTTCAATGCAGCGATTTTTCCGCGTTTCATATAGGCAAAAAATCGCGTAAAAACATTCGTCGTAAAAACAAGTCTAGACAGTACACTAAAATAACGTCAGAATCTTACCGACGAAGTTAGTGAAGAAGCCATGCACAGAAATATGCGATGCGCGGTTTTCGTATATTCGATAGACCTACGGTTGAATTGTAATAGATGGATTTAAGGCCGACTATAGCAGGCCCAGAAAATTAATCTCTCCGTGGGGTTTATTTTAATTATTTTTGATGAACTTATTACAAAAATCTTAGATATTTCTAGAGGGATCCCTCGGAAAGTTATAAATTCATCGTCTAAAAAATAAAATTTGTTTCTTACCGCCAATTTTATAGTTATGCAAAAAATATTTTAATTCTGTTTTTATTAATCTTAAATATAAATAACTTATATCCGTAAAGATTACGCTAAACATATTTATACTATCCTTAGGAATTCGTCGAAATGAATTAAAATCTGAACTTTGAGTGAACCCCCGTTATTATTATCTTATGTCGCCCTAATGGCAAAGTCATCAACAAATAAATCAACCCAAATTAAAGTCCAATACTTAGTTGTTCCCTATTGACGAGACTATTGATAACACATGTTACTGGTAGATTGTAGATTTTACATTTTAATACAGTACTATATAACCCTGAAGAAGCTACGATTGTAGCAAAAGTCGGTCTGAATTAAGTAATAAATTTCACTAACCTTCAGAAATGCTTATCATTTCACTGGCCAGAGTATTCGTTGATTTTTGTCACCATATAAAGTTTAACAATCATTTAACTTTTCATTTTTCTTTGTAATTTTTTAAAGTATTATATCTTTTTATTTTAGTGTCTTATCCTGTTTGTGTTTGGTTATCACCAGGGAAATCTTCATCCTGCAGGTTTCAGCTCGGAAAACCCTGGGAAACTTCACTTGTACCAGTCATATAGATTTCGTAGCCGTAATTTGTGTTGTCTTCCTCATTGTTTAAAATAGTTATTTTTTGTCTCTACTCACAAATAATGATAAACTTGTTTTCACTTAAATAACTAACACCGTAAAAACCTATTTCATATTTAGGTTAAAATCAAATATTGTTTTGTTTACCCAAATAGTTGTTTAAATTAGTATTGTCTATTTGGATGTATATTATTAGACTCAAATAAACTTATAATGCTAACCTCTTTTAAAATCTTGTCCACATCGAATAAAATAAATGTCTAGATTATTTCTAATTAATAACGTTAAAAGAACTCGCGTCGTGACAAAAATAACATAAAATTTCTTTTCAACATTATAAAATAACCATCTAGAATCGTCCCTCTTGGCCACAATCAAAGTAATATTTATTGTCTATTGAAACCTGTAAACTTTCCGTAGTCTTTTCCAAAAAACCAAATTAACTTTCTCCCAACCTCTTGTCAGCGATAGGCTCAAGAAATGAGTAGAATTTCTCGAATGTCTTGTTTTAACTTGCTTCTCTTGACCCAAACATTATTGTCTTTTGTTTTTTTGTTATTGTTGTTTTACATACATATTGTTCTATTCTTACATGTTTTTTGCACCATTAATTGGACTGTTGGTATTTATACTTTGTTCTTCCTTTATATACTTTTTAAAATATTAACCATCTGTTGTATACATTATTAATGAAATAAAATCAACATTCCTCTATTGTAGTTGGTTTTGTTTGGGTAAGCATTTGCTCAATCTCCAAATATTCTGGCTAACTACCAACTAAATAATTAAAAATCTTTCCTGAACAAACCAAACCTCAGCAGAGAGCTGAAAATAATGAAAACTTTTTCGGCCAAATCATTTAGCTTAATCAAGCTTAATTTTTTCGTTTCTGTACCATTGCAAACCTATAACGTAATAAATACGTAATTCTAATAAAAATGATGATAACTTTGTAAAATTATTACGAATTATTATATGTTAATGAGATGTCAGCGTAATTAATAAATTGTTTGAACCATTAAACACATCATGAAAACGGCTGAATTACATTTTTCACAGTCCATTGCACTAACTAATGGACGTCAACATCCACAACATTCTGCGAAAAACTCAAAACCCATCAACGTCAATAATTGTAATTTCCTAAATTACATAAAAAAAGTCTTATATTTGTTATCTTTTGATAATATATTCAGAACTGACACTTAATAACAAGACTGAGACTGATAAAAACAAAACAAAAAAAATCTCATGAAAGTATATTTTAATAAAATCATAAGTCACTCATCACACTAGGGAATTCCAGTGAAATTATTCCATAAACAAATACACGTGAACTTAATAATAATAATAATAATAATAATGTTTATTTCATCTGGACAGAGCGGTTGTGCAATGCTCTGCCTGCCATAAAATTTTACATTTAAGTTAATACATAAAAATAAAATGAATAAAGAAATAAATAAAAATAAAAAAATAAAAAATCAATACATTGATGTGCACATTAGGTCTTTATGGTGGCTTGAGTGAAATTCTCCATCTCCGGTGTAGAGGCGCTCCCTGCCACTGGGCAACGGCCTGGACAAGAGTGTTGTCCGATCTCTGGTAGCGCTGCCTCGTCCCGGCTATTCTGTGGCGCATCAAAGCAGCGAACCCATGCACCCTTCCTTCGGTGAACATCTGTGAGGCGCTGCATCGCCAGGGAAGGCCAAATAGGGCTCTGTATGCGTGGTTGTACTGTACTCGGAGTGTGTTCATGACGCCTTGTGTGTATGTCGTCCATAGCTCGCTAGTGTAGAAGCTCATACAATATGTTTGGAAAGTTGCTTCTTCACCGGAGGACTGCATTTGTTGAATCTCCTGGCAAGCATGTTAGCTCGCACACTCAGTACTCTTCTTTGACGTTCTATGTCTTTTTTATCATTTAGGTCATCGGTGATGACATGCCCCAAATATTTGATTTCGCTGCAAATTGTCAGGTTGGCCCCGTCGAGACGTATGGGTGGAATGACAGTGGGACCAGTATTTGCTTTAAATATCAGCAGGGATGACTTTTTAGCATTGTACATCAGCCCGTGACTATCAACGTAAGCTTCGCATATTGCCAGAAGTTTTCTTATCGCTCTTATCGATGGAGCTAGTATGACCATGTCGTCTGCATAGCTAATATTGTTCATACATACCCCGGCAATATGGCATCCGATTCTTGTTGTATTCAGTGTTTTACTAAGTTCATCCATATTTATTTTATTTATTTATTTATTTTATTTTAAATGCACATTTACAGTTATACATAACCAATAATAAACATACATTTTATTTTAATTTATTAAGTAATAATAGCGTTTTTGAACTGGTGAATATTAAGTTGGAAAATATCTATATCAGGGGACAGGTAATTTAGTAACATAATCATTTTTCCGAGCGGCATTACTAATGGTAAGTTGGTTCTGCATTTTGGAACGACAAAGGTTCTGTGCCTGCGCGCTCTTGTATAATTGTCGGGGACATAAAACTCAAATTTTTCTATAATATCGGGAATACAGACGTTACCATTTAGAAGTTTATATGCTGTTATCAGCAAAGCAGTTTTCCTTCTATCGGTGAGGCTATTAATACCCAGCATGCCGGACAAAAAGGCTGATGGATATAACCAGGGATAATATCCGAAGTCTCTAAGATATAAATATCTCAGAAACTTCTTTTGTACTTTCTCTATCATTTGAGAGTAAGTTAAATCCATTGGTCCCCATATTACAGAACCACTTTCCAAAATGCTACGTACTAATATAGTTTAATTCCTTACTATAGTATAGCACACGAATCGCGGCCGAGCTGCAAAAATGTCTGAGTTGCTTAGCACAAATCCTAGCATTCTTAAAGCTTTGTTGCATATCGTTTCTATGTGGACGTGAAATGTTAAGTGCGTATCAAATGCGATTCCCAAATCTCTTGAAATAACAATGTGCTGAAGAGATGAATAAGACATTTTGTAGTTATAGTAAATCGTTTTGTTTGCCTTGGTGTAGCACATAATGGAGCATTTCTTAATATTAAACCCTAATTTATTGGTATGACTCCATTCGACGATAGAATTTATATCACTTTGTAGCTGCAAGCAATTTTCCAAAGATTTTATTAAAAGGAATAGTTTCATGTCATCCGCGAATAAGAGAAACTTGGAAAATTTTATGCAATGGTAAATGTCATTAATAAATAGCGAGAAAAGTAAGGGTCCAAGATTCGACCCCTGTGGAACTCCAGAGTTTGTGATGAAGTTGGAAGAGTGGAAAATACCATAAGTTACGTATTGTTGTCTATTTGAGAAATAACTTACAAATAGACATAGAAGTTTCGCTGAAAATCCAAATTGGTCGAGTTTATTTAGGAGAATAAGCGGATCTACTGAGTCAAAGGCTTTTGCGAAGTCATTGTATGATACATCTACTTGATTGTTACTATCAAGAGCTTGAGATATGTACTCCGTAAAAACCATTAGATTAGACACAGTAGATCTGCCAGACCTAAAACCGTGTTGCTGGTCAATTATAAAGGGTTCAACTTGGGTATAAATGCATTTATGAATTATTAGTTCAAACAACTTGGCTGGAGAGGATAGGATCGCCACTGGTCTATAATTAGAGACTGAAGCCTTATCACCAGTTTTATGTAACGGTGTAACTTTAGAGATTTTCCACAGGTCTGGGAATATTCCGGAGTTAAGTGAGAGATTATAAATATACGCGAGAGGTGTTAATAAGGGCTCAAAGCATCCCTTTAACACGAATGACGGAATAAGATCCGGTCCAAAAGAAGTTTTGGATTTTAATTTTTTAACAGCAGCGGTGATGTCAGTGTTTGTAATATTTTGAATATCAACATTCTGTGCTTTTGTTGGCGTATTTTTTCCAGGTATAAAAGATTTCAAGTCCGCAGCTTCCTTACTATAAGTTGATTTAAAATAGTCTGCAAATGCTTCTGGAATATCTGCTCCTGAGAAAGACTGATTATTCCAAGTAACATGGTCAACAAACCCGCCATCACTTCTTCTGGACGAGATATACTTCCAGAAAGATTTGGGATCGCATTTGATATTTTTTTCAATAGAATTAATATATTGCACATGTGCTAATCGAATACTGCGTTTTATTTTTGTTCTAAGTAGACAAAACATTTCCCGGTCACTCACCATTCCAGTTTTCTTCCATTTTTTGTAATGTTTGAATTTGAGTTTTATGTCGCTAACAATCTCACTATAAAACCATTTAGGATATTTTCTACCATTCCTCGGAGTGCGCTTAATTTTGAAACACATATCAAAATATTTATAAATTATGGAATAGAAAAAGTGTGTCGCTAAATTAACATCATTTATGTCCTTCAAAGGTTGCCAGTCATGAGATTGTAAATGGCAATAAAGAGCTTTAAAATCGCCATGTTCGAAGTTCCATCCTCGCCTAACACTATTATCAATATTATTCCACAAGTTTCGTGTTTGACAATTGGTTGTGTTTTTGTTCGGCGAAATCTCTATACACAACGATGGATGATAAGCGTCTTCTTTAACTAGTGAGTATAAGGATTTATATACTTTTAAATCAATGTTGCTGATAACAATGTCCAGCGTGCTTCCCTTCACATTTGTAATAGAGTTGCTTTGTTCCATTTGGAAAAGATTCATAAAATATATGAGATCCATTTCGGTGCCTTTGTTACTAGATTTTAGATTGAAGTCGCCTATTATAATAATCTTTTTATTGATTAAAAAATTAAAATTCTCAGTAACCTTATCAAAAAATCGGTATATGTTTTATTTGGCGATGCTGGTGGAATGTACACAACACATATGTAAATAACACCAAAATCATTTAGGCATGTCTTTATCCACATATTCTCGTCTTTACTTTCCAGATAGGTAAGTCTCTGGGTTTGAGTTGCACGGTCACGTCTCGCGGCTAGCAGTACTCCTCCTCCCCTTGAATGTCCCGAGGTTCTGTCCTTTCTGAACACGTCATACCGTTGATCGAAGAGTTGACTATTGTAAATGCTGTCGTTAAGCCATGTCTCTGATAGTAATATAAGATCGTTGTTCTGTATTATTACACTTTGTAGGAAATCATCGGTTTTGGATCTTAATCCCCGTACATTTTGGTAAAAAATTGTGCAAGGGAGAGAATTCACTTTTAGGGGGTTCTCTAGTCATTTCGCGGCGGCATTTTCATTCACTTTGGTCCGGTTTTGATTATCATCAATAGGATTTTGTTTTGGTTTTAAGTACCGATAATGTCTTACCGGTACTCCTCGAGGCCATAAATCTTCCCGTAAAAGTTTTTCGTATAGATCCTCCGTTACACCTATACGGAAAGCTGCGTATTCTTGAGAATGTGCGATGAATTTTTCTATTTCACTTTTTGTTATTTCGTTTTTCTCCAGATGTGTCCGGATCTCTTCTACTGTTGTGTCCTTATGTAATCTAGACACGATAATATTCTTTATTCTTGGATATGATTTTATACTCGAAGACTTATCGGAGTTACCGATAGTTAAATTCTTCACTGTGCGTTGTCTGCGTTTAATTTTTATCCAATCTTCCGTATTAGGAGCGGTTTTTGATTCCGGCTCGGAAATTGGAACGTGTGGTTCCGTGGCGTGCGTTTTGGGGATCGCGCCGCTAAAAGATGCGGTTTCAAATTGACCGGCGTCATTTTTTGCTTTGGTGGCCGCTCTAGTTCTCATCCTTTCCTTGGTTTGCGTTACTGCTGACAGGGTAGCGGGCGCGGTGTGCGGTGCAGCGGGGGCCGCTACGTCAGCCCAGCGCTGAGTCGCGGGATTTGTAGGTAGTGCATTTTTGTTGTCACTTTTGCTTGTTACCTGCCGATTTAATGTCGCTTCCACGGCCTTTACACGGTCCAACAACTCGTTAATCGTCCTACTTTGTTCGAGAATGATGCTCTTCAGCTCTAGGAGCACGACGTCACTCATTATTCGATCCAGCAGTGAACAAAATTCGCGAAAAAATTTTTTTTTAATGACAGCGCGACAGTAAGACGTGCGTACCGTATCAGTGATTTTGTAGTATTTTTACATATATACGTTGAAAAGCACTGGGGACATTGAGCCTCCTTGTCTAACGCCACACTTTAATTTGGCTGCTTCTGATAGGCTTTCATTCCATATTCCATAATTCCTTTCAATATGATATTGAATATCTTAACCTACAAAATTATTCCAAAAATCATCACTACAGTTATTCAAACTTAAATTACAGCTGGGAAGTATGTTGGCAACAATAACATTCTACTTATTCAATAAGTATTAAAAAGTAACAGTGTCGGCTTATCATATCATAAGAGAGATAGTAAAAACAATTATTAACAAAAAATATATGAAAATATAAAGTGGTAAACACTTACGGTAAGTAATAATAAATAAATATAGCTTTCAAAACCAATAATAACATAGGAACAAACCTTAAACACTCTAAAAGTAGAAATCCTAAACTTAATAATAGTGACATATATGAATTAAAATGTGACCACGCCGATTGCAACGCTACTTATATCGGACAGACGGGAAGGGCTTTTCCAACTAGATTCAAAGAACATATAAGATGTTATAATAATAAGAGCACATTTTCAAAATTCGCAGAACATCTCTTAGTAAATAATCACGTCCCGCTTGACAACAATGAACTTAAACCCTTGCACATAGAAAGAAAGGGCCTTAGATTAAACTTACTTTAACAATTAGAAATCAATAAAAGAACCAATGACCCTAATATAACATTAATTAATAAAGTAAGGATAATTATTTATTCCCCGCTTCTAAATATGTTCACAAAACCTAAACAATATAACACATTTAAATAAATTAATAACTGCTACATCATTACCAAACAATTAAGATAACATTAATGTGGGGAAAACAGACTTCAAAATACCCCCACAGAATATGAAATCTATTGTCACAATTATTTTTATCAGTAAATTGGTTTAACCGGTAATAAATCATTTTAACTTGGGAGGGGGTAAAATAGAATCATATTAATAAGTCGTCAAAACGTGGCTTAACCACAGTTTGAAAATGGCCTTGAAGGCCGAAACAGCTGTAACAATAACAAAAAACCAAAAAATACTTGCAGAACTTAATAATTATATTATTAAATTTGATTTTAATTAAATTTAAAAAAAATTAGGTTTTATTTCCAGTCGGGCTTTTACAAAAAAAAAAATATAGCTAATGAATATAAAATAATATTAGTAAAACGTGTAACAGTAACATTAAATATTGTAGAGACTAGAACAATGCTACATGTAAGACAAATCACTAATTTTGTGTTGATTAAAAATATATACATGTTATCAATTTCTTAGATTATTCTGACTAAAAAATATTAAGTGAACACGCATCGTGACACAAATGAAATTTATATTTATTTTAAAAATTATAAATAACCAAGTAGAATCTTCCCTCTTGGCAACAATCAAAATAATATCAACCACCATATGCTAAGAAACCCCGAAACTACGTGTTCTTTTCCAAATAAACAAATTAACCTTTTCCCAACCTCGTTTGAGCGATAGTCCCAAGAAATGAATAAAATGACTCGAATGTCTTCTTTTCACCTGACTTCTCTTGACCCAAATATGACATTGAACATTACATTGAAACATCGTCTTGTGCTTTTTTATTGTTGTTTTACATACTAAGTATTTTGTTCTACCATATTATTTTACACCGTTATAGTTGGTATTTAAACTTTGGTCTTTCTTTATATTTTTTGAAATGTTAACCATATGTTGTACACATTGTTAATAAAATATTATTTGGAAAAACATTTCTCCTTTTCTTTTATGGGAATTTAAACTTTAATTTAAAGAGAGAGTCCCGAACTTAACAATAGCTAGTACCAACCCAGATGTATGAAATGATAAGGTATGGTGAGACGTAGAACTGACAGAGGAATGAAGAAAGTAAAGTGAATGCTGATAAATGGCTGAAAATAAATCCCTGAGTTGTGTGTATGTTAAGACCATGTGAGATCGTGTGAGAAATGTGGAGATTCGCAAAGAATGCAAGGCTGATGTGAGAAAAATGAGTTATTACATTATTAATTTTAATAATAATTTTTTCAAATATTTATCTGATAAGATTTTGTAAAAAAGGTAGTCCTGCAAAGCTGTCATAATTTAGGAATAAAATCTTTGAAGAATGAGATAATACTAATAAATCTATACGAAACATGAAACAGAACAAGACCCAACTAGGAATCGAACCCAGGATCTCTTGTCTTACCGGGACAGGCGTCTTAACAAATTTGACCATTGGGACCTATTTATTAAGCATCATACAGTTATAATTTTAATGCGGGGTTTCTCATTTTCCTCAAATGCGAAGTCCTTTTTAAGTGTATTAAAAATCACTGGTACGCAGTGTTCGGCGTCCACACTTATGCGCTGAAATTACTGGATTTTTCAGACATATATTTTTCAATGGTTTTTCAAACGCATTTCTCTCCAGTTGTCCATAACAGTAAGGAACCAGAGAACACTTTAAATTTTACCAAAGTCATTTGCCGATAATTGAGTGTAGATCTACAGAACAAAACAATAATCGCACATTGTTTCTTTGAATGTTTATTATATTAGGTATAACAATTTTATCACGACAGCGGTTTGTAAATTTTTGTACATATTTATAAGCAATTTGCTGATTTGTATAGGACCATAACTGTGAAAAATCATGTTGAAAAGGACGTTTAGATGGTTTGGACATGTAGAGCAAATGAAAAAAAAGTGTAAGGATATTACATGACGCGAATGTAAATGGTTGAAGAAGTCCGGGATGCTTGAGGAAGACATGGCACCACCATTTTAACAGAACTCACATCAACAATAACAGAAGGGTGTGTTTAAGACAACGTATGAATGTGGATTGTTATAATATGCTCAAAATACCATATCTTTAGGTACTTGTCTTTAACAGTGTAAGCTTAGCCCAGCACGTTGTTTCATTCAGAACCTTATTAATATCATATTATTAACATGAATGAATCAAGAAGTGTGCGCCAAGACCGAGTTGTTTGGTGGTCTATCCTTTCTGCCTACCCCTGCGGAGAAACGGCCTGGTAGTTCTTTGAATTTCCATTGACATGAAAAGTTATTTTTTTTTATTTGGCGCCTAACTAATTGAAAATCGGAACCTTAAAAAAAAATAACTGGTTTGTTTTCTAAAAAAGTATTTAATTACACGAAATAAAAAAATGCACATAGAAAAAGTTTGAATTTGCAAATATAATGTTTAATTTTCAAGAAATTATGCTATCCTTTTAGCTGAATTTTCCAAATGGTTTGGCATTTAAAAAAAATGCTTAAATAGTTTATTCGATTTAAAATTACAGAAAAAATGGTAGATTCCCACGAAAAATATAAATAATTTTCTCTGAATTCGTCGTAAAAACAAGTCTAGACAGTACACTAAAATAACGTCAGAATCTTACCGACGAAGTTAGTGAAGAAGCCATGCACAGAAATATGCGATGCGCGGTTCTCGTATATTCGATAGACCTACGGTTGAATCGTAATAGATGGATTTAAGGCCGACTATAGCAGGCCCAGAAAATTAAACTCTCCGTGGGCTTTATTTTAATTATTTTTGATGAACTTATTACAAAAATCTTAGATATTTCTAGAGGGATCCCTCGGAAAGTTATAAATTCATCGTCTAAAAAATAAAATTTGTTTCTTACCGCCAATTTTATAGTTATGCAAAAAATATTTTAAATCTGTTTTTATTAATCTCAAATATAAATAACTTATATCCGTAAAGATTACGCTAAACATATTTATACTATCCTTAGGAATTCGTCAAAATGAATTAAAATCTGAACTTTGAGTGAACCCCCATTATTATTGTCTTGTGTCGCCTTAATGGCAAAGTCATCAACAATTAATTACTAGACTTAAATATATTTTTCCATGCCCAAAATTAAACACTTCCTTTGCACAAAATTATTACACTTACCGGGCAAGAATTTTTTTCAATCGACTACCTGATGAAATTAGAAACATTAATGATAACATCCAAATGATAAACACTGTGAAAAAATATTTTAAAGACAAACTTACAAAAAATAAAAATGTTTCCAACTGAATTAATCTTAAGAATAACTCACTTCAAATAACTTTAAAATAATTTAATTTTTAATTACTTACTTATTGTAATAAAACAATGTACACTCCTCTTCCAGCCACAAGCTAATGCTTCTATGGAAGAGGGGTCTTGAAATAGTGATCATATATTGTAATAATTAAACAAAAATGTACTTATATAATAAAAAAAAAAATAAATAAATAAAAATTAAAAAAAAAAAAAAAAAAAATTAAATCAACCCAAATAAAAGTCCAATACTTAGTTTTTCCCTATTGACGAGACTATTGATAACACATGTTACTGGTAGATTGTAGATTTTACATTTTAATGCAGTACTATATAGCCCTGAAGAAGCTACGGTTGTAGCGAAAGTCGGTCTGAATTAAGTAATAAATTTCACTAACCTTCAGAAATGCTTATCATTTCACTGGCCAGAGTATTCGTTAAGTTTTGTCACCATATAAAGTTTAACAATCATTTAACTTTTCATTTTTCCTGCGGTGCCAAGCGTTGGATAGAATAATGTAATTTTTTAAAGTTTTATATCTTTTTATTTTAGTGTCTTATCCTGTTTGTGTTTAGTTATCACCGGGGAAATCTTCATCCTGCAGGTTTCAGCTCGGAAAACCCTGGGAAACTTCACTTGTACCAGTCATATAGATTTCGTAGCCGTAATTTGTGTTGTTTTCCTCATTGTTTAAAATAGTTATTTTTTGTCTCTACTCACAAATAATGATAAACTTGTTTTCACTTAAATAACTAACACCTGTTATGTTTGTACATAGCTTGCAAGAGCTAACGGCACAATTATGTATATTCACACGATTGCAGGAAACGAACCACGCACTGATGGCGTGTTAGATCACCAATACATACGCAGGAGCTCGCGACATCACCGCCTGATACCAGTCACGTAGGCCACAAGTACCTACAACCAATCAAATGGATAGTTGACAAAAACGTATCCTTATATGGGCATCGGAAGACACCTAAAAGAGAGGTGGAAGGGGCAAGCTTCTTCCCGCCAGCTACCCACGCTCCAGTTCCCCGACCGACGCGTAGCAGACAACACGCTGTATTAGTTCCGAGTTACCATCGCCGCCAAATTGGTGTCGCCGTAGAGATGGACCGGCCTGATTTGTTTCACCATGTGTGCCGCCTCTCTGGTTCCAGCTTTCCACTTCAAGAGGATCCCCAGAACCACAGCACCTTATGTTGTAGAGCTGTGTCATGCCTCTGACCACGCCGCCAGCCTCGTACCCCTGTGATGCTAGCTGCCCCACCTACCATCGACCCCAGGCTGAGATCGTGAACTTGTAGACCCCGGCCTCAGCCCTGGGCGTCTGCCGCCCTAGCCTGTTGTGTGGACCCCCTTGGCCATCCAATCAGTGCCCCCGTTCTGCTCCATCGTCTCTGCGACTCCGGCCGCCGCCCTGGCGTCCCTTTTGCCGTCCAGCGTGGTGTGCCCTAGTGGCCGCCTTTCTGCATCAGCCCCGCATCATTCTGGCGCACCTTTTGCCGTCCAGCGTGGTGTGCCCTCGTGGCCGCCCTTCTGCACCCGTCCTGCACCCTGCCTGGCACCTGCCATGGCACCTGCCGACCGTCTCACCGCATCCGCCGTAAACTACACGTGAGCGAATAATATACCTTGTCAATCAGAGCCCTTAGAGTCAATAGATTGCCTAGTAACTAGTTAGGCCTTAAAAAGCTATGTACCTTTTGTAGATCTGTTGATAACATGTATTACCTGTACAATAAACCCTCATATCAAGAGACTTGTTTTAATTGGGAAATTGACTATAATCCACACCCTGAATGATTGGAGTATCAAGCTTTGCCGCCGGCTTGTGCGGCGATGACTATTTGTGTAACACACCTATAGTATATTACATGGCGATAAACGCTAATGTAACACACCGTAAAAACCTATTTCATATTTAGGTTAAAATCAAATATTGTTTTGTTTACCCAAATAGTTGTTTAAAATAGTATTGTCTATTTGGATGTATATTATTAGACTTAAATAAACTTATAATGCTACCCTCTTTTAAAATCTTGTCCACATCGAATAAAATAAATGTCTAGATTATTTCTAATTAATAACGTTAAAAGAACTCGCGTCGTGACAAAAATAACATAAAATTTCTTTTCAACATTATAAAATAACCATCTAGAATCGTCCCTCTTGGCCACAATCAAAGTAATATTTATTGTCTATTGAAACCTGTAAACTTTCCGTAGTCTTTTCCAAAAAACAAAATTAACCTTCTCCCAACCTCTTGTCAGTGATAGGCTCAAGAAATGAGTAGAATTTCTCGAATGTCTTGTTTTAACTTGCTTCTCTTGACCCAAACATTATTGTCTTTTGTTTTTTTGTTATTGTTGTTTTACATACATATTGTTCTATTCTTACATTTTTTAGATTATTCTGACTAAAAAATATTAAGTGAACACGCATCGTGACACAAATGAAATTTATATTTATTTTAAAAATTATAAATAACCAAGTAGAATCTTCCCTCTTGGCAACAATCAAAATAATATCAACCACCATATGCTAAGAAACCCCGAAACTACGTGTTCTTTTCCAAATAAACAAATTAACCTTTTCCCTACCTCGTTTGAGCGATAGTCCCAAGAAATGAATAAAATGACTCGAATGTCTTCTTTTCACCTGACTTCTCTTGACCCAAATATGACATTGAACATTACATTGAAACATCGTCTTGTGCTTTTTTATTGTTGTTTTACATACTAAGTATTTTGTTCTACCATATTATTTTACACCGTTATAGAACTGTTGGTATTTAAACTTTGGTCTTTCTTTATATTTTTTGAAATGTTAACCATATGTTGTACACATTGTTAATAAAATATTATTTGGAAAAACATTTCTCCTTTTCTTTTATGGGAATTTAAACTTTAATTTAAAGAGAGAGTCCCGAACTTAACAATAGCTAGTACCAACCCAGATGTATGAAATGATAAGGTATGGTGAGACGTAGAACTGACAGAGGAATGAAGAAAGTAAAGTGAATGCTGATAAATGGCTGAAAATAAATCCCTGAGTTGTGTGTATGTTAAGACCATGTGAGATCGTGTGAGAAATGTGGAGATTCGCAAAGAATGCAAGGCTGATGTGAGAAAAATGAGTTATTACATTATTAATTTTAATAATAATTTTTTCAAATATTTATCTGATAAGATTTTGTAAAAAAGGTAGTCCTGCAAAGCTGTCATAATTTAGGAATAAAATCTTTGAAGAATGAGATAATACTAATAAATCTATACGAAACATGAAACAGAACAAGACCCAACTAGGAATCGAACCCAGGATCTCTTGTCTTACCGGGACAGGCGTCTTAACAAATTTGACCATTGGGACCTATTTATTAAGCATCATACAGTTATAATTTTAATGCGGGGTTTCTCATTTTCCTCAAATGCGAAGTCCTTTTTAAGTGTATTAAAAATCACTGGTACGCAGTGTTCGGCGTCCACACTTATGCGCTGAAATTACTGGATTTTTCAGACATATATTTTTCAATGGTTTTTCAAACGCATTTCTCTCCAGTTGTCCATAACAGTAAGGAACCAGAGAACACTTTAAATTTTACCAAAGTCATTTGCCGATAATTGAGTGTAGATCTACAGAACAAAACAATAATCGCACATTGTTTCTTTGAATGTTTATTATATTAGGTATAACAATTTTATCACGACAGCGGTTTGTAAATTTTTGTACATATTTATAAGCAATTTGCTGATTTGTATAGGACCATAACTGTGAAAAATCATGTTGAAAAGGACGTTTAGATGGTTTGGACATGTAGAGCAAATGAAAAAAAAGTGTAAGGATATTACATGACGCGAATGTAAATGGTTGAAGAAGTCCGGGATGCTTGAGGAAGACATGGCACCACCATTTTAACAGAACTCACATCAACAATAACAGAAGGGTGTGTTTAAGACAACGTATGAATGTGGATTGTTATAATATGCTCAAAATACCATATCTTTAGGTACTTGTCTCTAACAGTGTAAGCTTAGCCCAGCACGTTATTTCATTCAGAACCTTATTAATATCATATTATTAACATGAATGAATCAAGAAGTGTGCGCCAAGACCGAGTTGTTTGGTGGTCTATCCTTTCTGCCTATTCTCCGCAGGGGTAGTTAGCGGCGTGGTAGTTCTTTGAATTTCCATTGATATGAAAAGTTTAATATTTTTTTAGTTGGCGCCTAACTAATTGAAAATCGGAACCTTAAAAAAAATTTACTGGTTTGTTTTCTAAAAAAGTATTTAATTACACGAAATAAAAAAATGCACATAGAAAAAATTTGAATTTGCAAATATATTGTTTAATTTTCAAGAAATTATGCTATCCTTTTAGTTGAATTTTCCAAATGGTTTGGCATTTAAAAAAAATGCTTAAATAGTTTATTCGATTTAAAATTACAGAAAAAATGGTAGATTCCCACGAAAAATATAAATAATTTTCTCTGAATTACCCTGCTGGAATCATTAAGAGCTTTTTTTGATCTCAAAGATAGTACTAATTTGTAATTAAAGTTGCTAATTGATTAATTAACGGAATCTTTGAAGAGAATTTCCATATCTCTTGCGTAATTTGTGAAGGCAAATTATATATTTCAATGTTCAGCATTCTATTTCTAAAACCCTTTCAAATGATATCATAGGTATTTTTTAACCCACTTTGTAAATTAAAACAAATATTCAAAACACAATAAAAAGAAAATATACAGTTAATTGCTTACTTTGTTTGACCAACCAAATTTGTTTCTATTGCCGACCAGTTCGGCAACATCCTTCCTTTGTCACAAACTTAAACCAAAAACTGTATTTGGTACCATCGTAGGTAGGCACTCCAAAAATAATAAAATACGTCTTTTATATCTTTATCTTGACAAGCATAAAGATAACAGGTGAAAACAACTTATTTTCAGATGAGCGATTTTTAATTTATAAACTGTGATGACTTTTAGTGGATGATTAAGTAACAAATGCCTATTTTTAATTGAAATATATATTTGAAATTTTGCAATTTTGATTTCACGTGAAGGTATTGTTCCAGAGATTGAAAAAGTTAAATAATCTAATTATTTTTTTTACTTATACTCTTAACAAGTGTGATAGCTTCTATCCGATGCCCAAAGCTCGCATCATTATATAAAAATATTTTTAATAATTTAGATTTTAATAGCTGCTTCCCGACTTCCCGGCTTCGCTTGAAATATTAAACTTGCAGCTCCACTCTCCATAAAGCGTTGTGAGCTAAAAAAACTTGGATTGTCTTCCAGACACAATAGGTAGTAGGAATTTCAAAACGCCATACCTAACCGTTCGACATTTTTTGCACATTTTTTATATGACAGATTATGTTTAATATTATGAATAATCTTGCAATGTTACAAAGTCAATTAGATCGACTAAAAATAAAAACTATTGCGTAATTATTTGAACCCCTGATCTGCTTTGCTAAGTCCCAGCGACTAACCTAAATATAACCCCGAATATGTTTCCATTGCCGACGAGTCCCAACTGCTTTCGGCTAACCGGAGTCAGTCCGATTTGGATATTGTTATGGGACTGAAGGGTGAGAGTGTTATTTCTATAAAGTAACTCAGATCAGGTACAGTGACGCCATTTTATTTGAACAGTATTACTGGCAAAATTCCACGCGTAAAATTCCACGGAACAACGAGGAGACGATAAAAATAACAACAGCCCTGGAAGTTTTTAAATAATTTATTTACTTTCGCCAAGTCCCAAACTCGGTGTTCGGCGTTCCCATTTGTTATGCTTAATTTAAAAGTGTTTTCGATGCTGAAGATAAACTTGAAGAAATTTCACAGTTCTCGGTGAGTTCTGCAGTTACTTAACACAAAATACTTTCTGTTCAAATGGCAAGTGAATGAAATGGAATTCATTACCTGATTAAAAGTCAGGCATTCAAAATGGCTATCAACTGGATATAAAATATTTACTACAAAGAGTATTAGTTAATAAGTAAATTAACTCGTCCAAGGAGTAGGAAGAGAAAGATCTTACGTAAACTGACGACATCCGTTTATTTCACATCGGTAACACACTTAATATGTTTACTGTACTTCATCGAATAAGTAACTCTATAATTCTAGTCTCCTGAGCTTTCGAAAACAATAAAAAAATGGTAAGGTTCAATGAAAAATGTAAAATGAAATTATTGGTTTTAAAATTCCATTTATAAAATTCTCAGAAAAATCACAGAAGCCAAAATATGAAAAACTCGACATAATAATGAAAAATGGTAGTTTCTTTTATGTCATGTTTTATTTCCCTCCTTTGGCTGAACCGAATTCAGCCAGAAACTAGCGATCGATATTTTCATGCAGTTTGTGAATGTTCTGCATATATATTACGTCATGCAGCAAGAATGCAATTCTGTGCATGACGGGATATGTTAAATGTACGTCTTAAGCTACAGAATATGTTTGTTTCAGGCAACCAATTTCCTATTTGGATATTCACTGTGCAATAAACATTCCAGACAATACAGTTTCAATTTTAAATTAACATAGAGAGAAGGCGAGAACGTAAACTAATATTTCATCATACATTCAGAATGTCTCATTTTGCATGCATCGTGTAGATGCCGAGATTTGTTCAGTAAATGTACAACATTCCTTTAAAAACAAGTACTCTTTTAAAATAATTATTTTCTCTTGTTTTGAAGTGGGGTTAAAAAAATAAAGGTTAGGTTAGGTATGGTTAGGTTGTGTTAGGTTAGATAAGGTTAGGTTAGGTTGGTTAATTGAAATCGGTATTTTCTAATAAATATATTTTATAGATTTTCTCAAATTCAAAGTACAGTGGTCTTTAATTACAACATTCATAAAAATTCTCTACAGACATTAATTCAAATTGATGACTGAGGTATCATTTACCAATCTAATCTTTCATTTGATAACCACATTACAGAACTCTTTAACAAGGTCTTATAAATATTGGGATTTATCCTTTTATAGGGTAAACTGTAAATTTCAACATCTGTTATATTTTTCTTTCGTTAGTCAACTTGAGTACAATTCTCTTATCCAAAACCAAATTACAATATTCATGTATGTACAAGCTGTTGAAAGAATACGAATAAATTCTTACATTTAATAAATTTTAAGATGTGTTTTCAAGCAATTTCGTTGAATTAAAATACCCTTTTAAACGATATGAATATACGTTATTTTCTGATAAAAGATTTGTCACTGATCTGGTATTACTATATATAATTCTAAATGATGCATTTGATAGTCAAGAATTGCTTGATTCGAAAAGCTTTTGGATTCCACTACGTAATACTAAACGTCTGAATTTATTTCAGTGCGAATATTCTGCGACAAACTAACGTATATATTATATTCCTAACTGCTAAGAATACAAGTGGAGAGAAATAGTTATACCGAGTCAGTGGATATCGTCAATTTATCACTGAACAAATACAAAATATTGCGACTGAGTTCAGTTTTGTATTAAAAATATTTATAAGGGCATTTTAAATAAATGATTTTATATTAAAACCTAATGGGAAAAGTCATTTATGCAGATAGTCGTCCGCCGTCCTTCCATTCGCGATAAGTCAGTACAACCTCCACCGTCAGCCGGAGGCCACGTTCGTTGATGAATGATGAGTTAAGAAAATTTACTGTATTATCATATTTATTTTACGAAAACACGATTAATGTGTAAGCAATAAGATTAATTTTCAATGAAATATTTTAATAAATTAAAAAAAGGATTATAAATCATAAAATATGTGGAATAACTGAGTCACCTATCATGGCAACACAAGTTTTGTTTTGAATTTTTATATGTCGAAATTTAATGATTGTAAAATTCATCACAAGGTTTTTTGAAAAAGACTGAAGCCATGTTTAGTGACTAGTACTTAATAACCAGGTAGTCGAACCTTTCTCCACCACATCTTCTTCGTTCTCCACTTCCTTAAGTCTCACTACACAACCCATTTGGGGATGCATAGCCCCACAGGCTCTGATCAGTTCGGAATTTTTTGCGGTATTTAAAAAAAAAAACTATTTAAAAAAAAAAATCCGCTTTGTCGGCTGCTCAATGTCTCCAGTTATTATGAATGTTCAATCATGGCGTCGTTTTTCCCAACAAAAAGCACATTTCTTCATTCCAAAATGAACTTTTTATTAGTTGTGACCTTTCCAGTCGCGATCTAAGCCAGTGAAATGAATAAGTACCCTCGGATGGCCGCTCTGATTCTGGTGAGGCAGGTATAGTTAGTATGCCATAGTAGGGGATGTCTGACTAGGTCCCGGGGAGGGAAAGCTTTTGACGTGTCCTGACCCCGTTGTGCCTTTATTTTTAGCCACCCCTTCATATAAAAATCGATTCGCATCCGCTGGCAAAGCGCCCGAAAGACCGACTGAATAAGTTAGCGGCGAGTTTGGAATCAGACTCAGAGTTGAAAGTTCTTAGTTGGATCGATTCCTAGTTCAAAACTCGGATGCAATTTCAGGTACCGTGAAAATGAATAAATTTAAATTTAAAAAAAAATGTATAATTACTTTGCCTCATTGTGATCTCTTAAAATACTTACAACTCAATAAAATAGTGTGTTAATGAAGTAAAAAATACAGCAACTTCAATAATAGTAATAGTATGTAATATAAGGGAATAATACAATAATTATAAAACAGTGAGCAACAAGAGTTTGTGTTTTGTTGAGATGTATAAAAATAAATAAATATTTATCTATATAGTTAAGTTTTTCTGACTCAAGCGTACACATATAAATATAAATGAATATTGCAAAAAGGGCCTATGTCAATTTTTGGTAAATTAAATGGTATCAGAAAGTACTTTGAACGTTCGTACGTTATTCTACACGGAGAAAAAATATTGTCAATTTATTGAGAATCTCTTAATTATTAATTATTCGTTATCCTATTAAAAACGGGATAGCAGGTGGTTAAAAATTAATTAATTAGTTTCCTGATAAAATTTAAGTAAAATACCAATGTATTGTCACGATGTCGGAACACGTGTTCATAAAAATCCTAACATTTTCGCATTTCGTTATTATATATTTTCAAAACAAACGCAGAAGCATGAACACGTGTTCCGATTTTATTAAGAATTTACTAAAAGTTTATCAGAAAACGGAGTGCAATCCCCTTTTTTAACCCGATTACCAATAATTACAATTACTAGATGGAATATTTTATTTCACAACGATAACTTTGTATTCAATTTAGTTATCGAGAGAGTACATAGGCTGGGCAATGATTTTATGGATGTCGCTGATATTTTTGTTCTAATTCTAGACCCGTACTAATCCAAATCAGTTCAGCAATTTTCGGATCATGTAAATAACGAGTAGGTAATCACAATTTAAGCATAATATGCTTATTTATTATTTATTTTGTATTACACGTATATAAAGTTAAAGAGTTTCTTTTTAAGTTAATTGTGATAATAACTGAACTTAAGTTTATGTATTTTATGCTTTATTATTTGTGTTATACCGTGGTTTTAAATTTATTTTGTGATCTTTATGTATAAGCCCAGTAGGGCGTTGATAAATAAATAAATTTGAACATATTAAGAACATATAAGAAATTAATCTATCCTCTATTTCAGATAATATCCATGTTCCTGCCAGAAATGTGCGTATTGTGAGGCCGTACTGGATCGTGATTATATCATGCGCGGTAGAATTCCATCTACCTTAATCATTAATTATTTAACCTGTATCTATAAGCAGTGGCAGTCCGTGAATTTGGGTTTAAAAGAATGTTAATATTACAAAAAATTGCTTTGATTTTTTTTTTCAAATGAAATTGTCGATGGTGTGTGAAGTAGTATCAGACGCATACAATTTGTCTCAATATTAGCATACAAATTGGTTAAATAGAAAACCAATTTGTTTTATTTCAAAAAGCCCGAAGATGTCTACTGGTCAGTGGCTGAGTTGACATGCGTTTGTGTCCCACCCAGGCGTAGTGTGTTCAATTCTTCGGCTGGCCAAGTCCTCCATCACAACACAAGCAACATTTTCTGCTTTCTGTGGTGGTAGTAGAAGATTTTCAAACATTGTCTGGTTATTCGTAATTCATTATACTTTATTTTTAAAAAAAGGCCGAACAAGTGAGTTGCTTATTTATGACTGCTAGTTATGAATGCATCGCGATAAAACATACTTGAATTCAATTCTGATAGCCACCAAGCGAATGGACACAGTTATTTCAAACGAACGAAGCTCTTGATTGAACGGAGTAACACTTCAATCAACAAACAATTATACCAGTGGTATTTGTGCAGCCTTTGTACAGTCACTGGCGCCAATAAGGCTGCTCGGCTAATTGCATCCCGTGTCAATGTTGCTACAAACTACACCCCACCCCACACTACCACCTTTCTGCACAGTGGAGACTCTACTTTTTGCGGTGAAAATTCAACTGTAAAATGCGACGTTTACACTAAGATTGATGCAAAAAAATGTGATACAATTGATAATTTCCTTTTTGACTTATTTGTTTTAGAGTATGTTTTTTTCATTTTATATTCTACTTTATTTTGTTTTTTGATTTTACTTTTTTTTTGATCTTGCTTTGATTTTGTTGTGCTTATTTAAATATTCTTTGTAATAAGTATAACAAAAATAACATATTGCTAACTTATGGATAAACCGGTATCGAACCTGGTTATTAAATTGGCTAAGCTCAGATAAAATGGTAGAGCAGGCGACTCGTGTACAATCAGGGGTGGGCAGTTCTTTGATCAGCAGCTCGTCCATCGGTCAGGAGGTTGGAAAAGGACATCACAATAATAACACATAAGTAAAAGGCACAAGGTATATTAAATGTCTCGAGAAATACAGGTATACATTGGATCTCCCTACTAACTCTCTCTACTAATTTATGACGACCAGATAAAGCGTGGATTCTACATGAAATTTACGAGAATTGAACACAAGAAAAAGGGGAAGGTTGAAAGCTTACGAATCGTCTCGATGAGGTAAGGGGCATCATGTTGAGCCAGAGGTACCCGCGCTCACAGGCGGCGGGTCAGTTGAGGCGGTGAAGTGCACTCGGGATTTTACGCGGGAACGGGACTCCATTGAGTAAGCCCGAACCGTAATAATAAACATGATTGTAAGTTTGATGGCGAAATGCATCTAGTAGGAAACTGGCACGAGATCGCGTCTGTTTCTATTATTACGTAATTCCGCGCGCTCGAACATTGTGAGCGTTTGTGGTTCGCTCTGCGAGAAACACACTGTTGCCATGACCGAGGTCCGCTCTCGACTGGCGGGGCTCGGCGGTGGCGGGCAGTGTTGAGCCGAGAACGCTCCCTGGGTGGTCTGTGCCATCACGCGGCGGCTAGCTGCGTTTTGTCACGTACGCCACGATCGTTTGCATGGGGAAAGCGAGGCTAAATTATGCATCTTTTTTATAGGGTGACTTGTATTACGTAACACATTCCCCCTCCGCCAGTAAAAGGCGACGTGGTAATGAAGCTTTAGGCGCTAAAAATCCTCTTCACCTTGTCGTGAGGGAAGTAGAGAGAGAAGAAAAAAACAGTGTTGATTTACAAAAAAAACAAAGAAAAAAAATACATGGTTATGCAATGGTGAAAAGACAACATACAAGGTTATGCAGTGATGACAAGAACAACATACAAGTTTATGCAGTGATGAAAAGACAACATACAAGGTTATGCAGTGATGAAAAAACAAACATACAAGGTAATGCAGTGATGAAAAGAACAACATACAAGGTTATGCAGTGATGAAAAGAACAAACATACAAGGTTATGCAGTGATGAAAAGAACAAACATACAAGTTTATGCAGTGATGAAAAGACAACAACCTGACTCTAAAATTTCATTGGTCTGTAAGCTAAGTTTGAAGAGCGTAGTGTTTTCGTAGAGTACCAAGTAGACGTAATTTCACTGAAGTTATAAAGTTACATTTTCACTGTAACTTGACCCATTTGAGATTGCACTCAAGTATCACTAGGGCCATAGAAATTGAACTGTGCTTCTTGGTTGTGGTTGAGGGATGGTGATGCGGAGGGCCAGAAGTATCCGGGTTTTGTTGTTGTACCAGCGTGAATTCCATTATGCTGATGCGGTGGAGCAGTGGTTGTCAAGGTGAAATGAAGTTGGTAATAACATGGAGTAATACCAATAAGTTGATTGATGGTTGATGCGTGTAATGGTTATTATGTTGAGTTTGCGCATCGGCAAGTGGTTGGTTTGTACAAATGGCAAGTGGTTGATTTGTATGATTGCCAGTAGTTGATTTGCACAAACGGCAAGTGGTTGATTGCACAATGGCAAGTGGTTGATTTGCACAACGGCAAGTGGTTGATTTGCACAACGGCAAGTGGTTGATTTGCACAAACGGCAGGTGGTTGATTGCAGGAACATAATTAACCTTGAGCTGGCATGCTCTGAGGTTGGTTCTTTTTGAATGTGGTTTGAATGATGAGACAACTTGATTTGCAACTGCACGCACGACTCACACCTAATTTGGGTGCGGTCGGGTGTTTTTGGTACGCAGAGATTGGAGGGATGTGAGTGATGGAAGTGAAGGCGGCAAAGAAGAGAAGCTCAGCTTGCAGGTGATGAGGAGGGCTGCTGGTCTTCTTTTTAATCCAGGGACAGGTTATTATTAGAGCCAAAATTCTTGAAGTTTACCTGCCTAGTAGACCAATGATGCAAAACGTTTGGAGAGAAACAAATTGTGTTCAAGAGAAAAGACAAAAAGACAAAAAAACGTCGTTGGTTAGAGAGAGTAAGAGAGAGTAGGGAGAGATCCAATATGCTGACTATACTATGAGTATCCCGAGATTGGGGAGACAAAAAAACTATCACGACTGGCGTGAGGTTACTTATTTGATATACAAGGTATAGGTAGGTGGTTGTACAGTAGTAACACCAAGTTTCTGAAAGAAGTTGGCCTTCCATGGCCGGTGTTAGCGCTTGAGCGATAACAACTTACGACTTTCAAAATTACAAGAAATGTGTTGATTACCTAGGTATGGGGTGAAAAGGAGAGATTTGAAGCAAATTTCATGGATAAAGATTGTCTTATAGACAGACGATACGCTATGTGCGTAGGGTACACCTTCCAGATTCATGAAATTAACCTCAAGGATAATGAGGGATGAGAAAAAAAATGGCGATGAGCGAGAAGGTCTGCTGGTGATGGAGCTGATTCTCCGTTCGATCTCTTTCAGAGAACGAAATGTGGTCAACAAGCAGATTTCCTAGCTTTTACAAATGTACAAGAGTTTGATGGAGGGGAGAAGGATGGAGGATTGAGTAGCGAAAATTGATAGTGACTGAGCTAATTCTCAATTCGATCTCTATGTGAGGACGAAATATATCAACCAGCAAATTTCCTAACTCTTTACACAAATATACATGAATTTGATGAAAAGGTGAAGGAGAATACACAGTAATAACAATCTAATCTTTCACGTGTATTTGGTGAAAGATTAGGGGTCGTATTTAATCTTCTACAGTTTGTGAGAACATGACAGACCCTTGCTCAAGTTTCACAAACCTGGGAGTTTTTCTTATTCGTCTCCCAGACAACGAGTTAGGTGGTTTTGTGTCACTGTCTCAATTAACTCCCACGACACGATACCTCATAACCAACAGTGAAGCTGATGGCTAGTCCATGGTCAATGGATAGTGGATGGTTCTTGGGTCCGTTTGACAAGAAGTCCACAGGTATCAGTTAGCGTAAAAAAATTGCTGAATGCACAGCTTCATGTTTGTTTGAAGAGAACAAAAAAAATTCTCACTACAGTGAAGGACATTTCCCTCAGTGTCATGAGTAATACAAAAGGGTCCCAATTAAGGGCGACAAGTCAGGGTAAAATGATCTACGTCCGGTAGAACAAGTACATAGTGTCAACTTATTTAAAGAAGACAACAACAAGATATTGTATCGTTCGCACGAATCATGGTAAGTATTATAACGTCTCCACGTCTCATGTAGAAATTGAACGAATTACGAAAGAACCCTAGTATTGAAAGGAAAGGTACAACATAGATATTTATAACCATTTAATGGAACAAATTATCTCTTTGGCCACAGTGTATGTAAGCCAGTAAAAAAAAGTACTTATAACGAACTTCTCGTATCATGGTAGATATTATAACATTCTCATGTATAGTGTTAGATTTTATAACGATCCCTCGTCTCATGGTGGATATTGTAACATTCTCATGTATAGTGTTAGATTTTATAACGATCCCTCGTCTCATGGTGGATATTGTAACATTCTCATGTATCATGAAAATAATATATCAACGTTCAATAATAAAAAAGTACCATTTCAATACCGGAAAAAAGATACATACACAATGTCAAAAACAATCAAGTAGTGGCTATTGGTATTATCAAAAAATGACAACGGCATAACCTTTGGTTGGGTTTATGCGTTAAGTTGGCAATAATACAAAACATATGCCTACAAGGATGTCTTAAACAAGACACAAATATAGCAAAAGAGACCTAATCGGTTTTACTTACTCTTTGCTTACAAAAAAGGTTTGTAGTGGTTTATTTAAGACCTGATTGGGTTTTACTTACTTAAAATGACCAAACAAAAACAAGGAAACACACTTGGTGTTACCAAAATTGCCACAAACACGAATGTTGTGAACTTTATGTTACAAATTTGATACAGAAGGCACCTAGAGACACAGGATGACTTAATATGAGTGACCTGGCTCGGTGTATTTGACAAGGCAAATTAATGCTTATTTAAGTCAAAATATAGTACATAATATAACAAATTGGGGTCAGGAAGTTGAGATCTTAAGATTTTACATACTCAATGTGACCGAAAGGTGTTATGTATGTAACATTGTTATTGATGAGGAGGACAAATCGGCGTTTGTTCTCCTTTACAACAACCTTTTTCAGAATTGACGTGTCAATATCAAATTCTGAAAAAACAACAAATTAGAGCAAATGGGAATGTTGAGCGCCATTCAATTTTTTAGAAAAAACTGAAAAAACTTTAAAACAAAGTTATTGTAACTTTTTATTTGTTACACCTATGTAAACTTGAATCAAATGACGATACCAAACTGGAATTTACACACGCATTATGATTACAAGTTACAGGGGTAGAATATTCACCTCAATTGGGTGTATGTTGCAAAGGGGCCATTGTTTTATGTACGATGGAACCCATTGGAACAAATGTGAAGAACAAATGTGAAAGAACAATGTGAAGAACAAAGTGAAAGAACAATGTGAAGAACAAAGAACAGAAAAAATATTTACAAAACAATGTTGTACGTGACTTTTTGTGGTATTTATGACAAAAAATAGTTATGTATTTAGTGTCGTAAGTGTCAGAATGGTAACGACTAACAAATGAAGTCCAGGGTCGACTCCGGGAGCATAAATTGTTCGGGAAGTGGAAAAAGTCTCTTGACTGGAATGATATCAGTTCCAGAGAAGATACGTACAAAATATTAGTACAATTTATAAACATTACACGGTGAGGTGTGACAAAGAAACAAAAATAACAAAGGGTTTATACAAAAGAGCATAATAGTACAAGTATTGGTGAGAAATGATTTAAAACCACAGTTGACACTTCTGTGTTTTAGAAAAAAAAGGTTACCTTGCAGAGGTCGAAAATGCGAGTTTTTATATGAAACTAACGCGTTAAGACATGCTGTTTGTCTGCACGAGGGCCAAGTCTCGTGGGACAAAGGTAGAGCCAAAAGTTTGTTAGTTATGTGAGTGTGACCTAGTGAAGGTGGTGTCTGTTGTGTCCACACTTCCTAGTTTGACAATATCTTTCACGTGATAGTTGCCGATGTGTTTCCCAGAGGCATCCGATAGGGTGTACACTACATCGGAGATTTTTCTCAGGACTTTTGCTTTAACAAAGCGAGGAGCTAGTTTTGCAGAGAAATACAGAGCACCTTGTGAGAGTGTGTTGTTGCGTCTCCAAACTATGTCGTTTTCCTTAAAGGTAACATGTTTCCTGCGTAAATTATATCTGTTTGCACTCTTTTTGTGAGCAAGTATCAACGCATCTGTGACTTCGCTGTAGATAGCGGAAAGTTCCTCAAGACGGTGAGCATAATTCTCTGATGGGTTATCAGTAGAAGGAGGAAAAGATGATGGGAGGCTAGCGTCCCAATGCAAGGAGCCATGAACAATTTGTTCCATACCATGTTTGAGGAAGAAAGGGGTGTACCCAGTAGTGAGGTTCACTGTATTGTTTAGTGCAGCTTGAATTTTTTCTAGATTTTTGCACCATGTTCGTTGATCTTTGTCAACCAGGATTGCCAGAGCTGTGTTGATGGTCTGGTTGTAACGCTCTACCGTATTATTTTGAGGCGTGTAAAGGGTATTATAGAAAATATCTTTTATGCCATATTTGGCCAGAAATTCCTTGAATTCCAGAGCTATGAATTGTTTTCCATTGTCGCAAATGACGGTGCGAGGAGTGCCATAGGGGATAAAAATGTTTTTTTCTAACAAGTTTATGATTGCAGAGGCTGTGGCTCTTTTTAATGGGAAGATCCAACAGAACTTTGTGAATACATCCACTATGCTAAGTATATGCATGTTTCCGGCGTAGCTTCTGGGAAAAGGGCCGATGAGATCCATAGAGAATGATTGTAATGGCCTGTCTGCTCGTTTGGGGTTATTCATGAGACCAGATGGGGGTGCAGTACTATGTTTGTATGCTTTGCAAATGTCGCACTTAGAGATGTAGTTGCGAACTTGTTTAAACAGGCCTGGCCAGTAATACCTTAAGGCTATCTTCTTATAGGTTTTGAAAGTTCCTGGGTGTATGGATCCGGGGGCGCTGTGATTGTCGATGATAATTTTTTGTGTGTCCTCCGAGGGAATGACTAACTTCCAAGCATAGTCCTCGAGTATAGACAGTGGTGGTTTGCAGTTACGATATAACCGACCTTCTTTTATAATAAAGTTGGGAATTTTTTGCGGGTTGTTCCTGCATTCCTCGTAGGTTTTTAAATACCAAGTGTCTTTGGTGGTAGGAGTTGGTGTTGCTTCTTCGGAGGTCAGAGTGGCGAGTTCTATTCTTGAGAGGGCGTCTGGGACGATATTGTCTGCGCCTTTACGATGGATGACATCAAAGGTGTATTGTGATAGGCGAGACGACCAGCGGGCCAATCTACCAGATGGGTTGCTTAATGATACCAACCATTTTAGGCTACTGTGATCGGTGATGACTGAGAACTTACTGCCTTCGATATAGCCGCGGAAATGGTGGATAGAATCCATGACTGCGAGTAGTTCCTTTTCAGTTATCCCATAGTTTTTTTCGTGTTTGTTTAGACTACGAGAGAAGTATGCCACTGGGTGTTCGCCGTCGGGGAATTCTTGTGTTAGGACTCCGCCGATTCCAACATTGGAGGCGTCTGTATGCAGGGTGAAAGGCAGATTGAAATCTGGACAGTTTAGTACCGGTGCAGATTGCAGTGCTGTTTTTAGAGAGGTGAAAGCCTTTTCAGTTTCGGCAGACCAAGCGAAGTTACTGACACCTTTACGGGTACCGGTAATTTTATTAAGGGGGGCCGCTATTGTGGAGAAATCCCTTATGAATCTTCTGTAGTATCCGGCGAGACCAAGGAAACCTTTAACTTCTTTAGCATTCTTTGGCCTGGGAAAGTTTGTCATAGCTTCGACTTTGGCAGGGTCGGTCCTTAGACCTTTTTCGTCTATTACAAAGCCGAGGTAGCGTAGGCGTGATTTGCAAAATTCGGATTTCTTTAGGTTGATTGTTAATCCGGCAAACTTGAGTTGTTGGAATACTCTTTCTAGGGTGGCGATGTGTTTTTCAAACGTGTCGCTGATGATTATTAGGTCGTCCAGGTAGCAGAACAAATTATTGTCGGATTCGGGGCCGAACAGTCTGTCCATCAGTCTTTGTAGCTCAGCAGGGCTGTTTTTTAAACCGAAAGGGAGTCTCTTAAAGTGGAACATTCCTCTGCCGGGCACTACAAATGCTGTTTTTTCACATGAAACTTCATCCAAAGGTATCTGCCAGAATGCTTTGGACAGATCTATTGAAGAGATGAATTTTGCGTTGCGTAGTTTATCCAGGATTGCGTGTACAAGCGGAAGTGGGTACGCGTCAGCCTCAGTGCAGGCATTAAGTCTTCTACTGTCGAGGCAGAATCGGGCGGAACCGTCTTTTTTGGATACCAAGAGTGTGGGGTTGGTCCAGGGGCTTCTGCTGGGAACCACGATGCCCATATTTAACATATCATCGAGTTCCTTCTCCAACAGTTTTAGTTTCTGGGGAGCCAAATTGTAGTATCTTTGTTTGATAGGTGGTCCATTTGTCTTGATGTGATGTTTGACTAAATTTGTCAAACCAAGTCCACACTTTTCGAACGAGATTGATTCAAATTTCTTGATCATGCCTTCCAGTTGTTCGGCCTGTGGTGGGTGAAGGTTCTCGTACGGAATTATTGTACGGATTTCGTTGATTGAGGTGGTGGGTGTGGTGTTGTTGCATGGGTTGAAAACCTGGGGTGCAATGTTGAATGCTTTCCAAAAATCAACTCCAAGAATAAATTTCTGGGTGATGGTTGGTACAATTAGAAAATTTATTGGAATTGATTTACTTCCACACTTGACAGGTAGGACAATTGCTCCTGTGACTTTTTGAGTGTTGTTGTCTGCAGTGGTGACGAAAGCGGGGTGTTTGTTGATTGTGAATCCATTGTTGACAAAGGGGATGTGGGCGTTACCGCCGAGGCAGCTAACTGAAGCTCCACTATCCAGTAGTCCAGAGAAGACGACGTCATTAACAGAAAATTGCGCGTATGGGCGACCATCTTTAGCTTGAGTGCAGCTCACTGTAGAAAGTTGTAAGGCCTCTTTGAAATATGCAATGTGTTTCAACCACTCGGTCCATTCAGTAGGCCTAGATATTGAATGAACTTCCGAGGGGTTGAATCTTAGTTTTTTGGAGTTCTCTTGGACCAATTTGGCGGAGGTTTAGAGAAGTCTGTAGGTGGTCTTGCAATTAAGTTGTTAGAAGGATGTAATCTTTCAAGGTTATTTCTTGATCTCTTGAAGATTTCCCTCAAGTTGTCGTGTTGAGGAGAATGGTCACGGGGGCGCTTTTGGTGGCCCCTGTTATCTTGAGTATACGAAAGTTTAGCTTTTTTGTAGCAAGATGATTGTGAGTGTCCGGTTCTTTTGCAAAAGGTGCAAAACTTCTTCTCGTTAAACTCTGGTTTAATTTGATTGGATGACCGAGAGGCGAGGCTTGGTAGAAGGGGCTCGTTAGAAGTCTTGGTGTTTCTTCTTTTATCTTGATAGTTTTCCAATAGAAGACAGACATCTTTGAGTTGTTCTACTGAGGATATTTTTTGAGAGGTTATTATGTTCTCATATCTTGCTAGGAGGCCATCAGTCAAGATAGGGACTAGCTCTGTTTCAGGGACTGGAGTTGTCAGTTTGATGTTTAGAAGATCTGCTCTCTGGGCGTATTGTGCTACAGTTTCGTTGGAGAATTGTTTGATGGAAAACAGAGTAGACTTAATCCTATGCTGTGTTTCTTTTGGTGCGAAACTTTTCAGGAGAGCAGCTTTGAGTTCGGGCCAGGAGCTTACTTTTTTCTTGTGAATTCTATGCCAGGAGAGTAGCTCGTGCGAGATGAGATCTATGAAGTTACGGTGTAGTATCTCAGTAGGAATGTTGCGTATCGCGGCTGTTTCTTCAATTCGGTCGATGAAATCTTCTACGTTAGTATTGCCGTTGTACTTAATTTTCCATCCAGTTAGATCGAAGGGTTTTGTGGTTTCCTTGACGGGTGTAATTGGTGGTTTAATTTCTGTGCAAGTAGGTGTGCTTGTGTCAGAGATTGTTATACTGCCGGGTTGAAATTCCAGTCTCCTAATATATTTCCTGTTATAATATGTTGCGTACTTGATCAGGACGTTTTTGGTTTTGTTGAAAGGAGAAATATTCCTGTCTTTCAATTCCTTTTCTAAGCTTTGAGTACTTCGAGAGCAGATGTTGGCTATTATGCCTAAGGTGTTGTTTCGAGGATTCATTTTGTGGCTAGTTGAGTTAGACATTGTGAAAAGAAAAAAGAATTGTCAGAGTGTTGTGGCTGGTTGTTTTTCAAAAAAAACAGGGGTTTACTTGTGATGGTAGGTGAAGAATTTTGTGAAATTTTTGAAGTCCCAGTATGGGAAAAAAAAAATGGCCAGCGGTCTCCTTGTGTTTTTAATGGGAAGGTCCCTGAGATTGTGCGTTTTGAAAAAAAAAATTTCGAAAAATTTCAAAGTCCTAGATGAGTGAAGGAAATTTTTTGAAAAATTTCCAAGTCTTTGATTTGAGAAAAAAACGGCCAGGGGTCTCCTTGCAATTTTAGTGGAAAAGTCCCTGAGATTGTGCGTTTTGAAAAAAATTTTCGAAAAATTTCAAAGTCCTAGATGAGTGAAGGAAATTTTTGAAAAATTTCCAAGTCTTTGATTTGAAAAAAAAAAACGGCCAGGGGTCTCCTTGCAATTTTAGTGGAAAAGTCCCTGAGATTGTGCGTTTTGAAAAAAATTTTCGAAAAATTTCAAAGTCCTAGATGAGTGAAGGAAATTTTTGAAAAATTTCCAAGTCTTTGATTTGAAAAAAAAAAAACGGCCAGGGGTCTCCTTGCAATTTTAGTGGAAAAGTCCCTGAGATTGTGCGTTTTGAAAAAAATTTTCGAAAAAACCAAATTTCCGAAAAAATTAAAATTTCCGAAAAAACCAAATTTCCGAAAAAATTTTCAAAATTCCGAAAAATTTCCGAATACAGATTTCGAGGAAGTATTGTTTTTTCTTTCAACAATTAATGGAGGGTTGTTTGTGATTCGTGACCAATTGTCTGAATTTAGGCAGAACCAGCTTTTGGTTATTTACACGCAAGCATCCCTTTCCCTGGACACGACAGGCTCGAGGCGGAGAAGGGCCGAGAGTCGGGGATTTACGTCAATCGCGAATCTCAATTATATGTAAAGGGTAAGTCGGCTTTCAAGACTTTTCTTTCAAAAAGGATACTCTACCCACCTTTATTACATATAAAGCGAAATTATCAGATGACAGAAGGGCGTTAGTTTTCCTTGTCTATGAATTTTGCAGAACGATGCTGGCTTATGGCTCCACTAACAAGGAATTTATTTTGTATCATGTACAAGATTTGAAATTGTTGAATTGTAGTTTAATGTAGCTCGTTTCCTCTAATAGTTGTACTCGGAAAGTAAACCTTCATGGTTAAAGATCACTATGTGATGTTTGAGATGTCCGAAAAGAAGTAAATGTTGGTTGCGCACCTTGTGATAGAATACCGGTAATTAAATTTTGTCGAGTGACGATTCGTAGAACTTGTAATTTAACACAGAATAGTTTTAATGTGACACGGTTGTTTTAGATTTGACGCGATGGTTTGTAGAACAGCTATGATTTATTGGAAGAAAACATAGTTATTCAATTGTTAATACAAAGCAAGACATAAAACACAGTGAAAGAGTTCAAGATTATTTCCAATTTGACCTCCCGATGGACGATTAATAATCAGAGAAAAAACCACGTTTGCGCCAGTGCTAACTTATGGATAAACCGGTATCGAACCTGGTTATTAAATTGGCTAAGCTCAGATAAAATGGTAGAGCAGGCGACTCGTGTACAATCAGGGGTGGGCAGTTCTTTGATCAGCAGCTCGTCCATCGGTCAGGAGGTTGGAAAAGGACATCACAATAATAACACATAAGTAAAAGGCACAAGGTATATTAAATGTCTCGAGAAATACAGGTATACATTGGATCTCCCTACTAACTCTCTCTACTAATTTATGACGACCAGATAAAGCGTGGATTCTACATGAAATTTACGAGAATTGAACACAAGAAAAAGGGGAAGGTTGAAAGCTTACGAATCGTCTCGATGAGGTAAGGGGCATCATGTTGAGCCAGAGGTACCCGCGCTCACAGGCGGCGGGTCAGTTGAGGCGGTGAAGTGCACTCGGGATTTTACGCGGGAACGGGACTCCATTGAGTAAGCCCGAACCGTAATAATAAACATGATTGTAAGTTTGATGGCGAAATGCATCTAGTAGGAAACTGGCACGAGATCGCGTCTGTTTCTATTATTACGTAATTCCGCGCGCTCGAACATTGTGAGCGTTTGTGGTTCGCTCTGCGAGAAACACACTGTTGCCATGACCGAGGTCCGCTCTCGACTGGCGGGGCTCGGCGGTGGCGGGCAGTGTTGAGCCGAGAACGCTCCCTGGGTGGTCTGTGCCATCACGCGGCGGCTAGCTGCGTTTTGTCACGTACGCCACGATCGTTTGCATGGGGAAAGCGAGGCTAAATTATGCATCTTTTTTATAGGGTGACTTGTATTACGTAACAATATAGATATAAATAATTAACATCCTTTTAAAATGTATTGAAATATAACATTCTTTAGATTCCTAACTGTCCGGAGTGAGTGGAAAAATTGAGTGATGAAGGGAAGGAGATTGGGAAAAGGAAGGTCGGGAAGTACTTGGCTATTCAGATTTGGTTACAATTTAAACATATAAGACAATTGCCAAATCAAATCTATCATATTTCGACTATCTTTAGATTCCCAACTGCCCGGAGTGAGAATAACATCGTATGCATAGACATTTTGGAGGTCTTGTTTTGAAATTTTAAATGTAGACTCGTTTTATCAAAAAAATTAGTGTCCTTGCGAGAGCTCTGAAGGGGTACCATCAGTACCTAAAACAGGGCGGGGAGGTGGTGGGCCTCCTCCAGAATGCCCGGAGTGAGTTAGGCTGTTGTGATGCTAAAAGGAGGGAGGAAGGAAAGGAGATGAGGAAGGAAGCAGAAGGTAGAGATAGGAAAGTACTTGGTTATTCAAATTTGGTTACAAAATACATCATAAACATTTCATGCAACATTTTATTGTAAAAGGTTTCCAGTACGATAGGAGTGGGTATCTAACACTTAGAACGTACCGCGAATAATGTTTATACTATGTTGATATATTGTAAAATAACACAAATTAGTTAAGTAGGAACCTGTGACCTCTGATACAGTAAAAACAGTATTGGTTTGGTGACTAAATTAGTTAAGTAGAAACCCCTGACCTCTGATACAGTAAAAACAGTATTGGTTTGGTGACTAAATTAGTTAAGTAGAAACCCGTGACCTCTGATACAGTAAAAACAGTATTGGTTTGATGACTAAATTAGTTAAGTAGAAACCCGTGACCTCTGATACAGTAAAAACAGTATTGGTTTGATGACTAAATTAGTTATAGTTAAATTAGTTATAATTAATTATACGGCCGGCATAGTCCAGTGGTAACGCATTGGACTGCCATTCCGAAGGTCGCGGGTTCGAACCCGGCGTGCGCAAATAAATTTTATTTGATTAATTTGTGTTATTTCACAATTAATTAATTAAAATAATATATAGTATATTTGCGGCACGTTCCAGAGTGGAAGATACTACCAGTATCGCCCTGGTGAAAGACCACCATTCAGAATTGAAACGTTGCTCCAAATGGCTTTAGCCGTGTTTAGTGACTAGATCTGAATAGCCAGGTACTTCCCCACCTTCCTCTTTCCCTTCCCCACTTACCTTCAGCCTCACAACATCCCCCAATTGGGGATACCATAGTCTCACTGGCTCCAGACGGGAGCAGTTGGGACTCTTGTGAGGTATTCACTATAAAAAAAAAAAAAAAAAAAAAAAAAAAAGTTAAGTAGAAACCCGTGACCTCTGATACAGTAAAAACAGTATTGGTTTGATGACTAAATTAGTTAAGTAGAAACCCGTCACCTCTGATACAATAAAAACAGTTGTACATTTTTGTGACTAAACATTCTTAGTTTAACTTAGTTATATGACAACCTAAACTATAAAAAATCAACACACAAATAAACTCGTAGGTACATTAATATTTTCATCAGTAATTTTTGTTTTCAATCCGTTATAATATTTTACTGGCAATTCTGTATAGCTCGCTTTTTAAAAGGATGTTTCTAATTTTCCATTATTTAAACAATCAAAACCTAATTTTCCTCTAAAATCGTAACATTTGTAAGAAGGCACTTTAATACCGACCTATTTTGTTATATATCATAAACATAATCATAATTGTTATAAATTATAAACTGAACCATTAAACTATTAAAATGGTTACCATCTTGAAAAGGAAATGGAACGTACCTTCAAAAAACAAATGAAATGCAAAGCGGTCAAGTTAAAAAAGTGCTCTGTAACGCTCAGTCAATAATCATATTTATCAAATACAAGAAAATCTTGTGTCATTTATTACGATTTTTTTACATTCGATCCACACAGGAGGCCCTGAAGAAAAAAAAACACAGTGCCAATATCATCTTTAGGGATGCTGTGTAGCAGGCGCGGTCCGTGCATACATGCTGTGGATGCTCCGCATCCCTTGCATTTTAGAGTTAAAAGATTTGGACTTCTAGCCTTAAACAGAAATACTGCAATTTAAATATTTTAATATTTCTACAGCGCCCTTAATGTGATTTTTTTTTACAAAAACGGCGCTGATAAAAAATCATACATATATTATTATTATAAGACATCGTGTATATTATCGTCCCGTTTCTGTATACACACAACGAACGGCACGATACAAACAGTGCGGGCGAGTCTAAATACACGTACATTCTCAAATACTGTGAAACCGCGTAAAACACACTGTGGTATGGTATGGAAGCGATCTGTAAACCGTATTCAAGAATGCTAGAACGTTCGTTCTTTTCGCGCATGCGCACTGAGACCCGCAAGCCAATATCTTCGTCAAATTTATACGATATTAATGACAGCATCCAACGTGTAAAAACCGCCTTTAATGCTCATATGTATAATGCACAGAATCGTATACTCTATTACTAATCCATTGGATTGTATGCGCGCGCTGCTTTGACAGTTTGCTTTGAGCTTGAATACTTCGCCAACGTGTTATAAATGATAATAGTGAATTATGTGGTTGTACAATTAAATCATTAATGCTAAAAAATTTGTATCTCGGCCATTTGGGAAGAAAAAACTTATTCTGGATACTAGAAATATTGAGTTATGGAGCTTAATGGATACATGGAGATAATTTTAGACGGTACCTAATTGTATATTGTTCGTGGGCTAGTGTTTAGATGTGCATATTTGATATCAAGTATATAGTGTGTACGAGTATAAACATTTGATGTCCAGCATCCCTTTTACAAAAAGTCACCAACCGCCTCTATGAGGGGTGGGTAAGAATCTGAGGGAGTGACGGACGTATGAATCCATTCCTAACACTGCGGTGCAAAGTGGTGGATCAAAAGAGAGTCCAGCTAAAGATGTCAAAAGGTCTCCCTCAACCAGTTTCTTCCGATCCGACCCGGCATCCGCAGCCAAGACCTAGATAAAACTCACCCCATAAACCAGTGCACCTCTGTTAAGTCACTAAACGTAACGAACTACTTGGTGTGACCTATGACAGAGGAATTGGTTATTCAATAAATGATTACCGGGGCGGCGGTACCAATACCATACCTAAAATTCCCAAAAACAGCTGCCAGACAGTGCTGAAATATAATTCTGACAACGCGCAACACTTGCGCGTAAAAACACTATTAGATTATTTTATGCGAAACACCTTTCCAGGAAATTATTTTTCACAAGGGTATAAATTTCACACACGTGCTGTGAAAAAGTTTTGTACTTAGATAATGGGTAGGAGAAATAGATAATGTTGGTTTCATAGCAAAATAATTACTGCTTGTTCAAAACAATTTCAATAAACGCCGATTTATCGTCACAGAAACTGAAAATTCAGTGTAGGATAAAGCAAGTTCTAATATTGATTAGATATGTGTTAAGGTACTCGCTTATACCTAGAATACATTCAGTTGGCAATACTATCGCAGAAATTGTAGATATATTCAACTGTATGGAATATAGTTATAAGAAGGCTATAGTTACATACCTCAGTAGTAATAAAAATTAAGGTTAGCGTAACACTTTTCTTCTGCATGGTTTCTACATGTATTGAAAATGAAAATTTAACTTTTGATTACTTTTCCATTTAATTATTATGAATATTTATTATTATTTATAAGTGTTTGTAAAAAAACTTTACTTTACAGCATGCCCAAAGTATGACATATGCCCTGAGGAAAATTGTTCTCCTCTGGGCCTTCTGTGTGGGGTTAATAAAAAAAGGTATTACAGTAATGTTTTCATCGGTAGGGGTTTATTGCGAACCATAGCTCAATAATAATAAAATAATTCCATTTTTTTTTTTTTTTTTTTTTTTTTTTTTTTTTTTTTTTTTTTCGTAGGAAGCAATCACTTTGTGGTTAGACATTATATATTAAATCAAATAAAACACTTTGTTTATTAACCACGACTTTTTATTATTACATCTACCGGTTTCGCTACGGTCGAGCTTCATCAGGATGTGAAATATAACTAAAAACTAAGACAGAGGTGATGCATATTTATAGGGAAACAGAGGGAGACAGAATATAATACATTATAAAAGTGGGAGGAGTCAAATATTACATAGGCATACTGAATTGAAGATAGATAATAACAATTAACATTTTTACATGAATTATACATATAATAATACATTTTAAAGACATAAGAAAAAGCATAAACTTATTATCTAAGAGTGGAAAGGATTCTGGGAAACAGGTTAAATATAGGACTATAGAATGTGTTTTTTTGGTTAGATAAATTAACTTGTGTATTTAATAAATGGTCTGATAAGTTACTGTTTATAGATTTCCTGATTTCTAATGATTCTAAATTGTCTAACCTAATGCCTATACTATTTTTATGTAAGAGGCTAGTACCTGTTATTTTATCAAATCTATGGTCTGCTGATATTAAGTGGTTGGCGAGTTCCGAAAAACCTTTACCATTTAAACACCGTACATGTTCTTTCACTCTGGTGTTTACATTGCGCGATGTTTTACCTATGTAAAAGGCAGGACAATCACTACAGTTGAGTTTATAAATACCCGAATGGCTTAGTATGTCATCCTTGTCTTTAGTATTAATCAAAAATTTTCCTAGGGTATTGTTTGTATAAAAGGCAGGTTTAATATCTAAAGGAAGGTTCCTAACGCTTTGAGTTGAAAAATTATTTATAAATAAAATCCTACGCCACTGGGGAATAGGGGTGTTGATATTAATTGGCGGAATACTGCTATATAGAAATTTGTTTGTGGAAATATGTTTTTGTTTTTTATTAAGAATTTTATCAATTAAGGCCGAATCATAGCCATTATTTGCTGCTATTTGTTTAATTATTGATAATTCATTTGAGAATAATTCATCTACCAATAATTTCTCAAATGAATTATCAATAATTAAACAAATAGCAGCAAATAATGGCTATGATTCGGCCTTAATTGATAAAATTCTTAATAAAAAACAAAAACATATTTCCACAAACAAATTTCTATATAGCAGTATTCCGCCAATTAATATCAACACCCCTATTCCCCAGTGGCGTAGGATTTTATTTATAAATAATTTTTCAACTCAAAGCGTTAGGAACCTTCCTTTAGATATTAAACCTGCCTTTTATACAAACAATACCCTAGGAAAATTTTTGATTAATACTAAAGACAAGGATGACATACTAAGCCATTCGGGTATTTATAAACTCAACTGTAGTGATTGTCCTGCCTTTTACATAGGTAAAACATCGCGCAATGTAAACACCAGAGTGAAAGAACATGTACGGTGTTTAAATGGTAAAGGTTTTTCGGAACTCGCCAACCACTTAATATCAGCAGACCATAGATTTGATAAAATAACAGGTACTAGCCTCTTACATAAAAATAGTATAGGCATTAGGTTAGACAATTTAGAATCATTAGAAATCAGGAAATCTATAAACAGTAACTTATCAGACCATTTATTAAATACACAAGTTAATTTATCTAACCAAAAAAACACATTCTATAGTCCTATATTTAACCTGTTTCCCAGAATCCTTTCCACTCTTAGATAATAAGTTTATGCTTTTTCTTATGTCTTTAAAATGTATTATTATATGTATAATTCATGTAAAAATGTTAATTGTTATTATCTATCTTCAATTCAGTATGCCTATGTAATATTTGACTCCTCCCACTTTTATAATGTATTATATTCTGTCTCCCTCTGTTTCCCTATAAATATGCATCACCTCTGTCTTAGTTTTTAGTTATATTTCACATCCTGATGAAGCTCGACCGTAGCGAAACCGGTAGATGTAATAATAAAAAGTCGTGGTTAATAAACAAAGTGTTTTATTTGATTTAATATAAAATAATTCCAAGTAGTGACGAGTTTAAACAGACGACGCAATCGGCTGTGTTCTATTGAGTCAACCCACTGAGCTGGCGATTTGCTGATTGATTACATTTGTCATTGATCTATCAGCATCAGGGGTATTATTTGTAGACGTTTCATTTGCATAAGTTATTTGATGTTAACACTGTTATTAATTATAAAAGGGGGTGTGTTTAATTATGACAAAGTTAACATACCTCTATGATGTTTGTTTTGTTCAAATTTTGAAAGAAGCTGAATTTTCGAATTTGAACACAAACATCTATGTGGCATCATGTCAATAATATAATATTTAATGCGCATACATACAGACACACACACACAAACACTCACACATGCATTACACACCACCTACATTAAACACCCACCTATATACTACACACGTCACCTGGTAATTAAGGAATAAACATACCACTTATTATATCATAGATACCCAACATGAAGTATCTAATTCCTTTATATTGTTTCATCACTACTGTTTGTTTCTATAATATAAAATAAAATTTAAAAAGATCTACTCGCAAGAAACGTTTCTATTCTGAATCGTGATTTCTCACCAGGGTGATATTGAATGTTTCTATCACTTTGTAACATGGCGCAAATACATAGGTACTTTAATAATTTAAATTGAAAAATTGTGAAATAACATAAATGAATTAAATAAAATTTACTTGTGTCCGATGGGATTTAAACTCGTGACTTCTTGATGTGCAGCTAAGGATCGTAATCATTCTACTACGAAGGCCGTATGATTAATAATTTGGAATCATAAGTCTGCGCTGTATTCAATGTCTGAAGAAATACCAGTCGAAGGTTGGCTAAACATATTTTGGTCCCAATGCTATGGACCTTGAGAGATGGTTGTTTATTTAGGTAGACGAGTTTATCGACTTTCTTATTTTAGTTCATTCAACTTCGAAAATCTCTAAAAAAGCACAATTATCAAACCTAAAAATATAGAATGAACGTTGAAATATAGGTGAATTTATTGGTTTTAAACCACAGTTATCAGTTTATATGTATTTTCATGTTAATATTCGGAGGTGTGATTATTTGAATGAGTGCGGCCGAATCTAAAACCCGATGCCCGGAAATCTCCATCGTTCAAGGCATTTATTTTGAAAATACCTCCCTAGCGGTTAATTACTCGTTTTCAAATCTCCGCAGCCAGCTTTTGCCCAATTACCATCTTCTTATTCAAAAACCACTCAATTGAACCAGAAAAAAATCCCAGTAATATATTTATAATAATTTCAGAACAAACACTATAATTACTCTAAATTATCCATACTACGAGTACTAAATTTTAATCATAGTGAAATGAAAACCGTGAAAAGTGAGGAAATCATTATTTATTAAATTAAATCACTATTTAAAAAAAAAAAAAAATTATTATTATTATTATTTCTCATTTCTATATTTCTTCAGCTTTCATTATTTGCTTAAAATGGGCAGATGGAGCTCTTGTGTAGTTATGTTAATTTTGCAGGAAGTACTTTGCATTTTGGCACTACCTATCTATTAATGAATGTCTCATGATACTTAACAGAAAACTTTTTGCTCGCTTTTATTGTTACTCAAATCATACCACTCCTTAGACCGGAGGTAAAATGACAATAATAAACACTTTTGTCCTTAATGATTAACCTCTCAAAGCTCTTTGGCCATTTCATAGGTTCATTTAGTGGCCGATTATTCTTTATCTCCATACTTCTGCACAGTAAGTATGATGTTTTCTTTCTTATGTCTTGCGCTGACGAGTTTTCCATGGTGGAAAATGGATGGTTTTATGAGGAATGCTAGCTTGCCATTAAAATAAATAATGTCATTTCATAAATTGAATTAAATGATAAAGGACGTTTGGAAAATTGCATTGAACGACTTTAGCAACATTTCACTGTCATTTTATAGTGGCATTAATCAACATGTTCGTCATTTGATTGCTTCGCTGTTTATGACAAAATAACCCACATTAACCGTGAAAACCGTGCTAAAAATGACATTGAGAATTTTTGATTGAAAAATATCTAGCCTACATGAACTTTCATAAAAAATAAAATTTACCTACGTTACAATAAGGTAAGCTGTTTTTTAGTAATAATTAAATAAATACTTTCTCAGATACTACATGCTAAAAATAAAATGCCTTTCCGTATGGTGTCTCCATTATAGAAGTTCTCTATGATTTGCCTTAATTAAAAAAATATATATATTGCATTTAGTTTAAATATTTGAAAATACTCAAGAAAGGTCTATTATTTAAAGTGCTTTTGAAAGTAGCTATAGCTTTGTGGTTATCCATTATAAATAAGTGAAATAATGTAACTTGAGGAAGAAACGGTGTTTCAACGAATAAGTATACCATGGTTCAAACAAAGAAACATTGTTTCATTTATTCCGTAAAGTTTTGGCTAAATATTTTACATGGCACAGATTGAACATAAACAGCGATGTAGAAAATTAGTCGAATTTCCACGTGATGCGATTTTAGCGGATGTTTCAAAGAATAAATTTTCTGAAATGTATAGGGATGAATACGAGTATAACATAACGTAACATAACACTGAACAAAACATTCATCCCCAAATATCGTCTAGTCTAGGATTGGCCAATTCCAGCTCTTTATACGTTCGCTGATTGGTCGTTCCGTTGCATAAAATTTCCGAAACGAATATTGTAGAATTAAAAAATTTAACGGTGCAGCTGTTTGAGCACGGTAATTGCAAAAAATTGGAATATTCGCCGGAAATCGATTTGTTTGCAGTTTTTGGATTAAGCATCGCCTTTTTAAATTTATTAGCAGCGTTTTCCAAGCAAAGTTTTTCAATTACGAAATGCCCATTACTTTAGGATTTTAACTTACCGATTGAAAGTTGCAGCAAATGAATTTGCGCGCAAACTAAACCAGAAAAAACATTATTATTATTGGAAGGATCGCTGCGACCTAAATTTTACTGCAAAAGTTCAGAATGCATTGGGCCAACGTTGGCGCCAACTAGCCAATGTGTCAACGTGCCTTTGGATCGCTAACCGAGAGACATGCCCCTCGACCACGGAGGCCGTCAAATCTAGATAGATGTTGAAATTATCAGGGGCAAAAAAATTATTTTCACTACAATATTAATTATTAATCATCGTAATTCGTAAGCGTAAATATTCACTCACGCAATAATCAACACTACTGTCTCCGCAGAATGCACATTTCGAACTGAATACGGGGCTAATGTGTGAACACTACTGGCGGGTTAGCGCCAAGATCCTTTGATATGTGCAAGAAAACCGACAATAATCGGGTTGACCAGCCAACGTTGACGGTCAACGCATGCGACGGCCAAGTGATCTTGTACACGTTGGGCCAGCGCGTTGGCCCATTGCGTTGGGCGAACGTGTACTAGCCCATTATGTTTAGAGAAATCACCCGTTAGCAAAAGAATCCAATGTTTATTGTGATTCCAAGAATAATCCAAAATCTCGTATGCAAGTACTTCTGATCTGAAAAATGTGTATATTCATTCTGTTTCAATGTTAAAAGAAGTAATTAAGTTTCATAAACGTAAAGTAAATTATGTCGTTAATGTATGATAAGACAACAGAATACAATAAAAATACAAAACGTAAAGACTACAAAATTATTCGTATTTTAGATCAGGACTGAAAAGATCGGACACGAAAAGGTGGGAAGTTTTGTGACAAAATTACATTTCTTAAAAATTAAAAAATGCATATTTATTTTTTGTTTTCCACCTTCTCCTGAGTTTTATTCTATTTCTTTCGACACTTTTTTTATCGATCTTATGAAAATGAGGTAGGCATCAAACTGTACCTTATTTTTTAAGATCTAGCTGTTGAATTTATTTTTCAAATGTCACATAATATTAGGTATTTTGTAAGTGTAGGTAATTCGTGATTTCAATAAAAAAATCGATGGAGAAATTCCGGAGAAAAAGATTTTTTTTTTAAATGTGATTACCGCACAAGAGTTCCAATTGCTCCAAGCCGTGTAGAGCTGATGAGACTACGCATCCTAAATTGGAGATGCAGATGATGCAGATGATACTGCATTTTTTTATTGAAGTAAAGGTTTAGATATCTTACTAGAAAATGGACATAGAGACCTAGAAAAAATTAACAGTTAGCTCCAATTAAATATCCTAACTATGAATGTAAAAATATCAGGATACATGATTAAAAGCTCAATCCGTAAAATCATTCCTCCTAATTTACCCTTAAATATTGAAAATATCAACTTGCAACAGAAAAAATATCTTGGGTTGTGCAATGATAAGCATTTAACAGCATATTAAAAATTTGGAAGATAAAATCACCCTATAATTAGCTTATTTAGCCAGTTATCATATCTGTTAAAAATTAAAAAATATCTATATTATAGTCTCGTATATTTACATTTAAATTACTTGATTGAAATCTGGGGAAACGCATTTGAAACATACATAAAGGGTGAATGGATAAATAATCCCAATGATAATTCATCACATCTTTAAAAAGTTATATAAAGTCATGGAAAGTAATGAAACAAAAACTTTATTAACTGGGTTAAGTAGGTTAGGTTAGGTTAAGTTAGGTAAGGTTAAAAAATTTTTTTTTACATCGTTTCTAATGACTTTATATCAATTTTTAAAAGTGTGTTGAATTGTCACTGTGTTGAGTTATCATGGAACCGTTTTTACTGCTTCAAAATCTGATGCACTTTGCTGCAAAAAAAACTTAATTGGTATTGAAAAACTTAAGTTTGACCCACGAAGAGAGAAATTATCTTGTAAAATTAGTATTTGCTTACCACAATTATTACTCCCCGCTGATTCATAAAGTGGTTGGCCTCAAAATCCGCAAAGGAAATTATATTCGAGAGGGATCCGGAATAGTTTCTGGATGATTTAGTATTATTGCAAAGCCGAAATGCATTTTGTGAAATTGCATTTGGAAAAAGAATTTTGCTTGAAAGGACACTGTGCTGGCTTTGTGAATTTTAGTTCCCTTTGTTCGGTTTCATTTGGCGCGGGTCAAAGGAAAATAATTGATTTTGAATTGAATTTGATGGAGATTATTTAATGGAATCAATGTTAAAATATAATTGGAACACTTAGTATCAAAAGTCAAAACTTTAGCAAATAATGCGACAGTTGAGAGTTCTAGAGATCGGGAGCCCAGACTGCTGTAATAGGGTTTTTGAAAACGGTGGCTATAATCGAGTGAGAAACGTGAATTTTTCTACCTTCAGTCAACTCACATCTGTAATTCGTGCTAAACTCGATGACTATTTGACAAACATAATATATTGTGCATGCTACTATTAAAATGACAAGGTTTTCTCTCGCAGTCACACCAATAATTTCTGGTGATGATATTTTAGGGCTTGAAGAGACCCATGTTGTAGGCGGGAAGAAATTCATAGGTCGGCAAATCGTTACACAGCCACGCCATTGAACACCGAGTTGCAGAAACTACCCGTTCTTTTGTAACAAATTTTATCTGTGTTGAGCGCGTGTTTGGTGAGTTTCCCGATTGTGCACAAGTTTCGAAGGGATCAACAACGCTAATATTTCCATGGCCTAATTCCTGTGATCTAAATACTGCAAGCGGATTGTTAAGATAGGAAAATCTATTAACAGGGCCGCCTGTTTCTGCAGGAGTCCAGTGAATAGAGATTTACAGACGTACTGGGCAAGATGTTTGTTCATGTTAGTATAATCACCATAATAAAATGTGTAGTGATAAAAAATGTTTGGTTTTCAAATGTTAATCCTGAACAAGTTATTAAAGCTTATAGACAGAGTTGGATTGTATTTATCAATAGGCAACAATGAGTAGTTTCGCTAACATTAACACTGAGCATACTAGTGAAAATCAGATTCAGACAAGATCCAAGACAGTTGGTAACAATATTTAATTGAAATACATTTTTAAAATTGTAGAAGCTTTCGGGGAAATTGTTCTGCTGGGAATTTTAATACCTTGATTGTCATTGAGCGACAGTAATTTTGGCAAATTATAATCACCACATATACATATAGAATCAGCGTTTTTAGTTACAATATGCTCTACTGATTCTGTATGTGACTTATATCCAATGAAAAAGAAGGGTGAATAAATTTATATGTTACCGGAAATGTATGATATCTAGGAATTGTATACAACTCCTAGGAAATGTATTCAATTCCGAAGCTATTTAGGAAATGTATAAAATGTTGTTTTAAAAAATATTTAATACATACATATCCTGGAAAATGTATACATTTCCTAGGAATTGTATATAATTCCAATATCGTATTAGGAAATGTATAAAAATAATGCTTTCTGTAATAAAACACGTTGTTTTATTTGTTATATTCTTATAAGTTAAACTTTCATTCTTTAAGTAATCAGTATGTTATTTAAGTAATTATAAATGTCACAATATTAAAGTAAAAGTCTGTAAATTCTTATACTAAGTTAAATGTTAACAAGGCAGTCCATATGGCTATTTATTTTTGCAGGGTAAGCTGGAATGGCACTTGGAAGTACACAATAGTTTATTTGTTATAGCACAGAAATCTTGCAAAGGCACTTTCTAAATCCTTGGCCGGTTCCAGTGGATTGCAGGTTAGCGACTGACCGTAGTGCGATCTCCGTACTCAGTACATCCTCTGCATCAAAAAGAACTCTTGGATACACATTCATCTGAGATTGTTTTAAGTTTCCGTTTTTGGTACCAATTTTATAGAGCTCATCATCGGTTTTAGCCAAAACTACACCTATAATATTTCGGGCATCACCACGTCCTCTATCAACCTCTGGTTGGTAGAGGACTGTAAGAAATGCAATTCGTACAGAAGTGCCAATAGGCTCGATTTTAACATTATTCTACACGTATGAGCCCCTGTAGTTTCTTGTGAACAGATGCTGCATTGGAGGCTGCAAGCTGGAGGCTCCGTGTTCACCTTAGAGAGTTCACGTGCAGTGACTTTAGGATCCTCTTCCTTTTTGGTAAGATCCTTTATGATTTTCTTCAAATCTTCTTCAGTTTCAACTTAAATGATATCTTAAACGTTTTACATTTCCGATTGCTATTTAGGAAATGTATAGATTTCCTAGGAAATGTGTCTAATATAATTTATTTCACACATTTCCGGGCGATTTTAGGAACTACGTACATTTCCTAGGAATTGAATACAATGATGGATTACATACATTTCCGTTAACATATACACAACCAATTACAAGTTTTTTCATACCAAGTAAAACACTTAAAAAAATTGGTCAGAAACATTATTAGATGATTCCAGAATACGGCAAGGGTATTTTTTGTTTATACAAATCATAACCCCACCTACTCTATTTTTGTTTGATCAGGTACGGCGTCAACTACGAAAAACTTTATAATCAATGTTCAACCTATGCAATATTATCTGATTTGTTTCAGTAAAAAAAATAAAAAGTCATAGTGGCACACTCTGATGTTACATCTACTACGCCACGAACATTTTGATAATACTATGACAAACATATTTTTGATCTATGTTGCCATATAAATGGTAGTGGCCACACCCAAAGCTATCGACCCAATCTCTTACACCATGAAGTTACCAGTCTACTGCAAGTTTAGATTTAGATATAAGTGAGTGACTTACTGATGGAGGCACTCTATAAATATAAGTGCAGTTTACTTTGCGCGGGCCAGACTTATGAGAGAATTAAGTGTTTATTATTAAGTTCTCCAGTATCATCAGAATATTGGTAATGGGTTGCCGTGATAATTTCTTCAGACGAATTATCTTGAGAGAGATCATGAATAGCAATGTGAGGAAGTGATTTGGGGCGATCGTTGCTTTCAGGCCTGCTTGATATAGTGCGGCCAATGTCATCGCTTCAGCTGAAATGTTAGTGTAAATTAGCACCCAACCACTTCTTAGTTCCCGCATGCCCGTTACTCGAATCTCCAGGGTGGCAGGATTAATGCCAGTTTTCAAAATTTTGATGGTAACCTCAAAATTGGACTTTTGTATGTGAAACCACACACAAGAGTCCCGACTGCTCCCAACCGTAAAGAGCCAGCATCAGACAATGGCATCTCCAATTGAGGTGTATTGTGAGGCTGTAGGTGGCGGTGAGGAAAAGTAGATGGGAAGACGAAGAAGGGGAAGTAGCTGCCTATTTAGATCTTGTCACCAAACACGGCATAAGCCATTTCAAGCAACGTTTTAATTCTGAATGGTGGTCTTACACCCGGGTGATACTGAGAATATCTTTCACTCTGGAACGGGCCTCAAATATACTATATATAATAATAAAATTTGGGAGGCGGGTATGGGTGCCCCCACCCTGGGAATCTTTTAATGGATAATCAACATCCCCGCCATAGGTCACCCCAAGTCGTTCGCTATGTTTGGTGACTTAGCAGGGGTGAGAGACTGGTTGAGGGATATATTTTGACCTCTCCAGCCTATTCTTTCGACACATCATTTTGTACCGCAGTGGGAGGGATGGATCCATCCGTCCGTCACATTGAACCCCAGATTTCTACCCACCCCTCATACCGTTTTCGTTCCCAACAACAAAAACTGAGGATCTAGCAGGGCCAGGAAGATCATTGCTTCTAGTGTAGCTGTAACAGTATTCCAAGCACGGGTAGGAGCAGTCGGTATATATATGGGCACACACTTAGTCATAATCACAGACCCTCACCCTCCAGTTTACCCATTTCCAGAGCCTCCATATTGGAAATAGAAAGAACACTTATGACCTCCTTTTGAAGCCTAATCTGCCGATCTTTAGTTACTCGGCATGATGCATCAGATATAATTGCCATTATGACTTCAACCTTCTCGGAAAACTATTTTACATAGCCAGCAATGTTACATTCATGTATAAGTGGTGTCTCATAGCTTGATATTTATTTATTATTTTAATTTGTCATTCAGAATATCCCATGATTTTATGTTTGTCTCGGTGACTGAAGAGTTTCTGAATTCGGTTAGGTACCAACTAAATTCATTAAGATAGTTAAATACTAAAATGGTTGAAGTGAATATATGAGTTTTCAGTGAAACGTGGAAGTCAAAGTTGGGCTTAAGTTCAAGAGGATATCAGTTTGCACTGCGAGCTATGCTAGAGACTGGGCTGAGTATATAATTTTAAGACTTGATATACGAAACCTCTGCGATGCTTTGATCTAGTAATGCATTTAAATCTAATATTAGCTAATTTGACTACATAAAAGCCACTTATTTTTAGTGTTTATTGTTGGTAAAATGATTTTAAATAATCATGCTTTCTTGGAAAATAGTTCGATAATGTCGAAAATCAAATAATTATTTAGATAACGGTGTTATGTATTTATTATTTTTTATTTAATCATTGAAGTAGACAATGTTCATAAATATAAACAAAATACAAGCAAAATAAACATGAGTTACCCATATGTTCTAATCTATTAAAATATTTGATTTTCTTTATTCTCTTCTCTTCTTTTTACGCAATATGTATGCAGGGCCTAAGTTATCTTTGGGGATGCTGTGTGTGGGGTATTTTTCAAGGAAAGGAAGAAGAGGAAGTTCTCGCAAGGGAAGAATAATTAAGAGTATATACCTAAATCTAGTGTCCAGGTGTGACGGACCTATGATCATCAGAAAAAGAATGAAACTTTTTTAATAAATTTCTTCCAAAAAATTTAGACGACAATATCGTTTAAAATATTTTTTTAACAAATTATAAACATGCATATTATTTAACCTGTAATTTCAGTTCAGTGTATAGATGAAAAAAACGCAAAGTGAGCCATAATTTTTCTTTATGAATTCAATAAAAAATATATATTTATTTCTAACAATAAAATTTGAAACTTATTTCATCACAGTTTTTAGTTTTCGGATGCGTTGAGGAATATTCCATTTATTTAGAATTTACTGTAAAGCGGAAATAAAGATTTCTGCTATCTTCTGACTGCGTTTATAAGAAATATAATGGTCAATATGCCAGAAGCCTGAAGGGTTAACTTATTTACGTAAATTATGAGCAATTAGAAATATTGAATTAAATTTAGGCATAAATCTGCTATGTAGCAAATCTCCCCAATATTTTCCAAAATCAGTCTCAAACCATCAATCTCTTAGACGAATATAAAAATAATAAAACCATCATTCGTTAAAAAAATCTGTCCTGGAAATAAGATAAATGATGCGCGGACGGCCGTGGGAGCACGCATTATCCATCATCATTACAGTTGAGTTTTCTTCGCTGAAATTCAGGAAATAAAACCAACAAGAACTAGTTCCACTTAGCTGCAAATAGTTTTAGGTCAAAGTTACTCGTTGTGTTTTTGTAGTGTTCTCCAATTTCATTGAATTTAAGTTTTGTTGAATAATATAGCTAACCGTCACAATATAATGATTACATGGTTTGCTTGCGTAAACAATTTGGTGATTGAATAAAAATAAAAATAAGTGAGTCAATTTTTGGCAGAAGTTTTAATTAGAATCTTTGATCTTTAACTACCTGTTCCCTATTTTAGTCACGTAACTACCCGCCCTCGGTCTGTGAGACATCGGCGATAAATAACTCTCGCAAAACAACCTATGGCCATGGGAGATAATTAGAAATGCAAGTAATTCATTAAATGGGTTTTCTCCATGTATTAAAATTATTTAAACATTACAAATCAATAGTATTTTTTAGGTAAATCAAAATATTTTCATAAACTCAAGAAAAAATGGAAAAAAAAAATTGAGATTCACGATCATATAAACATAAATTAGGAACTTCTCGTTACTAATGTTCATACATTTGACTATCATCTTATACATAAACAAACAAATTTCAATAAAAATATAGTCACATTTACAAAATTGATACTTAAATTTACTTCCTATCCACGCTGTCTCAGACCGGTGACAGAAGTTTTATAATCGCCAAATACGCGCGCGCGTATTCTTGACAAGCGTAGGTGCTGCACTTGGCGGCACGGCTAGTGGCGGGGAGAAAGTAAACGGAATGGACGCCGGAAAGGATATGATGCGGGCGCGTTTGGTTGTTCTCAAAAATAATATCGCCAGTGTCTGTGAGACCGGGGTAGATAGTTAAGAGTTAAATGGCTCCAAATTTAAGAGACGATTTTAATTACGCAGGTATTCTGTTCGTACGGTCTACTCTGTAGGCGATTCATAAGGAAGGAAATTATTATACATATTTGGTGGATATTGTTTTGTAAAAATTAGGTTTGATTAAGTTTTCTTAATTTTTAGATGAAATGCGGGACAGGTCAGATTGGTCCATAAATATTTTAAGAGTTGCAAATTTTTTCTCAAAATATTAAAAAGTTGTGTCAGAAAGCGAGTAAGAAATTAATAAAAAGTAACCATCTATTAATATTATTTGAAAACATTTTTTTAATAAGATTGCAGACATTAGCAGGTTTAGGAGACGTGCATGATTCCAAACTCACATTCATTTAGTAACAATTCACGTCGTACCTACAAAGCGTCGCGCTCTGTCAAGCTATCGTTTTATACATGGAAAACAATTTTTAATAATTCCGCCGGAAGAAAAAACTATATCGTAGTAAAAAACAATTTAAGTTTATCACGTGGTAGTGTTCTCCCGTGTTTTTTTAACATTTAACCATTGATATTTTAATATTATAAATAATTGATCTCACTGTTTACCAAACCGAAGTGTTGTGTACAACGTATCAAGTGCGCGGATTGGACGATTAATTATGAGCTCACTTCTCAAGGCTCCTATTGGTTGCGATTGTGCTGCAAATCTGTGATACCTATTGTTTACAATCGAAACTGTCAATATAAATTCAAAAACAATGTCGCAATCTGAAGCTTCTGATGATGAGAATGACCTTATCCCCTTGAACTCACAAGGAATTTTAAAAGAAACTCAAAATGCCCTCAAAACTTTACAAGATACCTTGGGAAATACAAAGGTTTCAAAGGAGCAACAGCTGAAGATTGCCAGTAATATAGCCTGCGTCCTGGGATCTGTTGGGCAACTAATTTTGGAGAGAGAAACTCTCCGAGGTGAACTCGCCTTAGCAAAAGCGCAAAATAAAGTAATGCTAGCAGAAAAAATGGTGGTAAAACAGGAAAATAAGCAACTCCAATCCAAAATTATTCAGCTAGAATTAGACCTAGGACCAGTGATGAAAAGAGTGGCAGATGCTACGGAAGCGAGTCTCTCTTTTGCAGAGGTTGCAAGTAAAAAAGTTAACTTACCTCCACCATTATCGCGTTTGGACGTCCCCATAGGAAAACCGAGGCCATCCGTCTGTTTCTTTCCAAAATTACCATCAGTGGAAGATAGCGAAGAAACAAAGAAAATAATCAGGGAAGCACTGAAGCCATCCCAGCTAGGAGTAAGAATTACCGGAGTAAAAAATATACGAAACAAAGGAGTAATCATCCATACGGCTAGTGCTGCGGAACAAGAGAAATTACTAAGGTCGGAAATAGTAACCGAATCTGCGACTCTGAGCGCCCGACCCCCAACAAAGAGGCTACCAAGGGTCATTTTCTTTAACGTTCCAAGGGAGTTGTCTGATGAAGCTTTTCTTGAGTGTGCCCTAAATGGAATACAAAATATCGAGGAGACAAATGAAACCATAAAGAAATGTAAGCTTAGTCATCTAGCTGGCCCTCGAACTGGACCTGCATGCCATAGAATCTACGTGGTCCCCACATACCTGAGACATGCACTGGTCAAGCAAGGACGCGTATTTGTTGATTGGACAGTTTGCGGTGTTCGTGATTTTATTGGATTAACTGTGTGCTCAAAGTGTCAGATGATAGGACATTCCTACAAGTTCTGCAAGGAGACGACGAGATGTGGGCACTGTGCCCGGGAAGGACATACCCGTGAGACATGCCCTTCTGCTACTACGGAGCCAGTCTGCGCGACATGCACGAGATTTCACAAGCCCGCAAACCACCCGTCCGGAGATAGGGACTGTCCGGCTTACAAGGTAGCCCTTCAAAAGGACTTAGCTAAAATTGACTATGGCGTCTAATATTGATTTTGAGACCTCAGATATAGAATACGAACGGATTCAAAAGTTCGAAAACTGGACCCAATTCAAACATGAAACAGGCGATAAAGCAATAAATGTCGTTAATTTGAACATTAGGTCTATCTCCAAGTACTGGAATACATTCCTACTAAGTATTTATAGTCAACTAAATAAAATTGATATTATAATACTCTGTGAAACCTCGATAGACGAAAACAGTGTAAATCTATACAAAATATCAGGATTTAACTCGTTCTATTATTGCCGAACAAAAAGATCGGGAGGCGGGATTATGATTTATATTAAAGAAAACCATACATTCGAAAAAAAAGATATAATAGCTACTACATTCGAGTGCGTCTATGGAACCTTCTCCGTAAACAAACACAAACGTATACATCTATTTGCATTATATCGACCCCCGAACACGAACAAAAAAACCTTCCTACAACAGCTCGAAAATATAATACGAAACATTGATATTAAGGAAACCATCTTGATACTTGGAGACATTAATTTAAACCTATTAAATAAACACGACTCAATAATTCTGCAATACGAAAATTTAATGGCTAATTACGGTCTAGTGAAATGTATATATGACATTACGAGAGAAGCGGTGGTAAATACCTACACAACTGCGACGTGTCTGGATCACATATATATTAGAGAAAAAGAAAAGTGTGAAATTAACTCATGCGTATGCGAAACAAGGATAGCAGATCATTATATAACTGCCGTGTCTGTAGTATACCTTTACACTAAGGACAAAAGCAAAATATCGCACCATGAATACAACACTGTACTATCTGAAAAAAAAGTTGGAGAAATGATTACAAAAACTGATTGGAACTCAATTCAAATTCACACTGATCCGGATATCATATATCAAGACATTAAATCACACTTTAAAAAAATCTACGAAAAAAGCAGTATCACAAAATTAGTAAAAAATACGTATCGCCATAATCAAAAAAGTTGGATGAACGATATTCTCATAGAAAATATACAAACGAGGGATAAATTATGGAGAAAATGGAAAAACATGCCAACAAACAAGAATTATGAAAAAGACTACAAAAAATACAGAAATAATCTAAATAAGCAAATATTAGATGCAAAAAAAACGTACTACAATAACAAATTCAATAATTGTTTTAAGGATTCTGTCTCCGACTTTGTTTTTGTTGCACATCAATGACCTTTTGACATGTGCACCGATTCATTGTTACGCGGATGACAGTACAGTTCATGATAGCTTTTTGTTTGACAAGCCCCCAAAGGGCACACAAACTCCAACGGCTCGGAGGGCTTTGAAGCAGAGAATGGACGGTTATCTCGAGAGTATTTCCTCCTGGGGTAAAAATAATCTCGTCGAATTTAATGTTTCAAAGACCCAATCCTGTCTGATTACGTCTAAAAGGGATCCAAATGATAATCTAGTCTCCTTCAACGGAAGCAATCTTCCGAACAGGCCTTCCATTGATATGCTTGGTGTAACTATAAGTGACCAGCTCAGGTACGGGGGCTCCATCGAAGCCAGAGTAAAGTTGGCCTCTCAGAAGCTGGGCGTACTGTACAGGGCCCGCAGATACTTTAATAGTACACAACTGCTCACCCTGTACAAATCGCAAGTGCGCCCTACTGTCGAATTTGGCAGCCATCTCTGGTCTGGAGCCCCAAAATACCTGAAAAAAACCCTTGACTCTGTGCAGAAACGGGCGGTCCGTTTGATAGATTCCCCAATCTTAACAAACGGACTGCAATCTTTAGAGCACAGACGTCGGGTAGGTATGCTGTCCTTGTTCTATCGGTATTACAATGGAAGATGCTCTGAGGAACTAGCGTCATTGATCCCTTCGGCGCCGGTGCGTAGTCGGGATACACGCCAAACGCGCGCCCAACATTTGTACACAGTTGACACTTGTCACATGAGAACGGGTCGCTTCTACGATTCGTTCTTAAGTTCAACAGCTCGGCTGTGGAACGAACTGCCGGCCTCTGTGTTTCCTCCCTCCTACAACATGGGACTCTTCAAGACCCATGTTCACTCCTTCCTCTCCACAAAAAGACCCTCAACACAGCATCCCCAAAGATGACATAGGCCCTGAGGGAAATTATTTTCTTCAGGGCCTCCTGTGTGGAGTAAATATAAAAAAAAAAAAAAAAAAAAAAAAAGGATATAAAAAAAACGTGGAACGAAATAAACAAAATATTAGGAAGAAAAAACAAATCCAGTTGTGACGCAGTTATATCTAAATTCTTCTTGAAGACCAAACCGACGGATGAAGTTGCAGAAAATTTTGCTAACTTCTTTGATGAGGGAGTAAATGAGTTACTACACAAATGTGATGTCCGTGCGTCTCCGTGCCAGCTAGACGATTTACCGCATTCTATGTACCTACCCAGAGCTAGCGTAAAACAAATCGAATCTATTATCGGAATATTGAAAAACTCAAAAACACCAGGATTGGACCAAATACGTATGTATGATATAAAAAAACATGTAAAAATACTGAGCCCAGTAATTACTCATTTTATAAACACAATAATTGATACTTGCCAAATACCTGAAGAATTAAAAACTAGTATTGTTAGACCTATTTTTAAAGGCGGTGATCATTCAATTATAAATAATTACAGACCTATTTCCCTATTACCTGCCTTGGAAAAAATTCTCGAAAAATATATAGCAATATACCTAGATGGATATTTAAATAAATTTGGTATCATTGACAAATGTCAGTACGGGTTCCAGAAAAAAAAAAGCTGTGACGCACTACTTAATAATTTTTCTAATTTCATAAACACCCAGCTCAACTCTCAAAAACATGTACTTGTACTCTTTATTGATTTCTCTAAAGCCTTTGATACACTATGCCATAAACAAATAATAAAATTTCTACAAATTATTGGAATCCGTGGTAAACTGCTAACTTTTTTTAATAACTACTTATCAAATAGAAAAATGAGGGTAAAAATATTAAATGAGATGAGTAAATCTAAATTTGTAAGGTCTGGTGTCCCACAGGGGTCAATTTTGGGCCCAAAATTATATATTATATATGTTATAGCTATGTCGAAACTATTTAGAAAGGCGCGCAGATTCATTTTCGCAGATGACACCGCACTTGTAGTATCTCATGAAAATCCTCAAATAGCGATTCAAGAATTGCAAACCGACTTTGATGAACTGCTAAAATGGGCACACGATGTAGGATTGGTTATAAATGTAAAGAAAACAAAATGCATGTATATCAGATCACCAAGTTTGAAAATGTGGAATATCCCCAAACTAACCGCACATAACTTTGAATGCATCCATAGAAAAATAATATCCAACTGCCAATGTGAGAAAATTGATTTTGTCAACGAGTATACTTATCTGGGATTAAAAGTAGATAACACATTTAAATGGGATAAGCAAGTTACTAAAATATGTAACCAGCTAAGAGCTCTAGCAAACAGTTTCTATAAATTAAAATTTGTCTTGCCTCATAGCACACTCAAACTAGTATATTTCTCATTAGTAGAATCTATTCTTAGATATGGAATTAGAAGCTGGGGAAATACAAGCATGACATATATTAAGTATGTACAAAATTTGCAAACCTCTATCATTAAAAAAATTGTATCACCTAATATGTATAGACAAAGACACAATGTGCAACTCTTATATTGTGCTGAGGGCCTGCTCCCAATAAAAGGTTTATTTTGGTTCCTTACCATTAAAGATAACTGGGGCGATAGTACTTATAAAAAACCACTGGTACATAGTCACAGCACACGTCTTACAGAAAACAAAGGGCTGAAAATACCTAAAATAACAAATAAGTATGGAAGCCGAACGCTGGAGTACTGTGTACCAGTGATTTTTAATAAGCTCAAAAATAAATTTGTTTTTTCAGAAAATAAGAGTTTAAGCATGAAAACTGTAAAGATGTGGCTTATAAATGAAAAATCTGTATATCTATAAAAAATAGAGCAAACAAATAAGAAAAGGAAAGACATTAATTGAAAGTTTAAATTCTAATATAAATGAATGTAGTTTTTTTTTTTTTTTTTTGTTCACTAGCAAGCTTTTTATTTGTGTTATGTTAATTCTATTACATTGTGTTATCGTATATGTCTTACTTTGAATGTGTGTTATCTATGTGCTATATTGTCTTGTATTTTTGAATGTATGTTATCGTATTGTCATTCAAAGTGTTAGTGTACTTGGGACGATTGTATGTAAGAGTCTGTTATTTATTTTATTTATTGTATTATAACTGTATACTGAGATAGAACCTGCAGACAAGCAGCCATGTGGCAGCTTCGTGGGACTATCTATACATTGTCTAAAAAAAAAAAAAAAAAATGTAAAAAATTTCATTCAATAAAGATCAGCTTATTATAAAAAAAAAAAAAAAAAAAAAAAAAATACATCGAATCTAAAGCGGACTTCATATTTGAAAACATGATTTTTTTTAGCTGCGGAGAAAATACAACATATGACTTGAAGCCCATTATAATCAAAATAGAATACGCCATTTATGAAAGATTCTTCGAGTATCATAATATTTTCCGATATACTTATCTGAAAATCCCTTTATAAGAAGACTGTCAGCTTTTGATTTGAAAGGGTAAAGATTGATATAAAGGTTTGGAAGGGTATGGTTTAATAGAAAATAAAAGAGAGGATTCAATGTAATAAAGTTAAGAGCGATTGACGTTACTAAGATCGCTGTTTAGTGATTGTATGTTTTTTCGAATAAATCGATTTACTTTTATTGAAGGTAAACCCAGAACGGATCATTTTCCTAAATATTATTCATGGATTCGATTCCGTTTCATTCGGTTGCCAACCAAGCATCTTACCAACCCTTTTTCTGTTTACTAACCTACCGCGTAGTATACAAAAGTGTAAGTTATGGAGTGGAAAAAATTATACAGAAGATATAATTCTGCCTTTGAATGGATTAAGGCAACATTCTTCTCTTTTACTAATTACTATTATTATATTAATATTATTAAGTCTTTTTAAATTTAGTTCCACACAGTTACACAATTTGGGAGGTGGGTATGGGTACAGTCGTCCCGGGAATCATTTAGTGGAAAACCAACACCCTTTTCATGGGTCACCCAAAGTGATTCGCCATGTTTGGTAACTTAGCAGGGGTGCTCGGGTTCATTGGCTGAGGTGTGTTCAGGTCGCCGACTGCCGGGCCGGATTAGGAGAGGCTGGTTTGGGAAGACCCTTTGATCTCTCTACCTGACTCAGTTGGCGGGTAGATCCGTGAAACCGAGCATCACTTATAAGTCACCAAATCACTAGCGAACCACTTGGCGCGACTTATGGTAGAGGTGTTGGTTATCCAATAAATGTTTCCCGGGCGGCGGTACCCATACCCGCTTCCCAAAATGGGAGTAATGCGCAAAAGCCTGTTTGTTATCGTAATCTTTACTATCTAGGCTGCTGTCCGGAATAACCCAGTGGAATCGCACTCGTATCAGTCACGTAGATACTTAATGTAGTGATCTATTGACTACGCCAATTTGTGGTGAATACTAACTAAGTCACTTTGTAATGGACTAGTTCCTCTTCGTATAATACTTTGTATTCCTCAGGGGAGATCAACGGATGATCTTCTATAATAATGATGAATTTAAAATAATAACACTAGAGTGTAAAAATACTATTTTCACGTTTATTGTCGCGCTACTGGTTTACAGACATGAAACAAAAGAAGGCCTACCCATTGACAATATTTGGTCTAATCACGCTACTTCATACACGAAATTCTCTTTCATACCTTTAGACTTTGTTGACCTGTTTATTACACTTAATAGGCCTACACATAAAGCACGCTTAAAAAAGAATAAGCGTCCCTTTTCAAAGATATCTAGATGTCAATGTACACTTATTTTATAGATTGGAAAAAAATAGTTTTTAAAATTTATATTTTCCAAAACTCGTGCACATTAAGAAAAGCAGTTTTATGCACGATTTTCAATATCGATGTAAATAAATTTTATGTGAATTAAATAATGCAGATTTAAAATGAAACCTTTGTGAAATAATTAAATCAGATATGTGTTTCATGTGCGGTAATAGCATTTACATAAAATTGCACTTAACACATTTGAACGCATGTCATCGATATTATGAATGATTTATGTAAATGTTCTTACATAACCCCAATATTCCCTTGTAATTGTATAATCATCCATTTCAGCCAAAATTATAAATTATTAATATTATCAATACAAGATAAAGCTGTGATATAAATCATGATGTTTTAATTTAAATAATTATTTTGAATTTATTTTTTTGGGTACGTTATACATAAGTTGAATTTCGTTCACATTTTTAAGGTGATTAACATCGCCATTCTGAGAGGGTATATGTATTTTTCGCTTCAATCGGAAAACATGTTGACGCCAAACGCTGAAAACTTCGACAGTTTCCTACTTGCGGATGAAAACATCGTCTTTGAAAAAATAGGTTTAAACATGTTATAAACAAGGATTTGCGAATACGAAATGGGCTAGTTAATGAATTGAGGCCAATGATATAGAAAAAAATATAAATAAAATACGGAGAATAATAAATACATTTATAAGTCCTCCTTGTCATCTGAATGGTTCACCTACCCGACATCCCGGAGAAGATGCCAATCATAAACTGAAGAATAATAACACGAGAACGTGAAATGAAATTTTTTTACAAATAAAGGACAAAATCAATTCATAAAACAGTTTACTATCCCAGTACAAAGGAAAGCAATATTATGATTCGCTGCCGAAAACTGACTGCACCAATTGATAGATCCTGAATTGTAGAAGCCATAAAGGAAATGTAATAAATAATTTTATAGAATAATTTATGTTTTTGAGTATATAGATTAGATATTTGTAAAATTGTATTTAGATACAAATGGCTAAAGTAAAGTGAATAAATATCTTAATTTTGCCAGTGATTACTGACTTATTTTCGGTGACATTTTTTTAAAAACCACAAACAACAAAAAAGTACATTTTAATTTCTTATGTATTTTTTATATAATTTTTATTTGAACATATTCACAAAAACTTGTAGAAACATAAATATTTGTCTACTGGTTCAACAAAAAAACCTAGTATATATTACATAAAGAACTAGTGGGCCCGGGCAGACGTTGTCCTGCCACAGACCGCCTTCTACGAAGGGAAGTTAAAATTTGTGGTTGTATGTATTTTTGAAGTTTTTACCTTTGAATTTTAATTTTTTTAGATCTCGACAACAGCGCCGCTTATCGGGTCCAAAACTCTACTATTTTTCAAGCTGGGACCATCCTCACACATACACAAAATTTCATTAAAATCGGTTGGGCGGCTTCGAAGATTAGCGTGTAGGAAGACAGTGACACTTCACCAATTATTTTATTTCACATTTATTTTATTTTACGTATTTATTTATTATTGATAATGATGTCTTTCAGTTTACCCTTCAAATAATGAAAAAAAGTAAATAATGCATATCCTTCTAATTGAGGAAAAATTTTCAAATAATAATACCACCATTATCAAAAAGGTTCAATGTAGGGTCCACAAAATGATAGAAATGCCAACAAATAATTTGTAAACATCACCCCCCGTTCTTTAAAAGGTACCATTTGAAATTGTTTACATCAATCCACAATCCAATTAAATCTAGTCTGTATTAATAATAATTGAATGTTGAACTATTTGCACCGTTTACAACCCTTATAATCCAATGTAGAGTTTCTATTGTTGTTTTGTTTGGTCCTTTATTTAATTACGACCCAGTTAATGTAATCGGATTTAATTTTTAATCGATTAATTTAACATTATGAAAAATTGTGAATATTTGTTGATAAAACAAACACACATTATTTTTGAGAAACAAAATTAGTAAAGAATTTTTATTTCATAATAATTATTGTTCTTGAAAGAAGAAAACCTATGGGCATTTCTTTTTATTAACATTTCTGGTCCGGCTCAAAGGACCATATGTTAAGATTTCAGATAACTTCAGTAAAGACTAACACACTCCGGTTTTAAATATTGGTCTGAATTTAATTGAATTGGAAAAATTTACATGGTGACTTTGCATTTTTTTAATCCTACCGATATAAGGGCTTAGCATCCCTGCTAGTTTTGAAAGAACTACCTTGTTTCGAGTATTAAATAGAAGAAGTAATTTTAAGAAAGCTTCTGGTATTGATAACACAGAATCAGACTAACACAATAATAAAAGTATTGACAGAATTTTGTATTTACAGGTAACGTCTGAAGTAGGATTCTACATCCTACAAGAGAGAAACTGTTTTATCATATAATCAGTGAAACAGAAATAAAACGGCAAGGTTCAGTCTAGCTTCAAACGTAATACCTTAATATTTACAATATAAAGGGCAATAGTAAGCACTTTTATATTTTGGCAAAATTATTTAAAAAAATTGTGTTATTCTGCAGGTAATAATATCAAGTTTTTGTTTATTTCAGGTAATTATCATCACCTTTAAATCATCTGTCCGGAAAATATAACAGGTTCGTGGAAAAAATTTATTCGTCTTTTATTGAGAATAATAATCTTATGCGGAGAGCCAATAGACCCATTTAAAAAAAAAAACACTAAAGAGATAAACCTATGTGTGGTTATCGTGGTGTATTAATTAAAAGATCTCTCACTCAGTATAGCGTTTATTGATAGATTGTCAGCTGTTTTTACAATCACAATATTTCACGTTTGTTACGTACAAAGGAATGCGCGCGAAACTAAATCGTAGTAAATCGTAGGTAGGTGCAGCCTAGCCGTAGCGTACAACGATAGTAATTACTGAACACTAATAATATGCTCGCTGCGTCGGGCCTATTTATACTAGACGGCCGACGGTAGCAGTGGGTAGATGGATGGCAACTAAATCGAAGACACTCGCTCGATCTGGATCATTCGCGAACTTTCGACGGCTTGGCAATTATGCCTAGGCCGTAGGCTCGAACCTTCTGGCGAGTTCTCGTAGTATTCGAGACGGACTGCAGTGTTATTGTCATCAATATGCAGGTAGGTACTTGAAGTACGTAGATTACTTTGTTTACGATTTAACGATGCAAGTACATAATTCGGGAGTAGATACTAAGTAGCAAGTAGCAGTTTATTATTAATGATTTAATCTGGATAATTCGACGCCACAGACACCCCCTTCCCAGCAGCTTAGCTGAGGGCTGCGATAGAAGAAATAGCTCGGAGACGAATGTCTTTTAAACTGTGACACTTCATAAAAAAAAAATTTTGCAAAACACAAGTACACAACACAGGCTGATGATACACTCAGATAACAATGGTGGCACTATTATCCGCGCTTGTGCGGAGATGGACGGGTGCATGATCCTCGTCATCAAAAAGCGTAGGATAGCGTTTTGGGTTGAACGTGCCTTTAGGTGTTAAAGTAGTCCGGGAAACGAACACGCCTACCGGAATGTGTGGTCGTATGAGTGCGATCCGGGTTGGTAGCGGGCAAAGGAAGGGTTGAACTTATTCCTTGCGTAGTTTCCTTCGTTTCCTGGGCAATGTACGCAGGTTTGAGGCGGTCTATAGTCACCGTTACCTCTTTGCCTCTGTTTAAAATGGTGAACGTTCTTTCGTTCCGGCGTACCACTTAGTGAGGGCCAGTGTAGGGTTGCTGAAGCGGGCTTTTTACAGTGTCGTCCCTTAGAAACACATGGGTAGCTGCGGGAAGGTCTTTAAAAATGAAGCATTTTCTTCCGCCATGTCGGGAACCTTCAACCGGTCTTAGGGTGTTAAAATATTGCCTCAGCTCTTTGAGGAAATCGCTGGTGCTGACGTCGTTCGCTGGCCGAGCAACGAGGAATTCTCCAGGTAGGCGGAGTGGCTCTCCGTACACCAGTTCGGCCGAAGTGGCAGCGAGGTCATCCCTCCAAGCTGCCCTGATTCCCATTAAAACTGTGGGAAGCGCCTCAGTCCAGCGGTCATTTTGATGGCATTTAATCGCTGCCTTAAGCTGGCGGTGTAGCCTCTCAACCATGCCGTTAGCCGCAGGGTGGTAAGCCGTGGTACGTATTTGAGTCGTACCTGCCAGGCAGTTTAACTCCCTGAACAGCCTTGACTCAAACTGTCTTCCTTGATCAGTTGTGATTCGGAGCGGAGTACCGAACCTGGTAATCCACCCCTGGTAGAAAGCGCGCGCTACAGTCGCTGCTTCCTGGTCCCTAATCGGGAAAGCCTCTGGCCATCTTGTAAACCTGTCTACGCAGGTGAGGCAGTATCGGCATCCTTCAGATGAGGGCATGATGATGATATCAATGTGCACATGCTCGAATCTGGCCGATGGTCTGGGAAAAGTTCCTAAGGGTGCTGACACGTGACGTGACACCTTACTGCGTTGGCACTGTAGGCAGTTGCGTGCGAATTTACCCGCGTCCGCCTTGATGGCCGGCCAGACATAACGTTCAGTTATGAGCTTAACCGTTGTTTTGACGCCTGGGTGAGCCAGCTGATGGACTGCATTAAATGCTGCAAGCCGAAACTTTTTGGTGACGAAAGGTCTCGCTGTATTTGTAGACATATCGCAGTACAAGTCCGTGTTGATGCCGGGAATGCGCACTTTCTTAAGTTGTAGGCTAGAACTTCCCTTTAAGCATTGCTCTAGTTCCATGTCGTTCACCTGATCAGCTGCCAGTGCTGCATAGTCCAGGGGAGCGTCGACTGACTCGACCCTGGAGAGGGCATCTGCGACGATATTATCCTTGCCCGCTACTTGGCGGATATCCGTGGTGAACTGGCTAATGAAGTCAAGGTGTCGGAACTGCCTTGGGGAGCATTTATCAGCCTTCTGGTGAAAGGCGAAAGTGATGGGTTTGTGATCCGTAAATATGGTAAACGTCCTGCCCTCCACCATGTGTCTGAAGTGTTTCACAGCGAGGTAGATGGCCAGGAGTTCTCTGTCATAAGCGCCGTATTTTCTTTCAGCCGCGCTAAATTTCTTTGAAAAGAAACCCAGCGGTTCCCAGTGACCTGCGATGAGCTGCTGGAGTGCGGCGCCAGCTGTGGTGTCAGAAGCGTCGCTGACTATGGATAGTGGGGCTTCACACTTTGGGTGAGCTAGCAAGGTCGCCTGAGCAAGGGCTTCCTTGCACTTGTCAAAGGCTTCCAAGGTCGCTGCTGTCCAGGAAATGGGCTGCTTGCCTTTCTGTTTTCCAGTGAGAAAATCATTGAGCGGTGCTTGCGTCTCTGCTGCATTGGGGAGAAACCTCATATAAAAGTTGAGAGCTCCCAGAAAGCGTCGTAGATCCTTCACCGTTTCAGGCCGACTGTAATTTTTTATTGCGTCGACTTTCTCTGGCAGGGGTGTAGTGCCTTCACCAGACACCAGGTACCCCAAGAATTTTACTTCAGGCAATCCAAAATGGCATTTGCTGGCGTTGACGACCACCCCATATTCCTGCAGGCGCTGGAACAAGGTCTTGAGGTGGTTCACGTGTTCCTCTTCTGATGATGAGGCAATGAGGATGTCGTCGATGTATGCGTAGCAAAAGTCCAATCCTCTGGTGACCTCATCGATAAAACGTTGAAACGTCTGGGCTGCGTTACGTAGGCCGAAGGACATCACTGGAAACTCGAAGAGTCCGAACGGCGTGGATATTGCCGTCTTCGGGATGTCTTCAGGAGCTACTGGAATCTGGTTGTAAGCTCGTACCAGGTCTATTGTGGAGAATATCTTGGTATCCCTCAGCGACTGGGCGAAATCTTGGATGTGTCGGACTGGGTACCGGTCAGGTATAGTTCTGGCGTTCAATCCGCGGTAATCACCGCATGGTCGCCATTGGTCGTCCTTCTTAGGGACCATGTGAAGTGGGGATGCCCAACAGCTCTCAGAAGGCCGGGCAATTCCTAATTCGACCATGGTCTCAAACTCCTTCTTGGCCCGTTTGAGCTTGTCAGGGGCGAGGCGGCGAGGACGTTCTGCGACTGGAGGACCTGGAGTAGTCCTAATGTGGTGAAGGGTAGTATGGCGAACTTCCTTCATGGCGCCGTCAGGGCGCGTAAGGTCCGGATACTGTTGTAAAAGTTTGTGGTAGGGAGATGTCCCTGTGACAGTCTTAATGGAAGCGGTCATGTTGTTACTGCGCCTGCCTGTAGTTGTCAGGTTCGTCACCTGATCCAGCAATCGCCTGTTGTGGACATCAACTAGGAGCTCGAATCGTGCTAGAAAATCCGCTCCTATGATGGGCCTGGAGACGTCAGCAATGACGAAACTCCAAGTAAAATCACGACGTAGGCCTAGGTCCAGGTTGAGCGTCAGGCTTCCATACGTCGCGATGGTGCTTCCATTTGCGGCCGCCAATTCGTAGGACTGCTTGGCCGGACGGCCTTGGACTAGGCGTCGTGGGTAAACGCAGAGATCCGCGCCGGTGTCCACGAGAAACTGGATGCGAGTTGCTCGGTCAGTTACGAAGAGGCGACTTAATTGCGCCGGGCTGCTGGTGCTGGTCGCCATCAGTGTGAGCCCATGGCGTTTCCCTCAAAATTGCAGGGTTTTATGCAGGAGTACGCTTTGGTACCGAACTTCCAGTGGTACCAGCATTTGCCTTCTACATGACGACCCCTGGAACGACTGCGCGAACGATGTTGCCGCCAACGAGGACTGGTACTCCTGGATGGGCGTTCCTGAGAGCGCAGCGTCGAAATTTCCCGTCGTAGGGTGGCTATTTCGTCATGGAGCGGCAGCATCATCTTCTGCATCCTATCTATCAGGCAGTCTTCGTCAGGAGCCCGGGGAGAGACTTCACTGACCCCCGGCCTGCCAGCATAGTCGTCTATGGCGTCCGCGAGATCCGCCATCTTGTCCAGCGGGGTGCCTTGTTGTGTCGCCAGAACCACTTGCATACTTCGCGGAAGTCTGCCCATCCAAAGTGTCTTCAGCACCTCATCAGGCACTGCGCTGCCCGCAAGGGTGCGTAGATGACGAAGAAACTGTGAAGGTTTTCGGTCACCCCTCTCCTCATGCTCCAGGAGTCTCCTTGTCTTCTGCTCCTGGGTAGAGCTCAAGCGCTTCGTGAGTTCCCTCTTGAGCAGGGTGTACGCTCCGACTTCAGGGGGGTTGACAATAATGTCCCGGACCTCTTGGGCGTACGTGGGATCTAGGGCTCCAAGGATGAAACCGAACTTCGTCGACTCCACCGTCACTGCTGCAGCTTCAAAACTCCTTTCAACCATAGCAAACCACAGCTCTGGATCGTTAGGACAGAACGGGGGAATCCTCACAGCTACGCGGTTGACTTCCGGCGGCGAAACTGACTTCGTCGAGTCGGTCGGGAGAGACATTTTAAAAAAAAAATAAACGTAGCACACGATAACACTTACAAATTAACTCACGTCGTAGGTCACCACTGTGGTTATCGTGGTGTATTAATTAAAAGATCTCTCACTCAGTATAGCGTTTATTGATAGATTGTCAGCTGTTTTTACAATCACAATATTTCACGTTTGTTACGTACAAAGGAATGCGCGCGAAACTAAATCGTAGTAAATCGTAGGTAGGTGCAGCCTAGCCGTAGCGTACAACGATAGTAATTACTGAACACTAATAATATGCTCGCTGCGTCGGGCCTATTTATACTAGACGGCCGACGGTAGCAGTGGGTAGATGGATGGCAACTAAATCGAAGACACTCGCTCGATCTGGATCATTCGCGAACTTTCGACGGCTTGGCAATTATGCCTAGGCCGTAGGCTCGAACCTTCTGGCGAGTTCTCGTAGTATTCGAGACGGACTGCAGTGTTATTGTCATCAATATGCAGGTAGGTACTTGAAGTACGTAGATTACTTTGTTTACGATTTAACGATGCAAGTACATAATTCGGGAGTAGATACTAAGTAGCAAGTAGCAGTTTATTATTAATTATTTAATCTGGATAATTCGACGCCACATATGTATGAAATTGATTAAACATTAAAATTCTTTCTTGATCAAAAATTATTAATCATTTGTATTGGTGTAACCAGTCTCAGCATAATCTCGAATCGGAATCAATTTAGGAGGCGGGTTTGGGTACCGCCACGCCGGGAACCATTCATTTGATTACTACACTTCTGCCACATAGCAAACCACTTGAAGTGGTTTGCCATGTTTGGTAATAGATTTATCAGGGGTACCCGGGTTCATCGGGTGAGGTGTGTTAAGGATGCACCTGCCCACCAGCTGCGTGGCGCACCGGATCGGGAGAGGCTGGTTTGTGGAAACCCTTTGAACTCTCCTACTGATCTCTCTTGACCTTTCGTCGAGGGAAAAATCATTCGTCTGTCACTCCTGGACTCACTGATCCCTAGATTCCTACCCAATCCTCATATCTTTTTCCTTCCCAGAAACCCATCTCTTTCCTTTCCTTAAAAAGACCCTCCAAACAGCACACCCAAAATTGACATATGCCCCATGGGAAATTATTTTCCTCATGGCCTCCTGTGTGGGGATAGTGAAAAAAAATCACTCTCTAGGAATTTTCCATTCAGTGGTATATATTACAATATGCATTTTGTATGCAGCTACCATTAAATTATTAAATTCTGTTCTAAATTATATATTTTTTCTCTCTAATAGAATAAGAGAGATGAATAAGTGGGAGGTGAATAGTGTGGGAATTCTTTCTTTTTAAAATAGGTATACATCACTCTTTTTGGAATCAGTTCGGTAGAAAAAAAATAATCAAATATTTTAGTAAAAATTCTTAAATATATACAAAAAACTAGGATAACTTTAAAATATTAATCTTGAATTTTTACCAACTCACCCGATCTAGGGACGTAAGTAATTCAATTTTATTACTATTCGAAATGTAGACGCAACACGACCAGACCCGACCCGACCCGACCCGACCCAACCCGACCCGATCCAACCCACCCGAACGGATACCCGACCCGATCCATCCTGTCCCGACCGATCTGACCCATCCCGACCCACCCCGACCCTGCCCTTATTTTCCCGCACTGACCCGACTCCACCCGGTCCTACGTGATCCGATACAACCCAACCTAAATCATCCCAACCGAATCCAAACAACTCAAAAAGGGCATCGTAAATGCTACGTTTCACGCCGTAATTTACCCTAGTGCATGAAAGCGAAAGGCTGCTTCCATATAAGACTTATGAAAAAAATAATGTTGCCATAACTACTATGTAAATATAATGAAACATAAAAATAATCAATGTAAATTATTAAAAAAAGTATTTTGCGTAAATTTTAAATTACAAGCAAATGTTTTACGTTTGTCACAATGTGTCGTACATAAATTTAAAATTTTTACCCGAACAAAGTTTTTCAACGATTTTTTAAAATTTTATTTTTCATTATATTTGCAAAGTGGGCTGGGAAAGATTATTATCTTTTTAATAATTACAATTATCTCTCGAAAAATGTTAAAGTTGTCCGAAAAACATGAAAAAATGAATTAATGGCCTATTGTTTTACAATTTAAACCCAAATAAATAAAGTAACACAATTCCGTACTAGATATTTAATATACATTTTGATTAAAAAAGCAATTAGTCAGTTTAGATAAGTATTTTGGCTTCAAATCCAAATTAATGTTTTGGGTGAAAAAAGCCGGGTAGTCGTTTGGAAACGCGAGTCAAAATCGAATGATTTGAAGTGCGAAATATTTTTAAATTACCAAGTAGATATTAAAAATATATTTATTTTACATTCATTTACTATCGGTTCAATTTATAAATAAATAATAACCATAATAACTTATACGAACCACTTATAAAGAAATAGCACACTCATAGTTAGTTTTCAGCGAAACGAACTAGCCCGCGTAAAGCGAACTTCGCTCTGAGATTTTTCCCTTGTGAATAATAATATTGCAATTTGTCAAAGTTCTTCTGTTGGCAAAAAGTTGTACGACTCTCGCCTGCAGAATATTTTCTAAGTTACCCCCTACCCGAAGCCTTAGGCAAGAACACTCGTAGTGATGTACAGGGTGAGATCAAACATATTATGAAACTTTGCGTGTTTTATTTTAAAATTCTCCATCATCTAACGTTCCACTTCTACCATCTGATGCCAAGGGCAATATGACTGCACATTATGAAAATATTAACGGCTTAATAAAGATATTTTATTCGTATATATGACAAATCCTAAAGATAATTTAATAAACGAAGTCATTACAAATCTAGTTAAGCACATATACCTAGTTTTTTCGATGATTTCTTTTTTAAATTTTTTTTTATTACAAGATAATACATTACAAAATGATAACAAAGTAATAATGTATTATTCCCAGTGAGTTTATAAAACTCATTTCGGGAAAGACAACATTAGATTAAGGACAAGACAAATAAATAAAATACATTAAAAAAAATAAACGCAGATGTTATTATGGAGTTCTAGAGAAAGATTGTTTTAGTCATTAATGAAACTGCTAGGGAAAGAGCTTTTGAGAGCTTTTGCCAATGTTTTTTTGTTCGTTGCCGGAAGTTTAAAATTTCTAGGTAATGCGTTATATTGTTTATGTGCAATGTATTGTAAGGAGTTAATTCCAAATTTGGTCGTGTAAGTAGATGACGATAAATGTATTTGATTTTGTGATCGTGTTTTGTGCTGGTGTATGTCGGAATTAAAAACTGGTTTAGTGTTGGTGTGTGAGGAGTGTTGAATTATTTACCTTTACCTTTCCGTTTCCAACAGGGTTACTCAAAATCTCCAAAACTACTATCCTCGATGTTGGTATGATTTTAAAGAGAGATAATCCACGATAAAAAAATAAAGGACTACATTAAAAAAGATTTTTTTTAAATATGTAGGTACCACGCCGTTACACCGCTTGCAGTAGGACTGCCACGCAACTTTGCATTGGCACACAACCCTTGCTTCAGTCACATTCATACACCACCTCATACATATTTTCCTGTTATTCTGACTGCTGACATGATCCGCCATAAGTATTTGATTTACTTGATCGTTAACCCGCTAACATGTAAACATTAAATATATTTTTTTATAAAATAATTTTGGAAACAAACAATACAAAGATCAAATGAATGGTAAACAGTTTACAAGATTTTAGACATAATTTAGGTTCGGTACCAATGACGTATTTCTGTGAAATATCAGGAATGGCAATTTTCAAAAATTAATTAAATTTTAAAAATTTCCCGGGCGGGGTAAGTATTTGTTAGGGAATGATTTGTAGTATTAATTAAAGTTAAGGCGATGCCATACGTAGTAATGCAAAATCACGTGTTTTTGGTTTGATAATTTGGTCGTCTAGAAATGTTTCAGATGATTTAATTAAATACTGCGAGTAGAAAACATCTTGGCCTTTGAAATAATCGAGTATTTTTTAGATAAGTCTTTTTATAAGCCCAGAAAAAAATAAAAATGATCGAAAAAAATTTAAATATTTATGCGTGAACATCCACAAAATAAAATAAAAGGCACTTTTTGGCCATGTTTTTTTGTTGCATTAATCAAAACAGGCGGATGGTGTTAAGCGGGAATTTAAACCTTATCGCCATCTAGGTAAGGGTTGTTATTGATAGCGGCTCAATTTAAAATATTACACGACGTAGTGCACCGCCTTAAAGATAAACGGCAAATAAAAAGTTATGTTCTGTATTAGTGAAGTGTGAGAATTATGTAAAGTAGATAAGCGTGTGAGTGCGCATTGATTTTTTTTATTTTGGAACAATATTTTACATTTCATAGTACAATCCAGTAATGTTGGCCTCACTGGGTGGCTTACACGTGCTGAGGTCTCCGTAAATAAGAAAGTTACCAGTAATGTAAATTAAAATAGCAATTAATAACGTTTCTCCACCTTTTTAACACGAGCGTTTGCTCAAAGAAAAGGAGTGTTACTTTACTCTTTCTGATATTTAAAAAAAACAACTTTGTAATATGTACACAATAACTGTACCTATACCAATAAAAATTTAAAAAAAAAATGTTTTTGACGGCAGGGAGTCAAATAATATGTCGAGAGTTGAGTTTTTCACACGCCTAAAGTCAATTAAAATTTTCAATTCCAAATGGTGGTATTTCAATCTGAGAGTATTTAAGGTTATTTGAGGTTTGTTTTTTTTTAAAACAAAACTGTAAAAAATAGTGTTTGAGAACCATGGCTCTCAATAATAGGATTAAAATTAATGAAAAGAAAAATCACGTTATATATACTGCAAGATTAAATAAGCATGCACGTCACTGTAGTTTCAGCGTATTTGCAAGAAATATGAGGACTTAACTTTACATAACGCCGTACTTAAACACGCTTCAGCCACCGGTAAGAGGTCATATCGAATATCGATTCCAGTAGACTTGGCGAAGCAAAGCGAATACGTACTTCACGTAGATACTACGCTGTCTATCTAATCTAGATGTCTGCCAATGGGGACATATCCGCAAGAACGAACAGTATTTGCATTTTAAATTGGTTACGTTGAATTTATATGGAAGGTTGACTGGGTATTTTTAATTCACTTTGTGGACGTTGTATGCGCTCTGGGACATGGTTCGTAGATTCTGTATCTTTGATATTATGCTTTATTGTTTTTGTGATAATGTACAACGCATATTCTACTCTTATTCAAATTATTGTTTTATTTCGTACCATTCAAATTTTAACTTTAGATAAAAGTTAAAACATTTTGTTGACATGACTAACTTAACTCGGATAAGACCCTAAGAACTAAGATAATATTTAATATCCGTTAATAGCCGATTGGTTCAAAGCGTTGGATTCTAACCCAGGCCTCGTATTCCACAATGGGACAAGCAAAATTTTCCGTTTACCGTGACGGAAGATTTTTGATGTTTTTTTTTTATTAGATTCAGTGACTTTAAATATTTTAAAATAGTATTCGATATTGGGGGCTGAGGCTCCCATTTTATAATATAATAATATTGAAAAATAAGATCATATGAAATAATATTTCAAAATAAAATAGTTAAAAAATGTAAATTGAAAAAATAAATTGATTGTTTATAATGATGTGTGTTTTGAAACGATACATCGTGTTTTATTCTTTTACGTTATAATTTATTGTGATAGATATTGCCATAACCTGTCAGTTTATGCCAATGTAAAGCGGGAATCTTAGTTTTTTTAAATTATGTAAATGCAATACAATACAATATTGGTTAAAATTGCTAATAATCATATTTAGCATTTTAGGTAAAGGATCTTAGCTAATAATTAGTAAGGTCTCAAACCAAAAGTCGTTTCACCACAGTACAGATTGCAACTATAGGTCCACTAAAATGAATTCATTACTCACACGAAGGAGTGTTACTTTTTTATGTTTATACAATAGAAAATCACCCTCTTTCATTTTAAAACACAAAAAGATTAAGATCTCCTGAAAGGGGTTCCTCCAAAACAACAACCCATTTGTTTCGGTGTAACTAACCAACCAAAAAATCTATCTAGTTTTTAAATTGATAAGTACAGGTGAATAAAAACAATATCATCCGAAATTATAAAAAGTTTTTTTATTTGACAAACTCAAAGAGACCAAAAGCATCAAACATACCTATATAGTACTTCTGTTTTACAAAGCTTCATAAAGCCCGTGAAATCAGAAAAAATAATATATTTTTTAAATGTTTTACTTGAAAACTTGAAAGCGTTTGCATTGATTTACGTGTGGTAAACGAATACAGTAGGCAAAATAATACATAACTGGGGATGTCGAAATAATCATTTTATTAATCAATATCTAATCAATCATTCTTTTGACATTTCAATAAAAGATAATAAATATTATTCAAATCAATGGAATTATAAGAAAAAATTGAAACTTAAAAAAAACTGTTATTTGGCAATAAAATATTACTAATAAAAAAATTCTCCTAAATTTATTTTGATAATACCTGTATTCATAATCATTTTTTGTTTAAGTATATCGGTCTCTCCTAGTTTGTGTTATTTTAAAATATAAAAGTTTTTGATAAGTTTAATTAAAAATAGTTATCATCTAGAATTACTTTGAAAGTGTATCGATTAAATTTTACGGTCATTCTCAAGAGTCTTTAGAAAATACAATTGTCTACCACCCCATATTATGAACTACCACCATTGTAGGGGTTAAACCACCCTTCCATACAGGCTGAGTATTCCATTCTTGGGGGGATGTTGTTAACCTACTCAGGCTGTATTATAAATCTCCCGGGAATAAGGGAGATATCTAGTACAGCCTTCCCATCGGCCATTTCTTGCGCCAGGAGTACAGCTAGCGAAGGGGGTGAACAATGACCCACCGGGGTTCCGAACCACAAATCACCTGATTATAGTTAGTGCCGCTCCGTGATGAATTTACGGGAGTGGGTGTGCGCCGTGAGGTTCTAGTACGAACTAAAGAAGATATTATACAGTTTGCTTGCTATCTTACGTACTAGCAATGAGGTTGTCTTATGGGACATTATGAGACGAGACGCGCAGTATTAAAAATAATCTTAGTAATATTTGTTACGTATTACAATATAAATAAAATACTTTATAAATTAAGCAAAGAATCCCTATTTTAGGTATAAAATTTAGTGTGACAGAAGGGAATGAGGAGGGACAAATTTTCGGACATCAAGGGTTAGTTAAGGGCAAGGAAGTGCAATTATATTCGGATCTGGCAATGTCATACGTTACATTACATTAGACTTGTTATTGTCCGACAAAATTTAGACAAAATGTGGCAAGTAACAAACACTCTTATGTTTGTTTCCATTAAATTCTTAACTTAAACGTTGTTCTTTTTTGACAAATATATACATTAAAAAATATTGTTAACTAAATAATCGATAGGACCGGGCGGTGTTTTTGTGTATTTAAAAGTTGCGTTGAATACCACATTCAACATCACGGGTGCGACTGAGATGATCAAATATGCTTAATTCGAAATAATTGAATACTGTATGAGATGAACTACCGTTCTAGATTGTCTTTCTTATACTTAAGTGTTGCTACATTCGCTATCGAAATAATGAAACACGTCTTATGCCACGCATGACAGTTTAGAAATTAATCTACGAAATCGAAAGCACGAAAATTGACGTTTCTTTTGCTTGCCACTTTGAGAGTTCACAACGCGTCTCCATATATATTGTAACTTCATTGAGATCTAGTTACTAAATTAAGCTCTTACCATTTCATGTACACTTCAGCTGCGTTTGTGACAATATCTTATTACCTAAGCTCTCCCTAAGAACTCCCTCAGGAAATGCATCTGTTCGATTCGGAGTCGTGATCTCTCACCATTGCTATATTCGGCGTAAAATGTATGTAATCTCACGTTACCCAACCTAAGTAACTTATCTATGATGTTCATCATCAGATGAACCTATCGTCATCTTCACTATTTACATTCACTCACCTCATAGAAACTTTTCATATCAAATGAATGGTTGTTTTCTCTGATAATTTTGCGCTTACTTTGTTTTATAATTTTTTTTGATCCTTTATTAATCTTTGTTACAATTTGACCGATGTTTATTTCTTTTTGAACAGTCTCGTTCGTTATTTGTTCGTTAGGTAGTAATAATATTAATGATTATTGTCACGCCCGGAATAAAACAATTAGCAGAAGGGGTATGTGGATTTATGTCAAAACGGTTTAATTTTGGGTAAATAAACACGAGTGTGTGTTTGTGGAGAACCCTTTTCTACTAAGCCTATGAAACCATCCCAAGAGTATTTAGCTAATGGTCAGTGAAACTATAATTCTATCCCTTTAACATTTGACTATCGTCATTTAACCTTTAGGGCCAGTTGTTTGACAGAATATGAACAAATCACCAAAGTTTTGTGGAAGTTCTATTCAAGTTTTATTATTTAATCATAATGGGTTAGTTGTTCCACAAAAAACAAATGTTGAATAAAACAAAAATAACTTTGTAATTTGATGAATTATTCAAATTCTGTGAACCAATCCGTTCTTAATTACATCGCTCCCAAAATATTGTAAAGTGCGAAGTTTTATTCGATCTAAATATATTTTCAAATATAAATAAGGTACGTACAAAGCTTGATCATGATGAAAAAGACGTCACTCGTTGAAATTAGTTTGGTTAATCATTTCAGATTTTAAAAAATCCTGTCAAATCCGTTAAAACCAAACCCACCATTTGTTGGTTTTTATATCAGAAAATAAAGAAAGGTTTTTATAAGACTTGGTTTAAAGTGTGTAAAGTAATAACTGGCTCATAAAGAGTTAAAAATTAACTTTAATGGGTTCAATGTAGGTTTATATTGTTGGAACACTTGTGTGAAGCAATATTTTCTTTAATGGAAAATTAATTACTTTTTTATTGTTTCTGAAGCAGTTAGACTGGCGCCACGAGTATACATTTTACAAAGGTCGCAAGAGTTGATCATAAATAAAACCATTAAAATTAGTACCTAACTACTAACATTGAAACTTTATTGATATGTAATCGCAAGATTTTAAGACCGAAGATATGTGGTATAAAAAGTAAAATAGTGTTCAAACTAAAGAAATCTGTCAGTTGGAGAGATCTAGCGTCAGGGAAGTTTTTTTTTTTTTTTATTTCCTTGGTCAACGCAACTATTTTCAACGAAACAAGTCGCAATAGTGTATGCGAATCAGTTTGTAATAAATAATTTTTTACTTTTTTTTTTTGACACAACTACTAAGGATAGCAGTTAACAGTTAACAGTTAGTGGGAAGGAATTTTGACTCACACCTGATCTTCTGAAAGACGTCTTGTAACGAATCAATATTATGACCAAGTGTAAATCACTGGACAAGGTTCCGTAAAATATTCTACAAAAAATGCATTGAGGGTCACTTAACGTGTATTTTTTTATCGATATTATGCAAGCGGTCAATAAAAAAATATCGCTCAAAATAGATTGTTTTAATTTCAACTCTTAAACATGAATTTCTCTAAATTGATACCGGTACGTAAATGTTAGAAAAAAATATTAGTTGAGAAATTTGAAAAAAATGTTGAATGTGCTGGAAATGTCTTATTTTAACGGCATTTAGCAAACATTTCAATCATTTTCAAGTACGTATTTTCGAGCCATAGCTTTGATTCTCTCCACTGAAATAGAATAATTTGCCTCTTTCTATTATTGATTTAGCAATCAAAGTGATATGGCGATGTAGCTTATGGCGCAGTGAAGCTCACAAGGCTTACAGTCAGCATGGAAACGCTCAGTTTGTCATCGTTATGTGGTATGGCGCGCGGTACTGCATAGGAAAAGTATTATAAATTGAGATTTTATCATGTTTGCAAATTTCTAAAGACAACACGCAATTTCAGTCGGTTTGGACAGAATGGAATGCACCTGATAAAGTATTTTTTATCGATTTATCATTTTCTGTACTGGAAAATTTGAATTGTATTCGGAAGAAACCATTATATCTTGTTGGATTCGTTAGATATAATATGGAATGAGACACGTTACAAAGCTTTTATTGCAAGGGATTCAGTATTTAAGTACTGCAGTTTTGAGGTTGAGTTTCCCGTGCATTTTGATTTGAAGTTTATTACTTTGAAGTTGTTATAAGGTCTTTGTTCGGTTTCAAGAAATTTTATGTTAAATTTTGACATTTTTGTTTTAATATTCATCTTACTGTGATTAGTTGTAATTTTACGATTTATCAATTAAATCATTTTTGAAAGATTGACTTGAATTTCTAAGCAACCTTAACATTTGTCTATGGACAATCTGTCAATGTTTATGAAACAAATTTTTACTTTTAAATTGTTATTTTTTTCTTCAAAACATCAGACAACCATGCAGTACATTCAATATTTACCCATTACAGGACGGAGTTTCGTTCAGGGACTGTATATATATTAAAAATACAACTATGTCACCGGTACACAGTCGCGAAACACCTTTATGCGTTTGTTCAATTGTTAGTTGAATACTGTACTTCAATGGAAGTTGCTCCGAGGAACTAGCGTCATTGATCCCTTTGGCACCGATACATAGTCGGTTACATACCGATACATGGCTGTCATTTGATTTATACATTTTAGGCATAATAATGTACAATAAAACTTATATATTCAGAATCAGCGTTTATTGATCTACTAGCTGTCGTGTACCCGGCGTTGCTGGGGGTTATCCTTAGGAGATAGACATATACCATCGCAGACTTATCTCCAGGCCTTTTTAAGATATACAATTCTGTACTAAATCATTTTGACGCATATTACAGAGTTAGCAATGTAAGCGACCGAAAATATTTTTTTTATGACTTGATACAAAACATCGATATTTCGCTACTTTCTATAAATATAAATTTTAAACCTAATATAAATGTATTAAACCTTCCGGAAATGTTAGTGAAAACACTATTAAAATACGTTGCGTAGTTTAGAAGAACTAAGCGCACGAACAGACAGAAGCGGATGGCTACTTTATTTTATACTATTTACAGATTATTTATTTATTTATTATTTTGTAAGAAACAAACAGCTTTTATATAATATACAATGATAGATATAAATATACAAGCTAACTGAAGTCAAGCCACAGAAGTTTCTTATATTAAAGTTTATTGGAAATAAAGTTTTAATATCTTGAAATTAATTTGGTGTTAAAGGAAGGGGAGAGGAAGAGGATAATAGGAAGAGGATAGGAGATGCTCACGATACATTCCATGCTCTCATATTAATAATCGATCATACGCATTACTTCATATCGATATTTCTTTTAGTTATCGTTGTAGTAATACAACGACTTTTCTCGTCACGCTCTTTTCGTAGTTAATTTAGTGAACAGACAACTTATTTCAAAGCAGGATGTATGATGATCATTTCGTCTGTTACAGTATAATTATGCTTTAAGGAAATTGTTACTATGTTATTAAGGAGGTGGATAAATGTATATTTTTAAACAAATCTTTGAAAATTGATATTTCGCCTTCTTATAAGGTAATATGATTAATAAGCAAATTCGAGTTCATTGAACCAGAGTTACATAGTCAGACAGACACCCAACCGAAATTTTTATTTGTTGATAAGATGAGTTCTTCTATTATGAGTAAATGTTTTCATCAATAAATATATGTCAAAAGTACTTAGTTTTTTAATGCCTCAGTATTATTGAAAGGATTCTGTATCCCCTGCGAGAATAGAACTCCACTGCAAGTTTGTCATCATACTAAAAGGGCTATTGACAAACTCATCTTTATATTGTCATATCTGTCATTTTGACAGCTTATTCCAAGATTCTGATCATTTACACAGCATGACAGTCTGCTACATTTGTAAAAAATATTTGTATACTAAATTAGTTGTGATCTTTTTATTGCTCTGCATAAATTACAAGCAAATGCTTTAAAACCACCAAGAATTTAATATTATGTACCTTAAGATTTAATTTTATTAATTAAAAAAAAATAAAATGTAATTTACATGTATTAATTACATATTATTATTTAATGAGATTTGAAATGGAAAATTTACAAAATAATTTCCGACTCCTTCGCCGAAATTAACTCTACTTTCCTATTTCCTTCAGCCCCGCGTCATACCGAGCACTCAAGAATGAGTCTTAGAAGCGACTCGTTCTCTGGTGATAATTGGTATCCACAAATAGCATCGATATATATTAATTTTAAATATATTATTATGTATTATGTTTTTTAAATGTATTTTTTTCTCTTTAAATGTATTATGTAGATTATATTTTCATATTATAAAATGAAGGCCTCAGCACTGGCAAGCCACCCAGTGAGGCCTACATTACTGGAAAACTTAAAATGCAAAAAAATATTGTACCAAATAAATAAAATAAATAAACAAATATTACATTAACTCAAGAACTTTCAAACTATGCACCGGTGCCGAAGGGATCAATGACGCTTGTTCCTTGAAGCATATTCCATTGTAATACCGATAGAACAAGGACGGCACACCTTCTCCACGCCCGTGCTCTAAGGTTTGTAATCCGTTTGTGATAGGGGAGTCTATCAAACGAACCGCCCATTTTTGCAGAAGGGTTTTTTCAGGTATTTTGGGGTTCCAGACCAGAAATGGCTGCTAAATTCAACAATCAACAGGCGCATTTGTGATTTGTTCAGGGTAAGCAGTTGTGTTTTCTTTTTTTGTATAAAATTTTTCTTTTTTAAAGTGTTTGATTATATTAGAAGTAAGGAAAAAAATTGCGTTCTTCTGGCATCCGCACACGCCCACAAAACACGTATATCTGTTATGTTCTTCAAGTTGTTCAAGGTTGTTCAGTATTTTTATTTTAGAAGAGAAAAATAATATGTCTGAAAGATTTAAAAAATTTAATATGCACATAAAATTCTTTAAAGTACTCAAATCAAAGCTTTTAGATTCGGTTTTCCACAAAGCGAGCTGGTACAATCTTTCAATAAAATATGATGTCTCAGAGTTTTAAAGGCAAGTATAGTAGAGTACTAAAAATCATGGACTATTGATTTGGGAAGGCGCACCACTTGGAAACATTTGGTATTAAGTTAATAATTTATTAAATAAAGTCCGCTGAAAATTTTCAGTACGAAAATAATTCGCGTTCGTAATACGTGAGAAGTTTTTTATAAATTTATTCGAGTTATACTTATTTTGTTACTTGAAGAAGTCACATGTAGCAGTGACTAGATGTGACTTCTTCAAGTAAAGGGATTTACACGTCAAAACCGATAGGTTAGTATTATCTGCTTCAATAGATTTCAAAATAGATTTTGTTAACGGTTATTTAACATCTAAGCAGTATATTTATAATATGACATTTAAATCTGAAATAAAAAGCTGAATACAAAAGATAGGGAGATCAGAAATAGGTAACTGACACCAAATACATACTGAAACCGAAATCACTCAACTGCACTAAAAAAATACAATAAAATACATTATAATAATATCATTAAAAACACCAATTAAAATATATTTATAATTACTTCATTTTATCCATACACATTGTAACATTTGAATTTAGTAATAAAAAATAAATAAATTATAGAGTGAAAACATTTTTAATCAGTATTAGGAACTCCTGTATTCTTTAAAGAACGCTCGTTCCCTTTTAAATAGCCAATGTTGAACACGGATAGTAAAAAAGGATGTAGAATTATTTGACTTTATTTCAGTGTTCAATGCATTGTATATTTTAGGAGCGATGAACCAGAATTCTTGTTAAGCGTATGTGGTTCTCGTTTTAGGGACCACTCAACAAATATTATGTACTGTGTTTTATCGGTATTAAGTGTGAGGAGGTTTTTGTCTAGCCAATGCTTTACTTAAATTAGGCCATTATTAGTTATATGAGTTACTGATTGCCATTATTCATCTTCAAATATTAACATTATATCATCTGAAAATGATAATATATCTTATATCTAATATTTATGGTACACAGTGTGTTGATGTATATAAGAAATAAAAGTGGGCCTAGTAGACTGCCTTGAGGTGCGCTGTAGGACTTAGATAATTTTTTGCTCATACGTATTTTATCAGAGTGGATAAGGATATTATTACAGAAATGATTTTTAAAGCCATTTTTTATTTTGTTTTGCATTTATTTAATTTTCACGTATTTTTCATTGCTCATTTCTCGATATAATAAATTGTAAAAATGATAAGAAATAAATTGTTTTCTAAATAATATTTCTTCTACAAATCCCAGCCGAAAAACTCACTTTCACAAAATGAAAAACATTTTTAGGACCGCCAAACGCTAGTGTATTGAAATTTAAATATTTGAAAACGTTCCGTCTGTTCCTGAAACTTGAGATTAGTTGTCAGTTTGACAGAAGTAAATATTTCATGGATTTCCTCGTAAAATATCAAATTTTAAGTGATTCTAAAAAACCCAACAATTCTAGAGTTCAGGTATATAGCTGGTGATGTAGTTTACATTGTCACACCGAACGGAAAACCCTTAGAAACCTATTTTAAAGATAACTGATGTCATCAGTTCATATGATTTTTTTTAAATTCAAAGGTCCAGGCGGACTAGTACGGAAGATCGATAAAGCCCAATATGGTTATGTTATGTTATGGACGAAATCCGTCATCTTTGTTCAGATAACTATATTTACGAGCACGGTCAGAATATGATTCCGACAGTCGATAGACAAAAGTCGCTGCTTTTAGCGCGGCCCCCAAGGCGTCGGATAAGCTAATAATATGCGCAGCTGACTGGATAATGTATAGTTATATGTCCAAATCTCTGATGACATCCGGTAAAACCCTATATCAAAACGATTTTGACGAAATCCTTCTTTTATGATCAGTTAGCGATATTTGCTAGCTGAGTCAAAATATGATTTCGACAGTCGGTAGGAAAAAGCCGATTTTAGTACGGCCTCCAAGGTACCAGATAAAAAAACAACATTCTATCAACATGCACAATATTCTGGATAAAGTCGTTCGTTATTTAAAATATCTGGCTTATTAATGAATTGAGGATGAACTAACTAAGCTCTTAAAAATGAAAGAAATTGTGAACACGGACTTAATTAATTCATCTAAGACGCGATCAATTGATTCCGATCCGGCATCGAGCAATAACAATTGTTAGTTTTGAATAATGACTCCATAAACTAATTGAATCCTTTTTTAGTCTCAAAAAGTAATGTGGACTGTTAATGTACCTATATTAAGATTAACATTTTAATTCGAAATTGTTAATTTATTAGAATTTTGAACTAGGTATTACGTAGCCGTCTGGCGCTTAGAAATGTCAATTCATCCAGAGATTTCTGATTTATTTCGATATAAACCTCGATATGGATATCAATAGTGCTACTGTGCATTGTAAAGTTATCGATTTCACTGGGCTAGAACCCCCGAGGGACCAAGAAATTTGATTATCTGCTGAAGAAAGAATATCGATATTTTAAAGTTTTTGATAATTTTCTCCAGAAGTGAAGAAAAAATGAAATAATTCAGGTCACGCGGACACACCCACAACACACTTCCATCTATTTATATCTTCAGTGTATTATACAGATTAAATTTAATCGTGTTTTTCAAGAAATCATTGTTGAAATCTCGCGAAGTTTTGATATTGTTTGCTTGATAAAAGTTTAAGTAGGTATGTATACTTGCTCAAGGATGATCGAGGATGTAATATATTTAAGATAATGTCTGTCAATTTCAGATGGTCACTTTAAGACTTATTGATTTGTTAGTAACTTAGAACTGAGAGATTTTCAACTGCCTACTTATAGATAATAAAACTTTACGTAATTTAAAAAATGTTCAATGACGATGAAAAGATTTCTTATGAAAATTCAGTACTCAACTCAAAACTATGAACTTACATGATTAATAAAACACGAATGTAGATTATTCTCGTATCAAAAACATTCAGGCAAACAAAAATAAGAATCTGCGTAACAATGCGTCCATTGTCCAATATATTCATTCATTCCGGAGCCATTTTACCGCCATTGTTTTGCTAAATGAAACATACGTGAAAAATGAACACATTTTTGTTTCGCGATGTTCTCGCCGGATTAGTTTTATATTTTTTCTTTGTTATTTTTTTTCGAATGGCTACCAGCTTTTTTACCGAATGAAGGTCCCACCTTCATTGGGGTGAAAAAATCCAACACCCGCGGGTGCCGTATTGTAGCGAGTGTAAAACCGTGTTTGTATCACTCGAGTAGGTTCCCCAGTCTCTATTTGAGAGCGTATCGATTTTTTAATACTTGCGACTCTGAGAATGTGTTTTGTAGGATGGCACGAAAATGCGGGAAAAAAATTGACAAGCCGCGTTTTTTCAAATTTTTTGTATGTTCGAGTTTGAGAGTTTTTTAAACTTTTGTGTTCGATTTCGTATTATTTGTAGCGTGTATTTTTTTCAATACGGTGCAAAGATAATTTTGTTCTATGGGTTGAACTCGTCGATATATATTTTTTACCAACCCCAAACAGTAGGATATGTTTTTAGAAATGTTTTTTTTTTTCTAAAGACTTTCATTTGCTATTTACGTAACACTAATAAAGAATTACAGAGCTGATAAAATACAATATATGTAAATGTTTGTCGTTGAAACTGAGGATTGAAACAAACAATACTCTTAACTGATCTATAAAAAGACACGGGACATTATAATTGTATAATTTTTGAGGCTGAAAGTCCATGAAAGTAACACACCATCAATAAAGACAATTATTGATTGGGGTATGTTGTGAGGAGTGGAAGGAAACGGGGAAGAGGAAGGTGGGGTTGGCTATTCAGATTTGGTCACCAAACTCAACTAAAGCCATTTCAAGTAACTTTTAAATTCTGAATGGGGTCTTACACCAGGGCGATTCTAGTATCCACTCTGGAACGTGCCGCGAGTATACTATATACAATTTTAAATTAATAAACTGTGAAATAACAAAAATTCGTTAAATAAAATGTTCTTGCGCATGTCGGGATTTGAAACCGCGACCTTCGGATTGCTAGTCGAGAGCCTTACCCCTCGTTCACGGAGGCCGTATATAAAAATAACAACACACCTGCCTTACCTTGCCAGGGGCGTTCTTGTGAGGAATTAGACAATACACAAAAAATACAATGTTTACTTAATATTATACTTAAGTCATCAAATTATGTTCGAATTCTTGATATAATCAGTTCCGATTTTGAATGAGACAATTCATAACACATCCGAATTCATTGAACAAGAGTTAGATTCATAGACATATATGACAATCAGAAATTATTATTTTTGTCAACTGCCATCTTGAATGAGAGACACAGCATGAAAAAGGGGCAACTATATGTATATATTTATTTTTTTATGTGGCATCTTATAAGAGCGCCATTAAGTTGCACGGCGTGAAAGGAAGAGTAACTATTTTCACCATCTGCTTAGGCAGCGTCGTGAGTCGGGTTAAGGTAGGGGCTCTAAGATGGAATTTATCAATACGGGTGTTGAAGAGGCCTTTGATTATTTTTATTTTATTTATTTTATATATATATATAAATTACAAACAATACATAACAAAATGAACATTTGTCTGTCCAACTGGGAAGGATTCCCGTTTCAGGACAGCCAAATTATGTATCTAGTAAATAATATTCTTACAATGGAATGGCGAACTGTCAAAACAAATTTTGGGAACCTTGTTGATAGTATATGAATATATATCTAATAATAATATAATATATGTATATGAAGTATATTTTATCATACAAGATCGTGCTAGGTTGTTTAGACCCTCTTCGTCATCCCTCATCATAAACTATTGACTGTTATCCCACCATCACAAAACAACAGTAAAACATCGAATGGAAAAACCCAATCATACTATGGGCAAGAAATTAAACAAAGTTATAACATAAAATTATTTATCGTAGTTTTATTTTGCCCAGATGAATGAAATTATCAACTTTATCCAAGATTTTTTTGTCATTTAGCAAAGTTGGTGAAAAATATGTATATTTTTGCTGTATCCCGCCATCGTAAGATACAGGTATGATTTAAATGACACGGTATAAAAAAACAACGATGGGCACTAAAATAAAATAAAAAGTTGGGTGATTCAGAAAAACGACGAATGTTTAATGTTAGTTGCGTGAAAGACGCCCGTTTCACATCGGTTAAGAAGTTTAGGAAATACAAAACTCAGACAGCCATATAAAAATACCTCCAAGATAAAATATTGTTAAATATTTTAGGCGTACACCTTTCCATTGTAAACGGATACTCCGTACCCCCAAACTAATAGCCTTACTAAAGAAAAACCACTTCAAATTCGTTAAATGGTGTTTAGGTTATACCGTTATGAAGAATGTGAAAGCAAAAATTCGGGTTGGTACCAATAAAAAAATATCTTTAATCTTTTTAAATTTAAAAATTGGCAACAATATTTTTGCTACTTCTCACATGCGCATTCAAATATTATTCAAGCGCCAAAGCCCCGGTTGACAGCTGTTTTTAAGTGTATTAAAATATCTTCTCAAATCGTGTTTTGTTCATAAAAAGGTATATTTAATATAATAATCGTTTTATTAAACATATTTACAACTTGTTTTTGCCTCATCAAATGTCATATGGTCCTTAAAAGGTACTTAAACCTTTATTTTGCCTTGGCGAATCTTACAATGACAAATTAAGTACAAGGTAGTGATATAAAACTTGTTTCTATTTATTTTCTGAGGCAGGTAATTTTATAACTTTTCTTAAACTTTGATCTGTCACAATTTTTTTTCTCTTCAATATATATTTCTGCTCACGACGACGTACGAATAACTCACGTAACGTTTTTCATTGCGGAGTTATGGCTGATTCTTTGGTCGTGCAGAGAGAATTTTGAGGCTCTCATTTAACGTAAACGCACTAACAAGAAACGAACAATGATCCGTTTTTAGAATATATCCGCCACTTGACGCAACAATCTTTGGGATACGAGATATATTTAAATATTTGGCCACAAGAAGCGTTTCGTCGCTAACTCTGGCGGTACCTTAGTATGGGAGCCTTTTTCATACGTTTTCACGTTAAAAATATATTTAATTTAGCAATTCCCGCCGCGCGTATTCCTTAAGCAACTTGCTTAAGTTTCAATGGACTTTTTATTTTCCACGAGAATATCTCATCTAAACGCACCACCGATTGCTCGCCGGTACTGGAGAGCTAACACTCTTGTACCTGTAGGTATTGTGAGGAGGGTACTTGCTTGGAATACGTGCAGCCGAAATGTATTTTTGTTACTTGATTCTAAAACGTATCGCCCACGCAGTATGTGACACGTGATGAGAGGAATGAGCTATGACTTCACATTGTCACGTAAAATAGGTCGCGTTGGTACTTTAGATTTTTTCACTGCAAAATTGCGCTCGTATTCTAGGATATTCATGATTTTCTACACTCAGATGAATTGCATTGTTTTTTACGCAGTATTTTGCCTTGATGGAACGTGTAAGGTGGGTATACATACAGTGTTGTGAATACATTTAGCAGGAGCATAGTGTTTATAATTTTTTCTGAATTTAAGTTTAGTTATTTTTTTATGAAAAACATCGCTTTAATTTGAGTTCATTGATATTCTTGTTTACATGTTGATAAACATCGCAACTAAAAGTGTGAGAGGAAATAAAACGTTTTAAGAACACGTGATAGATTTTGAATTGGAGAAACAGATTTTTGGTTATAACTAAAGGGTTTTACAATAAGAGGTGTTATTTTGATATATAATCGTAAAAGATTAATGGTTTCGTTGCTTGTGTGGCACGTAGTGCCGTTTTGTTGTAAGTAAACGTTGTCTAGATCAATACCATCCAATTCCGGCCATAAAAAATCACTAATCATCTCTCGATAGCGCAATCCATTCACCGTAACTGTTGCTCCAGCCTCATTTTCGAAAAAGTAAGGTCCAATGACTCCGCCGGACCATAAACCGCACCAAACAGTCACACGTTGAGGATAAAGAGGCTTTTTAACAATAATTCTTCGGTTTTCCGAGCCCCAGATGCGACAATTTTGCTTGTTGACGAAGCCACCGAGGTGGAAATGGGCCTCATCACTCAAGATGATTTACATATGATTCACTCAAGTGAATTTTAATAATTTCCATGCGTTGTTGACGCGTGTATCGTTCTATTTTTATAAATGAAGTAGTTTCTACTTGTCAAATGTCAAAAAAGACAGCTTCAAAAGTAACATCTGCCGAAATAGCGGGCTATTCAAAATAACACCTCTTATTGGAAAACCCTATATTATAGTGGCGAAAAACAATTGTCAAATACCTAACGTTTTAATTCTTTAATGCAATACGTACAATGTGTTAATGTTGCCATCTTAAGCCGATTTGTTTCCCGAATTTGATAAAATTGTCAATTCATTAACCCCTAAATCTTCTAAAATTATGAGCGGAAAATATTTTCACATCTCATTCTGTTATAATTCACATGTTATTGAAAGCAAATAAAAGAGTAATTCTATTTATTATTATAAATCAACGTATGCAATTAAAAACTAAAATTTTGAACACAAACTGAGATAAAGTCGCTTAGCGATGGTTTTTATCGTGCAAACTGTAAATAATATTAAACAAGAAACTGAAAAACATAATGATTTATATTTTTTATTTGCGAAAATGCTCTATTGTTGTTTCGTAAATTTTTATATATTTATTCGTAATTTTCAAAGCAAACTGAAAGCGTGGAATTTTTTTCTTTCTAACACTGCTTAAATTATGTTCACACCGTAACACATTATGAGATAAATTCGGGCGTTTAAGATCATAGGGGCCTACATACAAAATCATAGTTTGAGAAAAACACAAATAATGATTGTAATGCTTATATGACCGACTGTATTCCCAACTGATATGCCCAACTTTATCTCTTAAACAGCTTTAATTACGATATAGAACTTCGTGTCATTAATAAATATGATTATGGCATTACCGAAACCAAGTTTTCTTAAAAATGCCAGCTTTTGTAGTTAGGCCCCTGTGATTATCTCTTAAAGTGCCCCCAAATTATGAAACCGTGTCAGGCAGGGATATATATCTCCCAAAAGAAGTAAAGGTTGTTACTTGTCTGAAGAATATTACCCTAAATTGCCCAAGGTGTTAATAATTTTATTAATAAACAATAACTTTATAACAAAACGAACATCGACAACTTGTCTTGTCGATTCTGATAAACTATCGATGTTCTTGTACAAAGGCTTCAGATCAGCTATACCTCTAAATTCCACCTTCCTCTTCCCCAGCTTTTTTCCACCCATAGTAAGACAGAGGTCCTGGATTCGTTCCCCAGTTGCTACCGTTACGTATTCATTTTACGTGTCTTATTTTTCATGGTTGATTAGATTTATTAATATTGTCTTCTTACAGTCTTTCCGGACTAACTAACTATCACGCGGTTTTTTGCAGGGGTAGGCGGAGAGGACGGACCGCCAAGCAAGTCGGTCTTAATACACACTCCTTGGCTCATTCACATTCATACATCGTCTCATGCATACTCTTTTATTATTTTGACCCTTGACATGGCCCGACTCCAGTATCTGATTCACTTGATCGTGCCATGTCTTCCTCGTGCGTCCCCGACTTCTGCTACCATTCACATTTGCATTAATTACCAGTGTGATAGTGTGTAATCTATTTGTAACAGAATTGAGCCTGAAACCGTAGTATGATTGTTCAAATAGTACATACTAACTAGGGAACTTTGAGGTAATGGTATGAACATGAAAATAAATCAACATTAATATATCAAAGCTATCCAACTGATGATTTATAAAAAAATATAAAATCAATTTTCTTCACTCAATTTCAACGAATGTAATAAATACTCAATCTATTTATTCTAAAGGAATTCTAAGTCTTAAATTTATACACCTCAAAAATTTTCGTTGAACTCTTTTAAGTATATTAATATGATTTTGAAAAGCAGGTGATCAAATCGTAGAGTTTTATCCTAGAATGTTTCTAACGAGAGATGAACAGAATTTTTAATCTGTGAATGTTTAATGTTTATTTAAAATCGCTTGAAATCGGTACTATAAAACCCATCATTTTCATAGCCCTGTTAGCTATAGAATTTATATGAGGTACCATTCAGTTTTTTTGTCAAAAATGATGCTTAGGTTAAGTATTTCGGCTATAGAGATTAAGTCAATATTACCCAATAAATAATTATATGATATTGGATATTTAATTTTGTAGAACCTCATAACTTGGCATTTGTTATTATTACCTGAAGTTTACCACTAAAACACCATTGATGCCATAGACCCACTAGCTCCGGTTAGTATGAAGCAGTTGGGGATGTATTGCGTTATTCGCAAAAAAACATCAATAAACTCCCCTTTTTGCTGGCAAGTATTCCCCAAGATACAATTGAAGTGTAAGTGACGTGGAAAATGAACTGTGACGTCACTAATATGCCACAATATGGGCATGTCGGTATTGTCGGTGGCTGGCGGGGGGAGGGGGGGGGGGAGTGCTTTTGTTTCCCGTCAATAAAAAAATAAAAACAATTTTACGTTTCTCAAGGGTATTTTTGGGTTTTAGGTGCGAATATAATGCCTGTATAAAAACACACGTATAACATATACAGCGACTGTAAACAACGGCTGGATGTGAATGTGTTTTTTTATGTTTTCTGGGTGTATGCGCATTAGTCGTTTGATATTTTGTTTTGAATCCAAACTGTATAAATTCTTCTACGTGCAAAATGTACTTTTAAAATTTACTTATGCGCTTTTTAAAAGATACTGGCTACGCTACAATGCTATCCGAAATTCATCACATTAAAAAGGCATCATGTCGCTTTATCATTTTTTAGGCCGAATAAAGGTTTGTAAATTACATCAAATTTTTACAACTTGTAACATAATCATTATCATATCCTCTGTAACTTGCTCAAAATAATACTCAAATATATTGCTGTTTTATACTTACCTCTTAAGTCGTATGTTCTGCCTTCTTATCAATTCGGGTCGCTTGGGTGGGTACTAGGGAGGTGAATTTAATTATAAACATCTATTAATTGTGAGTCTCGATTTTAATTGGATTTGTCAAGTTTTAAAACTAAATCTAAATTAAACTTAGATTTACTTACGTCTATAACTTAACTAGTTGTCAAATGGTTCGGGTTGCTTCTTCACTATTCACATCGTCATTGTTCACTGTAACTACACTGTTGTCGCTGAGTTGGTTTTGTCCTAGGTGGTAGCTTCTGCAGTTCTGCAACTCAGGCCCTCCTGGCCGCGTCTGATTACTGAACTTTCTTCGTTTCACGCCATAAGGATAACATATATTGACAATCACTTTCTGTAATTCGACTATAACTTCTTCATCCACAGCCCAGCATCACACCGCTGGGCGGGGAACGCGTACTTCACCACCACTCCTGTCTCGCTCTCCTCTCTCTCCCGCCTCGATCTTGACTGTCCCCGTTCCTGAGCTCGCAGGATCTCTCGCTCTACCCCGCACTTCTCACTTCTTTCCTTACAACCCACGTCTGTCAACACTTTCTTTGTCTTTGGACACATACTGCAGGATAAACTCAGTTTATATTTCAAATTTATTTGTGACGAAATTTGATTCGTCACAAACTCTTGAAAGAAATGACATTACATGATGGTAATATTTTCAATGATCTAGATTTAAAGCAAAAATTATACAATTGTTCTTGCATTTTCACTGCTTTAGCCACTAGATAAGAAGATAGGAGAAATGGGACCCTTCAAGTAACAGCTTTTAAAATCATGAACTATTACATTGACAGCCCATACCTTTTGGAATGCTATAAATTGTTTGTACCGAACAACTACCGTCAGTGTCGACGCCACGACATGCTTTGTATTTCACACGGAAGAACGGACGTTATGGCCTAGCACCATACCTCTTGTCCTTTTTACGGACAAGAGGTATGGTGCTGCTAAATGATACCTCTAGGTCTCTTGACATTTTCAACATTGGCCTTAAAGATTTTAAAAGTAATTTTAGGTAAGAACTCTAAAATATTGGTTATTGTAGAATATTTCATTTAAAGCTTTGTATATTTCATGTGTATTGTAATAGGATTGAATCAATCTTAAAAGCAAAAAAAATGTATTTTGTGGTCTTGTAGAACCGTTTGAAAGAAAAATTATATATAAACTTTCTTGAATGCTAATTAGTTTGACTTATTTTAACCTCTATTCTCTTTCTTCTCAATTTTTGATTCAATTGTGATAAAATTGTAAAAGCAAAACAAGCAGCAAAGTAACGGTGGTTAAAACCAAGTCAATGTTGTTTTAGGTCAAGGTTAAAAAGGAGTTTTAACATCTTGAAAAACGCTCCTAGCCTCTCAATGCAAAATTTTAATTCTTAGAAAGGATCCAATTTTTGTAATTATCCTCAAAGGAGCTTTTATGTTCAACCAAACTTAAGTTTTATCGATTTAAGCCAAGGTTGATTTTTTAATGATACGGTAAAGTTTTAAAATATTCCATTGAAGTCATTTGTTTTAAATTATTTTAATTTTGCCGGTGGCCTCATGCTTAAAACAAAAAGCTGTCCCAAAAAAATTAAGGATGGTGTCTTTTATCATTTTGTATACAAAGATGTCCCTTTAAAAAGTAAAATAAATTACTTCGAACCAAAAACTTTACAAAAGAAAACATTATGAAATCAGGGCCGAAAAATTGTAACGTAGTTGGAAAATTGTTAAAATTTGGAAAGGAATATTCATGATTTTTTTGTTCGGTCATCCTTCTTATTAAACCTTACTTGTATTTACATTTGAAAGTATTTTTTATCTCAGAAAGTTTGTGATATTTTCGTTTAGAGGAAATTGAAGTTCAGTTATTTCATATTTTTTTATTATCGACACAGCGGCGAACATCTTTGGTAAATAGAAAAATTTCACGTTTATAAAGATATTTTCTACACGATGACTGAAAAAAGATTGAAATAAATTCTTTTAATACTATAGGTTAATCACAAAAATTCCATGTTATATTTTAAAATTTATATTTATTTACGGTACAAGTACCTTTAAATATAGGATAAAATATTTTTTCCAAAAAAAGGATTTCTGAAAATTTTACAATGTAAACATACTAAAATGAAAACCTATTTTGCAAATAAAATTTACCATCGGGCTATAGGAAACAAAATGTTAACTAATGACGGCCTCCGTGGTCGAGGGGTAAAGCTCTCGACTAGCAAGCTGGAGGTCGCGGATTCAAGTCCCCGTGGGCGTAAGTAAATTTTAAGTGATTAATTTGAATTATTTCACAAGTCACTCATTTTAAATAATACATAATATATTTGCGACATGTTTAAGAGTAATATACTCATATTTTCGCCTGGGCGTAAGACCAAAATTCATAATTGAGACGTTGCTTACAATGGCTTTGGCCGTGCTTGATGTCTAGATCTGAATAGCCAGGTATTTTCCCACCTTCCTCTTCCCCACCTTCCTCTATCCCATCTTCTTCCCCTCCCCATTACCTTCAACCTCACAACATACCTCAATTGAAGATGCTATCGTCTCACTGGCTCATCACTTCTGCATATTGGTTACCTAAACCAAGTTTGCGTGGAATAAGGGCGTTTATAAACAAAATTTGTATTGACATTAGTGTTGCAGTGAAAAATACTTTTAGTTCGTGTGATTCTTAGGAATATGAAAATTAATTAATTGCAATTATGCCAAGCTAATCTTCTGTCAGACGGCTTTATTAAATTTAGATTTCTCAATATACGCTTTTTATATTTTCAATAGGAGTAATAGGAGCTTGTAATTTATGTGTCTTAAAAATATGTTCTGTATTTTTTCAATAGAATTTCGGTAATACTTACAATACGGCAAACAAAGAAGTTAATTATACTCTGCTATATTTTGCATTATTCCAGAAACAGACAGTACACGATAAAATGTTTACAAGGAGATAAAGAGTTTACAAGGTTTTAGAAATAATTACAATGATAAGTACCATTGACAATATGTCTTCGTAAAATGTTTGGTGAGTACTCGTAAATACATAGATAACGGGCGAGGTTAGTTCATGCTAGGGGATGATTTGAAAACTATGTCGAAAATAGAGATTGGACCAATAATTTGAATGTTTGGAGAACTCGAGGAAAAGTTTATAATTTTGCTGCAGCGTTTGTTTTGGTGTGTATTTAAAATGGTTTGGTTATGATACTGCTAGTTGATAGTATCCGGCATCACCAGAGTTTGAAAAGCTATTTTTTTTTGATAAATAATTCAAAGGAGCTTACGATGGAAAGGACGCTGTGAGTATCACAACATTTAATAAATTTATCAATAGATAACGTAAGGTTTTTTCAAAAAAATATTTCTAAAGGGGATTTCTGTGATCCCAGTTTATTTGTTATCAAAATCTTATTTTATGTTCAAATTTTGAAAACCATGGAATATGGCTTTATCGTTTTATACAACAAAGTATCATAGCTCATTATAGAAATTTAATGGTATTACTGGTTTATAGTTTCGTTGACTTGCACAAAACAGAAGAGTTGTATGAATTTCTAGATATCGGAGCTCACCGTTCAAGAATTTATAAGATTTTTTTCGACCATTGGACTAAAGTCCCAACTGTAATTTGAATGTTTGGAGAACTCAAGGAAAAGTTTATAATTTTGCTGCAGCGTTTGTTTTGGTGTGTATTTAAAATGGTTTGGTTATGATAGTATCCGGCATCACCAGAGTTGGACTAAAGTCCCAACTGTACCGCAACTCCTACTGTACCAAAATCGGGGTATGTTGTTAGGCTGAAGAGAACGAAGTAAATGATAATGAAATAGGAAGTTTGGGAAGTATCTGGCTATTCAGATCTGAGATGAAAAACAGCTAAAGCCATTTCAAGCAAAGTTTCTAATCCGGATGGTGATCTTTCACCAGAGAACGAAACTTAAGAGTATGCACCAGGCAACTACCACTCTAGCGAACAATTTAAAAACGCAGAATATGACTTCTTAACATAATGATTTATTTTTTGAGAGACTATGGCTTATAGAAATCACTTCTTATTTAATATATCAAAACTAAATTGCGAGTTAATCTTTAATCTTGCGGTATCTTTTTTTCCTTCATATATTTTATATTTTTTCCTTCATATAATCTGGGCCTCTTCAAATCTCTTCTTACAGCCCCTATAAAAACCCGCCTCACAACTTTGCCTAACCGAGTGGTGACATAGCATTCTTGCCTTTGCTCTGAACAGAAAGGGGCGGTCTTGTGAGGTATCAAATGAAAAAAAAAATAAGTCAAATAGAAAAACTGTGCAAATTTCAAGACGCCGTCCATTGGGTTTTTGTTTTGGTGATTTTCGGCTTTGTATTTAAGGGAAGGTTTAAGTAATTCATGTATTTTTTTACGTTTCACAATTTAAAAAAAATTGCTACACTTTCTCAGTTTCCTTGTTTAAAGAGGAATTTTTTTATTTTCTTTATCGCTTAAACAAAATATAATTCTTAAATAAATCCTTATAAAGCAATATAGAGTTATCACAATAACATGAAATTCTTCCCGCTTGGTAGGTTGTTCATTTATGTAAACAGAAAAAAACATTTTTTTGGTCTGTAAATTTATTCAGAAAATATTCATTTCCATTCTTTCTTACTAAGATTGTGCGATCTCTCTTATTCAAGTAGAAAACATTACTATTTCTTTCACAACCGACAGATAAAAAAAGTGGAAACCTTAGAAAAACCAAGCGGGGAAGAAAATGTTACAATTCTAAACCAAACCCTTTTTACAAGTGAGGTGCGCGCTGGATGTTTTATACAGTAGTCTTTCGAACTATAGAAAGGGGTGTCGGAACAAAATAACACACGCGTAAATTTTACACCACCAGAATTACACACGAACCGAATTACACAAAGAAGAAATTATGTACACATAGGTATATTAATATATAATATAGATCAACAAACGCTGATTCTTATTCTTATTATGTAAGTTATATTATATACTATTATAGGTAGAATTTAAAAACTAATAAAATACACTTTTTGGTTGGCACGACTGAATCTGCTGATTCATTATAACCAGTCTACCTGAGTAATATATCTATCGTCGACAATATCCACATCAGGGTTGCCAATTTGTGGAGAATTCTCCGATTTGCGGGAAAATCTATGATTTAATTTTTTGCGCGGATTTGTTGAGAAAATGCCGGAATTTTGGGTATTTCTTAATTATCTTGTAACGCTATTATTTAGGCTAACATTCATTATGACACATTAGTCTCTATTGCAACGTTATTAGAATATCTAACAGTGCATCAGAAAGGAACAATATGACACAATACTTTGTGATGCAGCACAGGCCGAAAACACTCCTGCTGTAAGTGATCGGGCTACACTCCTAAGTTTTAAAAGTGATAGTGTGTTGAACCCTTCAGTGACTGCAAATGAAACCATATACAATCCAGTCCGTGATCCGTATGTGAAATTTAGATACAGGGGGTGTCGCGGTGGACAAAAAACTAAATATTTATGCAGGGAGGAACAATACGTTCCAAAAATTATTAATAATAACAATGGTAATGAAAATAATAATAAGTCTCCGTCAGTACAGGATATTCAAGTAGTCGAACCGATCGACAAACAGAATTACCTACCGTCTAAAGCCCTCCGCGATTCTGATAAATTCCACAACAACTTAAATGAAATTAGATTAGAACGACATGCCAACTATAGGATCAGACAGCTTGCGATTGGTTCCTGGAATGCTCGATCCCTTAACAACAAACTAGAGGTGGTGGACGATATTTTCAGAGACCAAAAACTCCATATCCTTACTGTCACAGAAACTTGGCACGAGAACAGTGATTCGTACTCAATTAAGAGACTCCGAGCTTTAGGGTATGTGGTTCTTGAAGAAGCCCGACCTAGTAGGGACCTACCATCAAACAATATCTCACACGTGAATCACGGGGGTGTCGCGATAATAGCCCGACCAGGATTACGGCTAAACAAAGTAGCTCTCGGTACATTTAACACGTTTGAGTATATTGGATGCAGGGTTTCTTCTTCAGGAACGTCGTTCATGTTGTGCACCCTTTATAGGTCCGGATCGAAACCAATCTCTGTCGAATTTTATAATGAGTTTTCACAGTTTTTGGAAGTTTCAGTCGGACTCTCCGACACACTCATTATTACAGGCGACATTAATATTCGTCTCGAGCGCGTGACATCACCAAACACTGTTAAATTCTTAGATCTATTAGCCAGCTTTGGATGCCACCAATGGGTCGACGTCCCGACTCATGATGCTGGTGGTACATTAGATGTACTAATTTCAAAGAACAGTGATCCACCGCTTTCAGCAGATATTCGTGATATAGGACTGTCAGACCATCGGCTTGTTTGCACTGATATTGATTTTAACCCGCCTAAAGTACCATATACAACAATTGTATCAAGGGAATGGCGTAAATTTAGCTTTAGTGATTTTCTGGAAGAGTTACAGACCTCTCTCTTATGTACACCCAATGTATGGGAAACAAAGACCCCTACCGAACTTGTCAAGACATATAATAAGACACTTTCATGTCTGTTAAATAAATATGCCCCGAAATCATCAAAAACACGGGAAGTTCGAAAGTCTGACGGCTGGTTTGACGATAAATGTCGAAACCAGAAGAGACTTATGCGGAAATTAGAGAGGACTTATAGGAAAAACTCTTCTGTAACTACAAGGGACGAGTGGATCCTTGCTCAAAAACAGTATACGAGTAAAATAAATTCCAAAAGAACAGAGTATTGGAAAGAAAAGATTAACTCTGAGCGAACCAACCCGCGAAGTCTTTGGAACTCAATAAAGACTGTAATTTCCGAAGTCACTGTTCCAACGAAAATAGATATTACCCCGGAAGCCTTCTCAATTTTTTTTCGGGAAAAAATTGAATTCATTCGTGCTTCCGCATCTCACGCCCCTCCGCCAAAATTCACTTTAAATTCTAAAGGAACTTTGTCTTCATTCAAACCCACAACGCTGGAAGAAGTAATAAAAATTATTTCAAGCTCGCCTAATAAACAGTGCAGTCTTGATCCTATACCGATATGGTTATTAAAACAATGTTCTAATGTTCTAGCTCCATTCCTAGTTCACGTTTTCAATAAATCACTTAGCACGGGTGACTTTCCTGAACCACTCAAGTCAGCTGTAGTAACACCAATCCTGAAAAATACACAACTAGACGCTGATAACTTAGGTAATTATCGACCCGTTTCAAACTTACCATTTATTTAAAAAATCCTGGAGAAAATTGCTGCCGCACAAATAACCAGTCACTTGAATTCAAATAAATTATTCGCAAAACGTCAATCTGCGTACAGAAAGTTCCACTCAACTGAAACCGGACTACTTCGTATGCTATCAGACATAACTCTGGCCATAGAGTCAGGTAAGTTATAACTTATCTCACTCCTAGACATGAGTGCAGCGTTTGACACGATTGATCATGAATTCCTCATTAGGAGATTAGAGGAGACATTTGGTTTGAATTCCGACATAAAAAATTGGCTGGTATCCTATTTATCCAATCGCTTACAAGCCGTGAGGGTTGGAAATAAATTGTCCAACTTCGCAACACTTTCTTCAGGGGTACCCCAGGGATCCGTTTTGGGTCCACTTGATGTCGCCAAAATAATCGAGTCATTTGATCTCTTGTCTCACTGCTACGCGGACGATCAGCAAGTTTATTTCTACTGCGCTCCAAATGATATCAATAGTCTCAAGATCCGTAAAACTGAATGTATAGAAGCAATAACTCGTTGGATGTCTTCAAACAAGCTGAAGCTCAATCCATCTAAGACTGAGTTTCTCTGGGCAGCCACAAACAAACGTCAACATTTCATAGACAATTCACCTATTACTATTTCCGGCAGCGATATCATCCCAAAAACAACAGTCAAACTTCTCGGTGTCAATTTAGATTCAGACTTTTCGTTTAAAAGTCAAATAAATAGGACTGTAAGCACCAGTTTTTTTCACCCAAGACAACTCAAGTCTGTCCGAAGAAACCTTCCTTCAGAAGCAACAAAACTACTTATCAACTCTTACGTAGTCTCACGTCTCGATTACTGCAACGGCATTTATGTCAGCCTTCCAAAATATCAAATTGACAAACTTCAATCAGTGTTTAATGCAGCAGCACGGCTCATAACCGGGGTTTCAAAATATTCGCACATTTCAGAACACCTTCGTAACCTTCACTGGCTCAAGTGCCCTGAAAGAATCCAGTACAAACTGTTCTGGATGGTGTTTAAATCCATCAATGAAATGGCCCCACCCTACATCTCTGAACTATGCGTCCCGGAAAACACTGGTCTGAGGCAGTCAACTCTTAGATCAGCAACATCATCAGCTGTAGGCAGACTGATAGAACCTAAGTGCAAGCCAAATACTAAGTTTGGTGATCGCGCTTTCGGAGTATCTGGGCCGAAGGCTTGGAATAAACTCCCTCCGGAACTAAGATCCATAACAAGTCCAACAGAATTCAGGTCTAAGCTAAAAACTTACCTTTTTAAGCTGTCGTACCCTTAAATTAAATATACCAATCCTAAGAGAAAAACCAGTTATATTCAATTTTTCAATTAAGTCCTAAATCCTGTATCTAAATTTCGCCAATAAACAATTAGATAATGTTAATTAAGTGTTAATCTCAAGTGACCTACCAGGTAAGTATTGTACTGTATATTTTCTCCATAAATAGTAATAACATAGATCACTGTAGAAATGTATTATAAGTTTGTACAGCGCCCTTGAGGTGTTTTTGCACAAAAACGGCACTATAAAAGTCATCCAAGTATTATTATTATTATTATTAAAGGATTGTTTGATATTGAATGAAAGATAGATGAAGTAACAATAACATGTTAATGACAGTTGTCCAGTTTTTGTTTTGCTCTCAATAATTAATGTTTTTTTAACAAGTATTTAGCTAAAATATATCAAAATCTATAAAACCAAATAAATTAAAATATATACTAACAAATAAATAGTGTTTGCAAACAAGCCAACAATTAAAACTATTATTTAAACTTCTGTGTGCAGTGAATCTGTTTCTTCTTAATAATTATATTGCCAAATTCCGCCGAATATCGCTTTCAAAATGAATATGAATGAAGCACTTTCTCTTCTAAATAAAGCCAAGGAAGAGATTACTGGCATCCATAGTGCCATTACCGATCCCTCTTTAAAAATCACTAAAGATCAAATGGCAAAAATACTCACCAAACTATCTAACCTCTCTGGTACCATGCAGGACCTAGGAGTAAATGTAGGAGTCCTGGAGGGGAAAGTTATGACATTTGAAAAAATCATAGAAAAGAAAGTATTACCCCAAGAAACAACACCAATTTGTGACTTGCTCGCAGAGATAGAGGAACGCAAGATCCGCACCAAGAACGTGATTTTACTTAACGTTCCCGAGTCTAGTTCCAACTCAAGCATGGAGAATATCTTGGAAGATAAAAAAAAAGTTTTAACTATCGTTAGTGAAATAAATAGCGAGTTCAAACCGGAAGAAGAAAAAATTTACAGGCTTGGTAGTAAAATTTCAAACAAAATCAGGCCCATTAAAGTCGAATTTGAAGACCCTAAGCTGGCAAAACTTATTCTCTTTAATAAAAATACTTTGCCTAATGGAATAAAAATGAAACCGGATAGGACCCTCCAACAAAGAGAACATTTGACTGACCTCTGGAAGGAAATGGAGGAGAGAAAAGAAAAGGGTGAAATTGATTTGCGAATCAAACATTTTAATGGAATTCCTAAAATTATCAAAAGCCACGCAAAAAACTGATAAACAAACATAACACACTCTTAAGAATCAATGGATATTATCAAAATGTTCGAGGAATCCGTACGAAATTGCAACAACTTAAAAGGAATTCACCCACCTTCTCATATGACATTTTATTATTAACTGAAACATGGTTAAATGCAGATATCGGCTCGTCAGAATTAGGGCTAAATCAATATACTATCTATCGCCTTGATCGAAGTCCTAATTCGAGCAAAAAGTCTAACGGAGGAGGCGTGATGTTATGTGTGTCTAAAAATATCTCATCCTGTAGACTACTGGTCAAGCACACAAATGTTGAACACACTTTTGTAATGCTCAACATACCTTATAGTAAAATTATTATAGGTTGTGTCTACATCCCACCTGCATCGGATTTGCAAATATATAAAAACCACAATGAGGACATAGAAATGCTGAAATTCAAATATCCGAAAGCAAAATTCATAATTGCTGGTGATTATAATCTGCCGAACTGGACCAGCCAAGATGACATCGGATCTGCCACAAACGAAGTTGAATTACAGTGCGCTAAATCCAGTGAAATTCGTGATATGTCCATATTCCTAGGACTAACTCAATCAAACAATGTGTCTAATTCTAATAATCGAATGTTAGATTTAGTGTTTTCAAGTGATTCAAAAATAGTGGTTGAGAAATCTGACGAATTATTACTGCCTCTAGATAAACACCATCCACCATTAGATATTATCATAAAAAATATGTCTGGGAGATCTCCAAACCTAACTACCACATCGTATAATTTCTCCAAAGCCGAATACCATAATATTAATGAGTACCTTACCTCGGTAGATTGGTCATTTTTAGACAACGAAAATAATTTAAATAATCAATTAGAACAATTTTACTCAATTTTAAATATCTCGATAGAGCGATTTGTTCCTAGGGTCAACTTCACACCATTTAACTATCCCAAATGGTTTACGAGGGAATTAAAAAAACATATTAATTATAAAAAACATATCCATAGAATATATAAACATACCAGAAATCCTAATGATTACATAACTTTTACTAAATTACGTAAGCAGTGTAAAGAATTATCAATAAAATGCTATAGTGATTATGTAAGCCTAATTGAAAAAGAGGTACACCAAAATGTTAAAAAATTATGGAGTTTTTCTAAAAGTCAACAAAAAAATGATTGTGGATTTCCCAATAACATGTACTTAAAAGAAAAATGTGCCGACAGTATCGAAGGTATAGTTAATCTATTTGCTGATTCATTTAAAAGTGTTTACGACACAGATATTCGTGTCAATACGATTCCCGATATTTCAGTGGAAGAGGTATTAAATCTAAGCCAATGTTTCATCAAAAAAGAATCTATAGAAAAAGTCATAAAAGAATTAGATAGCAATAAATCTGCTGGACCGGATGGTATTCCTCCAATATTTTTCAAAACCTGTGTTAGTAGTCTGATATATCCTCTTTATAAACTCTTTAACAATTCTTTAAGTTCTGGTTCTTTTCCAGCTCAGTGGAAAAAGAGTTATTTAACCCCTATTCATAAAAAAGGAGATAAAAGCGATATATCAAACTATAGACCAATTTGTATAATGTCTGCTTTACCGAAAGTTTTTGAGAAATTAGTCCTAGATATCATTGTAAAACCTATCAACAACATTATTGTTCCTAACCAACATGGCTTCATCACAGGTCGCTCTACCTTAAGTAATTTAATGATTTATGAAAATTACATATCTGAATCTCTGGGTCTCAAACAACAAGTGGACAGTATATACACTGACTTTAGTAAAGCTTTTGATAAGGTTCGACATCACATACTTATTTATAAACTTCGATCGTTGGGCATCAAAGGTAAATTATTGAGTTGGATTGTTAGTTATCTTAGCCATAGGGTGCTTAGTGTTAAGATTAATTCTGTACAATCTTTTATATTCGAGGCCACAAGTGGGGTTCCTCAAGGGTCCCACCTAGGCCCAATATTTTTCTTATTATTCATCAATGACATTGTTGACCAATTTAATGATGTAGAAGTTCTGCTATTTGCTGACGACTTAAAAATATATAAAAGAATACGAAATGTATCCGATTGTCAAATTTTACAGAGTAATTTAGAACAACTTCATCAATGGTGTGAACAAAATGCTTTATTTTTGAACATTCAGAAATGTCAAGTAATACGATTTTCCAAAACTCGTTATAATATATTACATGAATATACATTAAATAATATTAAATTAATACCAGTATCACATATTCGTGACTTGGGTGTAATATTCGTTGAAAACTTGTCATTCATTGAACACATCAACTATATAACTAATAAGGCTTTAAAGATGCTTGGCTTCCTTTGCAGAACTTTAACCGATTTTAAGTCCATAGATTGTATGAGAACCCTCTATACTTCATTAGTCAGAAGTCAATTGGAGTATAATTCACCTATTTGGTCCCCTTTATATAAAGTTCACTCCAATAATATAGAAAGAGTTCAGCACAATTTTCTTAAGTACGTAAATTTTAAGCTCGGAATTCCTATTGATTACATTAATTATGTCAGTTTGATGAATCAATTGCATCTAATAACACTGTCTGACAGGAGAATTATTTCAGACCTGGTTGTGTTACACAGAGTCATTAACAACTTAATTGATAGTCCTGCCATCCTTGCCACTATTAAACTACATGTGCCGACTAGGAATACAAGGCAAAATATAACATTCTTCTGTAATACATACTCGACCAACTATCAGACACACTCACTGACCAATAGGATGCATGATCTGAACAAGTATGGGGGTGTTATTGATTTATTTATTGACTCCATATATAGAATTAAGCATAATCTACATCAACACTTTGTTGAATCCTACAAATTAGAGTAGCTTTGGTAAATTAGTTTTAATGATTTGTTTTATATGTAATGTTGTTGTAATTTCTTTTTTACTTTATGTTATTTTTTTCCTTCTTTAAAATGGATTACATCTATTTACTGTCAATATCTCCTGTATAATACATATTCTCTTATTGTACTGCATCATGTATCACTTCTATGTAAAAGCCTTTTTAGGCGTATATATATATATATATATAAATTAATATATAAATAAATATATAAATAAATATATAAATAAATAAATAACGACATTTATTTTAAAAACCAAATAAAAACATGAGACTCTCAATTGACATGGTTTACATATTCTCTAGGGTGTGTGCTGCGAACGAAGATCACAAGCACGGTAGGAATTTAATGGTAGCAATTTAGGTACAGTTAAATTTGTGACAAAAGTATACAAAGATTATTGTCCGACCTGAATCACAGATGGACGCCATACAGCTCTTAGTAAAGAACTGTAAAAAATTTTAACATTAACATGATGACCAGCGATTACTCTAAGCTAGCTAATTCAGCCATCAAAATCTCCCGTAAAGTTTGTCGTCTGGAGCAGTTGCTCGAACCCTTCCCGCTGACCCGACTCCGCTCCAAGGCTGCCCGTTTTGTACTAGAGGTGAAGCGTATTTACTAGAACAGATGTTTGGAACAGTTATTTCAAAGAAAATTTCGTACTTAGTATTTGTTCTTAAGTATTACGCGTCTTGCAAGTCTTGCGCGTCTTGCGAGTATTGCACGTCTTGCGAGTCTTGCGAGTATTGTACGTCTTGCGAGTATTGCACGTCTTGCGAGTATTGGACGTCTTACGCGTCTTGCTAGTCTTCTGCGTCTCGCGTCTCGCGTATTCATACCGAGGGCGGGGCATATGTATAGGCATCTCGTTACTCGCTTACATAAGAAGAGTGTTTCCCTAATCTTTGAATATTAGGGAAACACTCTTCTTATGTAGGTGAGTAAGCGAGAAAGGATATGATAATAATCTTTCTGTACTTTTATAATTTTTAAGTAAGTGTTAAAATTGCTAGTTAAGGCGAAGCTTAATGCTAAATCACTTTTTTGATTAATCTTTATAACGAATTGGTGTACATTATGAATAGCGAAAAATATGCTTTAGACAAATTAAAGGTTATACTATCGTTTTCCTTGAGTAGAATACAAATAGTAAAGTAAATTACACAATAAAAAATATAAATGTATTAAAAAAAACATTTTTTCAATTGAAATGTATGAACGCGTAAAGGAAACAATTAAAAAAATTACAGTATTATAGCTAAGATTATTTGTGACAGTTTAACTTGATTAACTTTTTGGCTTTTTTATAAAATTATTTACAAAATAAATAAAAACCAGTTTTTGGCTTGAAATCGAACGTTTCTAGACTCCGTTTGTCAAGCGATTTTAATGCCTATTACCTACAATATAAGTTATACCAAGAATTTACACATTTTTGGCTTGTAGCTTCCTCTTAATGACAGGGTTGTGTCGAAACGGCTAACAAAGTAAATAAAATTTAAGTAACATATGTACATTGGAATATAAAACTCAATAGAACAAAAATGTATTTTCTTAGTATCTAATAAATAAATAAAAACCTTTATTTAATTTTATTTTAATTCCAAGTTCCGCCAAAATAGTACCTACCTAATTTGAATAGAATAAATGGTGAAAAGGCTAACTTATTAGGCAAAATGTTTGCGGAAAACTCGACCCTCGATGACGGAGGTGCTGTTCCGCCGTCGGTTCCTCACTGCGGCTTCTTTATGAAAAAGCTGAGGATCCGGCATCGGGATGTACTCCACGTTATACGGGGGCTCGATGTTAACAAAGCTAGTGGACCTGATGGAATACCTGCCCTGGTATTGCAGAGGTGTGCTGCGGAAATAGTTCCAGTTTTGACAAAGCTCTTCAAAATGTCCCTGAAGTGTGGCACTGTGCCCTCTGGTTGGAAAAAAGCGGTCATTCACCCTATTCCCAAGAAAGGTGACCGCTCCAACCCGGCCAACTACCGCCCCATAGCGATCACATCAGTTCTGTCCAAAGTGATGGAACGTGTGATCAACGACACACTGCTCACATACCTCGAGAAGAACAAAATTATCAACGACCGTCAATACGGATTCCGGCGGAACCGCTCGTGCGGTGATCTTCTCGCGTATGTGACGCATGTTTGGGGGCGGTGCCTGGAACGTCACGGTGAGACCCAAACGGTCGCACTAGACATATCCAAGGCCTTTGACCGGGTCTGGCACCGACTTGTCAACAAATTGCCTTCTTACGGACTTCCCGCATCCCTGTGTACGTGGATTGCTGACTTTTTAAGGGATAGGTCGATTCAGGCGGTTGCTGACGGTTTCACCTCTTCCTTACACTCCATAAATGCTGGCGTCCCACAGGGATCGGTTCTGTCTCCGACTTTGTTTTTGTTGCACATCAATGACCTTTTGACATGTGCACCAATTCATTGTTACGCGGATGACAGTACAGTTCATGATAGCTTTTTGTTTGACAAGCCCCCAAAGGGCACACAAACTCCAACGGCTCGGAGGGCTTTGAAGCAGAGAATGGACGGTTATCTCGAGAGTATTTCCTCCTGGGGTAAAAATAATCTCGTCGAATTTAATGTTTCAAAGACCCAATCCTGTCTGATTACGTCTAAAAGGGATCCAAATGACAATCTAGTCTCCTTCAACGGAAGCAATCTTCCGAACAGGCCTTCCATTGATATGCTTGGTGTAACTATAAGTGACCAGCTCAGGTACGGGGGCTCCATTGAAGCCAGAGTAAAGTTGGCCTCTCAGAAGCTGGGCGTACTGTACAGGGCCCGCAGATACTTTAATAGTACACAACTGCTGACCCTGTACAAATCGCAAGTGCGCCCTACTCTCGAATTTGGTAGCCATCTCTGGTCCGGAGCCCCTAAATACCTGAAAAAAACCCTTGACTCTGTGCAAAAACGGGCGGTCCGTTTGATAGATTCCCCAATCTTAACAAGCGGACTGCAATCTTTAGAGCACAGGCGTCAGGTAGGTATGCTGTCCTTGTTCTATCGGTATTACAATGGAAGATGCTCTGAGGAACTAGCGTCATTGATCCCTTCGGCACCGGTGCATAGTCGGGATACACGCCAAACGCGTGCCCAACATTTGTACACGGTTGACATTTGTCACATGAGAACGGGTCGCTTCTACGATTCGTTCTTAAGTTCAACAGCTCGGCTGTGGAACGAACTGCCGGCCTCTGTGTTTCCTCCCTCCTACAACATGGGACTCTTCAAGACCCATGTTCACTCTTTCCTCTCCACAAAAAGACCCTCCACACAGCATCCCCAAAGATGACATAGGCCCTGAGGGAAATTATTTTCTTCAGGGCCTCCTGTGTGGAGTTAATATAAAAAAAAAAAAATATATATATATAATCTCTTCTAGCTACTTGTACAGTATCAAGAATACCAACATAAGAAAATGTCATCAACAGAAATTATTTTGATTATCACCCCATACAATTCCATATAACGAAATCGAATGTTCATTTACGTATTTAGTATTCTAATTTTTAATTAAAAATTAGAATACTAAATGCGTAAATAATTCTAATTTTAAATTAAAAATTTCTCAAATGCAGATAGTTTCATTTTATTGTAATTAAGGTCATCAAAAGTTTTATTTATAAAAAAATCATATTAAGTGTTGCTAGCGATCCCGAATAATCACCACTATATTTTTTAAATTTTGAAACTTGTTAATGTTCCAAAAACAAAAATCCAACAATAACTACTGTCATTCGATAAACGGCAAACGGTTGTCAAAATTAAGAAAAAATATTTTTAGCGATCCGCGAGAAATATTTAAATAATAATCTTACCTTGTATCCTTAATACGCCACGGGTATATTGGACTATTTAAGAGTTAAAGGTATTACATTATAATAAAGTTTAAAAATTAATAACGTTTTACTAATTAGAGTAAAGATGAATAATGTTTTCTGTGTGAATCTGTTCATTGTTGTGGTCCGATGGATCATGGGGTACTCCTGCGCGAGAACAAATACAAATAAACGCCCAATGGAAATTGAAACAAATAATATTAAACCAAGTAAGATAATGAAATTGGATAATCTTGAAGAACTTCATCCAGAAATAATAGCATCCAACAATGATTTGAGCAACAAAATTGTGAAGCTGGACGATGATGAAAATCTTGCACCAATAATAGAATCTATCAATGCGAATTCTAAAGCGGTGCATATTGAGAGTATTGCAGGGCCTTCCTTCACCTCTCTTCAGAAATCTTTGATCCCAAAACACTGCGCGAAGTTTTCATTAATTCATAGCCTGTCTCCAGAAATGATTGAATTCTCCAATGACCAACTGAAGGAACTTTATGGCAAAGACTTTATCCTTAGATCTAGTCATTTTAAAAGGTCTTCAAAGAACACCAAACATTGGTTAAAAGGATCAAAAATCATGGAAATGTGTACATTGAGATGTCCTGCATGTAACAAACCATACATTAAATCAGTGATAAATATTCATGTCAATGATGGTAATCATGTGCCAAAACCTTTAACGACTTGAAGATTATTTTTACAAGGGATGTTTCACAGAATTTGGGCAGTAATTCATCATTTATAGTGCTTTATTTTTATATGGGGTATTTTGCCGTGTTACACTACCTCATTCTTTAGCAAACGTTTCGGATAGCATTACGTGTCCATCATCAGGGATGTGGACACTGTATTGCTACCCGAAACGTTGGCTAAAGAAGGAGATAGCGTATATACATAAATATTACTTGGTTTTAACTTAATTACTACAAGAAACAGCTATTTATGTCGGCGGAGATGATAAAAGATGCATTAAAGTTCGATTTTTTTTCAATCAAAGTTAAGTTTGATGGTAAGAATATTTGCGTGAATTATTAAAATAACCCTAGCCCATAACTAGCAACATAAAAACTTATTTTGTGAATGCTAACTTAAACCCCCGACTTAAATAGTTATTTCCATTAGATATTAAATTTGATATAAAGTGTTGTTTTTTCAAAGAGCGGAATTCGACAACTTTTCAAAGTTAAAATTAACAGTTTTCTGTGAGAATTCTATTCAAGTTCTGTTATTATTTCACCAATGACCTGTTGTTTCACAGTACTTGGGAAGCTTAAATTTTTATAGAGCTTACAGGGAAGGGACAAGGAAGTATTTAGAATAAACTAGACATATGTAGATACTGATACCGCCTTAAGCCGTGAAGGGGCCCAAGAGCATATTTTGCGAGTTTGGGGGCCCCCTTTGAAAGCCGTAAATCTATATGAAAACAAAAACCACATTTAAAAGAAATTAGAAAATTTTACCATCATATCCCCAATTGGGGTAGGTGAGGGTAGATGTGGTGAGGGTGAGGAGAGTGGAGTTCGAATGGTTTCAATCAAGAATAGGTGGAAAAGCGCCGCAGGCGAAAATATTCCTAAGCCGAAGCACAAACCAATAAATGCTTTCGATTTTTACTTTTATTTCAGTATTCGAACAATATTTTAGTGAAAATCCTTTAATAATTTCTGGAACGGAAATATTTTAGTATCTTTTATTGGTTAAGGAAGTGAAATATGAATAATAATTAATAATAAATGAATAATTCAAATTATTTTTTTTTCTATGGTATCCTCCATAGGGGTAAATGCCTATGTGGTGTCGGTGTACGGAGTGAAATATGAATTATCACACTCACAAGCACACGGCAAAAGTGCCGCAAGAAAAAAATTCTAGGTCGACCCTTATACTAATAAATGCTTTCAATTTTTATTTTTACTAGTCAGTATCCTAACAACATTTAGACGAAAATACTTAAGTATTTTCATAAACGGAAATATTTGTGTTGTTTAAAATGGAAACCTTTAAAACATATCAGTTTAACTGGCAATCAGCCGAGTGAAATAATGCGTCAGATTCCCACCCGGGCGTCGCGAGTTCAAGTCCTCGTTCTTCATTTTGGCACCTAGTCGGGTCCCCTCAAATTTGATTTATTATTTTCAGAGTCCGTTGTTCTAAATATGTACCATTTTCACAACATTCCCAAAGAAGATATGTTATACCTCAATAAAATTATTTACTAACAGAGCCTCCTGTGTGGAGTTAATATAAAAAATAAAATAAAATCGGTCCCTGTGTTCCCCCACCCCTGGATAATACCCCTAGGCCGGGGCCTCTCTGACCCAGGCGGAAGTCCGACCCTACCGAAACGAAGCGTTACTTGTTACATAAAAAATAGATTTGTAGATTTGGTGCCAGTTATAAACGTCTTTTTTTAATTATTTTTTTTGTACATCATTTAGTCTAGCTTCCCTTGCCAACGTCCATGCTTGGGAAGTAACAGAACTTGAATAGGAACTTCACAGAACTTGAAAATTAACTTTGAAATATGATGAATTGTTCAAATTCTGTAAAATTCATTTGTATATAACTTATCTTCCCATGAGCACATTACTTTAATTATACATATATTTATTAAATGTGCTGTTGCGAGTTTCAAAATTGCTAATATATTATTTTTTAGCTTTATTTTTTTACAAAAGTATTTACATTTTTAGAATGAAAAATTAAAAAAGGTAACCCACAAAGGCACTTCCTGTACGTGGGTAATATAAAAAAAATACTAATAAAGTAAAAATATTAATAAACATTTTAAACAAAATAAAGTCGGAAAAATTAAAAAAATATATTCTATACAAAATAAATTACTACAATACAACCAACATCAAGCAAGTTGTGATGTAAATTTTAAATTTACGGTGTAGTCATTTTCGTGGCTTGGCCTATCGCTCACCATGTATTCCCATTAGTAGTGTGCAGGGTTGCCAAATGTATCTAGTGCCAAATATGTTAAAAGGTGATTTTTTGCTTACCAATAGTAACAATAAATATAAGTTTTAATGTTTAATAAGTGTTTCATCGTGTTTACCCTCACAAATTTTCGATAATTTGTTTTGGCCAAAATGAAAGGGGTTTATGATTATCAAAGGACCCTTTGATTTTCGACACATTGTACCAAAAAAAAATTTTTATCTGGTCCATCTGGCAACCCTAAGTGTATGACGAGCGAAATGCTGAAATAGACCAAGCCATGATGAGTATGGCGTAATATATTTTATTAGGCATTACATCTGATATTCTTATAATTATACTGATTTTTATCTAATTATATATTATTGCTATTTGTAATTATATTTTGCTATTAAACAAATTTATTACCAAATAAACAATATCGATTCTCCATACTCTTTTTATTTTCCGATAGTCGGTCAGTGTTATGTTCTTTTCGAGGAGCTGCGTTGGTCGAGCTGCCAAGACCTACCAAGTACAGGTGAAGAATCATAAAAATTACTTGATCGTATAAGGTCCCATAGCAAGCGTTCAAAGATGGTTTGGAAGGGAGATATGCAAATACAATGTTAGAAGGAGCGCGCTAATATTAAAAAAACGATAATAATTAAGCGAAAATGGTGAAAATAATGAATAAAACACGACTCGTTTTGAAAAAGAGCAAAAATCTCTCGTCAAAATTTTTATTCAGGGAATTTCATATAATTAACGTTTCGGTATAACAAATGTTTAGATGTTACGATGTTATCTTCAACAGTTGACGAGAAACTTGTTATAAATCGGTCGAAATTGGATATGCGGGGGTTTAATATAACTTTTTTTTCAAATGTTTCTAGTTTTCATCGTTTAAGGGTGTTCTAGGCCATCATTTCAAATTATTGGGAGACGGAAACTGAATTTATATATTAATTTTGTTTAAATGGACTAATTTCAAAATTATATTGAAGATTGGAGTCGAGTGCGGACTTGGAAGAGATGAGATGTTGAATGGATGGGAGCCAAGGCCGGCCCTATGCGAGCGCAATTCAAGCAGACCGCTCCGGGCGCCGAGGCGTCGAGACGCTGATAACTCCCAACACCTACAGTGCTAACACATCATCCTTGAGATTATATTTCATGTAAACGGCGCTATACAAAACTAAAAATCTAGAAATCGACAGTTTACATTTAATCAGTTTGTAAATAAGTATTATATAGCTAAAACAGAGACAGAGACAGCATAATATGGAATAAGTTAATTAAATATGTGAGAAAGGAATGTGAATTAAAAAAAATTAAACAAAACAAAAGATTATATAAAACGAAAAATTTATCAAGACAATACATTTATAGCCATGGAGAGAGGTTGTAGATATAATTCAAACCATAATAGAGATATAAACAATAAAGACATAAACATTATTCACAAACAATCAGAAAAATATTCTTTTATAGACCTCTCGGTAAGTTCGCAACTGAAAATTTTAACCTTGGATAATACGCTATTGTAATTATTGCATAGGCTGTTCAGGCAAGAATTCTGCTTAGAGTTCGTTTTGCTTTGATCAACCCTGAACAGGATACAAGAGCGTGTTGAACGTGCGTCATTGAATGGAATCTTGCTTGGCAACTCTGGGCATTGAATATTATTGTTAACTACTTTATACAGGAATAGTGCATCCTTATGACGCCTCTCTACACTCAGTGAATCAATTTTAAAGTAGGTATGAAGCTGCCAATAATTATCAAATCTTACAAATGACTTGTAACAAAGATATTTTAGGAATTTGTTTTGAATTGCTACGATTTTGTTTATGTGGATTTTGTAAAATGGAGACCAGTTTAGAGACTGTTCATTCCAGAATGTTACTATACCTATTACAAACAATGTATTTAAGATCCATATTTTCACACCATTTTTTACCTTAAGATTATCATAATAACATAACATTTTCCTCCATATTTGCAAACAAGGTTCAATTCTTAAAATAAAATTGTTTGTCTAATGGTGGTAATACGCGAGCCGAACTGCCTGCGAGCCAATGGCCTCACAACATATCCCAATATGTTGGGTAGTCTTTTTTTTTTCGTGAAACCACGAACACAAACCTTGAGCCATGAGAACTCAACAAACCAACAAGTGGCCGCAATAGTGCTGTACACACTTGCCGATACATTTCACGTCCACAGGCTGGAAGCGAGGGTGCACACTGCACGCGTTGCTCTCATCTCGTTTCACGCCTTTATTAAATAGGGTGTATCGGCAAGTACCCGACAAACTTTAACCAGCTATTCCTCAGCACATTTGGAGTAAAAAATGTTGTGGGCGCTTTGCTGTCCGGTAACATTTTTTTTCCATTAAAAACAAAAAATAAATAAAAAATCCACACTCCGACAGTGTCATTTGCCTTGTTTCTAACGTTCAACAGCTGTTATTAGCAAGTGCGTCAAAAAGTGTCCTCGCTATTTCGCACACACTAAATAATAATAGCTAAAAATGAGACGAATGGTGCTGTGCCATTTCGTTGTGATTGTAAAAGCGCGCCAACGTAGGTACGTACGTACATTATTCAACGAAACTCGAACAAAATATTGCCAGACGGGTTTTCAAACTTTGACAAAGGATAAAACATTGGTGACATGTGGTGAAAATATGAATAGTAAATTTTTTATTAAAAGGAAACGGAGGCCATCAGCCATAATCAGCCGTGCTCTATAAGTTTCGTAAGATTACGGAGGCCATTGAAATTCATAAAAATCCCGTAAACATTAATAGAGACGATGGAGCTAAGCTCAATAGTTCTTGGTATCCGGTAATTGACGGCTACACCAGAGCTAAACGAAGAAAACCACTTTAAATTAAAAAAATGATACGTTAATGTTAGCTCAGAGGGTTGGAGTTGGCAACACGGTATCACAACCTCATACATAAGCTCACATTTTTAACACAACCTCAAATAACACATCTGCCCTGATGATGGACACTGCAATGCTGTCCGAAACGTTGGCTAAAGAAGGAGTTCAACAGGAGCGCAACACGGCATAACACCCCAAAAACAAATAACAAAAATACTTTTGGCCGTGAAAATCTTAAATCATATTTAAGGAATAGCTGGTTAAAGTTTGTCGGGTACGTGCCGATACACCCTGTATACACAGTTGGCTATCGCCCGGTCGTATTTCAAACAACTGACATCATAAATCACTATATATATATTTTTTTTGAGACACATACAGGACATTTAAAGTACATTCTTGTTTACTATAAAATAAATTTACATACAAATATAAATGTCCCTAGACTAATGAGTCTGCAGCAATCACATTTGCACATTCACTTTTTCATTATTATTTAATTATCAATTAACAATCATTATTTTTTTATACAAAACATAAAATTACAGAAATTACAAGACATAATAATTTTAAAAATATGTTTAAATTATGTATATAAAAGAAAATATCAAACCATCAATAATCAACAAACAATATATGTGAGTTTTTTTTTTTTTTTTAGGTGTAGAAATCGTCGAGATATCTCATGAAACAAGTTATATTATTTACGAAAATATCTATGCAAGCATGTGTTTTAGCAATATCGTTGTATGATCGAGACATTCTCGACATAGGATTAAAATAACCAGTGTTATTTGTAAAAATTTCGGTCCAAAATATGGTGTGTAGTGAATTTGGGCCTGGCGTTTAACTTGATTAGATGGACTATGTTACTATCTACTTGATTATTCACAATTTTGTAAAGCATTAAGAGGTCATTTATGTTTCGTCTTTTAACTAGACTATCTATTTGAAATATGTAAGTCTTTGTTCTAGTAATATAATTCTAATTATATAATTTTAATACTTTTATAACAACACAGGTGAACTCCTAGCGTGGAGGACCATATACTATATACCTTTGTAATACTAATTTATTAAAGAATAATAAAAAATAATAATAATAATAAAAAGAAATGTGATTAAAATAAAACATTTTCTAGACAAGAGTTTAAAAGTCGCCAAAATGAGTATTATTATTTTTTACTGTAAATCTACGAAGAAAATAATAATTTCCTTCGGGCCTATGTCACTTTTGGATGCTGTGTAGGGGGTATTTTTTAGGAGAGAAAGTAGTGGACATGAGCAAACATGAGTGAACATGGAAGTGAATATTAAAGAGACCCATGTTGAAAGAGGGGGGAAACACATACGTCGACAAACCGTTCTACAACCGAGCTGTTGAATCAAGAACGAGCCATAGAAGCGATCAGGATAGCTAGCACAGTCGATCGATAAAGGTTTTATCTATAGGTACCTTGTTATCTTTGACAAGCATGACTGTAGATTGCCAATAAACATACAACAGTTTGCAACGACTAAGGGCATGTTCCAGATTGGAATAAACTCTCAGTGTCGCCCTGTTTGTCAGTGTCGCCCAAGACCACCATTCAGAATTAAAAAAGTTGCTTGGAATGGCTTCAGTCGTGCTCGGTGACCAGATCTGAATAACCAGGCACTTCCCTAACTTCCTCTTCCTCATCTACTTCCCCTTACCACTACCTTCAGCCTCACAACATATCCCAATTGGGAATGCCATAGTCTATCTGGCTCCAGACGGTTGGGAGGTTGAGAGCAGTTGGGACTCCTGTGCGGTATTCACATATAATCAAAATATAACACAGTTTTTCAACTTCACGAAAGTGGTATATTTTATGATATCCATTAATGACAGCCTCCGTGGTCAAGGCTCTTGACTTGCAATCCGGGGGTCGCGGGTTCAAATTCCGTCGTGCGCAGGTAAATGTTAATAGATTAATTTGTGTTATTTCACAAATTATTTGTTTAATTTCATAAATTATTTGTTTAATTTTATAAATTATTTGTTTAAAACAATAAATTGTATATTTGTAGCACTTTTCAGAGTGACCCATTCTCTTATGACAAATATTAATCGGGTAAAAATGTAGGACATGCGTTTTGCATGTTTCCCGACAATGCACCGGTGCCTAAGGGTTCAATGTAGCTAATTCAACGGAGCATCTTTCAGCGAGATACCGGTAGAGCAAGGCAGCATTCGCGCCTGATGTCTGTGCTATAAATATTGCAATCCGTTTGTTAGGATATCCTATATAACAGGGCTTCCCTAACTGTGAGTCGCGACGCCCCGGGGCGCCGCGGGATCATCCCAGGGGCGTCGTGAGGCAATCTTTATAGCGTCTTCCACACGCACACTTCGGAGCGACTGAGTCCCGCGCCACTTCAGGCCGCCGCGCAGAAAAGTCTCACAGTGAACTGCGCTGTAAACCTATCGGTCTTTACTTTTCTGCGCGGCGGCCTGAAGTGGCGCGGGACTCGGTCGCTCTGAAGTGTGCGTGTGGGAGACGCTATAAAGATTGCCTCACCACGCCCCTGGGATGATCCCTTAAATTGAATTGATTCTTTAAAAATAATATTTACACTGCACTTGTCATCTTTGAGCGAACATTTTGAAAAATATTTTCCCGAAAATCTGGAGCAATATGACTGGGTTCGAAACCCTTTCCAGTCGACCTCACCATCAACACTTTCGGCAGCAGAAGAAGAACAGTTAATAGAATTGTCCTGTGACTCCAGCCTTAAGCTGCAATATAATAAGGATAAGCTACTTGAATTTTGGAGCTCAGTTTATCAAGAATATCGTTCCATCAACACTGCAGCGTTAAGGGTTTTATTACCGTTTGCGACATCATACTTGTGTGAGACAGGTTTCTCTGCAGTTGCTGTAATTAAGAATAAGTACAGATCAACTGGTATTTCAATGGGAGATGCTCCGAGTCTCATCAGGACCCTTGTTCACTTCTTCCTCTCCTAAAAAGAACCTCAATACCCCAAAGATTACATAGGGAAATTATTTTCCTCCGGGTGTGGGGTTAATGTATAAAGGAGAAATTTTTCAAATAAGATTGTACTTACCCAACAATCATCGGAAAAAAGATTATGTACCTACATTTTATATCTCTCCCCAGATCGTCGTTAGCTAATGCGCCTGGTTTAGCAACGTGTCTGCATTGGCATTTTTTTAATACGGTGAATCGTATTTTTCAAAACTGTGGACTTATTATGATATTTGGGGATTTGGCGAAAAAGCTGGGGAGATTTATCTTTTCGGCGTACCATCTCTGCCACCACACGAGTCATTTTTCATTCCCCCAGTGCGGGTGTGCGCGTACTTGCAATCGTGTCATCGCACGAGGAAAATTACGCGATTTTCGCGATGAGCAATGCGGCTTTGGTAATGGCTAAAACAACGAAGTTGGTGGAACACTGACCTGTATAAATAACGCAATGTACGGAGCTGACGATGGATTTCAAGTCACAGGAAATAAGTGGGCAATATAAGAATTTCTCTGCAATGAAAGTGATGCGTTCCGTGTGCAGGTAGAAACAAAGGCGGACGCTGCTGTGCGTAGATGCTATGGGTGACGGATTTTGACTCGACACGCGTTATACTCGGATGCTGTGCAATACTTAAAATGGTTCATGGCCCATCTCCCTTTGGATTTTCAAACTATTTTCCTCTTCTTCAATTTTTGATAAGTATTTGGGGATCAGGTGGTGAGGCACGAAATGAAAGAAGGTTGTGAAGGTCACATGTGTTTATTGGTGAGTCAGTAGCCGTGACAAGGAGATGAGGTAGGACAGAAGAATACACCGGATGCTGGCTGATGATGTGCTGGTCAAGCGCGGGTCAGTGAGTCGACGCCGGGCGCTGATGACCGGGACTCGATGGAGGTCAGGCACTGGCGAAGAACGTAGGTCTTCAGGCACTCCAGTGCTGACGAGACGGCCGAAGGTGCGACGGCGGTTGAACGGGAACGATGTAGACCAGTGAGGATGCTGCGTGTCCTCGTGGTGGTCATGGTAGCGTGGAAGAAGCGCTGGTCAGAGACGCTGGAACCAGGGCGCTTGTAATCCGAGTAGCGCTGGCCGCGGACGTGGCCGAGGCGCTATGATGATGTCCCGATAGAGTCCATGACGATAGGGGCGAAGCCAGGTACGTGTCCCTCGCGCTAGTAAGAAGAACGCGGGTGATCACTCGTTGAACCTTGTAGACTGGTGGCAATATTATGACTGACTGACTGGCTCGCTGCGTCGGGCTTATTTATACTACTCGGCCGACGACGGCAGTAGGTAGATGGATGGCAACTAAATTCTAGGCACTCGCACAGACTGTGTGTTTCGGGAACCTTCGACATTGCGGCGATTAAGCATAGGCCGTAGACTCGAACCTTCTGGCGAGTTCTCGTAGTATCCCGGACTGAGTGCGCGTTAGTATTGTCGCGAGTATGCAAGTAGGTCTTGAAACAGGTAGGTTGCATTTATAACATAGCCCAGTTGCTATGTTATAAATGCGCCAGGCTGGAGGCCAGTTGCTAGGTTATAAAACGCCCCATCATGGGTGACAGTTTGCTATGTTATAACACGGGGGGTCCTCAAGGGAGGGCACGTGCTTACTGGTATCGAACCAGGGGCACTTGTGTAGCTCAGTAATCGGAGGCGGTGAGATCCTTTTGTCTGCAAGGAGTGGGGGACTTCTTTGTTCTCCTCGAGCTCTCAAGTCGCAATTGCTGTCCAAGGCGGGGAGTTGAGTCGGTACACACGCGGATTCAATAGTAGGTTAACTCTCAGGACCCAATTATAGCGGTCCTGGTCCATGGTCTAAGGATACCGGCAGAATTACCGTTTCCAAACAATAGATACTACGACGCGGCTTTGACCGCGTTGTTTGTGATCTCGGCGCGAATGCCGCGTGCTTGCTAGCCCGGTGTCTGATTTCAACTGGTGAAGCGGCCGATTACTTCCCAGTGTATAGGCGAACAGGGGATTTGTGAAGCTCTTACTATTTAGGATGGCTTGAATTGTATATTGCGTATTAGAGTGGGCCGTGTTTCGTAACAGTGTTTCTTTTTTCATACATAATGTTTTAATATGAACCAAGATCGCCAATTTGACTGTCCTAAAATGGGACTAGTAGGATAGTGAATGTTTTCAATGGACTGTAAATTAAGTTTTGTACATTTATAATAAAAAATAAATGAATGCATTTTATGCAATATACTATTTTTTAATGTATGGTATTCATTTAAAATTACTCCAAAAGTGGTGCCTATAACCAAATTCATTATAATGTATTATAAAACCTGCCTTGTAACATTACACTACGAAAGTACACAAAATTAAAATCATATAAAAAGCTTGCAAACATTATTTATTTTGAACACCCTGTAAGTAATGTTATTCTTTCTTGTTACTTCCCTCCCTATTGGAGGAGAGTCGTATTTATCGTACCCAGTAAAAGTACCGGGTATTTTCATGCGATACTTTGTACTTGTGACAGTTCTCCAAAATACCTGGTTCCAAAATACTCACAAGTATTTTATACCGGGACTAAATATTTTTAATCTACTTATATCAGGTATTTTTGATAGGTATTTTTGATGGGTATTTTGAATAGGTATTTTTGAAGGGTATTTTTGATGGGTATTTTTAGCAGGCATTTTTGACGGGTACTTTGTATGATTATTTTACGTGATCGGAAAAATGTTGGGAATGTTTCGAGCCAACCCCCCAACTCACGGATTCGGAAAAATTATTGTGGGGAATCACATTTGAATTTTTGTTCGTGGGGAAAATTTTACCACAGACGTTTTGTAAAAATCCCCCCCCATGGATTTGAAATATTTTAGAGGAGTAATCATTTTGAACATTTTTTGTGGGGAATTATGTTTTACAGAAATTCTCTAACAACCCCCCCCCCCCCCGTGGGATTTTGAATAATAAAAGGAGGAATCTAGCTCACGTAGAGTATTTGTGGGGAATATGTGGGCAGAATTTATGCGAGTCCTCAGTGCATTAGAATTACGTATCCTGAATCAATCCTCAGGTTGGCATTAAATACTTTTGGGTATTTTGTCACCGGTATTTTTCTGTACCTGTGTCCTGTACTCATTGTAGTATTGTACCCACTACCCAGTAGAGGAGAGGCGTATTTATCGTACCCAGTAAAAGTACCGGGTATATTCATGCCGTACTTTGTACTTGTGACAAATCTCCAAAATACCTGGTTCCAAAATATTTGGTTTAATATTTGTACCACAGGTCTTGAAGTACTTCGTCCTTTAAAATATTACTGACTTCTCACTCTCGTCGGTTAGAAAGTTATATGAGGAAAAGGGACAAAGAAATATTTTTGCTTTCGGCACTGTAAAATACAGATGCCTTTTCGCTCGTTCCTATTAGAAAGGCGTACGAGGAAAAAGGACAGTTATGAGTATTTAGCCACGGTAATCTCCATTGTCTGATGGTGAATGTCTATGGGAAAACTGTTGACAGCTGAGTGCTATGGAAAAACTGTTGACAGCTGAGTGTCTATGGCATGGTGTTTGACATTTTCACATCTTGAACTTTGTGTAGTTACTGCGCCGTTGTGGAGATTTTATTGGCAGATTTTAATAAATTGTTTATCCGATATTAGCGAGATGGCTTTGTACCACTGGGATCTTCCACATCCTCTACAAGATAGTGGAGGGTGGCCGAACTCCACTATTGAAAAATACTACGCAAATTACGGTTTGCTTTCAGCGCATTCGAAGAAAAAGTCACGAAATAGTTGATTTTTAATGAACCTTCCGTAGTATTCCAGGAATAATACGGCGGTAGAGGTGACGGAAAGGCTTCTGCATTGAATTTATCGGGTAAAAAATTAACATAAACATTCAATAACAAGAATCTTATGTCTTGAAAATAAAATACAGATCTTTGTGAGGTTATGATGTGTTCTGGTAATTTCCTAGGTATTGCTGACTACTTGTGCGCACATACTCTGATCAAATCTCACACCAGGGTCTACCATCTTTACGAAGATGTATTCAGGGCAACGCAGAATGGTTAGTAGAAGAGAAAACTTTTTATTTTACATGTAATTCATCAACAATGTCACCGGCCAAATGCCTGTATTGAAAAAGTGTTATGAATCGATCAATTGAAGCGAAAACATTGGCAGAGCTAATAAATATATTAATTAACTGCTTGCTTTCAGGAAGAATAGGAATGAGTATTAGCGTTGATTGGAATGAACCAGAAAATCCAAATTCTGCTGCCGATGTCGAGGCGTTTTAAACAGGTTTTGAGTTAACAGTAAGTTACCTATAGAGATGATATTACAGACAGCAATGTAGGAAAACGTGTTAATTTTTCATGACCATATAATATATGTTTTGTTAAAATGATGTTAGTGTTTCATGAATAAATAATTTCTAGGCAGTGTAATACGCCTTACAACATTACGCTACGAATGTACAAAAAATAAAAATCATATAAAAAAACTTGCAAACATTGTTTATTTTGAACACCTGTAAGTAATATTATTCCTTCTTGTTCCTCCCCTCCCTTCCCCTCAACTTCCCTTCAACTTCCCTTCTCAGTGCCCAGCACGCCTAAGGTCCCCGTGACTCACCGTCCCCAGATACCCATGGTAGGTATAAAATATTTATGAATATTTTGTACCTCAGCACGCCTCAGGTCCCCGTCACTCTCCGTCCCCAGTACCCAGATACTCAAAGTAGGTATAAAATATTTGGAAGTATTTTGTACCGGGTATTTTTACCAGGTATTTTTTTGTACGTGTACTCATTGTTTAGGTAAGATGAGAATCTCCGAAACCGGTTCGTTCGGAGAGTCCATTGAAATTGAAAACCTCTAGCACCCCCCCCCCCCCCATAATGGATTTGAAAAGTCGTTGTGGGAATCACATTTTTTTGTGGGAATTACTTTAGAAATTCTCTAACAATCCCCCGCCCATGTAATGAGCAAGTGAAATACTAGGGAACAGGTATTTGGACTAGGTATTTATTCATACTTGTACCAATTGTTCCGAGTACCAAGAAGAGCTAGTACGACTCACCTCTATTTTGTACTGGCTCTTCCGTAAAGTTTTGTCGTCTGGCTCCCTGCGATCCACCATAGAGCGTGAGTCCCATAGAGAAAAGCGGTCTTCGGATAGATTTCTGTAAAGCGTTCCATAACAGTAGCGGGACAAAAGTGAACTGCTACAATCCGACCAATAATAAAATAAGATAAAGCCTAGGAATGAATACATTTTACGGCGCCCAACGGCGCTTTACAAATTATCCAATTTATTATTATTAAAAAATAATATTTGTGAGAACTTACTATATTTGGTTTACTTTCCCAGCAAAAAATTATCAGATAAATAAAAAAATTCAATAGAATTTTAGTACATTTTTATGTAACTGAATTGGTGGCTACTTTGAACATATTTTCATCTTTTGTGGGTGTTTTAGAACATGTAAATTGGTAAAAAATAAATAAATTCATGTAAATACTGGTATTTAAGTAAGAAGTTAAAAATATTAGTGACAGGTAAAAAATGATGAAAAAACGGACTGGTATGTGATAAAGCTTGTCTGAAATTTGACATTTTAATTTTTTTTTAAATCGTTAATCTTTTTGATAATGCATTTATTTATTTATTTACTTGTAAACGTTTGTAGATGGCGGTAATTTAATTATTTTCTTAAAATACGCTTTTTGCAAGTTATGCTTTACAATATCAATACGAATTATTTGTTTGCGCCCGTACATACGCAATTTGAATAAATTATTTGACCGTATAAAAGTTCAATTCTTTAAAGAAAGGCATACAAATGCAATATTGTATCGATGATTCGAGTAGTTTTTGTCCCGGTTAAGCCGCTTCCCGGTTGAGAGGATCCCAGTCAATAGAGGGTTTTCTGTGTAAATGTATAATAATATGTATTGAAGGGTATACAACTCAACAATACAATTCAAACGGTTCGTGGGAGATGACATATGATTTTACGATACGTTTTTTGTGGATAAGTCATCGGGTGGTATAAAAATCTTTAGTCAGTGTTATATCTGCGTTACTTTGCGAATTTCGGTGTTGGGAACTCTTTGTAAAAAGTAAAAGGTTTTTCTTATAATTGTGTTTATTTACGTTACAATTAATAGGTCTGGATACACTGTTCATTACCCGAGGGTTAGTAATTCTCTGGTTCGAGAAGCTTGTTCCCTGTCAATATCATCTCACAAGTACCTGTTACACTCTAGTGACATCTGACGGATTCTGCAGTAAGCTTTATGACTAGCGCCATCTATCGCTTAAATACTCAACCTTATTACCATACATCACAGTCAGGAATATTTTCTTACTTCGGTTATCGTTTCAACTACGGTGTGATTCTGTATTTTGATAATAATATCTCTATTATGACGACAAATACGTCTTCATAATTTACAGGAGACGATAAAAACGAGAAATCGATTTTTTTTTAAGAAGACTATTCAATAATTTAGAATATAGAATTCTATATATTACATATTATGTAACCAGTGAAAAATATCATTTAAAAAATGTGGCTTTAAGGGTTTTACCAAAACACAGTCGATATTACTATTTATACATAGTTCAGATATTTCCACTATTATTGATGTGCTTATAAATTGGATGGTAGCTATAACGTACAATCTCCTTCCGTCAGTACAATAGAACCTAGAACCGCAAGCCATTTGGTTGATGGGTCAATTTAATAGATGGCCCATGGTAATGGCTGCTTTATGCTTTTATTTACTTTGATAGCAGTTGAAAAATGATGTGCGTGCGTGTGTGGGTAAACGGGTGCTTTATTGCGGAAGTGATGGGCCAAGTTCTACATGTCGATCTGGAACAGTCAGCGCAGGTGTAATATATTGAACGTGTTATTTTTTCAATACTCGGCTAATTTTACAGCCACCTTTCGATGTCACCTCTGAGTAATCAGATGATGTTATGTGCTACAGTCGAGTAGCACATAACATCATCTATTTCTTCACTACTGAGTGAGTCATTAAATGAGTAACTCGAGAGTTGGTAGTTTACTAAGAGGTGGTGAAATAGCCCCTTAGAAGAAGAATGTATCACTTAATTTAATTGAATTGTTTAATTAATATGGCCAAGCATTAAAGATCATTGAAAATAAAATAGGTGATTATTTCTTCTTAATCATTCTACAATCTTCGATAATTTCACTACTTTTTTGACAAATCGGTTTATAATGAAGTTTTTAAAAAAATTACTGTCAAACAAAGAACAGCATTTATTTTTCATTTTACATTTTATAAACACTTCGATTATTTTTGGAATGAAGTCCAGTTTTAACTCACCCGTTTTACATTTCATCTCTCTGTAAATTTGTTTGTCCGTTTCCATTTGAAAATGATGGCCGTTTAAATGGTTAAATAAGTTTTTTTTCACAACTGAAAAATCGTAATGTGTATTAAAATTACACCTTCCTAATCTCATTTTTTCAATACTATGTTACCTACAAGCCTAAAAATGGTTTAAAAAAACAGTTGTCATTGAGCTAATGACATTTTTTTGATAAATTGTATAATCCTTAATTTGATAAAGAAAAATCTTACTTGAAATGTTTGGTTTATAATTGAGTAGGTATTTAAGTATACACAAACAAATTGAAATTTTGGGTATAATTTATTCAATAAGAGAAAATTAGAAAAAAAATACTTTTTAGACGCCCGGTCTAGACAGAACTACTAGTCATCACCTTCTTTGGACAGGGTTCTAACTTCACTTTGTATTATTTAGAGGTAAGAGGTGTCATTTTATTTATTATTAATTGTGGTGATTTGCCGTGACGATCATCCAGATTTCTTCTTAATGAAAGAATGTGGGTACTCCGTTACAATGCGTTTCCATTTAGGTAGTACAAGTATTGTTACAAGTGAACAATATAGGAGCTTGATATTGAAAAGAGGACGAGTTACAACAGACATGCCTTTATATACGTCTCGGTCATGCTGTATGCTGTCTCACTCAGATATGCCTGTCTCTTTCAAACCGACACATATGTTCACCACATTAATTTATTTACTTTCTCCGATTTTTAGGTTAAATATTGTGTAAAGTATTTTAATAAGACGAATACTTACCATTTTAGAACATACGTAAACTTGCAGAGAAAACTATATGCAAAATCTTTTGCATGATAATTCGTTGCATAAGGTTCTCACTACATTTCCCGAATGTTATTCGGGAAAGACATGGCCACGTTGTATTTAAATATTTTCTTTTAAAATATGTTAAACTAGAATTCTTTTCATAAGATTGAACCTCAAAATCAGAAATTGTTGAAAAGTTTATGAGAATTCTTCTTTGCAAACTTGAAACCTCAGAACACGATAAGGCGAAGTTAGAACCTTATACAACCAAAGTTACGAACTACATTGCGCCTCGTAACAACGAACATCTGTCAGATACAAACTAAATGGCGATTGCAAAACTGAGAACTTCGTCATACAAGTATCTACGGAAATACAACATATGGCTCTAAAAATTATTTCGGCTGTAGAAATGAGCAAAAGAAATGGTTTTGCATTAAAATGTCATTTTTGAAAACAAATGTCAGTTAGAACCTTATCCAATTAAGGTGAAGTATAATTCACTGATTAGGTACGCAGGTATCTGGATGAATATGCCTTTGGAAATAATGTTTTATTTTCCAGAAATATTCTGTACTTTTTTATAATTTTTTGCATCGGGTGATTAGCAACTTAAGGAATTAGTTAATATATATATAACTATGGATACAAAAAGAAACTTCTTTTGTATTTTTTCCAAGATATATATATATATATATATATATATATTTTCCAAGATATATATAAAGAAGTTTCTTTTTGTATCCATAGTTGTTCTTAACGAGGAATGTTAATATTTTTAGATAAAAAAATATTTGAACTAATATCCGGAACTTTACTTAATCCACTTATATTGAAAGAGGTTAACATGATTGTGCCAACAGATATACTCGAGGAAGATCCCATGCACTTTTTATACTACGAAAGCGAGGACTTATATCTACCAGAACGTGTCAATCAACAGAGTGACTCAAGTGCTTAACGATTCCTCATTGACCGTCGACATTTTCAACGTCACTTATAGACAGTTAGTAACTGTCTTTTGAAGTATGTCACAAAATAGTAAAACTGCCACATACCCTTTTATACTTACATTTTCCTCAAATTTGTGATCTCCTCCGTAATAGACCGGATAAATCATCAAAATGATATTTCATCACATCTTTAAAAAGTTAAATAAAGTCATGGAAAGTGATGAGACAAAAACTTTATTAACTGGGTTAAGTAGGTTAAGTTAGGTTAGGTTAGGTGAGGTTAAAAAAAAAAAATTCATCGTTTTTAATGACTTTATATCAATTTTTAAAAGTGTGTTGAATAGTCACTGTGTTGAGTTAGCATGGAACCGTTAGAAAGGAATCATGAAAGATGTCTAAGTCTAGTAATTTTTCGTAGTGGGTGTAAGTTGTGATTGCGCGAGTAATTACTGAGTTGTTTGCTGCATTGGTATTATTGGCTTCAATATGAAATAGTGTAGTGTGCCTGGTACGCCTCGTTGGAACATTTAAACCAATGACGGATAGTAATTCGGGATAATCTATTTTATTATTTAGCAGATTATGTAGAAACAACAGATCTGACAATGTGCGTCTTTTTTGTATAGTTAACATATTATTTGTAGTTTTTTTGTATTTCTTGAGTAAATGTTTCGAAACTTTATTCTGTATACTTTCTACTAAATCTATGTATACCTTATATTGAGGATTCCTTATTGTGGAAGCATACTCCAGTGGACTTCTGACCAATGAACAAAACAACATTTCTAGAGTCTTAGCACTATTGAAAACTTTGCATATTCTTAATAAGAAACCGAGCATTCTGTAGAATTTTGATATTTTTATTTATTTATTCATTTTTGGGAAATCAACAGTTTACATTTTTACAGATTGTACATAAGTAAAATAGCCAAAATAAAACCAATTACGGATTTCCTCCTTGTGACTTTACGTAAGACAGCATTAGAAGAAATAATTAAATTTATGAGAAATGTGAAGTTATAATTATATAAAATAAAAGAATTGTATAAAATAATAGAACAAAATAATACAACAAAAATAAAGGGGAAAAAAAAAACTAAAATTTATATAAAATAAAATATATAATGATATAATGTGTTCAATGTATTAAACCGATTTACTAATAAAATAATTGTGACAATAGATTTCATATTCTGTGGGGGTATTTTGAGGTCTGTTTTCCCCACATTAATGTTATCTTAATTGTTTAATAATGATGTGGTTGAAAATAATTTATTTAAATGTGTTATATTGCTTAGGTTTTGTGAACATACTTAGAAGCGGGGAATAATTTTTTTTCCTTACTTTATTAATTAATGTAATATTAGGGTTGTTGGTTCTTTCATTGAATTCTAATTGTGACAGGTAGTAAGTAAATTAAATCTAAGGCCCTATAAATAAATATAATGAGATGGTATTTTGAGAAATAGAGATTCTTTGGTTATTCTTATGAAATCTACGCATGGTCTTAAAATGTGCCTTTCAGGATCCCAGTTGCCGTTTGGAAATTATTTTTGTTGTTGTTATTCATTAAAACATCTCAGGGAATGTCAGAAATTCCGGCGTAATAAGAACAACGTAACGGTATTGGCTTTGAGCCCCGTATTTAGAGAGTACGTGATCAAACTTCACGTGACATAAACGTAAAGTATGAAGCAAAGGTAAATAATATATTAGATACATGTTTTCATCGAGACTCTCTTCAAAAAATTGTTGTCAAAAGTGAGTTCTATTAGTATTTCAAGAATGGGTAAATAAATATGTGGAAAATGTTTGCTTGACTTAAACGATTATTTTACCAGAAGTTTCGTGAAGTGATTTTTTTCGCTACGTCTTCGTTGTTTTCAATTTTGAACTAAATATCGAATAAGTTTTGTACAGATAATTATATATTTTTAAACCCTTGACTTTTTAAAATCATTATAAGATAGAAAAAGAATGTACCTACGTTATTTCTGTGTAAAATAATTCACGTTCAACGAACTCAAATTTGTTTTTAATTTAAGTGTCATTTTCAAAACTAAAACTGCTTGCGTGAAGAATAATTAAGACAATTATAAAAGAGATCTTATCTTTTTTAAATTTAAATAATAATATCCCAAATTTGTGATGAGTAATCACCCCCCCCTCAAAGTTTCACGGTATGAGCGTGGAACCAAATAAACACGGAAAATGTTCATATTTATAAATGTTTTGAGAAGAACTTACTAATATATAAATTAATTATATTTATTTAAATGAATCGAGAACTTTTACAAACATATCAATTTAGTGTTAATTTACTTACTTACTTACTTGATAACCCACGAAAAACTGGAAGGCTTTTTGCGTCCGAAACATTTAAAGGGAATCCATTCAACATTTTGAAACCTTTATAATAAATATTATTTTGTGCTGTCGATAAATTTGTATTAGGAAGCCTAAAATCGTTGCAGCTTCTCGTAGGATAGTCATGAACTGTACTTTTAATTCTGGTAATATTTTATTTTTTTTACTTGTATTTAAATAAAGGGTATTAAAGATCAAACGTTGCCGCACTTATAATATTGAGTTTGCATTGCATTATATCATTAAACATTGCAGTGTGTCTGCTATAGCACAATACAGACCTAGTACCTCTGTATTAGTCTCATATTTGAGTCTAATACGGAAGGTTGTGCAGTGATTACAACCCGCAGTGTCCCTCAAGGTCATAATATCGATTCGCAACAAGACGTATTACAAAGACCAAGGGTATGTCAGAATCCGTTTCCAATTCTAACTGCTAAAATTACAGCTGCCCCAATAGTTGTGTCAAATCTTGATTAAAACCCACTTTATGAATAAAACCGTAAATTAATTCGCAGGCAATATTTGCGACTTCAAGTAAATAATTGACTATCGAAAACAAGATGATTTCTTACTAGCTGGGCGAGAAGCTCATAGGCTCTTGACTTGTGCAATATAAACCCGACGTAGGCTCAATTAAAAATAATGTAATAAAGTATTACGTTTTCTTTTGCATTTTATAAATACATAGGTATATAATAACAAGTCAGTGGCTAAGTTGGCATCGTGAACTAGGCGCCGTGAGTTCATTTCCTCTGCTTGCTAAGTCCTCCATCAACAAGCAACAATTTCCGCTTACTGTGGGGATAGTGGGAGATTTTCGATATTTTGTCAGTTTATTCTTAACTCGAGAATGTTTGTCTTTCTTCAAAATAAATAAATATATATATATATCAATATGGTAGTGTACCCCTGCACTACTAAAATATCAATTTATCATTAAATTTATATAATGAGTAACAAGAATAATAACCATGTCCAATGAAAAAACACGTTTCTGAAGGCTAGTGAAATAACAATTAAAACAATAGTAAAATTAGCACTTTATTATTTGTAAAGAAAATATGTTGTTTGTGACGGCAAAAACTGGCACGGCCAAATTCACTCTCGGATTCACTCACTGGTCTGATTTGGAGAAAATTTGACAAAACACAATTACTCTTTTATGAAATCTGCTGCCATGTTGGATTTACTGCTTATACTATTATCACATTGTCTATGGACACACATCGAAAAGTACAGTTGAAGTTCTATCCACAATTTTTTTATTGATAACAGTGCCAAAACTTAAACCGAACTAAAAAAATACCTTACAAGTGATCCGTTATTCAAATGGTAGCACGAAACCAGAGTGATCTGTGAGTTTATAGTGTCCTAACACTTCATGCTGACATTCCAAAACAAACATCACTCAGCCACAATAACAACACAGATAACGCAGCGAATCCACATAGAGTAGTAGAGCCAGTTTCCAACCTTTCCTACTACAAAGAGCACAACAACAAGAAATGTCTGCCGACAAAAACCTTCGAAGCAAAGGACAAATGCTCGCGACAACGAGCTTGGCTACAGATGTATCTTCACAAATTGACATACTTATGGAGAAAATGGAAAAAAAAAATGGTAACAAAACTGGAAGCTTTTAAATCGGCAATTATAAAAAAAATTGACGATGAAAACTTAGAGAGTAAACACTCGAGAGATTTCATCAGCCGTCAATATGACGATCTAATTGCTAAAATGGAAACCATCACTAAATTGGTTTCCGAAGTAGAGTCTCTAAGGAATACACTCGTCGAAAAGGACAAACAAATAAAGTGTCTGGAAGTCAGATTGGCAGAAGTTGATCAAAGATCACTAGAAGATTCACTGGAGTTTGCCGGCCTCATTCCAAAAAATGACGAGCAGCCCTCTGATGCTATAAAACGGGTGGCTTCAATTGCAGGAGTGGATATAAAAGGAGAAGATATAGTGGAAGTGAGGAGGATACCTGATAAACGACCGGGAGTCCCCCCAAAAATACATATTAAACTAAACAATAGACAAAAGAGATACCAACTTCTTACAAACAGGAAACTTTTAAGCTCAGCCACCGCGCAGAATCCAGAAAGTCAACGAATCTACATCAGCGAAATTCTCAGTCCTCATTACAAAGACCTTCTATGGAGAACAAAATCAAAGGCGAAAGAAAGGGGATATAATTATGTGTGGTACAAAGATTCAAAAATTATGATTAGAAAAAAAGAAGGAGAAAAAATCATCTACATTAAACACGCTGATGATCTGTTAAAAATGGTTTAGATGCTTCTGGAGAGCTCCAACGTCGGTTAGTTATTGGCCCGATCACCCTTCATAATCAAACGGTAAGGAGAAACTTTACATTTATTGTTTCGAACTACAACAATAATTATCCACTTCGGTAATTCTCTATCTGCTACTAGGGTGAAACTCCCGGTAACTGCCACGGACAGTGGAGCTCCCATAAACATATAAACTATTTTTTTTTAATTTTCGTATAATTATTATATCAACATGCCTTTCTCAATGGAATTTTTTGATGAGGAATGACACAACCAAAACCTTTCTTACGCAACTTCAGATACTAATATGTGTAAACGCCTGATTGGAAACTGTGCCAATACAAAAATTATGCACCAAAATATAAGATCTATAAATTAAAACTTTGACGAACTCTTAATTCAACTTCACCACATAGATATTGTTTTCGACATAATCATTCTGACCGAGTGCTGGTTGTCAAACACATATACATCTAAAATCATAAAAAATTACACATCACACAATTCAACTACGTTTGATAATCAGAACGATGGGATTGTTGTTTACACAAAAAATAATCATAACTTCACAGTAACCGAACTAAAAATTCAGGATGCAAGTTGCACACAAATAGAAAACGACAATGATACAGTTATCCTCGCTATATACCGCTCGCCATCGACTCGTAACATCACGCCATTTCTAAACAGTCTTAGTTGCACACTTTCAAATCTTTCCAATACCAAAAATAACATAATAATGGGCGATCTAAATATTAACATACTACCGAGCAACCAACACCACCAAAGCCAAGACTATATCAACATGCTAGAATTTCATGGATTAGTGAGTACCGTTAACTCACCAACAAGAACGACAAATGGATCTATATCATGCATTGACCACATTATGGTAAAGTCAAAAAACCATCTAAAAGTATCGTCTACAAATCAACTATCACGGACCATTATTCAACTATCTTTGCACTACAAACAGCTATCCAAATAAATAAATGTAGCCTGCCTTTAGCATACAATAAAATCAACTTTCAAAATATAATAACCAATTTAAAGAACAAATCATGGCAAGAACTCTTCCAAATTAAACAATCGGAGGACGCATGGATATACTTTATTAACTATTTGAAAAACGAATTACACCACCATACCCTGACGATGACCAAAAATATAAGTAACAAATTGAAACCCTTGAAACCATGGATTAACTACTCCATTATAAATTGCATTCACAAAAGAAACACGCTACACAAAAAAACCAAAGAAAATCCGTATGACCAACTAACATTCAACTATTACAAAAAATATAGAAACATGTGCTGTAACGTCATCAGAAAAGCAAAAGAAATTTACTACTCAGAAAGAATTAAAGAAAGTAACAATAATCCCAAAAAAATATGGGAAATACTTAGAGAAGCCACAAACTCGCAAACTATAAAAGAGAAACAGAGCATAAATAAACTTTCTATTGATGAACATATTGTTGAAACCACAAAAAATCCTAAGCTCGTTGCTGATCATGTAAACAATTTTTTTATTAATATTGGTCCAAATCTTGCTTCTCAAATTGCCCAGAGTGGAATCACCCAATCTACCGATACAGTGGTTCAAACGAATAACATAAATACAAAATTTCTATTCCATACTGTGTCACAGGAAGAAATTCTCAGAACAATTAATTCTCTAAAAAACACTTCTTCTGCTGGACCAGACGAAATTTCAACCAAAATCCTTAAAACGCTGTCTTCGGAGATTACATTGCCACTAAAATACCTTATAAACCTAAGTATTACACAGGGCTACTTCCCCTCTAACCTAAAACAAAGTATCGTAATTCCCATCTACAAATCTGGAAACAAGTCAGATATCAATAACTATAGACCAATTACTTTACTGAATAGCTTGTCTAAAGTTTTTGAAAACCTTATTAATACACAACTTTTAAAATTCATCGAGAGCCATAAAATACTTTCAAAAAATCAATATGGTTTTCAAAAAAATAAAAGTACCTCAGATGCCATTGCCAGGGTGACAGACTTCATTGTAAAAAGCCTTGATAAAGGAAATAAATGTATTTCAATCTTTTTAGACCTCTCTAAGGCTTTTGATACAATATCACACTTTAAACTAATTAAAAAAACTTGAAAAAATCGGCATCACGGACAAAGAGCTAAACTTCTTTAAAAGCTACCTAAATGGACGCAAACAACAGGTTAAAATCCATAATACCCTCAGTAACCAGCGCTCAACTGACTATGGAATTCCACAAGGAAGCGTATTGGGACCAACTCTGTTCTTACTGTATATAAACAACTTTTGCAACCTTGAAATTGAGGGAAGCATTGTTAGCTTTGCCGACGATACTGTCTTACTGTTTGAAGGCAACAATTGGTCAGCTGTATTTAAAAAAGCTGAAAAAAATATTAACTTAGTTAAGAAATGGTTAGATATAAACACGCTTACCCTTAACACGAAAAAACAAAATATATCACTTCAAGCATCAATACTGCAGGCCAACCTAATGATGATTACTCCATAAAAATACATAACTGTACGAATTCCAATGTATGCAATGAGTGCCCCTGTATAGAGCAAACTCCACAGATGAAGTACCTCGGCCTCACCATTGACCCATACCTCAAATGGAATATACATACTCAGATCATTGCGAATAAAATTAGGAAAACAATACATTTCTTCAGATCCGTAAGGAACTTCCTTAACTTACAAATTCTAAAAACGATTTATTTTGCACTAACCCAATCTATCATTGAGTATGGTATCATTGCATGGGGAGGGGGTACTTCATCAGCTCTAGATCCTGTTGAAAAGGCGCAGAAAACAATTATGAAAATTATTTTCAAACTTCCTCAAACTGCAAACAGTAACTTAATTTTCAACATAATGAGAGTATTTGATGTTCGACAGATCTATGTAAAAACTATCCTCATGAATCTCTTTAAAAACAAACACGTGCTTTACGAAAAAAAAACTAACTTTAGATTTACGCGTAATTCGAACAAAGACATGTTGCAAGTTCCAGCACTTTCTTCCACCTTTGGTCAACGTAGCTTTGGCTACTTTGCCACAAAGATCTTCAACATGCTCCCGGAAAATATTAAAGAGAGTCAAACACGGAAAGAGTTTAAAAAAAATGTTAAAATTTGGATTTATTCAAATGATCGAGCCTACACTGGTGCCCTCACCCAAACGCCTTGTCATTGACAGTTATTGCAGTATGTACGGTGCTAAAACTTGCTATATACGTATTGTGTAAATGGAAACAATAATGAAAAGTAACCAAATGCCTTGTCACAGTGAGTTATTATAGTATGTATTGTGTTTAAACTTATTTTATCTGTATCTTCAATATGTAAACAATAATGTAACCTAAAATAATGGATTGCTGTATGGGAACCCATATTAAACATTTACATATTAGCAAACCATAGACAAAATGGAGAAATAATTAACTAAAAATTCTGCCTCAATACAGGTTCGCCTAGTGAGGCAGGTTATGCACAACCTAAAATATAGTAAATATTGAAGACAATATAAGTGATTTCTAAACGAAAATCTGAAACAGAAAAATCAGAAAAGGAAACGGTCACATCTGGGATGAATATATCACATCTAATGTGACCGTTTCCTTTTCTGATTTTTCTGTTTCAGATTTTCGTTTAGAAATCACTAATATTGTCTTCAATATTTAAATATTACAATTTGAGGTTTTACTCAATAAAGTTATTCCGAAAAATAAAAACTAAAATATAGTATATTATGCCATTTCTATATAACACTCTTACATTCATATATATTTTTTCTTATATTAGAAACTGCCGTATTATTGTAACATTATTCTTTCAACAATTTCATTGTTTCTAACTGACATATAATTATACACCTTATTAATGATATATTATATATATTCTGTAATTTTTTGATGAAATAAATAAATTTAAAAAAAAAAAAAAAATTATCATAACTCGTAAGTAGGTGGTATCACTAGGTCCAATTTACAAATGAAGACAGTGTTATAAAGCATATTGTCAGTACGGAGGCCTGTTAGATGGATTTTATTAACACATAGTCAGTTTTGCCAGGTTTTGGGTCCATCGCCATATTAATATTTTAATTTTCACTTCATTTCATAGCTGTGAAATCTCAAATTCGATTTTGTTTTTAAACAATTTTTTTTTTTATTGGTTATTAATGTTTGGAATAAAATGTTGGGGTTGTGAATTCTAATGTACCTACCTAAAAACTTGGAGCATTTTAAAGATGGAAATAATATCATTGAAAACACTTGCCAGTAAAAATGTGCGATGAACAAATGAAGGCAATGTTGGTAGTTCTTATTCGAAAGTACGATACAGTTAAAAGTGACCGAAGGGGATAGGGTCCCATTAGCTCAGTGGTAGAGATGTGCCCCGGCAAGGCAAGGGTCCTGAGTTTGAGTCCTAGATGTGACCGTATCCTTTTCTGATTTTTCTGTTTCAGATTTTCGTTTAGAAATCGCTAATATTGTCTTCAATAATTGAAAAAAAAAATATTTTTTTTCAGTATTTCTTTCACTTTATCGTGTCTTGTTTTCTTCGGGTGTCATCGACTTCTTCTACCATTCGCATACACGTCATATATTCTCCTTACACAATTTTCTTCATTCAACACTTACGCCTCTTCACGTCTTCTGTGGGCTTCTCCGACTTTTTCTACCACTCACTTCGTGTTATATCATGAAATCCACATTATTTATGATAAAAAACTATTTCATACAAACTTTAATTCGATCCCGGATCTCATTCAAGTGCTGAGATAACGTATTAAGTCTTCCTCGGGCATTCCTAATTTTTTCCACCATTCAATACCGTATATCATAATGTGACTGTTAAAAAACCACAATATGTCTTCTTTATTTCGGCCACGTAACTCAGTTCAGTGCAGAGATAATGCGTCAAGTCTTCCTCCGACGACAGCGATTTTTCTACAATTCACTGCTGTATACCACATTGTTACTATTAAAAAGAACTGCATTATATAGACTTTTCTTTGACTCCGTATCTCATTCTAATGCAGAGATAATGCGTTAAAGTCTTCCTAAGGTGTTCCTGACACTAATAAGAAAAAACTAGAGGTTAACGATATGGAAGAAAAAAATGTATGCGCAAACCTTTCAATACACATTTTATTACATTAAACAGATTTCGATCAACTCCTTCCATATTACTTTTCTTCAGAAATCGTTTTCAGAATCGACAAAGAGAAAACAATAAACATTGATATTGATATTTCTAACGTTTTCTTTCCAACTATCCGCACAAGAATAAAGCCGTACACAACTTTACAGGTTTCAACTAAGGATGGATTTACAGAACACATCCTGCAGAACAAATAAGTTGGTAACTATTGGTAACACTTTGGAACTCTGTGTAACTCTTGGTAACACTTGGTAACGCCTCGGAACATGACGCGTCACATTAGTCTCCGGTGCAATATCAAAAGAAGTTATCCCTCACCGACATAATGGAAAAGGGAAGACATTTCGCAAGATGTTTTGTGGAATTTTGACAGTCGTAGAACACTTGTTTTCAGATTTGTCTTGTGTTTTAGAGTTATTAAACCAAATACAATACGTTCTCTTTTTTATGAGTTTTAAGTTTATTTTGGACCGCTAAAGAGAATATTTTAATAACTTATATATATTCTTTATGTCAAGGTGAAATATGTATCGTTTTACCCGTTTCTTATGATAATTGAAAAAAAATTGAAATTCAAATTAAGGGAGCTTTATTTATTTTTTTTTTATTTTAAAAGTTGAAGGGGAACCACAGGGAGATACAAAAAGACCGAGGAAATAAATTACAAAAACAATTTTAATAGATGAGTTTTAAAGAAAATAATATAAAAAATTTAATAAATTTAATCTCTTTCTATACCAATTTTTTAAAAAAATAACTGAGGTTACCAGGTTTAAAAAAAAGATTTTTGAAATGAAATTAATAACAGTTTATGATTTTTTTAAATATTTAATAATAGTATAATTTAATTCCAATAAATTCTTTATTTATGAACAAGTTCTGCTGTGTAATTACTACTGCGCGTAACAGCTGTGATTAATAAAGCATATAATAAAGATAATTTGACAAAATTCTAATATCAATTATATATCGGAAGCCCGCCTCACTCCATCCTCCAGCATTGACGCACACTGGAGAAAAATACTAGCGCCTAATATAGTCACGGCTCCCTAAAGGCTTCAACTTTCTATTATTCTATTTATTTTATCATTTTATTCTATTTTATTTTCAATTTATTCTGTTTTCTTTTCTTTGTTTTTCTGTTCTATCTTTTTGTTTTTGATTATATATTTTTTTGTATCTCTATATGGAATGTGTGGGACTGCACTAACCTCCCCACATACCGGAATAAACACTTTTATTATTATTATTATTATAATGCCCGTTATTTGTTTCCGAATAAATGTCCAAAATTATTATATCATTTTTACCCTGTTTAGTTTTCTACTTAATTTTTTAAATATTTGTTGTTTATTTTACCGAAGATCATTAAAATATTGATTGGAGTTTCCAAATTAATAATTTGGAAGAAGTAAAGTTTTTCTGCACATACCAACTTGGAGTGGCGAACGAATTATATTATTTATTTAATTTTTAATCAATATTAAAATATCGCACAAGAGTCCCAAATGCTCCCAGCGGTCCGGAGCAAGCCTGGCATCCCCATTTGGGGAATGTTGTGAGACTGTAGGTACAGGGGGGGAAGGAGATGAGGAAGTGGAAAGTAGGGACGTTCTTAAGTATTCAGATCTGGTAACCAAACGCGGCTAAAGCAATTTCAAGCAGCGGATCGATCCTGAATGATGGTCTTACACCAGGGCGATACTGAAAGTATCTTCCACTCTGGAACGTGCCGCAAATATACCTTACATTTTTTTTCATGTTTAAATTGTGAAAAACACAAATTAATCAAATATAATTTTTTTAATTTATTGATTTGAACCCGCCACCATAAGATTGCTAGTCGAAAGCCTTACCCCTCGACCACAGATTAATGTGTTCTAGATGTAAGCGAACAACCATCTTAGAATCCCAAGTAATAATCTCACCCATAGCAGAAAAGTGGTATTTCACCCTCGAGCAGATGCTAAACTTGTGTCACGCTTTACGAACACGTTTTACTTGTCAAACAATATGGAGTTTTTCCTTGCTCTATTTCCACGCATCATTTAACACGTCATTCTTTTAAACAGTTTGACAATATTTCAAACTGACAGTTTGCCTTCGTCAGATTTACACGAAAATAATCAGTTTTCCAAAATACGATACTGGATAAGCGAACTCAGAAAAAACATTTTTATTATCAATATAAATTTAATGTTAATCAAAATTAAAATCAAACGAAGTTCCACGAATTAAACATTCCAACGATAAATAATATTTAATGCAATTGAACAAATAAATTATGATGTGAAATAATATATTAGTTTAAAGGCTGTAAAAGATGACCATGATAAAAATGGCTCAAGACGTAATTGAATCATTTGTGGGAAGATTGAAAAAATACTTTACGATACTAATTGAGGAATTTTTGAATATTGTAATGTATGTGATTACTAGCATAAACATTCTCACTCAGTATTAAAAAATAGTAAGGGAGTCTTCAATAATTGCTCGGTTCGTTAAGATTACAAAAAGTTTATTATCGTAGGTGATTACAATAAAAGTCGTAGGTACTGGACACACGTCCGTTCTGTTTGAGTCTTTACGTTATTTAGCTGAAGCAAAGGAATAAGGAATTCAAATTAGCTCCCGGCCTATCAATCGGCTTACCTTCGGGTGCGGTCGGAACCATTCTGGACCCGACAGTATAATCCCCGTCATCTATGACTAACTCTCAAAACCATTTTAAATAGATATTAATAACTGCGCCAAATAACATCACTACCTTATTATGAACTAAATTCCGATTTACATTGGTTACTGTATACGGTTGCCGTAAGTAAAAGAGTGTGCATTATTTTACTTTTTAATTCTTCTTAGTCTGTTTCTGACCTTAGCATTAATGATCCAGGTCATTTCAAGAATGTGTACCTTTATACGAATTTAATGCCCTATATTCAAACTTTGCAACATTCATGCGAGAGGGTTTAATCAGTCTGTTTCACAAAACTGATTTGGCCGATATCAGAGTCCCGATAAATAAATAAACATATGGCAAAAATAAACAATAAACACATGGCGTAGTGTTCATAAATACTTGTAGTTTCAATGCCGCTCAACAGATGTCGTTAGAATGTATAGATTTAATTTGTTGATATTTATTTTATGTAGTTTTTAGATGTCTCAGTAAGTGGAAGAACTAACGCTACATGACAGAGAAAACATGTCGGCCATACCCGAATGGTTACGAGTATAGCCAATGCTAGCCAATTGTCTGGAAAGCAGCTCAGTATCTACGAGTTCCCTCCCGCAACAGAATAATTTAGAGCCTCCTATAGAACGGACGTATGTCCAGTTATATAGGAGGCTCTAAATATCTTACTATAGTAAATAAACCCACTCTCAGACAAACCAAATTCACCATTGAAATCTCCCAATCATTAAGTGCATACTTAATTAAGATAAAAATTAACAGCACAATACGTGTGGTGTCCGAAAACTAGTGGTACAAATGGGAAACTGGTAAATCTACGACACTTTGAGTAAATCGTCCGAATGTATGTAGATTCACCAGTTTGCCGGTTTTACCATTAGTTTCCTATCACCGTGTATTATAAGACAAGCATTAATACACATACAAACCTGAAATCGATATACTAGTTCTCTTGAACAGTTCTTGACTGATACATATAACCTCTATATAACAACTGGGTATATCTTTTCTCACTCCCGAACAAAATCGCTTTGGCCCCTTCCGCTCAAAGGGCAAATATTTGTACGCCTCTATTTGGATGAGCGAACTAGACAGGAGTAAATAAAGGGCTGATTTACAAAATCAAACTACGGCGAATTCTGATGATTTTGTCTACGTTACATAGTGATCAATTTAATATAATTAAATTGATATATCGTATTTATATCGGATCGCAAATTACTTAATGAATTAATTGAATTTTATTTATTCTTCTTTCTTACAATCGGGATAGGGGGTCAGATGGAGAAATCTAGTTCTGCAAGAGAGTCAGCCTCAGATGCCTCAGGCGTCACCCTATGGACATCATCAATCCCGCCGGCGAATGAATGGAGTTGTCATTTGTTGACCACGTGTTTGGTGGTCTGCACCGCACCGCATTCATACATCGCCATTCTATCACCAATGCATCATGTGGGCACAGTGGCTGGAAGAGTAATTTTCCCATTGATAGGACGGTGTGAACCCAGGCTGTCTGTCATTGGATCATGCACGAGATGGGCATTTCTCACGTCTTTTTAATTGTAATTAAGAGGAAGCTAAAAGCCAAAAATGTGGATATTCTTGGTATACCTTATATCGTAGGTAATAGGCATTACCTACGATATAATATACCTACATATCGTTATCTGAAGGAACATTTCCCGACAAGTGGAAAACAGCCTTGATTACCCCAATATATAAAAATGGCAGCAAAAATGATGTCTCGAACTATCGACCTATATCCAAATTACCGATACTAAGTAAAGTATTGGAAAAAATTGTTTACGATCAATTATATTCTACTATCTCACCCTCACTCTTAAATAATCAACACGGCTTCATGAAAAATCGCTCTACAACTTCAAATCTTGCATTTTTTACCAATTTTCTTCATGCTCAAATGGATATGCGATGCCAGGTAGATGCCATTTATACGGATTATTCTAAAGCATTTGACCGTGTTAATCATTATATTCTTTTACAAAAGTTATTAGGTCTAGGAATTCACGGTGACCTCTATAGATGGATCGCATCATACGTCAATAATCGGCACCAAATCACGGTTGTCAATGGTTTTGCATCTTGCTTAACGGAAATCGTCTCAGGTGTGCCCCAGGGGTCGCATCTTGGACCACTCTTATTTAATATTTATATAAATGACGTTTACGTATGCTTTAAAAATAGTTACTTTGTTTTATACGCGGATGACATGAAAATTTATAAAGCTATACAGTGTTTACCTGATTGTATGGAATTGCAAAGCGATCTTGATAATTTGTGCGTATATTGTGAATCAAATTTATTGTCCTTAAACATATCTAAGTGTCACTCGATTACATTTAATAGAAATAAAAACAAAATCATCTATCCATACAACTTGAATAACAAACCTTTACAACCTATGTCTACGTGTAAAGATCTAGGTGTTTACTTAGATAGCAAATTAATTTTTGACAAGCACATTGAACACATTATTTCAAAATCCTACAGAATGCTAGGTTTCTTATTAAGAATATGCAAAGTTTTCAAAAGTGCTAAGACTCTGAAAATTTTGTTTTGTTCATTGGTCAGAAGTCCACTAGAGTATGCTTCCCCAATATGGAATCCTCAATATAAGGTATACATAGATTTAGTAGAAAGTATACAGAATAAATTTTCGAAACATTTACTCAAGAAATACAACAAAACTACAAATAATATGTTAACTTTACAAAAAAGACGCACATTGTCAGACCTGTTGTTTCTACATAATCTGCTAAATAATAAAATAGATAGTCCCGAATTGCTATCCGTCATTGGTTTAAATGTTCCAACGAGGCGTACCAGGCACACTACACTATTTCACATTGAAGCCAACAATACCAATGCAGCAAATAACTCAGTAATTACTCGAGCAATCACAACATACACCCATTACGAAAAATTACTACATTTAGACATCTTTCATGATTCCTTTCTAACATACAAAACTAACTTATTAAATTTCTTAGCATGACATATTTCAAAAATAATTTCACATCATTTTGGAAAAAATTCATTTGTATTACACAAAACTCCTATGTATTACAATTTGTGAGCTTATTATAATTCTTGTTTTCAATTCATTTATTATTATCTATCCATACACTTCCTTTCTTTTATAACAATCTCAGGCGAAATTACGTAATGATATTTTATGGACATACGTAATAGGTACTACAACTATGTAATAACTAAAAATATCTAACTGTATCTTATTGTACTGTGTATGTCTTAACAAATAAATAAATTACAATCGCTTGACAAACGGAGTATATAAACGTTCGATATCAAGCACAAAACTGGTTTTTATATGTTTTGTAAATAATTTTATAAGAAAGCAAAAAAGTAAATCAAATGAAACTGTAACAGATAATCTTAGCTATAAAACTGTATTTTTTAAAAGTTGTTTCTTTTATGCGTTCAAAATTTCTACTGAAAAAATATGTTTTTAGTAGTTTACATTTATATTTTTTATTGAGTAATTTATATTTTTATTTGTATTCTACTCAAGCAAAACAATAGGAAAACCTTCAATTTATCTAAAGCAATTGTTTGGCATTCACAATGTACACCAATTCGTTATAAAGATAAATCAAAATAGTGATTTGGCATTAAGCTTCGCCTTAACGGTGATGGGAAAAGGATGTTTTTATAATTAGGTATTATAAGTTTCATTTGAATTACTGGTTGGCTTATGCGTGCCTGAAAACTTCAGACTTGTCCAAGACACCACACGGCGGAACAGATGTTCTAGCGCAGCAAAGCATCGCTTGAAGAATAGTGATATTGATAATGAATGAAATTTCCTAAACAGTACATATTTTTATTTATTACAACTTCAAAGGTGTTTTGTATTCCTGCCTATCGTCTCAAATAATGTTAAGAATGTCAAAATAACAAATTTTGTACCATAAGATAGTACAATTATGGAAATAAAATAAATCTCATTGAAGAAAAAGATAATACTAACAAATCTAAACGAAACATGAAACCAAACAAGTTATAGAAAATAAAAAGTAATGGGTCTCAACTGGGAATCGAACCCAAAAACTATATCTCACCGGGACAACGTCCTTATCTACTCGACTATTGGGACTTAAGCATTATTCGGTAAATTTGTTCTTCAAATATACATTAGATTGATAAATATATTCTTCACAAGTTGAAAAAAAAGTGTAATAAAAAAATAAAATAAATGATAAGTTAGCAACCTCATTGTGTGGTGTGCTAAAACAGAATTGTGTTGCGGTTTTCATTTATGTGTATCTACTCTGCGAAGAAACAGCGTAATGGTTAGTTAGTTGTTTATCTGTTATTTTCCCTCTATTCCAAACTTCTAGCCATCTGATCAACAGACCACCACGTAGGGGGGAGGAAGTACCCATCGCGTGTCCGGCCGAAGTAACCCACACTTCCTTGCCTAGTCCTACGCTGCCTACTTTATGTGCCACTTCCGATGTGTTGGCGCCACTGCCTTCAGCCAACAGCCTTCAGCCGAGCTTTTATGCCCTCTTTTATAGCTCTAACTTATAAGGTGCCTGGCTAAGAGCTACCTCACGATGTGAGCCAATTAGACAACAAATTATTATAGACGAGTTCTTCTTAGATTATGTATGGGTTTATTACACGGAACTAGCAGTAAGTAACCGACTTTAACCAGGGTTTTATACGGTGATGAAAATATTACGTTGTGAAACGAAAAAAATGCGTTTAACTAGAAATTTCAGAGAGAAAAAGCTTCCGCTCAGAGCTTATCGTTCGAGAGTTCGTGTTGCCTCAGTGGGTTATCATATAAATATTTGTCAATAATGTACATTTTCAACTATGCCAATTATTATTAAAAAAATAATAAATGAATGTTTATATACTTGAAAATTGATAGTATACTGTCATTTATTTTAGCATATATTAAAAAAAAATAATGTGCTTAAATTGTACCGCAAATCAGTTTAATATTTATCACGATATTTTAATAACAGGGTATTCAACTGTTTAGTATCAAAAGAGCGCTGCAAAAATCGTTATAAGAAATTGCATCAATAGTGCAACACTCAGTATCCAGAATATGCAATGAGTTGAAATATCCATTCAGGTATTTTTCCAGCAAAACTTTACAGGGTAGTTTAAAGAGTATAGTTTTCAAAAGGATTCGTTTTTCAGGAATAAATGTAGGACGTTGAGCAAAGTGAAAACCCGAACGAAACTACCCTAAAACCAACCCCCGGAATCCTGAAAGCATTTTCTCGAACAGAGCGCCATATGAAACGTTTTAAATCAGTTTTGTATTTTTAGTTTTAGTTTACGTACATAGATTTCACTTCCAGTGAAAAGGCAGTAAGAAAATACGAAGATATTCAAATAAAGGGCATACTTTTAATTTGATTTGATTGTAATTCAATCAATGTTCACCCGATTTAGCAATTGAATTTAATCCAAAAATTTCATCCTTGTGCATATTATGATATATATCATGATATGCACAATATGTATCATGATATGCACATTTCTAAGCTCAAGGGTATATTTACGAATAACCTGACAACATTTAAATTTCTTTTACCAGTCATAATCTGCAGAAAATTTTACTTCCGTAATGTTGGAGGACTTAGCTCGAAGAATTCGTGACGTCTGTTGGGGCACCTGACGCGCAACGCTTTGAACTGCTCGAGCAACTAATCGATTATGTCGATAATATCGCTTGATGTTTTCTGTGATCGTGTTGGTGGAATTTTTTGTGGACTGTCCTTTTTCACGAAATTTTTAGTGGGAATGGGCTCTAAGTCATTTGTTTATTTTATGGTCTAGTAAATTTATTGTTATCGCTTTCTCTGCGTGATGCGTTCGACGATTTTAATTTCATTTTGTTGCTTTAAATAAACATTCATACATGACTTGGAAGTTTTTGTGGAGGTGGAAATTATTTGAAAATGTGTCTTTAAAATATTTGAAAATTGGTTGTGTATTTATTTCCTTTTCCTTGTCCTCGCTTATCGGAGGTTAGTTTTCGTCATGCCTTGGAAAATTAGATTTTAATGCTTAAAATTGGTAAATGTATGTAAAATTATGTGAGATAGAGATACCATATTTTACACCTCTGGCTAATTTGTTCGGTTTTGGGAACAAACAGCTATTACCCGTAGAGTCATTTTGTTCGCTTTTCGAAACAGCTCATATTATGGTTTCATAGAAATCGTTGTGTCTCCCTTACCGTCGTTGTTAGAAACATGAACTGCGTAAGAAAGAAAAAACTCGAAGATTGATATTAAAATAAAGAAATTAATCGCAGAATAACAAAAATGTACAGCTCTGTGAAACAAAAGGTTCTGACCGCAATTTGAGAATAAATTAAACTTTGTTCATTTTTTTATTAATAATTTTTATATGAAACGTCAAAATAATAAGGTTACTGTAATGTAGAAAAAAATAAGTTGAACTATTTTTAAAATTTACTTTAAAATTATGTGTTATTTTTAATGGTTACGTTTAAAGGAGTATTTTATCATATTTCAGAAATAGTAGTTCGTTTTCGAATACGTTAAAAATATCACTTTAATTTGGATTTGATTGAGAAGCGGAAATACACACAAATTCTTCGACACGCTGACAGCACCTATAAGAAATATAATGATCAGTATATTTCTCAAAGGTGCTGTTTTGTTGCCGCATTCCACATACTGTCAATATATTTCTTAAAGATGCTGTTTTGTTGCCGCATTCCACATACTGTCAATGTATTTCTTAAAGATGCTGTTTTATTGCCGCATTCCACATACTGTCAATATATTTCTTAAAGATGCTGTTTTGTTGCTACATTCTACATACTGTCAATAATATTTATCAAAGATGCTGTTTAATTTCCACATTCTACATACTGTCAATATATTTCTCAAAGATGCTGTTTAGTTTCCACATTCTACATACCGTCAATATATTTCTTAAAATGCTCTTTTGTTGCCGCATTCCACATACTGTCAATATATTTCTTAAATATGCTTTTTTGTTGCCGCATTCCACATACTGTCAATATATTTCTTAAAGATGCTGTTTTGTTGCCGCATTCCACATACTGTCAATATATTTCTTAAAGATACTGTTTTGTTGCCGCATTCCACATACTGTCAATGTATTTCTTAAATATGCTGTTTTATTGCCGCATTCCACATACTGTCAATATATTTCTTAAAGATGCTGTTTTGTTGCCACATTCTACATACTGTCAATAATATTTATCAAAGATGCTGTTTAATTTCCACATTCTACATACTGTCAATATATTTCTCAAAGATGCTGTTTAGTTTCCACATTCTACATACTGTCAATATATTTCTTAAAATGCTTTTTTGTTGCCGCATTCCACATACTGTCAATATATTTCTTAAAGATGCTGTTTAATTTCCACATTCTACATACTGTTAATATATTTCTCAAAGATGCTGTCTTGTTTCCGCATTTTAAATACTGTCAATATATTTTTAGAATATTCATATCCTATGAATTCTTATAGTTTGTTTTATGTTTTTTTTTATAATGTGTCCATTTCCTTCCCTACATATCTCCTGAAAAGAGTATTACTGCTATTTTTATTGAAATTTTTAAAAGGCAAATTCTAGTAAAAGAATTCTTATCCGTACGTATTGTAAAAATTTTTGTATAAATTAAAACACTGCCGGTTGGAAAGCATGCACCAAAAAAGGCAAATGAACATTTTACATGGCAGGGCTTTTCTGCTCGTCTCGTTGGATAAATAAATTGAAAAAACTTTTAAAATACAACCGCATTGAAAAAATAAAAGCATTCTCTCGGAGCTGGCTGAAGTACTGATTTCTATTCAATCAGATCACTGCAGTCGAGCGAAGCATTTTAGTGCAGTATTGTTAGATGAAACTGAGACTGGCAGGGAAGATTTTATTGCATAAATTGAATCATTGTGTGGCTTATTGATTGCAGGAATAGAAAATATACTTTACCTATTTAAAAAAAAATGCATTAGCTCCACAGAGAAGGCTCTGAAGGTAATAATTTCCCTTAGTGCCTATATCATCTTTGGGGATGCTGTGTGAGTGTCTTTTTAAGGAAAGGGAGGAGAGGAAAGGAAGGAGAGGAAAGGAAGGAGAGAAAAGGAAGGAGAGGAAAGGAAAGGTATCAGGGGTGTATAGGAATCTGGAGGTCAGAGTGTCTAGGAGTGAAGGAAGTATGAATCCATCCCTCCCACTACATTACAATGCGATTGGTCGAGAGAGTCTTGCTAGGGAAGTCAAAAGGTCTCTCCCGATCCGGCCCGCCACGCAATAGGTGGGCAGACGTATCCGCTTCTGCCGCCAAGACTTAGACGAACCTAAAACAATATACCCGGGTACCCCTGCTAAGTCACCAAATGTTGCGAAGCACTTGAGGCCATTTATGGCAGAGGTATCGGTTATCCAATAAATGGTTCCCAGGGCGGCGGTATCCATACCCGTCCCCCAATTCGATCGTGAGAGCATCTGATGTTTTTGTTTTCTTAAATATACATTTATTATTATATTACCTACTGTTGCAAATACCCTAGAATATTAATAATACGTCTAACTACAGTAAACTTTCGGCAGTTTTTACTTGTATTGTCTGGAAACTCTGGCTTAGAGGTGTTAGTGTAATGATAATTCATAAAATTCATTAAAATGTATGAAGTGCTCACAACTTGTGTCGCTAGGAGGCGCTAGTGTATCATAGTGCCATCATAATGTATGGGAAATATCATACATTGAATGTATTAGTACTATTTTATGCATTTTTTGCTATATATTACTTGCGTAAAATCACGTGATATAACTTAACTATCTAACAACTTTAAAATTTTGTTTATACAGAAACAATTTAAAATATGGAATAAAATATATATGCTAGTCTGCATTTGATAAGTTTATTTTTATTCTTTGATACATAGTTCAATTACACTCGCACTCACACCCACGTGGTTCCCACAAAACAGTACATTTTTTATTTTGTTATTCTAGATGAATTATTACTAGCTAGTTAGTTTCAAATTAATATTTCACGATAGTTAATATATTTTTGAAAAATGTTCTTCTTATTTTTATTATATGAACCAGGAAGGGTGGTTAATTCCGTCGAAGAATAATTATAATAAATAATTTTTGCAACGAAGTGTGTAACATTAAAAGCCTTTCTAGCATCCTCGTAATCACCGCCATATATCACGTCCCGGCAGTTGACCTCGATTTTGACCCTAAAATCCTTTGGTTTTTGCGATGTATAAGGGTTGCCTAGAGACCGACCATGAGTATATTGCAGACTGTTTGTCATTTATTCATTTTGGTCCACGGTATTGTCACCATCCGAGATTTTGTATTCCGCACGGGCCTCGACAAAATAACATCATTTCATCTAATATTCCCGCTTGACATTCAATTTCAAATAGATATGAAAAGTATTTAATATAAAATGTACAAACCATTTTTCAAATACTAAATGTTGTTTAATAGAAGTATTTCAATTTATTGGGAGCATCTACGTCAAACTTTAAAATGCAAACACAAAGCGTGATGTTCTCTCTTTCTAATACTGTTTATACTGATCATATATCTCACCTGAATACATGATGAGATGGCATGACTTTTATGAGTCCATATCAGGTATGGACTCATAAAATCAGTATCACCCAAAAAGACTCTAAGGGTTAAAATAAAGCTTTGGAATGATGTAATTTAGTGCAATGGATATTGAAATATTTTGTTTTCTTTATTTAATCTTCTTGTTTTCTTTATTTCAGTGTATCTAACACATGTTAGTACACAAAACCGTACTTTAATTTGCCGTGGGATACACACTCGAAAACATCTACAAACACTCTCAAATACTCCCACTTAACACCATTCTGACCTCAAGTGGGAGTGTTTGATGTAGAAAATGTAGATGTTTTCGTACTAACATCTACAGACACTCTCAGATGTTAGTACGAAAACATCTACAGACACTCTCAAATACTCCCACTTAACACCATTCCGAACTCAAGTGGGAGTGTTTGAGAATGTCTGTAGATGTTTTTGTACTAACATCTACAGACACTCATAGATGTTAGTACGAAAACATCTACAGACACTCTCAAATACTCCCACTTAACACCATTCTGACCTCAAGTGGGTGTGTTTGAGAATGTCTGTAGATGTTAGTACGAAAACATCTACAGACACTCTCAAATACTCCCACTTAACACCATTCCGACCTCAAGTGGGTGTGTTTGAGAATGTCTGTAGATGTTTTCGTACTAACATCTACAGACACTCTCAAATACTCCCACTTAACACCATTCCAACCTCAAAAGTAACAACATTATCTCGCAATGCTTGTCATAAACTAAAGTCACTCTCAATTCTATTACTACAACCATGACATACACCAACAGAACACGTATCCAAAATACACTCAGCTTACACACATTTTTATATAATTGTCTGCCGATATCATAATGTTAAAATGATATTTAAATGAAAAATAAACTTTTTTTTTATTTTTGGAATAACTTAATGAGTAAAACCTCAAATTGTAATATTTAATTATTGAAGACAATATTAGCTCAGTTGGTGGACCGGTGCCTCGGCAAGGCAAGGGTCCTGGGTTCAAGTCCTAGATGTGACCGTATCTTTTTCTGATTTTACTGTTACAAATTTTCGTTAAGAAATCGCTTATATTGTCTTCAGTAATTAAATATCAAAATTGGAGGTTTTACTCACTAAGTTACTCTAAAAATAAAACATTTACCTTAGATTTGCAAAAAAAGTCAATAGATGTCGCACATTAATTACATAAAATAATATATTTATCTAATAGTCTGTCTAGATTGCATTTAGTTCCAGTTAAATCTTGCGATCATACATAAAGATAGCAGCCAGTAAAAATGTGCGGTGAAAAAACGAAGACAATGTTGGTGGTTCTTATTATCGTTTAGGAATCGCTAATATTGACTTAAACAGGGAAAATAAACTTTTAATTAGAAAAAACACTAAGCTTTATCATATATTTACGAAACACCTTTTTGCTGTAATGTACCTTTGTAATGTACATATAATGTCTCTGTAGTACATGTGTATTGCGAAATTATAAACTATTCTGCTTGCAGATCTTACAGTGAGATTTACGCCTAAAAGTAGGAAGTAAGAATTCAATGCATGTCATTTTTAAAAATTATTAAAAAAAACATTTTTTCTGACACAGATGAGGAATACTTATCAAAACTAGCCCATTAAATCACCCCAAAAGCACTGTACAAGTGTATATATTTCTGTAATGTTCTATTATATTACTAACTTTAGACCAAAAAACCTATAATAACAACTTATGACTAATAGATCGCATTCACCGGTTCGTCGATCATTAATACAAAACTATATTTACAATGCTTTTGACCAATGCTGGGGTAAAATGTAAGTTTTGTGAAATAAAAACAATATTTTTTGTTTAAAACCACGAATTTTTATTAATTTTAAGACCGACCGGTTTCGCTACACTCGAGCATCGTCAGGGTACAAAATTAAACTAATCAATAATACAAAATGTGTCATTATATATACATACAGAGGGAGATAGAAAGTAAAACCAAAATGAAACAACAATATATTAAAAGAAAACAATTAGTGTATATAAATATTATAATAATAGAGAATAGGCATTAATAATTGTAAGGTGATTAAGGGATACTGGGAATTTTACAGTTTACAATTTAATAATGTAATATATCAGCAAAAAGAAGGTTTACCTATGGGTGCTCCCACTAGCCCTTTGATTGCCGATATATTCATGAATAACTTGGAGAGTAAAATACTTGCCGGTAACTCACCACTTATAAAAAACGTCTTTCTGTGGAAAAGATATGTCGATGACATATTTTGTATATGGACAGGCACGGAACGGCAACTAAATTCCTTCCTCAACCTTATAAATTCTTATCATAAAAATATTAAATTTACACTAGAGATAGGCATTAACTCATCCTTAAACTTCCTAGACCTATCCTTATCTCTCATAAATAATAAAATCGATTTTAACATCTTTCGGAAACCTACCTACACCGATATTGTCATACATAATACATCCAATCATCCGTTTTCACACAAACACTCAGCATTTCACTCAATGGTCCATCGCTTGGTCACGATTCCATTAACTAATATTAATTTCTCTAACGAATTATCAATAATTAAAAAAATAGCGTCTAATAATGGATTCGATTCAGATTTTATTGATAGAATTTTAAGTAAAAAACTAAAACAATTAGCAGTTAAAAACTTCTTATTCGCGAGTCCACATAATATTAATAATAATAATCTTCCTTTCCAATGGCGCCGTATTCTATTCATCAATAATTTTTCTTCCTGCAGTATAGTTAACTTCCTTCTGAAGTCAAAACGGCGTTTTATACCAACAACAATTTAGGTAAATTTTTAGTCAATTCTAAAGATAAAGATGACACACTTAGTCATGCAGGAATTTATAAATTAAATTGTAACAATTGTCAAGCGTTTTATATCGGGAAGACAACGCGCAATGTCAACATTAGGATTAAAGAACATCTTAGATGCCTAAATAGCAATGGCTTTTCAGAGTTTGCCAATCATCTTATTGAAAAAGATCATACATTCAATAAAAGTACCGGTGCTAAGATTCTCCATAGAAAAGACCATAGTAACAAATTGAATAACCTAGAAGCACTAGAAATTAAGAAAGCCATTAAAACCAAAAGTTTAATTCTGAATAATCAATTAGATTTGTCAAAAAGCCCAATACTGGGAATATTCCCTGTAAACTGTAAAATTCCCAGTATCCCTTAATCACCTTACAATTATTAATGCCTATTCTCTATTATTATAATATTTATATACACTAATTGTTTTCTTTTGATATATAGTTGTTTCATTTTGGTTTTACTTTCTATCTCCCTCTGTATGTATATATAATGACACATTTTGTATTATTGATTAGTTTAATTTTGTACCCTTACGATGCTCGAGTGTAGCGAAACCGGTCGGTCTTAAAATTAATAAAAATTCGTGGTTTTAAACAAAAAATATTGTTTTTATTTCATTAAAATGTTAAACCACAAAGTGATTGCTTTCTACGAAAATATGTAAGTTTTGTATTAATATTTATTTACATTATGAATAAACAGATAATATGCAAGACCATACTTGCCTGGCAGGTCACTTGATATTAATACGCTCATTTTTTATTGAATAAATTTACATAATTAGGAACACATCTAATTGAAGATGATATTATTTAATCCGGGTATTTATTTGAATAATATAATATGTATTATTAATAATAATTTTTGAACCGACCGGTTTCGCTTTACTTAAGCATCTTCAGGTTACAAATTCTTACTAGACAAGAAGTACAAAGTGTGAGCTTATATATAAAAAAAATTTGAGGGAGACAACATGATATAAATATAACCAACACAGAGAAATCATAAAATACATTTACACAAGTACAAAGGACATGGGAAAAACCGAACGATAATTATGTAGACTAATGGATTATAATAATGTATATGGAGAAACAAAGCATCAACTGACATGGGGTGATAAGGAGAACTTGGACATTTCTAATGGTTTATTGGAAACAAACAATATTGGACTACTTGATATATCTAATTAATGATAATATTACTGATTACTGATAATTTAATGATAATATTACTTATCAATGGCGCCGTATTTTATTCATTAATAACTTTTCCAACTTAAGTGTAAAAAATCTTCCTTCTGAAGTCAGACCAGCTTTTTATACCAATAATAATCTAGGTAAATTTCTAATTAATTCAAAAGATAAAGACGACAAACTAAGCCATTCAGGCATTTATAAATTAAATTGTAATAATTGTGCGGCATTTTATATCGGTAAGACAACACGTAATGTTAACATTAGGATTAAAGAACATCTTCGTTGTCTCAATAATAACGGTTTCTCTGAATTTGCCAATCATCTGATTAGCAAAGATCATACTTTCTGTCATAACACAGGCGCTAATATTTTACACACAAACGGGCATGGTAACAGACTCAATAATCTAGAAGCACTGGAAATAAAAAAAGCTGTAAAAACCAAATTCCTATTCTTAGTAATCAATTATATATATTAAGTAGTCCAATATTAAGTTTGTTCCCAATAAACCATTAAAAATGTCCAAGTTCTCCTTATCACCCCATGTCAGTTGATGCTTTGTTTCTCCATATACATTATTGTAATCCATTAGTCTACATAATTATCGTTCGGTTTTTCCCATGTCCATTGTACTTGTGTAAATGAATTTTATGATTTCTCTGTGTTTGTTATATTTATATCATGTTGTCTCCCTCAAATTTTTTTTATATATAAGCTCACACTTTGTACTTCTTGTCTAGTAATAATTTGTACCCTGAAGATGCTTGAGTAAAGCGAAACCGGTCGGTTCAAAAATTATTAAAAACTCGTGGTTTTAAAACAAAAAATATTTTATTTCATTTTAAATATAATATGTGTTGAATATCTTGATGATTAACTTTTGTATATAAATGATCAGGTTGACCTCAAGCAATACTCAGAGATATGGATTATTATATTTATTAGATCGAGTACAGGATTGCGGATATTTCTTGACTAGCTAGCAGTTGATATAATCTATTACAATACTATTTATTCTGTATTCTATAATTCACTGTATTGCCAGACTCAACCTCACTACTTATTCTCCCACCGTGTTCTTTAATGAACGTGTTCAGGAAAAGAACAACCAATTTCATGATTGGCGGTACAACCATCAACAGTCATCAACAACCCAGATCTAATACTGTACCTTAGTTTACAATGATCAATTTAATTCTGAAATTTTTACCTATTTTCTTCATTTTTGAATTTCCACGAAACACATGTTATATTTACTTGAAAAAAAAAAACATTTCCAATTCATTGTCATTGTCTCCACAGGTTTACATAAACAACGTTCCAGTAGCGTGCAAAGGGACCCTTTGACATTTAAAGCCTCGAAATTAAGGGAAAAATAAATAAGGTGGTTTTGCTAGAGGGCGGAAAATTGGGAAATTCACTGAGATTTCGGTGTGGAATTTCATGAAAAGGGGAAAACCGGGTGTACAGAGCTGAAGGGATGAAGGGATAAGGGGATGGTAGGGCAGCACCGATTCACGGGTAAGATTGGCTTTTTAGGTCAGAACTAACAGCCCTTAGTTGGAACCCTGTATCTCGAGGTTTAGGGATAAGATTATGGAAACAAAAATGGATAGACTTTAATAAAGTTCATTGTGTTAGGAATGAGACAAAAGGGTTCAAATGATAATTTTGGAGCTCAGCTTCCACCGCTTTTAGCGATAATTCATGAGTTAGTCGGAGATTAAAATAGAGACTTGTATATTGACTGCGAAAGCGAAAAGCATTTATAGAACACGTTTATTTAATAAAGAATTAGGGCGAAGCATTTTACTATAATAAATCTAGTTAGTTATGATAAAAATGCTGACACTTTAATAAATAATAATTTACTTATCCTGTTTTCGCTTTATTGCAAACATCACTCCTAAGAAATTTATACAAAAAAACACAAAATTCATAATGTTGAATTAAAATGATTTTCGGGATGATCATATTTTTTTTTAGTACGTACTTTATCGCTTTGCAGTTTTCTTAACAAATCAGTTCAAATTTTGAAAATGACAATTAAAATAATTTTCTGGTGAAATATTACATTATACGTAGAAAATAACACTTAAATTCAAAGCACATCCGAGTTCATTGAACCAGAGTTATACAGACTGACAAACGAATTAGAGTTTTTTGCTAAAAAAATAAAGATAATTAAAAAATGAAATGGTCAATACTGACATGTACATCGTGTGATGATGATAAGGTAATAAATTAGTTGTACATAGTTTATCATGCAAACTGAAATGTGATTTAACCTATATAAAAAAAAAATTAATGTTCGTTTGTTCAAAATCTTAAGTCTCTGAAAGTTCTTCGCCGATTGCTATGAAATTTTGAGACGACGTTCCATTCTAATACGCGTGTGTTTTTATACACTTTATTATATGGATGTCACTTGTGATAGGTAAAAACAGGTTTTTCTTTAAAAACAACCCCATCTGTTGGATAATCATATTATTTGAAAAAAGCTAATGCTGACTAAGCCACAGCAATGCGTGGCGGGATACAGCTAGTTAGTACTAGTACTAGTAGTTAGCACTAATAAATGAAGAGATTTACTTCCTTTTCTTTCTAATAATTTAAAATCTGGTGATAAAGAATTGATGGTACGTGAGCATAAAACTTTTTGTAACTTTTCTATTTTTTTCTGGGCTGTTTTCTTTAGCGGTAAAAAAACGATTAATCTACCACTTGATAAAATTGTTTCATTTCCGATAAAGTAACTACCCCAAACCTTGTACATCTAATCTTAGGAATGAAAGAGATCTTCTGTACATACGTACCTAAGAGAATCAAAACGGACCCGACAGTGCTTCTATTTGTGGTTGAGCGGGGTAACAAACCCAAATGTTTCCCTATGTTTGGTGACTAAGCAGAGAGTCTTGACGGTGGATGCACCGTAGTAGGAGTGATGAATTCATACAGTCTGCTACTCCTGGTCACACTGACCCCAGATTCCTACCTAACCCGCATACCTTTTTTTCCTTAGAACTTCCTCTCCTCCGTTTCCTAAAAAAGTTGCCTCCACACAGCTTCTCCTACAATGAGATAAGCCCTGAATAGAATTATTTTCCTCAGGGCCTCCTGTTTGGAGCTAATGCAATATTAAAAAAACATTAAATAAATAGTAATTATTATTTTACAAGCAATAATTATTCGCCTGAAACACTCATCCACATTGAAAAATCTCCTGATAAAAGATACATGACGCCAACGAGACTCGAACCCGTGTCCCTTCGATTTCCGGTCGACAGCTCTGACCACTGAGCTATGGCGGCTTATCTCTTATCCGCGAAATAATTCAATATATACTAGTGTTTCATTCAACAATTACTGCTTGTTACATTTTTTCACCTGAAAACAACCAACTTTATTTTATATGAGAAAGTCATTGTAAGTGCTAACTCTCTCACTAGATGGCGTCGAGACAAATTGTCTACATTTTTGTGCTATGCATAAAAAATCTTGTCTTACATTAGTTTACCAAAAAAAAATAATAATTAAATAAATAGTAATAAAAATACCGTTACAGAATATAATATTTACTCTTAAACGTTTCATATATAACCTGAGGCGTTTATCACTTTCTTATCCATTTCTCTGTCAGTATCTCCGTTTGAAGTAAGCCGATGTTTTAGTGTCCATAGCTCATCGATCATATTACTAAAGTTGTGAATAATCGATTTTCGAGTTGAAAACGTTGTCATTGAGGTCGTTTTCCCCATATTTTTCTATACAGGATGTTCCATATAATAATAATTTATGTGTTAGTTTGTGGTAATAAATATATTTAACACGTATTGTATAAAATTAAATATTTGATGCAATACTTCATCGGACATTGACATCGGAAATCGGCTTCTTTTGACTGTGGTAAATGTGTGATAATTTTTTTCTTCTAATTAGTTGATACTCCGGCATCTCCCTTGCTAAAGACCACCATTTAGCTTTAAATAGCTTTAGCCATGTTGAGTGACCTTATTTGAATAGCTAATCTTCCTGACCTTCAAATTAACTATTTTCCTCTCTTCCCCAATGTTTAAGCCTTTTTTACATTACCTTCACACAGAAGGCAAGAAATCTTTGGGGAAGCTGTGTGGAGGTTTTTTTTAGAAAAGTAAGGAGAAGAAGTTCTGGCAAGAAAAATATGCATGAGGAGTGGAAATGAATCTGGTATTCAGTATGACCATGAGTGACAGACGTATGACTCCATCCTCACACTAGAGTGCAACGATGACATGTCCGGCTGGAGAGGTCAAAAGGTATCCATCAGCCAGTCTCTCTTGATCCGTCCCGCCACCCAGCTTGTAGGCAGATAAAACCACTGCTAAGACCTAGTCAAACCTCACCCCATAAATCCGGGAAACCCTGCTAAGTCGCCAAATGTAGGGAACTACCTGGTGGCTCCGGAGAGTTTAGGGTAGTTGGGACTTTTGGCAAATTAATACTAACAACAAAGGAACAACTAGAATTAGTATTTATAATAAAATAAATCATTCATATTAGAGACAAACTCTACACACTTTTCATACAGATTATTTGAAGAGTAAATGGGACACCCTATTATTAAAAGTTTTTGCAAATTTTAGCATGGCACAGTGTTTGGCATATTGCCAGCGTTTCGCAGCGGCTAAGCAGTTCGGCGGTTCGGTGGCTCACCCTTTAGTGAGGGATGGGGTTGTCGAGGGAGAGGGGTTAGGGCGGGGACTGTCAAGTATTAATTCCAGGAAATTAACGAAACTGGGTTGCATGCGGTGCCATTTAGGGCGAGGAGTGAATCACGGAGTACATTGAAGGGCAATTTTATTAAATATGTGAAATTGAAGGCCAAATTTTAAAAAAATCGCAAATAATTAATGCCTTTGTAAAGGCTCACTAAGGCCCCCTTGTTTTTTTATTTCTTTTATTGCACTCATAACCCCTCAGGCATCTGGCATATTCTGATAGAAGGTCGCAGTATTTCTGAATGTATCAAAAAACTGAAAACTGTTTTTAAAACGGGTGATGAAATACGTTTTCAAATTTTAAAAATTAGTAATTAACTTGTAATTTTTAAAATATTAAAATTAGGAAAGCGAATTTGAAAAAAAATGCCTGACCTTACGTTTTTTGTATCTAAAATTACTAATAACGAAAATCTATACTGAAAAAACACGCAGTCACCTCGCGTTTTTGTTGTTTGATTTAAAAGTGATGACTAAAAATTCAAAAGGTTTCATTTTATTTCAAATTGTGGTCGAGACCTTTGGTTTCATGGGGTACACAGGATTTTTTTTTGTAGTTAACTTCTAGATTTGAACACCATTTAGATCATATTTCTCACAACCATTTTTTAACGACCAAAAAATGAGAGTTAAAAAAGCGAAACCCAAAAGCGAAAAAATTTGCCTAAAGGGTTCACAATAAATTGTTGACAATGTAAAATATTTATTTTCTCAAAAAAGCAGTTTTTGCCTAAAGTAGGCTCAAAGAAAAAGTGATTTTTTTATGCATTTCTGTTGAATCATTTTTGACGCGTTAGTAAGAAATTCATGTTTAAAGAATCTATATTGAGACTACATTTCTCTTTAAGTATAAGTATTCTTCCTTCTTGGGGGATTTGAATGCATCAGCTAGCGAATTAATTTAACCGTGCTTAGGGGTACTAAAATAAATATTTATGCATAAGGTTTCTAAAGGAATTTGAGAAAAGCCGGGGAGGGGAATAAGTAGGAGAAATTAATGATTAAGGAACACGAGACTGTTCATATCTATTCACCTAATATATCTGTAACTATTTTAAGCAACCATTTTATTATATATAGTTATCTCATTGGAGGAGTATGTATACAAACGGTATTTTATTCTTAAGGTGTCTAAAAAAGTGTGAAATGAACACATTTTTAGCTTCTTTTAGCCCAACATTATTTGAGTTGTTCATTATTCGATCCGAGATGGATGTAGGGTTGTTACCTACATTTAAATCTGCTATTTCTTGTCGCGTGTCTACAAATTCAAATCTAAATTCGCCATTACTCCAAATCGTTATCGAAATCGAAAATCCTTATTAGATTCAGACGATTGTAGTGAAAAATGGGTGAACGGGCTCGCCGGGCAAATTGGAAGGGAGGTTCACCACATGTTTAGGGGATGTAATCATCCGACTTACTGAACCGTTTTCTCCGTTTTCCCCTTTCCAGTCTCCCTTCTCTTGCGGGGTGGTCGTTAGGTCGTTATGGTGTTCATGCACCGCAACATGGAAATCTCTCTCAGGATGAAGGTAAACGTTATGGATGTCGAAACGTTTAGGTGTTGTAGTATTTTATAGATTTTTTGCATTTTTAACAATCTGTAAGCAATTTAATAATTCTGTTATCTCTCACGAACATAAAGAATCATGTATTGAAGTAAACATAATTATAATTGTCAAATAGTAATGTTTGTGTCTGAGAATAATGATGTCCTATTTATACTCGAGCGTTTTGCATTTCATCTGTCTGTTAATTTGTTCGTCTCTTCCGTGTCCGGTCAATCCTATCAAGATTGTAGCCGTGTTGGATAGTACCTTTTTACTCAAGAGTTTGCATGAGCGTTACAAGTTGTCAAATTGGAATATTCAACGTTGCGCGAGGTCTACTGTCCACGGAATTACTGGTGGTTTGGTTTAAGTATTTTTTTGTGCCAAGAGCTCCAAATTTTCGGAGCCAGTTGGAGAATGGCACAAAAAATATCCTCAATTGGGGTATGTTTTGAGGGTGAAGTGAATGAGAAAGAGAAGGAGATTCGAATGTTGAAGATGGGAAAATATGGATTTATTCATATCGTGTCACTAAACACCGCTAAAATCATTATTTGGGCAACGTTTCTGAGATAGTTTGAGCTACAAAATATAGATGGCTCTTGTGTAGATAGTTCGTGGAGGTTATAGACTTATTGGACAGATGTCGGTAGTATATAGGTAACCTCTCCATAGTGGATACCATGGTATGCGATGGTTTTTAGAGTGCGAAATATTTTGAGAGCATAATAGAGGGGACGTCGGCCTACAGGCCACCCCACGCACTCGTTCTTGATTACACCAGTTTTTAGTCCAAATAATGGCACAGTATTTTTTTATGAAGAAGGTATGCTTATAAATGGTAGTCTTTCTCCAAGTCTATACTAATAATATTTACCACTCTGAAGCATGACGCAAATATACAACACATTAGTGAATGTGAAGTATCACAAATCAATTAAATAATAATTTAATTTAAATTCCTTAATTTTAATTATCGTGTTTAATTTATATATAAATTAAATTTATTTGAATCCAGGCGCAATGGTTTCGTCAAATAGTTTTAGAAATATTTTTATGAAAAATATAAATCAAGCATTAATGCTAATTTGTTTGACGGTATAATGATTCAGTGAAATGACTCCATGACAGTTATGAAAAGGTTGTTATTTGCACAAAACAAAGCCTCGGCGAACTTTTCCGCTTCTCCGCCCTCAGGCTGGAGTTTTATCGCTTATTTATGCAGGATATATTGTTTCCCAGGACTGATTTCACAAACAACGCGATGCGATGGGACGAAATGGGAACAACGACACGAAGAGGTATTACATTTAATTCGTCAGCGATGTCAACTTGCGCACTTATTGTTGAGGTTTTTTCTGATAGAGTACAGTAGACATTTCAATAGTTTCAATGTGCGAAGTTGTGTTTAATATTTATATGTGATTTCAATGTTGTCTTCTCTTAATTGCTAAATTTAATTTCTTTTCATATTCCTGGCTAGACAGTACCTCCCGTATTACTGTGACAATTCTTCTTTAGCGTCAAAATATTATACCTACTGCAATTTTATTATTTTTTTATGTGGATACCGCACAAAAGTCCCAACTGTTCTCAACCGCGCGCCGGGAGATTGTTGCATCCCCAATTGGGGTATATTATGAGGCTGAACGTGTAGAGAGGTTAGGAAACATTCAGTAGAATTGCTTAAGTGTTCTACCGGTAAGAGTTATTTTCTAACTTTGTTAATCGCCCAATATTAATGTTGAAAGATATCTATAAGACAATACAATTAAATCCTTTTTCAACTATCGTCGTTAAGAAGGATTTGTTCATACATAAACCATCCTCTCAGTGTAATAAATGTGAAATGGAGGTTTTTCGGGTAGCAACGCGGGGTAAAATAAAGGATGTCACTGGGTAAATCTGCTTTTGGGTAAAATGAAAAATTCTCAAAATAAATTAAGCGGGTGGGGAATGTTGGAGTTGGCAGAACTGCAGGAAGGGTTGTAAAATTTCACATTACAAACACATTCTCTACTTCGCTCGTCGTTAAATTACGCAAGTATTATTTGTTTTCATTATTAGGTTAGGTACGACGTTTGAAACTCGGCGTCAACATACATTTATTATTTTGTATTTACACGTGCACGATTTATTTATTTTGTTCTTTATTCTCGAGTAGAAAGTAGGTACTGTCAGTATTGTCCAGATGTGATAATTGAATTAGATACTGTCAGTATTGTCCAGATGTGATAATTGAATTAGATACTGTCAGTATTGTCCTGATGTGATAATTGAATTAGGCGCTCTCCGTATTGTCTATGTGAAAATTGAGTAAGGTACTGTCAGTATTGTCCAGATGTGATAATTGAATTAGGTGCTCTCCGTATTGTCCATGTGAAAATTGAGTAAGGTACTGTCAGTATTGTCCAGATGTGATAATTGAATTAGGTACTGTCCGTATTTTCTGGATATCCGGATTTGATGGAGGACTTAGCGAACAGAGGATGAAATCCCACGCGTTTGACAATTATTATTTTTTTAAATGCTGTTAAATTGTAATGCATTTAGGTTGATGCTCTAATTGCAGATAAAAAACGTACTCTTGCATCAAAGTTTTTGTTTATGCCACCATTAGAAATATTTTAATTCGAAAATTTACCTGATAATCATCAATTGATTGTGCTTTTAGTATTATTGATTGTATTTTTATTACATTAGCTCTACACGGAATGCCCTGAAGAAAATAATTTCCATCAGGCCTTATGTCATATATGGGGGTGTGTAAAGGGTGTTTCACCAATACCAGGTTTACGCGGTCTTATGAACATAAATTTCTTTTCATTAAGTCGTGAAAACTTAAGAAATACATGGCAAAATCAAATACTTAACACTGGCCATCAGATTTTATCGAAAAGTATAAAATTGAAAAGATGATCGCTGCTTCCGCTCATCACAATTTGTTGAAAAGCTAAAACAAACTTAGAATCGGAATTTAACGGGGACCAGCATATTGGCAATACAACAAAATGGCAATTGTAATGTACTGGCATATTATAAAATGTCTTATTAGTATGGAATATTTATAATATGATCAGGAGTTTTCAATAAATATTCCGGTCCGTCAAAGATCAAAGTAACTTTACTATCGTACGATAAACACAATGAATATCTATCAGAACAGACGTCCGTTATATAAGAGACCCTGAGTTATCATATCGACGAAAGCAACTTGAACCTGCCTAGGGATCTGCTAGCATCGGCTGTACTCGTAATCACTCGGGTACAGCCGACATGTTGTCTCTGTCATGTGGCGTGACTACCACCACCTAAATTATGCCATATTAAAACTGCATAAACTGGATAGTGAAAACGTAGATCTACAGATTTTACCGATATCTGGTGGGTCGATTTTAAACTTCTACCAAATAACATTAAAGTACTGAAGAGTCATTTGAAGACTTTGCCACACGTAAATTCCTGCGAAACAAGTTCGAAATTAAAGAAATCAAATAATTTAATTTCTTTTCTGCTTATTTTCAATTTTACATATGATAAAAACAATTGTCGACCAACCCGGATTGGAAGAGGCCACTTGAGGGAGACACCATTTTACCTCTCTATTGATTCATCGATCTGTCACGGTCTGTCTTGGACACACTGAACCCAGATTCCTAATCACCCCAGAATATCTTCTCCCTCCGTTAAAAGACTCTCCACATAGTATCCTCAAAGATGACATATACCCAGAGGGAAAATATTTTAGTAAGGCTTGTTACCAATGTGGGAAATATTAAAGTAGTCCCACACTTTTTTTTGCTATTTGTTTTTGGGGTGTTATGCCGTGTTACGCTAACTCCTTCTTTAGCCAACGTTTCGGACAGCATTACAGTGTCCATCATCAGGGCAGATGTGATGATGGACACTGTAATGCTGTCCGAAACGTTGGCTAAAGAAGGAGTCAGCGTAACACGGCATAACACCCCAAAAACAAACAGCAAAAATACTTTTGGCCGTGAAAATCTTAAATCATATTTAGTCCCACACTATTTTCCTCGGGGCCTCCTGTGTGAAGCTAATTAAAAAACTCCTAAAGTTATTACTGTATGCAGATAAAGATAGACATGTATTAATAGAGATAAATCATTCACCCTCATATTCCCATCCTGCCTAACATGGCATCCAGATCATCTATGTATTAATCTCTTTAGCTCGTGTAACAAACCAAATTGTCAAAAATAATCCATCCTACCCTTTTACAACCCTTAAAAGGCTTTTCCGTTTCGTTTTTGTCTCGCGCGATAAAATATCAGTGACCAGTGTTTTCCGCTTTCACCCCTTCAACCCACCCTTAACCCTTTCAGACCTAAAATAAAACTGGTGGTGGTTGAAATATTTAATGCTTGATATTAACTTGTAGTAACTTGTAATCTTTTTAAAAATTACTGAAGTTTTTGTTTCAATTTTTTAGAAGTAATTACAGTTTTTATTTTGGTTTTTTTTAACTGCGTAAATAAATCGCAACTAGTTGACAAATAACGAAAAAATATGTGTTTTTAATTTTCACTTATTTACAAAATGAAAACCATTATTTCCGCTGAAATAATTAGATTTGTAAGTAGGTTCTTAAATACCTTATTTGTTAATTATATATCATGTTTTTTATTCAAAAAATGTGTCAAATAAGGATTTATACAATTAGTTAAAAGAAATTTCACTATTGCAATTACAATTTCTAAACATTCTTCCGCCATGCAGATACAAAAATATTTTAAAAAAAAAGTGAATATAAAAGTTCAAATAATCTCTTAAAAAACAATTTTTTAAAAGAGATATATCAAATTGAATTATTCGACGTATTTAAGAGTATATTTTATCTTAACTCCCGTGAACTTATTAAATGTCTTAAATAATAATTAAGTAAAATAATTTTTCTTTTCGATTGACTGAGGATTCAACCTTCTTCCCATAGAATGGTGTCAACCACGCTAACATCTTAGTCAAATCCTGATTTGTCAAATACTGACATTTATTTCGTATATTAACTGTTGTAATGTCATCCAATTTCGGAGAAATGCGTCTACAAAACTCAAAAAGATGTTTTCAAAAATAATTTTTAACGGCTACCACCTTGCAACGGAAACGCAACATACAAAAAAATACGTACAGGCGATACGCAAAACGGTCGAGTTTTAGCAGGAAACGCTACGTTCAGTCAGCAATCCTAGATGTCCCCCTCTGACCCCCCCACCATACGAAAGAAGAACAGCAATAGAAAATACCATGAAACTTGATTGATTAAAATTGATTTAAAATGCACTTTTTTATTGGAATATTGTGTTGAAAACTGTGTCTGATCGAAACATAAATTTTCCTAGCGAAACAGGCAGATTACATCACTCGTGTACTTTATAAAGATGAATTATTAAAAAGTGAAAAAAAAATACAAATGAAAACCAAAAGAAAACAATTTAAATGGAGTGAAAATCTTATTTTAACCCAAGCGTCAATCTGTAAAATATAAACATGGCTACTGCCTGAACGAGTAGATTGAATATAAAGAAAAATAATAGTACGTATATTTAGCAATAATTGAAAAACGAAAATGGCCAATTTTTATTCGCTCTAAATAGTGACTAAAAATCTTCGTATTTTCAACTACACGCGCGGTCAGAATGGGTTAAAAAATATCGTCGAAATATTTCGCTCATCATTTCAAGATCAATTTTCGTACGGGTTTTGCGAAATTTGAAAATAAACATTTATATATATTCAAGTGGAATAAAAGCATTGAGAGAGGTTTAAATGTTTAAAGGTTCTGGAATTATTTGGTTGTAGGTTTTTAGAGATATTTCTAGCCCTTTATGTTCATAACCGTCAAATTAATGGTGAAAAGGTTTTTGTTGAATTGAACTGAAGAGCATGTGGGTATAATGAAGTGGGTTGAGATCGACCCATCTGATTAACAAATTTTTGTGAAGTATTTTCGTTTAATTATAATATAAAATATTCACCCGTTTTATTTTTTTATGTGAAGAAATCTTTAAATTGATATTTATTAAAAACAATAATTTATAAAATAAATATTTTAAAACTTCCAAGTCTACACATACCTGAACACACCACTGCCTAACATAAATACTCCAGAGCAATACGCCAAAGTAAACATTAAATACTATCCTACGAATTTACACAAATCTCTACCAAATCAAACAAAAAAACGGTGTATTTGAGACCAAAATTTTGTTTACATTTTTACTCCAAATAATGTCATGGAATGACTGGTTAAAGAAAGTCAAATACGTCTCTTTACACCCTGTATAGTCCTACGCAATGTGATCCATACAGTTATATTATTTTTCGAAGAAAACTTCTTCTAACTGCTTTTCACTTTGTGATGGCATTATTTATTTTTTATTAAAACACAAATAACTTAGAAATAGGTATAGATAAGAGATAGGAATTACATTAGAAATAGAAATTGGATTACATTAGAAATAGGTATAGATAAGAGTTTAAATTTCTTAGATTTAAATTTAACAATAATAGGTAATAAAATAGATTTTAATATTTTCCGTAAAGATACGTACACTGATATTGTCATACATAATTCATCAAATCATCCATTTTCTCAAAAAGTCGCAGCTTTCCATTCTATGCTTAATAGATTAATTTCGATTCCTTTGTCGGATCCTAATTATACCTCAGAATTAAATATCATAAAACAAATAGCATCTAATAACGGCTATCCTTATAAATTGATAGTTGAAATACTAAATAAAAAAATTAAACATAAACTCTTTAAACTTTATATTTATCCTATTTATAAAGATACAAACAAACAATGGCGTAGAATTCTATTTGTAGATAATGATACATCCAAAATTATAAATAAAAACATCCCCTTCACTATTCAACCGGCGTTTTATACGGATAACAAATTAAAAAAATATATTCTTAATAATAAAGATATTGATAGTCAAACTAAAAAATCAGGTGTTTATAAACTCAACTGTAATGATTGTAATTCCTTTTATATAGGAAAAACTAATAGAAACTTTGAGATCAGAATTAAAGAACATCTTAGGGCTTTAAAGGGAAACTGTGAATCAGAATTTGCGGATCATTTATTAAATAACGACCATACTTTCGATATTAATTCAGGTTTTAAAATACTACATTCTGGTTACAAGGTATCTCAAATCAATAATTTTGAAATCTTAGAAATAAGAAAACACGTGAATATGAAAGCAGATATTATTAATAAACAAAAAATTTTTATAAACCCCATTTTAAATATTTTCCCAATTACCCGGTCTTTCCCGTCTAATGACATTTTAATTCCTACTTTGAATAACCCTCCCCCACTCTTACCCCTCCCCGCTCCTTCTACCTCTTCTTTCTAGACCTAATTTTAATTATAACTTTAGTATACTTGTGCTCCTGATGATGTGAACTTGGTTCACGAAACATGTTGAGATTTTGTATCGAAATAAAGTGATGTAAACTAAGTTATTTGTGTTTTAATAAAAAAAAAATAAAAAAAGTTATATTATATTAGACTAGCTGAAGTACCCGGCGTCCCCCAGGCTTTATTCAGCCTTAAGGAGTAGGGTAGTTTTTTTTAAATCTTCTATAGATAGTGACCTTCCGCTTGTTTTAAGTTAAACCTTTGAACTGCGCATAATTCCATCAATCTCGGAATAAACCGTTGATTTGTATTAAAAATCAAAACACACACCCACACACATATCTTGTTTATAACGCACTAGCTGAAATCCCCGACGTTGTCCGGGTTTAACAGTTTTTTGAAATCAGGTGTAGACGGTTATTTTCCTCTTATTTTGAACGTCAGCTATGTTTAAGAAGTATCAAAAGTCTGTGGGTGCAAAAAAGGGGTTGGAAAAGGTGATGATGGTGGTTTATCAAAATTGCATGCTGCGCAAAACATGATCCAATCTTCAACGGGTGGCAATTACTAATGTAATTAAAATGCACTTTTCTACGGAAATTAGTAGTAGAGTTGTTGTTATTGCAGTAACGCAACACACATCACATAAATAATAGCATGGCATGTATATAGCGCAGTTTAGTGTCAAGTGCGCTTTACTATAACAAACTTAAAAAACGGTAATTTAGTATTTGTGGTCATGTTCTTGAAATTATTCCTACAGTGTGCCTTACCCAATACAGATCTAATATTATAACACTAAATATACTGTTCATACAAAGTGATGATAAAATTTTGAATAAGGACAGGACAAAACAAGAACATTAAAACTAAATATAATAATCCAGCACCAAGCGCCACTCCTGAGTGAGCGCTGGGCCCAAGCGCACTCAAGACCACACCCTGCATAGTTGTCCTTATTTGTTAATTTATTATATCTATTATACAAAAAAATAAATTATATCTATATGGGACGTGTGGAATTGCACTAACCTCCCCACATTCTGGAATAAAATATTATTATTATAATATAATACAGGAGGCAGTTTGTGCTCAGAAAAGAGAATCTTCTCAGCAGACATTTAAAAAGGGTACAATAAGGAGGCAACCGAAACCAAACAATTACCGGAAGTTTGAGAATATGGCATAGGCATTAGGCATGTCAAAATAGAATACATCAATCGAGGTTGTTGGTTGTAGGTCGACTAAAGTAATGGAATAGAGCTTTGGAACGCCCAACTGGAATGGAACCACTTTTTTCTCTCAGTGTCTCATCTAATCAAATACATCTATGTTGCAAAAAGGATCGTATGTTTTTGAACCAAACGTTCCTTTTTTATATTTTTTACTTTAATCTAAAAACATGAAAAAAAGAATTTCCCAACAATAAAACGCTCTCGTTAGCCGCTCGGCCGAAAAATTCATTTCTCCTCGTTAAATTTCCAGGAATTCTCACAGTAATAATAATTCCCGTATATTTCCCTTATTCTCTCCTAATCGTCCCCCTCTTCCCGTTTCCGAGTTATCATTAGGCTTCGGATTAAATGATGGAATGCTTTTGCCAGGTCTAATCAATCAACTCCAATACGCTGGGTGTTATATTTTTTATTTGTTTATTCCAAATGTGATTATTCGACTAAGCGAACGATCCAGAATGAAATCGCTTTGTTTGGTATTGTCTTATTTATTTTGTTTCGAAACGACAAAGGGCGAGGCGATGGAAAATGGCAAGGAAGAAATATTATTGTGTCAATCTTTCAAAAAAATCTGGGAATGGAACAAAAACATTTGACGCAACTTTTACTCGTGTGTGAAAATTCGAACATAGTTTCCTGTGTGAAAATCAGAAAATATTAGTATTCCATTGAACAACCAATCTAACCATTCTGGTTTTATGGAGTTACGAGGCGGGTATGGGTACTGCTGCTCTAGGAATCATTTATTGTATGACCAACACTTCTGCCATAGGTCACACCAAGTGGTTCGATACGTTGGTAACTTAGCAGGTGTGCCTAGGTTCATGGGGTGAGATAGGTCAAGGTGTAAGTCTTGGCGGCGTCTGCCCACCTACTGCGAGACGGGCCGGGTCGGGAGTGTGGTTGATTGTGACGTTTTGACCTCTCCAGTAGGGCTCTCTCAATCCATCGCCATGCGCAGCAGTTGGATGGATGGATTTATGCATCTGTCACTCCTGGACGAACTACCCTTTCTTTCCCGGGAGTTCCTTTCTTTTTTAAATAGACTCTCCACATAGCGTCATCAAAGATGATATGCGGAAAATATTCTTTTTCAGTGCCTTCTGTGTGGTTCCAACAAAAAAATAGTAAGAGTCATAGAACTGGCACAAGAGAGAAAAAGTGGACTGAAGCTAGAATTGAGATGCCTGAGGCGTATATGTGGTAAATCCATGGATGACCGTATTAAAAATTTAGAGGTCATCGATGTAACCGTAATCGACAAGATTAAGAAATGGATGTGTTGTTTGGATGGAAAGAAAATTGGAATAAAATATATTTACATAAAGTTCTAGTAAAGAATACTTTTGATTTTTAATTGAAAGTATCATTATACCAGAAATTTATCCTCTCTTTCTCGATTGACTATCAAGAAAGGGACGCTTAGATGGCTTGATCATAAAGAGCGGACGAACACAGAAAGTGTAATTAAATTCGATGATGTGGAATTGAATGGTAAAATAAGTCGTGGACGCCCGAGTAAGACATTGCACGACCAAGTGAATCAAATACTCGAGTCAAGTCATGACAAGATGCAGAATATCTGATGGGTATGTAGAGATAATGCATGAATAAGAGTGAATCAAGGAGCTTGTCGAACTGGGTGGCGGGTTGTCTTCTCTGCCTACGCATTCTGAGAAATGACATGATGCTTAGTTATTTATTTAGTGATCACGATATTGTTTTTTTTATGCGCTAATGTAGCGTTTTTGGTTTAAACTAAATTATCTGAAACTAGCAAATTTTTATGATAGATTTCAGCAATTCACTCAATTTATCATCACAGCTCAATTGAAAATACCGAACAAGTTTCAACTATATACAATTGTAATATTATTCTCCGACAGACAGAAGAAAAGCAAACTTTCAAGAATGTGTACACAAGTTTATAAATTCTGATTTATTGCAAACTTGAAAGTTTACAGTTTGCATTCTTTAGCGTCAAACTCGACACGAACAAATATTTCACTTCCGAAGCCAACCAAAATATCCTTTACACGCAGCAAATCATTTAGCGAATGCATTGACTTAGGAAATTTTCAGTTAAATTATGTACACTGTAATATTCACAAAGTTTTATATCAAGAAACGGTCTCGAAATGTATGGCTATTTATTATTCTTAATTAATGACTTAAATAACGGTATCAAACCGTTTTGGTCTTGCTTGTTATGAACTGCTAATTATATACTTATACTTCTCACATTACTAGCTAAATCGGGGACTTATCTGTAATGTTTTCAGTTTGTTGATCATCGACCTGGAAAAGAACCGCTTTTCGGGAGTTGAACAAAGGAATGTTTATAATCAAAACGATTTTTTGCATACAAATATATAAATATAAACGTGTTCATATGTTCACACTAGACCTCACATTACTATATTCCATTGGTCACCATGAAACAGGCAGTCGCCTAGTGTGGTGATTTATTTATGTATCATCTATAAATAAATGTTGTGTCTAATGTCTAATGTATTATCATGTATTTTATAAATAAAATAAAAATTAAATCAACAAATGCCACCTTTGGAAAGGTATATTTTAACAAATGACTTCGCACTTCTAGGAAAAGCTTAAATCCCCGTGTGAACGATTTTGGAAGTTAATTTTCAGATTTTAAATCTATTTCAGGTAAAGATTTCTTAACAATTTAATTTTGATTCGATTTTAAAATACACCTTCAGAAGTACGGTTAACTTTTTTGTATATTATTATTTGGTTAAGAGAATTACATTTGTATATCTAGTATAAGCCATTAAAATTGCTAACAACTAATAACTTATTTCTAACATTATGGCACACTTTACATCACATCTAAAGCCACGAAAAGCTGAAAGGCTTTTAGCTTCTTTAACATCCGTTGCGACGGATCCGTACCCAAGCGTCGGTAGTTCATTAAATATCTCAAATCCTTTAAAATAGAGATTATTTTGAGTTCCCGACAAATTTGTTTTCGGAAGGCTAAAATCTCCACAGCTTCTCGTGGGGTAGCCATGTATTTAGAAATTAAATTTTACATTCTTAAACGCGTATTTCTCGAGCATCTTATTTTAAAGCTAAAATATTAATGTATTGTAAATTATGCGCTGTCTCATACTTAAATACCTAGTTTTTTCTTTAAGGACAGTACTATATCGTTGATATATAATATAAATAATATTGGCCCCAATACAAATCCTTGTGGGACCCAAAAATTCCTTCACCAGCGTCTCCAAAATTTGGTTTTTTGTTTTCTATTTTTATGTAATGTTAAACCATTTTAGTTCGTTGCCAACTATTCCCATGTATTTTAATTTGGATTTTAATATGTTCCTGTCTATTGTTTCAAAAACTCGTCGAAAATCAAAAAAAAACACTGCTTTTGAATACTTCTTTTAGGCCATGTTTTTTTTTCCATTCTCTAATCACATAATTTATAACGGTTTTACATGAATATTCATTTCTAAAACCAGATTGTTCACTAACAAAAATCCGATTGCTCACTAACTAAAACCAGATTGCCCACCAACTAAAACCAGATTGCTCACTAATTAAAACCTGATTGTTCACTAACTAAAATCAGATTGCTCACTTACTAAAACCAGATTGCTCACTAATTAAAATCAGATTGCTCACTACCCAAAACCTGATTGTTCACTAACTAAAACCAGATTACTCACACATTAAAATCAGATTGTTCAATTCAATTCAATTCAATTTTGTTTATTCATTTCAAAAACATTACAAAATTGTTAATTTCTATGCGTTTTTAAAATATTTTTATAACAAGAATTCTTAGATTAATATTAACAGTGTGTATTTCAACTATACCAGTGATAATAGAGCTTGCCTTTTAAAGGAAGCTTCATTGATGCTAAAAATGTCGATATATATTGTTCACTAACTAAAACCAGATTGCCCACTAAATAAAACCAGATTACTCACTAACTAAAACCAGATTGCTCACTAACTAAAACTTGATTATTCCCTAACTAAAACCAGATTGCTCACTAACTAAACCAGATTGCTCACTCATTAAAATCACATTGTTCACTAACTAAAACCAGATTGCTCACTAACTAAAACCAGATTGCTCACTAACGAAAAACCAGATTGCTCACTAACATTTTTTTTTCCATATATTTCCTAAACTGTTCTTTAACAACGGATTCTAACCGGCGTTCGAGATGATTCCTTTCATCAGTGAATCGTTAAATTAGGATGATATGAATTCAAAATTCAAAGATACGAGAATGTATGTCAGCTACGACTGGCTCCTATAACTCCACTAGAGAGCGGTCGTTGAAGGGCTCGGAGGGCCGAATTACCCATTGCAACCCCCTTCTCCAAAACTCTTGACCAATGTTGCTATTTTTTAACGAGCAAATATTAAATTTCAGTGCCTGATGGAACAGATTTTACTGGGCTGAATTCTAAACTTTCATGAAATTCATTTTATCCCATTATGAACCACAAATTTTTTGAAAAAATTGTTACCAGCCGCCCCAGTAGCGAACTTCAACGAATTTCAAAAGTGTGTCTTGTTTGTAGTCAGTAAAATAAATATTTCAAGAGTTCACATCTCGTGATTGAAATGACGCCGCGGGCTTTCTAACGGTAGTTACGAGAATAGCGAATAAATTGTGATAATATGAGCTTTTTAGTCTGAAATTCCCAAGTCAACGAAACTCTTTTTCAAGTTGAGTTATGATACTTAGAATCATTCATCCACCGTTATTAAACCAACGATCAGAATGCAGGATGAAATACGTTTTCACAATACGTACAGAAATATGTCGTTAAATAGATTTCCCAACAAAAGTTTCAATTGTTTTATATAATGCTTTACGTTTCACAAGTCTCGTTTCCCTGCTCTTCATCTAGATTAAATAATGTATTTCGGGTAAATTTCACAAACCGTAAAGTGCGGTAACTTTGTATCAAGTTTTCTCCGTTTGGGAGAATTCCGCGACATCCCGGAAGACTACTTCAAAGCAGCTCCAACTTTCGGGTTCCAATGGATTCTCGGCCCGTTTCTGTCAAAGTTACCCCGATGAGATTGTAAAATAGCGAATTCAGAAAAACTATGAAAATATTGATTTAAAAAAAACTTATCTTTTTGGTTCTCTGTAGAAAAAATATGGGTTGGCAGGGACATTGTAAAACGGTAAATTCAAACGCACGATTAATATATAAATATTTCTCTCGAAAAATCTTTCATCATGTTTTTATAAAAGGAGCATACCGGTTTTAATAGTAGTCTGAAAGAGAGTTTTTACGTAGGTTATTGACAAAAAAATCTTTTCCCACGTCTTGTGTGAAAACAAAATAGATGGAAGATACTACCATGATGACGTGAGATGCGACCTTTCTCAGAGAATATCAAAATATTATTTATTGGGTAGGCGTACAGAATGTATAGACATGCTCCTAGACTAATGTGTCTACAGCACGCATATTACATTACACACATGCGAAATTAACTTTATCTCTTTCTTTTAAACTAAAAATTATGTTCAGTTGATCAGAAAAATTAAAATTCAATATTTTCACTTTATCAGAAATCGTACATACCATAAGAGATAATGCCGTAATATGGCCACGGGTTGATTATTTAAGTCTCTGCGACAGTTTTTTACAAGTAATCGATTAAAGAACTCGTTTTATATATTTGCATCATCTTTCGACGTGAAATTAAAGTTATAGAACAAGTTAGTGTGTATATATATACGGAAATTTAATAATTTTTATTCAATTCACAATTTTCAAAATTAATTTTGGGTTAAAGGTTATTTTTTTACTTAAGACGAGACAATACCCTAAAATAAAGCCAGAATCTTAACGACGTAAGTGAAGCAGCAAAATTTAAATCAACTATAATTATAATTTAAAAAAAAAACAAATCACAAATAGGCTCCTCAGAACAATACACATTTTCCTAAATATAAGAAACATATATAAAATAAAACAATTGAAAACAATATATTTTGCACTATGCCAATCAATAATAGAATATGGAATAATTGCTTGGGGAGAAGCAATAAACGCAGCTATCACTCAAATAGAAATCGCACAGAAAACGATATTAAAGGTAATACTCAAAAAACATAAACTAACCGACACAGACCAAATATTTAAAAGCTGTGACGTACTTGATATACGCCAATTATATGTTAAAACACTACTATACCACATTTTCGACCAAAAAAACAAACCCCAACAAACACAAAATATCACTAATAGACCGGTCAGACAAGCGTACAAAGAAAACATAAAAACTCCGACGGTAAACACTACCTTTGGACAAAGACACCATAAATACCACGCTATTAAAGCATTCGACAGTCTTCCACTTGAAACAAAAATTGAGGAAAATAAAAATAAATTCAAACACAAAATAAAAAAATGGATTAAAGAACAAAAAGACAATATTACCAAAATTCTATAACATAAAAGAATAAAACATATACACGCAACACAAAAAAAATATATAAAACACGCAACACGCACAAACACATAAATCATTATAAATGCCGATTTACATTCTCTTTTAATATTTTTCTTTTAGTGTGATAATTATATTTTAATTTTTAATCTTTATTTTTAATTTAAATTTATCTTTATTTTAATGTTGTTTTTCTTTTTTTTTTTAAATGCATAAATTCTGATATTATAAAATGGGGGCCTCAGCACGGGTAAACAACCCAGTGAGGCCAACATTACTGAATTAAAATATGAAATATTGTAAAATAATGTATCAACAATAAAAAAAATAAATTATTATAATTTCAAGCAACAAATAGTTCGTCCGATAGCTATGAAAATCGGAAGACTTATTTTTCAAATCCGTTTGCTAATGGCCGTAGCCATCCGAATTCAGTGTATATATTACAACGCGCTTCACCTAATAAATCCGTTGGAAGTGATCCGTCCAACGCGCACCACGCGGACCTGTTGACGCTTACCTGAAGTACTCATTTCAGAATTTTAATGAAACTACTTTGATTTTTAATGATACAATGTTTTGCATGCAAATAAGTGAATATTTTAATTGAAATAGCTATCACGCATGGACACGCGGACATATGCATTTCTCTGAAATTGGATGACATTTCAACAATTCAGCAACATGAAATGTATGGCAGTCCTACCCAATCGGGATTTGACTTTGTTGTTAGCGCGGTTGACTCCAGTCCTTAGTAGAAAGATTCAATCTTCAGTAAAACCACTTTTTATTTTTCTACTAGGGTTTTCCAATAACAGGTGTTATTTTGATATTCAATCGTAAAAAATCAATGGTTTCGTTGCTTGTGTGGCACGTACCGCCATTTTGTTGAAAGTAAACGTTGTCACGTAGTAACACGTTGAGGAAAGAGAGGTTTTTCAACAATAACTCTTGGGTTTTCCGAGCCCCAGATGCGACAATTTTGCTTGTTGACGAAGCCACCGAGGTGGAAATGGGCCTCATCACTCAAGACGATTTGCATTTGATTCACTCAAGTGAATTTTAATAATTTCGATGCGTTGTTGAAGCGTGTATCGTTCCATTTTTATCAATGACGTAGTTTTTACTTGTAATATGTCAAAAAATGACAGCTTCAAAAGTAACATCTACCGAAATAGCGGGATATTCAAAATAACACCTCTTATTGGAAAACCCTGTATTTAAATAAATTTTATAAGTTTGCAGCAGTTTGAGAGCCAGTCCCTGGGGAGGGAGGTTCAATACTCAGTCAAATCCGATTTTTTTTAAATTTGGCCTCTAGACGGAAAATTGAAAATCGATGTTAAGATACTAAAAACTTTGTTTTTTTTTGTGTCAATTTTTACCATAATAATAAATACTATTTTTGTCTAAAATTCTTTTATCTAGTAAGTTTATAATTTGATGCGTAACCAAGTAAAGGTAGGAAATAATTCAATAATACCCTCACAGTATTATTCAGAACACCTTTGAAGAATACTGCTTCCACTCCTTCATAAATAATTATTATTCTTCTGCCGGTTTGGGTTGACCCTCCCCCCATCCTTCAACTCCTCTCCGAATGTTAATCTATATTTAATTTTAGTGTATGTATTATCCTGGAAAGGATTTATCATTTTGTTTCTAACAAAGTTATTTGTCTTTTAAAGTTTGCACTATTTAACTCATTCTCTATTTGATTTTAAATAAGTTCCCCAGATGCCGTATCCCGTGCCGTGCAGTAGGTCGAAAGTAACGTACAGTAGGCGACATCAGCCGAATGAGCGGGCCCACTCGTGTGATTGAATAACGTGTACGTGGTAGTGGTTGTATTGTAATTTGTACGTGCTACGTGTACGTGACGTTTTTCGAAGTTATCCCTCGCTGTAGCATAAAAGGCTCTGGGATCAGCCCAGACATAATCAAGATCTATCTGCTGGAATATAAGAGGGTTTTGCTGATAAATATCTTTATGGATGACCTTCACAGTGAAATGGTTTATGAATTTGATTCTGAATAGTGTTATTCTGAATAGGTTGCGGATTTGATGCACGTTGAGGCTTAACAAGTCTGGGAAATTTTAAACGTTCATGATGGAAATCAAAATTAAATGTTTGAAAGTTGATGTTGAGATGATGATTGCTTCCATCATATTGATGGAAATAATTCATGGAATGTACATGATGATATTTAATGAGAGTACCGCGCAAGAATTCCGTCTGCTTCCAACCGCCTGGAGCCAGTGAGACTTTGGCATTTGTTGTGCGAAGATAAAGGAGAGGATAAGGAAATGCTTTGCAACTGACCAAATAGCTTCTCCAATCATATTCTATCTTTAAACTTTACTAGTTGAAGCCCCGGCATTGCCCAAGCTTTACGCAGAATTTTTAGATATCGAATGTAGATTGTAGATAGTACTTTTCCACGTATTTAGAACGTCAAATGTGTAAAATATCATTCTGAAGCATCAAAATTAGACTTTAAGGGGTGAAAAAAGTGAATGGGGTTGAGTTTTTGAAATATCAACAGACAGTGCGTCGCATTAATTCGTAGAATGCGTAACTCCCAAATGTAAAATTTTACAGGAGGCACAAAAAACCTCGTAGTGAAAAAAAATGAAACACGGCTTATTCTTTTTATTTATGTTTCGAACATATAATATATTTGGAAATTTATTTTCAATCATTAAACTTTTGTAAGTTAAGGCTTTCTATTTCAAATCGGAGTTAGGAAGTTTACGTAAAAACCGAGAATGGAGATACGCATTTTACAAAAGATACATACTTTTCTGCGAACAGTTTTATGAACAACCTAGCGGAAAATTTGGGAGATAGGAATTTTACATTTACAAAATAAAACACAACAATGTATGTGTATGTCGAGGCAGTCTATTTAGATTCATTTTAATGATTTTAATGATGCGGAAGGTTATCGTTAAAGGAGTGGTAATCCTTTTCTAATGTCTGTTTTAAGTCTTGTAAATGCTGGTACTTTTCCTTTCTTAAGGGATTAAATCTGACTCTCAAGTGAAATCTTCAAACTCTGGAGATCATTACAGATTCGGCGACGGTTTTGTGCTGGGTGAGATCTACACTGACCGGGAGTAGTCGTGTCAGAGATGATTGTTAAGTGACGCTTGGAGTTGATGAAGGAGATTGTAGAAGAATTTGATCTGACATTGTCGATCACCCTTGTTGTCCTGTAGAAATAAAACTGATGTACTTACTAGGGTTTGCAAGACCCGGGCAAAGAGTAGCCATGACAGGAAACGTTTTGAAAGAGACTCCTCAGAGTGTGAAGATAGGTGGGAGAGACTTGAAAGTGGAACTGGTGAGCAAACATGTGCAAACAAGCGTAGAAACTCTTCATGCTCAGCATCACTTTGGAGTAAAGTGAACGCTTCATCTTGCCTGGCTGGTTGATCTCGAGGCAAGAAGAAAGGACGTCGATAGATGCGTGCGTTCCTGCATACAATGCAGGACAATTGACCCTCCACCATCATCCCATGAAGCGGGTAATCTTAATGTTGTGACAACCTGGAGTCGCTTGGCAGTTGATGTTACTCATTTCGGTAGGAAATGTTTTCTCACATTTATCGATTGCGGTCCAAGTAGATTTGCCGTGTGGCGGGAAATCGAGTCAGATAATGCAGCTTCGATTATCAGACATTTGGAAGAAGTGTTTCGGGAAAGAGGCCCGCCCAAAGTAGTTCTCATGGACAATGGTACTGCATTTTGTTCCTACAGTGTTACAGATAAGTGTAAGAGATGGAATGTTCGTCAAAGATTTTGCGCGGCATACCGACCAGCTGGAAACGGTATAGTTGAACGACATCATCAAACAATAAAGAGAACTGCAGCCAGAAGTGGAAGCGATCCCCTGCAGGCAGTGTTTCGGTACAATCTTTGGCTGCAAAAAGTCAGGATGATCGAGGTATTGCGCTGTCTAGTATAGTTCACACTTCACACTCGTGGAGACACCCTTCTGCGCAAGTGAATATAGAAGAGGAAGTATTGACTGAGCTCTAAGTGGGCGATCTTCTTGCGGTTAAACCAGTAGATGGGAGATGCACATCGTGCATGGAAGGGTGACAGGACTTACTTCAGTCAACAACATCGAAGTAGATGGCATACTAAGACATGTGTTTGACCCGCGGAAGATGCCTGACAGAGAACGGACTGTGTCTGAGGAGAGACGAGATGGAATTGCCGCACGTTCCACCGTAAATATTTTGGGTTTGTTTGAAGAGGACAGTGAAGAACCGGATCCGGATATGCATCAGGAGGAGATCCACTTGCAAAGAGATGGTGACCTTGAAGAAGAGATAATCACAGAACAAGGACCTATTAGGTATTTACGAAACCGCAGAGGCACATAAAACAAGAGAGCTACGGCAGAGCGTCACACGGTGCAGAAGACGTCAGTTTAGACTACAGATAAAAATCACTATTCGTGACTTCACAATTAAAATTAAGGTTATAAAATGTTCCAAATTGATTAATCAACTTATCTCAGTTAATTTCACGGTAAAACTATTACACCGTAAATAAATTTCCTCAGTCAAAAACACAACAAGCGTGCACGGCTCACCGGCCAATACTGAATTAGGCTGGCCGCATACATACGTTTTCCGTATTGGATTTCCGAATTCGTTTTCCGTATTCGGAATTCCGTGAGACTAGCGCAAACGTTCGTTTTTCTTCATTCGGAATGTATAAACGTCAGTACCAGTGTTGCCAACAAGGGCGATATATCGCCATTTAGGCTACTCAGAGCGAGAATCGGCGCCGAAAAAATGTAAAAGGCGACTGGTCGCCAATTAAGCTACTTCAAAAACATCAATTTTAAACATGTCCCGAAATTCTTTAGCCACCCCCCCCCCCCCATGAAATTTATTTTTCTGGGGACAAATTTTATATTTACTTGAAATTCTCTAGCCACCCCCCCCCCCACGAAATTTTTGTTTTCACGTAAAAACATCAATTTTAAACATGTCCCACCTAACAGCAAATTCGGCTACTTTACGCTACCTTATGTATGAGAAACGGCGATATTAGGTCAAGATCCGTTGGCAACACTGAATTACGAACGGAAATTTCCGTACGTTTGCGTCGGCACAAACAAACTGTATGCAATAGCTGCGTTCCAGATGACGTCATTAGGTTTTTTCCATTCGGTTTCTCCGAACGCGCCGGCTCGCATTCGGAACGTGCGTAAGGAATTTGTTCCGTTCGGAACTAAAACGAACGTGTGCGGCAGTTAATGTATTTTCTACTGATTCCGTGCATTCGGATGTCCGAATACGGAAAACGAATTCGGAAATCGAATACGAAAAACGTATGTATGCGGCCAGCCTAAAAGGAGTTACGAAGTATTCGCGAGTAAAAATGGCACCATAATTTTACGCAGTTTCCTAATTTGTGTTTATCTAAAAGGTTATTTTTTTTTAAATTTTCGAGTTTTACTAGTCGGCGGGTCTAATTTTAACACCAGATGGCATTAAAAACGTATTTTCGAAAAATTTGGAATTTACGAATTTATGCGACGCAGACAAATGGGCGAAATGTTATCAATCTTTTAATAAAACTGTAGTTTTGTTTAAAAACCGAACCCTCGCCTGAACACTTATCGATATATGTATGTTGCCTATGTAGATTCTATTCTTTTAGCCACGTAAGTACTATTCGTTTGGTAGCAACTTACAAACCATGTTGAAGACTAGGTTCTCCCAAATCGTCTCGGCGCCGAGCCAATTGATGGAGCCCCTACCACATGCTGGCTCCGATCCAGACCCGACCGTGAATTTCTTATTCTGATTCATAAATGATCAGTTAAAAGTGTTTTTTTGCCGCAGTGGAAGGTTAAATTTTATGAATGCAGTCGATCCATCCAATAATCAGATGCGATAAAGTTAATAAATTGTTGTAAAAAAAATTGCTTCAGAAATAGCTAGGTATAAGATCACCAGTATGGTGTAAGAATACCAGTTGCTTGAAATGTGTTTGGTGATCAGATCTGAATAGACAGGTACTTGACAACCTTCCTCTGCTCATTTCCTTTCCCCCGTCATAACCTTAAGCCTCACAACATACTCATATGCTACAGTCTCACTATTTTTTTTGTGGTGAAGTCGCAAATCTCGTCTACGAAACAATTTGTGGTTTTATTGTGGACTGGAATCAATAGTTGTGGTTAGCAGTTAGAATTGGAAAAGGATTCTGACTTACCCTTGGTTTTTGGTTTACGCTTTGTTGTAAATCGATTTATGGCCTTGAGGGACACTGCCTATCATCATTAAAAAATCTCCGCAATAGACTCCAATTAAAGGCACTCAGTGAATATATTCTTCTTTCTTAACAGACTGGGTATGCATTATACACTTTTGCAATGTCACTGATTTAGGTATGTAGATATTTTACACTGTCAGACAGGTACAGGAAATTGGGTGGAGGAACATGTTAAAAGGAAATGCACATAGTTGCGTCAACATGCGTTATTCCCATAAAAAGGTAAAATGGAAAATCACATCCTTTAATTTATAACTTTAAAATGACTACTTTATGACTGAAGTATCTTTAAGAGTGGAATAATATCTCATTTCTGGGTTGCATCGCAGGGGTTCGGGTGTCAATGACGTTGTTCAGCTAACAGTTTGTAAGATTAAACTACGTTCATAATATATTGACACTCTTTTACTTGTAAAGCGAGGCAACAACAATTATTTTACCTTTTTTAACCTTACACGATCATAGCCAGAAACTTTAGAACGTTGTCATAAAAACCATCTCTTAGAACCTGCTTTCAATACGTAAATTATTAAAAAAATGCTCAACTTTATATGGCGCTGTTGAGTGAGTTAATCGTCTCAACGCTTTACTTCGGTTATTGTATAAATAAGTAAGTCTATTCTAAACAAAAGTTTTTTTTTTAAATTTAATTAAAATCAAATTTAATTATTAAGTTCTGGAAGTATTTTTGTTATTGTTACAGCTGTTTCGGCTTTCAAGCCCATTTTCAAACTTTTTCAAACTTTCAAACATTTTCAAGGCCATTTTCACATTTTAGATTATTAAATTTGATTTTAATTAAATTAAAAAAAAAATTAAATGGACTTAAAAAACACAAAAAAACAAAAAATAAACGTGTTTTTTTATATAACTCTTAAAAGTTTTCACTACCAGTTAACCACAAACTCAATAATGTCAAGTCATTTCAAGAATGCACGTCCTAAAACATTGCAACATTTATAGTACGAAAGGACCATTGCAAATCCATTGAAGGACGAAGAAATGAAGGTTAATAACTAAAAGATATTTTTTTCAAAGAAATTCATGGTATATTCGCTTTACCAGTCCGCCCAGTCAGATTGGAGTAGGTATATAAAATATTTCTCAATCTTATAAAATAGGAGAATATGGTTAATTTAGAAGGAAGAGCAGTGCTGTAGAGATCGAGTTAGAGCCGATAAGACGTAAAAAATCCTTGGCCGCAATGCTCACGCGAATATCAGATGAGCCGTGGTGCGAAACAACGAGATATTACAGAATTCACCCAACAAACCACCCTGAGATGACGGGGATGAATATACATGAAGATATGTTACGTTGATAAAGCCTGGTTTGCTTTCTTCATAATTTACGAGATTCGTATAAGCTATGGCTTAGTTGGAGTTTTTAAATATTTCATAAACAAAATTTCCAATTTTACTTGATCTGTTTTCTTGCCATTTTCATCAAGTTTCATGACGTTTTTTCTCATGAATAAAAGTTAAAATATCATCAAACATTCTAATTTTGGTTGTGGGTCTGTCTGTGAGTGCTTGTAAGTTTGGTTCGACGAGCTCGGGTTTGTTTTGATGGTTTGAATTAGAGTCTAATTTTGAAAATTGGAATTGATGCTGAAAAGAATTCAGAAGAGCGATTCATTACCTGCCCATTTTGATTACAATATTGATAACAATGCTCTTGAGACATAAACACAAATTAAAGACTTATGCGTCACTTTTCAATCAAATCTTTCTTTTGTTAACGACATAATGAAAATCTCTAACAAGGATTTACAAATGTTGAGATTTATAATTAGGTTGACTAGAAATTTTAACAATATTAAATGTATTCTGTTATATTTTTCCTTGTTAGAAGTCAATATGAGTACCTACTATTTGACCTATTGGTGGCTGAGTTGACATCGCGTTTGTGTCCGACTCAGGCGTAGTGTGTTTAATTCCTCGGCTGGTTAAGTCGTCTATCACAACACAAGCAACATTTTTCGCTTAATGTGGTGGTGGTAGGAGATTTTCAAATATTGTCTGTTTATTCGTAATCCGGAGATGTCTTTCATTTTTCTTAAAAAAAAATATAGAAAATAAATTCTGACGTCCGGACCTACATTACTAAATTCATGTATGTGCTATTGAAAGAAAACAAAAGTTGTAAAATGGATATTTCAGCAATTTAATTGAACTACAACACCATTTTAAATGAAATGAAAATGTTTAAATTGTCTGACAGAAGGATTTTCATCGACTGAGTATTTCTGTATAAAATTCGAAATGATAGTCCAGAATTTTCAGATTTAACTACATACTAGAAGCTGGGATTTTTTGCAGTGAAAAAATTATGGCACTAACTACCATATGTATTCCTTATGGAGGAAAATAACCATACCGAGTCAGTGGACATCTTTAATTTATCGTTTAACAAATACAAAAGATTGTTACTGAGTCTAACTAACTAACCAACCATCACGCCGTTTCCCCGAAGGGGTAATCAGAGAGGAAGGATCGCCAAACAACTCGGTCTTGGCATTCACATTCATAGATTGTCTCATACATACTCTTCTATTATTCTGACTCTTGACATGGCCCGACTCGAGTATCTGATTCACTTGATCGTGCCATGTCTTCCTCGGGCGTCCCCGACTACTAAGTCACCGTTACTGAATCAGATTAATTATGCATAATAAATATGCAAGTACGATTTAAATATGTATATAATTTTTACTTTTCATATGTGCCCCTAAAAAGGGCGATAATAAAGTAATAAATACAATTTAAATATTCACGAAAAAAACATATAGAACATTTTTTCTTGCTTACTCTGCAATATTGATTATGGTCCTTGTTCAGAAGTGTATTGACGTAAACTTTCAGCTTAAAAAAATCCAACTTTTAAAACATTCAGTGATTTTTGTACGTTTCTGCGCCATAGAGGCACAAAGTACATTAATGGTTTGCGCTACATATAAATAAAATAATTGATGTACTTGGGATAAAACAGAATTTCGTATTTTTTTTATAATAGTGCGTGCCCAAAATAATATGTCATTATATTTCATTCGTTACGTTTTAAGTGCATTAATTTTAACCCATTATTATTTCATCAAAATGTCAGACTTAAATGTTCTATTCTTTCTTATCTTATAATATATATATTTGCTAGTTCCAATGAGACCCTTATCATTATGTTGGGGTAATTCTCAGTTATAAAATACATAGTTTGTAGGAACCCGCATAGAACAAACAACGTAACATTCTAAGGTATTCCGGCCTCCGTCCACCGAACCTCCCCTCCGCCTCGCTAGTAGTCGATAAGGCGCCGCCTTCAGTGTGATTGGCTCGGCTGCTCATAAAACTAAAGCTTCGGGCGGTCACGTGGCGGACCCCGTTCGGAGAGGTGCCCCGGGTACTGAGAGAAATTGGGAAATAAGATTCAGACGAAGTTCATGATCGAAGATCTAAATATTATGGTAAATAAGGTGTATTTTTGACCGTGAAAATGTTCGTAGTGTTCATTTTTATACAGATGAAAAATACTTGTTCATAGTATATAATACCAGACTAACTTATACTAACGGACATTCATATTAATTCATACACATTCATCGTCCCATACATTTTTGTAGTATCGGATTGACTTGATCGTGTATTTTTTTCAGGCATCTCCGACTTCTTCCACTATTCTTAAACTTACCTATCACATCCCCTTGGCACTAGTGTCGAGGGACACGCCAGACGCAAATCCAACATTTATACCCGGTTAACATTTTCCACATGTGAACTGTTCTTCTCGTAGGACCTCTTGTGTGGAGTTAATAATATTATGTAATAATAATTAACTAACGAAAAATGTTTTTTAAAAATGAAATTCTTCTGCTATACCAAATCTTAACATGACCCTGCTCAAGAAGTTGATTCATATGATTCTCATATGTATGTTGTTTCGACCTTATCAGTTTCCTAAGTTTTTTCTTAAATTTTTACTGCAACCGGCTTTCAGCTATTTAACATTGATATATTTTATTCATTTTGCAAAAAAAAAAGATTTTCTGTGTCATATTTTTATAATTTTTGACAGTTAACTTACAAATCTGTTTAAAAAATACAGTATTATTATTATTTTTTATGTGATTACCGGACAAGAGTTCAAACTTCTCATTGCTAACTGGAGTCACTAAGACCATATAGTATCTCCAATTGAGGTGTGTTGTGAGGTTGATGGGTGTGGGGAGGGAAACGCAGATTGGGAAGAAGAAAAAAGCGAAGTTCCTGGATATTCTAATATTGTAACCAAACACGGCCATTCAAACAAGCCATTTCTAGCAACATGGTAGTCTTTCACTAGAGCGATGCTGAGAATATCTAACACTGTAGGTTAACAGTTTTTTGTTTAATTATTATTTTTTTTAATATCGCAATGATATTTATTAAATGCTTTTGGGCTTACAATTTTTTTTCAATTAAGCGTTATATTTATTCTCCTTAAATCTTCATCAGGACTTTTGTCTGCCAGTCTTCCATGTTCAAGGATATGATAAACTGGTTGTTCTCTCCTTTGGCAGTCTCGTTATTGTCCCGTTCTCGGTCATGTTTTGACACCGGAGGATGGATGTCAGGTAACTTTGTATTTTCATAAATTTGTATAGATACCAAGCCATGTCAAACCAGAAAAGAAATATGATAAATGTTTTCTATTGTCTTTTCAAATGATGCGGGGTCTAGCATTAAATTAAAGTAATTAAATGGTTTAAAGCCATTTGTTTTGTAGTACTTAGAAATGAATTTATGTATCTTTTGAACCCTTTCCTGATCTATTAGGTTATTGAATATTGTGCATTATTAAGTATTCTTTGGAGAATTGGCCCAGCTTTGTAAAGCACCTTTGGGACGTTATTTCATAGCCCAGTATTATATCTAACCTATTTTCAGGGTTGATTTTGAAACTCTTTTTAGTACCTCCGTGGCCATATCCGGGTAGCCCGGGGCTTATAAATTTTGTACACGAGTGTACATTATTTGTTCTGTTCGGCAGTCAGTAACGGGCATAGCATTATGGAATACAATGTCTGAAAAAGCTTTCTGCTCTTTGTCCGATAAAGTGTGGAATGTATCGTATCCTAAGTGATAACTATGTGAAAGTAAAAAAAATATATTATTTATATATATATATATATATATATATATATATATATATATATATATTTATCCCCTCTCGTACTATGTTGATCTCGCGCGACGGTACGCCAGGTATATGTTGATCCGTTTGCATTTGTTGATCCACCCCGGATATGTTGATCCATTACCCAAGTTGGCATACATATGTAAATCCTCATAGATCAACTTGTGTCATCGAGATTTAGCTGTAAGCCACGCCCATTTTTCGGTCGCATATACATTTTACACGATTTATTTTGTTGATCTATATATTTCTGACAGACTTGACGGCTTGCATCGTTGTAACTTGTAACCGCCGATTTCGCGCGCGTTGTGGTACTTTTTGGATTCTGTTAGAACATCTATATTCTATGAAAATGACTTTTTACTTAAAGAGGATAGACTGCCTCACGCGTATTTATATTGAAATGGAACTTTCGCAAACGTCAAATCCATGCTTAAAAAATCTTTTGAACTTGATTAAACAAAAATGTAACTTTAATGCATCATTTACTACGTTTCGTGACTAAGCAGGGGTGCCCGGGCTCATGGGGTGAGGTTCATTGAGTCATTGTAAAAGAAAAATTTTGAACATTGATTGAATCAAATTTTATTTTAATGTATCTTTTACCATCTCTCCCGACGTAAGTTTCTTGTAATGATTAAGTTGAAACAAAGCGTAATATCCATAATTTGTGCCTATTAAAATTGCGGCGATTAGATTGGTGAGAATTTAATTTTTCAAATTTTAAATTAAAATTGCTGAAAAATTTATTCCAATTTGTTTTTTATTAAAAATGGCTAAAGTCATTTCAAGCACCGATTCTAACCAACGATGTTTTCGTATATGTTCGTCAATCAACAGGAGCCATAATGTCTGTACATCAGAGCCCTCGAGAATTATTACAATTATGTGTACCGCCGCCCCGGGAACCATTTATTAGATAACCAATACCCCTACCATTAGTCACCGCCAAGGATTTGGCGAGATAGTTGTTTATTTTTTGTATTTTTTTACATCGTCTCCACACAGGAGGCCCTTAGGAAAATCGTAACTCTCAGGGCCTATGTCATCTTTGTGAATGCTGTGTTGGGGGTATTTTGAAAGAAAGGAAGGACAGTGAGTTATGGGAAGGAAATAGGTATGATGGGTGGGTAGTAATCTGGGGGTCAGTGTGTTCGAGTGATAACCATAAGAATCCAACTCTCCTATTGCGTTGCAAGGCGATGCGTTAAAGAGGAATAATCGATCCGGCCCACCACGCATTTGGTAGGCAAGCGCATCCGCCGCCAAGAACCGAACAAACCTCACCCTATAAACCCGGGCACTCCTGCTAAGTCACCAAACATATCAAACTACTTGAGGTGGCTCTCGACTAGCAATCCGAAGGTCGCGGGTTCAAATAAATTTTATTAAAATTAATTTGCACTATTTTACAATTAGTGTTTGGTGACCATATCTGAATAGCCAGGTTCTCTCCCACCTTCCTCCTCGTCATCTCCTTCGAGGTCTCCTTTGAGGATGCCATAGTCTCACTGGCTCCAGACGGGAGCGGTTAGGACTGTATGACTCTGGTGCGGTATTCACAGAAGTTTTTATTTGTAAAAAATGAAAACATAAATATATTGACAATATTATATTCAGATATCATATTTCCTACAAAAAACCACAGCTATACTAGCTTCGAGAAGTTGAATAAAGTATTTTTAGCACACAAATGGCAGAAGTAGAACTAACACGTGCAGTTTATAGTAATACCAACTAAAAGAGAAGATAAAACACTTCAATATATTTTTTTTAAATTTTGATAATTCCTTCATGTTTCATATTAGTGTTTAATAAAAAAATACAAATCATATCACACTACATCTTAACTTAAAAGCAGCTATGTTTTTATACAAAAAAAGGTTTATTTGTATATTCTCTGTATGGAAACTAATTTCGTTAAAAAATAACACTGTATTGAAAATGTGATCAGACCAAAACTTCGTTGTTAAGAGAATGCAGCTGCAGACTGGCCGGGATTTGTCAACACCCTGATTAGAATACATTTAACTCATATAATAAGTATAATTTAATTTGTCTTTGATAATCAACGGCTATGGAATTTTACGTCTTGCCACCGCGTTCCCGGATAATATTGATTATAATAATATATATATACATGTTATTTGGGGGAAAGTTTTATCTCATTCATAAAAAAAACTTTTTCTCCTTATTTTTTTATTGAGATTAAAGCAAACTATGATGTTAATATAAATTTTTTTGTTATTTTATTACATTAAATAGTTACGGTTCGTGATTAAACTGATTTTCTTGAGGCCAGATAGTGTATTACGTTAAGCGCTTGTTATATGATAGCGAAATTTCGCAAACTGTCAAAATGTCTTCATTTTTTTGTCACTAGAGGGCGGTAGTTGTACATTAATGAACATGTTAAAATATAACATCACATGTGCGTTTGTCGCAAAGCAATGATCGTATAATATGAATGTGAAATATTAAGTAAAACAAACAACTTAGTAAAAAGGTATGACTTATTTGCATAACCTACTATTTTGGTAAAGCATTTAATTTGACATTTTTTATAAATGTTTCATCATTCACTTGCTGTTGTCATTAGTGTTGAGGAACATTTCCGATACATATAGTTTGCTTTACACGGTGTTCGGAAACTCGTGGTATAAACGGTAAAACCCTTTATAGGTCATAAGCTAAAAACGGATAGTTTTGAGACCTGCAACATTAAGGTTTATATTTCTTTATGTTTACAAGTTATAAGCCCTTGGGTTGTAATCATTCTGAGGTAACGCACAGAGGTCTTGAATCGAACCAACCGCCCGAAGTTCGCACATGTTGAGTAAATTTACGAAAATCGCGTCCTGGTCAGTTTCTCTATAACATTATCAAAGCAGTTATTCCCCTGAACGCAAATAAATAAAAGTACATTTTCCTTACCAACCTGTCGTTTTGTAATGAAAACAGTAATTTTATATCATTTTTTTTAAATGGACACCGGTCAGAAAAAAACCCGCTGGAAAATCGAAAATTTCAAAAAAGCTAAGCAAAAAAAAGTTTTTTTCTGTTCATCAAAATGAATATAGAATACATAAATAAAACCATTACGGGCGTATCGTTTAAAAAAAGTTGTCCTATAAAGGGATAACTTGTGAATAACCTTTCATTTATTGACAATTTTGGGTTATGACTTTTTTTATTTGAGCTTTCGTTTTCGAGAAAATCGAAGGTGGATTTATTTGGTGAATTTCTTAATTTTATATTTGATAGAATATCTATACATATTAATAACATCATTAATAAATTGACCTCGAGAAATAAAAGAAATTTTATTTTTTTATTTATATATTTGTTAAATTATTCTGTGTTATTTAGTACAACTAAACAATAATCTTTTTTCATTTATTCGTTACTTGAAGCATACCTTGTTTGGAGTATTTTTTCCGGCTGCCATGGATAAATCATAATATTGATCTACAAAGAGAAAAATAATATTGGTAATTTTTGGTTCAATTACCAAACGTGCCCTATGAAAAAACATTCACTCTCCCACTTGGTCAGAGCGCGTAAAGACAATGAATTCTCTCATACACACTTGCATAAAGATGCCGCCAGTAAACAACATGACGTTAGTGCTAACCGTTAGGAAAAGGAACGCATTATAATGTTGTATTTTAAAATATGACACTTGAAAAAATACAATACGTCAAATTTACATGAAAAAAGAGAATTTGTGAGTAATTACTGTTTTTGTAGCTTCATTAGATTATTGCAATTCTTTAAGTGAGTCGGTATTCTACTTTTAGACCCATTAATGAAACATTTTGATGGCATTTTCGAAATATATACGCCGTAAAACAGGGAGCCTATAGCTCCACCGCCATCACCGGGGGCTTCCATCCCGGAATAAGTAAAAAACTGTGAAATGCGTTGAAAATTTGGTGCAAGATGAAGTATTTATTTAATTGTTAATATCCACAGATAGCATAACGATAATAAGAGGCCGTACTTCTACAGATGTGTGTATTATATACATATTTTAAATTAAAAATATAGTGTAAAGCCGTTATTAACGCCATAATCATACATCCAAGTTTTAAAAGTGGGTTGTATGGTGTATCAATGTTTTTATTTTTTATAGTCGAATGCCTACAACAACTACAAAAAAAAATAGGCAGACTGAAAAATAATAGTCCATTAATTGGTATAAAAAAATATGAAGTCTGAGAATGACATACGAAAGGTAGTATTAAGCCGTTTTAGGGAGCTGTTTTCCAGCAAATCACCATTATGCCCTATAACCCACTCTTAAACATAATTGAAATTTTGAAAAGTAATTTTTTCAACTTATTAAAAAAACTTATTTTCCTCGTCATTCCGTAAAAGCTGCAATGACCCCGGGGTCGGAATCATTGCAGCTTTTCACTCGATCGGTTTATGAGTATATAGCTTAATTTATATGAGATTAACAAAACAAGAATTTGGTAGGCATCTAGTTTTTTGCCGTTGATTATGAGTATTTTTATCGTAAACCTAAGTTTTTATCGCAAGACGTAGAAAATGCTTAAAGTCAAATTGGTTCAATTGGCCCCATGTAATATTCATTGGGCCACTGTGAAAAAAACTTCACACAAAAAATAATCGATCAAATTGATTAAATATAATTGCATTTGTAGCCACCTTGTAGCTGTTTTTTAGTTTACGCTTTATTTTATTTTGAAAGATGCCGACTTCCGGTCATATTGTTTTGTAATATAAAATATGAGATGATTCTTTTAAGAGCATTTCATTTTATTTAGGACGGGTTGTTTCGGAGAATTTGAACAATTCTTCAAATTTCAAAGAAGTTTTTCAAGTTATGTGATGGATTTTTTCAAGTTCTGTTATTATTTCAGTTCTATCAAGCTACTAGCCTGTAATGATATAACAACCGAACTTAAATAGAACTTTCACAGAACTTGAAAATGAACGTTGAAAATTGATGAATTGTTCAAATTCTGCGAAACAACCCATCCTTAGAGAACTTTAAAATTTAAACATTTCCGGTAAGGGTTCTATGATAACTCAACACAGTGACAATTCAACACACCTTTAAAAAGTGATATAAAGTCATTAGAAATGATGAATAAAAAAATTAAACCTAACCTAACCTACTTAACCCAGTTAATAATGTTTTTCTTTCACTACTTTCCATGAGTTTAAATAACTTTTTAAAGATGTGATGAATTATCATTTTGATGATTTATCCGGTCACCTCCGGTAAGATGTAACAATCGTTTATACAGAATATTAATATTTGAAGTTGAGTTGAGTTGTGCGATTATAAACTTTAGGATTTTTTTTACCTAATAAAATGTGACAATCGATAAAAGATGGGTGGATTCATTCGTTATAATATAGATCATTTTGTATGACTCTATATTCAAATTCGGAGGTATGACTTTTTTATGTGACACCTCTCACAAGAGTGCCCCTGTCTTTACACGTTAAATACAGAGAAACTATGTCGCCACCCAGTTGGGCAGCGTTATGGGGCGGGTTAAGATAGGGTCTGTAGGAATGAATTTATTAATGCGGGTCTTAAAGAGGCCCGGATTATATGGAGGAGGAAAAACAGATGCCGATAGCTCGTTCCCATGCGAGCCGACTTACGATAAAACGAGTCGGAGAAACGACCCGTTCATATATGTATAGATAACATCAACTTAACTGTGAACGTGTATTATGTTCGTGTCCGTCGAGTATCAAGCACGTGCACGGTGCACCGGGGATCAATGCTGCTAGCTCCTTTTAACAGGCTCTAATAAAATACCCCTAGAATAGACACAGCATACGCACATTCCGTCATACATGATTTTACCGCACATATGCCTCAGGGATCTCATTTCTACAGTATTCAGTCTACTTTCAGCCTTCTTCTGCCAGTTTCATGCCTCACTTCCATATATTAGGGTAGGTACCAGCACTCCATTGTGGACTGCTAGCTTCGCTTCTTTGGACAGTTTTTTGTTAGCTCCAACCGCGTCAAATCATCAATTAATTACCCATTATAACCAAGAACCCGGCCTCCCCTGCTAAGTCACGAAGCGTAATCAGGAGAGATGGTAAAAGATACAGGTTCAAAATTTCCCATATAACATTATTCCTTTTGCCGCCATTTTGGATTTTTACGGTCAAAAGGTATCCCTCAACCAGTTTATTTCGATCCGGCCCGCCACGCAGTAGATGGGCAAACGCATCCGCCGCCAGGACCTAGACTAACCTCACCCTATGAACCCGTGTACCCCTGTTAAGTTATGTTTTTTTTTATGGATTTGACTTTTGCGAAAGTTTCGTTTCAATCTAAATACACATACATTTCTTATAAATAGGGATGGCAAAATTTAGCATTAATTTTCAGAGTTTTTAGCATTAACAATTGGAAATTTAGCGTTTTATAGCATTTTGAGGCATAATTTAGCGTTTTGTAGCAAAATAGAAAAAAAATTATTTCCTGAATGTTTTTAGCGCATATTTTAAGTATTTTTGGTAAAATATATGTATAACTTTCATTTGCAAGTATTTCCATGTGAAAGATTATAAATAATTAATTTTAATATTAAATTAATAAGGAAGGAAACTCTAAGTACGGGTCAAACACAAACACAACAAATGCAAATTGCGATTAACATCAATAGGCGTAATTTATTTCGTACAATTTGTGTAATGTCAAAAAGCAATTTTAGCCTACAGTACAAAAATATTAAATATTTACACATAAAATAGTAACCAAATTATAAAAAATCGTAATGTAAATATCGATTTTTTGAAATTCTCACATATTATTTTAATACCCGGTATTTTCGGGAAATTCGCGCCTATTTCGCTAAATAGAATAATTTAGCTGAAATACGGCCAAAATCACGTTTTTCGCGTTAATTCGCGAAATAGAAATCACTGGAAACACTTTCAAATGCCTTGAAACGCAAAGAAAACTTATAAATGCCCTATTTTCGATCCATAAATATTTTTTCGCGTTTTTAGTTAAAACGAAATTTTGCCATCTCTACTTATAAACAATTCAAACAACAAACAGTCGAAGGATCACGTCATTTTGATATGAAACGATACCATCTCACAGTCATTTCATGCGATATTCGACTCTAGGGACTAATGCTTTGAGTTCAATATCACAAAAGATTACGGAATCACATAAAACCTTGTGATGAACAGTCCGCCGATTGCCCTCTTGATTGGTTCATTTAGTAAAACCAGATATATGGACATGGATCAACTTTGTCTAATAACTTCTTACCTGGATCAACATACTACGGGAATATATCAATATATATGAGATCAACATAAGTATGCCAATTTGGGTAGATCAACATAAATTATGCATCCGATTTCCATACAAAGTTTGAAAATTTTATGAACAGTATATCAAATGGTTTTTCTGGCAAACTGGCAACATTGATAATCATTGTACCGCCGTTGCCAATTCATTCAGATGTATTCCACAATAGCCAAGTTATATGGTGTTAAAGGTGGATCAACTTAGTCTAACAACTTCTTACTGGATCAACATACTACGGGAAGAGGTCAATATATATATATGTACAAACAATATATTTATAAAAATCATAAGTCCTCAACCTTTTAACACATTTGCAGGTATAATTATAAAAGTTTGTGCTCTGAAAATATTAAATGTGTTAGTACGATGTTAAGTACTTTAGTGCAGAGAGATTTTATTTGTCTTATTTGCTTATGTCCAAGATCACCGAAGACTTATTTTTGTTTAAAAGTTTTGATCCACCGTTTTTAAAACGAAAATATTTAATGGTTTACATAAATTCTCACTCTAAAAATCTTGTCATTTTCTTAATTATGATTATTTTTCATATTTTTGGAAAAAATATTCATAAGGGTATGTTTAAATATATACTAATTTATACTTTTCTTTTGTTACAGGTAAAACATCTTCTATTGGCCCTCTATAGTGAAGCGAAGGTAAATAATGGTTTATAATTTAAAAAACTTTGTTAGTTTTTAGTTTTTTCCGTCGCCCCGGGAACCATTTGTTGGATAACCAACACCCCTGCCATAGGTCACCCCAAGTGGTTTGCTACATTTGGTGACTTACTAGGGGTGCCCGGGCTCTTAGGGTGAGGTTTCTCTAGATCTTGGCTGCGGATGCGTTTGCTCACCTACTGGGCCGAATCGGGAGATAATAGTTGAGGGAGAACTTTTGACCTCTCCAGCCGGACTCTCTCAACCCATCGTCTTGCACGTCAGTGGGGGGATGGATTCATTCGTCCTTCACTCCTAAACACATTGACCCCCAAATTCCTACCGACCCCTCATACCTTTTTCTTTCCCAGAACTTCCTCTCCTTTCCCTAAAAAGACCCTCCACACAGAATCCCCAAAGATGACAGGCCTTGAGAATTTTTTTTTCTCAGGACCTCTTGTGCGGATTTGATGTAGGTAATGGAATTAAAAAAATATATTTACCTACCTTTGCGAATCTAATTATAAATTCAGTAAAACAATTGACTAGCGTCAGAGAATTCTACTTTTTTTTATTTTACTTGCCAGTTGTTCAAAACTGTTTTATTATTAATCCCCGCCATTAGCTTTTATCTAATTGAAGTGTCTGAAAATAATGCTTGCGCCACAAAACAAAAATACCTCGGCGATTTCACAAATAATTCAATAAGTCTACCTCAGTCAGGCGACCCTTTTCTTTGAAATTCTGACTCTATCGTGGATGAATTTGTCCCGGGACCATAATAGAATTCTGTACATTCTTTTCGACAGTTTTGTAGGAGAAACGAGGTGGTGCAATAAAAAATGCACAATCCAAATCTTTTAGAAGAAAGTACAAAATATTTTAAAAAATACAGGCTTTTGTATTATTAAATCGCACCCTGCAATTCATGGAACCAACTTGAAGAGAGCTTAAATGTATTATTTTATGATGAGTTAAATAAACGGAGAAAAATGACTTCTACTGATTTATTGAAAATTTCTTTAAAATTAAAATCTCAAATTATTGATAATCCTGTTAAAAACGGGACTGCAGTCCGCTTTCTGGTAAACTTTTATAAAATTCGTAATAATATTGGAATACATGTTCATGCACCTGAGATTGTCTTTATAATGTATAATGACGAAATGCAAAAATCTGATATCGTGGCAAAAAATTGGAATTTTTTGAAATATTTATCAGGGAAACTTTTATTTTATTCATTAGGGGCCTGCAATCACGTTCTTAATCGGATTAATAATAATTTTAAGTGGTTCATAACAAATAAGAATTTTTTTTTTCTCTGTGTACGGCAAGAATGCGCAGACCCATAAAAAATCACGGAATATTATAATAGTTGGATTTGTGGGAAAACATATATTTGGTTCAGACGAAATCTACCTATCGAATATTAGTGAACTTATAGTAAGTAAACTATTAGTAAAAAACAGCATCTCTCTAATGAAATTATGAAAATTCAAGACGCATTAAATTTACACTAATCGAACAAAGAGACGTTTTACCGCTTGTGAAAATGATAGCCATTCAAATAATGTGTGTACGAATGAAATAGCAACGTGAGCGTGAGCGTTTCACCTTAAGTATGTCCACTGGACCCAGTTCAGTGAAACCACGGAGGTTGTCTCAGTAACGAATCTTCACTTTATTTTTATTTGGTTTATAAAACCATCTGTCAAACTTAAAAAAAACACATTTCGAATAAAGAATAATTACCATGCACCAACAACCGTGCATGATAATTCATTAAATGATACTTTATTACGTATGTACTACATGCATTAGGTAGGTACTTCATTACGTAGGTACTATATTACGTAGGCACTACATTACGTAGGTCCTACATTACGTAGGTACTTTATTACGTAGGTACCTCATTACCTAGGTAATACATTACGAAGATACTAGACTTCGTAGGTACTACATTACGTAGGTACTACATTACGTATGTACTAAATAACGTAGATTCAACATTACGTAGGCGCTGAATTATGTAGTTACTAAATTACGTAGATATACATTACGTGGGTAATACATTATTTTACTAAGTTTAAATTAAAACATTTGGATTAGATTCGAAGTTTTGAAGAACTGGATTTTTTTATTGACAATGAATAAACTTTTATGTTTCGCTATGTTGGCATCGTTTTTCGCTATAAATTGATCATATAACAGTGAATTCATTTCAGGTTATCATTTCACTTGAAAGGCGAAATAGCTTTTACGTAAAAATGTTTTATAAAGCTAGACTTAAACATAGTGTTTCATACAAAAATGTTTGGTTTCTTTCATTTTAGTGAGATGTTTCCTCAATATTAAAGGACAACATTTGATACGTCAAAAACAGATTTCTTTAAGTCATTAATTGGAATTTTAAGTTATGTCATTCACAGGTGTAACAAAATATAACTAAAGTTCATTTCTTTGCTGTTGAAAATATTTTCGTTTGATCATGTTATATGACATGGAATTAAGCTGTAATTCGAACAAACCATTTCGTTCGACTATCGACGTTTTAATATGTCTGAATTGTTACTCTGAGTACACATTTTTAATTGGTTGTCACAAACTTTTACAAAAATTGTCTGAATTTTGTTTAAGCGTATTTTGTTTTCAAATTACACATTTTTTTAGATGGGTACACATTCATATTTTCCTGTCAAATTTGGTACTGAGAAGTTGAACCAAAAATGAATATTTCTACGCTAAATGAAGTAATCTGGTGTTCAGTCAGACTCAATATTTATTCAGTTTACGCATAGTTAAATCCTATTTATTTGTTGTAGGCATAATTATGTGCGAGTTGTTTGTGGCTTAAAATTGTAGAATTTTAGCCAACTAAAAATTATGTGAAACTACACAAGAGTCCCAACCGTCTGGAGCAAGTGAGACTTAAGTGTTGTGAGGCTTAAGGTAGCAGAGCATGGAAGGAGATGGGAAAGGGGAAGGTTTGGAAGTTTCTAGCTCTTTAGATCTGGTTACCAAACACGGCCACATCCATTTTAAGCAACGTTTAAATTCTGAATGATGATCTTCCACCAGAACGAATAGAATATTTTCCACTCTGGAACGTTCCGCAAATATACTATGTTTTCTTTAAAATGAGTAATTTGTGAAATAACACAAATTTATAAAATTAAACTTACTTGCCTATACCGGAATATGAACCCGCGACTTTTTGGTCACTTGTTGAAAGCCTTACCCTTCTACCACGGAGGCCGTCAAACTGAAAGGCATGAGGATTTTTTTAACTGATCATTACGCCTTTTCCGCGCAGAGATCGGCAAAGAGGTCGGGTCAACACCCAACTTTGTATCAGCACAATTTATTTCTATTCACTCAAATTCGTACATTTTATTACAAGGCATACCTCAGATACAGAGGACTCGAGTAGAGTCAATCAATTGAAATGTTTGCGCATGCTTTGGCTTGATGCTTAATTATGGAATTATGTCCAAATTATAATATTTGGGTGAACCCATCTAAAAAAATTGGTGAATTTTATTTATTTATTTATTTATAAACGGGCGTCGTCCAAATTACCAAATAATAACACGAAAACAGTAAAATGAAAAATACAGGAGTAGACAAAAGTACATGAAAGCAAAGACATAAGGCAGATATAATATAAGAAAATAAAGTGACAAGTCGAATCAATTCAAGACTACGCCGTGGGTCAGGACCACAGGACCCCAAAAAAGTTAAGGTTTTGACTTGAGTTGACCAGTCTACACATTCTGGACAATGGTGAATAATATCCATAATTTGTCGAATGATGGTTGAGAAAGAGCAGTTCATTATTTCTGAGTCTGTGCGAGGGGATATTGAAGGGAATGAGTTGCAGTAGAGTAGGTGAATTAATAATACCATTTATAATCTTGAAGAAGCAAATGAGGTCATTTCTTTCCCGACGGACTTCCAAAGGAAAGAGGTTTATTTTATTTTTATACGGAAATATATACACATTCTTCATTTTTAGCGGTTGATATATGATTGTCGTTATTCCCATGGTGAATAAAAAAAATCCCAAATCCTCCATCGTCCTAGGTAATGAATATCATTGAAAAAAAAATCAATCCGTAAATTTTTTTTTGTGGGTAATGTGGGTTGGTTTGAATGTGGGTTGTTTTCCGGTAACAAGATTTGCATTCATTCATTACTGAAAATCAAAGTGAAAATTAAATAGATGTATTTAAAAAAGTAAATCTCTATTTATTGTTTTTTAACGTTTTTTCCATACAAAGGTAATCCTGCAAACAATATAAGTAGTTCGTTTTACTTGAACTGTATTTCTTTAAAAACGATATCCAACGGTTTTCCAAGTTCACAAAGAGACATTGTATTATTTCCCCCAGCCAGAAGAGAAGCAATCACTTTTTTATTCTCCAATCAAATCTAAAGTGCCAAATGTGCCTTTGAATGTCCCATTTGACTTTCAATATATTTCATTGATGTAGAATTTATTCAAATTCTCGAAAATGGTAAAAGGGTTATCCACCTCGACTTTTTACGAGATTGAGCTTACGATAAAATACGCACGGAAGAGATAGTTTTGCAACGGGTCATTTTAAATATCTGAAAAAAATCTTGTTAATATTCGTTTTATTTTTTCTGTTCGCTGTGTCTAATTGTTTTGTTTAGTTTTGCAATGTGTTCGAGAAAAGCTTTGCGGCAGGTTGAAGCTTGTTAAATATTCGATATATCTTCCGGAAAAAATACGTACAAACAAAATCGAAACGTTGTTGCTTAAAATGGCTTAAGGCAAGATATGTGACCAGGTTTGAATAGCCAGATACTTTCTGAAGACTTTTCCAACAACTTCTTCTTCTCTTCACTCTGTACCTCATGTAGGGGTGCCATAGTCCCGTAGACTCCGGGCAGTTAGGACTCTTGTTCAGGTTTATGTAATGTTCTTCTTTTTGTGAAAGCAAGGGATTGTCTTCAGATGTAAAAGATTGATCTCAACAATACACGAAGTTCCAAACACAAAAATAATGTATTTAATATAACTATACAAAAGTGAGATATCTACAGCACTGTGAGCGACCGTTCTGTTCTGCAATTAGAAAGCATTAATAAACCACTCAACATATCGATATCTTGGGCTTTTTGTATAAAACAAATTGTTCCTCTATTTAACCATAGAAATGCCAATATTACGACAATTTTTATGCGTGCGACAATACTACGTCACACACCTTCGATGATAGAGGAAACTCAAAAAAGGGCGACCATAGACAATATAATTCTCATTCAGTCTTATTCGCCTAAAATATGTTTTTTTTTAATTTTAAAATTTTATTTTATTTTTTATTTATTCTTAAATATATTTGTATAACAAAGGTTCCTATAGTATATGTCCTCCACGCTAGGAGTTCACCTGTGTTGTGGAGTACTTTTGTTGCTAATGTCGTGCAATTCCTAAGCAAAGCCATAAAAATAATTTGAATTCAATTAAAATATTTTTTTTAAGCTGATAAACATTGCAATTTAGATTTTTTTTCTACATTTCTATGTCCTTTTAAAGTTTTGTTCTCGTTACGAGCGTCTCCTTTGTGTGCTTTTTTAATCTGTTAGCTTTCGTTACCTCTCGCAGCGCTTCCGAAACGTCACGGAGTTATTTCAAAGCACAATGGCTAAACTTCCATTAACGCCGCTTCAAGGGAAAAGAATTCCTTCGGATGCCTTTAATTGAATGGAATATTGTCGAAACTTGAATTAATTCCAAGTGTCCAACTTCGAGAATGGTGTACCAAACCTTGAAGTAAATTGAAAAAATATCTTTAACCTTGTTTTAGTGCTAAAACATTTTCCTTAAGTCATATCGGTACCTAGTCAAAATCTACAACACTTCTTCAAGTTTTTTTAAATTTTTTTTTTTACATTCCTACAAAACCTATAAATGCATAATCTACCATAAAAAAACAAACCAAAGAAAACATTTTTTTTTGTATAACGTCTAAGAATAGTTCCTTGCCACAGATAATATTTTGTGACCTAAAACCATACCACAGATGTTGTTACCGTCATTATACGCATACAGTGACTCAGGGGTGATGCGGGCTATCTTACTCGCTCGCGCTATTACAAAAGCTGCATGAGGGGATAAAGAAACATCGCCCATCATCTGTAACCAATAGTTGAATGTGGCGGTTAAATCAGCACTCTAGCTGTTGGCCGGAGCCCACGTTCGTTGATGATTGAGGATTTTTTTAATAAAATCAAAAAGTTTACGATAAATGTGCTTTCGAAACCACATAAAAAGTGTAAGCCATAATTATAATTTTGCAATGAAATTAAAATTTTAATATTTTAGTCAATTTAAAATAAACCATTTAAGTTCCATTTACAATTTTCTTATGGTTACAGATTAGGAAGCAAATAAAGATTAAAAGGTATAATATTACATAGTATAAGTAAAATATAATCAAAACAGTACATAAGAACCAAAGAAAAATTGTTTTGATTTTAAGTGCATTGAAAGATTAATTTGGATTTAAGCGTTTTCGATCTGGTATTGCTTTCAGGGCAACGAAATGGAATATTTACTAATGGAACTGCTGATTAGATAAAACAGTTTACAGAAACTCATACAGAAACAGTATGAAAAAAAATTCCCTTTGTAAAGAGTAATAGGGCTACACTGATGATAAGTGGTTCAAAAATGTTTATTAGTATTTTCAAATCGGTTAATATAAGTTTGGTATTGAGGATTCCAAATGACAGATGCAAATTCGAGATGAGATCTTACGCATGCCACATATATGTAGTAGTGCAAGTGTGTAAAGTTTACTGAACAGTTTTGTGATGCGTAAACTGAAGCCCATTTATGATTTAAGATTTTCAGGGCCAAAAGTATTTTTGTTATTTGTTTTGGGGGTGTTATGCCGTGTTGCGCTAACTCTTTCTTTAGCCAACGTTTCGGATAACATTGCAGTGTTCTAAATAACACATCTGCCCTGATGATGGACACTGCAATGTTGTCCGAAACGTTGGCTAAAGAAGGAGTTAGCGCAACACGGCATAACACCCCAAAAACAAATAACAAAAATGAAGCCAATTTGTTTGTAGGCTTTTTCTAAGATGTGTTCAATATGATCTAGCCATTAAGAGTTAAGTAAAACTCTGAGGTCTCTGATTTTTTTTATATTCGTTGAAGAGGAACGTGGTTCAGATGTTATATAGATGATTGAGTAACATTGAAGTGAAAATGATATCGAATAGCATTTATGTATGTGTAGAAATAATTTATTTTCTACATAATATTCATTAATTTTATTAATATATTCTTGTAAATTTTTATTCACATTTACTGAGCTTATATATGCTCAGGTATAAAAATGATTTATTATCACACTCTCTGAAACTCAATTTGGAAGACTGGGATGGCACCGTCGATCCAGTCCTGCTAGCTGAATTATGAACTTTTTAAAAATAGGTAATACGATTAGATGTGTAGCGGTTATGTCACCGCTCCGTCATCAAAATCATAAACCAGACGGCATGTGCTAAACAACCGAGTCAGCGGTCCTGCGGATTCGAAGTCCAGACGCTACTCCAACCCGTGGCAGACAACAAAGGAATCAGCAGGTATATAAGCGGTGGAGGACCGAAGTACATCGGTCAGTCATCAGTCAGTCATTCATTCCACATCGTTCCAGTCAACAAGTTCCACGCGACATCATCCTACTCGAGATCTCCCACTCGGCGTAATGGAGGAATCGGCCACCATGGCCGGTTCCCCCCACGTCACGCTTCGATCCTTCTTCACCTCAAGTCAGTAGTCAGTAGTCAGTCAGTCATCAATCTGTCGCCAACGATTTACTAATCTCACGAGTGACAACTGGGGGGCCCCGCGCCCCTCCACGAAGGACATATACCCGGCTTCGCCCGTACCATCATGGACTCTACCGGGATATCAACCTAGTGCCTTGTCCGGATCGTCGTCCCTGGCAAGCGCTACTCGGATTACAAGCGCCCTGGTCCCAGCGTCTCTGACCAGCGCTTCTTCCACGCATCATGACCACCACGAGGACACGCAGCATCCTCACTGGTCACACCACGCCCGTTCAACCGCCTACAAGGTCCACCGCACCTTTGGCCGTCCCGTCAGCACTGGAGTGCCTGAAGACCTACGTTCTTCGCCAGTACCTGACCTTCATCGAGTCCTGGTCACAGCGCCCGGCGTCGACTCACTGACCCGCGCTTGACCACCACATCATCGCAGCAACCGGAGTATCCAACATCTGTCCTACATCATCCCCTCGTCTTGGCAACTGACAGTCAGACCAGGACTCGATGAAGGTCAGGTACTGGCGAAGAACGTAGGTCTTCAGGCACTCCAGTGCTGACGGGACGGCCAAAGGTGCGGTGGACCTTGTAGGCGGTTGAACGGGCGCGGTGTGACCAGTGAGGATGCTGCGTGTCCTCGTGGTGGTCATGATGCGTGGAAGAAGCGCTGGTCAGAGACGCTGGGACCAGGGCGCTTGTAATCCGAGTAGCGCTTGCCAGGGACGACGATCCGGACAAGGCACTAGGTTGATATCCCGGTAGAGTCCATGATGGTACGGGCGAAGCCGGGTATATGTCCTTCGTGGAGGGGCGCGAGGCCCCCCAGTTGTCACTCGTGAGATTAGTAAATCGTTGGCGACAGATTGATGACTGACTGACTACTGACTACTGACTTGAGGTGAAGAAGGATCGAAGCGTGACGTGGGGGGAACCGGCCATGGTGGCCGATTCCTCCATTACGCCGAGTGGGAGATCTCGAGTAGGATGATGTCGCGTGGAACTTGTTGACTGGAACGATGTGGAATGAATGACTGACTGATGACTGACCGATGTACTTCGGTCCTCCACCGCTTATATACCTGCTGATTCCTTTGTTGTCTGCCACGGGTTGGAGTAGCGTCTGGACTTCGAATCCGCAGGACCGCTGACTCGGTTGTTTAGCACATGCCGTCTGGTTTATGATTTTGATGACGGAGCGGTGACATAACCGCTACATATGAAATAAAAACACATGGGCACAAGAGACCCTCTATTTTCCCAACAAAAATCTCCCGTGCTTCATTTTATTTCTCTTAAAAATTCAGGTCACTGAGTAGAAGCAACATCCAGTATCTATCGCCCTGGTGTAAGACTACCATTCGAAATGTCTTCAACCGTGTTTTGTTACCAGATCTGAATAGCCAGGTACTTTCTCATCTTCCATTTCCTGATCTCCTCCCCCTCCCCACTCATCTTCACAGACCTTCAGCCTTATAACATATCCCAATTGGGGTTGCCATAGTTTCACTAGCTTCAGACGACTGAGAGCAGGTCGAACTTTTGGGCGGTATTCACATCAAAAGGTCATAATACTTTTTGAACACACGAAATATGTAGTGCGAGGCTCACATGCCACGAGTTGGCGATCAATTCACCAGTAGGAAAGACGGGTCTCAAGGATCACATTTCCTTTATTAAATTCAGCGATCGTCAATATTTGAAAGACAATAAAGTCGCAAACGAACGAGCTTTGAAAGGTTGTCGGGATTAGAATATTGAAATTGTTCTTTCTTTCGTTTACACGGAGACATTCTTGCCGCTGAAAAGGGAATTTACAAAAGAGAAGACTGAAGGAAAAAGAAGTATCGAGAATAAAAGCTGGGACGTGTTACTTCTTCTTTACTATTAAAGAAAGTAAAAGTCGGACGTGATACATTTTCACAAAGAGTAAATGAAAATAATCAGTTTTTAAATCATTGGCTGTCATCAAAAGATTTTTTCTAAATTTCGTCATGTACCAATACTTTTATTCAAATTAACATTCATTTTGAGAGCCAAATAGTAAAAAAAATATTTGTTCTTTTTTCAGTGTGACGGGAAACATTGAAGACATTCCATTGAATTATTGAGCCAGTCAGGTAACTAATACATTCTTAAAATTCTTTTTAATTTATTTAACCTTTCGTTTACGGTGTGGTCTTAGAAAATTCCACGCGCTCCGATGATGCAAACCCAGTTTATAATTGGAGTTTTGTAATAAAAGCATTACATTTTTTTTCCCAAATGTTTATGGATTTCACCCTTCAGTAGCTATCATTTTAAGTTATTGAGAGAGGAAAGGTGAATTTATATATTTATTTTGTTTAAATTGGTAACTTTCAAAAGTATACAGAATATTGGAGTCAAATTCAGACAGAACAGACGAAATGTTGAATGGAGGGGAAGCAATTTTAGATAAGGCTTAACAGAAGAGAGGATATTTGTTTAGAGAGGGACATCCAAAAAAATATGTGATCTAAAGTTCCCACTTCTAGACCATATAAGGTAGATATTAGATACTTAAACAGTACGACTCCTTGGATCTAGAAAAACTTTGGCGTAATTATTGAGAAAATTAGGATTGAAATGCTTTTTTTTTAAATATAAATTCGTTATAATAAGATTTTTTTCCGTCTTTTTAAAAAAATGGGTTCAAGTCCTAGATGTGACCGTATGTTTTTCTGGTTTTTTTGTTACAATTTTTCGTTTAAGAATCGTCTTCGATAATTAGATTTTTTCAATTAGTAATACCTATTTCAAAATAGAAATTGTACAGTCTTTGTACTGTGTTTGACAAAAACACCGTTTAGCGGTTGTGAAGTGATTTTTATTAGTAAGGCTTTTAGTGTTCAAATGTGTCCCCAAACACGGAAATTAAATTCTACAATTATTTGAATAAAACTAACTTCAATAAACAGCTCCATGAAAGTAAGTCTTAAATAATTCCGTAGTTTCCCTCAATCTACTTAGTTTTAATTCGTAAATTACTTGAAAGTACCTGCCGCCCTAATGCCCGCCCAACACGCGCGAATTCCTCCCATAAAGCGGCAAATTTCCAAGGCATTCCGCTTATTCGTCAGCCGAGTTACGCACTGTATTTCCCAATGTTACGATAGTTACATAATTTTATGGCCTTTTCGTCATGAGTCGCAATCACAAACTTGCATAGTAAAATTTGATGTGCAAATCAGGTTCATTAAAATACAAGTACTTTTAAACATGTTTCACAGTTTCCACGTTGTTTTGTAATGTCAAAATGTAGTGTTTTTGTTAGACGCTGCTTTCATTCGTTTGTTGGAAATTTACATTATTATAGCTATCATTTATCTGTAAATTTAGGCAAAACGAATAGAACGCGGCACATCTACAAAGTATAGTAATAATTTGGATGGCGCCGTTTTTGTAAAAAAAAACACATCAAGGCTGCTGTACAAATTGACTTCCTAGAATTAATGATTTACACCAGATACAGAAAACACTATTAACTGGCAGACTTCTGACACATACACTTTTTTTATAAATAGTTTCAGTTTATTTTGATTTAATGTAAAACAAATAAATACGTAAAAATCAACCAATAAAAAATAAAGTGTTTACACTATAGTACATATATATTGAATATGTCTTGATCAAAAATTGGTTTCATCGAGGATTGAATCTTCCTACACAGGAACTGGAGTCGGTGGAATCAGGTAAAACCGTCATTTATTTCGTATAATTACCAGAGGTAATGCCATTCGATTTAAAAAAAAGTTATATCCGCGTGTGTATACGTAAATGCTACCAAAATGCATTGTCATCGACAACGATAGGTTAATTTCAGCTTCCAAGATATGCATTCATTCATTCCCGAAATTAAAAGTGAAAAACAAACAGACGTATTTAATAAAAAAATAAAGATTTCTTACGATCAAACTGAATTCTCAAACACCGCTTAGAAAGACGTATGTAAAATACAAATGTAAAAGAATACAAAGGGAATATAAAATTAAAAAGCTTTGTTTCGTGTCTTGGTACACATTCCTAGTATTTTGTGTGAAATATCACGAAGGATGCAAACTATACATGGATATAAAAAAAATATGTTTTCGTGTCTTTTTTAGGCCTCTTCATTCAAATTCCGTTAATTTTACGTACACGTATTTAATAACCCTAGTCTGTTTTAGCAGTTTTAGTTTACTCTATATTTTCATAATGATTTCGCTTTTGACCATTCCAGTTTTTTTACATCTATTTCTTTATGTCTGGTTTGGAGAGTCTCTACTAAAAGTTAATTATCGTAAATTAATCAAAGACTGGCCTAATGATTCCATATGTGTTATTACCCAAACGTCGTTTAAATTGATTGACTGTCTGATTGTAGTGCCGACTTCTTGCAAACCAATTTTGTGAAATATCAGAAACAACACGGACAACAAATCAAATTTCTGCTGTCGAGTACCCATCTCAATGTCTGGGAATGATATTTGATTGATGATAGGAGAAATAATAATATGATTTGCATTTGGCAGTAGAGAGTTTTAGCGAAAGTCATATTTATAGAGATGCCAATTTGTTGTAGGATCTTGGATTAAAATCATACGGGCGAAAAATGCTGATTGAGTTACCATTCAAACCGATGAAACATATAAGAATCATTTACAAAATATATTATTCTGAATGTTTTCACTGTGTCCCAAATAGTTGGTATCATAAATATGAATACAGAATCAAAATACCTTTTTGATTAACTCTCTACTATAGTACTGGTCCGGTTTCATCCTTCATTTTCTATTACCCATTTGCTTGGGTATTGATAATATCTGGGATAGAGGAGAAAAACGTTGAATCTGTATTACAATAGAATGATATTTTAAAATGAATCTTATGATTCCATTGTCAGCCTGGTTGATTTAACTTTTGGTAGAAGTGTGTAAATATGTTTAATTATATCTATTATTAATCTTCTTATGAAAAATAACCTAACAAATACATATAAATTAAATAGCAATGAGTAAAACGTCAAATTGTAATATTTAATCATTGAAGACAATATTAACGACTGCCAAACGAAATTATGTCAAACAGAAAAGATTCAGTTGTGTCTAGGAATTGAGCCCAGGACCATTAAAGGACACAACATATAGTAGCCAAAAAATACGCGATAAAAAAATTACCATGAGAATCGGTATGAGACAGTTAAAAATGTTGATATGGTCAAATTAGCTCAGTGGTCAGCGCCCTTCCCCGGCAAGGAAGAGGTCAGAGGTTCAATTCCTGGATTCGACTGAATATTTCCTAAATCTTTATTTTCTGTTTAACTTCTTCCATTTGAGAGTCGTTAATATTGTTTTTAATGATTGAATTTTATTTTGTGTGATGAATAGAATCAGCGAGTTGACGTTACTAAACAAGGTTAATTGTATTGAATTAATTCAATAGCATAAATCTAGATGATTATTTCTTATAACTTTTTGGTTTAAATTAGTAATTAAAAAAGACTATTTATTTTAACATTGCTATTTAAGATAGAATTTAGGACTTAATGATATCACTTGCGTTATCCAGCAAACATAAATGTTAATAACTTTATCACTTTCCGCTATTAACGTATCTCCCAAATGAGCGCACTTAAAAACGGCGTTAAAAACAAGATTAATGACTTTCTAAATATTTTCACATAGCTTCCTTTTCAGAATTTTGAATGTCATAAGTCCATTAATTTATCATCTCTAGAACCGTTCCACAGCATCCGAGTGGTCCACTCCCTCTAACTAGGCTACTGTATCACTACTTCAGCATCCTTACCTACTCCCACATCTCGTGATCCATCATCTCGTCTACTTTACACAGTGAGACCTTTATATATACTGTACAGGCTCTAGCCCCAAACTTCTGATAAATTGTAGGGCGGCACTTAAATAATATTGCGGTCCCTATAACATAAATATACCATATTTTGTGCTGACGTAAATATACATAGAGAACGCCAAACTTGCTATATTCTGCGATTAAAGTGTTCGTCTTAATTTTCATGGTCTGTTCTTGCTTTATTTTAACTAGTTTTGTGCAGAGGTTTTAGTTTTTTTTGTTGGTAATGTTAGGTTGCTTAAATACACTATGTTTACCTTACAGAACATCACGAGAAATTTCTGTTGGTTTTCATGAAGCATTAATATTTTTTAACAGTCATTTCAGGTTAAGTTAACCACTCGAGCAATTTTTGGCATATTATACCAATTTAAAAAAATGTTTCGAGCGTTTGCTTGCCATCATTTACCAAATTTATAGAACCTATAAATATTGGATAAACGATGAAATAAAGGTGAATTAATTGGCTTTAAACCGCAGTAGCAGTTTCTTATGTTTTCGATTTGATATTTTCAGAAACAGTAAATAATATGGTAAATTTATATATACGACACCAATCGATCGAGTGGTTCAGGGCATTTTCAAATTGTATTCACGAGACGTACCTACATTAATTTAAAACTAATTATGTTACCCCTACATAGAAGGGATAATACAACAGATATTATGGATGCGATATGGAAGATTAGAAAAGATCATTTTGCGGGAGGGAGGAGCCATAAGTTCTAGACCAGGTATTCCAAGCAACTTTCGTTGAAATATTGGTAGACAGGGATACAGCAACGCATTCCTCCTTGACATCTACGTTATAAAAAATGTGATTCGTCCGCGAAAATAGCGTAAAAACAAAACAATCGGCCTGTTTCTGCATTGAGTCCATAGCTTTTTCAGATATTTTGGGGCTCCATACTGATGTTGGATGATAATTTTCTGTTCGTGGAAACTTTATGCAACTGATTAACTAAGCATCACGCCGTTTCTCTACAGGGGTATGCAGAGAGGACCGACCGCCAAACAACTCGGTCTTGACATCTCGTCTCATAGATACTATTCTATTATTCTGACTCTTGACTTGGCTCGACTCTAGCATCTGATTCAATTGATCGTGCCATGCTTCCTCTGGCGTCCCCGATTTCTGCTACTATTCACATTTGCGTGAAATATTCTTTTTTTTTTTTTTTAAATTTATTTATTTCATCAAAAAATTACAGAATATATATAATATATCATTAATAAGGTGTATAATTATATGTGTATAATTATATATTCTCCTTACACTCCTTTCTTCACTCATTTGCTCTACATGCCTAAACCATCTAAGCGTTCCTTTCTTAATCTTACTCACTACGTTTACATAAGCCTTGCATTCTTTGCAAATCTCCTCATTTCTCACATGTTTTAGCACACATAAGCGATCTCATTTCTACAGTATTCAGTCTACTTTCATCCTTCCTTTGCCAGTTCCATGGCTCACTGTCATACATCAGGATAGGCACCAGCACTGCATTGTGGACTGTGACATCGCTTCTACGGACATTTTTTTGCTAGCGCTAACTGAGTTTAGTCTTCCATTAATCTTGGAATTTCATTCCAAAAACAAGCACAGAATTATTGACTGAGATAAAAAAAATTTTGATCCTAAAAGGCATCTTATGCAAATAATGTAATTAGTAAATCCTTGCCAGTAATTAGAAAAAAATGTTTTTTGATATCTTAACAATTTTTTTTCGATACATCCGATAATATTACAAAGATGAGCATAGATTTCAATCTTAGATATGTTAATTATATGGTAGCAACCAACATTACAAAATCTTTTGAGAATTCTTACCTCAGAAAGTTTTTGCATTCTTGAGACAAACTTCTGTGACATCAGAGCTTACAAAGGGGCACTTTACAAAAATCTCAACTTCTTTTCTTCGTCGTAAATACAAAATATCTTCAAGCGATGTCTCGGTCTTGTTACTCGAAGCCATATTTGAATGATATTTTACTAAGGGAGTGAATGTGAGATTGGCTAAAACTTGCGTGACGTCATAGTAGGAGGCCTATGACGTAGGTAGTTGATGACGTAACTGGTTTTGGGGGAGTTTTTCAATCTTTCCGCGTTGAAATAATTTAATACTTTGAAGTATTTTTTTTTTAATTACGAGATATTTCGATTTTTTTATAAATTTAATTTAGATTAAATTTGATAATATTATTATTAAGTTCTGCAAGTGTTTTAGTTTTTTATTATTGTGACAGCTGTTTCGGCTTACAAGGCCATTTTCAAACTGTGGTTAGTCCACATTGAGACGACGTATTTATGCTATTTCAAATGTAAATTTTGAAGGTGATTTATTACTGGTTACACCGATGACAATATGATCTATTGTTGGTTAAACCAATCTATGTTTTCCCCTCAGTAAATGGTAATGAGTTCTTAATTATTTACTAATGACTTTATTGCTATGAATTATTTGGGTGCATTAATTAATTAATTCATAGCAATAAAGTCATTAGTAAATAATTAAGAACTCATTACCATTTACTGAGGGGAAAACATAGATTGGTTTAACCAACAATAGATCATATTGTCATCGGTTTAACCAGTAATAAATCACCTTCAAAATTTACATTTGAAATAGCATAAATACGTCGTCTCAATGTGGACTAACCACAGTTTGAAAATGGCCTTGTAAGCCGAAACAGCTGTCACAATAATAAAAAACTAAAACACTTGCAGAACTTAATAATAATATTATCAAATTTAATCTAAATTAAATTTATAAAAAAATTAAATGGAGTTCTACGAATTAAACACAAAAACAATAAATAGATATTTCGATATTTGAACAATGAAAAACAGGGCATTGGAATTGAAAACTGTCTCTCATATTTGTGATTTTTTTTGGTCATTTCATGAAACCTATAAATAGGAACATGAATTAATTAAAATGAAAAAATCATCTTTTTCTTCTTCGAAATCAATAAATTGAATCAATGACATTATTAATGCTTTTTCTATCAAATAGGAAGAGCATTCGATACCACCTTTTTGAGATATCTTATAGTCCATCAGATTTTTTTAAATGTGAAACCGAACATGAGTCCCAACTGCTCCTTACCGTCTAGAACCAGTGAGTATATTATGAGGCTGAAGGTAGTAGAATGGGGAAAAAGAACTGTAATAGAATAAAACTGGCTATTCAGATCTTGTCACCTAATACGGCTAAGGCCATTTAAAGGAACGTTTCAATAATGAATGTTGGTTTTACACCAGGACAATACTGACAGTATCTAGCTCTCTGAAACGTGCTGCAAATATACTATCAATTATTTCAAATGAACTCTTTTAGAGATCAATTTGATTAATCTACAAATAAATCAAATGAAATTTACTTGCGGACGCCGGAATTTGAACCCATAGGCCAAAATTCTCAAAATTGTGTAAAATAATAAAAAAATTTGAGTTTCTTTAAAGGTTTTTGTAAGCAAGTCGCTAGATAAATATCTCAATACCCCAACTCGCGGTGAGGGGAAATTAAAAAAAAAACTTCTCTAGTTTCAGCAGCTTTCCTACGAAAATGAAATACCTAAATCACTATTGAACAAAAACCTTTTCTTCCACTCCTAGCAGATGGTTGAGCCGATCTTTCATAAAAACTGAACATTTATTATTATAATCCGTTTTATATTCAACGCTAATAAAGACCGATAAAGAAGTTGTGGGAAATATTTTGGGTTACCCTCTTTACTTTGCGTGAAGCCTTTGTAGGAGAAGCTTATAGATGAAGATCGCATACATTAAAATTAGAAATTTTAATATTAAGGATTATATCATGAAAGAAAATGTATGTGTGTTTCTATAGTAAGAATGTTTTTGAAAAATAAGATAAGGGGTAGTAAGTACACAGTTGCACAAACGTCAAAAGAAGTTAGATTAGTTAAAAAAATACATTTTTTTTTTTAAATAAAAAAAAAATATACTCGCAGAACTTAATAATTATATTATTAAATTTGATTTTAATTAAATTTTTTAAAACATTTAATGAAGTTCTACGAATGAAACACAAAAACAATAAATAAAAAAATGCATGATTTAGAGAAGTTTAGTCAAAGATGGGGATGTACCTGCCTTGCAGATCTCGTCTAAAGCTATATGAAGAAACGTTTAATTCTCAATCGTGATTTTACCCCAGGGTGATACTGAGAACAACTTTTTGAAAGGACTCCGTTAAACGCCGATTCTAAATGAGGTTCAGCTTTCTATCAACTTGTAATTGTAATGAAAAGCTTAACAATATCATAGTTGTCGCCTTCTGCTGATCACAATTTGTTCCAAAACTGAAACTGTCTTAGAATCGGCATTTAAGGCAAAGCTTAATGCTAAATCACTATTTCGATTAATCTGTATAACAAATTGGTGTACTTTATGAATACCAAAAAATAAAATATTATAGCCAAGATTATCTGTGACATTTTCACTTGATTAACTTTTGTGCTTAGTTGTAAAATTATTAAAAAAATAAATAAAACCAATTTTTTGCTTGAAATGGAACTAGACTCCGTTTTTCAAGCGATTTTAATACCTATTACCTACAATATAAGGTATACCAAGAATATACACATTTTGCCTTGTAGATTCCTCTTAATTTGACGGCCTCCGTGGTTGAGGGGTAAGGCTCTCGACTAGCAATCCGACGGTTGCGGGTTCAAATCCCGGCGTGTGTAAGTAAATTTTATTTGATGAATTTGTATTATTTCACAATTTTACATTAAAAATAATTTATAGTATACTTGCGGCACGTTTCACGGCGTAAGATATTCTCAGTATAGCCCTGGTGTAAGACCACCATTCAGAATTGGAACGTTGCTCAAAATGGCTTTAGCCGTCTTTTCCCCACCTTTTTCCCCCTCTTTCCCTTCCCTACTACCTACAGCCTCACAACATACCCCAATGGGGGATGTCATAGTCTTATTGGCTCCAGAAGGTTGGGAGCAATTGGGACTCTTGTGCCGTATTCACATAAATGAAAACCTTTCAAATGTCATAAAACAAAATAGCGCTGAAAGGCCTTTTGATCACACAACTTACATTACATTTGAAAAACTTTTTTTGTTAGTAAAATAAACCGTTCAATTAGACGATCAAGAGCTCCTGGTTAACTTGTTGGTTCGATAAAAATATTATATTTTATAATATTAGTATCTGAATGCCTGAACAGGAACGACACCTCTGAGGCCGTGCCGTTTGCAAAACTATTTTGGAATGTGAAGTTTGTAACAAATTTACTGTCGTAAATTGAAATGTACTTCCCGTAACTAAGGGAACTGTGCGAACGGAGATGTTTTAGCAATACATTCGGTTCCAGATAAATTTGCGGTTTTTGAAAGTATTTCAAAATAAAATCCTGTTTTTGAAAGCAGATGAAAGGCATATCCTTGTAGTAAATAGCTGGTTAATGTCGCTTACCGGTGGTTTCTGTTGTGTAAACTGTAATTAACACTTTACAAAAACCAAAAAAAACATATATTTAACTAAACGAGATGTTACATAACGGATTAGTAACACGGTGTGTGGCTCCTTCTAATTAATTTATATCTACGGTTTTGTGTGTGGAACCTCCAGTGTTTACAAAATTAACCATTGCATTGGTTAGATTGACAACCCTGCAATATTTTGGACACACATCGGTTACCACACCTGAGCTTAAAAAAATCTAGCATTGGTATTCCTTCTTGATCGACAGCCCACAGCATTGAGCCGCTCAGGGGGGTATAACTTCGTTCAAAAATTGAAACCGTGAATATTGTGACGTCATATTGTTGCCTAACTATATCCAACAAGTCTAGGGAATAAAAATTAAATGTTATTGATTGGTTTATAGTATAAAAAGTATACTCCGAATGAGAATTGTATTGACTATATATTAGCATATCTGTATGTTTTTTTAAGACCAATTTGTTTCATAGAAAAGCCCGAAAATATCGATCTAGTAAGTGGTTTATTTATGGCCCACAGTATGGCCTACGACATTGGACCACCTCTGATCTGACGGACGACGTATTCCACAACTTTTTAAATTAACGCAACCATTTCCTGATATTGGAGACTGGATTTGGTAATCAGAAAACAACTTCCTATCTTGAATACTTCCTATACTGGACTTTTTGTCATGGAGCCATGATTGACGAGGCCACTACTCTGGAAGTTATACTATTATTTGCATTTTCAATCGAATTTCATTGCCGCCTGCCAAGGTGTTCATCAACTACTCTTCAGCCGGATCTACCATATACCCTTAGCAAGCCCTTTTGCCAGACAGTTTAATTTTAGGATTCTTTTGATTTTCAATATATATAATTTTTTATAAAATCATGACATATTATTTCTGTTGCAAAAAAACCCATCCGTTGTCAGGGCAATGGTGAAGAAGCAGTATATTATATGTTGTCAACTAATCCCTAGGTAACGGAAGGTATTCTAAGGGTTATTATTACTTTCTCTTTCTTTTCGTTTTACACATAAAAACACAAATACTTTTAAAATACTCAAAGTTGTCATAGAATTATTTTCATTTTCGGGCACGTCTAAGTAATTCTTTGTATACAAACTGAAAGCGCAGTATTTTTTCTTTCTAATGAACCCCGGGAACCATGTATTGTATAATCAACACTTCTGCTATGGGTCACCCCAAGTGGTTCGCTACGTTTGGCGACTTAGCAGGGGTGCCCGGGTTTATTGGGTGTGGTGTGTTCAGGAGGCGCCTACCAGCTACGTTGCGTGAGAGGTTGGTTTGGGGAGAACCCTTGACCTCTTTAACTGATCCCTCTCGACCCATCGCCTTGCGCTGCAGCGGGAAGCCCGTCACTACTGAAGACACTTATACCTAGATTCCTAACCATCCTTCAAACTTTTTTGCTTCCCAGAACTTTCTCTTCTTTTTTTACTTAATAAAACCCCCCACAAAGCATTCCCAAAGATGTTATAGACCTTGGAGGAGAAATATTTTCCTTAGGGCCTCTTGTGTGGGGTTAATATAAAAAAATTCTCACTATAATATGAAATGAGAAAGCATAACTTTATTGAGACCGTGTCTGACTGGGAGATGTATCTCCCAAAAAGTCGAAGGACGGGTTGTTTCGGAGAATTTGAACTTTTCATCAAATTTTAACGTTAATTTTCGGGTTCTGTGAAATTCCTATCCAAGTTCTGTTATTATATTATTATAGACTAGTTGCTTGACAGAACTGACATAAAAACAGAACTTCAACATATCTTTCAAAGAACTTGAAAATGAACGTTGAAATTTGATGAATTGTTCAAATTCTCCGAAACAACCTGTCCCAAGTGTTTCTCCCAAAATACCAAAGGAGTTAGTAAAATTTTCCATAACTCCTTGGAAGCTCCTATCCAAAATAGCTTTAAGTGTGTCAATTTTGTGTTGAAAATTTAATGTTTCGAAGCAATTCGGATTTGTTTACATTTGCTGATACATCGTATGTTTCCCGTAACCGCCGTCGTAAGGGCGCTTTCGGCGCTGTCTATGACATCTAGAGATGGTCGATAATCTTGACACGGTTACATTGTCCGGTGACCAGCTGTCACTGGATCGCCCGATATTATTTACCAAATCCTATCGGATTTTTTTACATTAATCCGCACAGAAGGCCCCGAAAAAAATATTTTTGCTCAGAGTCTATGTTATCATTTGGGATGCTGTTTGGAGAGTCTTTTTGAAGGAAAAGCTGGAGAGGAAGTTCTAGGGAGGTAAAAGGTATAAGGAAAGACGAAATACGTATCTTTTTTATTCATTAAAAGAAGATAAAATTTATTTGTCATATTATCATTAACACGGATAAAGGAGATTTATGTTGGGGTGAAGGGTGTTTCTCTCATAGTCCGTATTTCAATCTACGTATTATGAAAGTGTTCTGTAGTTTTAAATGGTCGCCAACACTTAAATCGAGCGTAGCCAACCCAAAAACCGCAAAAGCTTTGTATTTTATAACATATCACAAACATGCCATCGAAAACAAAACATTAAGAAAGAAATAATATACTGCAAGCCCCAAAGTTTACTTCAAAATATAATTTTATTCAAAATTGCAACGCAGTTTCCAAAAAACCCACGAATCCACCGAGGAATTGCACACCACAGTAATAATAATAATGAAAATAGATATGCACTGCTCTCAAATGAAATTCTTCTATGGGAAGAATTCCAGAACCGCATTTATGGAAGCAAACGCAAAACTATTCACATTAACAATGTGAAGCCTTCATTCTTACATACTGTGCACTTTATGGCTACTATTTCTTCATTCTGCTTACCGGATCCACAGAATTTTCATCAGTGCTTAATGCTTATACTATACCTATATTATTTTTCGCCGTTCTATTAATCCATTAATTTACTGTCGAGGCTGGGGGCCAAGTATTAGCATAACAATAAATTTAAAGTTTTATTGACAATTTACGACCATAGATCAAATGTGACAGTTTGTGTCGATTAAATCTGCTTGATTTAGCGTCGCCCGTTCGTCCAGATATATGCTAAACACATAAATATCGTGGTTAAAATTTCACGGGCAAATAAACACGTGGTGACTGGTATGATTTGAGATTTTTACGGCTAAAAGTATTGTAGTGATTTGTTTTTGGGGTATTCTGCCGTGTTGCGCTACCTTCCTTTTTACCCAAAGTTTCGGACAACATTGCAGTGTCCACCATCATTACACATTTGCCCTGCCATGAATGTTGGCAGATTTGAAATAACATAAACGAAGTTTGGATTTATAAATGGCTTACGACCATGTATAAAATCATTAATAAAATCAATTTTGCCATATGAATACGTGTAACTATTACTTTTCGGAGCCTGCGTTTTGCTATCGATGTGTCGGTTAAGCTGGCATGAGTTGATCGTTACATATTAACCCTGAATACAGAGAAAACAAAAATTTTAACATTTAGAATATCAAATAAGCTCTTAGTCTCAACAAAGCCTCAAACTGCACAGCTGCAACCCCGTAATAACCCCATGTACTTGTCCTTCTATAAGTAGAGTTGATATTTTTAAATATCTTAGTATTCAAATAGACAATCCTCTTAAATGGAATGTACACTTTAAATGTTAGGGATATTTTAAATAGAAAACAACCGAAACATGTTTACTGTCCACTTGTACAATCGTCTCTTGATTATGGTATTGTCAGTTGGGGTAGTGCCTCACATACTTAACAAAGATTAAAAAAAAAAATTTGAATGTTATTCTAAAAGTTCCGTTAATAACGAGTATTGATTTTTCTTTTCAAGACACTAAATTTTATTAACCTGAAAAAATTATATTAAAAAATTATCCTGCTTCATTAATTTAAAAATACCCATATGTATGAAGAAAGAATAAGCACTAGAGCCTTGAGACAGTCACACGTAAAATCTTTTAACATCCCAGTTTGTCAAACCTCCTATGGACAAAAAAGTTTTAAAAACAATGCTATTAAGCTATTCAATTCTCTACCTACTGACATTAGAAACACGTAAACCAAAACTTCCTTTAAGAGTAAAATCGTTGATTACCTCCAATAAACTTATTCATCAGGGGTATTTCTTACCATATATTTATTTATGCCAACTATTCAGACATGAATTGTATAATCTAAAAAAAAAACGATTTTATTTTATCTGTCATTTTAACAATATACTAGCTAGCACCCACCCTGTAAATTGCCACCTCAACACATGCGTTTTACACCTAGTGAGATGGGCAATAAGTGATATCTGTAACTAAATGTAATATTAAAATTATGAAATAAAAAAGTTCTTGTATCCGGGTTTCTTACAGGAAGCAGAACTTACTCCTACTCCTATGAAATCGACTGGTTGCAAAGAACCCGTCACTGTGCTGAATTTCAACGAAATCCATTCGTGTCTTGTCATGGCAACAAATTATGCGTAAGCAGTAGGAAATCAAATATTTTATTATAAATTTGAGAATTATCCCTTTCGTCGTTGAGAATTATCCCTTATATAACCTCTATCAAATGACCGAGAACCCGAATTCAGACTAAGTAGAGGCGGGTTCTTTCAAAAAAGGAAGTACTCATTAAAATAAACATACCAACATGTTAAATATACTGAAAAAATGTAAATGTTTTTTCTACTATAGCTACATCTACATTTACAAACCTTACCCAAATCTATGTCCCGACCGTAACTGTCCATTTTCCAATACCTACTGTTTTTTAAATGCATCTGAGACCAAAACTCCATTTAAATTTTTACTCTAAAAAAGTGCAGGATTCACCGGTAAAGATCCGCGGATACGTTCTGATACACCCTGAATTTTTTTTATACATTTTTTTTATAAACCGACTATTTTTACGGTTCTTACCTTAAAACAGTTTTGTGAAATAAATGGGTCCATCGAAGCCAGAGTCGCCCCTTAGAAGCTGGGCGTGCTGTACGTTGCCCGCAGGAATTTTAATAGTGCATAACTGCGTATCCTGCATAAATGACTCGTGTGCCCTACTGTAGAATTTGGCAGTCACCTCTGGTATGGAGCTCCAAAATACCTGAAAAATCTTGGACTCAGTGCAAAACCACAATGTCGTTGATAGATTCCCCTATCTTAACAAACAGATAGCAATCTTTGGAGCACTGGCGTCAGATAGGTATAATTTACATAGTCGGGAAATATTCCAAACGTGCGCCCAACATATGTACATGGTTGACATTTGTCACTTGAGAACGGGTCGCTTCTACGACTCGTTCTTGAGTTTAACAACTCAACTGTGGAACGATTTGCAAGCCGCTGTGTTTCCTCCCTCCCGTAAAATGAGTCTCTTCAAAATCCACGTTCATTCCTTTCTCTCCACACAGCATCCGTAAATATGACATAGCCCATAATTAATTAATAAAACAAGAGTAATACTATTCCATATTCTCACATTAATTAAACGTACACGAAAAACATACTTTTCTGGAACGGGTACTTTATTTGAAACATGTCTTACAAATTTGTTTAATTTGTTCAGTATCAAATCAGGTAAGAATTCTACACAGTTAATTTCATTCACTACCGTATCTCAACCTCCCTTAAAACCGACAGTAGTTTCTTAATAAAGCTGCAAGGAAAACCACATGCAAACATTGTACAATCCACGTTCCTACCCTAACCACAACAGGCACTGGCGTTTCCTGAATTTTATTGCGATTTTCTCGGTTATTCACGAAAACAGAAGATTTTTCTTTTAGGAATTTAAATGTCTTTTTCTGAGAATTAGTCACTTCGTGATTTTATGAGCTTTATTATTTATTTAGTCATAAAGTTCAGCCAGTTTCGGTTCAGCTTCGCTTTTTACGGGTAAGTTATAAATGAAAAAAATTATACCCATAAAAGTTACAAATTTTAATATCGTGAGGTTTAATATTTTAATACTGGTAAGGGTAGGAGCAATGTACGCATGCAGAAATAAAAACTTCGTGGATTATATATCTAACAAACAGAGTTAGATATATATAATAAAGGAAAAGATAAAGATTCATTTATCAGAGATATAATATATTATTAACCTTTCTGTATTCTGTATGGCTGTCAACGTTATCTGCTATTTAAATATTAAAGATGTTTAGGAGAGTTTTTGAAATTTAAAAAAAAATTAACAATTTATAAATTACAAAAAAAAAAACAAATGGAAGAGTGTTTAAAAACAGGAAATAAAGAAAAAGACAAAGGTGTTCCTTTGAATGATTTTTTTTATTTTTTTAGTGCCCTGCAGATTTCAGACTGTTTACGAAACTGGTAGCCAATTTATCAATTTACAGTTAAAAAAAATTAAACAAGTATAGTTTTTCGACCCCAACACAACTTGATCAAATTTGAGCTTTTGATAAAAACATGTATGTATGTAACTAACTTATTTACTAACTATCACGCCGTTTATTGCAGGGATAGGTAGATTTACATTCATGCATCGCATACTCTTCTATTATTCTTACTCTTGACATCGCTCGACTCAAGAATCTGATTCGTTCAATCGTGCCATGTCTTCCTCTAGCATTCCCGACTTTTTCTACCATTCACATTTGCATAATATGTTCTCCTTATACTCCTTTCTTCGTTCGTTCACCACACTACGTGCACAAACCATCTGAGCATTCCTTTCTTAATCTTCCTCGCTGCGCTTGCATCAGTCTTGCATTTTTAGTGGATCTCCACATTTCTCACACGACCATACGTGGTTTAACGTAACAATTAACTCATTATAATTGTCTTTGTAATTTAACATTACTAAATAAATATTGTTGCGGTTAATTTGCTGATATTAGTCACGTCGCTCCCTATATACAAATAGATATTATGCAGTTTTGTATTTTCTTTTGGAATGTATGTTCTAGGTTAGGGGTTGGTGTACTGGACGGGAGTCCGCACAAGACTGTAGATTTAGGCGCCGGGTCCAAACCGTGTCTTCAACCGATGAGATGCTCCTTTACGGCCGATGATGATGATTGTAGTTGATATTGGTGATGAAATCTGCCTCCCGCACCCAGGCTTGGTGAATGGTGGGCACTGGGTGTGCTTTCGTCTCTGCTCGCTTCTGGTGTTGGCGGTTTTCCAAAGGAGGGCCGGCTGGTCTCGAAGAGGTAACACCAGAAGATCTTGGAGCAGCAGACTTGGCGAGGTGAGGCAGATGTTGAGCAGGAGTCACTTGTTGATAAATAAAACGCTTGGTTTTGGTGGTAAAGATGAACTAATTTTATTTTATTATTTGGCTGCTTATATTCAATAAGCATGACTCGCACCCGACATTGGGCTTTGAGTCAAAAAGTGGTGGGGGATTGTACCCGCGCCAGATATGTGTTTATAGCCTCCGACAAGATGTTGCATATTCATTTTGTCGGTAGTACTGGTGATAGTAGTCGCTTAAATTTGAGAGTTAGAAAAGATTTTGAGCGCTTACATGAATGATAATTACATAGTTTAAATGCAAAGTAGTTATAGGAATGTGTATCTTGACAACTAGATTTTTTGTTTGTCAAGATACGACAAAAAATAAGAAATGTTTGTAAAATAAATGTGTAAAAATGATCTCAAGCGATCAAATTTGTAAAACATGTTAAGTTAGTATTTTTCCGAGGTCCCCCGTAACATAGCGCTCAGAAAGAGATAAGATTCACTATGCTACGAGGTTCCTGGATTTTTGTACACGCAAAAAAGGTAAAAAATATTGTTCAAAAATGGGTTTACATATATGTGAAAAACAGCTTTTTTAATATCTCCTCAGCGGTAGTATATCGAAAATAGTGTTTATTTGACTACCGCCGAGGGGATGAACAAGTAAAATACATACATTTGCAACATTTAAAAATTGATTTTTCCTAGTAAATTTTACATACGAAAAATGTTGGACATCGATCCACGCGGCAGGTAAGCCGGCGATGCGGTATCGAAGCCATTCGTAGACAAAGTTTTTCAAGCGGCCGGGAACAAAGAGCCAGAGATGGAGAGTAGAGAGAAAAAGAGAGCGACTTGCGTAGCTTGTGGATTTTGCGCAATTTGTGGTTTTTTCGTGGCTTGAGACATAGCCACAAAACTGCTCCCGTCTGGCTTGTGTTCACACAGCCAGGCCCCAACACCTCACAGCCGGCCGGAGAAATCCCGCTGGTCAGGAGCAGGCGTACGCGCCCCCAAATGCCCTTTTCAAGGCAATCTTTCGCAAATCACATACGTCGCCCAAACTGCCTTTCTCAAGGCATCTTGCATAATACTCAAATAATACATATTTCTTCTCGTTTCAGAACAAAATAACTCAAAATGCCGTACCACCGCACACCAAGAGGAACAGCGACATTTAAGCGCAACAAGCCCCTGCCCACGGCATTCCCGGAGGGAGCTACTGGATGGAGATTCAATCCAGATACGCACGAGCAGGAATTCGTGTTTGGATCATCGCAGACCGGCTCCGGCTCGGCAACCGGATCACCAAGAGCCACATCACCGATGGAAGAGGAATGGACTAGGGCTACGGCTTCAAAGCGCCCCCATTCCCCCCCAAAGCCCTTATTTCGTGTGGTACACGAAAATAAATATGAGGCACTATATCAAGAAAAAGAATCAGCCCAGGAAATCGCGTCGCCACCGACGAAGAAACGCCCGACGCCGCCAGGACCAGTGGCGTCCACCAGCAGAAACCAGGCGCCCACCAGCCGAGACCAAGCGCCCACCAGCAGAAGATCAGAGACTGCACCGACACGTGGGAAGAGTACAAGAGTCCCGCCCGTAATCATGACCATAGGGTCAATGACGCACGGAGATATCACGAAGGAAGTTCAGAGGCACATTGGAAGTGCCCACTTCAACTTCCGTTATGCCAAAGGAGGCAAAATCAGCGTTGTGGTGAGCTCAGTAGAAGCCCACAAAAAACTGACAGCAGCCCTACGTGGAGAGGAGAAGCCTTTCCACACCTTCACCACAGAAGCAGAAAAAATCAAGAAGACCGTCATCAGGGGACTCCCGAAGCTGTCACCGGAAGAAATAATGGAAGACCTTGAGAATCAAGGCTTCCCAGCAAGGACTGTGGTCAAGATGACCACCCCGGGTACAGAATACCCGCTCTACCTGGCACACTTTGGCCAGGAAACAAACATGGGACACCTGAGAGCCGCGGTGATCTACCTGTGCCACTGCAGGATCACAATGAGAAAGTATAGAAGCAACCACCTCCAACATGGAACACAGTGCCACAGGTGCCAAAATTTCGGACATGGGTCCAGAAATTGCGCACACGTCGCCCGCTGCGTCAAATGCGACGGACCTCACGCCACACCGGAGTGCCCCAAGACGAACAAAGAAGAGCCGGCCGTCTGCTGCAACTGCGGCGGAGCCCATCCCGCAAACTACGGCAAATGCCCCAACAGGGTGGCATATGTAGCTGCTCTCCAGCGAAGACAGGAGCAGTCCAACGCCCACAGGCGTAAAGAGGCAGAGCCCCGGGCACAGAGACCCGCGGCCCAAGTAGACGGCCGATCCTGGGCGGACGTAGCGGGCCGAAGAAACCACCAGCAGCAGGCTCCTGAACAGCAGGAACCACGAAGAGCCACAACAGAACAACGCCAAGCGCCAAACACCGGATCCTCTGATGACGAGGACATAATGACACTACTGCAAGGCCTCATCAGGGTACGCGAAAGACTGGCCTCCTGCTCATCCAAAGCAGAGAAACTGGTCATCCTAATGGAGCTTCTCATGGAGACCTCACCGTGAAGCTCCATGAGAAAAATGACAAGCGCCGGTGAAGAAATAGTATCCTTTTTAATATAATAAAATGTTTTTCTTCCACAGGATTTCTCTCCCAAACTTTTTCTCCCAACAGGTAGATATGCAGGACCACCGAAGCGAAAAGGACGCAGCCAACATATGAAAAAATGAAATACTTAAATTCAGTAAATCACAAAGTCAAACAGCGTAAAAAGTTCAGAACTTATTGTTTTATTTTTCTTGTTATTTGTATGAGGTTTTTTATCCAGTAAAGAATTTTTCCTCATAAAACTTAAAACTTATTAATGTAACATAAATTCAGTCAATTAAATACAACCATCAGATGGTAATAGTAATAAGGCCAAATGAGCCGCAGTACTAGTCAGCTAGAAACATGAAGGGTATTGTTATAAGCCCTAGCTAGTTAGAGGATTACGAAAGAATCCATAAAATCAAAAAAAAAAAAAAAAAAAATCAAAAAAAAAAAAAAAGGCCGGGAACAAAATGGCCAGTGGCGGGGAGTGGTGATTTTGCCAGTGGCGTGGGGTAGGCACATTTTATAAAAGTAAAACAAATTTTATGAAATTTAACAATGTGGTCAACTACGTCCGTTACAGTTGGGGAGTTATGAATATTGCATAACGCATATTATGCATTTCGGTATTGGATGCACATTGCACAGTGTTTTATGTGGGTTTATTGGAATTTTTATTAAAACTACACCTGACTATGCGGTGATAAAAACTATGAATGTTTGCAACATACGCGGGGAGTTTATCATCGGCAAAATTATATTATTTTAGTAACCTTAGTTTTTGGTTAAAATAAATAAGTATGCGCCAAAATATTAAAGGCCGCTTAAGCGTGAAAATTTCACTTCTTCAGATAGTGAACTATTTTGTGTATTGGCTTTATCCTTTTTTGGAAGCCTAATTTCATCGTTCATTCCTGTGTTATGTATACAAGGATATCCTTGTCGCTTATAATTTTGTTTCAAAAGTATTTTGGTGAAAGGTTGTTTATTATTTTAGGTATTAATATCATCGCGTTCAAGGACTTCATCTGTGTAACTGTTAGCCCATTAATTCCTTCAACAATTTAGTTTTTCCTCTCGAACAGCTTGTCTTCAGGTGACTTAAAAGAAAAACAAAATTTTATCTATTGTATTGTTTGCTCGAAACGTCATTTCCACCATCACACATGGAGCTCATAAATATCCACTAAACCAATAAAACATAATAAGAGAATAATATGAAACATACAATATAACGCGCTGTATACTATTTGATATAGGTATGGCCGATTAATTGAAGTATGGATGGGATTAATAAAGTAGACTAAAAATATCATTTTAAAGCTGATTTTTTATGGGAATATCGCACAAAAGTCCCAACTGCTGCCATCCGTTTGAAGCTAACAAAACTACGGCATTTCCAATTTGGGTGTGTTGTAAGGCTAGAGAAAGTAGGGATGGGAAGGAGATTAAGAAGAAGAGTCTGAGGGATTACCTGGCTATTCAAACTTGGTAACCAAACAGGTTATAGTCATCGTAAGCAACGCTTCAACTCTAAATGGTGGTCTTATTCCAGGGTGATACTGAGAGTATATTCCACACTGTACTATTAATTACTATTTTAAATGAATAAATTTTGAAATTTATGAAATAAAATTTACTTGCGCACGCCGGTATTTGAACCCGCAACCTTCGGATTGCTGGTCGAGAGCCTTACCCTTACACCACGGGGTTCATAAGATATTGATAGAAGTTAAATGGCGACACACATATATCTGAATTATAGTCCTTATAAACTCACTACAAATGAACCTGCAAAAATTTCATGCCACCTGAACTCACTTTAATAATATTTTTTTATATAAAATTAACTTCCAAGAGTGCCATATTATAAGTATTTATCGTAGTTAGTCTTAAAACACGTTTAAATTAATTTTTGTGTAATTTATTGTTATTTGTGAGTTGTCGCGTAAGCATACAACATGCAAAACAATTATGAATATAATTATGGCCTGCCAACTTTGGAAATATAAATCACTAGTATAGTAATTATTACAAAACGTATTATTTTCAAAATTCAATTAGGAACCTTCTGCGCGAAACGTTAATTTAATTTTCTCAATTTAATTCAAATTTACTGTTCCATCGGAACGGTTTGTTTTTTAATTACAAAGGGAATTGCTGATCAATAATAGATAATAGGTTTATTGTGTTGAAATTGGTGTTGCGAATTGCAAAGGAAAATATACCAAAAACAAAATAATGATTCCTTTCAGACAATTATTTCTGTCGGATGATTGAATTGCACTCAGTGTCAGTGCCGGCAAGGTTAATTACCATTCAGATTCGAAGCACTTAAACAGCTTATTTTACAAGTCTGGATAGCCAGGTACTTTCTAATATTCATATGCCTAATCTTCTTCCATTCCTCATTATTTTCTTCCTAATTACATAGGTAACCCCAATTGCGGATGCCATAATCTCACTTGATTTGTTGGCTGAAAGTTGTAACGGTTTTTACATATTAAAGAAATGTTTTGAAATTTGAGACTATTGTTAACCCTTAAGTAACGTGGTGAAAAAAAACAAACGTAATTGACGTCGTGGGTCTCGGGGACCCACATTTTTCATAATTGATTAAAGAAAAAGTTATAGTTTATATGTAGTATGTAAAAAAATAATACTCTTCTTTACAATAAATCAGAAGAATAATACAAAATGAAATAAAAAGAGTAGTATTTTCACCGTTGAACTAAAAACGGCAAAATTCCATAAACATAAATATCATTAAAGTCTTCAAAAATATGAAATCTTCGTTATAAAAAAGATATCTCCATTACATGACGAACTTGTAAAATTTGTGTACACAAATCAATAATTTATTTATACTTGGTTTTACGGTTCCTCCAACTTTTTGATTTTTTGTTTATATATGGCACAAGAGTCCCAATTGCTCCCAAACATCTAAAGCCAGTGAGAATATGACATCCCCAATCGGGGTATGCTGTTAGGCTGAAGGTAGTGGTGAAGAGAAGAAGATGGGGAGGTGGAAGGTGGGGGAGTACTTGGGTGTCACCAAACACGGATAAATCTCTAGCAACGTTTCAACTCTGAATGGTGGTCTTACACCAGTGCGGTATACAAGATATTATTTTAATTGAATAAATTATGAAATACCACACTCCGAGATTTAAGCCCGCGACCTTCGGTTTGTTAGTTGAGAGCCTTACCCCTCGACCACGGAGGCCGTCTAACCATAGCCGACGCTCGATAGTGTCTATTTTTGAGGTAAACATGATACTTAAAGTACTTGGTTCGGGGTGTTACTCGCCATCTTGATAATTAAACTGGAAAATAAATAAAATGAAAAAAAAAAAAAATACCGTGAAATTAAGTGACGTCACCGAAACCTATATATCCCTGGTAAATATACTTTGTACCAATGTGAAGGAGTTGTTTATCTTCTAGAGCGATCTCAATCATAATGTTGGAAGGTACAGAGTCGTGCGGGGCTTAGTGGTGAATAGGACAAGAGAGGCAGAGGGAGGCAGTATCTATGTGAGTCCCATACACCCACGACGTCAGTTAAGGGTTAAATAACGGAATCAAAATCGATGTAGATTTTTATCAGAATGTGGATTTGTATAGTGCTTTAATTTGTCTAATTAGTTAATCACAATAAATAAAATACTAAATTCAGTTGGCGGCGATGTGCGTTAGTTAGTTCTGCATAAAATCAGGGTCAATGAACTCAAATTTTATTTAGATGTAAGTGTCATTTTCAAAATCGATAAAGACAAGCAATAAAATACCTTCCTGTAGTGTAATATTTTTGACTGAAAATTATTTGAACAGATTCGTCGAGAATGCATATCCCGCTATTTTAGAGTATAACATATTTCAAAAACTATTTTTGCAATACATCCATAATTTTCCTCGTAGTTGATGTAAACAAAATTACATCGCTTTTACCAAAGTTACCAAAATATTAACTTTCGAAAATAAAAAAATAGATCTAATCTTCCACAATATTAGATAGCAAAACGGCACATCATCACTGTAGATGTCGTAATGTCCTCTTTTATTGAAAATAAATGTTAAAATAACTTCTCAAAGCCAGGCAAAAACCAAAAAGCAGTATAAACAACCTACTTTCGAATGTACAAACCAACAAACTTCAATTTCCACTATTCAAGCCATCGCATTTCCCCGAAATATCCTCGGAAATATAGACAGCGGATTTTTAAAATAAGCCTAACATCCCCTTGGTAAACACCCTCGTGGAAATGTCTACATACTCGACACTACGAAGACGAAGGGCCCACAGCGAGTATTGTAATCGGGAATACACACGAGGTGTTCCGTAAATCAAATATTGTTCCCGCAAAATAAGGCTTCGACGCGTGCTGTGCTTAAGGTTGTGTGTTTTGACGGTCCTGTGGGCTCGCTGTTTGGTGCTTGGTTCACGGCGACAGCGTTTCCCAATCATTTTAAACATATTATTTAAGAAACAATAATAATTTCGTAAGAAATTTTAAGGAAAAATTATACGTAGTAGGTTAACCTACCGGCGGGCGCGCGGCTGCACTGGGTGCGACATTCCCAGTTTGTTGCTGTTTGCGAGGGGAAAGAATTACTAAATTGTCTCGGGAATTTAATGTAAATCTAGTTCATTATATTTCCGCTCTGGATTACCCTCTCTCATCTAGTCATTATCTGTCAGTCACAATTGTGTTATCAAATTCAAATGAGAGGTTGCGAATTGACGAACCCACCGAGGCGCGCAATCGGTCTCGTTACTCTCGGTGTCTTCAGTTATTGCACAAACTGAGGCACCCTCCTGCTCTTAATAATATTATTTATCTTATGTTCCTGAAATAAGTATAATAAGTATAATCTCTTCCTTTTGTCTAAAAAACTTTTAGACAAAAGAAGAGAGACAGAATTTATTTTTTTGTATGATTTTATATTTGTACTTGTTTATTTTTACGGGGTAGTGAAGATGACATCCTACGCTTATGTTGCAAGTTTCCTGAACTGTGTCAAGCACGTTTGCAAAAATCATTCTATTTGGGAAATTGTGTGCCTAATCTGCATTGCCACAGCGATCTGTTGAAGATGAAGATGAAAAATGAACAGAAAATACTATTTTTGTTGTTTGTTTTTGGAGTGTTATGCCGTGTTGCGCTAACTCCTTCTTTAGCCGACGTTTCGGACAGCGTTGCAGTGTCCATCATCAGGGCAGATCCGGTAGATCCGGAGATGTGTCCTACCGGATCTGCCCTGATGATGGACACTGCAACGCTGTCCGAAACGTCGGCTAAAGAAGGAGTTAGCGCAACACGGCATAACACCCCAAAAACAAACAACAAAAATGCTTTTGGCCGTGAGAATCTAAAAACTTACCAGAAAATACTATAATTGTACCTTATTTTCAAAATATACTACTTATTTCATTTTTACTCAATTTCAATTTTATTTCAATAATACTGTTAAAGTATCCAATGCATTTCTTTTTGTTTTTTTTTTTCATCACAAAAGTGTTCATATTCTGTAATTCATGATTTTATGATATTACGTTGTATTTTATGATCGTCGAAATAAATGTGAATTATACAGAACAACTTATTTTGTTCTAATCTTTATTATTTCACATATAAATAATAATATTTTGATGAAAATATCGGATGTATGATATATCGCACGCAAGGCGGCACGCGCCCGGTCGTGTGACTTACCAAAGCGCACCTATCTTAAAGAAGTTCAAGCTAAAAAAGTTACCTATAATTTTTTTGGTTAGAAACGGTTATTTAAATCAACATAAATACCAAGACGGAAAACGTAAGAAAAATATAGAATAGGGATAAGATATGCTCTCGATAAATTTTAAACTCGTTCATTAAATGGTGACCGTACAAGTTATTCTGTCATGAATTTTCTAGATCGTCTCAACTCTTTCCAGCTCGTATCGTATTGTTATTTTATCTTATCTATGTGATGAATTAGAGAGCTTTTACATAACTTTTAAAAATATATTTAATTAAAAAAAGTTAAATTAATCTAGGCAGATTCCCGTATTATAATGGTAATATAAATTTCTGGTAAATTTAAAAAAAAATATGTAAACAATAGTACAATATATATGTATGTTGTAAAACACAAAGGATATTTCTCTAAAAACTGAGACCACACGATAAGTTTTAATCTGTTCCATTAATTTACTGTTAAATAAAATAAATCCAGGAAAATAATATTTTAATGTAATTATTCGATCGTCTTAATATACTATGAGTCCAGCTGTATATAAAATTGTAAGTACTTTTTTTCTGAAACAATGCCACTAAACAGAGGTTAGAATATTTATTTGACTTTCTGGCCACAATATTTAGAATGCTGCTTCACTTACCTTTATCACTATTTAGGTATGGAAAAAGTTCGAGAATTTCAGACGAAAAATTCACTAACCGTTCAAATTTTATATGCCACTCAACGTTGCTTGTAATTTAAAGAGCCAATAGTAATAGACAATAAAGGAATGATAAAGTTGTGGAACCAGTGGTCGTTGTAAATCTCCTTAATATAACGTATGGTGGATCCCTTTTATGGTGAAAGCTTTTGATAATATGTTTTCTCGGACGGTTCTGCGCAGCACAATACGTCAGACAATTTGGACAAACGAATAGCATATTGGAAAATAGTTTCCTCAAATATTGCGTGCGTCGTATTTAATTTTTCTTCGTGTAACTAAATTGTTTTTCTCGTATTTGAAAATATTATATTGATGTATAATCATGAAAATTGATAAATGATAAATTTATTTTTATGAAATAATAAAAATTCTAGCTATCTTAAAAACAAAACTTGAATGTTTCTAAATAATAGTATACATAAATAATCAAAAAAAAAACTCTAAACATGCAATCCATGTTTGGCTTTTCTTGCTTCCTGTGATTCATTGCCTGGTGTTTAATATGTAATTGAAAAATACCTTGAATTTATATTACGGGGTGAGGAAGGTACCAAGTTTTTACTAAAAAAAGTATAAGTTTTGGCTCTATCTAAAAAAAAACTGAAAACTTGTCTGACTTGTTTCTAAAGTATATATGTATTTAAACTAGATAAAATGTTCTTTACTTACAACGTAATATTTTTTAATTTAAACATATTGAGAGTAACTAACTATTCACCCCGTAATGAAAGAAAACTAATCATTTCTGAATAATTTGAGGTAAAATATAATCCTGGAAAAACAGATTATTTTTTAATAAAACCAACCTTTTCGAAGATATTAGTTATCCAATTATTTTTAACCATACATCTACAGTCCTGTCACCGTATTATTATTTCCCTCCCTTACGAAAAAGGGATGCGATGAAATATCAAGGGTTGAGAATAGTTTATATGCCTGGGGGGCGGAATCCGTACGAGGAATTCAACCAAATTTTTATAACATTTTTGGAATATGTGCGTTTGACATGTTGGATACGAGAACACACAAAGTTCAAATAATTTGGCAGGAAGCGTTTACAAGTTCGACAGCCAAAGGGCTTAAAATAAAGGCTTTTGTATATACCTACTTTATGTATTCACTACCACATTCGCGATATTATCGTCAATATTTTGTGACAGGTAAATTTTTGGTACCTTCCTATCCAAACAGAAACAACGTTTTTAGAAAATGATTTTAATATGGAGCAAATCATATTATCATGATTATCATATCATATAATGATGACTCTTGTTCCGAGGCGGACTGGAGTTGTACTGGTGTTACATCATGATTTCTTCATCAATGTTTATTAATTTTCTTTGGCCCATACATAAAGACAGCTGTTTCGGCGTTCAAGACCATTATTGGCCGATTACGGAATCTTGTGTCGCTGAAGGTCGCGAGGAGAGAAATGTTACTTACAGACCTTCACTCGTTCTTAGGACCACAATAAACCTAATGGTGAATAGAAAATAAAACGGAGTTAATCATTAAAAATGCCACACAGTGTTTATTAGTTTTTCTCGCAAAAAAACTGAAATTGAATACCATTGCTACAAAAAATGCAACAGTGTCTGATCTTGGGCCGTTGAAAAGTTAAATGCATTCTATTTGGGAGGCAGGTATGGGTACCGCTGCCCCGGGAACCATTTATTGGATAATCAACACCTCTGCCATATGTCACCTCAAAAATAATTATTTTGCTAATATTTTGCTAAACCGGACCCGGCGATTTGAAACTTATTTGGATAGGTGAATCGATGACGTTAATTGAATTTCCTGCCATTTAATGCCATTCCCATTGGTATATTGCTAGTCTGGACTTCTTTTAGAGTCCGTATCATTTAATAATGTATTATTATCTAGTTCGACCAATTACTTTTCCGTGACAAGGTCGTTATAAATATTTTTTTAAAGTAAACAAGTAGCGTTTTTGGAGCCCGTCAATATAAAAATGAATAAAATTAGTCGCGCTATTAACTGGCACCGGGTGTGTCCACAAAATATTAAACTCTGGTAACTTAATAAAGGCCATTATTTTCAGGAAATTTCAGGAAAAAGTTTTAATAGTCGTCTGAGCCTGCGAGCGGAGGCTCCATTCCAAAAGTTACACAAATGTTTTGATTCAGTATCGAGATGGAATAATAGGTTTTGCATAATGTCTACCACCGGCTGACTTATATCCGGCGTTGCTCGGGGTTATGAATGATTTGAAAAACTATATAAAGTTTTTACGTGGAAATAAAATTATTCTAAAGAAATGAAAAAGTTTTGCTTTGGATCGTGCCATGTTTCTTTCGAGCGTCCCCGACTTCCACCACTCACTCCTCTATACCACATTGTTACTATTAAAAAAACTACATCATATCGACTTTTATTCGACTCCGTAACTCATTCCAGTATAGAGATAATGCGATAATTCATCCTCAGACGTCCCCGACTTTTTTTTAACTTTTAAGCCACTATCTAAACACTCCAGCGACTAATGAGAACAAGCATTAAAGTTTTCAGCGAAATCGGTGCTGTAGTTTTTGAGTCAATATGGGACAAACAAAGAAATATTTAAACAATAAAAGTGGTGTTTTACAAAGTGTATTTTTCATTTAATATATAATGTCACATCACAAAGTGTTTGCTTCCTTCGATAAAAAAAAAGAAATATTTTTTTTATAAATATATAGATAGATTAAACAGTAAAAATATGTATATTTTTTTTAATATATGTATTTTTTTAAATAAATATAAAATTTTTACGCATCATACAGTATAATAATGTAAAAAATAGCCTTTTCTCACTATAAAGAGACAAGGTTTGTGTTTGGTGAGGGAATTATATCTCAATTAAATAAAAATCAGATAATAAATTAATAAACTATTGTAAATAATAGATATAAATAAAAAGTAAAATATCAAGATTTAAAGTAAGTTACAGATTAGATAGGCATTTTGAATGTGTACGGTATTAAATTTTGGGATTTTTCTTTAAATTGAATTGTAAGTTATTTTTTTATTTTTTATTTATTTATCTATCAATATAAAGTTTTTTACTTGTATTTATCGACATCTGTCTCACTAGGGTACACCTGTGTCGAGACAGACGTATTCAGATACTTAAAGAATATTTACATGAAATACAAATTACGATTGTTTTTCGTTAAAAAAATGTTGTATGGAATATTTTTTATACATTTTGTCTATTGTGGGTAAATTGTATATTGAAAAGAGAATTTCGGTAGAAAATGTAGATGGTTTTTTCAAGTTTACCTTAATTATGAATCTTTAATTTATTTTAATTTTAATTGGATATAAAATATTTTCATTTGCATGAACTTATCAGGGACATAGAATCATATTTTGGCCAATTAATATCTAGTATTGATTATTATCTATACGAGCGAATACTGGTAATATAAGCTGTTAGCAGAAATGCGACAACACTCGTGGAACTAACGCTGCAGATACCCAGCATTCCCGAGATAAATTCTGTTAGAAACAACCATGGATAAACACCAAAATATCTTACATAATTATATCTAACATACTTACATAATTTATAATTCTTTGTAAGTTTCAATATTGGAACATATTCTCCATATTTATTTCATCACTTCTTGATTCTCGAGTGATGGAGGTACATAAGATGGCTTGGACTTTATTTTGAATTCCACTCAGACTTCGTTTGTCTTTATTTATGCCTTTTAGGAACGACTCTCAGACGCGGCCCTTTGTTTTCGTGATATTTTAGATTTTTCTCTGCTAAGGACGAATTACCGTCTTGGAGTGAACTGTCTTTGGCGATGTTTTTCTTTATTATGTCGTGGCTTCTGTTTTTTAATTAAACTTTTTTAAGGGCCGGATTTTTATTAGAATTCTGTTTTTCTTTTGTAAATTACTTAGGTATCTATGTTAACTGGCATTAACATGTTATTAAATCAATATATTATCATAATCACAAGGAACATATATGTGAAACTATTTAAAGTTAAACTATAACAAACTATTTCTTTTAAGTGAACACCGCACAAAAGTCGCAAATTGGAACTACGGCATCCACAAACGCGGTTCATTGCGAGGTTGCAGATAGCGGGAAGACGAAGAGATGGGGAAGATACATATTGGCAGTAGTATCAACAAACTCGACTGAAGCCATTTCAAGCAATGTTTTGATTCTAAATGGTGGTAAGGGCGACATTCTTAGGATTTAAATTTACGATCTGTCATTTGTATTATGAATAAATCTTATAATAGTATTGATCCCTTAATTGCCTATTTCATCTTTTGGCTTATTGTTTAATTGCATAATTATTTCAACATTTTTGTGTCTAATTTGCTTATAATATCAATACGTTTTAACAGATTTATTGCTATATATTATTCTAGTTAATAATAATAAATAATAATACTTGGATGACTTGTATGGCGCCGTTTTTGTGCAAAAACACCTCATATGTTAATACTTGCTCACCTTGTATGTTAATACTTATTCTGATAAAAATAAACACATTGTATGAGATTTAGTATCAACAATCACGTAACGCTAGAAATTCCACTTTTTGTTTGCCAACGTAATAAAAGGCGCAAAAAGGAAAAAGCACAAATTTCAGATTTGGAAATGATATAAAACAAAAGACAAAAAGCCAATATGGCGGCGCCAAGTAATGACAGTTTGAACTTTTTTATGACCCACCAGATGTCACTTGCGTCGTTTTCCCCTCGGGTTCGAATGTTGGCCAAAGCTAAATAATATTTTTTTTTTCCCAATGAAATTTTCATTATTTTATTGTTATAATTTTTGGCTTGTATAAGTTTTTTGGTTAACAATATTTTTTATTGGGCTTTGAAGGTACGGTGATTGTTGCAGCTTGAGAGTTTTTGCTTTTTGTATAACATCCTGGTTTATTTATAGTAGTTAAAATATGGGATGGTGAACGAAATTGGTTACAACGATGTATTTTCATTTACAAAACATTATTAAAACGTTCAGGATAAAATAAAAAAAAATATTTTACACTAATTAAAATTCTGTAAGATTTAAACCGATTTTTTGACGTGTGTAATTACAGTAGGTGTATTTTAAGCAGGCGTAATTCTCTTCATGTGTAATTTGTCCAATATTGTCCAACAAGAGTCCCAACTGCTCTCAACCGTCTGGAGGCAGTGAGACTATGGCATACCCAATTGGGGATGTTGTGGGGCTGAAAGTAGCGGGGAACGGAAGAAGATGAGAAAGGGGAAGGTTGGGGAGTACCTGGCTATTCGGTTCTGTGTAGCAAATACGTCTAAAGCCATTTCAATCAATGTTTCAATTCCGACTGGTTGTCTTACACCAGGGCGATACTGAGAGTATCTTACACTTTTGACGAGCAATTCTTTTCGCTTGTAACTATGGCAGTATAAAATACGTGAAATGGTACGGTAAATTCACAAACCTGTTTTAATACCTTATTTTTTTTTTAATTAACTAAAGATAGAAGACTTTGTGGAAAATAATTTCCCTCAGGGCTTGTGTCATCTTTTGGGAAACTCTGCGGAGGGTTGTTTTGAGGAGAAGAAGGAGTGAACATGGTTCTTGAAGAGATCCATTTTGTTTAAGGGAGGAAACACAGAAGTCGTCATGTAAACGTGCAAATATACTCTTAGAATGAATTCGTTATCAAAGTCAAATAATATGACTGTGACCACAAGTGTAATTAAACATTATACTTAACTGATTCAAATATTAAATGAAAAAAATACAGTGTGTGGCAAGCCTACGCACGACGGAAGTGAAATTTTTAGTATTCTTCTCTCTCTCTTTTCATTTCATATTATTATTATTCAGAATGCTGTACATTATAGGCGTGTTGTTAACAAATGAACGTTTAACTAGATTCCTAATATTGACATATTTATAAGTAGCATGTGATAAAAAAAAATTAAAAGTTATAAAAATATGGGATTCGAACCCGGGTCCTGCATAACGAGTGTAGAACGATCTGCCTCTAGACCGCGAGGAGAGGTATCTCGCGCGACGAGAACCGCGTATACGTATACAACGTGTACTCCTCAATTGACTTGTCCCGCGCAAACACGGCAAATGAATAATATCACATAACGTCTCGTTAACGCTTTATATAGGGTCGAATCGAAGATATATCGGCAGTGTGCAGTCATATCTGTCGTTTTTCAAAATATTTCCGTATATTTGTCCGTTTTGGAAAAGATCTATCGTGTTTTAACAGTCTCATATCCGTATGGAGTCTGAATTTGAAAAACATTTCTAAATTTTGAAAAACTCACTTACGGCTGTGTTTTTTTCTAAAATCTGATATCTTCTTATATGTATGCCTGACAAAGTCGCAGCACGAGAGCATTTTATCACTTTTCCTCGTATTAAAAAAATCACAAAAAGAAAAAAAAAATAGTTAAAGCGGGGATCGAACCTTGGTTCTTCACGACGACAGTCGGGCGATCTGCCTCTAGACCGCGAAGCTGAGTTTGGAGAGTGACCTTAACTAGGTATATAATATTAGCTAGGCTCCTATAGCGAAATGATCACGGTTTTTCGTGACGGTCATGAGTCGGTTTTACTCCGGTCCTCGAAAATGCATAACGCGCGTAAAGAAGTTTCACTTCAAAAAATGAACTCCCAAGGTACTAATCAACTGTGATGCGCATCGATTTGTGGAATTTACACTTTACACTATTAAATTACCTTACCAACTTACTGTTTGAAAATCTGTTCGTTCAAATGACGTTCATTCAAAACCACCCAACCCAGGCTAGGACACTGAATTTAGTAGTCATATAGTTTTCCCATTGTTTCCCACAATCCACAAATCGCGCCGTGAGTTCTTTTTTTCTATATTCTTGGTAATTTATTGACAGAGAGTTAAATATAAATCATATACTAGTAGTTACGTGAACACCAATATCTACCTACTTAATTATAAACCGTCAATATTTTAAGTAACATTTAAAAAACATTTCAAATAAGGAGTTGACCATCTTGACCGAACCTAACAAACAAATTTACAGAAAGACGAAATGCAAATCGCTGGAGAAGTCCGATTTAAACATGACCTACACTCATTTAACATGATCACCATCAGAATTATATTTTCATACGCAGTTACTATTTGGGGAAACAGCAAAACAAACATAAAACCCGTACAAATCCTAGACATATTGAATGCTCCTTCGTAGATCAGGGTTGACACTACGCAAATTAAAAACATTCCCTTGATAAATGAATTCCGACCTTTCAGAACCACTTTTTGCCTGATTACTCAGCGATAAATTGGCTATCTGATGCAAATTTTGCAGATCGCTGCACGTAGATTTTTTACATTTTCCCATTGCCAAAAGTTATATGTATATATAAAATAAAATAACCAAAAGTTTAATAACATTAATTTTTTAAATCCTTTAAATACGTTAGAACAGGATTGTTTTTATAATAATAGTTATAGAAATTTAAATTAGACCAAAATCCTATTTCTATAGAAGGATCTTAAATAAATAGCAGGCCAACTAAAGTTCAGTGTCGTGGCCTGTGTTGAGGTGGTTTTCGTTCATTTGCCCAGGTTGAGCATTGAGCTTTTCTCGCTAAAGGTCACCGTAGAGAATAATATGGAATAGTAATTAAACCTTGCCTGTGAGGGAGGAAGGATGTTTTTGTGCTTTGGCCTCTGAAGGGATTAGCCAGTAGAAGTGAGATATGGGCGTGCTCCTTTACCAGAAGTATATTAGATTTTTCGTTACGCATGCTGATATTTATCTAACATCTTCAAACACTGAAATTATTTGTTTATTAACAAATTCATTAGCCTTTTTGTGATTTTGTGATATCTTGTCCTTTGCTATAATCCAAATTTGAATATTTTTCTATCAAGCCCATAAAAAGTGCTTTGATTTGCAAAATCTCCTACCAACGAACACCTTTTCGGATATGGTTTTATTTCATTATTTGAAAAATTAAGCTATTTTAGATTTTTTTACCTTACAAAAAAATAAAACATGCATTTTGGCCCAAAAAAATAGGCGTAAATCAATCGGGCGGCGGGAATTTCAACTTATGCGTAAGGAGTGTGTGATTCCAATATTACACGTGAAGTTGGGAGCGGCTAAGGACGTCAGACTAAATGAAAGGTTGAGAACCCAGAGCTTTTAAGCTGTGTTTGAAAACTTTGCAATATTCATAAGAGAGGTAAATTACATTCTAGGTATTTTCGGTTCAGTGTTATGAGGAAGCTGAGTTGTTTTGGTAAAATACACGATGGTGATGCGGAAATGGCACTTTTTTACTTGCAATAAAGTAAAGTGGCGCGTTCGAAGAATTATGTGCCAAATGACAACACCCTTATGTGAAATGTGCAATGTATTTACCTATTGCACAAAGGGATGAAATCAAAATTTATAGTAAAAAGGGTTGAATATCTAATATTATATATAATATATTAATATAATAATCAAATTTTCATAACAATATGATGAAAATTTGGAACGTTTTAATAATAACATACGGGGTGTTAGGATACGTACTTAATTTACTTCAACTGGTTAGGTTAGGTTATTTGGAGTAAAAAAATTAGTCTTCGGCGAATCTTTTTTGTTCTACTAAAAACAATAGGCATTGAAATACATAGACTAGTAGGTATCCTTAAGGTCGGTGTGGGGGTTGATTAGTACTCGGCTAAGTGACCAGTGATGTCATGTACTTTTTTGTATTCTTTTATAAAAATAAAATTAATAATTAAAAAGATACATTACAAAAAATATCACCGGACACCTAAATTCATTGAATTTATTTACTTTAAATTATCTACAAGTAGTCAGAAATTACTAATAAATTATTATACGCAATAATTGGTTGCCTGTAATATATTATTTCTTACATAAATATTATTAATTATAATAATTTATTATCCTTTGTGGTATGCATAAAAACCTTGTATTATAAACATTAGTTTATCATTAAAAAAATAATCAGAAATTACTGGTTACAGTAAGCCAGGTACGTATCAACCCCTTATTGTGTATTGAACCTTCCAGAGAACAAAGTCTCTAAAAGTAATAAAGAAGCACACGGTATGTAAATGCGATATTTTCTGTAGTGTTTTCCAAATAAACCATTTTCTTGGCATGAAGCAATTAAAATCTTAAATGTTTCCAAAAACTTCCAGCTGGGCAAAGAAAAATATCAAATGAAATTACAGTAATTATTTTTGTTTTGACCACTATTTAAAAAAAATATATCAACATATTTCAGAACCAAAGATTCCTTCATCAGGATACAAAGTAAACAAACAAATTTAAACTCACATCTGTGTATTTGAGTTTAAATTTGTTTGTTATAATGTTAGTTCATTATTATGAATCAACTCCATATACGGGGTTTTCCTATAGAGGTGTTATTTTCAATAGCCCGCTATTTCGGTAGATGTTTACTTCTGAAGCTGTCATTTTTTGACATTTGACAAGTAGAAACTACGCCATTAATAAAAATGGATTGATACACGCTTCAACAACGCATTGAAATTATTAAAATTCACTTGAGTGAATTAAATGCAAATCATCTGGAGTGATGAGTCCCGTTAACACCTCGGTGGCTTCGTCAACAAGCAAAATTGTCGCATCAGGGGCTCGGAAAACCTAAGAGTTATTGTTGAAAAGCCTCTCTATCTTCAACTTGTGACTGTTTGGTGCGGTTTATGGTCCGGCGGAGTCATTATACCTTACTTTTTCGAAAATGAGGCTGGAGCAACAGTTACGGTGAGTGGATTTCGTTATCGTGAGATTATTAATGATTTTTTTATGGCCGGAATTAAATGGTATTAATCTGGACAACGTTTACTTTCAACAGAACGGCGCTACGTGCCACACAAGCAATGAAACCATTGATCTTTTACGATTGAATATCAAAATAACACCTTTTATTGGAAAACCTTGTATATTGAAACAAATACCTTAAGGGAATGGCTTCTGCGTAGATAAAATTATTTTTTTATAATAAGAATTGACAGATAATCAATAGAAGCGTGATGTATACCGATTTGAATTATAACTACTGCCGCCAATTAATATCAGACCTTTTAACTCCTAGGTAACCAAAATGACACCAGGAAAGCATTATGATAATTTTCATATGCTCAAACAGCGTTTTGGTATTTGAAAATATTAGCTTTCTTCAAACACTTTTTACAAAACACTTCAGTGGAATTAATGTTTAATTACACAATAAGTAGAAAATTAAGTTTAAATCATACGAAAGCGATAAACTTTCGGATGAAGTAACTTAAATTTGACATTATTTTGTCTATGGCCATTTTTTGCGTAATTTAAAATCCCTTTCCTGTTTCACCTCGTGAAAAATATGAGTGTATTATTACCACCCTTTTCGTCGCAATTTCAAACAAATTGAGCTCAGTTACAATTACAAGGGACATTTGTTTTTAAAGTGTGAAATTTATTTTTCCGCGTACGCAGTAAGTAACAGTAACAGAGAACATTGTTTCAGGAAGAAATATTGACTCGGTAATTTTCGGCACGGCGCTTTCAGCTCTAGGCGGCCCAATTTATGGGAGTTTGTGCTATTCAGAGCCGTACTTATACGCGCTTCGGTAGAAATGTAAGAATTTTTCATTTTGTTGTGTTAAATATGAGATGAATTATTATTTGCCATTATGTTTTTGATGATGCTTCTCATTTTGTTGTGTTTGGATGTGATGTTTGGTGATGTTTTCTTCGCATTTTCATAGAACATTTTGTCCCAAGGTTAATTATTACATTGTAACTTACTTATGCGTAAAAATAAAGGGTCACTTTGAATCTTCTGTAACATTTAGAACATTTTTTTTTTAAATATGCGGGTTTCTAAGAGTATCATCAATTTTTAGCAACTACGTGATGTTTAATTTAGGAATGTTGTCGTGCTGAAATAATGGGTGAATATAAAGGTTGTGAAGATGTCGACGGAATCTTGTCAAGCAACGTTTCGCTTCTAAATGTTTGTATCTGAATACAAGTGGAACTGATAGTATCTTTTACTCTGAAACTAGTCGTAATTAATGTAATGTACTTTAACCACTTAATGCTTCAAGCGTAAACTTTACGACATTAAAATGAATTGTAGAATATTGCATGTGAATTAGCTTCGTGAATTTATTGGATTGCATGAACAAATTTAACCTGCTGATTGTCCGTTATGATATTTAAAATTACATACAAAGTACAACAATTACAAAAAATAATCTAAATCCACGCGTGGCCTTATCTTTTTTAATGCTATGTAGAGGGTCTGCTATTACAATAATGGAGTAAAATTGGCGTGGATTGCTTTGGAGATGAACATGCGAGTGATGACCACTTTCAATAATTTGTGACCCCTTTTGAAAACGTATTTTGACCACCGACATTTTAATTTTACTTGTTAAATGATTCATCAGTGTCATTGCATATTTTGAACTTATTTCAAAAACTCTTTAAAGTCAACTGGTGATAATTCCTCAATTCACGGTCAGGGATAGGGCTCTCGACTTGCAATCCGGAGGTCGCAGGCTCAAAACCCAGTGATCGCACGTAAATTAAATTTAAATACTTTGTATTGTTTCATAATAAAATCATTAAAAAATGTAAATTTTATTATTGTTTATATTATAGATACTTAATATGTCAAACAGAAGGGCCGATCTGTTTTACAGTGGTCCAATCATACATGTAGTAAACACGAAAGAGACTATTTACTCGCTCTCCGCTGACATAAAATTGCTGTATTCAAAGGTTATACAACTATTCCTCATTAAAACTATGGAAATAAATACAACTGTCTATTTGAATACTGACATCCCCGTAAGCAGCGGGGAGCTACTGAATGAATGAATTATATACCACGGACGGCCTATATAAGTGGATGCACGGCCTTGAATGCGCAGAGATCCTGAGCCAGTCGTAGGATCAAGACCTGAAACTGGTAGCAAGATGTGTTCGTCCCTTCCAGTGAAGTTTTAAAGAAGTTCTACAGTCAATACCTCATAACTGATAGCGAGAAGAGTGCCTAGAATAAGTCTTTAGTCGGACATAACGCACCTTGTCGCCTTTCCAGCAACTGTACTAATATTGTTGTAGTAACGGCTTATTGTAATTTTTATTTTTCTAATACTAAAGTCTTTGTCCCGAACTCACTTTAATGTTTACTTTTTTTTAATATTCTTTTCATTGGCGTCCAACTTGGGACTGTCATAAAAACAATTAATTCAATGTTTTACAGATATATAAATAGTAATAATAATAATTACATAGCATTTGTACAGCGCAGTTTTATGTCATTTCACTGTGCGTACATAAACATTTTTTCTCAAATAAAAATGATTTATTATTTGCTGCATGTTCTAGGGTGGAAGATACTCTCAGTGTAACCCTGGTGAAAAATCTGCAATAAGAATTGAAAAGTTTCTTTAAATAATTTAAGCTGTTTTTCTGACCAGATCTGATTAAGAACTTCCTCAACATCCATTTTCCAATCTTTTTCCCCTCCCTTCTTTTTTAAGTCTCACAAAATACCCCGATTGGGGAAAGGTTTGCCAGTTTCACTGGATTCAGACGGTTAGGGGCATGTTGGGATTCCTGTGTGGTATTCACATTTTTTAATGGTTTTAGCCACAGATTTGGAGGCTCTGGAGTAGTGTTTATCCTTATTGTATTTCAGTTCCTTCCAGACGCGATCCTTCATAGTTTGAAGAGACCATTAAGGTTGATGGGTACTATCACAATATATTTTGATGACTACTCAAATGGCTTCAAGAGCGTTGGATGAGCATTAAAACAAGAAACTAAGTATTATACGATTATAGTCCAGGCTGCCTAATTGGACCCGGCCATTTCGCTGACCTCTGAAGTGTGCGTCGTAAAATAAAGGGCTGTACTACTGGTGAATAGAATGGATAAACTACATTTAATTTGTTCTGTACTATGGACAATCTTTGTTGGATAATGGTTTTTTTTTTTTTTTTTTTTTTTTAATTCCTTTATTTTTCCCAATTTTTACATTAATTACATACAATATTATATAAATCAATAAGAATAATGGGAACCCACTAAGGCGCAGCCTGTGCGTGGGTAATATATTTAAGTTATTATTTTATTGTACCTAGAAATAAACAAATTGTGGGCATATAAAATAAAAACAAGAATACATTTTGTAAAAGCGTTTTGTATAAAAAGTGTTTATAATAGTGTATAGTGAAGTTATAAGTGTTTATTGTAATATATGTAATATATGGTGAATATTTTATGAGAAACATAAATTGATACAAATTAAAAAAATCCGTTTTACTATTATTTAATTGTCGAATAGTGTTGGAAGAGCTGTTTATTTTATGTTAACTGGGATTTAGTTTATTTTGAGCTGACATAAGTTCAAAGTTAGTTAGATTATATGAAAGGTAAAAGTCTTTCCAAAATTTTCTGACCGCTCTGAAAAAAATGAAAACAATTTGTTTTACATTATTTTGGATGAAAACTTCCATTTTCAAATCGAAATTACTTTCAATGTGCTTATTTATTCAAATATTAACGTTCTTTTTAGGGGGCCCTTACACAAGAATAGTAAAAGAATAAAGTTTTTTTTTTTGCAAAACAAACTGCCCCAGCAATATTTTGTTTTTATATAGTTATACATTAAAGATGTCCAATAACTCGATATAATTATTTCCCCTTATTAATATTTTGGTAAACGAGATGAGTATATTTTCATAAGTCAGTAAGTATACAGTAAGCGCGGTAGCTAACGCCCCGTATTGATCGAAGGAAAGGATTAAATCCTCTCTCTTCCTAATAAAAAACTGTGATCTCTGCAGGATCACACTGCTAGAACCAAATCACAAAGTATTACTCACTATTGTACTTGCCAGCTTTGGTTATCTTGATTATGTGGATAGAAGTCGGGCCCGCACTCCGATGGTGTTAGTATAATAGTTAAAACACGGACACTTAATTAATCACCACTCAAGCACACGGCGATTAACACTAATAAGCAATGATTATGTTTCCATATCGTTTATGGCGGATTGTATCAGTAGTTACTGGTATGGAACTTTCTGTATGTGAATATGTCGAATGTTCACGTCGTGAGAAGGTCAGAAGCCGAGGCAGACTTATCACTTAAAATACCAATTAACTGCACAAGAACACGGCAATCAACACTAGCAATGATTATGTTTTCCATGGCATTTACGGCCGACTGGACCAGTCGTTACGGCTTCAGAGCAATCAATACGTAATATTGAACATTTATACAGCGATCTACACTCATAGAATTATCACGGCATGATAAGGTTGAAGCCATTTGTAAACATATAATGTTGTTCAATAATATGCAGACCATATGCAGAAGTTTGAGTTTTGACTCTGCTATTGGTGAGGAACAGAACGAAGCTAGCGTGAACGGATGGCGTTACGAAAAAATATTATTTAGAATAGAGAAATAATATAATGATTAATGATGACGCTTGTTTAGGTATGACAATTATATTCCTTAGTCCATAGGAAATGTAAAATAGAGGGTTGGAAAGATCCCGTCTCTTCAGATTTGATGACCAAATACAAGTCAAGGGTTAAAATAATGATAATATATTTTTTGTAAAACCGTTTTTTGATGAAACCATATTTTAAGTACCGCCATCGAAAACCACACTTTATTGGAACATTGTTGTTTATTATTAAAATTATCTAGGTCGAACAATACGCGTGATTCTCGAAATGAATTTTCACTGTTATTAGATAACCCTATGAATAAAATAAAATAATATAAAATCACCATCTGTGTATAATCATTTTCCAAACATCCTATTCGGAAACTCCAACGCTAGGAATGGGTAGCTATATAATTCAGCAGACATATCTTCTTCCTACAGGGTGATTAAACGCCTAAGATATCTTTGGGGCTTCCTAAGAGCACCCTTGTTCTAATTTTCAGCGCGATAACGTACATAGCACTCCAAAAATCTTATGAATTAATTGTCGATGTAAGTTTGTTAAGTGGTCTGTGTATTCACACGATGCCGTGATTATACTAGTACTAGTAGGTACGCGAGAGGAGCAGGGAATAATTGCAATTGGAAACGGAATGAAATTCAGAGTTGAAATAATAATAATAGACGATGAAGCGCTAGTAAGCTTTCCACTTATATTCTATTTGTTTTTTTACAATCAGTCTTCTTTGATTGATGAGTCGATTTCATCTAATTTAGTTCATTTAAGAAATGGTACAACTTGTTTTGAATAGTTTTCTAATAAAGGATTCTGTATTTTAGATCTGATCGTCACAAGTACATTTATTTATTTTTTCTGTAAATACTACATATTATGTATAGTGGTTACATATGTGTAATATATAAAATTGCATAATATATAGGAATCAAGTTACAAACTCATTACAGTATTTAAGATTACAAATTACAAAAAATAAAAATTACTCCCCACGTATTTTGTCACTTCTTTTTAATTAACATTTTCCTCTTTTTTTATACTGGCTTGTTTTTCTTGGAAAATCTTCAACGCTCCATTCAGTATGAGTTATGTAATTTTGACTTCTATCGAAAGGGAAGACTTATTTAATTGTTTATTTTTGTGGAGTGATTAAGTTTTCGCGTAAATTCTGAAGCTTGTTGAAATTTTGTTTTTTCTTTGTTGAATTTTTCTGATGTTGAATTATTTTTGTTCCGATCCAAAAAAAATTCATTCCTTCCATAAACTCTTCCCTGAAAGTAATATTCAAATGTACATATATTATTACGTATTAGAAAGTGTAAACTAAACTCCGTGTTTAATTTAAATCTGAACTGTGAACTTAGCTTTTAAAGTTTTAGCAAAACTAATATAGCATTGTGATTAAAAGTGAAGCCTGAAAATCAATATATAAATTATCTAAATGTGTATTTCTATAATATGTATCCTTTGAAAATTGACAGAAAATTAACGACAACTGCTGTTTACTTCGAAGTTTTTTTCGCTTTCAAATGGAAAAAAGTGATCCCTAAATAATTAAAATGCAATTCAGTTTCCACGCAGCCTACCTGAATCGGAAATTGTGTTCCTCCCCCGGGAGCGATCGATTCATTTACATCTCACGCATTTTCTGAACTCTTCGCGTATTTTCTTGAAATTCTTGAAAGTTACATAAATTTATTGGCAGCGGTTGTTAAAGAGAGTTGTTGACAATATTTGGTATCATTTAAAAACTTCGACGTAGACTCTATCGGTTTCAAAACATGTCGATCGTTTCGATTAAATTGCCATTAAATGTTGAAAGAGTAAAATATCTTGTCATTTAGTCAAATTATTTACTTCACTACTTCAACACTGAAACTCAGCCTAATTTCTTGAAACCCGTATGAGTTTTATATTTTGATAACAAATGTTACTGGTAGATTGTATATTTTAGATTTTAATGTTAAATACAGTTTACAACTCCGACAAATTGTAGCGAAACCCGGTCGGCATTAAGTATAAAAAATAAAAGTGATGTTTTCTGTGTATATTATCAGTTTAATTTAAATTGTTATTTAATCAGCTGTCTAATCATCCCTTGCTAATTTTCAGCGAACTTCCACCTACAACTTTTTGCAGGCAATTAAAAATCTCTAATATCTTACATTTTAGATTGCAATCATAACTATTATGTGCTTCCCATCGTCTTATATTTATTTAACCACACAGTCTAAGAAAGTCCTCAGCAGGTTAAAAAAGTTAACATTATTTTATTTTAAAATTGAATCAAAGGATTATTTATTTCGTTACTGCGCAGATTTCGAGATTTTTTATCTGCACCCATTTTCACATTCAACCAATTAAATAACCGGATCGGGACAGAATGGTTGAGGGAGACCCTTTGACCTCTCCAGCTGGATTCTCTCGAAATCATTTTGGAGACCCCTAGATTCCTACCCACCCGTCTTACCTTTTTACTTCCCAGGACTTCCTCTCCTTCATTTCCCTAAAAAGATCCTCCACACAGCATACTCATAGATGACAAAGGCCCTGAGGGAAGTAATTTTTCTCAAGGTTTCCTGTGTATAGCTAACTTAGAAAAACACAATATTATTGGTCACACTTAAAAAACTCAACTAAAGCAACAGAGCCTTTGAGGTGATTTTTCAGCTAAATATTAATAAAGACGGAGTAAGCACATTCACCTTACTGATGGCTCACACTGTGACTAGTTCGCATACTCTGCAAAATCTAGGGCTGCCAGTGACGTATAATGTAAAACGTTATTAGGGCGAGCTATCTCCCTTCCCTCCCATTAGGCAGCCGCATCTATGAGTTATTGGCACAGCCCTGGAAGCCAGGAACTGCCAACTTTTAACTCCCGTTCTAAAGTTATGTCGTACTATGTTTATGAAAAATGATAATCTGTTCATTGTTCATGGGATAAGTTCTGAAAATTGTGTTTTTTTAACCGTTCTATCAAAAATACATGTTTGATTCGTGGTATTTGAAAACGAATCATTTGTTTCTTATTAAAGTCAAACTTTGTTGTAACGAGTTTTGAATCTAGTATAATTAATACCGAACACCAAGTAATTTTAGTAATTTTAAGGTTAGGTTTTTCAAGCGTATGCTTAAGTTTTTTCAAAGGGGTGTTTAGATAAGTTGTTTTAAGTTTTTTCAATGTAAATGGAATACGTTTCCTGTTGCTTGGGATTCCATACAGTCGCTGGTTTTTGAAGTCTATCTAGATGTCTAGCACGGTAGATCGATAAAACCGTTTATCAATAAGATATCGAAAAAAAAATTCAAATATAGTCAGTTAGCTATTTTCGCGAACACAGTTAGAATATGATTCCGTTAGTAAACAAAAGCCGCAGCTTTTAGGGTGGCCTCCGATGTGTCAGATAAGCCGTCAATATACACAACTTTTTGGATATTACATTCGTTGTGAATGGATGTGAACTAACTAAGCTCTTAGAATTGAGAGAAATCGTGTACCCGATTCATATACTTAACGAATTCAGGAAGTGATCAATTCAAATTAAAATTCAACCATGTAAAAGCCCTCTGGGCGTTCAATAAATAAATAAAATAAAAAATAAAATTGATTCCGTTAGAGCTTAGAGAAAAAAATGTAAGTTAAGACTAATGGCCTCATGAAATAATTAACTCCTTTTTTGATGTCAAAAATACATGCGGACTGTCAATGTTTATTAAATTTTTCGATTCCACATTGTCAATTTATTAGTATTTTTTTCTTTTACCCACCCGTCTGAAGTTTAAGAATGTCAATTCATAAATAGAAGTGCCAATGTTGCTAGTGTTTGTCAATTTGCATTATCAATATCGGTCTGGGTTAATCAACAGTGCCACCATGCTTTGGAAATCGATATGAAATCCTCGGTAGTTACACCTATCGATCTGATATTGTAGAGTTATCTATTTCACTATGCTAGACCACCTGCTATGTGTTTGGTCTACGTACATTCATCCCTGATTTTTTGTATGCATATTTGGGATACATATTTACGTATTCTTTCTAATAAACTATTAATATGACCTATAAAACTGTTTTGATACGTCGTGTTAAGAGTTTTCCGGAAATGGAAAAACTCTCAGCAAAGACTGCAAAATTTAAACATTACAAAAATCATTTCGCCTAACTAAAAGGTGATATTTGTACATTTAGTGAAAGATATTTGAACACTCCTGTTCCCCGCTTCCTGCCCGACTGCGAATCCAATCGAAGATTTCAATTCTGCCCGATCTCTGGCGCTGATAATTCTTCGCACCATTGATAGCGCTGTCAGCACATTTATCACTGAATTTTCGATTCCGAAATGTTTGAATTTCAAACACGACTGCGCATTTATAAGGTACACTACTTGTTTAGTCAGCTCGCGTATACATTAACATTATACAACAACCTAACAGTATTTAAAAAAAATCATGATATCTTTTTGAGAACTTTTATTCTCGAATTCCGCTGAAAGTGTTTTTTTAATAATCTGTTTGGTTTGTTTTTTTGTAATGTTTGTGAATCTTTTAATACTAAAAACGATTGCTTATTTTATATTTTTTTTAGTTCGTTAACAAAACGTCTACAAAGCATGATCATTATATTTCTGCTTGACATGGAATTTTAAATGGATTCGTTGTTTTTGAACGTACACCAAAATAAAACGTTGTTTTCGAAAGCGGAAGAAAGACTCTATTTAGACTTAAATATTTCATCGGCAATGAAAAATATTAAAAATTTAAATGAAAATGCATATAAAGTTGTTTACCGATGATTATTATGTAAACTAAAAAAATGTTACGGTCACTTTAATATGTTTCGCTTTACATTAAAATATGCATTACAAAATTTGCATACATTGTCCAAATATTTTTCAAATGCTAAATGTTGTTTAATTGAATTTTTTTTCGAGACTGTCAATGGTAAAAATTTACATTCAAATACAAAGCGTGGTGTTCTGTCCTTCTAACAAGATTTAAAAAGTATGTGTCACTCTAATACAAAATGTGATAGAATGACTTTAATTAAGTCCATGTATGATTAAAATCTAAAAAAAAATTCTAGGGGTTGTTACTTTTGTATAATTTTTAATATTATATTTGTACTTACAGTAAAATAAAAAAAAATCATAAATTAATCAAATTTCTCGACGTATAGTGAGAAATTCTTTCAGAAAGGTCACCGTTTCGTTAGTTTTGATTAATAAGATAAGATAATACTATCGATTATTTGCGGTAGTAATCCATTCAAAGCCAGAAGTTTTTTATTACTGTTTCTTTTTCTTACTAAGGATTCCATCGGATAATTTGACATGAAATTGCAAATCAATTCTCTTGCCCTCCCTTAAACTATTTCTTCAAAACTACCCTTTTAAATTATGAGAGTAACAACAAACAAATTTAATAATTAACCTCTTATTCACGAATTATCAATAAAACAACCAGGTTATCTTATTTATAAGTTTACTAGTTAGTACATTTCCAATCCTTTCTTATTCTCAAAAGCAGCAAAGGTTCTTACTAGTATAGGTAATTGACAAAAGTTTTAATTTCCATTGGCTACTTGGGCTTTGGGGTGGTGGAGTGGGATGGTAACGGGCAGTAAAGTTGGTAACAAATCGCCCCCATAGACTGGTTTCTCGTCCCCTATTTATCTTAACCCTTTTCAAGGGGTTTTACGATTCAAGTTCTCTGTATTTACAAATTGGAAACCAACCAGCCAGCCAACTTGCGAACCGCAATAATAACGCGCCCACAGGGTGGACCAAAATGATCTTAATAAATTTAATTTTTGACATTTAGATGAAAATAAGTTTTTTTTTGTATTTTCGATTATAAACAACTTAATATTTAAAATAAACCTGTTTCTGGGAGGATTTTGAAATTTTGTCAATAAATTTCGCAAAAAAAGTTGGATCATTTATTTTGTTCTGTGAATCTCAGGAACAACGAAATAGATCGAATATTGTTATATACCACAAAACAACTTTAAAAATCTGGTGGCACTTTAGTTAGAAATCTGACAGTTCAAAAAAATTGCAAACAAACGCTGCCTGAAACTTAAAACATTTTTATTATAATGCAATTTCTTAAGTGGATTAAATTAATAATTTAATCGCATAATGAATTTAATGATTCTTTTAGTTGAAACAATGTGGTTCAGATAAATGCAGAGTTTAATTTATCAAATTATATCACAGATATGATTTGAGATTTTCACTGCCTAAAATATTGTTTTGATTTATATTTGGGGTATTATGCCGTGTTGCTTTACCTCCTTCTTTAGTTAACGTTTCGGACAGCATTACTGTGTCCATAATCAGTCATTTTCCCCGATGATGGACACTGTAATGCTGTCTAAAACGTCGGCTAAAGAAGGAGGTAGCGCAAGACGGCATAATACCCCAAAATAAATCATTACACATTTTTATTACCTTCGCAGATACTAAAAAATTATATGATGTTGCAAAATAAATGTGCAATTTATAAAGATATCAATATTGTTGCTTTTAATTTGAGGATCCTGTATTCTGTATTCAGAAGTTGTTGGCTCAATAAACTAAAGTTCTTATCTTAATACGGAATATCGTGTACGCTAAAATAGAGTCTAATTCAATTGGTAGCTTCGTGATACAGTGGCGTGTAGCAAGCGGTAGTAGCTACCCAGTAGTTAGTTAATAGTAGCTACCTAGTAGTTAGTTAATAGTAGCTACCTAGTAGTTGGTAGGTGCTCGATAAGCTGGTAGATTTATTGCCTCAGTCGGATTAGAACACAATCACTGGGAATTAAGATTAAGATAAACAGCGATCAATTAGACTTCCCATAGATTTTATGATAATATTTAATCACTTGTGTAATACAAGCAGATAAGATAGATAGTCAATGGTATATTTGTATAATCGATTTGTGTTCACTAAACCAATGACAAAGATTTGATGATCTCCGTGGTAGAAAAAGTGCGCCCCTATGTTTTATACACATAGATCTCTGGAATGAAACCGGGTCAAAGAAAATAAACGCATGTAAGTTCTTTATCTCTTTTTAGTGATCAAAACGAAAATAACTTGACAATAGGTAGGTACTCCCCACCCTTTGCCTCTTCTTCTTTTCCCCAATTTTACTTTATTGCGCAATTAATCTCCATTTAAATATTTTTTTCCCTGTTGGTGGTGCTATTGGTACCTACCAGGTAGTTGCAATTTATTGATTTTTTTTCTAAAATAAAATAATTTGAATTTCACTTTGTTTTCGTGATTGAATGAATAAATGCAAGTCTTGGAAGCGAAAAAATCAACTTCCTGACATCCAACTGCGCTGAAACTCGGGAGATAGACCCAATGTCCACGAGGATGCATTACTCTTGGTGGCAATCACGTACACTCGCGGACATGTACGTATTTTATCGAAATCGGACGACATTTCAGTGGTTTACAAACAAAATAATGGTCGGTCCTACCCGTTCAGCATTTGGCGAGGTTGGTAAAGTCGTCGACTCCATTTCCTGTGTAGGAAGGTTCTATCCTGAGTAAAACCATTTTTTAGTTATAAAAACATTTTAAAATAAATGCAAGTCTTGGAAGTGAAAAAATCCACTTCCTGACATCCAACTGAGCTGAAACTCGGGAGATAGACCCAATGTCCACGAGGATGCATTAATCTTGGTGGCAATCACGTACACTCATTTCAGTGGTTTACAAACAAAATAATGGACGGTCCTACCCGTTCAGCATTTGGCGAGGTTGGTAAAGTCGTCGACTCCATTTCCTGTGTAGGAAGGTTCTATCCTGAGTAAAACCATTTTTTAGTTATAAAAACATTTTAAAATAAATGCAAGTCTTGGAAGTGAAAAAATCCACTTCCTGACATCCAACTGAGCTGAAACTCGGGAGATAGACCCAATGTCCACGAGGATGCATTAATCTTGGTGGCAATCACGTACACTCATTTCAGTGGTTTACAAACAAAATAATGGACGGTCCTACCCGTTCAGCATTTGGCGAGGTTGGTAAAGTCGTCGACTCCATTTCCTGTGAAGGAAGGTTCTATCCTGAGTAAAACCATTTTTTAGTTATAAAAACATTTTAAAATAAATGCAAGTCTTGGAAGTGACAAAATCCACTTCCTGACATCCAACTGAGCTGAAACTCGGGAGATAGACCCAATGTCCACGAGGATGCATTAATCTTGGTGGCAATCACGTACACTCATTTCAGTGGTTTACAAACAAAATAATGGACGGTCCTAACCGTTCAGCATTTGGCGAGGTTGGTAAAGTCGTCGACTCCATTTCCTGTGTAGGAAGGTTCTATCCTGAGTAAAACCATTTTTTAGTTATAAAAACATTTTAAAATAAATGCAAGTCTTGGAAGTGAAAAAATCCACTTCCTGACATCCAACTGAGCTGAAACTCGGGAGATAATAATAATAATAATAATAACATGGAATTTATATAGCGCAGTTTAGTGTCATTTCACTTCAAGTGCGCTTAACTACTCGTTTAACAAACTTATTCCTACAGTGTGCCTTACCCAATACAGATCTAATATTATAACACTTAATACACTGTTTATACAAAGTGATGACAAAATTTAGAATAACAATAACAGTAGGACAGGACAAAACACGAATATTAAAACTAAAACATAACATAAAACAGGAGGCAGTTTGTGCTCAGAAATGAGAATGTTTTGAGCAGACACTTTAAAAAGGTACAATAAGGAGACAACCGAAACCAAACAATTACCGGAAGTTTTAGAATATGGCTTATTATAAAATATTGAAAAGAAGTTAAAATTTATAAACGGTAAGATTTTTTAAATAATTTTGTTTTTAAAGCTCGTTTAAGTTCAGCCAAATTCTGGAGATTAGTAAGAGCTGAGGGAAGTCTATTCGAGATGAGAGGGCCTGTTACACTAAAAGAACGATCATAGTAAACAGCTCGATTTGACCTAGAAAGTTCGATTAGACGATTACTAACATCTAGATCTGCTGACCTTAGAGTAAGCTGTCTATTGCTTAAGTTTTGTCGGATACATAGTTCCGATATATATGCTAGCGCCATTCCTTGCAATGCTTTGAAGGTCATTAAGCAGATCTTAAACTCTATTCTTTCAGGGCATCGAAGCCAGTGAAGGCGATCCCTTAGAAGTGGGGTTATACGGCAATATTTAGATTCACCAAAAATCATTCTTGCCGCAGCATTAAAAACTGACTGGATTCTATTGATTTGTTTCTGAGGTAGGCCGGCATATGCACTATTGCAATAGTCCATACGTGAGACGACGAACGAATTTATGAGTGACTTTGCTCCATCAGAGGGAAGGCATCTCCTGATTGATTTTATCTGCCTTAAATGGAAAAAACCAGAACTCACAGCTTTTGAAATTTGCGATTCAAGAGAAAGAATATTGTCCATAGTGAAACCTAGAAATTTTATTTCTGCAGAAGGGATTATATCCGTATCCTGAATACGGATTGGACTGAAGTCAAGGAGAGCTTGCCTTCCAGGGGAAGCTATCCACATAAATTCTGTCTTTGTGGGATTTAGTTTAAGTTTATTGACAGACATCCAACTTGAGATTGTGTTAATGAGGCTAACCACCTCGTTTTTAAGGACGTCTTTTTCGTCCGGAGAACAAAACTTGAAAATCAAACGATCATCTGCGTAGCCTTGTGATTCAAAGCCAGCTGAGTGAATTAGTCGTTCAAGACGATTCGTATAGAGAATGAAGAGAATGGGGCCTAGGACAGAACCCTGGGGAACTCCAAATTCTATGGGAGTTTCAGGTGATGTACGTTTATTGAAAGTTACTGAGGCTACTCGTCCAGACAGGTACGATGTCATCCATTGGAGTGCATCACCTCGAACGCCAAATTCGGTTTCAAGCACATTTAGTAAAATACTATGATCTACTGTGTCAAATGCCGCACTCATGTCAAGAACAGATATCAAACCCAACTTACCTGCTTCCATCCCGATGATCAAGTCTGAAACAACCCGCAAAAGAACAGTTTCCGTTGAATGAAACCGTCGATAAGCGGATTGATTTTTGGCAAACAGACCAGCGGAGTTCAAGTACCCCACTAATTGTTTGGCAACGATTTTCTCAAGCAGTTTTGATAGGAATGGTAGGTTGGATATTGGCCTGTAATTATCTGTATTATCAGTATTAAGATTTTGTTTTTTTAGTATTGGAGTTATAATTGATTTTTTAAGTGATCCCGGTACAAGTGAATTTACAAGAGACTTCTGGATAATTTCGGTAATTACAGGTGCTATATCCGGGAGACATTTCTTTAAGAGCCAGGTCGGTATGGGGTCTTGAGCGCATTGCTTGTTTGGGCAAGACTTCACAGCACGTTTGACATCTTCTTCTGTTACTGCTGCAAAAGTAGTGAAGTTACCAGTGAGCGGAGTTGTTGCTGCGACAGAAGGCAATCCTACCCCACCGAGAGCCCTAATTTTTTCGACTTTACTCCTAAAATATGTCGCAAGACTATCCGGTTCAAGAGAGGAATCAATCTTGATGTTGCTCTCTCCACATAACGTTTTTATATTTTGCCACAGTTTTCGAGGGTCCTTTTCTGCCTCAATTTGTTCACACCAAAAGTTAGATTTTTTCTGCGTTACTTCTTCCTTGTAAGCATTTTGTTTCGCAATCCAAAGTTGCCGATTGCTGAAAGTCGGGTTTCGTCTGTACAACCTCTCGAATTTTCGCATTTCCCTTTTCTTCTTGAGACATTCAGCATCGAACCATTTGCAGCCATTTCGAATGCGGCAGACCTTCTCCGTGAAAGGCGCATTTTTGTCAAGTAATGCCAGTAGCGTAGAATTATAAAGAATTACTAACTCTTCTACCTGGTATTTACAAAACTTTTCCTTATCACAGAGCGGTGAGATTTTCAGTTCATTGCAAAATGCCTCGAAGTCGAATTCTCTCCAATTTCTAGAGATAGCGGATTTAAACTCCAATTTTGGAGGATCGAAGGCAAACACGGATGTGACGAGACGATGATCCGATAGTCCAATGTCAGTCACGTGAGTTCTATTCGGGGGAGACCCAACTCGGGAAATGATTACATCAAGTGTACCTCCCAATAGATAGACCCAATGTCCACGAGGATGCATTAATCTTGGTGGCAATCACGTACACTCATTTCAGTGGTTTACAAACAAAATAATGGACGGTCCTACCCGTTCAGCATTTGGCGAGGTTGGTAAAGTCGTCGACTCCATTTCCTGTGTAGGAAGGTTCTATCCTGAGTAAAACCATTTTTTAGTTATAAAAACATTTTAAAATAAATGCAAGTCTTGGAAGTGAAAAAATCCACTTCCTGACATCCAACTGAGCTGAAACTCGGGAGATAGACCCAATGTCCACGAGGATGCATTAATCTTGGTGGCAATCACGTACACTCATTTCAGTGGTTTACAAACAAAATAATGGACGGTCCTACCCGTTCAGCATTTGGCGAGGTTGGTAAAGTCGTCGACTCCATTTCCTGTGTAGGAAGGTTCTATCCTGAGTAAAACCATTTTTTAGTTATAAAAACATTTTAAAATTAATGCAAGTCTTGGAAGTGAAAAAATCCACTTCCTGACATCCAACTGAGCTGAAACTCGGGAGATAGACCCAATGTCCACGAGGATGCATTAATCTTGGTGGCAATCACGTACACTCATTTCAGTGGTTTACAAACAAAATAATGGACGGTCCTACCCGTTCAGCATTTGGCGAGGTTGGTAAAGTCGTCGACTCCATTTCCTGTGTAGGAAGGTTCTATCCTGAGTAAAACCATTTTTTAGTTATAAAAACATTTTAAAATAAATGCAAGTCTTGGAAGTGAAAAAATCCACTTCCTGACATCCAACTGAGCTGAAACTCGGGAGATAGACCCAATGTCCACGAGGATGCATTAATCTTGGTGGCAATCACGTACACTCATTTCAGTGGTTTACAAACAAAATAATGGACGGTCCTACCCGTTCAGCATTTGGCGAGGTTGGTAAAGTCGTCGACTCCATTTCCTGTGTAGGAAGGTTCTATCCTGAGTAAAACCATTTTTTAGTTATAAAAACATTTTAAAATAAATGCAAGTCTTGGAAGTGAAAAAATCCACTTCCTGACATCCAACTGAGCTGAAACTCGGGAGATAGACCCAATGTCCACGAGGATGCATTAATCTTGGTGGCAATCACGTACACTCATTTCAGTGGTTTACAAACAAAATAATGGACGGTCCTACCCGTTCAGCATTTGGCGAGGTTGGTAAAGTCGTCGACTCCATTTCCTGTGTAGGAAGGTTCTATCCTGAGTAAACCATTTTTTAGTTATAAAAACATTTTAAAATAAATGTATTTTGGTAAAAAATTTTGTTTTACGGGTTGATTTTTTTTTACATTGCTAGCCCTAAGAAATATTTTCCCTGTGTTATCTTTGGGTATGCTGTAAGGAGGGTATTTTAGTAAGTAAGTAAAGGAGAAGACGTCTTGATAAAGAAAGATGTATTATAGGTTGCGTTGCAAGACAATGGAAAGAGACAACTCAACCGGCGTCTCCCGATCCGGATTGCCTTACAGTGGGCAGGTGCGTCGGGTGCGTCTGGTGTGCAGGTGCATCTGCCGCCAATACCTAGACAAATCAACCTCACCCGGGTACGCCTGCTAAGTAACCAAACGTTGAAATTCACTTCCGGGGCGGTGGTGCTAATACCCGCCTTTTACCTAAAGATTGAGTTTAAATTAACTCTCTTTGTAGGTAACCATCACGGGGTTTATCTGCAGAGGCTCTTAGCACATTCCTTCCTTCATTGACATTCATACATCGTCTCATATATTGGTACTGTTTTGTTATTGAGATCCGACTAGAGTATTTGATTTACTTGATCATGCCATGTCATCCTCGGGCGTCCCATACTTCTTCTATCAAACCATCTAATCGTAAACTTATAAAAAAGTGTTTAGTATGTTAAGTGGAACGGTTGCGCGGTCTTTTTCATACAAAACTTTAATTTGGTATTTCCGGCCAAAATACCCAACCAAGCTGTATAATTTTTTTTATAATCATAGGGTGGAACAAACATCTAGTACGGATATGTGCTAATTTATTTATTTTTGTTTCAAATTACAAAACATAGGCAGTTAAAGAAATCAATTTAACTCGATTTTAGTGGCAAGTTTGGCAATTATTTGTGATTTGATGGTAATTATTAAAAAAAAATTCGTGCCTTTTTTATTAAGCAAATATAAAATTTTAATTTTTAAAAATAATTTGGTGGGCTTAAATTTAATTTTCCAGCGACCGATTTACTTTGGAACCCAAATTTATCGTATATAAATTTTAAATTCCGACACAGTAAAACGCCTTTTGTACGATGTTTTATTTGTAATTATGGTAGGTTGGTAATTTTTTTTAATAATTATCATTAACTCACAAAAGATCGTGAAAAATAATTAATTAATGGCTCATATTTTCTAATTTAAAACACAAATATATAAAGCAGCACATACACGTACTAGTATATATACGTAATGGTATATTTGCTATATCTTTAAAAAAATATTTCGTTTGGTAAAGTATTTTGGCCTCAAATCCAATATTTATGTTTGGTATGAAGAAGGCTGCGCAGCCGTTTCTCTTCATAATGTCTTTGTCCGTCCTAAATGTGTTTTAAGTCGACGTTATTATGTTATAATCATGACTTAAGTTTGCATAATCTCCCAGGTTACTTTGTGCAGATAAGACCTTCAGTTCAAATGCAGTCATTTCACTGCTACTTTGAGGGAAGCTGAGGCGCAAACAAAACTCCAGCACCTCCACCTCCAGTGGATTACGCTAAGCACAACTTTACTTTGTGAGACTGCTGGTTGAGAAATTATATTATTCTTAGCAAACACCACTTGGTATTCTTGAAAATAAATTATTAACCTTCAGCATACCAAGATGGAAAAAAAACTTTTGTGCCTTGAGTGGTGACTCGGTTAACCCACACATTTTGCAATTTATTCCATTTTTTTTCATTTATTGTTCAATATTTAATGTGTTTTCTTGAAAAAATTATAGTCAAAAAGTATATAGACAGCGACATCCGGGATAGTAGTGACTTATCGCGTGTATAAACATTTGATACATATCGTGATTTTTCAGTTACATAATATGACATATTGACGCTTCTTCCGTCTTTAGGAAACGTTTCGGAGAGCGTTAAAGTTTAGATAATTAAGAGAGAATTGTTGTTCCGTCACGCCGTTTGCTTTGACAGGCCGTGTGCTAACCAATCGTATGGTCGGAATTTGAACTATGTAGTTTAAATTCGCACACGTCAGCTATGGGAGCTACTCTATACACGGAGGGCCGTGAGCCTAACAGTCGCACAAAACCGTTCGTCCTGTCAAAACCCATGTGTACACCATCGCCGGTTATCTATCGGAATAATCACTTTATGCGTATTTTATCGCAATTTAATTTAAAACCACGATCACCGTCCCAGTGCTGACAGATGAGTCTCACTATGCAGATTTCATTCGCCACCCGGTAAGTTGATTGTGAATTAACCTTACGAATTGTGTTTTCGCATTCGCCTGTCACAAGCCATAGACTTCATTTATGATTTATCGATGTGGAATAGCCCTTTAAAGTATGGCTATCCCAACCCTTGTTCGTTCCTCGAACAATTGTAATAATTCAAAACCCAATTAAATTAGATATTTTCCATGATGATGGACACCGTAATGCTGTGTAAAACGTTGACCAAAGAATGAGGTAGTACGACACGGGGTAATACCCCAAAAATAAATTACGATAACACTTTTGGCAGTGAAAAATTCAAATAGTATTTGGTACTTTATTTGTACATTTTCTTCTCATACAGCTTTGGAAATAGTGTAACGAATGAGAAAGCGCGCTTCACGCATTACTGGGTATATGGTTTCCGCAATCAATATTATTTGTAGTAAGGAATGATGCCTACACACATAAAAAAATTACAATTTTTTATTGGTAGATTGAAACTTTTGTAGGGATACACAAAAATACCACAGCTAAAAGGTCTCCCTATAAAATTGTACATGGATGATAGTAACTTTGATTTTGACTACCTCTGTTGGAAACGGGAAGGTTAAAACAGTGACACATAATATAACGAAAGATAAATCTAAAATTGGGAAGAAAATGAGAACCTTGTCATAACTCAGCAGTGTTTGAAGTACGAGATCTTCAAACGTATTTGCTTTAATTATTTTCATAAATAAACTTTACCGTCGCGTTGACACAATTAGGTATATGTTTATACTGCGCCTCACATCACGAATATGATTCCTTTTCCTATGATAAAATATCAATGTCCGGTGTTTTGGTTTTATATGGTTTTGTGAAATGATCGATATGTGGTCGTCGTGGTTTTATATGACTACTGATCGTATCGATGAACCTTTTGGAAGAAGATTGTATCATATTAGTGTCCACTAAAGAGGAATGCACAAGCCAAAAATTTGTCTATTGGAGCGTCTTTTATCACCACGAATACATGTAATAGGCATAAAAATTACTTTGCGAACGAAGTCTAGATTTTATGGTTGATTTAAACGCAAAAGTGGGTTTTACTTATTTGGTAAATAATTTTAAAAAAAGGTAAGCAGTTACTTAAGGGAAACTGTCAGAAATAAACATATTCATAAAACAGATTCAGAACAGAACACGTAAACAGATTCACAGAAAAGATAATCGAAAATAGTTATTCCACTGATAGCTTTGCTCTAATTTTCTGAACTTATCTTAACCTAACACAATAATTATTTAAACCTCAATATTTATTATGACTACAAATTTTTTTTGGAATGACTGCCAAACAACACATGTGTGTAATGTACATAATTTTGTTCAGTTATTTTTAGTTGGGCATTACGGCTTATTCGTATTGGTAATAATAATTAGAAAAAATTAGTACGAAACTCAAATAACTTAAGCTTTCCATCTGAAAACAAAAAATCATAATCTTTACCCCTTTCCCTTTTTGTCAAACATTTAAACTAAATCGTTTTTAATAAAAAAATTAAAATTGTCCTTGAAACGTAAAACTGGCGTTCATTTAAAAAAATAATCAGCATTTATTTGAAATTCGCCTTTGTGTTGAGTACTTTTATTGATTGATTATCTATAAAGTTTCTACTTGTAAAACTTTCGCTTTTATTTTGATTTATAACGAAAATATATAAAAAGAGGCTTAAATCTGTATACTTTAAAGGGGTTTAACATCACTTCTAAGAAAAAAAATCACAATTCATTTTTAGTGATTGGTGTAAAAATCAAACAACATTTTTTCTCTCGTCGTAATTACATTGTGTTCGATGTTTTCACAAAATTCAATAGTCACATTATGCCCATACATTACAATTAATTTATTTTTAGTTTTTTATTGTTCTTGACATAATTCTGGGTCCGATTCTGTTCCTAATTTATATTAATTACCTATGCCACGGAGAAATCATCAGTTTTGCGGATGATACTGTACTCCTTATAGATGGGAATAATTGGACAGAAACATTTAAAAAAGCAGAAGACACACTAAACAGGATTAAAAAATGGCTAAACTACCATTCACTTACACTAAATGCTAATAAAACCAAATTCATCACTTTCAAAATAAAAAATACAAAAAACTCTGAAGAAAACCTTAATTTGAAAATTCATATCCCGCATCACTTAAATGAGCATTGTAATTGTCCCTCATTAGAAAACGTTGATCATATAACGTATCTGGGTCTAAAAATTGATGGAAATTTAAAATGGACCAAACACATTAGCTATTTATATAATAAAATTAAAAATCAAAGTTATTTTTTCAAAACTATCAGGAATGTGCTCATTAAAAAAGACTTAATCAAAATTTACATGGCTCTCTGCCAATCACTGTTAGAATACGGTATTATCGGATGGGGCAGTGCAAATAAAAATAAATATACAAATTAAAACTCAAAAAGCCATAATGAAAATTATACTGAAAGTTCCTGTAAGAACTAGCACTGACGAAATCTTCACCAATCTTAGCATCATGTCAATTAAACAACTATACTCATTTACATTCATAAGTACAAAACCCAAGAAATAAAAACAAACACGTACAATAGAAACACTTGATCTCATGTTCAAAAACTTATCCAACAAATAACTACTAATACAACTTTTGGGCAAAAAAGCTTCTTATATCATAGTATTAAACTCTACAATAAAATACCACTCTCACTCAAAAACCTCAACATTATAACATTTAAATCTCAAATAAAAAGCTGGATACTTAATATAGGGAGATCTGAAATAGAAAATATACTGATATCAAACACAGACGAAAACGGAATCTACTAAACTGAACTATACAAAAAACACTATCTTACTTATTTAAAAATTTATAAAAAAAAAAAAATTATACTATATGATATATGTTTATAATTAAATTCATATGTTACTTTGTTGTAATATTAATTTCTTATAGTTAAATTAAAATATGTAAATGACATCCTCAGCACGGGAGATCCCAGTGAGGATATCATTACTATGAAAAGAAGACAATAAATCATTATGTTTATTATTATTATACAATTAGTCTTACTTAATTGGAATCCTTTTCATTTTAATGTTTTAATAAGTTGGACATCAATATGACGATTACTATAGGATATTTAATTGAATATTATGTGAGCTCACAATTAATATGTCAATATGTTAAGCGTAAATAGATACCTTATAAAACTTTGTATTTCGCTTGAACACAAAACAACATGGGCTTAATACCAGTGATCTTAGAGCTAGATAAATCGTATTACTATTTGCGCTTGAAGGCATCCAAACATCGCATAACCAAATTTCCCCGTTCCTTTGTGTTCTCCTCACAAACACATGTCAATTAACCCTCCCAAAGCAGATATTAATCACGGGAAACTTTGGAAGTGTTTCAGCTAAAAGTTTATGCTGGATTTGCATGAATGCATAAATGCATAGCAAATGTAGTTCGGGAAATATGGCCAGTCTATGTAATGTGAAAGTTGTACATAATAGTTGTAAATCTGTGAGCAATAGTTAGGATGCAGGCGAATTTTCAAATAAATATTTTTTACTCTCATGTTAACTACTGTCTGAATCTGTGTTTTCTCCATTCAAAAATATATATTTATGGGTATATATATCATGAAATAATATCAATGGGCTATTTATCTGGAAAACTGGCCTCTGTCTCCGCTGAAAAACCGTTCATGCGCTGCTATCAATGGAATTTCGACCTACTTGGAAGTTATCGATGTGCGATTTAAATCTATATTTCATGCGAAAGTGCATAAAGTTTGTTATCAGAATCGCTTGCATTTGAAACACTTTATGTATATACTCGTTGTATATGAATTCTAGACATAATCACTCCCTTCTCACAAGAATGTCTTGATTTAGATTAAAATAACCCTTATTATCATGAACGAATAAGTAGGACGGCCTGGAAGCCAACGTCCCCTCTATCGTGCTATTAAAATCGAAACATCACGCTTCTTCGTACCTTGTAACCCACGAAAGGTGTCCACCCTATATACTAACGACATCTGGCGGAAAACTCTATAGCCCTTACGGCCTATCTAAATTAGAGCCATCTATTTCTCGTAGCTAAAATATCGGAGATGGTCTACAACCAAAGCGAATCTTGCATAACGATATGCACGCTTGCTTACAAATAATAAGCTAGTTTCAAATTATTATTTAAATATTATGTGCAAATTTAAAAAAATAATGGCTGCCTGCATTTTTAAGAATCTTTGCTCTAATTTTTGACGTACAGGATTTTTTGTGTCAAATGAATTAAACAAAATGTTCGCAAATATTTTTTTTTTCTCCGTGTTTAACTTAAAACTCACAATGTGAATCAACAGTCAAAAGCTAAAACTAAATATTGTTTGTCTTACTCATAATGTTTTTTCGGTAACGAATGAATGCAAATCTTGGAAGTGGAAACTAACCCACTTACCGATATCCGATCGAGGTGAAAATCAACACATAGACTCGTTGTTGATAAACATAAGCGTAAATTTACTTATTTTTCTGTAATTGGATGACATCACAGCAGTTAATCTGGCATAATAGGATGGGGTGGTGCACCTGATACATTTATTAAGCCCTTAAAAATAATTCAAAAACACATAATTAAAGTCATATATAACAAAATAAAACATTCTCGACCGACTTTTTGTACAAAGAATCAAAATTATTTAATTTTTTAAAATTATTTATATTACAAACTATGAAATATTTATTTCAAAACAAAAGTTATTTCAAAATAAATGAAAACAGAATGAGCAAATGAACAAATAATATATTTTACACCCCCCAAACCAATACTAAATTAATGCAGACACATAGCAGTTTCATTGGTCCTCGTACATCTAACCTTCTACCACTACAAACTCAAACGATAAATAAAATGATAAAATATGTTAAGGAAGTAAAATTATGGCTGAATAACGTAGATATTTAAACGTTTTTTCTATTAATTTATCTATCCTTTCTACAATCCACTTGCTGTAACTTTCTAAACTGCAGTACATTATGTTTTCTCTCTACTTTTTATAATAAAAAATTATTTTTATAAAAAAAATAAAATATATATATATACGAAGTGTTGGTCCTACTCGATCAGAATTTGGCGAGGTTGTTAGTGCGGTTGACTATCCCTGGTAAGTACAATCCTCGGTCAAACCATTTTTTAAAGTTTTATTTTTATTTTTTTATATTAACTCCACACAGGAGAACCTGAAGAAAATAATTTCCCTCAGGGCCTATGTCATCTTTGGGGATGCTGTGTGGAGGGTCTTTTTGTGGAGAGGAAGGAGTGAACATGGGTCTTGAAGAGTCCCATGTTGTAGGAGGGAGGAAACATAGAGGCCGGCAGTTCGTTCCACAGCCGAGCTGTTGAACTTAAGAACGAATCGTAGAAGCGACCCGTTCTCATGTGACAAATGTCAACCGTGTACAAATGTTGGGCGCGCGTTTGGCGTGTATCCCGACTACGCACCGGTGCCGAAGGGATCAATGACGCTAGTTCCTCAAAGCATCTTCCATTATAAAAGATGTTTACAGTAAAAAAACTTTGTATTTGCAGGATGATTTTTTTAATATTAGCTGCTAGTTCAGGTGGTAGCAATTTTTATATTTTAAAAGGTGATTTTTGTCTTTGATTTCAATGGTATGTGTTTGTTGATGTATGTTATGAAAATATTTATTCAGTATTTCATTTTATGTAATTTTTAAAAATTGTACATTTTATTTTAAGTAAACGCAGCAGTAATTTCTAAACATTTTCAAATAAGTCTACTAATAAATCTATCAAGCATCAAATATATTTTACAACTTTCAGTTTTAATTCAGGTTTGAAGGGTTGAGTTAATGAAAATGCGTTCTCTTCAATTTCAACCAATTAATGCAATATTTAATTCTGTTTAGAGAAGTTTCAGTTCAATGTAAAAAATTTGATGTAACTTGTTTTATTGAAGCGCTTTGAGCCTATGTATTTAATTTTACAAAAGTATTTAAAATTGTATATATTCTTTGACGTACCTTCATTTAGGGCAAATGAAATGAAATAAAGGGATGTTTCAGTGAAATGCGAGTTCCCCGCGGAGATGACAAACTTTTCAATTAAACTTTTACGAAGGGAAGTGGATTTGAAGCGTTTTGTAAAAAAATGCCCGGTGGAACCAACGCAACTAACTGTATATTTGTCTCAACGTCGGAAATAATGTTATTTTCTAAATGTATTTCCACTTAAAATTTGTAATATTTATGAAAAGATTAACCTAGTGTTTTAACAAACAAAGAAGCAAGTTTGCTAACAAAATTAACTTTACTTTTTCCCATGGGCACAGTAAAGATAACTGAAATTAAAGTTGTTTGTTCTAAACTCCATCACATTGATGATGACCGTCATATCAACGATCAGCGCCATTATGATTTTTTATTTATTATAACATTTGACCGGCCCTAGAAAACACCGACCAAATGGCATTGACTGTAGATTTGATGGTCATCAAATAATATTTTAAATGAGTAGTTTGTGAGAAATCACCTTAAGGCCGCTGCTTATTTATGGTCTCGTTATTATTAATAATAATAATATTTGGCTAATTTATATAGCGCCGTTTTCCTGAAAAATCACCTGAAGGGCGCTGTACAAATATATTTACAAAATAATTAATACTAGAACTACTTACTTAAAACTAGTGACATACATCGAAGACTTATATCTAGTGATGACTAGATATAGCGATGACTTATGACTTAGGCCTATAACTACTCTTTTATTATTAATACCTACTGCAAAAATGGTAAATAAAGATTTTCATGCCCTTATTATTTTTTATTTATGACAGTTGTATTGCATTCCGAAGGCGTTTTCAAATAGACACAAAAAATCAACCCGTATAAAACAAAGATTTTTTTACCAAAATAAATTTAATTTAATAAAAAAATCTATTTAAAAAGACACTAAATAATATTATTTTTTCGATTTGACTGAGGATTTGACTTAAATCCCGATTGGGTAGGACCGACATTTATTTAATATATAAATTACTGTAAGGTCATCCGTACATGTCCGGGTTTGTATGCGTGATTGCCGCCATTATTGATGGAATGCCTTGTCATTGACAGCGAGTCTTTCTGCCTTGTTTCGTCTTAATTGAATGACGGGAAGTTGGTTAATTTCCACTTTCAAAATTTGCATTAACTCATTCACAAAAACAAAATCCGTATGTATAGTTTTATTAAAAAAATCTATTCACTAAAAAAGTGGTTTAAAGATTGTAATGTTAAAAAAAGGCTGTTTGATTTCAGTTTCGTGTCATTATAAAATGACCAAGGTCACCAAATGGGTCACCACAAGTGATTCACTACGTTTGGTGATTTAGCAGGGGTGCCCAGGTTCATCGGATGAGGTGTGTCCAGTATGCGTCCATCCACCATCTGCTTTGCATGCCAGATCGGGAGAGGCTGGTTTGGGGAGACCTTTAGACCTCTCCAAGTGGCCTCTCGACCCATCGCCTTGCGCCGCAATGGGAGGATTATATTTTCATATGTCCACAACTCCTGGACACATTAATCCCTAAAATCCCTAAAAAAAAATAATTTCCCTCCGAGCCTATTTCATCTTTTGGGATGCGAGGTAGTGGGTTCTTTTAAGGAAAGGAAGGAGACGATGTTCTGGGCAGATAAAAGGTATGAGGGTTTGGTAAGAATCTAGGGATTAATGTGTCCAGGAGTTGTGGACATTCTGGTGGGCCTCCTCCAGAATGTCCACAACTCCTGGACACATTAATCCCTAGATTCTTACCAAACCCTCATACCTTTTATCTGCCCAGAACATCGTCTCCTTCCTTTCCTTAAAAGAACCCACTACCTCGCATCCCAAAAGATGAAATAGGCTCGGAGGGAAATTATTTTTTTCAGGTCCTCCTGTGTGGGATTTATGTATACTCGTATAGTATTAAAAAGGTGGACTTTATGATTATGGATATATTGAAACGATTTAAAAAAAATTCATAAATTTTTTTTTACCTACACCGGTTTAAGTTAATTATGCCTTTCTTTAGACTGGTACAAAAATATTCGTAATATTTGAGTGAGGGGGTGGGGGTTCACAGATATGGAAACCATCTCTACAATGATTTTATCAGAATTATATGGTTTTCCTATTTTCGTTACTTTATGGTTTTTCAAAGCTGAATTTCCAATTATTTGGTTATAAGAAGTAGGCAAAATATCATAATGTCTCACTGGAATGGTTTTCACTCAATTACCGTTGTCATATGGGTGTCAAGATATTTGTTTTGTTATAAGGATACATATTTTACCTGGGAGTAGAAAATGGAATCTACCCTATTTGTCTTGTTTAAAGTAACAGGCATTTAACTTGAGTTTTTCAGGTGAATAACCGTTTAAAGTTATTGTTATCTCCTCTCACTCTCTTATGCCATATTTTCCACACAATACATCAATCGTTACAGTTGGTTACTCAAATCTTCCAATAACATGGCTATTGATATTTAAGCGCAGCTTCAATTCTAAATCGCAGTCCAAGATGAATCTTTTGCTTTGATAAAAATTGGTTAAACAATATAGAATCATGTTCAGAGAAAAAATTTCTGAACGTACCCTCTTAAATAAATGAGAAAACAAAGCAAAATTCCGACTGGAGCAATCCTTTCCGTATTCTTCCCACGCCCCAAAATACGGTCCGCATGGAAATTTAATAAGGGGAAAAAGAAAAATCCTCTCTGGGTTAATAAGGAACATAATCCCATGACAAGTTTGTCTAGCTGGGAAAGAAATAAATTAATCAAGTGGACCGTTATTGTCTTGACACGTGTTTGTTTTTGTGATAAGTCAGAGATATCCGTCAGGGGAAAAGAGCAACTAAGACAAGTTATTTATATCTTTCAGCCTTACTTGAATTAATTTATTAACAGCTTAACTACCCGGCTTTGCTCGAGATTAAGTTTAAACAACATGTTTCAAGAAAATTGGTATTTTTTTATGTAATATTATTTTGCAATAATTAAATCCATTTATTTCAACTGCAAATATGAAGGTGAACGAAAAATTTACGCGTAACGTGCTGTATTAAAATATATTTAACTAGAGCAGAACCGTGAAAAATCACGGAATATTATAATTGTTGGATTGATAATAGCATTTCTAAAAATTACTCTTGAAATTACACGAAATTTGACTTTACTTTTTACTCTAAGGAACTAAAATGCCTTGCATAAAATATTTAAAAATAATATAGAAATTTAATCACTTGTGTGAATTCTTAACAGATCGACTTAAATTTTGAAAACAACAATTAAAATCAAAACAAATCTTATTTCCTTAAACCCGAGATACCATTACATAAGAAATATTATTAAATAGTTTTAAGAATTGGGGAAGATTAAGGATGAGAAGGAGGTACCTGGCTCTTCCAATATGATCACTTAACATGTGTAACGCAAGATATGTTGGAACGCCAATGTAATGTAGGAACATTCCATGTAATAGTGAGATCTACAGGATCAATTAGAGGGTACGAAAACGGTAGAGCAAAGATCTCAATCTCAAGATTGTAGATGTTCTAGACCAATTGACTGACTCAGCAATGAATGAATTTATCACAAAATTACATTCATATATATCTAAACACACTAGTCACATACACATAACAAATAATCAAGTAAAACTCACACCTTGGATCTCCCCTGGCCTTGTCAAATCTATTCACAGAAGGAATCAATTACACGAAAAGGCGAAAAGATGTCCTGAAAATATTTTAGTACAAGCTCATTATAAAAAGTATAGGAATTTATGTAAACATTTAATTAAATCGACTAAAGAAAATTATTATAAAAAAATTATTTACGAAAATAACTGTACGCCAAAACGTCTGTGGGAAGCTTTTCGTAATATATCTAAAACAAAAATTAATAAATCTTCCGAAATTAAATCGTTGTACATTAATAATATAAACTGTTCAGACCCAAAAATTATGGCAAATTTTGCCAATAATTATTTCACTTCAGTGGGAGCACTCTTGCGAAAAAAAATCTTGATAAACTTAATACTACTGAAATTGATCTCGCTAAGTTTACTACCTCTAATTTCGGTCATAAAATAGACATTATCCAAACAACGACAAACGAAGTCATGAAAATAATTGACGATCTTAAGTCATCAAATGCTTGTGGTCCTGATAAAGTCTCATCAAATCTGTTAAAACTTATTAAATCCTCAATCGCAATACCGATCGCGTTCATTTCGAATCTAAGCTTTAAATCAGGAATATTCCCCAATCATTTAAAACATTTAGTAGTTATATTGCTTCACAAAAATGGTGACAAATCGCATTTACATAATTACCGGCCAGTTTCTTTGCTAAATTCGGTCTCGAAAATTATTGAGAAAATTGTAAAAAATCGCCTTAGCACATATCTGGAAGATAACAACATTCTTTCTAATAGACAATACGGCTTCCGACCAGGTTTAAGCACAGAAAATGCTATCGCTAATCTGACAAGAATCATCTCTAATAATATCGATGGAGGAATTAAATGCACTGCACTATTCCTGGATCTCGCCAAAGCGTTCGACACCATATCACATAAAATTCTGTTGAAAAAACTACAGTGCGTTGGAATACAGGGTCAACTATTAAAGTGGATGGTTAGTTATTTAGATAACAGAAGCCAAAGAGTGAACATTAATGATACTCTTAGCGATTCAGTAAGTATTAAATTTGGTGTACCTCAGGGAAGTTCTCTAGGGCCAATTTTGTTTAATATATATATTAATGAGCTATGTAACAGTTCCCTTGCCGACCACATTATTACCTTTGCAGACGACACGGTCTTGTTATTTGAAGGTAAAAACTGGAATGAAGTTCACAGTAAAGCAGAAGCTGGTATAAACAGTGTTAAACAATGGCTAGATTATAATCTACTCACACTCAACACGGAGAAAACAAAATTCATCCACTTCAGTGCAACTCAAGCGGGACAACCGAAAGAAACACAAAACATTATTATACACCACTGCAATAACCTAACTACTTGTAATTGTAACACCCTAGAATGCGTAGAAAGTATAAAATATCTAGGTATTATGATAGACAAATTTCTGAGATGGGACCTACATATAGACTCAATTTCCACAAAAGTCAGAAAACTTACTCATCTTTTCCTGGGCATTAGAAATATTCTCTGCATAAAAGATCTGAAATGTTTATATTATGCTCTGTGTAACTCATTACTTGAATATGCATCTTTGGGATGGGGCGGATGTACCAAAACACTACTGGATCCCTTAGCAAAACCACAGAAATCACTACTAAGGGTCATCCTACAAAAACCATTTAGGTACCCCAGTGATGTATTATTATTATTACTAGTATTATTGAAATTGAAAAGTATAAGCATTCTGCGTAAACTAGTAAATGTTTGGCTTCTAGACTTAGGAAGAGTCGAAAGCGAACTTATGATGACCAACAGATAAACAAAAATGTTCTGTACTCACATTTATTCATTGTTATTGGCAGTTAAATACAAAATTCCTACCATGCATCTGATTGATACAATGCGATTGATAATTTTTGTGATTGATAAAGTTTATACAATATGTTTTCATGTACCTTGTTTACATTTTTCTTGATTATGTATATTATATTATATGTACCTTGATTATGTAAATTAATACACAGCATAGTAACAGCGAACAAATTAAGAAACCCACCTAATATTTTTCTTATATTGTAACTATAAATTGAATTAATCCAATATGTTATCATGTACCCTGATACAGTGTTCCTTAATTATGCATATTATTACATGTACCTTGATAACATTTATCAGGTGTTTTCATAAAAAAAAACTAATATTCGGGTGTACAAATATGTCTGAAAAAGTTTTTATTTTGATTACTTTGATAAATATGTATGTATATAGACTATATATCACTAGCTTAACTATTAATGTAAAGTATGGAAATATAATTCATAACAGCAGCGTGTACAAATGTTAACTAAACCAGGCAATTTGGCTGTCCTAAAACGGGAAAATTTCCTAGTTGGACAGCCAAAGCTTCCTTAATATGTATGTAATTATTTGTATCTAATAAATACATAATAAATCTTCTTCTTCCTAGCACTATCCCAACTCATTGCCTAGGTAGGCTGTTGGGGTCGGCTCTTCTCGTTCTCAGGTTATAGCTTCTTCGGTTCTGAGTGTCGCTTTCATCTAGGCCGTTTCTTTGTAGGATTTTGGAGCATTGGGTCATCCAGGAGTTCTTTGGTCTACCTCTGGATGACTGTCTTTGAAGCTCTATAGACATTGCCTGCTTCACTGTGTGGTCTGGTGGTCTCCGTCTTATGTGCCCATACCATCTTAACTGTCGTTCCTCTAGCTTACTGTTTATGTCAGTGACACCCAGGCTACCACGAATGCGTGAGCTTTTAATTTTATCTTTTAATGATACTCCTGCCGTCCATCTAAGCATTCGCATTTCTGCTGATTCGAGTTGCCTAGAGTAGGAGTTGTACATAGTCCAGCATTCGGAGCCATACATTATCGCGGGTCTAACAATAGTCTGGTATGTCTTTCCTTTAAGTTTTCCTACGTCTTCTCATCAATTCGGCCAATTCTTTGCTTTTTGCTGTAAGCGTTCCCAGATTCCAAGTAATGGCTCTTATCTTTTCAAACCCAGAACGACTGGCTTTCCTCCGCTTCATTTTGCTTGCCCCTGGAGTCCTGCAAGCTGACCCTAACATAATGTCAGTCTCTGGATCACCGAGGAGAGATTCCCCCTCGCTGCCAGACAGGGTAGTGCATCTTTGCGTATGTTTTTCCATGAAGCTTTGGTTGATTGACTATGGTTTTTATCCACCGATGGTCGTCAGACGTGGAACCAGAGTGACCCAACTAACTAGGGCTGGATCCGCTATCATTGCCCGTTTATGGTCAATTATCGGATTAAACTAATGAGCCTGGATACCCATTAGATATGGTGTATGCGACTAGTACCCGAATATGTCGAGTTGCCACACCCACCATTTGTGAGCCGCCACTAACATGAGGAACAGACGCTCACTGCTTCTCACTTTAGCCGTACTTTTGGGGTCCCCCGACGGATTGGTTACCATCAACTTCACCCTCCAGTCCGTTGCCCGTTGGTCACCGCGTGGAGGTATGAGAAGCGAGGGTGGGAGAAGCTATGTCGGTCCAGGCCCTAGGACCAATGTATTGCGCTATAACCACCCGACCAACAAATAAATAATAAATAAATAAATAATAAATAAATAAAATATTATTTAGATGAAATAGTTTGTCTTTTAGCGGTGCGGCAAAAAATCATTATGAAGAAGTCAAATTCTGTCGCTTTGAATTCTGTTCAGTTCAATTTAATTTAGAACAGAACTCTATCAATCTGGACAATGGCCTCTCTGCTGATCTCGAACCTTTGTTTCTTTGTGAGGAAAAAATGCCAGACTGGTGAAACAAAGCTGTATTGTGATTTGTTTCAGTAAATTCTACAGGAATAAAGTCGCGATAAGGGAATACAATTTCAATACAACTTTTATTGGACCTACAAAAGAATATCTACTGTTAAATACAATAAATTTGCAAGCGGTGTATGTATGTAGTATTATTATTTTGTTAAAGTTTCGATACCACCCTACATATGTCGGAAGAGTGTGTAGATCTAAGTTATTACAATTTATTTAACGTAGTTTTAAGGTATTTTCATAGATGGCAGTACTTGCGCCATCTGACAGAGAATTTCTAGAAACGACACTCTCTCAATAGGAATTCTTTAAAAAAAGTTTAAGGCAGGTGTAGGTGCATTACTTTTGGAAAAATGCGTTTAAAAAAGTCAAAATAAACACGAAAATTTCACATTTATAAAAAAAAATCTGATTTTAAACGGTGACCATCTTGAACCGAAAACGGAACGTACAAACAAATTTGCAGACAGAAGAAACAATGCAAAATTTTCAAGTTATATCCGGATTTACTACGGTCGGTCAATTACACAGATCTTATATTGTATTATCTTTGGTCAATTATGAAGGTAATATAAATAGGTATTTCAACACCCAATCTTCGTTTTTTATTCTTATCGGTCCTTTTTAAAAACACATATTCTGTTTTATTTACAGAGATAAATGGATATTTAAAAAGTTCAATGCTCGCAACGGAAATTAATTTTCGTTCTGAAAAGAGTTGCATTGACCTCCTGTCATTTCCATGCAAAATACTACTGTTTTTAAACGCCAGAGCTCAGCGATCGATAATTTTTATTTTCCAATTGAAAGTTTGGATACACCTATTTTTTTTTTTTTAAGTCTGAGGCGGTTTACTTACGTTCCCCGCGAGCACTTAGGCCATAGGCCCATTGTACTATCTCCCATTTTACCTCATTCCCTTGCCAGTAACCCGGTCCCTTTAATGAAGTTCACCAGGGCTGTCATTGGATATGTGGCGATGTCTTCTGGTTCCACACTGTGTCTTCCCAGGTATCTGAGCCTTATTCCCAGCAGAGCGGGACATTGGCACCATAGGTGAATTGGAGTCTCTTCCTCCTCTTCACATTTCCTACAGATGTTGGTGTTTTCCACTCCCAACAGTTGCATGTGTCTCCTGAGATGGCAGTGTCCTTTTTTTTTTAAAGTTTCGGGTCTGGCACGTTTGTCCAGGGGTGTGGCAACCAAAGCCAATGCAACTTCTAGTTGTATTAGATGCCCTTCTACCGACCGATGGTTTGCATTTCGGGACGTTATGCAAGCATTGGTGGGGGGCCCTCTGCCTCCTTGGGAGCGGGTGCCCCCGGCCAGGCCAGGCAGGGCGGGCGCACCACGAGCCGCACTCCATCCACCGAACCCGACCTCCGAGAAGCCGGATTACCTATAAAAGATTCGTTTTGTAGGAATCAACTGGCAATTATTTCAAGATGATTGTTGAAATTCGATGTTGTTGTTTTGTAGAACAATGTCTGCCCGGGTACACTAGTACTATTATAAATAACACTTCATTTAATTTCCGAAGGCGCTCTGTGATAAGACAACGTCTGCCCGGGTACACTGGTATTATTATAAATAACACCTCATTTAACTTCCGAAGGCGGTCTGTGACAAAACAACGTCTGCCCGGGTACACTGGAATTATCATAAATAACACCTTATTTAACTTCCGAAGGCGCTCTGTGACAAGACAACGTCTGCCCGGGTACACTGGTATTGTTGTAAATAATTCCTCATTTAACTTCCGGAGGCGCTCTGTGACAAGACAACGTCTGCCCGGGTACACTGATATTATTATAAATAACACCTCATTTAACTTCCGAAGGCGGTCTGTGACAAGACAACGTCTGCCCGGGTACACTGGTATTATTATAAATAACACCTCATTTAACTTCCGAAGGCGGTCTGTGACAAGACAACGTCTGCCCGGGTACACTGGTATTATCATAAATAACACCTTATTTAACTTCCGAAGGCGCTCTGTGACAAGACAACGTCTGCCCGGGTACACTGGTATTGTTGTAAATAATTCCTCATTTAACTTCCGGAGGCGCTCTGTGACAAGACAACGTCTGCCCGGGTACCCTGGTATTATTATAAATAACACCTCATTTAAATTCCGAAGGCGGTCTGTGACAAGACAACGTCTGCCCGGGTACACTGGTATTATTATAAATAACACCTCATTTAACTTCCGAAGGCGGTCTGTGACAAGACAACGTCTGCCCGGGTACACTGGTATTATTATAAATAACACCTTATTTAACTTCCGAAGGCGGTCTGTGACAAGACAACTTCTGCCCGGGTACACTGGTATTATTATAAATAACACCTTATTTAACTTCCGAAGGCGGTCTGTGACAAGACAACGTCTGCCCGGGTACACTGGTATTATTATAAATAACACCTTATTTAACTTCCGAAGGCGGTCTGTGACAAGACAACGTCTGCCCGGGTACACTGGTATTATTATAAATAACACCTCATTTAACTTCCGAAGGCGGTCTGTGACAAGACAACTTCTGCCCGGGTACACTGGTATTATTATAAATAACACCTTATTTAACTTCCGAAGGCGGTCTGTGACAAGACAACGTCTGCCCGGGTACACTGGTATTATTATAAATAACACCTTATTTAACTTCCGAAGGCGGTCTGTGACAAGACAACGTCTGCCCGGGTACACTGGTATTATTATAAATAACACCTCATTTAACTTCCGAAGGCGGTCTGTGACAAGACAACTTTTGCCCGGGTACACTGGTATTATTATAAATAACACCTTATTTAACTTCCGAAGGCGGTCTGTGACAAGACAACGTCTGCCCGGGTACACTGATAATATTATAAATAACACCTCATTTAACTTCCGAAGGCAGTCTGTGACAATACAACGTCTGCCCGGGTGTTTCGAAGGTGTTAGTATGTGTTTTTTTGGCGGTATACGTGTTCGAGAGGTAAGGCTCTCTACAAGCACGCCGGAGGTCGCTGGTTCAAATCCCGGCGTGCGCTTGTAAATTTTATTTGATTAAATTGTGTTATTTTACAATTTACTCATTAAAAATAATAGATAGTAAATTTGCGACACATTCCAATGTGGAAGATACTCTCAGTATCGCCCTGGCTTAAGACCACCATCCAGAATTGAAACGTTGCTTGAAATGGATTATTTTACGTATAATTTTTTTTTTACCAAATATAACAAAATATAATATACACACTCTCCAACAAAAGCTGACGCTTGTGGTTAGCAGAAGACAACTTATAAATTACTTAAAAATCCTTATCAATAACTTAACAATTTAACATATTAGAGATTTAGACTTATAACTAATAAGATAATAAAGGTAATTAAAACAAGAAATGTATATAGGATGTACAATTGTACATAAAACATTAGGAATAACAGAACAGTCAAGAATATATAACAGTGGTACTACAAAAACATTTTTTTTTTTTTAAATAATTGTCGTTTTGTTTCTGTCCGCATATCAGCGGGTAATTGATTAAATAATTGTATTCCTTTATATACATAGTGATTCTGTGCTGTTGTGGTTTGTACGGGTGGTACAGTTAGTCCACTAACAGAAGTGTTCTTTCATTAAAGAAAGAAATTTTCATTAAAGATATCTTATTTGACCGTGTTTGGTGACCAGAACTGAATAGTTAGGTACTTCCCAACCTTCCTCTTCCCCATCTCCTTCCTCTCCCCACTGCCTTCACCCTCATAATATACTCCAATAAGGGATGACATATTTTCACTGGCTTTTGTGCGTATTAAAAAATTAAAAGAAAAAAACGTTTTATTCTTAATACTTAATTTTATTTTATGTCTTATTTTTTTACGTGTTTGTTTAATTTTATTTTATTTCAATGGAGTCCATTTTATCAACGTATATATTTTGTATCTTATAGACTTACAAAATGTGGGTCTCAGCATGTGTTATATAAAAAAAATACTGCTTATTTATCAATACAAAAATTAAAATAATGATTTTCAAACGCTTGAGATTTTTCGTCTGCTTCAAATTGAACGGACAAAAATTTCACTGTGAACATTAACTTGATTAATGTAAGATCAATGCTTAGAACGGAGCTAATGTCCCGCTATGGAGGGGCGAGGAGTGAGGAGAGGAGAAAGGGGAAAGAGAATTGGCGAGGAGTGAGGAGAGGAGAGAAGGGAAAGGGGATGGGCATGGGAATGAGAAGTGCGTGACACAGAACAGTTAACGGGTGATTTATTAGAAACTGAAGGAAAAGTGGTAGTGGAATAATGCGGGACAAATAATGCTCCTACTGAATTATGGAGACAAATGAAGGAATTGACGATTTTTCAGGAGTGTTGACGCTACAAGGCTTTATTATAGAAAAATACTGCTATTTTACTACGTGTGGTTCGTTCTGCAAATGAATTGGTTCATTGTGTTTTCGTACACGCCGGGAAAGACAATGTCAAACCTGCTCCATTCATCAAATAAACCATTTTTATTTTATTTAACTACGTTTACGAGACGTAGAGGACTTACAATAATTATCTGGCTTGTTTCTAAAATCAATACATTTCTGCCTCAATAAAGGTTCGCCTAGTGAGGCAGGTTATGCACAACCTAAAATATAGTATATTATGCCATTTCTATATAACACTCTTACAATCATATCTATTTTTTTCTTATATTAGAAACTGCTGTATTATTGTAACATTATTCTTTCAACAATTTCATTGTTTCTAACTGACATATAATTATACAACTTACTAATGATATATTATGTATATTCTGTAATTGTTTTTTGATGAAATAAAATAAAAAGGGTCAATTTTTCGATAAATATATAGTTTTTGCGATTTAGCCTTAAAATTGCGTTTTATCCTGAATTCTAAAATAACCTTTCTGTTTCGAGAATGGGTTGTTCGATTTTCGGGGGCCAATGCTACATAAGAAAAAGGCTTTTTTTAATTTTTTTCTTCAAAGTACAATACCATTAAACCGAAATTAAGCAGAAACTAGGATGTTCATATTGATAAACTGCTCAATTACAATATAACACCTGTACATAATATCATTACTAATTACAATAAAACTTATAGGTACATCATATTTATCATTAACCACTGCCATAATCAATTGTATTACTAATACAGAGTATCTCTGCTTAGTAGCCATGTTTTCAGCAAATATCTGAATCTCTTAGGTAATTCGCCATTTTTTATATTGCTTGGTAACATTTTGAATATTTTGGGCACGTTGTATTCCAGGGTTCGCTGTCCGTATTTATTGTTATATCTTGGTACAAGCCTTCATTTTTTGTGAACCTAGTATTGTGTTCATGTTTCACTTTTCTCTTATATTCGGAGTCAATTAAAATTGAAACTTGCTAAAAAGAACAAATTCTACGTAAGCCTCGAAAATTTAAAAAAAACTGACTTTAGTCCCTTTATAAGAAACCACAGAATGAATGAAATTAAAGAACAAATTTATGTAACCTTTGAAAGTCTTCGACCTTAATGGTTTGAGTTCATAAATATCCGTATTGCTAATCTCAATCTATGATTGAGAACCTCGGCAGAAAATTGTTTTTCGTTTATTGAAATCGAACCAGCAATGTTCCAGTGAAGATTTTTTTAAATTCCTAAATATAATTTATTTCAACTCATTGAAATCCCCTGAGATCAGAATTGTGCCTTGTTTGTTAACTTTAAAGGTCTTAAGAACTACCTAAATAAAGAAAAGACCTAGATTTAAGATTGTTTACAACTGAATTGAAATAGTGGCTTATAAGTTAAAGTTTCACGACGACATTCAGTTCAGAGTCAAGAATACACTACAAAAGGGTGGATCCCAAATAATATTGTATGTAAGTCGGGAGAATAGCTCTGTTTGGGTAGTTTTTTTCCATAAAAATACGCTGAAATTTGCATGTAAATTCCTTCAGCGGGTTCTTGTACTACAAAGTCTTCTTTTCAGGCTCTCCGGAATTATTCTTCTTTTAGAAAGTTTTCAGTTGGGTAACTTCCGGCAAATGCGAAAGTTAGAAGGTGAGCCGCGTTTCTATCTTGACTCACGGCTCACGGCTCACGGCTCACGGCTCACGGCTCATGACTCGTGACTCGTGGCTCACATAACGTGCCTTGTATTATTGTGCTTTTGAACTGGTTTGGGTATGTTCATCGCAAATGTAAAATGAAAATGTAACGGATATAAATAATGTGAAAATCTTCTTAAAATGTTTTAAGACGTATTTTAGTTCATCGTGCTTGTTTTCTCAGAGGAATTATAATTTTTTTACTTATGTTGAGCGTAATAGGAGGAAACTGTGTTTTTATTTATGATGACAGAATAAAAATTTCTCCAAAACATGCGAACACCTCAGCATAGGTTCTCCTAGTAAGGTGTTCACAAAATACAACCAATAACCTATTTACTGATTATTAACATTTTTTTGCGTAAGTCGAACTAATTATTTATGTAATTTTTAAAATGAATGTGCGAGAGTAGAAATTAAATACAATATTTTATTTTATTATTTAATATTCATATGTTACTATTTTTTTATTTTATGTTGCCCGGAGCAAATGGGTCTTTGACATATGGTATTTAATACTTTTGAAGTCATTTCAAGCTACGCTTCGATTCGGAATGGTGATCTTTAACCGGATTTTAAGATCGGCTAAACGCATTCCTGGAAGTGGAAATCATCCCATTTTCCAACATCCGATAGAGCTGAAACTCGGCAGATATATTCGCTGTCAATGACAATGCGTTCTACCAACTTTTGGTAGCACTCACGCACACACACGTGCACAAATATTCACTTCACCGAAATTGGATGACATTATAAAAAAATTCAGCAGTTAATATACGAAATAAATCTTGGTAACATCAAATCAGGATTTGGCGTAAGTGATAGCGCAGTTGACTCCAATCAAAATCATCAGTCAAAACAAAATCAGTCAAAACAAAAGAAAGATTTATAATTAAAAAAAAAGAAATTACACTTATTACCAAGTTGCAATTCACCTTGAATTAAATTAAATTAAATCATCAGTCAAAACAAAAGAAAGATTTATAATAAAAAAAAAAGAAATTACGCTTATTACCAAGTTGCAATTCACCTTGAATTATTATTATAGTAGCGAAAACTTTGAGGTGTGTTAACAAATTAGTTGGGCAAGTAAAATATATTATATTAAACTCTTTTTAATTATTTAACATGTCTACTTTAGCGATTTTTGGCATTTTATGCCAAGTTTGCACAAACGTTTTGAGCGATCATTTGCATTTGAGCTATCTCTTGCATTTGAGATATCGCTTGCATTTGAGCTATCGCTTGCATTTGAGCTATCGCTTGCATATAAACTATCGCATGCATTTAGAGGAATGATATTAATAAAATAAAATGGTATTTAAATCGCTCGAGTGTTTTTGTTAACTTTTTAAACTTTTTTGTTTATAATCAAGCTCTGGTGTCGCGAAGTTGCGACTCCACTATATATTTTTAGAGGTGGTGCAGAGCAAAGCCCTATGCCACACGCCCAAAGGACCAGTCCCAAACTACTCCGAATGATAGGTTATGGGACGATTTATGCATCCGACAAACCCGATGGACAGTGCAATAGCCAAAAGGTATAAATCTGGGCTTCTGGAGCACAAGATAAGCCCAGATTGGAATGCACGAAAGATGGACTCACCCGTTGATGATTATCACACGTCTCCGGGAGTTGGTTGATTTCACTTCACAATATATGTATAATTGCCCTGTCTGATATTAGTTATCACTATGAATTCTGATTAACAACTGACACCACTTGTCCGATTTTAAGTGTCGCAACAATAATTTTATTATGGTGACATTTTGGGATGGGTAAAAGGGTAGGGTAGGACATTTGCAGGATTTTGTATTGACATTACACTTGTCCATTAAGCCTGTGGATGCATACCTAACAATCCCCTATATATTGCGCGAACAAGCTCTGTTGTGTAATTATTATTATGCATGACAGCTGTTTCGCCTTCAAAAAAGAATTTTATAAATTGATTAATAATTTTATTGAATACGCAAAAGAAACATTTTAAAATTAAAATGGATTTCTGTGAATTAAACCGGATAGTAATAAATGTAATTATATTCTATTTAAAATATTTGTACTTCACTAATAATTTGAAGTTGGCACCTAATTCCTTTCTGGTTGACCAAGTAAGGAATATTACTTCTACAAGTAATAAGTTTGTAAGTCAAAACCAATTATGCTAATTCTTCTCAATTATTGAACCTCGGTAAATTTATAATCGGATCCGGAAGTCAGCGATAAATGAACATGTTTTAAGCGGAAAAGCCTCAAACAAAGAGCCTCCCGGTCCTTATTGGGAACTTTTGGTCGAAGGCCAGAACTAGACTGTGATTCACTTATTTTATCCATCAATTTTCTTTGTGTGGAATCATTTGAAATTGAGCAAAATAGTTTTATTTGATGAACAGAGACTATTTATGTAGTTTTAATTTGTTTTCGTAGTAATTCCCTTAGAATGAGCGTATTCATAATTTATGCTTAGATATAATCCCATTCTAAAAATATATGTTTTATAATGCTATCTTAAAATTACTGTTTAGAAAACATTGGCGGGTAAAACCATTTAAATAACATTATTGCCACACGGAGAAAAGCGATTACAGCTTTTTTATACAGATACTATTAAAAATGTGAGTGCATGATCATTGCCCAATAAAATATTAGTCATTATGAAGTTGCCCTTGTGCGAATAAATGTAATGGAAGAGAAGCGAAACTATTATTATTTTTAAGAACACGTGTTCCGACTTCCTCTTAACATATTTGTGCTTAACTGATAATTTGTTATGAAATTCGTCGAATCATTCGTTATGGACATCCAGTCCCATTTTTAAGAAGAATACGAATATTTTTTTATAAGATTTTTATATTTATATCAGAAAGTTTTTTTCATGCTATCATATTATTTTTCCGTTGTTTTAAAGATCGGAATGAATTGAGAAGTCTAACCTAACTACTCAGTATTCCGATTTGAGCACTAAACATAGTTTACCGTTTCAAGCTATATTACGAAAATCTGTTGTGGTTTTCCATCAAAGCTCTATTGTGGAAAAAGCGCGTATATACCTACTGCACATATATTTGTTCCATTGTTTTTAAGTACTTCTATTTGAATATCACTATTTATTCGATAATGAATGAACTTAAATCTTTAAAATAATCCCACTTTCCGATATCCGATCGTGCTGAAACTCTGCAAATAAACTTGTTGTTGATGAAAATGCATTCTATCAACTTTTGGTGGCAATCACGTAAATACACGCGAACATAAACTCATTTCTCTGAAATCAGTTAATATACGAAATAAATGTCGATTCTGTCCAATTGGCATTTAGCGCGGTTAGTAGAGTTGTCGACTCCAATTCCTGGGTAGGAAGGTTCACTCCCGAGTCAAAATAAAAAAATGTTTGAAAAGAATTTTTAATATATAATATATATATTCTAGTAAAAAAAAATATACACGTCGATTTTTATAATGAAAATCACTCGTAATAACAAATGAAAACTAATTCAATGAACGGGACATACGATTCTATTTATAATTACTTTATAAGTATATGGCCAAGTACTATTGGCAAGTAGACTGTTCGAAAAAGTATGCATATAATCCAAAACAAAATCATACATTAACATGGAAGATTTTCAAAGATTTTTTTTATCTGAAGCTCCAATGTAATTTCTCGTTCTAGTGTCTTCTCTTCTCCCCAATAACGTAGATTCATTTAAAATATGTTGTTTATAAAATGCGAATCTCTCCATTATTGCCTGATAAACTTAACCTAGAAGAACCTAAAAGTCATGGTGAAAACAAAATTATTTGAAGGGCAAATAACATTCGTGATAAAACCACTCCGACATGAGCTTTGAGCGATGTAGATTTGATTAGGTTGTAATGCGTCCCAGCTTTATTTTTCCTAGAATTCTTCGCGAAGATAAAGTCCTTGTTCGTGTTTCTGAATTTTAATGAGGGGCGATATGGTTTTGGCAGTTTTTTGTATAAATATTCTGTGATCAGATTTTACTTTAACTATGAAAACGCGATAAACTGATAATAATAAATTACCGAATAATTCAACAACGAAATATTATATGAATATTTATTTTTAATCTTGTTTTTTGGAATGATTTAATGCATGACTGACTTAATGGAGGAATGAATTGGAATCTTGGAAATAAAAATAAGCCCTCTTTCCAACATCTGATCGAGCAGAAACTCAGCACATAAACTTGTTGTCGATGACAAGCAATCTATCAACATTTGGTGGTCCTCACGCGCCCAACACGTATTTCTTTGAAATTGGATGAAATTATAAAAGTTTACAGCATTTAATATATATAATACGATAATTATTGAAAGCCTCCGTCGTCGAGGGGTAAGGCTATCTACTAGCAAGCAGAAGGTCGCGGGTTTAAATTCTGGTGTGTGAAATAATTTTTTTTACATGGATTTGTGTTATTACAAAATTTATGCGTTTAAAAAATAATACAATAATATACCTTTAAAAGTTTGATGAAATTATGCCTAAACTATTTTTAAACATATATTAAAAAAATGGTAGACTACTAAATGTTGTCATTGGTTGTGGTACCTATGAGCTAATGTATTCTTCTTTATTGTTTCAGGTAAAAGAAAATCCAGTCTGCTCGTTTTGGTAATGTATAAAATACGTATATATTTTGAAAAATTCTAAGCAAGCTTGTATCTGTTCGAACGAAACAGAAAAATGAATTATAAAGTAATGGAACGGTTACATTTATTAAGATAATTTACCGTAAAATTACCCTTTGCTCGTATGAAGCAGATACTTTGTGATGTGACATTACAATTTAAAATAAAACAAAAAAAGTAAACACCACTTTTATTTATACAGTATTATACAGTCCTGACGAAGCTACGGCTGTAGCGAAACCCGGTCGGCATTAAGTATAAAAAATAAGAGTGATGTTTATTTAGTCATTGTTTTATTTTAAATTATAAAGAAAAAATAGTATCACAGCAGACCTGTGAAGTTATATATATATATATATATAACAACAACTTTTTTAATGTGAATACCGCACTAGAGTTCTAACTGCCATCTAAACGTAGCATCCCCAATTAAAATCTGTTGTGAGACTAAAGATAGTGGGAAAGGAATGGAGATGTGGAAGAGGAAGAGGATGGTGGGGAAGTACCGGGATATTCAGAGAATTTTCAGAGAGAATTACTAGAGAATTTCGGGACATGTTTAAAATTGATGTTTTTGAAGAAGCTTAATTGGCGACCAGTCGCCTTTTAGATTTTTTCGGCGCCGATTCTCGCTCTGAGTAGCCTAAATGGCGATATATCGCCCTTGTTGGCAACACTGGAACTGACGTTTATACATTCCGAATGAAGAAAAACGAACGTTTGCGCTAGTCTCACGGAATTTCGAATACGGAAAACGAATTCGGAAATCGAATACGGAAAACGTATGTATGCGGCCAGCCTTATACACACTATACGCAGACTTAAGGGTGGCCTGTCTACGCAGCTTATTTGTTAAGGTGGCACTGCTACGAGCCACCCTAAGGCTGGCCGCATACATACGTTTTTCGTATTCGATTTCCGAATTAGTTTTCCGTATTCGGACATCCGAATGCACGGAATCAGTAGAAAATACATTAACTACCGCACCACACGTTCGTTTTAGTTCCGAACGGAACAAATTCCTTACGCACGTTCCGAATGCGAGCCGGCGCGTTCGGAGAAACCGAATGGAAAAAACCTAATGACGTCATGTGGAACGCAGCTATTGCATACAGTTTGTTTGTGCCGACGCAAACGTACGGAAATTTCCGTTCGTAATTCAGTGTTGCCAACGGATCTTGACCGTTTTGTTGTAGCCGAATTTGCTGTTAGGTGGGACATGTTTAAAATTGATGTTTTTACGTGAAAATAAAAATTTCGTGGGGGGGGGGGGGTGGCTAGAGAATTTCGGGACATGTTTAAAATTGATCTGGTCACCAAACACGGCTAAAGCTATTTCAAACAAGGTTTCATTCTGAATGGTGACCCTACACCAAATTGTTACTGAGAGTATCTTCCACTATGAAATGTGCCGCAAGTTCTCCATGTATTGTTTTATTTGAATAAATTGTGAACATGGAGACCGTCAAACTGCTACCGTCACTGAGCAATAAATGATTAAATGAAAATACCCAATCACTTCTCTATGCTCCTGGTGTTTTGTTCTTGTCGCAAGGTTCATGTTTGGATATTAATTATATAATTTTTCAAATTAACCCAATCAATCTCTGTGACACTTCTGTGCTCCTGTTATTTAGTTTTTGTAGACGAGTTTTTACGTTTATTTTATTTATAAATTACCAAGCGCAAACCCGTTCCGAAAAATCACGGTATATTAGAATTCCAACTTTAAAAAGGCAATAAAAATAAATTTCTGTTAATATATAATATTATTACAGGTAGGTACTAACTTTGTTGCTTTACCAAATTGTTATCACCAATTTTGAAAACCACAAATAAATTCAAAGAAAATCCGAGTTCACTGAACCGAAGTGACAGACGCACAGCCATTATATTATTGATAATTTAACATAACTTGTTAAAAATAAAATTAATTATTGATACATAGAAGTATCAGTTGAAATTCCTTCAAATTGGTTTTAATTATCGGAGAATATATTTTAAGTAAATTGATTTTCATGAAATTGTTCTTTTTGCCCAATGACTTGACAACAATGTCGGTTTTACGAGGTTTTTTCATCGAGACCGGGAAAGCGAGAATAAATATTTTAAATGAACTTTGGGAATGATAAGGAGAGAAAGTAAAGTACAATCAGGGGATAAGATTAAGACACTACTAATTTTTCTGTTTCACTTTTAATTGGATTAATACACCAATTAGATTAACTAACGCAGACCTGTGAAAGATCACGGGATGTTTTAAAAATAATTGTAGGATTTGTTCAGCGAAATGTACTAATTTACTAAATACTAGCTGTACCCCGACATACGTTGCTGTGGCTCAGACTGTCTGTGCAGATAGATAAACAATAGCTCGTGTTGCTTTTACGTCCAACAGATAGTGAAGTATTTGAAAAAAGCTTGTTTGCCTTTCACAGTTGATATCTATAAGTAAAAAAAAAATCTAGTGTATTCAAATGCAACGTTTTGTCAAAATTTCGAAGCAATCGGTGAAAAACTTAATTGAGTACTAAGAGTATCAAAAATAGTCATAAACTATTACTTAGGACGGGTTGTTTCGGAGAATTTGAACAATTCATCAAATTTCAATATCCACTTTCAAGCTCTGTGAAAGACTTTTTCAAGTTCTGTTTTCAATTCATTTCTTTCAAGCAACTAGCCTATAATGCTATTATAACAAAACTTGAATAAGACTTTCACAGAACTTGAAAATGAACGTTTAAATTCGATGAATTGTTCAAATTCGCCGAAACAACTCGTCCCAAGAATACCAGCATCAAAATGATGTTGTTTGAAGTTTCGAGGAATAAGTGAATGGTTTTTGAAGTAGTATTTCACCCTTTATATAACCTTTTGAGAACAATAATTTACTATATGTTTCATCTTCTAACCTGGTAAAGATTACCAAATGTATAAAGGTTTGCAGCATCACGCGTTATCTCAGACTCCCCGTCATTTCGCTGATACAGACAATAATAATTTATTCGTCCATGGTTATCGCCGACCATAGAGATTTAATCAGTCGTAGAGTGAGCCATAAACAAACAAAGGAAGGCTTGTCTCTGGATGAACGTGACTGATCTCTGTTGAAATTTCTCAAAAGCTCCTCATTCTAGTGACGTCACCAACTGAGGCAAGTTCGGTTGTCGAAAGAGACGAGTGAAGCCGATACTTGTCTCTGGAAGATAATTCAGTTTTGGGAGATTGTTTGTTAGTGAGTTATTTGTTTGTGCGTGACGAAATTTCGTCGAACATGATTCTATGATCTATCTTTTCATTTTCTTATCCACTCAGACTAAACTTTTAGGTAAACAAATTTAATTTTTTTAAAACCACCCATAAAAGTAAAGTTTTTTTACTGAAATAAGTACATCTTTTAAAAAATAAACTCGTACATTGACACTGGTTTGACAAAAGATTGAACCATTCTTACCAAGAACTGGAGTCGGCAATTCTACCAACCTTATACCAACCTTTCTACCACCGATCGGGTAGGACCGACATTTAGTATTTATATCTGCTGTAATGTCATCCGGTTGCAGAGAAATGCACATATGTTCGTATGTATGTGCATTAATGCCACTAAAGTTGATAGAATGGATAACGAGTCTATCTGCCGAGTTTCAACTCGATCGGATTTTAGGCAATGGGTTAATTCCGATTAACAAGATTCGCATTCATTTGTAATCGAAAACAAAAACAGAAATTCAAATCTTGTAAAATTATTTAGAAGAATGTTAACAGAAGTATTGACTTTTGGGATAAGCTGTGGAATATTATGTTTAGAAAAAAGTGCTTTTGTTTACAAGTAGGAATTTCGTAGTTACTTTAGCAGTGAAATCGCTGAATTCTAACATATTAATAATGCGTCAAAAATTTTCTTTTCTTGCCAAAAATATGAATTTATATTTTCTATTAGCTTCGTATTGAAAATGTATTTGTCAATGTATTTAAAGGTGAATTTCATAATCTTCACTTAATTTTTGTGTACCGGACTTTATAATCGGATTTATTCTATTCTCTTTGTGGATACCACTTAAGAGTCCCTGCCGATAAATATACAATATCGGATCGATGGGCGTAACTACCAATTATTTTATTCCGATTTCACGAGCACAGTCACGCTGTTGATAGCCAGACCAATATTGATAGTGCCATAAATAAGACATCGACATACTTACTTCATATTGTGTATGAATTGTCATTCCGAAACGTGAAACAGATATTAATAAATTGACAATGCTGATATGAAATACTAATCAAAATATGCATTGACAGTCAAAGGGAGTTGTTTTGTTATTTTAATTCTTTATACCCAACTTGTTATATGAAGCCCGAAATAATGTAGCCTTATTGGCCCGAACGTATTCAACTTCTTTCAATTCTAAGAGCTTCATTTATTCAACATCGTTCGTTAATAAACGAGTAATTTTGCATAACGAATGACATTATTAAAAAAGAAGTGCATAAAGATAGTTAAATTAAGCTTATCTGATACTACGGAGGCCGTGCTAAAAAATTTTTGTCGGCCGTCGGAACATTTCTTATAAATTTATTGCTGACCTTGCACATAACTGACCATGGATAACGAATTTAGTCAATATCTTATTGACGTAGGGATTTATCAATAGACTGTGCTAGACCTCCTGGGACCGTGGTATTTTTAATTTAAGTACGATTTAGTGAGGGGATTCGACACCGGCGGAATTTCAAGCAATGCACGCTTCTTACCTAGACGATACTGAGAGTATATATCACTCTGTAATATCAATGTAGGTATTTAAATTAGGTATAACTTACAAAAGCGTACAGGCGAGTTATCTTTTCTTTTTCTCCTAAATCTCCGACTTCTGTTTGAAAGAACACTCCATTTGGTTAGGAATTCCCTTCACTTCAAACTTTTGGCTATCAAGCTCCGTCGTCTAGCAAGCACCACCGTAAATATAACTTCGTTGTAAAGGACTCAGACCATAGATAAAAAAAATACTTTATAAATAGGAAGGGGAAACACAAAGGACGTGTGGAATTGTACGTCATCCCAAACACCAAACATTTTAAAATTAGCGTAATATGTGACAACTTTTACCAATTCTCAACCTCGTAACTAAACCACTTTAAAAAAACATTTGGCTTTAAAATATTATGTTATAATTGCTGTACGTGTTTCAAGCATCGAAAAATATTTTTTAATGGTTTTAAAAATTTTGGTCAATGTTGAACTTTGAAACTAAGATTACCAAGGATGAAATTATATGGCATCTTAAACGCTATACGTTTACTACTACTGCAAAATGTGGTAAATTTGACCAATTCTCAACTTCGCAACTAAATAACAATATAAAATTATTTTTTGTTGGAAAATGTTATGTAATATTTGTTGCACATGTTTAAAACAACAAAATTTATTTTTAAATATTTATGTTTTAGAGGAGAAAAAAAAATGGTGATCAAAAAAACCTTTCAGAGTGAGCGTTTTTAATATAACATTTTTATGATTGCAATCGATAGATACTGATATACTTTTGAATATAAATGACACGGAACTCATAAAATCGTTGGGGAATTTATAAAATGCACTTAAAATTTTATCTGCATGAAAATATTAATAAAAAATATTGAAATTATATTATAAAAACGGCTTCACAATTCAACCATCAATTTATTTAAATATCTGTAATTGGAAATTAGCTAATTTGACACTACTTATTTTCGAAACGTCATTCTGTCAGCGATGCCCTAAAGAAATCATAAAGAAGTAGTGGTGGAAATTATAGAGATATCCGTGATGATCAAAGTCACCCCCCAATTAAAAAATCGTCTCACATTACGGTACGACACTAACGATCGCGTTCACTAATCGGTCTGAGCGATCCGAGTTGGTGTACTCGTATGCTGATTCAAATGCACAAAATTCGTGTCATGAATACATCATTTCGTGGCAAACTACCTTATACAATCGAAGAAATCTAAAATGAGGTCACGTCGATCTTTACTGATAGTGGAGTTCCTTAGTTCAAAGTTCTTACTTTTCATCTAAGCATAAAACGCCCCCTCCCAATATTTCAGAATACAATGTGATAGGAAAATGTTTATGGCGCCCGCGCCGTTTTTGAGAAGAGTCACCTGAAGGGCGCTGAAGGGTAGATGTGAATTATAATAAATTTCCACAGTAAGTAACTCACAATGGAATAATATTTACGAATAAACGTTGAAAGTCTTGGTTGCTGGGTTTCTAATTCATCCTCAACTAACCTTACTTAACCTAACCTCACTTAATGATACATTGAAACAATTTTAAAACTTTCTTCACTTATTTTATTTCTTGACCGTGACCGGTTTTAGCTTAAAAATACAAGTATAATAGCAATATACACCCGACCTGCCTGACAAAAATATATGGGTCAAAACCATTCAATTGAAGTACCTATTCCCTAAATAATGAGTAAATTATTGTCTAAAACTAATAATTTCTAATAATTAGAAATTCAGCTGTGAAATACCACATAGCAACATATATAGGGAAATACATAAAATTGTATTAAAATCTTTATATTTATTTCTTGTTAACCTCCACCCCCTTGCCCAAATGTTATAAATATGAACCATAGTTGAAATAATAATTGTACCAGTCTACTGGAGGTTATAATAAGCTGACCACCAGTCAGGGTAAAAAATTGGAAGTGGAAAAAAGTTAAAAATTGTTACATTAATACAACTGTAATTTTATATTTCGCATTACTCAGAAGTACACTGGAATATGCATCGCCAATTTGGAATCCACAATATAAACTTTATATAGATAGTATAGAACGTATCCAAAACAAATTGATTGAATATATTACCTACAAATTCAACAATAACTTTGAGTGTACATTTGAAACTTTCAAAGACGAGCAGTAGCTCACTCAATATTTTATTAATTATTGAGTGAGCTACTGCTATAATATTATACACAGAATTTTAAACAATGACATCGACTGTACCGAACTTCTGTCCCTTATTAACTTTAACATACATTTGAGACGTACACCACATACAGTGCTATTCCACACGCTTAATTATAAAACAAATGCAGCATCTAATTTGACAATTAACCGAGCTCTTCATACTCTAAATCAGAGGTTCCCAAATTTTATTGCCCCGTAGACCACTTGCCAAATTTTTTTTTTCCGTAGACCCCCTGCCTGCCGAATATTGCATTTTCCTAAAACTATTAACGTCCTATGTGATAATCACTTATTTTTTTTCATAAAAAGATTCCCTTTCCTTGCCTGTCCAACAACCGGGTGGCGGTATAGTTCCTCTGTCTTTACACTGTGCAGACAGGGACGCCCTTGTGAGGTATTACACCAAATGAAAATGAAGCAGGATAAGCAACGGGAATTTCTTTCTGTAGCTGGCCCTACTTTGTCAGTGCTTATTCCGGTCAGTTCTTCTTGTCACATGATATCTAATTTTTCAACGTTTCATTTCCATAGTCAAAATGTCCTCAAACTTAGTTTTGAAGTCTATGTGAAGTGCATTTAAATGTTGAACGTCATTATTACCCTGGAAGTTTTTCAAAAACAAGTTGGGGAACTAGGAAAATTCGCGGCCTCCAATGTGCATTTTTTTGCTTGAATATATTAATTCTGACGAGAAAATGAACGTACACTCTATTTATATACCTCAATTAACAACTTAACGAAATATAAAAATACAAATATTAAATAAGTAATTTCTCAGTCTATTATACTTGTGTTAGGTCTATTGTGTCATTTACGGAACTCCTAAATGTTGACTTGAGGTAAATGGGGGTCTGCTCGTATGTACCCCCATTTGAATCTCGTGGACCCCAAATTTTTTTCTCGCTGTCATAGACCCCTAGCAAGCCGATATAGACCCCTGGGGGTCTATATAGACCACTTTGGGAACCTCTGCTCTAAATAATATTTGTCTTAACTGTAACATTAACATTTTTCGGAACCACTGCCCAAATTCAAACATGGCATTATGATAATAATTTAAACTGTTCAATGCGCATACAAACAGAGACACACACACACACACACAAAACACTCACACATACATTACACCCGTCACACACACACCTATATACTATACACATCACCTTGTAATTAAGGAATAAACATACCACTTAGTAGACATTACGAGGAAACATATCATAGGTACCCAACATGAAGTATCTTATTCCTGTATATTGTTTCATCTCTGTAAATCATGTACTGTTTGTTTCTATAGTATAACAAAAATAAAATGAAAAATTACATAACTTTAATGGAATTCCACCACGAATTGGAATATAGAAATATTAACCTGAGAGCAATCAACCCGAAAATGAACGTTGAAATTTGATGAATTGTTCAAATTCTCCGAAACAACCCGTCCTTATGATTGTTTGTAAACTATGAAAATCATTATTTAGAGTTAGTTCTGTTATAGATTTTGATCTGTCGAAAATGTAATCAATAGATTTACAAATTTCAAATATGGAATTATCATTAGATATAAATTACCAAAATAATAAATAATTGTCCGATATGGTTTAATTAAAAAGGTAACATTTCACACCACGGATTTATTCACCGACAACCGAAATTAGTACCTTTGATAATACAATAAATTTTTTACAGAAATACAAAGCTAGGTATACATATAGAAGGTTTATTCCATAAAATTGAATAATCCCTCGGTAAGTACCACAAAGGTAAACTAAACTAAAATAACTTAGTTTTTGCTCAGTTTCAAATAATGGCTAGCGTAGACTATTGCATTTTCAAAGTAACGGCGCATAGGTATTTGGATTTATGATAACCATCTAATAACTCATCTTCTAGAACTACTTCATCCTCAGTCCAGAGTTAAGTGGCTGAACTCGGTCCGAGTTGGTACGATTAACCATTACCGTAACATCTCAAATTAGTTAGAAGTGCAGCGGAAACTTAACTCTTAACAACTGGTTTAAGTTTGCTCCCGTCCAACTTAATCCACTTTGATCCGGAACTTTTGAATTAATTCATCTATTTTCGAAGGTATAATTTTACAATTTTAGTTTTATATTTAATAATTTAGGATTTCGTTACATAACACTTGATTTAAAGATTAGTATATTTAAATAAATTGTAATTAAATACCTATGCCTTATTACTTACAGTGCCGGTTCAGCGTTGGAATAGATACGTCGGCATAAGGGAGGTTCAACTATACTTACGCATTTGTAAAAGTTTTGTTTTCACTTTTCCGACCTTGTAAACAAATAATCTATATGTACGTCTCTTATGCCAGGCCTGTAATTTAATATAAAACATTTTTTCAACAGGGGAGAGGGGGGAAGAAGGTATGCGGGGTAAAACGTAAACGTAACCCAATTAAACGTCTCCGTGTATTATTACGCATAGGGTTCTCTCGGGGGAGTGGCGGGGGGTACCAACTTACATGGTTTCCTCACGCGGCTACATACTCGTAGAAATACCTGCCACATCGGTAACCAACTTATAAAAGCTTTCATAACGGATTTAGATTTGCTCACGAAAGCCGTTGCGTTATGATGTACTGAAAACTTCTTACTAGTCATCTTTAATTATTCCGGTTGTTCTTCATGTAATGCTCCATGAAAAAATAATACCTTACTGTTGTTCTACCGGGGAGAGTATGTGCAATATGTCAGTTCCGATATAAAAAAAGTGTTAATCGATTATAATATGCAATTATTTTTTTTAAGTTTATAGAATTTTGTTTGAACAAAATGCACCGATGCAACAGTTGGAATAACAATTATTAGAGATTATTAATTTTGAGAGGCCATTTTCAAACTGTCAGACTGTTCAAATTTTCAGACTTGAAAGCCGAAACAGCTGTAACAATAACGGAAATCAAAAAATACTTGCAGAACTTAATAATAATATTATTAAATTTGATTGACATTAAATAAAAAAAAATTATGGAGTTCTACGAATAAAACACAAAAACAATAAATACAAACATTTGTTTGGAACCACTTCAATTTTATTACACCCAACTGGTTTCGGAAGAACCCTTCCTTCGTCAGGAGAATATGAAAATATGCTGTTCTTCACAGAAATCCCCTAATTGCCCCTTCCCTTTGTTTACCTCCCAATATAAGACCTAGAATTTTTTATATATATATATATACCTGTCAGTATTATGTATTTTAAGATAGTTTTAATACTCTCTTGACAAGGAAGGGTTCTTTCGTAACCAATCGAATGTAATAAAATTAACGTGGTCAAAAACAAATGTACGTGTTTATATTGTAATATTATATAGCTCACATGTACGTAGTTAGTTACAGAGTGAAACATTTATATTTCTTCAACTATAATACGTAATAAAAATTGCATGAATCTTCCATCCCATTTGTTAGATAGTATCACTTAATCCCAGTGATAAAATATACAAAGACAGCCTGAAAAAGTGTTCCTTTACTCCAGTTGCGTTATCCGTGTATTATGCCACGCCTTTTCACATATAGATATATGAAAAAATTGCTATTTTTCGCGGCAAATAAACAGTTTGAAACTAATGCAGAAAATGAAATATCTTAGACAAAACACCAATACCAGACGGAGACATTAACGATTAATACATTTTTAAAGTGGATATCTTGCACCCTAAATATTCTCTTCCATCCAAAACTTTATTTTAAACGAATCATTTCGACAAACAAAATAATATTCGGTTGATTGTTTAATCAACGTATCTATTTAGTTAAAGGCATTTAATGTATCTATTTGATTTAACGAAATTAACGTATTGTACAAAGCAAATACCTACCCTTTATTCTTTCTCTCCCTAATATTTCTCCATCTCACAAGACTCCCTGGGGGTGCATAATCCTTCAGTCTGCCGGCGGTATAATATTGTGGCCCTTGCATTGTATCTGTAGTGTTTGTTGATGTATAATGTAGGTTTAATACCGCTCAACAAATATCGTTAGAATGTGTAGTTTTAAGTTAGGATATATAGTTAATGTAATTTATTTTTTAACATCTGGCAAGCACTTTGTGGATACACATAATTATACAAAATTAACTTTGTTTACCCGACACAGGAGTCAGTAAAATCCACGGTTGGCGTAGAATTTTATTCATTGATAATTTTTCAACCTCTTGTCTATAAAAATTTTCAACAGAAATTAAAGCCACTTTCTATACCAATAATAACCTAGGCAAACTTTTGATGAATTCAAAGGATAAATAAAATAATTTAAGCCATTCTAGGATCTACTAGCTGAAATGTAATGATTGCCGAGCATTTTACATAGTTAAAACTGCAAAAAATGTTCAAACGAGGGTAGTTGAACACTTGAGGTGCCTAAATAGTATAGGTTTTTCAAAATTCGCAACACACCTAATAGAGAAAGATCACTATTTTAAAAAAATCCTCGGGTATAGATGTACTGCACGGAAATGTGATAAATTTACGTTTGAACAATCTAGATAAAACCGATTTACTCAATAAACAATCAAATAACTGCATTTTAAGAATATTCCCCTCCCCTTCACCTAACTTCACCACTACATCCCCTTTGCCCCACAAAGTTGATGTTCTCCCTCCCTCTTTTATCTTACCTTTAAATACACTGAAACTCTGTTATTGATATATAACCCTGATGAAGGTTCAGGATTAACCGAAACCGGTTGGTTTTTATATATTATAAGTATATACAGTAAAATGATATTAAAAACAAAGTTATTTTATTCTAATTATTATAATTTATGTAGTTTTAAGGCGAAGCTTAATGCCAAATCACTATTTTGATTAATCTTTATAACGAATTGGTGTACATTATGAATACCAAAACGCTTTGCTTTAGATAAATTGAAGGTTTTCTTATCGTTTCGCTTGAGTAGAATACGCATTAAAAAATATAAATGTAAACATCCAAAAAATATATTTTTTCAATAGAAATGTTTGAACGCATAAAGGAAACAACTGTAAAAAATATTGTATTTTATGAAAGATTATTTGTGACAGTTTCACTTGATTAACTTTTTTGCTTTCTTATAAAATTATTTACAAAATAAATAAAAACCAGTTTTGAGCTTGAAATCGAACGTTTTTAGACTCCGTTTGTCAAACGATTTTAATGCTTATTACCTACAATAAAAGGCGTACCAAGAATGTACACATTTTGGCTTGTAGCTTCCTCTTAAGGTGTCTCCATAGATTTCAGTAGTAGTACCACATGATTGGTACGACTGTCGGACGTTTAAATCTAATACCCGAATGGTTACGAAGATAGCCGATGTTAGTCGATCTATAAGCGAGAATCTTCAGTAAACGATTCACCCGCTTCAGAATAACTTAGAGCATTTTATAGAATGGACGTGAGTCCAGTTAGATATTCATCGTAAATACGTTACGAAAGTAAACATTCCCGTAATCTCAAAACGAACCAATGTATTAATTAACTCTCTCGATTATCCAAGAGTATTGTTAATAGGAGGAAATTAACAGAATCAATAGACAATTAGGTAACCATTTTCAAAGAAAACTACGTACATACGTAAAACTAATAAATGCTTTAATTCTATTCCGAGTATGGGCAACGCCCATTAGGGTAAAAACCCGGTTCGGAACTTCACAACCTGTTTGTTTATTTTTACTCTCACGTTGATGTAGAAAGACAAGGACAATTTAAAGTACTGTCACGTCAATAATAATTATTGGGAAAGCTTCGGTTGCGTGTGGTTAATTTGTGTTTGTCCAATTCGACCTCGAACCGACGACTTTATCTAATAATTGTTTTATTTTTAGTGACTCATTAACTTCATTGATTTTTAATTTCCTTTCACAATTGCGTGTTGACCCGTGTATTATAATTTACATCAAAAACATGTTTACAAAACAATTATTTTTCATTATTTTTTAATGATGTTTAAAGGTTAATAGTCCGAAATGGTTATGATAAATATGTGTGTGAATGTTTTATTTGTGATTTTATACTGGATTTCCCTGGTTCATATATATTTTGCCAGTAAAACCTTGAATTTTATAAAAGCTCGATTTAATATTTTCAAAAAAAAAATAAGGTATATCAGTTTATTATGACAATTAAATTTTATTGTTTTGTGATGAAATTTTAATTGTATTTTGATACCATGAAGGTCGTTAATTCATAAATATTTAACTAGTAGTAACAGTTAGTAGATCTCACGTCCGAAAAAGTAGGTTTATAATTTTCTAATAAATAAATATTTAATAAGCTGGTAATATTCTACTGATGCGCTCATATTTAATTTCATAATAAGTTTGATTATAATAAAATATCAAAACCAAAATTTCCTTCCAAATCATAATACTTGTAAGTAGGTACTAAAATACCTACCTACATCATTATAAGCCATAAATATTTTACTTAATTTTTTTTATTAGGAATTATACAGTTTGTCCAAAGAAACGTCACAATCTCAACGAGAGTTATTTATTTTCTTCAGGTCGATTGGTACCATAATATTGATTTTTCCAATTTTGACGGCTCGTAGTGGGAACCACAATCAAGCGAATTCCGGTGGGATGTAAGGAAGAATCCAACGCAGCCACCATCTTAAACTGAAACTGAAAAGTAACAAACAAACTTACAGAAATGCCAAATGCTCAAGTTGAAACAGGACTTTGCTAAGCTCAGTCAATAATGAGAATAATATTTTCTTATAGTTTCCGACAATAATCAACAACACCCAATTTAAATGTATGTTTTGTTATAACAGCGTCATATAACGCAGGCAAAGGCGCATTTATTAATTTTAACAAGTATTCAAAATTTAACCCCATATTTAACTACTAGTATTTCCAACATACACATGAAGGGCAACAACCATTCTGTACCACAGAATTTATATACAGATTAGACCAACGCTCCCGTTCGCCCCTTTCTCCTTGCACCCGTGGAGTCTTGAAAACTATACGATAATATAATAATAATACCGCCGGAATTCCTCGCTTTCCCCATAAACAAGACATAACTTGGAATTTAGATACAACGGTGTTTAGTAGAGCCACTGTAATATACACAAATAAAGCGTGGACTGCATGGGAAAACGAACGGAAAATTTTCCTGAGTTTTGCAGCGGAAATTGTATACCGGAGTATTGCGTAATAATATTGCACGGTGAGGATGAAAACGTATTAACTGTAATATTCATAGTACCTCATCTTATCTCAGTTTAATTTTTTTAAATGTGAAGCCATAACTGCTCTCGACCGTTCGGAGCTAGTGGTACATGGCATCCTCGATGGCAGGTTATCTGAAAAGAATTATTTTTTGATGAAAATAGTATCTTTGTATGCATACTTTAACTTTACAAGATGTATAAATGTATGCATACTTTAACTTAATAATATCTATCTATGTATGCATACTTTAACTTAACAAGATGTATCTATGTATGCATAATTTAACCAAGATGTATCTATGTACGTATACTGTTAACTATAGAAGTGGATAGAAGGAGTAAAGGCCCCAAGTTGAAAGCCAGTGTTATACCGTGACATAGTGTATTCTGTAACATAGCACCACTTTGGTCGCCAGTGTTAACTATAGAGTTCTTTATGTTACTGGGTTATAGTGTATTATATGCTCGCCGCACAAGGGTGCCGGCAGAAGATAGAGCTCCATCTCTGGGGTAGGTTCTGTAGTACGATATCCAATGAAACAGGTACTTCGGTATGAAAGGTTTATTATCACATATAAGGGGAAATGCTAGACCGTTACAATGAACCAGTTTAAGACCTGAACATAAGGCAAGCTATGACTCTAGTAATTATACAACAACGGGTCTGTGAGCGGCAAGTAGGTGATGGCCCAGGAAGTGGTAGACTCGGGGACATGACACAATTATACAATGTAAAGGGTCCGCGAGTCGGCCGCGAGCCGACGGTCGGAGTAAAGATGCATCGTGTCACTTCAAACGCGGTCTCCGGGCAACTGCAATCTTCTCGTCGCCCGCTGGCTTCCCATGTCCAGCTAGCGGCTAGAGGCGAAAGTGGGGGTATTCCGTATATGGTCATGCTTTAAAATGGGCGCTTTCATTGGTCAAGCGAGCAACAACTAGTCCACGTGCAATGTCTTCAGTGTTCCATATATGGTGATGCTTCCAAATGAGCTCTCCCATTGGCTGTAGGTACGTGTAGATGCTGTTGACAACATGCGACGGCCGCGGGATCGGCTTCCGGTCGCGTGGATAAGTATGTCTACATATAGGTATGTAAGTAGGTCTGTATGGGCAACCATAACAATACTTTGACTTAACAAGACGTATCTATGTATGCATACTTTAATTTTCAAGATGTATCTATGTATGCATACTTTTTTTTTTTTTTTTTTATTATTCAGTAAATTTTATGAATTACAATTTTTTGTTTACTTAATAACTCCCACACTAGGCTTATGCCCGTGTTGTGGTAGTCATAATGCTATAAATTCAAAATATATGTTTTTTATACATGCAAACATACATACCTACACATATATAGATGCTCAGATATCTATATATGTGTAGGTATATATATTGTCCTCTTCCCGTATTATGTTGATCCAGTAAGAAGTTGTTAGACTAAGTTGATCCACCTTTAACACCATATAACTTGGCTATTATGGAATACATCTGAATGAATTGACAACAGTGGTACAATAATTATCAATGTTGCCAGTTTGCCAGAAAAACCATTTGATATACTGTTAATAAAATTTTCAAAATTTGTATGGAAATCGGATGCATAATTTATGTTGATCTACCCAAATAGGCATAATAATGTTGATCTCATATATATTGATCTATTCCCGTAGTATGTTGATCCAGGTAAGAAGTTATTAGACAAAGTTGATCTGTGTCCCTATATATGGTTTTACTAAATGAACCAATCAAGGGGCAATCGGTGGACTGTTCATCACAAGGTTTTATGTGATTCCGTAATCTTTTGTGATATTGAACTCAAAGTATTAGTCTCTAGAGTCGAATATCGCATGAAATGACTGTGAAATGGTACCGTTTCAAATCAAAATGACGTGTGTTGCTTGAATTGTTTATAAGAAATGTATGCATATTTAGATTGAAACGAAAATTACGCAAAAACAAATCCATAAAAAAATCATAACTTAGCAGGGGTACACGGGTTCATAGGGTGAGGTTTGTCTAGGTCCTGGCGGCGGATGCGTTTGCCCATCTACTGCGTGGCGGGCCGGATCGAAAGAAACTGGTTGAGGGATACCTTTCGACCATAAAAATCCAAAATGGCGGCAAAAGGAATAATGTTATGTTGGAAATTTTGAACCTCTATCTTTTACCATCTCTCCTGATTACGCTTCGTGACTTAGTAGGGGAGGCCGGGTTCTTGGTTATAATGGGTAATTAATGGATGATTGGACGCGGTTGGAGCTAACTAAAAACTGTCCAAAGAAGCGAAGCTAGCAGTCCACAATGGAGTGCTGGTACCTACCCTAATATATGGAAACGAGGCATGGAATTGGCAGAAGAAGGCTGAAAGTAGATAGAATACTGTATACATGAGATTCCTGAGGCATATGTGCGGTAAAATCATGTATGGCGAAATGTGCGTATGCTGTGTCTATTCTACAGGTATTTTATAAGGGCCTGTTAAAAGGAGCTAGCAGCATTGATCCCCGGTGCACTGTGCACGTGCTTGATACTCGACAGACACGAGCGGAACACAGGTTCACAGTAAAGTTGATGTTATCTATATACGAACGGGTCGTTTCTCCGACTCATTTAAGTCGGCTCGCATGTGGAACGAGCTATCAGCATCTGTTTTTCGTCCTCCATATAATTCGCGCCTCTTTAAGACCAGCATTAATAAATTCATTCCTACAGCCCCTACCTTAACCCGCCTCATAACGCTGCCCAACCGGTTGGCGACATAGTTTCTCTGTATTTAGAGTGTAAAGACAGGGGCGCTCTAGTGAGAGGTGTCACATAAAAAAATCATACCGCCGAATTTGAATATGGAGACTTACAAAACGAAAAACGAGTTGGAAAAACGACCCGTTCTCATAAAGACAACATCAACTTTATTGTGAACGTGCGTTCCGCTCGTGTCCGTCGAGTATCAAGCACGTGCACGGTGCACCGGGGAACAATGCTGCTAGCTCCTTTTAAAAGGCTCTAATAAAATACCTGTAGAATAGATTTCGTCATACATGATTTTACCGTACATATGCCTCAGGGATCTCATTTCTACAGTATTCAGTCTACTTTCAGCCTTCTTCTGCCAGTTCCATGCCTCACTTCCATATATTAGGGTAGGTACCAGCACTCCATTGTGGAGTTTCGCTTCTTTGGACAGTTTTTTGTTATCTCCAACCGCGTTCAATCATCCATTGATTACCCATTTTAAATAATTACCCATTATAATCAAGAACCCGGCCACCCCTACTAAGTCACGAAGCGTAATCAGGAGAGGTGGTAAGAAGTTCAAAATATACCATATAATATTATTCCTTTTGCCGCCATTTTAGATTTTTATGGCCAAAAGGTATCCCTCAACCAGTCTCTTTCGATCCGGCCCGCCACGTAGTAGCTGAGCAAACGCAACAGTGTACCCCTTCTAAGTTATGATTTTTTTATGCATTTGATTTTTGCGAATGTTTCGAATAGCTCTAAAGATGATTCTTTTAAAATCATCTCATATTTAATATTATAAAACAATATGACCGGAAGTCGGCATCTTTCTATAAAGCATAAACTAAAAAAACAGCTACAAGGTGGTTAAAAATGCAATTATATTTAATCAATTTGTTCGATTATATTTTATGTGAAGTTGTTTTCACAGTGGCCCAATGAATATTATATGGGGCCAATTGAACCAATTTGACTTTAAGCGTTTTCTACGTCTTGCGATAAAAACTTAGGCTTACGATAAAAATACTCATAATCAACGGCAGAAAACTAGTTGTCTACCAAATTCTTATTTTTTTAATCTCATATAAATTAAGCTATATACTCATAAACCGATCGAGTGAAAAGCTGCAATGATCCCGACCCCGGGGTCATTGCAGCTTTTACGGAATGACGAGAAAAATAATATTTTTTAATTAGTTGAAAAAATTACTTTTCAAAATTTCAATTATGTTTAACGTAATACACTATCTGGCCTCAAGTAAATCAGTTTTATCACGAACCGTAACTATTTAATATAATAAAATAACAAAACAAATTAATGTTAATATGACAGTTTGCTTTAATCTCAATAAAAAAATAAAGAGAAAAAGTTTTTTTTTTATGATTGAGATAAAACTTTCCTCCAAATAACATGTATATATATTGATTAAAATTAAAATAGCACCTTCACATTAGGAAAGAGAGGACAACGAACAAATAAGTACATTGACTAAGTGTTACGGACGGACATGCACTTGAGCTTATAAAACTTGGGAGCTGTACTCACAGAAACTGGAGTTTAGTTGTAAAAGGGGGTCAATTGTACCGGTATAATCATCCCCCAAAAACATTAACATAGAAACCATATAAACTACTAAATGCGGTTTAAAGCTAACGAATCCACCTAGATTTAATCAATAATCCCGTATTTTTAGATTCCATAAGTACCCACTCTATTGTGTACCTAGAGGTAAAACTAAGATATTGCACAATATTGGCAAAATATGGCAGAAATGGCTCCAGTGGATAAGTAATAAAACGTATTTTATAAGCACTTTTAAAAAAAAATTGTCTAAAGAAACAGATAAATTTTTAAAACAATTATGAATAAAGTACATTCTGGAATCGTTAATAAGTCGTTTTGAAATATTTCGTCGTGTTTAGTAATCAATAGTATCGCGGTGGCAAGATGCAGAATTCCATAGCCGTTGATTATCAAAGACAAAACAAATAAAATTATAATTATTATATGGGTTAAATGTATTATAATCAGGGTGTTGTCACATCCCGGCAGTCCGCAGGTGCATAGTCTTAACAACGAAGTTCTGGTCTGATCACATTTTCAATACAGTATTATTTTTTTAACGAAATTAGTTTTCATACAGAGAATATACAAATAAACCTTTTTGTGTATAAAAACATAGCTGCTTTTAAGTTAAGATGTAGTGTGATATGATTTGTATTTTTTTATTAAACACTAATATGAAACATGAAGGAATTATCAAAATTTAAATAAAATATATTGAAGTGTTTTATCTTATCTTTTAGTTGGTATTACTATAAACTGCACGTGTTAGTTCTACTTCTGCCATTTGTGTGCTAAAAATACTTTATTCAACTTCTCGAAGCTAGTATAGCTGTGGCTTTTTGTAGGAAATATGATATCTGAATATAATATTGTCAATATTTAAGTTTTCATTTTTTACAAATAAAAACTTGTGTGAATACCGCACCAGAGTCATACAGTCCTAACCGCTCCCGTCTGGAGCCAGTGAGACTATGGCATCCTCAAAGGAGACCTCGAAGGAGATGACGAGGAGGAAGGTGGGAGAGTACCTGGTTATTCAGATATAGTCACCAAACACTATATGAAAAATAGTGCAAATTAATTTTAATAAAATTTATTTGAACCCGCGACCTTCGGATTGCTAGTCGAGAGCCACCTCAAGTAGTTTGATATGTTTGGTGACTTAGCAGGAGTACCCGGGTTTATAGGGTGAGGTTTGTTCGGTTCTTGGCGGCGGGTGCACTTGCCTACCAAATGTGTGGTGGGCCGGATCGATTATTCCTCTTTCAACGCATCGCCTTGCAACGCAGTAGAAGAGTTGGATTCTTGTGGTTATCACTCGAACACACTGACCCCCAGATTACTACCCACCCATCATACCTATTTCCTTCCCATAACTCACTGTCCTTCCTTTCTTTGAAAATACCCCCAACACAGCATTCACAAAGATGACATAGGCCTTGAGAGTTACGATTTTCCTAAGGGCCTCCTGTGTGGAGACGATGTAAAAAAATACAAAAAATAAACAACTATCTCGCTAAATCGTTGGCGGTGACTAATGGTAGGGGTATTGGTTATCTAATAAATGGTTCCCGGGGCAGCGGTACACATAATTGTAATAATTCTCGAGGGCTCTGATGTACAGACATTATGGCTCCTGTTGATTGACGAACATATACTAAAACATCGTTGGTTGGAATCGGTGCTTGAAATGACTTTAGCCATGTTTAATAAAAAACAAATTGGAATAAATTTTTCAGCAATCATAATTTAAAATATGAAAAATTAAATTCTCACCAATCTAATTTCCGCAATTTTAATAGGCACATATTATGGAAATTACGCTTTGTTTTAACTTAATCATTACAAGAAACTTACGTCGAGAGAGATGGTAAAAGTACATTAAAATAAAATTTTATTCAATCAGTTCAAGTGCAAAATTTCTCTTATAAAATGACCTAGACAAACCTCACCCCATGAACACGGGCACACCTGCTAAGTCACGAAACCTAGTAAATGATGCATTGAAGTAACGTTTTTGTTTAATCAGGTTCAAAAGATTTTTTTAGTATAGATTTGACGTTTGCGAAAGTTCCATTTCAATATAAATACGCGTAAGGCAGTCTATCCTCTTTAAGTATAAAGTCATTTTCATAGAATATGGATGTACTAACAGGATCTAAAAAGTAAGAAAACTTTGAAAAAAATTGGCGGTTACAAGTTACAACTCATGCAAGCCGTCAAGTTTCAGAAATATATGGATCAACAAAATAAATCGTGTAAAATGTATATGCGACCGAAAAATGGGCGTGGCTTACAGCTAAATCTCGATGACACAAGTTGATCTGGAGGGATTTACATATGTATGCCAGCTTGGGTAATGGATCAACATATCCGGGGTGGATCAACAAATGCAAACGGATCAACATATACCTGGCGTACCGTCGCGCGAGATCAACAAAGTACGAGAGGGGATAAATATACATACATACATAGACATACATACATGCATACATAAATACATTCTTATATTAAAAAAATATATATACCTATATATAAAAAAAAATATATATATATATATACACATACATACACACATATATATATATATATATATATATATATATACATATATATACATATACACATACATACATATATATACATACATACACAGACATACATAAATGCATTATATAAATACATTCATATACATCTATATATGAACACACACGAACGTAATGTGTATTCACATATATACATACATATACAGATACATGGTTAATTTTATTATAATGGTTTAAAAGTTAGGAACTCATGTATTCTTTAAAAAAGGCTCGTCCCCTTTCAAATATCCAGTTTTGGACACGTATAATAAAAAGGGATATAGCATTAGTTGATTTTATGTCCCTGTCCAACGCGTTGTATATTTTAGGGGCGATAAACCAGAATTGTCGTTGAGCGAATGTGGTTCTAGTTTTTGGGACCACGCATCCCAGATTTGATGAAAAGCGGGTGTTTACTTGGTGTTGAGGAGCCACTAGCAAGTCATTTTTTCGTATGTAGCATAAGCTTGTCTTAATGAATAGCTGGCGAATATCTAAGACCCTAATTTTAGTAAATAATATTTTGGAGGGATAGGTAGGATGACATTTAAATATAATTCTGAGAACTAGTTTTTGTACTGTAATTATTGGATTAATGACGGATTCTGCACAGCCACCCCATCCCAGAATACCATATGCTGCTATCGATTGAAAAAGGGCAAAATATACGCTTTTTAGAGTCGTTAGGTCTAAGATGGATCTAAGAGAGCAGAATATGTGGGAGAGTTTACGAAGTCTTTTTGTTGTTTCTTTTATATGGGTTTCCCAGCGTAGTTGGTCATCGATTATTATTCCCAAGTATTTAACTTCCTTTGAAGATTTAAGAGTTGAGCACGTACATTGAATATTAGGTGAGGTTTCAGGAGTCTGTATGTTGAGTGAACACGAGTGGATGGTAGGTTTGGGGCAGTTATTGGGAAAGCTATGTTTGGGTATGGAAAACGTCATGTATTGTGTTTTGTCGATATTAAGTGTGAGGAGATTTGTGTCTAGCCAATGCTTAACTTTTGTTAGGCCAATATTAGATTTGTTTGTAACTGATTTTAATTTAACAAGATGTATCTATGTATGCAAACTTTAATTTAACAAGATGTATCTATGTATGCATACTTTAACTTAACAAGGTAAGAAATAAGTTTAGCTGTTAAAATTTCAGAATGGCGGTTTTCGACAGAAATAACAATTTTCGAAGTGTAAAGTGACGTTAGTGTTGTAAATATGTAATTGCTATTAAAATAGTTTTTGCGCCGATTAGACTTACTCTAATTACTAACAATCATAACAGATTCTCTAATCTGATTCATAGTCTGAACAAAATGTTTATTGCAAGTACGATATTTTTTTATTGGTTTATATCAAAGATATTGGAAGAACGAGATATGCTATGTTGGCCGCCGGACCGTAGGCGGAGTACTACCTAATTAGGGTACTTTGAACGGTATCGGGACGTGTACGCACAGAAATCTGTTCTATGTATTAGTGCGGATACCTTAGCGTAAGCGAAGGTGTGCAGTAGTATTGGTGAACAAAACCGGTGACACTCGGCAAAACAATTCCACACAGTATGAACTGCTCATAGCACATCTCGTTCTTCTAATATCTTTGGTTTATATTTATGTATTTTTAAAGCACACTAGACTGTTATCTTAAATGTTCATTGCTTGAAAACCTGTGCCAAGACCTTCTAAAATCACTATACAATATTGATGCGTATTAATGCTAAGGAAAAATGGCTGGCATGACTACGTCAGCGCCACCAGGGTAAAAAAGAAGATGGAGAAAAGGAAGATTGGGGAGTACCTAGCTCACCTGGAAGTTTAGGTGAGTTCACCAAACACTGCTTAAGCCATGTCAAGCCACGTTTTGAATTCGAATGTTGGTCTTTTCGTCTTTTTGGCCTTCGTTGTCGAGAGTTAAGGCTATCGACTAGCACGCCAAAGTTCGTGGGTTCAAATTCTGGCGTGCACAAGTAAATTTCATGTGATGGATTTGTATTATTGCGCAATTTATTAATTAAAATGAACACTCAATATAGTGCAAGATATTCTCATTACCGCCCTGGTGTAAGACAACCATTCAGAATTGAAACGTTGCTTGAAATGGCTTTGGCCATGTTTGGTGACCGGATCTAGGTACTTCCCCACTCTCCTCTTTCCCATCTTCTTCCCCTCTCTACTGCCTTCAGCCTCATTACTTATCCCAATTGGGAATGCCATTGGGTTATACTGAGCGTATCGTCTCTGTTTATGTTTAACAGGAACGTCTCTGGCGATAGTTTTGTATAAAACTCTGATTAATAATAAATTCTTTCTTATCTTTTCAATCTGGGACCAAAAATACATTTCCAGTGTCCGTCAAAGAAGTACTTACCAAATTAAGATCCTTGTAACACAAATCCTCCGGGGATATCAGAATAAGGATCAATCTCACTCCGAACACTTAATAAATCTGATCAGTTCTCCTTCAGCCAATGATCCTCGACGCTGTTTTTCAGGTGTCAATCAATTAGGTATTATTACAGAACCAGGCGAACCACTTAGACTTGGTTAGATTACTCTTGGGAAAGTGTTTGAATTACGAAATGAAAACAATATTAGAGAGTAGGTATAATATAGACCTAGAACAGTATTATCAACCTTTTTAACTGAGGGCCAATCGATCCATTTTAAAATTTTAGAGAGCCGCAGGGGATGGGTTACGTACAGCTTGACATGGTTAACTAAGCAGTCGTTGGTGTCTTAAATATAATTAAAACACCATAATTTTGTAATAAAACAATATAGAATGGAAAAAAAACGGGGTAGACGAAAATTTTTACAACTCCAAGGCAAAAATAACAAACGATTTCTATTTTTATTCTGAAAAATTAAAAAAATAAAGGCTAAGTTTTCCTTTAAATCTTTCTATGAAACAGAACAGAAACCGATAAATATTTTTCCGGCAATTTAAATAAATATATATTTAGCAAAGAGAGCCTTATCGAAAGAATCGTGGGCCGCACGAAATGGGCCAGCGGGCCGCGTGTTGCTCATCACTGACCTATAAGACCATTTTGTAAATACTTTTTTAAAACGTTAGTATTGAAGCTGTTTTTGTATTCAACAACGAACAACAAATTATATTAAGGCGATGCCATACGTAGTAATGCAAAATCATGTTTTTTTGGTTTGAAAATTCGGTCGCCTAGAAATGTTTCAGATGCTTTAATTAAATACTGCGAGTAAAATACATCTTGACCTTTGAAGTAATCGAATATATTTTAGATAAGTCTTTTTATAAGCCCAGAAAAAAATAATCTATGAAAACTGTTAACTTTAATTTTCAAAATCTCCTACTTATAAACCCATTTTCGGTTACGATTTTATTGTATAATGTGGCACATTAAGTTATTTATAAAATGATCGAAAAAAAATTAAATATTTATGCCTGAACATCCACAAAATAAAATAAAAGGCACTTTTTGGCCATGTATTTTTATTGCATAAATCAAAACAGGCGGATGGTGTTAAGCGAGAATTTAAACCTTATCGCCATCTACGTAAGGGTTGTTATTGATAGCGGCTCATTTTAAAATATTACACGTCGTAGTGCATCGCCTTAAACTAGCGTTTATCTGATTCACTCGAGAGATTTTTGGCATATTATTTATTGTTTGCAAAAACGTGTCGCGCGATAGTCTGCCATATTGTGCAAAATTTATAAATCCTAAAAATATGGGATGGACGGTGAAATCTAGGTGAATTCATTGGCTTTAAACCGCAGTTAGCAGTTTTACATATTTCTATATTAATATTTCGAGGAATGGTTTTAATTATAATATGGTAAATATACATTTAATCGCTCGAGTGGTTATAAATTTTGCAAACTTGCGAAAAAATCCTTTTTGATAGAAAAAAACTTCTTTTACGTCTAATGTGTACAACTGACTAGAAAAAAATAGCCTTAAAAGTGTTAAATAATATTTGAATATATCATCATATTTGAAATATGTACTGTCAAATAAATATGGCCGCGTCATGGCACCCGTGTTGACGAGGCTATTACTTCCTCTGTCGTATAATATGTGGAGGATGGGTGGCACAAACAGGAACTGCAATACGGAACTGCAATACGAAATTGATATATACGGAACTGTCGGAAACTGCAATACCTGACTACAATGTCATGAAAGCAATACACTCTTAGTTGGTTTTATTATTCAAATTATTGTTTTGTGGTGGGCTTGCCAATAGTGCGCTCAGCCATTTCAACAACTGGAACGAATTTCAAAGTCTAACGATGTTCTCAGTATCGCCATAATGTATTACAATTTGGAAAGAAAACGTTTTACGAGATGGCATTAGCTATACTTTTTGTTTAAATCCGTTTAGCGAGGAACCTGTCCAACATCATTTTTGCCTTTAGCACACATCCCCTATTCCTTACAGCCTTAAAAAATAATCATTGAGTAATATAATATCAATGAAAATATCAAAGCGAAGAAACAGCTAATTAAAAAAGGTAACCCCATTCTGCAAGTATTTTATGTTGTTGTTATTGTTACAGCTGTTTCGTCTTTCAAAGCCATTTGAAACTGTGGCTTTAACCACGTTTAGACGACTTATTTATATGATTCTATTTTACCCCCTCCGAATTTAAAATGATTTATTACCGGTTAAACCAATTTACTAATAAAATAATTGTGACAATAGATTTCATATTCTGTGGGGGTTTTTTGAAGTCTGTTTTCCCCACAGTAATGTTATATTAAATTTGATTTTAATTAAATTAAGAAAATAAATTAAATGGAGTTCTACGAATTAAACACAAAAATAATAAATAAAAAGGTAACGATCGCAACTGGGACTCGAACAAAAATCCTCTAGTTTTACCTGGATATTTTACTGGTATTGAGCAAATGCCACCTAATAACATTCCGTCATTTTTATCAAAAAACAGGCTCACCATATTTCCACTAGATCCAAATTAATACAAAACTTGTACTTGTACAGTTTTAAAATTCATATTTTATATTTAAACACTATTCGTGAAAAAGAAACACAGCTATTTTTATTTACCGATTTCAATGAAAACGGCAATAATTGTTTCTTTACATCTTATCATTGTTTATATTAGAATTTTTCTGAAAAAAAAAATGGAAAAGCCTGTGTTGATGTTATTGATGTTATAGTAAACGTGAAGGGGGACCATGTGTTGATATTTGATTGAAAAAACCTAATAATGTTGTAAATTAAAAACGACCAAGATAAAAATAAGAAAAAAATATATTTTAAATAATGCTATTAGTTTCAAAAATAGATCATCTTCATTACTTCTTTTAGCACGTCTTAGCAGTTCAAAACTTATCAGTATTATCTTTTCCCTTAATCTGAAGGTTATGTTGTATACCTAAATACAGTTTCCAATTCACCAATCCTTTGCAGATTGCAGCGTTCATTTATGTTACTTCGTTTGATTAAAGCGTGCGAGGCAGACGATGTTCAAGCAACCACACTCAACTAAATCTAGAACTACAACTACAGTATATCTAGCGGCTCCCACCTAAAACTAACAACTGCGTGGGTAGTGGATGGTAGGTGTTGGGTTGGGGGGAGGGTAGGTGGTGTGTATTCTCTGGGGAGGGATGATTGATAGTGTGAATGATTAACACGCCTCCTAAAATACTTGAATACCAATCTTAGAAGGAGGGAAATAAAGTATTGTTTCAACGATCATTCAGCAAAGTTATAAATAACTATTAAGTCTATGAATTCGGTATATCTTATGAATGCTAGATAAGCTACTTAACAAAAGTGAGAAATGGTTTTTGGTTTCGCAAAACTATATACATTGGTGTTATATGGTGCTGCTAAGATAAGCTTTTTGAAACGAGCTCGAAGGGCCAGTCCCAAAACTAAGTATGCTATTTTGTCAAATGTGAAAAGTTAACTTCTAAGCATTCGCCAAACTCGGATGTACAGTATTGATTTTATTAGGTAAGCGCAGGTATATCTGATAATTCTATAATATCATTTTAAAGTTATTTTTAAGATTGCTAGTGAATGACACGGATGTATCGAAACCGGAAGAAAAATATGTGCATTTGAAATAAAACTCTTCAAAACAAAATATTTAAAAATTGTTACATAGTTAATGACGAAAATTTTGTTTACAAAAATCGCAAATGTATATTTTGGGGTCTCCTAAACACGCATCAATCCTTCAAGCCTGAGGTATTAAATAACCACAAATGGAACAATCTGTCAGTTTGAAAGCTATGTCCTAGCAATAATTATTCCGGTCACGGTGACGATGGGTACATTGGTTAGGTTGGACAATTGCAGGATTTGATTCTGAGACTTTCTGTCCATCAAGTCTTTGCGAATGCACACCTACTTACTTCCATATATACTGCGCGAACAGTACTTGTGTTTAACACGTTCAGAGATTTGTTTTACCATTGTGAATTCAGCATAGTCACGAGTCCCAACGGCTCGCAGACAGCTCTGAAGTCAGTGCAGCTATGGCATTCCCCAGCTATGACGATTGAATAGAGTGGGGAGGGGAATAAGATGCAAAATTGAAATGTTGGGAAGTATCTGGCTATTCCGCTTTGGTCAATATACACGGTTGAAGCTGTTTAAAGCAACGTTTTGATATCAATTCTCATTCACCAGGGAAATACTGAGAGTATCCGCCGCTCCGTTTAATATGTTTAATGTCTACTTCAGTGTTCAACGCCGCAGTAAGGCTTATCACCGGGGTACCCAAGTTTTCGCATATTTCGGAACACCTCCGAAATCTTCACTGGCTGAAGTGTCCTGAAAGGATCCAGTACAAGCTATGCTGGATGGTGTTTAAAGCTATCAACGAAATGGCGCCAACGTATATTACTGAGCTATGCATTCCGGAAAATACTGGTCTAAGGCAGTCAACTCTTAGATCAGCGACATCATCTGCAATTGGAAGGTTGAAAGAGCCTAAGCGAAATCCGAACACTAAGTTTGGTGATCGTGCATTCGGAGTATCCGGCCCTAAGGCTTGGAATAAACTTCCTATGGAATTGAGATGTATACCCAGCCCAAGAGAATTTAGATCCAAACTAAAAACTATCATTTTCATAAATCCGTCATTCTATCCAAATATTTAATTTTTTAAATTTTTTTTTGTACCGTAATTGTTACATTATCTAGCGATTCCGTTCATTCAATTTTGCTATTGACTTGCCTACCAATGGACAATGGACAATATCAGCGGGAACACAACAAGTCAATCGGTTTAATTGTTGGCATATGAATCATCTAGATGCGTTTAAGATTGACGATTGATTTTATTCATTAATTTCATTCATTTAACATATATATCCAGCTAACAATAAAAACACCCTAATATAATAGAACTTCCTTCTTCTTCTGGCGTTAGTAAGATTAGATTGTTAATATTAATTTTAGTTGTAAGTTGCTAAATATGTAAATACTCGTATATATGTCGTTAAGATCGAAGTTATAGGCCTTAGTCGTAAGTCACTAGATATAAGTCTTAGAGATAAGTCAGTAGTTCTAGTATTAACTATTTAAGAAATATATTTGTACAGCGCCCTTGAGGTGATTTCTCACGAAAACGGCGCTATATAAATTAGCCAAATATTATTATTATTATTACTAAAAACAAATTAAGCCTCTCAATTAGCAACAGACAATTAACAACTTGCTGGCCTCCGTGGTCGACGGGAAAGGCTCTTGACTAGTAATCCGGAGGTCGCAGGATCAAATCCCATCGTGCGCAAGTAAACATTATCTAATCGAATTGTGTTGTTTCGTAATTAATTAATTAAAAATAATATATAGTTTACTTGTGGAACATTTAAGAGTGGAAGATACTCTTTAAAGCTTTAGCTATGTTTGATGACCAGATCTGAATAGTCAAGTACCTACCCACATTCTTCTTCCCCATTTCCTTCCCCTCACTGCTGCTTTTAGCCACACAATTAGGGATGCCATAATCTCAACAGATCCAGACGGTTGGGACTCTTTTTTGTGTTAAATAGAAAATTTTCTATTTTTTTTACATACGTGACTTACATATTTTTGGCCAGTTTAAATTGATATATAATATATTTATTGAAGAGACACCGATAAAATAAAATGTCAGTTATCTTGCAAAATAATCCATTTTATTTTTTAAGCATGGTATTTTTGCAGAGCGATATGACTCGCACTTGGCAAGTTAATATAACCATCAGTTAAGAATACCTTTTTTATGTTAGCAAAATTATGAATATTCATATTGGTACGTGAGGTAAACCTTCATTACACCGTTTGATTTATAATCTTGGAAACCATTAAAAATCCCTTTCTGAGAGCCATAAATGGGCCATTAGTAGATAATTTATGCTTTCTTTTATGAAAAAGCATTTCCTCATAGAATTAAGTAAGAAAGGAGAATAATGCAAAAAACGTTCTTCCGAAAAAGGTTCAATGATTATAATTAATATGGTCGATCATTTTGGAAAATAAGAGAAAATAATTTTCGAATTCCCGAAACATACAATTTAAAAATTGCGAAATAATGTATGTTCCTACGATTTCGAAAGATCACAGAATATGCAAACTATTTCTACTATCGTGGTACTCAAATATCGACGGAACGCAGGAAAACACCTTATCTTCTTAAAATCTTTTAATTAGAATACAACACAAAAACAAAGAACCTAATTGCCCTTAGTCTTTAGGTATTTAACTACCCACCAGCTCTTGCCGAAACGCACTGTGATCTCCACGATCACTGAGCTCAGAAAAAGGGTATAATTTCCCTTAGTCTGCAGGAACGTAACTACTTATCAACTCTAGCCACATTATCATTATCTCAGTAGGAAGGAATAATATAAACCTAACAGTTTTTAGAAGGAACACAAACATTTTTGTAAAAGAAAATGCCTTTCTTAAAATTAAAACTTGCTAAAAAGAGGAATTTCTAGTTTTCTACATATAGGTCTGAAATTTGAAAAACTGACATTGGCTCTTTAAGAAGCAAGTCACAGATATTTTTGGTGATCCACCGATAAGAAAATATTAAATATGCCAATGTTATACATTAATAACTTCGTGCAAATACTCCATACAACGAGTGTGAGCTGTTCCCAACCAAAAAATAAATTATTAAGTAATCCGTGAAAAGGGCAAAGTAAAATGCATGAAATCAATTGTTACTTTATTAATGTATTCGTGCTTATCCATCAAACTTCAAGTATTTATTAACTTACTATGTAATTGGGAACGGCCGTATGTAGAATATTTGGACGAAGATAATTATTGCATTTATTCTGCTACCACATAAATTATGTAAATACCTATTTGTATTTAAATTCACCAATTTTGCTTATAACCGAATTTTTCATTGCGATTATCGGAAGTCAGTGGGAATCTTGATTCCCCAACAGGAGTATTATGTGAGGCTGAAGGGAGTGAAGAAGAAGAAGGGAAAAAGGACGTTTGGAAGTTAATGGCTATTTTTATCTTGTAACCAAACACTTCTCGAGCCATTTAAAGTTTCGAATTGGTGGTCTTTCATTGCATCGGAAAATTAGCTGAAACCGTCAAATCAAAATTTGGTTTACGGTTTTCGTCTTTTGTTATCATTATTATTCTAAATAAAATGTTATTAAGTTTTGTAATTGAAGGTTCCAATTGATTAATTATTCTAATAACATTGTTTAATACCTTTTCAATCAAAACTAAAGTTTTATCACCGTTTGGTAGTCAGATAACAAATTAACTGTATTGAGAAAAGTGTTGCGTCGCCCTATGAATTCTAAACAATTCTGTGCATATTTCCAGAAGCCATAATTCACTATTCGAGTATTTTGCTGCTTCATATAAGAGTTTTACAAATTTTATGCTTTACGTTTGACATGCCAAGATGCAAAACAAAATTTTTGTTCCTATGAGGGGTCACTGATGTACCCCATGCGTTTTAACATTACAAGATATGTTTAAAGGTTTTATAGGAATACAAAAATAACTAACTAACTAGCCACGAAAGACCGCCAAACAACTCTATTTTTGCACATACTACTTGTTTGATTAACATTTATACATCGTTTTATACAGACCCTTCTGTTATTCTGACTCTTGATATGGCCCGACTCAAATATTTGGTTCACTTGATCATAAAATGTCTTCCTTAGGAGTTCCTGATTTCTTCTATCACATATATAACCAATAACCAATATAATGTTGCCTACCAATCGATTGGTATTCGATGAATGGAATGTAATTTTTAACGAGAAAATAATATAAAACAATCTTGTTTATCACAAGGAATATAGGAGTGGGAAATGGAGGCCTTTGCTTTGTGAATGTACTTTCTTTATTTGGAATTTCCGATGTTGGTCTTGAATGTTCTGTGGGCACTATAGTTAGATGTTAGATATGTTTCACAAAACGAACGGTTTTTGTATCACACACGACAATAGTTTAATATTTATTAAATGTATTATGATTGGGGCTGATGTGTACTGTTTGACGATAATTATTACGAATGGTCGACAAATATTCAACAACGACGAAATTAACATTAACAAAAATTACCCTTGCTTTTGGCTTCTATTTTTTTTAAATATTCTTGCTTGCTTTCTTCGAAGGTAAGACCTTTAAGAAATGGAACAAAACAGGAGAGATTGCAATTTAGGTAGGAACAGGATTGCAGGGATAATGGTAAAAGTGTTTCAATATAAAGAAAACCAATACAATAAATTCACTATTTAAGCTGACACATAATTTTAGAGATTCGGTTACCCCCGGTGACAATGTGAAGGCTGAGAAAATTTTAAAATAAAACCAGTGTAACTATGAACGTTTCTATATAACCTTATATATTATGTGCAAGTCGTTGGTTTTGTAATTTTGTGCTGTGAAGGCACAGAAAAGACGTCAGTGTACGTGGAGGTCATTTAGCTGATGAAGTCTATAAAAACCCTCCTGCCACCGAAAATATTGTGTGCATTTTTCCATCATGCTTCCGATTAGCATGTAAATTGGATGTTTTGACTAAGCTCAGCCACTTGAATTCCATGTCCATCGAATAAAGTGCTCCTCCCGCCAGGAAGGAAGTTGTAGGAAGTCGGGTTAAGACGCCGGAAATGCCCGCCATCCTATCTTATCCGGCGGAAATGCATCATAATGATGACGTAAACCTTGTTATATCTCGTAATCAGAATAATAAATTTTGCAGAATTTTCGTAAAAGAAGACCCAAATTGGTGGTTTCTTACAGACAAGATTAAGTACGTGATAGGACTAATTAATAAACAATACCGACAATTACTATATTGTGCAATTTTAACAATGGAGAGATAATGTTTGGAGCTTTCTGTTTTTAAACTCTAACGTTTGATGTTCCAATTTGACTAATGATGAGGTAGCGGATTCAAATCCCGGCGTGTGTATTTACATTTTATTGAAATTTTGTTTGCACAATTAATTCACTAAAAATAATATATTTGTAAAACTTTTCACAGTTTACAATACTCTCAAAACCGCCCTGATGAAAGACCACCATGCAGATTTGCAACATTGCTTGTAATAGTATAAGCATGTTTGGTGACCAGATCTGAATAGCCAAGAACTTCGATCGATCGCCTTCCCATCACCATTATCTTCAGACTCACAATATACCCCAATTTGGGATGCCATAGTCTCACTGGATCTATATGGTTACGAGCAGTTGGGACTCTTGTGCGGTATTCACATTAATGATTAAGAAAAACTTAGGTACATTTTCAACTTATCTTACTTTCTATAGTGTTGTTTCGATACCACCCACCAGATGTCGGAAGAGTATGCAGATCTAAATTATTACTATCCAGTTAATGTACTGTTATTTGCACCATTTGACAGAGATAGCATATTGGTTGTACCTGTATGGTTACGAGTTCTGCCGATGCTAGGCAATAAAGAGCTCACTTCCAGTTGCGTCCCATGTTAGAATAACTCGTATACTGTGAAAGAACGGACGAAAAGAAAGTATATTATACTTACGTATCTGTGATCAAGTTTCTTCATCTTCTTCTACAAATGTGCAATAAAAATTCAGCATTAAAAAACGCTTTGTCTAAGAAACTCATTTCATCCTTTTCACTACTACTGTGTTAAACATAACGTAGGAACCTAAGTGAAGTCTACTTATTCCTTATATTCACTTCTTTCCAAGGATCTTTTCAATGAAGCTCTTTACTCACGCAGCTTTCCGGATATGAGACGATTGCAGAACTAGAAAGAGGAATTTCGCTGTTTGCATTCACGACTCCACAATTCTTTCTTTCATTTTTATCGCTTGGAGCATTTTCCACTGAAAGGACGTATAAAATTACACAGCCTCATGGAAAAGAAGACGTATTTAAAATGTTATAAATAACTAGTTAGCTTTATTGCGAAGTTTGGAATATGAAGAGGCAAAAGATATATTTTTACAACATTAAACCTTTGATACTCACTCTATCGTTTTTACCCCTAGAGTATCAAAAACTTTGAAACCCACCTATCAAAAAGATATCAATATAATATCAACATTCCAAAATGTAATACTAAACAAATACAAAATAACTATACCTATTTAGGAATAAAGTATTTCAACAACCTTTCGATTGAAATAAAAAATTAAAGGATATTCATTAAAGGATATTGGCCTCCGCCAACAAGTTGGTGACCGCAGCCTACCAGCACCAAGCGCCACTCCTGAGTGAGCGCTGGGCCCAAGCGCACTCAAGACCACACCCTGCATAGTTGTCCTTATTAGTAAATTTATTATATGTATTATACAATGTAAATCTATATGTAAATTTATATGGGACGTGTGGGATTGCACTAACCTCCCCACATCCTGGAATAAAATATTATTATTATTATTATTATTATTAACATGCTTAAACTAAAACTGAACTTACATTTTCAGAAATAATTAGCTAAATAAATGCCTATTTTCCCTTTATTGATATTTATTATCAGTCCATTCTCATCTCCACGGTATTTAGATGTCCCTAATTACTCAATAATTAGTATGTAACAGAATACTATATATGTACAACTACACATATAGATAATCCAGATGTTTTAATTGTTCCTAAATATACATACCTATAGCATAATGGTGTTCTATTTTTCTTATAATTAGTATAACTCGCTCACCAAGCACAAGAACCAGTTTCTTCAATGGTGAGATTACGAACATAAATATATTTTGTAACCATATGTACTTATTTAAAATCCTGTACCCACTTATATATATATTAAATAAAAAAAGGATATTTTATGCTAGATTAGCTAACGTCCAGGTTGTCCGTGTATTACACAAGAGATTTTAAAAATCTAATTTAGACAGGTCCTCTTGTTTTGAACGTTAGGTGTGTAAATTTTTTTGTCCTGGAATAAAACCGTAGATATGTATACAAATCTAATCCACGCCCCCCACCCGGTATCCACCACAAACACTTTTATTTAGTAAATAGATATTAACACCCTAAATAATAAATAGAAAAAATTTACTGTTCATTTCATTTAGATTTTTTCTACTTTGATTTGTATTATTATTAGGCCCCAAATAGTTGTTTTTATTAAAAAAAAAAAAAACGTAATACACAAATAATTGTTTTATCTTTATAAAGTAATTAAGTGTGAGATATTAATAAATACCTACAAACAAAGCTTTCAGAAACCTCCTCCCTTTTATGGCAGTAATAAGTATTGCAACTCAGCAGGAAAAAATAGATGTCATTAAGAAGATTGCCGACTATCAAAATATAAACCCGACGAAATGTAAAAAAAGACGTTTTAAAATACTTATTGTTACGGGAAAAAAAGCAAACTTTATCTTAATTTTGATCAAAATATATATTGTCCGCATTGGAAACCTAAACGTTTTTAGATTTTTACTTACTGACCTCTTTACAGATTGTTCTATAAATCAGAAATGTGGGACGGTAAAGTCAGGTGTTTGACCTCGTTAGTAAAGAGCGAGACAAATATATTATTGTACTATAAGAGCCCACGTATTATCTTTCTCTCTATCTCTCTCACATCTGTACTCGGTTAAACAATAAACTAAAGTGTTCTAAACTTTTACATAAATTTGTATTTCTAATACTTTAGTTAATTTGGCATAGCTAATATAACGTTTATTATAATGAGAACCATGGTATGTCATAATCAATATCATGGCACGTTTTAATAAGTAAATAAAAATTTCTGTAAAAAAATTATTCTACTAAGTATAAGAAATATCTATCATTTTTGAGAAACGTAAAAAATTCTTCTGTTATGTTTTATTTTAAAATTTAATGAATATTTTTTTAATATAAATTTACTCTAGATAATGCTTTTTTAAATATTGATCTATGATTCGCCTTCTGAAGTGCACAGTTTTTTCAATCAAAAGACTTCAATAATTGGAAATTGCCCCGGGAAGTATTTATAGGATTACCAACACTGTTCGTTACGTTTATTGACTTAGCAAGGGTGCTCGGGTTGATGGGGTGAGGTTTGTCTAGGTCTTGGCGGCGGATGCGTTTGCGCGCCTACTGCGTGGCGGGTCGGATTGGGAGAGACTGGTTGAGGGAGACCTTCCGATCTCTCCAGCCGGACTCCCTCTCTCGACTCGTCGCCTTTCACCACAGATCGAGGGATGGATTAATACGTCACTCTTGGGCACATTGACCCTTAGATTCCTACCCACTCCTCATACCTTTTTCCTACTCAGTATTTTTTCACCTTCCCATCCCTAAAACGACCCTCCGCACAGTATCCCCGAAGATGACATAGACCTTGAGGGAATTTTTCTCCTCAGGGACTATGTGTGGGGCTTACGTAAAAAAATGTCTTTGTGGCGTCATTTTAATTTAAATATAATAAATCACTTTGTACCCACCACTATTTTATCAAAATAATCGACTTGTTTCGAAACCATTTGTTTTGATATGTTCATTTTGTCGAAGAAACCAATGGTTATTATGTGTATATCTTGTCAAAAAAACCATTGATTTTGAAACATGTCGATTATTTAGATTCAATAGTGGTGTATGGAAAGAAATTTATTTTATTTTTAGAAAATGTATTTTTTCTCCGAATTCTGAAATTAAAAACCTTCCACAATGTTTTTTCAATGCATTTCCAATGTTTACTTTGTCCCTGAAAGTATAAAACATCGAGAATCGTTTCAGTCTACAAATAGTTGAGCTCTAACTCTTGTGACATTTTTCCTTTTGCCCCGAGCTTCTCTCGATTTGTTTGCGCTGTTCCCATTCTGTTCCCACAACTCGCGAGCTTTTAAATCAACGTGTAGAGAGGGTTCCTTCTCCCGGAGCTTAAAAAATACTTCACTTTAATGCCGTTAACGTTCACCTAGATTATTAGACGAGATCCGATCGGTTTACTCATTCGGCTTACTTAATCTTCACTGAACAGATAATTCCAAGGAAGTGTCATAATACTTAAACAAAACTTATAATCATTTATATAAGAAGTAAAGGGTTTTCCAATAAGACGTGTTATTTTGAATAGCCCGCTATTTCGGTAGATGTTACTTTTGAAGCTGTCATTTTTTTACATTTGACAAGTAAAAACTACGCCATTAATAAAAATGGAAAGATACTATTATAAAAAATGATAAAATTCACTATAAAAATGGTGAAAATTTGGAGAAAAAAATTTTGGGTCGTCGTGAAGCACCTTGTCGGACCGCAATACAGAAATCGGTGGAAAAATTCGAGCTGTTGGGACAATTAGTGATGTGAAGAATAAAACCCGGGCACGTCGCTCTAAAACAGCTGAGAATATTGCTGCTGTAGCCGAAAGTGTTGAAGAAAACCCAGGTTTGTCCATTCCTTGTCGTTCTTTGGAATTAGGCATTCCACAAACGTCATTACACCGTATTTTGCATAGAGATTTGTGTCTTAAGGCTTATAAAGTTCAGTGAACACAAGAACTCAAGGCAGCCGATCATCAAAAACGTCGTGTCTTTGCTGATTGGGTCCTTGAAATGCGTGAAAATGATCCGGAATTCCATCGAAAAATCATCATTTAGAATGAGGCCCAAAGATTTATTGTTGAAAAGCCTCTCTATCCTCAACGTGTGACTGTTTGGTGCAGTTTGTGGTCCGGCGGAGTCATTGGACTTTACTTTTTCGAAAATGAGGCTGGAGCAACAGTAACGGTGAATAGATTGCGCTATCGAAAGATAATTAATGATTTTTTATGGCCGGAATTAGATGGTATTAATCTGGACAATGTTTACTTTCAACAAAATGGCGCTACGTACCACACAAGCAACGAAACCATTGATCTTTTACGATTGAATATCAAAATAACACCTCTTATTGGAAAACCCTGTATTTTCGATATCTTGACCTCAGACAGGCAGATGCAATTGATTATTGTTTGTTCAAGAAAGAATGTCAATGTATGAAAATTTTTTTTTTTTTTTTATTCTTCATTAACGCTAAAGATGCCAAACTGCCAAAGCAATTTGTCAGCAGGTTCACAATATTTATTATAGCACTAAAGTATACATATAACTAGAAGCCACAATATAGAAAATAATGAGATACCGACAAAAAACATTTCAAGTAACTACAACACGATAACGATAGATATAACATGGTGAACATACTTATAGCATACACACACTCAAAGGAACACAACATACTTAATCCCACACAATTGGGATACATGACTATAAGTCATATTTATATAATTACATGACTATAAGTTATATCTATATATTTACCTGACTATAAGTCATATTTATATAATTACTTGAATATTAATCATTTGTATATAATTGCGTGACTATAAGTTATATTTTTATAAATATTTTTATATTTTTTTTTTTTTTTTTTTTTTTTTTTTTTTTTTTTTTTTTTTTTTTTTTTTTTTTTTTTTTTTTTTTTTTTTTTACTTGTTTACACTACGAAGTGTGTGCACGCCAAAAAATTGCTTCACTAAAATCTTTTAAATTCATAGTTTATAAATCGAAATAATCACAAAGATATCGATTAATATAAAAATGTAAAAGAGTAGTGTACTTTCAAGTAATTTAATCAATCTAAAACGCCCTCGAAATACTATTTTAAGTGATTTTAAAATCTGTGCAGTGATCAATGCTAGTTATTGTCGCAAAATAACTAACAGAATACCATACCTGTCAGTTTAAAAACTGGTAGCACTTAATATACGAACATTATCACACTCGCTGCTAAGTGGGCCGTAGCCTAGAGAATAGCGTCGATAGCGTCGCCCGTTCCGGTAGCGGTCACAGTTCTCAAGGAGCGGAGTTCGCTTCTCGGTGAAAACATTTATTATTATTTTTTATTAAATTATAGTAAGACGACCGACTCGCTAACTTTCAACGTATAACGCCATCTAGTGAGAAATGTGCACAGTACGTCCGATTTAATTCTACAAAACCGTGCAAACAAAAATACTACGATGACGGTAGCGAACTATATAGATGAACTTAAAAATGAAGTTTCCAAAATTCAAACAGTCAAGGATCAAAAAACAAAAAATACTATAGAACTCATAATAACGAAGTTGGAAGATGCAATTAAATCAGAAAATCTTTCATTACAAGACAAAATCATCAGATTACAAGAAAATATAATCAACAGTGACAGAAAATATATCAGTAATTTAGAAAACATTAAACATGATATTAGAAAAATAATCTTACCTGAAACCTATGCAGAAAAGGTAAAAAAACACGAACCAGTTGTTATCATAAAACCAAAAAAGAAGGATCAGGAAAATAATGAAACAAAGAATGAAATAAAAGACAATATTGACCCAGCAAATTTTGGAGTTACCGGCATGAGAAATTTTAAGGATGGAGGGGTTATAGTAGAATTTAAAAATGCCACAGATATTAACAAGGTTCATGATGAGGTGATAGCCAAACTGGGAGATAAATATGAGGTAAAGATTCCTCAAACAAAAAACCCATCCGTCAAAATTATTGGTTTATCTGAAAAATACAGTTTTGAAGAAATAGAGAGAAAAATAAAAACTCAAAATGAGACCATCTGTGAACAAAGCTCAAAAATAAAGGTGACATATATGAAAGAACTAAAAAACCAAAGAAATCAAACAACTTTTACTATATATGCCGACGTCGACGGAAAGACTTACGACAGAATGTTAAAAGCAGAAAAAATAAATATTGGATGGGACAGATGCAGGGTCTTTGACAATTTAAATATCATGAGATGTTTTAAATGTAATGGGTTCAACCACAAGGCTATAGATTGCAGAAACCTAAAATCTTGTCCAAAATGCGCAAAAAATCATGACGTTAAAGATTGCATGGATGAGGATATTCAGTGCATCAATTGTATAATGACAAGTAAAAGATTAGGACTGAAACTAAATTGTAGTCACTCAGCCATGAGTAAGGAATGCCCAATTTATAAAAGAAAACTTGAAGCAAAAATGAGCAGAATTTCTTTTTTATAAACAAAAGTTACGAGAAAGATGAAATTATATACTTGAACATACAAAGCATCATAGCACATTACGAAGAGGTCAAAATACTTTTAGAAGAGAAGAAACCTTTTATGCTTATGATGAGTGAAACACATGTGACTGAAGATATCCAAGATAGTGAAATTATATTTGATGATTATAATACCATCCGTTGTGACTCGCATAGCAGACATACAGGAGGAGTGATGATTCTCTTAAGTAATAAAGTTCCATATGAAGTGATATCAAATCACCAACATGAAAAACATTGTTGGATTTTAGCCATCAGCATTAAATCAGGAATCAAGAAAGGTGTATATACTGTTATTTATAGATCACCAAACACGAGTAAATGCGACTTCTTAACATATTTTCAAAGATGGAGCATGGAAAATTTGCAAGATGAAAATATTAACATCATAGTTGGAGATTTCAATATAAATGTTAAAGCAAATGCAGACATATACACAAAAAAACTGAAATCTATTATTCAAACTGCAGGTATGAAACAATTAGTTAAAGATTTCACACGAATTACTAATACCTCTAAAACATTGATTGATCTGGTTATCTCAAATAAATTTAACCTATGTGTTAATGTATTAGATAAACATAAAATTACCGACCATAATATGATTCAAATTCTATTAAATGACAGAGAAAACTACAACTCCAGTAAAGAAACACAAGTAATAACATTTAAAAATTACAAAAGATACAATAAAGAACTCTTCATTCAGACCTTAGAGACTATTGATTGGAATGAAATAAATCAAATGGAATATAACAAAAAAGCTGACCAGACGATATTAAACATTAAAAAATCCATTGATGAAGTAGTTCCAGAACAGAAGATACGTAAAGGAAACAATAATAAATGGTTCACAAAAGAACTACGCACAATGCAGCATGATAGAGATACATTTTACAAGAGAGCACGCCTTACTAATAATACTATGGATTGGAATAACTACAAAAAAATGAGAAATAAATACTCCAAAGACATAAAAAGAACGCATAATGAGTACATAAAAAATAAAATAAAATCGGAAGAAGGGGATCCCAAAAAAATTTGGAAAAGCATTAAAGAATTAGTACATGGCGATAACAAAAACGACATAAAAATAGTAAACTTCCCAAAAGATATAAACGAAGAAAACATGGCTAATAGCTTTAATAAATATTTTATAGAAAGCATCACTCAAATTAACAAATTAATACCTAACATTGTTTTCAACCCCACAAATGATAATAACAACTCAAACAAAAAATTATTGGTCTTCAGAAAAATAACTGCAGAATATTTATTTAACATTTTAAAGAAAATTAAATCAAAAAACAGTTCAGATGGATTAACTATTAGTGTGATAAAAGATGCTTTTCCAGTAATTGGATCTACTCTATTAAATATTATTAATCAGACAATTGAAGAGGGAAAATTTCCACAGTCATGGAAACTATCTACCATTATACCGGTCCCAAAGGTTAAAAATACCAGAAAATGTGAAGAATTTCGACCAATAAACACCTTACCGAAATATGAACAGATACTTGAAGTAATAATAAAAGAACAAATATTGCAATACTTAGATGAACACAATATTTTATACCAAGAACAATCGGGATTCAGATGTAATAATTCTTGTGAAACAGCGTTAAATGTAATCGTTGAAGAATGGAAAGAAGGAATGAATAGTAATAAATTTATCTTAGCAATATTCTTGGATTTTCAAAGGGCATTCGAAACCATAGATCGAGAAATATTGATAAGAAAGCTTAAAGAAATTGGTTTCTCAACTCTAGCCATTAAATTAATAAAAGAGTATTTGAAAGACCGAATACAGGTAACAAAAATTAATAATCAATTTTCAAAACCAATGGAAAATAAATTAGGAGTACCACAGGGATCAGTCCTTGGACCTCTATTGTTCATACTCTATATTAATGACATGGTGAAAATATTTTCAAAATGCAAAGTACGACTATTTGCCGATGATACACTTATATATATAATTGGAGAAAACTATGAAGAACTAATAAATATTTTAAATAATGAACTAGATAATGTATCAAGATGGCTAAAAATAAATAAGCTTAAATTAAATACAAAAAAAACAAAATGTATGGTAATTGGTTATAAGAAGACATCCAGTGAAAGCAAAATCAAAATTGATGGTGAAATTATTGAAAATGTTACCGATATAAAATACTTAGGAGTTATAATAGATTCCAAACTCAACTTTAACAAACATGCGGAATATACCCAAAAGAAAATTGGAAAAAAGATATCTTTCTTGGGAAGAATTCGCCAAAAACTGTCCGAAAAAACTGCAATCACCATTTATAACTCCATTATTGCTCCACATTTTAATTACTGCTCAACTATCCTTTTCCTGTGTAACGACCGAGAGCAAAATAAATTTCAAATTCTCCAAAATAGGGCAATGAGAACAATACTCAGACGAAATAGATATTCAAAAGTAAATAAAATGTTAAACGAACTAAATTGGCTAACGGTGAAACAGATGTTGACCTTGAACACGATGATATTTTTACACAAAATAGTAAACAACCTGCTACCCAAATATTTTTCGAATCAAATTGTATACAACAAGGACATACACCAACATAAAACTAGGACGTGCAATGAAATCAGGCTACCAAAGAAGGACAAAGCGAATACCCAGAATAGTATATTTTATAAAGGGATGAAATACTATAACGCGCTGCCGGAAAACCTTAAGTCTGCCCCAATTGAAAAGTTTAAGATGTTGTGTAGGAGCCATATCAAGAAAGAAAAAAAAACATAGTATATTTAAATGTAATAATTAATTAGTCATTTGTAATCTTAAATGTACAAATTACTAAAATAAAATCAATAAATAAATAATTTATTTATTGTTTCTTTATTACATGACTATAAGTCATATTTATATAATAAAATGGATACTTTTGTATTTATAAACAATATCAATTTAAAAAATTTAGATTTATTTAAGTTTGTTTAATATTATTTTGAGTTCAGTTGTGCAATTTGGTTGATTTTTTTATAAGCGTTGACATCTAATTCAATACAGAGGGTACAAGATTCGCATGTGTTCCTTGCCCGCATTTATTAGTAATCTTTAGAATGAACATATATCTTCACACGTGTAACACAAATTTGTTTTATAGTACTTTATTTTAACGCATTTCTCCACCGCTTTCAGAAGTGTCCTTGCTTCAGGACTTGAAATCTGAAAATTCCTAAATAATAATTGTAGTAAATTGAAGAACCAATTATATTTATCTTATAGTCCTATTCTAGACATATTTCCAGTAAGCCATTATGTCCGCCCCGTTATCCCTCTTATTAACTCTTTTTGTTTACCTCCCACTCCAACACCTAAATATTTCTGTATTTTATCTGTCAGTATTTTGTATGTTATGTTATTTACAATATTCTCCCGATGAAATTTATAAAACCGTAAAAGCAAAGTGTTAAAATAATTTTTTCGTTTATGTTGTAATTATTTATGTCAAGCCACAAGTTTCTCCAGAGTGGAAGATACTTTCAGTTTCGCTCTAGTGTAAGACCACCATTCAGAATTGAAACGTTGCTTAAAATGGCCTTAGCCGTGTTTTGTCATCAGATCTGAATAGACAGGTACTCTGCCGCCTTCCTCTTCATCCATCTTCTCCCCTACCCACTATTTTCGGCTTCACAACAAACCTCAATAGTGGAAAAGGGAATACCTCAATAGGAAATGCAATAGTCTCACTGGCTCCGGACGGTTGGGATTGTTGAGCATTACTTACATAAAAAAGAATTTTAAATGATTTTTCGAATACGTATATTTGATAAATTTCACCAGAAGTAAGAAGCAAAATTGTCCTTGTTTGGGCATACGGTCGTGCCTACAACATTGTGATCTATACTGATTTTGCAAATTTATATTTTTAAACTACCTAACGAAGTACAGAGATAAAATTAATTATCGGTTCACGAGAGAATGTCGCTATATTAAAATAATTGTTTAATTTTACAGAAGGTAATTAATATTGAATTTACTTATAGCAAACGAGCTCACCTACACCACACTTCTCTCAGTAGGTTCTTCAGTGTTAATACTCTATGGCGTAGAGGCTACGATCCTACGATACTAATGACGAGTCTACGCTGGCCATGGCTTGCTCAATGCTCAGCTCGATGGAATCGTAGTAGAACCCTTTGTCAGTTTTACAACCACTCTGGCGCCACGTCGCTCAAGGCGGTGATAAAACTTTATTTAAATATGTAATTATTCTAACTGGAAAAAAGTGAAGTGAGATAATGAATCGTAAAATAAACCGAGTTTACGATTAAAACAATTGAAATTTATTTTTTGAACGTGCTTTATAATCTTGTAACTCGCTTGAACATTACGTAAAAAATAACAATCAAGCTAATTACTCTTAGAAATCGTATAAATTACAGACCAATTTATAAACAAGTTGTGTGATTTTGCGTTAATATCAACTGGGAATATATATTATATACCCAGATATAGTATGTATTCCAAAAAAAGCTTAATAAATTTGATACAATATACTCATACCTATATATTACAAAAAATGATAAAAAAAATATATAGATAGGTATATTCATTATTATTTTTTTGGTAAACTAATGTTTAAGACAAGATTTTTTATGCATATCGAAAGGACACGGGTTCAAGGGAGGTACACTTGATGTAATCATTTCCCGAGTTGGGTCTCCCCCGAATAGAACTCACGTGACTGACATTGAACTATCGGATCATCGTCTCGTCACATCCGTGTTTGCCTTCGATCCTCCAAAATTGGAGTTTAAATCCGTTATCTCTATAAATTGGAGAGAATTCGACTTCGAGGCATTTTGCAATGAACTGAAAATCTCACCGCTCTGTGATAAGGAAAAGTTTTGTAAATACCAGGTAGAAGAGTTAGTAATTCTTTATAATTCTACGCTACTGGCATTACTTGACGAAAATGCGCCTTTCACGGAGAAGGTCTACCGCATTCGAAATGGCCGCAAATGGTTCGATGCTGAATGTCTCAAGAAGAAAAGGGAAATGCGAAAATTCGAGAGGTTGTACAGACGAAACCCTACTTTCAGCAATCGGCAACTTTGGATTGCGAAACAAAATGCTTACAAGAAAGAAGTAACGCAGAAAAAATCTAACTTTTGGTGTGAACAAATTGAGGCAGAGAAGGACCCTCGAAAACTGTGGCAAAATATAAAAACGTTATGTGGAGAGAGCAACATCAAGATTGATTCCTCTCTTGAAGCGGATAGTCTTGCGACATATTTTAGGAGTAAAGTCGAAAAAATTCGGGCTCTCGGTGGGGTAGGATTGCCTTCTGTCGCAGCAACAACTCCGCTCACTGGTAACTTCACTACTTTTGCAGCAGTAACAGAAGAAGATGTCGTACGTGCTGTGAAGTCTTGCCCAAACAAGCAATGCGCTCAAGACCCCATACCGACCTGGCTCTTAAAGAAATGTCTCCCGGATATAGCACCTGTAATTACCGAAATTATCCAGAAGTCTCTTGTAAATTCACTTGTACCGGGATCACTTAAAAAATCAATTATAACTCCAATACTAAAAAAACAAAATCTTAATACTGATAATACAGATAATTACAGGCCAATATCCAACCTACCATTCCTATCAAAACTGCTTGAGAAAATCGTTGCCAAACAGTTAGTGGGGTACTTGAACTCCGCTGGTCTGTTTGCCAAAAATCAATCCGCTTATCGACGGTTTCATTCAACGGAAACTGTTCTTTTGCGGGTTGTTTCAGACTTGATCATCGGGATGGAAGCAGGTAAGTTGGGTTTGATATCTGTTCTTGACATGAGTGCGGCATTTGACACAGTAGATCATAGTATTTTACTAAATGTGCTTGAAACCGAATTTGGCGTTCGAGGTGATGCACTCCAATGGATGACATCGTACCTGTCTGGACGAGTAGCCTCAGTAACTTTCAATAAACGTACATCACCTGAAACTCCCATAGAATTTGGAGTTCCCCAGGGTTCTGTCCTAGGCCCCATTCTCTTCATTCTCTATACGAATCGTCTTGAACGACTAATTCACTCAGCTGGCTTTGAATCACAAGGCTACGCAGATGATCGTTTGATTTTCAAGTTTTGTTCTCCGGACGAAAAAGACGTCCTTAAAAACGAGGTGGTTAGCCTCATTAACACAATCTCAAGTTGGATGTCTGTCAATAAACTTAAACTAAATCCCACAAAGACAGAATTTATGTGGATAGCTTCCCCTGGAAGGCAAGCTCTCCTTGACTTCAGTCCAATCCGTATTCAGGATACGGATATAATCCCTTCTGCAGAAATAAAATTTCTAGGTTTCACTATGGACAATATTCTTTCTCTTGAATCGCAAATTTCAAAAGCTGTGAGTTCTGGTTTTTTCCATTTAAGGCAGATAAAATCAATCAGGAGATGCCTTCCCTCTGATGGAGCAAAGTCACTCATAAATTCGTTCGTCGTCTCACGTATGGACTATTGCAATAGTGCATATGCCGGCCTACCTCAGAAACAAATCAATAGAATCCAGTCAGTTTTTAATGCTGCGGCAAGAATGATTTTTGGTGAATCTAAATATTGCCGTATAACCCCACTTCTAAGGGATCGCCTTCACTGGCTTCGATGCCCTGAAAGAATAGAGTTTAAGATCTGCTTAATGACCTTCAAAGCATTGCAAGGAATGGCGCCAGCATATATATCGGAACTATGTATCCGACAAAACTTAAGCAATAGACAGCTTACTCTAAGGTCAGCAGATCTAGATGTTAGTAATCGTCTAATCGAACTTTCTAGGTCAAATCGAGCTGTTTACTATGATCGTTCTTTTAGTGTAACAGGCCCTCTCATCTGGAATAGACTTCCCTCAGCTCTTACTAATCTCCAGAATTTGGCTGAATTTAAACGAGCTTTAAAAACAAAATTATTTAAAAAATCTTACCATTTATAAATTTTAACTTCTTTTCAATATTTTATAATAAGCCATATTCTAAAACTTCCGGTAATTGTTTGGTTTCGGTTGTCTCCTTATTGTACCTTTTTAAAGTGTCTGCTCAAAACATTCTCATTTCTGAGCACAAACTGCCTCCTGTTTTATGTTATGTTTTAGTTTTAATATTCGTGTTTTGTCCTGTCCTACTGTTATTGTTATTCTAAGTTTTGTCATCACTTTGTATAAACAGTGTATTAAGTGTTATAATATTAGATCTGTATTGGGTAAGGCACACTGTAGGAATAAGTTTGTTAAACGAGTAGTTAAGCGCACTTGAAGTGAAATGACACTAAACTGCGCTATATAAATTCCATGTTATTATTATTATTATTATTCAAGTCACGTTGGCGTCATGTATCTTTTATCAGGAAATTTTTAAATGTGGATTAGTGTTTCAGGCTAATAATTATTGCTTATAAAAATAATATATATGGATATTCATATAATTTTTTTTTAAATATATTTTTTTTAAAAACTTTAATCTCATTACGATTTTTTTTTTTCTATGCTTCCGATTTTTTTGTCCGGGTTAAATCTTCCCCATAGGAAAAACTAAACCAATGATTTTTGTATTTTTTTTTTTTTAATGCTTCCGATTTTGTTGTCCGGGTTAAATCTTCCCCATAGGAAAAACTAAACCCTTCCACTCACTTTTCCACAAATGATCAGCTAGTCAATCAACATTATGCTAGTGCATTATATAAGTAAAATAAATACAAAACAATACAAGAACAACAACACGTCAACTCACCAGAGATCAAATGGGAAAAAAAATTCACCGACTCCAGATATTTTCATATCAGAGGGTTCGGCTCGGTAGAACTTCTAACAGGGCCTATAAATCCTACTGATCCCTCAACATAAATATTAAAAAAAAAATTTCGTTATCCTACATGTATTCAAAATGACCGACTTTTGCATCTTTATATATAAATTTTTTGATAGATCTAATACGCCTAAATTTTTAATGAGAGAGCTAGGTATAATGCCAGTAGCCGAAATAACGAATGGTAATATTTTTATAGTCTGAGAATGCCAAATTCTTTTTATTTCGTTTCCTAAATCTGTGTATTTTCTTATTTTTTCATTAACAGATTTTTTAATGTTACAGGAATTTGGAATAGCGACAAGTTATTTTTTTAATTTTGTCATGTAAAACTATATCGGGTCTATTATGACTAATCGTTCGGTCTGTTAGTATAGTTTTATCATAATATATTTTATAAAATTCGTTTTCTAAAAATGAATTTGGTTCGTATTCATAATATGGTACTATATTACGGCAGTCAATCAAGTTATGTTTAATTACCAAATTTTGGTGAATTATTTTTAAAACTTGATTGTGCCTAAATGTATACTCGGACGGTGCTAATATAGTACAACCCGATATAATATGTTCTATAGTTTCCGGAAAAGCCAAACATTTTCTACACAAATCATTAATTTGATTTGTATCTTTGATTATATGCTTTCTATAATTTTTAGTATTAATGACTCTATCTTGAATGGCAAGCATAAATCCTTATATTTCTGCGCTCAACTCTCCAATACTCAACCATTTGTTTGACGAAAATTTGTCAACATACGTTTGGTTGAGATAATTGAAGTGTTTTGCGTGTAAAATTTTATTTGACCAGGAATCTAATAGTTCCTGGTTGGGATTTATAAAAATGTTGGCATTCTCATCGTAGAAATTTAAAGGTGTAATATTTCTATTATTGTAGAAAGCAATCACTTTCTGGTTTGACATATTTAATAAAATAAAATACTTTTTTGTTATAAAACCCCGATATTTATTAATTTAAGAACCGACCGGTTTCGCTTTACTTAAGCATCATCAGGGTACAAATTAATACTAAACAAGAAGTACATAATGTGTGCATATATATAACAAAATATAAAGGGAGACAACATGATACAAATATAAGCAACACAAAGACGGTCATAAAATACATTAGCATAAGTGCACAAGTAATGGAAAAACCGCCAGATAATTATGTAGACTAATGGGTTATACCAATAAATCGGGAGAAACAAAGCATCAACTGGCATGGTGGTAAGGAGGTAAGGAGGTAAGGAGAACTGGGAATTTTTTATGGGTTTATTGGAAACAGACTTAATATTGGACTACTTGATATGTCTTATTGATAAAAATACTAATGTCTAATTGATAAAAATAAATTCTAAAAAAGTAGAAACTAGAAATTAAAAAAGCTGTAAAAACCAAAAGTCAGATACTTAATACTCAATTAGACATATCAAGTAGTCCAATATTAAGTCTGTTTCCAATAAACCCATAAAAAATTCCCAGTTCTCCTTACCTCCTTACCTCCTTACCTCCTTACCTCCTTACCACCATGCCAGTCGATGCTTTGTTTCTCCCGATTTATTGGTATAACCCATTAGTCTACATAATTATCTGGCGGTTTTTCCATTACTTGTGCACTTATGCTAATGTATTTTATGACCGTCTTTGTGTTGCTTATATTTGTATCATGTTGTCTCCCTCTATATTTTGTTATATATATGCACACATTATGTACTTCTTGTTTAGTATTAATTTGTACCCTGATGATGCTTAAGTAAAGCGAAACCGGTCGGTTCTTAAATTAATAAATATCGTGGTTTTATAACAAAAAAGTATTTTATTTTATTATATTATATTTCTATCTGCCTTGCAAATTATTTTGTGCATTTCTGAGCTATGAGCTTTCCTATGGAAAAAAAGTTCTTAGCATTTCTACCTGATTATGTTTCAAAGAAGTTATTTTGACTATGCCTCTACCTCCTAAATTTCTAGGTAAATTAACTCGTTCTTTAGCTGAATTTGGATGATGGCAATTAAATTTTGTTAGCGTAGTTCTAATTAATCTTTCTAATTTATCTAAATTTGTATTAGACCATTTAATTATGCCAAATGAGTACGTTAATAGAGGTATTGCCCAAGTATTTATTGCTTTTACTAAATTTTTAGCAGATAGATTGCATTTTAAAATTTTCCTGATCCTAGTTTGAAATTTAATCCTAATATCATTTTTAATACTATTATGGTCTAATCTATTTGATTGTGGGTATCCTAAATACTTATAAACCTCATCCCTTTTCATACTAGTAATTTGGAAATTTCTAAATATACTCTCGTCCCCATCTACAATTTTGCCTTTCTCTATATGGATCGTTCTACATTTATCTAAACCAAAAGTCATTTTGATATCATCTGAAGAGTTTTAACTACCTCGATCATTTTCTCTAAATTTTGTTCAGAATTCGAAAATAATTTTATATCATCCATAAATAATAAATGCGAAATTGTACTACTCTCTACTTATTACGGTACTACCCTTAACTTTTATTCCAAACTTGCTTTTAATTAACATTTTAGATAGAGGATTCAATGCTAAGCAAAACCAAAGAGGACTCAATGAGTCTCCTTGAAAAATCCCTATTTTAATTGAAATGCCCGGTATTACTATTTTTTTACCTTTTAAATTGATAAGTAAATTGGTATTCCAAAAGGACATAATATTTTCCAAAAAGCTAATAATAATGGGGTTAATTTTATATATATTTAATACTTTGATCAGCCACGAGTGCGGGACACTATCGAAAGCCTTTTGGTAGTCTATATAGCAAGTATGTAAATTACGTTTTCGAGTTTGAATCTGTTTTAGAATTACAGAATCGATAACTAATTGTTCTTTACATCCCATATGTTTTCTGCGACAACCTTTTTGTTGTTCAGATTAAATATTTTTTTCATCTAAATGAGTATATATTAAATCTGTTAAACAAGAGGTTAAAATTTTGTATATTGTCGGTAAACATGTAATGGGTCTGTACTGAGAAGGATTATTAATATTTTCGCTTTTGGGTAACATATAAGTAATGCCCTTAGTTAGAAAATTATTATTATTATTATTATTATTATTGTCTTTTGTTATATTTTATTGTGTATGTATTATCTTACAATATTTTTTATATTTACTTTATATATATATTCTATGTATAATATGGAGCTCGTGGGATTGCACCACCCTCCCCGAGATCTGGAATAAAAATAAAAAAATTACGATATTTGCCGTATCGCTGGTATCGAAATTGTTAAATTTGCGTTATCCATTTTAAATAGAATCTAAATGGGTCAATCCGCAAAAAATAAATATATTATACTATAATACATCTATTTGTATGGTAGATGTATTTAAAAATTTGTATGTATATATATTTTTTTTTACTAAGAATTGAATCTTCCTCCCCAGGTACTGGCTCTTAATTGCTGTCAACTTTTAAAATGTCTTCTAAAACTTGAAAAAAAATTTTGAATCTTCCTCCACACGAACTGATCAAAATGAATTTATCGCGCTATCACTTAAGTCAAATCCTAATTGAATGTTAACTGCTGTTAATTTTTATAATGTCATCTATTTTGATAGGAATGCGTATATTAGCGCGTGTGTGCATGAGTGCTACCGGAAATGGATAGAATTGTCATTGGCAACGAGTCTATCCACCGAGTTTCAGCTATATCGGGTGTTGGGAAGCAGGTTAATTTCCACTTCCGAGATTCAATTTCTTTAATATAATTATTTAAATATACCTTCTCTTGCATTCGTGTTGGAAAGACATTAATTTACTTAGCGCACACATAACCTTCAGGAAGAACTTTGCTAAATGATAATAAAAACCCAGTCAAAATCCGTTGCGTAGTTTAGAAGAACTCAGCGCACAAACAGACAGACGCGGAAAACTATTTAGACTTTTATTTTTTACTATTTAGACTCCGTTAAAATCTATAAATTTTAGAGATTTTAACCTCACATAATGTAGTTAAGAAGCGTCGGCAATAAGGAGTTCAAACATTTTATCTCTTCTGCAAGAATATGAAAAAATGAGTGACTTGAGTTTATATAAAATTGAATTTGTGTAATATTGTTTATAATAATATTTTGAATAATAAGAATCATTCATATTTTTTTCTCTAAAAAGGAATGCCGTCACTGAAAATATTCCATTTTACTATTTTCTATTTTCAAAAAGGTATTATTATCATTACTATATCAACGTCAAGTGGCAGACGGTGCGGGTAGAGCGGTAGAGCTGTCAGAGTTGTCAGGGTTGGTTGTGTTGAGCTGGTGGAAGTTTAATGAAGGGAGACAGCAGATGAGAGGAATCTATCAAACGCGATCGCGGAACTGGCTATTGGAATTTCAATATTACGACTGAAGTGTGGTTTAGATATGAAAGTTGCGGAGAGAGCAGACTGTTTCAAAACTAATTCATTGTATAACACACCAATAAAAATAATATTGAAATGTTTCATTGTGACATTTACATAGATAGTTCGAGCAACAAGACCCAGATGGCTGTAGTGTAGAAATATCAAGTAATAGTATTTTCCAACAGATGTCGATAGTATAAAGGGTTTTCCCTTCACGGTGGCTACCAAGGTACAAGAATCAGAGAATTTCACAGAATAACAGACAGGATTTTAGCCTCCAGGCCGTCCTATACACTAATTCCTGATTATAAGAGTTTTGTTTAGAATAAAGACACCGTATTATGTTGAAAAGAAGGTGTAAGAACATATCTACGCATTTTATTATGGTGGTTCGTTACGCAGTCCATGACCACCATTGTGGTGATTATTGCTACCACCCATGATTGCTCGGTTCTTTGCATTGAATATTTATCCTTCGCTTGTATAAGATATTCACCTGCATAGGTGATACGTGGAGTAACTTTTTATTTATTTAAAAATCTAATTACTGGTAAATGTATTTCAACGGATCTTTAAAGTTAGTTTGATAAAAACTTAAATAAACATATCATTATGCATATCCTTGTTGCAAGCGTCACGTACCCATTTTGGTTATTTCGTCCTTGGTGTTGGATGGTAACATAGCTCGAATATTAGTGTGACGTGTCATCTATCAATAATTTGGAGTGAGCGTGGGGTTGGTTGTATAATATTAATTCCTGTCACCAGTGTATTAGAGCTATATGTTTTGAATGCGACAAAAAATTCACGCTGTTCACCGGAATTCTAAAAATCTAAATACTTTTATTGATTGCAGTACCATTAACATTATTTTTAAACAAATGTCTCAGACAATCAATTGAAAACGTTATTATAAGATATTTAACAAAAATAATATATATCAAATTGAATAAGGTTTTATTACGTTCTGCAAGTATATAGTAGTAGTTCGCTGTATCGGACAGACGGAAGGGCTTTCTCAACTAGATTCAAATAATATAATATAAGTTGTTATAATAATAAAAGCTCTTTTTCATAATTATCTATTAAGGTGAACAATCCCGTTCCGTTTAACAACAATAAACCTTAACCCTCACCTTTAGAAAGAAAGGGTCTTAGTTTAAATTTTCTTGAACAATTAGAAATCGATAAACGAACGATTGATCCTAATATAACATTAATTACTAAAGTAAGGAAAATTATTCATTCTTCCACTTCCTAGTATGTCACAACACCTTAAAAATATTACGAATTTAAAGAAGCAAACAGCAGTCACGTCATTATAAAAAAATAAGGAAACGTTACTATTTAATGTGAGGAAAATAGATTTCAAAGTACCCCACAGAATAGACAATCTAATGTCACCACTACTTTCTCATTGAGTCGGTTTAACCGGTAATAAATCATTTTAGACATCATCATAATTGAACCTAACCACAGTTTGAAAAACAGCTGTCACAGTGTTTAAAAAAAACTAAATATCTTGCAGAATTTAATAAAAACAACATTCAATTTAACCAACATTGAAGTTAAAAAATAAATAAATTGAGTTTCACAAATATAACCCAAAAACAATTAGCTATTTCTTATTACAGTTTACCCTCATGTGAGGTGTATTTTTACATTAAAGAGTCTGTTGTTGTCTGTGTACCCGTAATAAGCTCAATTTGTCATATTAATAAAATATTAAAAATGTTGACAAGATCATAGTTTTCATTGGCCCGTATTGCGCCTAGGCGTAGAGCTATTACGTAAATTGGCGATAAAAGTTCTATTTCAAATCGGAATAATGGGGAATTATAAATACGATAATAATAATGGATTAAACAACAAAAAAGACAATATTACCAAAATGTCATAGTATAAAATAAAAATAAAACCTACACGTAACACACAAAACCAATATAAACACACATCACTCACAAACACACAAGATTATTTTCATTGTATTATTTTTTAATTTTAAATGTATTATTATGTATTTTTAATTTTAAATTTATTATTTTCTTTTCAAATTTACTATCTTCTCTTTAAATGTAATATGTAGATTAGATTTTCATATTATAAAATGAAGGCCTCAGCACGGGCAAGCCACCCAGTGAGGCCTACATTACTGGAAAACATAAATTGTAACAAAATAATGTACCAAATAAAAAAAAATAAAAAAAGACCATTTTATTTTTATATGGGCGAATAAATTTTACATAACGATAAAATGTCCCATTTTAGATTTGCCACCAAAACGACATATTCGTGAATATGGCTGCGTCGACTGGGCATTGGTGACCATCTTATCAGCCAGTGGCGGTCATGATGTCGATGAACCCAATTAGCACCGTTTTAGAATGAGCGTTTTTTTTAAATCAATTATTATGAATGAAAATATTAAAATAACACTTTTTCAGTACAATCATCAGAATCATAAAAATAAACTTTAAATTTTCCACACATTTTTAACGGTATTCATTGTTTGTGAAAATTGCAAATTCTGTCGGCTTTTATCGGCAATGTTTTAAAACAATTTTCCGAAAACTTTAAAGATATAATCAAAATTCCAAGTTTTTGACATTTGGCCAAAGGTCTAATAAAAGCAAATAAAAGTGATTTTATAATTTTACATATTTATTTTGACGGACTTGAACGCTTTATGTTGATCCCAGAAGTATTGGCAGAATTATCTGACAGCAATTTGCATACAAATTCCGTACAATTTCTCGTCAAATCCCAGGTGAATGTTTCCTCTAGCGGTATTTTTTAATTAAAATTACATGAGAATGTTAAAGGCCCGGTTGAGTTTTGATTAAATTCCCGGAGAATTGTGGAAAAAATGAGTGACTTTCTCCTGTCTTTCTCGTGCGCCTTTTTGTATTCAAATATTTTTGGATATTTCGACGATTAAACAAATCTAGCTGCTGATTTCACGAAATCTGTATTTTCGTTTTGATATTTATTGTTTATTAGAATAACCGTCAAATCAATGTATCATAATTTTATTTAACTTCGTCAAATTAATTTGTTCTAGAGTTGATGCCCCATGAATCTATTTACATTTCAGTCAATTTAATTACAATGAACACAATTAATTATATTTTATCATCAGATTGCCAAAGATATTAATATTTAAATCAAATATATGTTTATAGAGTAGGCACATTAAAGAAAAACCGAAAATTTTTGTTCGGCGTCAAAAAAACAGTAAGGGTCAACACACTAAACGTATTTTGCGCCGCGTAATGCGTAAAATAAGCGAGTGTGGATGTAGCCGCTGAAAATACGCCGAATATATATAAAGTGGCGTAAAAACGCCAGCAGAAGCGCGCAAGGGCCGTGCAGGATAAAGTGTATGTAGCGCGGTGTAGACGCGTAACGCGACGTAAAATGAGCTGCGCAAGATACGCTCAGTGTGTTTCGGCCCTAAAAGTCGTAATTTGCGACTAAACCACATCGCTTACAATTTTACAAACTTCTTGGAGGTAATACTAGAGACAACTAGTTGAAGTTTCCTTCGTTGCTAAGCTTTACCCATTTAAAATAAATATAGTTTTCGACAGTCATTTTCCTCTTATTTTAAACGACGAATATGCAAAATTTCATCTAGAAGTTTCAAAAATCTGCTTTATAGGATGGTTTTTCAAAATTTCTCATAGGACATCAGGAAAATATATATTTTGCAATTGTATTTACAATCCATTATTTGAATAACATAATTAATTAACATTAATAAATTAAAATTATTTTTACATGAATACGAATTTACATAGGAGTTCAAGGAAGAGTGTACATAGATTTTAAAACAGACACAATTCATTGAAGAATATTTCATGGATAAATTTAAAAATAGTTATACAGAAGTCAGTGTTTCAAAGGAAGATTGTGACACTGGTTAATAAAGCTGCTGAAAAACTAGTATTTAGGAGCATTTGCTAATGTTTTTCTTTAAATACTGGAAGTTTAAAACTAGAAAAGTATATTTTTAAATACTAACATTAAAAAAGTGTGTTTTCGGGGACAGCGGGACAGCAGGATGCCGAAAACCTAGCTTGGAAGTAGAAAATTGTTTCTGGTGTATTTTTTTAATGCACGTGAATTGATGAATATTTATGTTGTTTCGATTTTTAATATCGTCAATATTATAAAGTAAATTTATTTTCTTTTATTTGATATGTTAGATGCACATTACATAACAATCAAGTAGGTATTCATTTAACTTTCCTGAGGTATCTATCTGAAAGCTTGGTGCGTGAATAATAATATATCTCACAGGTTCTATATCCGTATGGTTATCTGTTTAATTGAGTAGAAAGCTTCTCCTTTTATTTTCTTTTATTTGATATGTTAGATGCACATTACATAACAATCAAGTAGGTATTCATTTAACTTTCCTGAGGTCTTATCTTATCTTATCTGAAAGATTGGTGCGTGAATAATAATATATCTCACAGGTTCTATATCCGTATGGTTATCTGTTTAATTGAGTAGAAAGCTTCTCCTTTTATTTTCTTTTATTTGATATGTTAGATGCACATTACATAACAATCAAGTAGGTATTCATTTAACTTTCCTGAGGTATCTATCTGAAAGCTTGGTGCGTGAATAATAATATATCTCACAGGTTCTATATCCGTATGGTTATCTGTTTAATTGAGTAGAAAGCTTCTCCTTTTATTTTCTTTTATTTGATATGTTAGATGCACATTACATAACAATCAAGTAGGTATTTATTTAACTTTCCTGAGGTATCTATATGAAAGCTTGGTGCGTGAATAATAATATATCTCACAGGTTCTATATCCGTATGGTTATCTGTTTAATTGAGTAGAAAGCTTCTCCTTTTATTTTCTTTTATTTGATATGTAAGATGCACATTACATAACAATCAAGTAGGTATTCATTTAACTTTCCTGAGGTATCTATCTGAAAGCTTGGTGCGTGAATAATAATATATCTCACAGGTTCTATATCCGTATGGTTATCTGTTTAATTGAGTTGAAAGCTTCTCCTTTTATTTTCTTTTATTTGATATGTTAGATGCACATTACATAACAATCAAGTAGGTATTCATTTAACTTTCCTGAGGTATCTATCTGAAAGCTTGGTGCGTGAATAATAATATATCTCACAGGTTCTATATCCGTATGGTTATCTGTTTAATTGAGTAGAAAGCTTCTCCTTTTATTTTCTTTTATTTGATATGTTAGATGCACATTACATAACAATCAAGTAGGTATTCATTTAACTTTCCTGAGGTATCTATCTGAAAGCTTGGTGCGTGAATAATAATATATCTCACAGGTTCTATATCCGTATGGTTATCTGTTTAATTGAGTAGAAAGCTTCTCCTTTTATTTTCTTTTATTTGATATGTTAGATGCACATTACATAACAATCAAGTAGGTATTCATTTAACTTTCCTGAGGTATCTATCTGAAAGCTTGGTGCGTGAATAATAATATATCTCACAGGTTCTATATCCGTATGGTTATCTGTTTAATTGAGTAGAAAGCTTCTCCTTTTCCGCCAATGAAGGGTGTTTAACAGTTTAATCCGATTTAACTGCTTTATGAGTTACTGATGTAAACTTTATGAATGGAAACAGATAAGCTTATTTAATATGCTGAGGGGTATGGCCGCGGCCGCGTTATCTGGGATCTATTCTATATTATATGAACTAGGCAACTGAAGCGGTTATAATCGTAATACTATATTGTAATATATGTGTTTAATTTAGTGGTTAAGTTAACGTGATCTTTTGTATCATTGATTTTTATAATGATAGTTAATTTACCTGTTTGTGTTTCTTAAATTATTTTTGAATCTGTAGTTTTCAACAAGAAATCAATTCTTTCTAGATTTTTCATCAGGATTACATACACAAAAAAGAGGTATACCAAGACCTCAAAAATAACTCAAAATAGAATTTTTAGCATTGAATTTCTCAAAATATTTTTGAATTTTTTGGTTACTTTCTAATAAATTCCTACAGCACGTTTCATCAGAAAGCCAAAACGCTTGAAATAATTGCAAATGTAAAAGGAAGAGTGGATAAAAAGTTTTATTTCTGTAAAGCTTAATCCAAGCAAATTTTAATACGAAATCTAAATAAAATGTAATCGCCCTTTGAGAAATAGGATTTCTCAAATTGTAATGCGTAGAATAAGAACACCAATTTGTAAGAAAGAAAAACTCATATTATGGACCTCAATTATATAAATAAATTTTATATGTTTTATTACCCCTAACATGTATTAAATATAACTCATAATTAATTAATTCATATTTTTATTTTTTGATTGTTGGATAAATTACACAGTATTCATGATTATATACAGTATTTAATAAAACTTATTTAATATTAAACATAAAAACTCCGATATTAAATACAAGCTTTGGACAACGACACTACCAATACCATGCTATAAAAGCATTCAACAGTCTAACACTTGAAAATAAAATTGAAGTAAACAAAAATAAATTCAGACACAAAAGTACAAAACGGATTAAAGAACAAAAAAGACAATATTACCAAAATTTCATAACATAACATAAAAAAACCTACACGTAAGACAGAAAACCAATATAAAACACACAAACACAAAACATTATATTTTAAATGTATTATGTTGATTTTATTTTTTTATTATAAAATGAAGTCCTCAGTACGGATAAGCCACCCAGTGAGGCCAACATTACTGGATAACTCTGAAATGTAAAAAATATTTAACCAAAATAATAAAAAATATCATTTATAAAGAAAAAACTTAACTAACAATTACATCAGCAATATGTCGGGATAAAATTAAAGTATCACTATTGAACAATAAGATCTTCAAAATACCAATCTGTATCTAGGATTAACTTACTTTAACAACTTTCGTATCTAAAAAGTAATGAAAATTTTCATGAATTTCAGCTGAATTAGAAAAATTAACTTAAACTACTTTATTTATTTATTTATTTGGTACAATATTTTTTTACATTTCAAAGTTTTCCAGTAATGTTGGCCTCACTGGGTGGCTTGCCCGTGCTGAGGCCTTCATTAAGAGTTAAGAGTTAAGATATTTCACTTTAACAGTTCATTATTGTTTAAATCTCATTTTCCTAATTTAATGAATTATTTAGTTGTTCTTAATTATTTTTTTGTCGTTATTTTATTACATTTTTATGTGTTTTTTAGTATGTTTGTATATGTGTCTATGTAGCCACATTTAATTGCACAAACGACACATTGGAGACAGTGGATTGAAGTAGACAATATTGTTGGTATTCGTAATTTAAGTCCATTAGTAACTGGTTTACGTGTTTCAACAACTAACATAATATGATGTTTAATATTTCCTCAATCAACATCATAAGATATTCCTTATTTAGTCGGCTAAGGTATATATTTTCTCAGTTTATTCAAATTGAGAATAAAATATAAGGTAGTAGGCAAAAATAAATTAGATATTAGAGTATGTATATTCATAAAAGTGAATGGAAAAATTAATTTGTCGTTTAATTTTTAATGTGATAGATTGCTCTGATTTTATCTATGATGTCTTAATTAGCAAGCGGTTTTAATAATATGGGGCCCAATCTGGAGGATTTATTATCTACTTTGTCTCTACAATACTTGACAGCTAACGCCATCTTTTGGTAACCTAATATACTAATTTAATGCCATCTATGTGTGAACTCAAACACTAATATCAAATATATTACAAAAATAAAAGTCAAATAAAGACAACTGTCAAAGAATTACAAAGGATGAATGAATACCAACAGTACTAAGATTGAAATTAGACCACCATTTGGAGTCTTTACTACAGTGTACATGAGAATTCCCTTGAGCAAGTCCAACATAAATTTTTACGTTATATTAATTTAAAATTGGGAATATTCACCGAAAACATTAAATACCCCTCTCTTTTTCAATTATTGGGACTCGATGCATAAAGAAAGAAGAATTTGTTCAGACCTATTTTATTTATTTAAAATCGTTACCAACCTGTTGAACTCCCCTGAACTTCTTTCGTTAATATGTTTCCATGTACCTAGTCGATCAGTTCGTTTCAAATTACCCTATCATTGCAACAATACAGGATCTAACACTGAACTCAATTCCATAATGAATCGCCTGCATGTACTTGGAAATAAATATGTTTTGGATGAACCTATAAACATTGCTAGTTTAACCTCATACAAACACTACTTAATTAAAACTGTCTGTCAGCGCTTCTCAGATTGACTATAATCAAATACAGTTTTAAAGTATTAATTTTTTAACACTCATTACATTATATCCGGGATTTATAATATGTTGTATTGTATTTATAATAACCTACTCATTATACTTTTTTATGTTGATACTACTATTTCTATTGTTCTCTTTAATGTATTTTATATTTATATTTTTTTATATATATGTGTATTCTGTATTCATATGTAAAACAATTGTTATTCTTTTGTAAAAGCCGCTATAATCGGCGTTAATAATAAATAAATAAATAATAATACCAGCGATTTCTCTAAAAAAACTTTACATTTTAAAAAAATGTTCATCAATTCGTACTTGTACTTTAAAAGCTGGAAAAGTTTGTTTTTAAATCTGCAAATCTCCTGAATAAGTAATTTGCGACAAAAATAAAAAGGGTAATAAATCTCTGTAAGACAAAAGTGAAATCTGTGCATCCGAAAAGAAGTAGTCAAGGAATGGTGGGATGAAAATTTACGCTTTCTTTGGGCAGTTTTCATTAAATCCTCGAATTTCTTTACGGTTCAGCTCGGGTTGGGGTGTAAAAAGTTTATGTGCGAGCCTCAAAGGCAGGAAGCACTAAGTCTGAAATACTCATTTTGATGTTAAAGCTGCGTACTTTTAAAAACATTTTGATATTTTTCTTATATTAATTATTAAGATTTTTTTTGTGAATACAAGTTATTGTCATTTAAATATGATTTTGAAGTGTGGCTACATATTTATTCTATTGTAAGTATTCTCAAGCACCCTAGTACCGCTATTTCACCATATTACTAAAATTTATATTCAATTAGTTATTTTTAATACAATACCAAAAAATAAATTATAACACAATTTTGGAGAAATATCACCTGGAGGGCGTTACATCTGATATAAGATTATTATTAGAATAAAATTTAATATTTAAAAAAAAAATCAGAATTGAATTCGTTATAAAATAAATATTTTTATGGGCTTCCCCAGTTCTGTCATGAATTTTAAAATTTTATTGTTGTGTTTTCAACCAGAAAGATACCAATTAAAATTAATATTTTAGTTAGTGCTTCAAATTGTGTGAGGGTTTAATAGTTTTTTTTTTTGTTTTTTTGATAATGGTAATTGTGACATAACTATTAAATACCTAAATATATGTAGAATATATTTTCACATCTTCAATAATAGGAAAATCAGGTGTCATTTTAATAAAATAAAATAACCAACTTTGTTTCGACCACTATTTAATAATAATTTTCGAATTTAAAAACTAAAAAAGAGGTTTTTTTTAAAGTATGAGGCACTAAGCAATTTTGGGCTTGAATAAGGTTAGAGACAGTTAGTTCCGGCGACAGTTTGAAACTATTCACAAATTCTAAAAAAGTCTCCCAACAAGAAAGTTTCTCATGTGGCGCACCTTCATATACCGTAATGATTTTTTTTACTCGCAACTGTTGCAACGCAACTAAAGTCCGCCAGCTGCCTTAAATATGAGACATGATCCATTCTACCTCAGCCACATTTTACGTAATTTAAATCCCTTCAAGGCCGACAGTTTAAGCCTCCAGTTAACTTATCGCCTACACTTCCCGAGAACGTATTCCTGAGAGAAAGTTGTTATTATTCGACTCTCTCTCCCTTTATTCCACTATATTATGATCACCGACCACAAACGTAGGCTCTCAAATAGCCACTCGTAAATTTCAAATGCCTGACATTTAGGAGATGCTTTTAGCTCTGTCGTAGGACTTTCTTTCATGTCAGAACATTTGTATTTACATATGCGTAGATATATGTAGGTAAAATGTTTTATAGGTTTCATTTAAAAGTAAATAAGGTCAAAGTTTTGAAACTTGCTACTTTGGATGTTACTTTTCTTATTATCGACACAATTGTCGAAATTCTAAAGAAATTTAAAAAAATCAAGGCTTTAATAATATTTCGCTGATTTATAAAGTGCTGTTTTCATGAAAACTCACCTCAGGGGTGCTGAAAATCAGAAAAGCAAAAGCTTGAAAAATGTTAAAATCTGAAAAAAAATTATAATTTTCCCTTATGTTATGTAGAAATAAATGATTTCTGGGCTAATTCATGTTTTTCTTTGTTTCAGGTACGTGAATCTTTAATAGATTACTCAATAACAAGTTTGGTAAGTTTAATTATTAGACAGTCTGCGATTCATACACACAAATTAAACGGTTAATTCACATGGCACATTACAAAATATGTATTTTCAGAGATTATTTATCATGTTGATTCTACGTTTCAATGAAACGTACAAAAATGGTCTAGCTTTCTGCCATGATGAAATTTATAAATGAAGTAAAGAAATTTGTAATTCGTAACAGATTAGCTGAAGAAAATACGTCAGAGTGAGTAAGAACAAATTGGTATTATCACAACAACTGTATGTAGTAGAAAAATTCAAGTAACCTGGCTTAGTAATCTACGACATTGTTCTACGTAAATAATACAAAAATAAACCACCTTTTTTTGCAGCCTAAAGTTATGATTTTCCTTCCTTGAACCATTAGTTTGAGAAATTCAAAGTATTTATATACTGCTAAGGTTGTCGTTATTAACAGCTCTATTTTGAAGAACTAGAATAGTCATTTTCCGTTTATAAAGAAAATAAATATATATATAATATAATACAAAAAAAATATTTCTATGGGCTTCCCCAGTTCTGTAATGAATTTTTAAATCTTATTGTTGTGTTTTCAACCAGAAAAATGCCCATTAAAATTAATATTTTAGTTAGTGCTTCAAATTATGTGAGGGTTTAATAGTTTTTTTGGTAATGGTAGATATAAATATTTTATTTTTTATTTTATTTATTAGCGTTATGAACAGTCTTTATACATGCATATATGACAGTGATCAGAGTAGTTATGTTATTGACCAATAAAATAACGACGAAAAAAACCATAACAGAAAAATACATAACAACATACCTAATACAAACAATTCTGATGAAGTACATCAATTGTCAAAAATTTATTAATCAATTAAAATATTTAAAAAAAATCAATGAAATATTAAGTTTTTTGGTTAAATAAGATGCAGTATCACTTTTTTACGGCTGCTGTATGTACATATATTTTTTTCAACAATTTTTCTGATATATATATATTACCTACTGATTAGGTGTATAAATAGCCTAGAGCCAATATTGAGCTTTCTACCATAATTTACGTAGGCATATAAATTGCTCACTAACCCGATCAGAGTCACCTTCATTGTAATGTGTGCATGAAAGAGATGAGTTCAAGCGATAGAGAATGCTTGCAGATGTCATATTATAGAGGTACGAATGCGTGTCTCGTCATATTTGTATCATTAGTCTGATTCCGCATAAATACCTATACAAATCTACCTATACTCTCTTCATTTCAATACTTTACACTGGCGCGGCCGGTTGCAATAAATAGGCTTTGGATAGTTATCACACCGTCAATCTAGTCATTCAGATTCAATTCAGCGATGGCACTTTTTACAAAGAAAAACATACCACGCAAAGGTCATATTATGACGTAAAAAGTGTAACAGTTTGCTTGAAGGCGTACAAAATCCGCAAAATTAAATGTTTTCAAGAGAATTTCATAACATTTTGATTCTCTAACTCGTCACGTCGACTACCAAATTTCGATAACGCGGTAAATTTTGAAACATTATTCTAAGACTAAGCACACAAGAGACTTTAGTTGCGGTTACAGTTGTTGGAAACTATTCCAAAATCCATATAAATTCAAAAAACGCTTTGCTTATGTGCGCACCTTGACGCAATTGTTGCAACACAGTTGTTGCCACAACTAAAGTCTCTCGTGTGTGGACTGTCGTAGTCTGCAATAAGGACATATGTGGTGTATTCCGGTAAATATAACAAAGATGTTAACGCACATTGTAGTACATTAACACAAAACACAATATTTTGAGAAATTTAAAAAATATGGATATTTTAAGTAATCTTAAAAAAATTAAATATATATTATGGTGCTTAACCACCTTCCAGCCACAAAAGTATCTATAGCCTTTTGTTAGCATTAAAGCTTATACTGCTCTTTTAAAGGTAAACCCTTCACACTTTGCTAGCTCGCAGCAACCGACAAATTAATATTAAAATTATGTGTAGTTGCGACAATTCTGGTACATGCATGACATTTTTATATTCTCTTTGTTGTCCCTACATTAAATTATTATTTATTCCCTCTAACCATTAATATTTCATGCATCCTTTGTTTGCACAGTAATTTTTATTTGATTAATGAGTGAAATATTTTAATTTTAAATTATAAATGAGTATTTTTAGCTACTTCATACAATATGCTGCCGATAATAATAATTATTGCCCATTAAAAATATAATTTTATGTAAAATTATTAAAGTCCATCAAACGCATAATTCTACAAGTTCGTTAACCCTTGAGTACTTATGTAAATGTATCTGTCGGATTTCGAATACAAAACAAATGTGGTGTAATTATTCCGGTTTTCTCTACAATTAGCTCTTAATTAGCATCCTGAACAGCAATCAGAAACAGTTCGCTTTCTGAGAATATCAGCTTACTGTAAAAACTTCATTGTACTTCAGAAAATATCACATAATTATAAATAGAATATTACGTTTTTCGAAATATTAGATCACATTAATGAAGACTTCTTATGAATACCAATAATTTATCCTTGGAATTGCACACTTTGATATACTATTCAAATTATAATTGAAACATTGCTTTAGTTGGCTGTAGTAGTCCTGTTCGGTAATTAGAGCTGCATAAACAGGTACTTCCCAACATCGTTTTACTCCCCGCTTACCTCAGACAAACAAGATACTATAAATGGTTATACCACAGTCCTAACGGCTTCAGGCAGTAAAGTTGAGGACTCTTCTGAGGCGATGACATTTATAAAATAACATTTCTTATTCATGAATATAAAGTAGGCAGAAAAGGACGGTAAATGTTTCTAATAACGCCCTAGTAAAAGACTACTATTTAGAATCGTAAAAGTACTTGAATTTAGTCATGTTCAGAGACTAGTTCCCAAGAACCAGGTGCTTTCCTTCAATAAGTTAAATTTTAAAATCTCCTTCCTCTCCTTACATCCAACAGTTTCACAGAATTCCACTATCTCTAGTTACAGAAACAGTTTTTTTGCTGTGTGTTCTTTCAAATGTTGAATACAACAATAATTTGAATAATAATTCAACCGTTATTTATTTGTGCCTAAATAACATTGCTTTATTCACAGTATACCTAACAACGCCCACATAAATATTAATTGTATCATGAATATTCCACATACAAATAATATTTAAATAACAATGTAGTATCGGATATTATGTTAACGCAGATATTTTATTCATAACATCATCTTAGGGTTGTAGTGTAGGAAAGGTAACAAGATTAACAACATACAGCGTAAGAGTCCCAATTGCTCCCAACCGTCTGGAGCTAGTGAGACTATGACATCCCTAATTGTGGTATGTTGTTAGGCTGAAGGTAGTAAGGAGGGGAAGGAGATGGGGAAGAGAAGGTCGGATAGTACTTGGCTATTCAGATCTGGTTACCGAACACGGTTAAAGCCATTTCAACAACTTTTCTGAGAGTATCTTCCACTCTGGAACGTGCTGCCAATATACTAGATATTATTTTATATGAATAAGTTGTGAAATGACACAAACTAAACAAATAAAATTTACTTGCGTACGCCGGGATTGGAACCCGTGACCTTCGGATTTTTTTATTTTTTTATTTTTTATTATTTATTGAGTTAGTTTATACATTTGAATATAAACTAATATAAACAAGATCATATTTCATTTTGTAATTTTACATATTTTTACAATGAATATAACATTTCTTTTTAAATACATTCATTCTTCAGACTTTCAGGCATTTCATCATACATTTTTAGTCCTTTGTACATTAGGCAGTTCTATGATTTTGTTTTTTTCATATGTGGCAATCTAATCCTATTTACATTTCTGGTTTCGTAATTATTCAGTTTTTCAGTTTCAGTGCCGGCAACCCGGGGGTTTATTTAATTTCATGGTTGTTTACATTGTTTTCTTTTCTTTTACCTGCCTCACTAGACAAAGTCTGTTCCGAGGCGGGTAAATCACATATTATATTTGTTCCTAAAGAAATGTATGTATTTAAAAAAATATATATATATATATGTATGTAAAAAGACAAAAAGATACAATTATGTGGTGGTATATTAAATATTTACATACATACTTTTTAAATACTTTTACACCACTCTGAAACTACTACTAATGGGAAATACATACACAAACATTCACAAAAAACTTATCACAGCCTGGATCAAAAAACAAGATATCCATTTTATACAAAACATTATAACACCAAACCAAACATAATCATTGATGAATGTGTATTTATCTATTTATGCATGTGTTTACTATATGTGTGTATGCATGCATATATATATATGTATGTATACATGGGTGTATATATATATGTGCGTGTAAATATATTTTTTTCCTTTTTTCTTTAAATAACAATGTACAATAACCATTTAAAAAAAAAAAATAATAATTTAAAATCTCAACTTACACTTATATAAGAAAATTTAACCAATACACATAAATACATGTACCATTAAATCAAAACCACGCAAACACCTCAGCACAGGTTCTCCTAGTGAGGTGTTCACGAAACATATAACATTACCCACCACAGTGTCACCTACTCAAACCTACCTCACACCCAGCATAAAACACCAAATTAACAACAGTTCTAAATTTATGTATTATATACAAATGTAAATATTTGGTAGACACTGTAATGTATGTATAGAAATAAATAAATAAATTAAATTTTGTGACAATTGAATATAGATATAGCGGTTACATGATAATTAGTATTGCAAAATTGCAGTTTCTCGCATTTGTTTTATTTGAATATTATATAATTTCGTGAGAAATTTATATCATTTCGTGAGAAATTGTATGAAATGTTATTTATTTAGAATATTTTGAATATCTGTTCTTTCCTTTTCATTCAGCCATAATACAAATCTTTTGAACAGCCAATTCAAATTATTTGGGGTGACGTAAGTTTTTGTTTGTGTTAGGAAGTTATTGAAAATGTGTGGTGCTAGTAATAATAATTATGAACATCTCTATTAAAAACAATTTCATCCTTAAAATATTTTGGCATTTGGTTGTTCATGATTTTATGTACAAAAATGAACACATTTAATAATAGTCTCTTTTTTATAGAAATCCAATTTAGCTGTTCTTTCATTTGATCTATTGCTAGTTGAGAGCCTTAAACCTGGACTAACAACAAATTAACTGAGAGAGAGATTGTACTACCAAATAGCGGTATCTTAGAAAACACTCCTTGCTTCATTCACATTCACACATGGTCTCATACATATTTACCCATCTGTTGTCTTTTAACATCGCCCGACCCAACAATTTGGTACACTTGATCGTGTCTATTCATCCTCGGACGTCCTCGACTACTATTCACATTCACGTAATTTATTCTCCTTACACTTCTTTCTTTGTTTATTCAGTAGCAGTAGTAGGCATATATCTGTTATATCGGTCTCCGGGCGTACGTTAAGTTTGTTTGTTCAAAATTGTTAAATATAAAAGAATTATGTTTTTGCTCTGAGGCGTTCATACGGAACAGAGAAATACTTTGAATAGATTAACAAGTCATTATCGTCTTGTTGCGTAGTATGTACGAGTACATATTTTAATTTTTGTAATGATTAAGTAAACATACATGGATTGCGATCATAGATAACTTTTGACATCAACTAAGGATTTCCAGTGAAAAATATTGTGGCTTAAAAAATATATTCATTATGATTTACAAATGCTGATTCTGAATATATAAGTTTTATTATATGTACGCCAGGCCGGCTAAAGAAGAGAGGACCTTACTGGATCATCAGCGAGGATGTTCTTTGACCCAGAGGGTGAGAATGTAACGGGACGACACCGCGTGACACCGAATTTGGTAGATCTCCTAATGGTTTCGCAAATTATTAACCAATTAATGGCCAGCTCCACTCTACCTAGCAAATGATGTATCACGGATGGCCTTTATAAATGGATGCCCGGCCTTAAACAAGCAAAGATCACGAGCCGATCGTAGGCTTAAGACCTGATACTAGTAGCAAGATGTGACGTCCATTTTAGCGAGGTATTAGAGATATCCTAGGCAGAAACTGATAAAACACTGATAGCGCGATGTATCGTCCTTTTCATTAATGTTGAAGAGAGACTAGAGGAAGTATTTATATTTTTTAAACATGGGTTTGTGATAAAAATTGTTAATAATATTTTAAAATCGTTATTTAAAAATGAATAAAACACCATCACATTAAAACAATTTGGTTGGCACAACTGAATCTTTTGATTCTGACGTCAAGGGTCACGGAACTCAGTCTACAAGTTGATTACCATTATGGTTTGGTATGAAGATTGATCCAATATAACTTTTTATATATAAAAGATCTCATTGTTGATCAAATTGAAATATAATTTTGAATATGAATTTGACCCACGATCATTAAAATGACCGAACGGAGAATGATGGAAATCGATTACATTCGAGGACGGTTGGATAATCTTCCCGATATTGAGATTATTATACTATTTTTGTGTAATAATCCACTATCTTAGTGTAGAATATCGTGGAATAAAACTTTCTAGGTAAGAACATATTTTTTAAAAGTCACAGTTTGAATAAAAAAACATTTTTAATTATGTACGGTAAATTTGAGACTATTTGAGGAAATATAGATTGTATTTTCCAACTGGTTTTAACACTAAGGAATTTTATTATAGTTTATTTCACAGAAGTCATGACCGGTGTATTATAAATACCAGAATTTTGTGACGTAATACGACGTTTCTTTTCTTAGGTTTTGGAACACTCATAAATTGTTTATCAGTTACATTGCTATAATATTAGTGATCAGATGCTGACATTTTACCTAGTGATCGTCAATATTAAAAGTGTATAAACTTAAGAATAAAAAAACATCTCGACTCTCGGACGCCGCCTTACAAAAAACAGTGCCAGTTGAAAGAAAACGTAGGTTTCTGGTGATGGCGGCGACGTCAAACAGACAAACCACAGATTTGGTGAAATTTTGGGAGAACCGAAAAATTAAAACTTGGCTCTTGAAACTAATTTATAAAAATATAGTAGTATTTAAGTTAGACGGTAATATTTATAAAAAAATATTAAAAATAGCTAAAGTGTCTTAATGTCAATCATGGTAGATCCCGAAGCTTTGAATTATAGACAAAATTAAGACATTTCATAAAATGGTTCACCTTTATAAAAATAACAAACTTCTATTATGAAACGTAAACTAGTATTATAAAATATATAGCAGCCCTGAAACAAGGTACCTACTAACAAAAGCATCATTCTTATTGTTTCCCTCGCGCCGAGAATATAGAAACCCTAACAAGCCCTAATCCACTTAATGAATTTAAAATCTCCTTTGATGTGAAACTTTATTGAATTGTTGACAAAAATCATTTTGATAAGGTTGAATGGTAACATGGGAACAAAAGCTCTCTTTGATCTTGTCAAATTCAATGAAATTTTCTCCCTACGAAATTCGGAGAGAGTAGCGAATGAGTTTCCTTCAAAATGATGGGATTTCGACTATTGATTCTTCGTTTCGTAGAAAGCGCTGCCTTGCTTTCATATTATTTGGTACCTTATTCAATATTTTTTGTTCTTACAACAGGGAATTCGTTGAATTGTGTTATTTTGTTATACTATAAGTTTGATCTTTACTAGATAAGTAACCATCACGCCGTTTTCCGCATGAGTAGGCAGAGAATGGACCGCCAAACAACTTGGTCTTGGCACATACTCCTTGCCTCATTCACATTCATACATCGTATCATACATACTCTTCTATTATTGTGACTCTTGACATGGCCCGACTCAAGTATCTGATTCACTTGCTCGTGCCATGTCTTCCTCGGGCGTCCCCGACTTCTCATTCACATTTGCGTCATATATTCTCCTTACACTCCTTTCCTCGATCATTTGCTCTACATGCCCAAACCATCTAAGCATCCCTTTATTAATCTAACTCATTACGCTTAAATCAACTTTGCACTCTTTGCGGATTATTGGAGTTATATGCATTTACACTTCTTTCAATATATCTATCAGCCTTCCCATCTCTCGTAAACATACTTCCTAAGTATACAGAGTTATCCACCTGCTCCAGGTATTCCTCATTCACAACTAAATTGCACAATTTCGTACTCTCTCTTGAGAAGACCATGTCTATAGATTTACTTACATTCATCATTAACTCATTCTTCATACATACTTCGTTCATACTAGACACGAGAGACTGTAAATCTTCAATACTGTTAGCAATCAGCACCGCATCATCAGCATAAAACAGGCATTATACTTTCAGATTACTCAAATTCGCGTCCAATCCCACCTCTTTCAATTCTTGCGTACAATTATCCATATAAAGATTGAATAATCTAATAATTGACCTCTCATTTCCTCCTTCCCACGTATATTGTGGATACTTTTCCAATCTAAACATACTTCAAATATTCTGTACCCGTTGTCATTTGTTATTTTTTTGTCAAACGTACTTAAGGCCGAATCATGTCTAATTCCCACCCATTAATTCAATTAAATCACCTGCTGATCATTTTTATGTAAATGAAAACTTTTCGGGTTACTTTACAAATATTATTTTTCGAAGTAATGCAAAGTAATTAGGGTGTTTTTACAAAAATAATGGGTGAAAATGTATGAGATCTCCCAATATAATGTCCAACTGGGTAAGTTAAAAAAGAAGTTAAATATTAGTTGTCTACTGTTATGGCAAAGGTTAAATGTTTACACCAAAGAGGTTCCGAGGAAAATAATTTCCCTTTGAGGATGCTATCTGGAGGATTATTAGTAAATCAAGGAGAGAAAGTTATCTGAGGTCAGTGTTTACAGGAGTGACATATGAATCCATTCCTCCCACACCCGGTGCGGTACAAGGCGTTATACGTACATCAGTGAAATTTACAAAAAAAATTATACATCATAAGTCTTTTAAGAAAATCGGTAGAGTGAACATGTTCCTTCAGTGCGTTTAGTTTGTATATTACGAAAGCTTGTGCAATGATCATATTTTATTGTCCCTCAAGTCCATAACATCAATTGAAAAGACCAAGGGTAAGTCAGAATCTTTTCTAGTTATATCTGTTGACTACAACTACCCCAATAGTAGTGTCAAAATATTGATTACAGTACACCATAAAACGAAAAAAATGATTTGCATACAATATTGCGTCTACAGTGAATTGAAAGGGACAAAAAGACCCGAGGGATTAAAATAAAGTTTTCTTTTACCAAGCTACATCCACCCGTTCTAGATTTTATGAAACAAAAGCTGATTATGTTATTAAAACTGCATAAAAGCATTAAAATTGTATACCCTGTTCGAAGTTTCTGCCAGAGTGAAAAGCTTGCATTATGCACAGGCTAATAATGCATCCATGTACGAAAATTTCCATATGCGCGCTCGTATTAAAATTCTGGGAGCCTAATTAGCCTATAACCGCATTTAAAACACCTGCATTGTGGAAGTTATAAATGTAAAACCTTTCCCTTGCGTTATAGAGTCGTCAAAATTGCAGTGAAACATACAAAAAGTCCTTTACCATTAATCAAAATCATGCCCCGTCTACTAAGAAACCATGAAACTTTCTCTAATTCTTTAAAAAAAAAAACTATTTATACTTCCCTCTACATACTCTGCGAATGCGTCGAATATATTATGATATCCACTGCAGTAGCAATATTCCGGACATATTTAGCGATTGCCCCCAGAACTTTTTTTATGTGAAACCGCGCAAGAGTGAACTGTTCTCAACCGTCTGGAGCCAGTGAGACTATGGCATCCCCAATTAGGGTATGTTGTGAGGCTGAAGGTATCGGGGAGAGGAAAAAGTCGGTGAAGAGGTAAGTGTGGTTTTACCCGGCTATTAAAATCTGGCCACCAAACACTAAATTTACCTAAACTTTATTGTCTCTTGTTTTTTGTTGTTACTTTTTATTGTTTTATTCTTTATTGTTGTGCAGCGCTAAAGGACTATTATATTTTTTCTTTTTAATATTTGACGGTAAACCTGTTGTTTAAAGAATGTTATAGGATCCGTTTCAGGGTTTGTAACAAGTCGGTGTAAGTCTTGGCGTGGTTATTGATAATCCGAAATCATCTTACACTATTTACTGACACTACGGTGATTATTTCAAAAATAATGTAAGAGATGTATCAGCTCTCACCCAAAGGATTTTAACCAGTGATTCCTGAACATATATCCTGGAGAAAAAAAATTAGATTAAAAAAAAATTGAAAACATTTTTTTTTTTTTATCTCACGACACCACTGATCATACTACCACACGTATCAACTGATCACCGCCTTGTCTGTAAGGTGCCGTTAAAACGATACGAAGTACGTGTCAATGGCGACGTGTGATGGAAAAATATTTTTTCAATATTCTTAATTGAAAAAAAAACATTATCGGACAGCAAAATGATTTCTACATTTAATACTTGAAAAATGAACGATATTTTGAAGTAAATTGATTTGATTATTGAAGTTATTAAGTCCATCAAAAGGCAAATGTTAAACGGGACATTCAAAACTATATAACGTCTGTACCAATAAATATGGGTTGGAACACGAGTGAAGTTGGTTTGCGTTGAAGGCGTTTCGTACTTTGGTCCAAAATGTGTCTCCCTCAACAGGCCTTACCCGGCCCTACTGTCACGCAGTTGATGGGCAGATGCATCCATCGTCAAGACCTGCACAAATCTCAGCACCAAACGTAGCGAACCACTTGGAGCAACCTATGGCAGAGGTGTTGGTTTTCCAATAACTGCTTTCCGGGGCAGTGGTACATGCCTGCCTCCCAAATTATATACTCCGCAGGATGTTCAATATTTCAGCGATTTTTCTCAATTTGCCCAATTTTCGCGTCAAAGCTTTCTCGTTCATCTCACGTAGTTTAAGCTTACATCGCGGACAGGTTTATTATCAATAAATACCTTCATACTTCGCGAAACATCCAATTCAACGTCATCAATCATCACCCAGTTAATAATTCTTTCTCCCTTTTCTTTAAATAAATAACGTGCGAGCGGATACGGGTTTGATGAAAACGCTCCAAAAAATTTCGTAAAAATTGTCATAAAATGATGTAGCTCCATATTCAATGATCAAAAGCAGTAGGGAAACTATTTATTTTTGCATTACTCGGGCTTAAGTTATAGTTATTCGGTACACGTTGCAGTATTCGAATTCAAAATCACATTTTTTTAAATGAGTCACTGATAATAAAAAATTACAAATACATTTTGACAGGATTTGAATTTCCAAGTACCTACCCAACTTAACTAGGAATTCAAATCGATTTTGGTGGTGAGAAATTTGATATAAACGGTGATAAAAAGAGAACACACTATTTATTTTCAAATCTAAAATTTTCCCATAAAAATTAAAATGTGCAGCTGTAAATGAAACCAAAGACATCGACCGCAAGTTGAAAAAATTTTTGATTTTTTTTTAATATTTATTTTTAACTACAAAAATGAGCGGTAACGATAACGTTTGTTATACATTTATTTATTGTATTAGGGCGATGCACTACGTCATGTAATATTTTAAATTGAGCCGCTATCAATAACAACCCTTACGTAGATGGCGATAAGGTTCAAATTCCCGCTTAACATCATCCGCCTGTTTTGAATTATGCAAGAAAAAAACATGGCGAAAAAGTGCCTTTTATTTTATTTTGTGGATGTTCAGGCATAATTTTTAAATTATTTTCGATCATTTTATAAATAACTTAATTTGCCACATTATACTATAAAATTATAACCGAAAATGGGTTCGTAAGTAGTAGTTTTTTAACTTTAAAGCAGTTTTCATAGGCATTTGCAATATTTTTTTCTGGGCTTATAAAAAGATTTTCTAAAAAATACTCGATTATTTCAAAGGCCAAGATGTATTCTACTCGCAGTATTTAATTAAAGCATCTGAAACATTTCTAGGCGACCAAATTTTCAAACCAAAAACACATGATTTTGCATTACTACGTATGGCATCGCCTTAAGATTACATATTCGAAGGTTTTCATCGCACTCTATTAAAAAAGGTAAGTTCTAATCAAATCCCTGTAACTGATATACAACCCATTGTAAAATTTGCTTTTCGTTTCCAACGAAAAAAAAATTACAAAAAAATTTGAAATACATTCAAGGATTAAATGGCTAAAACAGTGTATTAAACGGTCTCCAATATTATGTCCCGTGTATGCAAAACTGAATACTTTTAAATTCCTTAATAAACTGTGAATGTGAGGAATTCTAAAGAGACCTGCCAGGTAAGTATGATATGTTATGAGATGATTATAGTGTTTTTATGTTAGTGGCTGGTTACCTTAATCACTCGTGTGATTAGTGTCATATACACATATATATATATATATATATATATCCAAATCCAAAATTATGTATATACATATAAATTTGGCACATTATGGCAAACGATCGCTCAAAACGTTTTTGTAAATTGGCATATTATTCCAAAAATCACTCGAGTGGTTATGTTATAATTTTTAATAGTGGATTGTCCGTTGGAAAGATTTTTCGCACATCATCCAAATATTGTCATTATTAAGAATCAAGTGATCGGAGCAAATAGAACTACAACGTATCTAATCTTTTGCAGTAATTTGAGGCTGAAAGGATAAAGATGGGAAAGGAAGAGGTCAAGTAGTTTTGGACTATTCAAATTTTGTTACTAAATTCGGATATATTCATTACGCGCAACGATTGAATTCAAAAGATTAATTTATTTATTTATTTATTTATTTACGGACAAATAGTCCATTAACAACATATTAATTACACGAATAAGTTTTATAAACAGAGATGACAGTGAAAGGAGAGCATATATAAATGAGGAGCGAAGACAATAATAATGACAATAATAATATAAAAGTAAGAATGGGAGATAATAATAAGTCAAAGCATGAAGATGGTTCAAAGGGCATTAGAAATTAGACATTGCGTATTGACTGTCGAAAGTCATTTAGGCATATACCACAAAATTCAATGCTTTGACTTGACAGTGAGTTGACAAGTCTCGACATTCTGGACAAAGGAGAATGGTATCCATAATTGGTAGAATGTTGATTGACGAACAGCAATTCATTATTTCGGAGTCTACGGGAAAGGATGTTGAATTGGATAAGTTGCAACAAAGCAGGTGAGTCTGTAATACCATTGATAATCTTAAATATGCAAATCAGATCAGTGTCCCTTCTACGTTTCTCCAAAGAAGAAATGTTTAAAGTTTGTTCAACTTCATCATATGAGTACTCTCCTCTTTCAAGACCCAACCTCCAAGCGATTCCTCGTAGGAAGCGATGTTGTATGGATTCTATGTGACAAATGTGGACAGCATAGAAAGGAGACCAAATAACACTAGCGTATTCAAGGTGAGGGCGAACTAACGAGCAGTAAAGAGTTTTAAGGGTACTTATATGTTTAAAGTCAGAGGTTATTCTATGAACGAAGCCGAGTAGTTTAAGTGATTTGTTAACAATGTTGTTAATGTGCTCACGGAAAGAAAGTTTGCAGTCTAGAGTGACCCCAAGATCCTTGATAGATGTTACAGTAGATAAACAAACATTGTTTAATTTATAATCAAACTGAATAGGTTTTTTGGTTCTATAAAAGGACAAAATTTTACATTTATCAACATTAAGTTCCATGCAGTTTATTTTGCACCAATTATTAAACGAGTCAATATCACGTTGAAAATGTAAGCAGTCAAGGTAGGATTTAATTATCTGAAGAATCTTATTATCATCCGCAAAAAGCCAGAAGCGTGTATGAGAAAAAACTTTGGTGATATCGTTAATAAAAAGGTTGAAGAGAAGCGGGGCCAAATGAGCTCCTTGGGGAACGCCGGACGTTACGTCAATGTTAAAGGATTCAAAGTTGTTTATTTTAACCCTTTGTTTTCTATCGCTCAAGTAAGAGCGAAGGAATGATAACAACGGGTTTCTAATGCCTATAGCATAAAGTTTGGCCATGAGAATCGAGTGATTTACTTTATCAAAGGCTTTGGAGAAATCAGTATAGAGTACGTCAACCTGAGTGTTGTCTTCCAAGGCTTTAACAATGGTATTTGTAAAGGACAATAAATTAGTTGTTGTAGATTTCGCCGATCTAAATCCATGCTGTTCATCAATCAGAACATTTTTGAATATAGGAGTGATTATCTCTCTTTATGATTTTATGATTAATCTCTCACAAAGGCGATTATAATTATGTGATAACCTTCAACTCCGAAATGAGGTGAAATTTAAATATAATATACTAGCTGAAGTCACCGGCGTTATCCGTTTTTTTAAATCAGACGCAAATAGTGACAGTCCTCTTGTTTTTAATGTCAAGTGTGCAAAATTTCATTAATATCGGAACAAAAACTGTAGATTTGCAAAAAAAATCTAATCCACGCCGCCCGCCCGCTACAGAAATTCTTCTTTATATAAATAGAAGATATATTGATTGCTTACGACTTTAAAAAAATTAAGTAAATTAATTTCTTTCTTTTATGACCTCTCTGGATTTAAAACCTTATATCTCCAAGCAAAATACCAATGGCTGAACGATCTACTATAGAAGCATATCTGCCTTATTTTTGCACTCACAATCTAAATCCTTTTCTTAAAGTATTTATTAACCAAAACCTTCATTGATAGATTGAAATACCCCTTTTGTTTTGTGACATCATCAATCACACATTTATCTTAAAACAATAAATTTTCAGGCAAAATTTATGTCAATAATGTAACTCTTTTTAGCGTCACTGTACACGATGGCTGGAATAGGTACACAGCTATCTATTGTTGGGTCAGGCCATAAAGCCTTTAAATCCCCATCGAGCCTTTGAGGCTTCCCCCAACAAACCAGCTGAGGTCTGTCGAAGGCTGGAAGCTCGCTAAAGGTTCGGTATTGTTTCTTTTGTTGAACATTTTCTTTCATGGTGTCAACACCCTGAATACGGATTTCTTACACTGGCACTTGTAAATAAATTTATATCCCTTTTTGAAAAGTTGGTTTTATCTGGTTTGAAAATAAACATGGTCACCCATCACTTGAATACATTATACATACAATTAATATTTAGCAAGGTGACTTGATTTTTTTATTGCTCTATGAAAAAATTCTCACTGAAATATTGGCTTTTGGGAACTGACCTTATCAATTAAATATTTATTTATTTATTTACTAACGCCGATTATAGCGGCTTTTACAAAAGAATAACATTTTTTTTACTTATTATAAATACAGAATATACATAGATAAAAAAAATATAAATACAAAATACATAAAAGAGAACAATAGAAATGGTTATTATAAATACAATGCAACAATGTGTATATATAAATATATGAACAATTAATTTACAATAAATCCCGGATAAACTAATACTTTAAAACTGTATTTGGTTATATTCAATCAGAGAAGCGCTGACATACAGTTTTAATTAAGTGGTGTTTGTATGAGGATAAACTAGCAATGTTTATAGATTCATCCAAAACATATTTATTACCAAGTACGTGTAGGCGATTCATTATGGAATTGAGTTCAGCGTTAGATCCTGTATTGTTGCAGTGATAAGGTAATTTGAAACGAACTGATCGACTAGGTACACGGAAACATATTAGCGAAAGAAGTTCAGGGGAGTTCAACAGGTTGGAAATGATTTTAAATAAATAAAATAGGTCAAAACAAATTCTTCTTTCTAAATATGTTGTCTTTTAAACATACGACGGTCTCATTGTTTGTGTAATATGTGTGGATATTCTTATGATTATATTTTTTTATGCTATCTCCACACAGGAGGCCCCGAGGAAAATAATTTGGGTATGTAATATTTGGGGGTGATGTGTGGAGGATCTTTTGGAAAGGAAGGAGAGGAATTTCTGGGAAGGAAAAAGGAAGGAAGGATGGATAGAAATCTGGGGGGGTTAGTGTGTCTAGGAGGTGTGGTGCAATTGGTAAAGAATGTGTTTCTACTATTTAAATGCACGTAAATGAACTGTGCTCCCTTTTTTATGTGATCATCTCTCAAGAGTCCCGACTCACGGATTCAGTGGATCTATGAAAACCCCATTTTGGGTAGGTATATTACGACGCTGAAAAGATTAAAAAGAGGAAATTGACGGGACCGAAGACGGTTTGAAAGTAACTAAACTGAGTTCTAGTAACTAAACATGGATAAAGCTATTGTTTCGAGCAAACAACCTTCTGGTGGTGGTCTTTCACCAGGAAGTGACAAAATATTTCACTCATAAATTTAATGCAGACAGAAATGTTATTCGTAATTTTTGACGTATCGTTGTACACAGTATCAAAAATTTCCAATTAAATGTTTGTCATTAACAATATTTATTTCATCTTATCATACATTTTCTTTCCTTGTGGTGTAATTAATATTTTATGTAATTTGTCTACGAATAAGTGTTGTTTTTAAGGCAGTTGCATTTAATAAAGCATCAAAGTTCGCTCTTCACAACACGCCGTTTATCTTGACACTCTCTCAACAACAATGTTATTACTCACAGAGTACAGAGAACTGAGAACAGAGTACCAACTACAGTGCACAGAGCGCAGCTGTCATTCCGGGCGACAGCGACTGTAGACTAGAGGCTGGAGGACGGGGAGCGTGTGCTTGCCGAAACTTTGAGCAGCAAGCTGTCGCTTTAAAGTTGAACATTGTTTCCTAACAGTGTACTCTGCCTGCTGTTTTAAACTGACGTCAATGATATGCCAACACATACCACCGAGTGTGTGAAAATATTTCTAAACGACTATTACGGTACTTTTGTAAACTTAATCTCACATCAACTTTTCATAATATTGGGTCATTTACGATTTCTGCAAAAGTAAGGTTGGATTACATCCTCGAATCAATTTCCGCTTTCAATGTGGATTTGCATTCATTCAGTACTAACAACATAATCAGACTTTATTATTGGTTAACTAATTGAAGGACGTTAAAAAATAGTTAATATTTGATCTGGCCAGTGATCAAAGACTCGATATTTAATTTATATTTAGTGTAATGTTCTGTCTAATGTTGTTTGTTACAAAGTGTCTAAAATTTATTTTTATCAAATGTTTATGTTAATGATTACTATGACTTTTGGGTCTTGTATCTTGAGGAGTGTATTTTATTTATTACAAAATAGTATTAAATTAAAAATAATAACAGTATGCAAAATTGTATTCTTTTTCTATAATTCTATATTATTCTGTATCTCCATAAGGTGAGTTACAGTAGCTCGTATTTATCGAAGAAGTTTGCATACAAAAAAAGAAAAAAAACTTAAATGGCGATATGTAAGCGCCCTTCAGGTGATTTTGCACATAAACGGCGCTACAAATATGATCAAAATATCATTATTATTATTAAACAATATTCAAAGATTTATTAAATAACTACAAACGTAATTCAACATACAAATTAACTTAATACAATATTAACTACAAACGTAATTCAGTACACAAAATTTTACAAAATTAGAGAATACAATACATCAGCTATTCACAATAACTGAAATTTATTTAAGATTCAAGTAGGTATTATTGAAGGTAGGTTTAATGTAATGTTGTAATTTTATAAAAATAAGGATGCATCTATGTCATTAATGTGGATAAGCTATTTTTCAATATATCTAAACCTAGTGAATGATTTTGATTTCCATGCCAGAGTCTTGATTGATAAATTGAATTACGCTTATATACCAGAAAAAAATGTAAATTGATTCGCAAAAATAAATCAACCTGAAACCGAAACAAATGATTCGTCATTAGTCGCTGAAAAATAATAATACTTGGATTTGATCCATCATCCTTTCAGAGGGGAGATTGGCAAGAATGGAGGCTTCATGGCTGATAGGGCCTCCCACAACACAGCCTTATAAATCACTTCCAATTTATCGCCATTTTACAAATGTGTCGGACGGGTACTTCGTACTTCCGGAAGAAAAAAATTACGTCATTCGTTAGTCATGTGTCATTATTTCATTTGAAATATTTTCCATTTCTAAAGCCGACAAATAATTAAAAGCTTATTTTTCCAACAGCACTTCCAGTGCACATGAATACCCCTTCAGAAAAAAAGGTTCTAACGCTTGTCAAAGACTGTGCTTTGTTTTTCCATTTTGCAGTGTTGTCTAGTTCTTTTATTGATATCTCGCCCCTAACGTAGCAGGCACGGAGAGTCTTTGATGATCCTTTCTTGCTCTTTGAAAGACATTACATAAATACAACTTTTAAAAGGACCGATGTTATCTCCTGCCATCCAAACGATGTCTTCATTACTTGTTTCTATAAAAGATTGCCTCGGTGTTGTTGAAAAATGAAAATTTTCTGTTTGATTGTTTTGAAATGTTTTGGCTCCGATAAGAAATTAAACATTGAATGAAAAATTTACGAAATATACCTTAAGTTAAATGTTGAAAATTAGAATATGCTTTTGAAACAACATCTCAATATTGTTGACACTTATTTAATTAATTCGATGGTCCCGAAAAATAATGTCGGATGAGCGAATTTGTAGTTTTCCAGTAGAGTTGTTTATAGTTTGGTATTTTTGCATTTTTGCATTCTGAGCAACTTATCTATAACAATTTATACATGTAACTTCAAGGCTTCAAAACGTAACTTCAATAAATAAGTAAATTAATAAAAATATTTTTTATACAATAATTTCACAATTTTTTGTTTCCTCTTAAGATCCTATTGAAATTTGTCAAATATACCTAGAAACTTATAAAGTATTACCAAATTTAATCTATTTTAACTGGGCAACAGATTCTTCAACGGTAACCAGCTGTTAACCCTATACAAATCTCGGGTACGCGCGGTCTATCTGATTAACAATCCATTGATAACAGACTGATTGACATATCTAATGCACAGACGCAATGGGGGCACGCGAAGTCTGCTCTAAAGAGCTAGCAGCATTGACCCCCGGCGCACCGGTGCACGTACTTGAATTTTGAAGTACACAAGCAGAACACCAGTTCACAGTTGATGCCCGCTTTTTCGACTCGTTTTCATGTAAGACGGCTCGTATTCGAAACGAGCTACAGAAATCTGTTTTTCCTCCTTCATATAATCTGGGCCTCTTCAAGATCCGCATTTAAAAAGTCTATTCCTACAGCCCCTACATTAACCAGCCTCTCAACGCTACCCAACCGGGTGGCGACATAGCTCTCCTACCTTTACACTTGTACAGATAGGACGGCTCTTTTGAGGTGTCATATAAAAAGTTAAAACCCTACAATCCACTACCTTTCAAGAACTTATTACTACTTAAAACTGATGTCAAAAAAACTTCGGTGTTAGATACTTACTTGCAACTTAAGACTAATTTATATTTTGTTAATAGTGTGTGTATTAAGTGTAGAACATACAAGACTGTAACACCCTTTAATGTTAAAAATGAACATGAACAAAATTCATTTAGATTTTTTCAAGACGCTTTCTAAACTTAACAAAGAACAAAGGAATTTTAAAATTTCTTAGTTACCTATTAATTCTTACGAAAATTCTTTTCGCCTAACTTCTTGAACCCAAAATCCCTTAAATGGCCCCACGCAAACATAAATACTTCGCTACAATGATTAATTCTGAACAAAAAAAACCGACAACTTTCCCGTTTTTATGAAAACTAATTCTACCACGCTTTTAAATTAAGCCTTGTTTGGGTCCGTAATTAATTTTGAGCCCAGGTTCCATTGATTTATTTCTCCCCCAGCTTCGTGGAATTCCTTCCGCCTTAAAGGTGGAATTCAGAATCAAAGCATTAAGTACACGGAGTGGAAATACAATACATAGTGTCGTGGTAAAGTAGCGTGGCGCAGCTATTTATGGAGGGGGCGTGGAATTAACAGATTATGGTTTTACAGGGGAGGGTTTCAATAATTTGTTTTATGAATTTAACAAAAATAAAATATTTATTTGTGGTATAATCTTGTGAATAAACCAAATTGTAATATTTAATTATTGACAACAAAACGGTTGTAAAACAAAAATCTGAAAAAGAAAAATCAATAAAAGATACGATCTGATCTGCTGTCACCAATTGGGCTAATGGGACCCTATCTCCTTCGGTAACATTTAACTGTATATACTTTAAATAAACACTACCTTTCTCACCGCACATTTTTATTGGCTGCCATCTTTATATATGATTACAAGATTCAACTCGATCTAATGCAATTTAGATATTAAATAATATATCCTATTTTGATTTTGATGTTTGTATGTGGTAACAAAGATAAAGTTTTCAATGTCTCTTAGCGCTGGTTTTTATCGTATAGACTATTACAACTTTTCACGAAACTAAAATAAAACTTATTTAATTAGACAAAGGTATAATAAAAGTTGTTGTTTCTTATTATAATCGGTAATTAATATTTTTTTATTATTTATTGAGTTAGTTTATACAACATTTGAAAATAAACTAATATAAACATGATAATATTTAATTTTGTAACTTTAAATATTTTCACAATAAACATAACATTTCTTTTTAAACACATTAATTTTTTAGACTTTCGGGCATTTCATCATACATCTTTAGTCCTTTGTACATTAGGCAGTTCTGTGATTTTGATTTTTTCATGTGTGGCAATCTTATTCTATTTACATTTCTGGTTTCGTAATTAAGAACATCTCTATTAAACACGATTTCATCCTTAAAATATTGGCATTTGGTTGTTCATGATTTTATGCACAAAAATTAACAAGTCAAATAACAGTCTCTTTTTTATTGGAATCCAATTTAGCTGTTCTCTCATTTGATTAATGCTTGCGTATTTGCCTTTTCCCAGTATACATCTTATAGCTCTATTCTGTATAGCATCTAGTTTGTTCAAATTTCCTTCATTGGCCAAATATAACAAAGTAGAGCAATAATCTAAATGTGGAGCAACTATAGTTTTATAAATGAGCTCTGTAGTGTTTCCATTTTGTTTATTTTTAATATTCTAAGAAAATTGACTCTTTTTGATACCTTCTTTAGCACATATTCAAAATTTGCTGTGGAAGTGAGTTTTGAATCGAATATTACACCTAGGTACTTAATTTCATTTAATTTTTCAATTTTTTCGTCATTAATTGTCAATTTTAAGTCTGTGTTATGCGTTTTGCTATTTCCATATATTTTGTTTTGTTTACATTTAATTTAATTTGTTTAATTTCAGTCATTGCGCTATATTTAAATAATTGGTAATTAATTAAATCATAATTTTACATAACATTCTACGCAGTTACGAATAATAGTAATTATTTGATAGTAAAGCCGTGGTTCAGTCGACAATGCTCCGAAGCAGTTCGACTTACCGAGCCTACAACACATCTTGAACACCCGAAAGCAGATCAGCATACAACAAATCGGCAAAGGAATGCAAGAGAATCATTAATAGGTCAAAATTCGAACACGACCTGCAGATCAGCAAAAAGCTGACTGCCTGCCCGCATGGCAGCAGAGCATTCTGGTCGCTTGCGGGCTCAATAGGTCGGAATTTTTGCAAACCCAGTTTGCCACCTCTTACCAGACCTGACGGCTCGCTAGCAAACACCGCCACCGAAAAGGCTAACCTATTAGGGAAAATGTTTGCGGAAAACTCGACCCTCGACGACGGAGGTGCTGTTCCGGCGTCGGTTCCTCACTGCGGCTTCTATATGAAAAAGCTGAGGATCCGGCATCGGGATGTACTCCACGTCATACGGGGGCTCGATGTTAACAAAGCTAGTGGACCTGATGGGATACCTGCCCTGGTATTGCAGAGGTGTGCTGCAGAAATAGTTCCAGTTTTGACAAAGCTCTTCAAAATGTCCCTGAAGTGTGGCACTGTGCCCTCTGGTTGGAAAAAAGCGGTAATTCACCCTATTCCCGAGAAAGGTGACCGCTCCAACCCGGCCAACTACCGCCTCATAGCGATCACATCAGTCCTGTCCAAAGTGATGGAACGTGTGATCAACGACAAACTGCTCACAAACCTCGAGAAGAACAAAATTATCAACGACCGTCAATACGGATTCCGGCGGAACCGCTCGTGCGGTGATCTTCTCGCGTATGTGACGCATGTTTGGGGGCGGTGCCTGGAACGTCACGGTGAGACCCAAACGGTCGCACTAGTCATATCCAAGGCCTTTGACCGTGTCTGGCACCGAGGACTTGTCAACAAATTGCATTCTTACGGACTTCCCGCATCCCTGTGTACGTGGATTGCTGACTTTTTAAGGGATAGGTCGATTCAGGCGGTTGCTGACGGTTTCACCTCTTCCTCGCACTCCATAAATGCTGGCGTCCCACAGGGATCGGTTCTGTCTCCGACTTTGTTTTTGTTGCACATCAATGACCTTTTGACATGTGCACCGATTCATTGTTACGCGGATGACAGTACAGTTCATGATTGCTTTTTGTTTGACAAGCCCCCAAAGGGCACACAAACTCCAACGGCTCGGAGGGCTTTGAAGCAGAGAATGGACGGTTATCTCGAGAGTATTTCCTCCTGGGGTAAAAATAATCTCGTCGAATTTAATGTTTCAAAGACCCAATCCTGTCTGATTACGTCTAAAAGGGATCCAAATGATAATCTAGTCTCCTTCAACGGAAGCAATCTTCCGAACAGGCCTTCCATTGATATGCTTGGTATAACTATAAGTGACCAGCTCAGGTACGGGGGCTCCATCGAAGCCAGAGTAAAGTTGGCCTCTCAGAAGCTGGGCGTACTGTACAGGGCCCGCAGATACTTTAATAATACACAACTGCTGACCCTCGATCGCAAGTGCGCCCTACTGTCGAATCTGGCAGCTATCTCTGGTCCGGAGCCCCTAAATACCTGAAAAAAACCCTTGACTCTGTGCAGAAACGGGCGGTCCGTTTGATAGATTCCCCAATCTTAACAAACGGACTGCAATATTTAGAGCACAGGCGTCAGGTAGGTATGCTGTCCTTGTTCTATCGGTATTACAATGGAAGATGCTCTGAGGAACTAGCGTCATTGATCCCTTCGGCACCGGTGCGTAGTCGGGATACACGCCAAACGCGTGCCCAACATTTGTACACAGTTGACACTTGTCACATGAGAACGGGTCGCTTCTACGATTCGTTCTTAAGTTCAACAGCTCGGCTGTGCTGCCGGCCTCTGTGTTTCCTCCCTCCTACAACATGGGACTCTTCAAGACCCATGTTCACTCCTTCCTCTCCACAAAAAGACCCTCCACACAGCATCCCCAAAGATGACATAGGCCCTGAGGGAAATTATTTTCTCCAGGGCCTCCTGTGTGGAGTTAATATAAAAAAAAATAAAAAAAAGTTATTAATAATTATATTATTTAATAATTACTTGATAGTTATCAAGTCACGAAAATAATTCAGTAGCGTAATTAAAATTCTTATGGAACTAACATTTTTAACGCTGTAACATTTTTTCACTTACTTATTTGTGACCCAACCGGTTTCCGGCAATTTATTGAAAATAAACATTAACTTTTTGTGAACCGTTTGCTTAAGTTTATCATAATACATATTTACAATTATTCTGAATATTACAATTAATGAGAAAATATAAAAACATTTATATTGGAATAAGAAATTTAAGAGAAATGTTTCTTGCTTTTTTGAAAGTGGCAAAAAAACCCTCACGACGCACGTTTGGGGGTTGGCCATTTTTATTGCAAGATTACTTGGCTTAATAATGAGATAATAAATACTTATGGTTCATCGTGAAGAAATAAAACACATTTCATTGAGACGTCATCATTGTTAATATTATTGAAAGATAACAATATACTCGTAGATATAGTCATCTTTAATTGTTTTATTTGTTAAAAATAAACTTATTATATAAACCATGTATCAGTTAAAACCGAACAAAACACATCCACCTCCTAGGCGTTAGTTTTTCATAATGAACAAGAAAAGCATTTAAAATGGCCACAATTTGGGACAAGCTTGAAACATGAGTAAGTGTCCATACCAAAAAGGCGCAAATCCGTTAATGCACATTTTAAAAGAGGCAACTACAAAGGATATGTCACTTTGTAGATGCCATTATATTTTTTGACGTTTGTATTTACTGGAGTTAAAAAAATGGATATAACTCATTTTGCGAAAAATTGGAGATGCCACTTTCTTCACAAAGACAGTAGTAGTACCTATGGTTTACAGTGAAATAATATAATATTGGTTCTTATTTTAAAACTACCTAGTTTTATCACTTTTGGATATGATAAATTTAGATTGTAGATGTTTCACTTTGTGAAAATTTATCATTTAAACTGACACATAAAGCAAGCTTTTTGTGTGTTGTTTTTCGAAAATATTAATTAGTAATGTTGATGACACCTAAAATAAAAGAGAATTAGAGTAATTAAAAAAACCCGCTAGGCTGGGAATAGTATCAAACATGCCGGTCGACCGACGACGTAGCATTGACAAGCTGGACCGATGGTCCTCGTACGCAGAACGTAGCAAATCGCGTGGCACTAAGGTTCTTCATTCATTGACCTAAATGATACCACAAGCGAACACCGCCAGCTAACGATCACCACAAACTATTACCGAAAGCGATTACCGCAAGTGATCACCGCAAGCGATCACCGCGAACGATCACCGGAAGCGATAACCGTAAGAGATCACCGCAAACGATCACTGCAAACGACGTACACTAGGCATTATTTCCATCCTTTGAAATTTCTCCTTGTGAAAACCCTCTTCAATTGCAAATTTCCTATGAAGAGTAGCAGAGATTCGATGTTAAACCCATTTCGGATCGTCGACTTTATAATTTGATCACATTTTATAACTCCTGCCACTACTTTAAAAAAAAATGTTTTAAACCGTTATTTTTATATTGTATTTAATTACAATAATTACGTATTGCCCGTCTCACTGAAACGCCTGTGTTGAGGTGGCAGTTTACACAGTGGTCGTTAACTGGGTTTTTTTTTACACAATAATATGAAAATGACAAGTTAAATAAAATCTGTATTTTTTGAAGTATGCAATTCAAGTATTTATTAATTTTCGGGAAATCGACAGTTTACATTTAATCAGTTTTAACATAAGTATTATATAGTCAAAATAAAACCAATTATGGATTTCTTCCTTGTGTCTTTACCTCTACTGAGACAGCATAATATGGAATAAGTAAATTAAATTCTTAAGAAAGGAATATGAATTAAAAAATTTATACATAATATGAACGTAGAAGATTAAGACGAAGCGATAATAATTTTGAAGGAATTAAATTTCTGTTTGAAAAAAAGGCATAGTGATAATTGATAAGAAAAAAGTAGGTGAAACTTAAGTCAAATATACTTACATGTAGGTCATAGTATAAATATATATACACAATAGGCACAAATATAAATATGAAATATTCCTAATGAATATGTTTATTGGAGGTAATCAATGATCTTACTTTTAAAGGAATTTTTGGTTTGCGTGCTTCTAATGTTAGTAGGTAGAAAATTGAATAGCTTAATATTTATTTATTTATTGGACAATTTGTATAGCGCCGCTTTTGTGAGATATCACCTCAGGGGCGCTTTACAGTTGATGCAGGTATTACAAAAAAATATAAATATTACAAAAATAAATTGAAATTAAGTTAAATAAAATAAAGTACAAGAACAGGTGATGAAGTACAGAAACAGGTGACACAAAGATGGAGACTGCAGCAAGAATAATAGGTGGTGAGGACGCTGGACCAGCTGCTGCAGCGAAAGAGTGCACCTCGTCTACCAACAGTGCCAGCACGAGGTTTGTCATCCGTCCAGGTATGTGTCTGCTGCTAATTAAGCGCTGACACAGTATCCTCACATAGATAACAGCCCTTGGCGGCACTGCTGTACCCGACCAAATGTCGTGTGCACACAGACTGTAAAAATAGGGGTTAGTTACACGCCGCAAACGACTTTGTAAATGCAAATCAATTGACTTTCGTCCTGAAAAGGACGTTTCTGGTATATAGACGACTTTTGTGTAAAATGCAAAATAAGTGAAAGATCGCCTTTAAAAAGGCGGTTAAGTATGTCAGGGTCTTAAGCCTCCTGGTTCCCGCCAGAGTCTGGTCGATGCAGGATACTTCAGTCAATGAGGGAGAAAGGCCAATAAAATTCTCAGAACTCAGCAGAAAAGGGCTGCGGCAGGTAGATGGTAGATGCGAAGGTATATCCGAGGCGATGGCGACCCAATGTAGAAGGAGACTTTAAAATTGCTGCAATTTTTCAAAATTGTGACTCTACAACGGCACATAAAAAAAGGTCGGCCAAGGTCCGGCGGCCCGTTTATGGCTTCTCATCGGTCGGATTTCTATAGCCGTTGGAGCGTACGAGCCAGCCTCGGACTACTCACACTTTCTAACCGCTGTCCGCCGGCCAATTGTTTATTGTTTATTTTTTACAAGTTATATTTTTTTACATTTTAAGGAATTTGACAATCTTATATCTAGGTTCACAATGCAGGGTTCCGTGAATGTGGACAATTTCAAATAGTTTATTGATGTCACATCCACGGATTAACATTATACACAAAACAATATTTATTTATTTCTTCAAATATAAAATAGTAGCGACAGATATAAACAAAAACAATATACTACTCATTCTTAAAATATAATGCACTAGCGTCCGATATAACTGCTGTGACGTTCGCCAAGTCATTCATCTCCATATAATCTTGTTCCTGGTGATTGTGTTAGTGGTGCAATGTGCCCATAATAAAAGGCGACGGTCGGGATAATAAATTACCCTGGGCACTTGTTAGGGCCTTCAGAGTTTCCAAGAATTCCGTTGAAAACATCTGGCGTACCGATTCTCGTCCCAAGTTCAACTTCAGCGAATTTGAAATATTTTTAAGCACAATTTTCGATTATTCATTTTTAACACACTGCATTCTAATCACATTACTATAAAGTTCTGATTACTAATTGGTAAGTTAATTTAAAATGTTGATTTCTCTGATTTTAAAAGTAATTTTAAAGTTACGTTGCCACATTTCCCTTAAAAATAATAAAAAAAACACAAAGCGGTTGGAGGACGGCATGACGCGTCCGGTTGCCACAAAGGGCGCTACAATAGCATTGTATTTAAAACTAATTTGCTCATAAGAGGTTAGCAAATTGGGATCTTGAAAGATTTTAAACGTGACTGTCTTAAGGCTCTAGTACTCATTCGTTCTTCAAACTTATGTGTAAAAACATGAGTGTTTAAAAAATCTCACTTAGCCGCTAAAACCCAGGAAGGTTTTAACGAAAAACTTAGCAACTTATCACTTTAATCTTTTGCTTTAATTTTCAGTTATTGTTTTTACTAGTTGAAACTATAGATTAATGTATTATTACTAACTGATTGATGTTCGTTTTCCAAAGTATTATCAAAAATGGTTTATAATATTATTTACACTTCGGTTTTACAATAACGATGCAATATTTTGCTACATTCCAAACAGCTGCGTAGTATACGGTACTGTCACATTACTTGAACGAAATGTTATTTGTCGACAAAAACGGCGAAAGCAATGTAAATTTTAATATTGTTGTGTAGTATTATGAGAAACATCAGTTACAGTTTAGTAATTCAAAATATTTCATAGAAAATTACCAAAATACGAGCAGCTGTTTGTCCTGTACTAACTGTATACTGAACATAAAAAGCCAAAAGTAATAAAATAGCATTCATCCTTAGAAAACAAGAAAGAGCGAGGTAATTTATCGGGTTCATCTGTTTGCAGGTGTCACCTCGTGTAATTTACAAGCAAGGTTAGGGGTATTTTTCATATTTCCCTCGAAACTGTGTTATCCCGGAAAAATGCCTCCTTTTCTTATTCTTTCAGGCAATAAGCTCCTGAAAGCTCGCACGGTTTAAGTCCTAAATCCTGATTGATGAAGTTTCATAGACTAAGACACTTTTACGATGAAACCCGCGGCGCTTTTTAGTTTTATTCCATTTGCGGGAGCTGTATTCAATGTTGGCAAATAAATTGATGGATTTTTAAAGTGGACGTTAAAGTAGCGCACATTCAGATTTTTTTTTTAAATACAATTTTAATTAACTTTAACATTGAAAGAAAGTACGCAGCTACTCGTATTAAATTTATAACTATTTATATGTTCATGCATTCCATGTTTTAAAAACAGTACTATTATTATTAATAATGTAATTTCAGATGTGTGTAATAAACATAAAAAATACGTAGTTTTCAGTAGAAAATGAATTTATACCGCCGATCTAACAAGAATTTGTGTTCAATGATCAGCATCGTTGCCTGACATTAAGTTTATCGGGGTTCGATTGTCGGAGTTGGCATTTATATATACATATATATATTTTTTTTCCAGTTTTTTTTCATGTGGCTGCACCACACTATTGTAAAAACCATTTTTTATTTTAATTTCAAACAATTTGAACTTCTTGCGTATCTCCAATATGTTATAAAGTGGTCCACACAAAGCGACAGTGTTTCATTTTTAAGTCTTCAATTAAAATATTATTTTCTCTGTTTACCATGTAGCACGAAAAAATACCGATACGTTTAGAATTTGTGGAAAACGAGAAAGCATCAGCCATGACGTATTTATTTTTCGTCTCCTCGTCCATCTTGTTACAAAGTTTAAAAGCTCGCTCCAAGCGTCGCCCAACCAGCGTCTTGATAAAGCGCAAATAAAACACTCTCCTCGCGGATGAATTTTCTCCAGAAATATGATTACGTCCCCCCGCCCCCCTCAAAGGGTGAGAGAACGTTCCATGAAGCCTCCTTTCCTCCCTTCCATCCTCGGTCCATTAGCTTATAAGTCGCCTGACACTTTACTGACGTTCCTCTTACGGGACGATATTATTACACCATAGTCTTTTTGCGCTAGGGCTGCTGCGCGGAGGTTTTACAGGAAGGCTGTGCTGCATAACCCTTTTGCCCGACTCGGGTTTGACGAAAACTAATGGTTGTTCTTTTGATGTCTCCAAATTCAATTTTGTCCCCTTGAACGATTTTTATTTTTACTAAATTCTGAATTAACGGACAGATCGGAGACGGTGACGGAACACTAATCAAATTGAATTTAATTACACTCTAGGAAAACGAATTTTACTTATTACCTACTATTCACACTACGGTAAAATAAAATTCCAAAGAAAAAATTGACAATCATAAAATTTATAGCTTAGAACAATATGTTTTCACTGGTATCACCATTACAGTATTTTTTTTATTTACGACTGCAATTGTTAACCAGTTTTTAATAGTGACTTCTTGTTTTATTTGCGATTGCTTGATGATATATTTCAAATCTATATAACTCGTTATGAAAATGACTTTATAAGATTGGTGTAGTTGCAGTGACTTAAAAATGAACTTTATTATGTTACTGTAGCATATAGATATTCTGCATTGATACTAGTTTATTTAATCACACATCTCCGCTTTTCTATCTTAAAATCTGTGTCTTAGTAAATATGACGTCCTTCATAGTTGAGTGGTTGTAATCCACTCAAATATATTTGCGGCAAATTCCATATTGGTGGTCTGTGGTAGATAGCTCCAATATCGCTCTGATGATCACCATGCGGAATAGAAATGTTGCTTTAAATGACTTTAGGTGTTTTTGGTGACCAGATCTGGATAGCCACTTTCCTTTTCTTCTTCTCCTTCCCCGACCCAATACCTTCAGCCTCACAACACATCTCAACGGCACGGTCTCACTGTCTCCAGACGGTCGGGAGCAGTTGGAACTCTTGTGCTATATTCAAATAAACATCAAGTTTTTAAACATGTTGAGTGTTGATTGTATACATGTTGAATGTGACTAAACATGTTGAATGTTGATTGTGACTTAAAATGTTGAATGTTGATTGTGAATTGTGACTAAACATGTTGAATGTTGATTGTTACCAAACATTTTAAATGTTGATTGTGACTAAACATGTTAAAGGTTGATTGTTACTAAACACTTTGAATGTTGATTGTGACTAAAACTTATTAAACTAAAACAAAACTCATAAATAATCGTTTCCATTTCATTCAGATAACCACAGCTTTCTGTTCCTGAACACTGCAACAATCTCGACAAGTAATCTTCTAGCGCTCCCTTCCTGTTTTTCCAACCACTCACCATTCATCCTCGCAAGATATCCCTAGATTTCTCGTACTTCTCAGATATATCTGATCGAATCACGATTTATAGTTTTTGGTATGTTTATAGCAAATTACTAAATCGTAACTTTGGCGTTGGCTTATTATCCCTGAGAAAATATTTTCAGATAACGATCGCAACACATGCGAAATAGTACTGGGTGTTTTTTGATTTTGAATAGAGACTGTAAATTTTGGGCTAAATCTTAATATAAGAATGATCGGGGACGGAAAAAGAACATGAAGTTTTACCGATACCAAAACATGATCACCAAATATTTTCCTTGAATAATCTATCTTAAATTGAGTTAAAAATTTAAGCATTTTTCCGGCGCTTATTGCTCGGTGTATGGTATAAGGTTTTAAAATTTTGCGACGCATTAGGTTTTAACATTTCTATAAGCATTGGTAAGAATTAATGAAAAACCACTGAAAAAGGCAACTTGCCTAGCCATATTTTTTTCTTGCGAAAGCAGAGCATTACAATGATGGATTTGATTTTCGCCATAGCCTAATTTACGATGCGTTATTTTATTTATTTCTAATTTTGAATCCTTTGATAATTATTTATGGAGGAATTCCAGTTTTTGTTGATTTTTAACCCTTGATTTACCCGGTGACTTTATACATACACAATTTACCTGGTGGAGTCCCCAGGACTCCCGGAAATAAAATAGTTAATTTAAAATGAAATAAAACACTTCTTTAAATGAAATGCTAGTAACATTTGTTTATTATATATTTGGTTTTACAATGGCATAGGTTTTTACTTAAAATTATAGAATCACGGCCTTTTATAAAGAAACTTCTAGAATACTTTTTGTAACAAAATTACGAGACCTAACTTCTAGTCTAAACATTTCAAAAACAAAACAATTTTTCAAACTAATTTTTAAAGAAACATAATCAATTCTTATAAAAAGCAAAAAAAAAACATGGTTCGAACAAAACAAAAAAAAAACGCGCAAGACCTTCTAGTCACGGTTGGTGACACAGTCATTGCATATTTTTTTTGTACAGCCAAGGCACACAGGCTTAGTACAACTATGGCAAATATATACAATTTTCCTTTTTAGACGCTTTGGACACAAATGACCATACTTTCTCTCATTTCGGGGTAGTTTCTGCTCATTATTGCTTTCTACACCACCTCGTTAGGTTCTAATCTCCTAGTCTGATTCAACGGTATATTTTGTTGGTCCTCACCATCTATGGCGCTGTCACTTACTTGTTTCAGCCAATTGTTCACCACGGACTCAGCACCTTCATCAATGATGTTTATAATATTACGAGACGCCATTATATCAACTGAAAACAAAAAAAACACTGTAAAAAATATCGTAAATAGGCTAAAACTGTAACATTAATGCCCCGGTGGAGTCCCACGGACTCCACTAGCATGATTACTCACCTATCGGAGCCATGCACATCGACGTCATCGGTGTTATGAGCGCTAAAAGTTTTCAAAGGAGTCCCAGGCACCTACCGGGTAAATCAATGGTTAAATAAATCTATTTGAAACTTTTGTTTTCGTGAATGAATGAATTCAAATCTGAGAAGAGGAAACCACATTGAGCTGAAACTCAGCAGATAGGCTGAGATGAAAATGCATTCTACTCGTATTATCTTGTCGTATGTGTCCGCGTATATATACTGTGTGTATATATACATGCGTACATATATGTTACAGCAGTTAATACACGAAATAAATGTTGTTCCTAACCAATCGGGATTTGGTTCAGTTGTTAACGCGGTTGACTCCAGTCACTGGGGAGGATAGATCAATCCTCAGTCAACCCAAAAAATATATAAACATTTATATATAAATACATCTATTATGAAATAAACCTTATAATAAATTGATAATTTTATGAGAAGATGTCCGATATAGTGTGAAACCGGTCAAGTATATATAGAAAGCTCAGAATAGTCTTCTTTTTATTCCTCTTTCGTGTGGTGGGGGGTCAGAGGGGGATCATAAAAAATAGTTATAAAGGTGTTTTTATTCATAAAAAAGTCATTTCAAGTAGTTACTGTGACATCATAATGTTGTCTTACTTTCGGTGATAATTAAACTAATGTACAGTATCGTAGACGTTTTGAACACATTTTAATTTATTTAGGTCATTGTTTTAATTCTCTTTTGCCGCGCTGTGGTTTATTTAGGCACGTCAGAAAAAACATGGGATAGTAATTTCATACGATGTCATATTAAAAATGTTTTCGCAAAAACCTTCTGTTCTTAGAATTTCTTAAAAGTATCCACAATGGTGGTAGGGATTCATTTTAACATGTTTTTTTTTACAAAAAACAGAATCTCTTTGTGTGTTTTTTTCTTCATATTTTCACAGCTCTTTCACAGATTTTTAGGGTATTGTGCCATTTAGCGCTTTGTCCATCTTTAGTCAACGTTACAGTATCTATCATCAAGACAGATTTTAACTGTAACGAAATCTGAAACATTGGTTAAAGAAGGAGAAAGCGTCAAACGGCATATTATCAAAAAATTAAGCATAAACTGCATAAAATCAAATAACTAAGAATCTCGTTTGAAAGTTCAGTACAAAGCTTTTTATGTTGCACATTTCCTGAAAATTTACACATTTATTTATTTATATATATACGCCTAAAAAGGCTTTTACATAAAAGTGATACATGATGCATTTTACATATGAGAATATCTGTATTATACAGGAGATACTGACAGTAAATAGATGTAATCCATTGTAAAGTAGGAACAAAATAATAATACAAGTATAGTGAGAAAATATTGAGAAATAATAAAAAAAGAAAACTAAATAAAACAAAATAAACTAAATATGAAGCAATATTAGTAAAACATAAAGTAAAAAATAAATTAAACCAACACTACATATAAGACAAAACATTAAAACTAATTTACCAACGCTACTCTAATTTGTAGGATTCAACAAAGTATTGGAAGAGATTATGCTTAATTCTATAAACGGAGTCAATAAATAAATCAATAGAACCCCCATATTTGTTGCCCAGATGCATCCCATTGGTCAGTAAGTGTGTCTGATAGTTTGTCTTGTATGTATTTCAGAAGAATGTTATATTTTGTCTTGTGTTCCTAGTCGACACATGGAATTTAAAAGTGGCAACGATGGCAGGACTATCAATTAAGTTGTTAACGACTCTGAGTAACACAACCAAGTCTGAAATCTCCTGTCAGACAGTGTTATTAGATGCAATTGATTAAATAAAAAGACATAATTAATGCAATCAATGGGAAACATACATATACCATCTTACTAATTAGATTCTTACATTCTTACTTTAACGATGCTGTGGTAGTTTAAAACCATTTTTATCAAACAAACGCCACGGTAATATCAAGTTTTTCACTGTTTTCACGCGTCGTAATATGTTACACCGCGTTAAACTATATGTAACATTTTTACTAGAAAGTAGTATAGGATAAAATATATGAATTTATGCTCTAACGGCTTTTAACTGATTAATAATATAAGTAATGTTTGAATCGGATATATTAATACGATGATCTGCCTCCCACTAGTAATATCAATACTTATATTGATCGTGGTCAGATACCGAGAGAGCATGACAGAGTACATAAATCTAAAGTAGAGTCCGACCATCTCACAATGGCACCTATCCCCTTCACTAAATAATCATAATCGAATTCCATATTATTATCTAAACAGCAGTTCCAGCTTTCAATACAAAGTAGAAAAGTCGAAGCGTACATTGAATTTCCTCCCAGTGAACATTTGTAATTCAAAAGATGCACTCGATGATAATGTTGCATATAATATCACACAATCTCCAACTGGCTTGTACTTCACTGTACTTGTACTTAGTACTCACTATGTACGGGACACGGGTACTTTACTTGGCCGATAGAGGTGGGAGCTTTGAGGTTTTGGCCAGTGGTCGGCGGTCTGTGTAATATCGTGCCGTAATATTCCGTTGACTTGCCGGGGGTATTAACTGGTTACTAGAGAACTCCTATACCACGTAAAATGATACCTTAAATATATTATTAGGACTCAATATAATAACCTCTCTGTGAATTCTGATAGCAACTTGGTTTAAGTTGTCGCTGATTTTGGCGAATGAAAGGTGTAAAGAATTAAGGAGAATTATTTTTTTTTCTTTATATTACACCGCACAATAGTCCCATCTGCCTGAAGCCAGTGGGACTATCGAATCCCCGTTTGGGGTTATATTTTGAGCAGTGGCGGCTTGTGACTTTTGGGTGTGCTTTGAGTTTCAATATTAAAAAATGGCATTATTGATGTCGTCGTAGCCGAATACGTTTTTTTTAGAAAATTCTGTTTGTGTATGAAATTTTTTAAGAAGTCAAAAAACCGAATTTTCGAAAAAAATAAAAATCTTCTTGCATATTTAATGTCATCAATAATGTGGAATTTTTCAAGCTAAGCAATCTATCACACTCAAAAGTCACTAGCCGCCACTGGTTTTGAGACTGAATAGAATGGGGAGGAGAAGGTGATGGGGAAGAATGATTGAAAAGCGCTTCGCTATTCAGATCTGGTCTTCAAATGCAGCTAAAGTCATTTAAGGCCACGTTTCGATTGTGAGTGGAGGTTTGTTACCGGTATGATACTTAAACGTATGGAAAACTTTCGGAAGATAAATTGTATTAACGAAGCAATGGTTGCAAGGTAGAAATTTCTATGGGAATAAATTAATTTAGTATTTTCTTAGAAATTAAAAAAAAAAATAGTTTAAAATTACATTGGCATTTGGAATACGATGTAGAATCATCTCCTTTAGAAAAGTAGGTACCGGCAACTCACTTTTGAAAACCGTAGGTATATATATAACGTGAGTATGTCTTCTATTGGGTTTATGAAATACTGTAGGATACATAAATTGATAACACAATCACCCTATTTAATCACAAAATTCAATTGATATCCGTTCTATTTTTTTTTAATCTATCTTGATAATAAAATATTTTTTCGTTATAATCGAATAGACTGCCAATTCCAATATATTCAATAGGTGTCGCCTCATGACATAATGATGCCACAGTTAAATGTTTTGCCGTATCGGACCTGCCTATCTGCATTACAAATGACTCTATGTTAACTAGTAGTACTGAATGCATTGACAATCCTGTTGTATGTAGAGCGAAGTAACGTTCATCTATTGTTGTTAACTATTTGATCGAACCGATAGATGGAGCGGATATGGCTTCGTTATTCCGTCATTTAATAGTGAACAGAAATAATGATATTTACTGTCATGTATACTGTCATGTTCGAATGAATTTACACAATACCTATTACGCTGACTCTTACTAACCCTTCGGTTAGTTTATGGCACTTAAAATAATTTTATTTAAAAACATTTGTATTGTCTTATCTACTCGAGTGATTTTTGGCATATTATGCCATGATTGAAAAAATATTTTGAGTGATTGCTTCTTATAATTTGCTAAATTTATAGAACCTAAGAATATGGGATAAGCGGTAAAATTTAAGTGGATTCATTGGCTTTAAACCGCAAGCAGTTTCATGTGTTTTCATTTTAATATTTTGAGGAATGGTATTTAGATTAATATGGTAAATGTATACATATATAAATATACCAACACTAATCGCTCGAGTGGATTATATTTTCCCAATTGCAAGGAAATCTAGAATATGAATCTAGATTTAGATTCAATTTATATAATAACATTAGAGAAAGACCTACTATGGGGGGCTTTTTTGATCATGTGGTAAGCCTCTCAATATCAATTACGGAGGTCGCTGGTTCAAATTTCGGCGTGCGCAAGTAAATTTTATTGAATAAAATTTGTGTTGATTCATAACTTCAAAAACGATTTACATGGTGTCTGGGAACTAGCAGTACAAACGAGAAACTGGTGAAACTACGTCACATAGAGAACCGAAATATTTATCTTCGATCTGAGAAATTCGATTTTGTTTTAATTTAACTATTTTCTTTTTTTTCAGCAACCGCAAAAACAGCCGATGTTAACAGCTAACTAAAGATTGTTTTCAAATTTGACCTAAAAAATTCGAACTTCGGGCCGATTTACTCTAAAACTAAAACTAAAATAAAAAAAGGGTTTCCATAAACCATGCAAAGTATATTTGCGGCACGTTCTAGAATGGGAGATACTCTCAGTATCGTTGTGGTTAAAAACCTACCTTCAGAAATAATAAATAAATAAAGTTTTACTTAAAAAGGCTATATCCGTCTATGAATCATAAATGTAAAACTATTTTTTTAAATTATTTATTTATAACAAGATAATACAGTACAAAATGATAACAAATTTATAATGTATTATTCCCAGTGAGTTTGCAAAACTCATTTCGGGAGAGACAATATTAGATTAAAAGACGACATAAATACATTAAAATAAATAATCGCAAAGTTTATTTTGGAGTTGTGAAATTTGCCTGTCGTTAATAAAACTGATGAGGAAATAGCTTTTAAGAGGTTTTGCCAATGTTTTTTTGTTCGTTGCCGGAAGTTTTAGATTACTAGGTAATGCGTTGTAAGGAGTTTATTCCTAATTTAGTCGTGTAAGTAAATGACGATAAGTGTATTTGATTTTGTGATCATGTTTTGTACTGTAACTAAATACCGTATTTTTTTGTCTTTGGAGTTTGGTGTTGGTAAATCCTGTCAAAACCCCTTCTTAGTTACTTCTTTTCGAGACCAAAACTAAAAAAAATACATACTACACCTCTTATCTAACTCGAATCACAACATTGCCCAGTCGGGAGGTGATATTGATCCATCGGTTTTTTTATACAATAAAGGCAGGTGAGATTAAATCTTCAAACAAGGCTGTGTATCATACATTAGTCCGAATAACCTTCATTCTATCATGAACAGGTATGTAATTTCGATCAATCATAAATCCATTGTTCAATTTATTAATATAAAGTTCAGCATCAGTGACGTCCATATCCGACCACGATAATCTGTACAAATAAAAGACAATGTCCGTATATTTGTGCCATATAGAGGTTTGTTCAAAAGAAAAGGTGAATTTCGAATTTTTTCGAAAAGTATTTATTTATTCATCAATATCCGTTTATGCCCATTCAAAGTAACCCCCCTCAGATATAATGCACTTATGCTAGCGCTTCTTCCAATCCTCGAAGCACTTCTGGAATGCGCTTTTCGGTAAGCCATTAGCTCGTTCTTCGATTCTGACTTTATCTCATCAATTGTGGCAAAACGCTTTCCTTTCATTGGTCTCTTCATTTTAGGAATAGGAAAAAGTTGCAGGGAGCCAAATCTGGTGAATACGGTGGTTGAGGCATGATTACGGTATTGTTTCTGGCCAAATAATCACGAAAAAGCATTGATGTGTGAGCTGGTGCATTATTGTGATGCAAAATTCATGATTTGTTTTTCCACAATTCCGATCGTTCGAGCCGTATTTCTTCATGCAATAATTGCATAACTTCCTTGTAGTATACTGTACAACCTATTGGCAAGAACTCATGATGCACCACGCCATTGTAATTGAAGAACACGGTGAGCAAAACCTGCACATTTGATCGAACTTGGCAACATCCTCTGCAACTTCCCTAATAGTGTTACGACGATTTTCCAAAACCATTTTTTTCACTGTTTCGATGTCTGTAAAGCGCTTGTACCACCTATAAACACTTTTTTAAGACAAAGTAGACTCGCCGAATACCACAGTCAACATTTTAAGTGCGATGGAGCACTTTATTTCATTCTTATTCTTTGATCCATTTTTTTCAAAAGTAAAAAATCGAAGAACACACAAAAACGTGACTAACCTTTCCAGTTGTCAAAAACAAATCACTAATCCAAAATGGCTGATAATGCTAACTTATGATAAACAAATGTGTACCAACATAACAAAAATAAATCGAAAATCGAATGTACACAGCCAGCGAAAATCAAAATTCAAAAACTACTGGACCTATTTTGCTGAAAATGTCAAGGTTTGTTATTATTAGTGTATTGAATGGTAGAAACCGCAGGGCGCCCGAGGAACACGTAACGCATTATTCTGTACTGGATTAAGATGTGTAGTCGAATTAAAGTTGATGTAATGTAGTGTATAATCAATTCATTATTTGTGGTAAAATTAGGCGTAGATGACCAACGAAAAATGGGGTGGTGGAGAATGTATGACGTGAAAGTGAATGGAAGAAGACGTCGGAAGAAGTGCCCTAGAATCTTAAGAAGTAATTTTTTGAATGCTTAGCAATAATATTATTTCCGCCTTAAAAATGTACCATGTTTGACAAACTACACCAGAATTAACAAACTCAAAGCTTATTCCAAACCATCCGTAACCCCGAGCAACGCCGGGTACACGTGAGCTAACTAACTATCACGCTGTGTCTCCGTAGGGGTAGGCAGTGATGACGCATCGCGAAATAACTCGGTCTTGGCACACAGTCCTTGCCTCATTCACATTCATACATCGCCTCATACAAACTCTTCTATTATTCTGACTCTCGACATGGCCCGACTCAAGTATCCGATTCACTCGATCGTGCCATGTCTTCCTCGGGCGTCCCCTACTTCTATAATTCAAATTTGCGTCATATATTCTCCTTAAACTCCTTTCTTCGTTCATTCGTCCTACATGCCCAAACAAAATGATTGATTGATTAATATTCATAATAACGACGAATGCTACGTTTTTAAATCTCGCATTTTTCACATGTGTCGGGCGTTAAGCGTGCAATATTTGATTGGCATTTGCAGCGCGGTAATGTCACGCAATTTAAGTGGGTGACATATTTGTGAGTTCAGCATTTTTCGTATTTACATAAATATGTACGAGTGTGTTGACGTATTCATAGTATTACTGTAGTAGTACTGTTGGTGTATTCATAGTATGTGCCGCATATTATTTATTATATGTAGGTGTATTCATAGTATGTGCTGCATATTATTTACTATATATTGGCGTATTCATAGCATGTGCCGCATATTACTAATTATATGTTGGTGTATTTACAGTTTTTGACACATTTTACTTATTATATGTTTGTGTAAATACAAGGAGAAATGTTACAATAAAATATGTTATGACACAAATAAGACCCAAAAACAATAGAGATAATGTCAAGTCAAGACAGGAACAAGGTTTTTATGGAGTTCACGACCGCTGCCATATCAATATAAAATATTACTCATGATGACAAAACTAAATGACTGACAAAATTCATTTAGGCGTACACCAAAATATTCAAGGTCCTGACGTGCAATCTAGATGGTGAAGTGGAATAATTTAATGAATAAAACCACAAATTGTAATATTTAATCATTTAAGACATTATTAGCAACTCTCAAACGAAAATTTAAAACAGAAAAAAAAAAGATTCCGTGGCATCTAGGAATTGAACCTAGGACCTTAGCCTTGCCGAGGCTAAGGGATTCAGTTAAAAATGACCAAAAGGGAAAGGGTTTAATTAACTCAGTGGCAAAGCAAAGCCCCGACAAGGCTGAAGTCCTGGCTTCAATTCCCAGATGCGACCGAATCTTTTTTGATTTGATTTTGTCTTCAATGATTAAATGAGCTTCATGAACCGGATTTTTGATTTCTATGTTTTGCTGTTCCACACTGTAATTAATAAATCACCGCAATCTATTTATTAACCGCATTCTCACGTAATAAATTTTATTCCAATGGTATTACTTCAAACAAATCATTCATGCACGGATTAATAAACGTCCGAAACGTGTTTTTAGATTTTATGGTAAAAACAGCCCAAACGTGCACGTAATTATAAGTGCATGCAATCCTTCGAACAATGCAGCGGAACGCAATGGTGCATGTTAATATTGCATAGCAATCAATATAACAAACTGCTTTCCAGGTCATTTAAAACAAAAATAGAGAGGAATATTTTATTACGTGATACCGTTTGCTAGGGATTGTAATATTTTTTTGCTGGTAAATCATGGAAATATTTTGCTTTGTATTGTTTTTACTTTTACTTCGCCGTTCGTTTGCAGGTAATATATATATACAATGCACCCGGGAAATATTGTCTTTATGTAAAAAAACTAAAAATCCTAAAACGATCCAAAAAATCCTAAAAAAAGGAAGCTTAGGATGTTCTGGGAAAAAATGGGTAGAGAGGTGGGTAGGAATCAGGGGCTCAGTATATGAATCCATACCTCCCACTGCGGTAGAAGACCTTGGGTCAGGAGAATCCTGCTGGAGAGATCGAATGGTCTCCCTCAACCAGTCTCTCCTGATCCGGCCCGCCACGCAGTAAGTGGGCTGACGAATCCGACGCTGAGATCTAGCGAAACCTCACCTTATGAACCTGGCACCCCTGCTAAGTCACCAAATGAAGCGAACTACTTCGGGTTACCTATGGCAGGAATGTTGGTAATCCCATAAATGGTTCTTGGGGCTGCGGTAACCATACCCTCCTCCCTATTAAAAGTTTTTTTTTTTTTAATTATCTGAATATTTGTCGTCTGCAGACGTCACGGGATTTTCGCATTACACGCCTTCAGTTAGCTTACATTGATATTTTTCTTTAAATTCAGTTTTCTTTGAAACTACTATGTTTTTTTATTTGTTTTACAAGACTCAGTATTAAGTTCCATTGTGAAAACGGTAAAAACAGATTGCTCAAACGGTTTAAAAAACACCCAAATGACCATGACATTAACGGTTCCATGATAACTGAATACAATGACAATTCAAAACACCTTTAGAAATCTTTATTAAAGTCATAAAAACTGTTAAAAAAAGTAACCAGAAACCTATTTAACAATGTTTTTGTTTCATCACTTTTCATAAAAGTTTTGTTGCGTTAAGTTATCCTGTCACGAAATCAACATACATTTTTCGGTTTGCTATAACAATTGTGAGCTCTAAATATTTGACATCGATAATCGTCATTTTTTTAAATACATCTATTTGAATTACTTGAACTGATTGAATAAATGAATGAATGTCATGGAACCTTGAAAGTGGAGATCAACCCACTTCCCGCAACCCAAAACCGATCGAGTTGAAACTCGACAGATAGACTCGCTGTCGATGACAATGCATTTTATCAACTTTTGGTGGCACTCATGCACGTGCGCACAAATGTTTTTTTTTGTTAAATCTTGGATGACATTATAAAAAAATAAGCGAAATAGGTGCCAGCAGTATTCAATAAGACTTAGGTGTTAGCGGTGTTGATTCCAGTCCCTAGGGAAGAAGGTTCAATCCTCAACCAAACCATTTAAAAAAATAATATTTAATAGTTTTAAAAGGCATTTTAAAAATTCCCAACAATTTTAGGGTCAGTTCCTGAGGAAGAAGTGTCAATCCACAGTCTAACAAAAAAAACAGCCCAAGAGATGTGCAACTAGGTTAAAAATTGAAAATAGACGAATTGTACGAAAATAATTGTGTTGAACGGGTTGATTTTTATCAGTTATAAAAATAATTTATTTCTTGTGTGACGACGGGTTGTTACAAATAGAAAAAGTATATAATTTTAAAAAATATATGGAGTTGTAAATTAATCCGAAAAGAAGACGACCTACCTATAAAACAAAGGAGGCCATCTTTTTCTTTGGTCAAATTAGGGCGGGGAACCGCCATTGTCACTTTCAGGCGCCACCGCATCCATTTCCGGTTCTTCCGTTTCCTCTGCGGGCCGGAAGCGAGAGGGACGCCATCTCATACACATCTTAAGAAGCCTCCATTACCACACCACCCAAACCCTTATATCTTCTCTCAACTTTCTTCATATCTGATGTTCTGGAAAGTTGAAAAACTACATATTATATACTTTGCAAGTAATCTACAGCTATTATCTTAAAGCAGTATGAATGGTAGGTTACGATTTGAGTGAAACACCTCTTATCGTTTTTTTTTGTTCTTGGTGCATTTTTTTTACTACGCTAAAACTTAAATTAACTTTGAATATTTCAAAATTGGAACTGATAATTGTGTGAACTCAGACAAACCATACTGTAGGTACCTACCTATATGCACAAAAATATTTTATTTTTATTTAAATAAGAATTCTACGTTTGAAATTCACGTTTCGTTGAAATTACACAACAGAATTTCTTTATAAATTGACTGTTTTTCTTAAATTGAATATAAAAAAGAAAAACCAAAAATTTAAATTTATTTCTATAATTCAAACTGTATGAAAAAAAAATTAAAACATCAGAATTGTTTTCATTCAAAAATAAATGTAAGATTCAAAATAAATACATCCCACGTGACGTGCATCCCTACACGTTTTGAATTTACTATGTCTAAACGTGACATTTTTCCACCAAATGTAATCTAAACATTTACATCAAATAGCGAATATACTTTGTCAGCTTCAAAATAATAAGACACAAATTGAATAATATTTATTTTGAAAAGATTTAACTGCTAAAGGCATTAATTCCGTGCCCAGAAGAATACACTGAAGAACTTTAAATGGAATACCGTGGGGTTGAATTTACGCATTTGGGTTGTATGACCTGTAATACATATTTACACTTGTGATAACAAATTTGAACATATAATTTCTATCCAAATATTTTAATTACTTTTAATCTCTAAAAATTGTTGATTTCAATATAATTTTGCTAATTTCAAGCGATGTTTCATTTCTGAATGCTGAATGATTTTCTTTAGTGCTGGATGGTACTACATTCATTAACATACATATCCTGAATCACGTTTAAAAATGAAAGAAGACGTTCAGTTATAAAAATTGCAAATAAATCTGCTTTCCGCTCATAAATCTCTCCGAAAATCCTCATTCTTTCTAAGGAAAAGTTATCCGTGAAAGTTCTTAAAAAAGTTATATATCTTAAGGTGACACAATACCCTGATAACGGGGATTTGCCCCGACGTTCACATTTTAATTATTTCTGATGAGCTTATTACTAAAATGTTAAATGTTTCTAGAGGGATTCGAAGGGATGCAAGTTATTTATATATAAGATTAATAAAAACAGGACCTTATCATTAAATATATTATGGAAAAAGGTATGTACATTTTATTAATTGTAAAATGTTGTAACATAAGCGGCAAGCACCAGATTTTATTTTTGTAGACGATGAATTAGTAACTTCCCGACGAATTCCTCTAGAAACTTTAGAGATTTTATTAATGTATTCATAAGAATTAATCAAAATATAACACTCTGAAATTTCCAATTTCTATACCGCTAAAGGAAACACAGCCGTAAGTACTTTAATACTGTAACGCACGCAACTGTATTCGTGTGCAGGTGCTGAAGTACTTAGACCGTTCCAGGTCAGTGTCGGCCAGAGCTCAAGCCGGAAAGGTCGTCTCTGTTCCGGCCCGAATGTACGGTGATTTCTTTTACGTATTTATTTATTTAATCAAACGATTACTTTTAATTCTATTAGTGAAATTTTCTGTTTTTTATAATTTAACTCCTTCCTCAAGTGAGTAAAGGTTTTTTGTATGTTTCACCAATATAAAAGAAAACATTACTTTTTTTCAATTGTTTATACTTAAAATGTGCACAGTGGTCATGTTTCAGATAAATTTGGACATTGTTAAAAAAATATGAAAACAGTTTATTTGGTAGAAGTTATTTTAATTCTTAAGTTTCTTTATTTTAATAGTTAAATATTACCTTAAATATTTTTTTGAATAAAAAGTTCCGCTGTTACGTGCGATTTTTATTTGTAATTGTCACACCTAAAAATGATTATCAAGTAAAACTTATTTCATATAAAAAGTATTTCAAATATAATAATTATAAACAATGTAGTTTCTTTTTACATATAAATTATATTATTTGGGTTTCAGTCACACCAATTTTTGGGTACAGAAAAATTGGAACTGATTGTGAAGAACTCAGACATGCCATAAATACCTAATATAATATTTTAACCAAAAATTGCTTTACTTTAAAATGCAAACAGATTTTTCAAGAATTAACTGGGTCTGCCCTAGTATAAGGTATTATACAAAGTGACCGGTATAAAATTTTGGAAATTCGAAAGTTTTTTTTCCATAAAACAAATACTCTACATCGAAAGTTTTTCTCCATAAGGACAATTAGACATATGTTACCTATAAAGTACCTAAAGTCATTCGAATATTAAAAAGAGTTATTCATATTTTAAGTTTAGATTGTTAGATCATTTGTTGTAGATAGAATTGTACAATTGTCTCCCCAAGTTACTGCACTTACTTACGTTGAAATGATTTTCAAATTTAAGGTAAAATTGAACCAATTTATAATAAATCTCTTGGCTAATATATACGTACGTTTCAGTTAAATATGGGAAAACAGAAGACAAAATGAGTTTTATCCCGAACAAAATGACGGCACCAAGGAAAATGCTTAACGGAATTGAGACGGTACTACATAAATAAACACTTAAAAGTAAATTTTTGGGCTAAATTTTCTACAGAACATAATTGTAAAATGACAGCTTAATTAATTTTATATATCTATAAATATGTAGGTATATACATGTATACGCACTCGATAAACTTCCAGCGATTCCTGAGCTTATTCAATTTGGAGTATAAGAAGTACATTCATTTTGGTTTCCGATGACATATTTTTTCCACTTCAAAAGAAAAAAACAAAGCATTGGACGGTGAAGGTTTTTTGATATCGATATACTGACATCAAATTTTACCCATTAAATCCCACCTATGTATTGTAAATTCCTCTCGTCCTACAATGAGTTCTGTAACTCATCGGGATTGCTCTAGCAATAAATAAAATCTAAAATCTGAGATGTAAAAAAACTGTAATGTACGAACTATTTTCTATGTCAAAGTTTTATTAGTAAAAATATTTTATTTTTCTATTTTTGTACTGTTTCGTATGTGAAACTTATAATTTTGATATCAAAATACCAATGTAAAATTGTACCTCATTACTCCCACCTATGTATTGTAAGTTCCTCCCGTCCTACAGTGAGTTTTTTAACTCATCGGGATTGTTCTATCAAGAAAAAAAATAATAACAAAAAAGTATTTGTGATTTATGATTATTTGGGATGCCTTGCATACTGCAGATGATTATATACTGTATGTAGATACCACGATTTTCAAAACACCATGCAAATTATGCAATTCATTAACTAATGCCAACAATAATGAAAATTATTATTATCATTTTAAATTTATAATTATAAAACTTGTCCGTGTGAAATCAAACTATGTCACACTGTGCGAAATTTTGACCAACGCGGGGCGTAAACGAAATGTTTTGGGCTATAGTATTACTCTAAGGGCTATAGCCGCGCCCACTAAAAACGCCCATAACTGATATTATTTTGACGTCTTATGTCCTCTTAACAACAAAGGGGCAGCTTTCTAAGGGGGATAAATGACCAGATCCTTCGGTCAGGGGATTTACGAAAGCTTCAGCAAGCTTTGAAAAGCTTTGGAAAGCTTGTATGCAACATTGTTCCCACATGGTGACAGTCTCACAAATTGCCAAGCGTTGGTCAAAGCCAAATGAAAATTTTTAGGTAAATTCATTGATTTTATAAACAAATAAATACAGTTATTTCTATATTGAAGACAATATTAGTGATTTCTAAACGAAAATCTGAAACAGAAAAATCAGAAAAGGAAACGGTCACATCTGGGACTGTTTCAGATTTTCGTTTAGAAATCACTAATATTGTCTTCAATATTTAAATATTACAATTTGAGGTTTTACTCAATAAAGTTATTCCGAAAAATAAATATTCATTCTAGACTTGCAGAAAAAGTCAACAGATGTCGCACAATAAATAAAAAAAATAAGATAGGTTTATCTAAAAGACGCTGTCTGGATTGCATTTAGTTCGGGTTGAATCTTGCGATCATACATAAAGATAGTTGCCAATAAAAATGTGCGGTGAAAAAAAAAAAAATAAATAAAAAATGAAGACAATGTTAGTAGTTCTTATTCGAAGTATGATACAGTTAAAAGTGACCGAGGAGAATAGGGTCCCATTAGCGCAGTTGGTAGAGCACTGTCCCGGAAAGACAGGGGTCCTGGGTTCGAGTCCCAGATGTGACCGTTTCCTTTTCTGATTTTTCTGTTTCAGATTTTCGTTTAGAAATCACTAATATTGTCTTCAATATTTAAATATTACAATTTGAGGTTTTACTCAATAAAGTTATTCCGAAAAATAAACAGTTATTTCTATTTTGTGTTTGAATAAGCAAATAATTTAATGCAAACACCTATCATGTAATATTTCTGTTTGTTTTTGATAAATATTTCTGAAAAATTAATTAATATTGAAAAATGGTCAAAATCATGTGAAATCACAATTTGGGTAATATTTTAAGTTCATTCAAATGTATTGATAAACATTATCACAGGATGTTTAAGATTAACTCACCACACAATTTGTTTTGAGACTCACTCAATTATTCATACACATTAACATATATTTTTCTGAGAAGAAGATGTTATTAATAAATCTAATCGAAAAGTATTGGGTTCGTTTTGCAGTTGCGGCAGTTACCTTTTTTTTATTTTCTGCGTCTTGTTCTGCACTTTTCCGACTTTGTCTATCAATAATTTTGGTCTAAAATACTATCGCAATATACCGTTCTCATTTCATATCCCATTAATAATCTTATTAAGCATTATTACATCGGCCGTGTATTAACTTAACTACTGAACTCATTCGTATCATGGCAGTACACGGTTTTACCCACACACGCCTCAAGGGTCTCATTTCCACTGCACTCAGAATAATCACATGTTTCCACTGTCAGTTCCGTGCCTCGGTGCGGAACATCAGGATTTTATTACCGAAAACCGTCTATATATGTATATCAAATAGAACTCAGTCCGTCAGTTTATATACTTTTTCCATAAATACCTACATAAAGTCGTGCACTCACCGAAGAAATCATTTGCAATTCGCCTTCACGTATTGCAATTTTCACTTTCAGCATGAATGGTGAAATCATAAAAGGAGTTTGAGAACGTTATTTCCTTTGTCACTTTTACGGAGGAATTTGTGAAGGAGATGACGAGGTGAAACGACTCATTTATTGGGAGTAAAGAATAAGAGGAAATTTCCGATGAGGAAGAAGTTTATACCGAAACATGAAAATGCAGGGTGTTTTGCAAAATCATGTTGAATGCTAGGGGATGATAAGAAGATGAGATATTTAATTTTTAATTTTAGAAATACAAATGAACCTACATCGAATTATTCATCTACAAGCTATTTAAAGAATACAAGTTTTAAAATGTGTATTCTCACAATTTTGTTGAACTAAAACACCCTTTTAGATGGTATAAACATGCTTAAATTATCGGACATAAGGATTTTCATTGACTTTCATTGGTATTTCTTTATAAAATTCTAAATTATGCACTTGAAAGCCCGGACTTATTTGTATTGATAAGCTTTCGAATTCCACTACGTAATACGAAATATCGAGATTTGTTTCAGTACGTTAATACTGGAATCAACTAAAATTATGTGCTCCTTTTTGCCCAGAATACAAATGGAGGAAAATAATTATGCCGAGTCAGCCGACATCTTCAATTTATTGCTGAACAAATTCAAAAGCTTGTTAATTATGGAGTTCCATGCTGTATAAATGTTTCTATTTTATGTAAAAACCCCTTAAAAGAGCGTCAATAAATAAATAAATATATACCGCAATAAATAATTATAAGTAATAATTAGTCGCCTGAAATATCAATACGAATTGAAAATATCTCCCGAGTAAAAATAAATGCCGCCGACGGGAATTGAACCCGCATCTTCTGATGTCCGGTCAGATGCCCCTGACCACTTAGCCGCGTCGGCTTGTTTCCAATACGCCAAATAATTCAATATGTACTAGTACTTCAATAAAAAATTACTGCTTATTATTATTTTTTTTTCACCTCAACTTTATTTTTGTAGGAAAGGCTTTGTTAGTGCTAAATTTCCCACTAGATGGCGTCGAGACATATTATATCTACATTTGTTGGTGAAATATTTTGACTTGTCAAATGTTATTATTTTTTGATGATAAACTGATGTTTATAAGACAAGGTTTTATGCATAGCACAAAGGATAACAAATTATTATAAGCAATAATTAGTCGCCTAATTATATCAGTACAAATTGAAAATATTTCTCGAGTAAAAATAAATGCCGTCGACGGGAATTGAAAAATAATTGAAATTGAATAATTATTGCTTATAATAATTTGTTATCCTTTGTGCTATGCATAAAACTTTGTCGTATAAACATTAGTTTATCATTAAAAAAATATACCAATGGCTAACTTAACTAGGTATTAGGTTGTGTATGCCTTAATAACTCAAAATCACATCAACTTTCTTGTCGTAGTATTTTTCTAGTTAACAGCTGAAGTGGATATAGCACATTATTTAAATCGGATTTTTTTTATATCATTCAGCATTCATACATTTGAAAAGTAAATACGATATTGAGTAAAGTAGTTCAGAGTCTTTACTATTTGTAAATGACTTACCAAAGAATTAAATCGATAAATGCCTAAATGTGTGGTGTGTCCAGTATTACACCCTGTGTGCGGTTCTTGCAATAAAGAATCGTATAATATTAAGTATCTGCGCTTTCACAAAAATATCGTAAGAACCTTTAAGCATTACTTGAATAACGTATTTATATGATCGAGTCTTTGAAGTAAGTTTACGTTCTTCCGTAAAATAAATGATAAAATGTTGTTCAGCTTTCAAGTGCTTGCATAATATTTTTTTATATTTTTACATAAGGTTTAATTTTTTTTCTGTTTTGATAATACTAAAATTGCAACTGAATATCTTCATACATTTTCTCATGAAAAATCTGAACAATTGCATAAACAATATCCCGTAGGTAATTTCTCATAGTTCTTACTGCTCAATAGTTATCAAATTTTCTTATAGATATTGATGCTTTTAAACCACATTGTAATATTTAGGGTCAGTTGTTTCACATAATTAGAACAATTCATCAAATTTCAACTTAAATTTTTTACTTTTATGAAACTTCAATCCAATTTCTAGTATTGTTTTATTGTGAGTTAGTTATTTCACAGAAGGAAATTAAAAACAGACCTTGAATAGAACTTCCACAGAACTTGAAAATTAACTTTGTAATTTGATGAATTGTTCAAATTCTGTGTGATAACTGACACTTAACCATTGATAAAGATTATTTCAATAACGTTCAATGAATATATGAAACAGATAGACTCAAATAGGTAACGGTCGCAACTGGGCTTCGTACCCAAATCCTCCAGTCCAGCCCCATTATGACTAGATGGTTTAAGTCCCAGTTTCGAAAATGACCTATTTATTTTCGGTATCTTTGAGTTTCATACTGTCATTGAGAGTTGTTAATATTATCTTCAATGTTTAGCTCAATTGATGTTTCTCAGCTCCGAAACTAATTTATTTATTAATAAATTTACGCCCTTTATCGCCAATGATGAAAATGAAGTGGCTCCTAGAAATCCCGCAAATAACGCCAAAATCCAGAACTTACAGTAAAGGAGTTATAGCTATTCGGTAGAACTTTATTCCATAAAATAAAATATATCGTATAAAATTAGACCTTTTCTTTCCTTAAGCTGCATAATCTCGTTTGATAACTTTGTGGGAGTGCAATTTTATCGCATGATAAGCTTTACTCTAAAAGCCTTTATGATTCTCTGAGAAATCTAGTTTTACACGTTTTCCGGATTGTAACTAATGAGAGCCTTTTATTATCTCAAAGCCTTAAGATATTCAGTTGGTGGAAGCTTAAAACGAATGGTTAATCCATTACCCATCTCACACAGACCTGCATCATTACTGATTTATCCCGACAATAGCGGAACGGAATTATCATCCTCGACCCCACTGACTTACTACTGGTAATTAGTGAAAAAGTTCCTTAGAACTTCAAGAATGTTTAACGTTAACAGATGAAACTGTTAAAACTTCAAAGAAACTGGAGTTCTTGAGGAATTTTCTGAAACGGAATAATGAATGGAAAACAAAGCCAAATTTTCTAACGATGTTACTTAAATGATTTTATGGATATTGCTGCAGATAAAATAAAAAAGATAAACCCTAGACCAGATTTTTCAATTTACTATTTAAAAATTTCTTGGCATCTTTTCGTAGCACTATTTTCATGAAATATATCATCTCAAAATATCATTTCAAGTGCGCAAGTTTAAAATCATTGTATTAAAAAGCATTCGAATATCTGTCATAAAAAAAACTTTTAAAATATTTTATTCATAGTTGTTGTTGTAAATTCATGTTGAATTTACATTTTTTTACATAACCCCACACAGGAGGGCCCACACTGGGCAGGCGCATCCTGAACACACCTCACCCGATGAACCCGACCACCCTGCTTTATCACCAAACGTAGCGGACTACCTATGGCAGAGGTGTCGGTTATCCAATACACGGTTCCGGGGCGGCGCTACCAAAACCCACTTAAAATCTTGAAAATCCACCTATCATCTATTTGACCAAACATGACTCTCGAATGGTTTTACAAACATGACTCCGAATGGTTCTACAAACATGACTCCTGAATGGTTTTACAAACATGACTCCTGAATGGTTTTACAAACATGACTCCTAAATAGTATTACAAAATATTTATTCTTTTACGTTCAGAAACCGCACAAGAGACTGTGGTATCCCCGATCGGGGAATGTTGTGAGGCTGAAGATAGTAGGGAGGGGAAGAAAATTGGGAAGAGAAAGGTGGGAAAGTATCTGTTTATTCACAATTGGTCACCAAACACGGCCAAAGTCATTTCAAGCAACATTTCAATTATGAATGGTGGTTTTACACTAAGGCGATACTAAGAGTATCTAACGTGCCGCAAATATACTAAATATCTTTTTTAAATGAACAAATTGTGAAATAACACAAATAAATC